>OZ038383.1:118666825-121580144 GCA_964036045.1 Eutreptiella sp. 'Long Island Sound 2002' | reverse complement strand
GTCAGCCCTGCTGTACGCCCCCGCAGGTCCATTGGCGTGTACGGCCGCCATGGCCCCGGACCGTTTGCGCAGGACCGCCTCTCCGTTAGTCATGGCCCAAATCCATCTCCGGGGGTCGGCCGAGTGAACCGACGGTGTGACCGCACCCCGCCCTTTGCCATGGGTTACTTGCCGGCCGCCGTCGGTTGACCCACCCCCCGCGTCATGCGATGAGGCAACTCTCGCCTGTGTTCAGAGTTGTGCGATATGCAGCCACAAGCAGCCGGGGAGGCCTAACGCACACACACACACGCCTCTTTTCAGACAGGCAGCCCCATGCAGGCCCTCCTATATTATGGCGACACCCCCACCTAACATGCACATCACAGCGCGCGCGGCTGGCCAGCCAGCGCACCCCGGGAGCGGGGGGCACGCCAGCGCACAAGCGACCCATGGGGAGGATTCCCCCTGGGGTCCAGCACACGCGCCACGGGCCAACCCACCCACCAGCCCCCAGCAGCGGGGGGAGGGGAATGAAGCGACAAAGGGAGACCCCCCCCCCCCCCAAGGGAGACCCGGCAAGCGCCCACGCTTGGCGCGCCCAGCGCAACAGCACGGCCGCGCGGGCACTGAGGTGACATAATCACCCCCCCCCCCCCCAGAGAGGCTCTGGCCTAGGCGAGGGCCGCGTGCGGGGGAGAGGAGCCCTCTCTCCACCCACCGTCAGGTGCGGGGGCTCATCTGCGGGCACCCATCCCTCTTTCTTTTAGCACGCGGCCCGTAGACCCATGCAGGTCTTCCTCTTTAATATGGCATCCCCCCCCCCCCGCCTAACACACACACACACACACACTCACACACACACACACACACACACACACACACACACACACACACACACACACACACACACACACACACACACACACACACACACACACACACACACACACACACACACACACAAACACACACACACGCACGCACGCACACACACACACACACACACACACACACACGCACACACACACACACACACACACACACACACACACACACACACACACACACACACACACACACACACACACACACACACACACACACACACACACACACACACACACACACACACACACACACACACACACACACACACACACACACACACACACACACACACACACACACACACACACACACACACACACACACACACACACACACACACACGCACACACACACACACACACACACACACACACACACACACACACACACTACTGCTCTGGAAGCCCCTGAGACCTCAATGCAAAGTTGTTATGTACCGTCTTGTGACCCAAAGGATGTCATGTGTGTCACGGGTGTCAGACCCCCCCCTGCCTCAATGCTCTTGCCCTGACGCCCCTCCCCGATCCCTTTACCTCGTGCAGGCAATGGGAGGTGCAAGTCGGTGTATGAACACCATCCGGTCTAACCCCCAAACCCCATCCGCACTGCCCCGGAACTCGCTTTCCAGCATCGCCTCTCAGATGTGCACACGGGTATCATCATCCCGACCGGCGTCGGTAGTGTCACGGATGAGTCCCGGCCCCATCCCGGCCTCAAAGCGACTGCACATCAGAGACCCGCTCATCTGCCTTCGAACCCAAAACCCGATCTTTCCTCCGAACCGCTGTGACCCCGCAGCCTCTGGCAGGTCCCTCCCTGACCCGCCCCACACCCCCCGCCCGCGCCGTGACGTCTTGACCTCCAAAGAGGCGGTGCTCTCTGACCCGGACAACAGCTTTTTGGACCCGTTGAGTCGGAGGGTCCCATGCCACGGGAGACCACCGAGGTCCCTCTGACCGCCATTCCTTCCCCCTCCCCCAGGCAGACAGGCATGCCCCCGGGCCCCTGATGAGGAGGACGTGGCGGCCCCTCCTGAGCCCCTGCCACGGGGGAGAAGGCGCCGGGGGTGTGCCGGGCATTGCTCAAGGCCGTGGGATGGCTCTGCGGCCTCTGGGCCATGCAGTCCAGCGGCGCGGCATGTGCACCGAAGGAGGGGCACGGCCATGGCCGGGGGAGTTCAGAAATGACGTGCACCTGGCGGACAGAGCCCTGGGTCTTAAGGCGTGTTGGGGGACCTTTGGTTCTTACCCCCCCCCCCCCTCCCCTTGCACGGCCTTGTCTAAGCCCCGGGTGGGCATGCCGCCCTGTCTGAGCGTTGGGAGGCGGCCGCGCCGCCTTCATGAGACATTACCGCACAACAATTGTTGAGGGGGAGATTCCCGGGGGTGGCGGCCAATGCGGCGTTGAAGCTGAGCACCGGGCGGGCGTTGTACCGCTGTTTTTAGGGATTTGTGGGGACCCTTTTTTTTGTGGTCCGGACGTGAGATGGGGTGGACCACCATTGCACCACCGCATTGCCCCCCGACGATGTCTGTTTGGGTGTGATTGGTAGCCCCTCCTGATCTTCCCCTTCCACCGCCCGTCACCATCTGCGTCTTCTGGACGCGGGCGGTCATGTGCGTTTGCCGTCGGGTGTGTCACACGCGAGCGCGGCCTTGTCTAAGCACCGGGCGGGCGGTGCACCGCTGTTTTGCCTGGTTTTGTTGGACTGCGGCCGTGCCTGCGCAAAAGGGGGGGGGTCACGGAGAGGGGGGCCTAGTGGCATCAGGGCAACAGAGTCCTGTGCAGGGGTGTTGCTCTTCAGTCCTGCCTCCCGCTGCCCCCCCCCCCCCCTAGTGCCTGAGGCCGCGGCTTTGCATGGATCCGGGGGGCAGGGGCTGGTCCACGTGCGGCTCGGATTTCCTCAAACCTCCGCGCCCCTTGAGCGGTCCGTCGCACTCATTCGCGCCGGCCCTGAGTATACGTCACGCTTTCATGTTTGACACCATCTCACCCCCTCCCATTCAGAATGTTGTGTGCCGCAGGGACACATGGCGCTCACGGTGCTCTGGTGCCTTGGGCCGTCTGAAGGGAGGGTGGTGAGGAAGGTGGGCGATGAGCGGGAGTTTCAGAAAAAAACAGGGGGTTGACGAAGGAGGCTCAGGGGGGGGGGGGCTTGCTGATTCTTCTGCCAGTCCCGCCTGATCCGCGGATGGTGATCCCGTGTTGCAGTCATTTCGGACCACAGTTTTTGTGGTCAAGAAGAATGCAAGAAGACATGGTTGTGCGCCGATTGTAGAGAGGAAGAGGTGCTGGGTCATGCCTGTGGCAGTCTTTTCTGCGCATACCCCCTCCCCCCCCTCCCCCCCAGTGTCCAACGAATGCCGTGTCCAACCAAAACTTCCGTTTGGACCATATGTTTTGAGGACATAATTAATGATGAGATGGAGCAGCATGCCCCATTGATGGACCCCCGGGCCCTCCATCCGCAGCCTCCCCGGGGTTCTGTGTTATACCCCGTGGCACTGGCCGCGCGGAGGTACGGCCTTGTCTTAGTATGGCCCGCTTGTATTCCCGCGCTTGTGTTCCCGTCGGTGTCCTGGTTTTCCCTGGTCCTGCGCAAGGGGGGCAGGCGGGTAGGCACCGAGAAAGTGCTTCGCTCGCGGATTACGCAGTTCATAGCCTAACCCCAGCCCTTCCCACCAGCACCGGCGCCTTCTACTTTGACAACCCCCGCGCGGAGTGACCCTTTTCTTGGGTTGGACCCCTAAATCCAATCCTTTTGAGCCCCCCCCCCCCTCCGCCTTCCTTTACGACAGCCCCCCAACCCCCCCTTTCCTGGCCCAAGCCCTCTTCAGCACCGGTGAAGCAGCGTGTGCCGGACAGAGACGGGCACTTGCTGACGGAACATAGCCATACCCTCATCTGTTGGCCCATAGGGGGGCCCTTAAGCGCAGCGCACGCACAGTGCAATGATTTGGGCCCGTGGCCGTACTAGAAACCCATACTTTGTGATACTCTGGGCATTATTGTTGTTTGACAGCAGGTTTTGCTGCTGTTTCCACATTGGGGGCATGGCAGTTTCACTCATTTCCACCCCCTTTCACACATTTTGTGCTCATTTCCACCACATCCACTCCTTTCTAGGGTTGGTTTCTCCCCATGCCCCCCCCCCCCCCCCTCCGAGTCGGCGAGGGGCCCAACGAGTCAGCGAAGTTGCCAAAAACCAAAATCTTGGGTGCAGCCCTGATTTGAGGAGTGCCATGCAAAATGGAATGATACCTCCACGGCCAACACCGCATGATAGGCTTTGTTTTGTGCCAACCTCCACAATTTGGATCCCCCCTTCCAAATCGGGCAAAACGCGCCGCCGACTCGGGGGGTGGGCATGGGGATGTTGAGAAGGCAAGGGTTATGTAGCCATATTGACACATATTCTGTCGGTCCCTTCACTGATCATCAAACCGGGATTCTGAAGAGAAGGGGAATGCCACGCACGCAGTGCGAAGTTTTGGATGTCGGCAAATACTCGAACCCTAGTTTCGGCCCCTTTTCACAAGTCTTTGGTTCCGTACCAAGGGTTTTTTTTTTTAGCTTCCTAAGCATTTAGGATATGGCATATTTGAATTGCCCAACTTTTCCCCCATTTTCAACCACCCGCACCTCCCTACTTAGGCAGTTTTTCTGTCAATTTGGTTTCAATGAGTGCCATGGACGGGCATGACATGCAACCACCTTCCAACTCCCATCAGCCTCACGCCTCAGTAGAGGAGAGGATTGCTGAACCAGCCACAGAAGTTTAGCAGCCATACAAGCAGCTGGCCAAGGCAGCAGTCAAAGAAGGTCCGACCCTCCCTCCCCTGTCCGTGCGGGAGTTGAACAAGGCCCTCAAACGACCCCATCCGCAATGGATGAGACTTATCATGTCTAACTTGAAAGCCTATGTCAGGCTGAGGGCTGGAGAAGTCGGCGAGGTCCCGCGGCCAGCGGAGTTCAAGGGTTGTACTTTACAAGGCTGAGTGGCTTGTTCATAACTACAGTTGATTACCAAGTTTGAAGGCAATTTCGTTGTTCTCATGTGGGCTTTGCTGCTTCGCCGTGCTACTAGACAGGTGACAGGTATTCTTGGGTGAATATCTCAGCCTTTGCGTGCGCAGTATGCACGCAGTGCGCACACAGTGCAAGAACTTGGCCAAGGTGAAGAGTATGTGGCATGTTAGACATCTTACGTGATGTCCGATGTCAGACATGATTGTGTGATATTGTGTCAATACACAATGTTAAGGTACAACGAATTCCACCGCACACAAGTTTCAGTAGAGGAAAACTCATCAAATACGGATGCAACATTTTTCAGTGAAAAAAAGAACAGAAAAAAAAAGATTTTCCATGTCAGATTGCACTTTTACATCGGCTACTTTGCACCCTCAAGGCCGGGGTAGTAGGAGTCGCCTAATTTTAAGGCCATTTGGAAAAGGCGTGCCTGGGGGCTCTCCGGGGGGGATGCGAGGCGGGCGCAGTGCCAAGATTCCCCCACAGTAAGGGGAGCCCAGTGGGGCTTCTGTAGCCATTCCCGAGGAGTCCACAAGTGTTCGTTTTCAGACCCGATGCTGTCATCAACTGCGGACGCGGACGTGGGCCTTCCGACACAAGTCCGATTGTCTTTCTTCAGGCATCAGAGATGTCCTCACTAACTTCATGGGGATGCACTGCACCCCTCTGGACCCTCTCGGGGGTTGTGTGCCCCGTGTGCCCCGTGTGCCTCACGGTGCCACACCCCCCCCCCCCCCTCCCCCCCGAAGCCGGGGGACGTGGGGGCCGTGGGGGCCGGGGCCGATTGGGCCCTCCCACCCTCCGGCCCCTCACGCCCGGTGGGCCTGGGGCCCGCCCGATGCGCCGTTCCCTGGGCTGCTCCGTGAGGGCCCGTGCTCATCGGTCCGCCGCGGCGAAGAGGGGCCGCAGGAGCCGGGCCGCACACGTCCCCCCCCCCCCATTTCTGACCAATCCGCACGCACACCCGCCGGGGGGACCCCCCGCGCGGCGGAGGGGCCCCCCCATCGTCCCCCGGGAGGAGGGTCCAGGGCACCGCCGGACCCCCCGACCGCTTTCCCGAAGGAGGGCCCCCCCCCCCCCCCCCGGCGCAGTGCTGTGTCATGCCCCCCCCCCCCCCCCCCCCCCCCCGGCGCAGTGCTGTGTCATCCCCCCCCCCCCCCGGCGCAGTGCTGTGTCATGCCCCCCCCCCCCCCGGCGCAGTGCTGTGTCATCCCCCCCCCCCCCCCCCGGCGCAGTGCTGTGTCATGCCCCCCCCCGGCGCAGTGCTGTGTCATGCCCCCCCCCCCCGGCGCAGTGCTGTGTCATCCCCCCCCCCCCCCCCCGGCGCAGTGCTGTGTCATGCCCCCCCCCCCCCCCCCCGGCGCAGTGCTGTGTCATGCCCCCCCCCCCGGCGCAGTGCTGTGTCATGCCCCCCCCCGGCGCAGTGCTGTGTCATGCCCCCCCCCCCCGCGCAGTGCTGTGTCATCCCCCCCCCCCCCCCGGCGCAGTGCTGTGTCATCCCCCCCCCCCCGGCGCAGTGCTGTGTCATCCCCCCCCCCCCCCCCCCCCGGCGCAGTGCTGTGTCATGCCCCCCCCCCCCCCCCCCCCCCCCCCCCCCCGGCGCAGTGCTGTGTCATCCCCCCCCCCCCGGCGCAGTGCTGTGTCATGCCCCCCCCCCCCCCCCCCCGGCGCAGTGCTGTGTCATGCCCCCCCCCCCCCCCCCCGGCGCAGTGCTGTGTCATGCCCCCCCCCCAGCGCAGTGCTGTGTCATGCCCCCCCCCCCCCCGGCGCAGTGCTGTGTCATGGCCGCCGCCCCCCCCCCGCGCAGTGCTATGTCATCCCCCCCCCCCCCCCCCCCCGGCGCAGTGCTGTGTCATGCCCCCCCCGGCGCAGTGCTGTGTCATGCCCCCCCCCCCCCCCCCCGGCGCAGTGCTGTGTCATGGCCGCCGCCCCCCCCCCCCCGGCGCAGTGCTGTGTCATGGCCGCCCCCCCTCCCCCCCCCCACAAACAAGTGGAGCATCTGCGCTTCCCGGGCGCAGGGGAACGGCCGAGGGGAGGGGAGGCCCCTTGCCTCCGGGGGGCTCCCCAGGGCCCCTCGACCGCCGCGTACAAAAGGGGGGGTGGGGGTGTGGGGGGGCTCTTTTGGATCTCAGCGCTTTCCAATAGTACACCCCCCCCCCCCCTATCGAATGGTCCATTGGTTTGGGGTGAGGCGAACCCAAGGCACCGTTCAGCCCCCGTTTGGACAGTGATGAGCGATGACCTGTGGTCTGTGTCACAGGGGCCATACGATGGCTGAGGTCTCCGTTGCCTCACAGCCCATGCCCAAGCGCAGACAATGTGTGTGATACACAAATTGTGTGGGCGTAGGTCTGCCGGGGGGGTCCTGCTGCTGGACATGCCACTGTCCTATGGCCAAGCGCGGGCTTGTCCAAGGCACAAAGACCCCCGGATGACCGTTGTTCCTCTGACCTTGGCCGTGCTTTGGACAAGGGAGGGGGGGGTTAGGGGGACCGCCGGGGGTCGCACCCGCCGCACGCGGGTACACAGCGATGAGCTCCGGCGGCAGTTGTTCGAGCCCCAACGCCGTGGGCCTATGCGACACGCATCGCGTGGGGGGGGCGCACAGGCATGGCACGCGCTTGCCCGGGCCGGCCTGTTTTGTGCTGCAGGGGTATCATGAGGCGGACTTGTGGCTTTGCCGTCCGCAGCCGCAGACATGGGGCGCACCCCAGGTCCCGCACGTGGGGTACTATACAACAAAAGGGGGAATGGCATTGCTGCGGGTGAGGGCATGGCAAAGTTCAAACCCCCGGTCCCCAGGGCAAGAGACAAAGGGCGCCAACACCGGCGGGGGGCGCCCGTACAGAATGGCCACAGCATCCCCCCGTGCCCCCGTGCCTCTCGCACCGCGAGCCCTCCATGACCCGGGGAGTCCACAAAGCCAAGGGTGTGTGGCCAAGAGGGGCCAGCACAAGCAACCACCACCGAAGTATAAAGGCAAACCCAAACATGGAACACCACATACACGCCACGACCCAGACTCAGTATCATGTGAGTAGTGTGCCCAGGCGGTAAAGCCCAGAACCTGAGGCCCACAGCTCTGACCCCAGCCAGGGAGGCAGGGACATGGAACTGTTTGGAACACAAGCACGGCCACTGGCCGGACGAACATGTGATGAACTGAGAGAGCGATGAAGGCGGTGGGGCAGGCGCGGCTGGAGCGACAGTGGTGGGTCCACACCTGACCAATTGCGGCCCCCGTGCCTAAGCGAAGGAGACCCAAATCACTTGCAGCCCGCCTCTCCACCAGCCCCCCTGTCCCACAGTGCCTCGCACCCCTGCCAGCTTTTTCCGACGGGGCATGGAAGGGCAAGCACAGAGATGACATAACCCTCAGAAAGAGCCAAATGTGATTGCTCCGTGAACGCTGCACATGGGGCTCCCCCCCCCCCCCCACAGTAGTCCTTCTGTCGCGCCGCGCGGCACGGGATGGCAAGGGGAGGGAAGGTGCAAGCGCCCAGCCCGCCCTAACCCGCTCACCCTCTGATCATCTTTTCGCATGAGCATCCAGAACTATAAAAGACGCCTACCCTCGGCAATAGCATAGGCTGAAGTGCGGGGGTTATGGGCTACAGGACTGGGGTAACCCTCACACAGTAACACCCCAGCTGCTGCCCGGCCCAAGAGTATTGAGGTCCTTAAAGCTGCCTGCCCTCGTTAATGCTACCGTGGGGGGGGGCTGGTGGCACAGGCCACTTGCAAGCTCTAACCCGCTAACCCTTCTCCCATTGCGCATCACTCCTGCAAGCGCGACGCTACCCGAGAGCCCCTGGACGGCGCGGAGTCCGCCGAGCCAGCCCCCCAGATCCGATTTACTCCTACGCCCACACCCACAAAAGGACCTTTGCATGTTTTTGAGGGTGTGATGCTTTGGGGTGGCGCCCGTTGCGTTAGGGCCCTTGCTTTCTGATGGGAACGGAGGGTGGCATCTGTTTGGAGCTGGGGTGGCTGGGGCGGCCTTTTGAGGGTGGGAAGGCCGCAGACAGGCCAACAAAGCGCTCCACACGTGCCCGTCCTGGTCTGCATGTGCAGCAATGTGCGGCAGCTCCGCTGATGATTCAGCTCCACATCAAACATCTGCGTACGTGCAGCCTGGCATTGGGGTCCGCGTGTGGAACCTCGCAGGGCCGGTTTGTCGGCCACACCCTCTGGCCTCAATACGACTGCACTCGGGGATCGGGGCCACAATGGTCTCCGGCAAGCCTGCGGAATGCTGGCACTCCTGTGGCCCACTTGCCTGTTGTCCTATTGCGCTCCCCTGGGCTGGGCCGGTTGGATTGGGGTGTGGGGCTGTGGGGGTTTGGAGAGGCCCTTTCTCTTCGTTTCCTCGCGGACCTGACGTCCGCACTACAACGTCCTGCCGAGGCAGACTCATCCATGGAATTGGTGGCGGTCTGAAAGGGAAGCGGGCCCTGCCCCTGCTCTTGGCGATTCCATTGTCGAGCAAGTGGAGGAGGTGCCTTCATTGGGGGCCTCAGGGCCTGGCCACTCAAGTGAGGGGAAACGTCGCACTGCAATGCTCCCGGCCTTTGGGCTCAGGGCGATGAAGCATCGGTGTGACATCGCCGGGGGGAACCAGCGGAGTGACTTCCATGCGGGTGCTGGGGCCTGCTGTGTCCCCCAGGCGCATCCTCCCGGGGGAGGGGGGGAGGCGGGGTGATTGGGTTTTGAACCGCACGGCGGACCGTCAGATATGAAGGGGATATGCTTCTTCCACTCTCTGCCAGCTTGTCTGCCCTTTCCTTTCCTTCAATATCTATATGGCTGGGAACTTTTATCCACTTGAAGGTGCAGGAGCTGGACAGTATGATGTCCAGCACCTCCTCCCAGAGGTCCAGATTGACCACAGGGCCATGTGTCGTGATCCATCTCAGAGCCTTCCATTGCAGAGCCTTGCTCTGCACTCCATCATGCACATCTGCAGAGTCTGTGGCTACTGCCACTGACTGTGGCTGGTGCTTGTATTTTTTCACCACATCTGTTACCGCTTGCAATTCTGCCCTGTTTACGGACTGTCTCAGGCGCAGGGGGAGGAAAGAGCAGTATTCCCATCTTTCGCTGGGCTCAAAGCATCTGTACCCTCCAATCCATCCCACCGTGGGCACCCATTCCACGGAGCCATCCGTATAAACGATGATAAAGCCCTGTTGTTTTAATGTCATTTTAATGTCGTTTTAACTCTGCTATCTCCTCCTGAGCCAGCAAAGCCAGCTCATGTTCCCGGTCCATTCTTTTGCGACGTTTGCGTATCCTTTCCTCCTGCTCGTGCTATGAGGGAATGAAATTCGGTTTGATAATGGAGCCATGAAAGGACAATTGGTGCACTGACTTGTGAAACTGACTGAAGACGAGACTGAACGGGGAGATGGTTTCTCACACTGAAAGTAAAGCAATGAATTTAATCCAAACAGAGAGAAAGCCGTCATACGAACCACTCTTTGGGCCCAGGCTAACATCAGTTGCAAACTAATGTTTAGCAATAAACAATAGTTTAAACACCGCAGAAACAGGCTGGGACACTGTTTGTATGAGCGGTGACAATGAACCTGCATTGGGGAGGAATGATGGGACCTCCTCGCAGTATCACTGTACAGTTGACGATTTTTGCCGCCAGTTGGTATATCAATTGATTGTGATTTTTTGATTTGCTCATTAAGGAGCTGGAGCAGTATACCGGAGTCTAAGAAGCGCAAGATTGTCGTTGCTTTGGATTCAGAAATGCCAGATGCCAATACTGATCATTATCGCAAATGGCAAGGCTGGCGTGACAAAACGGGGATGTCGTGTTCCTTGTTGTTTGTCTTTGGCATAGGAATTTGCGAGATGCGATGGAACCATCATTTGAGATACCTTCCTCTGAGGTGCAAGGGTACTATCGCACTGAGGCGATTACAATGGAAGACAGGGGGGAGAGGACGAAGGCACATTCTGTGCTTCCCGTTCTTTATCAGCTACATTTATTGTACTTAGACTAGACGAAAAACTGCCACGATATGAACGATCTTTGCGTGCATGTGTCACATCAAAGGCCACACTTATTTCAATCAATAACCCGATACATACCGATTTAAACAAACGAAGTTCCCTATCACCAAGCCTCACGAAGTATGATTGAATTCTCTGAGTTGCGGGTCTTGGATTTGTTTTGTACCCGTAGATCATTCTTTTTGGGTTTTTCACTTTTTTTTGCTACCGAATTCCTACTACAAAAAAAATTTCTGCGCTAAAAAAATTTTCTGGTAAAAAACACCCGGACTTTTTTTTCTGCGCAGATTACTTTTTTTGTGGCACCAATGCTACAAATTGTAGAAGTGATCAAATAAATTGTACGCGCGATTCCTTGGGTACCTGTAGGGGAAAATGTGTGGACAGCCTGCGGAGTGCACGCATTGTGTCCGAAGACTCCGTGACGGCAAGGGTTCTGTACCCACTTTGATTGTGACCTCCCTTAGCCTTTACCGATACTTTGCGGTACTTTGGGCATCGCTGTTGTTTGGTAGTAGGGTTAGATGTAGTGGGAGCGTTTTTAACCGACCTTCCTTTTTGCACAAATTCTTGGCTCTTTTGTACCACATCTACTCTTTTTCTCAGGTGATTTCTCTCCACCACGGAGAACCCGAAAAACTAGGGGTGATGTAGCCAATTGCCCCAATTCGGGGCCTTTAACCTTCCTCTGCTATTAAGGAAACCGGGGCAATTATCGTTCACTTTCCGGCGAGTTGGGGTGGTGGACTCTCACCCTCGATGTGTCCCATGGACTATAGTCGGAAAAATCGTCTGCCGCGCTTCAGTGTGGCCTTTCCAGTTGGATATATATTGACTTTGACACTTCGGTGTGGTCCCAAGAGTTGAAAATATGGACATCACGCTTCGCTGTGGCCTGTTGAATTTGAGATATGGACTCTTACATCCGGTGTGGCCGTTTGAATGAGGGATACGGACTTCAACACTTCGCTCTGACCCGTTGAGTTGCAGGCATTGAATGCCGCGCTTTGGTGTGGCCCTCCGGGTTGGGGTGATGGACTACCACACTTTGGTGCAGCCTTTGGAGTTTGAGACACGGACTTTCAGGCTTCGGTGTGGCCCTTTGAGTTGGGGTGATGTACTCCCGGTCTTCGGGCAGGCCCCTTGAAGTGGAGATGTGGGTTCTTACTGTGCAAACACCGCAGCCGGTGGGATGGTTGGAGGGGTGGGAGAAACCTCAAAAGTCTGCTGGGGCTCCCAGCAAATGTGAGTGCAAATGTGGACCGAATAATCCTTACTCAAAGGGCCACTTCCAAGCGTGAGAGTCCATCACACCAACTCAAGATGCCATGCCGATTTTTAGGAGTCCATATCTTTTACTTAAGTGACCACACCGAGGCGCAGATTCCATACTCCGCTTTTCTAGCCTAATGCCTACTGACGATGCCTATTCTGTGCTCGTCCGCCGCATGCTGTCTACACCCTCGGCGCCGTGTAGGAATGTTGCATGTGATGTAGCGTGCACCGCAACAATAACGGGTGAAAGGGCTTAGCAAAGTGCATTATGGCGTTAGACCGTATACCTCGCTAATCTTTGTAGCCGAGCCTTGGCTTCAACGGTTTGTTGAAAGAGCAGAAAGATACTGAAGTCCAGGCACGGTTTACCATTTTGGAGCAAGCTTTGCCTACAGAAGTGGTGCAATCGTGACATCTAGCCGTCTCAACGGCCCCATGTCCTTCTTATACGGCCGCCCCACTTCCCTCTGACGGCGATCTCTGCTTGCAACCTCAGCCATCTTTTTAGGTCCGGTTAGTCACAACCTCTCTTGTGTGCACTATCTGCGCATTTGTTGTCCTTTCATTCATACAATCTATGCAATTTTTTTTCCAATTTTTGAGGTCTGCTTGCAGTACAATCTTGGGGATTTCTAACACTATCATGCGAGGCATTATGCAATGCACAAAGAAGAGCTGCTCAGCCTTTCACGTCCCTTTGTTGCACACCTTTCATACATGTTTGCTTTATCATTTTTGCCTCATGGTCTTCCAAGAGTGGTCAATATGGGCGGCCTAGGGGGCATGCAGAAACATATAGAAGTTTTGTATTTGTTTGGAACTCCAGCGGGTCACATGAAAAATTCAAGATTCAAACTTGCATCAACTGTTGATTCTGAATTGATTCATGACACCTGGATGCAAGCGACAGTGTGAATCGGTAGTTTCTATTGCATGTTGCATATAGGGGCAGGGTACGCGCATGCTTGTAACTGTATTTGTTATTCTGTCTTTTGAGAAGTTGTATCTTTTTTAGATCCCACATTGGTTTCGTGTAGTATAGTTGTATTGTTTTTTAGCTTTGCGGCGAATGTATTTTTACAGAGCCATCTAAAATCTTAGTCCTCTTTAATATTTTTTGTTGACGTTTTGTATCAAATTTTATGTGGCCGCGTCCGAAAATTTTCTGTATCTAAGAAATTTTGTCTCTAAGTTCCGAATACGGAGTTCTACATTGGATCCTCCCTAACCCCAAAGCATAATAATCACGCAATTGTCAGTTAGATCCACAAGAATACCCACACACGGCCTATCTTTACACCCACCAGCATGCCTTGGAGTCCATTCGTGCTCCGCACCGCCGAAGTTGCAGCAGTCTACATGTGCGCACATCGTGGGTTGCAGACACAAAGAGTTGTACGCACAATTGCTTGTGCCTCTCTTTGAAAAGACTTTTGTTTATACTAGCAAATGTGCCATTTTACAAAAAGGTATTGTTTAGCAAACATGAATAGTCATTGATCGAAATCAACATTCACACCACGATTTGTGCTTCAAGTTCGATGATTCTCTTATCTTTGGATACCATCAATGATTTAGTGGAATCATTCGGCATTCACCTGTTACAATTTCGATGTTTTGGGTATAAAGAGGACTTGAACAAGTAGGTGACAACTTTGCAGCACCACCGCTACATTTTGACCTACGTTCAAGTAAACGCTCTAATTGTCTGCCAAGGTATGAATCATGCTTCGCGATGACGTCACGTGACGCTTGTTGGCGACGCCGGGTTCAAGAAAACGAGAATAGTGCCGTAAAGGAGGCAAATAGCGGTGAAATTTGCCGAGCACTGAGGTGGACGAGCGCTGCACAAAAGCGCAATGTTTGCGCAAGCGCTCTCAATTATTTGCCGCGAGACATGTTCGGTGTTGGAGACGGTAGCGCGAGGTGTCGAGGCATCCAAGGAGGCATGGCGTGACTGAAAGAGTACACCGCTGTTTGAGAGCTGCGTGGTGACTACAACTGGAACACTATTGATTTGGGTGCCTTTATTACTGCTTTGGCACCGAATGAAAGAGCGCGCTGATAACATGAGCCTTGCGGCTCCTTTGAAGGAGCGCATCACGACGAAAGAGAGCATCCATTGAGCGCGTTGAGTTTGTCAAAGCAAGATTGTTGCAGCGAGCGTGCTGAATTCAGTGAGGGGAGCACTATAAGGAGCGCCATGGAGCCGAACTGAGAGTTCATTTTATAAGTCATGTAGTTTGGTTGCGTGTGTGTGGGCATGCTCTTTGGCCTTGTAGTGCTCTTGTACGCACCGCCTCAGTTGAAGGTTGCGACCACGCTGAGTTGTTGAAGAAGAGCAGCAAAAGACCGGCTGCTGTGGTGATGAGCTGTAGTATGTCTTCTTTTTCTTTGGTGTGTTGTTTATGTATGAAACTGACTCTAGCTCTAAATAGGTTGAATGCCTTTTGCGCTGCTCACAGCCGCGTTTGGTGTGAAAACACTATTTTTGTGTTTGAAACGCTGCAAATATGTGCACCTTTCCCTTATTTTTGGCAGTCTCTGTTGAAGATTTGATTTTGAATTTGCTTGTTTGTGTAAATTCTCCCAAACGGCCAAATGTTTTTTACGTTAACCCGTAGAATTATGTGATGGTTGACAGTTTGTGGCTATGGCTCTTGTCGCCGTGTTCGTTTCCAGTTGGTGGTTTGTTTGTGTTGTTTTTATGCCTTTTGGCAAAAAAAGGTTTGAAAACCGGCAAGTAGCACATCCGCTATCCACTTAACTGTGCACCACCAAACTTTGAAACCTGCCAATGGGGCAATGCGGTGTTGGTAGTGGTAAAAGATGTGCGTGCAGCTGGAGTGTGGCTTACGAGGAGATGGTTTTTGGTAATACGCCTATTTTTTTTTCTGCACACGCCGTCCACCCGTCATTTGCACTAAAGGGTCCTGAAAGTTGTTGAGGTTACAAATTGGGACACTGGCAGGGACAAAGTTTGGCGCGGGCGCAACAAGTGGACTAAGAGTCTTTGAAAGACATTGATTTTACCCCCAACACTGCAAAGCGTCCGTAGCCTTGGTCCAATAACGGGATAACCCAGACAGGACTCCACTAAAGGCTAGAACAACTGTCCCCTCTCCCTCCCTTTAGGCATTTCTAACTTGCATTTATATTTTCCCTGTTCTTGTGCCACAGGTTCGTTCAAGTGGGAACAATATCAGAAATCATGCATTACAATAGAGCAAACGAATCCAAAAACTCAATGCATAGCAAACACACCGCACCCAACAAAAAACACATTTCTGCAATACAAAAGATATCAAAGATGGGTCATACGAGTTCGCCATTTGCAAACGTACGGGATGTTTACTTGTGTGGGGTGATTTTGCAGTGCCCGAAAAGACCCCAAATGGTTGCCCTGGGTACACCCTGAAGGTTGGAGGATAAACCCTAGGTAGGTAGGTAGGTATCTTCGGGAGCTCGGGATGCCTCCTTTGACAATGCAGGAAGAAGGTCTTACCAAGGGGACGTCCTGTCCCTCCCACTGCCCTATGTCAGGTGCCTCTTGAGCCGCTCCCGCATGTGCTTGGGAAGGCATAGTCGCAGCCACCCGGTCCATGTGTCCCAGGTGGGAGGGTGTCCCCACATGTGTCCATGGGTAGGGCCACATGCCCCCTCCTTTGGGCGGCAGCTCTGGGGGCTGCCCAGCCGTGTGGAGTATCTCTCACCACAAGGGGTATTGCTCCCGCTAGTCTACGGTACGACCGCCTCACCCTTGTGGTTTGAGTTGCGGGGCCACTCTGCTTGGCAGGTGACCCCCTCGTGGACTGTGTACCGGCTCGCCTGTCACCGGTTGCTTCCATGGCTCCGGGTGACGTTTGCCACGGTCCCCGATGCAGCCTTGCCGGGCTCGGACCAGTGGCCTTGGAGTACCGCTCCTGCCACTGGTCCGGTGGGTCGGCTTGGTCGCCCCAGTGCGTCCGACCCATGGGGTATTGTTTCTTTCTTGTCCCTTGGCCGCCCTACGTGTGTGCAGTGTCCTGGGCTGCTTGGCTCCTGTTCACCGGTGTGCCCGCGCGGTTTGCTGTGTTGCGTCTGCGGTGTCCTGGGCCACTTGGCTCCTGTTCACCGGTGTGCTCGCTCGGTGTGTTGTGTTGCGTGTGCGGTGTCCTGTTCACCTTGCTCCCGTTCACCGGTGTGCGCGCTATGTGCGGTGCGCGTGTGCCATGGGTGGTTGTTTCCCTCTTCCTCCCCCCCTAATTTTCTTTTTTTTTTTTTTTAAGAAAAAGAAAAACAAGGGCGCGCGTACACTGCAGGCACAGGCACGGGCAGCTGGTGCGGCGGTGCAATAGTGTTGTGACCTCTGGCGCGTGTCGTTGGTGCTGTGGCGGCGGTCGCGCCCCAGGGGTGCGGCTCGCGCGTCCTGATGTACACGGGCTTGGGTCAGGGTGGGTTTGGTGAGGTGTCTCTTTGCTTCTGGAGCTGGCTGGTTAGGCGGCTGTGTGGGCTCTGGGTGTGGGCTGTGGTTACGTTGTTCTCTCGGCGGGCCTGGTTAGGAGTCAAGGGTTAGCGGTTTCGGTGTGTGGCTCGGGTTTGATTTGTGTTTGGGTTTTGGCTCGGTTAGGCGGTTGCGACGGTCGCGGGCCTGGGTTCCGTGCCTTTGGGCGTAGTGGTGCCCGTTGTTGTGTGTGTTGGCGTCCTTCGGCGTCCGGTTCGTTTGGTGACTTCTGGGCGGGGCCTGGCGTGGCGCCCCGTGGTGGTGGTTTGCTGGGTAACGGGGTTAGGTGGCGGCGCCGCTGGCCGGAGGGTGAGGCGCGTCGTGGTGTGTGGTGCGCAGGGCTCCTGGGGTGCTGTGGGTGCCGCCGGTGTCGGTGCGCCGACGCTTGTGGGGTGGTGAGGGGGTGTGTTTGTGCGGGGCTGGGCTTTGGGTGATGTCCCAGAAGGCGGATGCCGTCTCGCTGTGTCTCCTGGAGGGTCTCCCGCAGGCGCCTAAGGACATACGGGTGGTCCTGGGGCGCGGAGAGGTTGCGGGGATGGACTCCCAGGGGTTGGAGCGCATCGGCCAGCATGGCTTCCCATGCGGCATGCGGCATCCACCCCCCCCGCCGGCCGGAGGCGGCAGTTCTCCACCGACCCCTTGCGGGGCCGATGGACCAGGCCCTCGAGGGAGGGCTCTCCCCGGGCCCACTTTCACAGCTCCCAGAGCTGCGTGTGGGTCCAGCGCTGCCACCACTGTCCTTGGGCGGGCCTGCGGTCTTGACGGAGGAGTGGGCGTGGGTGGGTGTGACGGGGTCGTGGGGACCGGTGGCGGCGACGGGCCTGGGGGATTCCTCGTAGTCCTCTTCTGTGGGGGTGCGCGGGGAGTGGGGGCGCGCGCGGATGTGGACCCGCGCGTGTGCGCGCACAGTCTCCGCCTCGGGGTTGGGCGGGGACTCGCGGCGGCAGCGGTAGTGGGGCATGCGCTGCATGTGGGCTGTCATCGAGGGTTGGTAGGGGGGCGGGGGCGCTGCTGGCGGACCCTGGCGTCGTTCTGGCCTGGTCGGGGGCGTTCCGTGGGCCTGGGGTGTGACAGGGTGCGGGCTTTGAGAGGTGGCGGGACGAGGTGCGCCGTGCTTCGGCCGCGGCGCGCTCCGCTGTGAAGGTGGCGGCGGCGTCGGTGACGGTGGGGGGGCGCCGTGCTAGGCGCTGCTGCCTTCGGGCCTGGGACGGCTGGGGCCGAATGTCATAGAGGACGTCCTCGGGGGGCCGGGCTCGCGCTGCCGTCGTGGCGCCGGGTTTGGACTTGGGTTTGGGCTTGGCTGCGGGTTGCGGTCGTGGCGCGCTGACGAGTTTGGGTGGCTGTTTGGCGGCGGTCTTGGGCTTCGGCTGGGTCGTGGGTGTGGGCTGGGTCGGGGCGTGGGCCTTGGCGGCGGTGGGGTTGCTCGCGGTGGGGGCGGGTTTGGGGGCCCGTTTGGGAGGTGTCCCCCGCGGCCTGGGGGGTGGGGTGCTGGATGAGGACGTGGTGGTGGTGGTGGATGAGGTGGTCGTGGTGGTGGAGGTTGTGGAGTCGGAGGCGGAGGAGAGGGCTGTGGGAGACGGCGGAGGGTCCTGGGCTTCGGGGGCGGGCGTATGATGCTGGGTCCTGTAAGTAGCGAGAACGAGGGTGCAGGTTCGGGCACCAGGCGTGTGCGCGCGTTTTCCCTTGTGATCCGTGCGTGCTGGTGCTGGTGTGGCGGCGTTGTCTCGGCTGCGCGGGCACGTGGGTTACCCAGAGGGTGGCCATATCTGCTCCAGGACGTGCGGGTGTGTTTGCTGGAGATAGTCGAGGGTCCGGAAGAAGCATCGCTGGATGCCGGGCATGTCCTCCTCTGTGAGGTGGGGGTAGTTTTGGGTGGGGGTGTTTGGGCCCGGCCACAGCAGCGTCATGAGGCGGGCTGCCACCATGTATGGGCAGAGTTGTAGGGTGGTGGGGCGTGGGGGGGTGGGTCCCCTGCGGTTTGGGGGGGCTTCCCTCTGCTGGGGGCGCAGCGTGACCACCCACACCCATCGGTCCGTGGGGATCCCCCAGGTCCGTTGGGTCCACTTGGCGAGGCAATACATCGCCCTACCAAGGCCCTGGTAGCCGCTGCGGATGGAGAGCAGCGTGTCCAGGGATTTGCGTTCCCACGTGCCCCAGATGTGGGGGTCGTCCGGGGCGTCCCCCCTGGCGTAGGTGTCGGGGCCTGGGTTGTGTGGGGGGGGGGTGTAGTCGGCGGGGAGGAGGGAGTCGGTGCCGTGTACCACCCAGTGGTCTGTGGGTGCGTGGTAGTGGGTGGTGGAGAGGGTGTAGTGCAGATTGTACATGAGGGTCATGTACGTGGAGGGGGCAGGCTGCTGCTCGTCAGGGGTGGGGATGTCCCCCGGGACGTGGTGCCGGAAGTTGCTCAGGGAGGCCATCCGGGCTACCCATGTTTCC
This sequence comes from Eutreptiella sp. 'Long Island Sound 2002', assembly GCA_964036045.1. Taxonomy (NCBI): domain Eukaryota; phylum Euglenozoa; class Euglenophyceae; order Eutreptiales; family Eutreptiaceae; genus Eutreptiella; species Eutreptiella sp. 'Long Island Sound 2002'. The sequence goes on along the minus strand of OZ038383.1, from coordinate 121,561,021 downwards.
CGCTCCCACTCTTTGTTGTTGTCGGGGGTGGCGCCGGGTGGGGGGTGGGCCATGTCGGGCTCGTGGTAGCGGGTGCGGCCCTTGGTGTCCACCCGCCCCGGCACCAGGGTTGGTACCGTACGGCGTTCATGAACGCGTACCGTCCGCGAACGCGTACCGTCTGGTATTAATACCGCACAGCACGTGTGCGGTATTGAGATGGTGCCGCAGACAGGCACCGCATTGCAGCACGCGCGCACGCTAGACGGAAAATTGCCAAATGAATTGAAATATTGCGAAAAACACGCTGCTGGATCGAAAGTTTACTACCGATGTTGGTAATTAGCATTATTATGCATTACGGCACCACTTTTAGTCTTGAATCGTAATGTCGCAGTTTTGGGAACATAAAAACGACGCCGTCGCCGAAGCTTGCAGCGAACAGCGTGATGACCACCCTACTAACGAGCGGCGTGTATGTTCGGGCCTCAGCCCCTCTCCCTGTGCAAGCGCAAGCCTCATGCTCCAGTGATGCGTCCACCAACGTGCAAGCCTCAGCAATGGGCATAGAATCAAGGCGAAGCAGCCCTGCGCGCACTGCGCGGGACTTCAAGGCGGAGCAGCACTGCGCGTAAAGTCAAGGCGAAGCAGCACTGCGCGTGAAGTCAAGGCGAAGCAGCACTGAGCGTAGAATCAGAGCGAAGCAGCACTGCGCGCACGGCGCGTGAAGTCAGGGCGACGCGTGAAGTCAGGGCGACGCAGCACTGCCTGGGGCGACCTCCGCGCTGCGCCCAAGCGCCAAGGTAAATAAGCGTCGTCTGCCTCCAGTTGTATTCGCAAGAAGTCTTGTTTTCAGTGTGTGTCACGTGCGTGTGCCTGTCATTCACATGCAATGTGTGGATTTGTAAATTTGACTTTGGCCTCTGTGCCTCCATCAACCCTGAGGCGTGGCATGCATGTGTGTATTGATATCCTGATGTGTAGCCTTGCCTTTGTTTAGCTTTGTTGAATCCTAGGACCCCTCTTTCAAGGCCCACGCTTAGCGCTGGACCAGGAAGAAGACAGTGTGCAGTAAAGTCGACTTAAAGTATTCTTTGTGTCTGAGTTGCAGGGCAAGACAGGGTAGAGCTGAAAAGTCATTTGCACGGTGTTTTAAGAAACATTGTCTTTTTGGCTGAACTGCAGGCAGGGTAGTGCATAAAAGGGAAGCAAACAATTTAAGGTGTGAATCATTTGCAGGGTGTTTTGAGAAACATTTAAAAGCAGGTCTGTGGTAACAAATATTTGTTGAAATTTTCTGGTGTTTTTGGGACAAAAGTTTGGTTGTTGGAATCAGCTCGAATATATCGTAAAACCAAGGATTCAGCGGACATTTAGTGGTGCCTACTGGGTCTTCATTGGGGCTAGGCGATACCATACAGGACACCGGAGTACTGTATGGTATCGATACCGAACGGTACACGTACTGTATGGTACCAACCCTGCCCGGCACGGGGTGTCCGACTAGGTGTCGCCCCCAGTCGATGGGGGGCACCCAGATCCGGCTCCCCGTGGGGGGCGGGCTCTCGCCAATTGGGGTGGCGCGTGGGGGGCGCTCGTGTCGGGCGACGTGGAGGAAGGCGTCGAAGAGGAAGTCTCTGACGCCTTCCCCCAGTGTGGCCGCCTGGACCAGGGTGGCCGCCCGGATGGGGGTGCTGGTGCCGGAGGTGCGGAGGTACAGCACGACGTCCTGTTCCCCAAGTCCCCGGAGGTGCTGCCGTACCGCTGCGGGGTTGTGTAGGGCGTAGGGTTCGGCCGGTGCGGCGGCTGGTGGTGCGGGGTGTGGGTTGGGGGGGCTGGTCGTCGTTGTCGCGCGTGGGGTCCGGCGATGGGGTCTCTTGTGGCGGTCGCGGGAGGGGGGATTCGCGGTGGCGTGTGTCGGCGGGGGTATCGATGTCAATTGGCTGGTGCTGGCTGCCGCGTGTTGTGTTCGTGGCCTGGTCTCCGGGGGGGGGCGGGGGGGGGGGTGGTGTGGGGGTGGCGCTGTTGGTGGTGGGGGGGGCGGGGGTGGGTGTTGTGCTGGCTGGGGGTCTGGGCGTCCCTGTGGGTCGTGTGGGTGTTGTGTGTGTGCGCCGTGCGGCCCTTGCGGTTGTTGACTGGTTGTGGTGCCGGGGTGTGGGTGGGAGGCGGCCGCATGAGCGTCCGGGTGGGGCTGTGGTCCGTATGTAATGGGTGGCTGCTGGTGGATGGTGCTCGCCGGTATGGGGTGTGGGTGGGGGGGCTGCTGGTGGTGGTGGGGCGCTCCTACTAGGCTTTGGTGTTGCTGGTGTGCGTGCGCGGCTCCTCGCGGGTCCATGGGGGTGTACCGTGGCTCGTGTGTCATGGGCCCGTGCAGCGGGGGCGGCGGGTGGTGCTGGACCGCGTGGTGGTGGTGTTGAGGGTGTGCTGGTTGTGTGTGGTACCCCGGCGTTGGTGGGTGTGGTGGCAGGGGCTGGTGGTGGTGGAATACGTGATGGTGTGGTGCGGTGATGTGCGCTATGTGGGGTGGGTGGATCATGGGGCCTGGTTGTGCTGGGGCGTGGTGGGGATGTAGCTGGTGGGGGTCGCTGTAGCATGGGGGCATTAGGGGGTAGGGGTTGGGAGGGACGGGGGCGTGGTGGTGGTGTTGGTGGTGCCATGTCCACTGGCTGTGCCTGTATGGTGGTCCTGGCATGGTGTGGACGTGTGTGGGCGGTGGTGGCTGACTGGGCTGCAAGGTTTGGGTGCTGCGGTACGGTGGTGGTGGTGGGCGCTGGCGGTGGCGGTGTTGTTGGTGTGCCCCGGGGGTTTGGGCGTGGGGTGGTGCGGTGTGGCTGGACCCGGGCCCTGGTCGGGGCGTCGCGCCCTGCTGGCGGGCGCGTTGGCGGGCCCCCTGACGTGTCTTGGTCTTCTTGGCCTGGTGGGTGTCGGGGGCGGTAGAACCCCCGTGTCCCCGTGGGGGCGACGGGGAGCGGGCGTGCCAGCGGTGTGCCTCTTGGAGGCTCGTCTTGAGGCCTCTGACGTAGGTTTCCTGGTCCGCGAGGCCCATGCGTGTGGCGGTGGCCTCGTCGGGGGCGTCCAGGTGGGCGTCCCGAAAAGACGCCCAGCCCTCCGGGGGCTTCTGTTGTGCGGGGTGGGGGTGGTGTGTCGGGTAGAGGAGTGCGCTGAGTGGGTAAGGTGTTCCCTTCCGTCGGCCAAGGGCGTTGTTGAACCAGCGGCAAGTGATGCCGAGGTAGGCTGCTATTTCCTCTGGTGCCGTGCCATATAGAAGTTTTGTATTTGTTTGGAACTCCAGCGGGTCACATGAAAAATTCAAGATTCAAACTTGCATCAACTGTTGATTCTGAATTGATTCATGACACCTGGATGCAAGCGACAGTGTGAATCGGTAGTTTCTATTGCATGTTGCATATAGGGGCAGGGTACGCGCATGCTTGGAACTGTATTTGTTATTCTGTCTTTTGAGAAGTTGTATCTTTTTTAGATCCCACATTGGTTTCGTGTAGTATAGTTGTATTGTTTTTTAGCTTTGCGGCGGATGTATTTTTACAGAGCCATCTAAAATCTTAGTCCTCTTTAATATTTTTTGTTGACGTTTTGTATCAAATTTTATGTGGCCGCGTCCAAAAAATTTTTCTGTATCTAAGAGATTTTGTCTCTAAGTTCCAAAGGATTGTTGTTGCCGCACACACAGAGAGTCTGAGTTGCCAGCACTAAAGGATCCGATCCAATGAATTGTGCATTCGTTGGGTACAAAAAAGTATTTTCGAGAGCCATATGAGATTCGGAGGAACCTTATCAGTGGGAAGGTAGATGCAGCCATCGGTGGAGGCAACAGTTTTCCATTGCCCCTTCGGTGAACTCTAAAACCGCTGATGCTCAAACCAGCCAAACACCGCTCAAAGAGCGGCTCAAGATCATTCGTTCTCAGAGCCGGACGGCAGCAGCTAGGGAAAAGGTACAATATGCTAAAAAGACTGCTACTCGTGTTGCCCAAGAATGTGCTAACAACAACCGCTTAGCCTAGCTTTTGCTCGCCCACACACTCGCCGGAGCACGTGTGGCTAATGATGCAGCAAAGGTCTCTGCCAGCCGTTGTGCGGCTTGCCTCTTTTTAAACTCGACTGCTTTGAGATTCCGTCACATTGCGCAGCAGCCTAACTACAACGGGAACCCCCGGTCATGGCCTCAATTGCAACGAGAATTCAAGCTGTGGGTTAAAGGTCAAAATCTTCAACAAGATCAATTCCTCACGGTTCTCCTACACTATTTCGAGGGACTGCCGGCCAACAGTTCGCTTCGTACTCGCAATGATCGTTGAGACACAAGCTTGGCCTATACCTTTCATTAGCTGTAGAAACAAGTCGAGGTATGCCGATCCCGCATGCTTGAGGACCATTACCACCACGGGCTTAAGAGTCTCTCTTTGTTTTCGCGATCAATGCTCCATGACATGCAGCACAAGAAGCAGAGCTTCTGGATTCGTGTCCAAGAGGCTCATCATTCAGGAAAAAAATTCTCCAATGCTCAATTGAAAATTTTTCATTTTGGATGAAATCACACCCGGAACAGCCACTCTTCTACCAAAATAGTCCGAAGAAAAGGCCAAGACCTAGTGGGCGGAGGTGGAAGGCTCTGATGCCTCCGCCAATCAATTTTGAAATTCACTGTGGAGACGTCGAAGGTCAGGTTCTACCAGATGAGGACAAGGACTTGTTTGTCCAAGTGCTGAATAGAGGTGTAACCTTCCATTGGCACCGCATGAGGGCAAGGCATGGGGTGTTTTCTTACGCGCTCAAGGAAGTGTGGCGAGACATTGAGCGGCTGGGGACCTTTGCTAACTAAGTTTGGCGGTGGCAAAAATACCCAGGTTAGCCCTAGTTAGGTAGGCTAGGCTAGAATCGAACCCGCGACCTCCGGAATAAAGGTACCACGGCCCCCTAGGGTGCACCGAACTAAGATAAGCAAGCATTCATGAAGAAATAAATAAAAATTTATAGGCTATGAACAACAGCATTGCCGCAGTCAACTTGGTATCCTCTCATTAAATCAAAATGGTTGAAGAGTAAGAGGTCATCGCAACATCCATTGATTGGTGTTTGGTTTTATAGGTCAAAATGCATCATTTTCATCTCGATGGGAAAAATACTAACATAAAAACCTCTCCCAAGGCATGGAAATACACTCTTTCTTATTCTCACGTGCAGTGGGACTAATACAGTTGATTGAGGCTGGGTCCAAAGTTGGCAGTAACTATATACGTTGGGTTGTCTTGTTCTGCTTTTTACCAAAGTGGGAATGTGTATGAGCCCGGTATTCCGACGCCATATAGTACATACCAAACATCGGACCGCGAGCCATAGTGGAACATAACCTATTGGCCAAGTACGGTGTGGCAATCGTACCTCGAAAAGAACATTTGTATTTGAAAAGACCTCGCTAACAAGCCTCTTTACTATCCTTCCCTATCAGAGCCCTCGCCTCGATAAGAGGTCACCGGATCATAAGGACAATCCCATTGAAGCAGTTTTTCCCTTATACTCTGTGCATTTCAAGTGCATCAGCGAGGACAGGCATTCAACGAAACATGGGTACGAGGGTTCAGCGATTTCTGTTGGAGTGGGCAGCGGAAGTTCAAATGGCCTAGTGTAGAGCAACCTGGGCTTTATTCTGCTATGAATGGGTCCGTTTTTCAACAAAAGGATGTAACCACGGCGACAGATGCAATGCCCATGCCTCTGTGGGACACCTATGCGCTCCACAAACCAATGACGCAAGTTAGGCTGGCGAAAAGGCACGGCGTAGGCTTGGCATTTCGCCTTCATTTGAGCAATGCGAGTCTCCGCCACCCACCATTGCAGCTCTGATCCAACAAGAAAAGGCTGTGCCCAAGATGAATGGGGCTCCAACAAACGAGTGTGTAGAGATACAATCAACAGAGCGGCACAGAGTGAGCCTCATACCTATCTCGTTAGCATCAGCTGGGACCCACTATAAGATTGGTTGTCATGCCACGCGAATCAATCCCGAGCTGCCGCTCAGATAGCCATCACTGACTTGAACACAACTTACCGTGGAGTGGGGCTTGAGCGAGGGACTTTACAAGGTCCCAAGACCGCCTGGAGCTAATAGACATGGTAGTTTTGCAGACCACGAGCCCATGGTAGTAGACTATGCGATAATTGTATCAGATGTGCTCACTGGGGTTGCGACTATAGACGCCCACGCTGCGGTTCAAGTGAAGTCTCGAGAACGGATGGAACAAAATACTGCTCTTCGGTTGATGGCCGCGAAGTATGATCTTCGATTAATGGATACCCGATGCATCATGACATCCTTCTTGGCTCAATTGTCCACTCCGATAAAGGCACGCCGATCCGTACAGCCATGAAATGCTCTAATACCAATGCCCTGTGAACTCATTCAATGCCACTCCCCGTTGAATCAGCTGTCGCGGACTATGACCACACCAAAGAGACGATTGTCGACAACCTTCGTTTCCTCTTTCTGCATTCTTCTCCGGCACCTAGCCACCCTCCTGCTCTTGCTGCCCAGTTGCACATCTGTCAAGACTTGAACGCGGCCCTTTCAGTAACGAAACAATCATGGGCAGGCTACCTGGTTGCACGGCTTTGGAGACTTGGCCCCCCTCATTGCAGTCGTTGGCGATGACTCGCTGCAGCATGACAACCGCAATCTCGCAAGAGTGCGGTGTGGTGATGTAACCGAGCAGGATATTGAGTCCTCTTCTAGCATGAAGGTTCCTCAAGGTTCCGTCCTCCAAACAACTTGATAAGCCGCTTGTGATACTCGCGCGACCAAGAAGCGTTTGAGCTTGGTACCATGAACATTAGCGTCATGGACCTTAAAGACTCTTAAGATAGCCAGTTGAGGCCCGTCACAGCCTTCAGCGGCATCGTCCGAAACACCTAAGTCCCAACATCGTGGCACACTATGCCTACATGACAAAAGCTGCACCAGATTGACAGCAGCAAAATTAGTTTCTCAAGTGGGCACATAATACCTTCCACGCTTCGACTGTTCTAAATGCATCATCCAAACAATTTTGTTTTTTTTTGCACTAGGTCGCTTCAGCTATCTTCACTTTGCATCCATATCTATGCCTATTTCGGTCACCCATTCATTTCCATTCGGTCACCCATTCCCACAAATCTGCCAATATGCTGACCGTTGCAATGGATGAGACCACCAAAGTACCCAATGATGGCAAGATGGAAGTGTGCGAAAGTCATGGCCAAGTGACAAAGACATGTTGCTTTGTGGGTGTAACTTGTTGGGGTATTTTGGACAAATGGCGCGAATGAAGTCTCTGTGACCCAGAGAGGGGGCCAAATGTGGAGTACTAACCGCCGTGCCCCAAAAAAAGGCCCCGATGTATTAGATGTTATGCCACAATGGGGTAAACTTCTACTCATGGAGCCTGAAATGGAATAGTGTGCCACACTTCTCTGCCTCATGTTGCACAGCTCTTCCACGCTTTCTGGACCCCAAAAGGTACCACTCTTCCTCTGGTTGGCAATAAACTTGTTCCCAATGGAAACTTTGGAACGACTCACACCCCATCAGCAGCGTACGTGCCATTCCACAGCTACACCACCTTGGGACGCGGAAAACTTGATCCATTTCCAAACACCATTGGTATTCACATCTATGGTAAACTGAGTGTATGGCAGATAGGAATTAGTTGAACTGTAGACTCCGTAGTGCATGCAGAGCACACGAACACCCGAACACCCCCTGATAAAAGAAGGTAATATCACCAAAAGTGCTCACAGGGCCACAACTACCAGTGCCTCATGCTACCAAACTTCCTCATGCATTTTTGCTGTGTGTTGAGCTTGATATGAAATAAGTTGAATGTCCAAGAATTTGACATGTCAACAGAGGTATCCTAGTTCCCTCTGAAAGCCGCAACCTTCTTCTTGCAAGGTATAATCACTATTGCGTCAGGTTTGGCAGTCTACTCAGGGTCTTGCATCAATTTCCTGTGCCCCACCTACTATCGTTTACTGCAGATTTTGGAACCTGGTCCGGGGCATGTCGTCCTGGACTGTCATTGCTCAGCCAGCTGCATATCAGTACAAATTGGTGACCATAAAACAGAGGCAGTCCTCCCCACCTGGTGGACGCCCAACACTGTAGTTTCAAAAAGATGTCAATATGTGCCATTGCAACCACTGAGGCAGAATCTCAGCCAGAGGCACACATCATGTCAACAGTCCTTGCACCAAAAACCTTATCAAAAAACACACATCCAGGGTCAAACCTCATGGCTAAAAGTGTTTCGCCTCAGGCAAGACCTTCAAATCAACAAATTGGGTAGGCTGGAAATGGTCCCAATGCTGTTCACACACATTAGCAGTGTTGTGGCATTCTGGCTACAGACACAATGTTTGTTGAGGGTTGGTAGCTCGCAATACGGGTGTGCCTTCTTACCATTGAGTAACGTTGTGTATGTACGACCAACACCAAAACAACACTCCCATGTGGTGGGATTCTGCAATAATCTGTTCAAGAGGAGCTAGAGACTGCTATTCAAGTAAATCAGTTGCACAGCAGACAGAAAACTGCACCATCTGTGGCGGAAATCGGCAAGTCTTGATTAATTGGATGCTGAGGCTGGCTAAGGTTGCACAATTTTTGTCTGTCCCCTTGGCAAAACCTCCAAACTGTAGTAGTGCCAGCACTTTGGCTGAATGATGACTGTGAACTATTCACTGCTGCCTGAAAATTGCATGCAAAATTCGCACAAAATTGAACAGGAAAGAGTCAATTGGAGTGCATCTGCAGTGCTGGGTGACCATGTGGTGGAACGCTGCCAGATGTACTGCAGGGGACAGCCGATGAACTAACATTTTGTGTTTGGAGGCGCGAATAATCAACAGCTTCCACGACAGAACAATTCAAAAGATTTCAAAACATTTAGATTTCACACGCTCGCACATATTGGCACAAAATGTATACCTCAATCCCATATGTTGGGAGCACTTTTACCATCACCCACTGTTTGTTTCATGAACCTCTCCCAACATACAATGCCGTGTCTGTGCTTCAGCCATTGTGCGTGGAGCAGTTGTTTGAACTTCCGCACTTATGGCTTCGGAATAAATGCCCTTTGGGTTGGTTGATTTTTTCATGTGGCTTCGGCCTCACCTCCAACTGATTGTGCCTGTGTGTTCCATCGTTCCACCGACGTAGCTGCAAATTCGTTCAGCGCTTCGGTTGCAGGATTCCCCAGAAGGCCAAACACCATAACTCCATGCGACGCCGTCGCCGACGATGCGGCGCCAAGACTTTGGACTTTGCGCGGGGTTTCAATGTCGGCCCTTGCAATATTGTCACACGCACAAAACTGAACTGTAGCATAACCGTGGGATCGAATCAAGGTAGAAAGTCCTGGTACTCCCGCAAACAGGCATTACTTCCTCTTGAGCAGTCCACAATCGACTTAGCCTGAAGAGCGCAGAACGCTGTGCAGAAGATCTCAAGACAGTGACGGGCGTAAGAAGGGATGCAGACCTGTCATCTACTTGCTGCGCTGCCTCATCTTTCTACGCTTGCGCTGAAGCCTCTTCATCCTCTTTTTTCTCCACTGCGCGAAGTATGATCCAAAATTTGAGAGAGCACCAGAAGAGTTTCAAGAGAACAAGAAAAGGGGGAAAAAATACTACTTTACCTTACGGCGCATGCCCCGAGGGCGACTGATGGATCCCATTGCAGCTTTTTGGTGCTGCTGATGCTTACTTCTGCTCTCTAGGATCTACCCGTACTGCGGTTCAATCCCGGCGCAAATTTGGGCAGATATGAAGATCGTATGCCAGAACCTGAATGTACACCATTTGGTTACTCATTCCAAAGAGAAAAATACGAGAACTGGAAAATTTGCCGACCTTTTGGCGGGCTACGCACCAGACGTGGTGATAGTTCAAGAAATTTTTGTGCTGAATACCCTCTTCAGCAAAGTTGGAGGAAATGTTCGACAACAGGTATTTTGCATTGCGCACAAATGTTGAGATTGCAATTGGTGCAAAACCAACCCCACCTCGGCTTGACTCTACTTGTTGGGGATGACTTTTGCTTTCTTGTGCTAAAGTTGATAACCAAGGCAAAAGAATGTGGTCTTCAATATTGCGCTTTGTCGAAGCCGCCCAATCCAATCTTTGGCCAAGACGCAGGATTGATGGTTCTAAGCAGGTGGCCCATCGCAAAGTATGTTTGCTCTTTTGGCTATGCTTGTACACCGAGCCCGCTTTTGCATTTGGGGAAGCTTGACACCTCATTTGTACGGTTTCATGCGTGATACCATGTCAAGCTATGTTACCTATTCAGCTCAAAGCCCTAAATAGACGTAGAGGATAACAAGTTCGCTCATACAACCGTGCGCGCGCAACTTAGGTAGTTCAAAGGTACAATTCACCCATTTCCTTGCACACTGACGATCACACTGACGATCCAGTGCTCGCTTGCTTGTTTGTGTTGAAGGATTGACTGATTTGTAACCACGAAGGGCTTGCAGTTTAAAGGTATTAAATGGTATTGAGCTCTAAACTGTTCATCGCCGGCATTGAAGCTTTGAGGAACTATGCGACTCAAATGGGTGTTCATGCTTTGGACTTTGCTATCGTCCTCACCAGGGATTATAGCGTCACTTTTCGTGAATATGGTTGGAAGGAAGTCCCAAACAAGAAAGGATTCTTACATGCCAAAATTAGTATGTTGGTCGCCTCCCTGGAAACCCTCCTTCCACACCCTTTGAAAATCGTGGTTGGTTGGTGCTAGGTTGGGTTGTGTGCATGATGCCAAGAAGCCTATCAACTCCTAATACGAGGAGGGTCTAAGCCTCTCATTGGCGATTTTGAGAGGCAAGTTTTTTGTTTTTCGTGGACTTACAGGCCACTAAAGTGCTATTTAACACAAGGAAACCAATCCAGTCATCCGATTTCCTTCTGTTAGATCAAATCCTTTACATCGTTGATTTGGGTGGAAAATTGGCATTTTTCCTCCAAAGATTTGTACGTTTGGGAGGGCACCTCCCGACTTTGTGCCGTGCGTTGAGGGCTCAAGCACTCCGTTTGGCAAGGGCATGTGTCAATTCAAAAGAGAAGAGTTGAGGTTGAAACGTTGGGACGGGGAAATGGCCAAAACGGAAAACAGTATTGTTATTGCTTGCTTGCTTGTTACTTGTTGTTGGTTTTAAGGGGAGAGGGTATGGTTGGTTGGTGGTTACTGTGATGCATCACATGCCCTTGTGTGACCACTGACTTGATCACTAACCTAACCTGTGATTATTACTCTGCAGCTTCAAATGCATTTGTAAGCAATTTGTCTTGTGTTGTGCTCTGCTATTACACACCTGCCGTACATCAACAGCCCGGGTGTAGTACCATACAGAACTATACGGCCGTGCGGCAGGCAATGCGGGGGGGCAGGGTTACGGGGTAGGTGATCTGGATCAATTTTGATACAAAATGTTTGGCCGTGGGGGTGGGGGTTCGAGGGTGGTGATCCAAAAGTGACCCATAGATCTTTTGTGGATGATTTCATTCATTATTCATCATTTCATTTCACTTCCCCAGCTGCGATTGCATTTTCCAAGTGCATGAAAATGCTCTCCGCTATTCATCATCCCCAAATCCTGTGATATCGGTTGAAAACTAAGGTCCGGACCACGTGTTGACGCAGGAAGTGCATCTCCTTGGGAAAAATCTTGAAAGCTAGATATTGTGGATCAATTTCAAGTGCCTTGCTTAAACATCAAACAAATTTTTTTGAAGATGAATTGATGGATCAATTTTGTGTGCCACACTTTCATCAATTTTGTTTTTGAAGATGAATTGGTGGATTATTTCTTTGCTTCTCTCGTACATGTGACACGGAGTTGGTGCTTGTTTGCCTGTTGGAGTAGATGACATCACCGTATGTGCACTATGTTCTGAGAATGAAGTGTTGTCACCATCTCCCACACAACCAATATAAACGGCCGTTAACCCCGCCCCCCTCTCCCGTAGAAGACACCATTCATGTTGTTGTTTGAGGAATGATGAGGCAAACAACCTGTACCAAAAAACCCTACACACAAAGGGTGCACATTCTACAATGGAAGTGGTGGGAGTCACGGAATCGACTCCTATGTCGGGAAAATGAGCCTACGCACAAGAGGAACAGGAAAAGGAATGGGTGTTGCACGCCTGGCACCCAAGGACGCCGTTAGGGATTCCTGAGGGATTGAATGTTTTTGCTTGTGGGGCTCAAGCATTTCATTGTACAGCAAGGATAGCGTGCATTCTGTGTTGGTGCAATTCCATAATTGGTGGCCATTCCCCGCTTTCGCAGAAATTCCTGATGAGGACAAGTTCTTGCATGTGATCACGGTGCATATGGATGCACATGAGCAAATGGTGAGAGATAACCAAGTGCGGCAACTACGGGCACATCTCGCTGGCCACGTTTCAACTGATGATTTTGTTGTTGTGGGAGGTTTCACCACCCATCAACTCGGGGAATGGGTGTCTGCCGTGAGCAATAAGCATAGGATCATTGGCAATCTGATGTTGTTTTGATGTGAAGAGTTTTCATTTTGAGTTTCACTCTTTTTCTTGTGAAAAACGCTTGGCAAAGGATTTATGAAAAGTTCATCCACCTCCACATTTGTTCATCGGTCTATCCATGAAAAGCTTGATTCCCAACCCCAATGTCGCTTCAACAACACCCATACTTTTGGAAATGGAGACCACGTTTGCAGGAATGGATCACCACCGCTTGCATGAAATATGCGTATTAGAGTCCACGGATTACTGATCCGTGGGGCCATTGCCACTCCACCCCTAGTTTGAACAAGGGCAAAAGGCGTGTTAACACAGCCGGCCAACGCTAAAGTCCACCCTGACGATGAAACCAGCCCAAGAGGGGATTTGATTTGATTCACAGAGGTGAAAAGTACCCCCCCCTCCCCCCCTTATGTTGTGTTAACACAAGCCCAACACAAACGTGAAAAGTACCACCCCCCCTCTGTCCTCCCCCTGCGAGTGTGTTTACCACGGCGGGAAGCGGGGGTCTGATCCCCGCTGCTCTACCCTGCGGTGGCGGCTGTGGGTCCTATGCGGCGGGGAGGAGCACGTGCGCTGGCCCTGGCTGCAGCGTGGGGGCGGGGCTCCAGCCCTCGCCGTGGAGCGTTGGTGGCGCCTCCTGTGCGCCATGCCCCCCCCTCCCCTTCGGCCCACGCGCCATCGCGCTCTGGGCCTTATTTCCTCTGCCGGTTTCTTGCTTTGGCAGGGCATCCTGCACATGGCAGGGCATCCCGCACCGGGCAGGGCATCCTGCACTAGGCAGGGCTCTTGGGGATCTCGTCGGCGTTGACGGCAGATGTGTAGTGCAGTGCTGTGCAGTGCTGTGCCATGCCGTGCTTTGCTGTGCTGTGTTGTGTGCTGCACTGTGCTAGTGCTGAGAGAGCAGGGTCACGGTGTGGGCTTGTGGTAGGGCAGGAGGGGCAGACGGAGGGAGAGCTGGATTGGGTTGCGGGCTGGTTTTAGGGCAGGAGGGGCGGAGGGAGAGAGGGCTGGATAGGGTTGTGGGCTGGTTTTGGGGGCTGGAGGGGCGGAGGGAGGGAAGGCTGGATAGGGTTATGGGCTGGTTACCAGGCAAGGCACCCAGCACCATGCAGGGCCGCAAATGGCAGGGCATCCCGCACATGGCAGGGCATCCTGCACATGGCAGGGCATCCCGCACTGGGCAAGGCATCCCACACCGGGCAGGGCATCCTGCACTAGGCAGGGCTCTTGGGGATCTCGTCGGCGTTGGCGGCAGATGTGCAGTGCAGTGCTGCGTGCTGTGCTGTGTGGTATGCTGTGCTGTGCTGCGCCGTGCTGGGCTGTGCTGTGCCATGCTGTGCTGTGTTGTGCTGTGCTGTGCTGTGTGCTGTGCTGTGCTAGTGCTGAGAGAGCTCGGTTGGGTTGTGGGCTTGCTGTAGGGCTGGAGGTTCAGAGGGGGGGAGTGCTGGTTTGGGCTTGGGCTGGTTTTAGGGCAGGAGGGGGGGAGGGAGAGAGGGCTAGTTAGGGTTGTGGGCTGGTTTCAGGGCAGGAGGGGCGGAGGGAGGGAGGGCTGGATAGGGTTATGGGCTTGTTTAGGAAGGGTGGGCATCCCGCCCCAGGCAAGGCATCCCGCACATGGCAGGGCATCCCGCACATGGCAGGGCATCCCACACCAGGCAGGGCATCCCGCACTAGGCAGGGCATCCTGCACCAGGCAGGGCTCTTGGGGATGTCGTCGGCATTGGCGGCGGATGTGCAGTGCTGTGCTGTGCTGTGCTGTGCTGTGCTGTGCTGTATGCTGTGCTGTGCTGTATGCTGTGCTGTTCTGTGCTGTGCTGTGCTGTGTGCTGTGCTGTGTGGCTGGAGAGGCGTCCTGCAATGGCATGGCATCCTGTAGCCGCAGGGCATCCTGCATTGGCAGGTCTCTTGCCGATGCCATCGTTGGAGGGCCGCCCTGTCCTGAGAAGAGGAGACAAGGGAATGGGGGGGGGGGGTAGGACCTATTCTGCCGTGCTGCGGTGTGCTGTGGTGTGTGGGGGGGAGGGGTGTAGCTCGTGTGCAGTTTCTGGCCATTTTGGCCCGACACACACCCCATTCAACTGGCAGGGCCCAACGAGGGCCCTACCTGGGGCTGCCCGACCGCCGCACGGAACTACTCGCTGGCGGGCTGCCGGTAACCCCCCGCGTAACAGCCACCCCCAAGCCCTGCCTAACGTGGGCCAAGCTCGCTAGGGTCGCCTGCGAGGGGACCAGGGGTGTGTTGTGGTGTGGTATGTTGTTTTTTGGTGTGTTGTGTGGTGTGGTGTGAAGCTAAGCAATGGAGGCATGCAAAAGTAGTTCAACAAGTGCTGAACCACTTTTGGACTCATGACACATTGTACCCAAAGACGGCGGGCATTTATCTTGCACATCAGGTCAGGCACTTTTTAGGTACCAAGCCCAATGTGTAACCCACGAGTGCCACGGGCAACGCAACAAGGGGCCCACCATGCCGCACGCATTGCGGTTGGAGTTTGATCCCACCCTAGGGACACAGTTGTGGGAACATTTCACGCCCATGTTGCAGCCCCATACCTAACCGGGAGTCCGGTTCTTACACACAAAAACACACCCGGGTATGCGGTGTGCATCTATCTATGCGTGCACATATGCAAACAAATGCCTCATGCAAACCTTTCCCTCCATCCCCCTCAATAGCCTCCGAAGCTAGGCCTGGGCTGCATCCTCCGACCACAAGCCCACGCTCACAATGGCCCCCTTCCCAACCCAAAGCACTTGGTCCACCACGCCTAGGTGTCTGATTAGGGCATGTTATGCCGAGTCAAAAGTAGGTTTCTCATCGGCCCACAACTTCTTTGCGCAACGCACAGGTTTGCTGGTTTGCTCACAGATCGACAAGTAGGACTGGGGCTTTACCGCCGTAGCCCACCACAGGGTGTGGGGAGGGGTTCCAGTGCGGCGTATGATCACCAGTATCATCACCAGATTGCACGCTCCAGCCTTTTGGAAACCCGTAGTGATGGAAATCGGCCCCCGTAGGCAGCCCATGTTTGGCAGTACGAGTGCTTTTTTGGTTGAACACCTTTGCCATCTCCATGCAACGATGTGGTGTGGTGATGCGTGACGGACGATGTGCCATGGGGATTTGCGTCGCAACACCACCCACCGCTGCTGCTGGTGTCGCACCGCCACCCTCGGCTGCTGCTGGTGGGCTTTGTTTGGTGAACCACCACCACAGCCCTAAAAGAACACCAACGATAATCACGATGGATGCATGTCTCATGGTTTTACTTTTTTCATGATGATTTTTGAAATGCACGATGACGTCGTAAAATCTACGGCGCACTCCTCCTACCGACGGCGCACCTACCAACGCCGTCATTTTGCGAGAGGAAGGTGTCCGTCCGCCACACCAACCATTTTGCAACCGATTTTTCAAATGCAGAGCGTGGGTGGACACGTGTGACACATGCGATTGGATCCGTATTGCCCGTGCATCCATTCTCTTTGCTGCTCCCCTGTCCAAGCTGGGCGCTGGGGAGGAGAGGAAGGTATGGCACTTTTTGGGAGCTGTTCTACCTCATTCGGCATCCTGTTGAACTTATTTGGTGTGTCTCCCCCTTAAAATTGCTTTTACGTGAGAGCAATATGTGCCAATTCGTACAACGATGCAGTTCCATCGTGAGCGACAATCCTTCGTGGGTCTTGCAAAAAGGGTAGAAACAAGTGCATTCAAAGTGGCATGTTGTTGAATTGTTGCAATGTGTGTGCGAATTATTGATAGGCATCATACTCAACTCTTGCACGACAAAATATATCAAGATTTCGGTACTTGCGACAAACAGAAAGCCAGTTGTGTGTTTTCATGGGCTGCAAGGAAATTAGGATGATTACCAAGCGGTTGCCACTTCAATTCCACAACGGCGCTCCAAAGCATGGTGCCGCTGGATACCGGTGTTCATCCTGAGCGGTGTGCACTTGCCCAGTGTAGAAACTAATCACCTCATCTTGCATAAATATGACATCATCGACCTGCCTATTTCTACTGCCACATCCACGGCACCCTGGGGGGGGGTGTGCGGTCGAGGTGGGTGGTGCATGTTGGGCTGGTTGTCAGAAGGTGCTCGGGGTCAGGGGTCAAAAGGGTGAAGAAGGCACCCTGAACACCGCGTTTTGCCCTCTCAGGTGCGGACATCCCATGGTGCCTGCAAGTGGACATGATAAGAAGCATGTCCCCCCTCCACAACTCAATGGTGTCCAACCGGGTCCGCCCCAACTCCCCAATAAATGCCCCTACCTGCACGTGCCCCCAATAAACCTTTGAAAGGCAAAGGAAAGTTCTCAAGTGACGGCCAACACTAGCCACAATTACCGCCCCCGGACCCATGGGGTGGAGGTCCTCAACAGGCGGCACACTGTCCCCCAATTTCAACGTAGCCTTCTTCAACAAAGGCTCCCCCACTGCCGAACACAACTCCCCCCCCTGTGCCAACGCCGGGGGAGGGAGGCGTCCTTCGCCTACTCCTCCGACAACCCACCGCTGAACAAAGTTCACAATTTTTCGCCACCACCCTCTCCTCCCCTATCCCCCGTGTCTTCATGATTATCCCCCACGCCACCTCACAGTCTTTGTACCCCACCAATGAGCGCAATATCATGTTCCCATTGCCATCCGTGAAGTTCATGGGGGGGTGGCTGCAGTTGACCCCATTTGGGTCCGGGGGGGGGCACACCTCACACTAAGGGACGGGTCCGGAAGGGGTTCAATGCGGACAAGAGGCTCGCTAGAAAAGATGGGGGGGCGTATTGGCACTAGGGTACCATTGCAGTGCTTTGGTGGAGTAACAAGTGTGGCGGGTGATGTCGGGGATGTGGACTTTGGGGGGGATGGTGGGGTGGAATGGGGCAATGCCCAAATCCTCCCACCCTCATGGGTTTGGCAAGATGTCTTGAGAAAAGAAAGAAGAAATCGTCGGTGTCAAGGTCAGTGGTATAGTCTTGGAGGGGTGTCATATCACAGTGGAGGGGGGGGGGGTAAACACCAAATTTTTAGCTCAGGGGCGCGGGGGTTACTAAGCTATGGTAGTTTTATTCTTGGTGTGTTTGTGTGTGTGCGTGCAATATGTGTGCATGCGATTTCTGCCTATAGTGCAATTTTTTGCATTTGAACCTGCTGCCGAACCATCCTACCCTATACCCTGATTGCGCCTTCTATCGCCCCTTGCGGGCCTTGGTCGCAATCCTTGAGGGGTTGCGGCACACTGACCGATGGGGATGTGGCACAGTGACGAGTTGCTTCTCGGCTTTGTTGTGTTGTGGCGTGCATGCTTTCTTCTGTTGCTCAACATGCGTAGGGTACACTTGGACGTGAGGGTCCTTGGTCTTCCCAACGGGGTCAGACTGTATAAGGCCCAAAAGATGGTCACCTATGGCGGGGGTAGGGGAGGAGACACATCATGGCCACCGTGGGGACATCTTAACGGAGTGCTGTCCACCAATGAGTTCACCATGCCCACCTCCCAAATTCGCTAGGGGAGCGGAGATCAATATGTACGACCTCGGGGGTGGGGGTGGGGGGTGCGAGCGTTGTAGCCCAAGCAACCATGTCTCCACAGCAAGGTCGTTGGAGTCGTATATCGGCTCCTCCATGATGAGGTGCTGCAGGGGGAGGTCCTGGTACCCCACAAGTGTGTCTACAGAGGGGTTCGGGTGCGACTGCATGGAGGCAAGCTCAAACAAAGTATGAGGTACCAGCCGGCCTAAAGCCCCACCACGGGCATGTAATCGGGGATGACAAGATAGCTTACATGTGCCAAGGATATGCACATTTCCGTATAGAACAAATATGTGTACGCCGAGAGTGAATCAAAAGATAGGAGAGACTTTTTCTGGACATATGAAGGTTCCCAACCTAACAAGAAGATCTGCAAATTGTGGAAGACTTCCGTCTCAAAACGCGGTAGAACTTTGTGAACCCCGTTCGTTGGAATGTTTGTAGGTAGTTGTCATCGGGGGGGTTTACCTATTTTATAGGAATTGGGGGCATACCTATCTTTTATGAATAGGGGGGGCTACCTAACAATCCGTGGGGCCATCTTAGTGGCTGGGCATACCGAGTTTTCAAATGAGAGGGGGGGGAGAGGAGGGGGTCAATAGAGCCCCCAAAATTTGGGAGGTGGGTTCGGAAAAGGCCTCAATTGACGGTCACCATGAATTACTTGTTATCCACTTGGGCGCCAAAGGCACCGAAAATTTTCTTTCAACATGAAAATTGGTCAAATTTTTTTCACCAAAGATATGACGAATGATGACCATTTTGACCCCCGTGGAAGCACCGATTCCAAAAAACCTATTTTCATTTTTTTCTGATTTTTGGGTGTGGGTACACGCATTCTCATCATGAGTGTCTGGAACCGGACAACTATGTGAAAATGTGGGCAGTGAAAATTTGGTTTGGGGCGAGCACTGTTTGGATGTATTGCCCTAATTAGGTTGGCATGGCATATAGTCGTATGTGATTGCCACGGCCATTGGTGCCGGGGCGGTGCTTTTGTCATGGGTGGACAGGGTTTCAATTGAGGGGGGGGGGGGGTTGATAGAGCCCCTTGGCTAGACCCCCCGTCCCCCAAAAAGGGCTCCATTGACGAGACCCCCAAAATCCTAGGAGACGGACCCCCGGGTCTTGGAGGTGTAGCAGGTGTCCATGAGCAGGAGCATCACCACTAGTGTCTTTTCAAAATTGTTTGTTTCCAGATACTCATGATGAAAATACACCTCTTTAGGGACACAAGTTCGTCACGGTACCCACTCCCCATGAGTGTGTCCAAAATGAAAGAAAAGATAGGCAAATTTCAGTTGCCTACCCCCTAGGAACTCGGTAGAACACCCAATCTCTTTCTAGGCTTGAGAGCTTCGGTAGAACGTTCTAGCCTAGAAACTGCCCGGCTAGAACACAAATCGTTCTAGCCTAGACAGGTAGAATTGGTGGAACACAAATAACAAATCACCAAAGTATGGGCAGGGGTCCATGACACATGCACTCATAAAAACCACTAGACTTGATGCACGCAAAGGCATATGTGCCCCCCCCCCCCCCGACACACACACAATTTGGCATAGGCATACACACAACACAACCCACAACATCATATGTCAAGGGTGGGGGCGGAGTGGTGAGAGGCCAAACACAGGCACCGCACGAACACCCCGTGAGTGTCAAGCTATGACATCCCCCCCTTTCCATGTTGTGGTTTGGGTTCTGGGGCTACCTTGCTTGTTAGGGAGGGTATCCATTTCCTTTTTGCATGCGTGCTTTTGTTTTTTAACTAGTTCAATTTGAACAAGTGCGTACACATTGACACCAAGAGGTAGGCGTGTTACTCCTTCCCTGCTCCCTGCCCTGTGCGCTTGTGTTGTTGGATTGTCTGTTTTACACCTCTCCCCTTGCCACCATCCCTCCTCCCTTGCCCCCCCCCCCCCCCCCGCACCTGGGTTATGCGTTGTGCCCCTTACCGGGCTGTTGGTTGGTTAATTGGTTGATTGGGTGGGTGGTTGGGTGGTTGGTTGGTGGTTTGTTGTGTTGCAGTCTAATAAGGTGCAGCGTGGTGCGTTGTGGTGTCATGCATTCTGGTCTGGTGTCATGTGGTGCGTTTGGTTGCTTGGTTGGTTGGTTTGTTGGTTGGTTGTTGGTGGGCTCCTTGACTGTTTATTTCGTTGTTGGTCAGTTGAAGGTCTGGTACGTTGGTGCATGGTTGGTTTTTCTCGGTTGGCTGTTGACTAGTTGTAGGGGTGTATGTGTGGACGATGTCTGTGCAGCAATCCCCAGCCCCCAGACATGGGGTGGGATGTTGTACCTGTTGGTCAGTGGGTTTGTTGGTTTGTTGGTTGGCTAGTTTGCTAGTTGAATGGTTGGTTGTTGGTTGGTACATAGTTGGTTTGTTGGTTGGGTGTTTGGTTGCTGGTTAGTTCGTGGGCTGGTTGGTTGGTTGGCTGGTTGGGTGCATCTACACCCCGTGGTGTGTGGTGTGATGTGGTGTTGCATGGTGTGAGATATGGTGTATGTGGGTGTGCACGTATGTGCAGCCATTGGAAGCGTGGTGGGGGGGGGGGTATGGAATTAATGTTAGGGAAGCGTTCTAGCGATGTTCCAGCGACTAATCGGCTCCTTGGCCTCCAGGCTTCTTGGTATTATTGGGTGGACCGTACCCGGTGGGGTGCAGCCAAGAAAGGATTGCCTAGGAACCCCCCCCCCTTCCTAGGGGTTTTCTACTCCTACACGTTACGACGGCACCCAAAGACTTTGAACACAAACACCGCACCTTCAATGCGCCTACTTTGGGGGATGTTGGGTCCCAGGTTGGTGATGCCCAATTTTGGGGTGTTTTTGGAAACCCCGTTTTGGGCAGGAACCCCCCCCTTCCTAGACTCTTCCTATGACCCTGCCGGTCCCAAGGCAATAGCACACAAATCCGTTCGCTGGGGGTTGAATCGCATTGTGCCACCACATTGATGTTGTCACTGGTCCACATGCCGCTTGTGTCGCTTGACAACGGCTACACCGCGGCCTTGTCGCACCTCGTACAATCCCCAACCGACACTCAGTACGTCGGTGTGCCCTACGTGCCTCATTCCGAGGCGTGTGATGCGGGGTCGCAGAAGGCACCAACCGCGCATCGACTTTGTAAGATGCCACTTGAACAGTTGGTTTCTGTATTCCGTTGGAATACTGTGAAAAATGTACAAACTCCCAAAGCGACACGCAAAATATGCGCTGTGAACGCATGCCCAATGTATCCAAGGGGTCACACCCCATTGCAATTTACCCCAACACTCCCCTAAATGGTCACTCGCGGACTCCAATTCCTTGAGTTCGGCCTGTGTCAGCCGATCCCTTTTGCGCGAGAGCGCGTGCATTCGATGCATTGATAATAACATATGCTTCATCAATGGGAAAAATTTAACGCCACCAAAGGCCACGTTGGGTATGTTGACCCGCAATACGGCCACAACTCGCCCATGTAATGCACTGTTTTAAAAAAACATTTTGCCACCTGTTGTATCAAATTTTCCGGCCTTGGTTGGCCGGGGAGCCAACCGCTTGGCATGAGGAACGTTTTTCACCTCATCCAAAAGCTTGTGAAGCTCCAAAACCAAAGCTTTGCCCGCGTCCCTTGCAGCACGGGCAACGTCGGGTGCACCGGTTTCCATCAAATCTTTCAATGTTGTATTGACTCGGTTCACAATTGCGTTCGCAATACGACACGAGCCATGCTCCAGGTCACTAACGCGGTTGCATGGCCCAATTGCCCTCAAAAATGAGCCCCACCTGCATTGGGCCGCTACAGAATTGGCATGTGCCAAGGAATCAATGCAATGGCAGCCCACGCAACATTTCCACTTGTGATAATTGGCCGAAAGCATGGCTTTGCCATCACCTATCAAGGCACATACACTGGGGATGCGATTCCCCAAGTGCCAAACATCCACAGTGGACAAAACATCCAAAACATCGTGATTCAGGTTTGCCTTGCTGTCAATGGCCTGGAGATAGTGCATGTCATCCGGACCATCAAGCGCCCACCACGTCGCCCAGCGTCGCACGTCGCCTGCAGCCGCTACAACCTTTGACCAAACGGTCACGTGGATGTCGCACTTGGTGGCCCAGGTCTGCCACAGTGGTGTGGCATCTGCGCAAATGATAATCAATAGGCGGTCTTGGCAAGGGATGTTAAACGTACCGCACGCCCTACTCAACGTCAGCTGGCTTTGCACTACTTCAAGGAGTGGACATACAGCGGCAGATCGGCGCGATACCACCCGCGATGAAACCTCCAGGGCCGTTGCGACATATGGCAACAGTTTGCTACGCCCCTCCATTAATTCCCTTCGTGTACAATTGCGCTCCAATTTTAACATGTTGCGCGTGGAGAGGCTCATGTGGTGTGCCGTTTGCAACACTTGGATCACTTCCTCGGAGACATGCTGTTCGTCGTCATGGCGCACCTCGTGGCTGCTGGACTCAACCACTATACCGTTACCGGTTGTGCTCACAACGATGTCGTCATCTCCAAGCAGAGCGCCCACAACGCCGCAAATGTATTTCCGTCTCTGTCGCAGTGCATCAACCTCCGGATCCCAATACGGGGTCACACGAACGACACCGGCAAGGAAATTGGGAACGGCCTTTTGCATTACTTTTAAAATGAAAGCGTGCCAAGAATTGTGAGGGCAAGATGTGCACAGGAAGTGCCACACGAACCCCACAGGAACCCCTTTCCTGCACAGGCCTCCCCCCCTTCCTGGCCAAGAAGTGTCCCAGGGACCCCATAGGAACGACAACCCTTCCTAGACCCCTTCCCGGACCCCAACCTGCACAAGATCCCCCCCCCTTGTTGTACAAGAACCCCCTTCCTGTACCCCTTCCTAGACACTTTCTGCACAGGAACCCCCCCCCGTCCTGTACCTAGTGTTTCGGTGTACTGCCCCTATCGCAACCACAACAGATGTTACCCAGGTCCCTTCAAACACTGTTGTCACATGGGGGCCGGACAATGCATCCGTGGCTGCATTCCAACCACACATGCCATGCAAATACGTCCATGAAAGAAGGAATCAATGAACTTGAAGTGAGGGTTGGCATTTCATGACATGAAGCTTGGAAATCTCGGTGGTGCCCCCAAGGGTGAAGCTGTGTGAAGCTCCCCGCTCGTGGCACCACCTTACGCGCCCTGCGCACCACGTGGCTACTATCCTACGCGACTCTTGCGCACAAAATGAGATAAGGGTTAGATATGCGTTAGGGTTGCGCCAAAAAGGACTAGTTATTGGTTATGGATTAACGTATGGATTTTTTTCTTGCGCACTGCGTTGCACACCCCTTGGCGCGATCGCACAACCTTGCATGCATGCGTGCAATCTTGGGAGTGGCCTGGTCACAACACACGTGTACTGCAACGAACTAGACGCAACTCCTTCTCAACGTGCCACAAAGGGTCCTCTCTCCACGTCTCATGCCCAGACTTCCACGCCACCGTGCCTCGCCACTCCTCATCCCTTGCTGGGGCTGGGGCCCTGGCTGTACGTTCGGTTGAGGATGCTCAACGCCCGGTCACATTCCGCAGCTTTCTTCGCCAGCAGAGGCTCGGCCTTGACCTTGCCTGCCTGCGCCTCGCGCGCCGTGTCTTCGGCAGCCTCCAACCGGTCTTCCAGGGCAATCACTTGTGCCCGCAAACTTGCAATGGTTGCCTCATGCTTTAGAACTTGTTCCCGTGCTTCCCGCTCCTTCTTCGTTGCCCGCTCCGTGCCCCGCTCTGCCCGGCTCTTGCCGCCGCTTGCCATCGCCTTCTCAACGTCATCAAGCAACACCTCCTTCAACGCCGTGCGCATGACCTCCTGCAACCCAGGTGCCAGCTAAGTGACCACTGTCCCCGTGTCCATTGCCATTGGACTTGCCCGCCCCTGGCTGCCTGGTATGCGCCGCTTGGAGGGGGAGTCGGTGATGACGGTCCTTGGGGTAGGTCGCTTCACGGATCCCCGCGCCGCCATGTCTGATTGCTCCGACCTAACCTGGGCCCCAGGTTGCTGCCACAGTGGCTGTGTACCTGCCGGGCTCCTTCTTCACGTGTGAGCGTCCGCCCAACTGACCCTGTTTTTGTACTTCTCAAGCCACGCCTCAACCGCGTCTTGCACCTCAATGGGGACACCGGCATCCAAACCCATCAGCCTTGCCAGACTCTCCAGCGTCTTGAAGCTGGTATGCTCACTGTACACCAAGAAAGACCATGTGTTGTTGGCCTTGGCATGGCCCACAAGGCACAAGTACTGCGCAACCACGTACGTCTTGCCATGTCCTGCATGCCCCTGGGGCAGGTCGGCGAGACTATCCGTACATGCCAGTGGCAACCACGGTAGCAGGGCAGTGGCTGTCTTCCCCTTCCGGACGGTCAGTGTGTAGTCACGATACCAGAACGTGCCCCCCTGCCTGGTCACAGGGCTGTGCATGTCTGTGATGGTGAGCGTCGATTGCAACGGCCATGTCGGAGGGTCTTGAAGACTTGGTGCTCGCTCATCCACAGTCCGCGCAGCCTCTGATGGTGCCACTGGTAGCGGGGCTGCCTGCTCCTCCTCATCGACGGGCTTCAGTACGAGGCGCGAGTACACGTCCACGTCGGTCTGAAGAGAAATCCGCAAAATGCCAATGACGAAAGCGGACAAGACGTGGTCCAAGAAGCGGGGTTCCTATGCAGGAAGGGTCCAAGAAGGGTCTAGGAACGGGTCTAGGAAGGGGGGTTCCCGTTCAGGAAGGGGGGGGGTTCCTGTGCAGGAAGGGATTTCCTGAGGGGTTCCTCGGCCGGTTCCCGTGCTGGAAGAGGGGGGGTTCCTGAGTGGCATGCACATGCCACATCCCACACACTGTGCCCAGTTCCAGCCCTCAAACTGCCCTCCGCTTGCATTGTGACGACCGCTGACCCTTCGCAACTAGTACTGACCATATATTTGGCGCATTGCATAGTAAACTGCTCCAACCAATGGCCCTCCGACTCAAAAAGGATAGAGTGTCAACCTGCTGCCATGCGCACCAAAAGGCCTACTCTTGTCCCACTTTGGTGTCGCGAACGATCGCCCACCATCGACAAGCTCGGGTCCACGGGTCTCGGCTCGGGTGGTGCCATCTCCATCTGGTACACCAAAACGTCACTGCTCTGCTTGGTACACCGGGCCAATCCTCCGAAGCGGCCGTTCACCACCACCAGAATGCTCCCAGGGGGCGTAACCAGCAAGGCGTGGTGTTCCGATCTCGGCCAGGGCACCCACTCGCGCTCGTGTGCATGCCCCGCCAGTGGGCAGTCCTCCGGCTTTGGGGTTGTGCCAGCGGCAATCACATGTGGTGCGGCCGCTGCCTCGTAATGCCCCGTGTCGAGCATCGTCCCATCCGATGGAATCAAACAGGTCACCATGTGCTGAAGGGCAGGGACACGTCTCGGATCAGCAGCCTCGGCACTCCCTGGATCGGATGTTGTTGCTGCTGCTGCTGCTGCTTCAGTGTCACGCTTGCTGCACTCGATCCCCGTGTCGTTTCGGCAAAGGACTTGGACTCCTCGCCCAAAACACTTCTCACTTGTCGGCCTTGGGCGGCATCCGAGGACTCCACACCTCACAGCGGCCTTGTGCGCCCAAAACGGGGGCGTGATGGCGTGGGTGGTGGCGTAGGACACGGTTTGCGTGGACAGCCCACAAAACCCAATAATACGGCGGGACCTTGGTTCCGCAGCCAATGGCGGGCCGCCTCCTTCATGCACCACCGTCGAGCATATCAGCCACAGGGAACCCCTTTTCATTGGCATGCGGTGCATGATCCAAGGGAGAGGGAAAGCACGGGCGGATATGGCGACGAACCGTGCGTAAACATCATCGTCAGGGATATCCATCGACAGTGCCCAGCACACGGAGAAGGCGATGCCATCCACAGGAAGTGACGGTGCTGGGAAATCTTGGTGCGGCAATTGTCGTACGTGGGTGATGGACTCAATATACCCTTGCGTCATGACGTGCAGCGTCTTGCCCAAAGTCGCCTCCAGCTTGGCCTTCACCCGCATCACCATGGCCGTTAGGCCCGGCAGGTCCCACAGCTGGATGTGTTCCTCCTCATCCGGATGCTTGGACATGTCCTACGGCTTCCCCCACACCATCTTGCGGTCCGCTGGGTCCTGAGCTCGGCCACCAATCGGGCGGTGGTGGTTGAAGAAGCGGGCCCAGCGCTCCTGAGCGATCGCCAATGCCTCCTTGTGCGCCTCCTCCACCTCATACTCCGCAAAAAAACTCTGGATGAACAAGTGCTGCAGGTTGGCAAGCTGGCTGGGGTCGCTGTGCATGGCAATGGGGCAGTCACGCGGCAGTTGCAACAGGGGGTCGTTGTGCGCGACAAAGCGCGGGGTGGAGGTGACGGGGAGGGCAAGCGGCCCGTTGGCCGCATAGGCACTCGGCACAGTGAGCCCGGGGCCGTCGCCGTCCCACTCCCAAGCTGAGTGACTAGAGAGGGAGTAGATGGGGAGGGTCTCCTCACCGTACTGCCGCCAATCGAAGAGGAACAACTTCCTCTTGGCTGCTTCCTTGTACCACCCCTCCTTGGCGAAAGTGGCGGGCTTGGGCTTCCGGGAAGCGAAGCGGAGGGTGGTGGGCGGCTCGGCATCCATAGGGTGGGCAGCCATGTAGTGGCTATGGATCCGGGCGTGGTCGCTGGGCAGGCGGGTGGGCAGGGATTCCAGCAAGGAGGAGTAGTCCGCTCCGCTGGGCTGCACGTGGAAGGCGGTGATGTCGGGGTCGCGGCGCACCGTCTCCGCAACGAGGTCTGACAGGGTACATGCGTCCCTGTCGCGGAGGATGGACTTGGTGATGCGCACCCTGCCAATGGTCGTGCCCGGCGGGCAAGTCACGGCGGAGTTGGTTGGGATGGCGGTGTCGTAGAACGTGTGCCCCTCCGGAAGGGAGCAGCCACTTGTACCGGCGGGGCCTGCGACCGCCGCCAACCAATCTCAAGCGAAGGGATAGGCAGACATTGGGAAAACCGGGCTGCCTTTGAGGGACAGGAAGGGTCATAGGAAGGGGGTTTCCTGGCCAGGAAGGGGGGGGGTTCCTACCAGGAAGGAATTTAGGAAGGGAGTAGGAAGGGTCTAGGAAGGGGTTCCTAGGGGGGTTCCTACCCGAAAAAAGTTGACTCCCTTGGTCCGACACTGGGGTGGTGATAGTTCCTATACGCTTATTTTGACCTCCAAAACACCCCCCATAAGTGTGGTCCATTACTTTAGCGCTGCACTACCATGTCATTTTGGGGGGTTTCCTAGGCCATCCTTCCTTGGCTGCACCTCAGGGCTGTACAAGCATGAGTTGTTGAGGGTTATAGCCGAAGTGGCTAGGAGATACGATCCTGTAGCTTTGCCTCCGGATAGTAGAGAGCACCTGCGCCTTGTGCAGGGAAGGTTTCAAGCGCGCATTAGATCAAATAGCCGAGAGACCCGCACTGTGATGGGCACGTTAGCAGGGGTATGGTCCTCCCACTGCCCTTCCATATTTTTGTTTTAGCCTTGTGGCATGTAGTACACCTATGCTACAGTTGCATTACATTGGAAACTGCTGCATGGCAAACTATGGGTTTGGTGTACACATATTTTGTGCACATCATCCTCGGATGGTTGGTCCCACATGTGGTTTAACCTTCGGACCCCAATAATGTATTCTGATGAGGCAGGGGAACGGGATCTCCGGGTAGCAAAAAGATATGCCCCTGTGACTAGTACTAGGGAAGATGCCGATGTTAGTGAAAGTTTAAAGTGTGCGCTATATCAAAGGTTTTTGCACAGGAAAGAGAAGCACCCTTCTACCAAAATTTGGGCCTTTGTCCAGCGCAACCTTGTTTTGGAGGCGTGCATAGTTGCTGGCAATGCAAGGATGTGGGAGATAATCTTCTAGAGCCCGTTACGGCACTTGATGACTTGTGAAGAAGCAGGCGGCTGCACGTTATACATGCACCCAGCAACCAATTGAGTTAAATGCACCTTTCTAGGTGCAAAACTAGAAAGTGATGTGGTTTGTGGGTGTGAGACTTGTGGCTCAAAGCGTGGTATACGTCAATGGGTCCCAATTGAGGTGGAAGCTGTCCACAGTTGGCCCACAATGGGTCCGAAGAGCCGGTCCAAATTTAAATTTTGTGCCGCACGGCGTAAAGATTTGAAGGACATGGGAATGGGCAAGGGGACCTCTGATGTGGGGCCCATCCACGGACCAGTGGTTTCTAACTCATGTTCCGTTCATGTCGTTCGTGGTTCCAAGGCAGAGGACACTGCTGCCGCATTTCCAGGTCCAAGCGAGTTCAGTGACCACCGGCGTTTGCAACCAATGAGGCAGGCAACGTTGTTGCGCATGCCCATCGTTGATAGCAACATAGAGCATCAAGTTGTGTTTCCGCAAGGCAGTAGCAGCAACAAGAGCAGCAATAGTAGCAACAACGACAACAACAACAATGACAGTGCGAGTAGCAGCAGTTCCAAGAATGATGATTTTGATGATGCAGATTTGTACATGTCTGACGGCTCCACAGTAAGTGCCGATTGGTCAAATTCCCCTTCATCATCCCATGACAACCCACACCCTAGAGACCCAAATTACATCCAATATTTTTAATTTTTGGCCAAAAATTAATTGATTAAACCACAGTATGCATTTTTTGTGGGGGGTCAGGGGCGTCGCTTGGGAAAAATTTCACCCCAACGGGGTGCCTTGTGTGTGTGTGTGTGAACGATTTTACGCCTTGGTTTGGGGGGGGGGGATTTCACCCGTCTTGATGTGTAAAAATATTAGATTGGCTCTCGGCTTCAAAATTTGAGATTAATGTTGCGTTTAAAATTTGTAAATTTTAAATATTATGCGTCGCCGCGATTCAAATTTCAACCAACAAAATTTAAACAAATTTTCTGAAAATGAAACCTCCCTACGCAAGCACAAAAACACATAGAACATACCCTTTAGCCTTTGCGGCTCATGTGCTTGGCCATTCCGGCCATTGTTGTCGTCTTAAACCTCCCGGGAGCCCGTTTCCGGGTCCCATAGTGCCGGGGTAGCTTGAGTATCGCTTGGGGGGTTAGGTGGGTTAGTGGGGGTATTTGGGTTGGGTTGAGGGTTTTCTTGGGGGTTAGTCGGAGGGTTAGCCGGCTTGGTTGTGGGGGGGGGGGTTGGTGGTAGGCGTCTTCCCTTTGCGCACCTTTTGGAGGTGCGCCTCCGCGGCTTCGGCCGTGCCGAAGATGAGGTGGCGCTCCACCTCATAGAGCCTGGGGTCGTTTGGGTATCTCACGCAAACAACCCCGCTCTTGCGGGTGTGGACACCGGTGACGGTGCCCACCTCTACTGGGGGGTCCCTCCCCGCCTTCCTCCTTCTTGGCCGCCCCCGCTTCTTTCCCACCCCCCTCCGCCTTCTTCTCCCGCCCCTTCTCTTTTGGGGCG
The DNA here is from genome assembly GCA_964036045.1 of Eutreptiella sp. 'Long Island Sound 2002'. Taxonomy (NCBI): domain Eukaryota; phylum Euglenozoa; class Euglenophyceae; order Eutreptiales; family Eutreptiaceae; genus Eutreptiella; species Eutreptiella sp. 'Long Island Sound 2002'. The sequence goes on along the minus strand of OZ038383.1, from coordinate 121,531,505 downwards.
CGGACGGCCTTTGACTTTGGGCGGGGGTTTCTCGTTGGGGGGGGTGTCTTCGTCGGAGGACGACCAAGAGGAAGAGGCGGCGTTGTCGGACCCGGCGTCCGAGTCCGACTCCCACCGCTTCCGCTTTGGGGCGGGGGCTTTGCCGTTGTTTTTTTGGGGGGGCGCCTTGGGCTTGGAGGGGGGGGGGTGGGGGTGGTGGTGGTGCTTGCCCCCTCCTTTTCTTCCTTCACCTCCCTTCCCTCCCCACCACCCGTCCCCCGCCAAAGCGCCCCATCCTCAGACCCCAACCACCCTACCTCCCCCAAGTGTGCCCACGAAGTGGGCTTGTAGGGCCTCGAGGTGCCCCACAGCTCCGCGCACTGGCGGCCGTGCTCCCACTCCTTCAAGCCGCGGAGCACGGCCCGCACAAGCGCGGGGTCTCGGGCGAGGAGCTTGTGGAGCCCCCCTAACCCCATGCTCTCCTCCCCGTCCTTGTCGCTCCACACGACACGGACGGGGCACACATCGTCTCCGCAGACCGCCACGTGTTTGATCTGCAACAAAGCAGGCAGTGGCCGTGGTCCGGGAGAAAAACTCAAATTTTTCGGCGACCTTTTTATTTTTTCTGGTTTAATTTTCAACGGTAATTTTTAGTTTTTGAAGCGCCGATTGAAATTTTAAAAATGAAACCGAAACTTTTAAACGAAGCGTCGTGAAATTTAAACAGACACAAACACACGCACATACACACATACCTTTTGAAATTCTGCGCACCCATATATCGCACGAAGTCCCCCCCCCCTACCTTGGAGGTAGGGGGGGGGGGTAGGGGGGGGTATGGGGGGGGAAGGCGGTGCACACACAAGGCGGAACACACAAAAGGCGGTCTGTGGCCACCGCAGGAGTCTTGTTATTTAAGGGGCCACAGGCAAGGCGGTACACACAGAAGGCGGTGCACACACAAGGCGGAACACACAAAAGGCGGAACACACAAAAGGCGGTCTGTAGCCACCGCAGGAGTCTTGTTATTTAAGGGGCCACAGGAAAGGCGGTACACACAGAAGGCGGTGCACACACAAGGCGGAACACACAAAAGGCGGCCTGTGGCCACCGCAGGAGTCTTGTTATTTAAGGGGCCACGGGCAAGGCGGTACACACAAAAGGCGGTGCACACACAAGGCGGTCTGTGGCCACCGCAGGAGTCATGTTATTTAACGGGGGTGCGGGGGCTGGCCCCCGCGTCGAGCGAAGCGAGCCGAAGGTAGGGGGGGGGAGGTAGGGGGGGGGGGTAGGGGGGGGGTTGGGGGGGGGTAGGGGGGCGGTACGTAGGGGGGGGAGGTAGGGGGGGGCGACTTCGTGCATACTATCGCGCACCCCAGCGCATGCAGCACCCCCTTTGCCTGCCTGAAGCTTGAGACAGGGCTGGGGGCCTCCACGGGATCGGCGGCGCTGGTGGCGGTGGTGGTGTTGGCCGCGGGGGGGGCGTCCGAGTGACAACCGCCAAGCCGCGGGTTGTGTGCGACCCGGGCACCAGCCCCTCATAGGTGTGCTGGGCCGCAGGGTCGTAGGGGGGGGGTGGGCAAGGACAGTAGGGCACACCGCACCGGTGCCAAGTGCACCAACGTGCCCTGCCTCCACTGCTGGCACTAGCCCAGGGCTCCTAGTGCTGGAGGCACACCAGGTGGTGGCCGGTGCCAAACATGACCCCCCGGGGGTCGGACAGCAGGTTCAGGGCCCCTAGGGACCCTAAGCTGATGCGTTCGGGGAGGGAGGACATAGGACCGGCCGGCACTAGTTGCCAGTGCCAGGCGCCCCCTTTGGCAGCATCCCTCCGCCACCCCCCCTTGCCCTCCCCATGTTTCCTAATTAGGCACCGGAAAAGTCGGCGCATAACCCAGCGAAGGGTGTAGTGACCCTTGCTGGGGTCGGACCAAATTTGCTAGTCTGGCCCATAGCCCCGTTCAAGAACTCGGGCAAACCAGGGGCAAGGGCTGCCTTGCGGCAGACCGTTGAGTATTTCCCGAGGGCCTTTTGCAGCCACTCGGGAAGGGGCAAAACAGGGGGTTGGGGGGGGGGCTTGCACATGGACCTCATCCCCCTCCCCATCCTCATCCCCCTTCCCATCCTCGTCCCCACCCTCTGGCACCACCACCTCCCCCTCCTCTGCCTTAACCCCCCCCCCCCTTGTGATTGGCTGGCCCTCCTCTCCTCCTTTGCCCTCTTCTTCTCCTCCTTCTCGCGCCGTCTCTCCTCCTTCTCGCGGCGCCGCTCCCGGCGCCACTCCTCAAAGGATGCGGCGACGGACGGCGCGCCCTCCCCCTCCCCCACGGGTGCTGCAGTTGCTGGAGCTGCTGGTGGAGGTGGAGGAGGTGGAGGAGCTGGAGGAGGTGCTCCCCTAGGGGGTGCTGCACCCTGTTGCAACCCGTCCTCCACTTGCCGCATCTGCCAGGGAGAAGAGATGCAAAAATTAACCTGGGGTTAAAATCTTTGGTTTAATTTTTAACACTTCATTTTTAGCTTAAATTTGAAATGTTAAACGACCGCCGAAGTTAAAATTAGACGAAAAGTAGCGACGCCCCCTTTAAATTTTGAACGAAAACTATTGACTCGAAATTCGCTTCATAAGCAAGCAAACACACACACACACAAGCACATACCACTTTGTCGCTCATCTTCTCGAACATCTTCTCCATCAACGCCACCATTGCGGCGGGGTCCATGGATGGGACTAACAAGAGCTGGGGGTGCAAGGGAAAGGGACATGGGTGGGGGGAGACAATTGGGTCCAACTCCCAGCGGCACACGGGTAGGTATCCCCGCGCACAATGAACATGAGGGGCTGGTTCCAATCAATGGTGTCCACTAGCGGTGGACGCGATTGAATGTAGCGGGCCCATGAGTGCACGGGCCAACTGCGGCCACTAGCGGGTGGGTCGTCCACGTTCACGGGGGGCTGCAATTCTAGCGGCTTAGCCATATCGTTCCATGTGTCCAAGAAGGCTTGCCGCGTTGGGATGGGGCGGGGGAAAGTGTGGCCTGTAGCGGCTGTATAAGCAATTCCTCGCCGGGTCATGAACTCGGACAGCCGGCGGAACCCCGTCTTTGTGACATTGAGGTCCATGAGGAGCCCAATAAAATCGGCCGCGGGAAAAAGAAAGGAGGCGTATTGTTTCACCGCCTCCGCTTAGTACGAATACGGGAGGGGTAGCCAACGTCCGTGGCATCGGACCATCGGGCCCGGGCCAAGGGAGATGAAGCCACCCACTCACCAAGGAGTTGGGAGACCAAAGGGTCCCGCAAACTCTTGGCACCACTCAAACGCACAAGCGTCATTCGAGAATATTGTCTCCAGGGAAAGGCATAACAAGTGCTACACAAGGGAAAAGGGGGTATGGAGTGGGGTTGGCGGTGGGCACAAAGAAGAGGACTAAGGGTTGGACACCCAACCCTTAGGCAATCAAACACCTCTACAAACCCATTGGGCAACATTCTACCACATTAAACCGCCTCCAGACCCTAGCATACGCATGCAATGAAGGGTACAAAGACTTTAAAATCTACAATAAACTAGGTATTCTTGTTTAACACCTTAAAATTTATTGGTTTAACATTTAACACCTTTCAAAAATTAAAATTGAAAATTCAACATATTGGATTTAACGTAGGTCTCCAGGGCAACCTCGACCGCAACCCAAGAAGTATCAGTGTACAGCTATACATAGTCAGGGGCAACGGGTGTTGGATTTGGACGCCATGTCAAGTGATGGTTGTCCTATGCATATGCTTAGCAAAGGGGAGTACAACATTCATAGTTTGAATTAAAGACAGCGGTTCTTTTCTTTTTTGCATGTTGCTTTGCTGACGTCAGGTATATGGATAGACACCATTGCCATCTTTCAATGCAGCAAATTTTTTTGGGAAAATGTGTGGAAGTTTTTAAAGTTGCTCGGAAAAATGCTCGGAAGTTTTGGTAGCTAGCTTAGGCCCTAAAACGCAACCAATATTGCGAGGAATGTTCTATGGACCTTCCGGCCAACCGTCCCCAGGTAGGTGGGAAGAAATTTCGGTGCCCAAGTCTGAAATGTACCGTGCAATACAAGGCCCATTTGGTGACCATATGTACCCTTCGTGAACGGGGGGTAAATGGCCGGTTGAATGGGGGATGAATATTCGCGTGATTTTACCCCAATTGGGAGGTCTTTTGACGAAAACGCCTTATTTTTGTTTGCTGTTGAGGGATTTGAGGGGGTAAAATTCATGCCCCAGCTTCATTACCCATCATCCAGTGAAAGTCCCGCCCCTAACGCATCCACCATGCCCAAACGGCGCCCAAAACGAAAAGTGGCAAAACCCGCCAAGCCTGTAGCCGATCCATAAGCATGAATTCGTGCAAATTTGCACGAAATTCGTATGAAATTTGTAGTGATTTCGTGCGGATGTCGTGCCAATTCATACGAATGCATACAAATTTCACCCTTGTCCACCCCCTCATTTGCCCTAACACCCAGAGTACCCCCCCCAATGCACCCGTGCATGCACCCCGGCCACAGGAAACAATGGTTCGGGGCTGTGTTGTGTTCTCACATCCGTCTCTCGCGATATCCGAAACGCCGCTCTAGGGTGTGAAGGTGCTGCACGTTAGAAGCCGTCTTCTTGTACGGCTCGCGTACCTTTGTACACTGGTGGGCCCTTGCCCATGTTGTGCCCTTTTGGTCGCATCCCACCCATGTGCCGCCACGCTATCATCAATGGTGTGGTTGTCCACTGCCACTTGCACCCCTAGTGTCCCTCGCAGGCCGCTTAGGCCCGCGCTGTTGCGCAACATGCGTGTTAAACCCCGGTGACTCCTTTTCATGGCAAAGCAGGAAAACTTTGACAAGATTCTCCACCTCTTTGCAAAAAAATACATGTGGTGGATCCAACGATGCGCAGAAGTTTGCCCCACTGGAGCTCATTGTGGGCAGCGCCCATGGCCAGCTATGCTATGTCTCCGTAGCTGTCCCAAGTCTGTTCCCGAGAACAACGCGGAAAGCCAAGCGAACACACATTTGCTCGCAAACTTCTCCCACCACGTGTTGCACATTGACTCCCAACTTTTCCGTGCTACTTGATGGTGCCTCACATTGGGGTGTCGTAGGCAAGCATCAAGTATCTTTTCCCATCCCCTATTCCGCATGAAATGGATGGCAACAACACACTCTATCCTTACGTTCTTTTTGCTCTTTGCTTTCTCATTATTTAACGAGGCACAGGTGCAAGTTCGTGCAGCAAGCTTTGCGCCATCCAAAATTGGCTGCAGCATGCTCCGTGCCATAGTGGCCGGTACCTTACCTGTCATTTGTACAACTAGGTCCCGTGTCCCGTTGATGCCGCACCACAAGACACGGAGGACCCTTGGAGGCCATAATGAGGCACTCGCCTATCCCCCGTAATAGTCCTATATATATAGAACCTATGGCAACAGCCACTATCGAGTCCGCTTCTATTGCACTTGTTGTGCCAAAGGCAACAAGGCAACGAGCACGGTTCCGCATGCAAACCCAGCACACTGTGGTTCCGGGGGATTCTACCTTCCAGTTTAGGCAGCCCGCCATGAGCACGTGTGCTTTCCCATCTGCACACAGACAAACAAGGGACTGCCTATCATTCCCTCCCGTATCCTGAAAGCTTACGGTTGCTGCCTTGCGCAAGTCATCATCAAAATTTACTTCTTGGGAGGCCGCGTAGAAGGCCTAACATTTTTCACTCCCCCCTAGTAGCCACCAGCTAGATAGTTGGTTGGTGCTGGCGGTCCAACACAGCGTGCAATGGACATACGAGGCCTCATGCCTCGATGTACAATCCACTGTATTCGGCAACCAATGCAATTGTCGGTCCCTAGGGTGCATGATGTCCAAGGGTGGGGGTGGTCGACACCTGTACAAGTATGCGATGCGGTTACCGAGGTAGCAGGCCGCACCATGGATGGCCGTGTCGTCTCCTGTATAGGCAGTGAACGCCCGGGACTCCAATTAAGCTAGCTTTTGAAGCATGCCGTACACCTATTCCCATATCACACCGTACGTCATGCTCCCCACCAGGTACCGCGCCTCTGCCCTAGAGAGGTGCAACGACCGGATCTGCCAAACGGCCATAATCAACCTCTCCTCCATGATGGTCTCAAGTTGCACGGTCGGTGAAACTCTTGTCACCGGGGTAACGACTATTTGCCCGGCATCGGGCAGGTACTTGACGGTGTCGGGTTGTGCGAGCTCCTTACTCAAAACTTGCCGGAGGTCCTGTAGGCGCCTCCGTGGCTTGCGATCAGCTACCAAATGGAACGGCTCTTTGGGCTGTGCCCCATCACCACACCCCATTGTGTGTGGAGGAAATCTTGTGGAAATGGGAAGGGTTTTACGCAACAGCCTACGGTTCGAGTGTACAAGGTGACTAAGTTCGCTGAGATTCGTAAGAAATTCGCACGAAATTCGTACAAATTCACCATATTTCCCTAAACACTTCACAGTAAGTTACCACGAAATTCGTACGAAATTGGTACGAATTTCATACGAATGTGACCGAAGTTGTCCTTTTTTGACATAAAACATCCTAGGGCTTGCTTCTGACGTGAAATGTCAATTGCTTTCACCCTCAAGAAAATCCGATTCGCTTGTACACCAGGCCTCTTGCCACACCCACACCACGGTGGCAACACGAGAACAAGACGGCATGTGCAAATAGCACGCACAAAACAGTATGATGTGTGTTGACGCATCCGTCGCAAGCTTTGCGTGGCGGGGGGGGGGGTACCCCATATGTACTTCAATCCATCCACGCGGGCGTCGCCAAAGGGGCGGGGGGTTTGGGCGGTACTTGTATGTACATAACATTCGTGCAACTTATGTGGGACACCAGGTTATGAGGTCAAAGGCAGGATTGCACCCCTCCCCATCCGGTAGAACTCCGGCGGGCGGAGCCCTGGGAGCTCTACTCCTCCGCCCCCAAGTTGGCGTCCAGTGCCGCCGCCTTGAGGCCGTGGGGGGGGGGTACTGCTACACGAGCGAGACATGGGCGTGTTTGACCGTGGCCAGATCGGAAGCGACGGTCCCAACCTGGAACTCCTTGTTGGGTTGCAGCAGTGCCATGCGCAGGCCTGTGGCGACGGTCAACATCTGTCTGTGTGCCGCCTCGGCCTACGCATGCCACGCCTATGCCCCGGCCAAGAGGAACCGGGTGGGCACCCCCCCCCCCCCACCCAGCCCCACCCTCTCGGCCGTCGGGCTCACGGCCTCCCGCTCTACCGTTGTCTGGGAGCCTTCCCCCCCTTCGCCCGCTGCGCCTCCCGCTCCAAGGTTTTCGCTTTGGTGGTGAGGCGATCCTTGTCACAGTGCAAGGAGTCACGCTCCATCTTAGCGGCCCGCTTGACGGGCTTAAGGAAGGTGCTGCTCCATGTACCTGGCGGCTGTCTCCGAGGAGAGCGACCGGACGTGCCACGGTTCCGACTGCTGCTGTTGCAGCAGCCACTTGGCCACATCCCCCCCGGGCCGCTCTGCAGGTGTGCTTGTACGGCGGGCCTTGGGAGGGGGGGCACATGTGTTTGTGGGGGGGCTTTCTGCTTTGGGCTGCGGGGGGCAAAGGGGGGCGTCGACATCCTTTCCCTCGACGTCAATGACGTCGCCCCCCCCCCCCCTACCCCTCCTCCCCACCTTCGTCACATGAACGCGCATGGCAAGCCATGCCACGTCCGCCCACTCCGGCCTCTGCTGCTCCCACCCCATGACCGCGGCCAGCCGAATGACCATGGCCACGGTCACACTCCCCTCCTAGCGCATCCCCGCCACCCCCGTCGGCACCCGCCAGTGCCCGCTCACCAGCCGGCAGGCAAACATGCCTACCAGTGTTTGCCCCTCGGGCAGATTGGAACCCCCCTTCACCAAAAGGGGCAGGCGAAGGTCGTCTTACACCCCATGGCCTCAACGGCGAGCTCCCACTAGGCGGAAAGATGCTTTTGCCGCCTGTCGGGGCTGGGCGCGAAGGGGATGCGGAGGTCGTCTTACACCCCATGGCCTCAATGGCGAGCTCCCACACGGCGCAAAGATGCTTTTGCCGCCTGTCGGGGCCGGGCGCGAGCTTGTGCCACCTGGGGGCTGTCGCTGCCTGGTGGCCCAGGTGACCCGGGCCAGAGGGGGGTCGAGGTGGGCGGTGCCCAAGTCCTCATGCGACGGCATGGGGATAGCCACCTCGCGCCCGGCCCCGCGCCCACGCCTCCTACCCGCGCTTCCCTCGCTGCAATCTCTGGCACTTCGGTCCGATTGCTCGGATCACGTGCACCTGATGATGAGGGGTGTACCGCTTGCGCCCGTGGTGGCGCACATCATGGGACCACGTGTGGGATGGCACCTAGAGACAAAGGCAAAGTATTGGGGGCAACACTAGAGGAAGAGGGAGCGCCGATGCAACAAGTATTATTGCAACCGAACGCAACTCGTACACATTTCGGACAAATTGGCAGACTTTCGTACGAAATTCCTTCGAATTTCGTACGAATCCCACGGAAACTGCTGAATTCGGACACTTCCCCGAGACAATCGTACGCACGAAATTCATACGAAATTCTTGAGAATTTGGTACCAATTTCTGCGAACTTGTCGTAAATGTAAGCAAACACACAAAAATGCACAAGGGGCACAACTTACCATGACACGGGCAGCAGATGGACTAGGCCCCACGCACGTGTGGGCTTTGCTAGGCTGGGTCAATGTTCCCCAAGTGCCATAGCGTGTTGGGCCGGAAAAGGGGGGCAACACCGGAGATGGCGAAGTTGATGCCTCCCCCTCGTCGACCGTTCCATCCTTGGTGAACTCCAACTAGTGCACCAGGCCGGCGAAGAAGAGCACCGAATGCTCGGCCACCTCCAGTTTGGCCAAGAGGTTAGCCGGGGCAGAGCATAAGAGGAACGTCAGGTGGTAGGGGCACGTGTGGGGGGCCAATGAGGGCACCCCGGAGGCGTCCGCAAACAGGGCCATGGGCAGCATCCCCTTTCCACAACCCCACCCTCCCGGTTGCCCCCTTCCCCAACCACACCACTTCGTCAACACTGGGGCAGCCCTAGCTCGACAGGTCAGCAGCAAAAACCAACTATTCAAGGGGGGTGCCGCCTCCGTGAGGGCCGTCCCCGCCTGCACCCGTACCTGGTACTCCTCCGAAAGACATAGGAAACTACTCATGTGGCATCCTGAGATGCCCCTCCCACAAGGGGGCTGCACCTGAGGATGCGTGGCGATGTTGGTGTGGGGGAGCTGGGGCCCACTCCCAGCACTCGCCACGATGACGCTGCCCGGCGTCATCGGGTGGAGGCCCCGGACCTCAAGGATACTTTCCATGAGGGGGGGTGGAATTTCTTGAAACCCCCCCACCCCCACCCCCTGCCCCAGCGACCCCTTGCTCCGCCCACGCCGCGGGAGTGAAGGGTCCCTCGCCTGCTCCTCTTGAACCGCTTGAACTGAAGCCCAAAATTTCCCCCCACCGCTTTTTTGTCCCCACTCCCCCACGCCCTCATCACCTTGCCCCACGCGACCTCACAATCCTTTGCTTCCACCCCCCCCCCCCCGAAGCACAATGTAGCCCTTCCCATCAACAAAGTTTAGGGAGGGCTGCGAGGGGCAAACCCTGTTGGCGTTGGTGGGGGGATCGCACGTCAACCCCAGGGGGGGGGTCAGGAGGGGTAGGGTGCGGAGGGGGGGTTCGCTTGAAATAAAGGTGGGGGCAAAGAATGAGCCCCAGAACAATTGCTGAGCAGTGGTGCTGTAGAAAGTAGGGTGGGCGATGTCCGGGATATGAACCTTTGGGTGGATGGTCTGATGGAAAGGGGCGATACCCAAATCCTCCCACCCCCGGGGGTTGGCCAGGTGCCAGGAAAAGGGGAAAAAGGAATGCTCAGGTGCTGAACCGGCACACAAATCGTGAAGGCACACCATGTCGCAATGGGGGGGGGGGTATGCAGCAGGTTAGTGGTGGGGTAGACCTGGACGTGGGCGTGCTTGGTCTTTCCAACTTGGTTAGTACGCATTTGATTCAACAATTGGTCCAGGGTGGTGGGGAGGGGGAGAAGGTGCAAAAAACCAAGGGAGGGAACCAAGAAGCGGAGTTCCCTCCAAAGCTCCGTTGACTAGGCATTCCCCCCAATGTAAAAGTTGCGTGTGGGGCTCCGCCAATCAATGTGACTAACCTCGGGGGCGGGGTCCAGGGATGCTGCCCAGGCCACTACTTCTTCCACTGCCAGCTCCCCGGAGTTGTACGTCGCCTTCTCCATTTGGTGATGGGCCACTGGGAGGTCTTGATGCGCAAGGGTGTCGGCAGCAGCATCAGGCGTGGACTTCAGGGACGCCAATTTGCGAAAGCGTTTGCAACATAATCAAATAACGAAAGGCGATGAGAGCTGAGCAAGAAAGCGAAACAGTGCAAAGTGGGACAAATTCGTACGAAATTCGTACGAAACTCATGCGAATTTCATACAAATTTCGTACGAAATTGAGATCCTTACATTTGGAGCAAATCTTGTGTGAATTTCGGTGAGTTCGCACCGGGTTCAACCAAACAACACGGAATATGTGGAAATAGACGGCTACTTAAAACCTTAAATTTGGACACATTTATTGTAGCACCATTTTGGCGAAGATAGCACGAGAAACACACACAATGGCACCAAGTTACGCGCAAAACACAGCAAAAAGTTCCCAAGTTCGCACCTCCGCGAATTCCCCATTCAAACGGCCGCTTCGCGAAGGGTACATAAGTGCTAAGCATTTCCAAAAATCCTCAGCAATATGCCAAGCTTTTTCCTGCTATTTTTCACTTTCTGTGCTGTGCATTCTAGCTCCATGTGGGGGTCAGCCAAGGGGCCCATATAGAGGGGGGCAACCGAACGGGGAGAGAGGCAACTAGTGCTCCATACCAAGCATGGTTGGTGGTCATGTACATAGTGGGGGTGGTGAGGTCGGATTGTGGGTGGTTGGGTGAAACCCAAGGGTGGGTGTGGCTGATGCCCAAACTTGTTGCACCAATTTGCTTGGGACTTCTGCCATCCGAAGGGGAGTTGGTAAGTGTCAGTCGCATGAACCAGGTTAGCCTCAGGAGTTCCAAGCTCTAGCAAAAGCGATCATGTCGCATGCAACATGTAGGGTGACAAAGTCATCACTCCGGCATACTGCACGGACCTCCTCTACTTGTGCCTCCGCATTATCCCCAAAAGACTTTCCTTTGTTTTCACCCCCGGGATCACCGTAAGTTTGCAACCCCCCGCAGCCCCGACCGCAAGCGCGTGCTCAATCCCTTACGGCGGTACACTTGAGTGCGCTCCGCTAAACGCATTTGAGTGTACCGCATGCATTGGATCCTGCTCAACCGCCCACAAACTGTTGCTGATTTGGAGGTTACATGAGTCATAGGTGGGCTCCATGAAATGGTGGGTTAGCATGCGGCGGGGCCGGTAGTGGGTGGGAGTGGGTGTTGGCGGCACGGTGGGGAGGCACTTGAGTTGAGATGTTGACACCTTAGAGCAAGAACAAGGGAAACAATGTGAATTACGTGTGAAAGCCGTGTGAAATGCGTGCAAAAATTGTATGAAAGTCACATTCGCAGTAACCATGTGAACGCAATGTCACTCTAGCGCCTTGGTGTGCTGGCCCTCAATGCTAATGGGCATTCACGGCCACACAACAATGGCTCGAGGGTCAATACATGGCTCTGCATGCGGAACCATGCCACGCGGTCATACCGCGTGCCGACAAAGGGGAGGGGGATGAGGTGGAGGGGGGGGTTGACCACATGAGTAGGGCATCAGGAGAAGGGAGGTGTGGCGAGTGGTCGTGGCTTGGCAACCTTGTAGCAGACCCACTACCCATTGCTCCCGAGCACTCTGCTGCTACGGCAACATACCCCAAGTTTGCCTTGCTTGTTGCCCTTGGTAGGGGGAAGGGGTCGCAGCCAAGGTGGCAGCCTACCAAGTTCCGGCCCTTGAAGTGGGCATTGTAGTGTCTTTGTCGTGGGGCAAACGGCATAGGGTTTTTTCGTTGATGGGGACCTCGAGTCTAATACATTTGGAGTTGTTCACTAAGCCACGGATTTCTAGCAATTTACAACCTTTTTTCTCCGACGGGGATGTGGGGTGAAGTACATTCAAAGTTGGGTGCCGAGCTATGGTTGGATAGCTATTTTCTTGGAAACATCCCCGAGTGGAGAAATACCTGGGCAGCTGGTAGTTTTTTCGATTTTGCTTTTCACTATTGCTTGGGGTTTTTGCTCACAACTCCTCCAAACGCTCACAGCCCACCAACGGTGTTGGTGCCGTGGTTGCCTCTTGAAGTACCTGCTTGTAGCACACTGTTGGGTTTCAACCTATGACCCGTTGTGCAACGATACACTGGGCACACCACCAGCTGCCATGGTAGGGAGATAAAAGTCACAGAGATTCACATGAATTTGTTTTAATTTCGAAAAATGTCGTGCAAAATTTGCACGAACTTCACGTCCACATCCATGTTTGCATGTGTGCTAGCATGTGGCTATGAATGCAAACTTCATGTAAATCTCGTGCGAGTTTCGCATTCAAATTTTTGTCTTGTGCTATCTTGTATGCTACGAGCGGGAATGATTGAACTCTAGGGGCAAAGGTCTTTTGTCGTCACACTTTGCAAACTGCGAATTGTCAGCACACGGAATCCTTATTCTCACATCCACTTGCTCTACTTGGTGTTTCACCTAATGCCCCAAGGAGATGTGAACCAGAGCGCTCACCCCTTCCGAGCCCGAACACACATCAACCCGAGGCCCCTAAGGAATCTGTGCGGAAAGAGCTGGGAGCCCCTTACACATGTCAACTCCTTTCCGAAACCAGCCAAATAGTGTTATCCTCCCAAAAGGAGACCACCTCGCTGGCTCCACCTAGAGAGCCGACCAAGTGGGACAAGACTGTGTGTGCGGCATGGCGCCTCTAGTGCCTCCACCTATCGAGGACCGGGGACCAATACCTCACACCACAGCTAGCAATGAGTGTTATGTGGCCCGATGTGTACGACACCCTCCGCCAAGTTGCACAATGTGCAGCTCGACAATTTGCTGTGGAGGATGGGAACAACACCAACATCGATGCCCCGTGCCAGCCCGGGTGCAGCAACTGTACAAGTGCCGACCCATTGCTCCAGTAGATGCTCCAGCAGCCTGGACCCCCCAAGCATCATTGATTGCCGATAGTTGTCGACGGTACCACACAACACGAGGCCGGCTACATGCACTTCACAATAGGCAGTACACAACAACGGCAAGTCGGGTGCTGTGGTGGCCCGCACCCTCTGCCAACCCACACTCAATGTGGCACGTTTAGTGGCCAAGACATCTACTCAAGCCCCTGTGAATACGGAGAAGGCCATTGAAAAGGGGAAAATCCAACTTGAGTGTGCACTTGATGCGGACAAAAGGGTGGAAATCCTTATTGATGGATGCGTTTGAAAGGGGGTTGTTGGAAGGAGAATAGGTAGGAGGGGAGCTATGGGTGGGTGTCTAGTGTAAGTGGTGGACAAGTTTCTGCTGAGATGTGTGTGTGTGTGTGTGTGTGTGTGTGTTTGTGTGTGCATGGCAAACACGGTGGTTCGCTAGGGAGGACCTCAAGCGGGTTAGGGAATATAGTGTGGAGATGGGCTAGGCCCATTTGCAGCTGCAACGGGGAAAATTGTTGTGGTCACACTTGTGGATAGAACGCACGAATCCTCTCCAAATTTGCATATTTCACAATGGAGGGGAGCCACCGGCGCCTTAAGCGCATGTTGCGCAATAGTGGGGGCCTAAGCCTTGTGGGGGGAGGCTAGGTGTGCAGGTGGTGGGGGATACCCACGGCATTGACGGCAGTCCTTGCTAGAAGGGGTGGTATCCCACAAACAGGGGACCATCCATGGCCGAGGCCTGGTGAGTGTGCAACAACCTGCTGCACGAGTACGCCGAAGGGCACTTAGTGACCCAGGCTATATTTCTTCTGTGCAGAAACAATTCCGGGCACGGTAGAGGCACCGATAACTCAGACAATGTTTGCGAAGTGGTGTCTCTTGCTCTGCCTATTGTGCAAGATTTGTGTACATGCCCGGCCATTTTGTGAAATTTGCGCGAAATGGACACGGAGGCACACAAAACTCACGCAAATCTTCCATTGAATTCACATTCACAAGCTAGCAGGAAAGTTAGCTCACCAGAACAAGATAGATGCAAGAGAAATGGTCGCATGGAAGCCGTGGTGCACCGAGGGGGGTTGGATCTTTTTTGTAGACCCCGTGTATGGATTCTTTTAGAATTTTTACAATCATACCTACCTTGTAAGAGAGCAGAAAAAGGGGAGTGAAGGGCAAAACAGTCGGAAATTCACACTAGGTACGAGTCCCAAAGTCCAAAGTCCTGTAGTGCCGCAGTTTTCTGCTTCTTTTGATGTGGTGTTTGGAATCAAACTTTTGTTGACAATTTATACATCTGCATGTAAGGTTTTTTGGATTGTGTTTGTTTCTAGACAACACAATGAATTCCTATGTTGTGGACCAGATCTTGCACTGCTGTTGTCGCATGATACTTACCTCCTTCCTCCCTTTTGCCTCTTGCTGTGTTCCCCGTGCCTCATCTTTCTTCACTTTCAGGTGTGTCAACCCCAAATCCGACTTTTTTTTTGGCAGATTTCGCCCCCTCCACGACAAAGGGCTCGTTTGCCTGAAAACAGCAAGTGTGACCTTGGGGACGGTGAAAAATGGGGTTGTTTGGGGCCCAAGCACCAAAAACCTTCCATTTGAGCGTCTCAGAACGTGTTTCACAGGTACCCATCCCGGTGGGATTTGGGGGGGGGTCCAAATTTGGGCTGGTGGTGCAGTGTCTAAGACTGGTCCCACAGCCTTGTTTAGCTGCCACCTCATGGGTCTTCAATTGCCCATGGCATTCATGATGGTGCACTAGGGAGAGATAGCCCTAGTGCTCCAAGTGTGGACCTGGACCAGATCTTAACGGCCTCGTCGTGCGTTGACTTCTTGGTCTTATCATTAGCTTTTGACCTGTCCCTTGATCTGGAAGGATGTCTCATATCTCTGTTCGGTTCTTTTTCCTGTTCCTTGACAATACCAGGGTGCTTGGGCCCCCGGAATGGCTGCAGAGATGATTGCAAAAACCACCCCCCTCAAAGGTAAAGTGATACAAAGATGCGTGTAAAACGTGAGCATGGTGATTCATGGAGCGGGATATTGGTGCATGATGTGGTTTTGCTTTTGTTGCAGGGGATTTGAATATTCCAGCTGGAACCCCGGAATTCAAGCAATTGCGCAATCTACTCCATCCGTACCGGGATGGCTGGGGTGAGACGCATCCTGGAACCACTTCTCATGGTCCTGCTTGTGTAGATTACATGTTCTGGTCGCCGAACATCAAAGTATGGCTTTGCCTTGTGTATTCGGCGTGTGGCGTTGTCAAATTGGGTGCAAGTTTCGCCCGTCCCAATATTGAGGGGAACCACACTCAGTAGGTTTGCATGTGGAGTTGGATGTGGCTGTTGGATGTGGCTGTTGTAAGCCTTTTGTTGGAGTGTGTGTGTGTGCGCGCGCCACAGCCATGGTACAGGGGGGGGGATTTAATAGCTGAATAATACCTGTCTGGAAAAATTTAGTACGCCCAATTCTGGCGCAATTTTCCCCATCACTTTTAGCGATTGTGGCGGGATTTTCCCCATACTTTGTTTTAGACATCAAGTTCAAAATTTCTACCTGTGCTGGGGGGGGGGTGATTATCTGTGTCTGTAGGTACAGAGCTGGGGCAATTTGTTTTCTGCGAACTGCCCGACAACAATGTTTCAAGGAAAATGTTGGGGGGCCACAGCAAAAAATACCCAAAAGGAATGGCAAAAAGATAAAGAGCAAGGCCCGAGGACTCCAAATTGGGGAGTTAGACCAGGGTCAGCAGCTGGGTGCAATCAGTAATTTGGATGCCACTTGCAGTGCGGGGAACTGTGTGGACCCCAGCAAACTAGACCCTCATCACACCTTTTCCCCAAGTGGTGTCCCCCTCAGTAAGGAGAGCCGACCTTAGGCCTTGCCCTTCACCATGGAAAAGTGTGGCGCAATTTTTCCCGCACTAGATTTTTCCGGACAAAAGTTTTCCCGTACTAAATCCCCCCCCCCCCCCCTGTACAAAGGATGAGTGATTGCTTTTTGTTGTCAGGTGTGCAACCAGAAGCTTGAAGACCTTGATGTTTCCGACCATTATTGTTTGATGGCTGATTTTGAGATCATCAAAGAAGATGATCAGCGCTACGATGCCCCAAAGGCCGAATCAACAGAGAAGTCGAGCTAAGAAAGGCAACACAATGGGCGATTTGCAGTTGCAGTGGTGCACGCAACTTTCATGGATTCAGCCGAAAGATATTCAGGGCTACCAGCCCTCTTTTACGTGCAGAGGTGAGATGCGAACAAACGGATGAGGTGCAAGCCGCAATGCAATGCAATGCAATGCAATGCAATGCAATGCAATGCAATGCAAGCCGCAATATGACAGGTTGATTGATGGTAACCCCCTGTTGCAACTCTTTGTGGGCGAGTGTGCATGTGCACATGGTGGTGCTTCTCGTGTTTTCGAGTGTTCATAGGATGTTGATTTATGTTGTGGCTTCATGTTAAGGGATCAATGGTTCAGTGTGATCCTTGTTTTAGTTCTTTCATTAACCTGCTGATTTTCGGATGCTCGCTCAATGTTGGTCATGTGGATGGTTCGCTGGTTTCAAGTGTGATCTTTGTCTGTAGTGTTTTTCTTGGCATGCGGAGTTTTATGTTTATCGGTGTGGGTGTGGGTGGGGGTGGGGTGTAGTGATGGTGGTTGGAATTAAAAGCAGAGGACGCGGAGGACGGGGAGGTGGTAACAATCATGATGTGAGACGTGGTGAACGTCCTGCAGATGGAAGTTTTCACATTTTCCCCCGGTTTCTAAGTGCAGATTCGGAATTTTTCAGATGTAAGAATCGGGAACGCATTGGTCCCACAGGTCGTGGTCATGGTGTTTGCCGAAATTGAGATTGGTCACAATGAGCCCACCCACTGACAATACTTCAAATTTTGTGCCCGCGAGTTTGAGTTGACAGGGACATGCAGATTGCCAGTTCAAGAACTTGAATTCTGCTATCAACAGAAATATGCCGCTGATGTTTATGGTCTCATGTTTCTGCATGCCCCGAGTTGGCTGGCATATGTGACCCCTGTTGCATACCAGCAAGCGCAGGTGCAAGCGACAGGCACAAGCTTTGCACTGTGACTGAGCCTTGCGCGGCCCCAGTGCGCAAGCATCCATTTCTGCAGCGCTTTGATGTGACCAATCATGTCTGGAGGTCAGTTGAGATGTTTCACGTTTTCTTTCATGTGGATTTGGGGCCTCTTTGGGGGGCCAACCATTCCTCTTTGGGGGGCCAACCATTCCTCTTTGGGGGGCCAACCATTCCTCTTTGGGGGGCAACCATTCCTCTTTGGGGGGCCAACCATTCCTGTGGTTTCTAGACTCGAACATCCACCGGTCTTGGCTCTTCACTCCGCAGTGTTCCCAGTGACATCTTTTTTTGGCCGCAATTTCTGTCCCTTTTCCGGTGTGTCCTGTGCTTACCCTTGGCTTGGGCTGTGTATCTCTTTGTCCGTTTGATTGTGCTACCACTCCATTCCCGAAAGCAGAGGTGCATCGCGTGTGCTGCACCGTTCGAGGCGGTTTGGCAGCCCTGATCTGTGCAGCCGTGCACATGGATTTTGTGTGCAATGCGTTGTCTGGGGCTGCAGAGCCGATGGGTGTCTGGGGTGGGTGGGCTGCCGGTTGTGTCGGGGCAGGGGCGCTGAATTGAATGTGCCGGTTCTGTCCCCCGGAAGTTGTAGGGAGGCTTCGTGGTCATGACATAAGGAAATGTATTGGAGCCTGCTTGGGAATGCAGAGCGAAGCCGCGTTGTGTTCAGCTGATCCTTGGCAGCTCCCCAAACTTCCCCCCCCCCTCCTCCTCCTCATCTGCAAACATCTTTCTGCATTCATTTGCGCAATTTCTGTCATTTATGAAATCTGTTGCTCTCTTCATTGTACATGTGGAATGTCTTGTCGATACCACATCTTTGGGTTTTGATTTGTAAGTCATGCGAATGCTTTATCGTGGCACTTGATGTGGATGTATTTTTCGTTTACCCCACCGGGCTGTACAGGGAATTTCATTTCTTCGCTTCTACTCGGTGGAGAGCTGTCAGCACATTGACGCCAGTGTTGGTGTCCGCGTTTTAGTGAAGCCTCCGGCAGCCCATGCATGCCCAGGGCAAGTTTTTGGGTTGACATGGTGACTACCCTGGAGGCGTCAGCTCGCTGTTCTATGTTCCTGTGTGCTGTTCCTGGGGGACTCCATGCACACGGACACACACACACACACACACACACACACAAACATGATTTGGGCGCAGGGAGGGGCACTTGGCACTTGGCACACGATTGGATGTGAATGCATAGTGTTTCAATTCATGTCACAGGTCAGGTTTCTCCGTTTTCCCGGTGATTGCACAGTACAGTTTTGCTTTTCTGAGCCCCAGTGTTCCACCGAGATTTTCTGTTGGGGTGTACGGATGGGGCCCGCACACACATTTGCATGAGTTGCATTAGTTTGAAGTTTCCTCTTTGGTGAATGCTTGTTGCTGCTGCGGAGCTTTGGTGTCCAAGCCCCAGTCAGCAAGTCACCTGGTGACTGCGTTGATGTGTTTTCCATGATGGACGAGACATGACCGCATTGCAACGTCGTCGTTATGAAGGCACATGCAACGCCATGATGCCATGCCAGAGCCGTTTAAATGGTGAACAATGGCCATTTTGAGCCCATTTTCACAACAAATCCCCTCAAATTTCAGGACGGAAGTGGTGTTGCCAAGCCGCTGTTGTCAAGTGGAGGCATTGGTTTTCCTCAATGAATGGGACATAAAAGAATGCAAATGAGCCATTGCGGAGCCCAATTCTGTGTGCTTTCATCACGCAATTTTGTATTTCCCCTGCTGCTGGCAGTGGCCTTCGGAAGCGTGATTGAATCATTTTGTGTGTGGGTATGGTACCGCATGGCGTCTCAGTCCTGGGGGAGCGTTAGCGCGCCAGGAATCTTTTTTGACCCGTGCCCCACAGGTGACCATTTAGGGGGTGCACTAAGGGGGCACACTTAGCTCAGTGCAACTATTTGGGCGTCTGGCCGTACTAGAGACCCATACTTTGAGATACCAGGGGCATCATTGTTACCCCGAGCGTATGTTTTGACTTCTGATTTTGTCCCCTTTGTTGGAGACCCCGAGAATGCAGGGGTGACGTAGCATTCCGCCCTCTTTCGGGCCCCCGAGAAGGCAGGGGTGAGGCAACAATTCGACTTTGTTCAACCTTCCGGTGAGAGTGAGGAAACCGGGACAATCTTTGTTACGCTTTTGCATGACGTTGTGTGATGTTGTGTTGTGCTGTGTTGTGGCAGAGGATGAGGCAGAAGTGTGTGTGTTGTGTTGTCAGAAGCGCTCCACCGTCACAGTTTGTGACGAGTGTAAGGAGCACTATTGTACTGAATGCATTGACACCCACACTTTTGGGACCAATGTTGTTTGTTAAGTACAATACAAATGACAGTTGGAGTTGCTGAATTCACAGCTATTGCTTTGTTATGCAAAGTGCTTTGTAGGGAAGGTGTGCAGTGCAACGTGGTCTACTCGGGGGGCTTCTCCATGAGAGGGTAAATCTGGGGCTAAAGTTGGGATAGTTAATAGAAAAGTAGCGCGCCGGGCGCGCACCAGGCTAACATTCCCCCCCCTGTCTTAATAGCGATCCCCCAGTGAAGTATCCACAAAAACGATTCATGCAGCGCTTCAGAGGATCAATTTTTTTTACTGTGTGATAACACAACATGATTGTACATTCCATGTCATGCATTGTTTACAAGTCGCTGGCGATCATGAATTCCATCCTCACATCAGTTTAATGCGCGTTCCCATCCTATTAAACTGTTGGAAGTGGGATGAACAGCAAACCCGCAACCCTCCGTAGAGTGTCCATGCTTTATGGCATGCCCTCCCGACTTGTGCAGAGAGCATACAGCATGGGCGTCGGTTGTCATGATATTGTGCATTTTGGAAGTCACTGCACACATCTTCCCAAAGAATTCATTGACTGATTGTCCTCTTTGTGCAGAGCTGATGGCTTCCCTGGGCTCTGTACAGCCGTTGTCTCTTTTAACGACCTCCTGATTGTTGGCAGCGTGCGGTGGTGCGGATGTGCTGCATTTCCTTTTTCGACCTAGAATCATGTTTTTTCAACCTTGCATGGGGCATGAGAGCTCAGATGTATCAGTGCTGAAGGCGGTTTGGTAGTTTGTAATTAACATGACACTTGCACAGCAATACACGGAAGCTGGGGAGTGGACAGGACTGGATGCAATGCACAGATATTGTTGCCTGCACAGCAAGATCTGCGTTGTTTTCATATGTTTTTTTGCTTCATTTCTCAAGTTTGCTGCAGTTTGGCTAAGGGTAGCCTTGCTTTGGTACCACCTTGCTTCAGACCAATTTACTCCTTGGGGGTTGACCCTCGGCTGTGTGGTTTGGGAAAATTCGCCACCCTGACTCAGATGATTGACAGATCACATTTGCAGCCCTGCTTTGGGGGCACATTGCTTCAGACCGATTTACTCCTTGGGGGTTGGCCCGGGCTGCTTGACTTTGGAAAGGTCGCCATGCTGAATCAGATGATTGACAGATCACATTCGTACGCATTTCACATGATGCTGAGGCTTGACAAGTGTCACACAGGAAGCATCCTTGATATCCAAATGTCATCAAGTTTCCTTGATGACACAGTTCCCTTTCAGATTTTTTTTTGGGCCTGACTTGCGCATCTGTCTGCATGCTCGAGTTTCTTGGGTTTGTGACATGATTTCTGTTCCTATTTCACACGGTTGCCACAGACATGCCTGTGTTTTGCACTCAATCCACAGCCGTACGTCCATCTCATGGTATCCTTTGCTCACGCGTGGAAAGCACTCTCCGTTTGGATTTAGAGACAGCCAGCCTTAGCAAATGAAGTAGTTCCACGAGGAGAGATGCGGCCACTGCTCATGCCGTTTGTGCTGCTGTTTGCTGGTGCGGGGGAGCTTCAGGGTGAGGCGTTGGAAAATGAAACTGGAACCGCTTGATCTGCCAGTCCCTTTCTATCCTCTGCGTCAAACACCTCTTCATCCCCCGGCTCATTCAACAACAATTGCAACAATTCACACTGCCCTGACATCCATTCAGGGATAGGTAGTGATGCTATGAGCTCGCCAGGACCGCTTGCCCCTGAGGTCGCTGCAGAGCACTGGTCTTACTTTTTGTCAGAGGGGGGGGGGATGGGGGCAGACTCCCTACTAACAGGTCCATTCAGTGGACGTACGAAATTAAATGTGAAGGCAAATTTTTCTGGGAGACCTCAGTCAACCCATCACGAATGGAGGCAAACGTCTATGCAAGAGCAATGAAGGGGTTGCAGGTTAGGCCCCTGCCATGTTGTGTGCGTGTATCAGTGGCCCTTGCCCTGGCTGCCTTTTCCTCACCTTTTGCCTGTGGCATTGGCCCCTTGCCCTGCCCTGTCGTTGTCACACATCCAAAAGCAATGGCATGGTGAGGGTGCAAACGTGGCGCCCTTGGTGGTGCACATTTGGTGGTGGCCCCATGGGGGCGCTGTCCGATGTGGTGGAATGTGGTGGCCTCGTTGTGGGGCTGCTGGTCGTTTGGGCAGCATGGCTGCTGGACGTGGGGCCAAGAGGAAGCCCCGGGGGTTGTCTGGTTGGGGGGGGGGGCGTGGGGCAGCCTGTGGGGCCTCCACACTACCCACCAGCCCCCCCCATGCCTTCTGGTCATGTAACGTGATGCCGCTGCATTGGACCAGGTGTTCATGGCTGAGGTGGTCGACCTAATGGGGGGTGGAGGGGTTGATGGTTCGGTGGGCGCAGGGTGCCCGGTTGGGAAGGTGTGGGGTGTAAGCATGTTGGGCGCCTGGAGGAGTACTGCCGGTGTTGCGTGCCGTGGTGGTGTTCTGCAGGCGCACACAATGAGGCTATATGGAGTGCATGTGTTTCAGCGCGCTAAGTGGGGTGAACATTGCACATACTGCATTGTTTCCTTGCTGTGTTAGCAATGTGTTTTGCTTTGCTGCCCACGGGCATCACTGTCACGTCCACTGCATTTGTTACCCATTGCCAATGCACTATGGGCTAGGGTTGCGCACCCACTTTCACAGGCGGCTGGTTTTGCAAACATTTTTCGATGTACGTGGTCAAAAAATGAGGCTGGCGACAAAATGGTATCAAAGAGAGTTTTATGGCGGAATTGAAATTGGAGTTTCTAGTGTTGTACCTGCACAGGGTCCACCGGGTCCACTGGAAGACTGCAACGCTGGACCGCCTTCAAAGAACGATTCAGTGTGGGGTATTTCAGATCCCAAAAGGGTGTCGTTTTCTACTATTTCAACAAAACGCCTGCTGCTACAATTGTCCACTCAGAAGGGGTTGAAGTATCGATATTTGAAAAAGAAAGCACGCTGGGGTGTATTTGTTTTTCAACATCTCGGGTGCCCCCCCCCCCAAAAAAAAACTCGCTTTTTTTGGCTCCCGGCAGCACACATGTCTATTTGAATGGAGCATTTGATGAGTACAATCTCAATTTGTTTACCGAGGGTGCTGTTTGCATTGTTGTTGTTATGATAGGATGCGTTGTGGTGTGCTTTTTTGTTTGGTTTTCATGGAACTTTGTGTATTTGCGAGCATTTACTGACTGATGATTTCAGAAAGAATTATTGAATTCAAATCAGTGCTGATGAAGTCTTTGTGTGTCTTTGACCACTGCTTGTTTCCTGTTGCTTGCCTGCAGGTTCCCAGATTTTTGATAGTTTGATGAAACCAATTAATTTGTGAAACCCAGGAAAATCCAGATACAAACCCAAGTCCAAGTAGGGCACAATTCAGGATCACAATGCTCCAAACATGAAGGGCTGTACATAAGAAAAGCAGGAACAATCACTTATGTACAGCAGTGCTCAATTAGATTAGGATAGATTGTTAAAAACTCTTAGTTTATCTAATGACCAAGGAAATGCATAACATACACATATCACTATACGTTGATGGTGTTTTGCACAGCAGGTACAAAGATGATATCTATGTTTGCGGCCTCCCCGGTTCTGTGCCTCCCCACATCTACCAATGGTGCGCCACCCTGGGTGCACTGAGCGCTATTCCTGTACTGGTGGAAAAGTTTAGGGATGTGCTAGATGTGCTAGAAAGTACAGTACTGGTGACCCACTGTGATCTGAGTATGCGCTTGAAGTGTAAGACTCTGGATCTGGTGCAGCGCAATACAAAACCGTTCTGTAGGTGGCCTGATGCTTGGGCACTCAGCTGGGTCTATATGGGTTGCAGTCCGTTTCTTAATCACCACGTACATCCCCCACTTTGACTTGAGTTCCCACCTTTGTTTCAAATGCAACAAAGCTCACAGCATGGATCCATTTTCCAAGTTGTCTCTTTGCTCCGAGATCCTTTCTCTAGACAATTGATTTTTTTGCACACGGCGTTGGTCACCACCCTCTACATCACAATAACCGCTCCAATGTGCCATCCTTCTCTTGCATTACAATATGTATGATGTGATTGTGTATAATCCACCCGTGGGGGTGGCTCTGGAGGTGGCTTGAGCTGGAAGAATTCCCACCCTACCGGTGAGAAACATGGTTGCGAGAGTTGTGATGTGTGTAGATCTGTTGTTGGTTGTTTGGTTCACCTGTTTGGGGTTTTTTTGTTTCTTTTTGGTGGGTTGGTGCGTGACTTCTTTGTGACCTTTGCAGGCAAGGGTTCTGGCTCATGGTACTGTGGTTTTCGTTTGGGTCCGACAGAACACAATGTCCCCATTGGTGAGCCTTTCATGTTCCACAGATTGATACTGACTGCTGGAGAAGTGGAAAACTCAGGGAGTTGTGAGTAAGCTAATCTTCGGCTGTTTTGACTGCCTATGTTCTTTCTTTTAAAGCTGTTGGCATCTATTGCTTGAATACTTTCGTGGGTAGGCCCATGTGGGACATCAAATATTCATACCATGGAATCAGGATGAGTGTTCAAATGAAATTGCGCTTGTTTTGTGGTTTGGCATGTTTGGCTGAGAGTGCTGTGTGCCACCAGTCGACAACAAGTGACTGAAATGGTGCTGCCCATGCCCGAAGTGCTGCTGAAGATGTTTGGCACGTGTGCAAAGTGACACCACAGAAACGGGGCACCATTGGGTTGGGGTTTGTGCATACAGAGCAAGGATGCTTCTCCATCTATAACCCTTTTGTCACATTCTCTCTGCCCTGTACCAATTTGCGTTGATGGGGGAGCAAAAGCTTTAACCGCACACTCCTCCCAATGTCACTTGCCGTGCGGATGATGAGCAGGGGGATCGCACAGTTCTTTTAGGTAGCCTTGTGTGTGACAATGCAAGTTCACTGGACGCTTTGCAGCAAACGCTCGTGGAGAAGCATTCTTACGGTTTGTCTATAGCAGAAATCAGACTCCTACGCCGGTCGCAGAAACAATGCGAAAAAGAAGCGGACAGAATCGTAGGTAGGTAGAATTCACGAGAGGCAAGCAGGGATACTAGTTGCACCTTTTTTCAATTGCAATGGCTTGAAGCAGCCGTCATCTTGTACTGCACACAGCCCGGGGGGACAACCATAGGATCATACTCGTACATTCCCGCGGAGGGGGTACCCAGTGGGAACCAAGCGGGCGCCTGTGACCTTCACCTTTGATGGGGCCAGGCCTTGCTCCCTTAGGTCAAAAGAGTAAAGAGGGCAGAGCAAAGGGCCGGGTGACAGTAGATGCTCGTTTTGGCAGATGTCATTTTGGGAGTGGGCTGGGGCTTTGTGGAAGGGCTGTGTGATAGGAGCAGGGGGGTGGAGTTGGTTGATGCTTTTTGTTTGGTGGTTGAAAACGGTGAAGCGTTTTTCTTTTTTGACTCAGCTTGCCTATTTTGTTCGATTGCAAGGTGGGAATGGGTGCGATGGCATGTGGTATTTTTCTTGCGGCGTTGAGGAAGGAATGGATTATGGACACTGATGTGGATTTTGTGCGCTTTGGATGGAGAAATTTTTAGCGATTTTGGAAGTGTGGGGGTGTTGCCTGAACCGTGCGCGCACCGTGCGCGCACCGTGCGTCCTTTTGCGTATTCTGTGTCCACCAGATTCACAATGCCTGAATCTGAGCTGCCCTGGCTTATCGCCGGACTGCCTGTGTACTACCACCGCTCCAACGGGGATAGGGTGTCGGCCACTGTTGTTGGCCCTTCTCCAAGAGGTGGGCGTCGCGTCTCTATTCGGTACGAATTGGGTGGTGAAGAGGTCTTGTACGAGCATGCACCCGAGGAGCGGTTGGAGTTTGCAATTGTGACTGCTGAGAGCCCAGATTCCCCCCAACCTGTGCACCATGAGGCGCCGATGGATGCTTTGCTGGAGCCCCAATTACCTGAAGTGACCTGTGACAAGCATCAGATTAAAAAAAAAAATCCCAGTACGCCAATAGGGGCTGCAGGGTGCAGAAAATAGGACCCTGGAACCTGTGACAAGCATGAGACTAAAAATTGAAGAATCCTGGTATGCCAGTATGGACTGCAAGGTGCAGAAATCAGGACCCTAGGTGTGTTTCTATGGGGGCCATTCAACGGGGTACAAGTTGGGCAACCATCCCAAAAACATTGAACCGTGCGCGCACCGTGCACGCACCGTGCGCGCACCGTGAGACAACGCCCCCTGTAGGTTCTGTGTAAGTTGGATGAGAACGTAGGCATTATTTCTGGTACCACGTGCTGAAAGAGAATGCAACTACGCCCCATTGAACGTGGGATGTGGGTGCAGGGCGGAGGCCAAGGCTGCTGCTCCATTGTCGTGCAAGGAGCTCTATGAACCAGCAGAGCTCTAGATGATATGTGCCTGCATGTGTAAGTAAGGTGGTGAATGCAGCCCGTGTGCAGGGTGGTACTCAAACCTAGTCTGAGACTGAACTGCTTGCTATCATTGTTGATGTTTCTGTAGTTGCACGTTCAAATTGAACTTTTTTGAAACAACATGGTGATTGACTACAAAAATTAAAATGTTATGTGAAACCATGTTTTCCATGTTTCGGTTCATGATGCCACACACCAATCTAAAGCCATGGTGATTTGAGGGTTCATTCTACTTGTTTTACAGAAATATTGGTGTGTATTTCTTGTGGCTGCAAATTATGTTGCAAAAACGATGGATGTGCAAAAATCTAATTCTATTGCCTTCGGCAGTGCACCTCAAAGAGAGGCTGACATTCAGCCAATAAATCCCTGAGCTGGGCCAGTAGCCACTCAGACAAAGACACACAATTTGGGTTTTTTGTCAGTGGCAGACGCGGCCCCAAGTAGTAACGAGATATTTTGCCTCGGACGTACAAGTGGCTGAATGGTAATGCAGCCGGACGGAGCCTTTACGGTCGGCGGTTCGAACCCCAGTCAGGCGAATATGGTGCCGCCGCCGCCCGTATGTAAGGACAAGCACAGGGCGTTGTGCAGTCTTGCGCAAGCACGGAATCAAGACACGCTTCATATATTCCCGAAACCTGTCGTGCGTGTTGAATGCCTTGGCCACCCGGATGGCATACCCATGTTCCTCCAAGTTGCCTGGCACGTTTTCGATACTAGGTGGCAAGGTTGGTTTCCGGCCCGGGGTGCTTAAAGTGTTCCTCAACCTTGTTAGTCGTGCCCGGACTGCAGATTTAGTTGTGCGATACCGGGACGTTTGATCTAGATTGATTTGACGAATCAAGACTCGAGCAACAGCACAATCAATGTTGCTCATCTCGTACGATCTTTCTCTTGCAAATACCTTAATGGCAACTTTTCAAAGTCCGCAAGGTATTGAGACAACAACAAGGAACGAGAGGTGAGAGGAGAAGCAAGTCATCTTCCAGATTTTTGAGAGGAGAATGGTCATGATGACTCATCCCCTCATCCGAATGTGGTTGTGAGCAAGGAACAAAGTCTAGAACCGCGTCTAGATTGGCGTTCTTTTGTTTGTAGCTTTCGTTTGTAGCTTCATTATCCGACTCTTCAACCTCACTAGCAGAAAACACCAGTCTCTCTGAACTGCTTGACTGCTCCGTCTTGGAACCCACACTACTCTCCGTTTCATCCGGGAGAGCAGCCGCAAAAAGATGTTTTTGAGCGAAGCGAAGACTCGTGGAATCTGTCCACTTCAAGGACAAAGAAAACTGTCCTTCATCAAGACCAGGGTGGCTGTTTTCCATGGACACCGCTGGGAAAAACAAGAAAACCGTAGTGAAAAGCACGGGGTACCAGCAGTGCCCAAGGCAGAAAAACAGCCCAACCAAAAAAAAACCACACGATCCGTCCCTCCTGGCTAGCCTGGGTCTGTAGCTACCCGTAGAACCACAATTTACTAGATTTGGTGCTATGTAGCAGTCAAACGCGCCGCCACTGTGACCTACGGCGAATGTGCTCGCCATTTGGCAAATGCCGCATTTAGGGTATGGCCTGAGACCACTTTGTTCTTAGCGGTATATCCAGTGCTTTTTACCACCAAATCTGTAATTTTTTTTAAATCAATCAATAGCATGGCTCTCAATCTGTAGATCTATCCAGAAAAATCTTGCAGATTCAAAAAAACTTTTGCGAAATGGACGCAACTGTGACCCACAGACGGAAAATGCTTGGATTTTGGCAAATCACCCTACGGGTGCGCCTAGACCGTGCCGAGCTTCTCATATTCCCTCTAGCAAACGAGACGGGAGAAGAAGAGGAGACAAGGCGGGACACGTTTCAATGCATTATTATAACGCTTCAAACTCTTTGCAATCGATTCCAAAAAATCTGTGATAGCTGTTGGTGCGTACTTTTGACGTTGTAAAATTTCCGACAAAGCATCGCGCAAAGAAACGGCGTTGTCGGTTTTCTCATTGGCTTTACTGAGCAATTTAGAAACATCCCCTCCCGAGGGTGCATGAGAAGCAGCGGGAAACTCGGCGCGCAAAAACCCATTATTAGGGGAACGCAATGCTCCCCCATCCAAAATGGGACCACCCACATGCACATAAGGTTGGGTGCATCAAAAGGCGGTGAAGCCACCGGCTGATTAACTTCCACGGGGGCATCCTAGGTTAGCAATAACCTAGGTTTTGCCACAAGGGGGGCTGAAGGGACAGACCTGCCACAGTTCGGGACAGTACCAGCCTGCCACCCCCCTTGTTCTGCAGTGAAGTGTTCTTGTTGAGTACGGGACCGGATCCCGTTGTGTTTCTCTTTTGTTCTCTCTCTTCTTGTGTTATGTCTCACCCGTCGCCAAATGAGTTGGAGTCGCTTGTTCACGGAGCCGAGGAGGCGTCGGGAGCGGGTTACGAGGCGGTATTGGGTGGCGCGGCAGCCCCCGCTGGAAGGCCTGCGCAAGACCAACCGCGCGCTAAGCGCACTAAATGCGCTTTTGCAGGAGATGTCGACATGCCGCAGGCTGCCAGCGAGTCGTACAAGCGATGGTCTCTGTGGAGGGACCACGTATCAGCCACGTTCCGGCCCTTCCTCAGCGATGATGCGGCTGCCTAGAGGGCCGGTGAATACCACGTGGAGTTGATGCACCGAGGTCTCAACCAGGCAGGTGTGGATATCGCCACGGCATGGGCTGCCCCGTCGGTGGAGCCGCATGATGCGGTCCTGATGACGGGGCTTTACGAAACCCACGCCCGCTGGAAGCTGGATATCGTAGTTGGGGAATGGCGTCACGTGAATCCCCCGGCCCAGGCGCCCACGCAGGGCGCGGCGCCGCGTGGCCAGGGCCCGCAGACGAGTGATCCCGTTTGGGTTGAGATCGCTGTACTTGAGGCCCGTTTGGCGCAACTGCGGGGCTACTCCGTCCCACAGCTATCCCTGGGCGAACTGCAGCGCGTTGTGAACATGCAGTTGCACTATGCGTGGCAGCGTCAATTGGTGGAGACGCTCGTCTTTTTCCTGAGATCCCAGGCGCCGCAGCAAGGTTACGGTCAGTCGGAGGTGGCTGCTGCGCTGGCCGACGGCACGTGGGCCGCACTGTGGCCGACCCTTGGGATCAAAGAAGGCGAGTTCCCTGCCCGGCAGCAAACCCCGCAGGCCGCGAAGGCGGGGCTCCCTGGGGCCTGCTTCAAGTGCGGGGTGCACGGCCACTGGGCGCGCGAATGCAACAATCAGCACTCCCAGTCCCAGTCCTCCCGATAGTTGCAACCGCAATGGCAGCCGCCGGTGGCTCAGCCCCAAGCACCGCGGGGGCGCCCGGCAGGGGGGTTCTCTGTCCACGGAGACCACACCCTGTACACGGCGTTCAGTACCGGGCGCACGTATGACGCGCGTGCCCCCCCCCCCCCTACCCGTGCGTGAGGTGCAACGGCATGCATTGGTCGTTCCACCCCTGCCCTACTGGGGCGCAGCAGCCCACCTAGCAGCAGCAGACCCCTCAGGCGGGCCCCGCGCCCCCCCAGCCCTTTTGCTGAGGGGGTGGAGCCCCCCTCCCAACCGGGCGACCTGCCCCCCCTGGGTAACCTGGGGGGGGGGGGGGGGATGGGGGCAGGGGCACAACGGGCGAGCTCCATGGCCTTGCAACGCGGGTCTATGACCTGTGGGCTGCGGACTTCGCAACGGAGCCCCGTGCCCTCGCACTGCGGCGATGGGCGGAGAGTACGGTTTTCGCCTGGGCGAGGGAGCTCAGGGGCGTGGGTCGCGCGGGGCTCCTGTATGCAGAGCTGTCGCGTGCTGACGCCCTTGCACGGCACCTGGCGCACCTGGCGGCCATTGGTAAGTCGTTAGCAGCTTTGCGCGGCACCATATCGCCAGTTCGCATGGCCGAAAAGCTCCAACTCCTGCAGCCCAAGGTGGGCCCCATCCACTGGGCCATTGCGGCTGGGGCTGGACGGGCGTACAAGTCCGAGCCTGGCCGGCAAGTTTGGGGAACCCTCGGCATGCTCCGGGCGATGGCCACGGTAGTGCGGACCGACACGTACCTGGCCGTGCTCGCCCTTGCTGTCTTCAGTGCTTGTCACGGTCTGCTGGTTGGAGAGGCTGCGAGTGTCCGCAGGGCTGATGTCAGCCAGTTGGGCTGGGTTAGTTTCTACGACCGCAAGACCAAGCGGCGCTGGATCCCCGCCCTGCTGGGGACCTGGGCAGAGCGCTGGCAACAGGCACTGCTAGCGTGCGGCATCGTGCAGCGCAGGGCCGAGTTCCTGCCCCTCTTCTACGAGGCAGAGCTCGAGCGCCGCATGCACTGCTTGCTTTGGGGAACGCCATGGGTCGGGGTCGGCTGGCAGTGTTGGAGGCGACTCTCCGCAGGGGCCATGGTCGCGCTGGGAGCCCTCATCACTGCCGTGTGCGTCTGGAATCGATGGGCATCGCAACGGCAGGCATGGGAGTACGCGGTGCCGGGACCCGACTGGGAGTTCGAGCTCCCGGACCAGGCCCCCTGGCCACAACCGGTCGCGGGTGTCACCACGCTGCCCCTGTCCTCCGTCTAGTTGTCGCCTGCTGGCGCCCTCAGGCGGCACACAGCCCCCGATGCTTCAGGCGCCCCTATTATCATCATGGTCGACAGTAATGACGAGGGGGACGACACCGACAATGGGGTATTGGGAGCCCCTGGCACGCATCGTGGAATGGCCCAGAGAGGACGGGAACGACGTGCGCGACATCCGGGCGGCCGGCAACAAGCGACGCCGGCCCCGCGTGCGCGTACGACTCCGCTTGCGCAAGCCCAAGGCCCGCCGGTTGAGTAGCGATGCTACGTCCGTCGGTCACGCTTAGCGAGGGACGGCACGTCCCGCAAGCGGAAACCCTCAGCCGCCGCCGCCGCCCTCACCGCCCCAGGAGCAGGCCCGGGGCAGTTGGTCCCCGCCCCTGAGCGCTTGTCAAAGGTGAGGAAAGCAGGTCAGTGAGCACCTCCTCGATGCAGCGGTCTTGACGGCGATCAAGGGGTCGGTTGACCACCGTCGGGCGGACAGCCTGCTGCGCATGTGGTGGGCGGAGGCGCACCGCTGGGCCCTGGATAGGCCTGCGGTTAGCCCCGATGACGAGGCGCTTCTGCAGGACACCCCCCACCACCTGGCGACGCATGGCGCGCCGGACGAGGCGTCGTCCCCGCAGCTTGGAGATGGCGACGCGGTCACCATTGAGCTCGCAGGCCAAGGCCTGGGTCCCGCGGGCTCCGTGCAGGTCCCAGATGACCTCTGGCCACAGTGGGCGGATCCCCTCTTCCAGAGAGCGGGCGAAGCAGCCCCCACAGCGCCAGAATCATCGTGTCCGAATCGTGTCCGGTTACATGCTGATGGCCTTGCTGACAAATCCATCTTGTCACCGAATGCCCGGGCATTTGTGAGGTATAAAAGCCTGGCCAAGTGTGCGCTTATCATCGACATGCAGGAATTCAACCATGCTTGCTTGTTCAAAGCGAGGCCGTTCCGCCTGCCCTCACTTGAGGGCCTCGCGGGATTGCTGTGCTTGGTGCAGGGGGGTGCAGGGGGGGGCGTGGGGGGCCAAGATTGATCCCAGCAACTGTTACTGGAGCGTGCACCTCCCCCCTGCAATGGCGGGAGCACTGCATGTGGCTGCAGCGGGCACCACATATGCACTGGTTCGTGTGCCGTTCGGCTGGCACTAGGCACTTGGCGTGGTGCAGCACCTGATCGCTGCGGTGCTTTATAAACTGCTTGACACACACGTAGTCATTGTACGACATCTTGTTTGTAGGACGGGACAAGCAGGTCACCACCCGCGTAGCGCGTGACACGGCGGCGCATCTGGCCCGCAAGGGCTTCCTCGTTTGCCTCAAAATCAGTGCTTGACGCCACGCAGTCCCTCACGTGGATGGGGAAGCAGCTCAGCCTGAATCGGTCACGTGTGGCACAAAAGCTTGAAGGACTGGCTGACATTGTAGGTCGCTGGGTCCCTTTCACCTTGGGCCACTACACGCGCAAGCCGCTCCACAGACTTCTGGGGCGCATCGGTTGGCTGGCCCGCCTTCGTTTTTCCGCTGGGTGTTTCCTCGCAGGTGCACGCGCATGGCTTCGTCTGGGTCCGCCTTCTGCCTGTTGCGTTCTGTTTGCTGTGTGTAGGGGCCTCTTGGAGGCGATCGCGGCTGGGGGCAGGGGGTGGGAGACACAGGCGACTGAAGGACCAGCGATCCGGGTATACACTGACGCTGCGGAATGCCCCGTCGCGCCAGGTGGGTTTTTTGTGGGGGTATGGAGGTCCGAGGGCCGTGCGATCCGCCGGTGCCCGCCATGGGTTTTTACCCAGCAATCCGCTGAGCTGTATGGTGTTGTGTGTGCACTTGATGTGGCAGGGAGTGCTGGGTGCCGGCACGTGGACCTTGTCACCGACAACGTGGGCGCGATAGCCCAGGTCCTCTGGGGCCGTGCGTCCACGCTGCTGGTGGCCTAGCAGCGCATTTTGCGGCGGGTCGCGCACCGGCTGCGCTGGCAAGGTTTGTCGGTGGGGTTGAGGTACGTGGAGAGCGCTCTTAATCCAGCGGACTACATCAGCCGCTGGGTGGGGGGGGGGAGGGATATGGTGGTAGAGGCCAGGGCCAAGGCAGGGTGTACAGCCAGCGACCGGGGTGAGTGTGGGGGACAGTCGGGGATCGGGACAAGCGGTTGCTAGTGTGGGACGGTGCGCTGGTGGGGGGGTAGGAAGTGTTGTGCTGCCACCCTGTGTCCAGCTATGTCATCTGAGCCCCGCCGTTCCGCATACCGAGCTGCTGACCGTGTCACTGTGGACACGGTGCGGGCGGCGGCGGCGGCCGCGCCCCCGTCGGCGCGTGACGCCGAGCGGGCGGTGGCGGCACTGGCCGCCGGTGCACCACCTCCGCCGCCACTGCGGCCCTTTCAGCCCTCGCAGGTGCCAGAGCGCATGCAAGTGCGCCTAGCACAAGTGCCGCGATGGGAAGGATAAGGCGCCACCCAAAGCCGCCGAGACCGCCGCCACTATGGCGGCAAAAAGCGCGGCCGCGAGCGCCGCCTCCTCCGCGAGTTCGCGGAGCCCGCCGCTGCGGCGGCGGCGGCCGACGGGGCCGCCCCTCCCCCCGTGTTGCGTGAGAGCCGCAACGGGGAGGACGGGGGCGACCCCCCGCGCGCGCCCCTAGCCCGGCCATGAGGGCCCCCCCGGGCAGCGGCGCCGGGTGGCGGTGATGTCGCCGCCCGTCCCGCCGAGCCGCGCCCCCAGCGCCCCGGGCTACGCCGCGGACAGATCCTCGGTGCAGGGGAGTTCGGTGTGGTCGGACTTCTACAGCCCGGGCACGCCCGTGAGCGCTGCCGCTGCCGGTACCTGCGGAGCGCCACTCGCCGGCGTCGGCCGCCGGGCTTGTGGCGGACCTGCTGCAGCTTGGCAAGGGTGTGGAAACCCGGTGTGACCACTCTACGCCTTCCTGCACGAGCGTTCACATGAGCTGGACCTGGGCGCTGCGGCATGGGTGTGGGAGCCCGCTACGGGGGTCCGGGCATACGTGGCCAATGGTGTGGGCCCCGAGGTGCGTCTAGGTACCTCGCCTGTGGCTGCGGTGCGTTGGCGGACCCGACCGCCCTGCTATGTGCGTTTTGGAGCGGCGTGCCAGTGAGCGCTGACCGATGTTTGGGCACGGCGATGCATGAGCACGGCCACGCGCAGTCCTCTGGTCGGGGCGCAGAAGCCCGATGGGTCCGGGCTGCTCCTTGAGTTGCCCCGGTTGCACCTGCTTGTGTGCGTGGCGTTGGCGTTGGCGTGCAAATGTATATGGCCCTGGGATTGTTCCCTTGAGCCACGCTCGGATCAGTATGCATAGGCATTGGCTTTTGCCTGCATTTACAGGTATGCCCCGGCTGTATCAAGGGGGGGGGGGCGACAACGACTGTGTGTGTGTCTCTGCACTGGTGCGAGTGTGCGGGTGTTAGCGCAAAGGCGTACGCGGTTGTTGTATATGTGTCCATCCCTAGGTGTGCCCCGTTTGGGCCTGGGATGCGGACTCGGCGTGGGAGCCCGCTTGTTTACTTGCTGGGTTTTGCCCCTTCTCCACCGCCGGGTCTGAGCGCGCACTCTGTGGTGGGCGCCGTGTCCCGCTTGAGGCACAGATAAGGCCCCCTGCGTACAGGGACGCCGCTCAGGTGTTGATGTGGTGGCCCGCTGTCCTTGGCGCATGTTCCTAGCAGCCAAGGCATGGAGGCCTGTTGAAATCGGGCGGCTTTGGTGGGTATGTGTATATCGCTCTGGGCCTGTTCTGTTGACCCGGAGATGAGCGATGAGTTTGGCTGGGGCGTGGGAGCCCACTTCCCTCTCTCCAGGCGGCCTTGCCCTATGTGTTGTGGTACGGCGTGCCAGTGAGCGCTGAGCGATGTCCGGGCGCAGCGATGCGTGGGCACGGCCACGCGCGTTTCTAGCCATGTGCACTGTGGCCGGGGACGCAAGCTGGACCCGGGCCACTGCCTGACGTGCCCCGGTTGTGCCTGCTCGTGTGCGTGGCGTTGGCGCTGGTGCGCATGTGTCATTGGCCCTGGGGTGGTTCCCTGGAGCCACACTCGGATCACTATGCGTGGGCATGGGCTCTTGCCTGCATTTGCCGCGGTGCAGTATGTACCGGGGGGGGGAGGGGCAGCAACGGCTGCGTGTATGTCTTTGCGCGTGTACGAGTGCGTGAGTGTGAACGCAATGGCGTCCGCGGGATGTTGTGTATGTGACTCCCTGGGTGCGCCCTGTTCGGGCCCGCGACGCGGACGGGGCATGGGAGCCCGCTTGATTTCTTGCTGCACGTTGTCCCTTCTCCACCGCTGGGACTGCGCACGCGTCCTTGGTGCACGTTCCCAGCGGCCAGGGTGTGGGAGCCTGTTGAGCACTGTGGGTATGTATATATCGCTGTGTGCCTTTTCTGTCGACCCAGAGATGACAGATCGGTCTGTCTCGGGCGTGGGAGCCCGCTTCCCTCCCTCATCTTTGCGGCAGGTGAGTATATTGGCCAGCTACCTGCCAGCCAGCTTATGCCTCACCCTAACCACGGCGTTGTTTGGCACCGCTGGTGCGTTTACACGCCCATTGACTGTGTGTTCACAGACAGGTGGTTCAGGGGGGTCGGGGGGTGTAGCAAGCATGGTTATTTATCCCTTGAGTTTTGACACGTGTTTTTGGAGCAGTTTTCTGTGTTTGCTTGCTGGGGATAGGGCGGGACAGGGCAGGTCAAGGGGATAGGGCTACAGTACAAGCAAAACCTAGGTTAGCAATAACCTAGGTTTTGCCACAAGGGGGGGGGTGAAGGGACAGACCTGCCACATTTCGGGACAGTACCAGCCTGCCATCCCCCCTGTTCTGCAGTGAAGTGTTCTTTTGAGCATGGGACCGGATCCCGTTGGCCCGCGCGGGCATGTCTAACTCGCGCTGAGTAAAGCCCGGTCGGCTAGGCGCAGCGCTGTCATCGTGTTCTTGGGGAACGCATACAACAGCACCCTTGAGTTTTGACAGGTGTTTTTGGAGCAGTTTTGTGTGTTTGCTTGCTGGCGACAGGGCGGGACAAGGCAGGTCAGGGGGACAGGGCTACAATACAAGCAAAACGCGTACACTAAGCGCAAGTCCCAAAGATTGCACGAGAGGGCATCTATCCTCAACGGGGGATTCATCGATCCGCTCGGGCATGGCTGGTAAGCGATGTAATGAGGACACCGCGTGTCCTGTTTGGTGGCGAAGGCGTCCACTTGCGGGCGCACTCCAAGGGCGCACCATAAATTTTCGAAAAGGGTTCGATGAAGGCGAAAGGCCTGGTTGTCCATGCCTTGGCGGCTTATATTGTCGGCGCGGTTGTTCTCGGATGGCACCTACTTTGGCACAATGTTGATGCCTTGCGAC
This sequence comes from Eutreptiella sp. 'Long Island Sound 2002', assembly GCA_964036045.1. Classification (NCBI taxonomy): domain Eukaryota; phylum Euglenozoa; class Euglenophyceae; order Eutreptiales; family Eutreptiaceae; genus Eutreptiella; species Eutreptiella sp. 'Long Island Sound 2002'. The sequence continues at coordinate 121,495,596 of OZ038383.1, read as the reverse complement.
CAGCAAAAAAGAAGCAATGGGCTCAACAAATCATTGAGGTGGGATTTTCGTCCCTTTTGTTTTTTGATGTAATAAAAACTTACCGAGTTACCCACAGTGAGCTCAACTACATCGGACGGCAAACACAACCGGCAAGCACCAAGATCGGCGGCTAGCAACTCTTTTTCATTTCTATGCAATGTATGTGGGTCTTGCACAAAGGCATGAGCCTGCTGTACTGCAGTCATAGTATCAATGGCGGCCAACTCCAAGCCGGACGCGTCCACTGCAATGGAGCGGGTGAAAAGACGGCCTTCCATAGGCCGTTCTTCCCAAGAGGACAAATACGATTTGCACATACACACTTGCGCCTTCACATCCCCCGGGATGGCGACCACGGTTTCATAACCGACAAAGGAGGCGGTTTGGACAAGAGAAACAAGATGATCCGACAAAACTCGCAACCCGGGGAAGCACACAAGGAGGGACCGGACTCTCGTGAACACGCTAGCGAGCTTGCGCAACGACACGTGCGTGCGGGTAAGCAACTGACCCAACTCACGGCGGTAACTCTTGCGCTTATATGAAGGTATACAGAACGATCCATTTGAAAAATCTGCCGTCACTCCTGCAAACTCTACAATTTGGGTAGGCTCTAGGATAGACTTGTCGTGCTTGACACAAAACCCGGCGTTCTTACCGATTTGAAGCACAATTTTCAACGCCAAAGCGCAATCTTCTCGCGAATCCGAAATGAGAAGCATGTCATCCGTATAAAGAAAAATGCGAATTCCCTGCTGACTCAAGTGCCTTGTCACCACCCGCATCACTTTCATAAAGGCTTGAGGAGCAATATTAATGCCAAACGGGATTCCGGTGAACACAAACATTCATCTCCTATGCGGTGACACAATAAAGGCTGCATGTGGGAAGACACGGGTACGTGAAAATGGGCGTTGCTCAAATCAATCTTGCACACCCACATTCCTTTTCTCAATTGAGGAAATACTTCACCCCAACGGTCTAGCCGAAAATGCTGGACGGAGATGGACCGATTCAAAGCATGTGCATTGGTAATGAATCACAGTTTTTGCCTTCCAATGGCAAAGTCAATTTTTGAAATGATAAACCACAGCAGAAAACACTGCATCCCGTGAAGTGGCACCCGGTGAGCGGCACCCAACGCACAATACTCACGCATGGTCTCCAATGCGTTGCGAAATTGGGAGGAATTGAAATCATGTAGGGACGGTGAGGTTTCCTTTCCAATACTTGCTGGGGGTTTGAAATTGGGTGGAAGACCTCTAACAGTAGATCGAACATACCACGCGGCGCATGCTTCTTCCACCAACGCAAACAAGAGCGCCCGCGCTCGGGAAGAGGCGTGGCGATCCCAACACAAGTTTGGCCATCTCTAAGAAGGGGTAGATTTTGAACCCTTACCACGCCCTTTTCCACCTCCACCTCGTCGTCCCCGACCCGGGAAACCTGCATGGGAATCACCTGTGGAACTGGAACTTGGGTTGGAGCTTGAATTGGGCTGGCTGTCCCTTTGTCGACGAAAATTACGTCCATATTGGCGCCCCGTGTTGCTAGGTTGCCGAGTAATGTCCCCGGCGAACTTGGACATTTGTAAATGCGCCTTTGAAAAAAGGGGGTTCGGTGTGGAAATGGCATCGGGGATAGATTTGGACTTCCAATATCGGATTCTATGTGTCAAATCCAAAGTCAATGAAAAAAGGCGACCCAAAAGGGCGTTGGGAGAAAACTCATCCTCATCACCCTCATCCTTCCGACACAAGGCCCCTTCCAAAGCAGCTTGTACACGCAAAATCCCCAAAAAGGAAGATTCCCAAGCACGATGCCCTTTCTCACTTTTGTGATTCTTATCACCCCTATGATTATAGACGGGCGGTTCCACTTTTCTCTCTTTGAAGTAAGGCACCCCACACATTAACCGCTTACGTTCATGCCCTTCTAATGGCCCTTTCATTGCTTTTAGGATATCCTGATACGCCGAACACAAAGGTGCGTATTCGGCTTCCCAAGGAACGGTGCAACCCTTATCCTTTTCCTTACGGTCATCCAAGGACTTGCAAATAGCAAAAGCCGTAGTTCTCCGCATACCCATCCATAAGGCGTGTTAAATTGGGGAGACGCCAATGTAACGCAAGCCCAAGTAAAAGGACATTGCGATATGTGATATTATCCAAACCTAGGAAGGGGTGCCCCGAAACATCATAAAGTTGGCGCACAAAATTGCCTTGGCCAAATGATTCCCCATTCCAATTTACTCTGGGAGTAATAATTTGCGACCTCAATCCTTCTGGAACTTGTGGGACCAGTATAGCAAGATTCCCACAAAACCATTTCCAGGCTTCTCCGCTAAAAATTCCAACGGCTGGCGGCCATGATGATACAATTCAAAATGATGTAGTATGCCAATAAGTAAGACTAGAACCAAGGCAAATACCGAAAAGCCGAGTGACCTGAGTGGTGATCCCTTTGACGATGATCCGCCATCGTTGTTGTCAGCCTCACCCTCCGAGGACGATGACCCGGAGGACCCCGAGAACCCTACCGGCATGAAGAAGAAGAAGAAGAGGAAGAGTCGGCGCCAAGACAGGCGCCACTCCAAGGAGGCCAAGGCTATCGCCACCTCCAAGATCGTCGTGAACCTGCCGGAGTTCACGAGGAAGGACCTCAGCGAGTTCGCTAAGAGTTTTGGCCGGTTTCTCGGGATGACCGGCCACACCCACGCTAGTGGGAGGGTGAAGTGCGACCAGCCGTTGCAGTGCCGTAAAACCAAGTACCTGGAGAAGCAAGTGAAGCACATCGTGACGAAATCCGCCACATTCGCCGACGTGTTGGTTGCCCTGGAGAGGCATGCCTGCAGTACCCTTCCTACGAGACAGACTTGTCCATCAGGACAGAGATCCAGAACTTGGCGGTGCTGCCCAACAATCCCAAGGCGGCACGTATCTCCGAGGTGCCGGCCGACCTGGACCATTGGGCTGGGCGACTGACGCCCGGGTCTTACGGCAGCGACGAGCTGCTTTTCTGGTTGGTGGCTAAGATTCCACGAGACGTGTGGGATGAGTGCCGGGCAACGGCGGAGCGCAAGGCAAGAACCCTCACCTATGAGGACTTGCCTGTACTTCTATTGGAGCTGGCGTTGGAGAAAGAGAGTGACCAGCACCTGAACGCCTATCGCCTTGGGGGAGGCAGCCGTAGGAACCATGGCCGCGGGTACCAAGGACCTCGACTTGGACGGGGTTCTACCCCCAACACTGCTCGCTACATGGGCACTGTCCAGGTTGTTGTCCACTGTTGTGGTGTAACACCAGAGACGAGAAGGGCAGCCTGGTGCATGCCCCGGATTGCGACCGGCACGAGTGCTTTGTTGTCCGGGGGAAGGAGCAGGAGACCAACACCGGCGGCAAGGCCAAGATGCCGGACCACTACATGTGCACCATCACCTGTGCCTTTTGCGGGAATGGCAAGCACTACGAGGATGAGTGCTACCACAAGCAGCGCTTGTCCGCCAAGCTGAAGAGTGAGGCCGGGAATGATGGTCAAGGTGGCAAAGCCAACGGTGGTCAAGATGGCAAAGGCAACGGTGACAAGGGCAAGGGGAAGTCCAAGGACCGTGGAAAAGGCCAAGAGCAAGGCAAAGGAGGAGGGCGCAGGGGCCCTGACAAGAAGAATCAGGACAAGTCCGGGGGAAACCCCTACCCTACACCATGGGGGACCAATGCTGAGCCCTCTAGAGGGCAGCAAAACCCGGGGCCTACGACCCGTTCCCAAACGCAAGCTCAACAAGAACAAGGAGCCAAGCGTGGCAATGAAGATGGGGACGAGTCGAACCCCCGCAAACGTTCCCGCTTCATGCGGATGGCGCGAAAGCTGCGCAAGAAGGGGTATGGCGTCACCTGTCCCGCTGAGTTCTGACAGGGACGCTCTGGGGGATCTACAGATTTGGTGTTCTGGGTACGTATCCGTCTTGGGGGACGGGAATACCCGGGGGCATTGGATACTGGGGGCACTACATCTATCGTGGCCAAGAAAATTTTACCTCGTGGGGACCTGAAGAACATCATGCCTACCGCTGCCATTCGCATGGGGGACGGCCACGTGGTGCACAGCTGTGGGGACGGTGAGGTCGACGTGCCTATGGGATCAAGGAGCATTGCCCATCGGTTCTATGTGATGCATACCGAAGCCCTCGACATCGTTCCGGGGATAGACTTCCTCGCCGAACATCCCGAGATTCTATCCCTCACGCTACAAGCGCCCTATGTCCTCCATGTGGACCATGGTGACGGACGAGAATCTGTACCGCTGGAGCAGTCTGAGCAGACGTCAAGCTACCTGAGGGTCTGCAAGAAGGAGCCCTCTACCATGATGGTTGCCTTCAAAGCGGAAGACTATCAGCTCCTTGGGGGAGTCCTAGACCAAGGTCTTAAAGAGTTAGGATACTCCAGGGAAGACCTGAACGTGGAGTTGTTCGCCAGTGACAAGCAGCACGTCCTGGACCTCTATTGCAGCAAGGGGCAAAATTGCTGCTACAAATTTTATTGGCCCTCTTTGGGGATGGCCTACGGGACACTAGGTTCAGTGAACTGGGGAAGGTCGTGACCAAGGTGGCCCTGGAACGTTCCCGTATGGTCCTATGTTTCCCTGATTGGGGAGCCCATGAGGGAAATGAGTACTGGCGTACTCTTTTGGAGAAGCTGACGCTCACCTCCACTCCGCTGCCCGACGACGCCATCTACTTGCCTCTGAGCAGGAAGACACCTATTGGCAAACTAGGATGGGTGAGTATGCTAAGCGTAGTGGACGGGAGCCTGGCCCCAGTATCGTGGGAAGATGTGGACCCTGCTCTGGTCCAGGAAATTCAACGTGAGAGCAGCGGCTACAACGTGGACGTCCTGAAAGACCGACTCCGGCCTCGAGACGCAGTGGAGACTACTCCTTGGGGAGACGAGTGCGTCGTGTGGGACGCTGTTGCCCCCAACACCCCCTGCCATGTACCTAATCATGATGTAGTGTCAGAGTGTGGGCCATCCGAGCTACCTCGCTCAATACACTGTGATGACGAAGCCGACCATGACGCCTTCTTCGTCCTAACTTGCGTGGAGGAAGTGGAGCACGTTGATGACGCTACCCCACAGAAACCCCTATTCTCCATGAGGGGAGAGGAGCCCAGGGGGGGGGGCGACATGCTAATTCTCGACAGAGGGTATAGTTTGCCCAAACTACCCTGTTTTTTCGAAGGGGCTGAAAAATTTGGTTAACACCCGTTTCGCACATTTGAGTTTTGTTGATTTCTCCCTGCTTGCCACCGGTCCCCGGGTCCCAATTTGTGCACCCCGCAGCCGCTGCTGTCACACCAGCAATTTTTAATTTTTAGTCTAATGCGCACCAGAGGTCTCAGAGTCCCAATTTCTGCACCCTGTAGCCCCTGCTGTCATAGCCGGAATTTTTAATTTTTAGTTTGATGCTTGCCAAAGGTCCCAGGGTCCCAATTTCCGCACCCCGTACCAGCAACCCGCAGTACTGCAACCGCAAGCAGCGCACCAGCTGCAAAGCAGAATAACTCGTCAGCACCAAGTGTTGCGGCCAAGCAGCGCAAGACATAAGGCAATGAAGGTGTACAGTCCCTGCATGTTGAATGTTACATGTGGGGCAAAAGTATCGCCACCGGCGGCCCCCCCTAAAAATTTCCGTTGGTGTGCCAAAAATGGTGAGGCCGACCTACCGCAAAAAAAATACGTCCTGAAGTACTTTGTTGCATGACTCAAGCCCTGTTGCATGGTGGGCACCCCAGCTCGGGTCACAAGGCGGAGCGGTCCCGGCACCTGCCCGGCTTAGCCGTGGAGTGACGCCACAAGAGAAGTTTGTGAGCAACAACCACACATCCGACTGAAAATTAAAAATTCCTGGTACAACAGTAGGGGCTGCAGGGTGCAGAATTTGGGACTTTGAGACCTGTGGTAAGCATCAGACTAAAAATTCAAAATTCCTCGTATGACAGCAGGGGTTGCAGGGTGCAGAAATTGTGGCCCTGGGATCTGTGCCAAGCATCAGTCTAAAAATTATAATTTCCAGTGAGGGTCACGCGGTGCTTTTTTGCCTTGGTTTTTGTCTAATACAAAAACTGTCCCTTTTTTCAACAGGAAGGTTTGAAATGTGCAAAAAACCCCCAAAACTACCCCTTTTTTCGAGGGGGCTGAAAAATTTGGTTAACACCCCCATGTGCAAAGCTTGCATGTCGCCCCCCCCCCCCCTGGAGGAGCCATTGGATGAGGAGTTGGACCCCCGATCCAAGCTGAGAGAGTATGTGGACTCCAAGAGGAGAGCTGTGGCGAAAAGGCTATGTTACGCTAGACCTACCCGCTGCTCATGGCCGTTGAAGCAAGGGTCTATGGGAGATATTTCCTAGCTGAAGGAGGACCTGGAACACAAGATAACCACCTCGCACCGAGAGGTGGACTTGAAGCTCATGAAGAGCGTGTGGGGTGCCCATGTGAGGACCCCCGAAGAAGATGAACTCTCAGAGGAATGTGTATGCGAACCCCCTCGAGCGTGCCTATGCTGTAATCGTCCACCAGAAACGGTGGAGCGGGACCTATTGTATGCCTATCAAGGGCTATGCTGAGCGGGTTGAGGACCACCTCCCTACTTCTATTCACAAAGGGGCGAGCAACCTACACTCTGACGAGGACCTGGAGGACAAGGTCAAACTCTTGGACCCGAGGGTACAAAAGCTGATCAGGACTTAGCTCGAGGTGTTCCGTGAACTACCCCCTCCAGCTTCCTGTGACAAGCTGGTCCGGATGGACCTCAGGCTGAAACCCGAGTTCGTGGGTCACAAGGTTCGTCGGAGGCCCTATCTGGCTGCTAAAAGAGCAGGCCGATGAGATCGAGGGACAGATAGAAGAGTGTATTAACGCTGGCCCGGTACTGGAGTACAAGGATGGGGACTACCCCCAATATTGCAGCCCCAGTTTCCTGGTGGCTAAGCCTGGGTCTACAGCCAAACGGCTGGTGGTGGACTATGGAGAGCTGAACAAGAAGACGCCGAACCACTCTGGGTCTGTTCCTAACATGGAGTCAACCCTGGAGAAGATAGCCTCCTGCCGCTACAAGACTAAGATGGACAAGCGTAGTGGTTTTTGGCAAGTGGACCTGACCCCCAATGCCGAAGACCCATTGGCTTTCATCACCCCTCAGGGGAGGGTGTTCAAGTGGAAGGTCGTGCCCTTTGGCGTGGCCAACGCACCCGCTCTTTTCCAAGAGCTGATGAACAAGATATTGTCCATCCTACGTCGTAGACCCTTGGTGCAAGAACTCATATCCCGGGGCGCCAAGACGGGGGCCCACATGGATGATGTATGCCTGGGAACGAATACTCAGGAGGATCACCTGATCCTGTTGGGCGAGTTCTTTGCGGTCTGCAAGGAGAACCACACAAGACCCAAGCTAGAGAAGTGTAAGTTCATGCAGGAGACTATGCACTACCTGGGGTTCGACATCGGCTATGGGTGGTGGACCCTAGCAGCCTCTAAGGCCAAACCGTGATGGATGCTAAGGTGCGACATGAAGACCTCAAGAAAGGACTCCATGATGTATACGGCTTCATTGGGGCGTGCAACTTTCACCGCCGCCACATAAAGAATTTCACCTACACCAGCGCCATCTTGCCGGACCTCATCAAGAAGAGTACTACGTGGCGCTGGGGCCCTCAAGAACAACAAGCGTTTGAGGAGCTCAAGGACAAAGTGGCCAACGCTAAATGCTTGGGCGTGCCCAGAGCACAAGGTGAAATTATCTTGGTGACTGACGCCAGCAATGTGGGCGGAGGCGGAACGTTGTTCCAGTGGCAAGCACTAGAGAAGGAGGACTTCGACTCGGCCATATCCCAATGGGGTACTGATGGTCTGAACCAAGATGGAACCCTGAAGCACAGCTACCCTGAGGACAAATGGGTTGTGGTTCCCTTAGGCCATTGGGAATGGAAATGGAACCAGGTCAGGGGTAACTACTCCACCTATGAGCAGCAACTGCTCGCGGGTATGCTGGTGCTATCCTCTCAGTCCCGACTGTTGGGGAGCAACCTTGTGGTTTGGCATTGTGACCAAGAACCGGTCCGCACCTTCCAGAGGGGACCCCCACCTGAGAAGGCTAAGCTCAGACGCTGCTGGACCTACCTGAGCCAGCTACGGCTCTCAGTGCACCATATCCAGGGCGTCAAGAACAAGTGTGCGGACTACATCAACCGCAACAAGTTCGACGACATGATTGGTGCCAGGTCTGAGGAACTAGCCAAGGAGGCGTTCAGCCGTATGGATGTACACCTTGACTTGAACATGACCATGATAAGACCTCTAGATGGACTTCAACAAGCCGAGTACCCGAAGGAGTTTGGGGATATTTACAAACGCCCGGAGAAGCGTCTGGAACCTGTCCTGGTGAACCAGGAGCACCGGAAGCGTGACAAGACCTACCTCTGGCATGAGGACCTGATAGTCGTGCCTAGCGATCGTATCCCGGCACTCTTCAAGTGGACCCATGAGTCTAGTGGTCATGTTGGGGCTGGCCGTACGTTGAAGCTCTTCAAGAAGTGTTTCCACTCTACGTGGAGTGATGATCAACTACGGAAAACCTTCCAGCCCATCGTGGACAAGTTCCCTCGCAAGTCTTGTAAACCTGGGGATATCAGGGACAAAGGTCTCTATTCGACCCTTCCTATCCCACACAGTGGCAACAATGTTCTCTATGTGGACTACTCGGAGATGCCGAAGTTTGGGGGCTATGACTTCGCCCTAGTGGTAACCTGTGGGTTGACCAGGTTTACCAGAGTGTTCCCATGCACTAAACACATCACCGCGGAGGAGACCATCAAGATACTCCTGGAAGAGTGGTTCTGTGTCTATGGGGCACCTAAAGAGATTAACTCTGACGAGGACGTCAGAGTACGCTCATACACTGGCTGGTACAAGAGAGTCCTGACGTCCCTCAATGTCCAAGTGTCTACGGGGATTCCCTACATTCATACGAGTAACCCCCTATGCGAGCGACAGATCCGAGTTCTCAAGGAGAACGTCATGATATGGTGCAAACCTGAGCGCACCAAGGACTGGGTGAGACTACTCCCCGTCATATCCCTGATGATGAACTCTCAGGAGAGTTCAGCAACTGGCTACTCACCCCATGAACTATTCATGGGGCGCCCGGCGTGGTTCCTACACGCTCCCTATCCTGAGGATTCCTACTCCACAGTGGGAAAATGGGTAAAGGAGCAACAAGACAAGGTGGACAAGGCCAACGCTATGCTGCAACGAGTGAGGGAGCGACAGTGGACCAAGAAGAACAAGCACCGAGTGCCTGCATCCCACCAAGAGGGAGACTGGGCGTTCGTGCACCACAATCGGCTACCCGCCTGGCCCCGTTCCACCAGTGATGGTCCCTAATTTGGGCCCTACAAGATCCTGACCGTGGACGGTCACCGCATCACTGTGCGGTGTTCTCCCGGACTAGGGGGGGGCCTGGTGTGCGCAGCTCAGCAACTGAAGCACTACTACGACCCTGTGGACCTCTGTGCGGAAGAGTGGGAACTGAACGACGAGGAGATCGCTGCTCTAGACCTACAGCCGAGGAGATGGCCAAGGAAGGCTTCTACCTGGTCAAGTCTATCCTGGGACACCGCTACCGCCAAGGGTGGCGATCACTCACCCTCTAGGAAGGGTTTGGATTGGAGGAGCTACCTGGGAACCCTTTTCTGCCTTCGTGCTCTCTGAGGGACGACTAAATTCTGTTCCGGTTGACTACTTGTCCCATAACAACCCTAGGAGACTTGTTGAGGCTCGCTGAGACATTGGCCTCGCAGAAGAGGCCTTAGGACTAAACCCTTCCTATATGTGCCTATGTATGTGTGAGTGTGCTGAGCCTGAGGACCGAAGAGCAAGCTGCAGAAGTGGTGTCCTGATTGTACCCAAGTCTGCACCCTTGCTGAACCCGGCGGATGTCTTTACACGGTGCGATGGGGTACATGCCACGTCTCTCCGCCCCTAGGTGCCCAATTTCTGAGATGGCACCAGAAAACCTTGGGGGAATACCCAGCGTTAACGCCAAGGTATTGGTTTTGTCTATCTACCTACCTACTATAGGGGAGGGGTGGCCAAAAGCTATGAGGCATGAAAATGCCTGTTTGCTACGTGGCCAAAACCTGGACTACCACAGCCACTGCCCGCCAAAAAGCGTGATATAATTTCAGGAAACAGGCGGGACAGCGACACACGACTACATGTCCTACACACTCTACTGTGGCACTAGCCTTCGAAGGATGAGCGAGCACAGCAGTGCTGCAGACCCCTTTCAGGCTTACCACCCCTACACACACACGCTACTTGGCGGCGATCAGGATGAGGACACGGGCCCTAGAGGCCCACCTGTGAAATCACGTGAGAACACAGCGCTACTAAGCTGCTGTGGCCTAATAGGGACGCCACTACACGTTTCACTGCTAGGGCTCGGAGGGAGGGGACGCTCTGTGTGCGTGCACGGCGTGAGTACTCGTTGTTCATGAAGGAGACGTTCTGTTCTCGCCCTTCCTGGCACAGGTAAATTTTTTTTGTTTGTGGGATCTGCGCCCTTTTTAGCTAGGCTTGAGTGACACCAATTCACCTTGTACCTTTCCCACCCGAGAACAGAGGCAAATGCAGGACAATTTGGGCCTGGAACCTAAACAGCCTCGCCGTATTATACGGGTCTTAGACTGGAAAATGATACGCTATTCCCAAACTGTCGTATCAAGCAAGCAAGCTTATGGAACTCCGCCCGTTCTCTTAAAGAACGTAGGGCGGAGCCCCAGGGTAACCTAAACAAGCGTTTTGCCGAGCGCACCACACGTGGCCTACCCTTTAATGCGCCATATGCATGCGCAGGGACAGGTACTTGGTGCAGTGCAGTGCACTCAATCTGTGCACAACCGTGCACTTTTACCAATCTCCTATCTTTCTCCATCCAATCCCTCTCACGATCACGGCGGGTGAAACTCAACCAGGGGGTGGCCCCTCTTGGGCTTACTCAGCTTACCTACCGCCGAAGAGCGAGAGCAGGTGAGGAGAAAACGAACACAAGCGAAACGAAGCAAGTATGCACTCGTGTGTATGTTCTAACCAGAGCTACAAAAAAAGGGAGGTTGTGGTGTGAGAGCAGTTGTCACAGTTGCCCCGCCTTGCACCGTAGGGCAGGACCGGTAGCCCCCCGTGACAACCACTCCCTGGCCGAAGGCCATCTGTTTTGCCCTAATTTAACCTCTAATCCCCTGAGATCTACTAATCTATCCCTCTGTCTTACAAGTTTGCTACCGCACGCGAGTGTGTATGCCTAATCATTGAAAACACGAGGCGGGCACTGTGCAAGCCATACCCGTAACCACGAAACACCTGTTGTTTTATTCTTTTTTATGAATTCTTGATTTTTTGATTCTTGAATTTTCCTTTAAGCAAGGGTGGAATCTCTGCCTTTATAATTTCGTGTGTGTTTCGTCATTTCTTTATGACTACGTGACATACTGTTAAGATCTTATTTTCTTTGAATTTTGCGGCTCCTAATTAGGATGCGCTCCGGCGCGCCGCTTTTCTCTGTGTGTGAATCCATGAATTTAAAAATTCCTGTGATGACAAAAAAAGACGTAAAAATCTGCATGTAATGCACATGGAGATTCTCGACAGGTATGTGCCCTCAGAAAAATTTTAGGCCGTCATCTGACGGATTTTGGGTGTATCGTCGATCATTGTTCGTCAATCTGGCCCTCATCTTATGCATCCTTTTTGCGCAGATATCTCTGAGTTGTAGAAGCGGAGTAAGCCGCGTTCTGGCCGAACCGCAGCCTCAAGGAAGACCGTCCAGACTCCAAAGACCCCATTAAAGGGGCAATGAATTTTTACGCCACCCCCTCGCTTTAAGGACAGCTCAGGTACAGCCTGTAGATACGAGAGCGACCCAGGGCACGAGCTCTGACTGTGTCCTGCGTTGGGTTTTGCGTTTTGCCACTTGGGGGGAGGGATGCATGAGTACATGACCTTGCATGCCCATTCTAACCCCCTACCAAGCCGGAGCCACATCAGAGACGCTAACAAGCGCAGTGTGGGCTGTAGGACATTGTGTTTACAAGGCAAATCATGGCGACTGGTGCAGCGCCCTTTTTCAGCGTGAGGGAGGTTATAGGTAATTTTAAAAAGATGCTGAAACCATGGGGAGGCCAAGAAAAACACCCCTTTTTTCCTTAAAATGCGACAGTGGTGGCCACCACAGCACAAGAGGAATGGTGTCCCTTTTCAAGGAGAGCCTAAGTCAGGCAAATCTGGTAAAGCCAAGGACTAGAATTTCGAGTATTTTTAGTAAGGATCCAAAAGCTGAATAAATCTTCAGACCCAAATTGCCAATTTCGTACAGATGACAGGGACCATCCGCCAACCGCCGGCAACAAAAAGAGGTACCGCCGGCAGCAAGAGAGAGTACCGAGCATCCACTTTGGAAGGGTGAAGCAGCCTTTAAATTTTGGTTTCAAGAGGATCCACCATTTATCATGCCGAAACCACCAAATAATCACCCAAATCGTACTGTAGTGATTCCATTGCTTTAATGTCAATGTTTGTTTGAATGCGAGCGGCCTTACCTCCCAACAAATGACCGTAACATTTGGAATCGGTGCCTCTAGGTCGACATTTGCAGCATGTTGCTGTTTTGGGTCGTGAGGCCGGCATATGGATTCGGTGGCCATTATAACGCTAACGGGCTCCATAGGATTGCTACCAGGGTAAGTTTAAAGTCATTCCAAGACCCAAGCCTCAGGCTTAAGGGAATTGGGCCCTTTTGAGTGTCCTAATTGTCATGAGGAGAACTTTACCAATTTGTAGAGACCAAATTGTGGAGTCCTCACCACCATTCTCTTGAGAAAATTGGGTAAGATTGTGTGGACTACACATGTGATAAAGAAGACTCTAACAATCAAGTCTCTCATCTTATCGTGGCTTCGTTGCATGCATGTCTTCACTTGCTTTTCCACTCCTTGGTCTCAAGTTTGGGGGTGTCCTCAATTCCGAAGTAAGAACATAACACGCAATTAAGACCATCAAGAAGCGATAGATATTCCCAATCACATGCACGTATTGAAGTAGTCCATGACAATACAATACCTCCCATAATGATGTCCAAGTCGGCTACACACGCATGCCATCCCCAAAGGATGAAGAACATGATGTAGATGGAAACCATGGTGCAAGGGACGAAGCCACAAGTAACTATGGATAGTCCAAAGAAAGGGATGAAGCCACAATCTTATAATAATTTCGGCTAAGAGTTTATATCCACCGCACTCAATGAGAGAGGTTCCACACAAGAGATTCACCGGATTCAATATCCGATAGACGGGAGTTTTGTTTGTAGCACGCGGGGAGCACAACATTCCTAGGCTCAAACCGGCCCATTCACGATCTGAGCAAATAAACTCCTGACAACAAAAGATGACACTGGCGCACTAAATCAAATGTAATTATTGCCTATCTTACATGATTCACAACCAATTCCCCCTTTTCTTTCCAAAATACATCGTAAGTGGTGCTCCAGTAGGTTACAAATGGGTCGCGACTGCACCACCCCGTGCGCGGATAACGATAATACAACCCCAAAATTCCTGGCCAAGTCAATAACACTCGGTTCACTCACACTCCCCCACCCAAACTCGTACCTGGGGTGCAACAACTCACTACTGTAACCAACCGTTAACTGCTTTCATGATACCTATGGAATCAAAAAACAACCGGAGTCATAAGGCAACACAAAAGATAACAAAGGGGGTAATGCAACCCAAATCACTTCCTATAGTATGTACAACCCCATAATGAACATCAACATCCACTCTCTGGCCTCCAGAGGCAGAGGCCATAAAGAAATTTTCTGAGTTTTGAACTGGAATTATAATAAGACCCGTCCCCTCGTCCTATGTCATGCATTCCAACTCAGTAATATACAGACGAAAAGAAAAGAGCGTGTGGACACAAGGTCCCAAAGGGATAAACACATACATATAGTCTCGACTCATTGCACTCATCCTAATTCATCCCCTGACGTCACAGAGCAAGGCTGATAATAACAACCTCATGGACCGTAAGGGACACGAGGGTACTCCATACCTCTATTGACAAGGATAGGTGTCAGTGATAAGGCAGATTCTTTATGTAGTTTATGTTGTAGAGTATTGACTCTGCCTACCCCTAACCGTGTGTTCAGGGTGGCTACGTCCCCTTATGATAGGTGTGGGGGAGGGTAAGGGCTGAGGGGGTATGGTAGTGGGTAGCTAGGCGACCACTTGTGAAGCCACCGACACCACAATGGGTTGACCAAGGTGTTAGGGTGTTTCCGTAACACTTTAAGTTGCACTTCTAGTGTTTTCAGGCTCGAAGACTGATTTGTTCACTGGTTTCACTAGTTTTTGAAAACTGCCAAAGAACCCCCGTTGCCTTTGTTTGAGCTGGTAAAACAAAATGTACATGCACATGGGTACAAGCATCGTCCATGCATCCTCATGTATGGTCCCATTTTACCTTGACTGAGCCGCCGTCCGGATCAAGGTCGGCAGGCCCTTTATGGCTCGGTCCATGTACCACGGATAGGACAATTGAATCCCTATCCACAATGACCTCAAGGGGAAGCCGGTGTTTACCCTAGTACCACTAACAAGTGGAGCTTTGGGGCATGTCTTTTTTTTGTGTGGATCCAAGCCCATTGGAGCTTTAGTTGCAAATGTTGAAGTTTACTGCCAACATATGGCAAGGGACCACAAGAGCATCTTGTTACCAGAGGCTGTGCAGCCTCAGTTGGAGACCTTGGGATCATGGGATGCTTATGCTTCAATTCTTGTCCTTGTCGAGGGTTGTTCCATTTCATGCATAGCTTTTGGGTTGGCGACAAAGAACCAGGTCCGTGGGTGCTGAAAGCCCTTGTGACATGCAAACGAATCCCATACAAACACCTTGTTCCTCCAAGTGAGGTCAAGAATACAATGGCGACGCCATGGGGTTGTTTGCAAGACCTATCATTAGCCACAAGCAATTTTGCAGGGACGGAGCTTGTGGTTGAGAATTGTGAGGTGCACCCTGTCGTGGCGTGGGTCACCTTATTGGCCTTGGGGGGCAAGATGATGCGCCGGTTCCGCATCCCTTGTGCATGATCACCCGGACCCTTGTCACCGAAGTGCTCACATTTCACTCTGGGATCAACTCGAGTCTGCATCATCACGGTGATCAACCTCAGTTCATCTTGAAAGAATTGTTGCAATTCCTTCCCATTCGTCTGGAGAATGTTAATTTTGGGTGTGTGTTGCTTGGGGTAGAATCTTTGTGAAGTGGACTTGCCGAAGGTAATAGAATTTCCTTGGTAGGAATGTCACCACACTAGAATCATGTGGGTGTAGAGTGATGACATGTCACTATCACAATCGATTTGTCATAATGACAACTTGCGAAGGCTGTTGAGCCTCCACCCTCCTCATCGATTGTATTTGACAGAGTACATTTTCATAATCCCAATATGAACATGATCGGTTCTGCACCAAATACGTCCCATTCCAACCACTGCGGTTGGAACTCATGTGATGCCAGGATCTTGGTGTGTGGGGCTGGAGGAGCAGTAAAACCACGCGATATGGCCATTCTGTGTTGGTGAACTGTTGATTGCCGCCTGTGTGATTGCATGATTGGATGCCTGTTGCAGCCCCTGCACGCGTGTCACCCAATTTCCTGTTCAGGACCTCGGTTTTGCATTTCATGCCCTGAGACACCCGTGTGCCCTGCCCAGCATGCAGGTTGCCCCCCTGAGGGTCTCTCTTTGTCTTCTGGTGTCACTGCTCACAGCGTGCTCATGTTCAGCGTCGGCCTCGTGCAATACCCCTGCCCAGTGGATTGATGATGATTACTGTGACTGTGCGGACAGCAGCGACGAACCCCACACAAGTGCTTGTGCGGGGAATTTTGATCCGCAGTTCAAATGTACCGATGCAGTGCCGCCAATGTCTCCCACACACATCCCGGTAGGGCACGTCAACGACGGGATTTGCGATTGCTGCGATGGATCTGATGAAGCTGCGGCAGTGTGCAATAGCAATTGTGAAGACAATCGCGCCACGGTGCGTCAGAGGATGCAGCAATCGCAAACAAATCTTACCAGGTGGCTCATGGCCAAACAAAAAATGTTGGAATCGACTTCTGCATGCATGCAAGGGTTGATCTCAGAAACACAGAAGATCCAATCATTGATGAAGGAGTTAGTGGCCAGTTTGGAAGAGTACCAGGAAGATGGGGACCAAATGGGGTTCTACAAAGCCTACCAGCAGCTGAACAGGCTGCAGGTCCTGCATCAGGCCAACCAGCGCCTGCTGCAGCCCCCCCATGCCAACGTTTTTGGCGCAGATCTGGAGTTGTGTGTGCTTCGAGAGCTGTGCTTCTCCGTGATCAGCAACGAGCGGTACTTCCGGGGTGGATGCGCCGAGCCTGAGGCCCATGACTTCAACTTCACAGTCTGTCCGTATCGGTTTGCGTCTCAAACGCGGGTGATGGACGCAGCAACTCCGGGCGCCGAGGCTCCAAGCTCAGTTCTATTGGGGCGCTGGTTGGCATGGGTTGGCCCTCGCGTGCCCGAGCCCCCAGACTCAACAGAAAACCGCGCGGACACGCGCCCAAACCCAACAGACGACAATCCTCTGGCCACGTACGGCGTCACTGCAGCAACTGCTGAGACCTCCCAAACAATGCTCTTTGCCGAGGGGGAGAACTGCTGGGGGGGACCCCCGCGGACGGTGCGCGTTGTCCTGAGGTGCGGGGATCGGGGCCTGATCACGCCGCGGGAGGATGGGAAGTGCACGTACACGTTCGAGCTGGAGACGCCCGTGGCGTGTACACGGGCGATGTTGCAGTCAACGTTTGTGGATGATGAAGACGATTTTTAGGCGGACGGATGGGAACAAGTGGCGTTGTGACGGGTGCCTGCCTTCATGAAATGTATTGATCAAGGGCTAAGGTGTTGGTGGCATTGCAAACACACCTCTTCTGGTTACTTAAGGAGGGGCAACGAAAGCCCCCCCCCCCCCCCTGAATCGGGGCCCGATTTCCCTGATTCACCCCGATTTGTCAGCCCGATTCAGTGGGTTGCAGGATTGAACACCAGAAAAAGGCATTTTGTGTGCGGGGATTCTTCAGCTGACAGATAGGGTGCCTCAGTGTCACAGCTGTCTGGCCACCTGTGCAGTTGTTTTGTTGTTAAACAGACCCACAGTGATTTCTGGTGGCGAAGTGTGCTGTTTGTTTGAGCAAGGGGTTAGATTTGACGGTAGTCACAGACCTTGGTGGATCTCAGCAAGCACTATTTGCAGAACGACTCCCTCACCTTTCGACGGACGGACAAATTGTGTACACTGTGTGTGTGTTACCTCCGTAACCGTCCCCTTTCTTTGCGAACACATCACCAAGAACAATATTGCCTGCAACACCAGCATCTCAATCAACCACCTGCCAAGAGAACAAAACCAATGGAACCAAGACAGCCTGGAGCCCGCAAAAATGTTGCAAAGAACGTGACTGTGGACGACTGCATTGCAAAATGGGGCAAGTATGGGTTGTGCAGCAACAATGGGCCGTTGTTGTGCAAACCTTGTGGGAAAAAGGTTGACTACCTCAGGGGCGACAGTATCTAGCACCACATTCTAACGCACCTGCACGACTGTAAGTGTGCGCAATATGAACATTGTGGCGCACCCGTATGTGCTGGCACCAGGGTATGAGGGACGTGAGGAACGCTGCAGGCAGCAAGCGCAGGAAAAGCAAGAGCAGACGAAAAAAACGGGTTTTGGGAGACGGTCAGGAACAGAGGTGGGATCTACACCGGGAGAAGGGTACAGGGCCACCCAGGTTGAGCTGACACCGGGTAAACGTGCAAGGTTCACAAAGGAAGATGATGTTGTGCTGCCCCATGACCTGTCGGAGCGTCTCACAGTACAAATAGTGTTGGAGCCTAAGGACCCTCGGTTCCTCCCAGACGACATGGTTTTCAACCCGCTGCAACACGGACGGTCCCTTCAACAATTGGACGAAACACGTCGTTTGTGGCGCGCATCCCTGTGTTGCAATGGTGGGCATGCAAACCACGTGGGTTTGGGAAATTTGGGTCCTGTAGCTCTGAATGCCCTTGCCTTCCCAGTGACTATGACCGTTGCCCAAGGGCCATTTCGCATCATGAAAGGCTTGGTGACCCCTGACCGGCGCTTCATGTCTCATGATTTACAGATTGGGTATTGACTTGCAAGGATCAATGGTGATGTGAACAAGCATATTCCCTCTTGGGCATTGTAGCCACAGACGTTATTTCTGGAAATTACTTGGCAGCTTTTGCAATTGTGTTGCACTTTTTGCATTTGAGATCGCCCAAGGGGGCCGTCTCAAGGGGCCCCGGACCTAATGCTCCACCTCCAGCCCCCTGAATTGAGTGCATTTTCCTCAAATCATGCCCCACGATTCATCGGCTCGATTCAGTGCAAACTTCCCCCCGATCCGGCGGCTGGGGGGGGGGGAGGGCGTTGCTTTAATTTTCATTTCGGCAGTGGTCGACCCCCTCCTGCCCTCCCCCCTCTGCTCTGATTCACCTGAGAATTACGGTTCTGGGAACCTTTTTTCATTTGGGCCAATTTTTCCCTCCTACGCCTTCGGCGCACCTATAGCAGGGTTCTTTGGTCACTCCATTCATATAATTTCCCCCTCCGTTGCAGACACCATGTCCCAACGTCCCATAAGTACGTTCTTCGGCACCCTGGTCCAACCGTGTCCCCGTGCAAAACGCGGCGACGTTATAAACACGATCCTCTATTTTCGCTTCCAAGATAGATGGACTGGGAAGAACAGGCATGAGGCATACACTGTTGCACAGAAAGCATGTTCCACACTTTTTCTGAACACTCCAATGGCAACTCTGTGCGAGTTTATAAGACAAGCAGCCGTAATGGCACGACAAGACCGCGAGGTGCGCTGCCTGCCGCATGAGTTCCTGCTCATGCAACCTGTTGTGCGCGTACGCTGGGCAGCACAATTGCTAGGAACATGGGCTCTGTGGTATTTTTTGTCTTTCACAGCCCCAACAAATCTGCACTGTCGTGCACCTGAGGCCCCACACAAACCCAAAAAGGGAACCCCAAACGAACCCGAAGGGAAAGTGTAGTTGCACAGCCATCGACTCCCACAACACCAATAACTGTCCTTGAAGTTTCCTGGGAGAATTTACTAGACAGTGTCAAAAAGGTGGTAAAGTTTTTCACAGGGTCACCTCTACAAATCTTCAACACCTCCCAGCGCCTCGCCTCGCACTTGCAAAAGAAGGTGCCTGTGGACGTGCAGCAAAGTTTTGTACCAAAGTTTTGTACGTGCCGTGGGTGATGCAGACTCAGAGGCATTGGAAGCCATGAAGTCTGTGTTGCCTGGGGGTGTTTAGGTGAGGGAACACTGCATGGACCTAAAAAGATGAGTTGATTACCTGTCTTCAGACATTATGACAAATGTATATGCTGAGTGGGTGAGTGTGGTGCATTTTTGCAATTCCTGGTGGATATGGTTCATTTTGGCAGGAGGGCTCCCCCCTGGACCCCCTCCCCCCCATCCCCCCTCCGCTCAAGCAACACCCTGAGGGGGGGTGCACCCAGGTGAGTGTACAGGTACTGCGAGAAGAGTTGGCAGATGTTTTGCTGGGTAATTTTAAATCCCCCCCACACTTTGTTACAAACTAACCCCCAAATTTGTACCTTTTACCCCCCAAGGTGGCCGCAAATTACCCCCCACACTTGTAGCAACCCCCCCCCCCCCCCCCCACCTTGTTACAAAATACCCCCAAAATTGGTAACTTTACCCCGCACAGGGTTACAAATTACCCCCCACACATGTTGACGATTACCCCCCCCACTTTGTTACAAATTACCCCCCTCTCACAGATAGCAACCCCCCCCCCCACATTTACCCCCCGCAAAGAATAGAATTACCCCCCCAAAAGTGTACAACCACCACCCAGAAAACATACCCCCAAAAAGCAGCACAAAATCCTCCAAGAAAAAGATCCGAAGACGCAAAGCACATGCAGCTGCACAATCATTGATCAGCTTTGTGATACTCCTCCTCTAGTACCCAAAAAGACTAATGCCTTTGCCTCTTCGAACCATGGGCCATCAATGATTCTGCATGGGGCGTTTGGCTGGTGCAGAAGGAGCCTGTTTGCTTGACTGCTTTGGTGGGGTGGAAAGGGCCTCATTGGATCTAGACGAAGAGGAAGCCTGGTTGGCAAGGTCAAATGCACGCGCGATTTCAAATGCTGCCTCCAATGTAGCATGCAAATGGTCATGAGGGTACCAATGGGCCTCCTTTTCCCTGTCCCTTTTTACTTCTACACTGTCTGGGCTGATTTGCAGAACACGGCCCCAAAAGTACTACTGCTTCTCCTCACCCTTGTGTCATCTCATTGAAAGTGGCACAGACCTCATCACCAACACACCATGGGTCATTCTAGCATGGATCGGACCCATTGCCATCGGGGACTCAGTCATTGCCCGTTCAAAGCTGCATGCAAATCAATACGGTACTTGTGCCCTTTAGGCATTACGTTCACTGTATCGCGCACACGCCACAATGAAACACAAAGATGCAACCAACCGTCTGGCAAATCAGGGATGGTGCACACATCATAGTACTCACTGCATTCTTTTCATGAAGTGCAGATACAAGAAAATCCAGACAGCCCAATAACCACAACTCCAGCCAACTATTGCAGGTTGATGGCCTAATGAAATCACAGGAGCATTGCGAAAAAGCCACTCAATTTCCGTAACCAGGGCTGATTGTGCTGCACGTCCATAAGAATCAACAAGAAACTTCACTGCAGCAGTGCCCACATCTTTTTGGTTCCTGCCTGATATATGCTGCCAAGCGCGACCCAATGGCCGCCATGAACCTCTTTGGCCTTAGGGTCCGCATTGGCTGTATTTAGCAATTGAACATGCCAACCGAGCTGCCACTGGTCTGCATTAGACTGCAAGGAAGTGCTGAAGAAGCGAAGCGTAAGAGGATGGACTTTGCACACCACCGACCAAAAGTTTTAACATGTTGGTAATGTCATCCCCTTTCAGTTTATGTACACCCATTCTGTACACATGCCACGGGGGTATGGGCATGGGCAAGCTGGGTTCTGCAAGGGGCCAAGGGCTGGGGCCTCAAACAGGGGGAGGGGGCGCTTTGGCTTTGGGTTTGGTGTCTCGTTGGGGGGGGGGTTGGGGCTGGGTGCTGTTTGGGGGGGGGTTAGTCTTGGGGTTAGGCTGGGGGTAATTTTTGGGTCACTCTGGGGTAGGGGCTTGGGCTTGGGGTGGTTCTTCCCCTTTTTTGCATCTGCAAGATGCCCCTCGGCTGCCTTGGGGCTCCAAAACAAGAAACTTGGAGCCACCTCATAAAGGGTGGTGCCGCTTGGGTATTCAACCCCCACAACATCACCCTCGCTTGCGTGGGCACGTTGCACTATGCCCTTCTCTAGACCCTGCGGGGATGGCGCATGGAACACTATGCCAACAATGGGGTCCGTGGGCTTATGCCCCGCCTCCTCCTTCTCCTTCCCCTCCACCTTACCCTTAGGGCGGGGCTGGCCTTGGAGGAGGAGGAGTGTTGGTGCAAGGCGGGTGAGGGGGCACCTTTTTCGTTTCGGATGGGAGGGCCTCATCTGCAGAGGTTTCCAACAACGGCTCCCAATGCAACTTCTTGCCAACCGTTGAGGTCCATTGTGGCGGCCCCCTAACGCCTCATGAACTTCCGCTCGTGCTGGAGCGGGCCTTGGCAACAGTCTGGTCCATAAGGAGCCCAATGAAGCGCCAGAAAGAGAAACGAGGCACATTGCCGCAGCGCCTCTAGTTGCTTGTAGTGAATGAGGGGGAGTCGGGCAGCGGCCCATGGGGTGTTGGCCACAGGGGTGGAAGCCACCCATTCACCAAGGAGTTGTGAAAAGCAAAGGCCTCGCAAACTCCTAGCGCTGCTCAAATGCGTAGGCATCATACTAAGCTCAAGATTGGCGTCCCAAGAGTAAGGCATAGCAAGAGCTGCACATAAGGAAAGGTTGGTGTGGAGTGAGGTTGGAGGTGAGGCGGGCGCGGGGGGGGGGGGGGGGTTGCACATACCCAACTCAAACACAATGCAACCCCTACACCATCCCGTTGTGCAAATTTCAGCACCGAAAAACGGAATCGGCCTTAGTTTGCGCATTGGAAAAACGCTTGCATATGGTCCAAAATGGGGTCAATATGTTATTTTCTGGAGCATTAATATTAGCGCCATTTTCTGATGGAAAAGCGAAATTTTCCATATTACTTTCAATCTAGGTCACTAGGGGGTACGCGGTGCCTCAACGATGTTGCAAAACTCCATGCACCAACTGCTACACATCTTGCCACAACAACCAAAATGTTGTGCGCCCGGGTGCAACAAGTAGCCCTAGAGGATGGGTGGAATTGGTGATTCAAGGAGCAGACGCTAATAGGTGCAAGGCATGGCATGGAATGGGTTTGGTTTGATGCTGGTGGCCATAGCGCGCACCCCCCCCCCCCCCCCACCCCGGCCGCCCTTTTTCTTTGCACAAGTGCACACACACTAACCGATGCATTGCTTGGTAGATTCGAGGAGGGACAGGCAACCATTTACTCGAGAGGTGTTGGCGAGTTTGTGATGTGCTTGACTAGGGAGTTATGCTTGCACTCTGAAGCAAGGAACACTCCACATGCGGTGTGGGCTTGTTGGTGAGTTGACTACTACACATGGCCATGTTGACCGTACCTTGGACGAGTGCGCCAACTGAAGGACCGCATTGTGAAGCTTTTTGCGAATGTGCATATGTCATAGATTTGGGAGGTGCTGCCCCCCGAAAGGGTGGCGGGTGTTTGCATTGTTGTGAATGTATTGTTAAGCTAAGGCTACACTTGAGCAAGCCATTTTGTTTTGTGGGAGGTTCACCACTAGTATGCAGGACATGGTGGACATATCTGTCCTTAGCATGTGCATGGCATTGCATTGTAACCTACCCTGCTTTTTTTTTTTGGTTACAAGTGACCCCCGGGGTATTGTGCCCCACTCTCCTAGGAGGCATAGGTAGTCTCTTTGTGTTGTGCTAGCGTTCGTAGCCCAAGTCTTGCGGATTCTCGCTTTTGCCCTGCATCTACCTTATGCCTTGCCATGAGCCACCATGCATCACTTAACTCCAATTCTTGTGCGGTAAGATTGTTCCTACTCCTCGTGACATTCATGGTGTTGTTTGGGGGCTAGCATGACAAACTTCTGGAGGGTGTGATCCCCAACATGCAAGGGAGTGGAGTACGCTTTTGTAGAAGGTTAGATGTGCGACGTTTGATGTAGCATGTCGCATCTGTGACCTCGACAAGAAAACCTCTGAGAAAAAGTCCGATATCCCCCCACAGAAAATGATAGGGAACAAGGTGGAGAAAAACAAAGCAATTGAGGAGTTGACAACATGGGTCAAGGAGGGGGGGGGGGGGGGTTGGACAATGAAAAAATGTGGAAAATTCGGAAAATGTAGAAAATGAAAAAAATGTGGTTCTGTTGACAGATCCCATTCACTTGTTCGGCACATACATCAATTGTCAGAGACCATGGCCATTGGTTCACACAGCAAGCAAAGACACATGAAGACCACACCATCTCAGTCATCAATTAGTCCATTCATGCCTTTAACACGTGCATGGGAGCATGGCTGTGGGTGATTTGGGGGTGCGGCACAACAAGTGACATGGTCCGTCTCTGGAACAAAGGCATCCCAATCGGCAAGCAAAGGTGGTGCATGGTGCATGGCGATGTCCTTGCCCTGTTGACGGGTGCTGCCACTTGGTCCAAGCAATGGGAGATAGCAATCTTCAGCCAATCACGTAGCCTACCAAACTTTGTTGCAAGCGCTAGCTTTGCCTGTATTTTGATCACACCACACTTCAAGTCGGGCTTTCGTGGTGCAACCGGTTCATCTCTACTGTTACTTTCCATGTCGTCAAATGCATCATCAACAATCGGAACCACCTTCTCACCGCAAGGCGTGGGACATGCTAAAAAACATGCATGGCAAACAAAGCAGGTGTTGCCCAAAGGCCGAACAGACTTCCTGCTTGTGGCACAATGCATGCCCCTCTGAAAAGTGAAGAAGCCATGGTTGCTAACATGCACATCAAGGTTACCATCCAATGCAACATCAATGACCACATCTGCCTTGTGCTATTCCACACTCTTTCTTGTCGTTGCCTAGCTAGCCAATGGCGTCTCAAACCCCCCCCTAAAACGGCAGCACATGGCCATCATCAGCCACCGCCGCATCACGCTGGAGACATTGAAGCATGTAGTCTTCCATAGACACACATGCATCACGGTGCGTCACGAAACCTTGTGCCGGGGATGTACATCGAAGCATGCATGTCCACCAAATGGTGTGCGAATTTCACACCCCGCCCTTTCTTCTTCCGATGCAGAGGAAATGTGGGCTCTTGAGTGTGGGCCCCAGCCACACGGAGAGCTCAAACAATGATTAGGAGCTGATCAAACGACCGCGGACACAATATGTTGTTTGTATCGATGGATGTGGTGCGGCCTCAAGACATTTATTACGGATAAGCTACAATAGATTGTGACCTACAACACAAAAGGTTGGAGCCTGTGACCCTCTACCAAGGCATCGGCAGGGCAACGGCCCGCATGCATGCGTGGAAAGATAAGGGCCACTACGTATCTAGTGTAGTGGGTGCGACCTTGTTCTCGGAACACAAGAATGCACTGCACTGTATGTTGGGGCAGTTTAGTCATGAGGCAAGGGTAATGGCATGGTTGGTTAAGCGCAGAACAGTGGAGCATGCGGAGATTGTTGTGCCGCAAGAAGAACCCCAGAGGGCACCTAAGAGGGCCGGTTGTTTCTCGTGCTAGAAGACATGGAAGAGATAGGGTACTGCATGGTAGTGGACACCATGGGCTAGCATGATGAGTGTGCGCAACTGCTTTGGCACACACTGGGTTGCACCATGCTCCTTGCATGTTCAGTATTTATCTGTCATGCCCGTTGCATCCAGTGCTACTGCCAATGCTACCATTGCGAACGATGAAACTTCCTCAGCCGAGTTTGAATGGGTGCGGTTGCCACATACCTACCGTTATGAGCCGCTGGCTGGCACCCTAGTCCGCAGAGACCGCGAGCTGCTGCAAAATGATCACTTCACTATCCTTGGGGCCAGCAGCTACTTTGTGAGTGGTTCCTAGGGAGGGATGTCCATGATGAACAAGGTTTATGATCAATGGTTACATGGTGTTACAAAATACGAGGCTAGCGGGGACATTATAAAGGATAACTTCCCCTAGCATACGGATAGAAGGCATCTACGTACACCGTCCACGGCCCATGCATCGACATTTGACACTTGCTCCTTCACCTCACCGCCGCCCGTTGCTTTTGATTTGGTCGTCATGCGATGTTGCGGTCCACCGAAGGGGATGCATAGGGCACTAGGCCAACAACGGAACCATTTGATGTGGCCCACAGCTACACGCGCCACATTGTGTTGTCCGCCATCCCTGCCATCCCTATTGAGGTAGTAGTGTGCAGTGCATGGCCTGTCATAGGTCAATTATCTTGAAGAGCAGTATGATCATGCCTTGATGATCAATGGCCAAGTACCCCAGTGAGCTCACCGTCTTGGTGTGTAGACCGCCAAGACTGGGGTATAGAGGGAGGGTAGCACGTATATTGCCGAGATGGATTGAGTCTAGTATAGGGTTAAAGAGATGAAGAGCGAGATAACATCTGGAGGCAACACGTGATGCGATGATGAGGTTTATGATGAAGGTGAAGAGGGGAGCGGTTTGTCAAGCGTTTGTCTTGATTGCATGAGCAACCGGTGCATGTACAGGGGCAAGGCACTTTCAGAACTCAAACCGAATTATTTTATTGCAAGAAAATATACCGATAGCAACTACATACATGATGGGGCCACGGGCCACATGCACCGGTGGTCCCTCCGGGGTAAATGGGTAGGGACCAAGACACATGGGGCGACGAGAGGGAAGCATTGTCTTTGTGGTGGCATGTCTGCACCAAAGGGTGGATGCCCGATTTGACTGACCGGGCCGCCCGATTGCAACAACTAGGGGAGTCCCAAGAACAACGTGCACGGAAACTGATCGGCAAACTACGCAAGGCAGCGGTACATAGATCGGGCTACTTGTGTAAAGTGGTCAAAAGATGGCGCACGGGACTTATCGCCGATGATCTACCGCAACCCCCGATACGGGGTACCCAACACGTGCTGTACCACTTTGTTGGTGACTTGGAGTATGGCACAGACTACTGCCACCACATGGCACACAAACATGGTCGGCGACTGACGTGGAACACGGAGGAGCCCTCGTACCAAGAGTACCTAGACTGCCCCCCGCCCCCCCCCCAAAAAAAAACAGCGGGACGAGATAGGGTACCAACCCACCTGTTGCAGCATTTACCGGAATAGGTGCAACGATAGCTATACAGAGCCATAATTGACGCATGGCAAGTCGAGACATACCAACGGCTCGGCTACGCTCTCGCGTGTTCTTGATTTACGAGAAAAAGGACACACAAGACCTGCGACCTACTGCCCCATATACGTCTCCACCTTCATATGTGGAATCCTCACCCGCCTCTTACTGCAGCGGATGACACAGGCTATGGCACCAGGACTATATTACGAGGAAGGAAGACCAACACACTAGCCACCAAACTGTTGAGCGACTTGCACACCCACGGAGGATAAGTAGCCCTACTTCTTGACGTGGCAAAAGCCTTCCCCTCTGTCCCCAAGCCAATGCTACGGGACATTATCAAGACCGCCGTTGCCCCCGAACAAGGAGGGTGAGGAGTAAGACAAACCCCCTTGGGAGGGTGAAGAGGAAGAAACACACAGAGAGAGAGGCCCGCAGAGCGAGAGGTCAAAGAGAGGGAGACCCGTAGAGCGAGAGGTTAGAGACTAACCGGCGCTTTGGGAGGGTGGTGGGAGCAAGCTGACCCAGACGCCTAGACACCCAAAGCACATTCAAAAGCCACCCGGAGTGGCACATGCGGATCTACAGTTGGCACCGAACTGGTCTGCGTTGCAGTGCAGCAAGGCAAAACATTGAACTGAGTGTGGTGATGACCATGCGCGTGTGACACGGGGGCGTATACGAGCCCAGTATCCGTTGCCTCATGGCCCCCGAGCCCATTGTATAGTTGACGGGGGAAAAGTATAAGAACACACTAGCTATTTGAGTAGTTTGCAGCGGCTGCCTGGCCGCGACAAAACACGCCGGACCATAAGGAACAATGAACCCATGCAACAACGATCCCAGCTTGAGGGGCTGGGGGGAGTCTTGAAAACCTCGTGATATGGCCCGCTGTGCTGTCTCTGCATGGCCGCAAACTATCCCACTAGGGGCAAGGCCATGCGCCGTGACCGGTTGCTTGTGACACGTAGGCGTTCGGTAGCTGAGTATCCGTGGCTTCATGGCCCACAGGGGGGGGGGGGGGGTCACACGAGCAGGAGGGCGGTGAAGAGGCAAAGCCCCCCCCCCCCCCTTCATACAGCAGCGCTGAGCAGGCGCCCATGCTCAGTGGGGCGCACGGTGGAGTGGCATGGCGGACCGGAATGCTCATAACCGTCTCCGGCGCAGAGGCTCTAGCCTTGGCGAGGGCTCAACTGCGGGAGGCCACTGGCAGCTTGCCCTTCACAGGGGAGAGCGAGGCAGAGCACACCCTCAGACAGATAGCTGGCACAGAGACCCATGCAGGCATTCCCCTCTAATATGGTGTTGTTCGTGGTTTTGTTGTTGATACCTCACGGTGCTTGTCACGGTTGGTTTACCGCTACCTCTTCCCCTTTCAGGCAATGTGTTTTTACTTTCTGTTTTTTGTGCCATGAACCTTTTCACCCCAACTAAGTCAGCCAGCCCCCCGAAGGATTCGGACAATCGCGGCGTAGAGCCGTCGGTTGGACCGTCCCCTTCTTCGCAGACGAATCCCGACCTGGAGGCCTTGGTCCGGCAACAGGCAGCAGAGTTGGAGGGCCTTCGCAGAAGGCTCGAGAAGGCGGAGCTGGCCTCGCCCAAGACGCCACGGCTCACAGCGGAGGCCTTGGCGGAGTTCCGTGGCCGTGAGCGACTGGCCGGGTGGATGAAGCAAACCGCGGAGTCCCTGGAGCAATACGTGCAGCAGGTACCCAGAGCGGACATGGAGGGCAACGAGGACCAAACACCCGGGGAGCTCCTGGCGAACCGTGTCTGGGACACCCTGTGGGACAGCCACAAGGCGTATGAAGGACGACAGCGAGCCCGCGAAGATGCCGAATCTGCCGAAGGCAGGCAACTGGATGCCCTCCAGTGGTCTCAGGCCTCCGCCCACCCGGCGGATTCCTTTCGGTGGCGAGGGGTTCGGTTCGTGCGTGAGGGGGGAGTCCTCAAATGGGTTAATGCCTCGGGGCGGAAAGTCCCCGTGTCCGCCCCGGCGCCGGGGGAATGTCGCCGCTGCAAGGCCCAGAGCCCTGAGAACACTGCCCCCAAGCACTGGCACTTTCAGTGCCCACACTGGGCCTGACTGGACGACCCTGCTAGGGGTGGGGAGGGCGGTCGGCGGGCGGCCTTCTGCTCGCGGGCGGTGCCCGCGGCGGTTGCCCCGGAGGTTGCGTCCGGGTTTGTTGCCAGCTTTGCAGGCCTGGCGTCCGCTTGGGAACGGCTGGCGAAGTCGGACGAGCGGGCCTACCCACGAGTGGCGGCCATGCATTCTTGGAAGCAGCGCACAAGGCAGCGGTATGGGTCGGCTATTCACCAACTGGCGGAGTTCGAGGCATGCATCCCGACCAGACCCCTGTCGGAAATCCTCTCCCTCTGCATGGCGGAGCGTGTAGCCGACGGCCACCCCACATCCGGGCTGCGCGGACTGGCGTCTGCCGTCCACGCAGCAGAGGATTTGGCTTTGGTCCCCCGGGTTGTGGCGGCCCTCCACTGGCGCATTGCCAAGTCGGGGCCAGGCCCAGGGCCACAGGCGTACGTGTTGCCTCGAGCCCTCGTGCACATCTGGGATGCGGCCACCGCGCCGGACGATAGGGCGGTCGCGGCGCTGGCGGCCCTGTCGTGGACAATGTGGCTCCGGGTTGGAGAGGCCGCCTCCATCAGGTACTGTGACCTCGACCGTAAGGAGGGCCTCTGGTTCTACAGCACCAAGGTTGGGGAGCCCGGATGGGTTTGTCGACCGGCCGCGGCTTATGCGAGGTCCTGGGTGGAGTTCCTCCGGGTCTACTGCCAAGCTAAGGGAAAGCGACCCAACGAGCCCGTTTTCGAGGGGGGGGGGGCTTCCTGTAGGACACCATCGGCCGCATGCTCCGAGACACCAAGTGGGCTGATGCTCGCTGGCATGCTCTCAGGAGGGGAGGTTCTGCGGCATGCTGGGTACGCAAGCCCGCCGCCAAGTACTTCCTCTTCTGGGGGAGGTGGGCTGGCTTGCGTACAGCCATGGGTTACGCCCTGGGGTTTCGAGATCCGGAGGTTGTGGGCGACTTGGTGCTGCCGCATGTTAACGAGGCTTCGGGCCTGGGCCCACGCGGTACGGTTCTACGTGCGGCTCTGTGGGGTTTGGCTATGTACGACCTCTCGCGGTTTGCGGAGCCTCCAATGGAACCGCCGCACGCGAGCCCACCGCCTCTTCTTGGGCATGCTAGCGGTAGTGTGGTGGAGGACGTTCCGGAAGGGCAGGGCATCGATGCCACTGCCGTTGACGGCCCCCAGCCGTGCTCGTCCCCGATTGTCCCGGGACCTCCATCGGAACCACGACCAACTTCCCCTTCCCCGGCCTGCACCCAGTCCGCTCCCCTGTGCTGCCCCTTGAAGTCATGGTCATGTCCGATTCTGACTCGGATGAGGATGTTGGGGATGGAATGGGAGTTCGTAGGGTTAAGGAGTGTGTGCCCAACATGGGGAGCGTCGCTGCTCCGGCAGATGCCTTCAGAGTTGGCGCGCCCGGACCGGGGGGGGGGTGGAGTCCCGCAAGCGACCCCGGGATCCGGGGTCACGGCGACAGCAGTACGCACCCCCCCCCCCTGTCCGACAGTAACGTGTGCCTTCCCCGTCCCGGGTGGGTGGCTCCGATGCGGTTACCCCGACCGTTAGGCAGCAGCGCCTTGTGCCCAAGAGGCGGATTCCCGAGGTTACGGAGTGTCCGCCCCGTAAACGACCCGCGGTTGGTCATGGTCTTGCCCCCGGTCGTGGGGTTTCCGCCACCACCGGTGGGAGCGGGGGGGGGGGGGGACTTTGGGTCTTCGTGATGTGCCCGTGCCACCCACGGGGTCCGCGGAGGGGGCGGGGTCGTTTACGCATGAGCGTTTGCGCGCCGTGGCTGTCGGCTGCGAGGCGTCTAACGCCGCGCCCCCCCCCCCCCCCCCCCCCGGGCCTCGGGTGGTGGCAGGGCGAGACTGTGGGCAGTGCGCAAGTTGGTCGAGGGTGGTGGGCGGCTGGTCCTGGCGGTGGCGGTTGGCAGTGGCCAGGAATCAGCCATCGGAGCAAGCGGTGGATTAGGGGCACCCCCCGCGGGGGTTGGGTACCTCGTATGCCTGGCGGCCGCCTGGGGTGACGTCCGCGACAGTGGAGGAGTTGCGGACACATGGGACGGTGGTCTTGGCGCGAGCAGAGGGCCTGGGTGTGGGGGGGGGGGGGTGGTGGACGGCTCCCCCCCTGGCCTACCCGACCCGGAATTCCCTAGGGACGGCGGCGATACGCCGGTTGTCCCGCGGTTCTTGATGGCACTGCCCTTGTACGCCAGGGTGCTCACCCTGTTGTCGGGGTTTGCGTGCTGGCTACAACGCAAGGTATCAGCGCCGGGGCCATTACTTATGCAGCGGATTGAGTTGTTTGTAGATAGGGTTTTCCGGGTGGCAGATGACTTCGCCTTGGTTTCCGCTTTGGATGTGATTTGTCTGGCACTGTGCGAGTTTGCCGAAGCGGCATGGGAGGCACTGCTTCACTTGAATACGTCATCCAAGCCGTCGCTCGCGGTGGTAGTCCCGGAAGTGGTCCAGCGCGGGCTTGGGGCCGTGGGGTCATACCCGATCCCGGATAGTTTGTGGAGGGAGGTTGTACCGGCCGACTTTTTGGAGGCTGCGGCGGGTTACGACGTTGAGCAAGATCCGCAAGGTGGGGCGGGTCGGGTGTCGGGGTTGGTCGGTCAGTTCTTTTCCGCTGTCGAGCATCTGGGCATTTTCAGGGAGCTCCCTGACGGTACTGCACCGTCGGTTTTTCCATTCATTATCCCTAAGTCGTCCCTCAAAGTCAGCCTTATACTGTCTTGCGTGGGGTTAAATGAGGAGTCCCTGGATCCCCCCCATTTTGCCTTGCCCTCCTGGGAGGGCATTTGCCGACTGTTAAACCAGACGCCGCCCGATCAGCAGCTGTATGCCACACATATAGACCTGACCAACGCCTTTTGGAGTTTTATCCTACCGGAAGGCGTAGACAAGGCTTTCCGGGCTAGGGTGCGGCCGGGGGGACCGGTGGTAGGGGCGACGAGATTACCTTTTGGCTGGAAGTTTTCACCATACCTGTGCCAATGGATCTTGGGGGACTTGTTGCGAAGGCACATCCCACAAGATGTGGAGTTGCTGCATTACTTGGACGACTTCGTCCTAGTCTCGACCGATCGTCCCTTGCTGCACGGCACCACCCAGGAGTGTGTGCGTTTGTTGGTTGAGAATCGGTTTATCGTTTCGGATAAGTCCACTTTGGAACCGGTGCAACATCTGTTTGTGCTGGGAAAGTTTTTGGACTTACAGCGCCGTATGATTTACAGCCATAGGCGCGCGTGGTTGCAGATTTTGGCAGCGTGGTTAAGGTTGGCAGTGTCCCCCATGCCTGGGCCCAAGCTAATGGAGAAATTGCTGGGCTTCATCCAATGGCACATCCGGCCGCGGTTAACCTCCGCGCCCTTGCTAGCGGGCACGTATTGTTGGGTCCGGTTGGGGGACCATGAGGGGAACGTGCCTGTGAAGATCCTGCATGCGTTGGCCTCTGCTTTGTGCTTGTGTGCTGAACCTTATAGGGCCTTGCCATGGGAGAGGGCGCGGCAGTTTGTTTCGCTTTGCCGCTCTCCTGTACCTGAACTTTTTCAACGCCTGAGGCCGTGGTGCTGGTGCGTGGACGCGGCGTGGGACCTGTTTTCGTACAGGGTGGGGGGGTTTTCGCCGCAGGTGGGAGCCCGATCTTGGGTGGTGCCCGTGGCACGTCATACACAACAGACAGCGGAGCTGGCAGGGTTATGCTGGGGTGTGCGGATGGCCTTACGTTTGCGATGGGATTGTTTGCTATTGGTGACTGACAGTGAGGTGGCGTCTGCTCAGCTTGTTCAGCTGAAGGTGTCCACGTGGTTAACGATCGAGCATGCAATGTTGCGCTCGGTGTCGTGCCGGTTATGTGCTTCCAGCCTGCAGGTTTATGTCGTATGGTGCCCATCCCATTTGCAACCCGGTGATCCACTAGTTGTGCCTCGTCTCAACCTTTGTTTGCGTCTCCAATGTTTAGGCAGGTTTCGTGTCTTTGTTTTTGTTAACCCATGGACGGGGTTGAGCAGCCTAATCAGAACCAACAAGAGTCAGCCGAGGAGCGGCTGGCGGCGCAAGCCAGAGAAATTCAAGAACTCAGAAAGCAACTCGCCAGAGTGGCAGTAAAGGAGGGGCCCCGCCTGCCCCCCCTGAGCGTGCCAGAAATAAACCGAGCCCTCGAGAAGCCCCAGTTGGCGCAGTGGATGAGGCTCATGCTGTCCAACATCAAAGCGTACGTACGCCTTAGAGCGGGAGAGGTGGGGGAGATCCCCCGGCCGAGCGAGTTCGGCGGCCAAGCGACGGAGGCCACAGTTGACCCAGGAGAACAGCTGGCGTGGAGGGTCTGGGACTGCGTGTCCCAGTCCCAGGCGGCGTATGCTCGCAGGTATGCAGGCACACATGGGAAGTCCAGTTCTGAGTCCAGCCAGTACGCCACGCGGGAGGAGGCATGGAAGGAGCAAGGGTCTGCGTTCACGTGGCGGAGCGTAAAATTCAGGGAAGTGGGAGGGGTACTGCAATGGCAGTCGAGGCAGGGCGAGTGGATCCCTGTGGACTCGCCGCCGAGCGGAGGGTGCCAGAGGTGCGCGCAGCGGGGCTCCCCCGACGAACGCCATTGGCACTTTAGATGCCCACACTGGTCCTGACAGGACCGGCTGAAGCCCGGACCGGCCGCCCCGGGCTCCGGCGTTACGGACACGGCGGCAGAGCCGCGGGCGCTCGCCCGCCGGTGGAGACAGCAGCCCGGGCAGACGATCCCTGCTCACCGGAAGAAAGCGCCATGCAGTCTTGGAGGCCGAGAACCCGCTCACAGTACGCGTCCCGTCTCCGGGCCTTGGCGGCTTACGCGGACCGCACGGGCCCGCATGATACAGCCACGGCACTGGGAGGCCTCCTGGCAGAGTGGGCGCAAGCCGGCGCTACAGCGTCAGCCCTGCGGGGTATTACTTCCACGGTCCGGGCCGTGGAGGACCTCCAGTGGGTGCCCCCAACAGTCACCACCTTGCACAAAAGGATCGCAGCGGGAGCCGCAGCCTCGGGCTCTCAGCCCTATCTGTCCCCAGCAGGCCTGGTCCAGCTGGTCGAAAAAGCCAGAGACTCCAGAAACGGAGCGGTGTTCAGCGCATTGGCCATCATCAGTTGGGTATGCTACCTTCGGGTGGGCGAAGCAGCTGGCATCAGGGTTACTGACCTGGCTGTGCCAGGCTTTGTCCAGTTCTGGAACTCTAAAACAGGGGAGGAGGGGTACACCACCCGACCCCTGTACAAGTATGCGGACGGCATCCGTGCGTGGCTTCATAGCCACATGGTTTCGCTGGGCCGGTCCTCAGACACGCTCGTCTGGCAGTCAGGGGAAGCGGGGTTGGAGGCAGGCATGGCCGAAACCCTGGCGAGCACCGCCCACTCCCGAGCCAGGTGGCACGCCCTGCGCAGGGGGGGCGCAGCAGCGACTTGGGCCCGTAAACCAGACCTCGCCTACTACAAATGGTGGGGCAGGTGGCAAAGCACGGCCGTGGCGATGCAATACGGCACCAAATGGTCAGACCCGGGGGTCGTTGCCCCTACACTGCTGCCCGCGTGGTCCCGTGCCTAGGGGCCTTTGCCGACTTCGGAACACGTGGGCGTCCTGGCCCTGTGGGGTTCCCCGATGTTCCCCAGTATCGCGAGCGCCCTCAACACCCTGACCAAGCGCAAGCCGAGACTCCCACGAGGTCAGGAGCTGGAGTTCGCTGCGAGCGGCACACTTGGGGGAGGAGGCGACGGAGACCAGACCGCGACCGCGCTGGAGGAGTCCCCCGGGGATGGCTCTGCTGAGATGGGCCCGGGGCCTGACACAGCTCCTGCCCTCCCTCCACTTCAGCCTTTGGCCTCTGCCATTGAGCGCGGCGCCGTGTCTCGGGAAGATGCGGGTCAGCTGTGCACGGTGGCGGGGCCTTTGGCTGCCGTGGGGGGGGGGACGTGTGGGCCACGGACGGCAGCCGGGCCCATCAACGTCGATTCCGACGTGGACACCGACGACAACAGCGAGGATTCCGGAAGCGAGCTCTCTGGCGGCTTCGCAGTCGGCAGCGCCAGGGGTTCCCCCGGGCGTCGACAGGCCGTAGTTACCAAGTTCGTGGGACGGGAGCGTAAACCGTGGTCCTCCAAGGCAGCCGTTGGCCCTGTCAGAGGGGGACCCGCAGCGGGCTCGAAAGCTGGAGTGGTGGGCCGTGTCCACCGCACATACACGGGGCCGCGTCGCGCTAAGGTGGTCCTTGGTGGTACGCAGGCCGTGCGATCCCGAGCCTCCGCACGCCGTCAAGCTGGGAGACCTCGTTTGGCCCAGCAGATCGACGCGCCGGAGCCCAAGCGCATCAAGCTGGGGCGGGGCGGGCATGTCCGGACGCCGGAGACGCAAGGCCCGGTGGAGGGTGCCTTCGTGGCTGCAGCTGGGCGTCTCAAGGCCAAGGCTTGGGGGCGGGCGGGCCCAGTGGCAGCCCCCCCCCCCCCCCTCTGTAAGGGTCCCGACAGGGGCGGGAGGGTGCAGGAACAGCCCCCCTTCTTCCTGGAGTTCGTGCAGGCAGTCACCCCCCATTTTCACTGGATAGCCGAGCGGGAACGTTGTGGCTTGTGGATGGTTGCGAAGAGGGTGGATTTGTGGTTGAATAGAGTCTTCGATACGGCCGAGGATTTCCGCTTGCAGGGGGCATTGCACGCTCTCCTGAGCACCTTGCGCAAGCTCCACCCGGACGCCTGGGAATCATGCCTCCATATCAACACCTCCCCCATTCCGCGGTTCATGGGGGGGGTCGAGGATGCCATTTTGGACCGGGGGTTGGGGCCGATAGGCACCCACCAGCTCCCTGACGATCTCTGGGACGCTGTAGTGCCGCCCTTCTACCGCGGCGGGGTCCAGGAATTTGACGTCGAACGGGAGTGGCAGGACGGGGACAGGGTGGTCAGAGGGGCAACCCGGTGGGTGTCGCAGCACGTCCAGAGGATAGTGCAGGCATTGAGGGGGGCGGGGGTCTACGAGGAGACGGCTGACCCCCCCCCCCCCACGTGTTACCCCTTCGTCATCCCCAAATCCTCCGAGAAGGTGTCCTTGATCTTGAGTTGCGTCAAGATCAACAAGAGTGACGGGGGCAAGCCCCCCACTTTTAGGTTGGACACCTGGGAGGATTTGGCTAGGTCCTTGTCGGCGTTCCCGCCCGATGTGGGCCTCTACGGCCTCCACATTGACCTCAAAAATGCGTTCTGGAGCTTTTGCTTGCCCCAGGGTGCGCGCCAGGTTTTTCGCTTCCGGCCCGCCCCCGGGGCTCCGCCTGTGGCGCTTTCGCGCCTGCCATTTGGCTGGAAATACAGCCCCTATCTGTGCCAAGCGAGTTTGGCTCGCATACTCCGGGGGGTTCTGCCCCCCGAGATACTCCTTGTGCACTACCTTGATGACTTTTTGCTCGTCTTCACTGATAGGGAGGTGCTCAGGGAGGCGGGGCGAGTGGCGGTGCGAGCCCTGATCGACGCCGGGTTCCTCATAAGTCCTAAGAGTGTCCTGGACCCTGTGCCTGTGGCGTCATTCCTGGGCAAGGAGCTAGACTTGCAGACTAGGCAGATCAGGAGCCATGAACAAGCACTGCTCCAGTTGTGGGCGGGATGGCTGAGACTGGCGGTTGGCGCAGGCAACGACCGGCACCTCCAAAGCTTCCTGGGTTTGCGGGATTGGCATGTGCGTCCGAGGGGATTGGGTTGCCCTTTCGCGGCGGGCGCCTACTGCTGGTTGCGCTGGGGTAGGACGGTGGGGGGGGTCAAACAGCCGGCCCAGGGCTTCCCCCTGAAAATGCTGGGCAGCCTCGCAACATTGGTGGCGGTGGCGGCTGAGCCCTGGCAGGCGCCGGGTGGGGAGGCCTGGCGGCACTTGAGGACCCTCAAGTTTGGGACTGAGGACAGGCTTTCGCGATCATCCCTGTGGTGCGGGGGCGTCGTCGTCTGTGTCGATGGAGCGCGAGATGCGGGGGGCTGGAGGGTGGGAGTCCTCGTGCCGGGAGTGGGTGTGCGTACGCATGTAACACCTCCCGCCCGATTTGCTAGCCAGCAAACCACAGAGCCGAGGGGAGTGGCGTGGGCTGTCAGGTTTGCAGTCAGGACGGGACACCGATCTGTTACGGTCTGTAATGACAGTGAAGCGGCCGTTGCTCAGGTTCTCAAACTGCGCGCGACTAGCCACCTGACCCACCACCAAGCGGTCCTTCGGTCGTTGGCTAGGGTCCTGTGGGTGTCAGGGATCGTACTCCGCCTGGTGTGGGTACCCTCGGCGCTTCAGCCGGGAGACCCTATGTCCAGGGTGACGTCAGTGTTTGGGGGCTCACAGGCCAGAGCGGAGGTCGAGGCTTGGTGCACGTGGGATGCTTTGCTGGAAAATTTGGGCGAGGCCCGGGTGAGGTGGGTGGTGTGTCTCCGGGGATGCTACCCCCCCCCCCCCCCCCAGTGGACCAGCGGCGGCAGTGTTTGCGCCCTCCATGTAGCGACCTTTTTTGCTTTCCGCACCTATGACCTAGCGTCGGGGCTCGCGTGGGGCCCGCAAGCGACGGGGTTCCCGTGGAGCCCACCGGAAGGGTCGCCATGGCGGACAGCGGCACCGGCGTTCCGCGGACGCCCAGCAGCGCCGGGCGGCGAAGTGGAGTAGCGTGCTCCGCACCCGCCTCCGTGGAAGGCTGGCACGCCTGCCCATCCGCCGGGTGCTGCTCGGCAACGGGGTGCGCCTGTGCCCCCAGTGCTCCCTCCCTGACGACAGGGAGGGGTTTTTGGAACGAGCGGCCAGGGACGTGGCCGCACGCGTGGGAGGCACGCCGCACTGCCGCACGGCCCCCGACGGCAACGCCGCCAAGCCCCCAGGGCGGCATGCCTGCTGCCAGGTCTGGGAGGTGAGGCTGCCGGAGGGAGTCGCTGTGGTCTCCCTAACGGACTGGAACCAGGGACGCAGGGTTGCTGTACCCTATATATGGATCCAGGCCCGGTATGGGCTGGTGTTGCAAATTGCCCGCCTCTTCAACCCGTGAGATTTGACGACTGTCGTCGTTGTCTGTGCCTGCCCACTGCAGTGGGTGTCCCTGACGGCGTGGCCGCTGGGTGTTGCTTTTGCTTTGTCTTTTTGGGCCGCGTCGGTCCGCGTTCTGCTGGAGCTGACGGCCGGGTGCTGGGGTTGACAGCCTTTTACCGTCGGTGAGGCTAGGCGACCGTCGTTATCGCCTGTATCTGCCCTCTGCAGGGGGTGACTCTGACGGCGTGGCCGCTGGGTGCGCCTGTTTTGTTGTCTCTTTATTTGGTTGGCGGCAGGGCCGCTGGGTGCTTTATTTGTTTCGCATTTTTTTTTTGGGCCTGCCTCACTCCGCATCCAGCTGGAGCTGACGGCCGGTTGGTGGGATGTGCCCGCCCTCTTTGTCCGAGGGACACGGCGACCGTCGTGATCGCCTGTATTTGCCCACTGTGGTGACTGTCCAGGGCGGCGTGGCCGCGGGAGGAGTCCGCCGGGTGTGGCGCTGCTGTTATGGGCCTGGTGCCCGACACTTTTCCTGCCCTCCCTGCACTTCGACCTCTCGCCTCTGCCATTGAGCGCGGCGCCGTGTCTCGGGAAGATGCGGGTCAGCAGTGCACGGTGGCGGGTCCTCTGGTTGTCGTGGGGGGGGGCTGCTGCGGTTTGGTCTGCCTTTTTGCTTGTTTGCGCGTTCCTCTCGGGCAGGGATTCGGTTGTGGGGCCTGCGGTGAGAGAACCGGGTGCGGCGGGGACCTTTTTGGGCCTGCCTCACTCCGCATCCAGCTGGGGCTGAAGGCCGGTTGGTGCGATTTGACCGCCTTCTTTGTACGTGGGCACGGCGACCGTCGTGATCGCCTGTATCTGCCCGCTGTGGTGACTGTCCATGGCGGCGTGGCCGCTGGAGGAGTCTGCCGGGGGTGACGCTGCTGATGTGGACCCGGTGCCCGACACGATTCCTAACCTCCCTCCGCTTCAGCCTCTGGATTCTGCCGTTGAGCGCGGCGCCGTGTCTCGGGTAGATGCGGGTCAGCAGTGCACGGTGGCGGGTCCCCTGGGTGTAGTGGGGGGGGGGGGGTGCTTCTGTTTGTTCTGCCTTTTAGCTTGGTTACTACCTCAGTTCACATTCCTCTGGGGCTGAGATCCGATTGTGGGCCCTGTGGTGTGAGAGCTGGGAACGGCGGAGAATGAATACCCAAGTCCTGTGCAGTTTTCTTGTGCTCTGCTTGTGCAAACACTAGTTGTGCCTCGTCTCAACTTTTGTTTGCGTCTCCAATGTTTAGGCAGTTTTCCTGTCTTTGCCCGCCCACCCACCCACTGACCGGCTGACCCCCTGAGAGCACCTGCCCTTTCCTTTCCTTTTTGAAACCGATCCCCTCGGGTGCAGTGGGGGATCTAACCGTGCTGCAGCGTGTGGGCCAGGGTATAGGGTCAGGGTCCGTTTCAGAGTGGGGTCCCGCATCCAGCGGAGTGGTCCGCAGCGCACCCGTCCATACAACCGCCGGTATTTCCGGCCTTGGTGATACTTTGGTACTGCCATCCCAAGTCCTGTGCAGTTTTCTTGTGCTCTGCTTGTGCAAACTCTGAGTAGGGTGCAGTCCGATTTCCACGGCCGCCTTGCTCGGGCAGAAGTAGCATCCCAGTGTCGGTGGGGAGAACTGCTGCGCTCGTTGCACCAGTGCAGGTTCGTGGGCGCCGTGGTGCTGTAGTTTGGTTTATGGCGAGTGAGCTTCTCCCCTGTGCTGTGTACTGTAGCGTTTTTATACGGGTATGCCTCGGCGTAACCGGCGCCACCGGCGCCCGCGCCGCCACCGGGGAGGCGTGCGACATCGCCGCTCAGCTGAGGCGGTGGGGAGGCGGCGGCTGCGGGCACAGCGGCAGGCGCAGTACGTGCTGGCCCGCCGTTTGGCGCGTCGGTCTGTTCGCAGGGTGTGGCTGGGGACCCAGGCGTGCCTCATCTTCGACCGGCCGTGCGCACTCGCGGAGGCGCCGGACTTGCTGCGCGACGCCGTGGCGGACTTGGCGTCGCGTCTTGGTGGGACAGCGCACCAGATGTTCACTTCCGCGGGGAGTCCCTAGGTCAAGGACGCGAAGGGCCGGCACTTGTGCCGCCACCGATGGCGGTTAAGGCTGGGAGGGCGCGAATTGGCCCTGTCCCTTTCTGCGCATAAACAAATGGGCGGTAACCGCCCTTATTTGTGGATCCAGGGGGGCATGTTGTGGGTGCGCCGGGTGGCATATATGTTTAAGGCCTTAGATTGAGGGAGGTCCACCAGTGGCGCGGGGTGCCGTGGCTGTCCGCCGCGTGGCGCCTTGCGCCACGTGGGTGAGCACTGGGGCTGTACAGTACGGTGGTGAGGTGCGGCACGGTGTGCCTGCGCCGGTCTTCGGTGTGGGCCGAGTTTCGCTTATGCGATTGTTGGGGGGATGCAGTGTTGTATCTTGATGATCAGGGTATCACCCGCCCCACGACAGCCTGAACCCTGACAGTGGTGTTGTTTTCACGTGTATCCCCTCGCGCGGATC
This sequence comes from Eutreptiella sp. 'Long Island Sound 2002', assembly GCA_964036045.1. Taxonomy (NCBI): domain Eukaryota; phylum Euglenozoa; class Euglenophyceae; order Eutreptiales; family Eutreptiaceae; genus Eutreptiella; species Eutreptiella sp. 'Long Island Sound 2002'. Next base: position 121,455,385 of record OZ038383.1, on the reverse strand, counting down.
CTGTCCACCCAACCCCTCCCACCCCTGGGGCATTTCTGCGTGCGGCATTGTGGTGCTAGCGCTTTTACTGAAGAAAGATAAACCACGAGATGTCTGTCTGCCAGAATTGCTTTTTGCTTGTTGCCTGTGGTAAACTCACGGTGCTTGTCACCGTTGGTTTACCTCTACCTCTTCCCCTTTCAGGCAGTGTGCTTTTACTTTCTGCCCACCCACCCACCCACTGGAGGTGGAGGGCGGGCCGGTCGTGTCCCAACCTTGGTGGTGCCCCTGCACCAGAGTTGGAGGGCTGCCGCCCGGCAGCCGTGTGCCGAGAGACTGAGTGATTATGGTAGCCTTTGGCTTGCCTTACTCGTGGCAGCGACCGTGCGCTTCACGGCCGTGACCAGCATCGACAGGATGGAGGGGTCCAAGCCAGACGGCGGGTTTGGTGGGCCGCGCACCGGACACGGCGAGCGTTGTGTATCACATGAGTTACTGCCACGAGATGTCTGTCTGCCAGAATTGCTTTTTGCTTGTTGCCTGTGGTAAACTTGGCACACGCACCCACCCACCCACACGCCCACCCCCTCACACCCACCCACCCACCCACACACACACACACACACATACGCACACACGCACACACACACACACACACACACCATTCCCTTTTTAGTCATTAGAGGGCTATGGGGGGCGGATCGAACCCTCTAGGTTGTACCTCGAGCACAGTTCGGTATCTCTGCAATCGGTACAAGGATGGTTGTGCTGGGCAGCCATCTACGCGAGATGGCTTATTCGGTGTGAGCATATCTCTTTTCAGCGCGTGGATGCTACAACAACAGTTTTGCAAAGGTGGTACTGTTTGATCCAACTTCGGGGCTCCCTTTCGCACGGGGCGCTACCGGCCAGTGTGGTCAAGACCACGCTGCACGCAATAGCACAATTCCTACAGGTCAGGCAAAGCTCAGCGGTCCTACCGGTGCCCAGCCCGCAACGGTATTTTTGTTTGGGTTTCTTCGAACCACACCAACGGACCAAAAGGAAGAGAACCTGCCAGCTGGTAGCAGCTACAAACCACCCTTCCCTCGCGGTATGTACGACGGCTCAACGCTTCCCGGGGGGTCCTGTGGTGGGAGGCGCCAGCTTCGGGCACGGCAGCAGGGGAAATTTTCACAAGGTGTTTGAATGCGACATATTTGCCCTTCAGAGTAAGTGCGCGGTACTGGCACAGGTCCTCAGAGACACGCCGCAGGATGTTCCCTTGGACTTTTCTTGTGAGACCTCGGAGTTGAGGTTGAATGTGCCTGAAAAAGTGCTACAGGGGTGGGTGTCGGCGTGGTCCGCAAGTGTGGACAACGCATGGCCCCTACTAGTATATATTACAGACTGCTGTACCTCCGGGGATACGCCGGTGTCGTGGACTCACACAGCACACTTGTTTCATTCAAAACTACAGACTAAGATCCGCAATTGAGCCCTCGCTCGAGTGTCGCCCAGCCGGAGGGCAACTTGGGTCACCTGAGGGTGCACCGGGCTCACCGGAGAGGGCAGCGGGCTCGCCAGTTAGCTTGGGACGGGACACAGCCAGTTCGTCAGAATACTCCCCCCCGGCAACGGGGGGGGGGGGGGGGCACTCCACAGAGGGAGGCGCACGTACAAGAAACACCGGGTACACCAGTGTTCAGCCCACTCCCGTACACACCCTTGGGCAGTGCGGAGGTGGAAAGGATGCTCAGAAGGTCGCAGACAGACGTCGGGGCGGGGGACGAGCCGGTCACGCCAGACATCAGCCCCCTCCCGTACACCCCCCTAAGCATTGCGGAGGTGCAGCGCATGCTAAAACAAGCTCGAAGACAACCAAGAACGGCCCGCCAATGGGCGGCACGCGATCCGGGAGAGCGAACGGGGAGGAGCATACCTGAAACGCATGTGACTCCCACGTCACATTTCTTTTGGTGACAGAGGCGGCAGGCACGCCGCCACCGGTCGACCATCACACGGTCGGTCTGAGTCGTGGAAGCGATGAGACAAAGGGGGGCATCAAGACACAACCGGTGAAAGTCACGCCTGGTGGTTAGGAATGCGGGTATACAACCACATCGGGTCATAGTATATTGGAAACGCACTTGTCTCCCACGCCATAGATCGTGGGTTCGAATCCCGGTAGGCACGCCGCCGGGGTTCATTCTTCATGCAGATCCAGTTGCCACCCCAGCCCCTTTCACTCCCTCCCAGCACATGAGCTCCAGCGGCACCCGTGGGTTTCGCCCCCCGCGTCCGCCAACAGCACAACGGACTCGCCCAGTGGGGCCTCTGCGCAGGGAAGCACGGGAGCACGGACCAGGGATGCGGGACGCGGTAGGAGCATGAGCCCCACTCCCTCTTGTTGCATGTTGCATGTCATCTCAACCCAGTTCCTGAAGCCCGGCGACAGGGCAACAGAACAAAAGAACTCATGGTTTGGTTGTATCATTGTTGAACCTCGCAGTTTGAGCATGATTTGAAAGAATTGGGCGGCGTCACACACACACACACACACACATGGACAATGCTGTAGAGAGGTGAACGTTATGGAGTTTGTTGAAATGAAACCCCCCCCCCCCCCCACACACACATGCGCACACACACACACACACACACACAGACTTGCACACACACTACTGAAATTCATGTTGCCATTTGGTTGCAAAGAGCCAATGGTGGCACCTGATAAGATACCGTCCTCATGCAAGAAACATTCATGTTTTTGGCACTTCAGGTGATGTGGTGTTTGCAGCGTTGAGCCCTGCTGCACTGAGTTGGAAACACACGAACAAACGCTGCTCCCGACCTCCCTCCATCCTTTGTTTCCCTTTCTTACTTCACTGAATGTTACAAGGCCTTTCTGTCCAAAGATGGCTCAACAAGAAGAAGACAACTACATTTGGCAGGATCGTGAAATCCGTTTTGACATTCCGCCCAATGATTTTGACCTACGGCGTGGAGAGTTTGAGATTGATAGCATCGATAGTATTGAGGACACAAAGGGCAACAATGGGGAAAAGGGGGGCCTTATTATTACCAATCTTCGTATGATATGGAGTTCCCAGAAGAATCCTCGTATTAACCTCAGTATAGGTTACAACTGCATCATCAGTATCACAATTCACACCGCCAATTCCCGACTACGTGGACATACCCAAGCTTTGTATGTGTTGACAAAGTTCAATTCTTCAAGATTTGAGTTTATTTTCACAAATTTGGTGAAAAACTCTCCTCGACTCTTCACAACGGTGCAAGCTGTTCACCGAGCCTACGAAACAAGCAAGCTGTATCGTGATCTGAAGCTGCGAGGTGCAATTGTACGAGATCGGGAGCTACTGCTGTTGCCGCAGGAGCAGGTGTATACCAAGACTAGTGGCGTTTGGAATTTGTCATCTGACCAAGGAAATTTGGGGACTTTCTACATCACAAACGTTCGTATTGTCTGGTTTGCCAATTTGGCCGAGAACTTCAACGTTTCTATCCCTTACCTTCAGATTAAGTCTGTTCGCATCCGGGACTCAAAGTTTGGACCAGCATTTGTCATTGAAACAACCTCTCAGAGTGGAGGGTACGTCCTTGGTTTCAGGGTTGATCCACCTGAAAAGTTGCAGGAAGTTTACAAGGAGGTGTCAAGTTTGCACAAGCTGTTCTCTGTGAATCCAATCTTTGGCATCGAGTTCACTGTTGAAGAGAAACCCCCGAGTCTGCAAGATTTGAAGGAGAAGCACAAAATCGATGACATCGAGATCATTGGGGATGATGACACAAGCGACGCGTTTGCAGCCTACTATGCCGATGGTGGCAACAAAAATTCGGACCGTAAACCTACATTTTGCCCAACCCTGGGCCTTGCTGTTGAGAAGCTGCGTGATGGTGTTACCATTGAAGCTCTGTGGAGTTGCACGTAAGTTGGAGGCTGACAATGTTGCACAAACCTTCCAGGGGGAGAAGTTTTCTTTTTGGGGCTTTCTGCATGCACGTATTTCACTTTTGAAGAATTCTCTTGCAGTAGATTCCCTTCGGCCGGGAACGTTGATGATGTTCATGGTGCGAGGGGACGGTGCAACCCAATAAGTTATGTTTTCCATGTTTGTTTGCAATGCGTTTGGACTCCAGAGTATCTGGTCCTGTACGCCCGCGGGGATATGGTACCGACCTGATTCTCAGGGATGCTCGTCCTCACAGCAGTGGTGCAAGTCAAAGGCCACCACATCACCGGCATTTTGCCTCTACTAACCGCTCATCCTTGTATCCACCAACCATGCAACCTCATTTTTTTTGAATCGATCATGGCTTATGTACCATGGGTCAGTGAAGTTTGCAGCAACACTTTGTGTGTGTGTGTGTGTGTGTGTGTGTTCCTTCCAGTCCTGTCCCTTCCAGTCCACAGGGGGTTTGAGATAACACATATGTCTGTTTGCTGCACAGGCTCCTGGTCCGGCCGAGCTGGCAGGGCCTGTACCCGACTCCGGGATGCTGACAGGGGGTTCTGGACTTGCCTCTCTTCATCCCTCCCTGCGCCTGTACTGCAGAGAGGCGCCTGGCCTTTATGACGATGTCCGCATTGTTGTTGATGGCCTGACGAGAAGCTGAGCTGCCCAGTGCCCTGTTTGCCTGCAGGGGTTTTGCATTTGGGGGCTTTGTGCATCGTGTGTGGGTGTCGGTTGTCGCGTCCCGGAAGTATTTTGGGCCTGAGGAGGGAAGGAGTGAGTGGATCTGCACTTCTGCACACCAGCGCCGTCTTGCACTGCGTCCCGCTTCAACAGACCGAAAGATGTCCAGGGGTGCGCTGCAGCTCCGGAGGGGTTTGCCCCAACCGCTTTTCTGGTGCTTTTGGTCCAATGCGTGTGCGTTGTGCATCGATTCAACTTTGCAGTGAAGACTAAGCCCAGCAGGAGATTGAACGTGTGGGCTGACAAAACAGATGGATCACAGCACAGAAGTGTTGCACACCAGGAATCAGAGCTTTGGATGGTGGGGGGAGGCTGTTGTCAGAATGCACTTACGTGTGCATTGACCGCAACACAGAAGTGCACAGCGCGTGTGATTCCGATGAGAAGATGAATTTTTCTTTTCAATTTTCCAATTTTTTCCATAATTACAGGCCTTACCGCGATAAAAATATACACGCACCGACGATTTTTTTCTGCCTGTCTGTTTTTTTTTTTTGCTCACACGACTTACCGCAAAAAAGTTACACGATTTTACTGCGAAAAACAAAATACACGACTTGACGTTTTGTTTGGTACACCAATTGAGTTCTTCATGACTTTTTGTGAACCAAAGTCTCTCTTTTTGAGCGTCAAAGAATATTTTCCGGCCTTTTTTAGGGTAAGACATATTTTACCCTATCTGTTTATACTCCATGTGCTCAGATTTTTTGTAGAGAATTCCAAAATCAGTGAAAAAAATGAAAGAATTTTTGACCCCGACCCGACCTCCGGGGCGGACCTTGGCTACTATGAGCCTGCGGGCCACTTCTGATTTTGTCCGCCGCTCTGAAGGATTGGGGACCCCTAGGCGGCAGGGGTTATGTAGCCACCCGGCCCACTTGTGGTGACCTTTGTTGTTGTCCCTTGCTGTGAACTGTTGGGGGCCTCCGAGGCCGCAGGGGTTATGTAGCCACCCAGCCCAATTGTGGGCCACTTTTGCTTTTGTTCCCCACTGTGAAGGGTTGGGGACCCCCTAGGCACCAGGGGTTATGAAGCCGCCCACTTGTGTGCCACATTTGATTTTCTCCCCCGCTGTGAAGCGACGGGGACCCTCCATGCGGCAGGGGTTATGTAGCCACCCGGCCCACTTGTGGGTCACCTCTGATTTTGTCCCCCGCTGTGATGCGTTGGGGACCCCCGTAGTTGCATGGGTTCTGTAGCCCCCCGGCTCGCTTGTGGGCCATTTCTGATGTTGTTCCCCACTGTGAAGGGTTCGGGACCCCCAAGGTGACAGGGCTTATGTAGCCACCTGGCCCACTTGTGGGCCATTTCTGATTTTGTCCCCCGCTCTGAAGTGTTGGGGACCCCCCTCTTAGCAGGGGTTGTGTAGCTGCTTGGGCCATTGTGGGCCACTTCTGATTTTGTTCCCCACTCTGAAGGGTTGGGGACCCCCCTCTTAGCAGGGGTTGTGTAGCTGCTTGGGCCATTGTGGGCCACTTCTGATTTTGTTCCCCACTCTGAAGGGTTGGGGACCCCCTCGGCGGTAGGGGGTTATGTAGCCAGCCCACCCATTTGTGGGCCGTGTTTGATTTTGTCCCCCGCTTTGAAGTGTTGGGGACCCTCCATGCGGCAGGCGTTATGTAGCCACCCGGCCCACTTGTGGTGACCTCTGTCTTTGTCCCCCGTTTTGAACCGTTGGGGACCTTCCAGGCGGCAGGGGTTATGTAGCCACCCGGCCCACGTGTGGGCCATTTCTGATTTTTTCCTTTGTTCTGAAGGGTGGGGGACCCTTCAAGCGGTTGGGTTTATGTAGCCACCGGCCCACTTTTGGGCCACTTGGGATTTTGTTTCCCATTGTTAAGGGTCGTGGAGCCCGCAGGCAGCAGTTGTTATGTAGCCACCTGGCCCACTTGTGCGCCATTTCGGATTTCGTCCCGCGTCCTCAAGGGTTGGAGACCCCGAGGCGGCACGCTTTATGTAGCCATCGGGCCCACTTTTGGGCAATTTCTGACTTTGTCCCCCGCTGCGTGATCGGTCACTACGTCACTCGGTAACCAGGTTGGTGCAAAACTTGCATAAGGCAAACGTGATTGCCGAGCAAGTAGGCATCCGGCTGTACAAGGAGAAGAGGAGAAGCTGAAGCCATGGGAGAAGCGGACAAGCCTCACCCGCGGGTGACAAAAGGGCGTGGAAGCGCACGGTCGCAAAGTTCCGACGGCGTCAAGGTGACGGGGTGCAACTTGTTCAGCGCAGTGCCGAGCACAAAGGCATGGCCTAGGCCTTGAAGCAAGAGGGACCGAGACCGGATGCCAAGCGACCAAGGAACCCAAGGGACGGGCAACCCCGCGCCTAGAGAAGAAAGAAGAACAAAAAAAGCAAAAAGCTTGATGGAGAGGAGAGTCTCACACCATCAACATAGCTCATGTGGGGAGGAGAAGATCCTCCAGCCACCGAGACTCACACTGGGGAGCCGCGGCCCCCAGTGATACAGCGTCAAGGCACAACGATGTGGTCCGAGGTACGGCCGTGGACGGCCTCCGGACCCCCCCCCCCCCTGCCCAATGGAAACGGCGCCGCGGTCTCCATTGGATGCGCCCCAGCTACCACAACGTGCAGCGAGCTTTCTCGCCGGCGGAGTAGGGGGCAAGGCCAAACGCTAGGCAGGGGGAAGGCAACCCCCGCACTTTTTCAGCTAGGGTGGTGACCAACACCAACCTCTCAAGCCCAATGAAGTCTACACGTGCACCGAGTCCTTCTCGGGGGGTACAACGGCGCCTCAGCGAGATGCCCGATGTGGCAACGCAAGCCCACTGGGGGCCGCGCTCTCACGGGAGTGACCACGGCAGCAAGTCCCAGCGTGCCGGCACTGAGAAGCGAGCAGGGGAGAGACATCTTCCCTCGCGTAGTGAGTCAACCAGAAAAAGGACGCACCACATTGTCAAGTGCCCGCACCCGGCTGGGATAAGGGGGTCAACAAGGGGCCCATCACACCTCCACCCAACACGGGAGAACATTGTCAACCCAGCAACAACTCGCTCCTATGTGGAGGTGGTCCGGGGAGTCGCGCGAAGAAGTGGGTGGCCAACGACGGCAAGTGGCTCACCCCATAGCACCCGCTACACCCTACTTCCCGTGCACCCACACACACCCCACAACACCCATCCGCTCGCGGGGCACCAGCCCTTCCCCGCTTTTCAACGCACCGCACCCAGTGCGCCGCCCAACACCCACCGTGGCGTGGAGCGCCCGCTGCTACCCAACAACGGACAACACCCGCCACAACCCACACCCGCGCGCGCCATAGGCGGCCAAGGGGACGCAACACGCGCAGTAAAGGCACGAAGGAGAGGGTAGGGGGTTTGTGTGGCGCTCGCCAAAGGAAGGACTGAGCGCGGGAATTTGGAGGCGAAAGGTTGTTATGTGCCCCCGTCGGGGAAACGACCCCGCAAGTGGCCATCCCAGGGCCCACCAGCCGCCGTTGGGGAGAGGTACCTCACCGCCGGCTTGGGATGGCCGCTTGGACGCACCAGGCCAACGGCGAAGGCATTTGCCTTCCTTTGCGTGGATTCGACGCAGAGAAGTGAAAAAGGGCAAGTCCGGGGGCTCCGTTGGCACAACCGACCAAGGGAATGGAAAGGGAAGGAGTGGTGAGAGGCCGATGGGCACCACGGCCTATGGAAGGAAAGGCCAAGGGAAAGGAAAGGGAAGGGGAGAGGGAAGGCTAGGGCAGGGAGGAGGAGGAAGGTCAAAGGGTGGTGAGAGGCCGATGGGCACCACCGCCTATGGAGGGAAAGGGTTCAAGGGAAGGGCAGCGAATGGCGATCAGCCAGTTGGCGCTGCCAGCTGCAGACGAGATCATCACACCATGGCGTCATGCCAACCCCCCCCCCCCCACATCCACCCCCAACCTTTAAATAATTGGCAACTTTTCTCTAGCGCCTTTGGATCACGTTAGTTTAGGCTCTTTTTTTCCCGGCGCCTTCCATCCTTCTAACGACTAAGGGTCTCATGGTGGCATGGACCCCCCCCCCCCCCCAGCAATACTCAGTAAGATTTTGGTGTCAGTCTTGTTCTCTTGCTGCTTGCTGTTTGGTTTCGATGTCTCCAAGGATTTTAGAACCAGTAAAATCGGCTGCTAGGATTCACAAAGCACCAAAGAGGAATCGGATCGAAGACATGAAGGGCTGCAGTCCGGACATTTAGGTCGTTATATCCACAATAGATGATATTCAGCATCACTGACTAGATTCAGACTGATGGATGGTTAAAAACTGCTTGTAAAAGAATATAAAACTGCCCAGGGTCTCACTCTCTCAATTCCAAGTCACTCTAAGATGGGAAACTTTTGGAATAGCTCCATGTTTTGCTGAGTTGGCATGGTTGTGGCACATGAGGTCACTGCCATGTCACTTGCATCACATGGGGCTGTTCCTACATTCTATAGGCTACTGGGTGCTGAAAGGAGACCTCTCAAAAAGAGGTGCTTTGTGCCCCAGGGTGCTGACCATTAGGATAAGTAGCAATTCCAAGAAAAGATAGACAAAAGGTTGCATTAGGCCTGGTGCAATGTCAGTGTGTCTGAAACACTGAAGATCATGAAAAGGGGTTGCTATTTGTACATTCTATCAGAACATGGAATTGATATTGTTTTGATACATGGGGGTACTGCTGCTTGATCAAATGTGATCAAAGTATTTTATCTTGTTTGGCCGAAACTGCATTTTCCCACATGTCTCCATCGGCAGACCCAAATGTTTTTTTTGTACCAAAACCAGCTTACATTTTTGAAATCAACCTGCGCAGTTGCGGTCCTTTCATGAAATCTTTGCAACCCTTGTTCGAAAACAACACCAGCGGCCAGACAGGGAGTTGGACCATCATGTGCCCCATGGTCATCAAGAAATTGTTAGGCATTGCACTCCAATCGGCACCGAGTGCAACTTTATACTTCGGAGCTCGATCTTGTTATACCATACAGAACATGAGAAACATTGAAACAGGGATTCAAATGGCACAAATGATATAACAAGAAAACAGAAGGAATCACGGGGGAGCAAAGCGCAATAGCTATGTCAATTTCGGCATGCGTGCGTCTGGGCCCGATACCGCACAATAGGCGTCTTGCGCATACTAGAGTACTACACTCTACCTGTTTTCGATCCCCGCAATATATGCTGTCCAGTAGTCGCAGAAAAGGAAGGTAGCCTGTTGGTCCGACTAAAACAACGCTTTGCCGCTGTTCCTGGCGGTTAAGCGAAAAGAGATCAATCGTGCCCCCGAACCGGAATGCCAAAACAGATGCACATGTACAAAACAGACTGCCATGCAGCGGCTATCGAACACAAAGTGTTCAAGCGGCGGTGCGTCTCGGCAAACCCAGAAAGCATATAGCCAACAACAAGTTAAATGTTACCCCTGTTCATGGTTGATCTCCGGCATCAGCTGCCACGTACCGTAGGCAAACTTTGATAGCACTCAAATTGTTGAGTATCCGTAGAGGGGAACGTCCAGCAGATGCTGCTCCATACCCCACAAACACCAGCAATGCGGCGGCAGCACAGTGGTCCATATAGAGCACCGCCAGAGCTGCTGTCTGCATTGACCGCCGCAAGTACTTTTCATCCATCAACTCAATGAAGCCAGTACGGCGGGTTCCTTGAGCGGTATACGGCACCACTCAAACTTCGTAGTGATCAAAGTATTTTATCTTGTTTGGCCGAAACTGCATGTTCAAACATGTCTCCAGTGGCAGACCCAAATGTTTTTGTTGTACTAAAACTGGCTTACATTTTTGAAAACAACCTGCGCAGTTGCGGTCCCTTCACGAAATCACCTGGAAGAGAGGTTGTTAGATCAAGCGCGGGCGCGGGTGTCGTATACCCCCCCTTTTGGGGGTCATTCGCGTAGCATACCCCAAGGCATGATATTGGATGTCCAACCCGTTGTAAAATCATTATTTTGCCCAATAAGACAATCCCCCAATGGATTTTTTTAGATTCTGAGGCCTCTATCCCCTAAAGCTGGATAACACTTTTTTTGGGGGGGGCTGGGGTGGGGGTCAAAAGCTTTCGCTGAGAAGGCTCCATGCAATGGGAGACACATTTCTGTTACATCCACCCCCGGTCGAATAATAACGCACCCGGCCGTACAATTTTAGGTGGGCGGTTCGAATCCTGGTCGGCGGACGCCGGCAGCGGCACCGCTGCCCTATTGGCCGCACCGGGGTTCGAACCGCCGACCAAAAAGTATGCGGCCGCCTACATTACCGTTCGGCCACTGCTAATCCTGAGACCGGCTATTCTCCCCACTGCTTGGACCCGTGTCTGCCGCTGACAAAAAACCCAAAGTGTGTGTTTTTGTCTGACCGACTGACTGCTGGCCTGTCTAACTGACTGGTCGTACGATTTTGTCCGAGGTCTGACGATTTTGTCCGAACTCGGTTGATTTTGTCCGAGGTCGGACGATTTTGTCCGACATCGGATGATTTTGTCCGAGGTCGCACGACTTTGTCCAAAGTCGACCGATTGGCTGACTGTCAGCCCCTCTTCGAGGTGAAGCCGAAGGCAATAAAATCTTTGCAACCCTTGTTCAAAAAACAACACCAGTGTCCAGGCAGGGAGTTGGACCATCATGTGCCCCATGGTCATCAAGAAATTGTTAGGCATTGCGCTCCAATCGGCGCCGGGTGCAACTTTATACTTCGGAGCTCGATCTTGTTATACTGTACAGAACATGAGAAACACCGAAACAGGGATTCAAATGGCACAAATAATATAACAAGAAAACAGAAGGAATCACGGGGGAACGAAGGGAAATAGCTATGTGAATTCCTGCGCGTGTGTCAAAACTTAAGTGGGATGTGTTTGAGTTTTATGTCAGCATTGTCACTAAAATTTAGGATATTTTTGCTTGTACATTTTTGTATTGAAGGGGGTTTCAGATCTGTGATGTGTCAAGGCAAACTAGGTTGATATAAAATTAACTTGGAGTATTGTTTAGGGTAAGGAGAGCCATTGATGTCATTCAAAAATGCAGTTTTTCTCACTCCCCCTTTGCACTAAGACGCCCGTAAAGAATTGCAATGCTAGTTGTGGTGGTTTCTCAAGAATTTTTCTTGTTTGTTCTTGACCGTGTTCTCGCAAATCATATTGTAGTGCTAAGAATTAGCAGTGCTGCTGCCACCCTGACCGGGGCCAAAAGAAGATAGAATAAAATCAAAATCACCTCGAAGAGGGTTGTTAGATCAAGCGCAGGTGCGTACGCCATATACCCCCCTTTTTTGGGGTCATTCGCGTACGATACCCCAAGGTATGGTACCGGATGTCCAACCCCTTGTAAAATCATCATTTTAGGAGAGAAAATGACCCCCCAATGAATTTTTTGTTTTTGACCCCTTTAGCCCCCCCGTACCCGGGTACCCCTTTTGGGGGGGGGGGTGGGGGGGGGTGTCGGGGGGGGTGTCTAAACTTCTTTGCGTATTCTAGGTGCTGTGTGTGGATTTGGACCCAGATCCGGGGCAACTTTTTTCTTGTACATGGACCCCCTAACCTATGGCGGGGGTCCCGGGTCCGAACTCCGGGTACCCCTCCCCCCTATGGGCCCTTGCTAGTGAGGTCTTAGCCGTTTTCACGCTAGATAAGGCTGTTTATTGACACCTGCAATATTTCCAAAATTCGACTTTTTCGGAAACCCTTCTGTCGCCCCTGGGATGGGTTTGGGTGATGATTTAGTGACAATACGGGTACTTGAGCACCCATGGGGACCCATGTAGTGGCCGCCAAGCCCATATAGCCTGAGCCATGGCCCCCCCCAAAGCCCCGAAATTTGCCGTTGTGTAGGCTGTTTAGTGACACCTACAACATTTCCGAAATTCGCCTTTTTCCGAAACCCTTCTGTCGCCCTTGGGATGGGTTTGGGTGATCATTTGGTGACAATACGGGTACTTGAGCACCCATGGGGACCCATGTAGTGGCCATTGGGCCCATCTAGCCCGAGCCATGGGCCCCCAAAAAGCTTCGAAATTGCTGTTTGTAGGTGGCTCCATGGCCTTTGGTGTGTGCACAAACTGCTCAAGCAGCTTTCCACTCTCTACATGTCAAAAATGGAAAATCACCTCGCAGAGGTTGTTAGATCAAAGCCAGGCAGGCGTTTACAAGGGAAAACGCCACATACCCCCCGATTTTGGGTTTTTTTTGGGCCTATTCGCGTACCCTACCCCAAGGGGTTGAATTGTTAGTTTAACGCCTTGTGACATCATTGTTTTGTCCAATAAACGCATCCCCCTATGAGTTTTTGGTCGGGCCCCCCCAGACCCCCTTCAAACCCACTTTTTGGAGCTTTGGGGGGGGGGGGGGTCAAAAATTGACCCCCCCTTTTTTTGGGTCGAAAATCATGAATCTTTTGGTTTTTTTCAATTTTGAGCCGAAAAAGTGTTTCCGGGTCCCGACTCCATGGGGTTTGTATGGGGCGGAGTGGGACGAGCGCCTGATGCAGTTTATGCACTTTTTAGCCATTTTTGCTATGTTGGCGGTTTTGGCAACCTCGTTGACCCCGTGGTACCCACTCTGAAGGGTGTGAGTGGGGATGTTGTGTCAGTATATGCCTACTAGGATCCAAAAGGACGTTTTTTGCATTCTGTAGCCTTGCCGAGAGCCGGTCAAAACCCGTGCCAAAGACGCGAAATGACTTTTTCCACCAATAATGGCCTAGTGAATGGGCCGGTGCACAACCTGCTTATGCAGTTGTTCACCCTGGGCAGCTCAAAAATCGAAGTTTTCGAAACTTATTTTTTTTGATATTGTGATCACTTAAAATGACCATCCAAGCTATGTAAAGCATGTTTTAGGCAGTATTTACGTGTTTTTCACCCTATTTGGGTATTAGGTCCACGGGGGGGGGGGTCTCGCCAAGTTGCTTTACAGGCACTTGCGCAGCTCGCACAAACGGTGCATGCGAACCGAGCCTACACACAACAGTCCATAAGCGCCCTCCTGCCGCAGGAGGCATGGGACGAGGACGGGCTCCTCCGACAGCGGGTATGTACTGCTGCACACTCCTTGAACTGAGTTGCCTATGTCCGCATCGCAGACAAAAGTTCCGCAATGCTATTTGGCTTCTGTCACCAATGGGTCTGGGACTCCACTATTGAATTTTTATCAAATGAGGGATACACACACCAACCACTGACACACGCGCAGCGCATCCACAAGGCCCTGAAGCACATTGTACGAAAAAACGGCTGGCCTGCAAATCCATCTTCGGTCCTGCCTCTTTTGTACCTCATAGGCAAGGCGAAGTCTCTCGTGAAATGCAGTATATTATGGCGCCCCATAGCTGCCGTTGTTGAACCACAGGTTCAGCGCTTTTTCTTGCGTATGGCAGCACGCGCGTTCACCCTACTGCTGAAAACTCTTATATCTGAAATACCAGGCTGCTTCCTGGTCCTCCGTATCAGTGATATGAATGACTGGTTTCATGGCCTTTCAGATTGGAACTGCCAGTTCATCGCTGAGGCAGACTGCTCAGGCCAATTCAACAATATAAAACCTCAGGATGTCATGACATCTCTCTCTGAGGCAGTCACTTGGCTTCAAAAAAGACGCCGCTGGTCTGCAGCAGACACGGTCTGGAGCATCCACCGTGATAACAAAAATTTGGACAGAGCAGGCAAAGGCACATCAGACCGATTTTTCCACATGGCACACACAGACCTCGAAAACCTAGTCTACTTCTCACTCATGACAGGCACTTTCACACAAGCATCTGGTCGGGTTTGGGACAGGCAGGGAGCAATTCCCATGGGCGGCCCTTTCAGCGCGCAGGCCGCTGACCTCCGCTCGATATGGGGGGTCAAACAGCGCATCGACCTCATGCGTCGCCTGGGAAGACTCCACTTCACCGAACGAGGGCACCCCTTATGGCTCACTCCCACAGGTAATACACTTTCACTGTCACAGTTCCGAGACAACGTGATGGTCGCAGCACGCGGACCCACAGCCAAACATACCATGAAAAGCGTTACGGACACACTTACAGAAATCTGGGACCTACCGGTGCTATGCCCATGTATCACAGACACTGTGCACACCTGCACCACGGAATGCATGACCACCAGTGTCACGGCCATGGGCATCACTGTCCATTTACACCAAGCACACCCACCACTCATATACACTCAGCCATCCGGTCTCACGAATACCTGGTGCCTCAAGTACTCGGTCACAATGCAAAGCCCATGGGCCCGAGACTATAAGCATGTTACCAGCATCATCGTCAGTGCTGTGCTCAACGTCCAGCCATTTTTGCACTCCTGGTTGGGAGTTCTGATCAGCATCACAGCCTGGTGCCAAATATCGTTACTCTCAGGCTACCCACGGTCAGCCGTTTTGCGCGCACTGCACTCCGCCGTGCCCCGCATTGTCAGCCGTACAGCATGGGACGTCGAAGCCACACAGGCCTGGACTGTGCATATTCTATACTCTCTTCCGTCTACACGAGATACTATTTTTTATCGGCTGCGTCAGTGGCTACAGGGTCACGGTTTATGGTCTGGTGCCGCCTATGCATCCTGGCACGTACCACACACAGGACCCTGCAGCGAGACATGCGCCGATTGGTGCTACGATTTTCCTATACTATCGGCACATACGCCCCGCGGAGATCCTTCACAACCCATTCCAGTGGGGCCACCGGCCCGGGGGGAGGGGGACTCTGCATTTCCGTTGCTGTCAGTACATACTTGAACTCTTGATGATATATGGCAGATCCAGGGGTCAGTGCTTAGCGAGAGCATCAGGTGCATACCGCTGCATGGTTCCTGCTTACTTGTCGGTGTCCCACCCACAGGTTCTCTTCGTGTTGCACTCTTTGTGACAGAAAGGTACCTATGGTCTTCTAGGCCACTGACGAGCCATTTTCTTCCTGCGCTTTTTGTGCTGATCGCCTCTTGTGCGCACGTGCAATAGCACAGGCTTCCTCCGGGGGGGGGGTCTCCCAAGGGATTGGTACACAACCTGCTTATGTAGTTTTTCACCCTGGGCAGCTCAAAAATCGAAGTTTTCGAAACTTGTTTTTATGATATTGTGACCATACAATATGACCATCCAAGGTATGTAAAGCATGTTTCAGGCCGTATTTACGTGTTTTTCACCCTATTTGGGTATTAGCTCGGGGGGGGGGGGGGTCTCCCAAGGGATTGGTACACAACCTGCTCATGTAGTTTTTCACCCTGGGCAGCTCAAAAATCGAAGTTTTCGAAACTTGTTTTTTTGATATTGCGGTCACCTAAAATGACCATCCAAGGTATGTAAAGCATGTTTTAGGCCGTATTTACGTGTTTTTCACCCTATTTTGGTATTAGGTCGGGGGGGGGGGCTATTACGCAAGGTGCCCTGCACTTCATGGGAACAACACACCCTTAAGTCGCGCATTTTTCTAGTCCGAACCGTCCCATGTATTGTCCGGTCTGTTTTTGAACATCACAGAAACAAAAATGAACGTGCCTGTGATATGCCTGAGTGCCACTGCACTGAATCTTCTCACCACTTATGGGAACAGGCTGGTCCAGTTACAGCATACCAAGGCCACTTTGCCGTGCTTTGTGTTTCCTTGCTATACAACGGTTTTGCCTTACGCTCCAAGGACCCCCTGCCAATTCGGGGCCACGACGCGCGCTCTACTGCTATCACTGAGTGCACTACACTGGCACGTCCGCCGAATGTGCCTGTGCATGAGAACTGGGATGTCTCTTTGCCTGCATCCATTTTTCCGGACACCGTTGCAATGTTGAACTGGGTCCAACACATAGCAGAGCAAGTGTCACACATGGCCGTTATCCGGGTGGTAGACAAGTTCCCTTGTGCCCTGTGGGGCTTCTGCAGGCAGTGGATGTGGGCCCAGTTGCACATATCTCTGCAAGCTGAGCGCTATCAACCACATTCCTCTTCAGCCAAATGAATAGTGTCTGGTCTAAACCAGTTACTCACACAGAAAGGGTGGCACGCCACGGGCGATGTTCGAGTTGCCTTACTCTATTTGATTGGAAAGGGTAAATCCCTGCGTCTGCCAGCCATCACCTGGCGCCCCATATGTGCCGTCTCACGCCCCATTGTCCCACGGTCTCGGCTACGCCTTGCTGCGCGAGCATTTTCTTGTTTTCTGCGAGTTCTGTCTAACGAAATCATTGGGTGCTTCCACCACCACAATGTTCATTCCATTGCTTCCTGGAATACATGGCTTGATACGTGGTCGTGCACTCATGTGACTGAAGCTGATTGTAAAGACCAGTTTAACAATGTGGACCCTGCCCTGGTTGTACAATATTTGAATGAAAGTACTGAATGGCTCAAAACCAAACGACAGTGGCGAGCTCCGCAAATGTGCTGGTCTATACATAAGGCCGATACTTTCTCTTTGTGTAGTGACAATTTCTGCTGGGCTGCAAGTTCGGCTTGGCAACGACTATTTGCTATACCTATGGGAGGATCGTTTAGTGCGCAGTCTGCGGACCTTTACTGTATATGGGCCTTCCACCTGCTTAAGGCACAATCCCGTCAGTGGGGAGAGCTCACTACATCACCCTGTGGTTTTCTTGTCTGGAAGTCACCGCGACAATGTGCTCATCGCCTCTGCCGGGCCCCGCGCCGCTTCCGCTGCGCGCGACGTGTGCCATACACTCAGTGACGTTTGGAAACTTCCTGTCCTTTCTCCCTACATGCAGGACCCAAGTGACCCGTGCAAAGAGGCTTGCATGAGGCAGGGCCTTCGAGCTCTAGGAGTCTGCATGCATCGTGCGCGCGGACAGGGCACATGTATTGCGCACCCTTCTGCGTTCAATGAACATTGGGAGCTAAAACCGGGACCCCTTTGCAATCTGCGTGGGCGGTTCAAGATGTGTCCCTTGCTAATCTATATACCAGTGTCCTTATCAATGCCCTGCCCTTTATTCGATCCTGGGGCGCACTACTCCTGAGTTGGGTGGCATAGATTAACATGGGCCTCTTGTGCGGCCACTCGACAGCTGTCACCCTCCGCGCCGCTCACAGAGCACTCACACGTGTTCTTGCACGTACCCCCTATGCGGTAGAACCCAGTCGCAAATGTATCACTTTTCTGGTGCCCAACATGCCTGCCTCAAAAACTGCCATTGCACAACTGGTTTGTATGTGGCTGCAGAGGTCAGCAACCTGGGACGAATATAACTATGCATCCTTTCACTCGCCGCACTCTGGGCCCCACAGTGAGTGGTGCGGTGACTGGAGTGCAGACTGGATTATTCTACAGCGCATTGCAAACCTCCGACCACCCGGTGGGGGGTGAGGGGGAGGGGTGGCGCTGGCTCTGACGATCTGTCATTCTTTGCGGTGTGCGTGTGTTGTAGCTGCAGCGACTTTGATGTTGCCTCCTTTCTCACGCAATTGGTCGCACTCTCAATACAACTCTCCCACAGACCTTTTGCGAAAGGCGCGTAGGGTCGTTTTCGGCCCTTGATAAGCTTTTACCTCCTTCTTGTGATCTGCATGTGCTGATTTGTTGCTGACGTCGTCTCAAACAACAACCCACACGTGACAGCTCACACGTCACCATTCGGGGTCTCCCAAGGGATTGGTACACAACCTGCTCATGCGGGGTAGCTCAAAAATCGAAGTTGTCGAAAATTATTTTTTTGATACCGTGATCACCTAAAATGACCATCCAAGCTATGTAAAGCATGTTTTAGGCCGTATTTATGTGTTTTTCACCCTATTTGGGTATTGGGCGCACAGAGGGGGGGAGGTCTCCGGGGGGGGGGGGGGGGGGCTCACAAGGGATTGGTACACAACCTGCTCATGCACTTTTTCACCCTGGGTAGCTCAAAAATCGAAGTTTTGGAGACTTGTTTTTGTGATACCGTGATCACTGAAAATGACCATCCAAGCCATGTAAAGCATGTTTTAGGCCATATTTATGTCGTTTTCCCCCTATTTTGTGTGTGCGTTGCTTGGAGTAGATTCTCTGCGAGGTGGACTTGCCGAAGGCAATAGAATTTTGCAAATCACTTTTTTGATATTGTGTACAATGATTAAATATGCTATGTAAAGCATGTTTTAGCCCCCTTTTATGTGTTTTTCACCCTATTTGGGTGTGGGGGGGGGGGGGGGGGGCAAGGGGTCTAGGGCACAACCTGCTCATGCAGTTTTCCAGCCTCAGCAGCTCAAAAATGGAAATTTCCGAAACTGATTTTTTTGATATTATGACCATCCAAAATGATCAAATATCCTATGTAAAGCATACTTTAGCCCCTCTTTATGTGTTTTTCACACTATTTGGGTGTGTGTGGTGGGGGGGGGGGGGGGGCTCCCAAGGGGTCTAGAGCACAACCTGCTTATGCAGTTTTCCCGCCTCAGCAGCTCAAGAATGGTTGTCCCTCTCCCCTCTTCGAGGTGCCTTGCCGAAGGCAATAGAATTTCACAAGCGTGTTTTTCAACGCAGTTTTTGCTGTTCAATAGAGGTAGATAGTATGGTAGAATAAAATAAAGTAAGTATAAACAGCAGCACAAATTTATGAGTCAAAGAATAGGTTAAGGTTAGATGGCATTGCACAGGGCGGTCAACACGGTGCCGTCTCACTCAGCAGGTCCACCATCCGTACGACTTTACCTCCTGGACCACGGGGGAGACGTCTCCTCGGTTCTTGGTAAACGACACCCCCCCCCCCCCCTCTGCTCTGGGCCCACTTAGTTGCCAAGGGTCAATACATATTGGCCATACATATGGTGGCGCCAAAGGCGCCCGCATTTCTTTTATCATTCCCCTTGCCCATTTTGTCCACTTTGCATCCCAACACTATCCTTGAACTATTGTGTTCTGGCTAGTGATGAGCATGGCCGATTTCTTCTGCTAAACTACAACATAACAAAAAGGCTTTGGCACCAGAGGGCAAAGTGAGTGTATGAAGAACTACACATAGAAGCATCAAGGGTGTGCACGATGATGCATGACATGGTGTGACAAACAACGATGTGCATGGGTGCATTGTCAGGGGGAAATGAAGCTCACCACGTAGTCACCACGTGTTGCAGTGAAACGGCGGAGGGAGGGTATAGGTGTAGGTATGAGGGGGTTGGGCAATCTCTATGCCACAAACCACCTGGTATGGATGGATGGAGGGAGGGAGTAACGGTAATGGTGCAGAGGAAAGCCTGTCCATAAGGGCAGAATGCGATGCATGTTCGAAGGCAAGGGGAACAGGGGGTTGGGGAAGGCAGGCACTGTATTGGCCTTTCACATACCCCCGCAAAGTGAACAATTGGGTCAATCAGAGAGACATGAAGCGTGCACCCCTTAAGCCATTTGCGTCGAAAGCCCCCATTCATCACACCTGCTTGAGTTATCTTGGGCTGCTTGGGATATTTCTGGATGATGCTTTCTGCCCTTTGCCTGAGGTCCCACAAACCATCAAATGGAATATACCACACCCCATGACTTCGTTTTGCAGAGATCTTCACTCCATTCTCATCACACAAATTCTCAGTGAATAGGTTGTGCTGTTTGATGTCTTGTTTCGTCTTCCTTGCCCGAATTGTCTGCCAAGACAACAGTTTGCTTGTACGTCTCCCAATCTTATCAATGGCCCGCCATAGCTGGATAGCACGACACAAGCCGTGGTTGTAGACGCGGAAAACAACATTCCGGGAACTGTTGTACAACTGGGAATCTTCCAGAACTTCTCTCCCGTTGATCAGCACCTTTAGCTCCCCGGCCCCCAAATCCAACAGCTGGCGGCAGATGTCCTTCACATTAGATGGTGTGGTGTTGCTGGTGATCTCAATTGGGCACCGCCGGTCGGTAATCATGTTCTCAAAATAAGCGACATGAGACATGATGCCTCTGCACAATAAATACACGTAATATTGCACATGGTTAGCAGTTGAAAGTGTTTGAGGCATTCTATATGTCATGCATTCATCATCATGTTTGTCAGCAATCACATGATGCCTCTGCACAATAGATACACATAATATTGTACATGGTCAGCAGTTGAAAGTGTTTTTTAAGGCATTCTGCATGTCATGCATTCATCATCATGTTTGTCAGCAATTTAGGTTTGTTTGTCGTCACAACCTGTTTTTGGTGTCTCAATCAGGACTGGTCCCTCGTCGCCGCGCGGCGATCAGTACGTCATCTGTTTTTCACAGCAAAGTTTCCAGAGCAAAATCCCTGATTTTTGACAATTTACTGTAGAATTGGGTTTAAAGACGCTAATAATAATGGTCCGATTTTGTGTTAGCATCTATGTCTCCAAAAAGGTTCGCGTCTCGCGTCTTTTTTTAATTCAACATTTGGGCCTTGCGTCTTTTGACCTATTTTTTTGCTTCGGGGCCCTACGGCCCCATGGTTGTCCCCTAACCACCAAAAAAATTTTCTTTCGGGCCCTCCGGGCCCACTCTTTGGTTTCCTGACCTTTTGGTTTCCTGACCAATAGCAACAATCAAACATAGCAAAAACATTGCACAACTCGTCATCAACTCATATTCACAATTGGTTCATGCTGCGCAAAGTGGCAAATTGCAAAGACGGGGCTAAACCTAAACCAAGCCGCTGTGAAGAGGTTTCCACTAGTGCCACGAGGACCATAATCAAAAGCCAAGGTACGTAAGGTAAGTAATGTGGCATTGTCATTTTCACTGGATTCTATGGCAACTTTTTCATTTGAACAAAATTTGGTGAATGTGAGTAGCACTGGAAGATGGCGAAAGGCCTTTATTCCAATCTTGCATCTCTCGCTCCTAGTACTACATGTGGAGGCGACTTTGTGGAAGGGTACCACAATGTGCACGAGTTCGAGCATATTCAACGAAGCCGGAGACTAATGAGTTTGAAATCACAGGTTGGAAACGGTACGCTGCGATGGCTGCACCAATCTTGGTTTCCTTGGTTTGTGGACCCTTAGCAATGTACAAGCTGTGGACCGAGCAAGAGCAAGAAAAGGGCAAGAAACGGGAGTTCAAGTCCACCACCGGAATGCAATTGGGCGGCCCTTTCACTTTGGTCGACTTCAATGGTCGTGCAGGTAGTTGCATGGGTTTGCTTTCCTTGTCCAGCGGAACGACGAAATCTACGCCTCGAGGGCGGGGAACGTTCCAATGGGGGGCACTCGAAAACGGAAGAAGCCGCAATATGCCGTGATGAACCCTCGCCTGGTGCGGTGATATTGCACTGTGGAGCAGGATCGTAACTTAGCTTGCATGGAGTGATTGGTCGATACCGTTGTTTGCATGTCCATGTATTGAACGTGCGTCGTATGTCTTGGTGTTTTGAGTCTTTCGTATCGTTTCAGTGACGAGAGCGGAGTTCGCGGGTAAGTGGTCTCTCCTTTATTTTGGTTTCACAAATTGTCCGGAGGTGTGCCCCAAGCAACTTCAAAAAATGAACGACGTCGTCGAAGAAATTGATTACGAGTATGGCAAAGGGACATTGGTGCCAGTGTTCATCACCATCGATCCACAACGAGATTCTTGCGCGGATATCAAAGCATTTGTGCAGCAATATTCGCCCAAAATCATCGGATTGTGCGGAACTCCCGAGCAGGTCCGGTCCGGGTGCCCTACTCAGAGGGTAGAGTGCAGTGTGGTGGCATGTTGGGGGGCAGGTTATGTGTCCGGGCCCCATCCCTCGTCCTTCCCACGGGGGCAAGTGCCCCCCGGCTCTGGTTGTAGGCTGCTGTGTGTGGTGTGGTAGCCTTGGGCCCTGGGTTGCGCGGGGGGCGGTGGCGGTGGCGTGGTGTTGTGTGGCCGGCCCCGCTGATCCGTGTTGGATCGGGCGGCGGCTGTGCGTCCCTTGTTGGGTCCTTTTGGTTGCGAGCCGTGGGGTAAGTTGTGCTCGTGTGGCCGGGTGTGTCTTCGGGAGGTCAGAGGTCAGACGTCAGACGTCAGGTCCGCTCGTGAGGTCCGGCTGTGCCTCGGCGGTGTGGCTCGGGCCGGCTGCGGGTCATGGCAGGTTAGGAACCCCCCGAGGTCGGCCATACTCGTCAGTGTCGCTCTGTCGCCGTCCAGGGGAAGGGAGCGTCGTGGTTCAGGCGGGGGGTAGCCCTACCGTGCCGTGTTGTGGGTCGCCTGGTTGGGTATGCTGTGGTGCCTGTCTGTGTTTAGCAGGTGTCAGAGGTCGGCGGCGTGCCGGGGTCCGGATGTGGGTCTGGGCCCGCGTGTGTGGGTTTGTGGCTAGAGCTTGACCCATGGCGCGTGTTATTGCTGGGTGGTATTTTTCTCTGGGCCGTGGGTGTGTGGCGCCGTGTGTGGCGGCGTGTGTGGGCTCCGGGGGTCCGGTGTTGGTGGCCTAGTGGCGCCGGGTGGGCCCGGTTTGGCGGTGTGGCGTGTGTGGTGCTTTTTGTGTGAATGAGGCTTTTCAAGTTGTCTTCACGCGTCAAACATATTGTTTCCGAGGGCATTCGCAAGTTCAACTAGCACCGGCATTCCATACATTCCATAAGCTTTGTCGCCCGCATGGGTGTTGCTTGTGTAACGAAACTCCATAACGAACTTGGCTCTTAAAATGGCAACCCTCGGAGGAAGCGAACGTGTGATGAATGATTCTTTGTTGCCTTCTTGCAAGTGCATATTCAAGTGCTACCCCCATGACCCATTCGCAAGTTGGCCTTTTTTTTTATTGTACCTTGATGTTGGTGCAATCAAGATGCACGAGTGAACGCATGTGCCGTACCATATCTTTCGCTTGTAGACGCATGCGGCCGCAGAACGTTGGAGAGTGTACTACAATGTACCGGACTACTCGAAGAAGGATGACTATTTGATCGACCATTCAGTTGTTTCATATTTAATGCAGCCGGACGGCGAGCTTGCCGCCTTGTATCCCCAAGAGTTCAGCGAGGAAGACACTCTTTCTGGTATTAGACGCCGGATGGCCATATGGAAGTCCCAACGGCCCATTGAAGTTGAGAATCCTTTCGAACTCTTGGAGCAAGCCAGGAAATCTTTGCAACCCATCTTCTCTTTGGTTGGGATTGGGAAAGAGTAGTTACCGAAGGTGACTCGCAGTGCATGCGATGGCGGTGCCGTAGTTGCATGCCGGTGCCGTGGCGTGGATGCGGCCACAATGCCCCGGCAAAGTAAAGAGGGCTTACCAAGCTTGTAAGATTGTCAAACATTTGACGTGCTTGATCGTTGCCTTTTGTAGTCAAGGCAAATTGTGAATTGGTTGAATTGAAGGACCAAGCTTCCGCCCATGGTTGAGAGGAGGTCTCGTGCAAATGACTTGGTTTCGCCGGTTGTCCAAATTTGGTTTCGCCGGTTGTCCAAGCGGAAAGGAACCAAATGTCCAAATTGAAAGGAACTAGTAAACTTGCCTTCGTTGGTTTTGGCCTACATGTATGTTGATGTAATGCGTACATTGGTGTTGGGGAAGGAAGAGGTGCCCACGTGTTATCAACGTCTTCCCCATGGATGCAAGAAGTTGGTGGGACCATCAAAACGAAGTGCTAGTTTTCTTCATACAGAGCCAGGACATGATCAACAGCATCGATAACGAACCTCACTCGCAAAATCACATCTTCCTTTTCTTCCACCAATGCCACATCATTAACATGCTGGGGTGATTCACTCTTGATCAACAACATTCAGATCACCAAGACGTCGAGATAGTTTCCAAGGTGATTCCGTTTGTGTGTGTTGTGCGGCACACACCCACTACCTTTGTACGCGGGATGTTATGAGCCATTTTAACCATCGAATCATTCACTCTCCCATGGCCCACTTTTTTCGACACTTTTGAGGGGTCAACTCACGAGAATGTATTACGCATTCTTGAACGCAGTGCCAAGTCAAGCTGTGTGAAGTTGAAGATGGAAAAATGTGGTCGCTTGCTTGTTTGCTGATTGTCCCTTTTCATTTCTTTCCTTTCTCATCTTGTGGTTCAAGGCCAGCGTCGCCCTAAAATTTTGCGGTCCACATTTTCTCCTCTCCCCGAACATGGTGAGAATGACAGCCTAAACTCTAAGACTACGTTGTGTTCGATCATAATTCAGCATCTTCTTTTGTTTTGATGAACCTACACTGGTGTCCAACATTTCTCATGTGTGTGAAGTGCAGATGAACGGTTGAGACGTAAGCCGTCCATCAATCCTAGCTCAGCAAATTGGCACCCAAAGGATCTAATCCTTATCCTCATTTTGACGACAAACACTGTGGCCATTTGTGAACAAAGAGATGAGATCACCGGCTGCATTTTACTTTTCATGGGGTTGCACCAAAAGCCCAACCATTTACACGTGCTCACTTCCTTCATTGTGGATCAGACCCCCCCCCCCCCCCGGCCTAGTCTTGTAGAAAGAGCATTGGTTAGGAGCAAAACTATGGCCGGGCACAATATTACACAACCTCCGATCCACGATCCATAATACAATCCACTACCTAGGACAAGGTATAGAGGAGACAGGTTGTCAATTGCACTTTACTTGCAACATAGATGGAACATTGTGCAAAAATGTGAAAAATTTTTAGATTGACAAGCATTTGTGGATCAATTTTTGCTTCGTGCTTGCATGCCACACACCACAACACCACATGCATTTTGACCAATTTTTGTAAGGAGCATGTAGTGAACTGGGTCCCTGCGTGGGTACAGGCCGAAGGGCATGTAAGAAACTATGTCATGGTGTTGCAACTGTGTATGCAATGACCCATGGGCGTGTTCCGGTCAGTGGGGGGGAGGGGGTGGGGGTGGGGGTGGGGGGGGCCTCTAGCCGCCCAGCCACCCAACCACCCAGCCGCCCAGCCGCCCAGCCACCCAACCACCCAGCCACCCAGCCACCCAGCCAGCCACCTTGTCACCCAGCCACCCAACCGTGTAGCCACCATATTGTGTTGGGCCTTGCATTTTTGCATTTTGCCTCTTTGCCTTTGCTCTCAAGATTACAAGCGTGGCCGGTTTTCCTTCATTTTCCTTGATTTTGGCCAAATTTCTCCCCCAGCCATTTTTGGCCAGCCGTGGCCAGCCAAGCGGGGGGGGGGGGGGGTTCAACCCACCCAGCCGCGGCTAGCCGCGGCTAGGAACACCCCCCATGTTGTTCATTAGGGTATTCAGCCGGGAAGGCCAGGGCCCACATATGCATGGTCACAATGTCAACGGATGTACTACTACTATTTTATTGTCTCCTTTGTGTACTCTGCAGCCTCATGATCATTCGTTAAGTCTTCTCCGCGCAAGTGCCTATTCGCTAAGCTACATTTGTGGGTCGTTTTTTGCTTTGTTGTTGCATGTTTAGTGAAGAAGCATGGGTGGATCATCGTTTTACCTAGTGTTTGCGTGGATTGTTTTTTTTTTTTTGCTTTGTGCTAACATGTCACAAGTTGGCACCAGGTGTGCTTCCTAGGCTGACCACACGGGTTCTGCCCTTTCATCTCTCTAAATCAAAGTCACAGCGGCGGGCCCTTGTCAGGCAGCACAGCCCAAAATCAAGCTCCAAACCACTGGGAAAATACAATACTGCATCGCCCTGTCATGTATTGGTTTTTCATAGAGGATTGACACCCACACACAAACAGGAAAAGCAGGGCTCACATATCAGTGTACTCAGCAGATGTGTCGGAACGCGTCGAGTTCTGAGCTGGTGTCACAGCTTGTAACACTGTGCCAAGGATTTCAATGTCTGTTGCAGTGCAGCAAACTAACCCCTTCGTTGCTCACCAGGCAAGGACTAATTGGGGAGAGGGGTGGGAAGGGGGGTAGGGGGTTCTAGTTAGGTTGGGCTCCTCCTCATGGGCGTAAAGGGAAGCTGGCACGTACACCTGGTACGACCACAAGCAGAATTTCGAATCCAATTAGACATGTCCAGCTGGCAGACAAGCAGTGCAAATCGAGGCTCTGTCCAATGGAGGCTCAATCCACCAATACCTGTTGTTGTTCGAACCACCAACAACCTCTGGCCAACAGCGGTTGCAAAAAAAAAACCAGCTGTTGGCAATTCAATGCAGCTGATATAGGGTGATAGTTGCGGGTGGCTCCAAGACTGCGGCTGATAAGAAATAGGTTGTCGCTGGCACTACTGTGACGATTGATAGAGACTGGACAGCA
Organism: Eutreptiella sp. 'Long Island Sound 2002'; assembly: GCA_964036045.1. Taxonomy (NCBI): domain Eukaryota; phylum Euglenozoa; class Euglenophyceae; order Eutreptiales; family Eutreptiaceae; genus Eutreptiella; species Eutreptiella sp. 'Long Island Sound 2002'. The sequence continues at coordinate 121,428,662 of OZ038383.1, read as the reverse complement.
TATACATAACATGGAGACAGTCCGTTGTAGAAGAAGCACCATTGTCACATAGAAGCATCTCCGTTGTGGTGGCCCCTCAATTGGGGCGTGCAATATTGAGGGAGCATGTGCTTTATCCCCTGATGGAGTAGATCACGTGCGCAATGGTACAACCTCCACACACAAGGCCGTTTCTTCTCCCCCAAGTGCAAAGTAAATGGGGGAGTAAATGTACAGCACACACCACCAACAATCTTCGTGATTTGTTGCTTCTCTGTGTACAGACCACCATTGTTGATTCCAGTGGAACACGTGCCCATACACATAGAATACATAGATAGCGACAGATTTGGACACATGCAAGAATTGCGGCGCACTACACTTGAAAACAAACACCGGGTATGCCTGCAATTAGCGGACGGATGTCGCTCACAATGAGCGCTGTGACCGGATACACGGAAGCATGTGTATCCTTTGTCCAAGTGTGCGGGAGAATGCCATTGGGGAGGGGGGGGGGGGTGTAGCTCAGCAGGGCATGATTGGCCACAGGTGCCATAAGACCGTGTCATACTTAAAAAAAAAAATACCGGCCTGAGAGGGGCTCAACAACAGTTCCGCACACAAATTGAACTGATCCTCCTGCTGCACCTATGGCGCTCAACTGCTGACGTAGCATTCGTGCACCACCACTATGTGGTAGCTAAGTATCATACAAATGCATGGCATGCTCCCTTCCGGAGCCGTAATGGCACGTTCTTCGGAGCTCTTCTAAAGAGGACATGCCGATGGTTGGCAGCAGGACCTCGGATGATTGTACTTGGGGAAGGCCCCTCGTCCGTCGCAAAGAGTCCGTATTTTAGACGTCCTTCTCCCACTTACAACGGACCCGCCCGCCCAGTAGGCCACTTGGCATTTTGTCGGTGTGCCAGCAGCATTTCCTCCATTGTTCACACCAATACGCTTGGGGGCACGCCGTGCGTGCCCCATCTGCAGCCTCGTCCACATATTGCGCAGAACTGTCATGTTCCGCATTACTACCGTACGTTCCATACACTACAACTGCAGCCAAGAGGCAAAGGAAGAGTACTAATTTCATTGACTGCAGGACAAACTGGTGAAACAGGGAGTGGCAAACGCTGATGGACAGCAGGGCAAGTGGCAGAGGCGAAGGGGGGGGGTCTCGGGAAAATGGATTGCAGGACTTCAACGCTGTTGGGCTGATTGCTCCTACCCCAACCGTGTCCCAGCAGAAAAGTTTATAGTGTTTTCAGCACTGTGTTTTTGCTTCTCCTGCTGCTTGTTGTTGCTGTAGGGTGTCCTGCTGCTGGTTTTGGGTGATGAAAAGCTTTTGTTTGTTGAAATACAGTAAAGCCAACTCAATCCAAGATAGCCCAAGCCAATAGTATGCAAGGAGAAGGTAATTCAGGATCAAAGCATGAAGGGCTGCAGTGTAAACAGTGAAAGATGATTAGATATTCACAGAAACTGCAACTCAGGATACAAATGAATGCATATTCACAGAGATAGCTGAAATGTTTTGGGAAAAGAGTAAGAAAACTGCCTCAGGATCACTCTCTCTCCATAGTGCCATCCTAGGAGATGTGCACTCTTTGTTTTGGGTCCCATATGTGCTGAGGTGGCATGGTATGTGGCGATGAGGTCACTGCCATGTCACATGGGATCTTCCTACTTAGATGGGATCTTCCTACTTAGTTAGGCTGACCAGGAATTGAACCCAGGACCTCTCAAAAAGAGGTGCCTAACCCCCTATGGTGCATACCACTAGGGCAGATAAGTATTCATGGAAAAACATAGATAAATTCATAGGCTCTACCTTAGGTATGTCAGTGCTCAGTCAACTCAGGAAAAGATGTTTTACTTCTGATTGAAAGGGGATTAAGGGGTCCACTCAATATCCTGATTGGGTGTTTGGTTCCATAGGTCAAAATGTGTTCTCACCACTTTTGGCTGGACCAATACTAAGATAAAAATGCATGGTTGCTCAGTGCATCTCTAATACAACTAGAGTATGTCCTAAAGCAAAGGAAAAGCACTTTTTCTTACTCCCCCCTTGTGCTGTGGTGGCCACCACTGTCGCATTTTAGGAAAAAGGGAATTTTTCTTGGCCTTTCCTTGGTTTCCACATCTACTTTAAAATACCTACAGTCTCCCTCACACTGAAAAATGGGCGCTCACCATGGCTGGCGTCCTTTTGCTGCTCTGATTGTACAGTTTCCTACAGAAGACTCAGCGCTCTTGGCGCTGCCGGGGCTCCTGTGGCTTGGTTGGGTTAGATTGGGAGCATGCCAAACATGTGCATATGCATCCCTTCCTCCAAGACGCAGCGTCGACACAACCCAAACGCAAGACACATTATACACACTCGCATGGGTTCTCGTAAACCTGCTGGCGACCTGTGACCTGTCTTAGGGCGTAGGGAGTCGAAAAGAAATTAATTTGCCCCTTGGTGGGGTCTTGGTTCTGCTCAGTCTCTCCAGGCACCTGCGTTTCGGCCCGAACACGGCCTACTCAGCGAGGCTGCGCGTGGGTATCTGCAGAGGCAGGAATGGGAGAATTATGGACGAATCCACGCAAAAACGAAGCGACGACACCAAAATCCGTCAAATGACGGCGCAGAATTTTTCTGAAACGACACACCTGAGCAGAATCCAATTGTGCATCTTCAGCACATTTTTATAGAAATTATAGTCATCTCTGGATTTTTTAAATCCAGAAATTCATACGTACAAAATGGCGGCGCGCAGGAGCGGCTCCTAGCGAAGCGCCGGAAAATGGAAAAATAATGGAATTATAAACGTATGTATCACGTAGTCTTGAAAATGACGAGACACACATTAATAAACAAACATACAGATTCCACCCACACTAATAGAAGCTTCAAAAATTCAAGAATTCGAAAATCAATTGAAAAGACTTCAATGAATCAGGTATAAACTACAGGTATGCTCGTCTTGCATGCCGCATACACATTGCTCGTCTCGTGTCTCCGTGAACGAGTCGTGTAGCAGCGTTAACAACGATAACCACGATAGGACGCGGTAGAGGGATTGATTAGTAAGATTGTAGATGATTAGCGGTCAGATCAGGGTGATTAGTCATACACACAAGTGCATAGCAACGTTCTTCGCGTGCGCCCCTTTCGTTTTCTCTCCTTGCTTCACTTCCCAGCGGTAGGTAAGGTAGGTACGCCCAGGCGGGGCCACCCCCTGGTGGAGTCAAGATTGTTGTGGAGATGGGCAGGTTTGCCCAACGTGATTGTGCATAGTCGTGCATGCACACACGCATTAAAGGGTAGGCCACGCGAAGTGCGCACGGTAAACCTTGTTTAGGCTACCCAGGGGCTCCTCGGTACGTTCTTTAAGAGAACCTGAGGAGTCCCTTAACGCTTGCTTGCTTGATAAGGGTAGCTGCTCCATGCAGCGTGTTTGCGGACAGCGTATTATAGGGCACACTGAGAAGGGTATAATACCTGGAGTGTGCCTTGGTTCCTCCGCCGCAAACGCCCTTTCATTTGCCTTTGTTTTACAGGTGGGCAGGTAGGGTGAGTGGTGCAGCAGCATTTTTTTTTTTTATGCCCTGCTAAACAGGGGCGCAGATCACACAAACAAGTAACTCCGCTCCGCCTGTGGCAGAGCAGGGAGTCCGACTTCATCGACATCTGCGCCTTGCACACGAGAGCACTCCTTCCCTCCAAGCCCTTGCAGGGGAAACGCGTTGTGGCGTCCCCTGTGAGGCCACAGTTGCTTAGTAGCGCTGTGTTCTCTTGTCATTTCACAGGTGGGTCGCTAGGACCCTCGAGAACTTCCTCTTCGCAACGCCAAGTAGAGTGTGCGTGTAGGAGTGGTAGTCCTGCGTGGGGGCTAGAGCCAGTTGCCCAGCGCTCGCCCACCAGGATGGTGCCACTGTAGGGTGTGTAGGACCTGTAGGGGGCGTGTCACTGTCCCACCCTTTTCCTGCAATTTTAGCTGGGTTGGTGGGCTGTGACAGTGGGTTAGGCTAGTGTTTTTGGCCACATAGCAAACAGGCGTTTTGCATGCCTTCATAGCTTTTGGCCACCCCTCCCTTTAGTAGACAGGTAGGTAGGGAAAACAATACCTGGATTAACACTCTGGGTATTCCCCCAAGGTTTTGCGCCAGCACAGAAATTGGGCGCATAGGGGAGGGGAGACCCGGGGCGTACCCCGTGGCATCAATAAGCCAACCCTCCAGGTTTAGCAAGGGCGCAGACTTGGGTATAATTAGGACACCACTTCTGCGGCTTGCTCTCAGGACCTTAGGACTAGCACACTCACACATACGCTTTGGCAGGTAAGGGTAAGGTTCAGTCCCTAGCTTTAGTCTTGGAGGCAAGCGCCTCAGCGAGCCTCAGTAACTCACCAAGGTTGTTCTGGGACAAGTAGTCAACGAGAACTGAGTTTAGGCGTCCCTCAGGTAGAACAAATGCAGAGAAGGGCTCCCAGGTGGCCTCTTCGACTCCAAACCCTTCCCAGAGGGTGAGGAAGCGCCAACCCTGGCGATAGCGGTGGCGTAGGACAGACTTCACCAGGTAGAAGCCCTCCTTAGCCATTTCCTCGGCGTTCATGTCGGGGAGTTCACCTTCAACTTCCATAGGGCTGGCAGCCCCTTGTAGGTCCAGAGCGGCGATTTCCTCGTCGTTCAGCTCCCACTCCTCCCCACAGAGGTCTTCAGGATCATGGTAGCGCTTCAGGTGTTGAGCGGCGCACACCAGGGTCCCCCCTAGACGGGGAGAACACCGCACGGTGATACGGTGCCCATCCACAGCTAGGATCTTGTACGGCCCGAAGTATGGGTCATCGCTGGTAGAGCGTGGCCAGGCGGGTAGTCGACTGTGGTGCACCAGCACCCAGTCCCCTTCTTGGTAGGTGGCCGGTACACGGTGCTTGTTCTTCTTGTTCCACTGACGCTCCCTCACTCTCTGGAGCATAGCCTTGGCCTTGTCCACCTTCGCTTGTTGCTCTTGGACCCATTCACCCACAGAAGAATGGGTGTCCTCTGGATAGGGGGCATGTAGGAACCATGCCGGGCGCCCCATGAATAGCTCATGTGGCGAGTAGCCAGTAGCTGAACTCTCTTGGGAGTTCATCATCAAGGATATGACGGGGAGTAGTCTCACCCAGTCTCTGGTGCGTTCAGTTTTGCACCATATCCTGACGTTCTCCTTCAGGACACGAATCTGTCGCTCACATAGGGGGTTGCTCGTGTGAGAGTAGGGAATCCCCGTAGACACCTGGACATTGAGGGACCTCAGGACCCTCTTGTACCAGCCAGTATCTGAGCGTACTCGTACGTCCTCATCGGAGTTGATCTCCTTGGGCGCCCCATAGACACAAAACCACTCCTCCAGGAGTATCTTGATAGTCTCCTCTCCGGTAATGTGCTTGGTACATGGGAACACCCTGGTAAACCTGGTCAACCCACAGGTTACCACGAGGGCGAAGTCATAGCCCCCGAACTTCGGCATCTCCGTGTAGTCCACGTATAGAACACTGTTAGCACAGTGAGGGATGGGCAGGGTCGAGTAGAGACCTCTGTCCCTGATATCCCCTGGTTTACAGGACCTGCACGGGCACTTGTCCACGATAGGCAGGAGCGTCTTCCGCAGCTGGTCGTCAGTCCACGTAGTGTGGAACCACTGCTTGAACAGCCTCAGGGTACGGTCAGCACCCACATGACCACTGGACTCATGGGTCCACTTCAGCAGCGCTGGGACTCGGTCACTAGGCACCACGATGCGGTCCTCGTGCCAGAGGTAGCTCTTGTCCCGCTTCCACTGGTCTTGGTTGACCAGGAGGGGTTCAAGGCGTTTCTCCAGGCGCCGGTAGATATCCCCAAACTCCTGTAGGTACTCCGATTGTTGGAGTCCATCCAGGGGGCGTATCATGGTCATGTTCAGGTCCAGGTGTACGTCCATACGGCTGAACGCTTCCTTAGCCAGCGCTTCAGACCGGGCACCAATCAGGGCGTCGAAGTTGTTGCGGCTGATGTAGTCGGCACACTCGTTCTTCACTCCCTGGATATGGTGTACCGTCAGCCGTAGTTGACTGAGGTAGGTCCACCAGCGACGTAGCTTGGCCTTCTCAGGTGGGGGGCCCTTCTGGAAACTGCGGACCGGTTCTTGGTCGCATAGCCAGACCACAGGGTTACTCCCCAACAGTCGTGCTTGTGAGGATAGCACCAGCATACCCGCGAGCAGTTCCTGCTCATAGGTGGAGTAGTTCCCCCTGGCCTGGTTCCACTTCCAGTTCCAGTGGCCCAGAGGTACTAGGACCCACTTGTCGTCAGGGTAGCTGTGCTTGAGGGTTCCATCTCGGTTGAGACCTTCCGTCCCCCATTGGGAAATGGCCGAGTCGAACTCCTCCTTCTCTAGTGCTTGCCACTGGAACAACGTTCCACCACCGCCCACATTGCTGGCGTCGGTCACCAGGATAATCTCCCCTTGTGCCCTAGGCACGCCCAAGCCCTTAGCGTTGGCTACCTTGTCTTTGAGCTCGTCAAACGCTTGTTGCTCTTGTGGGCCCCAGCGCCAAGTAGTACTCTTCTTGATCAAGTCAGTCAGTACCGCGCTGGTGTAGGTGAAGTTTTTGATGTGGCGGCGATAGAAGTTGCACGCCCCAATGAAGCCGTATACATCATGAAGTCCTTTCTTGGGGTCTTCGTGTCGTACCTTGGCATCCATCAGGGGTTTGGCCTTAGAGGCCGCTGGGGTCCACCACCCATAGCCAACGTCAAACCCCAGGTACTGCATGGTCTCCTGCATGAACTCACACTTCTCCAGCTTGAGTCGTGTGTGGTTCTCCTGGCAGACCGCAAAGAACTCACCCAAGAGGATCAGGTGATCCTCCTGGGTATTGGTCCCGAGGCATACATCGTCGATGTGAGCCTCCATCTGGGCCCCACGGGATATGAGCTCCTGCACCTTAGGTCTCCTTCGTAGGATGGACAAGATCTTGTTCATCAGCTCTTGGAACAGAGCGGGGGCGTTAGCCACGCCGAATGGCATGACTTTCCACTTGAATACCCTCCCCTGAGGGGTGATGAAGGCCAGTAGTTCCTGCGCGTTGGGCGTCAGGTCCACTTGCCAGAATCCACTTCGCTTGTCCATCTTGGTCTTGTAGCGACAGGAGGCTATCTTCTCCAGGGTAGACTCCATATTGGGAATGGACCCTGAGTGGTTCAGCGTCTTCTTGTTCAGCTCTCCATAGTCCACTACCAGCCGTTTGGCTGTAGACCCAGGTTTAGCCACCAGGAAACAGGGGCTGCAGTGTAGGGGGTAGTCCCCATCCTTGTACTCCAGGACTAGGCCAGCGTCGATACATTCTTGTATCTGTCGCTCAATCTCGTCGGCCTGCTCTTTAGGAGCTGGATAGGGTCTCCTCCGGATCTTGTGACCCACGAACTCGGGTTTCAGCTTGAGGTCCATCTGTACCAGCTTGTCGCATGAGGCTGGAGGGGGTAGTTCTCCGAACACCTCCAGATAGGTCCTTATCAGCTTTTGTACCCGCGGGTCCAGTACCTTGATCTTGTCCTCCATATCCTCGTCGGAGTGTAAGTTGCTTGCCCCTTGAATAGAAGTCGGGAGGTGGTCCTCCACCGACTCTTCGCCCGCGGTAGCATCCTTCAGCCCTTGGTAGGCATACAGAAGGTCTTGCTCAACCATCTCCGGTGGACGATGGCAACATAGGCACGCTTTAGGGGGTTCACATACACATTCCTCCGAGAGGTCGTCCTCATCTGGGGTCCTCACATGGGCACCCCATACGCTCTTCATGAGCTTGAGATCTACCTCCCTTTGCCAGGTGGTGATCTTCTGTTCGAGGTCCTCCTTCAGTTGGGATAGGTCTCCCATACGTCCTTGCTTCAGTGGCCACGAGCTGCGGGTAGGCTTCGCGTAGCATAGCTTTTTCGCCACCAACTTCCTCTTGGAATCCACATACTCCCTGAGCCTGGATCGAGGGTCCAGCTCTTCATCCACGGGGTCTTCCACCCTCATGGAGAGTAGGGGTTTTAGTGGGGCGACGTACTCGGCGTTCTCCACTTCTTCCACCGCAGTCTGCACGAAGAAGGCGTCGTGCTCAGTTTCGTCGTCTGAGTGGATAGAGCTAGGTAGCTCAGATAGTCCACACTCAGAGACTCCATCAGGAACAGGTACATGACAGGGAGAGTTGGGGGCGTTGGTGTCAGTCACGACGTACTCATCTCCTCCGGGTGTAGTTTCAACAGCATCTTGAGGTCGTAGACGATCCTTCAAGTCACCCAAGGCGAGTCCATCGCTTTCTCGTTGTATAGCCTGGACCAGAGTAGGGTCCAGGTCTTCCCAGGGGATGGTGGTAAGACTTCCGTCCACCACGCTGAGCATACTCCCCCATCCGGGCTTCCCAATGGGCGTCTTGCGTCCCAGAGGCACGTAGATGGCCTCATCAGGTAACCGCACAGAGCTGATAGTCAGCTTGTCAAGGAGGGTTCGCCAGTACTCGTTGCCCCCATGGGCTCCCCAATCGGGGGAACACAGGACCATACGGGAACGTTCCAAGGCCACCTTGGTCAGCACCTTCCCCAGTTCACTGAATCTGGGGTTCCCGTAGGCCATCCCGAAAGAGGGCCAGTAAAATTTGTAGCTGCAGTTCTTCCCCTTGCTGCAGTATAGGTCCAGTACATGCTGCTTGTCGCTGGCGAACAGTTCCACACTTAGGTCTTCTCGAGAGTAACCCAACTCCTTCAGACCTTGGTCTAGGACTTCCCCCAATAGTTGATAGTCCTCAGTTTTGGAGGCCGCCATCATGTTCGAGGGCTCCTCCTTCGATAGTCTCAGGTAACTCGAGGTATGTTCCGACTGCTCCAGTGGCACAGACTCTCTGCCACTGCCGTGGTCCACGTACAGGAGGTAGGGCGCTTGCAGCGTCAGGGATTGTATCTGGGAGTGCTGCACGAAGAAGTCAGTACCCAGTACAAAGTCGAAGGCATCAGTGTCCATCACATAGAACCGATGGGCGATAGTCCTGGAGCCCGTAGGTACCTCCACTTCGCAGTCCCCGCAGCTGTGCACCACATGTCCATCCCCCATCCGTATAGCGGCGGTGGTCATGGTGTTCTTCAGGCTCCCACAAGGTAAAATTTTCTTGGCCACTATTGATATTGTGGCTCCAGTATCCAGTACCCCCAGGTATTCACGTCCCCCTAGTCGGATACGTACCCAAAACACCAGGTCTTGGGTGCCACCAGAGCGTCCCCGTCAGAACTCCGCGGGACAGGTCACCTCGAACCCCTTGTTCCGCAATTTGCGGGCCATCCTCATGAAACGGCTCCTCTTCTTGGCGTTGCCGTCGTCACCACCTTCATGCTCACGCTTGGCTCCTTGTTCTTGCTGGGCCTGCGTCTGTGAGCGTGTGGTAGGTCCAGACTGCCCTCCAGAGGGCTCGGAGTTCCCCCCTGGATTAGGGTTGGGGTTACCTCCGTTCTTGTCCTTGTTCTTGTTGTCGTTCTGGCGATTAGCGCCTCCTCCTCGTCCGCCTTGACCCTTGTCTTGACCACCTTGACCACGTCCTTTCGACTTGCCCTTGCCGGAGTCGTTGCCTTTGGCCTTGCCTCCACCTTTGCCTGAGCTTCTGCCAGGATCTTCCCCCTTAAGCTTCGCCGATAGGCGTTGCTTATGGTAGCACTCGTCCTCATAGTGCTTCCGCTTACCGCAGAATGCACACGTGATGGTGCAGCGGTAATGATCCGGCATCTTCACCTTGGCGCCGGTGATCTTTTCCTGCTGCTTCCCCTGGACAACAAAGCAGTCTCGCTGCTCGCAGTCGGAGGCATGCTGCAGGTGGCCCTGTTCATCTCTGGCATCACACCAGAATAGCTCCTTCACGTTCTCCATTAGGCGGGCGTGGGCGTGTTTGGGGGTAGTCCCCTGCCCAGGTCGGGACCCTTGGTACCCTTTGCCTCCAGAACCTCCACCACCAGGACGGTAGTGGTTCAGGTGTTGGTCGCTCTCCTTCTCCAGCGCCATCTCCAGGAGCAGCACGCATAGATCCTCGTAGCGGAGGGATCTAGCCTTGCGCTCAGCCGTCAGACGGCACTCGTCCCATAGCTCACGGGGGAGCTTGGAGCACAACCAAAACAGCAGGTCGTCGCTGCTGTAGGAACCGGGCGTCAGTCGTCCAGCCCAGTGGTCCAGGTCCGCCAACAGCTCGGAGACCCTGCCGGGTTTGGGGTTGTTGGGCAGGACGGGCAGGTTCTGGATCTCGGCCCTGATGGAGAGGTCGGTCTCGTGGGTTGGGTACTGCCTCTCCAGGGCAACCAACACGTCGGCAAAGGTGGCGGAGTTGGTGACGATCTGCCTGACCTGCTTCTCCAGGTACTTCGTCTTGCAGCACTGCAGGAGCAGGTCGCACTTCACTCGCCCACTCGCGTGGGTTTGGCCGGTCAGTCGTAGGAACCGGCCAAAGTTCTCAGCGAACTCGCTGAGGTCCTTGCCTGTGAATTCAGGCAGGTTCACCACTATCTTGGAGGTGGCAATAGCCTTCGCCTCCTGAGCTCGGCGTCCTTCAGGGCGTCGGGTCTTCTTCTTCTTCTTCTTCTTCTTCTTACCCTTGGAGTCCTCGGGGTCCTCAGGGTCTTCGTCATCCGATGGCGAAGAAGAAGTCATCGAAGGCGGCCCATCATCGGAGGGGTCTCCGCCTAGATCACTGGAGCCATAAGGCTCCACGTCCACCATAGCCCTTAGGGCTGTCAGCCCCAGCTGGTCCAGCTCGGCCCTCGTCGAGTTCGTCACGTGACTGTAGGGCGGCTGGGCTGTCCTTGGGACGAAGGGGCTTCTTGGTACTGCTGCAGGAGTCGGCATCGGTCGGCTCCTCAGGCTCCCCAGGGTATTCGTCAACCCTGCCGCCAGGTGGTTAGCCTGTACTCGGTGGGGTGACATCCCCACTGTCGTAGGTGACGCATGGGACGGGATCATCAGGGGCTGCAGTTTCTCCCTGATCTCTTGCGTGAGGTCGCTCACGATTTTCGAAGTGGCTCCTTGGAGCACCTCGTTGATCTCCGACCGCGTCAGGGACCTGTTGGAGGATCTTCCCGATCCTCTACTCCTGCCTCCCAGAGACTCTGGTCCTCTCCTCAACCCACTCAGGGGTGCATACCCAGGTGTACACCCAGGAGCATACCCAGGAACTTCCATGTAGGTTCCCGTGGCGTGGAGTGGATGGGGATGGTCAGCCGCATACCAACGCGGCGCAGAGCTGGAAGCCACCGGCTCACTGGCAGTAGTTGCCTCAAGGAGCGCAGTGGTAGGTGGGCCCATGCCATAGGCGGGGTAGTGAGGCATGCCAGTAAAGCCTGTGCCCTCTGCCATAGGCTGGTTGGTTGTGGAAGTGGATGTAGCGGCGGCTGGGAGTGTGGTGGTTATGGGAGAGGGTGATGCATGGAGGCCAGAAGCGCTTGGTGCGCCTTCGAAGGTAGGGACATCCGTCGGGTCTTGCCCTTGCTCCTCTCCTTCGTCTGCTCCTTCTCCAGCATCCTTCTCGCTCTCGTTTCCTCTCTTCATCTTCACAGGCTGAGGCTGAGAGACCATTTCCTTCACCGACAGGGCCCCAAAGGCCGTCTGGAGGCCATCCAAGGAGTCCTCCGCCGTATCCATTGGCCCATGTAAGGGCTCCACCGAAGGTACAGCGTCAGGCGCCGGCCTTGCCGGTGTCTCTGGCGCTGGCGCTGTGTTCACCTCGGCGTCCACTCTTCCTGGATCCATCTTAATCCACCCTTCTGCTTATGTTTGCCTGCTCGGAGCACTGGTTGTACGGCGCGGGGTCGCTGCCGGTGCACAGAGACAGGCTGCCTCTTGCTACCAGAAAAGTTTATAGTGTTTTCAGCACTGTGTTTTTGCTTCTCCTGCTGCTTGTTGTTGCTGTAGGGTGTCCTGCTGCTGGTTTTGGATGATGAAAAGCTTTTGTTTGTTGAAATACAGTAAAGCCAACTCAATCCAGGATAGCCCAAGCCAATAGTATGCAAGGAGAAGGTAATTCAGGATCAAAGCATGAAGGGCTGCAGTGTAAACAGTGAAAGATGATTAGATATTCACAGAAACTGCAACTCAGGATACAAATGAATGCATATTCACAGAGATAGCTGAAATGTTTTGGGAAAAGAGTAAGAAAACTGCCTCAGGATCACTCTCTCTCCATAGTGCCATCCTAGGAGATGTGCACTCTTTGTTTTGGGTCCCATATGTGCTGAGGTGGCATGGTATGTGGCGATGAGGTCACTGCCATGTCACATGGGATCTTCCTACTTAGATGGGATCTTCCTACTTAGTTAGGCTGACCAGGAATTGAACCCAGGACCTCTCAAAAAGAGGTGCCTAACCCCCTATGGTGCATACCACTAGGGCAGATAAGTATTCATGGAAAAACATAGATAAATTCATAGGCTCTACCTTAGGTATGTCAGTGCTCAGTCAACTCAGGAAAAGATGTTTTACTTCTGATTGAAAGGGGATTAAGGGGTCCACTCAATATCCTGATTGGGTGTTTGGTTCCATAGGTCAAAATGTGTTCTCACCACTTTTGGCTGGACCAATACTAAGATAAAAATGCATGGTTGCTCAGTGCATCTCTAATACAACTAGAGTATGTCCTCAAGCAAAGGAAAAGCACTTTTTCTTACTCCAGCTAAGCAGATCAAGGGGTGCATGAAACCCCTTCAAAGGGGGTTTGCTCAGCAGCGGAGCTCACAATGTACTGATGGTTTGTTGCGTGCAGTTTCAAAAGGACTTGAGCTCACCAACATTCTGATTGAACTCGAACTTCGGTGAATTGATCATGCCCCTCTCTCGTCACCCCCGCTCCCAACTTTCCAAATATTCATTTCAGTTCTGCTATTTTCGGGGTTAATTTTTTTTGCAAAACCTTATTTGATGGGTGTTCTTCGGTCCAATGCTTGGGGATTAAAGAGGTTCTCGGGGACTAAGTTTGCTCGAGAGTGTGGCCGTGTTCACTCAAGAAACAGCAAGGGGGTCCCGAGGTGCGGATCACCTGCGTGATGCGCTGTGAGGCTGCAAAGGGTTGCCGTGTCCAGGCTACTGCTAGAGCTAGAGCTGTGCTGTGGGGCATGTGGGTCCATAGCAAAATAGGCCGTGGAATCTAGACATAAACGACCCCAAACAGTCCAATGCAGGCACAAGTCAGTGGCAGCAGCCCCCAACGGAGCCGTGGACGAGGGGGAGCTGAACGGCAGTGGAAGTCTCTGCAAGCAAGCAGCGCATAGCTTATCAAGCCAAAAGCCGAAATCAAGGAATTGGCTGCAAATGATTGGAGTAATATTGGGAGAGCATGGTGCCGCAAAGCACGTCACCTCATTAAAAGCCGTCACAAACGGTCGGAAGGTGCTATGCCTACTCTCGCCCCCTTCTTTGCGCAACAACCATCATTGCCTCGCCATCCAACGCCGGGTTGCCAGAGTGGAAAAATGGTAAACCGGCCTATTTGCATCCTTTTTCTCACCATGGTTCTTTGCAGCCGCAATCATAGCCACCGTCTTGTCTACGCTTTGGCTTTGTCTAAGCTGTGAAGGAACCGCATTAATTTGGGGCCTAACGTTGATAAAGTATCCAATGTTAAGAGTGTGGTGATGAGTCTGCAGATTATGTGAGATCAAGGACATGTGTTTGTTCATCGTTTGCATATTTGATCAAGATATGGCAGATGCCCAGGCCTCTAATGAGGAGACTTCGTCATAGCTGATTGGTACTTCCAATGTGACTCGTACATAACGAGTGCAGCTTCGGTTGATGTGCAGGCTAGGCTTGGCCTAGCCCCCAAGTTGCCTACCCGCGGCACATAGAGCACGTCGGACCTAATTAATTGGCTGTATGCAGGGCCTTAACAGTGCTATGCACTGCTTGCCTATTTTTGTTCCGCCCCAGCACAAGCCCCTCCCATGCTTGAGGGGAGGGGGGGAGGAGGACCGGATCCGCTGCAATCTAATCCCCACCATCAGTCGACAAACTTGGGGGGGTTCTCGTAGGAGGCTGAGGGGGTCAAGGGACTAAAGCCCTTGGGCTTTGGGCTGCAAAGAGGCGTAAACACTTTTGTGTGCTGGAAAAAGGGTGGTGTTACCCAGATTTGACAAACATTTTGACCCCAACATATGACTCAAAATGATACCCATGTCGCCCTGATCATTTTTAGTCATATCCGTTGCCCCCCCCCCCCCGCTTACCACCCATGCTGCCTACACCACCCATGCCAGCCCTGCTACCCCTGCCACTCCTAGACGTCTCACAAGGGCAGCATATTGGGACCCAGACCCATCCACCGAACCCAGCATCCCACCTACACCCTGAGCACAGGTCAGATGCATAAAGCGAGCATGCTTTCTGTTTTATCACTGCGGTGTTGTGCCACTGCAACCCCCAGGCCTCTGAAACTAAGCAGCGGAGACAGACGCACAGTGCACTCTTCAGCCTGCTTTGGTTTAGATTGTTTTGCTTTGCTTTGCTGTGTTGTGCCTTACCCCCCCCCCCCCGTGCCTAAGAACCGCTTTGTGCAAGAACCGCCCCCTAGTTCCGCGGCTGAATGCTCAGACAACTTTTTTTACCGGTGGATATTGTGTTTTCCGTGGTCCTGGTGGATGTGGGATGGCTATTTAGGTGTGCAGGTGTAATAGGAAAGACACCACTAGCCAGCACAGAGCGCGGGTGCAGTTAAGATGCGCCGCGTAATGCAGTGTATAGCACACACGCGCACCCACTGCCAGAAGTAAAGACCGCGGAAAGTTTTATTGTAAAATTTTCACTGTGCATAATTGTTGATTTTCTTTTGTTTAGACAATGCATCAGCATAACTTTTGAACCGCTCACGCATAAGTACATACATACTTACATACGCATACTTACATACCTTTGTTACGGGTTGTACGGCGGCGAGCTTTTCGAATTGCGACTTTCCGTCTGCGGTTGTATTCTCGGACATTTTGTATGCACGGACTTCGGCGTAGTTCCTCGTAGACTCGTTGTTCGGCACAATTGGATGCACTCGTTCTTGTACGTCACTGTATTCATTTGAGGGCCGCCCGTAACTTCTGGCGTCCTTGTCGGATTCTTCTGTTTGCATTTGAGCTTCAATTTGAGCGTTTTCGTGTCGAAACCAGCAGCGCAGTTGTAGATGAAAAAGGCAACTTGCACCATTCCTGCACGGTACGGAAGCACGGTAAGGGGAGCTTTGGACTGCAAAGCGGCGCGTAGGTCTGTATGAGGGTAGAAAGCAGCGTAGAATGTAGATTTCATGTACTGACAGAGGTTGTGGACGAGTCTTTTCGAATTGCGGCAATAAGGAACTCTGATCATGCGCCAGATTTGATATCTCTGCAGTTGGCGTTTGGCATCTGGTGCAGCTGGCAGCTGGCGCTAGAAAGCTCTGACCAGCCTCCAGATCGGTGCGGCACATATTAACAGGCATGATGCGAAAAGAAAAATCGAAAAAAAAATAGACACTCAGAAAGTGAGGTTCTTCCTTCAGCTTGTTCAAGTAGTAGGCAATATGGTTCTTAGGAATAACCCACTTCTTTTTGGGCGTGTGGCGGACCTTTGGGAACTCCATTGAGGATGTTCGACGCACCTCGCAAGGCACGATCTTTTTGGGAGAGAGTTGCAATCAACTTGTCATGGTCTGTGACCACATGGCATTTCCAACAAGATCACCTCATAATGCTGAGAAATTTGACAGAAAATGAGGAAAAACGGTTCTTCAAACATTCGACTTTAAAGAGGCACTTTGGCTCCAATTGACCTAGGCAAGCATCCGTTTAATGCGGATTGTAAGGTAAACTGACCAATAACTATGCCAGTGACCAATAACTATACCACATGATGAAATTTAAAAAATTGTTACAAGGAAGTTATGTTGAGTAGGTAGAACCTTGTTATGATATCTCATGGTTACAGTAATATCGTACAACACTATTTGTGAGCTCTTGTCTACCATATGTACTCTTGTATCCATGTAATGCTAAGTGAGGACAAAGAGCAGGAAGAATGCATTGTATCGTCTAGGGCAGTAGGGATGCAAATAGCACTACTTTTGTACTCAAAATTATTGATTCATTGTTTTTCAGTGCGCAAAGGTGTTTCTTTCATCATTTTGTAGTGAAAACTGACATGAGTCTGGCCCCAAGGATACTCTCAAGCACTTCATGTGCACACATTGAGATACAATGGAGTTGGTTAGGAATCAAAGGCATGAAGGTTGGGCCGGACGCGAGATATGGCCTGGCCAGCTTGGCCAACGAACTGAATTCAGAATCATTGAAAAAGTAGCACCACAATAAGTAGGCGAAACAATTGAGTATATGGGTCATGAGGTGGGAGACCACTGAGCTTAACCTCTAAGGCCAAAGGCATGAAGTGCCTATTGTATTTCGGTATAACCTCCATGAAGGAAGATACCTCCGCTCACTTGATTGGTAGGGGTGAACTTCATCGCGGGACTAGGGTTATACCTCTAGTTACTTTGAAAAGTGTACTTTAAGCTTCAAAAGAGTGATAAAAATGATTCAGTGTTAGTCTGCATGACTTCCCAAAGAATAGGGGGGGCTTGGCCTGGATCAAGTCCCCCAGAAAAGACTTTTTCTTACTTTTTGCCTTTAACTGTGCTTTAGAATCGGCACACACACATTCTGGAGGGACCGCGCCACTTCCGTGTACTCCCTCCGGAACTTTTGCGCGTCGATTCTCCGCTGCATGGCTTGGTGTTTTCGGTATTTTGCTATTTAGATCTCTCAATTGGGACCCAAATCAACTCCCCAACCACTCAAAATTGTTCCGCCAGCTCAAAAATTGGTCGATTTTTGGCGCGCAAAGGTCCGGTAGCATACATATCCAGAAATTGGCCAAATTTTCGGTTGGCGGAACGGGTTTGACTGTTTGCGGGTTGGTTTGGGATCCAATTGATGGATCCAAACTATAAAATCCAAAAAATCTGCAGTCGTTTTGGCAAAAATCGACGCGCAAAGGGGTATACAAACTAGTGTCGCCTCAAAATCCGGCCCGCGCGCGGTGCCCATTTTGACAGACGCCATATGAATATTGGCAAAGTTCATATATACATGAAGACTTTTTTGAAAACTTCACTATTTTGATTGTCTAATGGCAAATTTTCACTGTAAAAATCGATACTCAATCGCCAATTCTAATTGGCGCATTATCGGCCTACTTACTGGTGAGTTTACCTTACTTAATGCCAATGTAGCAGACAAACTCCGAATCAAAAAACATGGCACTGGCATGAAGAAATGTCCATAATTTGAAAGGCAATTTTGGGAGTTTTCCAGATATGGGCCAAAATGCCCCAACCCCCAGTGCAAGAATTCTGGTACAGTGCATCGTGACAGAAATTCTGATGCTGCCAGCTATGAAAAAGCTCTTAAGCTACAGATGTGTCCAAAACAATCCACATTTGGTGGTTTCCTGTTGAAGATATCCCCAAAATTGAACGAACCGGCCAAAAAGTGCCGCGCGTAACAGTCGCTGGTACGTAAAGTGGCGCGCGCTAAATTACAAGCGCCAGCACGCCAATGGCGACGAGATGTAAAATTTTTTTGAACCTCACTGGCGTCTGTCAAATCGAGCGAATCTTCCACATATTGTGCCTGTGTCAATGCAGTCTGCCAGGAGTACAGTCTCCTTATCGTCTTCCTGTCCCTCCAATCACAACCGCAGTACCGCTGTGCCCCCGGCTGGGCATGCAAAACCCACGGCCCTAAAACTGGGGCCACTGGGCTGTGGTGCCTACGGGTGGTGGTGAATTTACAGTACCACCCCCCTCGCGCATCCCTCCGCGCATCCCTCCGCGCATCTCCGAATGGGGGCGGGTTTTGGGTTTGGTTGCTGCATCACTTTTGTCTTGCCGCATGCAGATCCGCCCAACACCTGGCTCATTCCACCCAGTCATTCCGTTTTTCGCTTTATGCAAGCGACTCGTTCACCCCAGTTTTGGTTGTCACAGGCCCCAGCGCAACAGGGAACCAAGAATGGCCCACGGACTTCTTGTTCCTTGGTACACGAAGGAAACGCCAGTCACAGTTTTCAGTTACATAATTTGCAAATATGTCCACTAGCATCGTGCATTTTTTCTCGTCATTACCAAACTTCACAAAGGCAAACAAAAGTTTCCAGTGCAGCTGAGTGCTGGAGCACGTGCCTGTATTCTTCGCTCTTTGGTGGCCTTGTTTCCCCGGTGACGTGGTTCGGGCAAACCCTTGGTTGCGCAATATTTTGTCCGGGTTGTACAAGAGATGTTCAAACTATTGCAAAGATGCAAAAATCATGTCAATGAAGCAGAACTTGTGCATGTGCAGCAATAACCCAATGCAAAGAAGTGCAAGTCCGTTCCCCCGGCTTCATAAAGTGCGTATCGTGCTTGGTTACATAAAAATGCTAACGTTCACCGTTCCCTCACGTTCAACTAATGAACTAAGCACCTAAGTAACTCACTTTTTGGTGTCAAATGGATTAGCTGCTACTTGTGCACTTCTGTTTGTTTGGTTGTTGGTCTAGTGACACGGTATTACCCTGCCCATAGGTATGTTACAATAGAAATGGTCGGCGCACTACGGTTTTAGAAGTTGACACTTTTGAGCATGGCTCGACAAAGAGATGAACGTGTGGCCCCCAGCCGATTTCTAAGCGACGAGTTCTTGGGGTTTTGCCAAAGCATTGTTTGCAACATGCTTCAAAGTGGTCGGTTTTACTCTTTGGCTAAGTCTAATCTTCCGACGGAAACAACGCGCAACCAACGTGGGGCATCGTGGCCATCAAGTGTTGCGTGGTTAAGATATAGCCACATGACACAAACACGGACAAAGTCCCCGTCGCCTCAGGGTTGTCTCGACACAAATCGGTGGCAAGGCCGACGAGTATGATGCTTCTTTGGTCGATGGTTGGTTCACACGTGAAAACTTCGTTACACCAGATGTAATGGTAACAACATATGATAATCAGTCCTCCAAATGCAATGAAGATAACAAGCGGTAAGTGACATTGTTTCTCCCACATGCAGCTTCAAATAAAACCTTGACTTTCGACTTGGATCAGCCATTCGTTTTCCACAATCATTGGGACATACAAGTAATGCAAATAGTGAGAAAAGGGAGGTGAGGAATTTACAAGATGGCTTTGTCCGTTCGAGTCCAAAAAGTCCTCCTCTCGTACTATATAATGTGATTTCGTAGCACATTCATAGTGATACGGATAATTAGAAGGCGAATGAGAGAGAGTTGGTATTGACACTAGCCATTGAACATTGGCAAAATTGTACTGCGTCATGATACCGTGGAAATGTCACGGGTCTTGTCATTCCGTGTGACTTGTGTGATTCGGTGTGGTGTGGGTGCATTATCCTAGTCGCATACACCAACAAGCCAAGCAAATTGCCAAAATGCCAAGTTGTACCACAATGTCACGCGCTAAGATTGCCTACTCTATGGAAGAGTGGTTGCTTCAAAGCATCAACAAAATTGTCGCGCAACTATGACGAGTCGAAACTAGCCCAATAGACCAAGAAGTGACCGAGAAGCGTCATGCATTGGAATGTGTTATTGCTCTTTGTCTTCTTGTTAAGTGTCGTCGTGTCGGCCTATCAATTTTGTTCATTCAGACCTTTACATTTTTCCAATGATGAAGGAGGAGGAAGGTCTTGCGGCAGAGGGGGAGGACCCCATTGCCCCTCCGGAGAAAGTATGGCGACTCTTGTCGTGCCTAAGCTCCAAAGGCCGTGCCATGCGTCATTGTGCGTGCATGGTGTGCGTGGTACACCCGTGAGCGGCTTTGTGGTTGGTTTAGCCTCTTTCTCGAATGGTGTGCACAGTTTTGGGTGGGTTTGTGTGTGGAAGGGGTAGAGGTGTAGTCGTGTGTGTGTCGTGGATGGCATGAACATTTTGCCGTAATTTCATCTGAGTAACTGTGAAACGTTTTCCGCCGTCGCTTGAGTTTTCGAAGGGACCCGAGCATGACGAATGATGCGTGTCACACTTCAAACAGTGGTGTTTGACCCCCGCCCCTTTGTGCTACATATTTTGTTTTGACCGTTAACCTTCCAATGAGCGTCAATTCATCATACATGTATAGGAGCCTCTATTGAGCAAGGGGTTGCTCGTGCTTTTTGAGTGGTAATGCTATCATTGGCTGAATTCAGTGTCATTTTGTCAAGCTAATGCATGAGAGTCACATTCACGTGCAGCCGAAACGTTGTCCTCGCAAAATTTCGCAACCACACCCATGTGTGCCGTTGCAAAACTTGCAAAGATCCTTGTTTTCGCTTTACAGAAGCCTGCCGAGGACGAGAAGAAGGAGGAAAAGCCGAAGGATGAGAAAAAGCCACTATGGTTAAATGCTTGGGAGGACCCTCTAGCAGGGGCGCGGGCTTTCAGCAGTTGCATCGAGCTCGCGGACATAACAGGGGATGGGAATCACAAACTCCTAATTGCAGACGCCAACAAACAATTGAAGGTGCACTTTGTGTATTGCAGCAGCGGTTAACGATGGGTTCCCTCTGACTCTAGAAGAAAAAGTACCACTCAATATAGCAACGTAGATATCGCACGGCAGTGTGTGTGCATGGCTTGTGGGCTGCCCATTGTGTCTCACCGTGAGCCGTTATTTTCGATGCGGAATGGCCCTACATCGCAGGTGTACTCCGGCACAGACCTGGTCGCTGAGAATGCGCTCTTGGATGTCCCGTCCGCCATTTGTTGCTTCTATATGACTTACAACGATGCTGTGCATCGGCCAGCGGTATGCCCCAAGTCCTTAAGCGTAGCCTTCCCATCGCCATATTGGGACTTGATGGTCGGCCACTTTGTGCCACTCCGACACCTTGAGTGCAACAGGACTGCAACTGTCTTCGATTCAGCGCCTGTTTCTGTTTCCGTCAACAAGTCCAGCACCATGCTTCCACTTGAAGCGCTATTGACCCTCACGGGATCTGAGGGAACAGTCAGCAGACAATGGCGCAGACCTGAGCACAAATCAGACGCGCAAACGATCTGTGGAAATCTGACGGACAATGGTCGACCTGAAAAGTGGGCAGTGCGACTACAGATGTGATGTGCGAAACCCTTTGGCACGGGGATCCCGTATTCCTCTTCCCCCGAGCCTCAGTTTCGCTCGATTCTAGTTGGTTTGTTTTGACGCCCAAAGCATCGGCCCCAATCAATCGGCATTCTTGTACATTAAGAGAGTATCCAAAATATCCAAATCCCCAAAGAGCCAGCACCAACCCTTGGCTGCTGTTGTTCACCCTCAACACCATTAACGACACGGAACAATTGCCGACTGCCATGTCTGTCTGGTTGTCTGTCGATGAGTTCATTTGATTGTCCACCGGCCATCTTGTACGTGCTGGTCGCATCAATGCTTCAACTTGCGATGCCCTCGTTTCCAGGTTGCCGTCTCCTCTGGCCCGTACATTTACATCTACATGAACCTGAGGCCGTATTACAAGTTTACGCTTCCTCCCGTGGTCTGTACTCACTGCACATGTTGCCAATGGGAGTGTCTGGGGGCTTTTCCACTTTGCTCTTTCAGGCCAGTCCTGTGCCACAGTTTGGGGTGGGTGGATGAGTGTTCAGGAATCCTGGACGGGTATCAGACCAGCCATGGGAAGAATGCTCCTGATTGTGAGTGCTCACAGCTGCGGCGGCGCTTGCGGTGGAACACACAAGCCCGACCGTTGTGTTGTGTTGGGGGGTCAACCAGTGACAACAAGCTGCCAGGCCTTCTTCTTGGACACAGCAGCCAACGAATAATGCGCCTTGTGGACAAGCATCCATTTGTAGGATGGGTCGTGCATTTCCTCCGCCAAAACGGGGGTGCCTCAGAGGGTCCAGTAGAATTCAAAAAACAACCACAGCCAATAAATGACATTTAGTGAATCCTGCATCTCCAATCGCAGTTTCCTTTTCAATCAACACCATTGGAATTGGACAGGCTGGCTTGCAACCTGTTGAACAAGGACCTTCACGCTTTCATTTCCCTCCATAACCGAAATCGCAGCATCCGTTTGTTTCCGTCTTTCATTCAAGTTTGCTTCTTTGCTGCCGCTGCGTTGTTGAATCCATGACAATTGCTGCAACGGCGACATCATACACAATACAGTCGTTGGTCGTTCATTATTTTTCAGGAAGTCAACCAAATTGAAACTGATATTTGGGCCAACCTTCGCAGCCAAAAGATCCCTGTTCAGCAGGCAGTTGACGATTTGGAAAATGCCAAAGAAAATGGTGTCAGTTTGACCTCCAGGTATCTACCCTGAGCCTAGCAGCTTCATATGCTTGCACTGGTCGAGCGCTGTATGCTACCATATTTGTCACACCCAGTCATGATTTTGTGTGCACGTACGTGTACCAGCCAGCACATTTGGTTTTGCAGGTCGTTGGATCTTTTGGCTTTGGAGGATGATGCTGAAAAACAGAAGGCATATGTAGATGACCACCGCAATTCACCGCTCATTCAACAGACGGTGTGTGAATTACTCCACCACTGATCTGAAGAGGAGGTAGGCAGCTGGTGTGCAGAACGTGGGTATGAACATCAATTGGGGATAAGTTCAGGAAGATGCTTTGTCTACTACGAGCAGTGTCCAAGCGGATCATTGCCTCCAGAAACGGTAGTACAACGAGTGCATAGCATGCTCTTTTGGTGGTGAAAGTTGCGGACACACCAGACAGGGGTGGGATACATTCCTGAGATCCTCGGCCCTGCCTCTGCTTCCGGGACCGCAATCCTCAGGTGATTGTGGCAATGACCGTTTTAAAGAAGGACAAGGATGAGCATGGGGCCATTGGGTGTTTGGTCATCGGCACAGAAAATTCGCGTATCTTGATATTGGATCCGACTGGTGTGCATTTGCTGCCTGGTGTCCATGCTGCACTCTGCCTGCAGCCTGTGTTCACACAATGATTGAAATCAACCATTGATTGCATTGTATCCCTGGAGCCCTGTGAGCCCGCGGTTTTAGTTTCATTTCAGTTGCTCCAGATTGACATTACGGGGCACATGCCATTCTTGATGCATTACAAGGGTGGAGCTCGTTGGGAATATCTGTCCACGAAGACCATCTTCTGCAAGGGAACGCAGTGCTTGGTGTTTGGCTGACTGGACGGGAGGAGGGTGTGTTGGTGTCTCAAACCACGACGCCTCCTCCCCTGGGGGTGGGACAGATTTTGGTCCCTAAGTCAGGCCTCCATGGTTGCCAAAATATTGGTGAGCATTGGCGAGTGGCGTAGCTTTGGCATTGGTGAGTAAATGGCCTGGGTTTCCCATTGGCAGACAAATTGGGGTGCAGGTGGCAAGTAACTCCTTCAGAGGTCCTTCACAGGGCTCTTTTTTTGGGGGGGGGCTCTCACAGTGGTCCTTCGGTGGCTAGTAGCAAGGTCTTTGTGTGGGTCCTTCAATTGGATCCTTCCAGGGGTCCATCAGGGGGTCTGTTAGCATGGTTCTTCACGGGGCTTCCTTGGGGTGGTCGTTTGGGGGTTTACTGAGGTGGCTTCCACGGTGATTCTTCAAGGGGATCTTGTAGGGTGGTCCTTTAGCAGGGTCCTGGGGCCTTTCATAGGGCTAAAGTAGCAGTCATCGTCCCTCCTCTTACATCATCTTCTGTCCTCTTCCCTCATCTTTGAAAGCCTCCGAGTGGCGGGGTCATCTCTTCATGTTCTCACACCTCCCCTACATACAACCTCCTCCCGCTGATTTTTGTCAGGGATGAGAGCGACATCGGGCAGCTTTCAATTTTTTTTCAGCCCTGGACTAGGAGTGGAGGGTCCCTTTGCCACACGGCGTCCCTACCATCCACCTATTTCCTCCCAACATTTTGGTCAAATTGCAGTCACCATTTTAGGATGTTTTTTCTCGATTTGCCCTGACCCCCCCCCCCCCTCCCGGTTTTTCTTGGTTTCCCCCAAGTTACTGCCGGGCTCTGCCTGGGTTCGGCTCTGGTTTTGCCTGGGTTTCCCAGTGCAGCCTGTGTTTGGTTCTGCATTGGCAAGCGAAGTTGCTTTGGCATTGGCAACCATGGAAGCCTGCTAAGTGTTGCTGGGTTCATAGAAGTATGGATGTGGTGTGGGAATGATTTGTGTTCCCATTTCGCACCCTCCCACGGTTCGTTGAAGTCTCTATTTCAGGGCGGAACAGAAGAGTCGAAGTGTTTGTGGGCTGAATGCAATTGCCACTGCAAATGGTCCACTAGGGCATAAGTTTGCAGAGTGTAAAGCCCGCTTTTCTGCTTGAAAACAGGCTGGAGCACTGGGTAGTTTCGTCACCGAGCGACTTGCATACCCCACACACAAAAGTTGAAGAGCAAGGTGGGCATGGATGAGGAAGGTAATGCTAGGAAAAGGAAGCACACTGAAGACTCCTCTGATGAGAGGGCACAGACAGTTTTTTTCATCAAGCTTGTCCTTTTCAGTACCCTGACACTGAATAGACTGTGTGTGTT
Source organism: Eutreptiella sp. 'Long Island Sound 2002' (assembly GCA_964036045.1). NCBI lineage: Eukaryota > Euglenozoa > Euglenophyceae > Eutreptiales > Eutreptiaceae > Eutreptiella > Eutreptiella sp. 'Long Island Sound 2002'. The sequence goes on along the minus strand of OZ038383.1, from coordinate 121,404,174 downwards.
ACTCAAAAAGGTGGGAACCCTGTGCAATACGTGTGTCCTGTCCGATACGAATGCAAGGCAGGTGGGTGAGTGGGTGGTGTCTTGGATGCCCAAAAGCTCCCTCACAAGATAGTTGGAGCCTCCCAGGGTTTTTTCCCAACGTCTGGGTAGACACTGCTGATGAGGATGCGTGGTTGTACCACAAGTCGAAACCGGAGGTTGACGTGGATTCCCTTCTGCAAGCCACTTTGCTCCCCAGCCCAGTTGAGGATGAGGTGGACACGAACGAGGCTTTGGCACTAGCTGGTAGGGTGAGTGAGCTTTCAACTGCCGCCACTCCGGAGCATTCTGATTTTGTACTTAGTTGACAATTGAACAGAAAAGAGGATATGTGCGGCTTTCCGCATTTTGCATGATGTCTTATGTGAGGGGAAGGTAGCTTGCATTTGTCTTTAGCTATTTGTATTTTGGGTGACCTAAATTTAGGGGCATTTGGAAGGGGTGTGCCTTGGGATTCTTTAGGGAGGACCTAGTCTAACAGTAGCGCGCAGTGCACGCACAGTGCAAGGATTCCCCCTAGGGCTCTGGCCCCTCCTATAATTCTGATGGGTTCCCGGGTTGGGCTCCTGCCACACCTTCCTTCTTTGTTTACAGAAGCCCTGTCTGACTGTTTGTCGAATGCCGGGTCTACAATTTTTCTTCTCCATGTGTGTATACCCAAAATGCTCAGAATTTAATGGAGAATTCAAAAATGATGGCAGAACAGTGGATGGGCCTTCTTTCTGGACATCATGTGCAAAGTATGAATGATCTGTTACAGGGTGTTGCCGGAGCGCAGTTGGTTGAATATTGTGATGCAGTGTGAAAGCTCATTTGTTCAATACTTGTTGTACACAATTTTTTGTCTGTCAGTCTCTGTTCTTTTGCAATTTTCCACACACCTTATGATGATTTGACTGACAAAAAATGCTCCACACAGAATTATAAGAGGGTGGGGGGAGGCGTCCGGTCGGGTCCGAAGTCGGGTGGGTGGGTTTCATCCAAACCCCACCCCCTCTTATAACCGTTGCCCGGTGAGGATTGCAGCTAGAGAAAGGAATTTGAGTATGGCGGGATGTTAGACACTGCATGAGCCCAGATACCAATATGTTGCAGGTTCATCCATCATGAAGAAGGTGCAATTGCCCTCCATCCCTGCTTTCATCGTGGCAACCGGCCTGTATGATGTTGACTACCGAATTGTGGTAGCTTGCAGGTCCTCTTTGGGCAAAGTGAGGGTTAGGGTGAGGGTGCATGGAAGGCAAGGATTGGGACGTGAATTGGGGTGGGAGTTGCACACGCACTATACCGCCTGAATATTGAAGATTTGCGAAAATCTTCAATTCTGTTGGCATGGATTGATAGATTATGTAAAGTCCGCCCATCATGATAATATTTTTGTAGAACAACAGCAAGCAACAAGCCTGACAAAAATTATTTCTTCAACATACCATCCGAAAATTGAACCCTTCTTTTTGCATATCGAGGCATTTTCTCCTGATTTGGCTCTCAAAATGGAGCTATTGGTGGCTTTCAACGGCAAAAACAAGGTCAAAGATGGGTTCAGAATGGCCATTTTCAGCCTGTTTCTGGCCATTCCGTCCTGGGCATTCAGGAAGCAAGCTGCTGTGCTATATTGGTGCCACCAAATGCAGCCATTGTTTTTTGTTGTTTTTTTGGACGATGCTGCAAGTGAGCTGTTGAGAAGCCAATATCCCAAGCCGCGAACAAACGTATCCTTGGTATCCTCAGTATACACGTGTTGCCACACTGTTTGTGCCTCATTCACTTTTCACTTGCAAGTGCATCCGTTAACGTTCTTGGCTTGGTTTTTTGTGCACAAAATTAACTTATTTTGGCGCAACTTTGGGGCTCTTTTCATGCTGCGTGAAGAAAAAATTTTAAAAATCAATTAGTTTGTTATTATTATTATTCTCCCTAGACATGGACACCATGTACAGTCCTCCTGTCTCCTCCTCCTCCTCCTTTGGCTTACACTGCACCACCGCAGATTCCTTGGACCATTTGTAACCAACCCCTCTCTTTGTGAAGTCAAACATGGACACAAAGCAACACAAGAAAGGCATCAAATGAAGAGATTTCTGGGTCCATTTGTCATCATTACATCGCCAAACATGGACCCAAAGCAACACAAAATATGAAATTGAGTGTTCTACTTGTAGCAAAGAAAGCCATGGAGGGAGGACCATGGGGTGTAAGGCAAATATTTGACTGATTTGAAGTCTTTCTATTTCATTTTGTTTTGCTCTCTCACTCTGGGGAACCACATTCAATTTGCACTCACATTCTGAAGTTATCCTCAGCAAAATTGTAGGAGCTTGCTGAAGGCAACCAGGCAGAGATGCCAGAATTCAGCTGCAATGTTGTCACCAGTATTTTCAACAGCATGGAGGCCCCTGCTATGCCTGCCCTAGCTGGCCTGTTGGGCAACCCCACGGTAATTTTGAGGTGGTGTCATTTGCATGGCCCACTGTGACCCAGTTGTTGGAGAACATCATGGTTAACAAGACTCCAAAAGGTTGGCAAATTTATAGAAAAAGGGAACCCTGGTGGCCAACAACAACTGGCACTTGACACTACCTGGGGAAAGGGGTCCAATTGTTGTGTGCTGCGAGATGCTGTATCTGTGCTGCGAGAGAGTTTCACGGCCCGTTTTGGAGTCCCATATTAGATCAAGCAAAGAACCAACATGTGGTGGCCAGCAAGGTTCATGTGGATGTACCATTTCGGAGCTGCGTCTTGTGGTGCTTGCCATGCACAAGGAGCTTAATTGGTAAGCTGTCTAAACAAGATGATGGCGGAGCAATTACAACTGTCAATGAGGGCCATCAATGCAGCCCAATACTGTCCACCAGATGCTAGTGATTTCCATGGACCTCCAAGAACCAACAGAATCCATCCAGGGACCTCGGGCAGTGAACAATATCCATCTTGGGACCTTCAAGAATGAACAGCATCCATCCAGGGACCCTCCAGCAAATAACAGCATCCATCTAGGGACCTCTAGTAATTCACACCATGCCCCCAAGGACTAGGAATGAACAACATCCATCTAGGGACCTCTAGTAATTCACACCATACCCCCAAGGACTAGGAATGAACAGCATCCATCTTGAGACACAAAATCCTGTAAAAAATGTGCAAGATTGCAACCTTCTAAAATGTAAAATTGGCCTACTCCTGCTAAGAAGTACTCACCAAGAGCTGCTCAATCATCAATTTCGCAAGAGCCCCCCCAAAAACACAAAAAATAAAGCATTTTTTGTGCAATTACCAGTGTCAAAATTGATATTTGCCAAAGAAAATCACAAAAATGATTAATGCTGTGGATCTTTTGTGTCTGAGCAGAAAAAGTTCTGCACCAATACAATTCAAATTGCCCGCCACAAAATTTGGTATTTGCACACTATGAAGGGGGTGGCCATGAACAGACCCCAGTGTTTTGCTAAACCAAATTGTTGTCAGATGCCACCCATATGGCCCAACACACCAAATACACACACAATTTCCCTGCCATCTGTGCCAGCCATCCCTACCTTACAATGCAACGCCCGTGGCACTGTTGGTGCCTGCATTCTGCCACACCCCCGTGCCGTGCGCCCGCAGAAACGGCAACGTGTACACCGTCCGAGATGGGGAACTGACCGGCATTGTGATTGAACTCGAGAGCCAGCCCTGTGGTCTGGCACGCGTGGACAAGAGCGTGATGGTCGGGACCATGGCCAATGTGTTGCATTCGTACCATGTCAAAGGTCCCTCTCCCGCCTGAGTTCCTTAGCCCCGAGCCTGAGCGCAGTGTCAATGCCAAGACCCAAGCCACGGGGGGGGGGGGGGGCGGCTGGGCCCAGTCCTTGTATGCGACCCCCCCCCCTCCCCCCGAGTTTTGAAAGATAGCGGTGCGGGGACCATGGCCAGAGTTTTGACAGATAGCGGGGGGGTGGGTCGCATCCGGACCGACTGTAGTTGCCCCCCCTGTGACCCAGGCTAGCTGAATTGTCGGGATCATTGACAGCTCATGGTTGCACTCAGCAATGGGAGCAAGCATTGAATCCCACATCCCAAGAAGTGTAGGAAGGCATTCAGGGAATGCCATATTTTTTCCTTCTTGACTTACGTGTTTCCGCCTTTTTTTTCCCAGCCTGCTGCCCGAATCATATCATATGCTATTCAGTGATGCTCAGGCCCATTCACATGGGCTCTCATTAGCTATTCCTTGTGTCCTATTCCCGCATCCCCCCCCCCCCACATTTGCCACAACTCAGCCGGATATTTTTCCAATTTTTCGGTTGTTGAGACTGTAACCCGCTGATGCATTTTGTGCACCAGCCCTTGCCCATGTCAAAAGACACGGAAGGATGGTATCACAAATTCCAGTTGTAAAATGTGACCCTGCTTGTTAAACCAAGGGGGTGACCAGATTATTGGGTTGCAAGAAATGCACACCTAGAAGTACAGCACAAGGCAAATATGCAAGCTGGAAATCACCTCAAAGAGGGTTGTTAGATCAAGTGCAGGCGCAGGTGCCATGTACTCCCCCTTTTGAGGGTTATTCGTGTAGCATGCCCCAATGTATGGCATCGGATGTCTAAATCCCAGTAGGGGCATCAATTTGGGAGAGAAAATTGTCACCCAATAAATTTACTGATTTTGACCCCTCAGCCCCCCCCCCCCCCTTCCCATACCCGTCCATGACCAGGCAGGGGATCAGCACAGTCTCACTCATGGAACCTCAAGGGGGGGGGGTTCCTCCCTCCCCCGCACATGGGCGCCGGTATACCAGGCAGCCTGCACTTGCTGCACGCACAGCCCAAACCCAGGCCCTCAGTTCCCGCTGAAGCAAAGCCCAGCTCTTTGCAGACGTGGAACTGCAGAGCCATGCTGCAGTGTTTGATGCCGTGCACACCGGAACCGCGTCGACAACAGCCAGCGGTGTGGCAAGCGTGGGCCAAACTGTGACCCCCCCCAGGACACACCCAGTTCATGCAAACAGCGTTATGGAAAAGGCTGACGGTGGGTGTGCGTCTGGCCAACTGGCAGCCACATGGTACCGCATGTCCCAACCTGCTTCCAAGGTAGCAGCCAAGCCTGCAGCTGGAGCGCGCATTACTGTGGCCCCTGTTGAGCATACGCAGCTCTTCATAGTCAAATACTCCCGCCAGAAAAGGTGGCACACAGAGCCAGTTTCTGAGTAGAGCTGAACATGCATCCCAACAGGCAGTTCCCGGCTCATTTTGTGGTTCATGTGCCTTTGTGCCCTGTGTGTGGTCTGCAAGACACACCTCAACACGCGCTGACAGAATGGAGGTTTGTCTCGGTGGCAGCACATGCCGCCGCGCACTGCCTGGGGCCAGCGCAAACGGATGAGAGGGGCCGGTGACCGATCCCACGGTTATTCTGTGGGACAAACCGGACATTTCCCTCACGACCCCTCTAGGCATTGCTCTCTGGACTATTGTCTGGGCGGCCTGGTCGCAGCGGTGCCTGCACGAGTTCAACACCAGTCTGCCCCCCCCCCCCCCGACGTGGGACCAATTTCTGGTGATAGGTATTGGAAGGGTGGGAAGAACACCCCACCCCGACACTGCACAAGGATGAGGTACACCTCCTGACCCACGCCCTGAGCTCTTTAGGGATACGGCAGTCCTACAGCACCCCAGAGTGGCGTTGTCCTCCACGAGGTCCCCCCCCCCCAAACTTTTCGTGCCGGCCGGCAAGCGGACAACAAAGTTTTCGCACGCCAAGGAACTGGCAGCCAAATACGAGGCTATCATCCAAATATACCAACAACAAGGGTGGCATCTCATTTACCCAGATGGGTCATGGGAAAAGCCCCCAGAGGTGGGTTGGGTCGGGGGCTATGGCGTGTCGTTCGGCGACCACAGGGACACGGCGGAGTCCATCCCGGCAAATGAAGACCAAACCAACAACCGGGGTGACATCAGAGCCGCCCTCCGCAGCGCGCAAGGGCACGTGCCTGGACAGTGGTCCCTCATATGCCCGGACTCTTTGTTGGCGGGAAATGGAGTGCTGGGCTGGGTGCAGCGGTGGCACTGGCATAAGTAGCACAATACATTTGGCTCGGTTAAACATGTGGATGCGAGGGATCAAATCCTGGAACTCACCGACGGATTGCGGGATGAAGTTCAATGGCTGCATGTCCCATCCCATATCGGAATCAAAGGCAATGGGCGGGTGGACCACGTGGCTGATGTGGGGAGGCGCCAATCCCCTTTGTTATTCGGGCGCATTTCGATCTGCCCCCTACCCCCGGCTGATGAGGAACCCCTTGAGCAGGAGGAAGAATCATTGTGGGGCTGGGAAGAGGCCGAGTTTTTGTAACCACGATCCCTGGAGCCGGCGCCCTGTGTGCCAGAGACACCACCGGCAGCACAGATACGCACACCAACAGGGCCACCCTAATATTGGGTGCGCACGGCATCGAGCGACGCGCGCATGCAATGAGCCTCGACCTCAGGGGAGGGGGGGGTTCACCACAAGAAGGCCCCCCCACCCCCCACCCCACCCCGCCTGCGCCTGGCCGGCCGGCAAGCAACCCCCCAACCAGAGGTGGGTAGCGCAGCGGCGTCGCTACCGGACATTTTTTCGAGTATTTCATGGCCGTTGACGGTTTGACGCTCCCAGGCGGCTCTGCCCCCCCTAGGAGCTAGCAGCCAGCGCCCCCCCCCTCCCCCCCGAAGGGGGTTGGTGAGTTCCTCGTCTTCCTCCTCCACATCTATATCCTGCTCCTCGGCAACGGTGCCGGCAGCACTGCGACGGCTCGGCCAACCTGTGTTTTTCAATGCGGGGCGGCAAGCCAGCCTGCTGGCCCTAAGGCTCACCCGGCCCTCCCCATCGGGGGGGGGGGGGGGGGGCATAGTGGGGGACCCAAGTCGGCTCCATGGGAGGGGCGGGGCACGGTTGGTGCAGTGTGCCTGGTGCATGGCTCACCCTCGTGCTCGCGGTGCACACAGTTTTGTTATGGCATCGGGCGCTGCTGCCGGACGGGCCACATGGGGTAGTAGGGGGGCGCCCAAGGACCGGTGTGCCTAGTGGCACCAATCTGCTGGGCCCTGGGTCGGAAGGTGCTCCTCTCAGAGGAAACCCGTGCGTAAGCGGCAGCCATGTCGACGTGGTTGGGCAGCACCCGCCCGGCCTCAGAGTCACTACCGCCCCCGCAGTGGCCAGCCAGCCGCTGACGCACACAGCTGCTGCAAATCCTTGGCGCCCGGCCCCTGTCGCATCCAGCGGTGCAGTCGGCACAGAACCGCGCACGACCATCTAGGACGGCCTCCATGGGGTCACATGGGGCCGGGGCAAAGAGGCCAGGGAGAGGGGCCCCCGCACATACCCCCAAGGGAGCACATGCGCCCCGCTGCCGCCATTGCATACAGCCCCCCGCCCCCCCCCGCACTACCTGAAGTTTTTCAGCGCATTTCCTGTGCCATGCAAAGCCAACAGGCAGCACAGGAGAGATCCCCCCACCCCACCCCCAAATCGACGACCCACCAGAGGGGATGTGCACCGAATGGAGGCGCCGTTGCCTGTAGGCCCAATGTTCCTTGATGCTGGTATGGGGGTGGCACCACCTGAGGCAGAAGCACTTGCACTACCCTCGCCCTTGCGACGACAACCCCTACTACAGCGGCAGCACGGCAGGGTGAGTATGGAAGACACAGTGCCAACCAGTTCGTCCCTCTTGGCCGCCGTGTAGAATAGGCGAGGAGCGTGACTGAGGGGCAGGGTGCCAGAACTCACTTTGGCCCACGTTCCCGCCCCTTGACCTCTGTACATAGGCCACCGGACGTTAAGCGGAGATGGCCCGAAATTGCTGTTTTCTGAGATACTTTTGTTGCCGATGGGATGGGTTTGGGTGATCATTTGGTGATAAGACAGATATCATCGAGCGCCCATTGGGACCCACATAATGACCGCTAGGCCCATTTGGCCCGGGCCATAAGCGTTTGGTCAACATTCTATTGGGTTTGGAGCCAATGGTGGCTGTTCTGTTTCCCATCTGCGTGCCCCCTTCCTCTCTTCGAGGTGCCCTCCTGAATCGCATTTCATCGGCCAGCATATGATTGCCCGACTCTTGACAGGTAAAAAGCAGTACAGTGTTTATCTGCCGTCAAGCATCACAAATATGGTAGCGCTGAGTATGGAGACCATGAGGACAACCAAGGCCACAATTGTGGCCCTGGCAAACGGAGAGATCAGGGTGTACAATGGCAAGTCCCTCATCCACACTTTGGAGGTATGGCAGATTCTGGCTCAGCCCCATGAATGCTAATTTTCCTGGATTGCAGTTGGCCTGTGTAAGTGGCACCAAAGGATGTAAGTTGTGACCTTCATGTGATAACATTTAGTCGGAGACTGGTCCGGAGAGGTTTATGTTTGGGTGGGTCTGAGGCTCCCCCCGTCTTTTTGGCTTCCAAATCGGCCTCAAAGTTCCGGGTGTTTCAGTCTCCTCCTACCAATTCCTTTCCCATATGGGTGGGTTGGTCAGTCAGCCGTGGGTCAGACAGTTTTGCCCTAAGGACAGTGGGGAACAGCAACAGTGACAGAGACAGCCGCAGATGCTACCTGCTTGTCTTCCTAGAGTTGATGCTTCTTTGAATGCACCCCGCACTTGAGGTGTATTTTGACTGGGTGGTCATTTCTAGGCCGCCTGGTCTCCTGTCGGCCTCGGCGTGTGCTTGTTGGGCTTGTGGAGGACACTGGATCCCCTATGGAGTCAGATGCAAGCGTGGTACGCAGCCGGAGGCCGGGGACAACAGTGGCAGACCGGTCATGGCTGTGTTGGTGGGCAAGAACAAGGACACGATTGCATGCGACATGGAAGTGCCCCAGGCCAGCCCCACCCAGTGTGACCAAATGGGGACCGTGGCACCAGTGGCAGAAGCAATGTGGCCTGGCATGTTCCGAGGCTATCCAGGCTACCAGCACCAGAGTCGAGGCCACCAGCGCAGTGTCAAACTCACGCCAAAAAAACAAAAAAGTGAGTTGCGCTTATTTCCACAATCGAGCTACGCTTTCCTCACCAGAGCATTGCCTGCCAACAGGGGAGGGGGGTTGGGCTGTAAGGGGCGCACTATACATGGCATGGTGTGCTGGTCCAACAACCTGGTATCGGTGCTGGTCCGCACTATACATGGCATGGTGTGCTGGTCCAACAACCTGGTAGTGGTGCTGGTCCGCACTATACATGGCATGGTGTGCTGGTCCAACAACCTGGTATTGGTGCTGGTCCGCACTATACATGGCATGGTGTGCTGGTCCAACAACCTGGTATTGGGGCTGGTCCGCACTATACATGGCATGGTGTGCTGGTCCAACAACCTGGTATTGGGGCTGGTCCGCACCGTACATGGCATGGTGTGCTGGTCCAACAACCTGGTATTGGTGCTGGTCCGCACTATACATGGCATTGTGTGCTGGTCCAACAACCTGGTATTGGTGCTGGTCCGCACTATACATGGCATGGTGTGCTGGTCCAACAACCTGGTATTGGGGCTGGTCCGCACTATACATGGCATGGTGTGCTGGTCCAACAACCTGGTATTGGTGCTGGTCCGCACTTTACATGGCATGGTGTGCTGGTCCAACAACCTGGTATTGGTGCTGGTCCGCACTATACATGGCATGGTGTGCTGGTCCAACAACCTGGTAGTGGTGCTGGTCCGCACTATACATGGCATGGTGTGCTGGTCCAACAACCTGGTATTGGTGCTGGTCCGCACTATACATGGCATGGTGTGCTGGTCCAACAACCTGGTATTGGTGCTGGTCCGCACTATACATGGCATGGTGTGCTGGTCCAACAACCTGGTATTGGTGCTGGTCCGCACTATACATGGCATGGTGTGCTGGTCCAACAACCTGGTATTGGTGCTGGTCCGCACTATACATGGCATGGTGTGCTGGTCCAACAACCTGGTAGTGGTGCTGGTCCGCACTATACATGGCATGGTGTGCTGGTCCAACAACCTGGTATTGGGGCTGGTCCGCACTATACATGGCATGGTGTGCTGGTCCAACAACCTGGTATTGGTGCTGGTCCGCACTATACATGGCATGGTGTGCTGGTCCAACAACCTGGTATTGGTGCTGGTCCGCACTTTACATGGCATTGTGTGCTGGTCCAACAACCTGGTAGTGGTGCTGGTCCGCACTATACATGGCATGGTGTGCTGGTCCAACAACCTGGTAGTGGTGCTGGTCCGCACTATACATGGCATGGTGTGCTGGTCCAACAACCTGGTATTGGGGCTGGTCCGCACTATACATGGCATGGTGTGCTGGTCCAACAACCTGGTATTGGTGCTGGTCCGCACTTTACATGGCATGGTGTGCTGGTCCAACAACCTGGTATTGGTGCTGGTCCGCACTATACATGGCATGGTGTGCTGGTCCAACAACCTGGTAGTGGTGCTGGTCCGCGCTATACATGGCATGGTGTGCTGGTCCAACAACCTGGTAGTGGTGCTGGTCCGCACTTTACATGGCATTGTGTGCTGGTCCAACAACCTGGTAGTGGTGCTGGTCCGCACTTTACATGGCATGGTGTGCTGGTCCAACAACCTGGTATTGGGGCTGGTCCGCACTATACATGGCATGGTGTGCTGGTCCAACAACCTGGTAGTGGTGCTGGTCCGCACTATACATGGCATGGTGTGCTGGTCCAACAACCTGGTATTGGTGCTGGTCCGCACTTTACATGGCATGGTGTGCTGGTCCAACAACCTGGTATTGGTGCTGGTCCGCACTATACATGGCATGGTGTGCTGGTCCAACAACCTGGTATTGGGGCTGGTCCGCGCTATACATGGCATGGTGTGCTGGTCCAACAACCTGGTATTGGTGCTGGTCCGCACTATACATGGCATGGTGTGCTGGTCCAACAACCTGGTATTGGTGCTGGTCCGCACTATACATGGCATGGTGTGCTGGTCCAACAACCTGGTATTGGTGCTGGTCCGCACTATACATGGCATGGTGTGCTGGTCCAACAACCTGGTAGTGGTGCTGGTCCGCACTATACATGGCATTGTGTGCTGGTCCAACAACCTAGTATTGGTGCTGGTCCGCACTTTACATGGCATGGTGTGCTGGTCCAACAACCTGGTATTGGTGCTGGTCCGCACTATACATGGCATGGTGTGCTGGTCCAACAACCTGGTAATGGTGCTGGTCCGCACTATACATGGCATGGTGTGCTGGTCCAACAACCTGGTATTGGTGCTGGTCCGCACTATACATGGCATGGTGTGCTGGTCCAACAACCTGGTATTGGGGCTGGTCCGCACCGTACATGGCATGGTGTGCTGGTCCAACAACCTGGTATTGGTGCTGGTCCGCACTATACATGGCATGGTGTGCTGGTCCAACAACCTGGTATTGGTGCTGGTCCGCGCTATACATGGCATGGTATGCTGGTCCAACAACCTGGTAGTGGTGCTGGTCCGCACTATACATGGCATGGTGTGCTGGTCCAACAACCTGGTATTGGTGCTGGTCCGCACTATACATGGCATGGTGTGCTGGTCCAACAACCTGGTATTGGTGCTGGTCCGCACTATACATGGCATGGTGTGCTGGTCCAACAACCTGGTAGTGGTGCTGGTCCGCACTATACATGGCATGGTGTGCTGGTCCAACAACCTGGTAGTGGTGCTGGTCCGCACTTTACATGGCATGGTGTGCTGGTCCAACAACCTGGTAGTGGTGCTGGTCCGCACTATACATGGCATGGTGTGCTGGTCCAACAACCTGGTAGTGGTGCTGGTCCGCACTATACATGGCATGGTGTGCTGGTCCAACAACCTGGTATTGGGGCTGGTCCGCACTTTACATGGCATGGTGTGCTGGTCCAACAACCTGGTAGTGGTGCTGGTCCGCACCATACATGGCATGGTGTGCTGGTCCAACAACCTGGTATTGGTGCTGGTCCGCACTTTACATGGCATGGTGTGCTGGTCCAACAACCTGGTAGTGGTGCTGGTCCGCACCATACATGGCATGGTGTGCTGGTCCAACAACCTGGTAGTGGTGCTGGTCCGCACTATACATGGCATGGTGTGCTGGTCCAACAACCTGGTATTGGGGCTGGTCCGCACCGTACATGGCATGGTGTGCTGGTCCAACAACCTGGTATTGGTGCTGGTCCGCACTATACATGGCATGGTGTGCTGGTCCAACAACCTGGTATTGGTGCTGGTCCGCACTATACATGGCATGGTGTGCTGGTCCAACAACCTGGTATTGGTGCTGGTCCGCACTATACATGGCATGGTGTGCTGGTCCAACAACCTGGTAGTGGTGCTGGTCCGCACTATACATGGCATGGTGTGCTGGTCCAACAACCTGGTATTGGTGCTGGTCCGCACTATACATGGCATGGTGTGCTGGTCCAACAACCTGGTATTGGTGCTGGTCCGCACTATACATGGCATGGTGTGCTGGTCCAACAACCTGGTATTGGTGCTGGTCCGCACTATACATGGCATGGTGTGCTGGTCCAACAACCTGGTAGTGGTGCTGGTCCGCACTATACATGGCATGGTGTGCTGGTCCAACAACCTGGTATTGGTGCTGGTCCGCACTATACATGGCATGGTGTGCTGGTCCAACAACCTGGTAGTGGTGCTGGTCCGCACTATACATGGCATGGTGTGCTGGTCCAACAACCTGGTAATGGTGCTGGTCCGCACTATACATGGCATGGTGTGCTGGTCCAACAACCTGGTAGTGGTGCTGGTCCGCACTATACATGGCATGGTGTGCTGGTCCAACAACCTGGTATTGGGGCTGGTCCGCACCGTACATGGCATGGTGTGCTGGTCCAACAACCTGGTATTGGTGCTGGTCCGCACTATACATGGCATGGTGTGCTGGTCCAACAACCTGGTATTGGTGCTGGTCCGCGCTATACATGGCATGGTGTGCTGGTCCAACAACCTGGTAGTGGTGCTGGTCCGCACTATACATGGCATGGTGTGCTGGTCCAACAACCTGGTATTGGTGCTGGTCCGCACTATACATGGCATGGTGTGCTGGTCCAACAACCTGGTAGTGGTGCTGGTCCGCACTATACATGGCATGGTGTGCTGGTCCAACAACCTGGTATTGGTGCTGGTCCGCACTATACATGGCATGGTGTGCTGGTCCAACAACTTGGTATTGGTGCTGGTCCGCACTATACATGGCATGGTGTGCTGGTCCAACAACCTGGTATTGGTGCTGGTCCGCACTATACATGGCATGGTGTGCTGGTCCAACAACCTGGTAATGGTGCTGGTCCGCACTATACATGGCATGGTGTGCTGGTCCAACAACCTGGTAGTGGTGCTGGTCCGCACTATACATGGCATGGTGTGCTGGTCCAACAACCTGGTATTGGGGCTGGTCCGCACCGTACATGGCATGGTGTGCTGGTCCAACAACCTGGTATTGGTGCTGGTCCGCACTATACATGGCATGGTGTGCTGGTCCAACAACCTGGTATTGGTGCTGGTCCGCACTATACATGGCATGGTGTGCTGGTCCAACAACCTGGTATTGGTGCTGGTCCGCACTATACATGGCATGGTGTGCTGGTCCAACAACCTGGTATTGGTGCTGGTCCGCACTATACATGGCATGGTGTGCTGGTCCAACAACCTGGTAGTGGTGCTGGTCCGCACTATACATGGCATGGTGTGCTGGTCCAACAACCTGGTATTGGGGCTGGTCCGCACCGTACATGGCATGGTGTGCTGGTCCAACAACCTGGTATTGGTGCTGGTCCGCACTATACATGGCATGGTGTGCTGGTCCAACAACCTGGTATTGGGGCTGGTCCGCACTTTACATGGCATGGTGTGCTGGTCCAACAACCTGGTATTGGGGCTGGTCCGCACTATACATGGCATGGTGTGCTGGTCCAACAACCTGGTATTGGGGCTGGTCCGCACTATACATGGCATGGTGTGCTGGTCCAACAACCTGGTATTGGTGCTGGTCCGCACTTTACATGGCATGGTGTGCTGGTCCAACAACCTGGTATTGGTGCTGGTCCGCACTATACATGGCATGGTGTGCTGGTCCAACAACCTGGTAGTGGTGCTGGTCCGCGCTATACATGGCATGGTGTGCTGGTCCAACAACCTGGTAGTGGTGCTGGTCCGCACTATACATGGCATTGTGTGCTGGTCCAACAACCTGGTAGTGGTGCTGGTCCGCACTATACATGGCATGGTGTGCTGGTCCAACAACCTGGTATTGGTGCTGGTCCGCACTATACATGGCATGGTGTGCTGGTCCAACAACCTGGTAGTGGTGCTGGTCCGCACTATACATGGCATGGTGTGCTGGTCCAACAACCTGGTATTGGGGCTGGTCCGCACCGTACATGGCATGGTGTGCTGGTCCAACAACCTGGTATTGGTGCTGGTCCGCACTATACATGGCATGGTGTGCTGGTCCAACAACCTGGTATTGGGGCTGGTCCGCGCTATACATGGCATGGTGTGCTGGTCCAACAACCTGGTAGTGGTGCTGGTCTGCACTATACATGGCATGGTGTGCTGGTCCAACAACCTGGTATTGGTGCTGGTCCGCACTATACATGGCATGGTGTGCTGGTCCAACAACCTGGTATTGGTGCTGGTCCGCACTATACATGGCATGGTGTGCTGGTCCAACAACCTGGTAGTGGTGCTGGTCCGCACTATACATGGCATTGTGTGCTGGTCCAACAACCTGGTAGTGGTGCTGGTCCGCACTTTACATGGCATGGTGTGCTGGTCCAACAACCTGGTATTGGTGCTGGTCCGCGCTAGACATGGCATGGTGTGCTGGTCCAACAACCTGGTAGTGGTGCTGGTCCGCACTATACATGGCATGGTGTGCTGGTCCAACAACCTGGTAGTGGTGCTGGTCCGCACTATACATGGCATGGTGTGCTGGTCCAACAACCTGGTATTGGGGCTGGTCCGCACCGTACATGGCATGGTGTGCTGGTCCAACAACCTGGTATTGGTGCTGGTCCGCACTATACATGGCATGGTGTGCTGGTCCAACAACCTGGTATTGGTGCCGGTCCGCACTATACATGGCATGGTGTGCTGGTCCAACAACCTGGTATTGGGGCTGGTCCGCACTATACATGGCATGGTGTGCTGGTCCAACAACCTGGTAGTGGTGCTGGTCCGCACTATACATGGCATGGTGTGCTGGTCCAACAACGTGGTAGTGGTGCTGGTCCGCACTATACATGGCATGGTGTGCTGGTCCAACAACCTGGTAGTGGTGCTGGTCCGCACTATACATGGCATGGTGTGCTGGTCCAACAACCTGGTATTGGTGCTGGTCCGCACTATACATGGCATGGTGTGCTGGTCCAACAACCTGGTAGTGGTGCTGGTCCGCACTATACATGGCATGGTGTGCTGGTCCAACAACCTGGTAGTGGTGCTGGTCCGCACTATACATGGCATGGTGTGCTGGTCCAACAACCTGGTATTGGTGCTGGTCCGCACTATACATGGCATGGTGTGCTGGTCCAACAACCTGGTATTGGTGCTGGTCCGCACCATACATGGCATGGTGTGCTGGTCCAACAACCTGGTATTGGTGCTGGTCCGCACTATACATGGCATGGTGTGCTGGTCCAACAACCTGGTATTGGGGCTGGTCCGCACTTTACATGGCATGGTGTGCTGGTCCAACAACCTGGTATTGGTGCTGGTCCGCACTATACATGGCATGGTGTGCTGGTCCAACAACCTGGTAGTGGTGCTGGTCCGCACTATACATGGCATGGTGTGCTGGTCCAACAACCTGGTATTGGTGCTGGTCCGCACTATACATGGCATGGTGTGCTGGTCCAACAACCTGGTATTGGGGCTGGTCCGCACCATACATGGCATGGTGTGCTGGTCCAACAACCTGGTATTGGTGCTGGTTCGCACTATACATGGCATGGTGTGCTGGTCCAACGGCCTGGTATTGGGGCTGGTCCGCACCATACATGGCATGGTGTGCTGGTCCAACAACCTGGTATTGGTGCTGGTCCGCACTATACATGGCATGGTGTGCTGGTCCAACAACCTGGTATTGGTGCTGGTCCGCACTATACATGGCATGGTGTGCTGGTCCAACAACCTGGTATTGGGGCTGGTCCGCACTATACATGGCATGGTGTGCTGGTCCAACAACCTGGTATTGGTGCTGGTCCGCACTATACATGGCATGGTGTGCTGGTCCAACAACCTGGTATTGGTGCTGGTCCGCGCTATACATGGCATGGTGTGCTGGTCCAACAACCTGGTATTGGGGCTGGTCCGCACCATACATGGCATGGTGTGCTGGTCCAACAACCTGGTAGTGGTGCTGGTCCGCACTATACATGGCATGGTGTGCTGGTCCAACAACCTGGTAGTGGTGCTGGTCCGCACTATACATGGCATGGTGTGCTGGTCCAACAACCTGGTAGTGGTGCTGGTCCGCAATATACATGGCATGGTGTGTTGGTCCAACAACCTGGTAGTGGTGCTGGTCCGCACTATACATGGCATGGTGTGCTGGTCCAACAACCTGGTATTGGTGCTGGTCCGCACTATACATGGCATGGTGTGCTGGTCCAACAACCTGGTAGTGGTGCTGGTCCGCACCATACATGGCATGGTGTGCTGGTCCAACAACCTGGTAGTGGTGCTGGTCCGCACTATACATGGCATGGTGTGCTGGTCCAACAACCTGGTATTGGGGCTGGTCCGCACTATACATGGCATGGTGTGCTGGTCCAACAACCTGGTATTGGTGCTGGTCCGCACTATACATGGCATGGTGTGCTGGTCCAACAACCTGGTATTGGGGCTGGTCCGCACTATACATGGCATGGTGTGCTGGTCCAACAACCTGGTATTGGTGCTGGTCCGCGCTATACATGGCATGGTGTGCTGGTCCAACAACCTGGTATTGGTGCTGGTCCGCACTATACATGGCATGGTGTGCTGGTCCAACAACCTGGTAGTGGTGCTGGTCCGCACTATACATGGCATGGTGTGCTGGTCCAACAACCTGGTATTGGTGCTGGTCCGCACTATACATGGCATGGTGTGCTGGTCCAACAACCTGGTAGTGGTGCTGGTCCGCACTATACATGGCATGGTGTGCTGGTCCAACAACCTGGTAGTGGTGCTGGTCCGCACTATACATGGCATGGTGTGCTGGTCCAACAACCTGGTAGTGGTGCTGGTCCGCACTATACATGGCATGGTGTGCTGGTCCAACAACCTGGTATTGGTGCTGGTCCGCACTATACCTGGCATGGTGTGCTGGTCCAACAACCTGGTATTGGTGCTGGTCCGCACTAT
This sequence comes from Eutreptiella sp. 'Long Island Sound 2002', assembly GCA_964036045.1. NCBI lineage: Eukaryota > Euglenozoa > Euglenophyceae > Eutreptiales > Eutreptiaceae > Eutreptiella > Eutreptiella sp. 'Long Island Sound 2002'. The sequence continues at coordinate 121,386,781 of OZ038383.1, read as the reverse complement.
ACATGGCATGGTGTGCTGGTCCAACAACCTGGTATTGGTGCTGGTCCGCACTATACATGGCATGGTGTGCTGGTCCAACAACCTGGTATTGGGGCTGGTCCGCACTTTACATGGCATGGTGTGCTGGTCCAACAACCTGGTATTGGTGCTGGTCCGCACTATACATGGCATGGTGTGCTGGTCCAACAACCTGGTAGTGGTGCTGGTCCGCACTATACATGGCATGGTGTGCTGGTCCAACAACCTGGTATTGGTGCTGGTCCGCACTATACATGGCATGGTGTGCTGGTCCAACAACCTGGTATTGGGGCTGGTCCGCACCATACATGGCATGGTGTGCTGGTCCAACAACCTGGTATTGGTGCTGGTTCGCACTATACATGGCATGGTGTGCTGGTCGGACGGCCTGGTATTGGGGCTGGTCCGCACCATACATGGCATGGTGTGCTGGTCCAACAACCTGGTATTGGTGCTGGTCCGCACTATACATGGCATGGTGTGCTGGTCCAACAACCTGGTAGTGGTGCTGGTCCGCACTATACATGGCATGGTGTGCTGGTCCAACAACCTGGTAGTGGTGCTGGTCCGCACTATACATGGCATGGTGTGCTGGTCCAACAACCTGGTATTGGTGCTGGTCCGCACTATACATGGCATGGTGTGCTGGTCCAACAACCTGGTATTGGTGCTGGTCCGCACTATACATGGCATGGTGTGCTGGTCCAACAACCTGGTATTGGTGCTGGTTCGCACTATACATGGCATGGTGTGCTGGTCGGACGGCCTGGTATTGGGGCTGGTCCGCACCATACATGGCATGGTGTGCTGGTCCAACAACCTGGTATTGGTGCTGGTCCGCACTATACATGGCATGGTGTGCTGGTCCAACAACCTGGTATTGGTGCTGGTCCGCGCTATACATGGCATGGTGTGCTGGTCCAACAACCTGGTATTGGTGCTGGTCCGCACTATACATGGCATGGTGTGCTGGTCCAACAACCTGGTAGTGGTGCTGGTCCGCACTATACATGGCATGGTGTGCTGGTCCAACAACCTGGTATTGGTGCTGGTCCGCACTATACATGGCATTGTGTGCTGGTCCAACAACCTGGTATTGGTGCTGGTCCGCGCTATACATGGCATGGTGTGCTGGTCCAACAACCTGGTATTGGTGCTGGTCCGCACTATACATGGCATGGTGTGCTGGTTCAACAACCTGGTATTGGTGCTGGTCCGCACTATACATGGCATGGTGTGCTGGTCCAACAACCTGGTAGTGGTGCTGGTCCGCACTATACATGGCATTGTGTGCTGGGCCAACAACCTGGTAGTGGTGGTGGTCCGCGCTACACATGGCATGGTGTGCCCGTCCAACAACCTGGTATTGGTGCTGGTCCGCACTATACATGGCATGGTGTGCTGGTCCAACAACCTGGTATTGGTGCTGGTCCGCACTATACATGGCATGGTGTGCTGGTCCAACAACCTGGTATTGGGGCTGGTCCGCGCTATACATGGCATGGTGTGCTGGTCCAACAACCTGGTAGTGGTGCTGGTCCGCACTATACATGGCATGGTGTGCTGGTCCAACAACCTGGTATTGGTGCTGGTCCGCACTATACATGGCATGGTGTGCTGGTCCAACAACCTGGTATTGGTGCTGGTCCGCACTATACATGGCATGGTGTGCTGGTCCAACAACCTGGTAGTGGTGCTGGTCCGCACTATACATGGCATGGTGTGCTGGTCCAACAACCTGGTATTGGTGCTGGTCCGCACTATACATGGCATGGTGTGCTGGTCCAACAACCTGGTAATGGTGCTGGTCCGCACTATACATGGCATGGTGTGCTGGTCCAACAACCTGGTAGTGGTGCTGGTCCGCACTATACATGGCATGGTGTGCTGGTCCAACAACCTGGTATTGGGGCTGGTCCGCACCGTACATGGCATGGTGTGCTGGTCCAACAACCTGGTATTGGTGCTGGTCCGCACTATACATGGCATGGTGTGCTGGTCCAACAACCTGGTATTGGGGCTGGTCCGCACTATACATGGCATGGTGTGCTGGTCCAACAACCTGGTAGTGGTGCTGGTCCGCACTATACATGGCATTGTGTGCTGGTCCAACAACCTGGTAGTGGTGCTGGTCCGCACTTTACATGGCATGGTGTGCTGGTCCAACAACCTGGTATTGGTGCTGGTCCGCACTATACATGGCATGGTGTGCTGGTCCAACAACCTGGTAATGGTGCTGGTCCGCACTATACATGGCATGGTGTGCTGGTCCAACAACCTGGTAGTGGTGCTGGTCCGCACTATACATGGCATGGTGTGCTGGTCCAACAACCTGGTATTGGGGCTGGTCCGCACCGTACATGGCATGGTGTGTTGGTCCAACAACCTGGTATTGGTGCTGGTCCGCACTATACATGGCATGGTGTGCTGGTCCAACAACCTGGTATTGGGGCTGGTCCGCACTATACATGGCATGGTGTGCTGGTCCAACAACCTGGTAGTGGTGCTGGTCCGCACTATACATGGCATGGTGTGCTGGTCCAACAACCTGGTAGTGGTGCTGGTCCGCACTATACATGGCATGGTGTGCTGGTCCAACAACCTGGTATTGGTGCTGGTCCGCACTATACATGGCATGGTGTGCTGGTCCAACAACCTGGTATTGGTGCTGGTCCGCACTATACATGGCATGGTGTGCTGGTCCAACAACCTGGTAGTGGTGCTGGTCCGCACTATACATGGCATGGTGTGCTGGTCCAACAACCTGGTAGTGGTGCTGGTCCGCACTATACATGGCATGGTGTGCTGGTCCAACAACCTGGTATTGGTGCTGGTCCGCACTATACATGGCATGGTGTGCTGGTCCAACAACCTGGTATTGGTGCTGGTCCGCACCATACATGGCATGGTGTGCTGGTCCAACAACCTGGTATTGGTGCTGGTCCGCACTATACATGGCATGGTGTGCTGGTCCAACAACCTGGTATTGGGGCTGGTCCGCACTTTACATGGCATGGTGTGCTGGTCCAACAACCTGGTATTGGTGCTGGTCCGCACTATACATGGCATGGTGTGCTGGTCCAACAACCTGGTAGTGGTGCTGGTCCGCACTATACATGGCATGGTGTGCTGGTCCAACAACCTGGTATTGGTGCTGGTCCGCACTATACATGGCATGGTGTGCTGGTCCAACAACCTGGTATTGGGGCTGGTCCGCACCATACATGGCATGGTGTGCTGGTCCAACAACCTGGTATTGGTGCTGGTTCGCACTATACCTGGCATGGTGTGCTGGTCCAACGGCCTGGTATTGGGGCTGGTCCGCACCATACATGGCATGGTGTGCTGGTCCAACAACCTGGTATTGGTGCTGGTCCGCACTATACATGGCATGGTGTGCTGGTCCAACAACCTGGTATTGGTGCTGGTCCGCGCTATACATGGCATGGTGTGCTGGTCCAACAACCTGGTATTGGTGCTGGTCCGCACTATACATGGCATGGTGTGCTGGTCCAACAACCTGGTAGTGGTGCTGGTCCGCACTATACATGGCATGGTGTGCTGGTCCAACAACCTGGTATTGGTGCTGGTCCGCACTATACATGGCATGGTGTGCTGGTCCAACAACCTGGTAGTGGTGCTGGTCCGCACTATACATGGCATGGTGTGCTGGTCCAACAACCTGGTATTGGTGCTGGTCCGCGCTATACATGGCATGGTGTGCTGGTCCAACAACCTGGTATTGGTGCTGGTCCGCACTATACATGGCATGGTGTGCTGGTCCAACAACCTGGTATTGGTGCTGGTCCGCACTATACATGGCATGGTGTGCTGGTCCAACAACCTGGTAGTGGTGCTGGTCCGCACTATACATGGCATTGTGTGCTGGTCCAACAACCTGGTAGTGGTGCTGGTCCGCGCTATACATGGCATGGTGTGCTGGTCCAACAACCTGGTATTGGTGCTGGTCCGCACTATACATGGCATGGTGTGCTGGTCCAACAACCTGGTATTGGGGCTGGTCCGCACTATACATGGCATGGTGTGCTGGTCCAACAACCTGGTAGTGGTGCTGGTCCGCACTATACATGGCATGGTGTGCTGGTCCAACAACCTGGTAGTGGTGCTGGTCCGCACTATACATGGCATGGTGTGCTGGTCCAACAACCTGGTATTGGTGCTGGTCCGCACTATACATGGCATGGTGTGCTGGTCCAACAACCTGGTATTGGTGCTGGTCCGCACTATACATGGCATGGTGTGCTGGTCCAACAACCTGGTAGTGGTGCTGGTCCGCACTATACATGGCATGGTGTGCTGGTCCAACAACCTGGTAGTGGTGCTGGTCCGCACTATACATGGCATGGTGTGCTGGTCCAACAACCTGGTATTGGTGCTGGTCCGCACTATACATGGCATGGTGTGCTGGTCCAACAACCTGGTATTGGTGCTGGTCCGCACCATACATGGCATGGTGTGCTGGTCCAACAACCTGGTATTGGTGCTGGTCCGCACTATACATGGCATGGTGTGCTGGTCCAACAACCTGGTATTGGGGCTGGTCCGCACTTTACATGGCATGGTGTGCTGGTCCAACAACCTGGTATTGGTGCTGGTCCGCACTATACATGGCATGGTGTGCTGGTCCAACAACCTGGTAGTGGTGCTGGTCCGCACTATACATGGCATGGTGTGCTGGTCCAACAACCTGGTATTGGTGCTGGTCCGCACTATACATGGCATGGTGTGCTGGTCCAACAACCTGGTATTGGGGCTGGTCCGCACCATACATGGCATGGTGTGCTGGTCCAACAACCTGGTATTGGTGCTGGTTCGCACTATACCTGGCATGGTGTGCTGGTCCAACGGCCTGGTATTGGGGCTGGTCCGCACCATACATGGCATGGTGTGCTGGTCCAACAACCTGGTATTGGTGCTGGTCCGCACTATACATGGCATGGTGTGCTGGTCCAACAACCTGGTATTGGTGCTGGTCCGCGCTATACATGGCATGGTGTGCTGGTCCAACAACCTGGTATTGGTGCTGGTCCGCACTATACATGGCATGGTGTGCTGGTCCAACAACCTGGTAGTGGTGCTGGTCCGCACTATACATGGCATGGTGTGCTGGTCCAACAACCTGGTATTGGTGCTGGTCCGCACTATACATGGCATGGTGTGCTGGTCCAACAACCTGGTAGTGGTGCTGGTCCGCACTATACATGGCATGGTGTGCTGGTCCAACAACCTGGTATTGGTGCTGGTCCGCGCTATACATGGCATGGTGTGCTGGTCCAACAACCTGGTATTGGTGCTGGTCCGCACTATACATGGCATGGTGTGCTGGTCCAACAACCTGGTATTGGTGCTGGTCCGCACTATACATGGCATGGTGTGCTGGTCCAACAACCTGGTAGTGGTGCTGGTCCGCACTATACATGGCATTGTGTGCTGGTCCAACAACCTGGTAGTGGTGCTGGTCCGCGCTATACATGGCATGGTGTGCTGGTCCAACAACCTGGTATTGGTGCTGGTCCGCACTATACATGGCATGGTGTGCTGGTCCAACAACCTGGTATTGGTGCTGGTCCGCACTATACATGGCATGGTGTGCTGGTCCAACAACCTGGTATTGGGGCTGGTCCGCACCATACATGGCATGGTGTGCTGGTCCAACAACCTGGTATTGGTGCTGGTTCGCACTATACCTGGCATGGTGTGCTGGTCCAACGGCCTGGTATTGGGGCTGGTCCGCACCATACATGGCATGGTGTGCTGGTCCAACAACCTGGTATTGGTGCTGGTCCGCACTATACATGGCATGGTGTGCTGGTCCAACAACCTGGTATTGGTGCTGGTCCGCGCTATACATGGCATGGTGTGCTGGTCCAACAACCTGGTATTGGTGCTGGTCCGCACTATACATGGCATGGTGTGCTGGTCCAACAACCTGGTAGTGGTGCTGGTCCGCACTATACATGGCATGGTGTGCTGGTCCAACAACCTGGTATTGGTGCTGGTCCGCACTATACATGGCATGGTGTGCTGGTCCAACAACCTGGTAGTGGTGCTGGTCCGCACTATACATGGCATGGTGTGCTGGTCCAACAACCTGGTATTGGTGCTGGTCCGCGCTATACATGGCATGGTGTGCTGGTCCAACAACCTGGTATTGGTGCTGGTCCGCACTATACATGGCATGGTGTGCTGGTCCAACAACCTGGTATTGGTGCTGGTCCGCACTATACATGGCATGGTGTGCTGGTCCAACAACCTGGTAGTGGTGCTGGTCCGCACTATACATGGCATTGTGTGCTGGTCCAACAACCTGGTAGTGGTGCTGGTCCGCGCTATACATGGCATGGTGTGCTGGTCCAACAACCTGGTATTGGTGCTGGTCCGCACTATACATGGCATGGTGTGCTGGTCCAACAACCTGGTATTGGTGGTGGTCCGCACTATACATGGCATGGTGTGCTGGTCCAACGACCTGGTAATGGTGCTGGTCCGCACTATACATGGCATGGTGTGCTGGTCCAACAACCTGGTAGTGGTGCTGGTCCGCACTATACATGGCATGGTGTGCTGGTCCAACAACCTGGTATTGGGGCTGGTCCGCACGTACATGGCATGGTGTGCTGGTCCAACAACCTGGTATTGGTGCTGGTCCGCACTATACATGGCATGGTGTGCTGGTCCAACAACCTGGTATTGGGGCTGGTCCGCACTATACATGGCATGGTGTGCTGGTCCAACAACGTGGTAGTGGTGCTCGTCCGCACTATACATGGCATGGTGTGCTGGTCCAACAACCTGGTAGTGGTGCTGGTCCGCACTATACATGGCATGGTGTGCTGGTCCAACAAACTGGTATTGGTGCTGGTCCGCACTATACATGGCATGGTGTGCTGGTCCTACAACCTGGTATTGGTGCTGGTCCGCACTATACATGGCATGGTGTGCTGGTCCAACAACCTGGTATTGGTGCTGGTCCGCGCTATACATGGCATGGTGTGCTGGTCCAACAACCTGGTATTGGTGCTGGTCCGCACTATACATGGCATGGTGTGCTGGTCCAACAACCTGGTAGTGGTGCTGGTCCGCACTATACATGGCATGGTGTGCTGGTCCAACAACCTGGTATTGGTGCTGGTCCGCACTATACATGGCATGGTGTGCTGGTCCAACAACCTGGTAGTGGTGCTGGTCCGCACTATACATGGCATGGTGTGCTGGTCCTACAACCTGGTATTGGTGCTGGTCCGCACTATACATGGCATGGTGTGCTGGTCCAACAACCTGGTATTGGTGCTGGTCCGCACTATACATGGCATGGTGTGCTGGTCCAACAACCTGGTATTGGTGCTGGTCCGCACTATACATGGCATGGTGTGCTGGTCCAACAACCTGGTAGTGGTGCTGGTCCGCACTATACATGGCATGGTGTGCTGGTCCAACAACCTGGTATTGGTGCTGGTCCGCACTATACATGGCATGGTGTGCTGGTCCAACAACCTGGTAGTGGTGCTGGTCCGCACTATACATGGCATTGTGTGCTGGTCCAACAACCTGGTAGTGGTGCTGGTCCGCGGTATACATGGCATGGTGTGCTGGTCCAACAACCTGGTATTGGTGCTGGTCCGCACTATACATGGCATTGTGTGCTGGTCCAACAACCTGGTAGTGGTGCTGGTCCGCACTATACATGGCATGGTGTGCTGGTCCAACAACCTGGTAATGGTGCTGGTCCGCACTATACATGGCATGGTGTGCTGGTCCAACAACCTGGTAGTGGTGCTGGTCCGCACTATACATGGCATGGTGTGCTGGTCCAACAACCTGGTATTGGGGCTGGTCCGCACCGTACATGGCATGGTGTGCTGGTCCAACAACCTGGTATTGGTGCTGGTCCGCACTATACATGGCATGGTGTGCTGGTCCAACAACCTGGTATTGGTGCTGGTCCGCACTATACATGGCATGGTGTGCTGGTCCAACAACCTGGTATTGGTGCTGGTCCGCACTATACATGGCATTGTGTGCTGGTCCAACAACCTGGTAGTGGTGCTGGTCCGCACTATACATGGCATGGTGTGCTGGTCCAACAACCTGGTATTGGTGCTGGTCCGCACTATACATGGCATGGTGTGCTGGTCCAACAACCTGGTATTGGTGCTGGTCCGCACTATACATGGCATGGTGTGCTGGTCCAACAACCTGGTAGTGGTGCTGGTCCGCACTATACATGGCATGGTGTGCTGGTCCAACAACCTGGTATTGGTGCTGGTCCGCACTATACATGGCATGGTGTGCTGGTCCAACAACCTGGTAGTGGTGCTGGTCCGCACTATACATGGCATTGTGTGCTGGTCCAACAACCTGGTAGTGGTGCTGGTCCGCGCTATACATGGCATGGTGTGCTGGTCCAACAACCTGGTATTGGTGCTGGTCCGCACTATACATGGCATTGTGTGCTGGTCCAACAACCTGGTAGTGGTGCTGGTCCGCACTATACATGGCATGGTGTGCTGGTCCAACAACCTGGTAATGGTGCTGGTCCGCACTATACATGGCATGGTGTGCTGGTCCAACAACCTGGTAGTGGTGCTGGTCCGCACTATACATGGCATGGTGTGCTGGTCCAACAACCTGGTAATGGTGCTGGTCCGCACTATACATGGCATGGTGTGCTGGTCCAACAACCTGGTAGTGGTGCTGGTCCGCACCGTACATGGCATGGTGTGCTGGTCCAACAACCTGGTATTGGTGCTGGTCCGCACTATACATGGCATGGTGTGCTGGTCCAACAACCTGGTATTGGTGCTGGTCCGCACTATACATGGCATGGTGTGCTGGTCCAACAACCTGGTAATGGTGCTGGTCCGCACTATACATGGCATGGTGTGCTGGTCCAACAACCTGGTAGTGGTGCTGGTCCGCACTATACATGGCATGGTGTGCTGGTCCAACAACCTGGTAATGGTGCTGGTCCGCACTATACATGGCATGGTGTGCTGGTCCAACAACCTGGTAGTGGTGCTGGTCCGCACCGTACATGGCATGGTGTGCTGGTCCAACAACCTGGTATTGGTGCTGGTCCGCACTATACATGGCATGGTGTGCTGGTCCAACAACCTGGTATTGGGGCTGGTCCGCACTATACATGGCATGGTGTGCTGGTCCAACAACGTGGTAGTGGTGCTGGTCCGCACCGTACATGGCATGGTGTGCTGGTCCAACAACCTGGTATTGGTGCTGGTCCGCACTATACATGGCATGGTGTGCTGGTCCAACAACCTGGTATTGGGGCTGGTCCGCACTATACATGGCATGGTGTGCTGGTCCAACAACCTGGTAGTGGTGCTGGTCCGCACTATACATGGCATGGTGTGCTGGTCCAACAACCTGGTATTGGGGCTGGTCCGCACCGTACATGGCATGGTGTGCTGGTCCAACAACCTGGTATTGGTGCTGGTCCGCACTATACATGGCATGGTGTGCTGGTCCAACAACCTGGTATTGGTGCTGGTCCGCACTATACATGGCATGGTGTGCTGGTCCAACAACCTGGTATTGGTGCTGGTCCGCACTATACATGGCATTGTGTGCTGGTCCAACAACCTGGTAGTGGTGCTGGTCCGCACTATACATGGCATGGTGTGCTGGTCCAACAACCTGGTATTGGTGCTGGTCCGCACTATACATGGCATGGTGTGCTGGTCCAACAACCTGGTATTGGTGCTGGTCCGCACTATACATGGCATGGTGTGCTGGTCCAACAACCTGGTAGTGGTGCTGGTCCGCACTATACATGGCATGGTGTGCTGGTCCAACAACCTGGTATTGGTGCTGGTCCGCACTATACATGGCATGGTGTGCTGGTCCAACAACCTGGTAGTGGTGCTGGTCCGCACTATACATGGCATTGTGTGCTGGTCCAACAACCTGGTAGTGGTGCTGGTCCGCGCTATACATGGCATGGTGTGCTGGTCCAACAACCTGGTATTGGTGCTGGTCCGCACTATACATGGCATTGTGTGCTGGTCCAACAACCTGGTAGTGGTGCTGGTCCGCACTATACATGGCATGGTGTGCTGGTCCAACAACCTGGTAATGGTGCTGGTCCGCACTATACATGGCATGGTGTGCTGGTCCAACAACCTGGTAGTGGTGCTGGTCCGCACTATACATGGCATGGTGTGCTGGTCCAACAACCTGGTAATGGTGCTGGTCCGCACTATACATGGCATGGTGTGCTGGTCCAACAACCTGGTAGTGGTGCTGGTCCGCACCGTACATGGCATGGTGTGCTGGTCCAACAACCTGGTATTGGTGCTGGTCCGCACTATACATGGCATGGTGTGCTGGTCCAACAACCTGGTATTGGTGCTGGTCCGCACTATACATGGCATGGTGTGCTGGTCCAACAACCTGGTAATGGTGCTGGTCCGCACTATACATGGCATGGTGTGCTGGTCCAACAACCTGGTAGTGGTGCTGGTCCGCACTATACATGGCATGGTGTGCTGGTCCAACAACCTGGTAATGGTGCTGGTCCGCACTATACATGGCATGGTGTGCTGGTCCAACAACCTGGTAGTGGTGCTGGTCCGCACCGTACATGGCATGGTGTGCTGGTCCAACAACCTGGTATTGGTGCTGGTCCGCACTATACATGGCATGGTGTGCTGGTCCAACAACCTGGTATTGGGGCTGGTCCGCACTATACATGGCATGGTGTGCTGGTCCAACAACGTGGTAGTGGTGCTCGTCCGCACTATACATGGCATGGTGTGCTGGTCCAACAACCTGGTAGTGGTGCTGGTCCGCACTATACATGGCATGGTGTGCTGGTCCAACAACCTGGTATTGGTGCTGGTCCGCACTATACATGGCATGGTGTGCTGGTCCAACAACCTGGTATTGGTGCTGGTCCGCACTATACATGGCATGGTGTGCTGGTGCAACAACCTGGTAGTGGTGCTGGTCCGCACTATACCTGGCATGGTGTGCTGGTCCAACAACCTGGTAGTGGTGCTGGTCCGCACTATACATGGCATGGTGTGCTGGTCCAACAACCTGGTATTGGTGCTGGTCCGCACTTTACATGGCATGGTGTGCTGGTCCAACAACCTGGTATTGGTGCTGGTCCGCACTATACATGGCATGGTGTGCTGGTCCAACAACCTGGTAGTGGTGCTGGTCCGCACTATACATGGCATGGTGTGCTGGTCCAACAACCTGGTATTGGTGCTGGTCCGCACTATACATGGCATGGTGTGCTGGTCCATCAACCTGGTATTGGGGCTGGTCCGCACCATACATGGCATGGTGTGCTGGTCCAACAACCTGGTAGTGGTGCTGGTCCGCACTATACATGGCATGGTGTGCTGGTCCAACAACCTGGTATTGGTGCTGGTCCGCACTATACATGGCATGGTGTGCTGGTCCAACAACCTGGTAGTGGTGCTGGTCCGCACTATACATGGCATTGTGTGCTGGTCCAACAACCTGGTAGTGGTGCTGGTCCGCACTATACATGGCATGGTGTGCTGGTCCAACAACCTGGTATTGGTGCTGGTCCGCACTTTACATGGCATGGTGTGCTGGTCCAACAACCTGGTATTGGTGCTGGTCCGCACTATACATGGCATTGTGTGCTGGTCCAACAACCTGGTAGTGGTGCTGGTCCGCACTATACATGGCATGGTGTGCTGGTCCAACAACCTGGTATTGGTGCTGGTCCGCACTATACATGGCATGGTGTGCTGGTCCAACAACCTGGTATTGGTGCTGGTCCGCACTATACATGGCATGGTGTGCTGGTCCAACAACCTGGTAGTGGTGCTGGTCCGCACTATACATGGCATGGTGTGCTGGTCCAACAACCTGGTATTGGTGCTGGTCCGCACTATACATGGCATGGTGTGCTGGTCCAACAACCTGGTAGTGGTGCTGGTCCGCACTATACATGGCATTGTGTGCTGGTCCAACAACCTGGTAGTGGTGCTGGTCCGCGCTATACATGGCATGGTGTGCTGGTCCAACAACCTGGTATTGGTGCTGGTCCGCACTATACATGGCATTGTGTGCTGGTCCAACAACCTGGTAGTGGTGCTGGTCCGCACTATACATGGCATGGTGTGCTGGTCCAACAACCTGGTAATGGTGCTGGTCCGCACTATACATGGCATGGTGTGCTGGTCCAACAACCTGGTAGTGGTGCTGGTCCGCACTATACATGGCATGGTGTGCTGGTCCAACAACCTGGTAATGGTGCTGGTCCGCACTATACATGGCATGGTGTGCTGGTCCAACAACCTGGTAGTGGTGCTGGTCCGCACCGTACATGGCATGGTGTGCTGGTCCAACAACCTGGTATTGGTGCTGGTCCGCACTATACATGGCATGGTGTGCTGGTCCAACAACCTGGTATTGGGGCTGGTCCGCACTATACATGGCATGGTGTGCTGGTCCAACAACGTGGTAGTGGTGCTCGTCCGCACTATACATGGCATGGTGTGCTGGTCCAACAACCTGGTAGTGGTGCTGGTCCGCACTATACATGGCATGGTGTGCTGGTCCAACAACCTGGTATTGGTGCTGGTCCGCACTATACATGGCATGGTGTGCTGGTCCAACAACCTGGTATTGGTGCTGGTCCGCACTATACATGGCATGGTGTGCTGGTGCAACAACCTGGTAGTGGTGCTGGTCCGCACTATACCTGGCATGGTGTGCTGGTCCAACAACCTGGTAGTGGTGCTGGTCCGCACTATACATGGCATGGTGTGCTGGTCCAACAACCTGGTATTGGTGCTGGTCCGCACTTTACATGGCATGGTGTGCTGGTCCAACAACCTGGTATTGGTGCTGGTCCGCACTATACATGGCATGGTGTGCTGGTCCAACAACCTGGTAGTGGTGCTGGTCCGCACTATACATGGCATGGTGTGCTGGTCCAACAACCTGGTATTGGTGCTGGTCCGCACTATACATGGCATGGTGTGCTGGTCCATCAACCTGGTATTGGGGCTGGTCCGCACCATACATGGCATGGTGTGCTGGTCCAACAACCTGGTATTGGTGCTGGTTCGCACTATACCTGGCATGGTGTGCTGGTCCAACGGCCTGGTATTGGGGCTGGTCCGCACCATACATGGCATGGTGTGCTGGTCCAACAACCTGGTATTGGTGCTGGTCCGCACTATACATGGCATGGTGTGCTGGTCCAACAACCTGGTATTGGTGCTGGTCCGCGCTATACATGGCATGGTGTGCTGGTCCAACAACCTGGTAGTGGTGCTGGTCCGCGCTATACATGGCATGGTGTGCTGGTCCAACAACCTGGTATTGGTGCTGGTCCGCACTATACATGGCATGGTGTGCTGGTCCAACAACCTGGTATTGGTGCTGGTCCGCACTATACATGGCATGGTGTGCTGGTCCAACAACCTGGTAGTGGTGCTGGTCCGCACTATACATGGCATTGTGTGCTGGTCCAACAACCTGGTAATGGTGCTGGTCCGCACTATACATGGCATGGTGTGCTGGTCCAACAACCTGGTAGTGGTGCTGGTCCGCACTATACATGGCATGGTGTGCTGGTCCAACAACCTGGTAATGCTGCTGGTCCGCACTATACATGGCATGGTGTGCTGGTCCAACAACCTGGTAGTGGTGCTGGTCCGCACTATACATGGCATGGTGTGCTGGTCCAACAACCTGGTATTGGGGCTGGTCCGCACCGTACATGGCATGGTGTGCTGGTCCAACAACCTGGTATTGGTGCTGGTCCGCACTATACATGGCATGGTGTGCTGGTCCAACAACCTGGTATTGGGGCTGGTCCGCACTATACATGGCATGGTGTGCTGGTCCAACAACGTGGTAGTGGTGCTCGTCCGCACTATACATGGCATGGTGTGCTGGTCCAACAACCTGGTAGTGGTGCTGGTCCGCACTATACATGGCATGGTGTGCTGGTCCAACAACCTGGTATTGGTGCTGGTCCGCACTATACATGGCATGGTGTGCTGGTCCAACAACCTGGTATTGGTGCTGGTCCGCACTATACATGGCATGGTGTGCTGGTCCAACAACCTGGTAGTGGTGCTGGTCCGCACTATACCTGGCATGGTGTGCTGGTCCAACAACCTGGTATTGGGGCTGGTCCGCACTATACATGGCATGGTGTGCTGGTCCAACAACCTGGTATTGGGGCTGGTCCGCACTATACATGGCATGGTGTGCTGGTCCAACAACCTGGTAGTGGTGCTGGTCCGCACTATACATGGCATGGTGTGCTGGTCCAACAACCTGGTATTGGTGCTGGTCCGCACTTTACATGGCATGGTGTGCTGGTCCAACAACCTGGTATTGGTGCTGGTCCGCACTATACATGGCATGGTGTGCTGGTCCAACAACCTGGTATTGGTGCTGGTCCGCACTATACATGGCATGGTGTGCTGGTCCAACAACCTGGTATTGGGGCTGGTCCGCACTATACATGGCATGGTGTGCTGGTCCAACAACCTGGTAGTGGTGCTGGTCCGCACTATACATGGCATGGTGTGCTGGTCCAACAACCTGGTATTGGTGCTGGTCCGCACTATACATGGCATGGTGTGCTGGTCCAACAACCTGGTATTGGTGCTGGTCCGCACTATACATGGCATGGTGTGCTGGTCCAACAACCTGGTATTGGGGCTGGTCCGCACCATACATGGCATGGTGTGCTGGTCCAACAACCTGGTATTGGTGCTGGTTCGCACTATACCTGGCATGGTGTGCTGGTCCAACGGCCTGGTATTGGGGCTGGTCCGCACCATACATGGCATGGTGTGCTGGTCCAACAACCTGGTATTGGTGCTGGTCCGCACTATACATGGCATGGTGTGCTGGTCCAGCAACCTGGTAGTGGTGCTGGTCCGCACTATACATGGCATGGTGTGCTGGTCCAACAACCTGGTATTGGGGCTGGTCCGCACCGTACATGGCATGGTGTGCTGGTCCAACAACCTGGTATTGGTGCTGGTCCGCACTATACATGGCATGGTGTGCTGGTCCAACAACCTGGTATTGGGGCTGGTCCGCACTATACATGGCATGGTGTGCTGGTCCAACAACGTGGTAGTGGTGCTCGTCCGCACTATACATGGCATGGTGTGCTGGTCCAACAACCTGGTAGTGGTGCTGGTCCGCACTATACATGGCATGGTGTGCTGGTCCAACAACCTGGTATTGGTGCTGGTCCGCACTATACATGGCATGGTGTGCTGGTCCAACAACCTGGTATTGGTGCTGGTCCGCACTATACATGGCATGGTGTGCTGGTCCAACAACCTGGTAGTGGTGCTGGTCCGCACTATACCTGGCATGGTGTGCTGGTCCAACAACCTGGTATTGGGGCTGGTCCGCACTATACATGGCATGGTGTGCTGGTCCAACAACCTGGTATTGGGGCTGGTCCGCACTATACATGGCATGGTGTGCTGGTCCAACAACCTGGTAGTGGTGCTGGTCCGCACTATACATGGCATGGTGTGCTGGTCCAACAACCTGGTATTGGTGCTGGTCCGCACTTTACATGGCATGGTGTGCTGGTCCAACAACCTGGTATTGGTGCTGGTCCGCACTATACATGGCATGGTGTGCTGGTCCAACAACCTGGTATTGGTGCTGGTCCGCACTATACATGGCATGGTGTGCTGGTCCAACAACCTGGTATTGGGGCTGGTCCGCACTATACATGGCATGGTGTGCTGGTCCAACAACCTGGTAGTGGTGCTGGTCCGCACTATACATGGCATGGTGTGCTGGTCCAACAACCTGGTATTGGTGCTGGTCCGCACTATACATGGCATGGTGTGCTGGTCCAACAACCTGGTATTGGTGCTGGTCCGCACTATACATGGCATGGTGTGCTGGTCCAACAACCTGGTATTGGGGCTGGTCCGCACCATACATGGCATGGTGTGCTGGTCCAACAACCTGGTATTGGTGCTGGTTCGCACTATACCTGGCATGGTGTGCTGGTCCAACGGCCTGGTATTGGGGCTGGTCCGCACCATACATGGCATGGTGTGCTGGTCCAACAACCTGGTATTGGTGCTGGTCCGCACTATACATGGCATGGTGTGCTGGTCCAGCAACCTGGTATTGGTGCTGGTCCGCGCTATACATGGCATGGTGTGCTGGTCCAACAACCTGGTATTGGTGCTGGTCCGCGCTATACATGGCATGGTGTGCTGGTCCAACAACCTGGTATTGGTGCTGGTCCGCACTATACATGGCATGGTGTGCTGGTCCAACAACCTGGTATTGGTGCTGGTCCGCACTATACATGGCATGGTGTGCTGGTCCAACAACCTGGTAGTGGTGCTGGTCCGCACTATACATGGCATTGTGTGCTGGTCCAACAACCTGGTAGTGGTGCTGGTCCGCGCTATACATGGCATGGTGTGCTGGTCCAACAACCTGGTATTGGTGCTGGTCCGCACTATACATGGCATGGTGTGCTGGTCCAACAACCTGGTATTGGTGCTGGTCCGCGCTATACATGGCATGGTGTGCTGGTCCAACAACCTGGTAGTGGTGCTGGTCCGCACTATACATGGCATGGTGTGCTGGTCCAACAACCTGGTAGTGGTGCTGGTCCGCACTATACATGGCATGGTGTGCTGGTCCAACAACCTGGTATTGGTGCTGGTCCGCACTTTACATGGTATGGTGTGCTGGTCCAACAACCTGGTATTGGTGCTGGTCCGCACTATACATGGCATGGTGTGATGGTCCAACAACCTGGTAGTGGTGCTGGTCCGCACTATACATGGCATGGTGTGCTGGTCCAACAACCTGGTATTGGTGCTGGTCCGCACTATACATGGCATGGTGTGCTGGTCCAACAACCTGGTATTGGTGCTGGTCCGCACTATACATGGCATGGTGTGCTGGTCCAGCAACCTGGTATTGGTGCTGGTCCGCACCATACATGGCATGGTGTGCTGGTCCAACAACCTGGTATTGGTGCTGGTCCGCACCATACATGGCATGGTGTGCTGGTCCAGCAACCTGGTAGTGGTGCTGGTCTGCACTATACATGGCATGGTGTGCTGGTCCAACAACCTGGTATTGGTGCTGGTCCGCACTATACATGGCATGGTGTGCTGGTCCAACAACCTGGTATTGGTGCTGGTCCGCACTATACATGGCATGGTGTGCTGGTCCAACAACCTGGTAGTGGTGCTGGTCCGCACTATACATGGCATGGTGTGCTGGTCCAACAACCTGGTATTGGTGCTGGTCCGCACTATACATGGCATGGTGTGCTGGTCCAACAACCTGGTAGTGGTGCTGGTCCGCACTATACATGGCATGGTGTGCTGGTCCAACTACCTGGTAGTGGTGCTGGTCCGCACTATACATGGCATGGTGTGCTGGTCCAACAACCTGGTAGTGGTGCTGGTCCGCACTATACATGGCATGGTGTGCTGGTCCAACAACCTGGTAGTGGTGCTGGTCCGCACTATACATGGCATGGTGTGCTGGTCCAACAACCTGGTAGTGGTGCTGGTCCGCACTATACATGGCATGGTGTGCTGGTCCAACAACCTGGTAGTGGTGCTGGTCCGCACTATACATGGCATGGTGTGCTGGTCCAACAACCTAGTATTGGTGCTGGTCCGCACTATACATGGCATGGTGTGCTGGTCCAACAACCTGGTAGTGGTGCTGGTCCGCACTATACATGGCATGGTGTGATGGTCCAACAACCTGGTAGTGGTGCTGGTCCGCACTATACATGGCATTGTGTACTGGTCCAACAACCTGGTATTGGTGCTGGTCCGCACTATACATGGCATGGTGTGCTGGTCCAACAACCTGGTATTGGTGCTGGTCCGCACTATACATGGCATGGTGTGCTGGTCCAGCAACCTGGTATTGGTGCTGGTCCGCACCATACATGGCATGGTGTGCTGGTCCAACAACCTGGTATTGGTGCTGGTCCGCACCATACATGGCATGGTGTGCTGGTCCAACAACCTGGTAGTGGTGCTGGTCCGCACTATACATGGCATGGTGTGCTGGTCCAACAACCTGGTATTGGTGCTGGTCCGCACTATACATGGCATGGTGTGCTGGTCCAACAACCTGGTAGTGGTGCTGGTCCGCACTATACATGGCATGGTGTGCTGGTCCAACAACCTGGTAGTGGTGCTGGTCCGCACTATACATGGCATGGTGTGCTGGTCCAACAACCTGGTAGTGGTGCTGGTCCGCACTATACATGGCATGGTGTGCTGGTCCAACAACCTGGTAGTGGTGCTGGTCCGCACTATACATGGCATGGTGTGCTGGTCCAACAACCTGGTAGTGGTGCTGGTCCGCACTATACATGGCATGGTGTGCTGGTCCAACAACCTGGTAGTGGTGCTGGTCCGCACTATACATGGCATGGTGTGCTGGTCCAACAACCTGGTATTGGTGCTGGTCCGCACTATACATGGCATGGTGTGCTGGTCCAACAACCTGGTAGTGGTGCTGGTCCGCACTATACATGGCATGGTGTGCTGGTCCAACAACCTGGTAGTGGTGCTGGTCCGCACTATACATGGCATGGTGTGCTGGTCCAACAACCTGGTAGTGGTGCTGGTCCGCACTATACATGGCATGGTGTGCTGGTCCAACAACCTGGTAGTGGTGCTGGTCCGCACTATACATGGCATGGTGTGCTGGTCCAACAACCTGGTAGTGGTGCTGGTCCGCACTATACATGGCATGGTGTGCTGGTCCAACAACCTGGTATTGGTGCTGGTCCGCACTATACATGGCATGGTGTGCTGGTCCAACAACCTGGTAGTGGTGCTGGTCCGCACTATACATGGCATGGTGTGCTGGTCCAACAACCTGGTAGTGGTGCTGGTCCGCACTATACATGGCATGGTGTGCTGGTCCAACAACCTGGTAGTGGTGCTGGTCCGCACTATACATGGCATGGTGTGCTGGTCCAACAACCTGGTATTGGTGCTGGTCCGCACCATACATGGCATGGTGTGCTGGTCCAACAACCTGGTATTGGTGCTGGTCCGCACCATACATGGCATGGTGTGCTGGTCCAACAACCTGGTATTGGTGCTGGTCCGCACTATACATGGCATGGTGTGCTGGTCCAACAACCTAGTATTGGTGCTGGTCCGCACTATACATGGCATGGTGTGCTGGTCCAACAACCTGGTAGTGGTGCTGGTCCGCACTATACATGGCATGGTGTGCTGGTCCAACAACCTGGTATTGGTGCTGGTCCGCGCTATACATGGCATGGTGTGCTGGTCCAACAACCTGGTAGTGGTGCTGGTCCGCACTATACATGGCATGGTGTGCTGGTCCAACAACCTGGTATTGGTGCTGGTCCGCACTATACATGGCATGGTGTGCTGGTCCAACAACCTGGTATTGGTGCTGGTCCGCACTATACATGGCATGGTGTGCTGGTCCAACAACCTGGTAGTGGTGCTGGTCCGCACTATACATGGCATGGTGTGCTGGTCCAACAACCTGGTATTGGTGCTGGTCCGCACTATACATGGCATGGTGTGCTGGTCCAACAACCTGGTATTGGTGCTGGTCCGCGCTATACATGGCATGGTGTGCTGGTCCAACAACTTGGTATTGGTGCTGGTCCGCACTATACATGGCATGGTGTGCTGGTCCAACAACCTGGTATTGGTGCTGGTCCGCACTATACATGGCATGGTGTGCTGGTCCAACAACCTGGTAGTGGTGCTGGTCCGCACTATATATGGCATGGTGTGCTGGTCCAACAACCTGGTAGTGGTGCTGGTCCGCACTATACATGGCATGGTGTGCTGGTCCAACAACCTGGTATTGGTGCTGGTCCGCACTATACATGGCATGGTGTGCTGGTCCAACAACTTGGTATTGGTGCTGGTCCGCACTATACATGGCATGGTGTGCTGGTCCAACAACTTGGTATTGGTGCTGGTCCGCACTATACATGGCATTGTGTGCTGGTCCAACAACCTGGTAGTGGTGCTGGTCCGCACTATATATGGCATGGTGTGCTGGTCCAACAACCTGGTATTGGTGCTGGTCCGCACTATACATGGCATGGTGTGCTGGTCCAACAACCTGGTACTGGTGCTGGTCCGCACTATACATGGCATGGTGTGCTGGTCCAACAACCTGGTAGTGGTGCTGGTCCGCACTATACATGGCATGGTGTGCTGGTCCAACAACCTGGTATTGGTGCTGGTCCGCACTATACATGGCATGGTGTGCTGGTCCAACAACCTGGTAGTGGTGCTGGTCCGCACTATACATGGCATTGTGTGCTGGTCCAACAACCTGGTAGTGGTGCTGGTCCGCACTATACATGGCATGGTGTGCTGGTCCAACAACCTGGTAGTGGTGCTGGTCCGCACTATACATGGCATGGTGTGCTGGTCCAACAACCTGGTATTGGTGCTGGTCCGCACTATACATGGCATGGTGTGCTGGTCCAACAACCTGGTATTGGTGCTGGTCCGCACTATACATGGCATGGTGTGCTGGTCCAACAACCTGGTAGTGGTGCTGGTCCGCACTATACATGGCATGGTGTGCTGGTCCAGCAACCTGGTATTGGTGCTGGTCCGCGCTATACATGGCATGGTGTGCTGGTCCAACAACCTGGTAGTGGTGCTGGTCCGCACTATACATGGCATGGTGTGCTGGTCCAACAACCTGGTAGTGGTGCTGGTCCGCACTATACATGGCATGGTGTGCTGGTCCAACAACCTGGTAGTGGTGCTGGTCCGCACTATACATGGCATGGTGTGCTGGTCCAACAACCTGGTAGTGGTGCTGGTCCGCACCATACATGGCATGGTGTGCTGGTCCAACAACCTGGTAGTGGTGCTGGTCCGCACTATACATGGCATGGTGTGCTGGTCCAACAACCTGGTATTGGGGCTGGTCCGCACTATACATGGCATGGTGTGCTGGTCCAACAACCTGGTATTGGTGCTGGTCCGCACTATACATGGCATGGTGTGCTGGTCCAACAACCTGGTAGTGGTGCTGGTCCGCACTATACCTGGCATGGTGTGCTGGTCCAACAACCTGGTAGTGGTGCTGGTCCGCACTATACATGGCATGGTGTGCTGGTCCAACAACCTGGTATTGGTGCTGGTCCGCACTATACATGGCATGGTGTGCTGGTCCAACAACCTGGTATTGGTGCTGGTCCGCGCTATACATGGCATGGTGTGCTGGTCCAACAACCTGGTAGTGGTGCTGGTCCGTGCTGTTGGTGCCAGCACGATTGAACCTGATGTGAAGATCCCAGGGTGGAATGCAACTCCACGGGCGTGCAATCCATACGCTTTTGAGCAGCTGCCCTTCTCCCACGGCGCGGGTGAAACTCAATGGGCCCCCTGAGACCTGGTGCAACATCAATCACAGGGGCAGACTCTGGGAACAACATTGGATCGGTGCCAACCATTTGATCCCCCCATTTTGCTTCTGCTGGCAGTATTTGCAGGTCTCTTTTGCACGCTTGGATTTTGGATGAACATGGTTGCCCTCAGCTTTGCTGTGGTTTTCTGATGTGGTTTGGGTGCTTTGGCGCATCATGCATTACGGGGTCAGTGTGTTGCTGGAAATCCTGTCAAGGCACTGAGGGGGACGTGTGCCTTGCCCTCTCAGTTTCATTTGCAGTGGGTCCAAGCCCCCCTCATCCCCCAATTCAATATGCATCCTCCCCTCAGTTGCCGACCACTTTGTCTTTCTCATGCCTCTTTGGCATGTGCTCTGCCCTGTCCAGGCTCCACGCTGTAGTGTTGGAGTTCCACACGCCATGTGGTATGGCCTTTTTCTCTCATTTGTAACAGACAAACGATGTTGTGATGGGGTTGAAGTTCGGCAAGTACGCACGTGAGGACAACACGCTGGTGGTGGCGTATCGCTCAGGCACAATCCACATCAAGATGCTGCCTCGGTCTGTCTGTCTTTGCCCCTGTTCAGCACTCCCTTACTCCGTAGTCTAGGGGTCCAGAGGTCACATCCGGTGCCAAATGCACATCCGGTGCCTTATCACGGCACAGCACCGCCACGCCGGCAGTACCCCCAATCCTTGCCTGACACTTGGTGCTGACAGAAAGATATCAATGGGGCAGCATGTGGCCCTAGAGTGCCACAGAAAGTGTTAGAATGGGGATTCAGGAGTTGCTGTATTACTGGCTCCCGGAACATATGTGCCCTTTTATCCCCCAAGTCCTCCTGGGGTTGCCTGTCGTGTCATACGTTGCTGCATTGCGTGAGAGATGGGCAGATTGACACTTCAATTGACACTTCAATATCTTCAATTGTTTGCGGGATGGATGCTGCGGATTGCTGGGAACATTTGGGGGAGGAGGATCCATGAGGTTTGTGGCACCCGATGCTTCTACACTAGCCGCATATTGCGAGCCCTTTTTCTAGAATGCTACAATCCTTCAAACCACATCCTGCATACAGCGGCACAATGAACGAGGGCTAACAACAATGGCGTTGGATTTTGACCTCAGATATTTGTCAGCCCGTGGTTTTCAAGTGTCTTCGTCTTGATGGTTGCCTGGCAGTTGAAGCCAACCCTGTCAGCGCATCACAGCACTATTGGTTGTTGCAATGTATGCAATATATGTTTGCACGCGGTGACAGATATGTGCGCAGGGGTTGCGCACTGCACGCTTCAAAACTAAAAACAATGTTGGGTATGCCGACCAAAGTGGCGGCAACAAAGACTGGAAGCCCTGGGTTCAGACAAAGCAGAGAATGGGGACGATGGACACAAAGTTTTTGCAGGTTGCAGCAGCACAGCCTATGTGTGCACAATAGCACAGATGCTGGCGCACAGCCACAATCAGATACTTCATCTACATTGCCGTTATCACGTGCAGCATTTGCAGCCAATGGGCCACAGGGCCTCACAAATGGCTCAAAATGAGAGCTCTACGTGTGAAGCTGATGAACAGACTGGCAATGAATAGCCAAACAGCCTCCAAAGTGCAACTGCAACATTGCTCATTTTCAATATGCCCCAAGAACTGGGGCAAGCCTTCTTTTTGGTGGCTTGGATACCCCTTCCCATGGGGGCGGGGGTGCCTGCCTGCTTTTTGTTTTTTTTTTGAAATTCTGGGTGCCCTCAGCAGAACCCCCCGCCCCCCCCCAGTGGGGGTAGGCCAAGAGTGGGTTGGGATTTTTTTCTGGACAACATGTTCAAGCTATGAACACTCTGATGCACAGGGGTCACAGCTGATTGCAGTAGGTCATTGTAGTACTCGCCGTTAGAACAGATAGTCCTTGGATCCATCCCCTGGACACACAAATTTTTACATGGCAGTTGTGCCATGTTTTTCTCCATTTTTTCGTAGCTCATCATGAAAGTACTTTGCAATCAGCTGTGAGCCGTTCCCGATCTGATGCATCGTGTGTGGATGGATATTGGGTAGGTCCTGTGAACCAGGCGGTGAGCGGGTGCCTGCCTCCCGGGCTGGACCCCCCCCCCCCCGGGGGGTAGGGGTAGGACAAAAGCAGTGCCTCCCCTGAAAAAGTGCCTGCCTCCTACAAGTCTTCAGTGACCCCCCTTGTATCACAAAAAAGGCTTGAACTGGGGCCTGGGTATTGGTGGAGGGATGATGGGTATGGTTGGCTACCTTATGCAAGAGAAAAGGTGCCAATTTGTCGCAGCGCAGCTACAAGGCACAGTAGCTACAGGAGGATGGTCTTAGTTCTGGACGTAGATGCACCAGTAATCCAAGGGTCACAAAGACCTGAGGAGTGCCTAACAGTTGCATCCAACCGACCATTACCACAACACCACCAGCCATCAGTGCAATGGATGCCCAGATACCAATGGGACAAGTCACATCATATATCAATGGGATGGGCCATGTAGGGGCAGGGGGCATCAGCAGGGCCACGCACGCTCTCCCTTTGCCCAAGGTCCTCTACCACCTACAGAAACACTGCACACAAGGAGCACCCAGGACAGGATTTGGAGACCCCATGGAATAGGGGACTGCTCTGGGCAAGGTCCCAGTGATGTGTGACGTCAGGGATGTAAGAGGCAGATCTGACCCAAATAACGCCTCATGTTCTCCCCCTGTGCCCCAACAGTCTGGCCAGTCTGGAGGTGACCAAAGGACAGACATCCGGGCCGCCGCCAGAGCAGAACATCCCCATCCGGGTGCCAAAGAAAACCCGCTTGTACATTGAACAGACCCAGCGTGAGAAGGTCTCTACTCTACCCATGCTGCCGGCCTCCTCCGTCCCTCTTTGCCTGCTGCACCCCTCCCTCGTTCTGCGTCCTACACTATCATATTTATTGCGTCTGCCCGTGCATCCTGAGCCCCCTACATCACCTCAAAGAGACGTTGTTAGATCAAGTGCAGCCATGAATGCCACCTCCCCTTGTGTTTTCATATTGCAATTGGATCTTTGTCAACTTGTAAGATCACGCCGGCACCGAGTGCGGGATGGGTGGGCACGGAGGACGCTGATGGGGAATTCCAAGGGCCGCTGCCTCAAGGAGTACCCTGGGTTTTCGGCGTGCTTGCAACGCGTGACAGACACTAGATTGTCTCTTGGAAGGGGAATCTGAGGCCTGAGGCTGGATGAGTACCCAGAGCTATATTGCATACTCAGAATGCTTGCAGCTGAAGATCCTGGTGATGGCAACAATGATCGGACTAGTCGGTTCTGCATGGGGCGGTGCTGACCATGCAACAAGCCTGTAGGATGGGGGCTGCGGCAAGATGGAAGACCCCCCCCTTTGGCCGACCGTGACCTACAGGGGGGCAACGACGGGGGATGCAATAACCAGACCAAGGGGGGGCACAGGGGGTTGGCGGTGGTTAGTGTGGGCTTGGGGCGAGGCGTGTCGTGTGGGGGGTTCGGTCTGCTTTCAGGGGGCAGGTGGGACCTGACAACAGGGTGGCAGCTAGGGGCAAGCAAGTGGGGGTGGATTCGCAAATGGCCATGGGGTTGCAAATGCTCCGAATGGAAGGCAAATGGGAGTTCTGGCCATGCACACCGGCGAGCTCAAGATTGAAATTGAAGAGGTCAAAAAGCCGGGTTCAGCACCCCCCATCCCACCTTGTGAGCCAATGATTTGCAACCTTTCATGGGAGTCGGTGGAGGCCCTAGCAGCGGCCCCAAATGGATAAATGGATGGCCAGCCAATGTGTGCTCCCCATGGAGCTCTTTGGGTGCATTGCGGCCAAGGACACGCAATTTGGAGTTGGCTGGAGAGGGGGAGGTTTTAGAAAGTGGTTTTCACACGGATCGGGGTGTGTGTGTGTGTGTGTTTGTGTGTGTGTGTGTGTGTGTGTGTGTGCACATTACGAGAAGCTTATTTTGGGAGGTTTTCGGAGGGATGATGAAGAACCGCGGAGCTTATTGGGGAGAAGTGGGATGGAAACAGGCGACCATTGCAAGGATCCCCCCTCCCCACCCGATGGGAGAGGTCAGTTCTTTGAGGTCTACATCACTAGTCGTGCACCCCATCACTCAGCCAGTATTTTACAAGGGGATGGAGGTCGCCTACCCCGCTTTTCCCTTGATGGAGGGTTAGGATGCATGGAGCGGCGCCATCTCTTTTGTCCATTGCCCACTGCAGGGCCTTGGTAGGACAAACCCCCGCTGCACACACTGTGTAGGCCCCACCATGGGTTCTTTTTTGGATGAACACCTACTGCCGCACTCTGCCCAGGCCCCACTGCAGGGCCTTGGTAGGACAAACCCCCGCTGCACACAGCATGGGCGGTGAACCCCTGAAACAACTGGCAAATTGCCTCAGCATGCTGTGCACCGCTGATGGGAAACACTTGGTGATCCGGACCCCCCTGGGCCCTGTGTTACATGTCCCACATCAGATGTGGTGGTGGGCATGCCCCAAAATCTACTGCATTTGGAAGGGCTTTGTGTGGAACATGCCGGCGCCCGTATGGCTGGGGTGCCAAGGGGCAGAAGCAGCATTTGTCAGCGGACAACTGTCCCACTCTCCGCGAGTAAAAAGGATTTCCCCCACCGCACTCCCTTAGACCAGGTCGCCAACCACGCAAAGCCAGCCGCCACACACCACGTAGAAGCCAACCACCAACACACACCACAAAACGGAAGGGGGGGAATGCAACCAGAGATGCCCACCCCACCACACGCCACTCTCTGCCGAGCGGCGACACGGCAGCCGGGCAGCGAGGACGCTCGCCGCAGTGCCAGACGGACCCGTCGCTCAGTGCCGGGGCGCCGGCTCCTGCTCCATCACTCGCGGGGGGGGGGGGGGCCTTCGGCGGCCGGGGCCTGAAGAGTCCACACGCTGGTCTTCTTAGGGACATGGCCGTGCGCACGGTACGGGGGAGCGGTTGGGGTTAGCCAAGCAATGCCCCAGACTTTCAGTTGATATGCGCATCCCACTTTTTTGTGTTTGTGAATTCTTTGCATCCCACAAACAAAAAGTGTGAACACATGTGAATCCTCTGGCATGCCCCCTCTCTCTTGCAGTTGTTTGAACCTGCCCTCTTCACCCCCAACCCAATGGGCGGGGAAGACACCCATCCATCCACGTGTGGAGGCCTCCCTCCTCAAAAAAGACACACGTACGTGCCCCTGGAAATACCGGCGGTATACCCGTTTGGCCTTGATGGCGCACCCCCTCTGGACCCCCCTGCCCACGCTGCGGGGGTTGGGGTCCGAAACGCACCTGAACACCCCTCCCCCCCCCCACCCTCCATCTGTACAACAAATGGCCCGAACATGCCCATCAATCCACACAAAAGCGGGCCCCGCGGGCCCTTCAATGCCGAGCAAAGTCGCATGCCCCTCAATCGATGCAACCAAATCCGTTGGCTGTGGCCAACCTCATTTCCAGCCCCAGACCCCCTGGGGCCAGCCCGCACCCCCACAAATCCCAAATCTGTGTGGGTGCGTGCCCCTCAGGAATTCGGAACAGAGATGCATCGTGTATTCCAACGTGACCTCTGCAAACTCCGGCTGGCGACTGCACGTGCTTACGTCAAAGTGCTCACTGATGGACAGGGGCCATTGTCCTACACCTCAGGTATCCTGTGCCATGGGATGCAGGTGGGCACAGGGCGGTCCTTAAGGGACCAGATTTTTTTTTTTGTTAAGGACCGCCCTTAAGGACCGCCCCAAGGGACCACCAACCGCCAACCGCCAACTGCCACCAACCGCCAACCGCCACCAACCGCCACCAACCGCTGCCAACCGCCACCAACCACCCATCGCCAACTGCCAACTGCCGCCAACCGCCAACCGGCAATCTCCACCAGCCGCCAACCGCCAATCGCCACCGACCATGGTTGAACATATGAGCTACACGCGGTCGCTTTTGAAAAAACCATGTACCAGAACAGTTTTTTTTTTCCCGTTAAGGACCGCCCTGGGTGGGGATCCACAAAATTCTCAAATTCCTCTCAACTTCCTCCACTTTGATGCCCCAATTTGTGCCACCCACTGAGTATAGCCTGGCATGTGTGTTGGGGGGACATTGTGGACCCTGGTAAACACGGCCTGGAGCGCCGCTCTCCAGCCATGCACACCCCAGCATATCCGGGCTTCAGTGGATTACCTCGGAATCCAAGACCAGGAACGTAGTCCCTTGTCCCCCGCCAGCAGGGCAGTATGCTGCTATCTTGAGCAGATCTACCAGTACACTCTGCCGCAGAACTCCGCCCCTCCCCCCAAAGAAGCAGCAGAGGGACAACTGTCCTACTCTCACCTAGTAACAGTATTTTCCCCCAGTGGCTTGGGACAAGCAAGGTACACAGTTTATTTTGAAAACCCCAAACATTTGTATCAGCGGGAAGTGCCCGTCAGCATACTTAGTTACCTTTTCTGGCAACCCCCCACCCCCAAAGTCATGCTGGACACAAGCGACCTCCATCAGCAACCCATTGCAGTGCAAAAGACGGGCTGGGTCATGTCCAAGAGTCTCTTCTGCTCAACACATTCTGCTTTGGAAGAGCAACAATGTCTGCACAAGCCGGAGTAGACCAGAGTCAGCAATGAGCCCATACGTGGCTCAGAGCCGGTGGTGACATGTGCTTGTCACATGCACGGCCCTTAGCCGGTGCATCCCCATCTGCTTGTTGGTCGGCTTGCTTGGGGCATGGGCTTGACGGAATGAAGCGGACAAGGGGTTTGGCAGACGTACCGGCTCAGCGGACAAGCTGCCGGTCGGCCGGCGGGCCGACTGTCGTGCGGGACGCCTGGAACCCGTGGCTGCTCCCCCGCGGTGGAGGCCATCCCCCAGCTCAGCCCCCCAGCGCACTGCCCAGTGTTCCTCCGGCCAGCACGGCTCTTGCCCTCCCGCTTTTTGGAAGGCCTGGATAACTAGTGGATGCTTTCCTCTACCGCCTTTACTGCTGGCGGAACGCATGGCCGCGTGCCATGAGACCGCAACGACTTGGGGTGCCCGCTCTTCCCGCGGGCACCGCAGCCGGGGGAGCGCAGGCGTTACCCATGGGCTGACTGACCTATGTGGCCCCCTTTCGCGCCTACCCGAGGCCGGGGGTGGGAACTCCTTCACCCATGCTCTGCTCTAGCGGCGCTGGTGTTGTAGCATGGTAGCAAGGCCCGCGTGATGTCTCCTAGGCTGACCTCGCCTTGGACAGCGAACCAGCCTATGTGGGCTGGGCGCTTCTAGCATCCCAACATCACAAGCTTCAGGGGACGCGCCTCCCGCTACATGAGCGGGCCCGGGTGCGACGCAAAGCGGCGCGGATGGTGCAGTGGCACATGGTGGCGGAACCGGCTGGTAAGAGGGTGCCGCTCATTACCCCCACTGGGCGGGTGCACCCCGACTTACTGCTCGGGAGGAAATGGTGCCGCAGCTGCCGCACCTGGCGTTCTATTGCCAAGACATGTGGCTCAAGTGGCTCTTGGCCTCGACCCGACTCCGGCCAGCGCGGAGGGGGGTGAGCGTTTCGTGATGGGCTACTTCCCCCGCCCACATGGGGGGGGGAAGGGGCAGGCGCTCCTTCCTTACGCCTAGCACGCCCAAAGAGCACCGGCACAGGGGGTGCCCCTGGCGGTGCCACAGGTGCACCATGGCCCAGGATTGGGCCGGGACACAGTCGGGGCCTGCTACCAGGAGCACGGGGTGCCGTGCTGCGGGGTGCCATGCTGCGACTGGTGCCGCTGCATGTAGTGCGGTACTAGCTGGTGCTGCCGCACTAGCCATGCGGGCCATGAGCGCTCCGGCGCCCTCCCAGTCCAGTCCAGTCCAGTCCAGTCCAGTCCAGGGCAAGGATTGGGGCTGCGGGTGCTGACGCTGCAGGCGGCACGAGGGAGGGCCCCTGGGGCCACCAACAGGCGGGGACTCACCACCCTAGCAACGGATGCGTGCGGCAGCGAATAGCACGTGTGCACAGCAAGCTACGACCGCGGGGGGGGGACCACACAAGAGCCCCCCCCCCCCCCAACCAAAGGCGGGTAGCGCAGCGGCCTCACTGCTAGAGGTTTTTTGGGGCATATTGCGGGTGCCGGCCACCCGAAGCTCCCGGGTGCCTTGTCCCCCCTTTGGGGGAGGGCAGCAGCCATCCCCGGGTTCCTCATCTTCCTTCGCCACATCCTTTTCCTTGTCCTTGGCAATGGTGCCAACAGCACCGCGACAGCTTGGCCAACCTATGTTTTTCAGCACGGGGCGGTAAGCCAGCTTGCTTGCCCTGGGGCTCACCCAGTCCTCCCCATCAGAGAGGGCGACAACTAGTGGATGCGGCCAAGTCGGCTCCATGGGAGGACGACATAGTCCCCCCTCTCAGCCGCCGTGCTCCACAGGGGGGGAGCCTGTATCGAGATGGGGGCGGGGGGGGGGGGCGCTGAACTCTGGCCCCCACCCTCCACTCTTCTTCCTCTGCACATGGGCCTAAGGACGATAAAAGGCGTTGTGCCCAAATTTGTTGTTGTGTAGTTTGTTTAGTGACGCTTGAAAAAATTTCAAAATTTGACCTTTTCTGAAACCCTGCTGTCGCCCCCGGGATGGTTTGGGCTATCATTTGGTGACAATACAGGTCCTTGAGCACCCATCGGGACCCACGTAGTGGCCACCATAGGCCCCCCAAAAGCCTCAAAATTGCTGTTTGTCGGTGGCACAGAGGCATTTGGTCTGCACACAAACTGCATGAGCAGTTTTCCACCCTCTACAACTCAAAAATGGAAATTTTTCAATTTTTTTCTGATATTGTGACCATTCACAAAGATAAATTTTCCTGTGTAAAGCATGTTTTAGACCCTCTCTATGTGTTTTTCAGCCTATTTAGGTGTTTGGGGGGGGTACCAAGGGGCCTGTGCACAACCTGCTGCAGCAGTTTTCCACCGTTTGCAGCTCAAACATGGAAATTCTTGGAACTCATTTTTTTTATTTTGACCATTCACAATGATCAAATATGTTACATAAAGCATGTTTATGTGTTTTTCACCATATTTTGGTGTTTGGATGGGGCAAGTGGCTGGGGCACAACCTGCTAATGCCGTTTTCCACTCTCGGCAGCTTAAAAATGGAATTTTTCAAACCCGAGTTTTTTAATATTCTGACCATTCACAGAGATCAAAAATCCTACGTAAAGCATGTTTTATCTAGCACCCTAGGGATGCAGTAGCACCAGTTGGGCCCTTGTAGCTAGAGCTAGGTCCCCAAATCCGAAAAATCTGTTTAGTGGCACCTCAAAACTTTCAAACCATTCAGGCATTCTAAACAAGAATCCTGAGGCCGCCAATACTAGCTCACCTTGTCATTTGGTGTGGGCGCGTGGATGAGGAGTTCGGCAAGCAGGAGGGGTTCTGCACGGAGGAGGGGGGTTTGAGGTTTCGTCCCATCGGCACTGTTTTCTACCAAGGGGGTTGATAGTGATTTGAGTGGAAAAAGTGCACACCAGATGGGTGCAAAAATTTTTCTCTTCCCCCCTTCCCCCTAGCCCTAATCAAGACTGAATATTGGGACCGAGCTGGTGGGGGAGGTAACATTAGCTATGACTGGTGAGGGACATCAAGAATGATTCACACATTGATGGCTCTTGACAAAGTGAAATCAGCTTGCAAGTGAACACCATCACCACGAGGCCCACTTTCAAGGCTTTTTTGGACTTCTAAGGGGCCAAAATGCCCCAAAATGGGCTCAAAATGGGCTCATTTCACCCATTTGTGCACCCCAAATGGTCTAGGATGCGGTTTAGAAGGTTTAGATGCGTTTTTGACCCATTTTTGACCCATTTTTGGTCCCAAAACATCCCATTTTTCAAGGCATTTTGGGATTTTTGGAGGACCAAAATGGGCCACCACAAGCTCAAAACAGTCCAAAAACACTTGTTTTAGCGTCGCACATGGTCTAGGATCATTTTTGAGAAAAGTCATCTTTTTGCCCCTACTGGACCCTGTTGACCCATTTGGGCACCCACCTGTTTGGGCTTGAGCTTGCAGCTTGCCGCAGCCTAGTGGGCCTAGGTATTGGGGTGTAGGCGTCCATTTGGGCAATTTTGAGGGGTGGAAAGCACAAAAAGTGGGGGGTTGCGGGTGGAGTAGGTGCCCTCGGAATCGCATTTTGAGCCATGTAGCCAAAGATATGGCCTATTCTTGGTTTGTGGCTGTGGGCATTTGGAGCTTCTGGGGGCCTTTTTGGGCCGTTTCCGGGACATATCATGGAGTTAGAGGGCCGCAAAGGGCTCGTTGACACGGGGAAGTCAAGCCGCACGTGGAGTGTACCCACCGTTTCCCTTCGTTTGGCCGTTTTGAATGTGTTCCAGGGCTTTTTTTGGCCCAAAAATGGCTGTTTTTGGTCCTAAACTGCAGTTTTTGAACCTGAGGTCCGCCACGTGCGAATCCCGTTCCCGGCCGCCACCGATGAGTTTCTTGCTCAAACTTTGTGTGATTGTACTTCACACCCATAGGTATCATGCACCAAAATTTCACCTGAATCTGAAGCACCACGAGGGAGTTCTGATTTTTTCCCATTTCGCGCGTGCTGCTGCTTGCTGCTGCTGCTGCTGCTAAACCTGGTAGGTCCACCCTAGACACTAAAAAGGGTTATAAAACCAAGACTGGTTCCACCAGCTCGGTGACCCTAACCCTAACCTTGTTTGGGGTACATTATCCCCTGTCTGACCATGAAATATTTGTTGCCGCATTGTTGGGGGGCCAAAGGTCTGCTGTGCATGCGTGTGTGCATTGCATGGCAAAACATCACCACAGCCTCTCTTGTCGCTGCAACAACCTCCTGTCATTGGCCCCCTATCGCACTGCCTGTTGTACAACAGCGCCCCCTGTGATGTCCTGTCCACGCATGACAGTCAATGTCCAATCATCCTCAAACGATCCCTAAACAAAGCTCTTTACCTGGGCTCCACAGTGCAATGGCATGCATCACCTCCTCCTCTTGCCTCGTCTCTCAGGGTCATCTTTGCGATTGACGGCTCATGTCCAGGGCCTCGGTCCCTTGTTCAAAATCAAGTTGAATATCCAGAATACAGGTCTGTAAGCCCGTGGAGGGCATGGTAGGGTATGGGCTGCAGGTGAGGAATGCAGATCAGATCTGTAGTAGCTTTTTGGTCTAGATTGACCTGCTGTTGTGCAACCCCTGAAGGGGTGCAGATGTTGCTAAACCCAGCCAATGGTTGCTGAAGGCTGTGGAAAGCAATTATTTCTTATCCCAAAATATGCATATGACTCTACAGCAAAACCAACTCTTCCAACATCAAAATGTGGTTGATGGGTTGTAATTTGTGGTTTGCAGTGGGTTTTGTGGCTGGGCAAGCAACGTACCCTTTGCGTCAGCCACCCCGCCTCGTTGCTGCTGGGGTGGAGTTTCGGTCGCTGAGCTGGTTAACCATTCAGGTTTTATTACCCTTTTCAGGGTCTAGGGTGGACCAGGGTGTTCCAGCAAGCAGCAGATGGGCAAACATTGCTGCTTTTTGACAGTTGCTGGTGTGGAAGAGGTGTGTGGTGGACAGCCTGAGCACTTGCACCCACTTCAAACAATGAAAACCCACGTTTCCTCACGTTTCGGCACCTTGTGGAACTGCTTTTTGGCTGAATTGTCCTAGAACCCCAGGAGCTCTAAGCAAGGCCACGGTCGGGGTGAGGCACTACAGTTGTATTCCGACCAACCATCGCACCCAAGCTTGGCGCTCTGTTCCTTAACCATGGCAACAAACCGGCTCAGGCGTTTTTTGGGGGGGGATGGCGATGAGGTGCACAAAACAGCACAAGGGAATGAAAATGTTGTGTGCTCTCGTCCAACACGCTGCACTGATTACCAGATGAACTTTGATGGACGTGAGCCCACCCCCATGGCAGACAAAGCCCAACCTGTCCCAAATGCTCCCAAAAAGATTGCCACGGCAACTCCACTTTGCAGAGAAATGCCCCTGGCAAAGCATCACAAGGGCAGTCTGGCATTTTAACACGGCACATGAACAAAATAGTGGTTTCGCCTGCAAGATACCACCTTCGCTTAGCTCACCTGAATTCAGTTGCCCCGACCCCCCCCCCTGAGTTTTGAAGTTTTGAAGTTGTGTGCCTTGGAGTGATTGCAATCCAGTAGCTCCTGGTCGGTGGCTGTGTTACACAAGGGTAGTCTACCAAAAGTTTCCACTCACACCTTTGCTTAGCTCCTTAATCCCCCCCGGATGCTGAGTTTGTTGAAGGATAGTTTGCTGGTGGTTCGCAGTGGGACCGGGTCGCCCCCCCCTCCCCCCCCACCCACAACCAGGGATACACAATACACAAGCCAATGACACCCATGCCAGAATCCTGGGCCTTATGAGAATACTGCATCTGGCCACATTAATTATTTGGAGGTGCCCAACATTTTGACAGGCGCTTGTCGACTGAACACTGGGCTGGCATCCCGCATCATCCTGGATAGTGGGATATGTGATAGGGGAAATGGTGTGTTTGAGCCATAAAGGACCACTGCTGGCCTGGTTGTGTCTCCAAAAAGAGCGAAAATATGTCAAATATGGGATGCAAAGGAGATCCTTGACCCTTCGAGAGGCAGTGCTTCTGGTCAAATTTGGGGTCACTTTGACCACTTTTGGTCCACCACTTGCAGTCTTCAAAGAACCCTGTTGCCGGTGCCGCGCTGTACGTGTCCTCAGGCAGCGCTCTTGGGATTCCCTCGGGGGTCCTCTGTTCCCGAACTGACTGGGGTCCATCTGGGATGGCAAAAATGGTGTCTTGGAGCCAACAATGGCCACCTTTGGCACAGTTGTGTCTCTATCCCCGACCAAAACACCTTGAAAATGCTGTGTTTTGGCAACAAAGTGGGTCAAAACTTCGTGTTTTCCAATGGGGACCTGAGACCCCCATGTCTTGTCTGGTTTGACATTTGTTAGTGTGCAAAGGTGTTGGTGGCTCTTGCACACCCCATTTCAGCCGTGCTCCTATTGAAAAGAATTCCAATTGTTGCAGTGCTCCAAGGTTGGCCGCAGCTCTTGGGGTGGTATGGGTCGTGGGAGGGGTCCGGCGTGTGGTCTTTGCGGGCCACAGTGGTGGGGATGCAAAGAGGTGGTCTCTAGCTCCGCTTGCGTCCTCCTGCCCTTCGGCATGCAGCACAACTGACTGCTCCACCACTTTTGCAGGCACCAAGTCCCTTACTGAAATCCCCATCGTTTTCACCTTTAACCAAAGCATTTATCGCATGCCCAGCCCCACGCTGCTGCTGCCCTTGCTGGTTCCTTCGCTCGTGTACAACTACGAAGTAGACGTGGAGGTGTGCAACCGGCGCATGCAACGGGTAGACGGTGCAGAAGTTGGAGGGTCTCGGAGAGCTCAAAGTCGGGATGTGGGAATGAAATGGGCTGGCGCCCAACACTCCATCTGTGGGCCCCAGGCTGGTATTCCAGGGAGAGAGCACAGGGGACCCCTGCACTGCTCATGGGAAGCCCCCCCAAAGAGTGCGCCGTCTGCATGCCTGATACCCTGGCTGGGACAGACACACATACTTGTAGTGAAGTGATCTTCACTGTGCGGACCTCTGATGCCTGGCTATCATTCTTTCCCCTTGGGTGTCGCATTGCAGAGTGCCCTTCTAAACTCTTTATTCCTCAAATCCAATCGCCCCACAAAGGGGAACAAAGGGGTCTGAGGAAGTGGATTACCGGGAACAGCAAGACGCGTCCAGATGGGATGTGAATGCCCCTCCGTGAATGTCAGTGCCCAGATGGGATGTGTATGCCCCTCCGTGAATGTCAGCGCCTAGATGGGATGTGAATGCCCCTCCGTGAATGTCACATCACCCCTGACTAAGGTATCACAGCTATGCCCAGCTACGCCCGGCACAATCAGCACCACCCTCTGGAATAGCAAACACCATTGGGTGACACATGTCCCACACCAACCCACCGCTCGTTTGTGGCGCAAGTGGACCCATTCGCTGCCAATCAAGGAAAGGTGCCACGAACGCAGCAATGAAACAAGCGGCACAGTGCCCGTGTGAGCTTGGGTGCATGCGCTGCGGATGCACTTGACCCAAGCGCAGGCACAAGAGATGCAAAGGGTACCCCAACTGACCACCTCCTGCAAGCAGCTCGGCTTTGTGTCCCTACGATAGCACGCAACAACAGCAGCCCTTGTGGTGGGGCCCCCTTGTTCAAAGCCAACCCATTCCAGGGAAACCGGCCGCAAAAGTAGCACACAGTGCGGATTCTGATACTCCCCCTACGCCACCACAAAAGGAGGGTGCTAGCTGTGGGCTCAAGAGTGTGTGCTTGGGTTAGAATAGGTCAAAGTGACCATATTTTGACCATAGTTGCAAGGGAGAAAGCTAATATTTCAGGTGCAGCTTTGGGCACCATCCCCTACTTGCCATGTCACTTGCCATGCATTGTTTTGCAGCGTCTTTTTTATCTGGGCTTGGTTGGGGTTGGTTTGGAGCATGGATAGGGGGCGGGCAGGCAAACATTCTCCTTTGGAGATGAAATCACCTTGAAGAGAGGTTGTTAGATCAAGCGCAGGCGCGGGCATCGTATACCCCCCCTTTTTTGGTGTCATTCGCGTAGCATACCCCAAGGCATGATATTTGATGTCCAACCCCTTGTAAAATCATTATTTTTCCCAATAAGACCATCCCCCAATGGATTTTTTGATTCTGAGGCCTCTATCCCCTAAAACTAGATAACACTTTTTTGAAGGGGGGGGTTGGTGGGGGGGGGGGTCAAAAGTTTTTGCTGAGAAGGCTCCAAGCAACGGTAGACCATGTGGTATCACATCCACCCATGGTCCAATGGTAACACACTCGGCAGCAAATTCTTCGGTCGGCGGTTCGAATCCCGGTGGACGCCGGCAGCGGCACCGCTGCTGTACACTGCCGTCGT
Source organism: Eutreptiella sp. 'Long Island Sound 2002' (assembly GCA_964036045.1). Classification (NCBI taxonomy): domain Eukaryota; phylum Euglenozoa; class Euglenophyceae; order Eutreptiales; family Eutreptiaceae; genus Eutreptiella; species Eutreptiella sp. 'Long Island Sound 2002'. The sequence continues at coordinate 121,350,392 of OZ038383.1, read as the reverse complement.
ACTGGTCGCACCAGGGTTCGAACCACCGACCAAAATGTCTGCGGCTGTCCGCATTACCATTCGGCCACTGCTGATTCGTACGCCAGTTTTGTCTCCCCACTACTTGGACCCGTGTCTGCCACTGACAAAAAACCCAAAGTGCGTGTTTCTGTCTGACTGACTGCTGGCCTGTCTAACTGACTGACAGCCTCTCTTCGAGGTGCACTGCCGAAGGCAATAGAATTTCTGCTACTTGGTGGGGCAAGCACGTTGGCTTGGGTAGAGAAAGTACCCAGGCAACAAGCAAACAACCAGCAGGCAACACCCACACCTAATTGAGTGACAGTGGTTGAAAAAGTGCCAGAAAAGCTATTTTGTGGGATTTGGTGTACCATTTTGGCGCAGTTTTTTGGTCACTCTCATTCCTCCCCAAACTAGAGAACCTGATATGGCAAGAGTTCGTAGCCGTTTTGATGCCTCCCCTTTTGGGACTTGAGATGGCTGGGCTATTTTGCCAGTTCGATCCCTCTCCGCTTGTAGACCCCGAGATGACACAGGTCCTGATTTCACTTTCAGATGATGAGTAGTTCCTCACACAATGGACATGCCTGCAAACAGACCACACAATTTCCCTCTTTGCCAGCCCGTATTTCTGAACGATTACAATTTAGCACATTCCCCCTGCCTTGTGCCATGCGAAAAAAAAAGTGCAGAAAACAAAAGTATTCTCTTAGGATTCCACATCACATGCGTCCGCCGAGGCAGGGATTCAATGTTTGCTTTGCGCACTGTGAACATTGATTGCCAGTACCTCTACAATTAATTTTAGACATGATTTGAAGTTTGCACTCACATCCATTCAGCAAGCGTCCCAGCTTCTCAGTTCTAGTTAGGCCTGATTGTTACACTTCCATATCAACGCAATCTGGACCCAGTAGTCGCCTTGGGATTTCACTGCTGTAGAATGCTGTCACAGCTTCTAGCCTCGGGAAAGTCTACTCAAGAAATTGTTCAAGCAAGCTGGTTGCGGAAATGCCCAGTGCACACTGCTAAGTTTAAGTGCCATATATGATGTATTATTTGTGAAATATTCTGTGTCATGGGTTGGTATAAAGCTTTGGCCCCAGCAGTGATAAACATAGATAACAGGTGCTTGAAGCACCCCCAAACTTATTCCAGCAACCTGCCTCACTGTTATACTGCAAGAATGACATTACAACACATGTCATTCTTGTAACACAACACAGGAGCCTTTGACTAGAACACTTGAGCTGACACCCAGCTGCAGCACTCTGTTGCATACATGTGCTTTCCAGGAAGTGCGGAGCATCACACAAGACAATTTGGACAAATGCACAGAAAATAACTGCAACCTCACGTGCATAGAACTGGATGCCTGACGTTCAAAGTTTCCAACAGCTTTTTGGCAACCTGCCAGCAAGAGCAACTGCAAGGAACCAAAACGCTTTCAAGCCTCCAAAGATACTGTAAGCCCTGACACAAAGGAAACGGCATGCTGTGTTTTTCAGAGGGTGGTGGCACCTAGTACTTGGCGGCAGCTCCATTAAAATGGGGCAATCGATCAAGCGCGGGGGCATAAGGTAAAGCTGGTCTGTACACCTGGTATACATGGAAAGCAGCGTTCAGTTCAGGTGAGATTGCATCAGGCAATTAGCAAGAAATCAGAAAACCGTGTGCACAGAGGCTGACCCTGTTTGGCAGAGCCGTCGACCAGGTACTGACTGGAAGTGATCCACTGGGGGTGGGCTTTTCTGCTAGATTCAACCCATCCTGCCTGGTTTAAGTTGCAAGGCCAATCAAAATTTTCATGCTTGCAGCATTTTGCCAAGTTGGTGAGTGCAGGGCGAGGGGTGTAGGTTTGGCCCTGCTGACCCCCTTACCCTTATGCGTCCTTATGCACCTTGAACTGAGCACAACTGTCTCTTTATTCAAGCTTGCTGTAATTTCGTTTGCAGTGTGTCGATGAGGGCGCTGGGGCGGACGTGATCCGTGTTTATGTGTGCAATCCTCATTCAGCTATCCCTATCATTACGGCCCTTGTCAACATGCCACTGGCTGATTTCCTCCTCAACCAATAGCCAGTCAGTGTTGCCCCTTCCTCTATTTCTGCCACGCGGTACCGCTACCCCTACTGCTACTGCTTCTCACATTCCAACCCTAATCCTGCCCTACTTCTTTGCCTCCCTGCATTACAATGGAGGATGGGCTTCTTCCATCACTTCATTGCCAACCTCCGGTTACTCGTCCCTTTTCTTTTGCATACTAATCATTGTTGGGTGCCTGCCGACTGATTGTTTGTCACAATTTGGGGGCTGAGCTATCTGCTGCCCAAAATGGCGAGTACTAACATGTCTTGTAGAATGGTACTAATGTAAGTTGCTGCTCATGTAGAAAAGTGCAAACTAGTGGTGTGTAGTTTGATGGTGCGATATGATGTAGAAATCGTCATTGGGTGCCAACATTCAAGTGTTCATATAAACATATACATTTATACATGCATCTCTCTCTCTCTCTCTCTCTCTCTCTCTCTCTCTCTCTCTCTCTCTCTCTCTCTCTCTCTCTTGGCCTCATCCGCTTTGTGCCAACTTTGTGCATTTTGCCACTTTTTTTTTGGCAATTTTTGCCCTGGTGTGCAAACATGTCACCACATGGGGGGGGGGGTATATGTATGCTTTTTGAAATCTGTGAGAAATGCCGTTTCAGAAGTCCATGGGTTGGGTGGGGGGGGGGGTTGCTCACATTTTTCAGATCTGAGATGCCCATTTGAGGGTTCACACAAACATGCACTGCACATTTCCATCACATTTATTCTGAATTGTTGTCGTCATTTGAGTCGCCTTTTTCAGGCAGGGCTGGGACCCCATTGGGGCAAATATCATGTGTGCAGCCCTAGAGCGGAACAACCTCCCAAAAACTCCTGCTGTGAAGCCTTGGTGGGGTGTGTCTTTCGATTCCAACACTGGGCTTCACAAGCAGTGGCGTCGGCGGTCGTCAGAATGTCGTGCTCCTTGTGGGTGCATGCAGGCCGCTGTGAGCAGGAGGTATGAGGCTTTTTGGCCCGGCCACCCGGCTCATGGGCGTCCACTGTGCTCCCCCAGAGTGAGCCCAATTGTGCACCAAAGGTTTTTGTGGTGCGTCCGGGGAAGCAACAGAGTGGAGCGAATTTGTATGTGGACATGGCAGGTGCCTGTTGACAAAAAGAGGCAGCAAGCAACACAGGCAGTGTCCAAAACGGACGCAAATCTCAAACGTATTGTCAGCACAGCATGCAGACCCAGGGTGTTCCAAATCGCTGTTTTCAAGGGGTTTCCGAATCTACCCGACATACCCCCCCCCCCCCCTCTTACTTGACACTCACGGGGCACAAATGAGGCAACAAGGGCTTCGACCCCCGAAAACGCACAAAGTTGACACAAACGGGTATACGCAGAGAGAGAGAGAGAGAGAGAGAGAGAGAGAGAGAGAGAGAGAGAGAGAGAGAGAGAGAGAGAGAGAGAGAGAGAGAGCGAGGGAGAGAGAGAGAGAGAGCGAGGGAGAGAGAGAGAGAGAGAGAGAGAGAGAGAGAGAGAGAGAGAGAGAGAGAGAGATGGCAACGCATCCCCCCCCCCCCCGCCCCCACTAGAGGGTGCGTGTTGAAGGGGAGGGAAGGACATCCACCCCTATTTTGAGGGTGGCTAACTCACAAAAAAATGCTTTGGAAGGTATTCGGATGGGTAGGGGTTGGCCTTGGGGCCTACTAAGGGGTTGGAAGGATTGAAGACAGGGTATGACATTACCAATGGCGGACTCCTACCCAGACTACTAAAGATAGGAAATGTCGCGACAAAATTGGTGATGTGAGCCATCATTGACCCCTAGAAGTAACAGTGAATGATAAGAGTATTCGAAAGGAAGGGAAACGTTTCCAACCTCCAGGGTATGGGGGGTATTAGAGGGTAAGGATGGGCTGTTTTTAGCGTCAAAGTGGCTATTTTTGGCATTCTCGGTAGGATCCTATCAACAGTAACGCCATACCCCGTTTTCAATAAATTTGCCCTCATCCAGCTCTCCCATTATCCCAAAGTGGTCCGAAACAACTGTTTGAAAGCTAGGAAATCACTGAAAACAAGGTCAATACTGCTGGTGCACAAAGTGTAGCAGCAGCTTCAGCCTGAACAGTACCAAAATTGAAAATTCCACAATGGTCATTTCCTTTATGATTCCGAATACCCACAATCATAAAAATAAGCATGTTTTACACCCCTTTCATGTTGTTTCATGTGTTTTTTTTTCCACCGCATTTGGCCATTTGGCCATTGATGCTTGGGGGGGGGGGGGGCTTGGGAACCTGGTGATACGCACAATGAAGCACAGCAGATTTCTTTCCCCGTTTTTCAGGCCCAATTTTCCGGTTCTTGGACAGCATTGGGCTGCACTCTAGCTCAGCTTTCATGACTTCCAAGCATGTGGTTTGGACTTTCTAGACAGCGAATGGTAATGGTGCATTGCAAATGCACAATTTATGAAGGTCCACTGGACTTCTGGATCACACAGTAAACCCCCCCCCCTATCCCCCCCCCCCCCCCAAGATCATCCCTCCCCCTGTGCCGTGTTAACAAGCCCTGCAGCATCTGCATCACCATCAGCATCTTCCTCAATATCAAGCAGATCTGCAGCATCTCCATCAGAGATGCTTTCAGCGTCTGCCATGTCAAACATGTCAGGGCCATCGTCATCACAAAGAAGGCAATACACTCTCTGCCATAGTGACTGGGACAGACAATAGGGCGGGAGACAGCCAAATACAAGAGGGGGTACGTTTACCATGTGAGCGTAATACCCGCCCCCCCCCCCCCATTTGGTGTATGGTATATGGTCCTTTGGCTTAGGAGGTGACTGTATCTGCCAAAAGGAACCCGCTGCAACACCTGAGGAACACCTTACAGCTGGTCTTTTTTGCTGAGGAGGTTTAACCCATCTGCAGGAGCTATAGCAACCTGAAGGATGTCAAAAGATTTCTGAACGCATGGTGAAATGTGGCTGTTGGTCCAAATTGGGATCGCATTCCTCAGTCACAACGTTGCAGGAATTTTGCTCATGTGATGCCAAGTTGATGCCCTTTTGGTGTACGTTTCTTCCAAAATCCATCCAAAATCAGGAAAGGGGGACGTGTCATGGAATAAGTCACATGAGGGCCAAGATACGTTTTTGAGGTCAGCAAACGTCTCCCAAGTATTTTTTAATTGGATGTTTTGATGCTAATTCTACGCTTTTGATGGTTCATCCAACACATTCACAAATTCCAAATATTTTTTAATTGGATGTTTTGATGCTTTTTCTATGCTTTTGATGGTTCATCCAACACATTCACAAATGCTAACATGGGGTTCCTGTCCAATTTTCAAGGCTGCTCTGGTCACCACACATGTGTGGATGTCATTGTTTTTCTGTGGGTGTGTATGTTGTATTCGTGTGTGTGGCTTTGACTCAGATTGTCGTGATGTAGGTATCTGTGGGTATGATCTAATGTACAAGCATGCATGTCAAGGGCTAGACATCGAAACCAGGAGATGTCATGCCATGGCCAACGCTCCCATCATGTGACACATTTTGAATCTTATGCATTGTCATCAGCATTGTTAATTGCAGGGGCAATACATACCATGCTATTTTATTTGCCAAATTTCGTTAGAGCCTTGTTGAGAGATGGGCAATGCCGTATGTTTCACTGGGTCAAGATAAGATTCTAGATGAAATTTCGGGTGACAGCTTCAGAATCAGACTGTGGTGAGGGTTAGGGTAATTGGGATGGGGTTAAGCGCATTCAGGACAGGATTGGACAGGATGCTCAGGCTATGTAACACATGTTCAAATTTGGAATATTTTGCTTGCCCACGTTGTTTGGACCAACTTTCATGGTTCACGTTTTGGTGTTCTTGGGAGTTGGACACGGGCTCTAACTACGCATGTGAATTCCCTGTTGTTTGGCTGTGGTCATGATAAGGGTTGGAGTAATTGGATCATTTTGTTTGAAAGCCTCGTTATGTACCTGTGTAGGACCAGCACGCCCACACAGTAGGCCCAGGCCAGAGTGGTCAAGATGTGCCCATGTTACCCAATCAGAGGGAAGTGGCATGTATTTGTGTTTCCTAGAATGTATGTAGCTCTTTGGGTTTGGGCTCATGCAGGTCTCAGCTCCGGACACGGTTTGCCAGAAGGTATGATGTCAGTTGTCAATTTGGACCAGTCTCCATTCAGGGGTAGTTTGGATTTTGGTCAGGGCCCTGAAAGGGCATTCTGTCGAGCAGCAGGTGACCTCTACGCTGTGACTGGCAGCAGACAAATTTGCATGTTTGGATTTGAATGCAGTTTTGTGCGCTGTGCTTCAGCCACTGAGAGGGAATGGGGAGGGCCTGGTTTTTGAAAGTGGCGGAATGATTCTTGCTATTCAATGACACAGAGTTGGTTGCAAGTCTGGTTGCGAGATTTTTTTGGTTTTTCCAAAGCAAGGTGGTTCCGACAACCATGTCATTTTTCCATGTCCCATTACTCCCCAAATTGGGTGCTCCAGCCCCCCCCCCCCCCCCGCTATGAGCAATTCACCCATCTTGGTCTTTGACAATTACCCAACAACCTTGGTGCACATTTACCTCTTTTACTGTTTAGACCCCCCCCCCCCCCATGGATTACCTCAGAAGAATTACAATTACGTTGTATAAATTAATAAAATATGCCCCCCAAATGACACTATTTACCATTTATTGAAGACGAGCACACAAAACACATGCAAAGGCAGAATTATTGATCAAATGCATGATAATGCTTCTGCAATAGAAAGCAATGACAAAATTCACATAGGTATATCATCGAAGCCAAAGTAGTGGTGCCTCCACAATATCAGAAAACCACCATTGTTTTTGCCTTGATTGACCTCTCAGCCATGCATTTGTGCAAGGACGAATGGTTTGCAAAGATGGAGTTTTAGTGGCTGGTTTTTTGTGCAATGGGGATGGTCGGCGAGGTCCATTGCATGGTGTTGGTTGCATGTGGTCATAAAGGTATCAGCGGGCCTATTTTGCACTATGGTATTTGATTCCGGTCACAAGCATGAAGAGACTGGAAAGGCAATGAACAATATATGTACTGCTTGACCTGCTGGAATATCCAATTTTTTCTTTCACAATTGAAAGGCATAGTGCACAAGATGCCCATTATGCAGCTATACAAAGGTTTTTGACACACACTTCGAATGTGTTTTGGTGATATGCACGATGTTGAAACACATCCGCATGTCACATGCGGGAAGAGGGGGCCCGGCGGCTCACAACTGGAGTGCGGAGAGCCGCAACAAAAATCTAAATCTGGGGGTGTCATGTGGGATTCCTATTCGTCTATCACCATTGTCGGAGATTACAAAATTTTAGGGATTTCATTCATTGTGGTGATTTATTTTAGTATCAGTCCATATATCTTTGGGAGCTAGGGATGCCTCTTTTGATGTCGCAAAAAGAAGGTCTTACCTTGAGGGCGTCTTGTCCCTCCTATTGCCCTATGTTAGGGCTAATTGAAGCGGACATCCTTCGATTGCCTCATTAACTCAATTCAACACAGAGCATTCCATGGACCGAGCCCCTCTTCCCCCCCTCTCCGCACACCCCTGCTTACTATAGACAGTGCCTAGCAGTCTATGTGCGCAATTGTGTTTCGGGCTGTAGGTAGTCATATCAAAATGTAACTCTGCACCAGAAGGCGTCTTGTGCATCAGTTGGGTAGATGCATTTTCCGGCGTCATCAAGTAGTTTAGATCATCTTTAGTTGAAAAGTGATGCTGACAACAGGTGTCTCTGTAGAGGTGAGGGAAGAGGGACCTATGTAGAGAATTCATCGGACAACATCACATATGCTGTCTGAATGTTGTACAATAGGGTACCGAGGCACCTTGGCAAGAGCCCATGTACAAAATTTTATTTGATCAGAGAAAAAGGGGTCTTCCTTCACTAGGGGACCTATGCAGAGGGCTCATTGCAGAGGATCGTAGGTGCTGTCTGAATTTTGTAAAATCGAGTACTCAGCCACCTTGCCCGGAGCCCACGTGCATAATTTCATCTACTCAGAGAACAAGGGTCTTCCTTATTTGGGAGACTTAGAGAGCTCATGTCTCACTCCTACCCTTTTGCATCACAAATATGGCAACAATGTGTGTCCATTGTTCCCTCAGCACTTGCGTTCAGGGGACGAAGGTTCATTGATGTAAGGTGCTCGCAGTGGAGGGCTCTGATTGCATGATGAAATGGCAGACTATTACCAAGCCCAGTTCTCATTGTATTATAGATGTGTTTCTTAGTGAGGCAGCCACATGGGCCGCTTTTCATAGCATTCCAAGTTCCGATGGTGCATCAAAGGCCTCTTTGTATGCACAATCTAACCACAAAGCTACTAAACCAAAAACGTCTCTACGCTCAGCTGCACAGCAAAATACCCAAACACACAGTAATCCAGCCAGGTTTTTTCAGCATTTCTTCAACATTGCAATGTGCCAACCACCTGCTTGTGCATCGCTCCAGCTGACAGCCATAGTCATCAACTCTTGAAATATTTGCACCCCAACACATTCAATGCATTCTGGCATTATATGCTCATTTTCTGCAGCTTTTGCAATCTACCCAGTTCCTCCGAAGTTCTAGATTCCTTGCTCACACTTTGTTTGTGGGCGGGCCTTTTTTGCTCATTTTTTGTGCAGTGCATGGCGCCACCTATGTGCATGTGCTGCAGTGTCTGACAGCCATAGTGATTGGCCCTTGGGAACCCTGTATCCCAACACATCCGTTCCTGCATTATATGGTCATTTTCCGCAGCTTTTGCAGTCTGCCTAGTCAGTCCCAAGTGCCATATTCCTTGCTTAGGCAGAGGCGATATTTGGTGCAAAAAGACCAATGGTTTTCCCTATTAGAGGCTTTTGACTACTACTCGGGGGTGCACAATTTTGCCCATATTTTCGTGCTGAGGTTTTGCTTTTTTGAAATGTGTTCAGATAATGGATCACCATAGGCCGACCACGGTGTACATAGGGAGGGATGCTAGTTCTGTATTTGTTTGGGTCATATCCAAAATCTGCGGCACTCCAGCCCTTGTCTGCCAACAAAGTATTTTGTGCATCATTTGCGTTGTGGCAGGTTCCTGCACCATCAAGTGGGTTACATCATCCTCACCTAATGTAGTATGTACTGCAATAGCACGTTTGGAAAGTGCTCAGCCATTTGCACTATGGCATTAGCCAGTCTTGTTGGCAGTAGTGTCATGCCTTCCCTACCGACCAAACCGTGAAATTGCGCGTCAAAAAAGAATTAATATTTTGTCAAAAATTTTTGCGCGACAAGGCAAAAGGTTGTTTTTGCGATTTTTTCCAACGAATTAGTGTTTTGCGACCTAAAGTGCACCGAGCCCAGCAAATATTTATTGAAATTTTTGCGATTAATTTTGTCAAAGTGACAATGTTGCAAAGTGTTCTTAAGGCCACTACCATGTCGGCTTTTCTGCTTGCCATTGACCTAGATCTCTTTTCCCATCCCCAAACACACCTTTCTTCTGATGGTTGCAACGGTAGAGTCACATGGAAACCCACATTTCCTGATTTTGAAAAAAAAATAACCATCCAGGTTGTGCATAGTCCTTGATCATGTATTGGAAAGAAGCTCAATGACCTAATGGTTAGGTGTTCGAATTAAAAACCAAGGTTCAAACCCCATTAGGGGCATTTATAGTAACTGCCGAAATGTAGTCAGCTCCCTGCAAAAGTTGTTTTTCATGCAAAAACAAAACCTGTCACTGCACATTGCGCAATGGCATCTTCTAGGGGCAAAGAAGAAAAAATTGGTTGCAAACGGGACATCTGTCAAGTGGAAGCAGCCAACGAAAATCTGCATGCACAAGACCAATAATGAATTATTTTTCTCAAGTTGCGAAGAATTTGCCTATTTTGCGAAGCAACACGAGATAATTTATTAATTTTTGTGCTTTTTTTATTTTTTGCGAATGGCACTTGTACAAAGCAAATGAAATCCAAAATAACTTACCCTCACGAAATTTGACGGTTTGTACGGTAGATGCAACGAACAGCATGAATCAGTGGTTTCTACTGCACGTTGCCTGTATGGGCCGGGCAGGGACACGGGGGTAGGCTATCCATTATTTTATTGTTTTAGAGGTTGCATTTTGTTTTAGATGCCGAAGTCTGTTTAGATAATTTTTTTTATTTTTTTGAAATTTGCAGCGGATTTCTTTTTTAGAGCCATCTTTTAGCCATCTAAAAATTTAGTCACTTTCGACATTTTTGTTAGATGTTTTGTATTTTGTTAACAGGTTTTATTATTTTGTAGTGTGTCTAAAAAAATATTTTCGCATCTAAAAAAATATTTTCCCAGGATTCCTCACCACTCCGAGAGAGCTGAACCCTGAAACTTCGTATATTGTTTGGTGGTAGTTGAACCACCTCTCTATGGTCTTGGTTTCTGCTCTGGTATGGTTTTGTTGCTGGCACAAGAAAAAATGCTGCTGCTGCAAGAACTGCGATGACAAGGTAGATTGATTTGGAATCTGGAATGCTTACATTTGTGTGAGCATGGTTCCCCGACCAGCATTTCACAGATGCCCTCTGCAGCAATAAACCATCCCAGCATTTGGGTCAACAAATGATGCCAAAATGAGACTAGAAAAATGAGATTTCAAAAATTGTGCTAGTCACTCGCATCCAAAGGATACGTTTGACTTAGCAAGACAAACCCACAATCGCACAGATATTAATGGTATGTACAATACGTCGTAGACGTGCTGTGTATTGCATGTGCATGCTGTGTGCTGTGACTATGTGACCTGTCCGGGATACATGCTATGTGGTACACAAACTACTTGGATTTGCTTCAAGGCAAAAGTGCAGGGTGAGGACTACCCACCAAACACTTTCAACATTAGGAATGTACTGTTGCAGATTTCCAGACTGGAATCTGCCTGATGCCAGCCACTCACCACTCCAAAAACTTTCCTTGCCCTCCTGTGCTCACCCCACTCCTACTTCCCGGCGCACAGCCCCCCCCCCCCCCCCTCACCCCACTCCTACTTCCCAGTGCACAGGGACCCCCCCCCCCCCCCCCCCCGGCGGCGTAAAACACACCTCAGGGAGCGGTAAGGCATCCTGCACAGAAGCCCGCCATACATCCGGACTCAGCCAAATATCATGCACCAACGGACCCCCTCAATTCCACGGTGCCCCTTTCCTCACGCAGTGTCTGTCCGTGTTGCACAGCCCTCTGGCCCTTAGTTCCTTCGTCACCCCTCGAGACAGCCAGAGGGGTGGTGCTCATGCAAGAAAGCGAGGGGCTGTGTTTGGGTCAGGGGGTCAATGTTCCCTCGCTTTCCCTCCGGCGCTTGCCTCTCGCAACACCTCTTCATGTCGCTCGGCCGTGTGCCGGGCAGTCTGCCCTTGCGTCGACTGCAGGTCCTCTTTCGATTGTTGTTTTCTGCTCAACATGCGGCAGAAATGGCGTTTGGATGAATACCAAAAACAACGTCTGCTGGGGTTTGCTCGACAAAGCGGCAGCACACCAGCAGCTGTCCTTGGAGATCCACCAGCCGTCGTCCATAGACACTTACTTCCTGCCCCCCTGCCGTTGGTGCCAATTTGATGGATCCCCCCAATCATATGTACTGTGCTGCCCCCCGCCCCCTTTTGACACCCCTTCTCCTGCCGTGACGATGCCCCCTCCCCCCGCCTCCCCCCATGAGGAGCCGTGCGTGAAAATTGGTGTGCATGGAAAGAAAGGGGGGGCTTTCTGAGCCCGAAATTGATAGTCTGACAATGACATCTGCTTGTTGACCTGTTGTGCTACGCCAGTTTCTTGGGTTTGAGGCTACAGTCTGCTGTGGAAGTCACCCTTGAAGACTGAGGGCAAGCAGCTACCCGCATACCTCCCCTTTACAAGTGCATGGAAAGAAAGGGGGGGGCTGCTCGCCTTGGCTTGAACAAACGGCCGAGGGCGGCCAAATGCATCAGCCCAAAAGGATTTGGACTTACGCTTGTGGGAATCGCAGCCGTAGCTTGAATATGGCTTGTGTGTCCCCTAACTCAGGAGTGGAAAAGTAGATATGCTGCAGTGGGCCAGCAGGTTCAAAGTCGGCAATGGGCTTCGTGTCGTTGGATGCGGTCAAAGCTGCGAGGGCTCCTGCAGTGAGAAAATGGAAGGAGAAACCCACCAGCCCACAATGTGCACATCTCCCTACTTCTTAGGCTTTGTTTGTTCCAAACAGGGTCTGGACCGCGGAGGGCCACTGCGTTGTGGCAGGCCTTCGAAGGGCAGGCTCGCTGGTAGCCGGCATGGGGGATCCGCCCCTGCTGGGTTGGAGAAGAGAATTGCACTCGTGTCAGACTGTGGAGTGCATTGCCTCAATTTGCATTTTTCTGCATTTGTTCTGGTTGTGTTTTTACCAAATTAAATGTCGACATAACTAGGTCTCCCACCCCCCGCTCCATTGCTAAGCAACTGACTGGTGCCACATATGTGGGTGGACCCGGTTGTGAGGATCAGCTTGAAAAAGTGCAGCCCTGTGCAAGAGGTAATTCAGGCATCACAGTACCTGCGCCAAGCCAAGAAATCATTTGGAGCATTCATAGAGATGATAAGAAGTAGGAGGCAGGTGAGGCAACATCAGCTGCAGTTTGGCACCTCCCCACTTACAACTAGTTTAGTTGGTGCAGTTACAGTGTGACGGTTTGGACTACAGGATCCTTGTAGAGAAGGGCCATTCCTATGGGTGGCCAGTTCAGTGCTCAGTGTGCAGACCTCCGCAGCAATGGGGGGCATCTATGAGAACATTGCAGTGCTGAAGAGTTCTGGCCGCCTGCTGCAGTCAAAGCGAGGGATGGCTACAATGGCGCATTTATTTTTGTTGGGGTGGGGGTTGGGGGGACTTCGAGGGGCCCGAGATGAAGAAATGACGGGTACAAAACTCCACGGTCCATGTTATGTTGAACAAAATGCCGAAGTTGCTGAAAATTCTGGTGCCTCGGGCAAGGCACCTCGAAGAGAATGCTAGAACACTAAAATCAGTCAATTAGGCTAACAGTCAGCCAATCAGTCAGTGAGCCAGCCAGGCAGGCAGGCGTGCAGGCAACAGCATCCAGTTTGGTCTTTGTGGTGTCACCCTCTATCTTCGACTGGAGAAAAAGCTGCAGTTTGCCAATCCCGCCGGTGGTTGAGTGGTAAGACAAGGAATGCGCAAGCAGGCGGGCATCGGTTCAGGGCATCCCGGACCAACGCCACAGCCGCCCAGCAGTTTGTCTCTCAGCTGTTTGACAGACCAGAGCCCCCCCCCCCCCCCCCACACACACACCCAAAAAGTAGCACCCAAGTGGGGGGGGGGGGGGGAGAGGGCTCAAAATCAAAAAATTTGATGGGAGATCATTTTTTTCGCAAAAAAATGATTTTACAAGGGATTAGACATCCAATATCATGCCTTGGGGTATGCTACGTAAATGACCCCCAAAAGGGGGGGGGGGGATGTATGGCGTCTGCGCCTACGCTTGATCTAACAACCTCTCTTCAAGGTGATTTTTCTCAGGGGACTTGTGCGGATGGGGTTGCTAGGGTTGCTTTGGGTGTGGGTGTGTACCAGATGGTTCCTCCACCTTTATCGTTGGCTTTCTCCTTCTTTTTGTGAGACAGTCGGTCGAGATGCTGGTCAACGGTGTCTTCCTTTTGTGACAGATTGGCTTCCGACATGCACAGCACCACATGCAGTCACTTCGAACTTCAAAAGTACCCTAAGGATACTGCCATACCCTCGATGCTGGCGTGGTTTTGGCCCCATAATTCAGTTTCACCTTTTTCTTGTCAGGTTCTTCAGGTTGTTCCAAATCAGGTTCAGTGTTGCCCTCATCATCAGTCATCTCAGGGGTATAGTCAGCTCAGGGGTATGCAGCATTATTTGCAACACCAGCATAATTGCAACACCACGTGACACAAATGTGTCCATGGATTGCAACATTAAAAGGAATCTGAAAGCAAGACATATGCAAAAAAATTAAAAAAATGCAAAATATGCAAAAAAAAACCGCCTCCTTGATATGCAAAAAAATGAAAAAAAATAGAGCATTTGCGTTCCTCAGGCCCGCACTGGCACTGTGGCCTCTGTGTCTGATGCAAAATCATTGATCCCTGATCGCTTGTACCACGATGCGTCGCAACTCAGGTACAGTGTGCACAATGAGAAAATGCTAAAATGCTTCCACCTGGGGACAGGCTTCTGTTTCAGCAATGAACCGACAACTCACACCGAGGGTGGAGGTTGGGTGTGTGTTGGGGGGGGGGGGGGTCACCACACTAAGTGCTTTGTGTCAGTCATGAGTCAGTTGAACACTGCGTGCGCCAATACATTCTTTGCAACAAGAAATTACCACCATTGCTATGCAACTCAATTTCCCCACCATTGAAATTTCTTTTGTCAAAGTGCCATTATGTATAACTGCAATCGGCGTGGACAAACAGGTTCAGCACACACCTGTGACGCGGATCTTCGCCTCGTCACTGAACAACTGCACCTTGGAAGCATCTGTGACCTGCGCGGGCCCAAAACCGGCGACAGGAAACAGGCACACAGGCAAAACAGATAGTGGAAATACAGAACGTCCACCGCTGGTGATTCCATTTGAAAGCAGTTGATCCCTGTTGGCCAGCAGCTGCTGGCCAGAACTCGCCGCGGAAATCAATCCCCCCATGGCCTCATTGTCGCCGGCTATTGCTACCTCCATCCACCCCAATGTATCCCCCCCATGTTCCCCCATTTTTCCTCAAGCCATTGCCCAGTGTTGCAGAGCAAACACAAGTAGTACACATGGGAGATACATCACTGCATTCCAGGTTCACGCCACACGTGACACAGAAAAACACACTGGACACAAACCCGGCAGAATTTCAGTTTGAGCACATCGAACTTCAGTATACCCTCCCCCTGTGTCTCATCAGCACTGAAAACCAGCATTTTCCACCATTTGGGGGGTGATCTATCACTATATCCCCGCTCAGTTTTCCAAACACAACACATCTTGACCCATTCCCCTCCATATCCCCATGTTGTCCCGAGTTTCGGAAGAGTCTTCCCGCAAGCTTCCGGTACTGGGAATTTCTGGGCCTTGCCCTTTTACTGGAACCTTTTTGGAATCATGGCTTGTGCAGAATGGCAGTGGACACGGCCACCGTGTTAAAACCTTGTGGGGAGGGAAATTCTATTGCCTTCGGCAAGTCCACCTTGCAGAGAATCTACCCCAAGCAACACACACCCAAGATAGGGTAAAAACTACATAAATACGGGCTAAAACATGCTTTGCATATCTTGATTGGTCATATTACGTGATCACACTATCAAAAAAATAAGTTCCGAAAACTTCGGTTTTTGAGCTGCCCAGGGTGAAAAACTGCATAAGCAGGTTGTGTACCAATCCTGTTTGACCCCCCCCCCCCCGCACCCAATACCCAAATAAGGTGAAAAACAGATAAATACGGCCTAAAACATGCTTCGCATATCTTGGATGGTCATTTTAGGTGATCACAATATCAAAAAAAATAAGTTTCGGAAAGTTCGATTTTTGAGTTGTATAGCCTGAAAAACTGCATAAGCAGGTTGTGCACCAATCGCTTGGGAGCCTCCCCGCCCCCCTCCAGCCGCGCTCTCAATACCCAAATAAGGTGAAAAACGCATGAATATGGCCTCAGACCTGCTTCACATACCTTGGATGGTGATTTTAGGTGATCACACTATCAAAAAAATAAGTTTTGAAAACTTCGGTTTTTGAGTTGCGGAGGGTGAAAAACTACACAAACAGGTTGTGCACCGATCCCTTGGGAGCCCCCGGAGGAATGCTGAGTTATTGCACGTGTGGACAAGCGGCAGGCAGTACAAAGCTCACAAAGAAAATTGGCTTGTCAGTGGCCTATAAGACCATAGGTACCTTTTTGTCACAAGAGGGACATGCAGATGCCAGCGGGCTGTCCACTAACATGCACAATGAAGCAAAAGGGTGTTCACCACCGCTAAGGAGCAACTATTGGACCTACTCTGTCGACATGTCACTGAGTTCACATACAACAGGGAACTGAGACCCCCCCTCCCCCCGGGGGGCCAATGCCCCAAGCAGATCGCTGCACAGGGGTCCAGTAGGAGTGTAAAAAGGGAAAGCACAAGAAAATCGTGGCACCAATCTGCGCACATTGGGCTGCATGGCCCCACATGTGGCATGTGCCAGGAGGCATAAGCTGTCGGCGTCCAGACTGACTGCGGTACAATCTAGCGCCGTAGTCGAAAAAGACGGTGTCGCAGGTCGATGGGAGCACGTACGCTACATGTTTGCACCAATGCAGAGTGCTTTCCACGTCCCACGGTGTTCGGCTAACGATGCGTGGCACTGCGGAGTGCAACGCGCGCTATACAGTGGGCCGGGTGTAACCCGACAGACTGGCTAGCTGTGCCCGGGAGGATATACTGAACAGACACGCAATCCAGGAGCTAAGAAATGGCTGCACATTGAGGACAACACTGACACTTCTGTGCCTGTGCAGGTGGTGACGGGAGGGTAACAGTGTACTTGAGGCGCCACTCTGTGGTCAAACTTGATGGTTGGGCATGTATCAGCGGGGGGTTCTGTCCATGGATGTGTATGGTAAAACCAGGGGTCTGCGAAATGTGAAGTCATGGGGTTTTGCCTAAAATTGGCCACTTCGAAAAAAGGGGGGGGGTTTACCCCTTTTGCGCGCAACTGAAATTTTCCAAAACGCGCCGCGAGGGGTTACCTTGGATGTGCACAAGTGCGTATTTCCCCATTTTTTGGGCATGCAGAAGGAAATTTGGGGGTCTCTTGCTTCAAAAGTGACGGATCTTTGCCTGCTTACTTGATGCTGCTGTTTCACATATTAGGTGTGGCAGGGACGCGGTGGCCTAAGGTGTTAGCATACAACAACGGACGCCTCCACTCTACCTCCTCACCAATGCAATGGTGGTTGTAGCCGCCCACACCCCCTGCCGGGGGGGGGGCCATCACATTTGGTACATGTCTTGTCATATTTGCGCGCGCGCGCACATACACACACACACACACACACACACACACACACACACACACACACACACACACACACACACACACACACACACACACACACACACACAAACACACACACACATGAACGCACACATTTTGCCGTAGGCACAGGCACTGTGGGGCTGCCCTCCCTTCAAGCGGTGGTTGGGGGAGGGGCGTCTTTGCTCGTGTCACACATTTTTCAGGGGGGGGGGGGGGTTGAGAACTACCTTGGGTGGGGGGGGGGGGGGCGGGGTTTCAACTCAGGGGTCTGGGAGGGTGTTCTTTTCTTTGTTTCACAGGTGGTTTTTTATGAGGAGTTGCTTCTGGGGAAGCTTGGTGGTGAGAGCGGTGAACAAGCGGTTGGTTGGGGTTCGTGCCATTTTTGCAAGAAAGTGCATCAACATAATTATAATTGGCATATCGGTATGTGATTTGGGGAGGCATTGAATCCTGGACCTGATCCAGACAACCTGCCTGCTGGTGTACAATACGCCTGGGACTTAGGAAACGGTTTGTCAGCCAGTGTCCTCCATGTACAGTACAATGGAAGACATTCTGTTTTCAAGCAGGTGCACCCTTCTCTTCCCACCAAATACCTTGCAGCAGAAGTCAATGCTTTGCATGCATGGGCACATGAAAATATTGAGGGAATCTTTGAGAATTAAGTACAAGAAGTCTTCAATCATGAGTTCTTAAATCGCCAAAATTGGTTACTGGCAGAGGCGAATTACAGAAGCCGCCTGAGGGACTGGTTCAGGGCCTCGTGTCACATTATTAGGGAAAGCGGGCGAGTTAGATTCAACACCACTTTGCAAGAACAAGAAGACTGGGAAGAGCTTATGGATCAATTCGACCATCAAGCTGCACTTATGGTACAAATGGCTATCATTGCTGAAGAAAGACGCCAGAATGTCAAACATCATGTTGACCCGTCGAGTTCCCGTGGTCCGTTCGGCGAAGTGGAAGACGAAATGGTGTAAGGGGCTCTTTTGGCAGCCGGCCCAAACAGCCACTGCCAAGAAGGGGCAGGGGGGTGGAAAAAGGGGCTGTTTGCCCCCCCACCCCCACCCAACCGCCCCCTCTTGACGTGTAAATTTTGCCCACCCTTTCCTTATTGTACAGGTGCCCGAGAATGGGAAGAAGAAGAGGAACCAAAAGGGCCGACGGGCTGACAATAAGGAACAGGTTGGTTACTTTGCATGCCATGTGTTGTGTGCGTATTTGCACACGTGTGTATGTGCCTGCACTATGTATGTGGTGTCCATGATGATGCGTAACTCTTCAGGGGAAAAAAAATCAAGAGCAACGCGACAGCGGCCCGAAGCGCGACCAGAAAGGGCGCAAGCGCGACCAGAAAGGGCGCGACCAGAAAGGGCGCGACCAGAGAGGCCGCGACCAAACAGTGATTCGATACATTCTCGTCTTTCTAAGGAGAGATTGTCGAGAGTTCCGAGTTCCATACATGCATGGGCTGTCACCTTGTATCACACATGGTGACATTAAGCCCGATAATATTTTGATCCGGTGGTGCGTTGAATCTGTCTGCATGCGCCCTGGCTGGAGTCATCTGGACGAACTGCGCTTCCTCCTCGCGCATCCCGCACGCCACGGGCCTTACCGCGCCTGTGCTGTAGTTGTGCTGCTGATCGACACAGTCCATCAATACAATGCCTTGGACCAGCAGGTATGTTTTTGATCTCAGTTTCCACAGTTGTCCTGCTTCTGTTGGTATTCTTTGAGTCCCACCGGGAGACTTGACATGCACGCCTATGGCCCAATGCTGAGGCCTCCACTTCGGAACATCGGGAACCTTGGCTCGCCACGGTCCCGAGCGGGGAAGGCACAATGCGCAGCGCAGTCACCAGGTGCAGGCAGCCGTCCAGTCACCAGTCACCCGACGCAGGAGCCTGACCATGAGTCTAAACCCGGCAATACCAAGGGGCAGAAGAACAATAAGAGTGCGGACGAGACGATTGATGAAGAGATACACGCGAGGTCAAAGGCTAAAAAGCAAACTGTGTCGAAGGACAAAAGGTGGACGAAAATCTCCAATGTTGAACAAAAAAGTGATTAGGCGGCCGTATGTGAAGCTGCATCCCTTCTTTACAAGGTACGTTGAAGCACACAGCACCACCGGACCGCCATCGCAACCAGAGAAGCGGCACGGCTTCGAGCACCCGATGTGGCTGGTCACCAGCCACCCCCCCCCCCCCTGCTGTCCGACCGCAACGTCACGTGGCTTGGCGTCCGGTACATCGATTCGTTTTTCGACAGCCGGCTGCCCAAGATCGTCCACGAGGTCCGGCGGGAGCTGCGGGGCCAAGAGGCGGCAGACGCCCTACACGAGGGGATGGTGTCGAAGGACGGGATCAGTTGTCCTTCGAAGGCGCTTGTGGTGCCCACTTATGAGGAGTTGCTTCTGGGGAAGCTTGGTGGTGAGAGCGGTGAACTAGCGGTTGGTTGGGGTTCGTGCCATTTTTGCAAGAAAGTGCATCAACATAATTATAATTGGCATATCGGTATGTGATTTGGGGAGGCATTGAATCCAAGACCTGATCCAGACAACCTGCCTGCTGGTGTACAATACGCCTGGGACTTAGGAAACGGTTTGTCAGCCAGTGTCCTCCATGTACAGTACAATGGAAGACATTCTGTTTTCAAGCAGGTGCACCCTTCTCTTCCCACCAAATACCTTGCAGCAGAAGTCAATGCTTTGCAGGCATGGGCACATGAAAATATTGAGGGAATCTTTGAGAATTAAGTACAAGAAGTCTTCAATCATGAGTTCTTAAATCGCCAAAATTGGTGACTGCGAAGTATAGAAGCCGCGTGAGGGACTGGTTCAGGGCCTCGTGTCACATTATTAGGGAAAGCGGGCGAGTTAGATTCAACACCACTTTGCAAGAACAAGAAGACTGGGAAGAGCTTATGGATCAATTCGACCATCAAGCTGCACTTATGGTACAAATGGCTATCATTGCTGAAGAAAGACGCCAGAATGTCAAACATCATGTTGACCCGTCGAGTTCCCGTGGTCCGTTCGGCTAAGTGGAAGACGAAATGGTGTAAGGGGCTCTTTTGGCAGCCGGCCCAAACAGCCACTGCCAAGAAGGGGCAGGGGGGTGGAAAAAGGGGCTGTTTGCCCCCCCACCCCCACCCAACCGCCCCCTCTTGACGTGTAAATTTTGCCCACCCTTTCCTTATTGTACAGGTGCCCGAGAATGGGAAGAAGAAGAGGAACCAAAAGGGCCGACGGGCTGACAATAAGGAACAGGTTGGTTACTTTGCATGCCATGTGTTGTGTGCGTATTTGCACATGTGTGTATGTGCCTGCACTATGTATGTGGTGTCCATGATGATGCGTAACTCTTCAGGGGAAAAAAAATCAAGAGCAACGCGACAACGGCCCGAAGCGCGACCAGAAAGGGCGCAAGCGCGACCAGAGAGGCCGCGACCAAACAGTGATTCGACCCATTCTCGTCTTTCTAAGGAGAGATTGTCGAGAGTTCCGAGTTCCATACATGCAGGGGCTGTCACGTTGTATCACATATGGTGACATTAAGCCCGATAACATTTTGATCCAGTTGGGCCAGTTGTCCTGCTTCTGTTGGTATTCTTTGAGTCCCACCGGGAGACTTGACATGCACGCCTATGGCTCCATGCTGAGGTCTCCACTTCGGAACATCGGGAACCTTGGCTCGCCACGGTCCCGAGCGGGGAAGGCACAATGCGCAGCGCAGTCACCAGGTGCAGGCAGCCGTCCAGTCACCAGTCACCCGACGCAGGAGCCTGACCATGAGTCTAAACCCGGCAATACCAAGGGGAACAAGAACAATAAGAGTGCGGACAAGACGCGTGATGAAGAGATACACACGAGGTCAAAGGCTAAAAAGCAAACTGTGTCGAAGGACAAAGAGTGGACGAAAATCTCCGATGTTGAACAAAAAAGCAAGTAGGCGGCCGTATGTGAAGCCGCATCCCTTCTTTACAGGGTACGTTGAAGCACACAGCACCACCGGACCGCCATCGCCACCAGAGAAGCGGCACGGCTTCGAGAACGTGATGTGGCTGGTCACCAGCCGCCCCCCCTGCTTGGTGGTGACAGCGGTGAACAAGCGGTTGGTTGGGGTTCGTGCCATTTTTGCAAGAAAGTGCATCACTATAATTATAATTGGCATATCGGTATGCGATTTGGGGAGGCGCTGAATCCAGGACCTGATCTAGACAACCTGCCTGCTGGTGTACAATACGCCTGGGACTTAGGAAACGGTTTGTCAGCCAGTGTCCTCCATGTACAGTACAATGGAAGACATTCTGCTTTCAAGCAGGTGCACCCTTCTCTTCCCACCAAATACCTTGCAGCGGAAGTCAATGCTTTGCATGCATTGGCACATGAAAATGTTGAGGAAATCTTTGAGAATCAAGTACAAGAAGTCTTCAATCATGAGTTCTTAAATCGCCAAAATTGGTTACTCATGCCTCTTTGCAGTTTTCCCTCGGCCATTTGCTCTCTTGGATGCAAACTAAATTGAAGCCCCACATACCCACTTTGCGGTTGTTTGTGACTTACAAACCATTGCCCAATATGCGGAAGGTGTGGCAGCGCCTTGCTTTGAACACGTTGAGGAGGTCCGGGGAGGGTGGGTGGGAGGATAATTTTTTCCATAGAGATCTCTCTGGAAATGTTTCTTTTACCCTAGACTTGACTGCTTGTGATTTTACTGCTGGTGGGCCAGCGCTAATTAATTTTGTTGACTGCACATGCGCGTCGCCATTGGTCTCGTGCGCGTAGCGCTTTGCTTTGACTGTTTGTCTATTTTTTTGCCGCTGGCGCTTATTTATCACCGTGATCCGTCATTTTGTATTGGTTGAACCGGCCATACATGTTTTCCCGTCTCTGCACTTTAGTTCTTTTGTGGGCTGATGAGGCTGCTGTGTGGCAGCGAAAGGCATACCCTGCAGACACTCGGATTTCATTCATCCCGTTCTTTGGTGGCTTGAGGTTTTGCTTTGCCGCTTGGACACGGAGGGCATAGAAGCACAAACTGTGGTTTTTACGGTTTGAAGCAAAATTTCCATTTATCATCCGAGTGTCTATTTTTTTTCGTTCCTTTGTGGGCTGATGAGGGTGCTGCGTGGCAGCGAAATGCATACCCTGCAGACGGTCCCTTTTTATTCATCCCGTTCTTTGGTGGTTTGAGGCTTTGCTTTGCTGATTAGGCACGGAGGGCATAGAAGCACAAACTGTGGGTTTTCCGGTTTGAGGCAAAATTTCCATTTATCACAACAACCGAAAAATGAAAATTCGGGACTTGTAATTAATATTTGTAGATTGATATTATCGGACCAAATGTTAGTTAATATATTAGATACTAATCATCGCTCGCGCTAATATCAACCTACACATATCAATATCACCACTTCAAATATTGGCTTTAAAGAAAAAGGCATACTACATAGTGACACGCCCCAAGTAGGCAGGCATACCTTGGGTACCTCACCATTTTGGGGGCGATGGGGAGGGGGGGGGATTTGGGGACTCGGAGGGGGGGGGGGTGCACGGGTTGTGGACCCCACATTAACCTGCTGGCCAAGTTTGATGGAGGTTTTTCTTTGGGTGGGGGAGGGGTTGCCGGGGGGGGGGGGGGGGATGGAGGCTTTTTGACCCACAACCCTGAAAACCACACCCCCACACCCCCCAACCGTAGAAACCGCATAGCCTAGACCAAAGCCCCCCCACACCCCCACACCCCCACACCCCCACACCCCCACACCCTAGAGCCCCAAGCGTCACCCCCTCACACACCACTATACCAAGAGGGGGGGGTCAACAATGAACCTAGAACTAGCCCCTTTATCTGCTTTGGGGCAATACGCATGCCGCGAACACACACACACACACACACACACATATACCTAGAACTTTTTCCGCTGTTTTCCATCATGAATCTTCATGCCCACCCTCCTAAAAACCCTACAAAGATTCTAGAAAAGGGAAAGGGCATACCCTCCCGAACCTTAACCGGTAGGGCAAGGGGAGGATAAAGGAAGGAGGAAAGAGGGATGTGTGTGCGAGGCGATGGGTGTGTGGGGGTGCCAATATCATTGGCTCCGTCTGTGTGCGTACGTGTTTCTTGGAAGTGCGCACCAGGTAAAGGTGCATAGATGCTATATATTTTATATGTAGAGCACACTATGGGCACCACCAATCACACGGCATACTAGGGGCTGCTAACGCCTGATGACCAACATGTCGCGCACACATGGTTGCCTAATAAAACTTCTTGCTGCCATGAATAGGTTGCAAT
Source organism: Eutreptiella sp. 'Long Island Sound 2002' (assembly GCA_964036045.1). Lineage (NCBI taxonomy): Eukaryota > Euglenozoa > Euglenophyceae > Eutreptiales > Eutreptiaceae > Eutreptiella > Eutreptiella sp. 'Long Island Sound 2002'. Next base: position 121,326,980 of record OZ038383.1, on the reverse strand, counting down.
ACCTGGAAAAAACAAAGATAACTTTTGCGTTGCTTTTTTGAGGCTAATATGAGATTGACTTTTCAGTTCTGATTTATACTTGCCAAATATTAAATATCAACCTCGAGGAACGAACGCAAAAAATAAAGCCAAACGAAACGGGCGTATACCTGGGAGTTCTGGGACCATATTGTCGCTGGTGCGGCCATGTCCTTGTCCCACACACGGCCATGCCAATCAACCATAGGTAGGCGGCTGGTCGGCCCCGTGCGCTGTAGTTGAGGAGCCCAATGGAAAGTTGGCTGAAACTTCCACCGCCACATGGGTAGGCATCCCAACGGAGGAGGGAAGTGAGCGGCCGCTTCCAATCGATGGTGTCCACAAGGGATGGACGCGATAGGATGTAGCGGGCCCACAACTGCAACGGCCAAGAGCGGCCGCTTGTGGGGGAATCCGCCACGGACACGGGGCCATCTAGCGCAAGCGGCTTCACCAAATCCTTCCATGTGTCCGTGAAGCAAAGGGGCGGGAGAATGGGAGGCCGGTGCATTTTTGTACCCAATTTGAGATTCATGTTTGGGCCCACAAGCGCCCATATATGGAGAGTTGGAGCGGGCCAACGTAGATATGGGAAGTAGAGGACAGGTATGCATATGTGTTACAGGGGCAAGGTTGAGTTTGCAGCGGGTCCCTAGTTATACCATTTGGGATACTCGTGGGGTGGGGACATTTCAGTGTGTTTTGTATGAATGTGCATTGTTAATGCCGTTTGTGACATCAATTGGCGATACTGAAGCGGTACCCAGGACCTCATGACCTTGGGGGATACAGCCATACCATCACCACTGCCGTTAAACCAAGCGCTGTCTGAATTCGTGACATAAATAGCAGCCTGCGGGCGCCGCAAACTTTTCCAATGTGCCGAATCATCAGGAATCCTATTCCTCATCCATTCCTGTCTTCAAATCTGCGCATCTCGCATTCCTTTGCGAGATGATCGTCTTTTACTGTTGCCTGTCGCCGTCGCTGCGATCCCGCCGCCGCGATCAGTTGAAAGTTCTGATGACTTGACGTAATAGACTTTGGCTCACTGAGACCCAAAATTTGATCCGCTGTTTCAAGGCGGTCATTTTCGTACGCCACCGCCCAGATCCGTGAAGGTTGAGATTTATGCCTCCTTCTGGAACTCGATGCGGCTAATGCTCGCGAACCGTGACGAGTTGAGGTGCACATCAAGGGCTCTATCATATATCCCCTTGTTGCCATGTGACGAGGGGGTTGCGCATTGGGTTCCGCAATGCAAAACGGAACCGTGCACGAAGCCCCCAGATGTATCGCACAGACCATGGTGCCTCGCCACCACTGTTGTCCCTCAGCAACTCCATTGTCTTCGGAGGCAATGGGTTATTGAGGGAGGCCTTTGATGGAGTCGGCTAGTCCTTTGGGGACAAGCTCTGGTGGCACACCAGGCAACACATCATCTAGATGGAAGTGCCGAAACCACGCTTATATTAGGATATTCCAACAACCTGGGCTCTGCAGAGCCCAGCATTCATATACTTGGTACTTGAGGGGTGCTTATTAGGGTTTCCTTGTTGGTGGGGCTCTGCAGAGCGTAGACCTTCACAATGTCCCATTTTGACCCCTCGCCACAAAATCCCAACATACCGACACATGTACCACCGGTGCCCAGCATAGAACATTGGAAGAGAGACCAATATTGTCCGGTTACCGGTGGCAATTTTAGGAAATCTGTACCGCTTGCATGCGATATGCTTCGGTCCGTCGCTTGGAAGTTTTCGAAAACCCTTGGAAAGATGCTCGGAAGTTTTTGCAGCCAGATCGGGTCCCAAAACGCAACCAATATCGGTGGAATGTTCCATGGGCTTCCCAGCCGACCGTGCCGGGGGAGCTCGGAAGAAATTTTCAGCCCGATCCCAGTGGAATTTTGGTTGGATGATTGGTGCCTACCTTGCCTGCAAGATGCCATGGAGAACAGCACGTTGAAGCTAATGTTTGTCTACCCTTTGTCTGCTTTGCCTACAAAACTGCATGGAGAACACTATGTTCAAGCTTATGATTGCTTCCCCTTTGTGCTCCTTTGTGAATTTGGACTTTTGCTTTTGACATGTGCCACGCCAGTTTGATCCTTGGTGGCTGCTTTGCCCATAAACTTGCATCGAGAACACTGTACTCAAGCTGGTGAATGTTTGCCCTTTGTGCCTTGTGCAGCTTTGTGCCTGCTTTTGTGGTTTTCTTTTTGCATGTGTGTCGCTTTCTCACCTAGGCCCCTTTGAGTAGACTCACTAATGTATTCCATTTTTGTGCTCAGAACACTTTTTGTCACCTGCAAGAGACATGTCTAGTAGTCAAGGCAGTGCCGCTAGTGCATCGTCTTCGTCCACTCAGCCCCCCCAGCCCGTTCAGCAGCTCCCGGAACCAGATTTGGAGCTGGAGGGTGAGCTCATTGACGCGGACACAGCCAATAGCGAAGTTCCCGAACCGGGTGATACACAATCGCGCCTCCAACACGCCCTAGCAGCACTGTGCCTGCGGCATAAGCCGTCAGAGACCATTGAACCCAGAATGCTAAGGGTTTTTTTGGACAGGGTTGTCCCTGATGCATACCGCATCCAGCCGAAGGATACCTTGCTGGCTGTGTTTATGCATAAGCATTTTTCAATCATTGTGACGACACGGGAGGCTGTGGGCAAGAAAAGCCCCAGCAAACATGAGACTTCGTACGGCATACGGTGTACGGTGTTGGTCCGGATCCGAAATACAACACGGACCGGACCTTTGCAGAGGAATCTGAAGAGAGGCTGCGTGTACATTACATGTACTTGAAATCAATACTGTCCACACACCCGGACAGTACCATTCGCGAGCTAAAGTGAGCGCAGAGCGATGTAGTTACTTGGTTCAAAGAGGCCAAGATCAAGAAGCGGTCCAAAAAAGTAGTTACCTGCAACGTGCAGTTCCCCCCCCTCTCATTTATTCATGTTCCGTTCGAGGTTTTGAGGGTTATCATAAACGATGCCTTCTGCGAGTCCCCACCTGCAACGATTCACAGCGCCCTCAGAGCCACCATCACAGGTGCACATGTGGTAGAGGTTTTCGGGGAAAAGGACGGCTGGCGGGTGTGGGACCAAGCCCCCTCAGGCACGTGGGAAAAGGTGGTTACCCCCCCCGACGGTGAGGTTTTCAGAACAGACCAGCAACCCACGTACCATGCGCACGGTGTCTTGTGGGGCATTGAGTTTCTTTTGGCCCCAGCCCCCAGACCTTCTTCCGAGGGCGCACCAAAGCGGCAGCGACTTACCATCTTAGGTGCATGGTTGCAGGCCAAGGGTGAGGTCCAGGGCCAGGTTGAGACCGCAGAAGCCCCCCCCCCTGCCTAAGCTGGGGATGCACTGTGTTGGGTCTTCATCAGCCTTCTTTTTCGCTCTGATGTCTTCCATCTCTGCTACCCTGGCTGCCCGCGCCCAGCCACCAGCTCCTGCCGCCGTCCCCATCTCCTCGGGTCGACTGGCCGAACTTGGGAGTGGGAACCCCAGCGCCGGTAGCAGTGTTGGTGCCAGCAACCCTTCGCCAGCCACCCCCGCTTTGTGGGAGGCGCCAGCAGTCGGAGGAGCAGCAGGAGCAGCAGCAGCAGGGCCCGCCGCCGCAGCAGAAGATGCGGAGGACCCCAAGGCCATGCAGGCTGCCCACTGCGCAGCTTTGTTGGCGGCTGTTGCAGCTGTGCAAGTCCAGATGGTGCTTGCACAGCTGAGTAAGAAGACAGTGTCCTGGTTCGCGGCCGGGGCACGCTACGGGCCAGAGGGGGAGGGGGTGGTGGTGTGGGTCACTCGGGGGGCCGTGACCCCCCGCAAGCAAGTGGAGCATCGTGCCCCAACTGGGCAGATGCCCCCAAACCTGGCCAAGGTGGTTCTGGACCTGGCCATTTTTGATCGGAGTGTGGCAGTGTGTAGGGAGCTGGGGGTTCCGGACCAATTGAGGAAGCTGGTCCTCAAGGAGTCCCGATCACCAGCTGATCGGTACTCCCAGTTGAAAGGGCAGTTTGAGCAGGCCAACCAGTCCTTCAAGAAGGCTGAGCAGGCTGTCCGGGAGGGGGTGGGGGGGAAGAGGCAGGGGGGGCAGGGGGTGAAGAGCAGGGAGGGAAAGCTGCGGGCAGAAGCTACTGTCCAGCAGGGAAGGGCAGAGGATCTGCTGGGGCAGATGCGGGGGGCTTGGGAGGAGGCAAAGAAACGCCGCCTCCTTAAGGCCCCCATCCCCAAGATGCCCCCCAGCACCCTCCCCCCCTTTGGGAAATGGGAGGTGACAGGGGGACACCAGGAGGACCTCCTGCATGGGGTGGTTTTTGCAGGGCATCCTGGGGGTTGGGAGGTGTACGACCTTGCAGCTACGGCTGTTTCAAGGTCGTGCACCGAGAAGCTGAGGGACAGGGGGGTTTCGGTGAGGATGCACACCGCCCCCGACTCCTGCAACCACCACAACTGCATGTATGTGGCGGTTAAGATAATTTTGTGGCACATGAGCCACCCTGTGAGTGTTTGGGACACCCCCCCCGCCCTAAGCCATTTTGCCATGTGGGGGCGCCAGTGCCGGGAGTTGCTGGACAAAACTGTGGCATGGGCCCAGGTGAAAGGGAACTGGAAGTGCCGCCGCACTGGCTGGGGCCCTGAGGCCCTGGAAGAGATGAAAGAAGTCTCCGGGCAGTTGGCCCCAGTTAGGGGGGGCAAAGGGCCTGTCCCCTTTGCCCCCCTCTCCGGCAACATGGTGCCCATTGTGGTACTTTTTTGCATCGCGAACCCTGATTCTTGCCCTGCTATCCCTGGTGTGGGTAAGGGGAAAGGGAAGGGGAAGGGGAAGGGGAAGGGGGGGGTGAAGGGGGGGGGTGATTCAGACTCCTCAGACTCTGCCCCAGAGATTGCAGTGGGTAAGGGGAAGGGGAAGGAGAAGGGTAAGGGTAAGGGGAAGGGGAAGGGGGGGGTGAAGGCGGGGGGTGATTCAGACTCTTCAGACTCTGCCCCAGAGATTGCAGTGGGTAAGGGGAAGGGGAAGGAGAAGGGTAAGGGTAAGGGGAAGGGGAAGGGGAAGGGGAAGGAGGTGGTGGTGGTTTCACACTCTGAGTCATCTGCCTGAGACGTGCCTATTTCCTCGACAGGGGTGAGGAGAGGGCAGGTGGCCCCTGAGTCATCTAACTCAGATTCCCAGGTGCCCGTTTCCTCCACAGGCGTGAAGAGAGGGCGGGCGGCCCCTGACTGTGGGGCCCCTGCAGGTAAGAGGAGGAAGAAGACCAGCCGCAGCCCATATGTAAGCAGTGCCTCGGGGCAGGCGTCAGGGGACCAGGGGTCACTGCCCCTTCGCATAGTCACAGAGGTCAGGATTGTCCTTGACTATGTGAAGGGGTCTGGCCACCGACCTCGCAATTGGATGAGGTCCTTCCCCTCATCCACGGGGGTGATTCCGGGCCAGTTGATTCTCCTCATTGTGCCCCCTGAGACGAAGGCCAAGGCCTCTCACAAGGCACAGCCTCAGCCTGAGCCTGAGTTTGAGGGGGAGGACTGAGAGGGAGGTATATATTCCCATTCGAGGCACTGAAATGAACTGCAGCTGCACCTGAACTGCCTGTTGGCATCCATTCATGCTTCCAGCCCAGCTTGTGCTTGTTGTGCCTGTGGCAGAGGGCGGATAGTCGAGCACACTTTGGACCCTTGGATCTCGAAGCTGGTTGGAGCAATCTTGGCAGATCAAGGTTCTGGTGAAAGGCACTGGTTGGGGCTTTCCATACATGGTTTCTTTGAGACCAACCAAAACAGTGGCGCAGAGTGAGGGGGCGGATAGTCGAGCACACTTTGGACCCTTGGATCTCGAAACTGGTTGGAGCAATCCTGGCAAATGAAGGTTCTGGTGAAAGGTACTGGTTGGGGCTTTCCATACATGGTTTCTTTGAGACCAACCAAAACAGTGGCGCAGAGTGAGGGGGCGGATAGTCGAGCACACTTTGGACCCTTAAATCTCGAAACTGGTTGGAGCAATCCTGGCAAATGAAGGTTCTGGTGAAAGGTACTAGTTGGGGCTTTCCATACATGGTTCCTTTGAAACCAACCAAAAAAAACCTACTGCAATCTTCTGTTTCCCATGCACCATGTTTCACCATGAATTTGTTGTGAACAACCATGCTATATGGGTGAAGGGGGAGATCTCCAAGCTGGAGGCATTTGCCAGCATATGCCCTATTCCAGCTGATCAATTCATGGTGTCAGCCTTTGCCATGAACTTCCCCACGGCCACCCCCTTGCAGGCCAAGGACGTGGACCAGCTACAGCGCCCCCCAAGTGGCACCTTCACAGTTGTGCGTAGGTCCCTTGGCCCTTTGCCTACCACACAGGCCACATCAGTCACCCAAGCACCAGAGTGCCAGGCTGCTGCACTTCGCCTTCGCCATGAGCATGCGGTGCCAGCCGCTGTCTTGCGCACCTTAGACCATCTCCAACCAGGGGTTGGTTGGTCAATGGTTGCTTTAAGGCATTAGGAGGACCTGCATCTTCCTGCAGTGGACTACTCCCCGGACAACGGGAAGTTGTTACCACAGCTGTGCCACCTACTTCTACAGAAGTGTGGCTCATTGGCTGCCCAAGGCCGGCAGAAACCCCCACCACCCCATGCCACCCTGACCTTAGGCCTCTACGCAGACGGTTACCAGCCCCGGGGCCGTCCAAATATTAACACAAAAATCAGTATAATTGATTTCCCGGGACACTGGTTCCCAATGTCTGGCAATGTGCCTAGGTGCACAGACATGTTGACCTGGCAAGACCTTCCCAAGGTCAGTGATTGCCAGTGGCTACCCAAACGTGCAGAGGCCTTACAAGCCCTGCCTTCTTGTAAATTTAAGCAACGTATGAAGTGTGCTGGTGCAGTGTACAACACCACCCTGCAGATAAGGCTCGGGGCAATCACTGCCGATCACCACCATTTGTGGTCTCAGTGCCGGCAAAAGGGCTGTGTGGCGTGTCCCTGGGTGAATAAGGATGGGGCGTGAGAACTCTTTTTGCACAAATGTCTCAATGGTGTGCGTGGGTCCCATAAGTTTCAGGGGGTTTCTAACCTGGAAGAGGTATATATTGTGCAACCTCTATTGCACAACACCAAAGGAGCAGCCTCCAGGATCCTGGGTGTCATAGGTCGAAAACTACCAGCGCCCTACAACCATGACCTGCTCCAGGTCATAGCACATGTGGCAAGGAGGTATGATCCTGGATCTTTGCCACCTGATAGCAGGCAGCACATGCGTCACGTACGAGGTAGATTCCAGGCAGGCATTAGCCTCACAGGTCGCGAGGCCCGCACAGTCATGGGCAGACTAGCAGGGGGTATGGTGCTCCCCCTGCCTTTCCATTCCTTGGTGGTGGCATTTTGCCACATGGTGCATCTATGCTATGGTTGTAATAACCTGGCAACTGTCACATGGCAAGCTATGGGGATGTTGTACACATATATTGTGCACATCATCCCCGAGTTTGCTGAAGAAGGTTGCACTCCAACCTTATATATGCATGGGTGGTCCCAAACATGGTTTAATCCACGGACACCCATGCTGTATTCCGATGAGGCCGGCGAGCGGGATCTCAGGGTGGCCAAGAGATATGCCCCCGTCACTAGTACCAGGCAAGATGCCAGTATTAGTGAAAGTTTGAAGCATGAGCTGTATCAAAAGTTCGTGCAGAAAAAAAAGAAGATCCCCTGTGCCAAAATTTGGGCGCCCGTGCAACGAAACTTGTTCGGGAGGCGGGCATAGTTGCTGCCAATGCCGTGTGGCATGTGGTCTTCCAACACCTCTTAGAGCATTTGCTGCATTTCCAGGATGGAGGTGGTTGCTCCCTATATATGCACCCAGACACCCGTTCGGTGAAATGCGCCTTTCCAGGTGCAAATCCCGAGAGTGATGTGGTATGTGTGTGTGGGACCTGTGGCTCAAAGCGTGGTGTCCGTCAATGGGTACCACTGGACAGGGAAGCTGTCTGCAAGTGGCCCAAACTGGGTTTGAAGAGCCGTGCCACATTTAAGTCCTGTGCTGCACGCCGTAAGGCGCTGAAGGACAAGGGAAAGGGTAAGGGACGTGTGGGGCCCATCCCTCAAAGCCGAGTTTCTAACCCTGCGACAGTTGATATTGTACCCCCTTCGGAGGGCGAGGACAGTGCTGCTTCATTTCAAGGTCCTACGGGTTTGAACGAGCAGCAGCGTGTTCAACCCATGAGACGTACGAAGTTGGCGCGTGTACCCAATGTTGATAGCGACATTGAGCAGTAACTTGTGTGCCCTCGTGGCAGTGGCGGTAGCAGCAGTAACAGTAGCAACAGCAGCAGCAGCAGCATCAGCAGCAGTGATAGTGGGAGCAGTAGCAGTCCTGAGGATAATGATTCGGATGATGATGCTGTGCACCTATCTAGTGCCTCCACAGTAAGTGCCTCAGATTCTTCCTCATCATCCAGTGACAACCCTGAACCCCAACCTCAACCCAAGAAGTATCGCCATGTGGTGGTGGATGTGGATGCCATGTCAAGCGATGGCTGTCCTGTGCAGATGCTCAGCGAAGGAGAGTACAGCATTCACAGTTCAAGCTGAAACGAACAGGCAAGCCACTGAGCATTCACATTTCAAGCGTAAGTGAACGGTCATGCTTGTCTTTTTGTGTGTTTCTTTGCTGAGGTGTGGGATTTGGGAACCAAGAACGGTGTAGTTCATCGTACAAAAAACCGATGGAAAAACGCCTGGAAGTTTTTGAAATCCCTCGGAAAGATGCTCGGAAGTTTCGCGAGCCAAATCGGGTCCCAAAACGCAACCGATATCGGTAGGAATGTTCCATGGGCTTCCCAGCCGACCGTGCCGGAGGAGCTCGGAAGAAATTTTGGCTGGGACTTCCGAGATCAACCCTGCAATATGAGTCCCATTTGCTGAGCATGAATGCTGAGCATCCCCAAATATCCTGAGCAATATGCTCAGCATTTTCCTACCATTTTTTACCTTCTATGCTGTGCGTCCCAGCACCATGTGACAAATCCTCCTTCCTCAAATCAGGGATCGTCGCCTTCAGTACGTAACCGGTCGACGGTTGCATTGTCTCGAAGTGCGGCTTCATCTTCAGACGCCTCCAATTCTCTTCCCGTAGAACGTGCATTATCGCCGCTTTGATGACGTTGGATGCCCCACCGTGTTGTGTACCTCGTGCGCAATCAGAGTACACTCATGTGAAGTGTGTATAGATGAATGATGATGATGGCATTTGTAGCTGTTGGGCTGGCGTACTAAGGATTGTGATGTCACATGGGAACCTGGTCTCTATTGTGTACCCAACCTATCATCGCCCAAAAGCGCTCCTTGACCAAGGAAAAGTGTGGTCATCCCGTTTAGGCCTCATCTCGTCAAAGCGGGTGAACATGGTGCCTGGATCAGTCCGGCACAAGACTATCATTGATGCCATGGAGCGTATCGCATACAACCACGCGGCACTCAAATGCCAAAGCCCTTCCCCAGCATGGTGTACTGGGCCACTTGTGTCTTCGTGTTCTACAATTATGGACATGTGATGTGAGCCTTATGGTGACGGGGCCACGGCCATCAGCGTAGCTCGACACAGCCTACGAGGTATTTTTGGGTTGATTTGATCTATTGGTGTGCCTGAGGGAGCCGCCGTCCTTACTGCAAGCTCAAGGCAGCGGATGGTGACCAGATGGACCCGGTGTGAACCCGGCACACGGGATTGCGGCGGTGCTGCCTTTTCAAGGTGTGCCGTAGCAAAGCATCAAGCTGCGCTGGAGGGAGTGGATAGCTTTCTGCCGCTGTTGCCCGCACATTGGTTCTGAGTGGAGCCTTTGGACTCAATGAACCACGCAACATCCACTAAACCTCTAGTGAATGGCAAAGGAAAGGTTTCATGCAAAACATCTTGTGCAATGGCCAAATGTACATCACAAGGGGCCGTGGGAAAAAATGTTTCACAGTATGTATGTTTCGCACCGTTGATGAGCAATCTGCACGTGCATGTCATCTGTGCTGTTGTAACAGCATAATATCAAGGGTTCATGTCCGGAACCCCCCAAAACAAATTCCCTAAGCGTTGTGCACCTAAATGCAAAACAACCTGGAGCCGGGCCACTCAGTAGTTTCCCCTGCCTTTGGCACAAGTAGAAGGGAACATGAAGGATCAGCCGTGGTATACATTGATGTAACACTCCGTGGTAGCCTTACAATGTTCTTTCTTTCAAGGGAACCTACACCATTAGGGTTGTCCCCAAAACACATAAGGTTGCATCGGTTCGGCAACACGGGGGTGCCCACGTTGCGCACCCTCAATGGTAGGCGGCGAACCCTCACCGCTCGCCCCTGGAGGCCTATCCATGAGCACGTGCGGGGGTTGGAGGATTTACCATATCTGCTACACTCCCTGGAACCGTTGAATCACCACCCCTGCCACCTCCTTTGCCCCCTTCAATTGCTTATAGCTCCCCGTTCTAGGAGTAAAACACCCTCTCCCGAGTCATCTAGGTGTGCTGCATGGTGTGTAGTGGTAGTGGTCTCGAAAGGCATCGTCCTCTCAAACTGTATGAGCCACCTGTCCGCGCCGTACTATTAGTCCCGCAAATAAGTAAATCCTACCGGAACGCGCCGTCACCCAAGGTACCCCCCAAACAGGCCAAGGAAAACGCGCCACCCAACCCCCCCTCCCCTGCTCAATGCCAAATCTACTACGCCCCCAAAACCTAATGCCAGACCCACTACCCCGTGCAGTGCCCACAAATTGTAAAATACCCCGAGGTCCGCCTTTAGTATGAACAACATTGTCGAAGCATGCCACGCATACATGCTTGCGATCGTTGATTCCCAATTCTTCAGCCCTTTTGCCAGGGGCTTCTTCTAATAATCCATTGGCATCCTTTCCACATTTATTGCAAAATACTGGTGGCATGGTGTCTGTAAAAAGTGGAGCATTGAACATTTAGCAAATTCTAGTGATGGATGTCGTACCAGCCAGCACATGCATATGAACCCTTGGTTGCGCATTTGGGTGTAACTAAAGTTGCCCGATCAGTCAATTGATTTACGCAAAAACTGCAAGACGTTCACGCCTGAATTGGTGGTGTAGTCTTTAATGCCTGCAAACGGCCATGTTTCGGGGGCCAAATTGGGATCGCACTATTGACCACTTTCTTGTGCCTCTTCGCAAATTCTACGACTTTGTCACACACGTTATAATTTGGGTAATTCCATTCTGGAGCCATATTTTTTGTTTGTTATAGGGTACGTGTACTCAATATACTCAATCTACTACTCTACAATGAGTCGGAGAAGATCATAGTTTGGAAAATATGGACGGTCTGTCGCACACTGCTCTCGTGCTGACCATTAGGTGACGATTGGTTCGTAGGTATCGGGGTTCGTATATGAGCAACACGGTACACGAACCGACAGTTTGCAGTGGTGTCAATCATGAGAATGTGATATGAAGTGCTACTTGGTTTGCTGTTCAAATGGTAAATGTAAAAGGCATCGCACCACGAGGGATGAGGATGGTCATGGAGTTGTCGGGTGTTTGCCAAACTACCAATATGCTGCCAATTTGCCAACCTGCCAATTTGCCAACCTTTTGCCAATATCAGGCCACTACGAACCCAGGGCATGTGGTTGTGCTCCAAAGGGCCTCGTCGGAGGAGGAGATTCCCAAGCGGGCAGCTTCTTCGTCCCGGAGTTTGTGCCGGCAGAGCACGTCGGCCTGTCAGGCCTCCACCCGGAGGCGGGCCAAGGCTGTCTGGAGTGTTATTCCACCCCAAGTGTACGCCATGAAGACCAGGGCGGTGGGTTGAACTAGGTCGCCGTCGGGCTGGGCGGGGGGGGGGGGGGTAGCAGAGGTAGAGGGGGTGGTAGAAGGGTGGTGGGGAGCTGGGCGCTGCAGAGCTCATTCCATGGCAGGACGTGCACAGGGACTCCGCCATGCAGCGGATGGCCCTGGTGGTAGAAGTGGCAGCGGGGCGCCAGGGCGTAGGTGCAGTACGGGGGGTGGCAGCGTGGGGACGTGCAGAATAGGGCTGGGACCATGGGAGCATACCGGTAGGAGGTGCTGATGGCGACCGTGTGCGGGACCGGGCGCCCGCAAGTGGGGCACAAGGCGGCCAGAACTGTGTCGGGAGGTGGAGGGTCTACCCACCAAGCGTTTTATGGTTGTAGACAGTTTTGCTGGTTTTTTTGCGAGTTCGTTCCTTCATCAAATGCACATGACCCGGACCTCACCCTGCGCTGGAGAACATCAACACACTGAGAACTACACACTGATCTAGGGATTTTTTTTTTGGTCCCACTCACAAGGAGTACGATGTAGCCATTAAATGGCTAGTGCCAGGCAGTTGCCTTTTTGGTGCCACAAAATAGTAGTAGCAACTGGTGCATGGGCTGTTTGGCAGGCAAAACCTTCAGCCAAAATACACAGCCACAGTCTTGATCCTGATATCCATGAAGTCATGTGGATGCATTTAGTGCCCCCCCAAAACTAAATTTATTTGCATAACTTTAGTTTTGCTGGTTTGTGTGCGAGTCTGTTCCTTCTTCGAATGCACATGAGCCGGACCTCACCCTGCACTGGAGAACATTGACACACTGAGAATTGCACAGTGATATGGGGAGAAAAAACCATGAGGCATTTTGAATGAAACATCACCATCGAAGTTTGGGAGTTCAGGACAAAGTTCGAACCGTGTCCAAAATGTCACCAAACCTTGGAATGTTGAGTAAAATATGGTCGTAAGACTTTTGATCTCATCATCAACCTCGGTGATGATCTTCATAGGCCGGCTTGCCCCGGCGTCAGTGTTGCTGTTGACGGTACTACAAACCAGTGCGTTGTGTTGCAGGGTCGGTACACATACCCTCGTGTGCTCTTCTTCTTTTGCTGCAATCTCGGCGTTGAAGATGCTTGTGGCTTGGGGCTTGGTGCTTGGGGCCTTTTGCCCAGTACATCAAGATGTATGGGTTGGCTTGTAGGACGACCAAAGGCCCAAGCAGCCCGCATCCGCCCGTGCCATTGCTCTTGCCTACCACCCCCTGCCCCTGCGCTGTGCAATCTGAAATGTAATGTTCCTCTCCTGCCACTCGGTTCACCTCCAGAATCCATCTCTCTTCGTCCATCTCCCAATCGCAAATGCAAAGTTCCACCCTAGTATCTCACCACTTCCGACACCCTCAATGCATTCCAATAAGAATATGAGCACTGCGAAAAGAGGCAACATTGCTGTCGAGGGCAGAGGAAAACGTTGAGCAGCTTCTAACTAACCACTGGCTATTGGGATGTAAACAATTGCATTTTGGGACTAACCGACAAACGGCCAGTTCACATTTCAACTGATAGTGGTTGGCACTGCACCAACAGCGCTTGGGAGCCATCCCAGAGGACGCTCCTCAACAGGGATGAAGACCAAAAGGGTGTGGTGAAAGAGCACTCTACCTCAATGGTTGGAGCCCTTACTTGAATCACGAATCCGCCATCTGTCATCCGGTGGCCCCCTGCACGTGACTCACATTGCTGCGGTCACCAGCAGCGGACTTGTCATGTGGGAAGACCACCAACACCACAAAGCATAACAAACCCACCACAATATGCCAAGGCCACAAGCAAACCCACTACTGACATGTGCAACATTGTCTGGCACATTGACCGGCAATGGATAAACAAATCCTGGCGGCACTCGTAGTGCCAACGGATAATTATATCCACCCATACCCGACGGGAATGAGAGTTGGTAAGAAAACGGTTGTGGCATCGGTGGCGTGGACGCCTTGGTTACTGTGGGTGACGCATACGGCATTGGACACGTGAGTCGATGCGTGCGGCAGAATTGGATTTGCGTTCCACAAAACCGGCGAGGTTGCATTACACGAATTCGGAGCATCAGTGGACGCGTTCGGCAAAAGAGACAATGGGTTGGACGGATTCGGCTGCGGCATACAGTTCGTCGCAGGATTCGGGTCCAAATTGGCTACCATGGCCTCGGCAACCTTGCGACATGTGCATTTCGACACTTGATGGTACATTCGGAAAGTTCGCTCAATGACACCCATGCAGTTCGCCTTCTCTGTTGTGCTCACCGCTGCATTGTTTGCACCCTTGATATGGCAACCCGGCGCGCCAACGCCTTCGTGGTGACAATACGGCCCACTACCTTGCTTGCAAAGCGCCCAATGTGCCTCTTCACATTTGCTGCAACGGCGGCGGAACTCATCACTTGACCATGCTCTCCAACCTCGCGAAAAAAGCAATGGTAGGCCACACCTGGCGGCGCGCCGCGCACCTCCTCCACCTCGTTGCACAACACCTCAATAATATAGAGGCGCTTGTCTGATCGGACGACCAATCACTAGTGACCTCGGAGTCATTGAACTTGTACCGTCCTGTGCCTTCCCCGCTCGGTACCGTGGCGAGCCAGGGTTCCCGATGTTCCAAAGTGGAGGCCTCAACATTGAGCCATAGGCGTTCATGTCCAGTCTCCCGGTGGGACACAAAGAATACCAACAGAAGCAAGAGAACATGCATGAACTGCTGAACCCTGAAACTGGCAAGTCCTTGGTCTCACAAAAGAAATCATACCCGTATGGGATTTTCACAAACAAGTGATGCATGACTTGAAGGTAGGCATGACTTCGTTGGCGCGGTAGAAAGGGGTGTTGAGATAACAATCTACGTGCCAATTCATCACAGCAAGCAAATCATTTGTGACCATGGTAGCACAGGCCGGGCACAGCATTCATGTTCAGTTGCAAGGTGACCCCGCATGTACAATGCCTTGCTCCGTACCACAAATTGAGATTGAATGCCACGAGGAAACATAGATGGAGGAATGGATTTTGCCTTTTGTGCCATGGAATGATGTGGGTGGGGCGGTTTTAACATAGAAATTGTATGAAACATACGAAATGTGTGTTTTTGTTGCAACCCCTTTTTGCCACTCTCAAGCGAAACCCCGAACTCCAAATTTTTCTACGTTAGGAACGTTTGAAACGTCAGTACCTCTTGTGGTGGGTGGGGTGTTGGGGTTGCATGACATCGGTGTACATTTTCATGACACGTTTTCCACGATTTTGCCCTGTGATGTTTTTTTTTTTGTTATAAACTCAAAACATAGGACACCTTTTCAGGGGGGTTTTACAAAAAATGTACAATGTGAGCCAAACCATCCTGCAAATTCTGCATAATTACTACTACTATCCAAACCCACCCATTTTTCGCCCAAAGTGAACCGCCAATGGGCATGGTTGTGCGATAGGTTCAAAAATCAAACAAAATTCACAATTCTCCAAACGATTGCGTTCATCACCGCCTCAACGTTATCGCGGTCATTTCCCAGGGCCAGTAGTGAGCTGATGCTCCTCATCAGCGCCTTTCCAGTGCTGGTCTTCCTGCACACAGGCAAGATAGAAGATGGAGTTGTCGTTGTACTCGTCACGTCGGTGTCCTCGTCAGTGGCAACCATAGGGCAACACAAAAAAGATAGACACTCAGAAACCTGCAGTCCTTGAGCACGCACTTCAGCTCGTCAGACTCAAACTGGCGCAGCCATTCGCAAGCCCCCATCATCTGCGCAAGGTCCTCGTAGCTGGCGACTATTTCCAACACCCTGCTCAGCTTCTGCATGAGCTCCGCCATCTTCTCTTCAGCTTCTGAATGTTCTTGTTTGACTCCCGTTTGACTTCCGCTTGACTCTGCACCTTTTTCCGCTTGACTTCCGCTTGACTTTGCAACTTCTCCCGCTTGATTTTCGCTTGATTCTGCAGCTTCTTCCTTCTTCCTTTGGACTTCCTCCTTCTGCACTTGGACTTCCTCCTTCTTCACTTGAACTTTCTCCTTCTTCAGTGGCATGGGGGTGTACAGGGAGGAAACTGCATGGGGATAAAAATGGGCCACGAAGGTCTAGCACATCAGCACTATATTCCTTTGGCTACCACGCGTAGAACGCATAGCACGAAATTTTGTCGCGTTTTTGCTTTTATGATTGTTTTGTGCTTCTGGGGGGTTTTCGAGGGTGCCCGACGCAATGGAACTATCCGTTTAGCTCTATTCAACCATTTTCGAGGAGAGAAGCACAATTGCCTCCTGCCTCTGCCTCTGTCTTGGTGCTACGCGTGCTACGTGTGTTGCGCGTCCTGCGTGTTTCGGTCCGGTGCCTCTGAGTCTGCCTCTGGAAGTCTTCCTACGCGTTCTACGCGTTCTGCAGGGGCTAAGCGCTTCACACCTATCATACCACCCCCGTTTTTTTTGTTTTGCCATGCTTTCACCCGTGTACTCTGCCACACACCTGCACTGGTGCCCAATGGAACTGAAACGTGCGTATTCCAACGACAATTGCCTTCTGCCTATGTGTTTGCCTTGGTGCTACATTGCCCACGTGTGTTGGGTGTTTTGTGTGTTGTCGTTTTTCGCTTCTGACGTTGCCTCTGGAGCCGTTCTACGCGTGCTACGTGCTCTGCAGCATGTTTTTGTCCCAACATTCATAGGCCGCTTTGCTTTTATGGTGCAGGAGCCATGCCTGCACCCTTGTACCCCGCTACACATTCTCAATGGTTGCAGAAGGGTGGGAAGCGGGGAGCGTGGAAGCATCCGGAGAAACTGAAGCAGGACGCCTTCGTTGTCTTTCAAATTAAACAAGCCACGAGTATGTGTGTGTGTGTCTTCGTTTTCATCTCGCTTCTCGCCTTGCACCGCTGTCCTCCTCACCCCCTTGTGTCGCAACGGGGTGGCATACCGTGCAACTGAGGCATACCCCCCTGCATTGTCCGATGGTACCCTACAACTGAGGCATACTACCCTGCATTGTCCCATGGTACCCTGCAACTAAGTAAGTGCTGTTGTGTTTGCGTTATCCAGCCACTGTGGGTAAGTGGGCTCAATAGCCACTGTGTGTAAGTGCTGCTGCATGTGCGTTGTCCTACCACTGTGTGTAAGTGCTGTTGTATATGGGGTCTCTAGCCACTGTGTGTAGGTGCTGTTGTATCTGGGCTCAGTAGCCACTTTGTGTGAGGGCTGATGTATCTGGGCTCGCGCGATATAAGGGGGGTAAAGGGGCGGTGCGCAGTGCTTGCAAGTCTGCACACCAAAAATCCGGGTCGCCAGCACTCACACAAACATCACAACCCCTACGGACCTTGAAGGAAAGTACGATCAGTGTTGAACTCCCACAATGGACAGGCCTCACGATTCCTTGGAGCCATGGTTGATGCGGGTGAAAACGCCTGTCCCCTGTGCAGTTCCCATCAGCACGGGGTTGATAGTTTGCATCATAGCTAGGATGCGCTTGACCACAGGGCAACCGGGTAGAGGATGTGGAGAGACTCCAATGCAGAACCGGCAGGTGTAAATGACCGCACTGACAATCGTTTCCACCTTGTACATGAACGTCCATGGAATGTCTCCAAAGTGAACAAGGTGAACTGCGGGCTTGACTCTCTTCTGCAGCACACACAGTGGGCAGATGACGGCACAATGCACCGTACCTTCAGGCAAGTGTGGAATGGCACGACCCCTGGACCCACCACCTGCACAACAACTGACTAGCAGATATGGCTGTGTATGATGATCCATCAGTATGCACAGGCTGTGTGATGCAGCAACAGCCGATTTCAGCCTCAGCGCCCGGCCATGCACGTGTTAGCAATGCTTGGTTGTTTCCAAGCTCCACCCCAATCTTTCACGCAATGCAGTCCCGCATGTGAATGCGCTCACACAAAGTACTAACATTGCAATGTAACATGGTGCACAATAAAAATGTTGTTGTTAGTGTGTCGCATGAACATTCTCACATCGGGGCCTCCGTCCAATACCACTATTGAAAAATGCACTTTTTGTTGGCCAAAAAAAGTTTTCCATCCAATACCACCACAACACGGTGAACAATTCGAATTTTTGGTTCATCCGTCGTGTGAATATTCCCACGCCGAGAGCATCCAATAACACCAAGTGGGTGACATACCAAAACCTGGCACCACCAGGCACCACCCGGCACCACCAGGCACCTCGGGCGGGGGTACCCTAGATTAAGAGGGAGGAGGGAGGTGACACTTGAAGGCTACACATCGCTGTTCCTGTCACAAATGACCCTGATTTCGAGGTAAAAATGACAGCAAGTGGGTGACATACCAAAGCCTGGCACCACCAGGCACCACCAGGCACCACCAGGCACCACCAACTGGCTGTTGAACACATCATAGTGCGGACCATTGAAGTAGATGACAAGCTGTCTGCTACACACACTAGCAAATCTCCAGCAGCACCGGGTTGATAATTTGCATCATAGCCAGGATGCGCTTGACCACAGGGATACTGTTTGGTAACCAGGTAGAGGATGCAAAGAGACTGCAATGCAAAACCGGCAAGTGTAGATGTCCCCACTGACAATCGTTTCCACCTTGTACATGACCGTCATCGTGACCAAATGGTGTGTCGAAAAGCAACAACGGGGCTTGACTCTCTTCTGCAGCACACACAGTGGGCAGATGACGGCACAATGCACCGTACCTTCAGGCAAGTGTGGAATGGCACGACCCCTGGACCCACCACCTGCACAACAACTGACTAGCAGATATGGCTGTGTATGATGATCCATCAGTATGCACAGGCTGTGTGATGCAGCAACAGCCGATTTCAGCCTCAGCGCCCGGCCATGCACGTGTTAGCAATGCTTGGTTGTTTCCAAGCTCCACCCCAATCTTTCACGCAATGCAGTCCCGCATGTGAATGCGCTCACACAAAGTACTACCATTGCACATCCCACAGGATTCACACCCTGTTGGTTCTGATTTCTATTTTTTTTAGCTCCCGTAGTTTTGTGAGCACCATCAAGAGTATTGCTCAGCCCTGTCCGTTGGACAGGACGATTATCAAAACGCTGTGTATACAGCGATGACCGTCCGCATTAGAGAGCTCGATCATACCCTAGTGGGTAACCATGTGTACTCCGGGGATGAGGTCATGGCTTCAAACCCCACTGCCCCCAAACTGTTTTTTCAAAAGTTTACGCTCACGCCGGCTACTTTTGAGGACTGCCCCTTCGAAGGGACATCATACACGGTACATCACGCTGTTTCTGAAGGGTACCAGCAGTGTGAACAGCTTCTATGAACTGATGAGGCAGTTTTGTGAAAGTTTACAGCATTTTCTGAGGTAATTTCAGGGTAATTTGAGCCTTTTTCCTTGGTCCTACTAGCTTAGCTAACTAGTACTCCAGGGGGGAGTAAGAAAAAGTCACTACCTTGTCTTTCTTGGGGGACTTGATCCAGGCTACAGCCCCTCTTTTGCCAAACGAAGTATTGAGACTAACAGTTAAACATTTTTGTCTTTCTTTTGAAGCTTTATGTACACTTTCTCACTGAATTAGGGTTATACCCCTAACACCCCCATGAAGTTCACCCCTACCACTCCAAGGAGCGGAGGTATCATCCCTCATGGTGGTATCATGGAGGCTATACCGAAATAAAGTAGGCACTTCATGCCTTGGGCCTTGTAGGTTAAGCCTAGTGGTCTCCCACCTCAGGATCCCTATACTCAAATGTTTCAACTACTTATTGTGGTTCCAAAATTCAACTGATTCTGAATTCAGTTGCTTGGCCAAGCTGGCCAAGCCAACACCTGTGTCTGGCCCAACACCCATGCCCCAGATTCCTAACCAGCTCCGTTTTCACCAAAACAGTGCACATGAAGTGCAAGGATCTACTTTGGGACGTGAGTCATGCCAGTTTTCATCCAAAATCATTTATAATGTTTATAAATCTATTTGAGCTGTGTATTTCAATCCTCATTTGTCCATATGCAGCCCCTCTTTTGCTACTTATGCTTTGATTGGGAAGAACTACAAGAGTTCTAACTTTGATCCTGGTGTCCTGTTTGCATTTCTGTGGACTTGCTGATTTTCATTTTGGGAAATCCTGCAGGAGGTTTTGAACATCCAAAAACCGGAAGGCACACAACACAAAGAAAGCAATCAAGAACATCTTTCTGGTATTGTATCTGGGAGTGCTGTACGAAGATGTCAGTCCCCAGTACAAAGTCGAGGGCCTCGGTGTCCATCACGTAGAACCGATGGGCTATAGTTCGGGAGCCCATAGGTACGTCCAGTTCACAGTCCCCGCAGCTGTGCACCACATGTCCATCCCCCATTCGGATAGCAGCGGTAGGCATGGTGTTCGCCAAGCTCCCACGAGGTAAAATTTTCTTAGCCACTATAGATATGGTGGCTCCAGTATCCAGTACCCCCGGGTATTCACGTCCCCCGAGTCGGATTCGTACCCAGAACACCAAGTCTAGGGCCCCACCGGAGCGTCCCTGTCAGAACTCCGCGGGACAGGTCACCTCGAACCCCTTGTTCCGCAATTTGCGGGCCATCCGCATGAAGCGGCTTCTCTTCTTAGCTTGGCCATCATCACCACCTTCATGTTCTCGCTTGGTCCCTTGCACTTGTTGGGCCTGAGTCTGCGAGCGTGTAGCCGGCCCGGAACCAGACTGCCATCCAGAGGGCTCGGAGTTCCCCTCTGGATTAGGGTTGGGGTTGCCTCCGGACCTGTCCTGGTTCTTGTTGTCCTTATCTTGCTGGCGGTTAGTGCCTCCTCATCGTCCACCTTGGCTCTTGTCTTGGCCTTTCCCACGGCCTTTCGACTTGCCCTTGCCAAAGTCGTTGCCGTTGCCCTTGCCACCACCCTTGCCAGAGCCCTTGCCAGGATCCTCGCCCTTGAGCTTCGCCGACAGGCGCTGCTTGTGGTAGCACTCATCTTCGTAATGCTTCCTCTTCCCATTGACACAGAATGCACAGGTGATAGTACACCTCGAATGATCCGGCATCTTGGGCTTGCTGCCGGTGTTGGTCTCCTGCTTCTTCCCCCGGACCACAAAGCAATCGCGCTGGTCGCAGTCGGGGGCTTGTTGCAGGTGACCGTGCTCGTCTCTGGCGTCACACCAGAAGAACCCCTGGACATTGCCCATGATACGGGCGTGCTTGGGGATAGTCCCCTGTCCAGGTCGGGGTCCCTGGTACTCCTTGCCTTGGCTCCCTGAGCCTCCTCGTGCGGTCCAGGGAGGGTAGCCGTCCAGATGCTGGTTGCTCTCCTTCTCCAGCGCCAGCTCCAGGAGCAGGATAGACAAGTCCTCGTAGGTGAGGGTCCTTGCCTTCCGCTCAGCCGTGGCTCGGCATTCATCCCACACGGAGGTAGGGATGTTGGCCACGAGCCAGAACAGCAGCTCGTCGGTGCCGTAAGACCCTGGGGTCAGCCGCTTCACCCAGTGGTCCAGGTCCGCGAGCGACTCTGTGATGCGGGCCGCCTTGGGGCTGTTGAATAGCATTCCCAGGTTCTGGATCCCCGTCCTGATGGGGAGGTCCGTCTCGTAGGAGAGGTACTGCCTCTCCAGGGCCACCAAAACCTCGGCGAAGGTGGTGGACTTCGTCACGATCTGCTTTACCTGTTTTTCCAGGTATTTTGTCTTGCAGCACTGCAAGAGCAGATCGCATTTGACCCTGCGACTGGCATGGGTCTGGCCGGTCATCCTCAGGAAGCGGCCAAAATTCTCAGCAAACCCGGATATGCCACCCTAGCCTTGGAAATTGGTCACTAAGAGTCAGTTTTGAATTTGTATTCTTTCTGGCTGTATGCATCCAATGCGGTTTTCTTTGATTAATTGTACTCACACTCAGAAAGTGAAAGTGTGAGGACTAAGGGAGCACTTAAGGCACTTGGACGGGGGACAAAAGGCGCCTGGAAGGGAGGACAAATGGAGCACTTAAGGCGCCGTCCGTGAGCTCATTCCATGACGTATTTTGTCCTCCTATCATCCCCACAGAATTTGATCAGGAAAATCAACCAGACATTCAGATTGGGAGCATGTTGGTGTTATCTTCTATTGAGCTTTCTTCATCCGTCGGATAAGTGTGATCTCATATGATGGCCATGGTCCACGAAAAAGAAAACGAAGAATGGTTCATGACCCACCCTAACCCGGAGTGTATATGGGTGCTCACTTGGTGGTTGTCATCGTACTTCTTCACACATACGAACCCGCATATCAAACGACAACAGGCTTGCCTGATTTGGTTATCCGATGCACTGCATGTGCGTCCATTACATTAGCGCATACAAAGAACAAGCGTTCGGCCCATTTTTATTCAAATTAAGTTGCCAATTTCAAAAAGCTTTACACCAACACTATCAGTCATCAATCCGGATCCAATCAATCTGGAGTCGCCCCCACGGTGCTTCCCCATGACCGGTTCCGCATCCGCATAGGGTTGCGGAACAATTGCTAGACCTCATACAAACCATACAAACGGTGGCAGAACACACCACATACATTGGGTTAACATTTCCTTCAGAGACGGGTGATGGATGCACTGGGATAAGCCTGGTGGCCGTACCTGAGGTAGGCAACGTGTGATTGGAACCACGATTAGCCTGAGGAGGGATGATGCCGGTCGGCGGTGCATTCATGGATGGTGCCCAGTGTGTGTGACGGGGTTCCATCTGATGGCCTGCCGTGGGTGACCAACGCATGTGATATGTGGCAAACCGATTAGCCGTTTGCTCTCCTTTGCTTTGTCAAGCCTTCAAGGGGTAAACTTATCTTCATTTGATCCCATGCCATGGGTGCCTCCCACCACTGTTCCAATGCTCAGGGCTCAGGATCCACATGTATGTAGACAGCACAGAAACCCTAAACCCTGACGCTAACACTGCGTCTCACAGAGATTTCACAGGGAAATTTTCATGTCCTAGTCACTTCACACTTGCTGCACATCACTTCACACTTACTCACACTTGCTAAACATCACTTCACACTTGCTCACACTTGCTAAACATCACTTCACACTTGCTCACACTTGCTAAACATCACTTCACACTTTCTACACATTACTTCACACTTGCTCACACTTGCTAAACATCACGTTAATTTGTGCAGCTCAGTTAGTAGCATTCGAGGATGAACAGGGTAACATCACTTGCTGCGGGGAGATTCTGCACACCCATCACATAAAGGAGTACAAAATACTGAATGGGTACCCGTTTCACGGGGAGACGGGTCAGAACCTGCACTTGCCTTTGTCGCTCATATCATATCATATCTAAAATTTCTCGGATTGAACCGTTACCGACCTGACAGCGTTTCCCGTGTTTAGTTTTCAAATTTCCCAGATTGAACAAAGGGTATCCGGGTCATTGTTGTAACTCACAGAGTTGAGCCTTTGCCTCATATCCGTTCATCTGTTTATCCGTTTCCGCGCAGAATCTTCTTCTTTTTACGATGGAAAACGTTCATGCGGCTGTATTGGACCTCATAAACAAAATACGTAAAGAAATAACACCTGGATGCGAATTACAGTGGCGAGATATAGAGCATCTTCAAACGAACGAGCAAATCAATTGGAGTGAGATAAAGATTGCGCGTGATGCGCAAGTACGCGGGGATGCCAACTGGAAGAGAACATATCTGAAGGAGCTTGCTGGACTAAAAGGGAAACATGGCGGCGATAGAACAGGTATGTGTGTGGGCTGACGGTCTGCGTCCACACCAGTGCAGTGGGGTGGTGGAGTGGTGGGGTAGTGGGGTTGTGGAGTAGTAGGGTTGTGGTATTTGAACGAATTTGCAGATAGGTTTGTAGCAAGCATGCGAAAGTGATTCAGTTCGTCTTCCGTGTTCTGATTATGGTCACAGGAAAGAAGAAGTACGAAAAGCAGGCAGTACAGCAGTTTGTTGAGGAACAAGTGCAGAAGTACGCGGTACTTGACCGTGCAGATCCGAATGCCAAGGCCCTGGCCGCAAACAGGGTTGTTGAGGCGGTTGTTGACCTCTACGAAATACCGGAGGCCGGTGAGGAGCAAGAGTTTGTAACTACCACCACGCGGCGGGTTGTTGAGCAGTTCTTCTACAATGCCGAGAAACAGACCTTCGACGTGACGAAGACCATGTCGGCGACCACATCCATGCCTGCGGCTGCGGCGGGCATCTCGGCTGGAGCTCCCTCTTTTGCAGCTTCACGGGAGGCCGAGCACACAGAGCAGCGAACCGCCGATGGAACCTTCGTCAAGGAGACATTATCAGCCAGTGAGGTATATTTGGTGCTTATCTACCCTACAATCTATGTCACATGTCATTCATGCACACACTTTCTGCCCTCCGTCCGTTGCAGATGGCGGTTGTGATGAGACAGCTGTAGGACAGGCAGCAGGGTTACCTGATAGCAAGGGCACTAATAGCAAAGTAAACACATCTATATATGTATATATATGGCCATTTGTGTTCTTGTTCTCCGTACAGGTAATAGTGGACTGGGATGGGCTGAGGAAGGCCCTGAAGGAGCTGAGGATGCAGCAAAGCGGCTACCTGCACAGTCTACAGCAGCAGCATCAGCTGAAGCAAGAAATTTGGAATCAAGAAAAGAATCGGCAACAGGAAGAAGAAGCGCTGCGGATTGAGAAACGACGAAAGAGGCAAGAGGAGGATGAGGAGGATCGCCAACGCAAGCTGCGGTGCTTTATGGATGGAGCAAAGTCGCCCAAATGTCGTCGTTTGAATCGTTGTCATTTTGACATCAGCAATGACTGTCTGAAGATTGTTGTTAACTTCCTCGGCTTCAGACCGTCATGCTCACTGATGCGGGTCTGCAAATCCTATCGGTCCATTCTCCAAGGTTACCTGGCTTATGTCAATGAACAGAACATTGAAGCCTTTCTGGATACATTTTCGGAGAATGTGCGATACATCGAACTGGAGGTATTTCTGTGATCAAAGTTGTTGTGTTGTTTGCATATGATAGTCGGATAGGATCATCGTCATCGTTGCCCACATCAAAGCAGACCTGCGCACCCCACGTTTGTTTGCCCAATAAGTATCAAGGGTCAAGATGTTGAAGAAGGTATTGGACCTGACCGAGTCTTCCGACCTTTTGGAGATGACCGTCTCCATTCCGCCACCAAACCAAATTTGCCATGGAATGCTTCTGGGAAGTCAGGATGCGCTGGATTTGGCGAAGGTTGTCCTGGAGTGCAGCAAATCCAGCATCTTGAAGACCACAGCCGTCTTTGCCCGGGACTGCTTACATCCCAATAATACAGTGGGGCTGCCACTAAGTGACAGGCGTCTTGTAGGCAAGCTTGCTAGGAACAAATTGGGTTGCGTCCATTGTTGCGTCCCTTCTTTTTCTGGGGGTTAAGAAGAAAGGGGCCAAGGACAAGCAGGAGAAAGAATTTTGGTTGACGAACCTCACAACGTATCAGGTGTACCACGTTCACGGGTTTGCGGTTCATGTGACCACTATTTTGCGCTGCTTGTTGTCCCCTACGGCCTGTTGCACCCTTTCACAGGTCAAGGCCCCGAAGGGCAAGCCACATGCGCCACATGTGGTGCAGGACGTCCGCAACAAGAACGATGGCTACTTGAAATACAAAAAGGTGTTTTATGTGTTCTGCGCGGTTTATCCGTTCCCTTTTCCGTTGCGTCTGGATCTGCCTCTGGTTGTGTGTTATGCGTTTTGCGCGTTCTCGGCGCTCTGCGCGGTTCCTCTGGTATTGCCTCTGGGGTTGCCTCCATGTGTCTTGCATGTTCTGC
Source organism: Eutreptiella sp. 'Long Island Sound 2002' (assembly GCA_964036045.1). Lineage (NCBI taxonomy): Eukaryota > Euglenozoa > Euglenophyceae > Eutreptiales > Eutreptiaceae > Eutreptiella > Eutreptiella sp. 'Long Island Sound 2002'. The sequence continues at coordinate 121,301,374 of OZ038383.1, read as the reverse complement.
ATGTTCTACAGATTCCGCGCGACCGGCTGTGAACGTGGATCCAAGATGAGGGAACCACGGAGAGTTCGGATGAGGAAGAGTCGGAAGAGGAGTCCGAAGAGGAGCCGGAGGAGGCAGAGGAGGCGGAGGAGGAGGAGGACGAGGAGGGCAGTGATGCTGCCAGTGTGAAGGACGAGGACGAGCCCTCCCTCGCCCAACGCGCCCCCCGCAGCACCCACCTGGAGGTTGCCCGCATGGCCGCACAACCAAAGGGGACCCCTGTCAAGGCGAAGCCAGAGGCAAAGCCAGAGGCAAGGCCAGAGCCGGAGGAGCTGTCCAAGAAGAAGAAGGAAAAGACGAAGAGTCCACCCAAGAAGAAGAGCAAGGGCAAGAAGAAGGTGGAGAAGAAGCCCAAGCATGTGCGTTACGCAGTGGAAGGCGAACCGCACAGGACGATGCCCACAGGTGCAACCCGAGGGGAGAAGTACCAAGCCGGGGCTGCCTACGACAACGATGTGCAGGTCATGCAGGCCACCCTGGAGTCGGAATATGAAGTGTCACTCGGACGAGTATGCCAACACTACAAAGTGTGTTTGGCCGAGAAAACACAAGCGCGCCGCGAATTGGGCCTGGCGCTGCTTCTGGTGACGGACGTGCGGGCGTACAGTGTGCAGATGGTCCTCCGCTGTGGCACGAAGAATGCACAAAGCACAGCCGCTGCCAGAGAACTGTTTGAGGAGCGATACCCCAGCACCTCACCCCGCCAAGTCGCAACCGGGTTGATCAAGGGGGTGTCGGTGTGCACGAACTGTGTCGGAGCCCCGGACTGGCCTACGGAATTTGGTGACCCCGCAGCTGCGGGCCTGCCGTTGGCGAAATTGAAGGGGGAGCCCCTGTCTGGATACGGACCACGGCGCACCATGGACCAGCTGAGTGCGTTTGGTGCGGAGGACATTGTCGACATGCCCACTGACACTTTGCAGGTGTACTGCATGTGTTGCGTGTTCCCTCTGTAACGCCTCCAGTGCAGCGTGTAGCGCGTCTTCGGCGTTCTGCGCGTGCTACGTGTTCCCGACGTTGCGCCTCTTCGTTGCCTCCGGGGTGGCCTTCCGGTGTTGCACGCGCTTTGCGTGGTCTGTACAGGATAAGCTGTCGCGCACGGTCCGCATGGCTGGCCTCATGGCCTACACCTTAACGGAGGACAGAGGTTTCGACCTCCCCGTCACAGGGGCATGGACACTCGTGAGAACAAAGGATGCAAAGAGGCAGCCGGTGTGCATTCCTGTGCTGGGCGTCGTGGCACGGGTCTTTTCACTTGCCTTTGGAGTTGCCTCCTGTCTGCTTTGGGCGTCCTACGCGTTCTACGCGGTCTGCACGTTCGATTCTGTGACTGCCTCTGGATTTGCCTTCCCGTGGCTTACCTGTTTTGCGCGCTCTGCATGTTCTGCAGACAACCTGGGAGGAGTATGGGTATCCGCAGCAGCATGGGTATCCGTATGAGCCGCGATACGAGTATGAGCCGCGGTACGAGTACCAGCCGATGAAGACGGATCCGGACATGCCTTCGAGCTCCGGGAGCCTCCCGTATGGGTCCGACCCGTACAGGTACCGGCCCCCGGATTATCCGCCGCCACCCACGTATCCGCCACCGCAAGGAATGCTGCAGCCACCGCCACCGCCGGGGGACCCACCAGCGCCAATACTCCCACCACCCCAGCCAATGCCGCAAGGACATCCGCCACCACCGGCACCGTCCGGGGAGCAGCAAGGCAGGCCGGAGATGGGGCCGGAGACGGGACCCCCGCACACGGAAGGTGCACAGGTGCGCGTTGCACATTAGTACTATGCGTTCTAGGGGATTTGCGCGTAGCCTCCGGGTGTGCCTCTGGATGCGAGCCCCGTGTTCTCCGCGTTCTGCGCGTTCCACACGTTTTCTTTTTGGTGCCTCTCGGATTGCCTCTAGTGGTAGGTTGCATGTTTCACGCGTGTTCCGTGTTCTGCAGTACCCAATCAAAACGGAGCCCGAGGAGGAGTCGACCGCGCCAATGGATCCACCGCAAGAGCCGGAGGCAGCCAAGGAAGAGAGCGCTGGGGCGCCGAAGAGCGATGCGGAAATGGGAGAGGAGCCCCCGGAGGAAGCCGCAGCGGCGGGAGAGGAGATGGAGGAGAAGGACGAGATAGTGCAGATTTAGTAAATCGGGCCGACCTAAGTTGGAGCAGTCCAGGCAGCATTTTTTCAAACACACAGGAGGGGGATGAGTGACCCGACCCCGATGAGGTCCGCGGCAGACGAATCTCACAACCCCTGTTCTTTTCCAGGCCAGTGCCGTTGGCCCAGCAAGCACATTCACAACCAACCCCACAGTGGTGGCATCGGTAGGCGGCGCTTCCATTGGGGCACCGACGCCGGTATTTATTGTGTTGTGAATACTCTTTCGACGTTCGGATGAATGGTGGCGGCTGCGGCCGCTGCTCTGCGTGGACCATGTAGGGTGCACGGACACCGTTTCAAGAAAGCAACAATTGACTTGTTCGTGTTGCCGCCCCCATTGCCCCATCCCCTGTCCTGCGTGTGTTTCGTGTAATACGCGCTCTACGTGTATGCTTCTGTGTCTGCCTCTGGAGGTCGTGTTACGCGTTCTGCGTGTGCTGCGCGTTCTGCACGTTCCGCTTTTGCTGCCTCTGCTGTTGCCTCTGGAACTGCCACTGGTGTGTTGCGTGTTCTACAGAGTCTCATTTCTCAACAACCTTTGTTTGTGATGCCACCAAAATTTCAACCACCGCTGTACGACCATAGGCTCCCACGGGAGGACTGTGCGGCCGATATCCAGTACGGTATCCGGCCTGGGTAATCCTGGCTCATCGGCTATACTGAGGACGAGGTGTGGGACCATATCATGGCCCCCATAGAGAATCTACAATGCCAAGCCCTACGGGACCACGGAAGGCCAGACCTGCTACCTCTAGTACCTAGGTACGATGCATTTCTAATTCTATTGGGGATGGTGCCACCAATGCAGGTGGACGGGGTTTGGGACCGCAAGGGCCTATTATACAATCCCTATATGGCAAACATGCTGACGCGTCGCCAATACTACTTGCTGCAACGGTTGCTACGTACCGATGTCGTCTCGCTACTGGAAGACTGCAATGGCCAATGGGCGGGAGCGTGGTGCATGGGGGGTGGGGCCTGCGGCGATGAGTCCGTGGTGCCCCACAAGGGGATGCTAGCGGGCCCCTTGAAAATGTTCATAGCCCGGAAACCGCACCCAACCGGGATAAAGTTGTATTGCCTGGCCGATGCAACATGGGGGTACGTGCTGGACATGTATTTGTACACCGGTGTACGTGGCCGGCTACGCCGCTACGGCACTGCGGCGGGAAACTTCGATGCCAAAAACATCATGAAGTTGTGGGCATCATTGCTGCCCGAGGGGACGGTGCTATGTGCCGACTCCTTTTTCGGGTCCCACGGCCTTGCAAAGGAATTGGCCGCCAACAAGCGGCCATTCCTCATGATGACGAAGAGGTCCACGTACGGCGTGACATGGGCCGGGGAGCAGGTGCAGGAGGGGCAGACGGCGGTGTGCACTGTTGCGGATTTCAAGTACAGTCTGTGCACGTACAAGAATCCGAAGGTCGGGCACAAACCCCCCCGCGTTGTGCCGATGTTGACCAATGTGTGGTTTGCCCGAAAGGGACCACCTCACCGGCGAAGCGGGCGGGAAGTGCACCCCGTGGTGGCGGCGTACCGCACACTGTCGCGCGGTGTCGATGGTGTGAACCAGATGGCCCTGCAGATGAGGCAGGTTGGCCGCCCAATGACATGGGCCCACGCGGTGCGTGAGTTCGTGCTCCAGTACGCGGTTGTGAATGTGTTCGCAACTTGTCGGCAATTCAGACTTTGCAAGGAGACCACTAGTATGTGGGAATGGCAATGGCAAGTGTTGCGGCGGCGGTACTTTGCCCACCCCCTACGACAAGAGGTACACGTGCCGGTAGCGACACAACGGCGGCGTGTGTGCCACTTTTGCAAGAGGGGAAGAACCGGCTATGAATGTACCGGTTGTGGAAAGGCATTCCACGTGTTGTGCTTTGCACCGGGAAATGGCTATGGAGGTGTGCAAGGCGCACGGGACATGGAGGTAGACGAGGAGGACGAGGAGGTGTGGGAGGAGGACCATGAGGAGGAGGAGGAGGACGAGGAGGACGAGGAGGACGAGGAGGACGAGGAAGGCGAGGAGGACGAGGAAGGCGAGGAGGACGAGGAAGGCGAGGAGGACGAGGAGGATGAGGAGGATGAGGAGGATGAGGAGGATGAGGAGTAGTGTGGTGGAATGGGGGGCTTGAACGAGACGATCACGGAGGCGGAGCCTCTGCTATCCCTACCCATGGGACCAGTGCGAACCCTAGGGGACAACCGCGTAGGCTGGATACCCAACTGTGAGGACGCGGCCCCTCCTCGATGTGCGCCCGTGTGCAAAGCGACGTGCTGCGCGTTCTGCGCGTTCTGCGCGGTCCGGTATTCCAATTCTGCACGTGCCTCTGGAGGCACGTGTTCGGCGTGCTACGCGTTCTGTGCGTGTTACTTGGTCTGTACGTGTTGTACGCGTTATGCGCGCTCTACGCGTTTTCAAAACCTTACGTGCAACACCGTGGGCCACAAAAGCGCGCCTCCGGCCAGAAACGTACAGATGGTAGCCAAAGGAATATATGGAGTTTGAAACACACAAGTGTCTTGGACAAGCAGCTGTGATGTAGACGCGGCAGGTACCTATACAGATTCAATGCTCCCCAACCCAACCGATGATAGGCCACAAATCCTTGTTCAACTCTCCCTCAATGTTTTTGATTTTCAAATGCAAAACATTAAAGAGAGGGGGAAATTAAGGCGGTAGGAAAATTAATTGCTGGCACGGGTCCTGAATGCGTGTGAAGAGTAAAGTGACCTGTCAATTTTGCAGTTCAAGGGTGTGTTGTGCATGTAAAGTAACGTCCTTTCCAAAAGCTTTGGACCCATGACAGTCAATGATGGGTACAATGCCAAGCTATCGTGCTAAAAGTTGCCTAGGGAAGCGCATTGGGAAGGGGGCAAGATTTGGTATTGTAGGGAACCGGGGAGGATGGCCAAGGTCATGAAGCTCACCAAACCACATCATCGGTGCAACGTGCCGGGAAACCATCATTCAGGTTGATAACCACAAAACTGTTGCATACTTTGCTCTAACACTGCACTGGATGGGATCACACGTTCGTTTGAAGTTCTTGCTCAACATGTTTGTGCCTCGCGCACCTATCAAGCACTATGATTGGGAAGGCATCCGTAGGAACACATGCTCAATATCATTATTCTGCTTGAGGTGTTGGGTTCATGTGCAGGCAGTGGTATCCTTGACGTTTTAGTTGGTTTGTAAAACGCCATACCACCTCACTTTGCAAATGCGCTATCTTGAAACTTCAGGCTCATTGTGGCGACCATTAGGGCCAATGGTACTGTGTTGAAATCCCCTGCAGCCATGCCTCCTTTGTATCTTTCGTGAATGGCCATTGATGAATTGTTTGAATGATTTGTGCAAACTTGCACAATTTTGGGGGTATTTTCAATGAACACCCAAATTGTTGCACAACCCTTACCCCAAGTTCATTTTGCATGATCTCGTGAAAGTCCCACCATAAACCAGGTGGCAACAGCCAAATGGTGGCTGTAAATGAACATTCTGCTACCACACAGCAAACATCAAAAAGAGATGGGCAAGGCAACTCACATGCAATTGTGGAGTTTGTGCACAACACCTACAATGCATGCATTTTCGTAGGCAGAGAAAGGTAAGAGAATCCTAGAATTTTGTGAAGATTCCTAAAGATTCCTGAAGATTCCCGGGCTCCGCGCCGCAGCAACGGCCATTGAAGCAAAATCCTTATGCCACCTCTGGTAGGAGCTAGAGGGAGGGGATAGTAGGGTGGGGTTGGGTCAATTATGTAAAGGAGAGTGCGGTCAGCCGGAGGCACGAAGTTTGTTGTGGCTGCTCTCCCCACACGAGACTGGGAACAAAGGGCAGCAACAAAGGGCAAACAGGCTCAGGGTTGTGGGCTGCGGCCTCTCATCGATGGCCTACGTGGTCCACACCTGCGGAACCTTGGTTTCTCATCAACTTGGATTTGCGTAGGCCACCTTGAGAAAGGGATCACAGGGAAGGGGGGAAGGAGCTAGGTGCCTCCACCCCACCCCCACCCGCGAATGGGGACACCCCCGAAGAAAACCACCGATTTGTTCATGAAATGATGTATCATGTATAACATATCCTATGCACAGATAAGAGCATCCAACGCCCTTTTTGTGGTTTGTTGGAGCAGATTGTCGATTGGGGATAAGCTAATGGCTTTACTCTTATCCGCACACCCCTTTCTGGTAGCAAAAGGTGGCAATACCCCGTAATTTCAAGGGGTTGGTTTGCATAAAGGGGGCTCCTACCAAATGTGCTCTTGATAGACCCCACGGTCACATATCACTTCCAGAAACCCCGAAGTCACATATCACTTCTAGAAATTACATATATCGATTGATTTGTGTTTTCTTTGAGACGATTAGGCGCCTGGTTACTGGCGGCAACAACAACATGCCTCATGATTTATAGCATACCCTATTTTTTGTGCGTCACAGAGATACAAACAAACCGGCTGTACCGTCTACGGGAAATGGAGAACCACATAGACAAGGTTGAGCCCAAGCACTAGTACATTGTCGCGTCAGGACCGATGATTGTTGCGCAGAATTATTCGGACACCGTCAAGAATGCGGTGGTCCATCCGAGGAGGTTTACACTTTCCAATGGCAGCTTTGGGGATTTGCTCAACAAGGTCCCATGGTGTACGTGTGCATGTGTCAATACCTTTCTCCCGGGTACTTGTGGGGTTTCTCAGCTTGCACCAGGCTTTGTTCACATCCACACGAAGTATGTGGACATAGACCAAGCAGCACAATGGCCACACCCCATCGAGATCGTCTTTACACTTGACATAGACGCGTAGAACAACAACACGTGCAGTTGCTCTGTGCCCGTGTAAATTTGCAGCTTGGGTGACAATTGGCCACAGTACAAGAGGAGAGAGATTATTGCAACAGTGATGACACATCACTACCAATGTACCTATATGTATAACCACGGACGTTGTCAAGCAGCATAAATTCCGTTGCCACTTTTGAGGGGTGTTTTGGGTGTCCATGCAGGTGCCCTGGCCCGGATTTAGGGTCGCGGCGGCCCATGGGGTAAAAGTTAGAAAAATCGCTCGGGAGGGTCCCCATTGGCAGGAACCCTTGACAGGTTTTTGCTAGCAACCCATTTTGAGGCCAAGAACGCCCCTCCTACCAACAAGCACAGAGGGTTTCCAACAATGTTCGTGGCTAGGAATGCCCTTCCTACTATGTTTCCACTAAAGGTCATGGCTACTACGGAATATCCTTGGTTTTGTCGTGTCTGCATGTTGCTCATGATCATTGAATTGTAAAAGTTGTGCTTGTCCCCTTCCCCCTTGCCGATTTCTCCTTTTTTTGTGCAGCACTTCCTTGGCATACCAAAGTCACTTGCTCTGGCTCCGGTGCACGCCCCGATGTGAGTCCATTGGTGCTTCGTGCAACACAGCACGGTCACGTGTTGGCACACGGGGCTATGCTACAAAACAGCCCCAGATACCTACGTTAAAACCAATATGGTTAACTTTAATTTTTAATTTATGAAAGGGGGTAAAAATTAACCAGCCAAACTTTAACACGTTAACCCATTTTTTGGTCATTTGCACCGCTTTGCTTGTGCGCATACCGTGCCCACTTCAAGTGTTTGGGTGGTCAAAGTGTGCCCAATGGGATGCTACAGGGGTTGCATAGTCGTATAGGTGGTTACGTAGCCCCACACATGCCTCTCCGGTCCCCCACTCAGCCCACTACCATCCTCCTTTTTCCCTTGTGTAGATCTTGCAACGCCTTTCTCTCGGGACACCCTTCTCGAGCCTAGTATGACACTCACACATTTGAGGGGAGCCAAGAGTTTTTGGGACCCTTGGGTCTCCCACCTGCTTGCTGCGTGGGTGGCCTCATCCCCTTTGGCCAAGGCCCGGTGGTACAAGGCCACCGAGGTTGCCCAACTCCCGCTCATCCGCAAAAAGCAAATCGACGCCGTAAACCAATATGCCTCCGTCCTTTTCCTGGCGCCCGAATGGATCGGGTTACTTATGCACTTGAATGTCCCCAAGGGCGGTTTCTGGTATGTGTCGGAGTTCATGACCCGCGGGGGGGACGCTTGCACCGCCGACCCACAGGCCCGTGTCACAGAACATTCTCCTTGTCTTGGTGATTTCTTCCAAGAGGGGACCATGGCCTTTCCATAAAACCAAACGGAAGCTTTCAAGTACCTGAGGGCTCAAAGAAATGACCATGGGTTTGGGGGTTAGGATAGGGGCAAATCAAAGGTGGCGGTGGCCAAGCCCAACACAAATATCCCCTTTTCCTAGGGGTGGTCACTACCCTCGTATCTCATAGCTAATAATCCCTCGGGACCAAACCAATCCCAATTCCTAGAGTCTATACCCCTGCCTTTTCCTGCTTTGTTTGGTGGACAACGGGGGCGGCTAGTCTTGGAGAGCCGGCCCCATGCATTGGGCCCATAGGGCAATTTTGGCGCAAAGCGCCCATGGTGTTGGTCCCCTCACGCTCCGCCATGTCCACGACCGGCTGCAACAAGTTGCATGCAAGGGGCAACGACCCTGGTTGTGAACCTCCCATAGTTACTTTGGATCGAGCTCCAATGGGCTCGGCGCAAAAGGTTAGGCCAGCAAGGTCATGTTTGGGTCGAAATTGGAGTTCGGCCCAAATATTGCTCAAATTGCACGCAAAGAAAAATTGCTAGGCGTCGCTTAGCAACGATCTAGGGCCAAAGCCACTATACGCGTCAAAGTATAGACCAAATGCCCTAACCCTTGTCCCTTAGCTGGATCAAAACCCCTCCGGATTTGGCAAGGGCACTTGCGCCAACAAGGGTCGCGGTGCTAGGTGCTTCCAATTGGCGATCGCTTTGGGGGGTCTACGGCGCCACCATGGTCGCTGTACATTGACCCAAGCGCTTAGATTCCACGCGTAGGATCATCTCAACATTGTCTAAAAATATGACGGCGGCATTCTTCGGCTTCTCACTGTAGTATCGCCAAGCAGGGGCACCAACAATGCACACGCATGCAAAAACACACAAAAATGTCCCCACCCTTGGGTATCCCGAATGGTATAACTAAGGACCCATTGCAAGCCCAACCTTGCCCTTCTAACACAAATGTAGACATGTCCTCTACTCCTAGATCTAGCTTGGCCGGCTCCAACTCCTCATGTATGGGCGCCTGTGGGCCCAAATATGGGGTTACGAAATTTTCGGAAAAACTTGAATTGGGCCGAAGACCGCGTCGCGGAAGGCGGAGTAAAATTTGTGATGCAACCAGTTGACCGATATTGCAAAGTAGGGAGCAATATGCAAAACATATCTTGGTTTTGGATCGATTGGACATCGTGGCTCCTTCGGATGAATTGTTCAAGTGAACACATGAAACGTAAAAATTTGGATAGTCATGTCCTAATGGAGTATGATGTCCAAACCCATGGGGTTTGGACGGCCAATGACCTAGGGTCCAAAAAGCGTAGTACCCATGGGTCACATATTGACCAATGTTTCGATCCAAAACCAACGCTCCGCATATGAACATCGCGATATGTCATATATTATGTGAAAATGCCAAAATTGTGATATTGGCACATACATAATTATCGCAAAAATATGTATCGCGGCCCGAAGGCCTCAGGGTCGACATGGTTGGCATAATATACACCCAAATGTGCCAACCATGTGTTCTAGAAGCCTACGAGGGCTCATGAGACGGAGTATATGTGGAGATGGACAAAATATGGCGTATTGGAGTGCACACTTGTCCAATATTTCAGATATAGGGGCTATATGTGGCTATATGGTCATGTTTGGGCTATGGAGCTGGCCCAACCAAGATGGCGCCGATGTTTTCTATTGCAAACATCGTCATATGTCGCTTCGGACACCCATTGCACGCATCGGTACCCATCGGTTGATGATTGGTACCAAATGTCCCTAATGTACAGTAACCCAACGTCACAAATATTCCCATAACTCCCTTCCAAGGATCATTCCCAATTCCCACAAACCCAAGCACAATCGTAAAGTTGACACCAAGGGCGATCAGATATGCCGATCCCATTTCCAGTCACGCAGCGAGAAGCGGGCTGCATTGATCCCGGATACCCTTAATCCAGAATCACGTCCCCCTGTTGAGTCGTCTTCCCATCCCCGTATCCCACTTCCTCGGCCACTTGCTCCCCCGGATGCCAACCAACCCACACTTACACAGATTGATTGGCACAACGCCGATCGCCATCACATACGGTCCCTTCAACCACCCGTGGAAGCAGACCGCACCGGTGGGCAGTCGAAATTCATCCTGTTGCCACCAATGCTTGTACCACATAGAAGCACCCCCCCCTGCCTTGAGTCGCACTTCGATCACCTCCACTGGTAGGCGTTCGGCTAGTGCCCCGGTGCCCCTGTCTGATAATGCGATACCCCCAAGGACTTCCCCCCTGCAGCCCCCCCGTCGCACTTCCCTCTTGCCCACTGCGACTGTTTCGGACAACCCACAGACCCCGAGGTACTCACTGTTCCCACATGTGCATGTAGGGCTGTCGCCGGGTATGGCTCCATCTCCTTCCCCACAACCATCTGCGGTCCCAGTAAAGAGGGACGGTCAGTATGGGTCACGTTGGTCATTGCTACCTCATATGCCACCTACCAAATACCGGAATACTATGTGATCCATTAAGTGTTTGGCCTGGTTCCCACATGTGTGTTATGCACCACATAATTATCACCTTTTGGGACCCTGGGCTCTGCAGAGCCCAGCCTGCACCAACCGCTACTTTGGCCCCTTCTCGGTTACTTGCTCCTGGCTCGTGATTCCCTACGTCCCCTCTGTTTGTTACACGGCCCGCCATTACCAATTTCCGGATGCTAGGCTCTGCAGAGCCCAGCTTTTTTCAACAACCTAATTTCATGTCTTCTGTGCATGCTACCCGCAATGCAAGCCCGCACTTCTTTTACCTCACGTGTGAATTCAGCCCCCACTATGCACGGGATGTGCTAGTCTACACCTATTGTTCTGGTTACGCCCTTTTCTTGTTGTGCCACCAAGACTGTCTTCTCACTACGGCACCGGTTTCTATAGCGTTACGTGTCAGCAGCATGCGGTCTCTTTGTAAGAAAGAATGGCGCTCAATGGACACTGTGAGCCATGTAGGGCGGAGGCTTGATACTACCCCTCCCCCAAACGGTTCAATCGCCAAGCTCGTGTTTCAAGGGGGTTTCAAGGTGCAACCGTCCGTGGCTATGACCTTAGGTGGACATCCACCAGTTGTGTCCGTTGGCGCCACTTAGGCCCCGTCAGCAGTCTTGAACCTATTGTTGAAGACGATTCTAGGCGAGCCGCAATGAATGCCAGCCTTGCCGTCAAAGCCTTTTGACACTTAATGAATGTCAAAGCGAGGTTGCAACATTTTTTTGTGGTCTATTTTCAATGTTGCGCACCCAATCAACGTAGCCATGACTACCGCAAAGTAACGAAGCACCTGAAGAATTGCCAATCACAATTGTACACACCCAAAGGTTCCTCGGCCTTGGTTTGAGCCACTTTGTTGACACCAGCCTCAAACTCCGTGAAGGCAAGCAGCTCAATCATTTACTGCTTAGTCATTGATTGAATCTAAAATGTACATCGATGTTGCTTGAAGAAAGAAGTGTTGTTTGAATCGCTAGACGCTCCGTGTTTTAGACTTTGTAGGCTGGGAAAGTGAGGCAAGCAAGGGCTTTTGGGCACAGGTGGCCCCCTAAGGCGGTATGGGTTCCATCACCATTTTGATTCAGTGTCCTCATTGGGGACTTCTAAGACGGTTGGGCGTAGGTGCCCATGTGCCCCAAATGTGGGTTCCCTAGTTAGCAAGGGTAAAGTAGCCCCCTCTCATTTTCTATCTCCTGTTGAGTTTTGGGGGCCCGCAAGAGAACATGGGTAATGTAATAATTTTGCCCACCTGTGTGCCCCCGTGATGGCACAAGATGCCAAGCTGGATATTATATGGTCCCAGTGCTAAACGTTCGGTGTGCCAAAAACCTCAATTGCCATGTTGTAATTTTGTCCACCTCCCTACCTCCCTCCTCCCCCCCCTTAAGGACCAGTTCAATCAAACCACTTTTGATTTTGTCGATCGTTCGGGAACCCAATGTAACATATGTTTAGCTGGTATTCTAGCCATACACCCGATCCCGGTTTTACAGGGACGCGTTGGTGTCTTCCACAACCGTAGACCCTAGACACCCCTCCGGAGACACACAAGCCCTACCGGACAAAACCGCTCCTTTTGATGGTTGGGGGCCGTTGAGAGCCGAGAAACATCCTGCCATACACAACAGCGCCCTACAAATGTAGAGTGTATGGAATACAATGGATTGCTTGTGAACACCCTTCTTTGTAGTGCTTGGTGCTTTATGTGTCCATGTCGCCCAGTGCCCCGCCGACGATGGCACCTCATTGGGAAAGTCACACAACAGTGTCCAAACTTGCGGAAAGCGTGGTACATGGGAACATCCATAAACGTCATGGCCGTCTATACTGTCTGAAGTTGCCGTACTCTGCAGTCCCTTCACTCTACACCAAGGTCGGTTGCCATGCAATCCTCAAACGGTACCTCGGGGAGGGGCGGGGGAGGTGGGGGTGGCGGTTTGTTGACTAACGTCCGACAAATACTGCACGATAGCAATTAGATTCTTCTTCCCGTTACCTTTTTCAACGGTACCCCAGTCACGGTCTCTCTGCCTTCACAGACGGGCTATGCCCCCTTCAATGGGTGTGGACGAGAAACTTGTCGCTACCAAACGAAGCCGAGAGCAGCTATGTGGAGTGAAATCGCAGCTCTTGTTGTGGTTGAGACTGGGTACAATTACTTAGTGGACAAACATCATGGAGTCGCATTCGCCAATAGAGATGTATTGGCATACTGTCACAAAGGTCCCCAACGTGGGGAAAAAACTAAAATGCCTACGCAACGCCTGCCCCCTTGGGACTCGGGCAACTGCCTTGTGTTTTTGCTTCCATGTCCTGGGCCCGCTCAAGAGTTTGTTTTGTACTACATCATTGATAGCGAAGTGGTGATCAAGGTTTGCAAAATGAGGAAGGTATGTAATGATGTTCTGTTGTTTTCCCCGTTTTTTGACAAATTTAAAAATATCTACAAATTTTCATGCTTCATGCCTCCTTCTTCCTACCCCTTCCCCAGGTGTTTCAAAAAAGACCATTTGTTAATTCATGCATGCGACCTAGACACCAATGTTCATTTCTTTAACACCTCTGGTTGGGTGCTGCTTATCTCTAGTGGTATTCTAATGTACCACGATGTAGCATAGGTCTCGTGTGGCACGATGTAGCAAAGCACACTGTGGACCAATGCACCAGGATGCAACATGGCAACCATTGCATGATGCACGATGAACAAGGAACCCATTGCCTACTGCTTGAGCCCACCCCAAACGTCTCTTTGTTGCATAGATTCTTCTCCCAAGGAACCTTTGTCCTCTACTAAAGCGGCGATTTTGGGTGCACTCAACCGCAAGCAGCAAGGAACTAGTGAACAGGACCACCTTTGTACGGTCTATCACAGCCTCAAGTGCGTCCATATGTGCTTGACGATGGGCACAGTTGTGGATGTTGTTGAATCTTGGGCTACGGAAAATGGTTACACCTTGGAAAGATCACAAAAAGATGCCCCATTGTTGATGAAACGAAGACCTAACAGCACAAAGGAGGCAGACTTGGCTTCCCACTCGACAAAGCGATCGTCCCCGGAATACCTACCGGATACAGCACCTGACCCCAAACAGCCGCGCATCACGGGCTGTTGCTGCTTGCCAAACCTAGTAGGTCTACCGTGGACACTAAAGCAGGTAATAAAGGCAAAATTGGTTCCACCAGCACGGTGACCTTAGCACTAAGGACGCCACGCACTGCACACGCAATACCTCCTGTCCGCTTCTGGGCAGCAACATTGTCGCAAACGACAACGCTTGTAGCGACTGCCACACCAACATCATCATTAACATCCACAATGCCCATGACACCATCAGCTGCAGGTATGTTTTCCAAGGCTTTCAGATGGCGGGGAGTGTTGAGGATATGTGTTGTGGTGGATGTGACGGGTGTTGCTTGCTGCATCGAGCTGCCAGGGCGGAACAATTGCCTGCCATTTATGTAGAAAGGTGTTTGGGCGTCCAGCTATGGGCAGAAAGGCACGATAATTCTCCCGAAGGCAGGGAGTAAATCAAAGTACGTACAAAATGCTTACCAACGCGGGGGCCGAGGTTGTGGGTAAAAGAGCCATATAAGCAATGGTGCGTTGCGGGCTGCAAACGGTGAGCGTGGCAAGAGACACCAAACTGAATACACCGCCCTGGGGGCCCACATGTGTGCAATATGACTATATCAATCCGCTCCTCTTGAATTGCCGAAAGGAGATAGTACACCAGTTTGGCTACGCAGCGCTAGCCGCTTTGTGGCCCCACTTGTGGAAAAGGGCTAGAAAAATCATGGTCTTTGCCAGTGGATGAGCAATGTGGTTATCAAGGCATCCGTGTGTACATAACCCGTGAGTCTTGGGGGCTACATGGGAAAAAAATGCTACATAAACCCCGAGGTCTTGAGGCCGTGGAGGTCAATGTGGGGACTTAGGGGGGGTATCGGTGCCGCAAGCTACATTTCCAACGTGTTTACCTCCTCGTAAGGGGCTGGCTTTGACACACCTCCCGAAATGCCCCCAAAAGAGAGAGAAATCTCAGGTACCACACTTGCTGCTTGGTCAAGCCAGACCACCAAATCTGCGCGCTGTGTTAGGTGCCCCCACCCCCCCCGCCCCCGTAACGCTGGCCCCCGTCGGTGCGTGCATGTGGGCAACATGGACATAATGTATGCCATCTTGAAAGTCCCAAACGCTACGCGCAGAAACAAAGGCTAAGGGGGTACATGATCCCTCCTCTCTTCGGCGCCCTCAAAGGAGGGATAGTACCTCAAAATGCCCAATTGACCCTTGCCGCCTTGGGGGCCCAAATGTGGGTGAATTGGCTATGGAAGCATGATGTCTTGTAGATCCGTGATGACGCTTGCAATGCTGCATTGGCGGATTATGCAAAAAAAATTGTGTGCGGCCGCAAATGTTGCCTGCCTCATCTTCGTTATGCGTGCTCCTTACAAGAGATTTTGGCGCCCGTCCGCACTACTCAACCGCCAAGTCCTTGCGTAATGCAATAAGGTGCGGCGGAATATGTGGTGCAGGGCCTTGAAGTAAGCAAGACCGGTTGGACGATTGTACGAAGGAGCACGGCCCGCGCCCCTAGAGCTAGACCCCATTGTGTGGTATGCGCTCCAACGAGCCCCTTGCATCAGCTTGCCCATTCCCAGCCGGGTGTCCGGGCTAGGTGGCCAATTTTGACTTATGCTGTGTGCTCTGGAAGTGGTCCAAACATAGGATTCTAATATGGTTCGAAAAGCGTTGGTTCTTTGTTGACAATTCGAATTGGAACAAACCGACCGTTGTAAATAGAACACCGGCATTGTGCCATAGTTGCGGGGCAAAATTGGGCTAAGCACAAGGGGAAAAGCCGGGTTCCCTGCTCATGTGCGTGTTAGCATAGAGCGAAGGCCTGGGCTCCCGGCCTTTGTGCGTTTCACCACACGGCAAACGGTTGGCTTGCTTGGAGTTTGGGTGTGTATACACCGTCTATAGTACGACACGAACTAGGTACGCATCAGATACCTTGCTCGCCATGTCAGCTGCATGGCAAGTATTTGTTATACCGGATCACAATTCAGCATGTTTGATGCAATCTTGTGCACCACACCATCAAACAACGGCTAGATTCCGTTGGCAACAACAGGGGGCTTGCCATTTGGTTCGTGAATAAACCGTTTGGCCATGACGGCAGATTCGGGTCGTAGTACATTGGCAAATCCATGATGAATACCCTGCGAATAGCATTGTCTGATAAAGACAATTTGCACAGTCTTTTTAGCTATGAAAGACATTCAGGCAGGAGCGCCTCGATATGTGAAGCGGGGGGGTTGCCAAATTCGTGTACACGGGACCCTAATCAATCATCCCCCCGCATGCCAAGTTTGTGCATGACGTGTTTCGGCCTTTCCCGGAACACGCAAGGGAAAATGCATTCACATGAATTGCATGTAGCTGGACTTACAAGCCATCTGCCAATTGACATGGTGAAATGGATGGAACCCCCGCCGTCCCACGCCGCTTGGTATCCTACTCAAGGCTGTGACAAAACCACGCTAGGTGCCTTAAGGTCACATCGGAGCCGAGGTCCAGTGGGTTTGACCATGAGTTGGCCGGGGCGCTTGCCATCATGCGGCTCGTTACGAGCGTCGATCACCCTCTTGCTTCCTCGTGGGCACTGCTATGAACTCTGCCATCCCATATTCGCTTGTTTTGGCACTCGGTGTGCCCGTCACTTGCGCATCTTCAAGAATCGACAAGCACGACCCCTTCAAGAAATGTAGCGCTATATATCGGCAACTATAAAGAGAAAAATGAAAGGTGTAGAGTCGCGGGTAATTGCTTTTTGAGATTTGGTGGTTGTTGCTACGTACCCTCAATACGGATCCCTCGAACAAATCGCAAAGCACGCCGGACTGTGTGGACAGCGCAAACATGTGACCTTTAACCAAACCCCATTCCCAATTGCCTAGAGGCACTTGTTTGTCTCCACGTATGTGTTGCCACAGATTCATCTGTAATTACATCTGAGACCACATCCGAACTTTTTTTAGATGATCTACAAGAGGATGCCACGATAACCTTTTGCATCACGTTGGAAAATTCAATAGAGCCCACCAAACACGTAGCTAACTATATCCCGCAGCTCGTTGCCTCCTTCTCATCCTGGGCCGACAATCAGTGTGTGTGCACTGCCAACGCCAAACCGAACGGACTTCTGTTTAGAATGCATAGGACAAGCTGGTGCGCCGGACACAATGTGTGCAAACAACACGCCAAGTGGGGGAGCAAGTGGAGGATGTGACATATGTGTTTTTCTACAGCAAGTTTAGAGCAAGACCACTACAACAGAGGCGTTCCTCGAGGGCGGCCTAATTAATGTCAAAGATGTGAAAATTGTTTGAAAGAGTCTCCTCATATGATTTTGTGTTCGCAGCATCGTGATCCTAATCCGTTGCGGAATAGAAGTGGTTGGATGTCCCGTGCATTTCCGCGAGCCGGGAACTGGTCAAATTGCTACGCAACGACTGCGTTCTCGGGGATCCCGCCGAAAGGGGACAAAATCACATGTTGCAACAGCACCCTTGCCTTATTAGAGGCCCAAAGATAGGCGTGCTGCTACATTTTCGTGTTCTAGTGGGTGGTAGAAAAGGGGAAGAAATCAAAGCGGTTGCATCAACCTTGCCCTCTCCGGGGCCCATATTTGGGCAAAATTGCCACCCAATCCCTACGTTCTCAAGGTTCCCCAGCAAAGGGGCAAATACAGAAATGGTGCTAGCACACTTGCCAAGAAAAGAGAAAAAATAAGAAGTGGCTACATCGCCCTTGCCTTCTTGGGGGCCAAAAGGGGGCGGAACGGCTACGCAACCCCTACGTTCTTTGGGGTTCCGCACAAAAGGAGATAAAATCAAAAGTGGCTACATCAGCCCTCCCTTATGGGGGGCCCGAAAGTGGGTAGAATAGCTACATAACCCTGCGATCTCGGGGGTCCCCAGATTAGGGGGCAAAATCACAAGCAACTGCATCACCCCTCGGCGCCCTAAATTGGGTGGAATTGCTCCCCAACCCTTAGCTTGTCAAGGGTTGCCCAAAAAAAAGGGCAAAAACAGAAATGGTTCTAGCACCAATGCCATCTAGGGGAGCCGGTAGTAGGGCTCAAATTAAATGTAACCTCTATTTTCTGAGGGGTAGCCAAAAAAAGAGAAGAAATAAGAAGTGGCTACATCACCCTTGCCTTCTTGGGGCCCGAAAAGGGGGCGGAACGGCTACGCAACCCCTGCGCTCTTTGGGGTTCCGCACAAAAAGAGATAAAATCAAAAGTGGCTACATGAGCCCTAACTTTTGAGGGGCCCAAAAATGGGCGGAATGGGTACAGAACCCCTGCGATCTCGGGGGTCCCCACAATAGGGGACAAAATGACAAGCAGGTGCATCACCCCTCGGCGCCCTAAATTGGGTGGAATTGCTACCCAACCCTTGTCTTCTCAAGGGTTGCCAACAAAGGGGCAAAAACAGAAATGGTTCTAGCACCAATGCCATCTTGGGAACCGGGAGTACGACTCAAATGCAACGTAACCTCTATTTTCTAAGGGGTCGCCAAAAAAAGAGAAGAAATAAGAAGTGGCTACATCGCCCTTGCCTTCTTGGGTGCCGAGAAGGGGGCGGAATGGCTACGCAACCCCTACGTTCTTTGGGGTTCCGCACAAAAGGAGATGAAATCAAAACTGGCTACATGAGCCCTGCCTTATGGGGGCCCAAAATTGGGCAGAATAGCTACGTAACCCCTGCGATCTCGGGGGTCCCCAGAATAGGGGACAAAATCACTAGCGACTGCATCACCCCTCGGCGCCCTAAATTGGGTGGAATTGCTCCCCAACCCTCGTCTTCTCAAGGGGTGCCAATAAAGGGGCAAAAACAGAAATGCTTCTAGCACCAATGCCATCTTGGGAGCCGGGAGTAGGGCATAAATGCAACGCAACCTCTATGTACTGATGGGTCGCCAGAAAAAGCGAAGGAATAAAAATGCACTACGCCGCTCTTGCCCTCTTGGGAGCCGAAAAGGGGGCGGAACGGCTATGCAACCCCTACGTGCTTTGGGATTCCGCACAAAAGGAGATGAAATCAAAACTAGCTACATCAGCCATGCCTTATGGGGGGCCCAAAAGTGGGCAAAATAGCCACATAACCCCTGCGATCTCGGGGGTCTCCACAATAGGGGACAAAATCACTAGCAACTGCATGACCCCTCGGCGCCCTAAATTGGGTGGAATTGCTACCCAACCCTCGTCTTCTCAAGGGTTGCCCAACAAAGGGGCAAAAAGAGAAATGGTTCTAGCACCAATGCCATCTTGGGAGCCGGGAGTAGGGCATAAATGCGACGTAACCTGTATTTTTTGAGGGGTCGCCAAAAAGAGGAAGAAGTAAGAAGTGGCTACATCACCCTTGCCTTCCCGGGGCCCGAAAAGGGGATGGAACGGCTACGCAACCCCTGCGCTCTTTGGGGTTCCGCACAAAAGGAGATAAAATCATAAGTGGCTACATCAGCCTTGCCGTTTGGGGGCACAAAGGTGGGCGGAATAGCTACATAACCCCTGAGATCTCGGGGGTCCCGAGAGTGGGGGACAAAACGACAAGCAGCTGCATCACCCCTCGGCGCCCTAAATTGCGTGCAAGTACTCCCCAACCCTCGTCTCTTCAAGGGTTGCCCAACAAAGGGGCAAAAACAGAAATGGTTCTAGCACCAAGGCCATCTTGGGAGCCGGGAGTAGGGCTCAAATGCAACGTCACGTCTATTTTCTGAGGGGTCGCCAAAAAAAGAGAAGAAATAAGAAGTGGCTACATCGCCCTTGCCTTCTTCGGGGAGGAAAAGGGGGCGGAACGGCTATGCAACCCCTACGTTCTTGGGAGTTGCGCACAAAAGGAGATAAAATCAAAACTGGCTACATCAGCCCTAACTTCTCAGGGGCCCAAAAGTGGGCAGAATAGCTACATAACCCCTGCGATCTCGGGGGTCCCCAGAATAGGGCACAAAATCACTAGCAACTGCATCACCCCTCAGCGCCCTAAATTGGGTGGAATTGCTACCCAACCCTTGGCTTCTCAAGGGTTGCCCAACAAAGGGGCAAAGACGGAAATGGTTCTAGCACCAAGGCCATCTTGGCAGCCGGGAGTAGGGCATAAATGAAACATAACCTCTATGTTCTGAGGGGTCGCCAGAAAAAAAGAAGAAATGAGAAGTGGCTACATCGCCCTTGCCTTCTTGGGGCCCGAAAAGGGGGCGGAACGGCTATGCAACCCCTGCGCTCTTTGGGTTTCCGCACAAAAGGAGATAAAATCAGAAGTGGCTACATCAGCCTTGCCGTTTGGGGGCCCAAAAGTGGGCATAATAGCTACATAACCCCTGCGATCTCGGGGGTCCCCAGAATAGGGGACAAAATCACTAGCAACTGCATCACCCCTCGGCGCCCTAAATTGGGTGGAATTGCTACCCAACCCTTGTCTTGTCAAGGGTTGCCCAACAAAGGGGCAAAAACAAAAATGGTTCTAGCACCAATGCCATCTTGGGAGCCGGGAGTACGGCTCAAATGCAACGTAACCTCTATTTTCTGAGGGGTCGCCAAAAAAGGAGAAGAAATAAGAAGTGGCTACATCGCCCTTGCGTTCTTGGGTGCCGAGAAGGGGGCGGAATGGCTATGCAACCCCTACGTTCTTGGGAGTTGCGCACAAAAGGAGATAAAATCAAAAGTGGCTACATGAGCCCTAACTTCTGGGGGGCCCAAATATGAGCAGAATAGCTACATAACCCCTGCGATCTCGGGGGTCCCCACAATAGGGGACAAAATCACTAGCAACTGCATGACCCCTCGGCCCCCTAAATTGGGTGGAATTGCCACCCAACCCTTGTCTTCTCAAGGGTTTCCCAACAAAGGGGCAAAAACAGAAATGGTTCTAGCACCAATGCCATCTTGGGAGCCGAGAGTAGGGCATAAATGCGACGTAACCTCTATTTTCTGAGGGGTCGCCAAAAAAAGAGAAGAAATAAGAAGTGGCTACATCGCCCTTGCCTTCTTGGGTGCCGAGAAGGGGGCGGAACGGCTATGCAACCCCTACGTTCCTGGGAGTTGCGCACAAAACGAGAAAAAAATCAAAAGTGGCTACATGAACCCTAACTTCTGAGGGGCCCAAAAGTGGGCAAAATAGCCACATAACCACTGCGATCTCGGGGGTCCCCAGAATAGGGGACAAAATCACTAGCAACTGCATCACCCCTCGGCGCCCTAAATTGGGTGGAATTGCTACCCAACCCTCGTCTTCTCAAGGGGTGCCAATAAAGGGGCAAAAACAGAAATGCTTCTAGCACCAATGCCATCTTGGGAGCCGGGAGTAGGGTATAAATGCAACGCAACCTCTATGTTTTGATGGGTCGCCAAAAAAAGACAGGAAATAAAAATGCACTACACCGCTCTTGCCCTCTTGGGAGCCGAAAAGGGGGCGGAACGGCTATGCAACCCCTACGTTCCTGGGAGTTGCGCACAAAAGGAGATGAAATCAAAACTAGCTACATCAGCCATGCCTTATGGGGGGCCCAAAAGTGGGCAAAATAGCCACATAACCCCTGCGATCTCGGGGGTCCCCACAATAGGGGACAAAATCACTAGCAACTGCATGACCCCTCGGCGCCCTAAATTGGGTGGAATTGCTACCCAACCCTCGTCTTCTCAAGGGTTGCCCAACAAAGGGGCAAAAACAGAAATGGTTCTAGCACCAATGCCATCTTGGGAGCCGGGAGTAGGGCATAAATGCGACGTAACCTGTATTTTTTGAGGGGTCGCCAAAAAGAGGAAGAAGTAAGAAGTGGCTACATCACCCTTGCCTTCCCGGGGCCCGAAAAGGGGATGGAACGGCTACGCAACCCCTGCGCTCTTTGGGGTCGCGCACAAAAGGAGATAAAATCATAAGTGGCTACATCAGCCTTGCCGTTTGGGGGCACAAAGGTGGACGGAATGAGTACATAACCCCTGAGATCTCGGGGGTCCCGAGAGTGGGGGACAAAACGACAAGCAGCTGCATCACCCCTCGGCGCCCTAAATTGGGTGCAAGTACTCCCGAACCCTCGTCTTCTCAAGGGTTGCCCAACAAAGGGACAAAAACAGAAATGGTTCTAGCACCAATGCCATCTTGGGAGCCGGGAGTAGGGCTCAAATGCAACGTCACGTCTATTTTCTGAGGGGTCGCCAAAAAAAGAGAAGAAATAAGAAGTGGCTACATCGCCCTTGCCTTCTTCGGGGAGGAAAAGGGGGCGGAACGGCTATGCAACCTCTACGTTCTTGGGAGTTGCGCACAAAAGGAGATAAAATCAAAACTGGCTACATCAACCCTAACTTCTCAGGGGCCCAAAAGTGGGCAGAATAGCTACATAACCCCTGCGATCTCGGGGGTCCCCAGGATAGGGGACAAAATCACTAGCAACTGCATCACCCCTCAGCGCCCTAAATTGGGTGGAATTGCTACCCAACCCTTGGCTTCTCAAGGGTTGCCCAACAAAGGGGCAAAGACGGAAATGGTTCTAGCACCAAGGCCATCTTGGCAGCCGGGAGTAGGGCATAAATGAAACATAACCTCTATGTTCTGAGGGGTCGCCAGAAAAAAAGAAGAAATAAGAAGTGGCTACATCGCCCTTGCCTTCTTGGGGCCCGAAAAGGGGGCGGAACGGCTATGAAACCCCTGCGCTCTTTGGGTTTCCGCACAAAAGGAGATAAAATCAGAAGTGGCTACATCAGCCTTGCCGTTTGGGGGCCCAAAAGTGGGCATAATAGCTACATAACCCCTGCGATCTCGGGGGTCCCCAGAATAGGGGACAAAATCACTAGCAACTGCATCACCCCTCGGCGCCCTAAATTGGGTGGAAGTGCTACCCAACCCTTGTCTTGTCAAGGGTTGCCCAACAAAGGGGCAAAAACAAAAATGGTTCTAGCACCAATGCCATCTTGGGAGCCGGGAGTACGGCTCAAATGCAACGTAACCTCTATTTTCTGGGGGGTCGCCAAAAAAGGAGAAGAAATAAGAAGTGGCTACATCGCCCTTGCCTTCTTGGGAGCCGAGAAGGGGGCGGAATGGCTATGCAACCCCTACGTTCTTGGGAGTTGCGCACAAAGAGAGATAAAATCAAAAGTGGCTACATGAGCCCTAACTTCTGGGGGGCCCAAATATGAGCAGAATAGCTACATAACCCCTGCGATCTCGGGGGTCCCCACAATAGGGGACAAAATCACTAGCAACTGCATGACCCCTCGGCCCCCTAAATTGGGTGGAATTGCCACCCAACCCTTGTCTTCTCAAGGGTTTCCCAACAAAGGGGCAAAAACAGAAATGGTTCTAGCACCAATGCCATCTTGGGAGCCGAGAGTAGGGCATAAATGCGACGTAACCTCTATTTTCTAAGGGGTCGCCAAAAAAAGAGAAGAAATAAGAAGTGGCTACATCGCCCTTGCCTTCTTGGGTGCCGAGAAGGGGGCGGAACGGCTATGCAACCCCTACGTTCCTGGGAGTTGCGCACAAAACGAGAAAAAATCAAAAGTGGCTACATGAACCCTAACTTCTGAGGGGCCCAAAAGTGGGCAAAATAGCCACATAACCACTGCGATCTCGGGGGTCCCCAGAATAGGGGACAAAATCACTAGCAACTGCATGACCCCTCGGCGCCCTAAATTGGGTGGAATTGCTACCCAACCCTCGTCTTGTCAAGGGTTGCCCAACAAAGGGGCAAAAACAGAAATGGTTCTAGCACCAATGCCATCTTGGGAGCCGGGAGTAGGGCATAAATGCGACGTAACCTGTATTTTTTGAGGGGTCGCCAAAAAGAGGAAGAAGTAAGAAGTGGCTACATCACCCTTGCCTTCCCGGGGCCCGAAAAGGGGATGGAACGGCTACGCAACCCCTGCGCTCTTTGGGGTCGCGCACAAAAGGAGATAAAATCATAAGTGGCTACATCAGCCTTGCCGTTTGGGGGCACAAAGGTGGACGGAATGAGTACATAACCCCTGAGATCTCGAGGGTTCCGAGAGTGGGGGACAAAACGACAAGCAGCTGCATCACCCCTCGGCGCCCTAAATTGGGTGCAAGTACTCCCGAACCCTCGTCTTCTCAAGGGTTGCCCAACAAAGGGACAAAAACAGAAATGGTTCTAGCACCAATGCCATCTTGGGAGCCGGGAGTAGGGCTCAAATGCAACGTCACGTCTATTTTCTGAGGGGTCGCCAAAAAAAGAGAAGAAATAAGAAGTGGCTACATCGCCCTTGCCTTCTTCGGGGAGGAAAAGGGGGCGGAACGGCTATGCAACCTCTACGTTCTTGGGAGTTGCGCACAAAAGGAGATAAAATCGAAACTGGCTACATCAACCCTAACTTCTCAGGGGCCCAAAAGTGGGCAGAATAGCTACATAACCCCTGCGATCTCGGGGGTCCCCAGAATAGGGGACAAAATCACTAGCAACTGCATCACCCCTCAGCGCCCTAAATTGGGTGGAATTGCTACCCAACCCTTGGCTTCTCAAGGGTTGCCCAACAAAGGGGCAAAGACGGAAATGGTTCTAGCACCAAGGCCATCTTGGCAGCCGGGAGTAGGGCATAAATGAAACATAACCTCTATGTTCTGAGGGGTCGCCAGAAAAAAAGAAGAAATAAGAAGTGGCTACATCGCCCTTGCCTTCTTGGGGCCCGAAAAGGGGGCGGAACGGCTATGCAACCCCTGCGCTCTTTGGGTTTCCGCACAAAAGGAGATAAAATCAGAAGTGGCTACATCAGCCTTGCCGTTTGGGGGCCCAAAAGTGGGCATAATAGCTACATAACCCCTGCGATCTCGGGGGTCCCCAGAATAGGGGACAAAATCACTAGCAACTGCATCACCCCTCGGCGCCCTAAATTGGGTGGAAGTGCTACCCAACCCTTGTCTTGTCAAGGGTTGCCCAACAAAGGGGCAAAAACAAAAATGGTTCTAGCACCAATGCCATCTTGGGAGCCGGGAGTACGGCTCAAATGCAACGTAACCTCTATTTTCTGGGGGGTCGCCAAAAAAGGAGAAGAAATAAGAAGTGGCTACATCGCCCTTGCCTTCTTGGGAGCCGAGAAGGGGGCGGAATGGCTATGCAACCCCTACGTTCTTGGGAGTTGCGCACAAAAGGAGATAAAATCAAAAGTGGCTACATGAGCCCTAACTTCTGGGGGGCCCAAATATGAGCAGAATAGCTACATAACCCCTGCGATCTCGGGGGTCCCCACAATAGGGGACAAAATCACTAGCAACTGCATGACCCCTCGGCCCCCTAAATTGGGTGGAATTGCCACCCAACCCTTGTCTTCTCAAGGGTTTCCCAACAAAGGGGCAAAAACAGAAATGGTTCTAGCACCAATGCCATCTTGGGAGCCGAGAGTAGGGCATAAATGCGACGTAACCTCTATTTTCTAAGGGGTCGCCAAAAAAAGAGAAGAAATAAGAAGTGGCTACATCGCCCTTGCCTTCTTGGGTGCCGAGAAGGGGGCGGAACGGCTATGCAACCCCTACGTTCCTGGGAGTTGCGCACAAAACGAGAAAAAATCAAAAGTGGCTACATGAACCCTAACTTCTGAGGGGCCCAAAAGTGGGCAAAATAGCCACATAACCACTGCGATCTCGGGGGTCCCCAGAATAGGGGACAAAATCACTAGCAACTGCATCACCCCTCGGCGCCCTAAATTGGGTGGAATTGCTACCCAACCCTCGTCTTCTCAAGGGTTGCCCAACAGAGGGGCAAAAACAGAAATGGTTCTAGCACCAATGCCATCTTGGGAGCCGGGAGTAGGGCTCAAATGCAACGTCACGTCTATTTTCTGAGGGGTCGCCAAAAAAAGAGAAGAAATAAGAAGTGGCTACATTGCCCTTGCCTTCTTCGGGGAGGAAAAGGGGGCGGAACGGCTATGCAACCCCTACGTTCTTGGGAGTTGCGCACAAAAGGAGATAAAATCAAAATTGGCTACATCAGCCGTAACTTCTCAGGGGCCCAAAAGTGGGCAGAATAGCTACATAACCCCTGCGATCTCGGGGGTCCCCACAGTAGGGGACAAAATCACTAGCAACTGCATCACCCCTCAGCGCCCTAAATTGGGTGGAATTGCTACCCAACCCTTGGCTTCTCAAGGGTTGCCCAACAAAGGGGCAAAGACGGAAATGGTTCTAGCACCAAGGCCATCTTGGCAGCCGGGAGTAGGGCATAAATGAAACATAACCTCTATGTTCTAAGGGGTCGCCAGAAAAAGAGAAGAAATAAGAAATGGCTACATCGCCCTTGCCTCCTTGGGTGCCGAGAAGGGGGCGGAACGGCTATGCAACCCCTGCGCTCTTTGGGTTTCCGCACAAAAGGAGATAATTCAGAAGTGGCTACATCAGCCTTGCCGTTTGGGGGCCCAAAAGTGGGCATAATAGCTACATAACCCCTGCGATCTCGGGGGTCCCCAGAATAGGGGACAAAATCACTAGCAACTGCATCACCCCTCGGCCCCCTAAATTGGGTGGAAGTGCTACCCCACCCTTGTCTTGTCAAGGGTTGCCCAACAAAGGGGCAAAAACAGAAATGGTTCTAGCACCAATGCCATCTTGGGAGCCGGGAGTACGGCTCAAATGCAACGTAACCTCTATTTTCTGAGGAGTCACCAAAAAAAGAGAAGAAATAAGAAGTGGCTACATCGCCCTTGCCTTCTTGGGTGCCGAGAAGGGGGCTGAATGGCTATGCAACCCCTACGTTCTTGGGAGTTGCGCACAAAAGGAGATAAAATCAAAAGTGGCTACATGAGCCCTAACTTCTGGGGGGCCCAAATATGAGCAGAATAGCTACATAACCCCTCCGATCTCGGGGGTCCCCACAATAGGGGACAAAATCACTAGCAACTGCATGACCCCTCGGCGCCCTAAATTGGGTGGAAGTGCTACCCAACCCTTGTCTTCTCAAGGGTTTCCCAACAAAGGGGCAAAAACAGAAATGGTTCTAGCACCAATGCCATCTTGGGAGCCGAGAGTAGGGCATAAATGCGACGTAACCTCTATTTTCTGAGGGGTCGCCAAAAAAAAAAAAGAAATATGAAGTGGCTACATCGCCCTTGCCTTCTTGGGTGCCGAGAAGGGGGCGGAACGGCTATGCAACCCCTACGTTCCTGGGAGTTGCGCACAAAAGGAGATAAAATCAAAAGTGGCTAAATGAGCCCTAACTTCTGAGGGGCCCAAAAATGGGCAAAATAGCCACATAACCCCTGCGATCTCGGGGGTCCCCACAATAGGGGACAAAATCACTACCAACTGCATCAGCCTTCGGCGCCCTAAATTGGGTGGAATTGCTACCCAACCCTCATCTTCTCAAGGGTTGCCCAACAAAGGGGCAAAACCAGAAATGGTTCTAGCACCAATGCCATCTTGGGAATCGGCAGTAGGGCTCAAATGCAACGTGGCCTCTATTTTCTGAGGGGTCGCCAAAAAAGAAGAAGAAATAAGAAGTGGCTACATCGCCCTTGCCTTCTTGGGTGCCGAGAAGGGGGTGGAACGGCTATGCAACCCCTACGTTCTTGGGAGTTGCGCACAAATAGAGATAAAATCAGAAGTGGCTACATCAGCCCTGCCGTTTGCGGGCACAAAAGTGGGCGGAATGGGTACATAACCCCTGCGATCTCGGGGGTCCCCACAATAGGGGACAAAATCACTAGCAACTGCATCACCCCTCGGCGCCCTGAATTGGGTGGAATTGCTACCCAACCCTTGTCTTTTCAAGGGTTGCCCAACAAAGGGGCAAAAACAGAAATGGTTCTAGCACGAATGCCATCTCGGGAGCCGGCAGTAGGGCTCAAATCAAACGTAACCTCTCTTTTTTGAGGGGTCGCCAAAAAAAGAGAAGAAATAAGAAGTGGCTACATGGCCCTTGCCTTCTTCGGGGCCCAAAAAGGGGGCTGAACGGCTATGCAACCCCTTCGTTCTTGGGAGTTGCGCACAAAAGGAGATAAAATCCAAAGTGGCTACATCAGCCCTAACTTCTCAGGGGCCCAAAAGTGGGCAGAATAGCTACATAACCCCTGCGATCTCGGGGGTCCCCAAAATAGGGGACAAAATCACTAGCAACTGCATCACCCCTCGGCGCCCTAAATTGGGTGGAATTGCTACCCAACCCTTGTCTTGTCAAGGGTTGCCCAACAAAGGGGCAAAAACAATAATGGTTCTAGCACCAATGCCATCTTGGGAGCCGGGAGTACGGCTCAAATGCAACGTAACCTCTATTTTCTGAGGGGTCGCCAAAAAAAGAGAAGAAATAAGAAGTGGCTACATCGCCCTTGCCTTCTTGGGTGCCGAGAAGGGGGCGGAACGGCTATGCAACCCCTACGTTCTTGGGAGTTGCGCACAAAAGGAGATAAAATCGAAACTGGCTACATAAGGCCTACCTTCTGGGGGGCCCAAAAGTGAGCAGAATAGCTACATAACCCCTGGGATCTCGGGGGTCCCCACAATAGGGGACAAAATCACTAGCAACTGCATCACCCCTCGGCGCCCTAAATTGGGTGGAAGTGCTCCCCAACCCTTGTCTTCTCAAGGGTTGCCCAACAAAGGGGCAAAAACAGAAATGGTTCTAGCACCAAGGCCATCTTGGGAGCCGGGAGTAGGGCATAAATGAAGCGTAACCTCTATTTTCTAAGGGGTCGCCAAAAAAAGAGAAGAAATAAGAAGTGGCTACATTGCCCTTGCGTTCTTGGGGGCGGAAAAGGGGGCGGAACGGCTATGCAACCCCTACGTTCCTGGGAGTTGCGCACAAAAGCAGATAAAATCAAAAGTGGCCACATGAGCCCTAACTTTTGAGGGGCCCAAAAGTGGGCAAAATAGCCACATTACCCCGTGTGATCTCGGGGGTCCCCAGAATAGGGGACAAAATCACTAGCAACTGCATCACCCCTCGGCGCCCTAAATTGGGTGGAATTGCTACCCAACCCTTGTCTTTGCAAGGGTTGCCCAACAAAGGGGCAAAAACAATAATGGTTCCAGCACCAATGCCATCTTGGGAACCGGGAGTAAGGCTCAAATCAAACGTAACCTCTATTTTCTGAGGGGTCGCCAAAAAAAGAGAAGAAATAAGAAGTGGCTACATCGCCCTTGCCTTCTTGGGTGCCGAGAAGGGGGGGGAACGGCTATGCAACCCCTACGTTCTTTGGGTTTCCGCACAAAAGGAGAGAAAATCAGAAGTGGCTACATCAGCCCTGCCTTATGGGTGCCCAAAAGTGGGCGGAATAGCTACGTAACCCTTGCAATCTCGGGGGTCCCCAGAATAGGGGACAAAATCACTAGCAAATGCATCACCCCTCGGCGCCCTAAATTGGGTGGAATTGCTACCCAACCCTCGTCTTCTCAACGGTTGCCCAACAAAGGAACAAAAACAGAAATGGTTCTAGCACCAATGCCATCTTGGGAAGCGGGACTAGGGCTCAAATGCAACGTGGCCTCTATTTTCTGAGGGGTCGCCAAAAAAAGAGAAGAAATAAGAAGTGGCTACATCGCCCTTGCCTTCTTGGGAGCCGAAAAGGGGGCGGAACGGCTATGCAACCCTTGCGTTCTTGGGAGTTCCGCACAAAAGGAGATGAAATCAAAAGTGGCTACATCAGCCCTGCCTTATGGGGGCCCAAAATTGGGCAGAATAGCTACGTAACCCCTGCGATCTCGGGGGTCCCCAGAATAGGGGACAAAATCACTAACAACTGCATCACCCCTCGGCACCCTAAATTGGGTGGAATTGCTACCCAACCCTTGGCTTGGCAAGGGGTGCCAATAAAGGGGCAAAAACAGAAATGGCTCTAGCACCAATGCCATCTTGGGAAGCGGGACTAGGGCTCAAATGCAACGTGGCCTCTATTTTTTGAGGGGTCGCCAAAAAAGAAGAAGAAATAAGAAGTGGCTACATCGCCCTTGCCTTCTTGGGTGCCGAAAAGGGGGCGGAACGGCTATGCAACCCTTGCGTTCTTGGGAGTTGCGCACAAAAGGAGATAAAACCAAAAGTGGCTACATAAGGCCTAACTTCTGGGGGGCCCAAAAGTGGGCGGAATAGCTTTCCTCCCCGCTGCGATCTCGGGGACAAAATTACTAGCAGCTGCATCACCCCTCGGCGCCCTGAATTGGGTGGAATTGCTACCCAACCCTCGTCTTCTCGAGGGTTGCCCAACAAAGGGGCAAAAACGGAAATGGTTCTAGCACCAATGCCATCTTGGGACCCGGGAGTACGACTCAAATGCAACGTAACCTCTATTTTCTGAGGGGTCGCCAAAAAAAGAGAAGAAATAAGAAGTGGCTACATCGCCCTTGCCTTCTTGGGTGCCGAGAATGGGGCGGAATGGCTACGCAACCCCTACGTTCTTTGGGGTTCCGCACAAAAGGAGATGAAATCAACACTGGCTACATCAGCCCTGCCTTATGGGGGCCCAAAATTGGGCAGAATAGCTACGTAACCCCTGCGATCTCGGGGGTCCCCACAATAGGGGACAAAATCACTAGCAACTGCATCACCCCTCGGCGCCCTAAATTGGGTGGAATTGCTCCCCAACCCTCGTCTTCTCAAGGGGTGCCAATAAAGGGGCAAAAACAGAAATGCTTCTAGCACCAATGCCATCTTGGGAGCCGGGAGTAGGGCATAAATGCAACGCAACCTCTATGTTCTGATGGGTCGCCAAAAAAAGAGAAGAAATAAAAATGCACTACACCGCTCTTGCCCTCTTGGGAGCCGAAAAGGGGGCGGAACGGCTATGCAACACCTACGTTCTTTGGAGTTCCGCACAAAAGGAGATGCAATCAAAACTAGCTTCATCAGCCATGCCTTATGGGGGGCCCAA
Source organism: Eutreptiella sp. 'Long Island Sound 2002' (assembly GCA_964036045.1). Lineage (NCBI taxonomy): Eukaryota > Euglenozoa > Euglenophyceae > Eutreptiales > Eutreptiaceae > Eutreptiella > Eutreptiella sp. 'Long Island Sound 2002'. The sequence continues at coordinate 121,270,634 of OZ038383.1, read as the reverse complement.
AAGTGGGCAAAATAGCCACATAACCCCTGCGATCTCGGGGTCCCCACAATAGGGCACAAAATCACTAGCAACTGCATGACCCCTCGGCGCCCTAAATTGGGTGGAATTGCTACCCAACCCTCGTCTTCTCAAGGGTTGCCCAACAAAGGGGCAAAAACAGAAATGGTTCTAGCACCAATGCCATCTTGGGAGCCGGGAGTAGGGCTCAAATGCATCGTAACCTCTATTTTCTGAGAGGTCGCCAAAAAAAGAGAAGAAATAAGAAGTGGCTACATCGCCCTTGCCTTTCTGGGGGCCGAAAAGGGGGCGGAACGGCTATGCAACCCCTACGTTCTTGGGAGTTGCGCACAAAAGGAGATAAAATCAAAAGTGGCTACATGAACCCTAACATTTGGGGGGCCCAAAAGTGGGCAGAATAGCTACATAACCCCTGCGATCTCGGGGATCCCTACAATAGGGGACAAAATCACTAGCAACTGCATCACCCCTCGGCGCCCTAAATTGGGTGGAATTGCTACCCAACCCTTGTCTTGTCAAGGGTTGCCCAACAAAGGGGCAAAGACGGAAATGGTTCTAGCACCAATGCCGTCTTGGGAGCCGGGAGTAGGGCATAAATGAAACGTAACCTCTATTTTCTGAGGGGTCGCCAAAAAAAGAGAAGAAAAAAGAAGTGGCTACATCGCCCTTGCCTTCTTGGGGGTTCGAAAAGGGGGCGGAACGGCTACGCAACCCCTGCGTTGTTTGGGGCTCCGCACAAAAGGAGATCAAATCAGAAGTGGCTACATCAGCCATGCCTTTTGGGGGCACAAAAGTGGGCGGAATGGGTACATAACCCCTGCGATCTCGGGGGTCCCGAGAAGAGGGGACATAATCACTAGCAACTGCATCACCCCTCGGCCCCCTACATTGGGTGGAATTGCTACCCAACCCTCGTCTTCTCAACGGTTGCCAACAAAGGGGCAAAAACAAAACTGGTTCTAGCACCAATGGCATTTTGGGAGCCGGGAGTAGGGCATAAATGCATCGTAACCTATGTTTTCTGAGGGGTGGCCAAAAAAAGAGAAGAAATAAGAAGTGGCTACATCGCCCTTGCCTTCTTGGGTGCCGAGAAGGGGGCGGAACGGCTACGCAACCCCTACGTTCTTCGGGGTTCCGCACAAAAGGAGATAAAATCAAAAGTGGCTACATCAGCCCTGCCTTATGGGGGGCCCAAAAGTGGGCACAATAGCTACATAACTCCTGCGATCTCGGGGATCCCCAGAATAGGGGACAAAATCACAAGCAGCTGCATCACCCCTTGGCGCCCTAAATTGGGTGGATCTGCTACCCAACCCTCGTCTTCTCAAGGGTTCCACGACCAAGGAGACAAAATCGGAAGTAGTTGCATCATGACCTTCTCGTTGGCCAAGAAATGGGCGCAAATGCTTTCGTGCCACGGTGGTTGGGATGGCGGGAGATGGGCTCATCCACTTGGAGTACTACCAAGATGCACTACGGGTGGTAAATCGCCAATGCAAGATGGAGTCCATGTGTACTTAGTAGACAATGGAACAGAAAGACAGTTCTGTGTTCTTGAGGGTGGCGACCAATGCGCTGTTCATGGCTTTTCCAGTTGTGCATGATGTGTGTTATGTGAAGGGAAGGTAGTTTGCAACCTTCTTGAGCCCTGAGAACAAAGGGGCTACGTAGCTGTGTCACCCACTTCTGGTCCCCTCAGAAAGCATAGCTGATGCGGCCATTTCTGATTTTACCATTTTTTCTCCGGACCCTCCACGAACGTTAATGGGTTGTGCATCCATTCCTGCCACTTTTTTGGCCCCCTAGAAGCCAGCGGTGGTGTTGCCGCTTCCAATTTTGTCTCCTCTTTCGAGGAGCCCCGGGAACATACTCGCACGCCGTTGGAGCAGGTGTAGAACACCCGATCGCCAAGACTCAAATCCATTAAGAAAGTGTTGCTACGAAAGGAGGAGGGGGGTATGAAATCCTGTAGCATATGTGCAAGCACGATAAATCAATGTGTGCACACGAGCATTGCGGCTTGCCATGCCTTAACACAACCATGCTACACCTTACCATGCCTTGACCCAAACATGCTACGCCTTGCAAAACCTCCGCCAGGGGTCACCATGATGCCCCTAGGGGCCCCTAGTATCTCAACGTATGGGTCTCTAGTACGGCAAGACGCCCAAATAGTTGCGCTTCGCGCGCACTGCGCTTAAGGCTCCCCCCAAGGAAAAGTGGACATAATCACAAGTGGCTGCATCACCCCTAGTGGCTTGAAAATGGGCGGAATCGCTAGCTCACTTTAATCTTCGCAGGGTCCCTGACGGAGGGGACAAAAGCAAAAGTGCTTGCATCACCCTTCCTTGCGCGGGGGCCGGGAATCGGGCGCAAATGCTACCTAATCCCTATGTTCTCGGGGGTCCCCAAAAGAGAAGAAAAATTAGAATTGGCTAGCTCGCCGCTGCATTCTCGGGGGTTCCCCCGAAATAAGAAGAACCGCGTTGGGCTGGTGGAAAAGTGCGCCCCGTGTCCACCACGGTATCGCAATGTATTGGACAACGCATCAGCGGGCGCAGTGGCTTAAGCCGAGACCACATTGCTTTTTTGGAGGATGACCTCATCGTCTTGTAGGGTGCTTCTAAAGTTTTTTTCGTAGGTTGCATGATGTTTCATGCCACGTCCAGAGCCCCACGCCGTGTTGTAGCCGACCCTTTGTATGGTGGTGTGCAAGCCCGCTACTAAGATGATGCCTATAGTGTACCCAAGATGGGAGACATGGTTTTACCACTACTAAGATGATGCCTATAGTGGACCCAAGATGGGAGACATGGTTTTACCACTACGTGGCATCGCCTCAGACGTCTCTCAATACCTTTCCAACGGGAGCTACATCCGTCTCAACGACATGACCGGGTCCATGGCGCGATGGTCTGGCGCTTCCAACTCGCCTCGACGGACGTCAAATGCTTCATGAGCTGCGCCATTGATTACTGAGTCTCCTTCCGTTAGGCGTCTACTGCTGCAAACTGGGTTGCATCGTGCAAATATGTCGTTTCATTTTTGTATTACGTATAGCATACAGAAACAGTTGTTGCAAAGTGGGCAGCCCTAGCACATGATACGGTGGCTACCCTTAAACACGGGACAAGGCAATTGCCCATAGTTCACATGCGCATACCAGAGACGCTCTTTGGTCCGCTAGAGGACCGCTGCGCCACATAGCAAACATAGCACAGTATTGGTTCAGTGGAATGTCCAAACTAAGGAGGAGTGGGTTCCGTTGTGCAAATCTTTGCCGAATGTGGGACCACTCCTTTGAAACCCGTGGTGTTCTTTTTGGCATACGGTAGAAGATTGCCATCGGTCGTGCTCGGTGGCCACCCGGAACTCAAAATAACCGAATCTTTTGGCAATTTTCCGTCGCACACTTTGGCAATGGTCTTCTTCCTTTTCAAGCCGCAGAGCCTTCCATTGATAGTCACCTCTCGTTTTTCACGCTCCAACAATTCGGTGCTTTCTGTGCTTTGGACCGTTGGGCAATGAAAAGCAATGATGACTCCTCACCTGCGGAATCCGATGAAACAAGTGAGGAGTCTCACCATGCGTCTAAACCCCGCAATACCAAGGGCCACAAGAACAATGAGAGTGCGGACGAGACGAGTGATGAAGAGATACACATGAGGTCAAAGGCTAAAAAGCAAAGTGTGTCAATGGACAAAAGGTGGACGAAAATCTCCGATGGTGAAGAAGAAAGCGATGAGGATTGTAATGGAAGTGAACAAGATGAACGGCCAACAACGTGCTTGGACTTGGACTTGGATGTTTTAGGTTTACGTGTTTATCACCCCATTTGGGCATTGGGTCGGTGGTGTGGGGGGTCTCCCAAAGGATTGGTACACCACCTGCTCATGCAGTTTTTCACCCAAAAAAGCTCAAAAATGGAAGTTTCCGAAACTTATTTTTTTGATATCGGGATCACCTAAAATGACCATCCAAGATATGTAAAGCATGTTTTGGCCCGTATTTATGTGGCTTTTACCCTATTTTGGGTGTTTGTTGATTGGGGTCGATTCTCTGCGAGGTGGACTTACCAATCCATAGACAGCCCCCCCCCCCCCCCCGCACTCACCTACATAATGTGAAAAACACATAAATACGGCCGAAATGCTTTACATAGGTTCGATGGTCAGTTTGTGTGGTCACGATGACAAAAAAATAAGTTTCGGAAATTCTATTGCCTTTGTCGCGTCCACCTTGCAGAGAATCTACCCCGAGCAACACACACCCAAAGTGGGTAAAAACGACATAAATACTGCCTAAAGCATGCTTTACATACCTTTGATGGTCATTTTGTGTGGTCACGATATCAAAAAAAAATAGATTTCGGAAACTTCAATGTTTGAGCTCTATGGGATGAAAAATTGCAGCACTAGGTTGTGTACCGGCCCATTCACTCTTGTAAGCCATTATTGGTGGAAACAGTCATTTCCCGTCTTTGGCACGCGTTGTCACCGGCTCTCGGCAAGGCTACAGACTGCAAAAAACGTCCTTTTGGATCCTAGTAGGCATGGACTATCATAGCATCCCTGCGTGCACCCCTCAGAGTAGGTGCCACAGGGTCACCAAAGTTGCAAAAACAGCCGACATAGCAAAAATGGCTCAAAAGAGCATAAACTGTGCCAGGGCTCGTCCCTCTCCGCCCCATACAAACCCCATGGAGTCGGGACCTGGAAACACTTTTTCGGCTCAAAATAAAAAAAAACAAAAAGATTCATGATTTCGGACACAAAAAAGGGGGGGGCATTTTTGTTTGACATTTTTGACCCCCCACCGACCAACCCCCCCCCATCCCCCCTCCTCAAAAAAGTGGGTCTCGAGTGGGGGGTCTTGGGGGGGGTCCGGACCAAAAACTCATTGGGGGATGTGTTTATTGATCAAAACCAAGGAGGCCCGTACAAATGGGAGGACACCACATACCCCACCCCCTTTTGGGCCTTTTTGGGCCTATTCGCGTACCCTACCCCAAGGGGTTGAATGGTTGATTTAACCCCTTGTAACGTCATTATTTTGTCCACGGCCTAAAACATGCTTCACATACCTTGGTACCTTGGTCATTTTATGTGATCACACTATCAAAAAATTAAGTTTTGGAAACTTCGGCAAAAACAGGTTGTGCACCGATTGGGAGCCCGCCCCCCCCCCCCCCCCCTTGTGTGCGCCTGTGCAGGTGGTGACTGGAGGGTAACATTGTACTTGAGGCGCCACTCCGTGGTCAGACTTGATGGTTGGGCATATATCAGAGGGGGGTTCTATGCATGGATGTGTATGGCTTCACCCTATATGGGTATTGGGCGCGGGGGTTCACCCTGGGTAGCTCAAAAATCGAAGTTTTCGAAAGTTATTTTTTCTTACATTGTGATCACCTAAAATGACCAATCAAGATATGTAAAGCATGTTTTAGCCCATATTTATGTAGTTTTTACCCTATCTTGGGTGTGTGTTGCTTGGGGTAGATTCTCTGCGAGGTGGACTTGCCGAAGGCAATAGAAGGTTTATGAAACCCTTTGGTTGCCGCTGAGATGGGTTTGGGTGTTCATTTGGTGACAATATGGGTACTTGAGCACCTATGGGGGCTGACGCAGTGGCCGGTAGGCCTATGTAGCCCCTGCCATGGGCCCCCCAAAAGCCCCAAATCACCTCACACAGGTTGTTAGGTAAAACCCGTTGCGGTGAGGCTCTGGCCCATGCAGGTTCCCGAACATATGGGATGCAGCGTTCTAGGGCGTGGTGCGGAACCCCTAGTTAGAACGCAATTTCTGGAACACCCACCTACCCTCAATTTTGGGGCAAACCACCTAAAAAAATGGATTCAGCACCCTCAAAAACCCCCCATCCCCTTTCTTTCCCCACATAACCCGCATCATGGGGGTGGTTTTTGGGGGGGGGGTCAAAGAGTTAGAGCACAGTTAGAACAGAGTTAGAACGCAGTTAGAGCACCTTGCTCTAACTAGTTATCGCGCTAGTTATCGCGCGATAACTCAGTTATCGCGCAGTTATCGCGGGTAGTTATCGCGCACCCCTCCTCCCTCCCTCCCTAGGACAAACAACACAAAACACTTGGCACAAAGCATCTGTGGTCGTTTTTCATACAAAGTCATCAATGTCTGAGGCCTTGGCTGCCTCCAGTCCCAAAAGCCCTTGCTCCAGGGCGTTCATGGACATGCAATGGTGCATGTGGCGGAGGGACATACTTGGCCTCACCAAAGACCAACCCTTAAAACAATTTTTGAGCCTCCTCTTGTAAGGCCCATGCCGATACTCCGTTGGGATGGAGGAAAACTGAAAAATGTTCCTCCATTTTTCGGCAAAAAAGGTGGAATGTGCCAAGCACCAATGGATCCACCTGGTGGGGGACCAACCTGAGTCTCCCCACGCTTTTGAAAATTTTGTGGTCAACGCACGGTGGCGTTCCACTTGGGTTAGAGTGTACAACTCCCTCACCCTCCAAAGCTCATACAAACCCTCAATGCATTTCACCATGACATGCACAACAACCCATAACATAGGTCCCCCAGGGGTCCTCACTGTGGGGACATGCTCTTTGAGGCATTCCACAAATTGCCTTTGGAAGGGGGGGGAGGTTAGGAAAACTTTGGTGCTGGTTAGATCGAAATCTTTTTCTGTGGCCCTCGAGGCCGAAGGGAGGCGTTCCCTAAGAGGGATGCCTGCGGTCTCATCCTTGAGGGCTTGTTTGAAGGCCTGCAAAGCTGCAAGAGCTTGGGCCTTACCAGGGGTACTGGGGGGAGGGCCTGGAGGGTGGTCTCAATGCGCTTTGCAATGCCGTTTAGGATGCGGCATGCTGCATGTTGGTAGTCCCCCGGCCGCCTATCAGGGGTCACACTTCTCAAGAATGACCCCCATCTTGAGGTGGACTCCACCCCCATTTGCTCAACAATCCCATTGGGGTCTTTGCACAACCAACACTTAGACCCAGCCCCCCCCATTGCTTGCATCCCCTTCCCATCCCCTGTCAAAATGACAGTGCAAGTCAAAAATTGGTTTTGAAAGAGGACAACGTCCTCTTCCACATCCCTCACCTCTTGGTTGAGGTTGGCGGAGATGTCAAGGCTTCTCAAAAAAGCCTGTTCATCCCCGCCATCCATGCAAAACCATGAGGCCCATAGCTTCACCTTCGAAGCATATTTTGCCCCCCCCCATACATTAACCCATACATCCGCACGGGTGGAGGATGCCTTCCACAAGGAAGTCGCATCAACTGAAATAACAATAATGGCAACGCCACTAGGGGGGGGTTTCCCAATAACTCGGGCCATAGATATTGCATTTTGCACAATTGATTGCAAAGGCACATGGGCAGCTGCCCTATTGCGGCCTGTGGTAGACTTTACAATGGTGGTTTGGGGAAAGTAGGGCATGATCCGTTGCCGAACGGTCCTTAGGTCCCGTTGTGTGCAACGGCGGGGCATTCGCAAAAGGGCCCGTTGGGAGAGATGCATGCTGCATGCCATGCGTAGCATGCTCAGGGCCTCATGCTCCTGAGCTGTTAATGCAAGATGGCCGCCAAGTGGGCCAGACAGGGCAGTGCACGCCCCACCACTTAAACAAACTTCGCCTTTGGTGTTGGTGCCACACACGACGTCTGGGTCACCCAATAGAACTCGCACCAGCCGCTGAACCGCCTTCAAACGCCGCCGCCGGGCCTTGGGGCACTGCAGATCGGTGTACCGCCGCAGGTTGGCTGTGTTGAAAGCCCGCAGGGCCTCATTGACAGCATTGTCCATGAAGAATAAGAGGACCTGGGCGCGAAATGAGGGAGGGTTTTGAAGCAAGGGCCCAAAAAACACACGCGATAACCCACGCGATAACCCCCGCGATAACTAGGTTATCGCGCGATAACCCCCGCGATAACCCCCCGCGATAACTAGTTAGAGCGCGATAACCCCCCGCGATAACTAGTTAGAGCACCCAGTTAGAGCGCGATAACCCCCGCGATAACTAGTTAGAGCAGGGGTTAGTGCGCACTAACTGGTGGTGTTAGAGCAAGCGTTGGGCACCCTAAAACCTTCACAAACGTTGATTTTGCACCCAGGAAACCTTGGAGATGTCAACAATGTGCAGGCACGGGGTACATGGCGCCACAATCACAAATTCAAATCAGTCACACAGTCTTTTGGATGATTTGGATAGGGTGCCTCTCAAATGTTCCGGGCTAGACAGTAATAGAAATAGTGAACAATAATCGAATCAGCTGGAGGGGTTAGAGGACCCTAAAACCCATGGACAGCAGCTGCTGCCGCCACACAGGCGTGCAGTGCAGAACCCCCCCCGCACTATAAAAAATCACGCTCCATCGCTCGCCCTCCCATGACAATGGAGCGTGTAGTGCCCTGGTGTTGAACAACACCGGGGCTTGGGGGGTGGCGGTGCATGCCCAACCCTCCACCGCCCTACCCTTGCACACACGGGTGTGCCGCTTTTTTTCCCTCAAGGAGGGATTCAGCAGGCCACCACTCTCCACCCAAAACTCACCCCCCGTGAAAGACCCCACACACACAATAAGCGCCATGGGCGCCCCATCCCGCAAATGGGAGTGGAGGCCCATGGTGTCCGTCCCTTGGGGGCGAACAATTTGGATGCTACACCATGTGAACCATGGTGGAGCATTGGAGGTGCAATACCCATTGAGGTCTGCTACCAAGGGGGTGAGGGCAGGCCTGAGGGTAGCAGCGGCCATGTGGGTCGCCCTAAAATTAGAGGGGTTGGGGTTTCCACTTCCCACGAGGCCAAAGTGGCACATGTCCACTTGGGCCCCATATCGCTCCTCCCCACGAAAAATGCCCTTGGGCAACCCCCTGAGCAAATCCACTAGTCATTGGCTCCCACTCCTACTCCCGCTACCCTGACTCTGCAACCCTTGCGGCGCCAGCCCCTGCTGGGCCTGCTGCGCCCCGAAGGAGGCACAGAGGGTGGAGGTGAGGCTGCGCACCTGCGCCTCAGCCACCCCCAAGCGCTGCCCAAGGTCATCCCCCCTCCTCCGCTGCCCCTCCACCTCCACCCTAAGCTGGGCCACCTCCACCTCCGCCTTCCGCCTCCCCTCCTGGGCCTCCCTCAGGGCCTCCCTCATCGCCTCCACCTCCTCCCCCCTCTTGGCGGCCAGGTTGAGGGCCTGGTCCAGGGCACGCTGGGTGTTGCCCTGGGCCTTTTCGGCCTTTGCCAAGGCCGACCTGTGGTCGGCCGACCGACCCTTGGCCAGTGCGGCCTCGACCCCCGTGGCGGCCGCCTGCTCCACCAAAACCTGGCAAGCGTCCGTCACGTGGGTGGCCACACTGGCCCCCAAGGCCTCCACGTCCAGGGCCTCATGGGGGGGCTGGGCTGCCGCCACCTTTGCCACCTTCGATGGCTTGGGGGAGGGCTTGGGGGCGGGGGTTTGGCCCTTACCCCTAAGGGGGGGGGGGGGCATCCGGCTCAACCACCACCACGTCTGGTCCCCGCTTCGTCTGGCCTTTTCCCGGCCTTCCCCCCTTGGGTGCATACTGCCGAATCCATTCGGCAGTGGCGTCCCCCACAGAAGGGGGGGGGTCATACCCACCAACCTGGTGGATGTCCCCCCCCCTGTGCAGCTTCTGCCACACTTCCCTCCCCGTATACTCCCCCTCCCACAAAAAACACACCCTCAAAAGGAAATAAGATTTCCTTTGGGGGGGGTCGCTCATCCCAAACAAACACAAAAAAGCCGCAACCGTTTCCCCCTCTGCGGCTTGCGGCCACTTGGCCGTTTCCCCCCCAACCCACACATAGGAGGGGAGGGTGAGGTTGGTCTTCCTCTCCACCCCCCCCTCCTTCTCTGTGATGGTGACCTGCCGGTACCATCCCGTCCCCCCCATCCTGCAGGCCTCATCCCCAGGCTCCCCAAACCGCCACGACGCCCCCTCCGGCAGCCTCTTCTCCCCCTCCAGCTCCAACCGGGCCGCCACCGGCTTGGCGGGCCGTGCCCCCGCTGCTGCTGCCGCTCCGCCCGCTGCGTCGGCTGCCTGGGCGTCGTCCTTGACGAAGATGCGGGGCAGCTGCAAGATGGTGGCCTGAAAAAAACAAAAGAAACAAAAAAAAAACACGCGATAACCCGCGCGATAACCCCCGCGATAACTAGGTTATCGCGCGATAACCCCCGCGATAACCCCCCGCGATAACCCCGCGATAACTAGTTAGAACGCGATAACCTAGCGCGATAACTAGTTAGAGCACCTAGTTAGAACGCGATAACCTAGCGCGATAACTAGTTAGAGCAGGGGTTAGAGCAGGGTGTTGTGGGAGGTTTTCACACCTGGTGACATGGACACATGCCTTGGCCCTCCTTCTTGGCGTCGTCCAGCACCAGGCCCAGCCTCCGCAGCCACACGAAGTCCGTGACGGCCGCATACTCCCCCACCTGCCGCCACTCCACCACCTGGGCCACCCCCTCCGCCTCAGGGGCCACCCTTGCCACTCCCCCATACAACCCCCTCCTCACCACCAAAATGGTGCCCGCCGGCACCTTCATCCCAACATGCCCTTGCAGGGTGGGCCAGGGCAGTGCCTCCCCATGGCACACCTTGGCCAAGGGGCACTGATCGGGGTGGCCTGCGACCGCCCCCGCCTCCTCATTAGTGAGGGGGGCAATCACCTCCCTCCCAACCCCCCACCCCGACAACAAAAAATGCCCGGTGGTTGTTCCCACCGGGAGCAAGCACTGAGCAGATTGCTCAATGCTGACCCCATTGGGGTCCACCACCACCTCCTCCTCCTCCCCCCCCTCCACCTCCTCCCCCTCCTGGCATGGCACACAAAGGCCATCTTTGTGGGCGGTGCACAAAATCAGCCGATTGCATCCGTAGCAATTGGCTACCACCTTCCCCCTACACCTAACCGCCCCATCACACTGGACTGTCCTGGCCACCCGGCCACCAGGTGCCCCCAGCTGGGGCCTCTTAATGGACTGGGTCACGTGCAGGTTGGGGAATCGAAGATTCCCCCCCACGGTAAGCTCAATGGCAAAAAATGCCATGAGGCGGGGGTGGGACACCCCCGTGGGGGAGGCCTTGGGAATCCCCGACCCCCTGTGGACATCAAGGGCATTAAAAAAAAAGGCAGTGCCCCTCTTGAATGGCACAGCCCTCTCCACCCAAGGGTCAGGGAACCCCGAACTGCTGGAGGGCACAAAAAGAAAATGTGACCCATCCTCCTCCTCATGATTATGGGTTAGCATAATAAGGCAATTGACAATCAATGTGCCTTCAGGAATGGTGTAGGGGGGGGCGTCGCGATGGAGGTGCTGGGGGGTGTGGTCATAGCTCGAAATTTCGGCCATGTCAAGGATGGTGCAGCTCCATCCAACCCCCCCCACCACAGTCTTCTTCGCCGTCTCAAGCACACGATCTGCCACCCTTTTGAGGACTGGCAGATCATGGAGCTTGTGGGGGTTGTGCCTGTGGTGGTGGGCACCCCCATAGTTGCCGTACAATGTACGGCGGGTCCCAGAATCTTGGGGCCTGCCGACAATGGGGGGGTTCTCATTGAAAATGGGTGCCTTCTCTGAGAGAGGCACCCTATCCAAATCATCCAAAAGACTTTGGAGCTGCACACCACTCAAAAAATCGTGCTCCAGGAGGTGGTTGACCACCAGCTTCCCCCCCACCGTGAGCACAAGGTCATTGGGGTCCCTATTAAAGGCCCCCAAGGGCTCGGCGGCAACCACCTCCTCCGCCTCCCCAATAAGGGGGGGTGTTGCCCCAAATGGAAAAAGAATCACCCCCTGCCCCGAAACAATGTTGGGAGTGGTGACCCCATACCACTCACGCTCCCACTCCCTTGTGGGGCAAAGGGAGTGCATGGGGAGCTTGTTTTCGGGGTCGTCAGTGCAGACCCGGCGGGTGTTGTGGGTGAGGGGTTGGGGGAACCAACCATCCGACTGCCCCTTCCCCTTACCCGGTCGGATCCTTACCTTCTGGACACTAATCATGAGGGGGTTGTGGGGCTTCTCCTTCCTCCCCCCAGCCCCCACCCCCCCCGCATCCTCCTCCTCCTCCTCCACTTCCTCCACTTCCTCCTCCTCCTGACCCACATAGAGGGTCGTCTTCGTCCCCGCACCCTTCTCGGCATGGGCGGTGACGGACTCCACCACCGCGTCCACATCGTCCGGATGAAGCTGGATCAAAAATCCAGCAACCCCTGGATTTACCTCTAGCAACTCGAAGATGTAGTTGCTGAGAACCAGGGGGTCTCGGTCGTCCGCCACGAAGGGGGACTTATGGACAAGGAGTCCAAAGTCCACACCATGTTCAAAGCGGGTCGCCACAGGGCGCCTCACATTGGCATCACCCATCGTAAACCCCTCAGGACCGCCAAGGCGACGGACCCCAAGGAGCTTTTGATGGTGCTCGCACCAAGCGTGGGCAGCAGCAAGGGCCATTATCAAAGAATACGAAGGCTTTGAGAGCTAAAGCGAAAAGGGGAAACATAAAATGAAGCGCGATAACCCACGCGATAACCCACGCGATAACTAGTTATCGCGCGATAACCCCCGCGATAACCCCCGCGATAACTAGGTTATCGCGCGATAACCCACGCGATAACTAGTGCTCTAACCCCGTTCTAACCCCGCGATAACTAGTTAGAGCACACAAAGATCAAATCGCAAAAAGTGCAAAACGGGCAATATCGAGCAAACAATACATGGAAGGCACATTGTTGCATCATAGTGCACCCATGTAACATGTGAAATTCCGGGTTCCAACCATATTAACAACACCCAAAATTGGGGGGGTTCCGCACCACGCCCTAGAACGCTGCATCCCATACTTGTCGTTCCTCTGTCATGCAGGTCCCAGACTGCGGACAAAGTGTGACACACGACTTGCATTTCTGCCAGCACCCCCCCCCCCTTCCAGCCGCGAGCCCAATACCCAAATAAGGTGAAAAACACATGAATACGGCCTCAAACATGCTTTACATAGCTTGGATGGTGATTTTAGGTGATCACAATATCAAAAAAAATAGGTTTCGGAAACTTCGATTTTTGAGCTGCCTAGGGTGAAAAACTGCATCAGCAGGTTGTGCACCGGCCCATTCACTAGGCCATTATTGGTGGAAAAAATCATTTCGCGTCTTTGGCACGGGTTTTGACCGGCTCTCGGCAAGGCTACATAATGCAAAAAACGTCCTTTTGGATCCTAGTAGGCATATGCTGTCACAACATCCCCACTCACACCCTTCAGAGTGGGTACCATGGGGTAACCGAGGTCACCAAAACTGCCAACATAGCAAAAATGGCTAAAAAGTGCATAAACTGTGGTAGCGCTCGTCCCACTCCGCCCCATACAAACCCCATGGAGTCGGACCCGGAAACACTTTTTCGGCTCAAAATCCAAAAAAAACCAAAAGGTTCATGATTTTCGACCCCCAAAAAGGGGATTTCATTTGTTGACCCCCCCCCCCCCACACCTCCCTCAAAAGCTCAAAAAAAAGGTTTTTCAAGTGGGGGGGTCTGGGGGGGGGTGCGGACCAAAAACTGATTGGGGGATGCATTTATTGGACAAAGTAAGGATTTTACAAGGGGTTAAACTAACAATTCAACCTCTTGGGGTAGGATGCGCGAATAGGTCCAAAAAGGCCCCAAAAGGGGGGGTATGTGGCGTTTTCCCTTGTGTACGCCTGCCTGGCTTTGATCTAACAACCTGTGCGAGGTGATTGACATTTTGCAAAATCACCTCGCAGAGGTTGTTAGATCAAAGCCAGGCAGGCGTATATAGGGGAAAACGCCACATACCCCCCCATTTTGGCCTTTTTGGGCCTATTCGCGTACCGTACCTCAAGGGGTTGAATTGTTAGTTTAACCCCTTGTAAAATCATTATTTTGTCCAATAAACGCATCCCCCAATGAGTTTTTGGTCCGGACCCCCAGACCCCCCCCACTTGAAACCCACTTTTTTCAGGTTTTGAGGGAGGTGGGGGGGTGGCGGGGGGGGGTCAAAAAATGACCCCCCCTTTTTTTGGCTCGAAAATCATGAATCTTTTGGCTTTTTTCGATTTTGAGCCGAAAAAGTGTTTCCGGGTCCCGACTCCATAGGGTTTGTATGGGGCAAAGTGGGACGAGCGCTGATGCAGTTTATGCACTTTTCAGCCATTTTTGGTATGTTGGCGGTTTTGGCGACCTCGGCGACCCCGTGGTACCCAGTATGAGGGATGTGAGTGGGGATGTGGTGACAGTATATGCCTACTAGGATACAGAAGGACGTTTTTTGCAGTCGAAGGCCGGTCAAATGCCTGTGCCAAAGACGTGAAATGGCTATTTCCACCAATAATGGGCTAGTGAATGGGTTGTTGGTACACAACCTGCTTATACAGTTTTTCACCCTGGGCAGCTCAAAAATCGAAGTTTTTGAACATGATTTTTTTGATATTGTGACCACACAATATGACCATCCAAGTAATGTAAAGCATGTTTTAGGCCGTATTTACATGATTTTCACCCTATTTGGGAATTAGGTCCGGGGGGGGGGGGGGGGCACAACCTGCTTATGCAGTTTTTCACCGTGGGCAGCTCAAAAATCGAAGTTTTTGAAACTTGTTTTTATGATATTGTGACCACACAATATGAACATCCAAGGTATGTAAAGCATGTTTTAGCCCGTATTTACATGATTTTCACCCTATTTGGGTATTAGGTCCCGGGGGGGGGGGGGGGGTTCCAAGGGATTGGTACACAACCTGCTGATGCAGTTTTTCACCGTGGGCAGCTCAAACCGAAGTTTTTAAAACTTGTTTTTATGATATTATGACCACACAATATGACCATCCAAGATATGTAAAGCATGTTTTAGCCCGTATTTATGTAGTTTATACCCTATTTATACCCTATTTTGGGCGTGTGTTGCTTGGGATAGATTCTCTGCGAGGTGGACTTGCCGAAGGCAATAGAATTTTTCAGGACGAAACAGCCTAGCCATTATGAAAACGGCTAAGTCCTCACTGGCAAGGGGCCACATGAGGGGGGGGGGGGACTTGGGGTTCCTGGAGTTGGGACCCGGGACCCCCGCCGTGGGTTAGGGGGTCCATATTGAAGAAAAAAGCCTTCATTCCAGCTTCACTTTGGTCATACTATATGCCCGTGGTGCCTGCACTTGCCCAAATCAAGTGCAACAAAGTGTGCCAAGCGGCAAAAAACAACCCTCGGTCTAGATTGTGTGCAAGCAACTTTTTTGTGATTTTCGTGCATCCGTATCAATAGCTAGATGTGTCCTCTAGTCGTCGTCCGCTGGGGGAAATACAACCATTATCCTTCGGGCGGCTGGTGTTGTGGAAGGGCCGCTGCCCTCCGCCAGCACGACCTACAACGGGGCAATCGTGTGCCCGTTGGCCTCCCTCGGTGGCACACGGAGCACATCATCGGGATGGCCAGTGGAGCAGAAAGGGTGGGTGCTCTAGGCACCGCCTCAGCTAACACAATACGCAAAGATGTTTTGACCCCCCCCCCCAAAAGGGTACCCAGGTACGCAAGGCGGGGGGGGGGGGGTGGGGGAGGGGGTCAAAATCCAAAAAATCATTGGGTGATCACTTTTGGTCCTGCGGTGATGATTCTACAAGGAGTTAGACGCCAGAATACATACCCTGGGGTATGCCACACGAACGACCCGAAAATAGGGGGGTATATGACGCCCGCGCCTGCGCTTGATCTAACCACCTCTCTTCCAGGTGATTTGCCCCCCATGCACCACCCGGTCTTACAAAAAATGTGTTCATGCACAGGTTTTGTCCCGGAAAACCAGTGCGTTCTCTGGGGAAACCTGTGCATGAACCCCTTTTTTGCAATAGAACCCTGTGTTCCTACCGGGTGCCCCCTCCATGGGCCGCTTCCCCTTCCCAGGTGCTCTCCCGCGTGGCCTCCCGTGCATTCCCTTTTGGGGGACAGCCCGGTCAAGGGTCCGGCTGCCAGCTATGGCCAAGTGTGTAGGTGGACAGTCTTTGAACATCGTTGGTGGAGTGGTACCTATTGGGGGTTGCAAGCGCTACCCTCATTCATGGGCGGCATGGTGCACCTGGCTGCCCCCGGAGGTGGTCAGTCCCACCAACCCCTTCTCAATGAAATCCTGCACTGTCCACTCAGGCTTGCAATCGATGATCAGAGGGGGTCCGGCTTGAGGGTCGTCGGGTTCCGGCAGCAACTCCGTCTGATGGGCATACACCCCTGCAGAACAATGAGACCTTCCCTGGGGACACGGCATTGGGCTTCTTGGGGCTGCTGGGCACTGCAGAGGATTTCAGTTCCACTCCAAGCTTCGCAACCGCCGACCTGAACACCGGTGGACCTTCAAGATTCCCACAATCACGTGGCCCGTCTGGTTGCCAGACTCTTTGGGGAGACCCACGACGGTGAAGGCAAGGCTAATCCACCATCAAAGTGAATTTTTTTCTCAACTGTGCGCCCGAACACAGCAGTTCAGGCAGCAAAAAGAAAACTGTTATTCTGAAAGACAGAACACCCCTTGGTTGTCGAGCACCAGTGTTGGCACCTCACTTTATCGTGGCTACTTCTCTCTAAAATTCCAGATCCTGTTGGTTCCCGGGGGGCACACGCAACAAGAAAACCCACCAGCGCACGAAGCTGCAGAAACTCCTGCCAACGTTTTGGGTGAGCCACCAGTTGGGGAAAACGGCCTACCTTTGTCGATGCTGTTTCCATTGTACATCATGTAGTTGTTCATGATCTTGGAGCACCCTGTGGCCATTTTGAAAGCCTCGTTCACGCAACCTGCTGCCACGATAGCATTCGTAGATGCGATGGCAGGAATAATATTTTTGACCACACCCTGCAAAACGACGCATGCTTGTACGTCGACGCCGGACAGACCTTCAGCGCAAACGCCAACAGTCCTTCAATTCTGAGACACCTGGGTAAATCTGTAATCAACGCCCTCGATTCCGTGCGCTGCCGCCCTTTCTTGTGCCATCTTAGTAATCCACTGAATGTGCTCAGGGTTGTCACCATCGACACCCTTCCCCTCCCCAAACGGCGATTCGCGTGACCACAACACGTCTTTCACATAAGCAACACAGTGCTCCGGCAACCTTGGTGTTGATTCGATTGTGCACATCGGAAACGCAACCTACAAGATGGCAGCACGTATACGAAAGAAACATGTTGTGTTGAAAGGTGCAAATTGCAGTTTGTCAACGTCAGCCGAGTGCTCTGCAGAAACCGAAAGCCATGCCTTGAACGCCTCAAAACCTGCGGTGGGAACATCCACAAGGTGGAATGGAACGAAGCTGTCTTCGTTGGATTTATGATTCGAACGTGGCCCTTGAAACCTTCGGAACCTCCGTCGATCATAGGAGTGATGTATCCATCGTTGGGTTCGCACACGTTGCCACCAGTGTCTTCCCACAATATGAGGGAACATATCTTGTCGTTGATCCAACTTCGGGCCTGAACAGAAGCCATGGACGGGAGCGAACCCGGACAAAGATTCCCCACGCGTCGACGGGTTACCCCCGGAAGGCATGAACCTTGAGCGAATCAAGCCCCAAGATGATTAAGTTGAATTGCAAATAAAACTCGTCCTCCTTGTCTTCAATCTTTCCGAAGTGCGGTGTGATTTGAACGCCCGGCACTCGTTTCATCACGAACTCAGCTGCGACTTCTGCTTTAGGCTACAGAACAGGCATATGGGCAGGGTTTCACCAGCAAATCTGGTGCAGCCCCTGTGGCTGGTGGCCGCATGTTGGTGCACATGCCAATTCGCGGCATACCCGCCCAATGTCAGATTGTCGAAACAAAAACTGTCGGTTGAGGTTGGACAGGTCGATGGTATCGAGGTCGATGACGTCGATGTTCCGAAACCCCGTTAGAGCAAGATTTTTGAGCAACTCACACCCCAACCCACCTGTTGAAGCAAACGCAACAAAGGTGGTCGCGATGGCAAGGTGTGAAATCGCTGTCAGAAGGCTGAAAAGAGTTTCGTGCACCGTACCTGCCCCAATCACAAGCACTTTCAACTCAGCGTGTGTATTGTCAGGATCCCACCCTTCTCCGAGAAACCTGGTACTCGGACGCCTGGTAATGTGCTCCATATCTTTCCATCGGCCTGGACATCAGAATGATCAATGGCATGAGAATGAACAATCAAGCCATATCAGGCACCTGGGGCACAGTTTATGATGCCGGCTCAACCTGGGTATGGATCTGGGTGCAAATCATCTTCTACCATGGAGTCCGTCATATTCGTTCCGGCCAAAAAGTGTACTGTCGAGACTGAGAAGCCGCAGACCAACCTTCCGTTCCCACGATGAAGTCGCCTCTTTTCACGGTTTCTGTAACTCGGCCTGTCCAATCACGCGCTGCTAACAATTGGGGGTAGATGGAAGATCACGCTCCAGCCACAACCCACTAGTAAGGACCACTCTCTTGGTGGTCCTCACCATTGTGTTGTTGCTCTCGCTTGCCTTCTCTTCCACCTCTACTCACCTGCGTGGCAGGCTCCGGAGGAGTGAGAGATTAAAGGGAGAGGATTACAAGAAGCAATATATGAATGTTCAAAGATAAGCCGAGGTTCTTTCAAGTGCCTTAGTTGAAAAGGTGTGTTGGTACCATAGCAACCACAGGAATCACAGTGAAGGACATAAGCATGGTTGGTTGCCTGCTAGGTTGCCGTAAAGCATAGAGACATTTGCGAGGTTTTGAGAAGCCAAAGTGTTAAACTATTAAAGCTATGAGGACACTAATAGGGAAGGGCGAGGTGGCTACAATTTGCAAATGTTGAAGGACACAGGGTGTAGGTCATAGTTGCCTATTTTTTCCTGTGCCTTTAGCTACAGGTCTAGTGTCACTGCCACGTGTCCACTGTCACTGACACTGCCACGTGCACGGCAACCACCGGGGCCCCACCAACAGGGGGGCCCATGCCGGAGAGGTTCTTTTTGCTGTTGAAGTTACATGAAACGTGAAAGTCGGAAAATGTGGGGTGAAACACTATTGTTGGTATGCGGTGAACAAATATCCTTTCTTTGTTGTACTGCAGCCCAACTGTATTCATGGCCGCCTGAAGGATTTTTGCGTTGTGCTTCGTGTACTGCTAATTAATGCAACCACTCTTATGATCAAACGCGCGCACCATGATAGGAAGCAGGTGGCGGGCCGGTTGGGAATGCAACGGGGCATGTAGCACCCAATGTCACGGAGACTGCCATTACATTTGGTTTTCGAAGCAAAGTGATCTAAAAACAAAACGATATCAAATGCTGCCTGTATGCGAAAAATGCTTTTGGATAATATGTGGTCACCGGGCGGGCTCTGAAGGCTGAATTCGGAGGCTCATTGGTGCACACGTGGTTGCCAATGGTTGCCAATGAGAGGTTCAAGCAGAAGGGTCCAAGGCCACTACCACACGGAAAGGGTTTGGAGAAGAGAGGAGTGGGCTCTCAATCACTATGGAGTGGAGATATGAATCTTTTCGTGCTTAAGATCGTTGGTTTAAGGGCTGAAATTTGCATTCCTTAGGCATTCTTGAGCCAATCTTTAGGAAATGGTGCATAACATTATGCCAAGTAATGTAAAAAGCACCTGGTGTTTAGGTAGGCTAAGAATCTGCATATAGCGGGCGCTAGGGGCTCAACCATCCGACTTACCGGCTAAGACGCTATGAAACAATTTTGTGGTCGCGGCCAAACTGCACAACGTGCTCATGGAACAAGAAAGTTGGCATTACTTGGGTTGGGCAAGTTGTGTATGCAGTGGAAATTTCATGATGTACTTGATGTGAAAAGTTCCCCACAGAAAAGTGCGGACATTGCACACACTCTTGTTCACACCCTACCATGAGCAATATTGTTATTGGCTGAGGAGTTGGTGCATGCGTTCTTTGCTGAGCTAGTTGTATGGACTGAATTCTTTCAAACGTGGGGGTTTGGCAACTACAATTGGGCGGCCAAGAGTTCTACAGACCGAAAAAAGGGCTTTTAGGAAAGAAATGCCATCAAGAATGGTACGCTAAACAACGCAATATGACATCGGATTATAGGGCTGGAAAGATGGGAACCCGGGGGGGGGAGAGTTGCAAACACGTTCCATTGGGTATTACATCCGCTATTGGTCTCACACTTTATTCACCAAGAAACAATATCACCGACCCTGCTGGTAGATATCATTTCTTCGCGAAGAAATGTTAGGGGGTATCATTTCTTCGCACAGAAATGTTAGGGGGTATCGTTTCTTGGCAAAGAAATGATAGCACTGCTTTTGACCTCTTGTGCTCTTTAGAATACCTTAGTAATGTCCAAGAAAGATGCCAAGGTTTCTGAGGCGCAACTGCCCGTGCCACCACGTGTAGAGCAATGCATGGGTGCACAGCAGAAACAAGGTGCCAATGTCGGTCAGAGTGCCAATGTCAGAACCATGCCCCAAACATGAAGTCAAAGCGAAACCTTGCCCAAAATCACAAAGGCAAGATTCACCAATTAAAGTGGAAGCCGAGTCACCACCCAAAATGGACAATCGTCAAATAAGTGCTTACACTATCTCCGATGATGATTTGATAAACTTACATGCTAGCAATTTGTTGAATACTTCGATGGTTTCCTCGTTGGGAGATGAAGCAAATGAATATGAAGAGCACCTTGTGCAGCCCCTAGTGAGGAGGGTGCAGCAAACAATCAAGACATGCCTAACCCATTCAAAGGTGTGGAGAAGCCAACAAGGCCCCATGTAGACCTAAGGTGGAACCAAGTGTGTGCGATATGTGTGATGAGGTGATCCCTCACAAACTGACACCATTGCTCTTCAACCGGTGTCATGTGATGCATGCCGTGCAACCTACCATCTCCGGTGTGCCAAGCTGGCTCGAGTGCCTCGGCATGGCTCATGGATTTGTCAAAGCTACACCATGACCCCCTAGTTCTTCCTTATTTATGGCTTAGAGGGAACAATGTAGTAGCTATGTGGTAGCCATTTCGCCTCCAATTGTGCGGGGTGCCACAACAAACAATGGCGTTTCGCAGCTCAAGAGAACTCTTTACCCCTCTTGATGTGAATGTCTTGGGAATGTGGGTTTTGCCATGCAGGGTCGGTGACATCATTCTTGGTCGAGAAATTGTGAGACTTCGATAGCGGATACAGAGAAACGCTATGTGATATCATTTCTAGGCAAAGAAATGCTAGGGCCCCTACATACACTTGGTTCCACCTTAGGTCTATATGGGGCCTTGTTCGGCTTCTCTGCACCTTTGAATTTAAAAGTGTTAACTAGGGGCGAGATTTCAGGACGATAATCGTTAACTCCGTCTCGCGGGGGAGTTAACGATTATCGTCCTGAAATCTGGAGGGACCGAGCCAGAGTTAACGATTATTGTCCTGAAATCTAGCTGAGGCACACAACTCCCCGGCGAAGGACACAATTGTCTCTGAGGACATTTTGCCTGAGGCACAGGAATCCCCAAGTAAGGGTAGTAATGTTTCCGAAGACATTCTGGCTGAGGGTAGTGTTGCTTCTGAGGCTTTGTCTATCGCTGAGTCAGTGGATGTCCTTGCTAATGACCCTGTGGTTGTTTCCTCGGACTCAGAGTGGGATTATGAGGAGCGCCCATTGACACAGCTTTCTCTCAAAAGGTCCATTGAGGAGGCTAGGGAAAGCTATCGTGCATCCACTTGGGCAGCTCCCGCAGCACTAGCAAATTTCCCCTGTGAATCAGGACTTGTCCAATACTCCTCAGCCGTTTAAAAAAAAGCGACCGCGCTTTCCTCCTCGGAACGTTCCTTGCGAGAATATCTACTTCAAGTGAAGTGTTCTAGGGAGATTTTTGTTTTACGGCCATTGCGTGGTGGTAAGCGGATTTCTTGCAATGCTTGCAATGCCCCTTTTCATGAGAAATGCTTCTACAGCTCTGTTGTGAAGCCAGAGGATGGGGTGGGTTGTTATCTTGAGGCACAGTAGTATGCCCATCAATCTATCTATATATCTATCTATAAAAATTGACATGTGTATTGTTGCGTGTTGTTGTATAGTGGGACTTTTTTTTCCCATACGGGTTTTTTTTCATGCCCAATGTGGTTTTCAAGCATTCACTCACTTTGCTTTGCCTTGCACGTGCTTGAGGAGGGATGGGGCATGTGGCGCTGATATGGAGTTAACGATTATCGTCCCGAAATCTCGCCCCTTGAGTTAACACTTTTAGGTAATCGTTAACACGGAACGATTATGTAATAGAACGGGTTAGGCATGTCTTGATTGTTTGCTGCACCCTCCTCACTAGGTGGGGCTGCACGAGGTGCTCTTCATATTCGTTTGCTTCATCTCCCAACGAGGAAACCATCGAAGTATTCAACAAATTGCTAGCATGTGAGCTTAGTGCCTCAGGCACAGGGGAGGGGGGGGGTTTATGGGGTAGGTGATCCGGATCATTTTGATGCAAACACTTGGCAGTGGAGGGGGGGGGGGGTTATGGGGTAGGTGATCCGTGGATCACTTTTGGATCATTCTTGGACCATTTTCGACCATTTTGCTCACTGTCCTTTCAACTCTGTGCCAATGGCCTTGTGGACTTGTGCATCATTTTTTGGAAGCCAAATTGTTGGAACAAGTGAATTTACATTTTCGGATCATTTATAACACACATTGTTGGTTCAATATGTTGCTTTGTACTTGCACTATGTCACACTTATGTTTGGAAGTTATGTTTTTGGATCATTTTTGTGAACATGAATCGGTGGATCATTTCTTTTTTGGAACTTACATTTTTGGATCACATTTTTTCCACACAAATTGGTGGATCATTTCTTTTTTGGAACTTAGCGAACCAAAAATGATCCAAAAATGTAAGTTCCAAAAAAGAAATGATCCACCAATTTGTGTGGAAAAAATATGATCCAAAAATGCAAGTTCCAAAAAAGAAATGATCCACCAACTTGTGTCATTTCTTTTTTGGAACTTACATTTGTGGATCATTTTTTTACACAAATTGGTGGATCAATATGGTGCTTTGTACTTGCACTATGTGTTACTGTTACTACCCGTTGGATCATCACGTGTCTACATGGATGGTCCGGGAAATCGTGGTTCATTTTGATAGGCAGTGGGGGGGGGATTTATGGGGTAGGTGATCCGTGATCCGCGGATCATTTTAGGGGGATGGAGGGGGGGGCTTTGGACCCCCGCGGATCAGTGATCCGCGGACTACCTACTGCACTTATCAAATCATCATCGGAGATGGTGTAAGCACTTATTTGATGATTGTCCATTTTGGGTGGTGACTTGGCTTCCTCTTTAATTGGTGAATCTTGCCTTTATGGTTTTGGGCAAGGTTCCGCTTTGACTTCAATTTTGGGGCATGGTTCTGCTTTGATTTCCAACTCGTTGGATTGGGGCATAGTGTGTTTGCTCTGCTCTGAATTTCACCTTCTTCCCTTTTTGGTGACACACACTGAGTATTCTAGGCACCACACCGACGTTGGCACCTTGTTTCTGTTGTTGTTCTGTTGCACCCATGAACTGCTCTACACGTGGTGGCACGGGCAGTTGCGCCTCAGAAACCTTGGCATCTTTCTTGGACATTACTAAGGTATTCTAAAGAGCACAAGAGGTCAAAAGCAGTGCTATCATTTCTTTGCCAAGAAACGATACCCCCTAACATTTCTGTGCGAAGAAATGATACCCCCTAACATTTCTTCGCGAAGAAATGATATCTACCAGCACGGTCGGTGATATTGTTTCTTGGTCAAGAAATTGTGAGACCAATAGCGGATATATATGCCAAGCTGCTATATATGCCAACCCCCATATGCAGTTTATTGCGGCGAGCTGAACCATGCGACGTTGTGTTGTAGTGGCATGGTCGCATGCGATTCCTAGGATTGCACCAATATGGACCCACGCAAGGTTGCAATTGTGTTGACATGGTTGTTCTTTGCACACTCCCCTGCGATGGTGTGATTCAGGAGTGAACGCCATCTGCACAGCCATTGTGAGCACAGTAGGATGGGCTGTCCCTTCGTTGTTGTTGTTGCCGTGTACCATTGCATGACGATATGATGAGTTTGATGTTTGATGATGTATCTCACCATCGGATTGACCTTTAACATTGACCTGTTTTGCTTCTGGACTGCTCCATTCCGTTCTTCATTTCCATGCTTGTTCTAACTGATTTTCATCAACCACACCCTGCATTGCCCTGCATTTCCAGTTCCATTTCCATCTGCCTACCTACCCCCACCCCCCCACCCCGAGGCTCAGTGGCTCTTTTCATTTTGCAAAGCTGCGACTTTGTGCCATGGTGCCAGTTCCCATGGTCCTGGTTTTTGCATGTGTGGGTGGGTCTGTGCACATACACCACAACGGATCTATGTGAAGAATGTGACATATGAGAAAGTAAGTTCAGCCGGTGGCTCACTGTCACGTTCCGTTGCTGCTTCCTCCAGCACAAGGTGTTGCAAAGGTCCCCAGTAGTTCGCCAGTGACCGTTTTTGTTTCCCAGACACAAATCACATGCGTCATTTTCCAGTCCAGTGCCCACACCACAATATCCACGCGAGGGCACGGGAGGGGAGGCACAGTGGGTTCTGTGTGGCCAGCCCATTGCTGCCCTGAAGTATGCAGGTCCGGTGCCTGAGATTGTGCAATTGGTGGTACAGAGACAGCGCGCAGTTGAGAACCCCTGGTCGATGATCTTGGCCAGCTGTTCTTTTTTAGTTGCATCAAGCGCCACAGCGCCCTCGTGTTGCTGCCTTCTGCACAACAGATTCCTGTGTGTTGTTGTGCTCCCTGGGCAGAGACCATGCAGTCACGACCTCTGATGCGGATGCTCCACCGTGGCGCCACGCCTCGCCTCCATGCCCTCTGCTGCCAGAGGCGTGGCGCGGCGCCAACGCTCATAGGCGAGACCAAGAAGCAGTTCCTTCAGTTGATGCAGGACGACGTGGGGCAAGAAATCGCACTTTTACGGTCACTCCAGGAGTACCAAGTCGCGGAGGCTGGCGCGGTTGTTGCCGGGGAGAAGCTCGGGGAGGCACGGCAGGCTGGTAAACAGGGCCTCAACAAGGGCGCCAGCACCCTGGCCAATACCACGCAGAAGGTCCATCAGGAGACATTGGGGAAAGTCGCGCAGACTGAGACATTCAAAAAGGTTGAGGATGTGGTGGTGGAGAAAGTTGTGGGGTTCGAGAAGAAGCAGGTGTACTTTTTCCGGGAGGCGATGCCGGAGGTGTGCACCTGGGGCCCGCGCGCTGATACTCAGATACAATTTCGGGACCTTGCCCATTCCAGGGTCTCGGTCAGCGAGCGGGCCACGGCCTTGTGCGCTCGTATGTATGTGCTCTATTAGTATGTTTGACCCATGTGTTTGGCAGAGCAACCAAATGATGCACAGGCTGGCTTTGTCACTTCTCGACTTTCTGAGTGTCTTCTGAGTATTTGTTTTCGCCCATGGCCGGCCACTGAGGATTTGTTTCCTGCCGGCTTTGTGCAAGCGTTGGATTTTGCAAACTGAAACCAAACAACTCCTAAAATGGGAGCCTCTAATTGCCTGATTTGAGCTCACCTCCAGCGAGACTCGTGTCCACATTCCTCCTCAGCAACTCCGAAATGCATGGCTGCAGTCTCACATGTTGGAGGTGCCAAACCAATGTGGAGGATGGTCATCTCACCCCACCACTGAGATCATGGGGTCTTTGGAGCTGTGATCTTAGGGTGTACAAACGTATCAATGCTGGCACCGCCGCAGGTAACAGCTGATGGAATGTAGAGGCCACTGCAATGATCCCCCTAGTCGTTGCGCATGTTTGCAAGTGGTTTTTCGAGACCTTTGGCACAGTGTTGTCCAGCATTCAAACCCTTGCTGGAGTCAGAATGAAAGAAGGTCCTGTGTGCAAAACATTGCATTGCAATTGAGATGGCCCATTTGTGGATATTGCCACGCTGCTCACTGCGGCTCTCAGCTCTCAATTGCGTCTCGCGCTGCATGAAATGGGTCATCCGCATCGGATTTCCATGGGAATACGGGATCTGGAAAAGTATCAGGATGTGTGGATGGCTGTGACTTGGACGAGGACTGAATATGGGAATACAGAGTGCAGGGCTGAGACTGAGGCGAAACGGAATGAGATGCAAGTGTTGGAAGTCTGCACAGTATTTCCGCATGATTCCTGGGCTTGAGACCCCCCCATCCCCGGCTGCCGCCTTGTCCACCACAGTTGATCTGTGTGCACAGGCCTTGGTGTTTTGCAAGGAGGTCGGTCTTTTGCCAATGTTCTGCACTCACCCACCAGGGTACTGCTCTCACACTCCATACTGCCCCCCAATCCATACTGCTCACTTATCAGCATACTAGTCAGATACCATGCTGTTCTGACACACCAGTGCATGCATGAAGGTGCTGCTCTGAGGGACTTTCGGACCCTGTTCCCAGAGATATCATTTATGGAAGGACTCCCTTTCTGGTGGGATGTTGGAGGGTTCTGGATCTTGTGCAGGAGCCTTGGTATTGTGATGGGCCCCGCCAAGCACTGCCTTAACCCTTGTGCTGCAGTGCGTGACGCCCTCTGTACCAACACAATACGCCCGACCATTGCACCACATGCCTGAGTGCTGAACTGCATTTCTCAGGAAATGTTGAAGGAGCAGAAGGTGCTGCGCGAAAAATTTGTGGACAAGCATCGCCAAGAGAAGGAGGCCAACACCCAAGAGCAGGGGCTTGTGGTGGTGAATGCGCAGGTGTTTGTTTGTTGGCCCCACACTGACATGCTGTTCATGGCTGGCTGGGAGGACGCTGTGGCATTTGATTTTGCATTGAGGAGGAGAATCATTTTTGCCAATTTTTGGATTGACCCACGTGCTGGCGTTTAAATCTTGAGCAACCATGAAAGACACTGAGACTAAATACGAAACGGTGGCATGGGGGGGGCAGTGGGTTGGGGAGGGGCTGGGGGCTGAGGTTTCTGCAGTGTAATGGGGGGTGACTTTTAGGCCGGATTGTGGCTAATATGTCTTGCAACCCCTCGACCCCTCGACCCCTCGACCCCTCGACGACCTGGCGTGGGGGGGCTGCCATACAGGCTAAACAAGCTTCGGGGGGTAGCCGGCCCGCCCACCCACGACAAGACCCGGCAGGAAAGTGAGAACACACGCATTACCACAATGGGGAGTGTGAGGCAAGAGGTAGGATGGAGTGGACAGCCCAGAAGAACACCATTGGAGCTTCACAAGAAAGACTCACATAAACACTCTTAATGTGCCATATCGGGCACAACAATTATGAAAAATGTGGATGAGGGCCCACAATGAACCATCAATTGTAGCCAAAATAAAGGCACAATGTTCAGCTACAATGTTGAGCAAGAAGTCAATCTTACCAAATGAAATTTCCATTCTTTGTTGGTCAAGCAACACCTAGAAGTGGTGGCGACAGCAGTCCGTTCTGGGTAATCACGTATTTTGTGTCAAATGCAGTCAACACCACAAACAACACAAGTAAGTACGTTGTAAGTAGCCTAGATGGCAACGAATTGTTGTGACATCAACAACATTTGGCCAACGGACCCAAAAACATGTAAAGATAACAAAATATTCAAGAACCAAAAGGTTCCTTTGGGGTTGGTGATTTGGAAGGCTTGGTGGAATGGTTGCCATACTCCATCCCACCAAGCCTACATTGCTTCTCCTCGATAAAACTACGCAAAAGCCTTGAAAAAGATGGTAAAAAGGATGCTAAAAATATGCGCCAAAATCATGGGTCTCCCCTGCATTTCTAGACGTCTATGTGAGTTCAACCAAGTATATTTGAGTAGTTTGCACCAGAGGGAGGGGAGTGGGTGCTAGTTAGCAACTGGTAACACAAATGGCCCGTAATTATATTGGTTCGAGGTTTGCCATTTCGGTCAAAAATGGCACTTGTTGGTTTATGGGTCCATTCGTTGGAGGTCGTTGTCCAACATATTCGTGGAGTTAGAACGAAGCGTGGGGCTCAATTTTAAGCTGAAGAGAAGCCCCAAAAGAAAAATAGAATCTGTCACCAGCCGTCTTTTGCTAATTTCTGGCATAAATCAGGTCTTCCATGTTCATTTTTGTGTAGAAGCAGACAAAAAATTTCTTTTATCGGAGCTATGCAAACATGTACCTCCCTCCGCCTAGTATGGTAAGAAGCTCAAGTGTTGTCCTTTCTTCAACCAAGAATATCCGAATCATTTGGACCCACAGAAATGGGAAAGACACCTACTTTGCCTTATGTGACCATGTTATCCCGTAGTTTTACTGGGAGGCGGTTTAGCATTTTGGCAGTTTGGCTTGCGTGGTCCATGGTATCGGGAGCGGCATTTGGACATATTATCAAGATACAAGGCCAACCCCGGCTCGTTGTAAAGGCCCCACCCTTTGCTTGATAGCCAAGATTGAGCTTATACTCTCGGCTTTGAAAAAGCACCACTTTGGTATGCAGTTTGAAGTAAAATGTCATGAAAGCATAAAAAAACTTGGCCTACAGCACTCGCATCTTTGCCCTCCTGTGCTCTTCTTATAAGCCATAGCCATGCAAAATTGCTTACACCCGTTCCGTAGGTCCCATATGGGTGTGGCGGACACAAAGGTTGGATCCCTAGGCCGGGCTATAGTATTTTGGCAAAGCTTTGAAAGGAGACCTATAAACCAACTTGACTACCACTTTTTATCATTTTTGTGCCCTGCGTGCCTATGTGAGGCTAGAGGGGCAACCTTGATGTTTTCCACATCATTTGGTGGCAAGAGTGGTCCCCTAGGAGTTGCCCCACCTCTTTGTTGTCGTAATAGCCACAATATCCTGAGGTCCAACCAAGGCGCACATCTTCTTGGAGGACATGATCTTGCTGGGAGAGGATGGCTATGCCCGCAGGAACCACCATGTCATGGGGATCATGCAACTACCACCAAGTGATCTGCGGCGGGCGGTGTACCCCTTTCAACCGAGGGCCAAGCGCTTGTGCCCGCGGGGACCAGCACCATCATCATATTTGGCACGAGGAGCCCAGCCGAAAGGGCGTGAGAACAAGCTCCGAAAACTTGAAAAATGGATTCCCCACCCTCAAAATAGGGGGGGTTCCTTGGATTTGGTGAAAACCAGACGGTGCCGCTGGTCGGAAACATGGCCAAAAACGCACAAAAAAATCGAAAATTCTGCGAAGAGGGCGTGAGAACAAGCTCCGAAACCTTGAAAAATGGATTCCCCACCCTCAAAATAGGGTGGGGGGTTCCCCTCACCTCACAACACCCCAATCTGTCTAGAGGTACGCCACCCCCCCATTTTGGGGGTGGGAGAAAGAATAAGTTTCGGGGAGGATTGAGACACTATGGGTGGGTATTGAGGCCTACCAAGTGGTGGGAAGAGCTAAAAATATGGTATGACATCACTGCTGAGAAGATCCTACCCGGACAGCTAAATTAGGCATCTTAGGGACAAAATTGATAACATATGGCATTATGCACCCCCAAAGGTGATTGCAAAGGGGTAAAATGAAGAAAATAGCATGGAATTCATTCATTTTCCATGGTATGGAGAGGTTATATGGTGGAGAAGGGCAGTTTTTAGGGGTAAAATGGCTATTTTTAGCAATTTCCATCGGATCAAACAAAGATGATGTGATACGCTAATTTTGGCCCCCAACGCCATTGTAGGCCCCAAAACCCGTCCCTACCCATCGGAACACCTTCGAAAACATGTTTTTTTTGTTTTTGGAATTTTTTTTGATTTTTTTTTGAATTTTTTGGAATTTTTTTGAATTTTTTTTGGAATTTCTTCTTTAGTTTCCCACCCTAAAAATCGCGGATGTGGGTCCTTACTTCCCCTTGAACACCCACCCACTAGTGGGGGGGGGGGGCAAGAGTGTATAATTGCCATATATATTACTACACCCCTCTCCCCTTAAAATCTAGCTAACAAGCAAGCAACAAGCAACAAGCAAGCACTTCTCCTTTCCATTTTAGCTCTTGCTCCATCTCATCGCTCCGGGCTCTACTCTACTCTAGCCATCCTAGAGCCTAGGCGGTGCCCTTGCCAAAATCAAATTTTTGAGCCAAAAACTGACCAGTGGCGCCCCGGGGCGGGGGCGCCAAGTCGGGGGTGCCATCCCAAAGCTGCGCATTTTGTGCCCCAAAGCAACCCTTTTTGGCGTAAAACGGCCCCGAACCCCAGTCACAACGGACAAATGAAGGGAAACTGTTGCTACACTCCACGTGCCTTGATTGTACCGTAGAGCCCTTTGCCCTCTAACAGCCCCAAAATGGCCAAAAATGGCCCACAATGTTCGCAGTTTGTGTCAAACAGCCCCAAAACCAACAACACGCCGTATTTTGGGCTACGTGGCTCAAAACCAAATTCTGAGGGCACCTAGTCCACCCGCAACTTTTTGTGGTTTCCAAGCCTCAAAATTGAGTCCGTGGTGACGCGTTTTGGCCCATGGAAAATGCCAAA
The DNA here is from genome assembly GCA_964036045.1 of Eutreptiella sp. 'Long Island Sound 2002'. Taxonomy (NCBI): domain Eukaryota; phylum Euglenozoa; class Euglenophyceae; order Eutreptiales; family Eutreptiaceae; genus Eutreptiella; species Eutreptiella sp. 'Long Island Sound 2002'. The sequence continues at coordinate 121,240,160 of OZ038383.1, read as the reverse complement.
AATGCGTTTTTCCAAAAGTGACCATTTGGGGATGTACCATTTGGGGAGCACAAACAAGTGAAATGAGCCTTTTTTCAGCCCGTTTTGAGCCATTTTGGCCCCTCTAAGGTCCAAAAAAGCCTTGAAAATGGGCCATTTTGTGAACAAAAACGGGTCACAAATCGGTTAAAAAGGCGTTTTTCCAAAAATCATTTTGGACCATTTGGGGTGCTCAAAGGGAATAATTGCGCCCATTTTCAGCCCATGTTGACCTAGCTTAGCCTATCTAGCCACATGAATGCACCAAGTTGTACACTTCTCGCGTACCTTAGGGCTGTGCTGTGGAGCCACGTGGGGTGGGGAGAGGGGTGTAGATTTCAAGGATAGAGATATATGTGTGTGTGTGCGCGTGTGTGTACGTGTGTGTGTACACATGTTTCTTAACCACTTTTCTTGCTCCGTTCTTGTTTCATGGTTCTCCAACGTGTGTGTGCGTCATAGTCGGACCATGGTATCAAGCCCTTGTATTTGCCATTAAGTGGGCTATGGGAGGTAACTAAGGTACCGTTGGTGCCATCCTATCAACAGTGATGCCATCCCCTATTTTTAGTCCTTCCTACCCCAACGGAAGGTAGCTTGCATTTGTCTTCAGCTCGGCTAGTTTAGGTGACCTGATTTTATGGGCGGTTGGAAGGGGTGTGCCTGGGGGCTCTTTGGGGAGAACCTAGTTTAAAAGTTGCACGTAGTGCAAGGACTCCCCCAAAGGTTCACTTGTTCTGTCTGGTGTTTGGACCTTGCAATCCCACTGGGAGCCGGCCTCTTACCATTCGTGACCACAAATGTGAGACACACATCGAGAATGTCTCCAAAAGTTTCCGCGGTAAATGTCAAAGAGCCCAAATGATAGATAGACTCTCAGGACCATAAGAGGAAGTTCTACACTGTACCTGGTCAGAAGAAGGGGCAGGCAGAAAGCTGATGAATGGATGCAGGGCATTGAGAGGTTTGAGAGTGCTGACCGCGCGGTGCACGTGGTGCGGTGCGTGCTGCGGCGTCCAGCCCGGCGCGCACACAAGATATGCTCACACTAAAAGTTGCTGAAACGTGGCCAGTGTGCACTGTATGCAATGGTTGGGTGATGCTGTTGGTGTGTATTGGTAAAACACGCTTTGGGGGCATTGTGGGCCCCAATACCAATTCTTCGGCATGTATATACTTTCTAAAACATATTTTTATGAGTTCTCCGCCCTCAAAATTGGGGAGGGGGGGTCTCTAGTTGCCTCCCACAGCTCACTTGGTGGCAAATACTAGGGCGCAATACTCTGCTTTGATTATGCCAGATGTATACATAGTCCAAGCTGTGTGCTTCTGACGGGTTTCTTATTGCACCATGCTTATACTTCATGGTCGGTGCGCTAGACCCCAAGCAACAGCAAGCAAGCCATTCAATTGTGCATGACCATTTCATCCCTGGCATTGGAGGATGCACCAAATGTGGATTTGAACGTATTATGCAAACCATGTGCCGTTGGCATATAGACACATATTTATGCCTCATCTTTGTGGCATGCCTTGCTGATTGATTTTTCACCAAATGTGTGACAATTCTAAGGCAAATTGGCCATATTTCGCCAATGTATTTCCAGAGCTGGGTGGCTTTTGCTTTCAAAGGTAGCACCGACAATGTGCTTGTGTCCACAAGTGGTATTTGGCAGAGGGCCACAAGCATACTCTGGGTGGGCCATGTTTGCTAACAGTCTACCACTAGGCACACCGACAATGTGGTGCCGCGAAAAAAATTTTGGGATGTGAATGTCTTGCTTGATTTTATGACAGATGATGAACTAGTTTACACACCCAATGCAATTGTCATCAGCCAGGTTGAGCTCCAATGCTCGTATTCACTGTGAGAGACATTTACGTGTACCGCCGCCCAGTTGCACAGATGGATTGGTTATTGTGGTCCCGCAAATCCTTGATTGTACCCTCCCCACCGATTGCAAATTATCTACCATATGCTTTGACCAGTAGACTAGTTGGAGCCCTTGCTTGATTGAAAATATGGTGGACCAGGTACCGTTGCTTTGAGCTGGGTGCAAGTGTCTTTGGCGAGTGAGTACACATGTGTAGTTGGTGAAGGCAATGTTCGTTGTCTTGGTGCTGTGGTTCACAGAAAGTATTGTGCGTGCGGTGTACACTGTGTCCCATCACCTCCCGTGTATATGGAGTCACATCGTTACTGAAATAGTATGCCGGCCATGTAACTACCAGAACAAAAGGTGTTTATGGCTACTTTGCAGCTCCTGGGGAGTTTTCTTGTCTTTGGTTTGGTCATTTTCAGTTCTTGTTGTGCGTGTGCGCACACACGTGTGCATGTGTGTTTTAGGACAGTGTAGAGTAGGGAGGGAGAGGCTGAGTGTGGGGTTATTGGGTTCCAGACCTGGTTCTGAAAGGGGCGCGAATTGATTGTCGTGGAGGGGGATATTCAGGACGTTGGGATTTTGTTGAGCCCACAGCTCAAGTGGGGGAGGCCATGCCACCCGGCCCCCTGTCCAGCCCTGATGCCCCTTTGCTCACATTTGCAGAAAGCACAAGTCAGGCACTGGTACAACACCGCCATGAATGCACTGGGGGTCTTCAAGCGGCGGGAGTGCGTCTCCCGGATCATGCATCACTATCCGCAATTCACAGAGCACAAGCTGCTCACAGATTACCAATTGTATCTTCTGCCTGAATTTATGAATGCGGTTTGGACTGTAGATGAGGCCAAGCTTCAGAAGATGTGTACTTCTGCCTCCTGGCAGCTGCAGGTTTGGGATGAATTGCTTTCCACCCTGTTTCTTTTGTGTCTTTGTGCGGGATGGGGTTGTACAAAAGTCCTATGTCTGTAGAGTACAGAGCCAATGTATCCTGAAGCAGTCCTATGCCTGAGTGCTGTGCCCACATAGCACAGCACCAGGGCATGTCCAAACGTTCATATGCTGGTTTTGTACAGCACAGTGGCATCCCTAGAGTCTTATAGTCATATGCCTGCATGTGATACCGTAATGGCTGGCAAAATGTGAATCAGCCCTGGCAAACCAACCCACACACATTGCAACCGCTTTTCTTTAAGATTTTCTTTACAGCAAGAAACCATTAATTCACCGGAAGACCCTAGAAACGCTAGCCTGGCTGTAGGATTGGTTTCCCAGGTAGGGGTCTGAGGAGTGGGGGGTTTTGCGCACGCAGCAAGAGAAAAAGGCCAACGATGCACTGAAGAAGTATGAGAGGCAGCAATCCGAGCTCAGAGACATGGATTCTCTCGGATGGAAATGCAGGCATGATGCCACGACGACCTCGAGTGTACCACTTTGCACGGGACGAGGGGCCGTCAATGCACCCTGATGGGCCCATGACCCACAACAGGCCCTCACCAAACAACCGTCCACTTATTGTGACTGTCCAGGAGGTTTATGTGGCAGCATCATGATAACCTTGTGGCCTCAGAATCAGTCCCTTCATGGGTGGGATCATATCCCTGCCTCTCCAAGACACAGTCTTGGTTGAAATCTTGTCTGGCCAAAACCTACACCACCAGGACACAGTACTTGGGCATGGACACATGGGGATCGGGGACGTGGAGCAAGGCAAGGGACGCGGACATGAGGGTTGGATTGGACATCGTTGGATTGGAAACCAGACACAGTGGAAACCAGACACAGACAGGCACCCAGACCACAAAGAAAAGAACTACACACAGTTCCAGGCTGTCGGCCGCACGGCGTATCCATGCTCCACCATGGCACGCCGGTAACATGGAACCCAGACATGTGGAGCACTCCCAGTGGGGTACGCCTGGCCCCGCTGGGCATTGGACACGCCATCTTCACAGCCACAAAAGGTAACCCCCCCCCCCCCCCAAAGCCTCTTGGTGGTTTTGATGATCCAGCATCTTCAGGGTCCTGACGGGGTGTTTTGTGTGTGTGTGTGGGGGGGTGGGTTTAAAGGTGTCTTTGTTCGGTGTCACGTTTCATCCCTTTTCCGTCAGTCATTATCATTATGGCAAGTATTGTGTTGCCTACTCTTTCCACCATGTGTTGAGCTGCAATACAAAGGGGTTGTTGTATCATCTGGCACTTCCAGATGGCGGGCAGGGTGATGAAGCAGGTTAGATCCACTCACAGGTGGCTGTGGTGCAGGCAAGCAAGCACATCCTCATCAGGTGAAGCGAGACGTGGAGATTGCGGAGAAAGGGTGAACATTGTTGCTGAAACAACCTCCAATGGGCGCGTCATGGGTTGGCTGGTTGGGCCAGCACATAGTTGTCCTTCTCTGGCCCAGGTACAGGTCCGTGTGGTTTAAGGCCCGCAGACCATACACCAAAGAGACTGTGTGCGCTTTTCGGGGGGTGTTGTGGAGTAGCCCACATCTACAACGTGTAAGGCATGGGCCAAAGAGTAGGGGCCTGCCAAACCAAAAGAGGGGGCATGCACATGTGGAGGGCCTCATGGAGGCTTGCAGCCAAGGCTTTGGGGCTTATGGTACGGCCTTTTGATCCCAAAGGTCACCACCTTAGTGGTTTGGGTTTTGGTAGGCATTCCCCTCGTCCTAATTTTTGGCCCACAGGTTTTCATTGACCGCCACCTCCATGAGCGAGCGGAGTTGTAGGGCTCGTCTTTCTTGCCTACAACCGATAATATATGAAGAGTGGTGTGGGCCCAAGTAACTCATTGTGTACCTATTTCAACTCCAGCCATCTCCCATTGTAGCATACCAAGCTGTAGCATCGTACGGCAGTTGTAGTTGTGGGAGACTAGGTATTGTAGTTGTTGTAGACCAGACACCCTAAGCATCCTTATCCGTGGCCAACCAAAGTTGGTAGACCGCCTCCACTACAGCTGTTCACGGCACAGAGACCAATACGCCTACGGTAAGCCCTTATGGCTTACGTTTTGGGTGTGTGGCATTTACTTGAGTATTGCCCCCGCAATGTCGTGGTTTGTAGGGAATGCTCATACTGTGTGGATGGAGTTGGTGGACATGAGTGTGACGAGGTTGGGGTCGCCTTCCTACTCGTAATGATGTATTTGGACCACACAATGGATCGAGCCCTTGGTACACAGCTACGTCTAGCACCCATGGCACAATTGGCCATAGAAGGATGGTTGGTGATACTCTGCTAGATTTCCGGGTACATTTGGAGGGGGTGAGATTTGGCCGATGGAAAGGACTAAACGCTATGTGCAGCCACACCGATTTTTTGTCCTTGCTTAGGCTTCTCTCACTAGCCCGCTCCCTTGCTTCTGGGCATGATGGTAATGTAGTGTATTATGCTAGAGGTGTCGAGTATCAATGGTGGCAATGGGGGATGTCCTCTATGCCTAATTTGATGCATTGCACTGTGCTAGCCACCCTCATGAACGGGTTGTGTGGTACCGCATATCCTTCTTTTTCCAAGAGCTAGGTGTGAGCCATTTTTGAGGATATTTTAGCTACTAGGTATGTCCAGTGTACCACACCCGCCCACCATCAAGACAATATTGTCTTTAATATGCAAGAGGCTGCACCCCTTAGCTTAGCTCACCTCAATGAAGTTGTACCTTCTTGGTGCTGTTGTATGGGGCAACCTATGTATTTGGGGAACATTCTTACCCATGAAAGGTTAAACCCAAATATAACATCACAAGATTGACGTGCCCGATACGATTGTCTGATTTTTTGAGACATAAGGACAAAACATCAGGAACAAATCGCATCCCAGTGGCCATGGCCATCCCAGTGCACTCTAGAGATTCCTTTTTGCAAAGTGAAACAATGTCATGTCACATGTGTGACACACATAAACATGTGACATGAAGCATTGGAGTCTACCATTCATTTTATGCAAACTTTTTTCTTACACCCAAATACGGTATTGCAGAGGTGCCATATATCCTTTTTCTCCATTCTTTGCCTTGAGTTGTGTTCCAGTGCTCCCAAAGTGCATGGCATGCACGATGTGTACAACATCCTTCGCACCACTTGTCACTACAACATGAACTACAACGTTCTTGTGTGATACACATTTTGAGGGGACTAAATACTCCTAAAACTCCAAAATAATACACGCCATTCCAAATTAACTCATGATTCAACCAAGCCCATCATTTTGTGCAGTATGCATAGGCAATCATGTGATTTCTAATACAAATGGTTTTGTCCTCTTTGGACAAACACTTCTGTATCCACTTGTGCACGAACCTCCATTTGAATTGCAATGGAGTTATCATGCACATTTCAGCACAAAGAAACATACGTATTGTTTCGTGGCAAACCCCGCAAAGTAGAAGCTTGCAAATCAATGACAATTGTGTCACATTACTATGGGACTATGGGACTATGTAATATATATCCATCACAAACATAGCACATTGAAAGTGCCATCATGGCCAATATGTTGTGTGGTGAGATATGGTGTCTTGTCGTGCGGTGTGGTGTGGTGTGGTGTGGTGTGGTGTGGTGTGGTGTGGTGTGGTGTGGTGTGGTGTGGTGTGGTGTGGTGTGGTGTGGTGTGGTGTGGTGTGGTGTGGTGTGGTGCGGTGCGGTGCGGTGCGGTGCGGTGCGGTGCGGTGCGGTGCGGTGCGGTGCGGTGTGGTGTGGTGTGGTGTGGTGTGGTGTGGTGTGCCGAAGGCGCTGTTACCAAAGGGCAAAAGGCCGGGATGTCTACCCACGGGTAAAGGTAAACGGGCTGGGCTGTGTGTGTTGTGTGCGCGCTGTGTGTAAGTGTGTTGTGGCATGGCCGGACCAGTGCACTCTCGCTCTTGGCCGACACTGCCTTGCCGACGCCTGCGCGCAGTCACATAGGGTCTCATTTGCCCACTGCACCCTGCGTGCCGCGCTGCACCACCAGTGCCTTCTGTGTGGTGCCGCTCTGCTTGGTGCTCGGCACCACACTGCACTGTGTGTGCCCTGCTGCACTGTTATTGTGGGCAGGGGGCAGTGGGCAGTGTAACGCACTGCCAGGCAGCCTGGGGGCTGTGGGCAGTGGAAATCGTGCTTCGCACTGCCGCATTGCCTGAGGGCAGTGGGGAGTGGTTCTCCCGCCGCTCACAGCCCCCCTCCCTTGGGGCAGTGGGCCGGGCATCTCCTGCAATACACTGCCGCCCTGCCTGGGCCAGTGGGCAGTGGTACTCCTGCGACACACTGCGCCACATCCTGGGGGCAGTGGGCAGTGGACCTCCTGCAACGCACTGCCTCACTGCCTGGGGCAGTGGGCAGTGCAATTCCTGCAATGCACTGCCTCACCGCCCGGGGGCAGTGGGCAGTGCAACTCCTGCAATACACTGCCCCACTGCCTTGGGGCAGTGGGCAGTGGACCTTCTGCAATACACCGCCCCACTGCCTGGGGGCAGTGGGCAGTGGACCTCCTGCAATACACTGCCCCACTGCCTGGGGGCAGTGGGCAGTGGACCTCCTTCAATGCACTGCTCCACTGTCTGGGGGCAGTGGGCAGTGGACCTCCTGCAACACACTGCCTCACTGCCTGGGGGCAGTGGGTAGCGGAACTCCTGCAATACACCGCCTCACTGCCTGGGGGCAGTGGGCAGTGGACCTCCTTCAATGCACTGCTCCACTGCCTGGGGGCAGTGGGCAGTGGACCTCCTTCAATGCATTGCCCCACTGCCTGGGGGCAGTGGGCGGTGGACCTCCTTCAATGCACTGCTCCACTGCCTGGGGGCAGTGGGCAGCGGAACTCCTGCAATACACCGCCTCACTGCCTGGGGGCAGTGGGCAGTGGACCTCCTTCAATGCACTGCTCCACTGCCTGGGGGCAGTGGGCAGTGGACCTCCTTCAATGCACTGCCCCACTGCCTGGGGGCAGTGGGCAGTGGACCTCCTTCAATGCACTGCCCCACTACCTGGGGGCTATGGGCGGTGGACCTCCTGCAATGCACCGCTTCACTGCCCTGAGGCAGTGGGCAGTGGAACCCCTGCAATGCACTGCCTCACTGCCTGGGGGCAGTGGGCAGCGCAACTCTTGCAATGCACTGCCTCACCGCCTGGGGGCAGTGGGCAGTGGACCTCCTGCAATACACTGCCTCACTGCCTGGGGGCAGTGGGCAATGGACCTCCTTCAATGCACTGCTCCACTGCCTGTGGGCAGTAGGCAGTGGACCTCTTGCAACACACTGCCTCACTGCCTGGGGGCAGTGGGCAGTGGACCTCCTTCAATGCACTGCCCCACTGCCTGGGGGCAGTGGGCAGTGGAACTCCTGCAATGCACTGCCCCACTGCCTGGGGGCAGTGGGCAGTGCAACTCCTGCAACGCACTGCCTCACTGCCTGGGGGCAGTGGACAGTGCAACTCCTGCAATGCACCGCCTCACTGCCCTGGGGCAGTGGGCAGTGGAACTCCTGCAATGCACTACCTCACTGCCTGGGGGCAGTGGGCAGTGGAACTCCTGCAATGCACTGCCCCACCGCCTGGGGGCAGTGGGCAGTGGAACTCCTGCAATGCACCGCCTTACTGCCCTGGGGGCAGTGGGCAGTGCAACTCCTGCAATGCACTGCCTCACTGCCTGGGGGCAGTGGACAGTGCAACTCCTGCAATGCACCGCCTCACTGCCCTGGGGCAGTGGGCAGTGGAACTCGTGCAATGCACTACCTCACTGCCTGGGGGCAGTGGGCAGTGGAACTCCTGCAATGCACTGCCCCACCGCCTGGGGGCAGTGGGCAGTGCAACTCCTACAATGCAACGCCTTACTGCCCTCGGGGCAGTGGGCAGTGCAACTCCTGCAATGCACTGCCTCACTGCCTGGGGGCAGTGGGCAGTGGAACTCCTGCAATGCACCGCCTCACTGCCTGGGGGCAGTGGGCAGTGCAACTCCTGCAATGCACTGCCTCACCGCCCTGGGGGCAGTGGGCAGTGCAACTCCTGCAATGCACTGCCTCGCTGCCTGGGGGCAGTGGGCAGTGGAACTCCTGCAATGCACCGCCCCACTGCCTAGGGGCAGTGGGCGGTGCAACTCCTGCAATGCACTGCCTCATTGCACCAGTCTAAAAACTCAGGATGGTAGCTGTAGGACGGATTGCCTACACGCACTGCCACGCTTGACACCAATCGTGAATCGTCGTGATAGTCGTGCCACCACGTGACTCAGCTCTGCCATCGTGGCCCCCTCTCCGCCCAACTCCACCCGTATGGTGCACTCTCTCTCTCCCTCTTCATCCCGTGTCTCCAAGGGCTGAGTGCCGCACCTCAAGTGCGTCCCTCCCCCTTGCAAGCCGTTTCCTGCTCACAGTGGGCACGTCGTTATACGTCCGGCTCTGGCAAGACGTCGACCTCGCCGTGGCAATCTTCCAGGCCGCTACGCGGGGAGCCGCGACGGGGACTGCATTCGACGTATCCGCCGCTCAAGCGTGACGCCTTGTGCAGGGGTATCATCAGTCGTCCGATTCGTCGTCCCAACGTGGGGCCCCTCGCTCCCGTGCGCCACTAGGGTTGCAGCACCACGCGCCAGCGCGGTGCTCCCCTCGCACCCCCGCCCTGTGTGTCCTGGGACCCCCGCTCACCGACCCGGTCCGCCAGGCGGCCCCATGTTACTCCGCGCCATCGCGCCATGCTCTTTGTTTTGTCACACTATGGCCACGCTCGTGGTACCCCTTGTTTCTCTCCTGCGCGCCCCATCCGACTGGGGCTGCCTATGATGTCAGTGCACCTCCATTTGCCGACACCTCGATCTGCTCCCCCCCCCCAACATATTGCGGCCACAGGCCACCCGCTCTTTTCTCGCCACAGCTACCATGTCAGACCGCTCAACACCGTCCCAGGACACCCCCTCTCCCGCCCCCGACACCGGTCGAGGCGGCGCCATTCGTCAGGGGCCGTTCCCCATGTTTCTGATGGACATCGCCCAGTCCGACGATGCTGACCGTCTGCTGCGAGAACTGGACATGCTGAAGGATGACGCACTGGAAGCGGCAGATACGGCTATCCAGGCCACCGACCCCGCCCTGGCTGACTTGTGTGATGCCCTGCGATGGACGGCTGCCAACGGCGACATCCAGGCTATTACAGCGGTGACGGGGGTGTGGACGCCGCGGGGGCTCCTGCTCACAGCCACCGTAACGGTCGCCGCAGGCCCGTCTGACACGAAGGTCATCGAACACGTCCCCCTGTCGCTGGTACAAGGAGGCCCACTGCTGGAGTATATCTCCAAGGACCCTGAGGCCCTCACAGCGGCTCTCGTCACGCGGTGGAGCCCAAGCCATGCCCCAATTTCGGCGTCACGCCTCCGCAGCCAAGTCTTCAAGGGCCTGTACACAGCCCGCGAACAGCCACCGCCCGTTGACACTGCCGGCCCTCCGGACATCCAAAGCCAGAAGGTCTCCCACAAGATCCACAAGCCCATCAGCCAGTTCCTTGCCCCCCACCTCAGACCGTCATGGGACCGCCTCCGCACCCGAGAGGTAGTTGCGGCCTTTTGGGCGCTACCCAACGACGTGCATGCGGTCCTGCAGGCAGCCCACATCCCGACAGCAGACCTCGTCCCGCTGAAGTTCGGGCTCTTAGCGTGGGCCTCCTCCGTCTGCCTCACAGGACAGTACACGCCAGCCCCCGTTCCCACACCCCCCGCCCTCGCCAACAAGGGCATGTGGACCCCCGAGCAGCTGCGGCCGCTGCTCGAGTGCTCGATCTTGCCGATCCGCAGCGTGGAGCTGCTGCATCAGATCGAGCAGGCTGGCGAGCACTCCTGGGCCACGGCCCCCACTTTCGCCCTGCTGCAGGCCGGCATCGCCGACACCGCCAACCCGCCCCCGCTCACGCCGCCCAGCCACGCACCTTACCTCACCAAAGGGCAAGCAGCGCCCAGCCCCGCCGGCACTCTGTTCGCCACGGCGGCGTTCACCCCGGCGTCAGCCCTGTACAAGGCCCAGGGCAAGCCCACCCCCTCAGGGTCCGAACCATCGCCTTCATCACTGTTGCCCGAACAGACAAGGCTTTCTTTCAATCTCCCAGAGCCTGCCTCCCAGGTACCACCGGCTGCCGCAGACCCCACGCCTCCGGAATCACCGGCCCCGGCCGTCGATTCGGCCCCCCCCAGCCCCTCCCAGGTGGGGGAGCCTTTCGTCCCGGACCTGGATGTCACGGCCTACTCCACCGACTACGCTCAATTGCATGACGAGTATGAGGCCCAACGACGGGAGCTGGCCGTGGCACGGGGCGACCTGGAGTCCCTCACGCGGGATCTGGACGCGGTGCGCACCGAACGGGATAATGCCCAGCAGCAGGCCCAGCGTTGCGCCGCGGCACAGCGGCAGACCGAAGCCGTTAGGCTCAACAACTTCATCAGGTCGGTACCCCCCCTCCTGTCCATCGCCACCAGACTCCACGGCCTCCAGTCCACGCCGCCGGCATTCGCCAACGCCGTGCGCAGTACCGTTCCGGCTTCATTCGAGCTGCCCCCCCCCGGCTCTCAGCAGTTCCTGGTCCTCGTGCCGGTCATCCTCGCCGCAGCAGTTCTCACCTCGCCCCAGGCACCCAACCTCGAGGAATTGGCCGACGTCCTCCGTAGGGCTATGGCCGCGCCAGGCGCCGTGCCGGTCCCGGAGGCCCCTGCGCGTGCGCCCGAACTGTCGTTCGCAGTCCCGGACCCGATCCCTAAGCCGAGGGCGGTCTCTGCCTTTCGGACACCGGGCGCGACCGCCCAGCCGCCGCCGTCTCTGCCGTCGCCTGCCGATGCCGCCCTGACCGACCTGCTGGAGTGGATCCCGGAGATCCCCAAGGGCTTTGAGGACGAGGTTGCGCACGCGCTCCACCTCCGGCTCTTCCGCCAGTACGGCGCGAAAGTCAACACCCTCCCGCAGTCGCCGATCCGGGAGCAGTGGGCCTGGGTCCACAGCCACGCGCCCAGCCTGCCCGGCATCGCGGAAGTCCCGCGCTCCTTCCTCTCCAACCCCCCTGCAGTCCAGCAGGTTTCCGCCAGCCCAGCCACCTCCCCATCAGAAGCTGCAGCCGCCAACCAGGCACAGGGCGCAGCGAAAAAGAAGGGGTATACACCCCAAAAAATCGATCCGCAAGTTTACTCGAAAGCCCTGTGGGTCGGCTGGCAAGAAGTCGACGATCCGCCGTCCGGTGAAGTTGATGCAGGACTCCTCGGTGGTATCCTTCGGGATAAATTTGGTGCAGGCCTTTCCTCCATTACTGAAGAACAATTGAACCATACATCCAAGTTCACAATCGTCGGAATCCGACCAGCAGAGTACGAGCGCGGCATGCGACTGACGAGGCAACACACGGCTCGTGGCTGGCGAGTGACGTGGGCCGAATCGAAGAAACAACCGTTCACGCCCTGGGTGCCTGACCCTGACCGAGACCGTCCGCCCCGGAAGACTCATCGGGGAAGCCGCGGGAAGCAGCGCCGTCCACGGGACCCTGACGATCAGGTGGACCTTACGGCAACGTCGGGATCAGACGGAGAACCAGACTCCAAATATCAGCGCAGGTACAGCCCCCGCCGCTCGGACCGGTCCCCGTCCCGCCGCCGCAGCCCAGGCCATCGCCGCGACAGCCCGCCGCCGAGGCGTCGCAGCGCGTACCGCGATGAGCCGCAAGCGCTTTCCAGCCGCCACGACCACCATGCAGCAGCCCCCCTCCTGCCCTACCCGTACTCGGGGGACCCCCACGACCCCCGAGTGGCCATGGCCCACAACCCCTACGCTCCCCCGCCCTGGAGCCCCCCAGCCGACCCCCACCGCTACCAGCCGTACTTCGGTCGGCGTCCGCGGGACCGGTAACCCGGGACATGGCGGGGCGCAACGAGGACATCCCTGCCGCCGTGTCTCAGCTCCGCCACTCCCGCCTCGACGGCGTCCCCCATGTCCGGAACCTGCACCTGGGCGCATACACTCCCAGCTCCCCCCCCAGAGAGTGGGGCCTGGTACCGGTACCGGCCTCGGGCACTGCCCAGTTCATCACGCCCCCCTATGCCCTCGAAATGTGCCTGCACCTGCCGGTGGGTGTGCACTACTACCGGGCGTGCAGCGGGGCGGACCCCTGGCCCCGTAACGTTCTGTCGTTAGTGGGCGCCGTGCACTGTGTGCAGGTGACGGGCTCCCATCAGTTGCAGCTCTGCCGCAAGGGCCTGCCACCCACCTCCTTCATCTTGCCCGAGCATCACCACGTGGTCCTCCCACAATCCCTACACAGCCGCGTCTCCATCACAGCCACAGGCCTCACCCGGGCCAGTGTCTTGGCGATGGCGGCCACGTACCACCACCGGCACCTCCGCAAGTGGGTGCGAGGCCTACCTTGCGCCCTCCCCGCAGCCGTGGACCGCAAGCTAACCCAGCACTCCACCGCCGCCGGCTCCTGCCCTGGTTCCCCCCCCACCGGCCACGTGTCGCCCCGCCCAGACGTGATGACCCTCAACGTGCAGATGTCCCTGCGACCCAAGCTCCGCGCCCTGGACGTCCTGGTGCGCGAGTGCCAGTACCCGCTAACCCTGCATGTTCAAGAAGCGGTGCCCCTGATCATCCAACGGGTGCACCCCCTGTACCACACCATCCAGGCACCTGCAAGAATAGCTGGGGGATGTGCCACCCTCCTCTACAGGACCCCGGACCTGGTCGTGACCGGCCAGAGCGCCCACCCGTCGGGACGAGCCCTCGTCACGCACTTCACCATGGCTGGCGTGACCCACTGCCACGCCAACGTGTATTTCCCCGCCGACGGGAACCTCGACACCCTCCAAGAAATCCTGGATTGGGTGTACCCGTACCTCCTCCTCACCCCGGCTAGAGTGGTTGTCCTGACAGGGGACCTGAACGCCAACTGCCGTTGGGTCTCGCACCTCCCTGTCTCCCCTGCCTCCCTCTGTGACCTCGTCCTCCCCACGCTCACGCGCCTTGGGATGCGCCGTCTACGCCCCCTTGCGGAGGCCCCCACGTGGGTGAGCCCGCAAGGTTTCGCCGGTGCCCTGGACCACATCTTCCTCCGCACCCCTTCGGAAGCAGCCCACACCACGGAGGTGCGCTCCGATTCCAGTTTCCCATCTGACCACCTACCCGTGACTGCCACCCTCCATGACCTCCCGCCAGCGCCCCAATTGGTATGCCCTTCGAAAAAGGGCCGCTTCCCCATCCCGCGGGAGCCCCTCGCCAGCCAGCTCCGCACCCTCAACGACACCTTTCGGGCCGAACTCGCTACGCCGCCCCCGGGCGCGCCCGAAGCGCAGCCACGCTATACCGAGGTGACCTCAGCGCTATACACCGCGGCTACGGCTGCCTACGGGCCCCCCGTCCCCAGCCAGCCGGTACCGTCGACGGTACGTGTCCACGTCACCAACCTTCAACGCTACACGCTCGCCTACCCGGATTGGGCGTCCCAATTGTCACACCTCGTGGAGGTCGCCCGCCTCAAAGAACGCATCCGAGCGGCCTGGGACGTTCTCCTTTCTGGAGAAGGATGTAGGGCTGGCGCCCCTACCCGCTGCCCCTGGCCAACCCACCAAAGTGGACTACCGCCGCACGTTGGGGGCGCGCTACGTGCCCCCAGCGGATCCGGTCTATGTGGTGGGCGTCCCAGTACCTCTTCATCAACAAGCCGCCGTTGCGTTGGACCAGCTGCGCCAAAGGCACCTTGCCCCTCTTGAGGCGCTCTCACTCGCGCGCGTCCGGACCATCACGGGATGGGAGGAAAGGCCGCTCGGCCCACCACCCAACGCCACCACCGCAAACCTGCGGGCCATCATCCGCCGGGCGGCGGCCACTGTGCCGTACCACGACTTACTGGAGTACCGGCTGTTCGGACAATTGGAGGATGCCCAGTTTGCGGGGATCGTGAGCCTGATCAACAGTATTCTCCGTGGGGTGCCCGTGCCCCAGGCACACTCTGCAGACTTCATCAACCTTCCGAAAAAGACGCCGCACGGCCCCATTGCAAACGGCAGGCCGCTGACCAATCTGGCCACGATATGGAAACTCACGGCTGCCCTCATCAAAGACCACTACCAGCCCCGCCTGGTTCAGAACGGCATCCTGCCGCCCTACCAGTTCGGGATGTCCCCGCACTGCTCCTCCGTGGAGCTACTCCGCGTCCTACACGATGTATGGTGGGACCGCTGGCGCAGACGCCTCGAAGCGTGGGTCCTGTCAGACGATGTCCGCCACGCGTATGGCTCCATCAACCACACCACCGAGTACGCCGTCCTCACCGCCGCAGGGATCTCCCCAGCCGACGCCGCGACCCTTCAGCACCATGACCGCGCCCTTGAGGTGCACATGGGGGGAGCTGACGGACGCTCTCCGTCCTCCACCCGGCTGGGGGCCGGCACGGGGCAAGGGTGCCCCGTGTCCGGCATGAAGTACTGCATATATGGCGAAGTTCGGGGGCACGAAGCCTGCCGTTCCGTCCCCCCCACCGACACCCCCGCGGGCCCGCTTAACCGGGTTCTCCTGATGGATGACACCCAGTGGCTGCCCGGCGACCGTTGCCATTTGCCCGCCCTCGCCAGCGGCATTGAGAGAGCGGGCCGCCTCACCAACCTCCACTCAGACCCAACAAAAACGGTCTTGATCGGCACCGACATGCGCGATGGTCAAGTCTATTTCCTCAACGACACGGTATACCTCAATGGTCACCCCGTGCGATGTGCCACGAGCCAGGACTACGTCCGCGTCCTTGGCCGCCATGCCCTTCCCCACCTCTTCCATCCCGTCGACTCCCGGCGCCTGTTCTCGGGCGCCCGCGCTGCGTGCCGGGCGCTCCGCGCCCCACGACTCCCCGCCCACTACCCCCTCGCCATGTATACTGCCAAGTGTCATGGGACGGTCAACTGGTTTACCAGTGTCCGCCCCCCCTCCTACGGGGCCCTGCGCGTGCTGGACGCCATGACCGCCTCGGCCATGCGCGCCACCGCTGGGTGGACCCTCTCCGCCTCTGCTCACTTCCTCCGTGAGGTCCCCGAAGGGGGAGTCGGTATACCCCCGGCACCGGTCGTTGGGTTTACTAACTTCTTCGGCGTCTACATCCGACACCTGAACCACCCCAACCCCCTGGTCTGCCGGTCCACGCGCCACGGGCTCCTCACTGCCCTCTGGTGGTTCCATCCTTCCCAGCCCTGCCTCACCCCGGAGCTCGGACTCCGGTGCACCGCACACCCCACGGACCACGATCTATTTGTTGCCCTGTGCCACCGGTGCGACATCGCCATCCACTTACCCCCTGACAGCCATCTGCCACACCACACCCCCCATGTGCTGGCCCTGTCGTCACCCGGACTCGAGGTCCAGGACACCCACGCGTGGATGCTTGCGGGCCATCGCAGTACAGAGGACGCGCGACGCAAGGGGTGGCCCCGGGCCTCGCCCCGCCCCACTCCGCCGGTCGGCACCGTCCCCCCGGTTAGACGCTGCCAAGCGGTGACTGCGACCGTCCCCACGTTCTCCTGGCTCCTTGAGAACTATGGGATCCTCCACGACGCGTCGTGGTGCCCGAAGACCCGGCGCTGCGGCGGGGCAGTGGTGGTGTTCTGCCCCGTCACCCTCCGGTACCAGGTGTACCCCGTCCCCATCCCCTTGAGGCTGGACAACGCCTACACGGCGGAGCTGTACACAGCATGGGTGGCCCTCACCGCCAAGGGGCCCTCAGCCGACCCTGCCATCGGCTTCCGATCCGGTGCGTGGCACTTCGCGGACTGCAAAGGGTACATCACGGCGCAGGAAGGGCGCCGCGAGCCGGAAGACTCGCTGCAGGGAGATCTCATAAGATCGTGTCGCGACATGGCCCACGGTCATGCCCCTCCCCATCACCTCTATTCCCATATCGCCGGCACCTGGCTCGATACCCTGCTGGACCGGGTGGACGAAGCGGCAGGGCAAGCTGCGGACAATTGCCCGGACGCCGTGGGATGGCTCGGCCCCCTACAGAAACCCCGCGTCTGCTTCTCCCACGCAGGCCTCCAGGTCCACGACGCCGTGCCCCATGCGCGCCGCGCCTTGCTCGCCTCCCACCACGCCTTCTCTGCGTCCCCCCCCGCCACAACGCCTCCCCGACCTCAACGAGTACGCCAACATCGTCAGCCACGGTCTCGTCACATGGGGGGACCACCTCACGGTCACCGGCATCCGCCTCTCCCTGTTCCCCCCAAGAGATACGTCCTGCCCCCTCTGCACCATGCCCGCCTCCGGGGACCATATCCTCTCGTGCCCGCTAGACCCGCTCATCCGCGCCCACTACCATCGGTGGCTTGCGGCCCGACTCTCTCAGAGGTGCCATGCCTGGCGCCACTGTACGCCCACTGCTTGGGGCACCCTCGTCCTTTGGGGGGACGAGCCGTTCATACTGGCTGTGGATGGCTCCCCGGCCCACCACACCATCGCAACCTACACTGTTGGTCGTCTCGGAGCCATCTCCACGCCACACAGGGATGCCCTGCTGCACAGAGGTCTGCGTCCTGCGCGTCTCCGTCGCCTACTCTGCGATGTCGTTCTCACTACCGTTCTCCTACATAAGCGGCACGCGGTGCCCGTTCTACCTCTTGCCGACCACCTCTCTCCCCTACCGCGGGCCCCCGTTAACCAGTCCCTCGCCAACGACCCGGCGCCAGAGTGGTATCACGTAGCCAACTGGGCCCCAACGCCCGGCTCGGGCAGGTGGCCGGCCTGGGACGTCCTCCTAGGACTCTGGCTATCAGGGGACCTCCTCCTGGCCCCTAAGGTGAAGTCCGTCATCTCCACCCGGAGCAAGCACAGTCCGTACCGCGTCCTGTATGTGTACAACGGGTCGAACCAGATTCCGCCGGCCATGTGGCAGGAGATTGAGCAGAATCCCCATGACGTGATCATCTTGGACAGTCTCGGACGGCACGGGCTTGCCCCTCATCTCCCAGGTCGACGCCGCCTCTGGGCCATCCATTACGGTGGCAATGGACGGAGCCTGGAAGCCGGCCTCTGTGGAGATGTGATCCCCTCGTGGTGTGCCGCACTACATTCTGCGTTCTCGGCCATCCTCACTGCGGCTTCCCAAGGACCCCGCACGGTCTTTAAGGACATGCAGGTGGCCATGGGTCGGCCCGCCCCGTGGCCCTGTCCCCGCCCGTGACCCGTCCTCGGCCTCACGCGCCCGGACCGCTCCGGTGCTGCGCGCAGTCGTGCCGGACCGCGCTCCTTGTCTGGCGGCGTTCTAAGTCGGCGGTGATGCCCCGGGAGACCCACATCTTCCGTGCACGTTGATCTTGGAACGCTTACTCGGGTGGATCCAGGACAGTTCGGAGCGGTTGGTGGCCGGGACCGGAGAGCAGATCGAGCCGTAGCGTTGTCGTACACTAACGTTGTGACCCAGACGGCCTGCTGGGAGGAGCGTTCTCAGGTGTGCGACGAGATTCGTCTTGCTCTAGCGGAGGTAAGACGGAGGACTCCCTCGGCAGAGCCTGCGTGGGGCCCCCGAGGGACGACGCCAAGGCTCACCGTACGTGGGACCGCGGCAGGCGCTCCTCCTCCTCCTCCTCCTCCTTGGGGCAGTGGACAGTGCCACTCCTGCAATGCACCGCCTCACTGCCCTGGGGCAGTGGGCAGTGGACCTCCTGCAATGCACTACCTCACTGCCTGGGGGCAGTGGGCAGTGGAACTCCTGCAATGCACCGCCTCACTGCCCGGGGGGCAGTGGGCAGTGCAACTCCTGCAATGCACTGCCTCACTGCCTGGGGGCAGTGGACAGTGCAACTCCTGCAATACACCGCCTCACTGCCCTGGGGCAGTGGGCAGTGGAACTCCTGCAATGCACCGCCTCACTGCCTGGGGGCAGTGGGCAGTGCAACTCCTGCAATACACCGCCTCACTGCCCTGGGGGCAGTGGGCAGTGCAACTCCTGCAATGCACTGCCTCACTGCCTGGGGGCAGTGGACAGTGCAACTCCTGCAATACACCGCCTCACTGCCCTGGGGCAGTGGGCAGTGGAACTCCTGCAATGCACCGCCTCACTGCCTGGGGGCAGTGGGCAGTGCAACTCCCGCAATACACTGCCGCACTGCTTGGGGGCAGTGGGCAGTGGAACTCCTGCAATGCACTACCTCACTGCCTGGGGGCAGTGGGCAGTGCAACTCCTGCAGTGCACTGCCCCACTGCCTGGGGGCAGTGGGCAGTGGAACTCTTGCAATGCACCGTCTCACTGCCCTGGGGGCAGTGGGCAGCGCAACTCCTGCAATGCACCGCCTCACTGCTTGGGGGCAGTGGGCAGCGCAACTCCTGCAATGCACTGCCGCACTGGCTTGGGGGCAGTGGGCAGCGCAACTCCTGCAATACACTGCCGCACTGCTTGGGGGCAGTGGGCAGTGGACCTCCGGCAACACACTGCCGCACTGCCTGGGGGCAGTGGGCTGTGCAACTTCTGCAATGCACTGCCTCACTGCCCGGGGGGCAGTGGGCAGTGGAACTCCTGCAATGCACTGCCCCACTGCTTGGGGGCAGTGGCCAGTGGAACTCCTGCAATGCACTGCCCCACTGCCTGGGGGCAGTGGGCAGTGGAACTCCTGCAATGCACCGTCTCACTGCCCTGGGGGCAGTGGGCAGTGCAACTCCTGCAATCCACCGCCTCACTGCCTGGGGGCAGTGGGCAGTGCAACTCCTGCAATACACCGCCTCACTGCCCTGGGGGCAGTGGGCAGTGCAACTCCTGCAATGCACTGCCTCACTGCCTGGGGGCAGTGGACAGTGCAACTCCTGCAATACACCGCCTCACTGCCCTGGGGCAGTGGGCAGTGGAACTCCTGCAATGCACCGCCTCACTGCCTGGGGGCAGTGGGCAGTGCAACTCCCACAATACACTGCCGCACTGCTTGGGGGCAGTGGGCAGTGGAACTCCTGCAATGCACTACCTCACTGCCTGGGGGCAGTGGGCAGTGCAACTCCTGCAGTGCACTGCCCCACTGCCTGGGGGCAGTGGGCAGTGGAACTCTTGCAATGCACCGTCTCACTGCCCTGGGGGCAGTGGGCAGCGCAACTCCTGCAATGCACCGCCTCACTGCTTGGGGGCAGTGGGCAGCGCAACTCCTGCAATGCACTGCCGCACTGGCTTGGGGGCAGTGGGCAGCGCAACTCCTGCAATACACTGCCGCACTGCTTGGGGGCAGTGGGCAGTGGACCTCCGGCAACACACTGCCGCACTGCCTGGGGGCAGTGGGCAGTGCAACTTCTGCAATGCACTGCCTCACCGCCCTGGGGGCAGTGGGCAGTGGAACTCCTGCAATGCACTGCCCCACTGCTTGGGGGCAGTGGCCAGTGGAACTCATGCAATGCACTGCCCCACTGCCTGGGGGCAGTGGGCAGTGGAACTCCTGCAATGCACCGTCTCACTGCCCTGGGGGCAGTGGGCAGTGCAACTCCTGCAATCCACCGCCTCACTGCCTGGGGGCAGTGGGCAGTGCAACTCCTGCAATACACTGCCGCACTGCTTGGGGGCAGTGGGCAGCGCAACTCCTGCAATGCACTGCCGCACTGGCTTGGGGGCACTGGGCAGTGGACTTCCGGCAATACACTGCCGCACTGCCTGGGGGCAGTGGGCAGTGCAACTCCTGCAATGCACCGCCTTACTGCCCTGGGGGCAGTGGGCAGTGCAACTCCTGCAATG
Organism: Eutreptiella sp. 'Long Island Sound 2002'; assembly: GCA_964036045.1. NCBI lineage: Eukaryota > Euglenozoa > Euglenophyceae > Eutreptiales > Eutreptiaceae > Eutreptiella > Eutreptiella sp. 'Long Island Sound 2002'. The sequence continues at coordinate 121,219,595 of OZ038383.1, read as the reverse complement.
CACTGCCTCACTGCCTGGGGGCAGTGGGCAGTGGAACTCCTGCAATGCACCGCCCCACTGCCTGGGGGCAGTGGGCAGTGCAACTCCTGCAATGCACTGCCTCACTGCCTGGGGGCAGCGGACAGTGCAACTCCTGCAATGCACCGCCTCACTGCCCTGGGGCAGTGGGCAGTGGAACTCCTGCAATGCACTACCTCACTGCCTGGGGGCAGTGGGCAGTGGAACTCCTGCAATGCACCGCCCCACTGCCTGGGGGCAGTGGGCAGTGGAACTCCAGCAATGCACCGCCTCACTGCCCTGGGGGCAGTGGGCGGTGCAACTCCTGCAATGCACTGCCTCACTGCCCTGGGGGCAGTGGACAGTGCAACTCCTGCAATGCACCGCCTCACTGCCCTGGGGCAGTGGGCAGTGGAACTCCTGCAATGCACTACCTCACTGCCTGGGGGCAGTGGGCAGTGGAACTCCTGCAATGCACTGCCCCACTGCCTGGGGGCAGTGGGCAGTGGAACTCCTGCAATGCACCGTCTCACTGCCCTGGGGGCAGCGGGCAGTGCAACTTCTGCAATGCACCGCCTCACTGCCTGGGGGCAGTGGGCGGTGCAACTCTTGCAATACACTGCCGCACTGCTTGGGGGCAGTGGGCAGCGCAACTCCTGCAATGCACTGCCGCACTGGCTTGGGGGCAGTGGGCAGTGGACCTCCTGCAATGCACTGCCCACTGCCTGGGGGCAGTGAGCAGTGCAGCTTCTGCATTACTCTGCCCCACTGCCCGGGGGCAGTGGACAGTGCAACTCCTGCAATGCACTGCCTCACTGCCTGGGGGCAGTGGACAGTGCAACTCCTGCAATGCACCGCCTCACTGCCCTGGGGCAGTGGGCAGTGGAACTCCTGCAATGCACTACCTCACTGCCTGGGGGCAGTGGGCAGTGGAACTCCTGCAATGCACCGCCCCACTGCCTGGGGGCAGTGGGCAGTGGAACTCCTGCAATGCACCGCCTCACTGCCTGGGGGCAGTGGGCAGTGCAACTCCTGCAATGCACTGCCTCACTGCCCTCGGGGCAGTGGACAGTGCAACTCCTGCAATGCACCGCCTCACTGCCCTCGGGCAGTGGGCAGTGGAACTCCTGCAAAGCACTACCTCACTGCCTGGGGGCAGTGGGCAGTGGAACTCCTGCAATGCAGTGCCCCACTGCCTGGGGGCAGTGGGCAGTGGAACTCCTGCAATGCACCGTCTCACTGCCCTGGGGGCAGTGGGCAGTGCAACTCCTGCAATGCACCGCCTCACTGCCTGGCGGCAGTGGGCGGTGCAACTCCTGCAATACACTGCCGCACTGCTTGGGGGCAGTGGGCAGCGCAACTCCTGCAATGCACTGCCGCACTGGCTTGGGGGCAGTGGGCAGTGGACCTCCGGCAATATACTGCCGCACTGCCTGGGGGCAGTGGGCAGTGCAACTCCTGCAATGCACTGCCTCACCGCCCTGGGGGCAGTGGACAGTGGAACTCCTGCAATGCACTGCCTCACTGCCTGGGGGCAGTGGGCAGTGGAACTCCTGCAATGCACTGCCCCACTGCTTGGGGGCAGTGGGCAGTGGAACTCCTGCAATGCACCGTCTCACTGCCCTGGAAGCAGTGGGCAGTGCAACTCCTGCAATGCACCGCCTCACTGCCCTGGGGGCAGTGGGCAGTGCAACTCCTGCAATGCACTGCCTCACTGCCTTGGGGGCAGTGGGCAGTGCAACTCTTGCAATGCACTGCCTCACCGCCCTGGGGGCAGTGGACAGTGGAACTCCTGCAATGCACTGCCTCACTGCCTGGGGGCAGTGGGCAGTGGAACTCCTGCAATGCACTGCCCCACTGCCTGGGGGCAGTGGGCAGTGCAACTCCTGCAATGCACTGCCTCACCGCCCTGGGGGCAGTGGGCAGTGCAACTCCTGCAATGCACCGCCTCACTGCCTGGGGGCAGTGGGCGGTGCAACTCCTGCAATACACTGCCGCACTGCTTGGGGGCAGTGGGCAGCGCAACTCCTGCAATGCACTGCCGCACTGGCTTTGGGGCAGTGGGCAGTGGACCTCCGGCAATACACTGCCGCAGTGCCTGGGGGCAGTGAGCATTGCAGCTTCTGCATTACTCTGCCCCACTGCCCGGGGGCAGTGGACAGTGCAACTCCTGCAATGCACTGCCTCACTGCCTGGGGGCAGTGGACAGTGCAACTCCTGCAATGCACCGCCTCACTGCCCTGGGGCAGTGGGCAGTGGAACTCCTGCAATGCACTACCTCACTGCCTGGGGGCAGTGGGCAGTGGAACTCCTGCAATGCACTGCCCACTGCCTGGGGGCAGTGGGCAGTGGAACTCCTGCAATGCACCGCCTTACTGCCTTGGGGGCAGTGGGCAGTGCAACTCCTGCAATGCACCGCCTCACTGCTTGGGGGCAGTGGGCAGTGGAACTCCCGCAATGCACCGCCTCACTGCCTGGGGGCAGTGGGCAGTGGAACTCCTGCAATGCACTGCCTCACCGCCCTGGGGGCAGTGGGCAGTGCAACCCCTGCAATGCACTGCCCCACTGCCTGGGGGCAGTGGGCAGTGGAACTCCTGCAATGCACCGCCCCACTGCCTGGGGGCAGTGGGCAGTGCAACTCCTGCAATGCACTGCCTCACTGCCTGGGGGCAGTGGACAGTGCAACTCCTGCAATGCACCGCCTCACTGCCCTGGGGCAGTGGGCAGTGGAACTCCTGCAATGCACCGTCTCACTGCCCTGGGGCTGGTGACCTGGCACCAGTCCAAAAACCCTCAGGATGGTAGCTGTAGGACGGATTGCCTACACGCACTGCCACGCTCGACACCAATCGTGAATCGTCGTGATAGTCGTGCCACCACGTGACTCAGCTCTGCCATCGTGGCCCCCTCTCCGCTCAACTCCACCCGTATGGTGCACTCTCTCTCTCCCTCTTCATCCCGTGTCTCCAAGGGCTGAGTGCCGCACCTCAAGTGCGTCCCTCCCCCTTGCAAGCCGTTTCCTGCCCACAGTGGGCACGTCGTTATACGTTCGTCTCTGGCAAGACGTCGACCTCGCCGTGGCAATCTTCCAGGCCGCTACGCGGGGAGCCGCGACGGGGACTGCATTCGACGTATCCGCCGCTCAAGCGTGACGCCTTGTGCAGGGGTATCATCAGTCGTCCGATTCGTCGTCCCAACGTGGGGCCCCTCGCTCCCGTGCGCCACTAGGGTTGCAGCACCACGCGCCAGCGCGGTGCTCCCCTCGCATCCCCGCCCTGTGTGTCCTGGGACCCCCGCTCACCGACCCGGTCCGCCAGGCGGCCCCATGTTACTCCGCGCCATCGCGCCATGCTCTTTGTTTTGTCACACTATGGCCACGCTCGTGGTACCCCTTGTTTCTCTCCTGCGCGCCCCATCCGACTGGGGCTGCCTATGATGTCAGTGCACCTCCGTTTGCCGACACCTCGATCTGCTCCCCCCCCCCAACATATTGCGGCCACAGGCCACCCGCTCTTTTCTCGCCACAGCTACCATGTCAGACCGCTCAACACCGTCCCAGGACACCCCCTCTCCCGCCCCCGACACCGGTCGAGGCGGCGCCATTCGTCAGGGGCCGTTCCCCATGTTTCTGATGGACATCGCCCAGTCCGACGATGCTGACCGTCTGCTGCGAGAACTGGACATGCTGAAGGATGACGCACTGGAAGCGGCAGATACGGCTATCCAAGCCACCGACCCCGCCCTGGCTGACTTGTGTGATGCCCTGCGGTGGACGGCTGCCAGCGGCGACATCCAGGCTATTACAGCGGTGACGGGGGTGTGGACGCCGCGGGGGCTCCTGCTCACAGCCACCGTAACGGTCGCCGCAGGCCCGTCTGACACGAAGGTCATCGAGCACGTCCCCCTGTCGCTGGTACAAGGAGGCCCACTGCTGGAGTATATCTCCAAGGACCCTGAGGCCCTCACAGCGACTCTCGTCACGCGGTGGAGCCCAAGCCATGCCCCAATTTCGGCGTCACGCCTCCGCAGCCAAGTCTTCAAGGGCCTGTACACAGCCCGCGAACAGCCACCGCCCGTCGACACTGCCGGCCCTCCGGACATCCAAAGCCAGAAGGTCTCCCACAAGATCCACAAGCCCATCAGCCAGTTCCTTGCCCCCCACCTCAGACCGTCATGGGACCGCCTCCGCACCCGAGAGGTAGTTGCGGCCTTTTGGGCGCTACCCAACGACGTGCATGCGGTCCTGCAGGCGGCCCACATCCCGACAGCAGACCTCGTCCCGCTGAAGTTCGGGCTCCTAGCGTGGGCCTCCTCCGTCTGCCTCACAGGACAGTACACGCCAGCCCCCGTTCCCACACCCCCCGCCCTCGCCAACAAGGGCATGTGGACCCCCGAGCAGCTGCGGCCGCTGCTCGAGTGCTCGATCTTGCCGATCCGCAGCGTGGAGCTGCTGCATCAGATCGAGCAGGCTGGCGAGCACTCCTGGGCCACAGGCCCCACTTTCGCCCTGCTGCAGGCCGGCATCGCCGACACCGCCAACCCGCCCCCGCTCACGCCGCCCAGCCACGCACCTTACCTCACCAAAGGGCAAGCGGCGCCCAGCCCCGCCGGCACTCTGTTCGCCACGGCGGCGTTCACCCCAGCGTCAGCCCTGTACAAGGCCCAGGGCAAGCCCACCCCCTCAGGGTCCGAACCATCGCCTTCGTCACTGTTGCCCGAACAGACAAGGCTTTCTTTCAATCTCCCAGAGCCTGCCTCCCAGGTACCACCGGCTGCCGCAGACCCCACGCCTCCGGAGTCACCGGCCCCGGCCGTCGGGTCGGCCCCCCCCAGCCCCTCCCAGGTGGGGGAGCCTTTTGTCCCGGACCTGGATGTCACGGCCTACTCCACCGACTACGCTCAATTGCATGACGAGTATGAGGCCCAACGACGGGAGCTGGCCGTGGCACGGGGCGACCTGGAGTCCCTCACGCGGGATCTGGACGCGATGCGCACCGAACGGGATAATGCCCAGCAGCAGGCCCAGCGTTGCGCCGCGGCACAGCGGCAGACCGAAGCCGTCAGGCTCAACAACTTCATCAGGTCGGTACCCCCCCTCCTGTCCATCGCCACCAGACTCCACGGCCTCCAGTCCACGCCGCCGGCATTCGCCAACGCCGTGCGCAGTACCGTTCCGGCTTCGTTCGAGCTGCCCCCCCCCGGCTCTCAGCAGTTCCTGGTCCTCGTGCCGGTCATCCTCGCCGCAGCAGTTCTCACCTCGCCCCAGGCACCCAACCTCGAGGAGTTGGCCGACGTCCTCCGTAGGGCTATGGCCGCGCCAGGCGCCGTGCCGGTCCCGGAGGCCCCTGCACGTGCGCCCGAACTGTCGTTCGCAGTCCCGGAACCGATCCCTAAGCCGAGGGCGGTCTCTGCCTTTCGGGCACCGGGCGCGACCGCCCAGCCGCCGCCGTCTCTGCCGTCGCCTGCCGATGCCGCCCTGACCGACCTGCTGGAGTGGATCCCGGGGATCCCCAAGGGCTGTGAGGACGAGGTTGCGCACGCGCTCCACCTCCGGCTCTTCCGCCAGTACGGCGCGAAGGTCGACACCCTCCCGCAGTCGCCGATCCGGGAGCAGTGGGCCTGGGTCCACAGCCACGCGCCCAGCCTGCCCGGCATCGCGGAAGTCCCGCGCTCCTTCCTCTCCAACCCCCCTGCAGTCCAGCAGGTTTCCGCCAGCCCAGCCACCTCCCCATCAGAAGCTGCAGCCGCCAACCAGGCACAGGGCGCAGCGAAAAAGAAGGGGTATACACCCCAAAAAATCGATCCGCAAGTCTACTCGAAAGCCCTGTGGGTCGGCTGGCAAGAAGTCGACGATCCGCCGTCCGGTGAAGTTGATGCAGGACTCCTCGGTGGTATCCTTCGGGATAAATTTGGTGCAGGCCTTTCCTCCATTACTGAAGAACAATTGAACCATACATCCAAGTTCACAATCGTCGGAATCCGACCAGCAGAGTACGAGCGCGGCATGCGACTGACGAGGCAACACACGGCTCGTGGCTGGCGAGTGACGTGGGCCGAATCGAAGAAACAACCGTTTACGCCCTGGGTGCCTGACCCTGACCGAGACCGAGACCGTCCGCCCCGGAAGACTCATCGGGGAAGCCGCGGGAAGCAGCGCCGTCCACGGGACCCTGACGATCAGGTGGACCTTACGGCAACGTCGGGATCGGACGGAGAACCAGACTCCAAATATCAGCGCAGGTACAGCCCCCGCCGCTCGGACCGGTCCCCGTCCCGCCGCCGCAGCCCAGGCCATCGCCGCGACAGCCCGCCGCCGAGGCGTCGCAGCGCGTACCGCGATGAGCCACAAGCGCTCTCCAGCCGCCACGACCACCATGCAGCAGCCCCCCTCCTGCCCTACCCGTACTCGGGGGACCCCCACGACCCCCGAGTGGCCATGGCCCACAACCCCTACGCTCCCCCGCCCTGGAGCCCCCCAGCCGACCCCCACCGTTACCAGCCGTACTTCGGTCGGCGTCCGCGGGACCGGTAACCCGGGACATGGCGGGGCGCAACGAGGACATCCCTGCCGCCGTGTCTCAGCTCCGCCACTCCCACCTCGACGGCGTCCCCCATGTCCGGGACCTGCACCTGGGCGCATACACTCCCAGCTCCCCCCCCAGAGAGTGGGGCCTGGTACCGGTACCGGCCTCGGCCACTGCCCAGTTCATCACGCCCCCCTATGCCCTCGAAATGTGCCTGCACCTGCCGGTGGGGGTGCACTACTACCGGGCGTGCAGCGGGGCGGACCCCTGGCCCCGTAACGTTCTGTCGTTAGTGGGCGCCGTGCACTGTGTGCAGGTGACGGGCTCCCATCAGTTGCAGCTCTGCCGCAAGGGCCTGCCACCCACCTCCTTCATCTTGCCCGAGCATCACCACGTGGTCCTCCCACAATCCCTACACAGCCGCGTCTCCATCACAGCCACAGGCCTCACCCGGGCCAGTGTCTTGGCGATGGCGGCCACGTACCACCACCGGCACCTCCGCAAGTGGGTGCGAGGCCTACCTTGCGCCCTCCCCGCAGCCGTGGACCGCAAGCTAACCCAGCACTCCACCGCCGCCAGCTCCTGCCCTGGTCCCCCCCCCACCGGCCACGTGTCGCCCCGCCCAGACGTGATGACCCTCAACGTGCAGATGTCCCTGCGACCCAAGCTCCGCGCCCTGGACGTCCTGGTGCGCGAGTGCCAGTACCCGCTAACCCTGCATGTTCAAGAAGCGGGGCCCCAGATCATCCAACGGGTGCACCCCCTGTACCACACCATCCAGGCACCTGCAAGAATAGCTGGGGGATGTGCCACCCTCCTCTACAGGACCCCAGACCTGGTCGTGACCGGCCACAGCGCCCACCCGTCGGGGCGAGCCCTCGTCACGCACTTCACCATGGCTGGCGTGACCCACTGCCACGCCAACGTGTATCTCCCCGCCGACGGGAACCTCGACACACTCCAAGAAGTCCTGGATTGGGTGTACCCGTACCTCCTCCTCACCCCGGCTAGAGTGGTTGTCCTGACAGGGGACCTGAACGCCAACTGCCGCTGGGTCTCGCACCTCCCTGTCTCCCCTGCCTCCCTCTGTGACCTCGTCCTCCCCACGCTCACGCGCCTTCGGATGCGCCGTCTACGCCCCCTTGCGGAGGCCCCCACGTGGGTGAGCCCGCAAGGTTTCGCCGGTGCCCTGGACCACATCTTCCTCCGCGCCCCTTCGGAGGCAGCCCACACCACGGAGGTGCGCTCCGATTCCAGTTTCTCATCTGACCACCTACCCGTGACTGCCACCCTCCATGACCTCCCGCCAGCGCCCCAATTGGTATGCCCTTCGAAAAAGGGCCGCTTCCCCATCCCGCGGGAGCCCCTCGCCAGCCAGCTCCGCACCCTCAACGACACCTTTCGGGCCGAACTCGCTGCGCCGCCCCCAGGCGCACCCGCAGCGCAGCCACGCTATACCGAGGTGACCTCAGCGCTATACACCGCGGCTACGGCTGCCTACGGGCCCCCCGTCCCCAGCCAGCCGGTACCGTCGACGGTACGTGTCCACGTCACCAACCTTCAACGCTACACGCTCGCCTACCCGGATTGGGCGTCCCAATCGTCACACCTCGTGGAGGTCGCCCGCCTCAAAGAACGCATCCGAGCGGCCTGGGACGTTCTCCTTCTGGAGAAGGATGTAGGGCTGGCGCCCCTACCCGCTGCCCCTGGCCAACCCACCAAAGTGGACTACCGCCGCACGTTGGGGGCGCGCTACGTACCCCCAGCGGATCCGGTCTACGTGGTGGGCGTCCCAGTACCTCTTCATCAACAAGCCGCAGTTGCGTTGGACCAGCTGCGCCAAAGGCACCTTGCCCCTCTTGAGGCGCTCTCACTCGCGCGCGTCCGGACCATCACGGGATGGGAGGAAAGGCCGCTCGGCCCACCACCCAACGCCACCACCGCAAACCTGCGGGCCATCATCCGCCGGGCGGCGGCCACTGTGCCGTACCACGACTTACTGGAGTACCGGCTGTTCGGACAATTGGAGGATGCCCAGTTTGCGGCGATCGTGAGCCTGATCAACAGTATTCTCCGTGGGGTGCCCGTGCCCCAGGCACACTCTGCAGACTTCATCAACCTTCCGAAAAAGACGCCGCACGGCCCCATTGCGAACGGCAGACCGCTGACCAATCTGGCCACGATATGGAAGCTCACGGCTGCCCTCATCAAAGACCACTACCAGCCCTGCCTGGTTCAGAACGGCATCCTGCCGCCCTACCAGTTCGGGATGTCCCCGCACTGCTCCTCCGTGGAGCTACTCCGCGTCCTACACGATGTATGGTGGGACCGCTGGCGCAGACGCCTTGAGGCGTGGGTCCTGTCGGACGATGTCCGCCACGCGTATGGCTCCATCAACCACACCACCGAGTACGCCGTCCTCACCGCCGCAGGGATCTCCCCGGCCGACGCCGCGACCCTTCAGCACCACGACCGCGCCCTTGAGGTGCACATGGGGGGAGCTGACGGACGCTCTCCGTCCTCCACCCGGCTGGGGGCCGGCACGGGGCAAGGATGCCCCGTGTCCGGCATGAAGTACTGCATATATGGCGAGGTTCGGGGGCACGAAGCCTGCCGTTCCGTCCCCCCCACCGACGACCCCGCGGGCCCGCTGAACCGGGTTCTCCTGATGGATGACACCCAGTGGCTGCCCGGCGACCGTTGCCATTTGCCCGCCCTCGCCAGCGGCATTGAGAGAGCGGGCCGCCTCACCAACCTCCACTCAGACCCAACAAAAACGGTCTTGATCGGCACCGACATGCGCGATGGTCAGGTCTATTTCCTCAACGACACGGTATACCTCAATGGTCACCCCGTGCGATGTGCCACGAGCCAGGACTACGTCCGCGTCCTTGGCCGCCATGCCCTTCCCCACCTCTTCCATCCCGTCGACTCCCGGCGCCTGTTCTCGGGCGCCCGCGCTGCGTGCCGGGCGCTCCGCGCCCCACGACTCCCCGCCCACTACCCCCTCGCCATGTATACTGCCAAGTGTCATGGGACGGTCAACTGGTTTACCAGTGTCCGCCCCCCCTCCTACGGGGCCCTGCGCGTGCTGGACGCCATGACCGCCTCGGCCATGCGCGCCACCGCTGGGTGGACCCTCTCCGCCTCTGCTCACTTCCTCCGTGAGGTCCCCGAAGGGGGAGTCGGTATACCCCCGGCACCGGTCGTTGGGTTTACTAACTTCTTCGGCGTCTACATCCGACACCTGAACCACCCCAACTCCCTGGTCTGCCGGTCCACGCGCCACGGGCTCCTCACTGCCCTCTGGCGGTTCCATCCTTCCCAGCCCTGCCTCACCCCGGAGCTCGGACTCCGGTGCACCGCACACCCCACGGACCACGATCTATTTGTTGCCCTGTGCCACCGGTGCGACATCGCCATCCACTTACCCCCTGACAGCCATCTGCCACACCACACCCCCCATGTGCTGGCCCTGTCGTCACCCGGACTCGAGGTCCAGGACACCCACGCGTGGATGCTTGCGGGCCATCGCAGTACAGAGGACGCGCGACGCAAGGGGTGGCCCCGGGCCTCGCCCCGCCCCACTCCGCCGGTCGGCACCGTCCCCCCGGTTAGACGCTGCCAAGCGGTGACTGCGACCGTCCCCACGTTCTCCTGGCTCCCTGAGAACTATGGGATCCTCCACGACGCGTCGTGGTGCCCGAAGACCCGGCGCTGCGGCGGTGCAGTGGCGGTGTTCTGCCCCGTCACCCTCCGGTACCAGGTGTACCCCGTCCCCATCCCCTTGAGGCTGGACAACGCCTACACGGCGGAGCTGTACACGGCATGGGTGGCCCTCACCGCCAAGGGGCCCTCAGCCGACCCTGCCATCGGCTTCCGATCCGGTGCGTGGCACTTCGCGGACTGCAAAGGGTACATCACGGCGCAGGAAGGGCGCCGCGAGCCGGAAGACTCGCTGCAGGGAGATCTCATAAGATCGTGTCGCGACATGGCCCACGGTCATGCCCCTCCCCATCACCTCTATTCCCATATCGCCGGCACCTGGCTCGATACCCTGCTGGACCGGGTGGACGAAGCGGCAGGGCAGGCTGCGGACAATTGCCCGGACGCCGTGGGATGGCTCGGCCCCCTACAGAAACCCCGCGTCTGCTTCTCCCACGCGGGCCTCCAGGTCCACGACGCCGTGCCCCACGCGCGCCGCGCCTTGCTCGCCTCCCACCACGCCTTCTCTGCGTCCCCCCCGCCACAACACCTCCCCGACCTCAACGAGTACGCCAACATCGTCAGCCACGGTCTCATCACGTGGGGGGACCACCTCACGGTCACCGGCATCCGCCTCTCCCTGTTCCCCCCAAGAGATACGTCCTGCCCCCTCTGCACCATGCCCGCCTCCGGGGACCATATCCTCTCGTGCCCGCTAGACCCGCTCATCCGCGCCCACTACCATCGGTGGCTTGCGGCCCGACTCTCTCAGAGGTGCCATGCCTGGCGCCACTGTACGCCCACTGCTTGGGGCACCCTCGTCCTTTGGGGGGACGAGCCGTTCATACTGGCTGTGGATGGCTCCCCGGCCCACCACACCGTCGCGACCTACACTGTTGGTCGTCTCGGAGCCATCTCCACGCCACACAGGGATGCCCTGCTGCACAGAGGTCTGCGTCCTACGCGTCTCCGTCGCCTACTCTGCGATGTCGTTCTCACTACCGTTCTCCTACATAAGCGGCACGCGGTGCCCGTTCTACCTCTTGCCGACTACCTCTCTCCCCTACCGCGGGCCCCTGTTAACCAGTCCCTCGCCAACGATCCACCGCCAGAGTGGTATCACGTAGCCAACTGGGCCCCAACGCCCGGCTCGGGCAGGTGGCCGGCCTGGGACGTCCTCCTAGGACTCTGGCTATCAGGGGACCTCCTCCTGGCCCCTAAGGTGAAGTCCGCCATCTCCACCCGGAACAAGCGCAGTCCGTACCGCGTCCTGTATGTGTACAACGAGACGAACCAGATGTCGCCGGCCGTGCAGCGGGAGATTGAGCTGGAAGCCCATGACGTGATCATCTTGGACAGTCTCGGACGGCACGGGCTTGCCCCCCATCTCCCGGATCGACGCCTCTGGGCCATCCATTACGGTGGCAATGGACGGAGCCTGGAAGCCGGCCTCTGTGGAGATGTGATCCCCTCGTGGTGTGCCGCACTTCATTCCGCGTTCTTGGCCATCCTCACTGCGGCTTCCCAAGGACCCCGCACGGTCTTTAAGGACATGCAGGTGGCCATGGGTCGGCCCGCCCCGTGGCCCTGTCCCCGCCCGTGACCCGTCCTCGACCTCACGCGCCCGGACCGCTCCGGTGCTGCGCGCAGTCGTGCCGGACCGCGCTCCTTGTCTGGCGGCGTTCTAATCTTAGCTCAGCCGTGCCTGAGCTTTGGTTTTGCTCGTCGGGTGGTGTGTGTGTGCGCATGCGTGTGTGCAGTGAGCCACTGTACTTGTAGAGCATTTTTGCTTGTTGCCAGCAGACCATAGGTGGTCACACGTAGAGCCTGCTCCGTGACACTTTGGAACGACCCGGTCTGTGAATATGTCAGTTGACGATTTTGCCGTCTTCGCGAAGGGAACAATTTGTTCCCAGTTCATTGATAGCGTTCCCATGCTGGAGATAGCCAGGGCTGCCTCGCAGGTGGAGATGAAGCTGTCGGTGCTGCTGGAACGCAGGTCAGAGTGGGAGGCTAGTTTCGTCGCCAAGTACGGAATCGAGTTGGGGGAGGTGGGGCTGGTGAAGATGATCGCCTCGTATTGCGTCATGGCCCAGTGCGACCTGGATGTGGCGTCGCTGGGCTTTGTCAAGGTGGAGGTACCACCCCAACAGCCGCAGACGGTGTCGCCAGAGCTTCTGGAGCTCAAGCAGTTGGTTCAGGGACAGGCCCTTGTGATGGAGGGCCTGCGCAAGCAGTTGGAGGCGGTCAGTGCCAAGGCCGAGGCGGAGTCCAAGAGGAAAATGGCGAAGGTCCCGCCGCTGTGTAGAGCGGAAATCGTGAAGGTGAGGGAGTTGGATTCTAAGCCCCAGTGGGTCTTCGCCAGCCTTCTCGCGCTGTCCACCTTGTTGTGGCGCAGGGAGGTGCCCCAACACGAATACGTCTCCAAGTACAAGGACAAGGAAAAGTTCACAGACGCCATCCTGGACGAGCTGGCGCCGGTGGTGGACGCGGACTCCGCGGACACGGAAGTGTGGCAGCTGGAGTCCATGGATGATGACGAACTTACGCGCCTTCGGAGTTTTGTCCAGGCGGTCTGGACGTTCACGGTGACTAGCCTGTCGGCATACAGGGGCAAGAAGGGCTTGGACCCCGGACCGGTCGGTGAGGGGTCGGACGCGGCCGAGGATGCGTCCGATGTGCCTGTGCTGTCCGCTGGTTGTACGGGAGCGGCGGAGGAGGAGGTGGTGGGGCGGCGGCTGCAAGCCATGAAGGGTAAGTTCCGCGTTGAGGGGGGCCGCCGCCTGTACACCGCCAAGCCGGGTGCCGAGCCGATGGACGTCACCAATGCCCCGGTGACAGCGTGTCGGGCATGCAAGAACGCTGGGAGGGGAGTGAAACGGCATTGGTTTCACGAGTGCCCCGGCTTTGACTGATGGGGAAGCTGCCCCATCCGGCCCATCCCTCCCGAGCCCCGGGGGGCCTTGGTGGTTCTCGGACCGTCGGACTTCCGGGATGGCGAGGACGTGGTCTGGCGCCTGGTGTGGGCAGCGTGGAGACGGATATGGAAGGAGGATGAGATCACCTCCGTGGACGCCCTGCAGGCATCCTCCTGGGCAAAAAGCACCATGGGTACGTATTGTACCCACTTCCGCAAGATGGCCCTCTGGGTGGGCTACACGCCCACATCCGAGCTTGAACAAGCGGCGTGCCGCTACATTTTCCAGTTATGGGGACTGGGGTACTCGGGAAGCTCCCTCAAGGTCGCAGTGTCGGCGTTCCGGGCGCTGGAGGACATGGGATGGCTGCCCGCGTTCGTCAGTCGCCGGGTCTGGCGCTGTGCCAAGTGGGCGCCCACGGAGCCGGCCCTACGGCCCTACGCAGGTTTGGACGACCTCCGCAACTTCGCGCTGGCTTGCACGGAGCGACCGCAGTGGACCGTCTATGGGATGGCAGTCCTGGCATTCACCTGCCTTCTGCGGGTGGGTGAGGCCGCGCCCCTCCGTCGGGGGGGATCCCGGTGTCGGGGATTGGCGTTCCGCACGGTCAAGGTGGCGCCGCGCATCGTGCGCAGGCGACTCGGGAAGTATGCCCAAGAGTGGCTGGGCTGGCTCGATGCCACGGGGGCCACGTCTGCTGTCGTCGGAGCGCAATTCTGTCCGCAGGGACCAGCTTTCATGCAGTCGGTCATGGCTGCCGCGTTGGGGGGCAGCGACAACCCCCACGCCAGGTGGCACGCATGGAGGCGAGGGGGCTCCGCGGCCCTGCGATGGTTGGGGCTGCCCATCAAGTGGCTGGCTTGGTGGGGGCGGTGGCTTTCGGAGACGGTGGCAGTCCACTACGCCGACGCGCCCGACGACTTCGTCGTCACGACCGAGGCTGTCCTCCCCTGGCCCCCTGACAACCATGCAGGAGAGTTCGTTTGGCGCGCCGTGTCCCTCCGGGACGTTTTCCCAAAGGAGCTCCTGGAGCTCTGTGCCCCTGATGCCGATGAGCCCCCACAATGGGGAGGTGACGGGGATGGGTCGGCAGGAGGTCGGGGTGGATCGTGCCCTGGGGAGTCCGCGAGTCCTGCCGCTGCGGGAGCTGCTGGGAGGGAGGACCGGGCTGGCGCACGTGACCCGAGGGCCCCTCCGGCCCTTACGGCTGTTGAGGGGTCCTCAGGACGCGGGCGCCGGCCGCGGGGAGACGGGGGGGGGGAAGTCATTGATGTGGATGCAGACCCCCCACCTGCCTCCGCAGCAGGCTCCTCCATCAGGCGGCTGCGCATCGCGGCCCGCAGGACGGGTGAGGTCGCGTCCGTCTTGGGCAAGCGGAAGGCCGCGGGCCCGGCCAGGATTGTGGGTGCGGCTGCCCGAACGGCAATTTCCCGTCGCGTCGGAGCTGGGTCAGTGGGTGCGGGAGCGCCTTCGGACCGGTGAGTGGGACGCCTGGTTGTGCTCCCTGCGGGCTTGTCTGCCCCGCGCACCGCCTGGTTTACTGGAGCGTCGCCTGTTGCAGTTTCTGGAGTGGGGCAGTGAAGCTGCCCGTGATCTCAGACAGCCGGAGTTTCTGCGGGTCTTGGCTGTGGCTTTGTCCTCATTTAGCCCTGAGGTTTGGGAGTCGCTCTTGCATGATTCGACGTCGCCCAAATTGCTTATGCAGCGTATCAGGGAGGAGGTATTGGCGCGGGGTTTGGGGCCGGTGGGGCGTGTGGATATCCCCCGCGAGGTCTGGGATAGTTGTGTGCCGGACGGCTTCGCAGAATTGGTAGGCAGGCAGTTTTCTGGGATAATTCCCCCGTCGGATGAGGCGGTGGTCATGATGAGGGCATTGCGGGACCAGGGTTTGCTTTTCCCCCTGCCGCCGGGGTCACCTGGGCCCAATGGGGGTGTTTTTGCGATACCCAAGACGGAGGAGAAGTGCAGTTTGATTGTCAATCTGGTGCCCCTTAATGAGGAGATGCGGTCTCGGCCGGAGAAGTTCTCCCTCCCCTCTGTGGAGGTGTTGGCCCTTTTGGCGCAGGTGGCACAGCAAGGGTCCTCCTTTTTCCTCCCCTCTTTTTATGCCCGAGCGCGTTGCATGAGGCCGGTGTGGGATATTCTGTCCCTGCCGGGGGGGGGGGGGGAAGAGCTGTGCATGTGCCACATCGACCTGAGTAATTGCTTTTGGTCACTTCAGCTGCCGCGCGAGTTCTGGGGGGCCTTTCGCGTCTCGGATGGAGAGGGGGGGGTGTTGGCTTTCCGGTGCTTGCCCTTTGGGTGGAAGTACAGCCCCCTCCTGTGCCAGCGAGTGTTAGAGGGTCTGGTGGCCGGCGCGGGGCTGTTGGGGGTGCTGGTTTTAATTTACTTGGATGATGTCCTGGTTGTGGGGCGCGGCCGCGCGCGTGTGCGAGAGCAGACGGCAAGGGCGGCGGAGGCGTTGCGCCGTGCAGGTGCTGTAGTCAGCCCAAAGAGTACGTTAGAGCCTGTGCAGCGGCTGGTGTGGCTGGGGAAGGATATTGATTTGCAGGGGGGGGAGGTGCGGACTGCTGGCAACGCGTGGGAAGCTCTGTTTGCGCATTGGTTGAGGTTGTCTGTGGGACCCTGTAGGGTAAAACGGCTGCAGCAGTTCTTGGGGCGGGCACAGTGGATATGTCGCCCGGGTTCTGGGCACAGTCCGCACCTGTCTGGTGTGTGGGCTCATGTGCTCTGGGCGCCCCCCCGGCTGCCGTTTACCCCAGTGCGTTTGCTTAAGTCTATGTGCGTGGCGTGCGTGCTTGCCAGGAGGCAATGGTCAGTGGTGTCCCTCCCCAGGGTGGTGAAGCGATCGCCGTTGGTTGTTTACGTCGACGCGGCGCTGGACGCGGGTGAATACCGGCTGGGCCTGTTTTCGATGGATGTGGGTTCTCGATCGGTTGTGCCCGCGGAGCAACCGCCCAACCAGCAGTGTGCGGAGGCTGCCGCGCTGCTCTGGGGCTTGAAGCTCATCCTCAATGTAGGCGTTCGGGAGGCCCATTTGTTTGGGGATAATGCGGCGGCGCTAGTGCAGTTCCTTCGGTGTAAAGCCAAGGTGGGGCGTAAATTCCAGCAGTCCATTCTGAAGCGTTTCCGCTACCTGTGGGCGTCGTGCCCAGGCTTCACGGTATATATGCACTGGGTGCGTGGTTCACATAATCCCGCTGATCCTATCAGTAGGTTGAGTGACAACTTCAATGGAGATCTGGGTTTGGCGCGCGAGGTGGCGGCGCGCAGGGTTGGGGATCTCTGGGCCTTTCCCGATAGGCGCACGGTTTTTTTGTGGACCCTGGGGGTGCCTATGGGGCCCTTTGTTCTGCCGCATTCGTGGAGAGCGGGCCTGTGGTCCCCGGGGGGTGGTGAAGGGGGGGCGGAGTTCCACGAGGTTTTTTTGCAGTACCGCTTGGAGGAGTCGGTGGGTGCAATGACTTGATGTCGTGTAGTGCCGGCGCCTGCTTGTAGCACTCGTTTTCTCTTGGTGCATGTGATCATGACCCGGCGCCGCCGTAACCGCCGTGCGCGTAGCGGCGGGCGGAGGCGGGGCAAGAGGCGCTCGCGCAAGCGTTCGGAGGAGGCCGTTCAGCGGCGCGCGGCGCGGCGCCGCGCCGCGCTGCGGGAGAAGTTGGGAGCCTTGGTGGGCCGCAGAGCCTGTCACCGGGTGCTCCTCCGGAATGGGGTGCGGCTGTACGTCGCGTATGGCGTGCCAGAAGATCCCGGGGAGAGGGACGACTTCCTGGGTGCCGCAGCCATGGACATCGCCAAGCGGGTTCGGGGGCAGGCGACGCGGCGCACCACCGCGGTTGGGGACCCCGGGGTGAAGCCGGGGGGCAGACACACTTGCGGGGGGATGTGGGATGTGGTGACGGGGTCGAGGGGAGGTCAGAGGGTGGTGGTGTCGCTGACGGACTGGAACGGGGGTCGTCGTACCCCCGTCCCGTATCTATGGGTGCAGGGGTCTTATCCCTTGGTGGTGAGAATAGCTGGCCACCTCAGGCCGTTGGTGTAGTCTGTTTTTTGGGTGGACAGCCGGTCTCCGAGGGGCTGGGGTGGGAGTGTGCGCTCACCCTTTGCTTTGCGTTCTGTGTCAGGTCTCTGAGTGCCACCCTGGGATGGCCGGGCTGCTTTGCGCCCGGGCATCGCTCGCGCATTTGTGGGCGTTTTTTGGCTTCCATGGCTGCGCCAATGTTCTGGTTGTTGTGTGTGGCTCGTATTCTCTCTGCGTTTTGGCAGGTCCAGTGTGCGCAGGCGGGAGCCCTCCGGGCGATTGTCTGTAGAGGCGGCCCTGCCCTGCGTGGATGTCGCGGGCTGATTTTGTGGTTATATGCCGGGCGTTGGTCCTTTGGCCTGCACCGCTGCCACTTTGTTGTGGGTCCGGGGTCCATGCTTTCTTAGGGTTGGAGCTGGGTTGGGCGCTGGCCCGCCATTTTGGGATCTGCTGCGGATCTCAGGGGTGCTGCCCTGGGCTGACCGGGCAGCTCTGCGACAGGGCGGCAGTGCCTGACGGTCGCTGTACATTTACCGCTTCCTCATTGGCGGCGGCAGGGGTCGTCCACGCTCTCTTGGGCTTGGTCTGCGGACGCCTGAAGCCTGGCGGGTGGCGCCGGTGTGTGCGGGGCGCCTTTGGCGATTTATGTTTGGGGCGGCCGTATACTTCGAGGGTGTGGCGTGCGTTGCGCATGGGAGCCGCTGGGTCTCAGACCTGCGCCGGGGGGGGGGGGGGGGGGGGGTTATGCGGCAGTTTGGCATGAACGAGACCCACGAGGAGGCGGCACACTGACGAGATGTGCCACAGGAGACGTGCGTGTTTTGCCTCGTGTTTGCGTGTTTGCTTGTGGTTTTAGCAAAATCTTAGCTCAGCCGTGCCTGAGCTTTGGTTTTGCTCGTCGGGTGGTGTGTGTGTGCGCATGCGTGTGTGCAGTGAGCCACTGTACTTGTAGAGCATTTTTGCTTGTTGCCAGCAGCCCACCCGTCCCGCCCAATGACGCTATTTGCGACTTCTATTGCCCATACCGGGCTTTTGTGACTGCCCACGAGGAGGCGGCACACTGACGAGATGTGCCACAGGAGACGTGCGT
This sequence comes from Eutreptiella sp. 'Long Island Sound 2002', assembly GCA_964036045.1. Taxonomy (NCBI): domain Eukaryota; phylum Euglenozoa; class Euglenophyceae; order Eutreptiales; family Eutreptiaceae; genus Eutreptiella; species Eutreptiella sp. 'Long Island Sound 2002'. The sequence continues at coordinate 121,201,340 of OZ038383.1, read as the reverse complement.
GTTTTGCCTCGTGTTTGCGTGTTTGCTTGTGGTTTTAGCAAAAGTCGGAGGTGATGCCCCGGGAGACCCACATCTTCCGTGCACGTTGATCTTGGAACGCTTACTCGGGTGGATCCAGGACAGGTCGGAGCGGTTGGTGGCCGGGACCGGAGAGCAGATCGAGCCGTAGCGTTGTCGTACACCGACGTTGTGACCCAGACGGCCTGCTGGGAGGAGCGTTCTCAGGTGTGCGACGAGATTCGTCTTGCTCTAGCGGAGGTAAGACGGAGGACTCCCTCGGCAGAGCCTGCGTTTGGCCCCCGAGGGACGACGCCAAGGCTCACCGTACGTGGGACCGCGGCAGGCGCTCCTCCTCCTCCTCCTCCTCCTCCTCCTGGGGGCAGTGGGCAGTGGAACTCCTGCAATGCACTGCCCCACTGCCTGGGGGCAGTGGGCAGTGGAACTCCTGCAATGCACCGCCTCACTGCCCTGGGGGCAGTGGGCAGTGCAACTCCTGCAATGCACTACCTCACTGCCTGGGGGCAGTGGGCAGTGCAACTCCTGCAATGCACCGCCTCACTGCCCTGGGGCACTGGGCAGTGGAACTCCTGCAATGCACCGCCTCACTGCCTGGGGGCAGTGGGCAGCGCAACTCCTGCAATGCACTGCCGCACTGGCTTGGGGGCAATGGGCAGTGGACCTCCGGCAATACACTGCCGCACTGCCTGGGGGCAGTGGGCAGTGGAACTCCTGCAATGCACCGCCTCACTGCCCTGGGGGCAGTGGACAGTGCAACTCCTGCAATGCACTGCCTCACTGCCTGGGGGCGGTGGGCAGTGGAACTCCTGCAATGCACTGCCCCACTGCTTGGGGGCAGTGGGCAGTGGAACTCCTGCAATGCACTGCCCCACTGCCTGGGGGCAGTGGGCAGTGGAACTCTTGCAATGCACCGTCTCACTGCCCTGGGGGCAGTGGGCAGTGCAACTCCTGCAATGCACCGCCTCACTGCCTGGGGGCAGTGGGCAGTGCAACTCCTGCAATACACTACCGCACTGCTTGGGGGCAGTGGGCAGTGCAACTCCTGCAATGCAGTGCCGCACTGGCTTGGGGGCAGTGGGCAGTGGACCTCCGGCAATACACTGCCGCACTGCCTGGGGGCAGTGGGCAGTGCAAGTCCTGCAATGCACTGCCGCACGGCCCTGGGGGCAGTGGACAATGCAACTCCTGCAATGCACTGCCTCACTGCCTGGGGGCAGTGGGCAGTGGAACTCCTGCAACACACTGCCGCACTGCCTGGGGGCAGTGGGCAGTGCAACTCCTGCAATGCAGTGCCTCACTGCCTGGGGGCAGTGGACAGTGCAACTCCTGCAATGCACCGCCTCACTGCCCTGGGGCAGTGGGCAGTGGAACTCCTGCAATGCACTACCTCACTGCCTGGGGGCAGTGGGCAGTGGAACTCCTGCAATGCACTGCCCCACTGCCTGGGGGCAGTGGGCAGTGCAACTCCTGCAATGCACCGCCTCACTGCCCTGGGGGCAGTGGGCAGTGCAACTCCTGCAATGCACCGCCTCACTGCCTGGGGGCAGTGGACAGTGCAACTCCTGCAATGCACCGCCTCACTGCCCTGGGGCAGTGGGCAGTGGAACTCCTGCAATGCACTACCTCACTGCCTGGGGGCAGTGGGCAGTGGAACCCCTGCAATGCACTGCCCCACTGCCTGGGGGCAGTGGGCAGTGGAACTCCTGCAATACACCGTCTCACTGCCCTGGGGGCAGTGGGCAGTGCAACTCCTGCAATGCACCGCCTCACTGCCTGGGGGCAGTGGGCAGTGCAACTCCTGCAATACACTGCCGCACTGCTTGGGGGCAGTGGGCAGCGCAACTCCTGCAATGCACTGCCGCACTGGCTTGGGGGCAGTGGGCAGTGGACCTCCGGCAATACACTGCCGCACTGCCTGGGGGCAGTGGGCAGTGCAACTCCTGCAATGCACTGCCTCACCGCCCTGGGGGCAGTGGACAATGCAACTCCTGCAATGCACTGCCTCACTGCCTGGGGGCAGTGGGCAGTGGAATGCCTGCAATGCACTGCCCCACTGCTTGGGGGCAGTGGGCAGTGGAACTCCTGCAATGCACCGTCTCACTGCCCTGGGGGCAGTGGGCAGTGCAATTCCTGCAATGCACCGCCTCACTGCCTGGGGGCAGTGGGCAGTGCAACTCCTGCAATGCACTGCCCCACTGCTTGGGGGCAGTGGGCAGCGCAACTCCTGCAATGCACTGCCGCACTGGCTTTTGGGCAGTGGGCAGTGGACCTCCGGCAATACACTGCCGCACTGCCTGGGGGCAGTGAGCAGTGCAGCTTCTGCATTACTCTGCCCCACTGCCCGGGGGCAGTGGACAGTGCAACTCCTGCAATGCACTGCCTCACTGCCTGGGGGCAGTGGGCAGCGGAACTCCTGCAATGCACTGCCTCACTGCCTGGAGGCAGTGGGCAGTGGAACTCCTGCAATGCACTGCCCCACTGCCTGGGGGCAGTGGGCAGTGCATCTCCTGCAATGCACTGCCGCACTGCCTGGGGGCAGTGGGCAGCGCAACTCCTGCAATGCACTGCCTCACCGCCCTGGGGGCAGTGGGCAGTGGACCTCCTGCAATGCACTGCCCCACTGCCTGGGGGCAGTGGGCAGTGGACCTGTTGCAATCCACTGCCTCACTGCCTGGGGCAGTGGGCAGTGCAATTCCCGCAATGGGTGGTCGGAGTGTAGTGCCGGGCCTGTGGGGATGTACTACTGGGCGCACCGGCCTGGGGGGATGGGGAGTCCAACCCAAGGGGTGGTCGGGGCATCCTTCAGGGCCTATGGGGGGCCATCATCTTCGGAGAACCGGGCGCGCCGGCCTGGGGGGAACGGGGATTCCAGGCCAGGGGGTGGTCGGAGCCTCCTGCAGGGCCCATGGGGAGGCGTCATCTGCTAATAACCGAGCACACCGGCCTGGGGGGGACGGGGAGCCCAGCCCAGGGGGTGGTCGGAACCTCCTGCAAGGCCCATGGGGAGCCATCATCTTCCAATAACCGGGCGCACCGGCCTGGGGGGGACGGGGAGTCCAGCCCAGGGGGTGGTCGGAGCCTCCTGCAGGGCCCATGGGGAGGCGTCATCTGCTAATAACCGGGCACACCGGCCTGGGGGGGACGGGGAGCCCAGCCCAGGGCGTGGTCGGAACCTCCTGCAAGGCCAATGGGGGGCCATCTTCTTTAGGGAACCGGGCGCACCGGCCCGGGGGGGATGGGGAGTCCTGCCCAGGGGGTGTTCGGAGTCCGCTGCCAGGCCAATGGGGGGCCATCTTCTTCAGGGAACCGGGCGCACCGGCCCGGGGGGGACGGGGAGTCCTGCCCAGGGGGTGTTCGGAGTCTCCTGCCAGGCCAATGGGGGGCCATCTTCTTTAAGGAACCGGGCGCACCGGCCCGGGGGGGACGGGGAGTCCTGCCCAGGGGGTGTTCGGAGTCCGCTGCCAGGCCAATGGGGGGCCATCTTCTTCAGGGAACCGGGCGCACCGGCCCGGGGGGGACAGGGAGTCCTGCCCAGGGGGTGTTCGGAGTCTCCTGCCAGGCCAAGGGGGGGCCATCTTCTTTAGGGAACCGGGCGCACCGGCCTGGGGGGGACGGGGAGCCCAGCCCAGGGGGTGTTCGGAGTCTCCCAGCAGCAGCAGGCAAGTAAGCAGGCAGTACCGGGGGTCATAACCCCGGGGTAACAGTATCTGGGACTCAACGTGAGTCCTCTTAACCAGGAACAACCCCAAACACCGCCGGGGCTTAACTCCCGAACGTAACGGTGTTTGGGGCCCCCGTGGGCCTTATGAGCCGACGGAGTGTACTGAGGCGTGGCTACCAGCTGGACTGTGGCCTGCCATACCCATTTCTGGGCTCGCCTCAGTACGGCCGGTCGAGTCCGGCTCTGGGGGTTGCGCACTAAACTGGCCCCGGGGGGGGGCCATTTACCCTGTTAAGCATTAGTTACGGCAGTAGGCACTATTCATTACGTTAGGGAATTACTCAGCGCTGTTGTTTACCCCGCAGACATGCCCCTTCCAGTGGTGCGCTCACCTTTGGGGCTGCCTTTGGGGGATCGGGGGCTGTTACCCCTCCCGGACGCCCTCCCTGGTGTTGGCGCCGGGGTGGTGGCCGGGGGGCCTTATACCGTACCTAAAGGATGTCGGATACCGATACCAGGGTGTCCAGCCGGACGGGGACAGGGGCGGCGTCTCCGGGCTTAGTCATCTGGCCCACACTCGACTGACCCACTGGACTGCTCCACTCCAGTCCTCATGCCAGCTTTATATCCCTCCTCGTACCCTCGCACATGTTACAGGGCGGGGGGTCGTTGTCGGGGCCCCCCGCGCATGTCTGCGCCACCGGCCATCCCCTCCTCCCAGGCACCGCGCCTCTGCTAGGGCGGGGGCCCCTCACATGCACCCTTCAGGGCCCTTTCCACCTGCACACCTGGACGCTTGCCATGAAGACCCCGTATTGGAGGCTCCTCGTCGGCGCGCCCGGGTCCAGATTGTTCACGCGGCCGGCCGCCGATGCGGGGCCCTGGAGGCGCGCCGCACAGGCGCTGCCAGCCTGCGAGAGGGGCAAGGGCAGGAGAAGGGGGTGGGGGGAGGGGCAGTGGGCAGGGGAGGCGGCACGGAGTGGCTGCGGGAGGTAGTGCATGGGGGGCACCGAGAGCTGCATGGGGGTGTGTGGGACGGAGTTGGGGCAGAGGGCCCCGTGGGTGGGGCAAAGGCGCGCGGGGGGCGCATGTCCGGGCTCCTGCGTGGGCTGGCGCGTGGGCGGGCGCGTAGGGGAAGAGAGGAGGGGGAGGCTTGGTCAGCCGTCCTCTACGGAGGGTCGCTGACCGTTCCCAGGGCCAAGGCGGCCGGTACTAGGGGCCGCGGGGTCCCTGGGGATGGTGCTTGGCACTGGGACGTGCGCGCACCCGACACTGTTAGTACACCGCCTATTGGCAGTGCCCGGGCCCTGTCGTCCGGGGCTTCGCACCCGGCACCCAGCCCTTGGGTAGAGCTGGGGAGTACTCAGGGTGTGGTGTGGTGTGGTGTGGTGTGGTGTGGTGTGGTGTGGTGTGGTGTGGTGTGGTGTGGTGTGGTGTGGTGTGGTGTGGTGTGGTGTGGTGTGCCGAAGGCGCTGTTACCAGAAGGCAATGGCCGGGATGTCTACCCACGGGTACGGGTAAACGGGAGGGCTGTGTGTCTTGGTGCGCACTGTGTGCTAGTGTGTTGTTGTACAGCCGGGACTTATGCTTTGTCGCACTTGGCCGGTACTGTTCTGCCGATGCCTACGCATGGTCACACAGGGTCTAGTGGGCCCACTGCACCGTGTGTGCTATGTTGCACCATCAGTACTTTGTGTGTGGTGCCGCACTGCTTGGTGCTGTGCTCCGCACTGCACCGTGTGTGCATTGCCGCACTGCACGTGTGGGCAGTGGGCAGTGGGCAGTGGGCAGTGGAACTTCTGCTATGCACTGCCACACCGCCTGAGGGTAGTGGGCAGCGCAACTCCTGCAATGCACTGCCTGTGTGCCTGGGGGCAGTGGGTAGTGGAGCTCCTGCTTTGCACCGGCACACTGTCTGGGGGCGGTGGGCTGTGGAACTCCTGCAATGCACTGCCCCACTGCCCGGGGGCAGTGGGCAGTGCAACTCCTGCAAGACACCGCCTCACTGCCTGGGGGCAGTGGGCAGTGGAACTCCTGTCATGCACCGCCACACTGCTTGGGGCAGTGGGCGGTGCAACTCTTGCAATTCACCGCCTCACTGCCTGGGGGCAGTGGGCAGTGCAACTCCTCCAATGCACTGCCACACCGCCTGGGGGCGGTGGGCAGTGGAAATCCTGCAATGTGCGGGTGACATTTTTGTGTGTTTTTGCATGCGTGTGCATTTTTGGTGCCGTTTCTGACCCCCACTTGGCGATACTACAGTGAGAAGCCTATGGCAGCTTGGGCCGTCATATTTTTGCACAATGTTCAGATGATCCCGCGCGTGGCATCTAAGCGCTTGGGTTCCATGTACAGCGACCATGGCGGCGCCGTAGACCCCCCAAAGTGATCGCCGTACCGTAATGGGGTGATGGGTGGCACGCACCCCGTTGAGTGTGTGCGGCGGGTGGTCGTCCCCCATACAACGCAAGATCACGGGTCTAGGGGACAAAGTTCCCCGCGATGCCGGTGTTTGTTGCTCGCACGGTGCCTACGGGGGATGGTTGTCCACCATTAAAACATGGGATCACGGGCCGGAGGGGCATAGTGTCCCGCCGTGCAGGTGGTGGCTGCCTATAGGGTGCCTGCGAGGAATGTTTGTCCACCATTAGACGCGGGATCACAGGCCGGGGGAATGAAGACCCCGGTCGTGGGTTTGGTCGCTGCATGTAGGGTGCCCGTGGGGGATGGGGTTCCACTAGACACACTACCACGGGCCGAGGGGACAAAGTGTCCCGCTGTGTAGGTGGCCACTACCCGTAGAGTGCCTGCAGAGGGTGGTTGTCCCCCATTAGAGGTGGGATGATGGGTCAGGAGGAGGGGGTTGTCCTGCCCAATGGGTGGCCATAGCCTGAAGGGCTTTTGACAGGGGTAGCTGCGCCCCATAGTATGCCGGATCACAGGTCGGGAGAGCGGGGGGGGGGGGGGGGCTGCCCCGACTTAACAATGCTCCCCGACCTTAAGGATTTCACGGAGGATGGGCATCCCCCGTTAGACAGGAACACGGACTGGGGAGACATGCCAATGGTCGCTGCTAGGAGGGTGCCCGCTCCACCCCCAGACCGCCTCCTGGGCAGGACTCCCTGTCCCCCTAGCTCGTGGGCCCGCGCATTGCAAGAGTTCCACTGCCCGCCGCCCCCAGGCGGTGTGGTAGTGTAGTGCAGGAGTTGCACTACCCACTGCCCCCAGGCAGTGAGGCGGTGCGTGGCAGGAGTTCCACTGCCCAGTGCCCCCAGGCAATAAGGCAGTGTATTGATGGAGTTGCACTGCCCACCGCCCCCGGGCGGTGAGGCAGTGCGTGGCAGCCCCCGGAGGAAGCCGCTCCCCATCCGGCCACCATGGACGGGACTCTTCTTAGGGTAACCGCCAGCCACCACTCCACAGAAAAGTAATAAGTATACGTGCACCATTCGTCCTCGTTTTCCTCCACGGTGCGCGCCATGTCGGCACATATGACCACGCCTAAGAACTCCTGGTCTCGGCCATGCTCAGGCCTTGGCAAACTCATCCAAAGTTAGAGCGCCGCCGAGGACCACGTTGATGCACTCCCCAAGGTTGTCTTGCCTGCATTACATCACCCTCCTCAGTAATAGTCCTTAAACACCACCTACCTCAGCCTAGGCTAGGAGGAACCAATACTTCGAAGGGGATTTGAACCGCAGCACCGGCACAAATGGGCCAGTGGGCTCTCCGGGGCCGAATGCCGAGCCCACAGCTTTGCAGGCCGGAGAACCCGAAAGAGAGACGGGTTTAGGACGGGTAAGCCCCCTTGTGAACTCCGCCCCGGAGAGGCCCTAAGTGAGGGACAACTTGCCCCCATGGAGGGACACCGGACTCCTTGTGTTACTACACCTGGCGCACGCCCCACCTTGCCGCCCTTTCGGCGGGTGTTCAACCCCCAAGAAGTAAACACGTAGGGTGCTCCCCGCGCATGGTCAACAGGGTGGGGAGCCCCCACATAATTGCGCGGGGTACACGGAAAGGGATGGCAACTCCGGGTGTGAGGAGCACCAAGCACACCCCAAAGACCCGTGAGGAACCCAATGGTGGTCTATTCGAAGGTCGTTCTAATTAGAACAATTAGAACAATTGCACTTTTTGGTTAGACCACCTCTTTGTTCTATCGTGTTAGAACACCGTTAGGACACGTTGTGTCCACTCACGTCACAGGTTGTTTTTGTATGTCTTGTCCTGTTGATGACGTAACCACCCACCTCGTTTTGCTAAGCGGTGGGACCGGCCTGTGGGATGATCGCATTTGGGACCCCGTCATCCCCATGGGCCCACCACCAATTTTTGGTGGCTGCAAAGGTCATCGGTCCATCTATGCACAAGGAGGCGTGGCTGTGCAGCGGCTGCAGCCGGCCCTACCATAGGACCAGCCATTGCAGTTGCCGCACCCCAAGGTGCAGCAGTTGCCCCCCCCCCCCCCCCCAAGCCCTGCCTCAAGGTCATGTGCCGGAAGGGCCTCCCCGCAAGTTCATCAGCCGCCACCCGCCCTCCAAAGCGAAGAAAAGGCGGAGGTTGTGCCCTCCCCTTCCCCTCCAACATGGCGTAGCTGTGCTGCCGGTTGGAGAAGATGACCTGCTGGCAGAAGTGGGTCAACGAGAATCCGGAGGACGCGGAGAGCAAAAAGGAGTTGGGGAAGGCGGAGAAGAAGTTGGCAAAGGAGGTGGCGCCGTGCCTGGCAGAGGGGGTGCAGCCAGAGGAGATCCAGGTCGTGAAGGAGGAAGGGGATGTGAATGAGGAGGAGCCAGAGGAGGAAGCGAAGGAGGAGTCACCGGGGTCAAGGGATGTGGTGCTTGTGGCGGAGGGGGTGCAGCGATGTCGGGCGAGTGAGTGGTTGGCGGGGGTGACGGGGGGGGGGCTGAGGGCGGTTAGGGGTGTGTGCGATTCGCCCTTCAACCAGGACGCCCTGGATGGGCCGTAGCCCCTAGGGCCAGTTGACCCCCTGTTGACTGCCCCGGAGAGCCCGGGGCACACCCTGCGATGGTGCCTCCATGAGGCCCATTGGACATTGACGCAGGACGGTACATGGGGCGTTTAGGGAGGATAGGGTGCATGCATGGGGCTGGGAGGATGAGTGAACCGGGGCGTTTAGGGAGGATAGGGTGCATGCATGGGAATGGGAGGATGAGTGAACCGGGGCGTTTAGGGAGGATAGGGTGCATGCATGGGAATGGGAGGATGAGTGAACCGGGGCGTTTAGGGAGGATAGGGTGCATGCATGGGACTGGGAGGATGAGCGAACCGGGGCGTTTAGGGAGGATAGGGTGCATGCATGGGAATGGGAGGATGAGTGAACCGGGGCGTTTAGGGAGGATAGGGTGCATGCATGGGACTGGGAGGATGAGTGAACCGGGGCGTTTAGGGAGGATAGGGTGCATGCATGGGACTGGGAGGATGAGTGAACCGGGGCGTTTAGGGAGGATAGGGTGCATGCATGGGACTGGGAGGATGAGTGAACCGGGGCGTTTAGGGAGGATAGGGTGCATGCATGGGACTGGGAGGATGAGTGAACCGGGGCGTTTAGGGAGGATAGGGTGCATGCATGGGGCTGGGAGGATGAGTGAACCGGAGCGTTTAGGGAGGATAGGGTGCATGCATGGGGCTGGGAGGATGAGTGAACCGGGGCGTTTAGGGAGGATAGGGTGCATGCATGGGACTGGGAGGATGAGTGAACCGGGGCGTTTAGGGAGGATAGGGTGCATGCATGGGAATGGGAGGATGAGTGAACCGGGGCGTTTAGGGAGGATAGGGTGCATGCATGGGAATGGGAGGATGAGTGAACCGGGGCGTTTAGGGAGGATAGGGTGCATGCATGGGGCTGGGAGGATGAGTGAACCGGGGCGTTTAGGGAGGATACCGGCAAATGACCTTGAGGCAGGGCTTGGGGGGCGGGGGGGGGGGGGGGGGGGCAACTGCTGCGCCTTGGGGGGCGGCAGTTGCAATGGCTGGTCCTATGGTAGGGCCGGCTGCAGAATCGCACACGCCCCGAGCCGCCCTCACCCCCAGTCACCCTTGCCAACCACTCACTCGCCCGACATCGCTGCACCCCCTCCGCCGATAGGGTGCATGCAGTGTTGCAGTGTGCTGCAATAGTGTCACTACTCCCTGCCCATGGAGTGTGGTAGTATACAACAGGAGCACACTGCCCCCTACCCTCTATATCTTTAGTGCTGCCGTGCGCTGGCAGTAGCGAGCAGGCCCAGAGCACAACGGTGTGAAGGCTGAGAGGGGGGGGCACAGCACCAGGGCAACCCCAAAGGCAGGAAGGCCCAAGCGATACACACGAGGCCACCTCTCCAAGCGGACTGGGCAGACGCCTCCAAGTAGACAGCCGACGCCAAGACCACGGGGCCTATGACGGCGGCCCCATGGCAGAGCAGTGGGCACCCTGTGGACAGGGCTTCCGGCCACTTTTAAACTTAAGGTTCAGGGCCCACCCGTTTTGCATTTTCCTGTGTTCAAGACATCGCGGCCTTTGCCTAACAGTGCACCAGCACAGCAGGCCCGACCGAGACGGCGGGTACAGCACCGGTACAACAGCCCCGACCAAAGCGGCGGGCCACGCACCAGCACCGCACGCCCGACCATGCCAGCGGGCCCTCAGCACACCACACCACATCACACTGCATTACACCACATCAGCCTGCACCACACTACACCACAGCACACTACACCACTGCCGAGGGATACAGCAATGGACAGGGGTAGGCACAGGGGGATGTAGTGTTTGTCATTGTGTTTGCAATGCAGGACTGATTCCAGCATCTCTCCTCTTGCTGCCGCAGGTGAGGCCATATATAGCCCAGATGGAGGGACTGGAACGTGAGTGCAATCTGCTGCAAGTAGAGACCCCAATGTTTGTGTCAGCAGAGCTGGTGGACCCTGAAGACTTGATGGTGGATGATGAGGACTTGGGAGACGAGGTGTGGGCTCAAAGTCCTGATATATCTTTCTTTGAAGCTGAGTCCCAAACGTGGCTAGAGTAATGGGGGCTTAAACTTAAGTACCAGGGCCTGCCTTGCAGACTGTTGCGACGTACATCGTTGCACAACAACCCCAGACCCCCCCCCCCCCACCCCTTTCATCCCCCCCCCCACCTCAAAAAATCAAGCTCGCCTTTGGAAGTAATGGCAATTTAGGGTATGGGGTTGGGCAGCCCCCTCTGCTACCTTAAGAGCTGCAAAGTAACTGCGGCCCAATGTATTGCTCAGCAGCTGTCCACAATGTGAAGTGTCTTGTCCACAAAACTCGAACGTGTGTGTTTGGCCACAGATCGAAATTGATCCGTTTGTTCTTTTTGTGGTCAACCCCCCCCCCCCACCTCCTCTTCCCACAATGTGAGGCTGTTAGACCAAGTGCAGCTGTGAATGCCATGTGCCATGTATCCCCATTTGGTGGGAAAGGATTGCCATAGCATACCCCAGCGTATGAAGTTTGGCGCTGGTAACATGCAAGGCCATCCCCCTTGTGAAGTCATCATTTTGGGAGATACAATTATCCCCCAATGAATTTTTCCATTTGGACCCCTCCCCCCCTTCCTCCCCCCCCCCCCTGACACCCGGTGTGTGTTTGCGGGGGCGGGGACGGGTCACAATTTGGTTGGCCTTTGGCGAGCACTAGGCATGGATCCAAGAACCTGGTCCCATTGGATATTTTTTTTCCATCTGAACCCCTTACGGCCCAAAAAGGCCCCCAGAAGCTCCAAATGCCGACAACCACAAACCAAGAATAGGCCATATCTTTGGCTGCATGGCTCAAAATGCGATTCCGAGGGCACCTACTCCACCCGCAACCCCCCACTTTTTGTGGTTTCCACCCCTCAGAATTGCCCAAACGGACGCCTACACCCCAATACCTAGGCCCGGTCCTGGGGTCTATCTCTGGGTATGCGAGACTGACCCCCTGTGGGGCCACACCAATGAGATGGATGGGGGATGTGGATGGGGGATGTTGTGTTGCTACGGCAACAAAAGGTTGCTTGCTTCCTGCATTGCCTAGGGGTGGCCATGGCCCAGTTGATACACAACGATACACGGCGATGCACGCAATCACAGATAATTCCACAGATAATGGCCTGCGTGCAGTTGGCTAGAAAATGTGATTTTTGGGTGTCCTCTGATGACTGCTGGATTGCTTGGGTCCAGCTTAGGTCATCATTTGTGGACAACAGAAGTACGTGTACATCCATGGGGACTCTTGTAGCACTATTTCACAAAAGAGTACCCAACCCGCCCCCAAAGGAGGTACCACAACATGAAGGCCTAAAAAAAAACGCCATCAGAAACAACAATAGCTAAACACCATGGCATCCAAATGATGACACAAGCTTGGACCAAGGCAATGCGGCGGTAAACACCGAAAACTGCGAACTTTCAACCAACCCATGCTGGGCTGAAAATGGCTTGCTTCTGACAGATGTGGCCCTATCCTAGGGACATTGGGGGATTTCCAGAGATGTAACCCAGGACCCCAGCATTGGTTACAGGCTTCATATACAAGAAAAAGTTCATTGGGAGGCAGGTTCGGCTTGAGGCATAGTGGCCACAATAGGACATTCATCTTTTGCTGACCATAGTGCCAATAAACTAAAAGTGCCGCCTACAATGGACACTACTAGGAGGGCCTACTTGCTGAAGGCATAGAATTTCGCAATCCAAAATTTTTGATCTTGTGACTACCACATAAAGATCAAACACCACATGTACAGCATGTTTTGCGCCTTCTTTATGTGTTTTGACGTCTTTTGGCCATTGGGTGGGTGGGGACGTCCCAGTGGCCATTGGGTGGGAGGGATTGGTACACAACCTACTGTAGTTTTTCACCCCCAAACGACTCAGCAATTGAAACTCTTCAAACCAATTTTTTTTTGATACAGTGACCACCTAAGATGATAAAGTATCGCATATACAGCGTGTTTTAGGTCTTATCTGTGTGTTTTTCACTACAGTTGGGTGGGTAGGTGGGCGCTCCGCAAGGGGCTGGTACACAACCTGCTTGTTTAGTTTTCACCTTAAACAGCTTAAAAATAAAAAAATCCTAAACAAATTTTTCCCAATATGGTGACCATCCATAATGATCAAATGCCACACGCACAGCATGTGTTAGGCCTTCTTCACAGCTTTTTCCCAATGCACATGTTGGTAGATATTTTGCCTTTCATTTTGGGAAAACAGCAATTTTCACAGACTTGAGAAAAAAAATTGATTTTGTGGTAGCAAACTGAGGCATACAACTGAGTCCCCACCATGTTCCATGTCCCCAGGTGCTCCCCAACCGTCTGCGAGGTGCCTTGACAAAGGTGCCTGCGGAGCCAATAGGTTTGATGATAGCCTTTCGATTGCAGCGTTAGGCATCATACACCCCATTGTATGTCTGTCGTGATGGACATAAGAAGCGTGTCTACTTTGGCATTGCGCCACAACAGGCAGATAGACAAAAACACACACCAACCCCGGGGGGGGGGGGCGACTCCGCGGGTCCTAGGACGCCAACTACCCCTGCGCCCCCCCCCCCCCCTAGGGGCCTCCAGCCAACAGTTAGTTGGGGGGGTAGTCGGCGTCCAGAACCGAGGGGTCGCCCCCCCCGGGACACCAACCTACTGACCTATAAATAGACAGCCAAGGAGCATGCACAGATGAGGTATCCTTGCCTTCTGCAGAAACCCCAAAACTTTGCACCTGCTAATGCAACCGCAACCCCTGCATCAGGATGACGACTTCGATGACTTCGAGGGTGAGACTAAAAAGAGCAAAAAGAAGGTGAAGAAGAAGAATGGCAAGGCACAAGAGGAGGAGGATGAGGAGGCAGACGGCAAGAAGGAGAATTTCTTCGAAGGTGAGGACTTTGTCAATTACGAAGTCCGCAAGCTGCCAGTGATCACTTTGGCGGCGGCCACGCAGGTCTATGAGTGCTACAAAGACCCCAAGTCCGGTAAGGTTGTCCACGGTGATGCAGAGGTGGCAGGCGTCATGGGGCACATGTGGCGCCTGGCGATGTTGCCCACGGGCGAGTGGGTGATTGCAGACATCTCCTTTGGGTCGCGCTCTGCTATGGAGTAAGTGAGACAGAGCCGGTGATAATGGACTGATACTGCAGGAACATAAGGCGGCTGCTGCCTAACCAGTGCATTGCAGGTCAGGCGCGGCGCTATCCCCCTCTGTCTGTCCGACGACGTTGAACTGACCCACCAGGTTGCGTTGAATGGCCCTTGTGGAACCATCACTGGGCTGCAGTGCCAGTTTCAAGGAAAACTCTTTTGGCATTGACAATGGGTGGGTCCCACCAACCAAGCACCGGGGCTGAGAAGGTATTGACTGGCCGGTCCTCGTCAATTATCCGCCAGTGAATCAGTAAGCGTCAACCCCGTCGCTGCCTCAGTTACCCTGTTTCTTCCCTCAGGTAAAAATGTCCCCCTTGACTGTCCCATATAAAACGCAGACACAATCCTTTGCGGAGCATCTGTTGAGCTTTGCATGCACGGTGCTTCAGATTTTTACCCTTCTTGCAGGAATTCCCAGCCAAGGTAAGCTTGGGCGATACCTGCTTCTGGAGGGTCGGTGACGGGTCCGGCCACAAAAAGAATCGGGGGCTTTGTTTGTGAACCCTGAGCTGTACAGTGTATCCTCCGATGCCTCTGTAGCAGGGCAGCAGAAGGCTCTACAACACTGTGTTGTGCCAGGAAGAAGGGCGCTGAACAAAATTCTTGAATCAAACGCCCAAGTTTCAGTCGCTGGTTGCTTACAGTGCTGATGGACAGTCAACACTTTCAGTGACGTTCTCTCAACCTCCTGCTACACACAACGTTGCATACTGGCAAGCAGTAGCTGGAGAAGTCGCCCCCTTTGCGAACCCCGATGCTGATGCCTGAACCTTGGGCCCGACGACCAAAGGGGCTTCTAGTAAATGACTTACATGCTGACCAAAGACACTGCCAAGAATATCAAACACAGAATGAAACAAGGGCTTTCTGCAGATTACATACTGCTTTCACTGTTATTTCATGCCCTGAGACTGGCAGACAGCCTGGGGTTCCGAGTGTGCCTTACAGAAGGTTTCTGGGATTGATTGTTGGGACTCATGTCAGGTTTGCGTGAGATTGTGCAGGTTTGTTTGGGAAGGTTGATGTTAAAGTGGCATGGGCTTGTTGTGCAGCCTGGATGGGAAGATTCTGGGATTTTGTGTGAGATTCATGTCGGAGTTGTGTGAGATGGTTGTTGGATTTGAATGGGATTGACGTGGGCTGCACACTCAACCGTTCCCAAGTGCCTTCCAGGGGGCTATTTTGAGACGATGATTCCCCTGACTCCTGGGGTCCAAATTGCCGCTCTATGGACGTGCATCTATCATAATCATTTTCACCTGCCAACACCCCCCCCCCCCCCACCCACCCACCTCCCCACTTCAAGGAGCCAGATTTCCCCCTTTGCTTCTTCTGTTGAGCACTGTCTGTTCATAACAGCCTGAAGTCGCTTAGAACACGGTCCAATAGCCAGTCTTTTGGGACTTTTTGTTGACCGCGTTGATGGTCAGCGGATGGCACTTTACACAATCTACAGCAGTTGTCGCTCTGGGACGCGGCAGAGCTCAGCAGTATTTTTGGTTCCTGCCGACCGTTTTGATCTCCAACCATGAACCCCCCAGCTCCCCCCCCCCCAAAAAAGAACTTGCTGCCCAACCAATGACTGCGTGGACATGGCTCTTGGCTTTCTTCTGCTATTCGTCCTGGTTTTTTTTTTTTTCAGAACATCACATGAACTGCAGGAAGGAGGAGGTTTAGTGTCCTGTCGGTCAGCCCCACCCCTGTCCTGTGTATTCGGTGTGTTGTGGGCCGTTCCCGCTGGATGCCCCCTCATGTCCTGCTGTGTGGTCCCGGGCGTGCTCCTGGGTTGCCCTTTCAAACCCAGTCATTTAAAACCAACGACAGGCTGACTGCCGCTTTGCACAGAACAATTGATGCTCTGAACTGTTACAGGTTTGGCACATAGGGTTACCGTGACCGTCGCCTGATTTCTGTTTGGAGGGTATTTCCCTATTTTTCTCTCGCTTTTGTTGTCTCTATGGGTTTTTGCCGACACACGCAGTTTGGTGTTGGCACTGAACTGCAAGCGGTTCACGGCTAGTCGTCGGTGTTTGGGTCAACTGACATTTACGCTCAAACGCCAACAGTTGGCATGCCAAATGTCACAGCTCAGAACAATTGTTCTAGTTAGTGTGGAAAGTTTCAATTTTTGTCAGGTTACGAGGCGATGGTGGCTGTAGCCCACTGAAGCCTGGCAGAGCAGGCTTAGTGTGCATGCATTGCATCACGAACTGTGATGTTGCCGCTGATCCTCTTGGCTCTAAGTGGCACCACATGGCAGTCGGCACTGAAGTTTTGGCTTGTGGGGCCAAATGTGTTCGTTCTGGAATAGGGTGGGCCAAGGGCAGAGCTAGAGCCTGAGGATCAGTGGAATGTGGGGTTTTCAGAGGTTAGATGGATTTTGTGATCCGCCCTATGCAACGGCAATCCAGCCCCAAAGACGTTTGACAAATGGATAGCAAAGCACACTGGCATTTCTCATGGAGGTGCATGCGGATTTTAATGATATCTTTGTGAATACCACTGCAAAGAACATTCACTTCATACAATTCAGCAAGAAGTTGCCGGATTTCTGTCCGTGTCCTGCAACCTGCACCCGTGAATTGGTCCCCCAGGCTTCTGCATTCCGTATGGTCCTCCGCCTACCCTCTTCTCTGTCCCTCTAAGGTCGACGCCAGCGGACGGCACCCGCCCCCCAAGCGCGGATCCACCACCACGTAGACCGCCCTGAACCGGTTCCAGTGGGCTCATCAGGCACCACTTTGTTTTTGCTTGCAAAGACAAAGGACAGGATTGGATGCCCAGCCGGCCCCTGATGGCTGGGAGGGGGGAGGGTCCCCTGCCCAGGACACAGGACACAGGGCACAGGAGTGGGGGAGGGTGCACGCAGCTTAGACTCCCTGACGAGGTCACGTGGCTCAGCCATCATAGCGCTGGACCCAAAGAGGCCGAGTTCGAGTCCCGGATGGGGCAGAAGTGATACGCCGTCCCGGTCGCTGGGATCCCAAGTGACCCCCCAGCGCCGGAAGGGACCCAGTGCACTGGTGCCTGCGGATCTCCAGGGTATGTGACGCCCACACCGGGGGAAGGGGAAGACCATGGTGCCATAGCGCTTGCACACGAATGTGTCGTGCTGATGGACGCCCTTATGGAGAGCCACGAACCAGCTTTGTTTCAAACCGCCATTTAGTCCTGAGGGTAGTAGACGGTGGCTTATGTCTGGCAGCCGTGCAGCTATGCCAGGGCAGAAGCCACTGTAGGAACAGTAGCTTGGAAGCGGCATTATCAGAGTGGGCAAGGGTGGTCACGAAGCGATTTTTGAAGCACGGGCGCCGGACAGCTGCGTATGGAGGTGCGTCAATGTGGGAGGCGCATTCGGTGCTCATGGGTGCAATAATTGCATACACTTCCAAGATGCGCCCTAAGGAGCCTGGGTGTCAGATCAAGAATGATCTGTTGCAAATCCCAGGTGCCAGGGGCAACGAAAAATTTACATATAGAATGAAGATTCGTTTCTCCCAATCCATTGGCGATAGCTTTAGACTCTTTGGTATAACACAAGTGTGCAACGGCCTGTCCATCTTCGTTGTAGGGATCCCAATTTTTGTTAATGACTCCAACCAACGTTTGCGCACATTTGGCATCTCTATGCACGAATAGGGCGGTAACATAGATAAACACACTTGGGATAATTGGGACTCATCAATGTCCATCTCCATATAATCGATTTGGATTCGTACCAAACGGGGCTTTGGTTTTCCATCAAACTCTTGGCGGATTTACCCATTTGTTTGTTAACATTTTTCTCCTTGCCCTTGTCATTACGAAGCCTTCGTGGCGTGGGCCGTTCATCTTGTTCACTTCCATCACAATCCTCATCGCTTTCTTCGTCACCATCGGAGATTTTCGTCCATCTTTTGTCGTTTGATACACTTTGCTTTTTAGCCTTTGACCTCGTGCGTATCTCTTCATCACTCGTCTCGTCCGCACTCTCATTGTTCTTGTGGCCCTGGTATTGCCGGGTTTAGACTCATGGTCATACTCCTCACTTGTTTCATCGGATTCCGCGGGCGAGGAGTCATCATTCTTTTCATTGCCCAACGGTCCAAAACACAGAAAGTGCCGAATCGTTGGAGCGTGAAAAACAAGAGGTGACTATCAATGGAAGGCTTTGCGGCTTGAAAAGGAAGAAGACCATTGCCAAAGTGTACGACAGAAAATTGCCAAAAGATTCGGTTATTTTGAGTTCCGGGTGGCCACCGAGCACGACCGTTGGCAATCTTCTAGCGTATGCCAAAACGAACACCATGGGTTTCAAAGGAGTGGTCCCATACTTCCCAAAGTTTTGCACAACGGAACCCACTCCGCCTTAGTTTGGATACCCCACTAAACCAATATTGTACTATGTTTGCTATGTGGCGTAGCGGTCCTCAAGCGGACCAAAGAGCATCTCTGGTATACGCATGTGAACTATGGGCAATTGCCTTGTCCCGTGTTTAACAGGATCCACCGTATCATATGCTAGGGCTTTGCAACAATAGATACCTGACGGAAGGAGAGTCAGTAATCAATGGTGCAGATCATGCACCACTCCACGTCCGTCAAGGCGAGAGGGAAGCACCACGCCATTGGGTTATGGACCCGGTCATGTCGTTGAGACGGATGTAGCTCCTCCTGGAAAGGTATTGAGAGATGTCCGAGGCGATGTCACGTAGTGGTAAAACCATGCCTCCCATCTTGGGTACACTATGGGCATGATCTTAGTAGCGGGCTTGCACACCACCATACAAAGGGTAGGCTACAACACGGCGTGGGGCTTTGGGCGTAGCCTGCAGCATCATGCGACCTATGAAAAGAACTTTTGAAGCACCCTACAAGACGATTAGGTCATCCTCCAACAGAGGAATATGGTCTCGGCTCAAGCCACTGCGCCCACTGATGCGTTGTGCAATAAATTGAGATGCCGTGGTGGACACGGGGCGCATTTTTCCACCAGCCCAACGCGGGTCTTTTTTTTGGGGGGGCGGACCCCCGAGAAGGCAACAGCGATCTAGCCACATCTAACTTTTTATCTCTTTTGGGGACCCCCGAGAACATGGGGATTAGGTAGCATTTGCGCCCGATTCCCGGCCCCCGAGCAAGGAAGGGTGATGCAAGCACTTCTGCTTTTGTCCCCTCCGTCAGGGACCCCGACGAAGATTAAAGTGAGGTAGCGAATCCGCCCAGTTTTGGGCCACTAGGGGTGATGCAGCCACTTGTGATTATGTCCCCTTTTCCTTGATTGAAGGGGCTACGTAGCTGTTCCACCCACTTCTGGTCCCCCGAGAAGGCACACCTAACGCGGCCATTTCTGATTTTACCTTTGTTCTCCGGACTCTCCAAGAAGGTTAAGGGGTTTTGCAGCCATTCCACCCCCTTTTTGGCGCCCGAGAAGCCAACGGTGGTGTTGCCGCTTCCAATTTTGTCTGCTTTTTCGAGGACGCCCGGGAACATAGGGGTCACATAGCATTTTCGCCCATTTCTTTGCCAACGAGAAGGTCATGGTGATGCAACTACTTTCGATTTTGTCTCCTAGGTTAGCTTTTTCGGGGAACCCTTGTGAAGACGAGGGTTGGGTAGCAATTCCACCCAATTTTGGGCGCCAAGGGGTGTTGTAGTTGCTTATTATTGTTCTTCTTGCTATTCTGCGGACCCCCGAGATCACGGGGGCTACGTAGCTATTCCGCCCACTTTTGGCCCCCGAGAAGGCAGGGCTGATGTAGCCACTTTTGATTTCATTTCCGTTTGTGCTGAACCCCCAAGAACGCATGGGTCGCCTAGTTGTTGCGCCCCCTTTTTGGCCCCCAAGAAAGCAAGGGTGATGTAGCCACTCCTTATTTTCCCCTTTTTTTTGGCGACCCCTGAGACAATGGAGGTTACGTTGCATTTATGCCCTACTCCAGGCCCCCAAGATGGCAAGGGTGCTAGAACCACTTCTGTTTTTGCCCCTTTGCTTGGCAACCCTTGAGAAGACAAGGGTTGGGTAGCAATTCCACCCAATTTTGGGTGCCGAGGGGTGATGCAACTGCTTGTGATTTTGTCCCCTAATCTAGGGACCCCCTAGATCGCAGGGGTTATGCAGCTATTCCGCCCACTTTTGGGCCCCCCATTAGGCAGGGCTGATGTAGCCACTTCTAATTTTATCTCTTTTTGTGCAAAACCCCGAAGACTGGTGGTGTTGCGTAGCCGTTCCTGCCCCTTTTCGGCCCCCAAGAAGGCAGTGGTGATGTAGCCACTTCTTATTTTTTCTCTTGTTTTGGCGAACCCTGACAAAATAGTGGTTACGTTGCATTTATGCCCTAGTCCCGGCTCCGAAGATGGCAAGGGTGCTAGAACCACTTGTGTTGTTGCCCCTTTGCCGGCCAACCTGTGAAAAGATGAGGGTTGGGTAGCAATTCCACCCAATTTAGGGCGCCGAGGGGTGATGCAGCTGCTTGTGATTCTGTCCCCCATTCTGGGGACCCCCGAGATCGCAGGGTTTATGTAGCATTCCGCCCACCTTTGGGCCCCCCAGAAGGCAGGGCTGATGTAGCACCTTCTGATTTTATCTCCTTTTGTGTGGAACCCCAAAGAACGTAGGGGTTGCGTAGCCGTTCCGCCCCCTTCTCGGCACCCAAGAAGGCAAGGGTGATGTAGCCACTTATTATTTCTTCTCTTTTTTTGGCGACCCCTCAGAAAATAGAGGTTACGTTGCATTTGAGCCCTACTCCTGGCCCCCAAGATGGCAAGGGTGCTAGACCCATTTCTGTTTTGGCCCCTTTGCCGGGCAACATCGAGAACGTAGGGATTGGGTAGCAATTTTGCCCAAATGTCGGCCCCCAAAGAGGCAAGGTTGATGCCACCGCCTTTGATTTCTTCCCCTTTCCTAACACCCACTAGAACACAGGAATATGTAGCAGCACGCCTATTTTTGGGCCCCTGATAAGGCAAGGGTGATGGTGCAACATGTGATTTTGTCCCCTTTTCGCGAGACCTCCGACAACGTTGGGGTTAGGTAGCAATTTGACCAAGTCCGGGCCCGCGGAAGCGCATGGGAGATGCAACCACTTCTATTCCGCAACGGATTAGGATCCGGCTGCTGCCAACACAAAATTATATGAGAGATTCTTTTAAACAATTTTCACATTTTTGACATTAATCAGGCCGCCCTCGAAGAACGCCTTCGTTGTAGTGGTCTTGCTGTAAACTTGCGGGACAAAAAGGCACATGCCACATCTCTCCTTGGTCCGCCACTTGGCGTGTTGTTTGCACACATTTTGTCTGGCGCAACACATTGTCATATGCATTCTAAACAAGACTTCCTTCGCTTCACGGTTGGCAGTGCACAAACACTAATTGTCGGCCCAGGATGAGAAGGAGGCAACGATTCGCGGGATACAGTTAGCTATGTGCTGGATGGGCTCTTGTGATCCTTCAAGCGTGGTGCAAAATCTTATTCTGGCATCCTCTCTCAAATCATCTAAAAAAGTTTTCGGATGTGGTCTCAGATGTAATTCCACATGAATCTGTGGCAACACATACGTGGAGACAAACAAGTGCCTCTAGGCAATTGGGAATGGGGTTTGGTTAAAAGTCACATTTTTGCGCCGTCCACACAGTCCGAGTAAGAAGAAGTCAGTGCCATGTCTTTCTTGGAGGGCTTGATCCAGGCCAAGCCCCCCTTAAAACCCTTTTGTCGATGCTAAGACTAACTTAAGTATTTTTATCACTCTTTTGAAGCTTTTAGTACACTTTCTCAAGGTAACTAGGGTTATGACCCTAGCCCCCCATGAAGTTCACCCCTACCACTCAACTGAGCGGAGGTATCTTCCTTCATGGAGGATATACCGAAATAAAATAGGCATTTCATGCTTTAGGCCTTGGAGGTTAAGCCTAGTGGTCTCCCACCCCAAGACCCCTATACTCAATTGTTTCTACCACGTATTGTGGTTCTACTTTTTAACTGTTTCTGAATTCAGTTCCTTGGCCAAGTCATAATTTGTGTCTGGCCTAACTCCTTTGCCCCATATTCCTAACCAACACCATTTCATCCAAAAGAGTGCACATGAAGTGCTTGATGCTAACTTGGAGCCTAGAGTCAGGCCAATTTTCACATGAAATCTTTTGTACTATCCATTTGTGATTGAATCTTTGTATTTATACCTGCTTTGTCTATCTGCAGCCCTTCTGTGTTACACTGGATTTCAAACTATTCATCGATTCGATCCACATCCTGTTCTTGCTCTACTTGCTCCTTTGGTTTTGGGATTTCACCATCAAAAACCTGCAAGATTTCATCAAAATCTATAGGGCACTAATCAAGGACATCTTTCCGGTAGCAGAGGCAAACCCTGAGAACCTTTCGAACTGACTCTGAGCAGAAGCACAAGAAAAGCACACTGAAAAGCACATTGAACATGTCCACTCAACTGTCCTCGCGAACTTGGCCGATCAGAAGTGTACAAGTACAACTTGGCAGTGTAGCCCACCCAAAGAGTGAACCGCCACTCAGAGCAGCATCTGGGTCTCAAGAAGATCCAGAGCACAGAAGGGCGAATCTAAATCCGCCCAGAACAACCCCATTAACCATGGAAACCTTAGCGGCCCATGGTGAGGACAGCCTGCAAAGGCTCCGCAGGCGTGTCGAAGCCTGCATCGCCCGGTCGGCCTGTCCGGCCTCGTCTTCCACCGTTCTTGGAGGTGGTCCTGAAGAACAAGAGGACCTACGAAGGAGGATGGACGAGTTCATGCTCCACGAAGAGTGCCACAAGTCCACCGTAGGAGAAGATGGAGAAATACCTCTCTTCCTTTATTCTGGGCCATCTACAGACATGGCGGACACAGTATCACTACCGAGACGACCAAGAGTACACGAGCACCCGAGACCATGGCATCCAGACCTGCCGATAACTTCAATGGCTCCTGAAAAGAGTCTGGATCCTCTTCGCCCAGAGCCCACCTATGGGGCTCTGGATCGCACGGCCGAACTTTTGGCCAAACTTCTATCCGGATCGGAAGACCCGGATGTGACAGCTCTGTCAGAGGCTGTCAAGGCTAAATTGGGTATGACTGAACCCTTACCCAAGCCAGCGTTACTCTCACTCACCTTCACCCGGATTGGGCACGTTGGCTGATGATCTCAAAAGATCAAGGGTGTCCAGGTTGCTACCCAAGGTCACTTGCCCCAGCCCTTTTCATCCTCGCGTTAGGACAGTCCCAATTGCTGAACTACAGGACGTGCCGGTGACGGAGACTGAGAAAAGAGGGCTGTCAGCCCTGGCACCTCTTGCCGGCGTATCTCCTTCTCCTTCTGGCCTAACCCCGGGGGGTGGGAAGATGGGCAGACCTATTGCCCAGGCGAACATCCAGCTAGAACTGCCGGAGTTCGACCCGACAGATCTGCCTGAATGGGCAAAAGAATTTGCTGAGTTTCTTTTGCTCACTGGCCAATCCCATGTGGATTTGGCCATCAAATGCTCACTGCTGAAACGCTCATGCAAAAAGAAATTTTTGCAAAAACAGGTGAAACAGATTGTGAAAACCTGTTCAATCTCGGCAGAGGTACTCCAAAGACTGGAGAAAACATTCCCAGTCTATGAGACTGACCTCAGTGTGCGCACACAGATAGAGGAGTTACCTATGCTCCCTGAGTTTCCTTCCGCTGTGCGAGTCTCTGAATGCGTGTGCGACCTAGAGTATATGTTTTCACGGATGAACGTGGGCTCCTATGGAGCCACTGAGCCCCACCTGTGGCTCATGAGTAAGATCCCCCAACGTACGTGGGATGACTGCCGCGCTACCTCTGAGAGGAAAAGCCGGACCCACTCGTACGACGAGCTGGTGGACCTGCTGATTGAGCTGGCTCTTGAGAGGGAGAATGACTGCCACATGGAGAAATTCCTCAAGAAGCACCTGGGTCGAGGTGGTACCCCTACCCCCGAACGTGGCGAAGGGAAAGGGCCTAAAAATCCCGCTAACGCCAACCAGGGAGGTGGTAAAGGAAGGGGTAACCTACGTGCCATGAATGAGGTTAAACCTGATGCAGGTACACCCCCACTGTTCTACTGTAAACCTGTCAATGACAAGGGGGGACCCTGTCATGCCCCTGACTGCGACCACCACAGTAGTTGTGTGCTACAGATGAAACGACGGCAGCACTCCAAGGATGGGAAAACTGTGACCCATCAAGATCATTTCAGGTGTACCATCACCTGTGGCTATTGTGGCAAACGTCGTCACTGCGAGGACGAATGTCACATAAAGAAACGCAAGAGTGATAAACTCAAGCGGCAGGAGGCTGAACGCCAGAAGACCCAGACACCCACCACAAATCCCCAAAATGGGGATAAAGGTTGGAAAGGAGGTGGCAAGGGGGGTGGCAAAGGTGGACCCCGTAACCCCCAGAGGCGCTCCTCAGCGCCCGCTGCTACTCCCCCTCCTGCCGAAGGTGACCCCAAGAAGCGCCCACAGGGGGAAAACGCTTCCCCTGAGGGGAATAACTCCAAGAAGAGGCGACTGGCCTGGATGGCCAAGTCCCTCATGGCTGCAGGGGTGGATGTCAAGTTCCCTGTTGAGGAGTAGGGGGGCGGCTCCGAAGAGGAGGACTTGGTTTTCTGGATTCTCGTGAAAATCGGGGATCAAGTTTTTTCGAGCGGTGCTTGACACCGGTGCAACACTTTCCATAGTGGCCCGGCGCCTGCTAAAGACTTTCAAGAAAACTAAGACCGTGGCCATAAGAGTAGGGGATGGGCGTGCCCACAACCCAACCTCAGGTCCCACCTCCCTAGTGGCACACAGATATGGGGGCTTGAACACAACTAACCCTAACCCTAATCAAGACCGAATATTGTGACCGAGCTGGTGGGGGAGGGAACATCAGCTAAGACTAGTGAGGGACATCAAGAATGATTCACACATTGATGGCTCCTGACAAAGTGAAATCAGCTTGCAAGTGAACCCCATCACCACGAGGCCCACTTTCAAGGCTTTTTGGACGTTTGAGGGGCCAAAATGCCCCAAAATGGGGTCAAAATGGGCTCAAAATGGGCTCATTTCACCCGTTTGCGCACCCCAAATGGTCTAGGATGAGGTTTGGAAAAATGCGTTTTTGACCCATTTCGACCCATTTTTGGTCCCAAAACAGCCCATTTTCAAGGCATTCTGGGATTTTCGGAGGACCAAAATGGGCCACCACAAACTCAAAACGGTCGCAAAACACTTGTTTTAGCGCCGCACATGTTCTAGGATCATTTTTCAGAAAAATCATCTCTTTGCCCCTACTCGAGCCTGTTGACCCATTGTACACCCATTTCGGCACCCACCTGTTTGGGCTTGAGCTTGCAGCTTGCCGCAGCCTAGTGGGCCTAGGTGTTGAGGTCTAGGCGTCCGTTTGGGCAATTCTGAGGGGTGGAAACCACAAAAAGTGGGGGGTTGCGGGTGGACTAGGTGCCCTGGGAATCGCATTTTTAGCCATGTAGCCAAAGATATGGCCTCTTCTTGGTTTGTGGCTGTCGGCATTTGGAGCTTCTGGGGCTTTTTTGGGCCGTTTCCGGGACATATCAAGGAGTTAGAGGGCCGCAAAGGGCTCGTTAACACGGGGAGTCAAGCGGCACGTGTAGTGTACCCACCGTTTCCCTTCGTTTGGCAGTTTTGAATGTGGTCAAAGGGTTTTTTTGGCCCAAAAATGGCTGTTTTTTGGTCCTAAACTGCAGTTTTTGAAACTCAGATTCGCCACTTGCGAATCCTGTTCCCGGCCGCCACCGTTGAGTTTCCTGCTCAAACTTTGTGTGATTGCACCTCACACCCATAGGTATCATGCACCAAAATTTCACTTTAATCCGAAGCACCACGACGGAGGTATGGTTTTTGCCCATTTCGCGCGTGCTGCTTGCTTGCTGCTTGCTGCTTGCTTGCTGCTGCTAAACCTGGTAGGTCCACCCTAGACACTAAAAAGGGTTATAAAACCAAGACTGGTTCCACCAGCTCGGTGACCCTAACTCTAATTTGTGGGTTGTGTTCAAGCCCCCATATCTGCTTGCCACTAGGGAGGTGGGACCTAAGGTTGGATTGTGGGCACGGATTGAGTGTCTCTTGCCATAAGGCGCCCTCAACCCAATCAGTTGCCTAACCCACGTGTCAATGTGTACATATGCCCTTGTTGTACATACCTTCATTTGTGTTTGCAGAGTGGCAAGGATTCTAGAACGCGCTGTTGTATGAGGATGCCCTGAGCGACCAATGCTTTGCCTACGCTTGCGCATCCGGGCCAACATGACTCGTCGACCCAAGGCCCCCCACGTTAACACGTCAATAGTTGGGTGTGTAGGGAATCTTGCCGTGTGCATGGCGCTATGGGCCGTTGGTCCAGTGGCTTCATGCAGAGTCGGTGAATGGGAGCGCTTCGCAGCGAAGGCAGTCCCTCATTTAAGGTCGTGTGCTCCTTCGTGATATCCTCCTTCTTCAGCATTCCCTTTATCTTTGCCTTCAACTGTGGTAACACTCAACCCTTCGAAGGAAGCACCCAAGCCGCCCCTGTTCAGCGACTTGTCGTGCACTCCCGTGCCATTTAAAGGCATCAGGTTAGGGTTAGGGTCACCGAGCTGGTGGAACCAGTCTTGGTTTTATAACCCTTTTTAGTGTCGAGGGTCGACCTACCAAGTTTAGCAGCAAGCAGCAAGCAGCAACAAGCAAGCAGCAGCACGCGCGAAATGGGAAAAAATCAGAACTCCGTCGTGGTGCTTCAGATTCGGCTGAAATTTTGGTGGATGATACCTATGGGTGTGAGGGACAACCACACAAAGTATGAGCCAGAAACTCAACGGTGGCGGCCGGGAAGGGGATTTGCAAGCGGCGGACCTTAGTTTCAAAAACTGCAATTTAGGGCCAAAAACAGCCATTTTTGGGCCAAATCAGCCCTAGAACCCATTCAAAACGGCCAAACAAAGGCAAAGTGTGGGTACACTCCATGTGCGGCTTGACTTTCCTGTGTCAACGAGCCCTTTGCGGCCCTCGAACTCCTCCATATGTCCCGGAACCGGCCCAAAAAGACCCCCAGAAAGCGCCAATTTTTGTGCAAATCGGCTGGCGAAAGCCACAAACCAAGAACGGGCCACATCTTTGGGTACATGGCTCAAAACGCGATTCTGAGGGCACCTAGTCCACCCGCAACCCCCCACGTTTTGTGGTTTCCACCCCTCAGAATTGCCCAAACGGACGCCTAGACCCCAATACCTAGGCCCACTAGGCTGCGGCAAGCTGCAAGCTCAAGCCCAAACAGGTGGGTGCACAAATGGGTCAACATGGTCGAGTAGGGGCAAAGAGATGACATTTCTCAAAAATGATCCTAGACCATGTGCGACGCTAAAACAAGTGGTTTTGGAATGTTTTGAGCCTGTGGTGGCCCATTTTGGTCCTCCAAAAATCCCAAAATGCCTTGAAAATGAGGTGTTTTGGAACCAAAAATGGGTCAAAAATGGGTCAAAAACGCATTTTTTCAAAACTCATCCTAGACCATTTGGGGTGCACAAACGGGTGAAATGAGCCCGTTTTGAGCCCATTTTGGGGCATTTTAGCCCCTCAGAAGTCCACCAAAGCCTTGAAAGTGGGCCTTGTGGTGAAGGGGATCACTTGCAAGCTGACTCCAGTCCGTCAACGGCTTTCAATGTGTGACTCATTGGTGTCCCTCACCATTCATATCTAATGTTCCCTCCCCCACCAGCTCGGTCCCAATATTCAGTCTTGATTAGGGTCACCAAGCTGGTGGAACCAGTCTTGGTTTTATAACCCTTTTTAGTGTCTAGGGTGGACCTAACAGGTTTAGCAGCAAGCAGCAGGCGAGCAAGCAACAAGCAAACAGCACGCGCGAAATGGAGAAAAATCAGAACTCCGTTGTGTTGCTTTGTATTCGAGTGAAATTTTGGTGCATGATACCTATGGGTGTGAAGTACAATAACACAAAGTTTGAGCGAGAAACTCGACGGTGGCGGCCGGGAACGGGCGTCGCAAGTGGCGGACCTCGGTTTCAAAATATGCAGCTCGGGGCCAAAAACAGCCATTTTTGGGCCAAAAAGCCTTTGAACACATTCCAAACGGCCAAACGAAGGGAAACGGTGGGTACACTACACGTGCGGCTTGACTTCCCCGTGTCAACGACCTCTTTGCGGCCCTCTAACTCCATGGTATGTCCTGTAAACGGCCCAAAAAGGCCCTCAAAAGCTCCAAATGCCGACAGCCACAAACCAAGAATAGGCCATATCTTTGGCTACATGGCTCAAAATGCGATTCCGAGGGCACCTAGTCCACCCGCAACCCCCCACTTTTTGTGGTTTCCACCCCTGAGAATTGCCCAAACGGACGCCTAGACCCCAATACCTAGGCCCACTAGGCTGCGGCAAGCTGCAAGCTCAAGCCCAAACAGGTGGGTGCACAAATGGGTCAACATGGTCGAGTAGGGGCAAAGAGATGATTTTTCTGAAAAATGATCCTAGAACATGTGCGGCGCTAAAACAAGTGTTTTTGGACCATTTTGAGCCTGTGGTGGCCCATTTTGGTCCCCCCAAAATTCCAAAATGCCTTGAAAATGGGCTGTTTTGGGACCAAAAATGGGTCAAAAATCGGTCAAAAACACATTTTTCCAAACCTCATCCTAGACCATTTGGGGTGCGCAAACGGGTGAAATGAGCCCATTTTGAGCCCATTTTGGGGGATTGTGGCCCCTCAGAAGTCCAAAAAACCTTGAAAGTGGGCCTCGTGGTGATGGGGTTCATTTGCGAGCTAATTTCACTTTTTCAAGAGCCATCAATGTGTGAATCATTCTTGATGTCCCTCACCAGTTATAGCTGATGTTTCCTCCCCCACCAGCTCGGTCCCAATATTCAGTCTTGATTAGGGTTAGGGTTAGGGTTAAGGTTAACCCTAACCCTAATCAAGACTGAATATTGGGACCGAGCTGGTGGGGTAGTGCCTTTGCTTTTGTACGTGCCGGGATGGAGGAAAGTCAATTGGGGGTTGCAATTGGGGGTTGGGGGATGGCGATAGAGGGTTGCATGCATGTGGTTGTGTGTTCTATATTCTCCTCCCCTCTTTTTGCATTGGCAATTGGCTTTCGCTTCACCGCGATCCCATTATTGCATGAATGTCATTGTATGTTTTGTCTTCCCCTCCCCCTCTTTGAGTTTGCAAATGGCTTTTGCTTCACCGCGATCCCATTATCGCACGAATGGCAATGTCTGTTTTGTATTCCCCTTCCCCTTTATGTGTTTGCAAATGGCTTTCGCTTCACCGCGATCCCATTATTGCATGACTGTCACTGTCTGTTTTGTATTCCCCTCCCTCTTTACGTGTTTGCAAATGGCTTTCGCTTCACCGCGATCCCATTATCGCATGAATGTCACTGTCTGTTTTGTATTCCCCTCCCCGTTTTTGTGTTTGCGAATGGCTTTCGCTTCACCGCGATCCCATTCATTTTCGATTGCATGAGTTCCAACATTTCCTCTTGTGCGTGATAGGTAGATAAAAAAGTTAAAATGTCTGCCTTGTGTCAGTGTGTGTGCAGTGTTCCCCTCTCCACCAGATATTTGCTTCCGTGTGTCGGGTAGGTTAATGATGGTTGCATGTATGTCATTGATTGAGAGTAGGTTAATGATGGTTGCATGTATGTCATTGATTGATAGCGGCCGCATTAAGTTTGGTCACGGTACTGCAGCGCCAACAGGAGTATAAGGGAGGTTGCTGCGTGACAAAATATTGCAAGGTAGTTGCTGTGTGTTTTGTGTGGCTTGTGCGTGTTGCGTGTCACATTTGCATTGCGTGTATGTTCTTCTACAGAGATTTTGTTATTGCTTTGTCAACGGCTTCCGCTTCACCGCGGTCCTGTTGACATTTACCATATGATTTACATTGCTGATGTGGTGTTTGCTACTTACGAGATCTTCTTTGGCTTCTGCTGGTTGTAGACGTCGTCCTTCTTCGGCCAGTGGATGTTTTAAGTGCCCAAGGTTATGCCAAAGTTCATATTTATGGTGGGCGTCGCCCTGTTTGCACTCCGGCGTGTGGTTGTGGTGCGCATCGATGGCGGAGAAAGCCTTCTCGCAGAAGCTCTTTCCGTTGCCTTATGCCAAGAAGAACAAGGGAATATTTGCAAAGCGATGGCGCTTTCTTTTTCTGTGGATGTGGGCATTGCCCTTCGCAAAAGCGCCTTCCCCATCATGTACGGCTTGCGCATCGACGGTGTAGACGGAGAACAAGGAGCATAGCATTGGTGCGACGCCATCGGTTGAGGGCTGTCTTGATGTCTTGGCTTTTAGTGATCATTCTTGCGGTTGCTTTGGCGGCTACCATGGTGGGGTGGGCGGTTGTTGTGGCTTCTTCTTTGAATCATACTATGCATGCTTTGCATGGGAATGGCCCCGGCAAAGGAAGGCCAAGCAAGATTGGAAAGGCGGAGTGTTTGGTGGCTGCGCAAAAGTATAAATGTGAATGGCTTGGCGTTGTAAGTGACGGGGATGTGGTGAACGATGCTGACGATGCTGACGATGCAGATGATTCTAATGGAGTGGCAATGCGTTGGCAGTGTCGAGGTTGTGGGCATGCGCTTGACCGGGAGTATCGTCACTTTTCTGAGCGTGGTCCCGAGGCACATTCGTGTGGCTCACAGAACAAAGACTTCACGTGTAGCTCCTGTGGGCTTTCGTACAAGGATGAACGTAGTCTTGCGCGGCATCAACGTGAAAGTCAATGCGGTGAACCCGCAGCCATTGACCTTACCGTAGCAAGGTGCACGGAAAACAAGCGTCGTGCAGGAAAGGCGGGAAGGAAGGAAGACAAGCGGCGTGCTGGAGAGAAGGGAAGCAAAGAAGACAAGCGGCGCGCAGGAGAGATTGGGGGCAAAGGAGGTAGCAAAGAAGACAAGCAGCGTGCAGGAGAGATTGGGGGCAAAGGAGGTAGCAAAGAGGACAAGCGGCGTGCAGGAGAGATCGGAAGCAAGGAAGACAAGCGGCGTGCAGGAGAGGCAGGAAGCAAGAAAGACAAGCAGCGTGCAGGACATATTGGGGGCAAAGGAGGTAGCAAAGAGGACAAGCGGCGTGCAGGAGAGACTCGAGGCAAAGGAGGTAGCAAGGAAGACAAGCGGCGTGCAGGAGAGACCGGAAGCAAGGAAGACAAGCGGCGTGCAAGAGAGGCAGGAAGCAAGGAGGACAAGCGGCGTGCAGGAGAGGCAGCAAGCAAGGAGGACAAGCAGCGTGCAGGAGAAACAGGCCGTTTGTCACGCGCGCTGAATTATGCAAGACAGAAGATTGTAGGTACCGCTCTCACGGCTGCTAAGTATCTGTGGATGAACCACAAGGAGCGTGAGGGTGGAGCGTATGAATTTGGATGATGAGGAGGATGTGTTATTGTGTAGTAAACAAAAACCCTACGCTGACGAGTTCAAGGGCAACTTGGTTGGAACGTCCTTATCATCCACAGTCCGAAGCTTTTGGGAGCAAGGTGGCCATGATCGTCTTACACCATTTGAGGAGGACGACCTTGTTGATGCAGAGTTAGTGGCAAAACTTGTGAAAGAGATTGAGAATGAAAAGGTGTCACCCAAGGAAATGGTGTCGTTGGCACGAGAATGGTTTGCAAAGGTTGCGCGTTGTGAAGATGTAAAAACTTGTGGTTGTTGGGGTATACGTGACTTTCATCAAATCAAAGAAGTTTCTTTGGAGGATTTGAAGTTGTTGGAGCTGAGTGCGCATGACGCCACTCGGTATCGAAACACACCGGCGCAATTTCGCAAGTACTTTTGTGTACATGAAAATGGTGGCCAACTATTCTGGCTCATTCCACAGTTGGTGGACGAAGAAGTTGTGCCCATTTTCTTAAGTTGTCATAGACCGCTTTTTAGCAAGAAGAAGCGGCCATGCATGCCTCCTCATTCCATTGCGGCTGGCAAGCATTTTGGGCGCTTGGGTGATCTGCCTGCATTGACGGACATGGAGGAACGCATGCTCGCTCGAGTTCGAACCACCGTGAATACCGTGAAGCTTGTGTCTACCACTAGTGGTGCGGCTTCACAATGGGGTATTCGAGGACACACCATATCCATTCCACATGAGGGACCCGAGGTTCTTGCATCTCGCTTACCTGATGCCAAGGCGTTGACGGGTACGAAGGTCATATTTGTGGGAAAGGAAACGGAGTTGGATGCTATTCGTCGCCACCCTAAGACAAGGCAGCAAGTTGAACGGGGTTTTCAACCGCGTTGGGATGCCTTGGTGCAGTGGTTACGCGTGTTGAAGGCGGTAAACCCGTTGTATGCAAGCGTTGTTATTGATGAGACAGAGCCCGTAGAGGTTTCCGAGTACATGAACAATTTGTTCGATTCCATATCCGTTGGCGAGCACCCGGACGTGGTGGCTAGCGAACGGATGTCGGGTGATGACATAGCCAATCCCGAGCGTACTGAGGAAGCTGCAGTTTTGGATGCCGTGATGTTGT
Source organism: Eutreptiella sp. 'Long Island Sound 2002' (assembly GCA_964036045.1). NCBI lineage: Eukaryota > Euglenozoa > Euglenophyceae > Eutreptiales > Eutreptiaceae > Eutreptiella > Eutreptiella sp. 'Long Island Sound 2002'. The sequence goes on along the minus strand of OZ038383.1, from coordinate 121,169,040 downwards.
CGGATGGAAGCTTGGTGGGCCGCGATGGAGATGACTGCACCCAAGTTTTGCAGTCCATCAAGGAGCTGTTGGCTGATAAGCGAAACACCGTTGTGGGCTGAGAGGCACGCGCGGTGCATGAGTTCACAGCGAATGATTGCTTGCTTCATTTGTCATTCCCAACACTCTTCATGTTTGGGGTTGGCATAACGCGCTGCTATGGCCTTGGTGTGGATGATACTCGTCATTTGCTGCTACAACATGACAACCGCATTGCAGAAAATCGTGATTCTTGCGTTGTACTATTCAATCAAAAGTTTCGGCACACTGCGCTACGCACCGTGTCTGACTCCGTGTATTCCAATCCGGAAAAACTCAAAGCCTTTGAGAAGGCAATGAATAGTCGGACATTGGATAAGGATTTGGCAGAGGCGCATGCTAATCCACGCGGAGCTACAGCACAACGGCTTGTCGGGCAATTCTTGCCGATATTGAGAAGTTGTCATGCTGCCGTGCCCTTTAGTACCTCGGAGCGATATGCGGTGATGGGCAAGATGAACAGTCTATTGTTGTTCTTTGGAATGGCAACGTTGTGTTACACTGTGGCTCCCAATGACATTGATAATCAGTTGGTCCTTCATTTGTCCATTGGAGGCTCTAGTGCACAGGTCCCACTACCTGGTGTGTCACAACGTTTCGCATCTTTGGCAAAGAATCCGGTGGCTGCGGCACGCATATTTGAACGCCAAGTGCGCGCATTTTTGGAAGTACTTCTTGGATTACCTTCGGCAAGCGTAACGCGGAAGGATCGTCCTGTATGTACGCGCAGGAAAGGCCTATTTGGTACGTGTGTTGCCCATTGCACTTGCTACGAGTGTCAAGGCCGTGGAAGTTTGCATTTTCACGGGCTGTTTTGGGGGGGAATACCACCTTGGCTCTTGGATATGGTGCGGGGGAACGGTGATCTAATTCGTGCCGTGGCCGCGGTATTGGACCAGCAGATTTGTGCTTCGTTGGATGCTGAATTGCATGATGCATGGGAACACCGCACCAGAGAAGGAATGAAAGCACCACGCATGCTGGAGAAGCAATAGCTATTTGGAGGGTTACCCGATGACCCGCGGGCGGCAGCCAAAATTATAGAGCAGTTTAGCGATGAAGTGTTTGGCAACTTCTACATTCATCGATGTTTGATCTCCAGTTGCGGCAAGCCTCCCGGAGGAAAATGTGGATGTCGATTTGCACTGCCACGTGCGGCGGGGGAGTACTACAGTGAGACACGGCCATACTTCTTCGTTGCGCAAAGGAACCGGAAATCGTTACACCATTGAGGTATACAAGTCCGAAGAAGAATTTGACCGACATGCGTACTTGTTGTATGGGAGCTCAAACGACCGGATCCGCGAGATGGGCGTGTTGTTGCGGGCAACAAGCTTATGGCCTATCTATTCGCGAGCAACACCAACGTACAACATCTCGGTGGTGAAGACGTATTGATTGCGGTCGCCAAGTACGTGGTTGGGTATTGCGGGAAGAATCCGGTGCAGGTGGCAAACGTAATGAGTACCATTCGGCAGGTATCTCGGGAAGTCAAGGAAATGGAAAGAGGTGCAAGCAACACGAAGGAAGAAACAACCTTCCTCCTCAAGCGCATTATCAATTCCTTGGACAAGAAAGTGGAGTTCAGTGCACAGATGGCGGCCATATCTCTCTTAGGTTACCCATCTTGGCATTGTTCTCTCAAGTTTACCGTATTCCATCCTTGGGGGCTCATTGCTGCATTGCCAACTATGTTCTCCCACGTCGAAGGCCTTGTCCCAGATGATCCCGCTACGTGCAGTGATGACGAGTACGAGGAGGATGGCACCGATAGGAACGAATCAAATGTCGTTGCCAACAATGAAGCCAATACCGATGAGCTTCAGGACGATACCTTGGCGGAAGAGCTATTAGACAATGATGAAGAAGATGTTGAATCTGAAGCAGGGTCAATTGCGTCCGACGATGCCCAGTTTGAAGCCCTAGAAGCATCGTTTGTTTCTGGTGAGCTCAATGAGTTGACCATGAGTGCCATGCAACAGGATCTTGAAGCACCTTGTCACTCCCAACTCTACGCGATTGGCAGTGGTGACACCATGCAACAAATTGCTGTATCGCCGGCATTGCATTACGCTTGTCGTGGAACACGCCTACGGCGATTGTGTGCGTTGGAATACGCTTGTTTAATTAAGGTGGAACACCAACGTGCACGAGCCACACCATCACAAGGAGGTGACGATGGTCGTCCGGAAAATGCAAGCTTCGATTTTCATCCGCGTCACATTTTGTGCGAGGATGATTATGTGCAATACTTGGTATCTCAATCACAGTGCCCCATCTTTGCTGGAAAGAAACTGCCCGTCTATCCTGGTGACGATGGAAGCGTGAAGCTGAAGAAGAATTGGGCTACATTTGTGATGTGTGCTTTTGTTCCCTGGGATATTGAATGCCCTCCAAAGCTCACGTGGAGTGCATATTCTCAATGGGCTACCCATTGTCAAAGCAAGCATGCCAGCGATTTGGAGCGCAGCCGATTTGCCATGGTGAAGAGGATCATTCGTCATGGTCAATATGAACGTCTCCAAAAAACTATTTTCGATCAAGTGCGGAAGCGAAATCGCAAGCTTTGGGGAATCCGCCATGCTTTGGATGTGCAGTTCGATTTTGAGAAGGAGATGCACGAGGTGAACGACCTCAAAAAGGACGTCCAAAATACACGGTTTGTCGAAGCTGTTGAGGACATTCACGATGCCATAAATCGTGCACAGGCAGAGGAAAAACAAAAAGACAATGCAAAAGAGTTCGATGGCATTTGTGCATCTCTTCGAGGGTTTCTTCCAGACCATCCCGCAATCAGCACTGCGCCATCCTATGATATCAATTTCATGCATGACCTTAATGACCACGGACAATACGAGAGCGGTGATGACATTTATGCACATGCGCAACGCATTGCCGATGCTATCAAGCGTGAGGATGAAGCTCTTGGGGATTCTGCCTCCCTTGTGCCTGCCGCATCAAGTCCCACAATTGACAAAGGTGACCCATCACAAGAAGCAATCCTACAAACCATCATTGATTACGTCCATTTGGATGCACGCTCAGACCAGTCTTGCAGACCGGTGGCACCCTTGCTGTTCGTGCACGCTGGTGGAGGAACCGGGAAAAGTTGGATGGCACGTGAAATTTTAAAGCGATTGTGCGGACAACACGGAAACAATGTTGTGAAGTACGTGGCTCCTTCCGGTATTGCTGCGAGCAATCTGAACAATGGTTCCACTTGTCACCATGGCATGGGTCTCAAAGTATACGATGCCGACGAAGTGCGTGCCAATGTGGAGAACAAACGAGCAACGTTGGATCCCTTGCGTCGTTCTTTCCTTGGATGTAAGGTGCTAGTGGTGGACGAGGTTTCAATGGTCGGTTGTGGAATGCTGAGGGAGATTGATTCACGTTTGCGCGAGATCACCCAGTGTTATGAAGCACCATTTGGAGGATTGTGCATTTTGCTCATGGGTGATTTTGTTCAACTTGAACCTGTGGCACAGCTTCCTTTGTATGGGGGTGTCAAGTGTCAACAAGGAGGACAAGACCTTGTGGATCAAGAGGGGCGTGAGCTTTTTGGGTTGTTTCGCGAAGTGTGCCTTACCAAGCAGCACCGCGCAACCGACCCGGAACATGCTCGGGCTGTCACGGCCTTTCGTCAATGGACACCCAAGAGTATGGATGTTCGAAAGAATTTTTCCTTCGCGGTTGAAGGAGGTCACCCAGAGGGACTTCGCGGACAAGGACGAGGGTTGGGAGGAAGCAACAATTGTGAGTACGGATCAGAAAACGGTGCATGCTGTCAACCAGGTTATGGTGCAACAATATGCAAAGCGCACAGGTATTCCGGTGGTGGCTTGGCGCTTACCAATGGCTGATAAGTATGAACGACGCTTTGGTGAACAGTCCGAGTTTTTGTATGGCACTGTCAAGGACATGGCAGTGTTCTTTGCCCAGGGGGCACCTTGCTGGTTGACGGCAAATTTGCGTCCCAAGAAGGGGCTGTCAAATGGAACTCAAGCGAAGTTGCATTCCCTCCTTCTAAGTCTGAACGAGCCCTCGTATCGTGCTGATGAGATTCTTGATGCAGAACCGGGCCAAGTCATTTACCTGGAGCATCCACCATTCTGTGTAACTACTGCAGTGCCACACAGCACTACGACCGTTGATGGTATGGAGGGGAGCAATGAGCATACTGTTCTTATTCCTTTAATGCCAATGGCACGCAAGATTGACGTCCATCGCTACATTAGTGTTCGCAACAAGAAGGGGAAGGCGGCCATCATGACTTCTGCTCATCCTTTTCGACTCACTTTTGGATGTACGTACCACAGAATTTAACGTCCATCAATGGAGAAAATTATCCTCTGTGTGGACCAGAAGTGTCGACCGGCTCTTACGTACAATGCCCTATACGTCGGAATTTCCCGAGTGCATGAGGGGAAGAATATCCGTGTGTTGCGGCTTCAAGAAGGGTCATCGGGTGATGATTGGAGGCATCGCTTGTTATGTTTGGTTCCAAAAGTCATGGTGGTCAAATATATGCTGCATTTGAATGGCTATGATAGGGCACATGCTCACTTGGTTCACCTCTATGCGCAACATGGCATTGATTACGACCACCCTATCAAGCCACCCCCCAAGAAAAAGGATGACGAGGCCCCGAAGTCATTTCCTTGCCCACAAGGGTGTGGCCGTTCCTTTACCGCCCAAGGTTACTTGCGAATGCATGTGCTGAAGTGCAAGCATCGTAGTGTCCCCGATGATTCACGCACTCCTGATGGCTCAACCACGACACAACTTCACACGTTGTCGCTTGAAACCTTGGTTATCGATAACGTGATGTGTGCTGAGCAACAGCATGAAGGCGACTTCGATGCAGACATTGCAAGAGAGATGCTAGATGATGAGGGACGTGCTCGTTTGGAAAAAAAGGGGAAACAACGTGTGCACAAACCCCTGAGTCCAAAGTCCAAGGCACCTGAGCCACCTTCTCATAAGAGCAACCCAAGGCTAACACTCAGTGAGGAGGGTTCCGACATTGCGTTCAACAAGTCGCCTTCCAAACGACACAAAGCAACATAAGTAGAGCCCGTGAGAGGTGGTAGCAAAGGAGAAAAGCGTCGTGCAGTAGAAGATGCAATCACCAAAACCCCGGTTTGTACAAAAGGCATGGAAAAACAAGAATACAACCGTCGTTCAAGTCGGGCTAGCAAGCGTGGTCGAGACCCTACACCTCCATCGTCATCATCCACTCATACATCAAGCGAGTCTTCTGCTTCATCGAGTTCATCACAGGCCAAGGAGCGTAGAATCAACAAACGTGCACAATCATCCAGGAAGAAGTCCTCGCCCCGGGAGCCTAGTATCGCCCCGACCCCAACAAAAGCACCATGCATCACGGACCTTCCATCCTCCCTTGTTGCTTCCACCGAAGACAAGCTGTCCAACCACAACGTACAATTGGCTTTGGACTTGTTGGGTGCCACTAGTAAAGCAGATGCTCGTTCTCGGTACATGGCTTGTAGTATGCGCGTTCACCCAGATACGAATACATTGGGAGATTCTTATGAAGAGGCAAACTCGCGATTTCAGCTACTGCTGAATGCTTGGAAGATTGTAAAGGCGGAATTCAACTTGCCATGAACGAAGAAGAATGCCTCTTCCTAGCCTTATCGTACCGTGCAGCTGAGTATATGATTTTCGCTTCATTGTGATCCCTTTTATTACCAACCTTTTTTTTTATTGCCTCGTCATGCACTCTTTTTTGTTGTACATTATAACCACATAAGTGGTTTCTGCTTGCTTTGCATTGTCCCCTCCCCTCTTTTTGTTTGGCAAATGGCTTTCGCTTCACCGCGATCCCATTAGTTTGCGCCACATGAGTTCCAATTCCCCTCCCCTCTTTTTATGTTGGCAAATGGCTTTCGCTTCATCGCGATTTCATTAATTTCTGCCACGTGAGTTCCAATTCCCCTCCCCTCTTTTTGTGTTGGCAAATGGCTTTCGCTTCATCGCGATTTCATTAATTTCTGCCACATGAGTTCCAATTCCCCTCCCCTCTTTTTGTGTTGGCAAATGGCTTTCGCTTCATCGCGATTTCATTAATTTCTGCCACGTGAGTTCCAATTCCCCTCCCCTCTTTTTGTGTTAGCAAATGGCTTTTGCTTCACCGCGATCCCATTAATTTCTGCCACATGAGTTCCAATTCCCCTCCCCTCTTTTTGTGCTGGCAAATGGCTTTCGCTTCACCGCGGTCCCATCAATTCCCAATGATGTTTGTGACACTATCAATGCTACTAATCTACCTCCTTTGCTATGCATTTGTTGTTCAAATTCTTGCGACCATCATTGAACTTTACTTCCTTGTGTGCCACCGGTTGCATTAAGGCAACCTGTTTTAGTTTCTTTCGTATAACATGTTGGTTGTCATATTTCTTCATCACCATCATACTCGTTATCCTCATTGATTCTATCATTCCACTCAATACACAAGGTGGGCCGTATTTACATCACTTTTTGTCTTGCGTCGCCTTGCGCATTGCATTGTCCCCTCCCCTCTTTTTGTTTAGCAAATGGCTTTCGCTTCACCGCGATCCCATTAGTTTGCGCCACATGAGTTCCGATTCCCCTCCCCTCTTTTTGTGTTGGCAAATGGCTTTCGCTTCATCGCGATTTCATTAATTTCTGCCACGTGAGTTCCAATTCCCCTCCCCTCTTTTTGTGTTGGCAAATGGCTTTCGCTTCACCGCGATCCCATTAATTTCTGCCACATGAGTTCCAATTCCCCTCCCCTCTTTTTATGTTGGCAAATGGCTTTCGCTTCATCGCGATTTCATTAATTTCTGCCACGTGAGTTCCAATTCCCCTCCCCTCTTTTTGTGTTGGCAAATGGCTTTCGCTTCACCGCAATCCCATTAATTTCTGCCACATGAGTTCCAATTCCCCTCCCCTCTTTTTGTGTTGGCAAATGGCTTGCGCTTCACCGCGGTCCCATCAATTCCCAATGATGTTTGTGACACTATCAATGCTACTAATCTACCTCCTTTGCTATGCATGTGTTGTTCAAATTCTTCCGACCATCATTGAACTTTACTTCCTTGTCTGCCACCGGTTGCATTAAGGCAACCTGTTTTAGTTTCTTTCGTATAACATGTTGGTTGTCATATTTCTTCATCACCATCATACTCGTTATCCTCATTGATTCTATCATTCCACTCAATACACAAGGTGGGCCGTATTTACATCACTTTTTGTCTTGCGTCGCCTTGCGCATTGCATTGTCCCCTCCCCTCTTTTTGTTTAGCAAATGGCTTTCGCTTCACCGCGATCCCATTAGTTTGCGCCACCTGAGTACCAATGCCCCTCCCCTCTTTTTGTGTTGGCAAATGGCCTTACCTCCAATGTGCATGTCCATTTCACCGCAATCAAGCAATGTCCTGCGTGGCTGGTACCTTTTTGACCGCATTTTGAATTTCGCTTTGTGCCGTTTCGCCATATCATTACAAAAGGTTGGTGCTGCAACAAAAGGACGGAAGGTCGACCCATGCCTTTCATGCATCTGGGGTGGAATTTTTCACGTCGCCTCTAGCCCACGGCATACTTTGTATTGCATTGGTTGTTGGACAACCACGCTTATCCTAACCCTCAAGCAAGCACCCTAACCCCGTCCTCCACTCAGAATGAATGTACTCCCCAAGCTTCGTGTTGACGTCTGCGCTCGGCTTTCGCTTCACCGGGATCCCGTTCCTCTTTCTCTTGTTATGAGCAAAACTTTTTGTCATCCACAACAAACTCAAAAAAACATGCATCCAATCCGATGCATATGTACAATGCATTGTACTTCCTGCAACATGCCCGTACCAAAAAATTGATGTCTCTATCCAGCTATTGTGTGCCTGTCAAGTGTTGCATGTTCCTTGTTTCACGCATTACGGGGTGGTTGGGAACTTATAAGGGCTAAAATGTGGTATCATCAAGTAGTACAAGCCGCTTTTGTACTAAAACACCACACTTCAAACAAGAAAAATACCTAGTACAAGGTGATATCCACAAGTGCAAAAGGATGAGCAACATAGTTATACCAATACACAACCATTCCAAGGACACGAAGAAAACGAGGTACAATCGGCTTTCGCTTCACCGCATACCTGTTTCATATGCATTAGGCACGTGATGATTCATTGATGCCTTGCTTGAGTGCGATGGCCCCCGCCACCACAATGGCCGGTAGCAGGTAAGAGGGGCTCTGCAGGCAGATGCTACAGGACTCAAGCCATGCACATTGGGGTACGGCGAGGGTGGGGGGTTAGGCGAGGGTTGTCGGAGTTCAGGCGGCGAAGAAACAACTGGAGCTGGTTGGGAAACTATACGGGCTAAAATATGTCGAAAATGGGCCCAAACCGAGGTCATCGGGCCCACTACTTGGGTGTGAACCCCACTAGACAATGACCAAAGGTGTTCGTTCAACATCTACATTGGTTTCCATGCCAATTCCCCCCTACAAGGTCATGATAGGCACCTGCAACTACCCAAAAATGGCATTTTCTGGTCATTTTTGACAGATTTTCAAACCTGGGTGCGCTACCCGAGAAGCCCGTTGCCGGTCGCCACCGTTGAGTTTCTCGCTCAATCTTTGTGTGATTGTACTTCACACCCATAGGTATCATGCACCAAAATTTCAACCAAATCCAAAGCACCACGACGGAGTTCTGATTTTTACCCATTTCGCGCGTGCTGCTGCTTGCTTGTTGCTGCTTGCTTGCTGCTGCTGCTAAACCTGGTAGGTCCACCCTAGACACTAAAAAGGGTCATAAAACCAAGACTGGTTCCACCAGCTCGGTGACCGTAACCCTAACCTAGCCAACAAAAAAGAAAGGAAATACCAGTCATTGTGGTATTGTGGTCCATAAACGGGACTAGGATTCGGAGAGGCGGGCAAGTTAACAACACATTTGCCATCGAGGTACAACTGCACAGGCTCAGATGTCACTACTCACAAGACGGGCGAATTGAAGCAATGGGAAAGTTCAAAAGCCTTGGACAGGTGCCAGCCGTTCATGCTCAAGCTCTCCACGCCGCAAAAGAGAGGATTGCATACAACCTCTTTTTGGCCATCTTTACTTCTCTCGCAGCGGATCCCGCCATTGTGCAGTTCCTTACCCCTATCCGCCTAGACGATGATGCCGTCAACGCTGGTCCCGCCCTGTGCGGCAGTCTCTCTTCCGTCACGTCACTGCTGTGCTTGGGTACGCGGTTGTGCCTTCCAATGTCTATGACGGGCCAGAGCTGATGTAGGACAGCGACTGGCAGCAGGACAACACGACCTTGAGCGCCAGCTCGCGCAGATTCTCCGGCTTTTATTTGGCCACCTTCTACGGGGTGTGTGATGGCCCGACCCCAATAGCTTGTAACACCTCCAGACTGGAGTGTCCCACAGTAAGGGGGTCAAATACCAGCTTGATCCTACTAGTTTTGCCCGACTTTTGCCCCGTTTTTGGTTTAGATACAATGTGATGTGGGTCAAAATGCATTCGTCACACCCAAATTGAGGGGGTATAGGGAGTGAGACACCATCTCCCACAAAAAGTGCTCCATAGTAAGGGGGGCTCACATAAGGATACCTTACTATGCACCCCCTTACTGTGGGACACCCCCCGGCGAGCCTCAACATCTCCGGCAACCCCACCAACTGGGGGGTAGTTCAGCAAGGTTTTTCCAAAGCATATGGACCGCAGGTTGATGCCAGAGCATAGTATTTGCGCAGCCATACACTAGCAATGGGCCTCCACCTATTTGTGATGTTCTCGTCCTTGACTGTGGCATGTGGCAATGCCGGACAATGCAACCACAGTCACGGAGATGTTGAGGCCCACGGGGGCGCCCACGGAGGCGTTACAAGCCGTTGGGGTCGGGCCGACACACACCCCGTAGAAGGTGGCCATATAAAAGCCCGAGAATCTGCGCCAACTGGCGCTCAAGGTCGTGCTGTGCTGCTGCTAGTTGCTGTCCTACAGCAGCCCCGGCCCGTCATAGACATTAGAAGGCACAACCGCGTGCCCAAGCACAGCAGTGACGGGACGGAAGAGAGACTGCCGCACAGGGCGGGACCAGCGTTGACGGCATCATCGTCTAGGCGGATAGGGTTAAGGAACTGCACAATGGCGGGATCCGCTGCGAGAGAAGTAAAGATGGCCAAAAAGAGGTTGTATGCAATCCTCTCTTTTGCGCCGTGGGGAGCTTGAGCATGAACGGCTGGCACCTGTCCAAGCCTTTTGAACTTTCCCATATCTTCACTTCGCCCGTCTTGTGAGTAGTGACATCTGGGTCTGTGCAGTTGTACCTCGATGGTAAATGTGTTGTTAACTTGCCCGCCTCTCCGAATCCTAGTCCCCTTTATGCAAACCACAATGACTGGTGTTTCCTTTCTTTCTTGGTGGCTAGGTTAGGGTTAGGGTCACCGAGCTGGTGGAACCAGTCTTGGTTTTATAACCCTTTTTAGTGTCTAGGGTGGACCTACTAGGTTTAGCAGTAGCAGCAAGGAAGCAAGCAGCAAGCAGCAAGCAGCAAGCAGCAAGCAGCAAGCAGCAGCACGTGCGAAATGGGCCAAAATTGGAACTCCGTCGTGGTGCTTTGCATTCGGGTGAAATTTTGGTGGATGATGCCTATGGATGTGAAGTACAATCACACCAAGTTTGAGCAAAAAACTCAACGGACGCGGGCGGGAACGGGATTCGCAAGTGGCAGACCTCACTTTCAAAAACTACAGTTTGGGGCCAAAAACAGCCATTTTTGGGACAAAAAAGCCTTTGAACACATTCCAAACGGCCAAACGATGGGAAACGGTGGGTGCACTCCACGTGCCGCCTGACTCCCCCGTGGTAACGAGCCCTTTGCGGCCCTCTAACTCCTTGATATGTCCCGAAAACGGCCCAAAAAGGCCCCCAGAAGCTCCAAATGCCCACATCCACAAACCAAGAACAGGCCATATCTTTGGCTACATGGCTCAAAATGCGATTCCGAGGGCACCTATTCCACCCGCAACCCCCCACTTTTTGTGGCTTCCACCCCTCAGAATTGCCCAAACGGACGCCTAAACCTCAATACCTAGGTCCACTAGGCTGCGGCAAGCTGCAAGCTCAAGCCCAAACAGCTGGGTGCCCAAATGGGTCAACAGGGTCGAGTAGGGGCAAAGAGATGATTTTTCTAAAAATCATTCTAGAACATGTGCGACGCTAAAACAAGTGTTTTTGGACCGTTTTGAGCTTGTGGTGGCCCATTTTGGTCCTCCGAAAATCTCAGAATGCCTTGAAAATGGGCTGTTTTGGGACCAAAAATGGGTCAAAAACGGGTCAAAAACACATTTTTCCAAACCTCATCCTAGACCATTTGGGGTGCGCAAACGGGTGAAATGAGCCCATTTTGAGCCCATTTTGGGGCATTTTGGCCCCTCAGAAGTCCAAAAAGCCTTGAAAGTGGGCCTTGTGGTGATGGGGTTCACTTGCAAGCCGATTTCACTTTGTCAAGAGCCATCAATGTGTGAATCATTCTTGATGTCCCTCACCAATCATAGCTGATGTTCCCTGCCCCACCAGCTCGGTCCCAATATTCGGACTTGATTATGGTTAGGGTTAGGGTTAACCCTAGCCCTAACCCTAATCATCTGTTTGCCACAGGTGAACAGGGGTTTCACTGTTTTTTTGTTGTTATTAGTCTTTTGTTATTATTTGTGAGGCGGCTTGTGCTTACGAACAATTTTCTGGATGGCTGACGTCATCGAATTTAGTGATTACCTTCTGGCGGATGTGCAGAAGTCTGTGAGGGAAGAGACTGCTGCAAAGCATTGGGCGCTGGCCCGGGCAAAGGTCTTGAAGCAACTTCCAAGCTTGGGTGACCGTCGAGATGCCTGGATCAAGCAGTTCGCAGCTCGGTCCAATTTTCAGGGGATTCGGACACTCTCGTCGAGTTCATAATCGGGTATGTCCTTACGGCTGATGTTCGACTCAACCTGGAATCTGGATTCTTTGAGCCCGTTGCATCTGGGACCTCTGGGCCGTCATTGGATCCGTCTGTCAAGAAGTTGTTGGAGGAGCAGCAGAAGTTGATCTCTAAATTGACGGAGCAAGTGAATTCCTTCACGTCGGCGCCTGTGAAGCCGGACGTGGCTATTCCTCATTTGTCCCCGAAGTCACTTTTCGAAATGAGCTCGGCTTATAACAACCCCCGATGGATCATACGGATGCTTTGGTTCCTCAAGGCCTTTGTCCTAAAGTAACCCCTTTCGCCTGGAGACCTGAGGATGTCCGATAAGTGGTCAGATGAAGAACAACGAGGGCTGTTGCTTAACTTGAAGGACGACCAAAAGGCTGACGATACATTGTGGACATCCAGGAAGTCGGGAGATGGGGATGTTCCAATGGACGACGGACAGAACTCCTCTGATGCAGGTACTGCAGCTACCATCCCCACTGCCGAGGTTTCACCGGTCATGGTGCAAGTCGTGGAGGCTCTGTGGGCATTAACGTTCATGGCGGTAAAAAAGTATAAAGAGAAGTACGAATCAAAGTCCTCCCAGTCAAAAGAGGCCGCGGGAGCACCGGAGTTTACAGAGGGCCTGACGGCAGCAGAAGAAAGTAATGTCGAAAAGGTTCAAAGTGGCCGATGCGGAGGAATACTTTGAGGTTCATCGCGGGGAGTGGGTGAAATCCAGTTCCCAACCAGTCGGTCCGTGTAAAACCTGCAGGGGAAAAGGAAAAATCGTCCGCCATTGGGTGTGGCAGTGCCTGGAACTGGAATGAAAAGACGCCCCCCCTTCCTTGGAGGGGGAGGTCCCCATGTGGGAGGCAATGGCAAGGCCTACCCAACAGCTCCACGCATCGAGCCCGTCCACAGTGGGTTCCCAAGGGTCAATTCATTGGCCGTCCGTCTTGGAGGACCGGAAGACACTTGGGTACTGCGAGCCTTACGACTGCGTCTCCGCCGGCCTTCTCTCGACATGGAAATCGGGGACGCGGGATACATACGCTTCGCACCTCCGGTGACTGGCCCAGTTGGGTGGCACCACACCTTGGGAGGAAGCGCAGAGAGTGGTCGAGTTGGCGCTCTTCGGTATGTTCAAGCTGGGGTTTCGACAGGCGACGTTATGGGGCTGTGTCTCAGCGGTCAAAGCATGCCTCCTCCTCGGCTTGCTCCCAGACCTCAAATGGGACAGGTTCTGGAGACTCACCAAAGCGCTGGTGGATGCCGAGGTCCACAGACCTTACGGGGGAGCGGACGTCTTGCAGCTCATCGCGGAGGTCTGCTCTTCGGAGATGGATCGGGTCATCGATGCAGCCTGTGTATTGTCCTTCTGCTCGTTGGCGCGTGTGGGGGAGATTTCATCGACCAGACGATCGGGGGTTGGGAGATCCCACTTCTCGTTCTGGGGCCTCAAGCGGGGAGAGAGATGGGTCTCCAGGCAACTTGGACCGTACGCGGCGGTATGGGCGCGCTGGCTCCGGCGAGTTCGACCAGGACACGGACTTCTACTCGGCTCCGCATCGGACTTGGAGGAGGGTATGGAGAGACTCCTCAGGGGGACGGCGCGACCAGAAGTTCGTTGGCACGCGTGGAGAGGCGCGGGGGACTGTTACCTTCGCACACTGGGTCTGCCGTGGCGATTCCTCTGTTGGTGGGGAAGGTGGGAAAGTCTCAAAACTGCCCACTGTTACGCAACTCCGCCGGACAACTGGACGTTCCTCGATTCCGCGCGATTGCCTTGGCCAAGTGATGGAGGTTGGGACTGGAAATAGACATGTCTGGCATTGCTCTGGCCAAAATCTCTTCGGGACCTCTGTGAAGACGCCCCCAAAATCCCTCCACCTGTTTCGGCATCAAAACGTCCAGGGGACAGAAAGCCCACGAGGACTGTCAACGACGACATGGCAGGAGACGTTGAGCAACCCCCTGGGTCGGCAAAGCCCAGGGTTGTGCCAGTCATTGTTGGAACCCCAATCACCACAGTTTCAAAACGCCGAAAGGTACTCTGAAAGGGGAACCATCCTCCACCAAAAGGGCAGACCGAGGGCCCGCAGTCCGCACAAACGAGCACAATACCTCTGGCGCCCCCCAACGCCTCCTCCGAACCGCACTCCGTCACAGCGAGTCGACCAGCCCTCCCAGATGCAGATCGACGACCTTCTCCCGCAGGTGGTGCTTCTGGTACAACAGCCGATGGGGGTTCCAGAGTGCAGTACATCGTTCTTGATGAGTTCGAGACCGAAACCAGACGAAGCGGAGGAATCTCAGCCAAATTCGCAGGTCGTCAGCGTCCGAGTGCAACGGGAAGCCACAGACCTCATCGACCAGTCAGGGTCAGCCCCAAAGACATGGCAAGTAAAGTCCGACGGGCAGCGGCAAGCTCCGCTGGACTTCTCGTGCCCACGGTTGCCGGCGGTGGAACTCCTGCTAGACTAGCCAAGGGGCTTGTCATGGATCGATAATGCTGCTAGGGGGCTCAGGCTTCCCGATGCCTTACGCCCGCTTTTGCGTGGCCGTATCCGTTTACTTCTCATGCGTGGTGCCAGGGTGGCGTTTGATTTGACTGTAAACTCTTTTGATAACAGGGTTCCGGAGGCTTTGGACTCCCTTACACCTGACGTCTGGGTTTGCGTTTTCAAAGATTCCACTTCACCACTCCCCATACTTATAGGCCTGAGCCATGATGTCCTAGACCGTGGTATTGGACATGTGGGATCTATTGCCATCCCTGACTTCGTTTGGGACATTTTGGCCCCACGGGGGGGGGGGGGTGGCCGGGCCCGGTCCTTGTATGCAACCCCCCCCCCCCAGCCCCCCCCCCAAGACGGAGTTCTGATTTTGGCTCATTTCGCGCGTGCTGCTTGCTGGCTTGCTTGCTTGCTTGCTTGTTGCTTGCTTGCTTGCTAAACCTGGTAGGTCCACCCTAGACACTAAAAAGGGTTATAAAACCAAGACTGGTTCCACCAGCTCCAGAAAAGGCATCTTTTTGCACCTACTGGACCCTGTTGACCCATTTAGGCACCCACCTGTTTGGGCTTGAGCTTGCACCTTGCCTGAGCCTAGTGGGCCTAAGTATTGCGGTCTAGGTGTCCGTTTGGGCAATTCTGAGGGGCGGAAACCACAAAAAGTGGGGGGTTGCGGGTGGAATAGGTGCCCTCGGAATCGCATTTCGAGCCATGTAGCCAAAGATATGGCCTATTCTTGGTTTGTGACTGTCGGCATCTGGAGCTTCTGGGGGCCTTTTTGGGCCGTTTACAGGACATATCGTGGCGTTAGAGGGCCCAAAAGAGCTCGTTGACACGGGGAAGTTAAGCCGCACGTGGAGTGTACCCACCGTTTCCCTTCGTTTGGCAGGTTTGAATGTGTTCAAAGGGTTTTTTCGGCCCAAAAATGACTGCTTTTGGCCCCGAAATGCAGCTTTTGAAAGTGAGATCCGCCACCCGGGTATGCTGTCCCGGCCACCACCGTCGAGTTTCCCGCTCAAACTTTGTGCGATTGTACTTCACACCCATAGGTATCATCCACCAAAATTTCACTTGAATCCAAAGCACCACGACGGACCTCCGATTTTTTCCCATTTCGCGCGTGGTGCTGCTTGCTTGCTTGCTTGCTTGCTTGCTTGCTAAACTCGGTAGGTCCACCCTCGACACTAAAAAGGGTTATAAAACCAAGAATGCTTCCACCAGCTCGGTGACCCTAATCAAGACTGAAAATTGGGACCGAGCTGGTGGGGGAGGGAACATAGCTATGGCTGGTGAGGGACATCAAGAATGATTCACACATTGATGGCTCTTGACAAAGTGAAATCAACTTGCAAGTGAACCCCATCACCACAAGGCCCACTTTCAAGGCTTTTTGGACTTCTGAGGGGCTAAAATGCCCCAAAATGGGTTCAAAATGGGCTCATTTCACCCGTTTGCGCACCCCAAATGGTCTAGGATGAGGTTTGGAAAAATGCGTTTTTGACCCGTTTTTGACCAATTTTTGGTCCCAAAACAGCCCATTTTCAAGGCATTCTGGGATTTTTGGAGGACCAAAATGGGCCACCACAAGCTCAAAACATTCCAAAACCACTTGTTTTAGCGCCGCACATGGTCTAGGATCATGGACCCATTTCGGCACCCACTGGACCCTGTTGACCCATTTGGGCACCCACCTGTTTGGGCTTGAGCTTGCAGCTTGCCGCAGCCTAGTGGGCCTAGGTATTGGGGTCTAGGCGCCCGTTTGGGCAATTCTGAGGGGTGGAAACCACAAAAAGTGGGCGGTTGCGAGTGGAGTAGGTGCCCTCGGAATCACATTTCGAGCCATGTAGCCAAAGATATGGCCTGTTCTTGGTTTGTGGCAGTCGGCATTTGGAGCTTCTGGGGGCCTTTTTGGGCCGTTTCCGGGACATGTCATGGAGTTAGAGGGCCGCAAAGAGCTCGTCGCCACGAGGAAGTCAAGACGCACGTGGAGTGTACCCACCGTTTCCCTTCGTTGGGCCGTTTGGAATGTGTTCCGGGGCTTTTTTGGCCCAACAATGGCTGTTTTTGGCCCTAAAATGCAGTTTTTGAAGCTGAGGTCCGCCACTTGCGAATCCCGTTCCCGGCCGCCACCGTCGAGTTTCTGGCTCAAACTTTGTGTGATTGCACTTCACACCCATAGGTATCATGCACCAAAATTTCACTCGAATGCAAAGCACCACGACGGAGTTCCGATTTTTTCCCATTTCGCGCGTGGTGCTGCTTGCTTGCTTGCTGCTAAACCTGGTAGGTCCACCCTCGACACTAAAAAGGGTTATAAAACCAAGACTGGTTCCACCAGCTCGGTGACCCTAACCCTAACCTGGTGCCTTTAAATGGCACTGGAGTTTAGGACAAGTCGCTGGACAGGGGCGGCTTGGGTGCTTCCTTCGAAGGGTTGAGTGTTACCACAGTTGAAGGCAAAGATAAAGGGAACGCCGAAGAAGGAGGATATCACGAAGGAGCACACGAGCTTAAATGAGGGACTACCTTCGCTGCGAAGCCCTCCCATTCACCGGCTGTTCATGAAGCCACTGGACCAACGGCGGATAGCGCCATGCACACGGCCAGATTCCCTACACACCCAACTACTGACGTGTTAACGTGGGGGGCCTTGGGTCGACGGGTCACGTTGGCCCGGATGCGCAAGCGTAGGCAAAGCATTGGTCGCTCAGGGCATCCTCATAGAACAACGCGTTCTAGAATCCTTGCCACTCTGCAAACACAAACGAAGGTATGTACAACAAGGGCATATGTATGGGGTGTCCCACAGTAAGGGGGTGCATAGTAAGGTATCCTTATGTGAGCCCCCCTTACTATGGAGCACTTTTTGTGGGAGATGGTGTCTCACTCCCTAAACCCCCTCAATTTGGGTGTGACGAATGCATTTTGACCCACATCACATTGTATCTAAACCAAAAACGGGGCAAAAGTCGGGCAAAACTAGTAGGATCAAGCTGGTATCTGACCCCCTTACTGTGGGACACTCCATACACATTGACACGTGGGTTAGGCAACTGATTGGGTTGAGGGCGCCTTATGGCAAGAGACACTCAATCCGTGCCCACAACCCAACGTTAGCTCCCACCTCCCTAGTGGCAAGCAGATATGGGGGCTTGAACACAACCCACAGATTAGGGTGAGGGTCAGGGTCAGGGTTAGGGTTAGTTGTGTTCAAGCCACCTTATCTGCGTGCCACTAGGGGGGTGGGACCTGAGGTTGGGTTGTGGGCACGGATTGAGTGTCTCT
The DNA here is from genome assembly GCA_964036045.1 of Eutreptiella sp. 'Long Island Sound 2002'. Taxonomy (NCBI): domain Eukaryota; phylum Euglenozoa; class Euglenophyceae; order Eutreptiales; family Eutreptiaceae; genus Eutreptiella; species Eutreptiella sp. 'Long Island Sound 2002'. The sequence goes on along the minus strand of OZ038383.1, from coordinate 121,151,209 downwards.
TGCCATAAGGCGCCCTCAACCCAATCAGTTGCCTAACCCACGTGTCAATGTGTACATATGCCCTTGTTGTACATACCTTCGTTTCTGTTTGCAGAGTGGCAAGGATTCTAGAACGCGTTGTTCTATGAGGATGCCCTGAGCGACCAATGCTTTGCTTACGCTTGCGCATCCGGGCCAACGTGACCCGTCGACCCAAGGCCCCCCACGTTAACACGTCAATAGTTGGGTGTGTAGGGAATCCTGCCGTGTGCATGGCGCTATGGGCCGTTGGTCCAGTGGCTTCATGCACAGTCGGCGAATGGGAGGGCTTCGCAGCGAAGGCAATCCCTCGTTTAGGGTCGTGTGCTCCTTCGTGATATCCTCCTTCTTGAGCATTCCTTTTATCTTTGCCTTCAACTGTGGTAACACTCAACCCTTCGAAGGAAGCACCCAAGCCGCCCCTGTCCAGCGACTTGTCCTGCACTCCAGTGCCATTTAAAGGCACCATAGGTTCAAGCTTAGGTTCACGTACAGGTTCACCAGCTGCGCCCTCCTCCGGATGCTCTTTGGGCACATGGGGCGCCCGCTTGGCTGGAGTTGTTCCTAGCACTGTTGTCTCAACAGTGTCTTTGGTGTCCATAGCTTCTTCTACGCCCTTCAGCGGGTATATATCTCAGTCCTCGAGGGTCAGGTTGTACTGCACCGGGTTGCACGGTACCGCAAAGGGCTTGAGCGCCGTGCTACCACAAAATGATAGACTCTAGATCAGTTTTGATGAAATCCTTGTGTATGTTTGACCACTGCTTGTTTCCTGCTGCTTGTCCGTTGTCCCCACGAGTTGGATTGTTTTGTGAAACCAAGGAACATAAGGATACTAACCACAGTCCAAGTACGCCTTCATTCACGATCGAAAAACTCCAAACATGAAGGGCTGCAGTGCAAAGAGGATAGATGATTTGAACAGTTGGATAAGATCAACAAAAGATCAAATTTCGACTACAACAACCAAAAGATAGTTAAAAACAATTTAGAAAAGATATTAAAACTGCCCCTATGGGCATCCACTCTAAGGCAGGTTCACTCCTGCGCTCCGCAACCGCCACAACCGAGTCCGAATGATTGCCCAGTGCCCCGTGGACCGAAAAATGGCGCCTATTCCGGACTATGTCACCATGCTTCGTCAATCAGGGGCACGGACCTCCATCCAGCTTTGCGAGTACCAGGCTCCACGCGGGGGGCCCACTCTCTTCGATGAAGAGTCCTGTGACAATGGAATACAAATGCGCAGCCAACAACCTCATGTCGGACACGAATCACTGTCACGAAAATACATTGCGCCAGAATGCACCAAATCCATTCCAGCAGACGGAGATGTCCCGCCCGGCTTCACCAAGTGTATCATAGCGGGCCATGAGGCGTACACCAACAACAAAGCCCGCAGCGGCAACGGGTGGCATAGTGACGGCAGCAAGCTCATCAGCCACACCCACCATGGTGATTACTCCCGAGCAGGCTGCTCCTTGACTTGTGGCCCACTCATTGTCATCGCCCGAATCACGGGACCACAGACGTCTTACAGGGCTGAGCCGGCTATGCTCACTCAACTGCGTGGTCTAGAGGACACGCTCACGCTCGACAACCAGGCAGTAGTACAGTGGTGTCAAACGCTGCCACACCGGGAATGTGCTGACCGAGATCTGCGAGACTTTATCTACAACAACACAGAAGGCAATCCGATCCCCATGCGGTGGATACCAGGGCACCGGGAACTGGTCCAGGCATGTACCAAGCAGGACCGAGAGGACATCCGGCGCAACAACGAAGTTGACTGGTAGGCCAAAAAAGCGGCAGGCCTGCCACTCCCAGATGTTGACCCCACTGACGTCAGTCACGTTGTCATTGGGGGGGGGGGGGGTACGCGCCTGCCCTTGCACGCAAATGGGTCCTAGACTGCCGAAATATTCTTGGGTTCTGCGGAACACATTGGACGACCTGGTTACCCCTGAACGGCACCCGCCGACGCCTTTGGCACACCTGGCGTTGGGGCAACGTGCGATGGGAAGCCTGCGGCGCACCATGGGAAAAGCAAGCCTCGAATTGCCAGCTATGTGGGCAACACCACGGCACTACCGCCCATCATCGTCTCGTCTCTTGCCTCCAATGGCGACCCTCCTTCATTAATCTCTAGACCCATTCTTGGGGGGAGTGGCACCAACAGGCCCACAACTGGCTCCTTACTGCGACCGCCAACGACCTCAAACAGGTATCTTGCCTCCGAATTCCCAGCACCTTCATTTACACAATCCCTCTCAAAGCCAAGGCAAACATCCGCTATCGGGTGGCATGGTTCCAGTACCACGTCTTATTGGGAGTTACGGCGCTACAAAGCACACTACCCATGCCGCCACGTATTCCAGGGCAACTCATTCCCACCTCCACGTCAGTCAGCCCGTGGTATGGAAAACTCCGCGGTCGGGTCATCCAACCTAATCCTACCGAAAAAAGAATTCAAGTGAACAAGGTCGATATCGTCAGGCAGAGCGAAAACGGCAGCCCGCACACACACCACAGACCAAGAACTCGACTAAGCAGGCGACTGAGCTTCTCGAGATACCCCTTACCACGGCGAATAAAGCACGCATTCTCCGTCTGGCGCAAGTGTGCGACCCCTCCATCAAACTACAGCTACTGGATCACTTGTGCGAGGCCGACCCGCCACCTTCCACAGAAACCTCTCGACCTGTCCTCCTACTAGAACATTGCACGGAGGTGGCAGCCATGGTGTGCAGCTACCAGCTGGCGGCGGCACAATCACTGGAGCGGCGTCATCTTATCACACATTGGGGGGCACGACTGAGCACATACCTGCATTATGCGCTGGGGCAGCGCGACCGGGCGATGGGACGAGTCACCAAAATACACTTGGCAGCGGTACAGACAGTGTGCCAAGGGTAGCAACAGTACCATGTACACGCAATGTTCACAGTCAAAGAACAAATTTTTATGGGGCAAGCGACGGCTGCACATCACCGCGCTACACACACGCTATTCTCTGCCTATCATGCCCGAACGTTGCGTGCCTACAGACATGCGAGTATGGCGACCATCTGCAGCCATGCCACCTTCCTACTTGGCCGGCACTGGCAACAAATTTTCGATGCATACTAACGGGAACAACACCGGATCCAACACTGAACCCCCACCCTTGTGGTAGGTTGTGGTCAAGCTCGAACCCCCTTTGAATGTACTATCAACACTGAACCCCCGCCCCCTGTGGTAAGGACTGGACAGGCTCGAATCCCTTTGGATGTCTTGTCTGTTTTGTATCATTTTTATGTCTTATAGGGTGAGAGGCATGGACGGTCTAGTGGTATGCGCCATGGGTGGCAATCGTCTTCGTCGGGGGTTGGAGCCCCGGTTCGTCTGTCCGTCGAGGGGCTCGTTGGCGAGGTCCCCGCCACCGCCCCCTTCAGCATCCCCCTCCACCATCGGTACCGCCGGTGGATGAGTGGTGTGTCTCGTCCTCGTAGTTTTTTGCCCAGTCCACGGAACTTAGCACGCAGAAAAAACGAGGCACCAAGCACAGCACACCTGCAGCAGTGCCCCCCGTCACCGGTACCGAAGGCCGACGGGAGCCGCGTCTCCTCCTCGCATTCCCCTTCGGCGGGGATTCCAACCGGCGTCTTCAGGGCAGCAGCCGGCTGCACAGCCGCTGCAGCACGCGGCTAAAAACCGCCATTACGAGCTGCTAGCTTTCAGCAAGCCACTGTCTTCGTCAGGACACGACATAGGTAGACACTGGGCAAGTGCAGGGTGACAGTCACGTCAGTTCACTTGTCCCCCACCGCCCATACCTTCGCCTGCACTGGTGAAACCCCTAACCCAGTGTGTGGAGTGCCACTTCGCTTGCTTGGTATTGAATTTAGAAGACAGCAAACATGTTTGTGTGTAACCGCCATTTATGAAATTACGAAAGTGAGAACCTCAATGCATCCTTGTTGAATCTTTGAACCCCCGAACTTTTGGGTTGCTTCGGCGTGGCAGTACCCACTGCACTACCATGCATTGGTACCCTCTGCAGACACAGATCTAGGTTTGCCTTTCCAGCCACACGATATATCGGGTGACTGTACTGCGCCCTGCAGCACTGATGCAGAGACCGGGTTGTGAACCCGAGTGCCTCATCGCTACCCAGCGCGGGCCTGTTGCAAAAAAAAAATGACCCGGGGACACATGCAACTTGGAGTATCAACGGTGCGTGCTAATTTTGTGGCGGTTTACCTGGAATGGGTTGGCGTTTACCCCCTCCCAAAATGCCCCCAAAGGAGAGCAAACCCTTGGGGCCAAGACCTGTGTAAACGCCCTTTGTGGATTGTGAGTCACCGGGCGAGGTAAAGCATGGAGGGGGTTGAAACTGGTCATGGGCGGAGAGAGGGCCCAAAAAGATCCCGGCGCGCTACCCCCCCCCCCCCCTCCCCTGAGCTGACCTGGTACAGAGCCGCAGGGAGGAAGGGACCTTGGCCCTCAACCCCAGCCATTGAACACTTGGGCAGCAAGCACAGAGAACAATGATGTGGAAGATTGAACTGAGAGCAATGAAGACCGTGGGGCAGGCGCGATTGGAGCAAATTGTGGTGAAGCAAACCTGACCCATTGTGGCCCCCTCCCCACTCCCCAAACCACAACCATGGCCTCGTGCCAAACCCCCCCCCGACACATGCCTCCAAACGATGTCCCAACACGGGAGGGAATACAAAATGGCCACATAGAGGGGTCCCCGAAGCAGTAACTATGGGTGCTTGGTTGGGCCGCACCGCCCATTCTCCGCGTCTTCCCCCAATATAGTGAAAGAGTCGGCCTATGGCCCACCCATCCATGCACCCACGGCCCCTGTGACCTCTGAACAACCCCCCCCCCCCCCCACACACACACAGCACAAAACATACTACACACTCCCACTATGCTCTTCGTAATCTTGCCAGCTTGCCCTCAGCCGCCTCACAGTTGCACTGTGTGCATGCTGTGTCATGTGTTCCCTCATAGCCTGATGGTACATTTCATACCATGGGTTGAGCCCAAAAGCCGGTTATGGGGGGGAGGGGGGGGATGCCATTCCTCCAAGTAGGCGGTTTTTCAGCAGATATCCTGAAAGATTTTCACTTTTCGTGCACTATTGAAGACTTGCCAAACATGGGGAATTCGGATGGCTTTGTGATGTGCTTGATGTGCTGATGGTGATGCATGGTTGATGAGCCACCCCCCAGCTCCTTCCTCCGGGCGCGTTCAACAACTGTTTTTTTTTGTCCAAATGCAAGCATGCACGAAATGGCAAAAAATCAGGATGCCATCATGGTGGTTCCGATTCAAAATCACCTCAAAGAGAGATTATTGGATCAAGCGCAGGCGCGAGCGTCGTATATTTCCCTTTTTTGGGGTCGTTTGCGTAGCAGACCCCAATGCATGGTTTTTGACATCTAACCTTTTGTAAAATCATCATTTTAGGACCAAAAATGATCCTCCAAGGGTTTTTTTGGATTTTGACCCCCGTAACCCCCCCCCCCCCCCGCACCTGGGTACCCTGTTTTCCTGGGGGGGGGGACTTCTTTGCGTATTGTGGCCGCTGTGTGCGTATTGAACATTGGTTTTGAAGAAGTTTTTTCTTGTAAATGGACTCCCTAACCCATGGCGGGGTCACAGGTCCCAACTCCAAGTACCCGCAGTCGGCTCCCCCCATATGGCCCCTTGCCAGTGGGAACTTAGCCGTTTTCACACTGGATAGGTTGTTTAGTGGCACGTGAAGGTTCTTTGATATTCTATTTTTCATGAAACCCTTGCATTGCCCCTGGGATGGGTTTGGGTGATCATTTGGTAAGAATACGGGTACTTGAGCACCCATGGGGACCCACATAGTGGCCGCTAGGCCTATGAAGCCCGTGCCATGGGCCCTCCGAAAGCCCCAAAATCACTTCGCAGAGGTTGATAGATTAAAGCCACGCAGGCCCATATATAGGAGAAACTGCCACATACCCCTCCTTTTGGGCCTTTTTGGGGTGATTCGTGTACCCTACCTCAAGGGGTGTAGCGCAGTCTTGCACAGTCTGTCTAAAACTTGACCAGAACAGGCAGAAAAAAACTCACCGTCACCCGTAATAGCCTATTTTCGAAAAACAAATATCCCCCCCCCCCCCATACCTCCCTGGGAACCTGCTCACAGGCTGCTTCCACCGCGGCTCCACAAAACTGGCAGCACTGCTGTCACTACGGTCAATGCTGTCTTTTATATTTTGTATGTGGATGGGGAATGCTTTCCGATTGCCCCGTGGGCTGGTGCCTCGACAGGGCGAGCCCGGAGGAGCGCGTGTTGGGGGGGAACCGGCCGGCGGGTCAAAAGCCGGGCGATCGATTGAGCTGAGTGAAGCCCTACGCCGAGGAACGGGGGGGGCGGGGGTTGCCGGGACGCCGCATCTGGACGCCGGATCCCTTGAACCTTGGGCGACCCCCCCTGGTGCCCAAAACAAACACAACGGTCAATCTTTGGCCGAACCAGGGGGGTTAGCTCAGGGGGACGGGGTGATGGTTCTGCCGCGGGCGGATCGGCCACATGCCCCGGCCCCCCCCCACGTTTGGTTGCGAGGCCCGCGGGGTTGGGTGCAGGTTCCCTGCGAAGGAGCACGTCAGCTGCGCAGTACGGTTGTCAGGCTGTGGGGCTGTGGCGACGACGATTTTTGGATGTTGTGCGAGGGGCGTGCCCTCGCGGACGGCATGAAGGTGCCCCAGAGCGGGAGTCATGTGCAGGTACGTTTGCGTGGAGTCGGGGGTATGCACCCTGGTTTTGCTACCCCAAACGAGATCGAGGAAGCCTTACGGGAGGAGGCGGAGCGCAAGGGCTCTGCGCGGGAGGGCACTCCGTCGGGGGCTAAGTCTGCGAAGAAGGATAAAGGAAAAGGAAAGAAGATGATCTCTTTCCGGGAGTATACACAGTCGGGGCTGCACGCCCAATGGAGCCTTGTGGCACCTCAGAAGGATTTTATGAGGTTGCGCATGGAGATCCAGACTGACCTTAACAGGTTGGGTGATCAAAAGGATGAGTGGGTGGAGAAGGCAGTCAAAGCGCATGGGCTGGAGCTCACAACGGTGGAGTTGGTGGAGTACATAGCGTGTTATTGCCTGTTTGAGGACCTGCGATTCGATGTGGATACGGGTAATTTCGCTAAGGCGGTGGAGGAGAGCAATGAGCAGTCGCAGAGTGGTATCAGTGAGGTCCTGAAAAAGCTGGAGATGTTGGAGCAGCGGTTGGAAGAGGTGCAGCTGGGGAAGAGTGAGCCCTCCAGAAGGATCCCCAAGTTGAGCCACAAGGAGCTATCTATTTTGATGGAGATGGATCATAAGCCGCAGTGGGTATGCCGTTTATTGGTATTTTTTAAGGCCGTCCTGGACGGCCAAAAGGTGGATCCCCTACTGATGGAGTGCACCTCAGCCTGGAAATCGTCTGACCTCCAAGAAGAGTTGGTTATGTCTCCGGAGAAGGCGCAGAGCAAAGAGGTCTGGACCTCCGGTACTTGGCTGGAGTCCGTGACCGCCCCCATGGATGGGTCGGACGGTGGGGGAACCCCCCCGATTCCGGCCTTGGTGGCCAATTACGTGGAGGGACTATGGATCCTGCTGGTATCGGCGATGGGGACGTACGGAGAATCATACCATCAGCACACCGGAGGTGGGCGTGGGGGCGAGACCCCAAAGGAAGTGGGAGAGCCGCCAGAAAATTTTGGGGACACTACGGTCCCTGTGGAGGAAGTCCGTCGCCGTCTGGCTAGCCTGCGGAGCAGGTTTTCGTACGAGAACGGACGTCGGATTTGGATCCCGAAGAACAATAATCAGCAGAGGACCGACATGACGGATCCGCCGGCTACGGGTTGCCGCACGTGCAAGAGCCATGGGGCGCCGGGCAAGAAGCCTTGGTTTTTTGCCTGCCCATACTACGAGTGACGGTGCCAAAAAGGGGGGGAAGAACAGGGGGAGAGGAGGACAGTCGGTGAGACGCCGTCGGGAGAGGTGGAGGGAGTACTGGGAGAGTCGGCAGACTGGTCATCTTGGTGGGCGGCGTGGAAGCGACTCAATCGACAACACCCGGCAGAGTACTCCGATGCGCTTGTCGCCATGTCATGGAGCGTTGGCACCAGAAGCAACTATGCCGCTCACATCCGAGCATTGGGGTTACTCGCAGCCTCGCAGCCGGATGTCGATAAGTCAAAATTGCTGGACCGATACTTACGTGCGCTCTTCGCCAAGGGCAGGTCGAGATCATACATGCGAGGGGCTATCAGCGCGGTACGAGCCCTGGAGGACTTGGGGTGGATCGCTGGGGTGGTCCACGCCAGGCATTGGCGCATGGCAAAGTCCACCATCCGCAACACGGAGGAGCAGCGACCGTATGGAGGACTGGAGGCACTGTCCGTACTTGCCCAATCTTGTCGAACCAAGGAGCAGTGGTCCGGGTTCGCCTTGGCCGTCCTCTCCTTCACCTGTCTGTGGCGGGTGGGGGAAGCGGCCGGGGTTCGACGACGAGGGATCGAGGACGAGGCTATATGGTTCAGGTGCAACAAGAACGGTGACAAGGTTGTCCAGCGAGAACTGGGCCCGTACTCCGCAAAATGGGCGAGGTGGCTCCGTGACTATGGGTCCACAGGTCGTCGCAGATCGCCCATCATGTGCCCTTCCGGATCGCCATGGTTGGAGTCATTCCTGGAATTCGGGTTCCGGGGAACAGAGTACGCCAAACACAGGTGGCATTGTTGGAAACGCGGGGGTGCTGCCCTGCAGAAGTACCTCGCCCTCCCTGCGGAAATCCGGCAATGGTGGGGACGATGGAAATCACGAAGGGTGGCGGAGGACTACGCACAGCCACCTGAAGAATATAAAATCTGGACCTCCATCAGACTACCATGGCCAGAGGGGCCCTCCAAGTTCGTTAAGCGCACGGCGCGAGGGCACGACTTCTGGCCTGCAGCGATTTCGGAGTTATTTCGGGACGGACAGCAAACTGTGGAGCAGCAGCCTGACGTTGGATCCAAGCGAGCGTGCATTGTACTGTCGGATGATGACGCGCCTCAGCGACCTGGAGTCCCGGTGCGCCGCACCGTCAAGGTGCGCAGGCATGGCAGTGCCAGCCCCGTGGCATCGGCAGCCCTGGGGCCCCGAGTTGGCCGAGTGGGTCCTGCAGCGAGTACGGGACGGAGCGGTTCGGGAGTGGTGCAGCAAGCTGCGGGAGGTGATCGACCTCCCGCCAAGCAGCGGAGGCGATGATGGCTGGATCCTGGGACGGCTGCTGGTGCTGGTGCTCAGGATGTGGAGGCATTCGTCAGAGTTAGGGATACCGCACCCTGGGGTACATATCGGTCAGTTTTTTGTGCAGCTCACGAGGGACGCGTGGCTGATCTGGTTGCGAGACTCCACTTCCCCGAAGTTAATTGTGGTGCCATTAACTACGACCATTTTAGAGAGGGGGGTGGGACCTGTGGGTAATGTCCGCATCCCCCCCGATATTTGGAAGGCGTTGGTGCCGGGTAACTTTGGCGAGGTGAGCAGGCGATCCTTTTCTTCTCTGGCGCCTGTAACAGGCCAGTCTGCGGTCCTGGCCAGGGCATTGGTGCAGCAAGGGGTACTGCGCCCCTGTCTTGCGGACGGTTTGGGCCCAAATGGGTCCCTTTTCGCTATCCCGAAAAACAGCGAAAAGGCAAGCTGTATTTGCAACATGGTCCTTTTCAATAAGGCCCAGGGGTGCGACAGCCCCCCCTTGCGATTGCCAAGCGTTGAGCTTGTCGCTTTTTTACAGATTGTGCATTGGAATATACATTTGGATTTCGTTCCAGCCGGTTGTGCGGGGGTGGTGGGGGATAATGTCATGTTCCTTCTTCACCAGATGGCATCCCTCAAAGCTGACCCGCCCTGTGTGGGGGAGGAGCCTGTTTTGTGTGCATGTCATATCGATCTTAGTAATTGTTTTTGGTCTTTGAAGACCCCTGTTGAGTTTACTGACGCCTTTCGAGTTTCAGTGGATGGAGTATTGTATAGTTTTGATTGTCTCCCGTTCGGGTGGACCCACAGTCCAGCCATTTGCCAGGCCGTGATGGTCAGGCTGGTGCAGAGCGCGGGGGTGCAGGGAGTCTTGGTGCTTGTCTACCTGGACGATGTGTTTATCATTGGGTATGGCAGGAAGTGGGTTAGTATGCAGGCAGGTGTTGTTGCTTCGCGCCTGAGGGAGGAAGGGGCCATTGTCAGTCCAAAAAGCACCTTGGAGGCCGCCGTTGGTTTGGCATGGATTGGAAAGTTTTTCGATTTCCAGGCTGCCACTGTGTCCACGGCGCGTGGAAATTGGCAAGCGTTGGTGGCGCGCTGGTGGCAACTGGCTGTAGGCCCTTGTACACGCCGCCGTTTGCTACGCTTTTTGGGCAGGTTGCTGTGGTTTGTGCGCCCGAATTGGGGAGTGCTGCCGTTCGTGGCGCCCGTGTGGGCGCATATACTGTGGCAGCCTCAGTGGTTGGCTGACACCCCCTTGCGTTTGTTGCACACCCTTGCGGGCTTGCTGCCATGGGGGCTGATGGCATGGAGGCCGTTGGTTTTTTTTAAGAAGCCGCGCGATTGGGCTGAGTACATTTTTTTTGATGGGGCCTGCGATGGGCAAACCTGGAGAATGGCGCTGTGGGGATACACTATGGGGGGAAGGTCAGGGATCGTACATGAGGTGTTGTGCAATCAGCAGATTGCAGAATTCGCGGCATTAGAGTATGCAGTGCATTCCGTGTCCGCATTGGGGTGGAACAGAGTAGGTCTGGTTGGAGATAACTTTTCGGTACTGCAAAGTTTTGCGGCAGGAAAAGCGAGTGTGGGGTTGCGAGTGCAGAATAGAATTTTGCGGCGGCTGGTATACGCATGCACGCGGTCGCGTAGGTCGTGGTATCTGTGCTGGGTCCCAGGAGAATGCAACCCAGCGGATCCTTTCAGCCGTATCCAGTCGGGGTGGAGGGGGGACTATGCCGCAGCACAAGAGGAGGCCACACGTCGGCTGAGGTTGGCTATGGGCGGCCCCACGGTGTTGGTCCAGCATGTATGGACGTTGGAGCTACCGGTGATAAAGCAGCTGCAGGGTCATGTGGGCATGAAGGTCCGGAAGCCTGCCTGACACGCCGTAACGCCCTGCGTTTGGTCCTTAGGCCGTTGGCTGCAAGTAGCTAGGCGTCGTGCGTGTGTCCTCCGACGCGCCCTTGCCCGGTGCTGCAAACAAACACAACGGTCAACCTTTGGCCGAGCCGGGTGAGGGTGCAGACGGGAACCAGCGGGGAGCACGGCGCCCGATAGCTCTGAGCATGCGAGTGTCTGCGTGGTAGGGGTACGGTGAGAATGGCGGTGAGGTAACCTCGCATGTATTGCGTTTGCGATGCCTTAGTTTTTTTTTTGAGCTCATGCCAAGGCCTGTGGCGCTGCCGTGCTTCCACCCCCTGCCGCCGCCGGCGCCAGCGCATATGGGCCGGCGCAGGCGCCAGCGGGATTGGGGGCGTTGGGAGGAGGACCGGCAGCGGGGCATCGCACGCGCCCACCCGGTGCCGGTGCTGCGAGGATGGGCTCGAGCGCTCACATCAGCGGTGAGCGGTCCACGGCGCTGGGGAAAGATCGTGGACGCCGCGTGCGTCTTGTACGCGGTTTGCAAGCTCTTCCCCGGCGCCCTGGACCTGACGGCGCTCCTGGTGGGGGCGTTCGAGTACTTCATCAGCGTGGGAGCCTCACGGCCCGCGGCCTCCGTCAGCTTCACGGGAACTGGGCTGGCGGTGGCCCCGGGAGCGGTCCGTGCGGCGCTGCGATGGAGATACGGGGTAGGAGCGAGCCACGCGTGGAGAGCGCCGCGGCAGCACTTCCTGGCGGGTGCGATGCGCCAGGAGGTGTATAATATAATATTGCCCCTATGGGACGCAGGGCCGCTCGGCCTGCGGGGCGTCCGGCAATGGGTCCCGGACCAGTGGTGGCATTTGCCACAGTGCAGGCTGGTGGTGTTGACTGGCTGGTGCCCGGGTCCGTTGGCGGGTAGTGCAGGACACGCGTTGGGGCTGTCGTACACGGGTTGGCTGGCGTGTAATCAGCATGGGACAGTTTATGTGGGTCAGGACCCGGATGCGGCCTTGGAACTCATCCGGCAATGGCTGCCGGTCGTGTGGGAGGCTTGGTACTTCTGCATGCCGCGGCCTGAGTTGTTGCAGGCACCGCCTGTGGTTGCGCGACCGGGCGCAGGGGTGCGGTGTTGGGAGGGTGCTGTGGGTCGGGAGAGGCTGTACCGCGCTGCAGTGACCATTGCGGAGGACTGGTACGCGCGACGGGTGCCCGTGCGTTTGATGCGTGATGCGCCGGAATTCTGCAGTTGACGCGGCAAGCGTGCTGCGGACCGAGAGTGGCTGAGTGTGCCTGAGCGTCGTGACCCTACCTTCTGACGTGCCCTCACCCGGTGCAGCAACCAAACACAACGGTCAGCCTTTGGCCGAGCCGGGTGAGGGGGCTGTCGGGGCCATAAGAAGTTTCGGCGTCCGGTTACAGCGGCAAGAGTGCTGTATTTGACGCATTGCGACTGCGATGGGGGATGTCGCGGCGTGGGCGTGTGTTGCGCGGGGTGCGTGTGTTGCACGGCGCGGCCGATTGCGGCGCCCGGCCGGTATATAAAAATTTTTCATTCAGGGCAGATTTAGCCTGATATCATGTCGGTGTAGGGGAGTGTTTGCGCCCCAGACTCGCATACCGACGCTACTTATCGTTTTCTGTGTGCATGTGCTATTGCTTGTTGGCAGATGTGAGTTTAGACCAAAATGAGGTTTGCCATAAGCAAACCCAAGTTTGGTCTGTGCAGGATTGAGTGTGTATGTGTCTGCACTGATTGTCTGTTCAGTTGTCTTTTATATTTTGTATGTGGATGGCCCACCCACCCACCCTGGACAGTATCTATGGCACAGGCTGCCTTATGCGACATCACGCCCCAGACTCGCATACCGACGCTACTTATCGTTTTCTGTGTGCATGTGCTATTGCTTGTTGGCAGATGTGAGTTTAGACCAAACATTTGGTAAGAATACGGGTACTTGAGCACCCATGGGGACCCACATAGTGGCCGCTAGGCCTATGAAGCCCGTGCCATGGGCCCTCCGAAAGCCCCAAAATCACTTCGCAGAGGTTGATAGATTAAAGCCACGCAGGCCCATATATAGGAGAAACTGCCACATACCCCTCCTTTTGGGCCTTTTTGGGGTGATTCGTGTACCCTACCTCAAGGGGTGTAGCGCAGTCTTGCACAGTCTGTCTAAAACTTGACCAGAACAGGCAGAAAAAAACTCACCGTCACCCGTAATAGCCTATTTTCGAAAAACAAATATCCCCCCCCCCCCATACCTCCCTGGGAACCTGCTCACAGGCTGCTTCCACCGCGGCTCCACAAAACTGGCAGCACTGCTGTCACTACGGTCAATGCTAGACCATATTCTGAAAGCATGTTTACTGTGGGAGGAACCGGGGGAGGGGTGTTTTTGCTAGGTGGGGGGGGGTGGATGTGGGGCCTTTTTGGACAGCCCTCAAAAAGGGCTTTCGGAGATGTGGGGATGGACTGACCCAAGCAAGGCTAAGCATAATTTCATAGCTTACAAGTGAACTCAAGGCAACATTCAGCACCGGTTTGGAAGTGTCGCAGTGCAGCAGAACATTGATGAGCTATGACCGGCAGTGCAACAAAGCATCTAAGTGGTCCGTGTCTTGTCACGGGCCCTCGGTGTCATGCCAATGAAAGGGTGCAGTACAAATGTACAAGTGAAGGTGTACTGGTGAAACTGAGGGCTGTGCAGACTTCTGACCGTGGCCGCACGGGGGAGTAAGCTGAGTTTGCTGCGTTAAAGAACAAATGAACAGTGCTGTAGTGCAGCCAAACCCTTGTGAGCTGTGACCGGTTGCCTGTGACACTGGGGCGTTCGGTAGCTTCGTATCCATTGCTTCATGGCCCCTACCTGGCACCCCATTCGAGGCGCCTTGCTGAAGGCAATAGAATGTAGGCACGGGACACATAAAAGGCGTGGGAGGATTGTGGTCCGCCACTTGATTTGAGCTGAACTGCGTAAAGTTCTAAAAAGCTGTGGCACCGATGATCCTTTATTTCTCAACCATTGAATTTCACGCCTGCCTGCATGAGCTCGGACTATCTCCCATGCCCGAAAAAGGGCCGCAGGCATTATGAGCGGGCCACACAGCTGCACAACGATCAAATACGGCAGGATTACCCTGGGGCGTCCCAACAGCTGCGGCGTGAGGATGCGGGACCCCCACGTAAAGGGCATAGATAGTGGGGCCAACCGGCTACGGCCACTGCCCGGCTACCTCGGAGGCGCATGCAGCGCCTCATGCACAGGCCTGTGCTTAATTCTTTTTTTCCGCAAGGAGGAGGAGTAACCCCCCACCCCCCGGACCCCCCTCCCCTCCTCTTTAAGGTGGTTCAAAAGTTGGGTTTTGCACATGCCAAATTTTCGAGTCATTTGATGGGCAGTGGCCTACCACTGGGGGGACGATGTTCGCGTGGTCAATGGTGCAAGTCCAGCGGGGGCTGGGTGCATGGAAAGTGGTGCAAGCGATCCATGGGCCCTTTATGGAGTGCCTGAAGGGAGTGCGTAACACAGTAAATCAGTCCAATGTACACAGTGTGGCCCTTCTGGTGGAGGAGGGTGGACATGAAGCAAACCTTCAACCGGGTGCTGAAGAGCACCCAGCGGACAGGCCTGTGCGCCAGCAGGCCCCCGAGCTTGGTCTGCAGATGGGCAAGACCACTTGCGCGACGGTGGGCGAGTGTGGCGGGGGGAACAATGATGGCTGCGCGTCCTGCGGCGGTGATGGCGGGCAAGCGGCATACGCCTCCCCTGGCGCTTCCCCCGCGGCATTGCACGGAAAAAATGGCAAAATACACTGTAGCCCGCAGAAAAGGATCCAACCGCACGCAGCTGCAAAAGGCGGCGGGGGGTCGGGCCAAGCACAAAAGTCAACCCCCCCCCCCCCACCCACAGGAGGTGGACAGCCGGTAGCCAAGGAAAAGGTTGTGGAACTCGTCCCCGGCAGGGAGGGTGGGCGACCGGAGGCGGCAACGCCACCTCTCGACTCTAAATGCAACTCACATATCGTCCCTGCTTTTGGCGGCCCTGGCAGACCTTTGCTTAAGGGTGGTCCGACTGGACTGGGGGGGGGGGGGTGGGTGGGTGGGTCCGTGGCCTGTGGGTGGGTGGGTTAGTTTGGTTTTGGGCAATTTGGCCCAACGTGCCTACTCCCCCCCAGGGGGGGGGGTGGGGTCTGGGTGGGTGGGTGGGTGGGTGGGTAGGGGCTGGGTAGGGCCTGACTCTCGTACTGGAGCTTTGGGATGACAGCAGATGGGCCAGTGGTTCACACCGTGCATGCAAGTTGTATTGCTGTTTCTTGTGTTTCCAGGTGCAAAGACATTTCTTCTGATAAAAAAAAACAGATGGCAGCCTCTACAAAGTACTTGAGCAGAGTACTGCTGTAACAGCTGGGTGGTCCAGTAGTAAAACCCTGTGCTGCAGATGTGCAGGCGTGGGGTCAAACCCAGGTTCCTGCACTTTCGAATTTTAGGTCCCTGACGCTCTGGCAAAATTTTCAGTATGCAATTGACATATGATGCAGGCTGAACTAACCCCCCCCCCCCCGACTGGGGGACGCCCCCCCCTACTGGGGGAGTAGGGGGGGGTCTGGGTGGGTGGGTGGGTGGGTCAGCTTGGGTGGGTGGGTGGCTTGGCCAGTCCTGAGGCAGCCCCAAAATGACCCCCCCCCTCCCCCCCCAGTTGCTAAGCAAAGGTCTGGGCCCTGGCAAGACCGCCAAAGAGGTGTACACTAGAGTGAAGTGATTCTTTGTGTGCTCGGTCTGGTGTTTGTTTGCTCCGCAGGCGTCCAGCTATGGCGTCACCAGCACCAAGAAGGCTCGACGAGCCTGACCGGCTCAGGTGGCTCAGGAAGGCGGCCATCCTTGACACCAAACCAGAAGCAGAATTCGACAGCGTGGTGCAGGCCCTGCACTGCATAAGCAAGTTTCCCATTTCCCTGGTGTCGCTGGTGGACGATGATCGCCAATGGTTCAAGGCAAACGTGGGCTTGGACGCAACAGAATTGGGTCGCGATACGTCATTCTGTGCCCATGTGGTTGCCAGCCGGAAGCCACTCGTTGTTCTTGATACCCACAACGACCCTTTGTTCTCCCGCAATCCCCTCGTGACCAGCGGCATCAAGATCCGAAGCTATGTGGGGTATCCCATCACCCCAGCCAGCGCAGAAGGGCACTGCGTGGGGGCGCTGTGCATCATTGACACGGTGCCCTACTCGTCGATCCCGAAGGAAGTTCAAAAGTTATTGTCCCTGTTGGTGACGGTGATCAGCGGGCTCGTTGACCGGAACCTACAATTAAACCTGAAAGAAGAGAAGCAGCATTCCGTCATCAGCAAGATCGCCCATGAGCTGCTTATCCCAATGGAGATCATCAATCAGTCGGCAAAACTACTGCATTCGGTGAAGGTGAAGGGGTCGTGGCGCAGAGAAGCGGGTGACCTGATCAATACGATCACGGAATGCTCGGAAGGCACGGCATGCGTTGCATTGCGTGACCTCATGAGTTTGCCTCGAATGCAGCACAACACTGAGCCCAACACGGAATTCGAGCTGAGGGGCTGCATCGAGTCAGCGTTCCAGAAGATCTCCTCAGCACCGACACCTTCAGCTGTGGATATCGGGTACGTGATGCCCTTGGATTTCATGGTCCGTGGGGACAACCTGCGGCTGCGGCAAATCCTGATCAATTTGCTCTCGAATGCGTTGCATTTCACGCACAGCGGGTCTGTCACATTGATATGCAACGTGACGGATGCGCAGCACATGTCGAAGGTGCAGTTCACCGTCGAAGATACGAGCTCTGGCATGAATATTGAGCAGACCTGGGAGATGATGAAGAGCTTCAGTGGGGCTCTACGCTGCAACCTGGAGCAGCACACAGCCATTGGCTTGCGGCTTGCGATGACGCAACATCTGTGCGAATCGATGGGCGCCACGCTCTACTTCAAGCGCACGGGCAACGGCTCCCAGTTCCACTTCGCCCTGGAAATGGAAGCGGTGCCTCTGCAGCCTCCAAAAGAATTGGCCGGGAAGACCGTCCTGCTCATCGACCCCTCCTCCTACCGACGCCGCAGCTTGAAGAAGCACTGTGAGTCGCTCGCCCTGAAGACCATTTCTGTGCCGGAAGTCACCGAGGGGATAGAGCTGCTGGGCCAGTCCCGCGCGGCGGCAGACCTCCACATCGATGCCGTGTTCTGCGCGGCCGAAGCACTCGCGGCGTGCGGATGCCCCTTCCCCAACGCCACAGAGGCCGACCCGCCGTGGCTCTTCACCGGGAGGCACCCCGCCGTGGACAGCGCGCGCGCGCTCGATACGCCGGTCATGCAAGGGAGTGTGAAGCAGAAGCTGCTGTCGCTGCTGTGCAGCGCCCCCGCTCCCTCGCCCCCACGTCAGGCGCCTTCACCGCCGGGCCTCCACGTCCTCTGCGTCGATGCCCAGATCGCCCGCCAGCGCCTGCTGCAGTCGTTCCTCACGAGGCACGGCGCGGTCGCGCGCGTTGACTTGGCGGTGACGGGGGAAGAGGCCCTGGCGCTCTCGCACGAGACGTCATACGACGTGATTTTCGTTGAGGTGCTGTTGCCCGGGATCGACGGGCTGGTGGTGACGCAGGTGGCGAAGGAGCAGAGCCCGGGCAACCGCGTCGCAGTCCTGTCCGCCTTCACGGACCCCACGAGCGTCGCCGAGTGCCACCGCTGCGGAGCGGACTACGTCCTTCGGACGCCGTTGGCCTTTGAAGAGGTCGAGAAGGTGCTGCTCAGCGCCGGGCAGACGGCGGGGCCGAGGGCGTGCAAACGGGGCGTCCCAGCGGAAGAGCCCCCCACGACAGACGCCGCCTGCCCCAGGCCTTCGGGGGCCAACGTGGACGAGCGCGAGGGCCTGCGGCTGCCCGCCGTGCGCCCTCGTACGCTCTCCGGTAGCTCCGGTGGTGCGTTTGACGCCAACGACGACGTGGGTCACAGATTGAGTGTCTTGATTGAGAGTCTGCGTGAAGCGCAAGTCCCGAGCCCCGTCGCCTGTCAGCCGAGGCCCCCGCAGGTGCCCCGGCAGGGGATGCCACCACAACCCCATGGGGCCCGTCTACATGTCAGGTAAGCCGCTGTTAGATATGCAAACAGGAACAAAACTATCGTTTGTCCTGTAAACGGTGGTTTCAGTACAGGATTCCAGCTTGACTGTTTGTTACACAGATTTATTTGTTGTTTTTAGCTCAGGGCTAGAACGCCCAGTGACCTGGGTGGTTCCTGCTATTGCAATGATTCTTGAGCTGTGTTGGTGCATGTATCACTGAAACTCCTATGCATGAACAGCAACACACTGTCCGGAGGTGTAGTATGTGTCTGTAAATCGTGGGACAACCAATAAAGCTTCAACGAGGAGAAGGAATGCAATAAGAGCAAATAAGGGGAGGTGCACCAGCACGTTGAGCCAACGTAGCGAGTCGTTCTTTGTATTCCGGGGATCTGCCTTCAGACAGCTTTCTCTGGAATATCAGGGGGCGGCGGCCGCGCTCCTTGCTCCCTCCCCTCTCCCCTCACAGCCCAGGGCAGCTTCCAGGGGATGACAAACAACAGAGGGAGTGAAGATATCTTGCGCTGCTCGTTTGAAGAACTTGATGCCTCCACTCCATAAAGTGCGGTAAAATTGCGGTGAAATCACAACAAAATTACGGGTGTCACTCCAACACCAAAGCCAACACAGTCAGTCCCAGCAACAAAACGTGAAATCCACGACCAAGCGTTGATCTGACTGCCCAAGTCAAACAAGGCTGGTGCGACGTGTCGGATGAACTCGCGCGTGCTACTACTGTGTCACGACAAAATTGATTTCTCGGTGGCCTCTCCCAAGGCAGTGCCGCCAAAATCTGTTCCATTCCATTTTGCTTTCTATCATCTTGGAATATATGTCGGATTTGGGGTCTAACAGTGGGGAGGAAGCAGTCGATTCGGTCAACTCCGACACTGCATCCACAATCTCTTGGGCTGCTAGTTCCAGCGGCTTCAGCACCGATGAGAGCGACTCTCACTTACCCTGATTTCCGGCGAGCTCGCTGCTCTCCCTCCCACTGACACTTTTCTACATACTCATACTGTGATGTCCATTCTCTGTGCCTCATCTACCTCTGCCCCCTGTGGGCTATGGTTGCCTGGTTACACGGCACCTACATCGCTTGCGCACAGGGGCTGTGGTCAAGCCTTGGCGCTAGCCGACAAATCAGCCATTGTCGGCTGGTCAGAAAATTGTCCATTTTTTCAG
The DNA here is from genome assembly GCA_964036045.1 of Eutreptiella sp. 'Long Island Sound 2002'. Lineage (NCBI taxonomy): Eukaryota > Euglenozoa > Euglenophyceae > Eutreptiales > Eutreptiaceae > Eutreptiella > Eutreptiella sp. 'Long Island Sound 2002'. The sequence goes on along the minus strand of OZ038383.1, from coordinate 121,131,802 downwards.
TCAGGCAGTTCGGCTGGCAAAGTTCATCAAAGGCACCTGAGGGAAGGTTGCCAAGGCTGTGGAAAAAAGGGGGAAACGGGACTGGGAAACATCCGAAATCTGTCCCAAATTGCCTCATTTTTCTCCGATTTCCCTCCAATTTCCTCCACATTTCACACATTTTTTCTACATTACCCACTAGTTACTCCCCATTTTCCCCCACTTCCCTCCATTTTCCTCCATTTCCCCACATTTTCTCCCATTTTCCCTATTTTCCTTTCCCTCTGCGGCTAGTTGGCTAATTCGGCTGTGGCTAACGTCTGCTATAAGGCCAGAGGAGTGCCGAGGAAGACCGTCATTGCTGCCAGTGTGATGGTTCACTTGATTTTGTCCTATATTATGCATGGATGGCTTGAGTCTGTAAATATGGGTGAAACTTCAACCAGGGCACAGCCCACTGTACATAGTGCGTTGCAGCTTTATTGAAGAACTCATATCATTGGACTCAAGGCTGAAAGTGCCTAAGGCGGGGGCATTCAGTCAATGAGAACCGACCATTGCTCTCTCTTTCCCCAACTACGAGCCCCAGGCTCAGTCCACCAAACTCCATGACCTGGCGTTGATGCCCAGAACCAAAGAGCGCCCCCCCCCCCCCTGTCCCAGCACGGGCTTGTGGACTCGGGGGGCACCTATTCCACAATCTGCAGCCAAGCCTGCTCCGAAGCCTGCCCCAAGGGGAAGCATGTGCAACTGAGCCCGTGCTTGCACGCGATGCGCAACACACAAAGACACTACACATACAAAACCTGCCTGTTCCCCACACCAAAGCACAATTCTCACAAACATGGCACTAGTCCACGATCTGTAGGCAAAATTCTGCATGGTCCTTGTGTAGTTACTGCCCATCAACAGGCCACGGGCAGGGGGTTGGGGTAATTGGAGGTCTACCGCCTGACCCTTACCCAGCAGGGGCCGGGCCTAATCTGAACCAAGGGGCCAGCGGACAGCAGAGGACAATTTGTGACGGCACCTGCTCGTTTTCCCAGACAGTTCAGCCTAACAGGTGGATGGAGTTGGGCCTGATGCCGGGCACGGTGCCTACGTCCGTGGCACCACAGCCTCTCCACCTTCCTCCCAGTCACACTGCGGCAATTGAACAACGTAGCAGAACCTGCAGGCCACTGTCCGAGCCATCCAAATTTGCAATTGCCCTCAGATAGCGCTTTACATTCCATTTTGCTTTCTATCATCTTGGAATATATGTCGGATTTGGGGTCTAACAGTGGGGAGGAAGCAGTCGATTCGGTCAACTCCGACACTGCATCCACAATCTCTTGGGCTGCTAGTTCCAGCGGCTTCAGCACCGATGAGAGCGACTCTCACTTACCCTGATTTCCGGCGAGCTCGCTGCTCTCCCTCCCACTGACACTTTTCTACATACTCATACTGTGATGTCCATTCTCTGTGCCTCATCTACCTCTGCCCCCTGTGGGCTATGGTTGCCTGGTTACACGGCACCTACATCGCTTGCGCACAGGGGCTGTGGTCAAGCCTTGGCGCTAGCCGACAAATCAGCCATTGTCGGCTGGTCAGAAAATTGTCCATTTTTTCAGTCAGGCAGTTCGGCTGGCAAAGTTCATCAAAGGCACCTGAGGGAAGGTTGCCAAGGCTGTGGAAAAAAGGGGGAAACGGGACTGGGAAACATCCGAAATCTGTCCCAAATTGCCTCATTTTTCTCCGATTTTCCTCCAATTTCCTCCACATTTCACACATTTTTTCTACATTACCCACTAGTTACTCCCCATTTTCCCCCACTTCCCTCCATTTTCCTCCATTTCCCCACATTTTCTCCCATTTTCCCTATTTTCCTTTCCCTCTGCGGCTAGTTGGCTAATTCGGCTGTGGCTAACGTCTGCTATAAGGCCAGAGGAGTGCCGAGGAAGACCGTCATTGCTGCCAGTGTGATGGTTCACTTGATTTTGTCCTATATTATGCATGGATGGCTTGAGTCTGTAAATATGGGTGAAACTTCAACCAGGGCACAGCCCACTGTACATAGTGCGTTGCAGCTTTATTGAAGAACTCATATCATTGGACTCAAGGCTGAAAGTGCCTAAGGCGGGGGCATTCAGTCAATGAGAACCGACCATTGCTCTCTCTTTCCCCAACTACGAGCCCCAGGCTCAGTCCACCAAACTCCATGACCTGGCGTTGATGCCCAGAACCAAAGAGCGCCCCCCCCCCCCCCCTGTCCCAGCACGGGCTTGTGGACTCGGGGGGCACCTATTCCACAACCTGCAGCCAAGCCTGCTCTGAAGCCTGCCCCAAGGGGAAGCATGTGCAACTGAGCCCGTGCTTGCGCGCGATGCGCAACACACAAAGACACTACACATACAAAACCTGCCTGTTCCCCACACCAAAGCACAATTCTCACAAACATGGCACTAGTCCACGATCTGTAGGCAAAATTCTGCATGGTCCTTGTGTAGTTACTGCCCATCAACAGGCCACGGGCAGGGGGTTGGGGTAATTGGAGGTCTACCGCCTGACCCTTACCCAGCAGGGGCCGGGCCTAATCTGAACCAAGGGGCCAGCGGACAGCAGAGGACAATTTGTGACGGCACCTGCTCGTTTTCCCAGACAGTTCAGCCTAACAGGTGGATGGAGTTGGGCCTGATGCCGGGCACGGTGCCTACGTCCGTGGCACCACAGCCTCTCCGCCTTCCTCCCAGTCACACTGCGGCAATTGAACAATGTAGCAGAACCTGCAGGCCACTGTCCGAGCCATCCAAATTTGCAATTGCCCTCAGATAGCGCTATATATTCCATTTTGCTTTCTATCATCTTGGAATATATGTCGGATTTGGGGTCTAACAGTGGGGAGGAAGCAGTCGATTCGGTCAACTCCGACACTGCATCCACAATCTCTTGGGCTGCTAGTTCTAGCGGCTTCAGCACCGATGAGAGCGACTCTCACTTACCCTGATTTCCGGCGAGCTCGCTGCTCTCCCTCCCACTGACACTTTTCTACATACTCATACTGTGATGTCCATTCTCTGTGCCTCATCTACCTCTGCCCCCTGTGGGCTATGGTTGCCTGGTTACACGGCACCTACATCGCTTGCGCACAGGGGCTGTGGTCAAGCCTTGGCGCTAGCCGACAAATCAGCCATTGTCGGCTGGTCAGAAAATTGTCCATTTTTTCAGTCAGGCAGTTCGGCTGGCAAAGTTCATCAAAGGCACCTGAGGGAAGGTTGCCAAGGCTGTGGAAAAAAGGGGGAAACGGGACTGGGAAACATCCGAAATCTGTCCCAAATTGCCTCATTTTTCTCCGATTTCCCTCCAATTTCCTCCACATTTCACACATTTTTTCTACATTACCCACTAGTTACTCCCCATTTTCCCCCACTTCCCTCCATTTTCCTCCATTTCCCCACATTTTCTCCCATTTTCCCTATTTTCCTTTCCCTCTGCGGCTAGTTGGCTAATTCGGCTGTGGCTAACGTCTGCTATAAGGCCAGAGGAGTGCCGAGGAAGACCGTCATTGCTGCCAGTGTGATGGTTCACTTGATTTTGTCCTATATTATGCATGGATGGCTTGAGTCTGTAAATATGGGTGAAACTTCAACCAGGGCACAGCCCACTGTACATAGTGCGTTGCAGCTTTATTGAAGAACTCATATCATTGGACTCAAGGCTGAAAGTGCCTAAGGCGGGGGCATTCAGTCAATGAGAACCGACCATTGCTCTCTCTTTCCCCAACTACGAGCCCCAGGCTCAGTCCACCAAACTCCATGACCTGGCGTTGATGCCCAGAACCAAAGAGCGCCCCCCCCCCCCCCCCTGTCCCAGCACGGGCTTGTGGACTCGGGGGGCACCTATTCCACAATCTGCAGCCAAGCCTGCTCCGAAGCCTGCCCCAAGGGGAAGCATGTGCAACTGAGCCCGTGCTTGCACGCGATGCGCAACACACAAAGACACTACACATACAAAACCTGCCTGTTCCCCACACCAAAGCACAATTCTCACAAACATGGCACTAGTCCACGATCTGTAGGCAAAATTCTGCATGGTCCTTGTGTAGTTACTGCCCATCAACAGGCCACGGGCAGGGGGTTGGGGTAATTGGAGGTCTACCGCCTGCCTGACCCTTACCCAGCAGGGGCCGGGCCTAATCTGAACCAAGGGGCCAGCGGACAGCAGAGGACAATTTGTGACGGCACCTGCTCGTTTTCCCAGACAGTTCAGCCTAACAGGTGGATGGAGTTGGGCCTGATGCCGGGCACGGTGCCTACGTCCGTGGCACCACAGCCTCTCCGCCTTCCTCCCAGTCACACTGCGGCAATTGAACAATGTAGCAGAACCTGCAGGCCACTGTCCGAGCCATCCAAATTTGCAATTTTCCTCAGATAGCACTTTACATTCCATTTCGCTTTCTATCATCTTGGAATATATGTCGGATTTGGGGTCTAACAGTGGGGAGGAAGCAGTCGATTCGGTCAACTCCGACACTGCATCCACAATCTCTTGGGCTGCTAGTTCTAGCGGCTTCAGCACCGATGAGAGCGACTCTCACTTACCCTGATTTCCGGCGAGCTCGCTGCTCTCCCTCCCACTGACACTTTTCTACATACTCATACTGTGATGTCCATTCTCTGTGCCTCATCTACCTCTGCCCCCTGTGGGCTATGGTTGCCTGGTTACACGGCACCTACATCGCTTGCGCACAGGGGCTGTGGTCAAGCCTTGGCGCTAGCCGACAAATCAGCCATTGTCGGCTGGTCAGAAAATTGTCCATTTTTTCAGTCAGGCAGTTCGGCTGGCAAAGTTCATCAAAGGCACCTGAGGGAAGGTTGCCAAGGCTGTGGAAAAAAGGGGGAAACGGGACTGGGAAACATCCGAAATCTGTCCCAAATTGCCTCATTTTTCTCCGATTTCCCTCCAATTTCCTCCACATTTCACACATTTTTTCTACATTACCCACTAGTTACTCCCCATTTTCCCCCACTTCCCTCCATTTTCCTCCATTTCCCCACATTTTCTCCCATTTTCCCTATTTTCCTTTCCCTCTGCGGCTAGTTGGCTAATTCGGCTGTGGCTAACGTCTGCTATAAGGCCAGAGGAGTGCCGAGGAAGACCGTCATTGCTGCCAGTGTGATGGTTCACTTGATTTTGTCCTATATTATGCATGGATGGCTTGAGTCTGTAAATATGGGTGAAACTTCAACCAGGGCACAGCCCACTGTACATAGTGCGTTGCAGCTTTATTGAAGAACTCATATCATTGGACTCAAGGCTGAAAGTGCCTAAGGCGGGGGCATTCAGTCAATGAGAACCGACCATTGCTCTCTCTTTCCCCAACTACGAGCCCCAGGCTCAGTCCACCAAACTCCATGACCTGGCGTTGATGCCCAGAACCAAAGAGCGCCCCCCCCCCCCCCTGTCCCAGCACGGGCTTGTGGACTCGGGGGGCACCTATTCCACAACCTGCAGCCAAGCCTGCTCTGAAGCCTGCCCCAAGGGGAAGCATGTGCAACTGAGCCCGTGCTTGCACGCGATGCGCAACACACAAAGACACTACACATACAAAACCTGCCTGTTCCCCACACCAAAGCACAATTCTCACAAACATGGCACTAGTCCACGATCTGTAGGCAAAATTCTGCATGGTCCTTGTGCAGTTACTGCCCATCAACAGGCCACGGGCAGGGGGTTGGGGTAATTGGAGGTCTACCGCCTGACCCTTACCCAGCAGGGGCCGGGCCTAATCTGAACCAAGGGGCCAGCGGACAGCAGAGGACAATTTGTGACGGCACCTGCTCGTTTTCCCAGACAGTTCAGCTTAACAGGTGGATGGAGTTGGGCCTGATGCCGGGCACGGTGCCTACGTCCGTGGCACCACAGCCTCTCCACCTTCCTCCCAGTCACACTGCGGCAATTGAACAACGTAGCAGAACCTGCAGGCCACTGTCCGAGCCATCCACGTTTGCAATTGTCCTCAGATAGCGGTCTACACTGACTCAAACTATGTCTACCTTTTGGGGTGCACACGAGCAGCCTGGGAGTGGCGCGTCCGTGGCTGGCAAGGCTCGTCTAGCCCAGTGCCCACGCCACACTTGTGTGAACAACTTTTGCACGAATTAGACCGCACAGACCGCAGAATGGGTCAAGGTACCCTCTCACGTCCAAGTGTATGAAATGCAACCTGCTGATTCACCTTGGCCTTCAATCTTCACACCGGTGTCTCTTCCAGCCTACAGTCATTGTGCCTCATGCACACTGGGAAGCCTACGGGCATGGCAGTCTCCCACTGCATCACCTGGTTTCAGACTCAGCTAATCCTCACCACGTGTCAGATCCGCTACCACAGCCACTGTGGGATCATCGTAGCACTGGACAGCTCTGAACCTTGATCCCGAGCGGTTACCTGGAGTACTGCAAAGTGAGCAGGCTACGCCAGCTCATCTTGGTCTGAGCCAAAAAAAAAAGTACCCTCTCACGTCCAAGTGAGCGGGAACGAAGAGGTAGACAAGCTGGCAGAGGAGGGACGGCAATCCAGCCCGCTCTGCCTGCAATACACCCCTGCACATTGTCGCACTATTGACAGCCCACCGCCAGAAATCAAAAGGCAGCATGTCCCAGCGTGTGACACTCCTCAGTGTGCCGTAACCCTGCTTGTGTCCTTTGCTTCCTCCTCAGCCCTCTCCTGTTTGCCACCGACCACTCCCCCTACACTTGTATAGGAACAGCAATGTTCTCTGCCCTTAAGCAAATGGTGACCAACTGTACCTGAATGTCATCCCCCCCTTGCTCTCTGGTGCTGATAGTGTATGAAATGCAACCTGCTGATTCACCTCGGCCTTCAATCTTCACACCGGTGTCTCTTCCAGCCTACAGTCATTGTGCCTCATGCACACTGGGAAGCCTACGGGCGTGGCAGTCTCCCACTGCATCACCTGGTTTCAGACTCAGCCAATCCTCACCACGTGTCAGATCCGCTACCACAGCCAATGTGGGATCATCGTAGCATTGGACAGCTCTGAACCTTGATCCCGAGCGGTTATCTTGAGTACTGCAAAGTGAGCAGGCTTTGCCAGCTCATCTCGGTATAAGCCGAAAAAAATTGACAGCCCACCACCAGAAATCAAAAGGCCGCGCACATCCCAGCACGCGGCCCTCACGCCCACTGTCTGCAAAGTACTAACATTCAACCAAATCGTGACACCTACGATCCCTTTCTTTTCAACTATTGAATTTCAAGCCCCCAAGGCGTGGCGGCAACGGAATCCAGAGTCCAAATATATGTCCCACTGCTACAAGCAAATGTACTGAACTGTATGAGCATGTATGAATTGTAGATCTCACGGGACAAATATATTGTACTTAGACTGTCAAATTGATGGCGTCCATCTGACGAAGCACTTACGAGCACTTACGAAGCACTTTCCCTCAGGCAAGGTCCAAGTTCTTTCCTGCCAACACCTCGTCAGCACGTCCATAACCAAGCCGGTGTTCGACATTACCGCAACGGGGGTGCCAACGGAATGGCAGGCGCACAAGCTGGAGTCCACCGACACCAGAGCAAACCCACGAATTTGGAGGCGGTGCGTGTCGCACAAACTCCGACCAGCAGCGGAAAGAGTTGGACGTCAAGAGAGGCTACGTCTAGCCACACGGGCAGACGACGACCCAGAGACTACCTCTTTGCAAGACGTCGTGGAGGACAACCACGACATGGAGTTAGGACAATAATGCTGACCGTTCGGGCAGTGGCATTGCTGCGTCCAAGGGCATGCACGAGTCGGTACAAACAGCCGCCGTGCTACGCGAGCCGGACACGTCCGCCGCGCGGGAAATCTTCAGGATTCCTCTTGTGCATGCTGTGCCTTCTGCCACGGTGCTCTAACCGTAGACAATGTTGCCATACACCAGCCTTGAGTGCACGCAAGTGCCCCCCCACTGAGCTGACGAGAGAGGACGCAATGAGAACCGCTCGGGCACGCAGCCCTGAAATGATGCTCCCCCTACCAGGGCTCTTACCACCCAGGACATGCGACTGCCGCCTGGACTGCCTATTCCTGATGACAGGTACTATGTTTTATTACATGGGACGGTCGCACAAAAGGCGAAGGTCGGACTCCAGCAGCGAGGAAGGTAAACGCCAACATCGAAGGCGGCAGCAGCCGCAACAGCACACCCACATCCATGTCCACGTCCACCAGCCCCAACAGCGGCACCCAGATCGGTCGAAACGCCGCAGTGCACACCGAGAACGATGCAGGATTCAAGGCGAGACCAGACGGATGGAAAGCGCGCTGCGAGAGCTCGATGCCCAACAGGCAACTGAAGTCCAAGCAGCCCGGGAAGAGCAGCAGTCGGCCGCGCAGTACTCTGACAGGGCCCCTCTGGGGTTGGAGAGCCTTGGCTGGAGGCAGGCGGATCATTGGTGGGTCTGGAATGTGCCCGGGGTGCCCGAAGAAATAGACATGACGCTCATAAATGAGGACAAATTCAAGCATATCCTGCGGGACTCCATCAGGCGGCGGGCCCTGCTCTCGCTGGAAGATCGTCGACCGCGACAATTTCAAGGCATCTTAGGGGCCCTCGACAGGGAGGCATGTCAAGCCCTTCTATCAGAGGGCACAGAATTTGATAAGGCGCTGCTGCGGGGCTGGCTCACAGGGGCGTTATGGACGGCTGCCAGGGCGCATGCGAGGGGCCGCAGGGCGACACCGCTATGCCCATACTGCTCGCGGCAACAAGAAGAAGACGACGAACACATCTTGTGGGCCTGCCCAGCCTGGGGCATACATCGATCCGGTGCCTGGCGCTCGCTTATGAGAACGGCGAGGGCACTGGGGCTATCAGACCAGATCAGTAGTTGGCCCACGTGCTTACGGATCTGTGGCTTTATGCCGGAACACCTGTCGCACGGCATCCCCAAAGGTCAGGTGCACGACTTCATGTACGGTTTTCACAGTATGGTGCTGCAAATTCTGCGGGCGCGGGCACACCGGGAAGGTGTGCAGCTCTTTGACCAGCCTAAGACGAAACAAGGCAGAGGGTACCCATTCTGGCAGTTCATCGGGCCGCTACCGCGGCCGGAGCACAGGGAGAAGCTGCGGATTCGCCAACCCACAGCTCAAGAGTGGCGGTGGGACTCCGACTTTCGTGACGATCTGCTACGATGGGTCAACGAGCTGGTCTGGATACCAGGGAAAGGGCAAGTCTCCTTCATGGAGCTGGCAATGGACTTTGAGTGCTTCGCGGCGCGCACCCTGCCGGCCTCACCCCAGGCTGTGTATCGGGCGACTGCCCTCCCGCTACCAGAAAGGGCAAGGGTCCTAAAGCTTGCCCCAGCGACCTTGCAAAAGCTGAGCGTGGCTGGGGCCGTGCTACCAGGTGGTGTGCTTACCAAATGCTCCTCCCTAGTCCCACTGGGGGCCCCCACAGTAGTGGGTGTGTCTGCGAGACCATACTTCACACGGCGCCTGGACATGCTGAAACTTCTACAAAACCTGCAAGAGTACTGTGAGCTGCGCTGGACGGCTGTGCTACAGGCACCGCCCCCCTCACCGGACACGAGACGGAGAAATGCCCAGCGGGCCAAGGAACGGCGGGAAGCGATGGAGTCCAGCCCCAGCATCAGGGAGCGCATTCCCAAGCTCAAGTACACATCGTTCCTGCTGCCTGCTATGCACACCCCCAGGCATCTCACCGGCAGAGGAGGAGGTAAGAAGAGCACCACTTTGTTTGCGGCTGACTACTTTCCAGCACACCGCAACCCTGGAGCTCCCCCTACGCGGCCCTACCGGTTGCTCCAACCTGCCAAGCAGGCGGTCCCGCCTCCACCTGATGTAGCTGCAGTGGGTTCGAGTCCACAAGCGGCACTGCCGGCGGGGCGAGCGGCAGCGCCCAGCGATTTGTCTCAGCGCGTAGATGCGCTAACTCTCCCGGATGCACCTCTAGGATGGGCTCCGCCGTCGCCGTCGCCCCCGGTGCAGATGGAATACACCTCGGAGGAAGGGCCCTCTACCCCGGAGGTCTTCTCCTCGTCGTCCTCGTGGGAATCTGAGCCCATCAACACCGGGGGAAGCTACCGACGAGCGACAGCGGGGCCCAGAAGCGGCCCAGCGCGGTCCTCGCCGCCACACGCAGTGCCCCGCACACGCGCTCCCAGGGCCCGATCCGTTCACCGGTCAGGGAACCCGGCGCTGAGGAAGTCACGGCGTAGGGCACCACCTGCGCGGGTGCCCCAAGGGGTCAAAAGGCGGAGTCGGTCACAACACAGCCGGGGAGCCCGTGGCGCAAGCGACCCCAGCTGCAGCAAGGGGATGCGCGGTCACACACGGCCCTGGAGGCCCCAGACCGCCACGGGAGCCCAGCCGGAGCCCCCCTCCCCATGTCCAGGCATGCGCTCTCATACCTACAGCTCACAGGAGCTATCACTCCTGAGCGTGCGTCACGCATAGTGGTGGTAAGCACCCCAGAGGGGCAGCGCACCCCACTACCGACACGCAGCTCGGAGCAGCCTCCACACGACAAGGGGCGCGACATCCCCCCGGGGATAGCAAGGATGTTGCAGCAGATCCAGATGCCCCCAGCAAGGCTACAACCGCTACAGCCCCGAAGGGAACCACGGCCCAACGAGCGGACTTCACGCACCGCCGTCCTGCCCCCCGGCCCTCCGATGGGGTTCAACGTAACCAGCACCCCGTCTCCGCGGGTGCTGAGCAGGCCAAGGCAATTCTCGCCATCTCCGGCATGGTCGCCGGCGGTGACTTCCAGCTGGCACTCCGTGCGGCACGTGACCCCGGAGCATTGGTCGCCCGCATGCACACCAGGGGGGGGGTCTAACCGACAGCAGGATTCACCTCACCTGCCCCCTGTCCTGCTGGCGCCCCTATTTGAGAGCGCAATGTCTACCCCGCGAAGGGACAGCACTCAGAGTGCGTCTGATGAGGACGTGCAACAGTATGCCGTCCGGTGTTCTACCCCCCCCGATCTGCCCCCCACCCTGCTGGCGCCACTTTTTGAGAGCGTGATGTCTGCCTCGCGAGCGGGCAGCACTCATCGTGAGTGCGATGAGGACATGGGTCAGTATGAAGTCCAGTACTCTACCCCACCCTCCGTGGGGGAGTGGCCCCCTGACCCCTTTACCTTTCCCTCTCTTCGCGGAGCACAGCATCTCTGCACGGAATTGCCTGGCATGGCCCGACAGGGCCAGGGATGGGTTCGTGACCCCCATGCACGACACTCCACCATGCTGTACAGCATGCAGGAAGGTGCTCTGTCTTCCAACAGCGCGGAGGGGCTCATGAAGCATGGACGGGCCTCACGTGAGGCAACCTAAAGGACGGAGGGGGGAGCCTCTTGTCATACAGGGCGGCAGCTCTCCAGAAACCCGCGCGACTTGCCCCATGGGTGAGTCTGGGGGCTGGAATGGGTAGAAGCCCCATGGACTATTGCTCCTTAATATGATTTCCTTTCCTGACGAAGCACTTACGAGGAACACGGAAGTCTGAGCACAATAATTTTCAAGCCCGTCTGTGGTTGCTGTTGCAGTGGAAATGATGATTGTGCCCCAAAGGTTTTTCCGTATTGGTAGCACTCATCACTTTTCATAGCACACTCCACCAACCCCACATCTTCACATCCGATGGTCAGTCAATCTTTCAACATATTTTGCCTCAACATTTTTTGCCTCGAATACTCACAGCTTCCCATTTTCCAGATGGGAAGCAATGTGCTGTGGAGGACCATGCCATACCTGGTGTGGAGTGGCAGGGATTTTTCATTTGCTGGACGACCAATCAACGGGGTAGCACAGGAACTCCCAGCCTATCATACCCCCCCTCTGGCATAACTCAATGTTCCACAATCAACATGATCAAAATTACTTTTGCTGCAAACTCATTCGTATGAATGTCCTGACAATAGGTGCCCTGCTGGAGGATGACTCACTGCTAGGCTATCTGGCGCCATCTTGGAGACCAATTTCCCAAGCAGCACTCACCGGTATCTCAGCCTGACCTCCGGATAATACCAATCCACAACTACTGCTCAATCAAAATACCATGGAATACAATCCCCCCCCCCCCCCCCCCACCCCACCCCACCCCCCCCCGCATACCGGAAACACACAGCACGCACAAGTCATAGATCACGGGTTCGAACCCCGGTCGGCCTGCCACGGAGCCCCCGCTTTGTTTTATGAAATTGAGGTAGCGTGTAAGCCCAGGGTTGCATGGTTCATGGCTAACCGGTGCCAATGGCCGGGGGATGAGCTGACCCAGATTGGCCCATGGAACATTCGATAGGCATGTTGTGCGGCGGTGTCAAGGCAACATTTGGTCCGATTCTGGGTGGCGCTGCAGTGCAGCGCGGCAAAACAATGAACTGAGAATGATGGCGATGACCATATGCCTGTGTCACGGGGTTATATGCGAGCTCTGTATCCGTTGCTCGTGGCCCCTGCTCCCCCTGTCCAAGCTATCCCTTAAGTGAGCCGTACTACCCGTAGGGACTGTCTTTCCTTGGTACCCCCAAATTAGTTCTGTGCCAAATTGATGGTCACTCTGAGAAGCAGCTTTTTTTTTGCTGGCAATTCGGACAATTTTTTGTTTGTACACGATCATACTGAAGTTGGTTGGTGTTGTTTGCACTGGTTCCATGTGCAAGGCAACATTCAGAGCTGACCTGGCTTGCGCTGCAGTGCAGCGAGGCAATACAATGAACTGAGAATGATGGCGATGACCATATGCCTGTGTCACGGGTATATGCGAGCTCTGTATCCGTTGCTTTATGGCCCCTGCTCCCCTACCCCCTCTTAGGCTGGTTTAGGTCAGCTCAATTTGATAGCCTTCGATAGCCTGCGGGCGAATTCAAGACGCACCTCCTGCCTGGTGGCGGAGTCCCCCGGGTTCACAGGGCTCGGAGCCCCGTCCCTCCCCGGCCTCCCCGTTTCGCCACTCCCCGGTCAGTGCATCAATTCGCAGCCGTGGCTGCGGGCGCTTACCCAGCGCGTCGCCCCCCTAATGCGTGGTCACCCGGGGTGCCGGCGCTGCCGGGCCCGTGCTACTGGCTTGTCGCCAGTGGGACCCCCGTGGGCTCGCGCGGAGGCTGCCTAGCCTTGGGGCTGGTGCGTGGCGCTATGCGCCACTACTGCTATGGCGGGTGCAATGCCCTGGTCGTGTGTGTGCGGCGCTCGCGGCTAGTTCGGCGGGGTTGGGGCCGGTGCCGGGTGTTGTGTCTTCTCTGTTTCCCCCTGCCCGCCCAGCGTTTCCTGCGCTGTGTGTGGCGGGCCGTCCCTTCTGGGTGTCCCTTATCCTCGCTCGCTGGTACGCCATTCCATGCGGTCTGTGCGTTCCGCGGGCTCGGTCCGGTTGCCCTTCTGGTAGTCCCCGCGTGGCCTTTGTGTGTGTGTTCGCTCGCGCTCTCGCGGCATCCGCCCCCCCCCCCCCCTCCCCGGGTTAATGTGGCGCGCGCACCTCGCGCGGTCCCGGTGCTCGGCGCTGGTAGGGCCGTTCCACTCGGTCCGTGCCCCTCCGCGTGTCCTGCCTCGGTCCCGTGCTCCGTTTGGCTTGTTTGGGGGGGGGGGGGGTCCCGTTTCCCCCTACCTGGCTTGGGGCTGCGCGCTCCCCGTTGGGTGGGTGCGGGCGTGGGGACCCTTCGCCAACCCCAACACGCGCGCTCTTGCGAGCTGGCCTTGCGCGCTGGCTTGGCGCGCTGTAGGGGCGGCACGAGGGCGCCCAGGGGGGGCGCCTCCTGCCTGGGTGCGGGGCGTCCGGGGTCGGGCGCTCTCCCACCACCGACCACTCGTCCTTTCGGGCGTGCGGCCGGGGCCCACTACCCACTGGCTGTGGGTGCGGGGGGTGCGGGCGTGGGGACCCGTCACCAACCCCACAGCGCACGCCCTTGCGAGCTGGCTTTGCGCGCTGTTGGGGCGGCATGAGGGTGCCCGGGGGGGGCGCCTGTTGCCTGGTTGTGGGGCGTCCGGGGACGGGCGCTCTCCCACCCCCGACCACTCGTCCTTTCCGGCGTACGGCCGGGGCCCACTACCCACTGGTTGCGGGTGCGGGGGGTGCGGGGGTGGGGACCCGTCACGTACCCCACATCGCGCGCTCTTGCGAGCTGGCTTTGCGCGCTGTGGGGGCGGCATGAGGGTGCCCGGGGGGGGCGCCTCTTGCCTGTGTGTGGGACGTCCGGGGTTGGGCGCTCTCCCGCCCCCCGACCACCCGTCCTTTCGGGCGTGCGGCCGGGGCCCACTACCCACTGGCTGTGGGTGCGGGCGTGGGGACCCGTCACCAACCCCACTGCGCGCGCTCTTGCGAGCTGGCTTTGCGCGCTGTGGGGGCGGCATGAGGGTGCCCGGGAGGGGCGCCTGTTGCCTGGTTGTGGGGCGTCCGGGGACGGGCGCTCTCCCACCCCCGACCACTCGTCCTTTCCGGCGTACGGCCGGGGCCCACTACCCACTGGTTGCGGGTGCGGGGGGTGCGGGGGTGGGGACCCGTCACGTACCCCACATCGCGCGCTCTTGCGAGCTGGCTTTGCGCGCTGTGGGGGCGGCATGAGGGTGCCCGGGGGGGGCGCCTCTTGCCTGTGTGTGGGACGTCCGGGGTTGGGCGCTCTCCCGCCCCCCGACCACCCGTCCTTTCGGGCGTGCGGCCGGGGCCCACTACCCACTGGCTGTGGGTGCGGGCGTGGGGACCCGTCACCAACCCCACTGCGCGCGCTCTTGCGAGCTGGCTTTGCGCGCTGTGGGGGCGGCATGAGGGTGCCCGGGGGGGGCGCCTCCTGGCTGGGTGTGGGGCGTCTGGGGTCGGGCGCCCACCCCCGACCACTCGTCCTTTCGGGCGTGCGGCCGGGGCCCACTACCCACTGGCTGTGGGTGCGGAGGCCGCCGGCGTGGGGACCTGTCACCTACCCCACAGCGCGCACTCTTGCGTGCCGGTTTTGCGCGCTGTGGGGGAAGCATGAGGGTGCCCGGGGGGGGCGCCTCTTGCCTGGGTGTGGGGCGTCCTGGAATGGGCGCTCTCCCACCCCCGACCTCTCGTCCGCTCGGGCGTGCGGCCGGGGCCCACTACCCAGTGGCTGTGGGTGCGGGGGGTGCGGGCGTGGGGACCCGTCACCTACCCCACAGCGCGCGCTCTTGCGGGCTGGCTTTGCGCGCTGTGGGGGCGCCATGAGGGTGCCCGGGGGGGACGCCTCTTGCCTGGGGCGTCCGGGGTCGGGCGCTCTCCCACCCCCGACCTCTCGTCCTTTCGGGCGTGCGGCCGGGGCCCACTACCCACTGGCTCTGGGTGCGGGGGGTGCGGGCGTGGGGACCCGTCACGTACCCACAGCGCGCGCTCTTGCGAGCTGGCTTTGCGCGCTGTGGGGGCGGCATGAGGGTGCCCGGGGGGGGGCCCAGTTGCCTGGGTGTGGGGCGTCCGGGGACGGGCGCTCTGCCACCCCCGACCTCTCGTCCTTTCGGGCGTGCGGCCGGGGCCCGCTACCCACTGGCTGTGGGTGCGGGGGGTGCGGGCGTGGGGACCCATCACCAACCCCACAGCGCGCACTGTTGCGTGCTGGCGTTGCGCGCTGTGGGGGCGGCATGAGGGCGCCCGGGGGGGGGGCGCCTCTTGCCTGGGTGTGGGGCCTCCGGGGACGGGCGCTCTCCCACTCCCGACCTCTCGTCCTTTCGGGCGTGCGGCCGGGGCCCGCTTCCCACTGGCCGTGGGTGCGGGGGGTGCGGGCGTGGGGGCCGGGCTGTCCTTGGCACCTTGTCCCGTGACGCTGTTCGTCGTGTGTTGTGCGCGCTTCCCGGGTTTGCGGCACCCAGTGGCCGTTGTGGCTTGGCACCTGTCCTCGTGCCGTGGTTGCGGCCGGCGGCGTGCCTCTCTAGCGTGCCTCGTGGCCCCGCGTTGGTGCGCTTCTCCTCGTCCGGTCTGGTCGCTCTGGGTGCTCCGGTCGGCTTTCCCGTCGCCGTGGTGCCTTCCCCCACCCCAGGGGCTGTCGCCCCCGGCTTTACCGGGTGGCTGCGCGGGAGCGTGGAGGCCGGCCGAGAACCGGGCTCTTTGTGCCTGCCGCTGGCCCCTGCCGAGGCAAGGGCACTGGGCGCGCTCCGGGTCGTACCCGTTCGGGTCCCTGCGATGGGGTTGTCCCTGGCGGGTCCCTCCGGCTTCGGTCTTGGGCTGCGTGCGCTGCAGTGGTTTGGCGTGTGTGGACCCGGTCACTGATGCGTCCGGTTTCCCGTACCGTCCGTCTTTCGACGGGGGATTGGGCCGGTGCACCGGGGCTTTTTTGTGTGGACGCCGACACCGCCCCTTTTGGGTCGGAGGACGCAACGCCCGGGTCCCGCGCGTGTGTGCGTGTGCGTGCCCTACTTGGCCGGGTCGGGCGGGCCAGCCTCCCGGGCGCGTTCTGGTGCGCCTCACCTTTCCTTTGGCAGTCTTGGTGCGCTCTTTGCTGCGAAACGCGTAAAAACGCGAAGAAAAATTTTTCGACGTGAAATAGGTGAATAGTTAACGCCGTAAGCACCGTAACGCTCGTGGGACCCCAACGCCGTCCTTGCCGTCGTCTAACTCGCTATAGGCGCAAAGAAAAACACGTCGCGAGCAGCGCGTAAAACTCGAAAATTTTTCATAACTCGCCACGACCCCTCACGTCGTGCCCTGCCGCCTTTTTCTTCTTATTCTCCATGCACCTCCCCCCCCACCCTCGTGCCCATCACTCCCCTTGCCCTGCAGCTCAGGCGGCGGCCCTGGGGGAACGCGGTAAACCCTTAGCAATGGACACCAACACGCTCCACGACGCCACGCCCAAGAACAAGGCCGAGAACATCAAGAACGATGGGTAGCACGTAAGGCACAGCAGCGAACATGGTCTTGCTGCACGCGAGTGGGTCGTGTATGATTTGATTTTTATTTTCAAAAGCCAAAAAAAAAAAAAGGAAAAAAAAAAAAGAGGAAAAAAAAATATTTTACGAAATTTTGCAGCGGTTTTTCAAGTAGGTACAACCACACCCACGCAAGAAACAAACCCAGCAGGGCGGCACGGCACCGCAGGACACGGCACAGGGCGCAGGTTACCACAGGACAACGCATAGCACAGCAAGACACCGCGACACACCAGAGCAGCACCACCACACCGCAGAACGCCCAGGGAGACACCACAACGCACAGGGACACGCCACAGCACGAGGCACCCACAACAGCGCAGACGACACTGGCGCCGCAGGACGGGCCGCAGGAGGGCAAAGCAAACACAAACAGCACCGCAAAACGACAGCAGAGCGCGACAGCACAGCACCACACGACAGAACAGCGCCACAGCACACGACACAGGGAAGCAGGGCACCACAGCCAGCACAACAAGGCACCGCAGCGCACAGAGCGGAGAAGACAGGGAACGCACAGCACGAGGAGAAGAGCACCACAGCACGCAGCCACCACCACCGGGCAAAAAACAGCACAGCCAACCAACAGCACAACACAGCACAGCACGACAGCCCACAAGAGGGCAAAGCAAGCCCCAACAGCACCGCAACACGACAGCAGAGCACAACAGCACAGCACCACGCGACAGCACAGCACCACAGAACACGACACAGCAAAGCAGGGCACCACAGCAAACCACACCAACCGCAGGGAAACAGACCACGCGGCCAGACAGGGACACCGACACCGAAACACGCCACCAGCAGACAACCACGGGCCAGCAGACCCAGCACCGCACCACGGCACACCACAGCACCAGGCGCCAGCAACAGCACGCACCACACGAACAGCACAACGCGAGCGCACCAGCACAGCGAAGCACAGCACCGCACAGAACGGAGAGGACAGGGAACGCACAGCACAGCACCCCGGGACACACACAGCACAAAGCAGAGCGGCGAACAACAGCACGCACCACCGCGCCACGACAAAACACACACAGCACGGGGGAACACCGCAAAACGCAGCGCCGCAGAGCACAGGGCCCCAGGGCAACGGGCAGCTCCAGAGGGCACGGCGCAACAAGCAGCGGCACCCAACGAGCACAACACAGCAAAGAACAGCACAACACCGGAGAACACAACGCGCAGCAGCGCGGCGCAGCACCGCACCCAGGGACGCACAGCACAACACAGCACACGGCACACAGCACCGAGCGGCAGCAACGAAAGCCGCGAGACAAAAAGGGGGGGGGGGCAGCAACCAACGGGGAGCAACTACCAGCCAGGCGGAAAGCACGAAAGAGGGACAAGCGCACGGAGAGCCGAGAGGCGGAAGGCCAACAGAGCAAAAAACGCACAGCGCCGAGGCCCAGGGCACCCGGGGCCGGAAACAAGAGAAAGCCGGAGACAACGGGGGCGCACAGGGGAGGAAAAAAAAAAAAAAAAAAGGAAAGAAAAAAAAAAAAAAAAAAACAACAACACCAAGGCACCAAGCAGGAGCGACGAAAACAGCGAGACACAAAAAGGGAGGAGGAGGGGGGAGAAAACCCCCAAAGAGCAGCCAACGGCCAAGCAGGAGACACAAACGAGGCGCGAGCGCACGAAGAGCCAGGCAGCGGGAGGCCGAGAAAAAGAACCAAAGCACAGCGCCAAGGCAACGAGGAACGGCAAGGGCAGCGAGAGAGAGGGGGGCAATTCCAGCCCGGAGGGGGCCAAGCAAAGCAGAAAGACAAAGCGGCCAAAGGAAAAGGTGAGGCGCACCAGAACGCGCCCGGGAGGCCGGCCCGCCCGACCCGGCCAAGCAGAGCACGCACACCAGAACCCTGGCTGCCCGCTCCCGAGGACGGGCGGCCGGGGGAGGGACAGCGCCTGACACCAGGCGCCCCTCACAACGGTGGAAGGCACCCCCCCCCGGGGACGCCCTCCCGCCACCCCCACAGCGAGCAACGCCGGCCCGCAAGGGCGCACGCTGTGGGGCCGGTGCAGGGTCCACACGCCCGCATCGACCGCACCCGGGACACACGGGTAGCGGAACCCTGGCTGCCCGCTCCAGAGGACGGGCGGCCGGGGGAGGGACAGCGCCTGACACCAGGCGCCCCTCACAACGGTGGAAGGCACCCCCCCCGGGGACGCCCTTCCGCCACCCCAACAGCGAGCAACGCCGGCCCGCAAGGGCGCAAGCTGGGGGGCCGGTGCTGGGCTCACACGCCCGCATCGACCGCACCCGGGACACACGGGTCGCGGAACCCCGGCTGCCCGCTCCAGAGGACGGGCGGTCGGGGGAGGGACAGCGCCTGACACCAGGCGCCCCTCACAACACGGTGGAAGGCACCCCCCCCGGGGACGCCTTGCCGCCACCCCCACAGCGAGCAACGCCGGCCCGCAAGGGCGCACGCTGTGGGGCCGGTGCTGGGTCCACACGCCCGCATCGACCACACCCGGGACACACGGGTCGCGGAACCCTGGCTGCCCGCTCCAGAGGACGGGCGGCCGGGGGAGGGACAGCGCCTGACACCAGGCGCCCCTCACAACGGTGGAAGGCACCCCCCCCGGGGACGCCCTCCCACCACCCCCACAGCGAGCAACGCCGGCCCGCAAGGGCGCAAGCTGTGGGGCCGGTGCTGGGTCCACACGCCCGCATCGACCGCACCCGGGACAAACGGGTCGCGGAACCCTGGCTGCCCGCTTCGGAGGACGGGCGGCCGGGGGAGGGACAGCGCCTGACACCAGGCGCCCCTCACAACGGTGGAAGGCACCCCCCCCGGGGACGCCCTTCCGCCACCCCCACAGCGAGCAACGCTGGCCCGCAAGGGCGCACGCTGTGGGGCCGGTGCTGGGTCCACACGCCCGCATCGACCGCACCCGGGACACACGGGTCGCGGAACCCTGGCTGCCCGCTCCGGAGGACGGGCGGTCGGGGGAGGGACAGCGCCTGACACCAGGCGCCCCTCAGAGCGGCGGAAGGCACCCCCCCCGGGGACGCCCTTCCGCCACCCCCACAGCGAACAACGCCGGCCCGCAAGGGCGCACGCTGTGGGGCCGGTGCTGGGTCCACAGGCCCGCATCGACCACACCCGGGACACACGGGTCGCGGAACCCTAGCTGCCCGCTCCAGAGGACGGGCGGCCGGGGGAGGGACAGCGCCTGACACCAGGCGCCCCTCACAACGGTGGAAGGCACCCCCCCCGGGGACGCCCTCCCGCCACCCCCACAGGGAGCAACGCCGGCCCGCAAGGGCGCACGCTGTGGGGCCGGTGCTGGGTCCACACGCCCGCATCGACCGCACCCGGGACACACGGGTCGCGGAACCCTGCCTGCCCGCTCCGGAGGACGGGCGGTCGGGGGAGGGACAGCGCCTGACACCAGGCGCCCCTCAGAGCGGTGGAAGGCACCCCCCCCGGGGACGCCCTCCCGCCACCCCCACAGCGAGCAACGCCGGCCCGCAAGGGCGCACGCTGTGGGGCCGGTGCTGGGTCCGCACGCCCGCATCGACCGCACCCGGGACACGCGGGACGCGGGACCCTGGCTGCCCGCTCCAGAGGACGGGCGGCCAGGGGCCGCCGCCCCCACAACCCTAAGCCAAGTAGGGGGGAACTGGGACCGGACCGCCCCCCCCCAAGCACGCCAGACGGAGCACGGGACCGGGGCAGGACACGCGGAGGGGCACGGACCACGTGGAACGGCCCTACCAGCGCCCAGTGCCGGGACCACGCGAGATGCGCGCGCCACACCACCCAGCGGGGGGGGGGAGCGGACACCGCGAGAGCGCGAGCGCACACACACGAAAAGGACACGCGGGGACGACCGGAGGGGCAACCGAACCGAGCGCGCGGAACGCGCAGACCGCTTGGAATGGCGTACCAGCGAGCGAGGGTAAGGGACACCCGGACGGGACGGCCCGCCACACGCAGCGCGGAACACGCGGGGCAGGAAGGGGGAAACAGGAGAGACACAACACCAGGTACGGCCCGAACCCCCCCCGAACCGGCCGCGAGCGCCGCGCACACACAGACGGGACACTGCACCCGCCAAGGCAGTAGTGGCGCACAGCGCCACGCCCCAACCCCTAGGCTAGGCAGCCTCCGCGCCAGCCCAAGGGGGTCTCACTGGCGACAAGCCAGTAGCACGGGCCCGGCGGCGCCGGCGCCCCGGGCGACCACGCATTAGGGGGGCGACGCAGTGGGTAAGCGCCCGCAGCCACGGCTGCGAATTGATGCACTGACCGAGGAGTGGCGAAACGGGAACGCCGGGGAAGGACGGGGCTCCGAGCTCTGTGAACCCGGGGGACTCCGCCACCAGGCAGGAGGTGCGTCTTGGAGGGCCCCCCACTAGGACCCGGTGGGGAGGATATCACCTGGCCCGACCAAGTGGCCCCCCGGGGCCGAAAGGCGTCTAGTACCCGCAAAATCAAACCTCAAACCTCAAACCTCTTTGCTTGTTCGGCCCCCTCCGGGCTGGGGTTGCCCTGTTTGTGGTTGTTGCTGGGTTTCTTTTTTTTTTTTCCCTCCCCTTATCTCGTTGCGCCTCCGTTGTCTCCTGCTTTGCGTGTTTTCCGGCCTCGGCTGCCTCGGGGCTTAGCGTCTTGCTGCCCCCCCCCCCTTCCCCCCCCCCCCGCGTTGCGCCCCGTTGTCTCTTGCTTTGCGTGTTTTCCGGGCTGCTTTTGGTCTTTGCGCCTTGTCGCCCCCCCCCTTTTTCTTTTTCCTTTGTTTCTTGTTTTTTCTTTGTCCGTTTGTTTTTCCTCTTCTTTTTTTGCCGGCGGTGCGGTGCGGGGTGGGTTTGTGTGTCTTGGGCCGTCGGGTGTGCTCGTGTGTGCCTCGGTGGTGGTGTCCCTGTCGTTGCGCTGTGTGCGCTGGCTGGTGTTGTGTGGTGTTGGCTGTTGGGCTTGGCTGTCCTGTGCTGTCTCCTGGTGGGTCTTGGTGTCGTGCTTCGGTGGTGCTGTCCTTGTCTGGCCGCGTGGCTCGCCGCCCTGTGGTTTGGCGTGGTGTGTCCTGGTGTTCTGCTGCCCTGTGTTGTGTTCTGTTGCGCTGTGCTGTCGTGTGGTGGTGTGCTGTCGTGCTCTGCCGTTTGTTTGCGCCGTTGCCTGTGCTTGTTGTTTGGTTCTTGCCGCTGTGCGTTTTCTGGGGTGTCGTGCTGTGTGTTCCCTGTTCTCTCCGCCCTGTGCGGTGCTATGCCCCGCTGTGCTAGTGCCCTTTCGTTGTGCTGTGCGCGTCGCCTGTGCTGTGTCTGGTGGCTGGTGTTGCTGGTTCCTGGTGTCGCTGCCTTTTGTTGGGGGTTTGCTGGTGGCTCTCGTTGCCCGGCGTTGTCGTTTGGTGGTGTGTGTCGGCTTTGGTGCCCATGTCTGGTCTGGCCGTCGCTCGGCGTCTTCCCTCTTGTGTCCTGCTCCCCTCTGTTGTGTCCTGTGGCGCTGTGCTGCCGTGTGGTGCTGTGCTGTGGTGCCTTGTATTCTTCACTCAAGCACAACTACGATCCGCAGGAATTCCATCTCGTACCCATTGGCCACTGGAACTGGAAATGGTCCTCAACAAGAGCAAACTACAGCACGTATGAACGTGAATTACTCTCAGGAATTTTGCTTATCTCTGGACAAAGCAGACTGCTTGGCAGCAATTCCGTGGTGTGGTTATGTGATCAGGAGTCCACGGAGACTTTTCTCAAGGGGGCCCCTCCTGAAAACCGAAAGCTCAGACGTTGGTAGACATTTCTGGCTCAGCCAAAGCTCAACATCTACAGGGTACCCGGACTGAAAAATGAGCTATGTGATTGGCTCTCACGTGAAAATTTCGATGAGAAAATTTCTGCAAGCTCTGAAGCCCTCTCTCGAGAAGCTTTCCAGAAAATGGATGTCCATTTGGATCTCACTTGGAGCAAAGCTAAATTACTCAGTTCTCTGCGGAAGTCGGACTATGTGGAGGAGTATGGAGATATTTTGAAAGCCCTAGCGGATGGATCCTATGCACTGGTGGACAAGGAACTGTGGTCGCTATCCTCAAGTGGTATTTTAAGGAAGGAAGTGCAAACATGCATACCCAAGAAGGAGGTGGGCGCGGCTTTACAGTGGACCCACGACACTGTCGAGCATCCTGGACCGGATTCCTGGCTCTGGGCTTTCGAAAGAATGTTTCACACTCGCGTGCCTGACACGGAGTTGACACATAAAAATGAGGACATGCACAGGACATGCAAGGAGTGCGTCACGACCAAGCGGAACCGACCCAGCAACCGAGGCCTACTTGGTGTCCTGCCACTGCCACACATGGTTAATGCACTGTTGTATGTGGACTCCATTGACAGACCCAAGTGTCATAACTACGACTATGCCTTGATGATTGTGGACGCTCTGAGTGCTTTTTGCCAAGTTGTACCATGCAAGAATACTCTTGATGGAGAAGGCGTGCTGAAGCTCATCAAACACCATTGGATTCATTTCTATGGTCCACGTGTAGGTATCCACAGTGACAGGGATATTCGCTTCAAGGGAGACTATGGCTGGTATCGCAATGTATTTGCTGCAATGGGGGTGGAAGTATCGTTCTCACAACCTTATCGTCCACAATCAAACGGACTATGCGAGCGTATGAATGACGAGTACCAGGAAGAGCTCCGTGTTTTGAGGCAGAGTATTAAAACCAGCAATTGGGTCCAGCTGAACGACTAGGTGGTCATATTTATGAACCACAAGTAGCGAGGAAAGTCTGGCTTTATACGAGGAGACGTGTTCCATGGAAGGCCTACTCTACGTTTGGATCTACCCTTTCCACACGAAGGCAACGTTCAAGTGCAGGACTGGGTCAAGGAACAAAACAAGATTGCCCAAGTTGTTCAAGCCTACTTGAGGAAAGGACGAGCGAGTCGGTTTGAACGCGTCAATAGAAGGAGGAAACCTGCAGTTTTCAATGTTGGCGACTACGTGCTTGTGAGCAGACGGAGGTTCAAGCAATTGGAGGTACCTAAGGAAGCCACGAAGGATGTTATGTGGTATGGTCCCTACCTGGTTGCTGTAGTCAGCAGCGGCAGTATTACAGCGCGTTGCAGTCCCACATCCGGCGGCGAAGTACCTGTGGCCTTTGAGTTCCTGAAGCGCTTCCCATTTGAGCTGTTGGATGACTATGGCGAAGACACGATCGAAGAAGAAGACACAGTCATGCTGAATGACGACGAGCGAGCAGCGTTGGCTCATGAACAGGACATCGTGGCGAATGAGCAGGATATAACATTCTACAATGAGACTAAGATGGAGAGAATTGGAGCTTATCACGTTGAACAGATCCTGAGAGGACAATATAGTCAAGGCTGGCGCTTTTTGACGAAGTGGGAAGGCTATGGCACGAGTGAGAGTACTTGGGAGCCAGTGCGTGCATTCGTGCATGAAGATGGAAAGCTAAATCATGTGTTTGTTGACTACTGTCTGGCACACGCACCTCGCTTTGACACAGCGCTAAAGCAGGCTCGGCGGATCAGCAGCACACTGAAGAGGAAGTCCAGCGCGGAGGAACGCAACGAAGAGACTGCCACGGACAACCAGGAACCAAGAGAGGTGAGTAACAAGCGGTGGGGGGCTCCACGAGATGGGGACAGGCAGTGTGGGGGCTGCGATCGCCTTTGAAGGGTATCTGTCGGATGTGGAAGTCAGATTGCACAATATGCATGTGCATGATCAGGTATTTATAACAAAGAACGATGAGCATGTTGAGGAAATTTCAATGAAGCAATGATACATGATATGTTGTGGAGGGTGTGGAGAAGTAGGATTGAATAAATCCTTCGTCTTTCGCGCTTGCTCTGGCTTTTCCTTTGATGGTGCGAAGCACCATCAAAAGAAAAACCTTTTTACATTTTTAGCCATTTTCGGGTCACCTTTCTATGTCGGAAATGGAGCCGGGCGGTGACAAACAAAGGCAAACACACTCTTTTGCCTTGTGTTTAAGCTAGCAGCGCAAAGACAGGGAGGGTGCATTTGGCCAGATCAGCGACACAGGGTGCAAATAGCATAAAATTGACATATTCATAACTCGGGCCTATTGTTTCGAATTTTGACGAAATCAAGGGCAATTTTGGTCAATTTGGGGGTGTTCTTTTCATTTTTGAGCTTAAAGAGGCGGCTGCGTGCGCTCAAAACCGTCAAATCAAAAAGCTGTGCTAAAACAAAATGACGTTGGTTTTCAATTATACAGCGAGACGGAGATTTGGGAATCATTTACAAATCTGGTCTTAGATCGGAATTTCGTGCACTGTAGCTCGATTTCATTTTGGACAGTCAAAATGAAAGATCGCAAATGCCGGCGACCGCGAAATGCACGCGTGCACAGCAAATAAATAATATTGCAAATAGATTTCTTGAGATTTGGGGCCTGTGGCTTATATATAGTGTTGTTCCGCACCTCAAATTTGCTAGTGCACCCTTAAATTGCATCCCTAGCTTATATGGAATTAGTGGATGCTGGTAAAGAAAGTAAAACCTTGTAAAGGTCCTAACTTTGCGAAACAGCCATGATTCATCAAAACAAATATGACGGCGCCAATCAGCTCTCCGAGGCGGTCATTTAGAGGGGCTGCATCGTACACTTTTGAGGTATGTTTCGTTTCAGCACGCGGATTGTATATAATGGCAGAAGGACTGCTTTTAGAGGGGGGCGGGGCCCCTTTCCCCGGCCCCCCCATTAAAAGCCCCCCATGGGGGGGGAGGTGAACAAGAAGGTCTCACAGCAGCGCGGAGGCAAGCGGCGACGTACAGACGAGCCTACAGTTGGTGGTATGGCAGAAGACTGGTTACCTTGAGTTATTACCAAGAGCTTGAGGAGGGGGAGTACCTTGAAGTCAGTTCTCATCCTGCTTATGCGTCCACTGGCGGACCAAGGAGAAAACCTGCAGAACTTCACTTCATTCTGCAGAACAATTATTGAATTTCAGAATATATCCGGAAAAGTTCATTTTAAGGCATGGAAAAGACCACACCTTATTAGGACTCCATTATTCCTCGTGGGAATTTCGGAGGGACTGCCCGACTTCTGCGCTGTGAGACGCTCGCGCCGCCAGCAAGGTCTGCAGGACAATTTTGAGAACCAGAAGGAAAGAATTTGGAAGAAGTTTCAAGGTCAAATATTGAACAATTTTAAAAGGCGGATATGACTGGCATAACAGCAAGTTCTGGAGTTACGACAAGTTCTTGAGGGAGTTGAGTTGGAGGGAGCCAAGTATCAAGGAACCTCGGGTTATTGAGGTTCCCAAAATCTTTTGGTTAGTTCATGGTTGGAAAGTACTTTGAATATTACTTGATGTTGGTTTCACTTCGCAGCACCTATGGTCAACTTGAAGCCAAGTTTAACTAACTACAAGTTGAGTTTTGGGGTTTTGGAGGGAGTTATTCCCAGGGCACCTACTTGACTTGAACCAGTGGTCTACATGTTGAGGCAAACACGTAAAGCAACGCGTTAGAAATCTGGACGCGCCGTTGTACACGTTCAGCGAGGAGCTGAGTCCTCATGCCCTGCAATTTGTGTTATGACAGGCTGATTCATGTGGCTGGATTGGGGCATCCTGGTACATTTATGATGTGGGATCTGGAACTCAAGTTCATATGCTGGAGTTTCATGGCTGCAAGTGCAGGCCCCAGCGACACCTACGACCACCTGACAGCTGAGGTACTGGCCTGATATCTAAGGTGCCTACTTCACTGAATTTATGGCTCAATTACTGTGTTCATCTGCCCAGATTGATTGGATTTGGTGACATTTATTGGGTCGAGCGTCTGGATCAGAGTTTGATTTCTGACTACAGCGACCAGGAACATCGTTCACGACTACGAGAGCGAACGAGGACGACACTAGTCTATCCAGAGACCTTTTGAAGGATTCATCTTGGTCTACATTTGGTCATTTATGGTTGTCTCTACTCCCAATTTTTAGTAAGATTGGACCCCATTGACGCGGGATTCAGTTGAGATCTGTTGGTTACGTGGAACATGGAAGTCACTCTTGGACAACGACTTCACACACAGCGTGTATTCAGGCTGGGAGGGGTATTAAAAGTCCATGAATGAGCAACAATTCTTCAAAACATTGGTTCCATATGCAGCAATGGTATTATTCTTTATTGGAGTTTGGTTGGGACATTGGGGGAAATTTTATCCATTGAGCTTGATCAGTTCCAATATGGGTGAAAGACACTAAGTGGCCTAACTTTAATTCAAAAGAGGGTTTATCTATTGTATTATATTCCATGAGTTATTGTTTGTTATTCCATTGTTTCTTCTTTGAACATTATTTGTATTATAGCACAGCATGGGTGTTGGCCTTTGCTTTATCTGTTTTTTTTGGCTAGTCTCATTGAGGCTGAGCTGTTTAGTAATCTGCATTTTTCTCCAATATATGGTCGTTTAACAGAAAAAGAATCTGATTTTCAGATTCAGGATAAAATTCCGCATCTCTATACTGGTCATAAGACTATTTCATTTTTTTTGGCCATTTTTGCCCCGTGAGCGCGCCGCTTCCACGATGGGCAGATCCTACTGAGTTCTGAGGTCATCAGCGTAGTTCCTACTGAGTTCTGCAGTCACAAATTAATTGTTCCCTGAGCTACAGAAAATTCCTGGAAGACATTTGAAGTGATTTTCTATCATTTTTTATCATGTTGAAACCATTTATCTTTCGTCTGTTTGACTATCTCTGCAGGAAGCCTGATTTCTGAGATATACCATTTTTGCCCTGATCTGTGGTCACTGTCCACTGTCGCTTAGTGCAAACTGAAGTCCTGAGTGGTCCTGATGCTTACATGCATGCATATGAGCAAACACAAGGCCCAACATCACCCATTGTTTGTCTGTTCATTGTACAGCCCCATCAAGTTCTTCTTTATTTTATTGATCCCAGTTGTGCTCGTCCTGGAGTCTTGCTCTGGTTTTATTTTCCATTGAAATCTTTCAGTACCTAAAATGGAGCAGGAACAAACACCAAAGCAAGTGCAACCAGAGGATACAAAGACTATTTCAATAGAGGAACAAGATGCAAAGCGGGAATTCAACAACAGGCTTCCGAGGGAATCATCTTCAAGCCCACTTAAGGGCACTCAAGGTAAAGGTTCCTCAGGTTCAGGTTCACCAGCAGGTCTGGGCTTTGGTGCCAGCCAGGCTGGTGCCACTGAGGGCGCTGTTCGCTCTGTAGTGTCGTTTGTGACCATTATATTTTCTTGTGCCCTTCAAGAGTGATGAATCTTGGCATACTAACTTTAATGCACGAGTAGCAGGTATGCAAAGACTGTAAAGCTTTGCTTCCAAAGCGTTTGAACAGCTTTCACTGATGAGGTTCTTGACGTGATTGTTGTATATTGTGCAACTGCTTGCTCCTGCCGCTTCTTAGTAATGCCTGGCTTTCCACTTGCCAATGTTTTTGGTAAAATGCAAAGATAGTCCAAAGGCTCCCAAGTAGCCACAGTGCAAAGTACGAGATTCAGGATCAAATCCACAACATCAAGGGCTGCAATCAATGGATAAAAGAGACACAGTGTATTTTACACAATGGAACTCAGGAAGACTACAGATTTAGAAACGATGATTGGAAAACTGCCCACATGGGCACTCTCTCTTTTTATAGTGCCATCTACAGATGTCGATTCTTTCTTTTGGGTCTCATAGGTGCTGAGGTCGCATGGCCTGTGGCGCTGAGGCCCCTGACATGTCACATGGGAGCTTCCTACTTAGCTAGGCTGACTGGGTATTGAACCCAGGACCTCTGAAAAAGAAGTGCCCCAACGCCCTAGGGTGCAAAGCACTAGGCCAGGTAAGCATTCATGAGGAAAAATAGAAAAATGCAAAGGTTCTGAACTCAGAGCAGTGCCTCAGTCGATCACGAAAATGGTGTTTATGTCAAAACCATTGAGGGGTCAGGGGTTCACACAACATCCTAGGTCTACTGTTTGGTTTTATAGGTCAAAATGCTTTGTCACCCTTTTTTGGTTAGGCCAATACTAAGATAAAAATGTAGTATGTCTCTAGGCATCTCTATCACAACTAAAGCGTACCCCTGGGCATGGAAATGCACTTTTTGTTACTGGTGGTGGTGCCCGAAGATCGACAAAAAGGGAAATTGGACGTTGTTTGGTGTGGTCCATACAAAGTTCTGGAAGCGATCAACATGGGCGCGAACATTAAATTGGACATCCTCGCCCCCTTCAACAGGTTGCGCTTTTCGATTGCGACAACGTAAAGCCTTACTGTAATGAGCACGGGCATGCACAGGGTAGCTGCACACATGCACAGCAGGCACAGCGGTAGTAATCCATAGCATCACCTTGAACAATGAATGGCAGGGCACTGAATTGGTCGTTGGGAGAGTTGATAACAGATAAAATGAACGCTCGTATAGGGTCTTTCCTCGGCGGCGCACGATCTTGAACCTTGTAGCAAAGGGAGGTGGTTGTGGAGCTAATTGCATTGGAGGACACTGTGGTGGTGGCTGTGGCGGGTAACTGGAAGACGGCTGTAAGTGAGGTCGTTGTGGCGACCCGTCCCCGTCGCGTGAGGCATCGGCGCTCCTCAGCGCAAAGCTACCCATGCTTTAAGCCCAGCGACTCGACACGTTCACGTACAACAAGAATTCACCTTCAACAGTAACTACAAAACAGCCCTTATCAAACATTGAAATCGCCAGTGGATGAGCAATTTTTTCGTACCAAACTGAGACGCTGCTGGAGAAATCATGATTTTTCAACAACAGCCAATCTCCGCCGACCTATTGCAGTTGCTACAACGATCTCTTGCAATTCAGGAGCTCGTCATTTCAATTATCTCAAATGCAGTCCTGCACTCCCCATCTTCCTACTTACAGCTTGAGCAGCCCACATGGCCGCAAGCAACACCAGTTCAAATCCCGAGCCCTTGGGCTACTGCAGCCGACTATCCGTCAGCAACGCCGCCATGGATATCAGCTCCGCAATCACTGTCCAACTACCAGACGCCTTGTAATCGCCGAAGCGAAGTCAACACTCTTTTCCCGTGTTTGTCGCCAGACCAAACAACCGCGTCGTCACACCCTAACACCAACGCTACACCAGTTCAATTCCCGAGCCCTTCGGCTACTGCAGCCGACTTTCCGTCAACAGCGCCGTCATGGACTTCAGCTCCGCAATCACTATCCAACTACCAGACGCCTTGTAATCGCCGAAGCGAGGTTAACACTCTATTTCCGTGTTTGTCGCCAGGCCAAACAAACGCATCGTCACAACCTAACACCAGCGGGGTTTTCGGCAACGACAACAACGCTTGTGTTCATGAAAGCCACCATTGCTGGCAATCACCAGCTCCAGATTCATATCCGCCTTCGAACTCATGGCCAACCGATGTCTTTCCCAGCAGGACAACGCAGCCAGCAACAACATGGTACTTCGCAGAAGGTATCCCCTGTTCTCCGCCGCAGGACAACTCTGAGAATTTTTCGAAAAGTTCTACGCTGCAACAAGTCAAAGACCAGACTCAAAATCCGTCACAAGCGCAATGCCCACTGCAGTCAGAGCAGGCAGCAAGCTCCGCGAAGCCACCGGACTGCGTGGACGCATCCACAACCACCGACCCTCCCCAGACCTCCAAAAGTCGGAAAAGGCGAATTCAAGAACCACGCTTTCAACATGATTCATCAGATTCCGAAGAACCATGGAACACCGTCCACAAGTTCAGGAACCGATCCCAGAATTTGGACCATCAATGCAACGAGCGCTCAAACCGCCTTGAACTTTACCAAAATGCCAGGCACAGACTGGGAGCTTTCGACTACCGTCGCGTAAGAGAAGCGGCCAAAGCACTGGTACGAAGTCCAAAAAGCCAAAGGGACCTCCGTGAAGACGTACATTGGTACCGAAACATGTGGAGATGCGTCACCGACAGCCGAAACTATCACCCGTTGGTCGCGCCCGTTTCCCTGATACGCACTTTTCATAAGCTGCTTGAAGAGGAAAAGCGCAGGAGCGTCATCTGGGACGAAGAATGCCTCGACTTTGCCATCCTCAAAAACCGCTACGACCACAAAGCATACAACGCCACACTACAGACTGCAGCAAAGCAATCAAAGCACTTCCGTATGTTACTCACTCGTGAGCAAGACGCGAGGCAACGCTTGCAAAATCAAGAAGACCTCGCGGCCATTGAAATAGACCGCAACTTGACCTGCACATCCAACCGTGCAAGAGAGCGTGTCCAGCAAGCACGGCAAGTCTTCCAGGACAACAATGAGAACTGGCATGCATGGCCATACAGGGATTCAAAACTCCTTTTCCTGGCTAAGTCGCTGGTACTCACACGCAAACACCAGGGAGACGACGAGAAACTAAATCAAGAAGAGGATCACCAGCTATGTGCATCACGTCTCAGTGACCAAACGACAGACGATGACAACATTCCTCTGCTCCAAAGTTCAAGCTCCAGCTCTGGTGAAGACCTTGAGAACACCGTCGATTCAAATAAGCATGGTAACAAGCATCAATTTACTGTCCCAGAGGTCATTCTTAGAAAGACCGGCCTTTCTGACAAGAAAGCTTTTGTCTGCTTTGCCATATTTGCAAAATTTGTACAAGACCAGAACAAAGGCTCACTAAATGTCCAGTCTTTCACTGACATCGTATGTGATCAAAGCTTGAGCCAGGCCGCCTCATTAATTTCATATATGCAGAACTGCAGTGTCCCACGCGACACAATTGAAAATGTACTAAAGCTGAAAGCCCAACCAGAGTTCAAGTCTGTCATCACAGTGCGAACAGCTATGTTAGAGACAGGACTCATTGGTGAACCTGACATGACAATGCTGAATATCCTTGTGCCTCTGCTATGCTTCAGTGGAGTACCCAATTTCCAAGAGTTAACAAACCAGTTTGCATGCTGATCAGAGGATAGACCCGCCGTCCATATTTTCTCCTATTTTTCCCCCTTATTTCTTAAGCTTTTTTTTTGTATACCACATTTTGCAGGACCAGATGTCAGACCCATCTGGGAGCCACACTGTTATGCTACAGTATATTAACAAGCAGAACGGTGAAAGGGCAGAAGTAGCTGAAACTGCATAAGCAGCGGTAAGTGAAACAGCCACAACACCCAGGAAATAAATTGTGGTTAGATTTATTTTCCTGAAACTGTTTGGCACGCAGACCACGAGTAGCTGAAACTGATTAACAGGAGTAAGTGAAAGCAGTCCAGCACAGCAAAACAGCGACAACCAGCCCGAAAACAGTTGTATTTACCTCTGATTGTACTATACATGAGTCACATGATACAAAGAGCATGTCAACGCTTACGTGACCCGGGAGCCCCAACCCGGATAGCTGGGAGGCACAGAGCAAGAAGTGAGGTCGTTGTGGGATGTTGTGGTGGAGGCCGAAAGTGCTAGAATGGATGCTGCTAGTTCGAAGAATCGCGTTGGGAGGACTGCACAAACTCTTGGAGAAAGACATAGTTCTGCAAACGCTCAGCCTCACCTCTAATTGAACGTGTCAAAGCGGGGGCAGCATCGGCTGAGGCGGACGCAGCTGCCGTTCCGGCTTTCTCCGTCGATACTTGCAGAACATCCATCTTTTGTTCTAGTTCGATGTATTCGGCTTGGACTTCCCTCACAGCGGCTTGCAAACTGCGGAGATCGTGAAACAAGCACGGGAACGATTCGCCGTCTTGATTTGCCGCACACTAAGCGATCAATTGTTCTAGCAAACTCGAGAACTCCTGCTGCAACGGTGAGGCACATCAAAACAAGCAATCTCGAATGAAATGAAGCATAGCGGCGTCATCAAAATTCCTCTCCATTTCAAAGGTAATTCAAGTTGAAAAATTCAAGGAGGAAGTCAAAGATTGAAACGGAGAAGGTCGACGATAATGATCCTCCGCCACCTAACTGGCTACCACTTGTTCAGGATCCACTTTGAAGCCGCTTGTTTCTCTACACTTGTCGGGTCTCACAAAACTCGACAACCTTACGCGAGATCGTTAAGCGGGGCACCAAATCCAACCCAATCAACAATTTGAAGACAAAAACGTGTTCAAAAGATATCCAAATATCATACACAATTTCGTTCGCAACAAGTGGCATGTGGATGATTCATATGTGCATCTGCGAAGGGTAGTGCGTGATTGCGCATTCGCGTGCTGGCCGTGCTACTGCTGCCCGAAACCATAACAAATGTCCTGCCAAGTAACACGGCGTTGGGACACTCAGTGCACTGAGCGTAGTGTTTTGACCATCTGCAACCAATGTAAAGAGAGCGACAGGGGAAGGACTCAAGCTGCATTGCATGGTTTGAGCCCAGGCCTGACTTCGGTCTTTTCTCGCATGCCGACTACGATGCTCTATTTCAAAAAAGAAAGGAGTTCTGCACTTAGTGTATGTGCAGGTGTGCAAGGGTTCAGAGGCAAAGGTACCATTGTTTTTTGACTGCAAAGGCAAATGAAAAGAAACCGCTCAAAAAATTGTTCGCCTTCACAGAAAATTATGCGGTCTTGCATTGTAAGGCCAAAGGTGGTGCAGTTCAAAGCATTTTGGCAAGTCACAAGGAACAAGAGTGCAAAACAGTTTGGCAAGGAAGAAGGGTTCACAACACTTTGGCCACGAAGAAGGAAACATTGCAAATAGTTGTGACAATGAAGGAGCATTTTCTAAAAAAGAAAAAAGTGTTGAAAAGCTTTGGTAACTGCTTCGAAAATAATTTTCATCGAAACTGAGCTAAGAGCCTTCCGAGGCCCTATCAAAAAAGTGTCCTGGTATGAATTTTTAGTGTCCAAACTCGCAGTTTGGCCGGGTGTAAAATTTTGGTGCTGAAACGGAGAAAAAATGCAAGGTGCCTAATTTCAAAGCATATGAAATTGTTGCCTCCCTTGTAGGATCACCACAATCTTGGAGATGTCGATAGCCTTGGCCTCCCCGAAGCGGTGTCCGTCTTTGAATTGACTCTATTTCTCCTTCTTCCTGCCACCAAGGTCATCTGGGTCTCCAGTGTCGTCATGTTCACCGTGTGATGCAGACAACAGCGACAACCACTCATCGTCCAAGAGGTCACCACTGATATCACTGCAACCGTAGGGCTTCTACATCTACCTAGCCCTTAAGGCTGTCAATCCGAATCGCTCCAGCTCCGCGCGCGTCTAATTTTGCACATGACGGTAAGGAGGTTGAGCAGTTCCTGGCACAAAGCAGCTTCTCGGAATAGGTCTCCGGAGTAGGCATGGGCCGACTCCTCACAGACTCCAAGGTAAGAATTAGCTCCGCTGCCAAATGGTTGGGCTGTATACAGTGGAGCTCCAGTGGTCATAGGCGAAACTTGGGGTGGTATCCAGGCCTTAATTTCTTGACTGATGTCCCGACTGAGGTCTTCGGTGACCCCAC
The DNA here is from genome assembly GCA_964036045.1 of Eutreptiella sp. 'Long Island Sound 2002'. Lineage (NCBI taxonomy): Eukaryota > Euglenozoa > Euglenophyceae > Eutreptiales > Eutreptiaceae > Eutreptiella > Eutreptiella sp. 'Long Island Sound 2002'. Next base: position 121,097,557 of record OZ038383.1, on the reverse strand, counting down.
AGAGAACTTTTCCAATCTTGGAGAGGGTCAACGACTGCTCCGGACACCCTCTCAACTCGTTGCTCCTTTCTACACAGGAGCCTAGGCCACGCACATGGCCTGAGGAGGGAAAGCCCTGTCCATGCTCCGGCATTGTGTAGGCCGGCATCACACGTGCGGGCGCTGCTGCACGGACCTCTGTAAAAAAATCACGACGTTCACAGAGAGTAGGCTCATGGATCGCAGTGCAGGAAGAGCCAGATGAAACTGGTGCACTGGGTTAAGGTGCCATAGGTGGCGTTGTAGTGCGTGTGTCCACTCCATGGGGAGGGTCAAGCGCGCTAGTAAGGCATGTTCCGTCAGCATCGCGTGCAGTGGTTGTAGAAGACGATGTAGCGGCTTGGTGTGTAGTGGCTATAGGAAAAGATGTAGCTAGTTGTGTAAAGAATCCAGTCATGCGCACGGCGCTTCTGGGAGAAAGCTAAGCTGCTTCAGGTGCAATGGCTGAAGAGAAGGCCATCTCAGCAAACTGTGCATCATCAGTTGGTTCATGTGCTACTTTGCGGTCTTCCCTAGCTTTTGCTTTTCTTGTCTTCTTCTCCATGCCTTCAGGTGATCCCACTCTCAATTCACTAAAGCCTGTTTCAGGTCCACTCAGGTACAGCTACTCCTCCTTCTCCTTGGTGCCACTAAAAGGTACTGGACATTTAGGCTCAGGGTAAAGTTCACCAGTAGGTGTGGGATCAGACGCCGGCTTGGCTGGTGCCACTGACGGCTCTTTCGTCTTGGCAAGGTCCTTGGTGTCCATTATATATTCTCTGCCCTTCAGAAAGTGACATTCCCAGCGTACTGGTTGTGTTGCACGGAGTTGCAAGTCGGCAAAGACTATATGTCTCTGCTACTAGAAAGAAAGATATGAGTAAGAAAAAGTGCTTTTCCAATGCTTTGAGGTATACTCTAGTTGTATTAGAGATACACTGAGCATCCATGCATTTTAGTCTTAGGTAGGTAGGTAGGTAGGTATCTTCGGGAGCTCGGGATGCCTCCTTTGACATTGCAGGAAGAAGGTCTTACCAAGGGGACATCCTGTCCCTCCCACTGCCCTATGTCAGGTGCCTCTTGAGCCGCTCCCCCATGTGCTTGGGAAGGCATTGTCGCGGCACCCCGGTCCATGTGTCCCAGGTGGGAGTGTGTCCCCACATGTGTCCATGGGTAGGGCCACATGCCCCCTCCTTTGGGCGGCAGCTCTGGGGGGCTGCCCAGCCGTGTGGAGTATCTCTCAGCACAAGGGGTATTGCTCCCGCTTGTCTACGGTACGACCGCCTCACCCTCGTGGCTTGAGTTGCGGGGCCACTCTGCTTGGCAGGTGACCCCATCCTGGACTGTGTACCGGCTCGCCTGTCACCGGTTGCTTCCATGGCTCCGGGTGACGTTTGCCATGGTCCCCAATGCAGCCTGGCCGGGCTCGGACCAGTGGCCTTGGAGTACCGCTCCTGCCACTGGCCCGGTGGGTCGGCTGGGTCGCCCCAGTGCGTCCGACCCATGGGGTATTGGTTCTTTCCTGTCCCTCGGCCGCCCTACGTGTGTGCAGTGTCCTGGGCCGCTGGGCCCCTGTTCACCGGTGTGCCCGCGTGGTTTGCTGTGGTGCGTCTGCGGTGTCCTGGGCCGGCTGGCTCCTGTTCACCGGTGTGCTTGCTCGGTGTGTTGTGTTGCATGTGCGGTGTCCTGGGCCACTCGGGTCCTGTTCACCGGTGTGCGTGCTGTGTGCGGTGCGCGCGTGCCATGGGTGGTTGTGTCCCTCTTCCTCCCCCCCTAATTTTCGTTTTTTGTTTTTTTTTTTTGGTTTTTTTTTTTTTTGTTTTTTTTTTTTTCGGAAAAAAAAGAAAAAACAAAAAAGAGAAAAACAGGGGCGCGCGTACACTGCAGGCACAGGCATGGGCAGCTGGTGCGGCGGTGCAATAGCTGGTGTCCTCTGGCGTGTGTCGTCGGTGCTGTGGCGGCGGTCGCGCCCAAGGGGTGCAGCTCGCGCGTCCTGATGTACACGGGCTTGGGTCAGGGTGGGTTTGACGAGGTGTCTCTTTGCTTCTGGAGCTGGCTGGTTAGGCGGCTGTGTGGGCTGTGGGTGTGGGCTGTGGTTACGGTGTTTCCTCGGCGGGCTTGGTCAGGAGTCAAGGGTTAGCGGTTTCGGGGTGTGGCTCGGGTTTGATTTGTGCTTGGGTTCTGGCTCGGTTAGGCGGTTGCGACGGTAGCGAGCCTGGGTTCGGTGCCTTTGGGCGTAGTGGTGCTCGTTGTCGTGTGCGTTGGCTTCCTTCGGCGTCCGGTTCGTTTGGTGACTTCTGGGCGGGGCCTGGCGTGGCGCCCCGTGGTGGTGGTTTGCTGGGTAACGGGGTTAAATGGCGGCGCCGCTGGCCGGGGGGTCAGGCGCGTCGTGTTGTGTGGCGCGCAGGGCTCCTGGGGTGCTGTGGGTGTCGCCGGTGTCGGTGCGCCGACGCTTGTGGGGTGGTGAGGGGGTGTGTTTGTGCGGGGCTGGGCTTTGGGTGATGTCCCACAGGCGGATGCTGTCTCGCTGCGTTTCCTGGAGGGTCTCCTGCAGGCGCCTGAGGACATACGGGTGGTCCTGGGGCGCGGGGAGGTTGCGGGGGTGGACTCCCAGGGGGCGGGGCACATAGGCCAGCATGGCTTCCCATGCGGCCTGCGGCATCCACCCCCCCGCCGGCTGGAGGCGGCAGTTCTCCACCGACCCCTTGCGGGGCCGATGGACCAGGCCCTCGAGGGAGGGCTCTCCCCGGGCCCACTTTGGCAGCTCCCAGAGCTGCGTGTGGGTCCAGCGCTGCCACCACTGTTCCTGGGCGGGCCTGCGGTCTTGGGCGGAGGAGTGGGCGTGGGTGGGTGTGACGGGGTCGTGGGGACCGGTGGCGATGGCGGGCCTGGGGGATTCCTCGTAGTCCTGTTCCGTGGGGGTGCGTGGGGAGTGGGGGCGCACGCGGATGTGGACCCGCGGGTGTGCGCGTACGGTCTCCGCCTCGGGGTTGGGCGGGGACTCGCGGCGGCGGCGGTAGTGGGGCATGCGTTGTATGTGGGCTGTCATCGAGGGTTGGTAGGGGGGCGGGGACGCCGCTGGCGGACCCTGGCGTCGTTCTGGCTTGGTCGGGAGCGGTCCGTGGGCCTGGGGTGCGGGCTTTGAGAGGTGGCGAGACGAGGTGCGTCGCGCTTCGGCCGCGGCGTGCTCCGCCATGAAGGTGGTGGCGGTGGCGTCGGTGACGGTGGGGGGGCGCCGCGCTGGGCGCTGCTGCCTTCGGGCCTGGGACGGCTGGGGCCGGATGTCATAGAGGATGTCCTCGGGGGCCCGGGCTCGCGCTGTCGTCGTGGCGCCGGGTTTCGACTTGGGTTTGGGCTTGGCTGCGGGCTTGGGTGGCTGTTTGGCGGTGGTCTTGGGTTTCGGCTGGGTCGTGGGTGTGCGCTTCGTCGGGGCGTGGGCCGTGGCGGCGGCGGGGCTGCTCGCGGTGGGGGCGGGTTTGGAGGCCCGTTTGGGAGCTGTCCCCCGCGGCCTGGGGGGTGGAGTGCTGGATGAGGACGTGGTGGTGATGGTGGACGAGGCGGTCGTCGTGGTGGAGGTTGTGGAGTCGGAGGCGGAGGAGAGGGCTGTGGGAGACGGCGGAGGGTCCTGGGCCTCGGGGGCGGGCGTATGATGCTGGGTCCTGTAAGTAGCGAGAACGAGGGTGCAGGTTCGGGCACCGGGCGTGTGCGCGCGTTTTCCCTGGTGATCCGTGCGTGCTGGTGTGGCGTGGCGGCGGTGTCTCGGCTATGCGGGCACGTGGGTCACCCGGGGGGTGGCCATATCTGCTCCAGGACGTGCGGGTGTGTTTGCTGGAGGTAGTCGAGGGTCTGGAAGAAGCATCGCTGGATGCCGGGCATGTCCTCCTCTGTGAGGTGGGGGTAGTTTTGGGTGGGGGTGTCTGGGCCCGGCCACAGCAGCGTCATGAGGCGGGCTGCCACCATGTACGGGCATAGTTGTAGGGTGGTGGGGCGTGGGGGGGTGGGTCCCCTGCGGTTTGGGGGGGCTTCCCTCTGCTGGGGGCGCAGCGTGACCACCCACACCCATCGGTCCGTGGGGATCCCCCAGGTCCGTTGGGTCCACTTGGCGAGGCAATACATCGCCCTACCAAGGCCCTGGTAGCCGCTGCGGATGGAGAGCAGCGTGTCCAGGGATTTGGGTTCCCACGTGTCCCAGATGTGGGGGTCCTCCGGGTTGTCCCCCCTGGCGTACGTGTCGGGGCCTGGGTTGTGTGGGGGGGGGGATGTAGTCGGCGGGGAGGAGGGAGTCGGTGCCGTGTACCACCCAGTGGTCTGTGGGTGCGTGGTAGTTGGTGGTGAAGAGGGTGTAGTGCAGATTGTACATGAGGGTCATGTACGTGGAGGGGGCTGGCTGCTGCTCGTCGGGGGTGGGGATGTCCCCCGAACTGTGCATCATCAGTTGGTTCATGTGCTACTTTGCGGTCTTCCCTAGCTTTTGCTTTTCTTGTCTTCTTCTCCATGCCTTCAGGTGATCCCACTCTCAATTCACTAAAGCCTGTTCCAGGTCCACTCAGGTACAGCTACTCCTCCTTCTCCTTGGTGCCACTAAAAGGTACTGGACATTTAGGCTCAGGGTAAAGTTCACCAGTAGGTGTGGGATCAGACGCCGGCTTGGCTGGTGCCACTGACGGCTCTTTTGTCTTGGCAAGGTCCTTGGTGTCCATTATATATTCTCTGCCCTTCAGAAAGTGACATTCCCAGCGCACTGGTTGTGTTGCACGGAGTTGCAAGTCGGCAAAGACTATATGTCTCTGCTACTAGAAAGAAAGATATGAGTAAGAAAAAGTGCTTTTCCAATGCTTTCAGGTATACTCTAGTTGTATTAGAGATACACTGAGCATCCATGCATTTTAGTATTAGTATTGGTCCCACCAAAACTGGTGATAACACATTTTGACGTATGGAACCAAACACCCAATCAGGATATGGAGTGGACCCCTTAATCCCCTTTCAATGTGAAGCTATTCATCTTTTCCTGAGTGTACTGAGAACTGACATATCTAAAGTAGAGCCTATGAATTTATCTATGTTTTTCCATGAATTCTTAGCTATCCTAGTGGTATGCACCCTAGGGGGCTGGGCACCTCTTTTTGAGAGGTCCTGGGTTCAATTCCTGGTCAGCCTAGCTAAGTAGGAAGATCCCATGTGACATGGCAGTGACCTCATCGCCACATGCCCTGCCACCTCAGCACATATGGGACCCAAAACAAAGAGTGCACATCTCCTGAGATGGCACTATGGAGATAGAGTGACCATGGGGCAGTTTTCCAACTCTTTTCCAAAAACATTTTAGCTATCTTTGTGAATATGCATTCCGATTTGACCTGAGTTGCAGTTACTGTGAATATCCGATCATCTTGCACTGTTTACACTGCAGCCCTTCATGCTTTGATCCTGAATTCTCTTCTCCTTGCACACTTCTGGCTTGGGCTATCCTGGATTGACTTGGATTTACTGTATTTCAACAAACAAAAGCTTTTCATCTCCAAAAACAAGCAGCAGGACACCCTACAGCAACAGCAAGCAGCGGGAGAAGCAAAAACACAGTGCTGAAACCACTATAAACTTTTCTGGTAGCAGAGGCAACCTGTCTCTGCGCACCGGCAGCAACCCCGCGCCGTACACCCAGTGCGCCGAGTACAGGCAAATATAAGCAGAAGGGCGAAAGAAGATGGATCCAGGAAAGGTGGACGCCGACGTGAAGACAGCGCCTGCGCCTGAGGCACCGGCAAGGCCAGCACCTGGCGCTGTACCTTCGGCGGAGCCCTTACATGGGCCAGTGGATGCGGCTGAGGACTCCCTGGATGGACTCCAGACGGCCTTCGGGGCCCTGTCTGTCGAAGAGGTGGTGGCTCAGCCTGCAAAGAGGAAGAGAGAGAGCGAGAAGGATGCTGGAGACGAAGCAGACGAAGGAGAGGAGCAAGGGCAAGACCTGACGAATGTCCCTACCTTCGAAGGCGCACCAAGCACTTCTGGCCTCCACGCATCACCCTCTCCTTTGACCACCACACTCCCAGCCGCTGCAACATCCACTCCTACAACCAACCCGCCTATGGCAGAGGGCACAGGCTTTACTGGCATGCCTCCCTACCCCGCCTATGGTATGGGCCCACCTACCACTGCGCTCCCTGAGGCAACTACTGCCAGTGAGCCGGTGGCTTCCAGCTCTGTGCCGCGATGGTATGCGGCTGAGTATCCCCATCCACTACCCGCTACTGGAACCTATGTGGATGTTCCTGGGTATGCACCTGGCTATGCAACCTTGAGTGGGTTGAGGAGAGGACCTGAATCTCTTGGAGGCAGGAGTAGAGGATCGGGAAGATCCTCCAACAGGTCCCTGACGCGGTCGGAGATCAACGAGGTGTTCCGAGGAGCCACTTCAAAAATCGTGGGCGACCTCACTCAAGAGATCAGAGAGAAGCTGGAGCCCCTGATGATCCCACCCCAAGCGTCACCTATCTCGGTGGGAATGTCACCCCACCGAGTACAGGCTAACCACCTGGCGGCAGGGTTGACAAATACCCTGGGGAGCCTGAGGAGCAGACCGATGCCGACGCCTGCAACTATTCCGAGAAGTCCTTTCGTGCCAAGAACGGCCCAGCCGCCCTACAGCCACGTGACGAACTCGACGAGGGCCGAGCTGGACCGGCTGGGGCTGACAGCCTTGAGGGCTACGGTGGACGTGGAGCCTTATGGCTCCAGTGATCTAGGCGGAGACCCCTCCGTTGATGAGCCGCCGTCGATGGATTCTTCTTCGCCCTCAGAGGACGATGACCCGGAGGACCCCGAGGACCCAAGGGGTAAGAAGAAGAAGAAGAAGAAGAAGAAGACCCGACGCCCTGAGGGACGCAGGTCTCAGGAGGCGAAGGCTATTGCCACCTCCAAAATCGTGGTGAACCTGCCTGAGTTCACAGGCAAGGACCTCAGCGAGTTCGCTGAGAACTTTGGCCGGTTCCTACGACTGACCGGCCAAACCCAGGCCAGTGGACAAGTGAAGTGCGATCTACTCCTGCAGTGCTGCAAGACCAAGTACCTGGAGAAACAGGTCAGGCAGATCGTGACTAACTCCGCCACCTTTGCCGATGTGTTGGTTGCCCTGGAGAGGCAGTACCCGACCTACGAAACCGACCTCTCCATCAGGGCCGAGATCCAGAACCTGCCCGTGCTGCCCAACAACCCCAAACCTGGCAGGGTCTCTGAGCTGTTGGCTGACTTGGATCACTGGGCTGGACAACTGACGCCCGGTTCCTACAGCAGCGACGACCTGCTGTTCTGGTTGGTGGCCAGGCTCCCTTGAGAGCTATGGGACGAGTGCCGTTCGACGGCGGAGCGCAAGGCTAGATCCCTCCGCTACCAGGATCTATGCGTGCTACTCCTGGAGCTGGCGCTGGAGAAGGAGAGCGACAAGCACTTGAACAATTACCGTCCTGGAGGAGGAGGTTCTGGAGGTCAAGGCAAAGGGTACCAAGGGTCCCGACCTGGGCAGGGGACTACCCCCAAACACGCCCACGCCCGCATCATGGAGAACGTGAAGGAGCGATTCTGGTGTGATGCCAGAGACGAGCAGGGCCACCTGCAGCACGCCCTTGACTGCGAGCAGCGAGACTGCTTCGTAGTCCAGGGGAAGCAGCAGGAGAAGAACACCGGCGCCAAAGCGAAGCTGCCGGATCATTACCGGTGCACCATCACGTGTGCATTCTGCGGTAAGCGGAAGCACTACGAGGATGAGTGCTACCATAAGCAACGCCTATCGGCGAAGCTTAAAGGGGAAGATCCTGGCAAAGGCTCAAGCAAAGGTGGAGGCAAAGGCAAAGGCAACGACTCCGGCAAGGGCAAGTCGAAAGGACGTGGTCAAGGGCAAGACAAGGGTCAAGGTGGACGAGGAGGAGGCGCTAACCGCCAGCCCGACAACAAGAACAAGGACAAGAACGGAGGCAACCCCAACCCTTATCCAGGGGGGAACTCCGAGCCCTCTGGAGGGCAGTCTGGTGCCACCACATGCTCACAAACGCACGCCCAGCAAGAACAAGGAGCCAAGCGTGAGCATGAAGGTGGTGATGACGGCAACGCTAAGAAGAGGAGCCGTTTCATGAGGATGGCCCGCAAATTGTGGAACAAGGGGTTCGAGGTGACCTGTCCCGCGGAGTTCTGACGGGGACGCTCTGGTGGCACCCAAGACCTGGTGTTTTGGGTACGTATCCGACTAGGGGGACGCGAATACCTGGGGGTACTGGATACTGGCGCCACAATATCTATAGTGGCCAAGAAAATTTTACCTTGTGGGAGCCTGAAGAACACCATGACCACCGCTGCTATACGCATGGGGCATGGACATGTGGTGCACAGCTGCGGGGACTGTGAAGTGGAGGTACCTATGGGCTCTCGGACTATCGCCCATCGGTTCTATGTGATGGACACTGAGGCCTTCGACTTTGTACTGGGTACTGACTTCTTCGTACAGCACTCCCAGATACAATCCCTGACACGACTATCAGCTATTGGGGGAAGTCCTAGACCAAGGTCTGAAGGAGTTGGGTTACTCTCGAGAAGACCTGAGTGTGGAGTTGTTCGCCAGCGACAAGCAACATGTACTGGACCTATACTGCAGCAAGGGGAAGAACTGCAGCTACAAATTTTACTGGCCCTCTTTCGGGATGGCCTACGGGAACCCCAGGTTCAGTGAACTGGGGAAGGTGCTGACCAAGGTGGCCTTGGAACGTTCCCGTATGGTCCTGTGTTCCCCCGATTGGGGAGCCCATGGGGGCAGTGAGTACTGGCGAAACCTCCTGGACAGGCTGACTATCAGCTCTGTTCGTTTACCTGATAAGGCCATCTACGTGCCTCTGGGGCGTAAGACGCCTATTGGAAGACCCGGATGGGTGAGTATGCTGAGCGTGGTGGACGGAGGTCTTACCTCCATTCCCTGGGAGGATCTGGACCCGACTCTGGTCCAGGCTATACAGCGAGAAAGCTACGGACTCGCCTTGGGTGACTTGAAGGATCGCCTACGACCTCAAGATGCTGTTGAGACTACACCCGGAGGAGATGAGTACTTCGTGACGGACACCAACGCCCCCAACTCTCCCTGTCATGTACCTGTTCCTGATGGAGTCTCTGAGTGTGGACTATCTGAGCTACCTAGCTCTATCCACTCAGAAGACGAGACTGAGCACGACGCCTTCTTCGTGCAGACCTGTGTGGAGGAAGTGGAGAACGCCGAGTACGTCGCCCCACTGAAACCCCTACTCTCCATGAGGGTGGAAGACCCCGTGGACGAGGAGCTGGACCCTCGATCCAGGCTCAGGGAGTATGTGGACTCCAAGAGGAAGTTGGTGGCGAAAAAGCTATGCTACACGAAGCCTACCCGCAGCTCATGGCCACTGAAGCAAGGACGTATGGGAGACCTATCCCAATTGAAGGAGGACCTCGAACAAAAGATGACCACCTGGCAAAGGGAGGTAGATCTTAAGCTCATGAAGAGCGTGTGGGGTGCCCATGTGAGGACCCCAGAGGAGGACAACCTCTCGGAGGAATGTGTATGTGAACCCCCTCGAGCGTGCCTATGTTGCCATCGTCCACCGGAGATGGTTGAGCAAGACCTTCTATATGCCTACCAAGGGCTGCGGCTACCACAGACAGCCCTGCCCTGCAACCCAGACCACTGGGTCTGCCTGGGAGCCGCGCACCGCCTCACCCACTGCCCCCACTGCGGGGACCTCAACCCCCGCCACCGCGAACGGCCCGCGGCCCCAGCCGCACCCCCCCCCGCCAGCCACCCCAGCTTCTTCGGGTACCTCACCGACACTCTCCGGGACCAACTGGGAGGGTACTACGTGGCGGACGCGGCGGACCACGCATGGGCCATAGCCGTGGCCACGGGCACCACACCCCTGCCCCCCCACAGCCCACCCCTACGCCACAGCGGAGGCGGCTTGAACGTGGCGGCCCGCCACATCCTCCTCGCCCTATACCTCCACCACCGAGACCTACACCTCCCAGACCCACAACTCCCGGCCCCCCAAGCAGCAGCCCTGACGCCGGAAGCGTGGGCCGACACGGCACCAGAGGAGATAGCAGCCTACCTCCGAGCCACGTGCCGCCGGTTCGCAAACGCCCTCGGCCGACGGAAGGGAACACCTTACCCCCTCAGCGCACTCCTCTACCCGGCACACCACCCCCACCCCACACAACGGACACCCCCGGAGGGCTGGGCGTCTTTCCGGGACACCCACCTGGCCGCCCCCGACGAGGCCACCGCCACGCGGATGAGCCTCACGGACCAGGAGGCCTACGTCAGAGGCCTCAAGACGAGCCTCCAAGAGGCACACCGCTGGCGCGCCCGCTCCCCGTCGCCCCCACGGGGACAGGGGGGTTCACCCGCCCCCGACACCCACCAGGCCAAGAAGACCAAGGGGCACCGGCACCAGGGGGCCCGCCAACGCGCCCGCCAGCAGGGCGCGACGCCCCGACCAAGGCCCGGGTCCAGCCACACCGCACCGCCCCACGCCCAGACCCCCGGGGCACACCAGCAACACCACCACCACCAACGCCCACCGCCACCACCTTACCGCAGCACCCAAACCCTGCAGCCCAGTCAGCCACCACCGCCCACACACGTCCACACCATGCCAGGACCACCGTACGCGCAGAGCCAGGGGACATGGCACCACCAACACCACCACCGCGCCCCCGTCCCTCCCAACCCCTACCCCCTAATGCCCCCAAGCTACAGCGGCCCCCACCAGCTACATCCCCACCACGCCCCAGCACAACCAGGCCCCGCGAACCACCCACCCCACATAGCGCACATCACCGCACCACACCATCACGTGTACCACCACCACCAGCCCCTGCCGCCACACCCACCAACGCCGGGGTACCACACACAACCGACACACCCTCCACACCACCACCACGCGGTCCAGCACCACCCGCCGCCCCCGCTACACGGACCCACGGCATACGAGCCACGGTACACCCCCATGGACCCACGAGGAGCCGCGCACGCACACCGGCAACACCAGGACCGAGTAGGGGCGCCCCACCACCACCAACAGCCCCCCCACCCACACCCCATACCAGCGAGCACCATCCACCAGCAGCCACCCATCACATACGGACCACAGCCCCACCCGGGGGCTCATGCGGTCGCCTCCCACCCGCACCCCGGCACCGCGACCAGTCAAGAACCGCAAGGGCCACACGGCGCACACACGCAACACCCACACGACCCACAGGGACGCCCGGACCCCCAGCCGGCACAACACCCACCCCCGCCCCCCCCACCCCACCACCACCAGCAGCCCCCCCACCCACACCCCATACCAGCGAGCACCATCCACCGGCAGCCACCCATTACATACGGACCACAGCCCCACCCGGACGCTCATACGGCCGCCTCCCACCCACACCCCGGCACCACAACCAGTCAGGAACCGCAAGGACCACACGGCGCACACACGCAACACCCACACGACCCACAGGGACGCCCAGACCCCCAGCCAGCACAACACCCACCCCCGCCCCCCCCACCACCAACAGCGCCACCCCCACACCACCCCCCCCCGCCCCCCCCCCGAGACCAGGCCACGGACACAACACGCGGCAGCCAGCACCAACCAATCGATGTCGATGCCCCCGCCGACACATGCCACCGCGAATCCCCCCTCCCGCGGCCGCCGCAAGAGACCCCATCACCGGACCCCGCGCGCGACAACGATGACCACCCCCCCCAACCCACACCACCCCCCCCATCACACCCCGCACCACCAGTCGCCGCACCGGCCGAGCCCTACGCCCTGCACAACCCCGCAGCGGTACGGCAGCACCTCCGGGGGGTCGGGGAACAGGACGTCGTGCTGTACCTCCGCACCTCCGGCACCAGCACCCCCATCCGGGCGGCCACCCTGGTCCAGGCGGCCACCCTGGGGGAAGGCGTCAGAGACTTCCTCTTCGACGCCTTCCTCCACGTCGCCCGACACGAGCGCCCCCCACGCGCCACCCCGGACGGCGAGAGCCCGCCCCCCACGGGAAACCGGATCTGGGTACCCCCCATCGACTGGGGGCGACACCTGGTCGGACACCCCGTGCCAGAGCGGGACAGCACCCAGGGCCGCACCCGCTACCGCGAGCCCAACATGGCCCACCCCCCACCCGACGCCACCCCCAACAGCACCAAGGAGTGGGAGCGGGAAACATGGGTGGCCCGGATGGCCTCCCTAAGCAACTTCCGGCACCACGTCCCGGGGGACATCCCCACCCCCGACGAGCAGCAGCCAGCCCCCTCCACGTACATGACCCTCATGTACAATCTGCACTACACCCTCTCCACCACCACCTACCACGCACCCACAGACCACTGGGTGGTACACGGCACCGACTCCCTCCTCCCCGCCGACTACGGCCCCCCCACACACAACCCGGGCCCCGACACGTACGCCAGGGGGGAAGACCCGGACGACCCCCACATCTGGGGCACGTGGGAACCCGAATCCCTGGACGCGCTGCTCTCCATCCGCAGCAGCTACCAGGGCCTTGGTAGGGCGATGTATTGCCTCGCCAAGTGGACCCAACGGACCTGGGGGATCCCCGCGGACCGATGGGTGTGGGTGGTCACGCTGCGCCCCCAGCAGATGGAAGCCCCCCCAAACCGCGGGGGACCCACCCCCCCACGCCCCACCACCCCACAACTATGCCCGTACATGGTGGCAGCCCGCCTCATGGCGCTGCTATGGCCGGGCCCCCACACCCCCACCCAAAACTACCCCCACCTCACAGAGGGGGACATGCCCGGCATCCAGCGATGCTTCTTCGAGACCCTCGACTACCTCCAGCAGACACACCCCCGCGTCCTGGAGCAGATATGGCCACCCCCCGGGTAACCCACGTGCCCGCACAGCCGAGACAACACCGCCACGCCAGCACCAGCACGCACGGATCACCAGGGAAAACGCGCGCACACGCCCGATGCCCGAACCTGCACCCGCGTTCTCGCTACTTACAGGACCCAGCATCATACGCCCGCCCCCGAGGCCCGGGACCCTCCACCGTCTCCCGCGGCCCTCTCCTCCGCCTCCGACTCCACAACCTCCACCACCACGACCACCTCATCCACCACCACCACCACCACGTCCTCATCCAGCACTCCACCCCCCAGGCCGCGGAGGACACCTCCCAAACGGGCCTCCAAACCCGCCCCCACCGCGAGCAGCCCCACCGCCGCCAAAGCCCACGCCCCGGCGAAGCCCATGCCCACGACCCAGCCGAAGCCCAAGGCCGCCGCCAAAGGGCGGCCCGCAGCCAAGCCCAAGCCCAGGCCCAAACCCGGCGCCACGACGGCAGCTCGGGCCCGGCCCCCCCAGGATGTCCTCTACGACATCCGGCCCCAGCCGTCCCAGGCCCGAAGGCAGCAGCGCCCAGCGCGGCGCCCCCCCACCCTCACCGACACCACCGCTGCCACCTTCATGGCGGAGCGCGCCGCGGCCGAAGCGCGGCGCGCCTCATCCCACCACCTCCCAAAGCCCGCACCCCGGGCCCACGGACCGCTCCAGGGTCCACCAGCAGCGCCCACGCCCCCCTACCGGCCCCCGATGACAGCCCACATGCAACACATGCCCCACTACCGCCGCCGCCACGAATCCCCGCCCAACCCCGAGGCGGAGACCGTACGCGCACACCCGCGGGTCCACATCCGCGTGCACCCCCACTCCCCACGCACCCCCACGGAACAGGACTACGAGGAATCCCCCAGGCCCGCCACCGCCGCCGGCCCCCACGACCCCATCACACCCACCCACGCCCACTCCTCCGCCCAAGACCGCAGGCCCGCCCAGGAACAGTGGTGGCAGCGCTGGACCCACACGCAGCTCTGGGAGCTGCGGAAGTGGGCCCGGGGAGAGCCCTCCCTCGAGGGCCTGGTCCATCGGCCCCGCAAGGGGTCGGTGGAAAACTGCCGCCTCCGGCCGGCGGGGGGGTGGATGCCGCAGGCCGCATGGGAAGCCATGCTGGCCAATGCGCTCCACCCCCTGGGAGTCCACCCCCGCAACCTCCCCGCGCCCCAGGACCACCCGTACGTCCTCAGGCGCCTGCGGGAGACCCTCCAGGAAGCACGGCGAGACGGCATCCGCCTGTGGGACATCACCCAAAGCCCAGCCCCGCACGCACACACCCCCTCACCACCCCACAAGCGTCGGCGCACCGACACCGGCGACACCCACAACACCCCAGAAGCCCTGCGCGCCACACAACACGACGCGCCTGACCCCCCGGCCAGCGGCGCCGCCATCTAACCCCGTTATCCAGCACAGCACCACCACGGGGCGCCACGCCAGGCCCCGCCCAGAAGTCACCAAACAAACCGGACGCCGAAGGAAGCCAACGCACACGACAACGAGCACCACTACGCCCAAAGGCGCCGAACCCGGGCCCGATACCGTGGGCTCCTCTCCACCCTCAGCACGACACACACGTCACAGACGTCACTCCTCCGCCATGCCCCCTCCCACGCCACCGCCCCGCCCCCCCCCCCCTCCCGCCGCACGTCCCCACGCCGCCCAGCACCCAACCCCACACACTGCGCCACAGCATCGCCCTAGTCCGGCTCCTCCACCATCGCGGCGCTTGGCACCTCACAGTAGACCGCCGTCCTATGGTCCCGCTCCCCCCAGCACCACTCCCAGGGCCGCACCCGACCCACGCCGTGTTCGCCCCCACGTCGCGGGCCGCGGACATCCTCCCACTCCCCACCACCACCCCTCCCGGGCATCGCATACTACTTACCGCCAACCCCTCGGTCCTCAGTGAGGTCCCCATCGGGCACGCCGACGCCCTGCACGTGCGCCCGCAGCTGCCCAACCTGCACGCTGCGTACGCCCCCGGCGCGCCCGCCGACCCCTCCGTGTGGGACTCCCAGTGAGGCCACCGGCCAACGGCCGGCCCACACGCACCACCCCGCACCCGCCTCGGGCGCACGACTCCGTGGACGCCGCTACCCACACGCCCGGCCCCGCGCAACCGCCTAACCGAGCCAGAACACAAGCACAAATCAAACCCGAGCCACACCCCGAAACCGCTAACCCTTGACTCCTAACCAAACCCGCCGAGGGAACAACGCAACCACAGCCCACACCCACAGCCCACACAGCCGCCTAACCAGCCAGCACCAGAAGCAAAGAAACACCTCACCAAACCCACCCTGACCCAAGCCTAACCGGGCCGAAGCCCCAACACAAATCAAACCCGAGCCACAACCCGAAACCGTCAACCCTTGACTCCAAACCAGGCCCGCTGAGGGAAATGCGTAGACACAGCCCACAGCCACAGCCCACACAGCCGCCTAACCAGCCAGCACCAGAAGCAAAGAGACACCTAACCAAACCCACCCTGACCCATACCCATGTACATCAGGACACGCGAGCCGCACCCCTGGGGCGCGACCGCCGCCACAGCACCGGCGACACACGCCAGAGGACACAACGCTATAGCACCGCCGCACCAGCTGCCCATGCCTGTGCCTGCAGTGTACGCGCGCCTCTGTTTTCCTCTTTTTTGTTTTTTCTTTTTCTTTTTTCAAAAAAAAAAAAAAAAAAAACAAAAAAAAAAAAAACGAACATTAGGGGGGGAGGAAGAGGGACACATCCACCCATGGCACACGCGCACCGCACACGGCACGCACACCGGTAAACAGGAGCCCAGGGGCCCAGGACACCGCACATGCAACACAACACACCAAGCGGGCACACCGGTGAACAGGAGCCAGCTGGCCCAGGACACCGCAGACGCACCACAGCAAACCGCGCGGGCACACCGGTGAACAGGAGCCCAACGGCCCAGGACGCTACACACACGTAGGGCAGCCGAGGGACAGGAAAGAACCAATACCCCATGGGTCGGACGCACTGGGGCGACCCAGCCGACCCACCGGGCCAGTGGCAGGAGCGGTACTCCAAAGCCACTGGTCCGAGCCCGGCCAGGCTGCATCGAGGACCATGGCAAACGTCACCCGGAGCCATGGAAGCAACCGGTGACAGGCGAGCCGGTACACAGTCCAGGAGGGGGTCACCTGCCAAGCAGAGTGGCCCCGCGACTCAAGCCACAAGGGTGAGGCGGTCGTACCGTAGACAAGCGGGAGCAATACCCCTCGTGGTGAGAGATACTCCACACGGCTGGGCAGCCCCCCAGAGCTGCCGCCCAAAGGAGGGGGCATGTGGCCCTACCCATGGACACATGTGGGGACACCCTCCCACCTGGGACACATGGACCGGGTGGCCGCGACAATGCCTTCCCAAGCACATGCGGGAGCGGCTCAAGAGGCACCTGACATAGGGCAGTGGGAGGGACAGGACGTCCCCTTGGTAAGACCTTCTTCCTGCAATGTCAAAGGAGGCATCCCGAGCTCCCGAAGATACCTACCTACCTACCTACCTGAACCCCCTCGAGCGTGCCTATGCTGCCATCGTCCACCGGAGATGGTTGAACAAGACCTTCTGTATGCCTACCAAGGGCTGAAGAATACTACCACGGGCGAAGAGTCGGTGGAGGACCACCTCCCGACGTCTATTACTCAGGGGGCAAGCAACTTACACTCTGACGAGGACATGGAGGACAAGATGAAGGTATTGGACCCGCGGGTACAGAAGCTTATAAGGACCTATCTGGAGGTGTTCGGAGAACTACCCCCTCCAGCCTCATCTGACAAGCTGGTACAGATGGACCTCAAGCTGAAACCCGACTTCGTGGGTCACAAGATCCGGAGGAGACCCTATCCAGCTCCTAAAGAGCAGGCCGACGAGATTGAGCGACAGATACAAGAATGGATCGACGCTGGCCTAGTCCTGGAGTACAAGGACGGGGACTACCCCCTACACTGCAGCCCCTGTTTCCTGGTGGCCAAACCTGGGTCTACAGCCAAACGGCTGGTACTGGACTACGGAGAGCGGAACAAGAAGACGTTGAACTACTCAGGGTCCATTCCCAATATGGACTCTACCCTGGAGAAGATAGCCTCCTGCCGCTACAAGACCAAGATGGACAAGCGAAGCGGATTTTGGCAAGTGGACCTGACGCCCAACGCACAGGAACTACTGGCCTTCATCACCCCTCAGGGGAGGGTGTTCAAGTGGAAGGTCATGCCGTTTGGCGTGGCTAACGCACCCGCTCTATTCCAAGAGCTGATGAACAAGATCTTGTCCATCCTACGAAGGAGACCTAAGGTGCAGGAGCTCATATCCCGTGGTGCCCAGATGGAGGCTCACATCGACGATGTATGCCTCGGGACCAATACCCAGGAGGATCACCTAATCCTCTTGGGTGAGTTCTTTGCGGTCTGCCAGGAGAACCACACACGACTCAAGCTGGAGAAGTGTGAGCCCATGCAGGAGACCATGCAGTACCTGGGGTTTGGCGTTGGCTATGGGTGGTGGACCCCAGCGGCCTCTAAGGCCAAACCCCTGATGGATGCCAAGGTACGACACGAAGACCCCAAGAAAGGACTTCATGATGTACGCAGTTTCATTGGGGCGTGCAACTTCTATCGCCGCCACATCAAGAACTTCACCTATACCAGCGCCGTTCTGACGGACTTGATCAAGAAGAGTACTACTTGGCGCTGGGGCCCACAAGAGCAACAAGCGTTTGACGAACTCAAAGACAAGGTGGCCAACGCTAAGTGCTTGGGTGTGCCTAGGGCACAAGGGGAGATTATCCTGGTGACCGACGCCAGCAATGTGGGCGGTGGTGGAACGTTGTTCCAATGGCAAGCACTAGAGAAGGAGGAGTTGGACTCGGCCATTTCCCAACGGGGGACGGAAGGTCTCAACCGAGATGGAACCCTCAAGCACAGCTACCCTGACGACAAGTGGGTCCTAGTACCTCTGGGCCACTGGAACTGGAAGTGGAACCACGCTAGGGGGAACTACTCCACCTATGAGCAGGAATTGCTCCCGGGTATGCTGGTGCTATCCTCACAAGCACGACTGTTGGGGAGTAACCCTGTGGTCTAGCTGTGCGACCAAGAACCGGTCCGCAGTTTCCAGAAGGGTCCCCCACCTGAGAAGGCCAAGCTACGGCGCTGGTGGACCTATCTCAGTCAACTACGGCTGACGGTACACCATATCCAGGGAGTGAAGAACGAGTGTGCCGACTACATCAGCCGCAACAACTTCGACGCCCTGATTGGTGCCCGGTCTGAAGCGCTGGCTAAGGAGGCGTTCAGCCGTATGGACGTCCACTTGGACCTCAACATGACGATGATACGCCCCCTGGATGGACTCCAACAATCGGAGTACCTTAAGGAGTTTGGGGATATCTACAAGCGCCTGGAGAAACGCCTTGAGCCCCTCCTGGTCAAACAAGACCAGTGGAAGAGGGACAAGAGCTACCTATGGCACGAGGACCGTATTGTGGTGCCTAGTGACCGAGTCCCAGCGCTGCTGAAGTGGACCCATGAGTCCAGTGGTCATGTGGGTGCTGACCGCATCCTGAGGCTGTTCAAGCAGTGGTTCCTCACTACGTGGACTGACGACCAGCTGCGGAAAACCCTCCAGCCTATCGTGGACAAGTGCCCGTGCAGGTCCTGTAAACCAGGGGATATCAGGGACAGAGGTCTCTACTCGACCCTGCCATCCCTCACTGTGCTAACAGTGTTCTATACGTGGACTACACGGAGATGCCGAAGTTCGGGGGCTATGACTTTGCCCTCGTGGTAACCTGTGGGTTGACCAGGTTTACCAGGGTGTTCTCATGTACCAAGCAAATTACCGGGGAGGAGACTATCAAGATACTCCTGGAGGAGTGGTTTTGTATTTATGGGGCGCCCAAGGAGATCAACTCCGATGAGGACGTACGAGTACGCTCAGATACTGGCTGGTACAAGAGGGTCCTGAGATCCCTCAATGTCCAGGTGTCTACGGGGATTCCCTACTCTCACACGAGCAACCCCCTATGTGAGCGACAGATCCGTGTCCTCAAGGAGAACGTACGGATATGGTGCAAAACTGAACGCACCAGAGACTGGGTGAGACTACTCCCCGTCATGTCCTTGATGATGAACTCCCAAGAGAGTTCAGCTACTGGCTACTCGCCCCATGAGCTATTCCTCGGGTGCCCGGCATGGTTCCTACATACCCCCTATCCAGAGGACACCCATTCTTCTGTGGGTGAATGGGTCCAAGAACAACAAGCGAAGGTGGACAAGGCCAAGGCTATGCTCCAGAGAGTGAGGGAGCGTCAGTGGAACAAGAAGAACAAGCACCGAGTACCGGCCACCTACCAAGAGGGGGACTGGGTGCTTTTTTTTTTTAATGTTCTTAACCGCATCAACTTGTTCAGGGGCTGACGTCCCCCTAAGGAAGACGTCCAGAAATTTACAGACGATAGTTGTAGCTGTGAGATGTGCACAAGTCGGGAAGTAAAGGGTTGAGGACCCCGGAGCAGAATTCAGGGTCAGATACCCAAAGTGGAACTCGCCTAGATGTCGTGTGGTCTACTGTGTGCGCTGGTGTGAGTGTGTGGTGTTGGTCATGTGTGTACTTGCTCTGTACGTGGGGATTCAGTGAAGAAGTGTGCTGGTGTGTGTTGTCTGTTGTGTTGGTGGTGTAGCACGTGGTCTGTCGATGAAGTGAAAGGAGAGGGGACCTGTGGAAAATTAAAAGGACTTTACAAAAATAGATAGATGTAGGCACAGAGTCTCTGCACCAAAGGTGGGTTGGTTTTCCTGCCCACTCTGCAGTTTGCAAAAAGCCTTGCTTTCACCCCTCGGGGAAAAGGACACAGGCAGATTGCAGCACGGTAGACTAGAGCAAGATAAGACATCAAGGCACATCAATGTGCAGAGAAGCTGAGAAATATCAGCAGAGTAGCACTAAGTAGCAGAAAGTCGAGTGGTTTCCGAGCCTTGCGCTGGCAAAAAAGATTAGTCACGAAGAGGAGAGCATGGTAAAACGCTTGTCTCCCTGCCGGTCATGCCAACGAGGGCAGCAGATAGCGCTGCGCTCAATGCCTTGCACACGGCGCCAAAGAAAGTTGCAGTCGCACTTTGGATAGCTGCAGGTAGTTTGGTAGCCGCGCCCTTTCACAATGGTGTCGTTACACAAGTGGCGGTGGGCAGAAAAACAGGCATCATCAAGCCAGTCCAAGTCCTCCAACACCGATGTTGCACACGACTGCTCAAAAAATGAATAGCCATTAGCCGACCCCCCCTTAGCGAGGGAGTGAGCGCTGCACATGGCTGAGGCCAAAGAATCGGTATCCCAGAAACGGCCATGTACTCCTGAGCTCGCTTCAGAATTGTTGTCGGAAAGAGGAGGGGTATCGCCGGATTCTGCAGAATGAGGGCACCGCATAGGTTCAAGCGTACTGTCGTCAGGGAGAAGCGTGGAGGCTTGTCCCCATATGTCTCGATTCGGCGGAGGGACCGTGCCATACACCGTTACGCGTACACGTTGAGCTCGCACTTTCTTCGCAGCGCAATAGTGCCGCCGATGAAACCGGGCGTGTGTAGGAACATCTCTAGGAAGTTGAGTGCCGAAGTGTTCCCTCGTACACGTGGACGCGAACCGTCTGCAACGCTTCGTCCGCGCTGGGTACCAATGTCCCTGGGCGGTTGCATCGCCGTCGCACGTCGCCCCATATGTTACGGGTGCAGGAAGGGACTCACGGTCAATCTCGTGCTCAGATTCACCAGCTTCAGAGACGGTCGTATCTTGTTGAGCTGTAGCAAGGGCGTTTGTAGCGTCCAGCGACGACCAGTAATTTGCAGACGCAAAGGCTGATCCAAAGATAGATTGGGTCTCAGACTCCTTGTCCTGGGAACGGCACTTGGGTAATTGGGTGGCAGCGGCGGCACTGGTACCGAGCTGCTGATGGCCAGCGTCCGGGGCAATTGTGACACCGCCGCACACAGAAGAGCCCGGCGGGGGCTCACAGGTGGAGACGGCCGGCGTATTGTGGGTCTCGGCAATAGAAGCTTGGTGCACCCGAATCTTTACGGGAGAGTTATCGTAGTCAAAATGTTGCTCCGCGGAGTCCCCTTGGGCCACTGCAGAGCCCGGCGCGTAGGGATTGTGGCACCATGGTAATGTCAAGGCAGCCTCACCGGTAGGGCTCTCCTGCTCGTTTACCGGTCCTTGTAGTGGTAGCTCATGCCCTACAGCCTCATCAGAATTTGCTGCAAGAGCATAGGCATGCGATTGGTCCGTCCCGTCCGTAGTCCAATCGTTGGTAGCGGGCATATACACATGTGGGAAGTACTCGAAGCCTTGGCTCACGTAGGCAGTCTGGCACAGGCCTTCGTCCCCGTACGTTGCGAGTTGATTGTCTTCGTCCCATCGCGGGATGAACCAGTGTCCGCTAGGTGCTGTAGCATCATGGCGTGATGCCCAAGACTCCTGTGGAGGACGAGGAAAAAGGGAAACAGGCTGAGTTAGCGCGGACGTGTAAATAGAGGACAGCTCCCAAGTAAGCAGCGCGTTGATTTGTGCAGACTGCAGCGCCACAGTCTGCATTAATAACTCCAGAAATTGTCCTTGCGTCGCTGCGGCTGCGCGTAGGCGCGCCATAATTGAACCAGAGATAATTAGTCGTTCAGGGCGATTTCACGTGGGTAAACCCGGAAAACCCCAGTGAAGGACGATGTGGAGTATTGTCTGCGATGTTGCAGGCGCTGCGCGCGCGATCCGCCCGCGGGTTTTAGGGGGGAACTTGGTGCTGGTGCACCACAGTCGACTGCCCGCCTGGCCACGCTCTACCAGCGATGACCCATACTTCGGGCCGTACAAGATTCTATCAGTGGATGGACACCGTATCACCGTGCGGTGTTCTCCCCGTCTAGGGGGGACCCTGGTGTGCGCTGCTCACCACTTGAAGCGCTACTATGATCCTGAAGACCTCTCTGGGGAGGAGTGGGACCTGAACGACGAGGAAATCGCCGCTCTGGACCTACAAGGGGCTGCCAGCCCTATGGAAGTTGAGGGTGAACTCCCCGACATGAACGCCGAGGAAATGGCTAAGGAGGGCTTCTACCTGGTGAAGTCTGTCCTACGCCACCGCTATCGCCAGGGTTGGCGCTTCCTCACCCTCTGGGAAGGGTTTGGAGTCGAAGAGGCCACCTGGGAGCCCTTCTCTGCATTTGTTCTACCTGAGGGACGCCTAAACTCAGTTCTGGTTGACTACTTGTCCCAGAACAACCTTGGTGAGTTGCTGAGGCTCGCTGAGACGCTTGCCTCCAAGACTAAAGCTAGGGACTGAACGTTACCCTTACCTGCCAAAGCGTATGTGTGAGTGTGCTAATCCTAAGGTCCTGAGAGCAAGCCGCAGAAGTGGTGTCCTAATTATACCCAAGTCTGCACGCTTGCTAAACCTGGAGGGTTGGCTTATTGATGCCACGGGGTACGCCCCGGGTCTCCCCTCCCCTAAGCGCCCAATTTCTGTGCTGGCGCAAAACCTTTGGGGAATACCCAGCGTACTAATCCAGGTATTGTTTTCCCTACCTATCTGTCTACTACAGGGAGGGGTGGCCAAAAGCTATGAAGGCTTGAAAACGCCGTTTTGCTAAGTGGCCAAAACACTGACCTAACCACTGCCACAGCCCACCAACCCTGCTAAAATTGCAGGAAACGGGTGGGACAGTGACACACGCACTACAGGTCCTACACACCCTACAGTGGCACCATCCTGGTGGGCAAGCACTGGGGCAACTGGCTCAAGCCCCCACTCAGGACTACCACTCCTACACGCACACTCTACTGGGTGTTGCGAAGGCAAAGATCTCGTGGGTCCTAATAACCCTCCTGTGAAATGACAAGAGAACACAGCGCTGCTAAGCAACTGTGGCCTAACAGGGGACGCCACAACGCGTTTCCCCTGCTAGGGCTTGGAGGGAAGAAGTGCTCTTGCGTGCACGGCGCAGATGTCGATGGAGTCGGACTCCCCGCTCTGCCACAGGCAGAGGGGAGTTACTTGATTGTGTGATCTGCGCCCTTGTTTAGCAGGGCATGAAAAAAATGGTATGCTGCTGCACCAATCACCCTACCTGCCCACCAGTAAAACAAAGGCAAATGAAGGGGCGTTTGCGGCGGAGGAACCAAGCCACACTCCAGGTATTATACCCTTTCCAGTGTGATTTATAATACACTGTCCGCAAACACGCTGCAGGAGCAGCTACCCCTGTCAAGCAAGCAAGCTTTAAGGGACTCCTCAGGTTCTCTTAAAGAACGTACCGAGGAGCCCCTGGGTAGCTTAAACAAGGTTTACCGTGCGCACTTCGCGTGGCCTACCCTTTAATGCGTGTGTGCATGCGCGAGTATGCACGATCGTGTTGGGCAAACCTGCCCATCTCAACCTCAATCACGAACTCCACCAGGGGGTGGCCCCGCCTGGGCTTACTCATCTTACCTACCGCTGGAGAGAGAGAGCAAGTGAGGGGCGCACGCGAAGAACGTTGCTATGCACTTGTGTGTATGTCTAATCACCCTGATCTGACCGCTAATCATCTGCAATCTTTCTAATCAATCCCTCTATCGCGTTCTATCTTTGTTAGCGCTGCTACAAGGCTCGTTCACGGAGACACGAGACGAGCAATGTGTATGCGGCATGCGAGACGAGCATACCTGTAGTTTATACCTGATTCATTGAAGTCTTTTCGTTCATTTTCGAATTCTTGAATTTTTGAAGCTTCTATTAGTGTGGGTGGAATCTGTATGTTTATTTATTAATGTGTGTCTCGTCATTTTCAAGACTACGTGAGACATACGTTTATAATTCCATTATTTCTCCATTTTCCGGCGCTTCGCTAGGAGCCGCTCCTGCGCGCCGCCTTTTTATGCGTATGAATTTCTGGATTTAAAAAATCCAGGGATGACTATGATTTCTATAAAAATGTGCTTCTGATGCACAATTGGATTCTGCTCAGGTGTGTCGTTTCAGAAAAATTCTAGGCCGTCATTTGACGGATTTTGGTGTCGTCGCTTCGTTTTTGCGTGGATTCGTCCATAATTCTCCCATTCCTGCCTCTGCAGATACCCACGCGCTGCCTCGCTGAGTAGGCCGTGTTCGGGCCGAAACGCAGGTGCCTAGAGAGACTGAGCAGAACCCAAGACCCCACCAAGGGGCAAATTAATTTTTTTCACGACTCCCTTCGCCCTAAGACAGGTCACAGGTTGCCAGCAGGTTTACGAGTACCCATGCGAGTGTGTAAAATGTGTCTTGCGTTGGGTTTGTGTCGACGCTGCGTCTTGGAGGGAGGGATGCACATGCACATGTTTGGCATGCACCCAAACTAACGCAACCAAGCCACAGGAGCCCCTGCAGCA
Organism: Eutreptiella sp. 'Long Island Sound 2002'; assembly: GCA_964036045.1. Classification (NCBI taxonomy): domain Eukaryota; phylum Euglenozoa; class Euglenophyceae; order Eutreptiales; family Eutreptiaceae; genus Eutreptiella; species Eutreptiella sp. 'Long Island Sound 2002'. Next base: position 121,073,198 of record OZ038383.1, on the reverse strand, counting down.
TCATGAGCGCTGAGTCTTCTGTAGGAAATGTTACAAACTGAGCAGCAAAAGAGCGCCAGCCATGGTGAGCGCCCATTTTTCTGTGTGAGGGAAACTATAGGTATTTTAAAGTAGATGTGGAAACCAAGGAAAGGCCAAGAAAAATTCCCTTTTTCCTAAAATGCGACAGTGGTGGCCACCACAGCACAAGGGGGGAGTAAGAAAAAGTGCTTTTCCAATGCTTTCAGGTATACTCTAGTTGTATTAGAGATACACTGAGCATCCATGCATTTTAGTCTTAGTATTGGTCCCACCAAAACTGGTGATAACACATTTTGACCTATGGAACCAAACACCCAATCAGGATATGGAGTGGACCCCTTAATCCCTTTTCAATGTGAAGCTATTCATCTTTTCCTGAGTTTACTGAGAACTGACATATCTAAAGTAGAGCCTATGAATTTATCTATGTTTTTCCATGAATTCTTAGCTATCCTAGTGGTATGCACCCTAGGGGGCTGGGCACCTCTTTTTGAGAGGTCCTGGGTTCAATTCCTGGTCAGCCTAGCTAAGTAGGAAGATCCCATGTGACATGGCAGTGACCTCATCGCCACATGCCCTGCCACCTCAGCACATATGGGACCCAAAACAAAGAGTGCACATCTCCTGAGATGGCACTATGGAGATAGAGTGACCATGGGGCAGTTTTCTAACTCTTTTCCAAAAACATTTTAGCTATCTTTGTGAATATGCATTCCGATTTGACCTGAGTTGCAGTTACTGTGAATATCCAATCATCTTTCACTGTTTACACTGCAGCCCTTCATGCTTTGATCCTGAATTCTCTTCTCCTTGCACACTTCTGGCTTGGGCTATCCTGGATTGACTTGGATTTACTGTATTTCAACAAACAAAAGCTTTTCATCTCCAAAAACAAGCAGCAGGACACCCTACAGCAACAGCAAGTTGCAGGAGAAGCAAAAACACAGTGCTGAAACCACTATAAACTTTTCTATATACCCCCAATGATTGATTTGTGTTGATGTTCCTTTGCTTGTTTTCTGCTGCTTGCCTGCTCCTCTGGTTTTTGTATAGTTTGGAGACCAAACAAAAAGACGCAATCCACAGTCCAAGTAGGGCAGAATTTAGGACCTTATACTCCAAACCTGAAGGGCTGCGGTCAAAGAAAGATAGATGTACAAAGTGTGGACAACAATAGATCAACCTCTGACTACTGATTAGAAAAGATAGTTCCTAAACAAACTAATAAAGATAGAAAATTACCCTCAAGGGCTCTGTCTGCCAAAGAGTGCCACACTGCGATGTGCTCTCTTTATTATTGGCCCCCATAGGTGATGTGGTGGCATAGCATGTGGCGATGAGGTCACTGCCACGTCACCGGGGTGGCTCCTACTCAGCTAGGCTGACTGGGATTTGAACCCAAAACCTCTCAAAAACAAATACTCCTACCCCCTAGAGCGCAGTCCACTAGATAGATTAGGCATTCATGCAAAAATAAATAATAATCCATCGGCTCTGAACCATATCCCGTCAGAACTCAGGTTTCCTTCAACAGGATGTCTAGCTACCCCAAGAAAAGATGAAAAATGGGGTTTGATCTCAATCCCAAAACATGTGATTGGTTCTATACACAAAAATGCTTTTATCGCATTTTTGATGGGACAAAAACAAGGATTAAAAATATGTGGTGTCCCTTAGTGTCTTTAATACAACTAAAGCTACTTAAGTGGCACTGAGAATACACTTTTTCTTACTTGCAACCCCATCTTTGGCTAGTGCCCCAAATTGCCGTCAAAGCACGTAGAATTAGCGTACCGCCAAAAGCACAAAGCAACGTACACATGCCGATGATCTCCTGGTAGAGCTTACAATTTACCTCACTTTGGAAAGAGCCAATGACACCCACATGCATACCTACCCAATATAACATTTGCAGAGGGACGCTGCCTAAGACAAAATTCAGAAATCAGGTCTTCGTCCCCAAAATCAAAACAGGTGTCCTAAACATAAAAGCGCAAGAAACGGGGGAACGATGCAAAAAATACTCCGCTCCAATTCGGCCACTGCCCCTAGTCTCTGCCCTCTTTGGTACTATTGTGTGGTGAACGACAAATAGAAACCTTGCCACACCAACGGCCGGGACGGTCATTCTCAATGTGCAGCTGTGGAAACACTAGCAGCATACTTAATGTCGCTAGAGGTCATTTGACGTGTGCTGTGTAGAGATGTGGCATCACGGGGACGAGAGCTAGATCAAAAAGTGTGATGGCGACAAGGTCAAGCACCAGGAGGCTGAGCACTGAAACACCCGCCCAAACCCAGCAAGAATGGAGGCGATCCCAAGAAACAGAATTTTTCTCCTGTGGGCCAGGGACAAACCAAATGGACAGAACCACAGGCGACCTCCTTCGGTGCCCTCGGCACCCACCAAAATTAAACCCCCCTCTTATGATTCTCACAGGTAGTCTCCCCCATCTACCGCACAGTCCAATCGTCATGCTCAGAGCAACGAAGGTGAAAGCACTCCCGACGTAGAGCTCCTATGGGCCAGGGACAAATCAAGTGGACAGAACCCCCAGCGACCTTCTTCGGTGCCCTCAGCGCCCACCAAAATTAAACCCCCCTCTTATCTTCTCACAAGCGGTCTCCCCCATCTACCGCACAGTCCAACTCTGAGGAGAGGGGAATTTGGTCTTCTGGATCCCAGTTAGAATTGGGAGCGAATGCTCATGTACATTGAAAAATCATGATATACATACAATTTTGTTGAAAAATTGGCTCGGTTGATTGGTGTTTCGTTGCTCAAAAATAACCTAATACAGAAATCCATCGATCTTTGTGTCCGTTCTGCCACATTTCTGCTGTTTGTCCTTTCTATGTGAAAATGATTCTGCTGGCCGTAAACCCCCAACGTAGCCCCAAATCTTCCCTGACAGTGCATCAATAATAGGTGCTAATAACGTCCATAGAATGTTGTTCCGTAACAGCTGTGGATATTGGGCTGACCCCAAAGCATGCTGTACTGTTGTGGGCCTTCTTGAACTCAATATCTTCTGCAGTCGGTTACCTGGCTTGTTTGCTGAGATAGGGCCTGGTGTTGTCCTCCGCAACATCCACTTGGGAACTGATGGGGGCAACGTCTCCGAACCATGTCATCCATGCCCCTGCTCTGCCATGGGATTTCTGAAATGGGTTCTCACAGCGCAAAGTTTTTGGTTTGCAGGAAATTTGGTTGTACCAGACTGATACCAGTTGCAAACAAATGCATTGAGCCTTGCGATTTCAATTCACACATGCTTTCAGTTGCAGGAGGAGTATTGTTGACTTCCCTTGTCACAAAGTAATTGTCATGTTCATCATCACCTTGCATACACACCGCACGCAACACAATCAAAACACAGCAACAACCACCTTTGCAAGAACGTCTGGGTGAGAGATCAATACTTCACACACCACAAAGTCCTTCAAACCAGGCAAAGTAATAAAAGTGGCAGCACCTTGATACCACAGGCATATTTAGAGACACGCACAGCGCGGTTGGATGTACCGGGCAGTCACAAAGATCGATGTTACAGAGGCATCGCCATCCCCCACCCGCACAGCTCTCATTCTGGTCCATACTCACGTGAAAGGGCTGGCTTTGCTAAAGGGATACGGGTGGTTAGAAGGAATTCCCTGCACTACTGCGATAGGGAGATGCTGCCTGTTGAGCGCGCGCAAGCGGGAGGGGGCACAATTTCTACAAGTTTTGACATGGTTTACCTGCCCAAGCAGGGCAGCGGCACTTCAGGAACATAATTGTGTGTTCCCTCATCACTGCGAGCGCGACCCCATCACTGGGACCGGGCGAACGAGCGAGCGCTGCACACCACACGCGGAACCCGCCTTGGGCAGCCCAAGTTGCACTACCAGGTCACTCCGTTCCTTTGCACTACACTACACAGTATAAGAACACCCCGACCCAACCCGCAAAATCAGTACTGAATGAGTGGGTTGGATAATCCAGCATGCACGTACACGCGCCCCCCCCCCCCCCCACACACAGCCGAGACAACATGCTGCAGAAGGAGGTCTCAGGTCCACCAAAGCTCTCCTACAATTCTTCTTCGCTGCCCCCCTCCCCCCCCCCGTCCTCGAGTGGTCTTTCGTAAAACAAAACACCACTCGAAGGGATCAAGCTTGGCGCGCGCTGGCTGCCCGTCGCCAACAGAGGCACGGGTGATGGAGCGTTGGCAGCCTGTACTCCATCCAGCAAGGGCAGGGTACACACAGTCAAAATCCGGCTTAACAGCACCCCTTCTTTTGCTGGTTAATTGGCTGGCCCGCTGGGGGAAGCTTCACTCCAGAGGTGGCCCCAGGCGTCTGCTGCGCCGCAACCCTGGCATACGAAGTGGGTATATTACACGGATGTAACACATATTGTCAATGCACAATAAAACGCGTCACTCGTCTGCCTTTGCGTCTCGCGAGCTTCACTGCACCTCGCCGCCAAAAGTGTGCGGTGCACACCTTTTCTTGATTTCTGCAGACATGGTCATAAAGGCCTGCTCAACATTAGTGGCATTCTTCGCCGAAGTTTCCAAGAACGGGATTTCAAGCTGATCTGCAAAATCCTGTTGCCATGCGAGTGAGAAGGGATACCCGGGTTGGCAGCTTGAATTCGACAGTTCGTGACTTTGCAACCAGCCCACGCGCTGGACATACTTTGGCAGTCTGAAAGTCCACCACCTTTTTGACGACTAAGTCACACTTGTTTCCAACCAGCAATTTGTTCACCTTGTCGGTGGCGTACTTATCAATTTCGCTGAGCCAAGTTTTGACGTTGTTGAAACTTTCCTGACAATACGTCAACCACGAAGGATGCAGAGCACCAATCACAGCAAACGGCTCCAGGAAAAGAGCGCTGCAAGGCAGCGAAAGCAGGACACACCATGTCGGTGACGTCATACACAACAATAATACCGTGTGCTCCTCGGTAATAGCTGCTGGTGATGGTTCGGAAGCGCTCCTGTCCAGCGGTATCCCACTGTAAACACATCGAAAGTGGCAAACCTGGCAGAGGGAAATCTGCCTGCGTAAGGTGGTCGGGCATGCACGTGGACAACATACAATCTGCAGCTTGATAGTTTTACCCTCAAGTTCGATAGTGCGGATTTTGAAATCCACTCCGATTGTTGAGATATAACTTTCAGTGTAGGTGTCGTCCTGAGGGATAAACATGGAGCATCGTGTGGCAAAATGCTTGTGGAAAGCGAGCTTACTCAGCTTCTTCTGTTGGACGAAAGACACGAGCCTGAAACTCCGCTCCAACAAGGCGGTGCCAGCCGAGAAATTGGGCCTCAGCCAACAGGGCACCGCAGAAGTCCAGCTTCATGGGCACAACGCACACACACACACACACACACACACACACACACACACACACACACAACACAACAGACAACAGACAATACGCCAACAACACAACGTCGCGCACACGTCTCATTCTGAGAGCGCAACATGCAGAAAGCAACTGTCGCAGCGCATTCAAGGGAACAGAGCACGATTAAACACAATGTGACTGCCTGCAAGCATACCGCAAAACGCAGCAAAAGACATGATTTTCCGACACCAGAATCTCCAATCAGGAGAAGCTTGAACAAGAAATCATATTCCGAACCCATGGTTAAGGTATCTTTGTGCCTGAATGCTGTGTGCTGTGCTCCTCGGCTCCAGTTAAGAAACGGGGCTTTCAGACGCCGCGTGCGTTTTATTGATTCTCTGCTTCAGAATTCCGTAGAAGGTTGAAGGATTTTTTGCGCATGTTTTCGTAGTCTATAAGCTGATGTTTCTTTGTGTACATATCTGTTGTGCTGCAGCTCGTCTTCGTGCTACCAGTGGCCTGGGTACGACGAGACAATTCGGGTCACATGTACAGCTTTGACGACATCTACGACGATGATTTCAGTGTGGGTAGATTTGAGAATGTGGGAAGTCAAAGGACCAATGAAGTTCAAGTAATGCTGTAAACAACGTTGACTTTTACTTCATTAAACTTGGACCCACTTTGTAGCAGTTTGAAATCGCAGTTGTCGCTACACTACCAACTTCCCTTTGTCCATTTTTTTCGCTGTAGAGGAATGTCCATGATACCTGCAGAGATTGTCGCTCACAATACCACCGTAGCCCATAAAGTCGCAACGCTAACTAGTTTGGTACCACTTGCACCAATTAATCGGAAAAACCGGTTATCACCATTTGGGTGAACTTTTTTTGAAAACAATTGACACAACTAACCAATTAACTGGATTGCTTGCAACCTTTAAGCGTTGTTTTTACCAATACGATGTGTCACATTTTTGCATAAGAAAGACACTTTGGTAACAATAACCGATAATTGATGTTTAACTATACTTTTTAACGTATTTTTGACATTTGCGCCCTAGCCCACATGGTCTTTGTACTGAGGGTTGGTAAAAAATTGATCAGTGAAAGGCATTTACCTGGAAACCCCGGTTACTTTTGAAACTATTAGTCGGCAAAATGGGTTGTTTTTGTAAAAATAATTGCGAAAACCTGGTTGTTTTGAAAACTACTAATGAAGCAGATTCTGCATCACTAAGGCTGCAAACCTTGTCGGAATACATCCAACTTCTGTGCAATGATTGTAAATGGAACAATTGTACTGATTTGGTCCATTATTGTTGTTAAAATTTCCCTTGTCTCTTTTCAATAGCAAACAATGCAGTAAATTCCAGGAATGATCTCTCACTTGAATAGTAACAATTCAATGCATCAACAAAACACCACCCTAAAAGGTTGCAAGAAGAATGGTAAAGCCTTGTTTGAACCTCACAAATTGATATAAAAACATTTGTACATCATGCAAAAGCTCATTTTATATCAATGTCATAGATTAGGAACATCCCATGCTGAAATGGATTTATCGCTTTTAGGCAAATTGCACGGATGGCATCCGGGAATCGAACCTAGGATTTTGCAATGCAAATCCCATGTTCCGCCAATTATGATAACACATCCGGCTGATAAATTTTCATCTCAATTAATTATAGATCAACAGACATGATCATCTGAACTCAGAAAACATCCGTCTTTTCTGTTTCTGCCTCAGCAGGACAATGGCCAGATCCATAGCGATCATGCATGGGCGATTTTACGATTCGTTGTGATGTTTCTTCGTCCGGGCATCTGGTGTTATCTCTTTGGGATTTGTCGCATCGTGCGTCGTTGTAACTAGCTTCTCTGCCGGTTGGACACTCCTATTCGATGTTCGCTGCTGAGTCTTGGGGCGACGAACGGCTGGCGCGCAAGGAATTGCTGGCCTTACATACCAAGCTCGGGCATGCAGCATTTCCTCATCCGGTTGAACAGTTGGCTCTGGCGTATCCGGATCGAGATGCTTCTCTTCTTCGGTCTGTGGCACGGGGGTTGGTATGTGAATCCTGTGAAAAACGGAAGAAGGCACCAAGGCGTCCTTTGGTGGCCATGCCCAAGGAACCGCATTTCAATCACGAGATGGGTGCGGATCTCTGGTATCTTCGAGGACAGCCTGTTTTGCACGTCATCTATTTGTTCACCCGCCCTCGACATTGTTGTGTTCTTCGTGAAAAATCAGCCACACACGTGTGTCACTCGTTGTTACATCTGTGGGGCAAGTACTATGGTCCTTCGGTTCTGTTGTACACTGATATGGGGAAGGAGTTTGAGTAAGAAAAAGTGCTTTTCCGTTGCTTTGAGGCATACTCTAGTTGTACTAGAGATGCACTGAGCATCCAGACATTTCTATCTTAGTATTGGCCCCACCAAAACTGGTGATAACACATTTTGACCTATGGAACCAAACACCCAATCAGGATATGGAGTGGACCCCTTAATCCCCTATCAATGTGAAGCTATTCATCTTTTGCTGAGTCGACTGAGAACTGACATATCCAAGGCAAAGCCTATGAATTTATCTATGTTTTCTCATGAATTCTTAGCTATCCTAGTGGTATGCACCCTAGGGGGCTGGGCACCTCTTTTTGAGAGGTCCTGGGTTCAATTCCCGGTCAGCCTAGCTAAGTACGAAGATCCCATGTGACATGGCAGTGACCTCATCGCCACATGCCCTGCCACCTCAGCACATATGGGACCCAAAACAAAGAGTGCACATCTCCTGAGATGGCACTATGGAGATAGAGTGACCATGGGGCAGTTTTCCAACTCTTTTCCCAAACATTTCAGCTATCTTTGTGAATATGCAATCCGATTTGACCTGAGTTGCAGTTACTGTGAATATCGTGCCATCTTTCACTGTTTACACTGCAGCCCTTCATGCTTTGATCCTCATTCTCTTCTACTTGCATATCTCTGGCTTGGGCTATCCTGGATTGGTTGTATTTCAGCAAACAAAAGCTTTTCATCTTCAAAAACAAGCAGCAGGAAACCCTACACCAGCAGCAAGCAGCAGGAGAGGCACAAACACAGTGTTGAAATCACTATAAACTTTTCTGGTAGCAAGAGGCAGAATGTCTCTGCGTACCGGCAGCAACCCCGTGCCGTACAACCAGTGCGCCGAGATCAGTCACAAATAAGCGGAAGGGCGAACGAAGATGGACACAAAGAAGGAGGACACCGACGTGAAGTCAGCGCCTGAGGCACCAGCAAGGCCAGCACCTGGTGAACCTGGACCTGGACCTAGCGCTGTACCTTCGGAGCCCTTACATGGGCCAGTGGACGTGGCTGAGGACTCGTTGGATGGACTCCAGTCGGCCTTCAGGGCCCTCTCAGTCGAGGAGGTGGTCACTCAGCCTGTGAGGGGGAAGAGAGAGAGCGAGAAGGATGCTGGAGACGAAGCAGACGAAGGAGAGGACCAAGGGCAAGACCTGACGAATGACCCTACCTTCGAAGGCGCACCAAGCGCTTCTGGCCTCCACGCATCACCCTCTCCTATAACCACCACACTTCCAATTCCAGACCTAGCCGCTGCAACATCCACTCCCATAACCAACCCGCCTATGGCAGAGGGCACAGGCTTTACTGGCATGCCTGCCTACCCTGCCTATGGTTTACGGCCCACCTACCACTGCGTTTCCTGAGGCAACTACTGCCAGTGAGCCGGTGGCTTCCAGTTCTGCGCCGCGATGGTATGCGGCTGACTATTACCATCCTCTACCCGCTACGGGAACCTATGTGGATGTTCCTGGGTATGCACCTGGGTATGCAACCTTGAGTGGGTTGAGGAGAGGTCCAGAGTCTCTTGGAGGCAGGAGTAGAGGATCGGGGAGATCCTCCAACAGGTCCTTGACGCGGTCGGAGATCAACGATGTGCTCCGAGGAGCCACTTTTAAAATCGTGCGCGACCTCACTCAAGAGATCCGAGAGAAACTGGAGCCACTGATGATACCGCCCCAAGCGTCACCTACCACGGTGGGAATGTCACCCCATCGAGTACAGGCCAACCACCTGGCGGCAGGGCTGACAAACACCCTAGGGGGCCTGAGGAGCCTACCGATGCCGACCCTTGCAGCGATACCGAGAAGCCCTTTCGTACCGAGAATGGCCCAGCCGCCCTAAAGCCACGTGACGAACTCTACGAGGGCCGAGCTGGACCGGCCGGGGCTGACAGCCTTGAGGGCAATGGTGGACGTGGAGCCTTATGGCTATAATGATCTAGGCGGAGACCCCTCCGATGATGAGCCGCCGTCTATGACTTCTGCTTCGCCCTCGGAGGACGATGACCCGGAGGACCCCGAGAACCCAAGGGGAAAGAAGAAGAAGAAGAAGAAGAAGACCCGACGCCCTGAGGGACGCAGGTCTCAGGAGGCGAAGGCTATTGCCACCTCCAAGATCGTGGTGAACCTGCCTGAGTTCACAGGCAAGGACCTCAGCGAGTTCGCTCAGAATTTTGGCCGCTTTCTCCGATTGACCGGCCAAACCCACGCCAGTGGACGAGTCAAGTGCGATCTGCTCCTGCAGTGCTGCAAGACCAAGTACCTGGAGAAGCAGGTCAGGCAGATTGTGACTAACTCCGCCACCTTTGCCGATGTGTTGGTTGCCTTGGAGAGGCAGTACCCAACCTACGACACCGACCTCTCTATCACGGCCGAGATCCAGAACCTGCCCGTGCTGCCCAAAAACCCCAAACCTGGCAGGGTCTCTGAGCTGTTGGCTGACCTGGATCACTGGGCTGGACGATTGACGCCCGGTTCCTACAGCAGCGACGACCTGCTGTTCTGGTTGGTGGCCAAGCTCCCTCGAGAGCTGTGGGACGAGTGCCATTTGACGGCGGAGCGCAAGGCTAGATCCCTCCGCTACGAGGATCTATGCGTGCTACTCCTGGAGCTGGCGCTGGAGAAGGAGAGCGACCAGCACCTGAACAACTACTGTCCTAGAGGAGGAGGTTCTGGAGGTCATGGCAAAGGATACCAAGGGTCCCGACCTGGGCAGGGGACTACCCCCAAACACGCCCACGCCCGCATCATGGAGAACGTGAAGGAGCGATTCTGGTGTGATGCCAGAGACGAGCAGGGCCACCTGCAGCATGCCCCTGACTGCGGGCACCGAGACTGCTTCGTAGTCCAGGGGAAGCAGCAGGAGAATAACACCGGCGCCAAAGCGAAGCTGCCGGATCATTACAGGTGCACCATCGCGTGTGCCTTCTGCGGGAAGCGGAAGCACTACGAGGGTGAGTGCTACCATAAGCAACGCCTATCGGCAAAGCTTAAGGGTGAAGATCCTGGCAAAGGCTCAGGCAAAGGTGGAGGCAAAAGCAAAGGCAACGACTCCGGCAAGGGCAAGTCGAAAGGACGGGGACAAGGGCAAGACAAGAGTCAAGGTGGACGAGGAGGAGGCGCTAACCGCCAGCCAGACAAGGACAACAAGAACAAGGACAAGAACGGAGGCAACCCCAACCCTAATCCAGGGAGGAACTCCGAGCCCTCTGGAGGGCAGTCTGGTCCTACCACACGCTCACAAACGCACGCCCAGCAAGAACAAGGAGCCAAGCGTGAGCATGAAGGTGGTGATGACGGCAACGCTAAGAAGAGGAGCCGTTTCATGAGGATTGCCCGCAAACTGCGGAACAAGGGGTTCGAGGTGACCTGTCCCGCGGAGTTCTGACGGGGATGCTCCGGTGGCACCCAAGACCTGGTGTTTTGGGTACGTATCCGACTAGGGGGACGCGAATACCTCGTAGTATTGGATACTGGCGCCACAATATCCATAGTGGCCAAGAAAATCTTACCTTGTGGGAGCCTGAAGAACACCATAACCACCGCGGCTATACACATGGGAGATGGACATGTGGTGCACAGCTGCGGGGACTGTGAAGTGGAGGTACCTATGGGCTCCCGGACTATCGCCCATCGGTTCTATGTGATGGACACTAAGGCCTTCGACTTTGTACTGGGGACTGACTTCTTCGTAGAGCACTCCCAGATACAATCCCTGACGCTGCAAGCGCCCTACCTCCTCTACGTGGACCACGGCAGTGGCAGAGAGTCTGTGCCACTGGAGCAGTCGGAACATACCTCGAGTTACCTGAGGCTATCGAAGGAGGAGCCCTCGAACATGATGGCGGCCTCCAAAACTGAGGACTATCAACTATTGGGGGAAGTCCTAGACCAAGGTCTGAAGGAGTTGGGTTACTCTAGAGAAGACCTGAGTGTGGAGTTGTTCGCCGGCGACAAGCAGCATGTACTGGACCTTTACTGCAGCAAGGGGAAGAACTGCAGCTACAAATTTTACTGGCCCTCTTTCGGGATGGCCTACGGGAACCCCAGGTTCAGTGAACTGGGGAAGGTGCTGACCAAGGTGGCCTTGGAACGTTCCCGTATGGTCCTGTGTTCCCCCGATTGGGGAGCCCATGGGGGCAACGAGTACTGGCGAAACCTCCTGGACAGGCTGACTATCAGCTCTGTTCGGTTACCTGATGAGGCCATCTACGTGCCTCTGGGGCGTAAGACGCCTATTGGGAAACCCGGATGGGGGAGTATGCTGAGCGTGGTGTACAGAGGTCTTACCTCCATCCCCTGGGAGGATCTGGACCCGACTCTGGTCCAGGATATACAACGAGAAAGCGACGGACTCGCCTTGGGTGACTTGAAGGATCGCCTACGACCTCAAGATGCTGTTGAGACTACACCCGGGGGAGATGAGTACGTCATGACTGACACCAACGCCCCCAACTCCCCTGCCATGTACCTGTTCCTGATGGAGTCTCTGAGTGTGGACTATCTGAGCTACCTAGCTCTATCCACTCAGATGACGAAACTGAGCACGACGCCTTCTTCGTGCAGACCTGTGTGGAGGAAGTGGAGAACGCCGAGTACGTCGCCCCACTGAAACCCCTACTTTCCAAGAGGGTGGTGTAATGGAACTCAGCACGTGCGCGCAGACCGCGATCATTTAGTGAACGCGCGTGCGTGCATATGTAAAGCACAGTGCAATGCAATTCAATTATTAAACTATTGAATCAAATTCATTTTGTGCATTGTGCAGAACACTGGGATGAAACTATGTAGTGATTTATGAGATCAATCACGTGCTGCGCCGTTGCCGGAATCGCATTTGGATTTCGAAATCACTAAGGAGATCACGGGGAAAATAGCACTCAAAAGAGAAGATCTCCAAGATCATTACAATCCCAGTGTTCGATTTCCGTGAAACTCTCTTTGGTGATGTGGGAGTCATTTCTGGAGTGGTATGAAAACCATCCTGAGGAGCTGCAGAAGACCATTCGCCGTATTGCTACGTTGCCTGTGCCGCAGTCTGGGGGACTGTCTAAACTGTGGTGTTTGCAGCGCTGGTCAAACTGGGACTTCATTTCTTGTGAAGAAAATGCTGCGCTGGTTGTGTTTGCTGCACGGCACCCAGATTTGTTGTGTGACTCGGAACTTGCTCAGAAGTGCATCAACGCTGTCGATGAGATGCAGGGAACGGCACTGCGAACGCTGCAGATTGACTCCGCAGAGCAGAGTGTTGCGGCGGTGAACCGTGCTGTGCAGGATAACCCTTTACGTCTCATTTTTGCACTTGCTTCTTCACACCATGTGCCGAGGTCCAGTGGGAAGCGCGGTGTTTCATTTGGAGATCAACAGGAGCAGGAAAGTTCACAACGCCAAGGCGAACAGAAGACTTCAAAGTGCAAGCAGGAGCAGGAGCCCCAACACAGGAAAACGAGACGAGGAACTGGAGGTCGTCGCCGAAACAGATGTACGTAAGGTTCTTTTCTGCTTTTCTTGTGTTTATGTGTGAGCGTGATGCTCTGCGGTGTGCATGCTGGTGTGTAGCGTCCTCGTGTGTGTGTGTTGGTAGCGTCCTGCAGTCCCTGTTGTGTTGTTTCCTGTTAGCGTGCAGGGCAGTCTGGCAGTGCAGTTTTGGCTTGCGTAGGCAGCGCTAGGGTCTTAGCAGGCGCGTGAAGCGCAGCGTGAGCGTGAGGCTCCGCTAGGGTGCTTGGCTGCGAGTGATTTGCAGTGAGTGTGGGGCGTGAGGCTCCTGGCCCTGTGCGTAACCTTGTGCGCGTCCTGCTTGTTGCGGCTGCTGTTTAGGTTTTTTTTTTGTGCTGCTCCAGGCAGCCCAGTGGAGCTGAAGTGGGCTGCTCCACGGGCGCAGTGTCGGGCTGCTCCAGGGGTGTGCCGTCTGAGTGGTTTCTTTTTGCTTAATTTGCTTAATTTGTTTGTTTCTTACACTGTGTGGGTGAGTACAGACTGGTACATTTGGGCTAACCTGAATCTGCATGCAAATGAGTTGCATGTAAAAATGAGTATGTCTTCTGTGTTCAGTCTGTCACTTTTGAGATGTGTAGTGTGTTGGTACGTGTAAATGTATGTGTGAGCTTGTCTTATTTTCTGTTGTTCTGCCACGCTTCGCCTTGGATCATGCAGTGCTTTGTAGATGATGCTGTGGTTTCGCTTCGCGCTCCCGAGATAGCAGTGCACTGATGGCACTGCTTGGACGTTGCATTTTGTATGTTTTCCCCTCTCTTACTCTGTGCAGGCTGGTGGTGAGTAGCAGGGGAGCCAAGCAAAATGGGAGCACACGCAGAGCGAAGCTGCAAGGAGTGAAGTGAGGACGGCACCTTTCAGGTGTGCACGTCGACTTCGCTGCTTGTTATGTTTCTGCTTTTGTGTTGACCTCATTTCTTTTTCTGTGCTCTGCAGTGCCCATTCCAATGAAGTACCCTTAACTAAATGAATGAAGAAGTAATCTATATTATTGAAGTGAAGTTTGTATATATTAAGTGGGTTGCTTCAGCACTGCTTCCATTTTTTACAGCACACTGCTTGGTGGTTTCCTCTGTGCCAGCCTGCCAGGGATTCGGGAATTTTTTTCGTACAACACTCTTTGCACTGGGGTTTTTGCAGCCCTTGGTGCAGCGGGCTGATTTTTTTTTAAAGCAAGGACTGTTTGTCTGTATTTTTTTTGGCGTGTGTGTTGTTAGTAGATACAATGTCAGTTTTGTTTTCTGTAGGTGTGAGTGCATGCAGTGCATAGTTAGCTTTAATGTCTAGCTGGGTGCGTGTGCACAAGTGTTTGAGTTCTTTGGTCAATAGGTTAGTGCAGCACTTGCTTAGCCACTGCTGCAGGTGTTGTTTCACACTTGTACGCGGGTTCGTATTGTAGGTGTGCATTGAGTTATTGTCCCTTTTGGCTATTTTCTTTTGTCAGCACGCTTTCTGAGTGTCTATTTTGTGCAGTGCTGAGGTCCATCATATCTCTTGTCAGCCCTGTGCCTGGTGCCTCAGCACCCTGCACATGGCTTGTGAGGGGAGTGTAATGGAACTCAGCACGTGCGCGCAGACCGCGATCATTTAGTGAACGCGCGTGCGTGCATATGTAAAGCACAGTGCAATGCAATTCAATTATTAAACCATTGAATCAAATTCATTTTGTGTACTGTGCAGAACACTGGGATGAAACTATGTAGTGATTTATGAGATCAATCACGTGCTGCGCCGTTGCCGGATTCGCATTTGGATTTCGAAATCACTAAGGAGATCACGGGGAAAATAGCACTCAAAAGAGAAGATCTCCAAGATCATTACAGTGGAAGACCCTGTGGACGAAGAGCTGGACCCTCGATCCAGGCTCAGGGAGTATGTGGATTCCAAGAGGAAGTTGGTGGCGAAAAAGCTATGCTACGCGAAGCCTACCCGCAGCTCATGGCCACTGAAGCAAGGACGTATGGGAGATCTATCCCAATTGAAGGAGGACCTCGAACAGAAGATCACCACCTGGCAAAGGGAGGTAGATCTTAAGCTCATGAAGAGCGTGTGGGGCGCCCATGTGAGGACCCCAGAGGAGGACGACCTCTCGGAGGAATGTGTATGTGAACCCCCTCGAGCGTGCCTATGTTGCCATCGTCCACCGGAGATGGTTGAACAAGACCTTCTATATGCCTACCAAGGGTTGAAGGACACCACCAAGGGCGAAGAGTCGGTGGAGGATCACCTCCCGACGTCTATTACGCACGGGGACAGCAACTTACACTCTGACGAGGACATGGAGGACAAGATCAAGCTATTGGACCCGCGGGTGCAGAAGCTTATAAGGACCTATCTGGAGGTGTTCGGAGAACTACCCCCTCCAGCCTCATGCGACAAGCTGGTACAGATGGAGCTCAAGCTGAAACCCGACTTCGTGGGTCACAAGATCCGGAGGAGACCCTATCCAGCTCCTAAAGAGCAGGCCGACGAGATCCAGCGACAGATACAAGAATGGATCGACGCTGGCCTAGTCCTGGAGTACAAGGACGGGGACTACCCCCTACACTGCAGCCCCTGTTTTCTGGTGGCCAAACCTGGGTCTACAGCCAAACGGCTGGTAGTGGACTACGGAGAGCTGAACAAGAAGACGTTGAACTACTCAGGGTCCATTCCCAATATCGAGTCTAGCCTGGAGAAGATAGCCTCCTGCCGCTACAAGACCAAGATGGACAAGAGGAGCGGATTCTGGCAAGTGGACCTGACGCCCAACGCACAGGAACTACTGGCCTTCATCACCCCTCAGGGGAGGGTGTTCAAGTGGAAGGTCATGCCGTTTGGTGTGGCCAGCGCACCCGCTCTATTCCAAGAGCTGATGAACAAGATCTTGTCCATCCTACGAAGGAGACCTAACGTGCAGGAGGTTATATCCCGTGGGGCCCAGATGGAGGCTCACATCGACGATGTATGCCTCGGGACCAATACCCAGGAGGATCACCTAATCCTCTTGGGTGAGTTCTTTGCGGTCCGCCAGGAGAACCACACACGACTCAAGCTGGAGAAGTGTGAGTTCATACAGGAGACCATGCAGTACCTGGGGTTTGACGTTGGCTATGGGTGGTGGACCCCAGCGGCCTGTAAGGCCAAACCCCTGATGGATGCTAAGGTACGACACGAAGACCCCAAGAAAGGACTTCATGATGTACGCAGTTCCATTGGGGCGTGCAACTTCTATCGCCGCCATATCAAAAACTTCAACTACTGACGCGTTCCCGTGGGGGGCTGGCCACGGGACGCTGCGGTGGACACGCGCAAGTGAGCAGGCAGGCAAAGCACTACGCTCACAGGGGCATCAATGCGCTCATGTCATGTGACAAAGCGTTTCAGGATCCTTGCCACTCTGCAACAAGGGAACGAAAGTATGTACAGCAACACATCAGGATATGTACACATGGGGTTAAGACTGGACTGGGGTAAGGGCATTACAGGACAATAGACACTCAGTCCTAACTCGTATCCCAATCCCAGGTCCGACCCTCTCAGTGGCTGGTGGGGGCGGGGGCTCAAACGCAACCCATGCCCTGCTTAGTCCGGACCCTGAAACCCTGCCAATGGGGGAGGTGTCCCGCCCAGCCACAGGCGAGTTCCTAAGAACCAAGGGGCTCCAAGGCCAACCGACAGTGGCTCCCTATGCTCCCTTAACGGCAGGTTCCAACTCCTCTCTGAGCCAGAGATATGGCCCCGCCATTATCCCTCAGGAGTTGGTAGCTGAAAATGGGCCGTTTCAGCCCAAACTGATATTAGCTTGAAAAACTCCAAAATTGACCCCTCGTCCGGACCCGCCAGAGGTAGGGACGAGGCAACTGACTCTTTGCGCTTCGCATACGAACTCCCTGGAGCCCTCACCCAACCTGGTTCCCTCTGAGGTCCCGGCATCAGGGCACCACGGGTTCGTCACGTGGGGTCATGATTGCCAAAATGGCAAAATCGGCCGTCTCGGGCGACCGTCCAGGGTAGGAAATCTTGGCGATATTAACGCGCCAAGCCTTGATTCACAACCCTTGATATCCCCTTTGGTCCCATGCCCTGGGTTATCGCTTGCTGTCACGCCGGCTGCTTACTGTTCACCGAGGGGATGACCACACGGACGGGGCAGAAAGCAACATGCGGTGCAAAGGTGGGGATCGTGGATCGCACCAAAAGTTGAATAACTCCGGATGAGCCGGAGGAGCAAATACCAAACTCAAGGGCGTTCAACCCTTGGTGATATGCTACAATATGCGCCCTTCCTTCCTGGCTAGATCCCGTGCCCCATGGAGATATGGTAATTCCAATATGGCATACAATGGCAAAAACAGCGAAATTTGGCCCAAACGGCCCGCACTCATGATTCCATATCTCCATGGCCACGGCGAGGATCCTTTCAACCAAAGATACGATAGACACATGGGACTTAGGTCCCAATATATGCCACTTGCCATCCCTCACGGTCGCCTCTAGCTATTTTTTCCATTGGAGGGAAAGTGACACACGTATGGGGCAGAATGGCAACATACCCCAAATTGGGTGACTCACAACTCTCCCATCAAGAAGAGAGGCCACATGGGGAAACACCCCATTCGATGTGGGCTTATGTGCCCTCTCTGAATTGCCCTTACCCTTGGTCAAGTGGCGCACGCAACCTCGGGGGTGAAATCAGGGGGAGAAGGAGTTTGTGGCCATTTTGGGCAACACGGCCAAAATTCACCCAAAGGTGGTCCCTCCAAATATCGTATCTCCGTATCGCAAGAGAAAGGAGCCTCGGGCTTTTGCATGGATGCAAACCGAAGCTTTGCTTCCCTTTTGCGCCAAGGGTTGAGGTTCAAAGCATGATGAAAGCATTTTTAACACCTCAATCCTTGAAGCACACTATTTATGGGAAAAAGTGCGTATATCGGCGATATTGGCATGAACATATCTTTGGGACCTTGAAGAGCAAAAATATGAGTAAACACTTTTGGAGTAGGCCCATAGTAGGTGCTTTCAAATATGCACACTATGGTTAGATTGTCTCCGCCTACTCGTGTCATTAGTGCTTGCATATGAGCGCGTGTGCAAAGAGGCAATGTGGCACGCGTGCTCAAAAGGCGTAATTATATAAAATAGAAGACAAGGTTCTAAAAATCAATCAAGCCATCCACGATGTCCTTCGTGGTCTCTACTTTACATATTGCCTTGGTTCAAGGCTCAACTCCTCATAGGCTTCGAATACGAGCCTCGGGGGTTTGGCCATTTTGGCCTAATTTTCGACCAAAACTTGCCCTTTTTCGAAAATAGAGTTTTGGTACGCATTGAATTGCGTGGAGCCATCGTTGAGTTGGCTCGAAAAACGAAAATGGCCTCGGGCTTTTGGTCTTGGGAGCATTGTGTTCGGTCATTAACGTTCATGCTCACAAGGCCACAAACTTAGCGTTTGCGCCCGCAAACGACTTGGGTTTGCAAGACCCATAGGCTGCCTAAAACACCGCCATTGCCCGCTTCCCTAAGCAAGATGATATGCCCGCGTGAAAGGGGCATGGATGAAGGAAATAGGGGGGAGATGTAGGGTTCCGTGCGAACTCATGGTCCTTGAGAAGCATGAGTTCGCACGATCGACGGAAAGTCTTGCGCGTTGATTTTCTCGAAAACGCAACGACGAAAAATTCTGGTGAGCACACCAGATGAAAGTGCATTAAAAGCCCTCTAGATTCCGCCCTTAAGTTCTCTTAGAACCTCAACGGTACTCGAGAAAAGTCCAGAACAAAACTCGCCACGGAGAAGCGACGAACGCGTGCGAACAGGCGACATCAGGCGGCGATTTCACGACAATTAGAAATCGCGGTAGAAATCGGGTATTTCACCGATTTCTGACCGAAAATCGATCAAGACAATAAAATCACGGTGATTCTACATCGATTTATTGGTTAGAAATCAAATTCCAGATTTCACGGGTTAGAGAACAGGGATAGCCGGTATCAACGGCTTCCGCACGGTTGTGACGGCTCGCAGGCCTCCGGGCCATGGGCCATAACGGGTGTGACGGCTCACAGGCCTCCGGGCCATGGGCCATAGGTTCTGGGTACCGCTTCACCCCCCTCCTTAGAGCAAACCCTGGGGGGGGCTCGATAACACCCACGCATGGCAGCGGGTACCCAGGACCACTTCCTGAAGGGGGGGGGATGTCACATCCTCACTTCAGGCTGATTCAGGGTAGGCTGCCCAAATTCCACAGTAAGATAGGTATGATGCTGTAAAAGCTCGTAGCACATGTATAGTATCAAGTATCAAGTCCCGGGTCCTGGCGGCGATTGTTCGGCATCCAAAGGACCCGTTGACCCATACCAGGCGCACCGGGTGCCGGCTGCTACGGTCACCACCACAGTGGCAGTGGCATACACAGCCAACATAGGTGTCACACGACGACCGAGGTGGTCCCACAGGTCGAGAGCGACCACAAAGGTCCATCAGGCTACCCCAAGCTTCCCAAGGCCCGCCGACTGGGGAGAGTCCCCACGGGTCCTTCCTCGGGCGCACCATGTCCATATCCATACGACGCGAGTCCAGAGTGATACAGCCGAACTCCTTAAGAGATCTTAAGGGAGCTCCTCCTTAAGGGATCGGGCATCAAGGCCGTCTTTTCCCTCGCCCTATTACCACGAAGGCCATACATGAGGGAGTCCTCATGCAGTGTGGGCGGAGGCGTCGACTCCTCAAACCACCAGTTTCCCAGGCAGACTGACCGAGGTCAGGAGCACCGGAGGCCGCCATCCGAATGCAAGTGCGTCTGCGAATCGGTAGGCTCACACTGGGACTGACAGTGGCGGACCGCTGGGAGTGTAGTCAGGCAACTGGGCTTCCCGCCTGGCGCCATCAGGATCTCCACACATCACAGCGAATAGGGCAACACGGTATCACAGGCACTCAAACAGAAGAATCTGTACTCAGGTACTGGTCCAGGCTGGACCAGGCTGTAAGAAAATGTACACGGCGACTCAAGGCGCCTTTGTATACGATTCGTGGTGAAAAACAGTCCATCCCTCAGCAATGGGCTGATGACACTTAACATACAGATGCACATATCCTGGAGGGCAGAAAAAACAAGCAATAATCTGGGTAAATAGGCGTGTAAACACGCTCTGGACAGAGCGCCAAACCACGCCACGTTCAGGATAAGGCAATGCAGGAGGGTGGACAGGAAAACGCCTGAGTCCAGGCCATATATAGTCTGCAGACACACGTCGACTGGTCTGGATCCCGCAGATGCCATGGGACCAGACCACACACCAAAAATCGCAATGCCGATGACAGCGGCATCCGTTGCGCAACGTCGTATGGGCTTCAAGGCCCCAAGAGCTCAGAAAAATGAAGGTCAGTCGCCCTACCTGGTTTCCCAAGGATTCAGCAGGGGGGAGTGACGAATAGAAGAAGAGAGGGGCCATCCTCCTCTGGATTCAGCAGGGGGGGGTATATGGCCACTCTGATGGCAGGTCACCGGAAGATGAGAGAGAGCAAGCAAGTGAGGGACGATCCGTCGGCCTCACAAGCGCCTCAAAGCACATCAGGGGAGAGCTCAGGGCACTGATCAGGCGCACCTGGCTGCAATCGCCCGGGTGAGTGCTGCCAAGTCTGAAACGTGGATCTTGGTCTTGTGCTTGCGGATGTACTCCATGAAGGGAGTATTGACCCGCGGCACGAACGAGGAGACGGGTTCCCAGGTGTCGTGGGACGGCCCATAGCCTCGCCAACGAACCTTGAACTCCAGACCTCCGGGTGCCGAGGCTTTCGGACGCTGAGCCAGGATCTTCTCGACTGTATAGTCGTCCTGCTCCGCATAATCGTCGTCCGAGTCAGCCTCATGTGCGGCGTAGCTCAGGGACACATGTTGGCCACAGAGGTCGGGTTCCCGCACACGGAGCTGACTCTCGTGGCGCTCCCGGAACTGTCCGTGACCCACCTTGATGCGGTAGGTGTCCTCACCAATCCTACGGAACACCTCGCCGGGTGTGAACCAGGTCTTGGTGCGGTGGGTGCCCATGGGGCGGGGTCTGATCACCCACACCGGGCCTCCCACCCTGAACTTCTGCGCTGTCGAGCTCGGGGCGGACTTCTGACGCTCAGCATGCTCCTTCTCGAGCTGCTGACGGATGTCCCGCGCCGTCTGCTCTTGCCGCGCAAAGAATTCCTTGGCATCCATGGCCATGCCATCACCAGACAAGGGAAGTCCCCTACCCAGGGGGTCCCTGCCGAACAGAATCTGGTGAGGGGACAAACCGCCCGGAGTGGGGGTGTCATGATGGGCCTTCAGAGCAGGCCACATCTCCTCAAACCAGTTCCGACGTGGATTGGTGATGTGGATTTTGCGCAGCTTCTCGAACAGCTGCCGTCCAGCCACTTCAGCACGGCCGCTAGACCGGCTGAGATAGGCGACGCTCTTGGCATGACGTATCCCCATGAGGGAACACATAGCCTTGAACCAGCCACCAGTAAACTGGGGCCCTCGGTCACTGCAAATCGTGCGGGGGATGTCAAAGACGGTCAGCCAATGACGAATCATCATGACTGCCACTTCCTTGGCAAGCAACCCCTTTTTGCGTGCCGGAACGGCTACGACGTAGCCGCTGTGGCGGTCCACACAGAGAACCACACAGTCAAAGGTCTCCTTGCCAATGTGCACTTCGGGCATGGAGAAGACGTCCATGGCCAGGCTCTCCATGGGCTGGTCAGGAACCGGGGTCCATTGGGGTTCCCCCTTGACGTTCCGGTTATCGGGATTGCAGGCCTGGCAGACCGAACAACCCTTCCTGACCTTCTTGATGGCGGTGTAGAGAACGATATGGTCGATCTCGAACCGGCGCTGCATGTCAAGGGCTTGCTTCTTGACCCCTGGGTGCAGCATGTGGTGCGACCCTGAGAAGACATTCTATGCCCTAACCGGTGGGAAACTACAGGGCCACACGGATCTTGGGTTAGACAGTCCGGGGCAAAGGGTCGCCGCCAGGATGCAATATATCCATCCAACCTTCCCGTGGCCTGTGCAGGCGCAGCTTGTGTGCCATTCTGTTCCAGAGGGCGGGTCTACGTTTGTATTTGTTCCCGGTGTGTGGACACATCCCCACGATGCATCCCATTTCCGTTATGACATGGGGTTCCGAGGGGTTGTTTGATCATGTGGCTTTCTAACACCCCCCACGGCAACAAACTTGCCGACTTTGGGGTAACTGACCCTATCAGGATGGTTGTGTATATCTGTTGGCAATCGGTGCAACTCGCCGGCAGTGCGGAGGAGCGACGGAATACCAGGAAACGGAAACTGGAGGCGGCAGTGACCGGTGCCAGTACAGACCACTGGGCCACACATGTCAAAAAGCTCCATAGGGGGTCGCACTATTCCAACGGCAAGGGTGTCTCGCATGTTTTGTACCATAAAGGAAAAAATCCGGTGTGGGACAGGGAGTTGTGGCACAAAGTGTTGTCGTCGTTGTAGGAAGGAATGTGTATGTGTGTGCGCTGTACCTTCTTCTTCGATGGTCTACTATTGATGTGAGCTTGTGCGCCGGGTTACCAATCCAGTGTCCGTGTACGGAACATACGGTTCAAGGTTTCAAAGGAACCAGCCCCCCATGTATTCTCAAAGCACGTTTCGAGGTCACTGCTTGGGGGTTCTGCTTGATTCCAACACGCTTCCGCCTCCTGGGCGGCAGCGGTCAGCTCTGATGTGTAAAATGCATTGTGACGTCTGATCCGTTCTTCTATGGGTGAAACGGATGGGGAATGGGAATAGCAACGTCCCATGCGGCTTCGATACACCAATACACACGCCACACAGACACCGATGCACCACAGCAGGATGACACCCGTTGCAACCCCCCACCCTCTTGGTTTCACAGTTGGCATCGTATTTTTTTGGTAGTTCAAGAAAAAACCCATGAATTCAGCAATACCCATTGTTTTGATTCTGATATCGCTCATCGCTGTCACCGTAGGGTCGGTATTGTTCACAAAGTCGTACGCAAAACGCCGATGCATACAATTTAGAGACCGCATCGAAAAACAAGAGAAGGAGCATGACCAGCAAATGAGAGAACTACGGATGCGTGACGGTACCCGTTTGCAGGAATACTACAAGAGTAGCGCCGCCTGTGGCCAATTGGCCACTGCAATTCAAGTCTGCAAAGATGATCGCAAATGGAGACTGGGTACCACGACATCAGACTAGGTTAGGGTTAGGGTTAGGTTAGGTTGGTACAACTGCGGACTGAATGCCGCGACACCGTGCACCCTCTGTGCATGGTGTATTGCGAACCTGACAGGGCAGCAGAGAAGAGCAGGGAAGCACGCCAACAGAGCAATAAGCACAACGGCCAGGCGCACAACAAACAGAAGCATGCCTGCCTGCCTCGACCCGTCGATAAACGAAGCAACGCAGCCCAGTAGCCATGATGATGTATGACACACAGTATGTACGATACAGGCAACGGCAAGCGTTTGGAAAATGAATGCCTCTGGCTGGAATAGTTTTTTTTTTGACTGCTGTAGTAGTAAAGCATCATGAACATTCTGCCAGGCGACATACGGGGACATATAGCCTCATTCATACCACCACGCATATGGCAATATTCCTGCTCCCAATGCTCCAAATGCTCTGAATGCTGGGTTGTGGCAACGATATGTGACGTTCTATTAGCACAGGCTGGTAATCACAAAAACGTACATTGGGTGGATGTGGGTTGTACATTTTACGCCGATTCTACGCTGACAGTAAATTTTGAATACAATCTGAACACCCAGGTTTTTGCACATTGGGAGATCTTTGATGAGGATGAACTTGAGGACCTGGACAACGCTCCCTACATACACCCTCACCCCAAACATGTGCTACCACTGATTGACACCAAACGTGGAGAGACTGTGTCGCTGGATCTGTCTGTGTGTTGTAGGACCAGCGAACGTGAAGTCCCCACAACTACAATCAACGAAAACCTGACAATCGAAATAGCACAGGCCATCGTTGGACAACTGATACCACTGAAAATAAATGGGATTATTCTCAATAAAATACACGGTGTCGACAACATGATGCATTGGACAACTAACAACGGGCAGTACGATGCAATTCGGATCAGTTTTGATCAAGGATCGGGTATTTAATGCATTCCCTTGTCGTGTTGAATGAAATTTCATTCTCCATTTCTCCGGCAAAAACGGATGCATGACGAGTTGTACCAGTTGCAGCCAAACAATGTAGCAACCCACCATCTCAACCACGTAGGTGCCGTTGTGTTTGTCCCGGCTGTTGCGTCGCCATGGCAGACTGGCAGACTGGCAGACTGGATACCCCAGAGGGACACCCGATCCTTTCTTGCCACGGAGCGCGTAACCCTTGGCACCACTGAACGGACTGTAATGGACTGTAACGGACTGTAATGGACTGTAATGGACTGTAACGGACTGTAATGGACTGTAACGGACTGTAACGGACTGTAACGGACTGTAATGGACTGTAACGGACTGTAATGGACTGTAACGGACTGTAATGGACTGTAATGGACTGTAACGGACTGTAATGGACTGTAATGGACTGTAATGGACTGTAACGGACTGTAATGGACTGTAACGGAGGTAATGGACTGTAACGGACTGTAACGGACTGTAACGGACTGTAATGGACTGTAATGGACTGTAACGGACTGTAACGGACTGTAACGGACTGTAACGGACTGTAACGGACTGTAATGGACTGTAATGGACTGTAATGGACTGTAATGGACTGTAATGGACTGTAATGGACTGTAATGGACTGTAACGGACTGTAACGGACTGTAATGGACTGTAATGGACTGTAATGGACTGTAATGGACTGTAACGGACTGTAATGGACTGTAACGGACTGTAACGGACTGTAACGGACTGTAATGGACTGTAATGGACTGTAATGGACTGTAACGGACTGTAACGGACTGTAACGGACTGTAACGGACTGTAACGGACTGTAATGGACTGTAATGGACTGTAATGGACTGTAATGGACTGTAACGGACTGTAACGGACTGTAACGGACTGTAACGGACTGTAACGGACTGTAATGGACTGTAATGGACTGTAATGGACTGTAATGGACTGTAATGGACTGTATATATCTAACCATGAGAGACCACTCCAACAAAAAAAATGGCACATCAAAACCACTGCTGGACGCGACTCATGACAGTTGTTCTGAAGCGTGATCGTGACGCCGGGGTGCACCTGTGGTTTCCTTTGAATGGATCGTAGGTAGGTCCGTTGTGGCTCTGTTGTTCTTTTCCGATGTGCTGTCTTGTTGCTGGGCGACAGGTGTTGTGCTGTGGATTCCTCTATTTCTATTTTCGATTGCAGCGTTGTGTGCTTCCTGCCAATCGAGAAACGCCTTTTTAGCTTTATAATATTATGTGCTCCTCACCATCAGCCAGTATGGATGAGGGTAATCAAATAAATAAAGAAAATAAAGAAAATCCATGTATACGGGACGGAATAGACCCACCAGTATCACAGATGACCAGGATGCAGTGCGTCACATGGCTGAACTCATGACACCCGGCGATCACCAAAACTTCAGAATGTCGAACAGTCTTATAGCTCGGGCAGTACCATACACGGGTACATACACACTCACACCCACCTACCCATTGGCACTGTGCCTGTGTGAGACGTACCACACACAGAGTCCCTTTGCCCATTCAGTATACCAGGGTCTGAACGCACTGTTTGCTAGGTTGGTCCGATACCAACCGATGGTCTTTTCGAGTGACCACCAGACGGTATGGAGAGATCGTGGGTTTAGTGTTCACCTTTTTGGTCTTGACCAGTTTGATGCACCGTATACAATTCTGTCCAAAACGTTTTGGTTTCGAGGGTTTGACAAACAACGAAACATTTACCCTCATGGTATTGAGTTTTTGGATCGCATTTGTTTGAGTTGCACTTTGTCCCGAGAGTCCGCCATATTTGGAAAGGAACCAGGGCCAATCAATGAAACAACAGATAAGTGGGCTGTTGAAAGATTGTTGAAAGAACAGTGTTTTGACAAGGTAGTATCCGAGGTGATTTTACCATGGACGACAGAGGAAAATATTAGGGCACACCAACTTCGATACCAATTCAACACCAATGCTGCCAAGCAACGAATGGTGATTCCGGGACAAAGAGGATCGTGGGGATCTTGGGGGCGAACTGCCTGGGAACCTTGGGAGGCCAACGGGGAATTTACATTGCATTTTATTCTGGATTTCGCTTATGATAAGTCCATACGTGGACCTGAACTGACCGAGTAACGCCCAAGCGCGAACCTAACCTAACCGAATTCAAGCTGTAACGGACTGTAATGGACTGTAATGGACTGTAACGGACTGTAACGGACTGTAACGGACTGTAATGGACTGTAATGGACTGTAATGGACTGTAACGGACTGTAACGGACTGTAACGGACTGTAATGGACTGTAATGGACTGTAATGGACTGTAATGGACTGTAATGGACTGTACCTCACCATCAGCCAGTATGGATTGACATTGACCGATAATAAATAAAGAAAATAAAGAAAATCCATGTATACGGGACGGAATAGACCCACCAGTATCACAGATGACCAGGATGCAGTGCGTCACATGGCTGAACTCATGACACCCGGTGATCACCAAAACTTCAGAATGTCGAACAGTCTTATAGCTCGGGCAGTACCATACACGGGTACATACACACTCACACCCACCTACCCATTGGCACTGTGCCTGTGTGAGACGTACCACACACAGAGTCCCTTTGCCCATTCAGTATACCAGGGTCTGAACGCACTGTTTGCTAGGTTGGTCCGATACCAACCGATGGTCTTTTCGAGTGACTTCCAGACGGTATGGAGAGATCGTGGGTTTAGTGTTCACCTTTTTGGTCTTGACCATTTAGGGTTTGATGCACCGTATACAATTCTGTCCAAAACGTTTTGGTTTCGAGGGTTTGACAAACAACGAAACATTTACCCTCATGGTATTGAGTTTTTGGATCGCATTTGTTTGAGTTGCACTTTGTCCCGAGAGTCCGCCATACTTGGAAAGGAACCAGGGCCAATCAATGAAACAACAGATAAGTGGGCTGTTGAAAGATTGTTGAAAGAACAGTGTTTTGACAAGGTAGTATCCGAGGTGATTTTACCATGGACGACAGAGGAAAATATTAGGGCACACCAACTTCGATACCAATTCAACACCAATGCTGCCAAGCAACGAATGGTGATTCCGGGACAACCAGGATCGTGGGGATCTTGGGGGCGAACTGCCTGGGAACCTTGGGAGGCCAACGGGGAACATGTCTTTACATTGCATTTTATTCTGGATTTCGCTTATGATAAGTCCATGCGTGGACCTGAACTGACCGAGTAACGCCCAAGCGCGAACCTAACCTAACCTCACCTAACCGAATTCAAGCAGACTTGCATCCCTTGCACGTGATTATGTGCCGTCACCCTTCTTGCCACAGACCACCAACCACCAACCACCTTCAGTCGTAGTGGGCGCAGCAAGGGTCTTGTACATGGGACAAGCATACTCTGCTCGAGACCCGTACCCTGAGAAGACATTCTATGCCCTAACCGGTGGGAAACTACAGGGCCACACGGACAGTCCGGGGCAAAGGGTCGCCGCCAGGATGCAATATATCCATCCAACCTTCCTGTGGCCTGTGCAGGCGCAGCTTGTGTGCCATCTGCATCACCCCGGACAGGACACAAATGAGTCTGTTCCACTGAGTTTTTCAGCAATATCATGGTGTATTTGTTTCTCCGGTACGGCGTGTGTCAATGTGGTTTTTCATTTTCATACAGATTTTCCTGTATGTATGCCCTGTATGATGGTCCTTTACTGTCCTGTCTTGTTCGATTGCCCATTCATCCGCAGCGAAACGTTGTATCAATGGCTGTACACCGTACATGTACTGTTCGGGTGTGGGACAAGGAGAGGCTGTGAGACACACAGATGTCACAGTCCCAATGTTCACATCTCTATGCATCGTTTCATGCATAAAGCCATACCGAAATTGCCACTCACCATTTAGCCTTTGCCGGTACATAGGTTTTTCCAGGCGTATAGGTGTAGTACCCTGCATACTGTAGTACATCCCTTCTACTGTACCCTTTGTTCCCACCAGTACCAACCCCAAGGAGGGTACTTGCAATTCCTTATATTGCACATGGTCCGCGACCTCAACCAATAGTTGTATGGCCTTGTTTTGTTGTGGTTGGTAGGTGAACCCATTGGGGAGTGGGAAAGTTTCGTAACGTTTTGGGTGTACATCGGTAATGACGATACTTATTTCTTGGAACTCACCACCATATATTCTATACACATGTAGGTCCTGTAAAGCATCTGATATCTCTCGTAGGAGTTCGTCGCATAGCCGGTCGAACCTATCCTTGTGTACGTATGTATCCCCAATGGCACTCAAT
The DNA here is from genome assembly GCA_964036045.1 of Eutreptiella sp. 'Long Island Sound 2002'. NCBI lineage: Eukaryota > Euglenozoa > Euglenophyceae > Eutreptiales > Eutreptiaceae > Eutreptiella > Eutreptiella sp. 'Long Island Sound 2002'. The sequence goes on along the minus strand of OZ038383.1, from coordinate 121,044,526 downwards.
TTAATTTGCAAGGGCAGTGTATTCTCCGACAGTTTATTCTCGGACCCATCCTGTGGCACGTTAATTCGGTATGCATATATATATTTGGTCTGCCGACCAAACAGCGCAGAATGTATGGTGGCTATGATGGCATTATAACAATTTTCTGCACTCACACATCCCCGTGGTAGGAGGCCGGAATCAGGCCGGAAACAGGCAGGCTCGTCCTCAAAAAACCGCAAGTCCAGGGGAGGAAACTGCCATTTATTGTCCAAACCCCGAATCTCAAACTTGAGCTGCTGCATAATTCCTTTCTCCGATTCAACATTAAATCGATGCATGAACCACAGCCACCGATGAATAGCTTCGAAGATTTGATGAGAAAAGCGTTGACAGGCATCAGCAGAGCATCTGCTGCGTCGGTACACACATTCCCAGGGTGAACATTTATTGCTTGCAATCGGCGTGTGATGGTCTATCCTACGTGCGGTGTGTTTGGTCTGCAGTCGATCCTCCGTGTTCAGATAGGGCACGATTTTGCTCCAAATGTCCCTGGTTTCGTGGTTCAGAAGGTTCATTGTTTTTCTTGTGTTGTCCTCTGTTGTTTTTTGTCTCTTGTTGGTGTTCCATTGGTGTTCCATACCCAACATTGTTTTTTCTTTAGTTCTTCACTTTCTTTCTTCACTTTATTCTGTTTACAGAAGAAGCGCTAGTTCGTACTCTATCCTGTCATCCGTCAGTGGTCGGTCGTAGATCGCCACACTGTGGATGTCGAAGCACCCGGCCTCTCCGGTTTTGGTACTGTCCTGTAGTGCGCCCACAAAGACCGGTACACCGGCGTCGTCCGGGGCCTCGATGGGGTTGGCAAACGTGGCCGTTTCCGCCGAGTCTGGTCAGTATAGCGGTGAACCCCACCGGGCGGAGCTGTGGTATGGTCGGGCCGATCATCGCCGTCGTGGTGCCCGCGGGTCGTTTCAGGTACCGCAGGCCATTGTCGTCGACCTGCAGTGTGCGTGGGTTGGCGTTCGCGCTGGGGACGAGCGCGAAGGCCTGGTGCTCGCGGTTGTCGACCTGCTGGACGGCCACTCGCTGCCCGCGCCGTTGCGCTCCCGCGTGATGTAGGCGTGCAGGCGTGCAGGTGCTCGCGGAGCGTGTCGTTCGGGATGTTCCGGCGCACCTTGGACCCCTTCTCGCGGACGGAGATGACGCGCAGCACCTCGCCCCGGGTTGCGTCCCACACGTCACGGAGCCGGATCTGGCCAATGGCACCTGCCCGGAACCCCGACTCTGCCAGCAGGGCGAGGATGGAGGCCTCGCGGTGGCACCGGCATGCGAGGTAGCAGCTGGAAGTCCGTCTATCCTACGTGCGGTGTGTTTGGTCTGCAGTCGATCCTCCGTGTTCAGATAGGGCACGATTTTGCTCCAAATGTCCCTGGTTTCGTGGTTCAGAAGGTTCATTGTTTTTCTTGTGTCCTCCTGTTGTTGGCAGTTGCACTTTGTTTTTCGACTGGACTGTATGGCACCGACTCCAAGATCGTAAGCAAGAAATACTACCGATTTTCCAATTTGACGAACTGGATGAGCAGCATTACCTATATAACCTATATATAAAATGCAGAACAACAGCAGACCACGACGAAAGAGAGATGTGTTTGCGGATGGTCATCCTACCCAGGTCTTTGTTCGAATATTGGTCAACCTTCTTCACAAGTTTTTCGATTTAGCATACCAGATACCAGATCGCAAGAAGGTCACGTCGAAGACTACACTATCATTCACACCATTGTGGATTGGGGGGAAGACACCAAAATTGTACAATATGACCGACGACGATGGCGCACCAAAGACGCCAGAGGCACGCCAAAGACAACTTGGACGCATGTGCAGGGATGCCTTGTACAACAGCGGGGGATACACTCGATATATGGAGATCGTGGTGATATATAATTTCACCAATCAATACCAATCAATTACAAATTACAACCAACATTACCAATACGTTCAGAGGTTACGTCGAATGTACGACGATTTTAAAGGTGCAACATTGATATTTGAGAGGATATGGGAAACCGGTTTTGCAACTTTGGAATATGGGGCCTTGTATACCCCTTGCCCATTGCGGGCACTTGTTGGAGTTGGTGAGTTGAACGACGACGGGTTGGCGAGTTGGCGAGTTGATGTTCCCCAAGAGCTATCCCATGTTATGGCAACATTGAAACTCTGGAGTGGACCGCTGACTTCGATAATCCCCCCCATTGCCTACAGACCGCCTGCACTATGTGACTGGTACTGGTCTGTACTGATGTCCTTTGTTTCCGTTGTCCGCAAGACCCTACCAGCCAAATGCCCAAGTGACCCAAATGACCGAAGCGTATCTGTCAGGATGCTTCTGCAGCAGCAAGGCAAATATTACGACAACCACGACGACAAACAGGAACGGACCATACAAATTGATATAGATATGGATCCTTCGGAGGATGAGATTTTTTACGAGCAACACTCAATTAAACGTGGACGTGTGGATGATCACCCTAACTTGTGGACTGATCTGAATGTAGTCCACAGATGGAGTATGGAGTATTCTGAAGCAAATTTTGGGTTGAGAGAAAATGAATACTTGATGTTTGTATGCGACACCATGGAAATGGTTCACCGGAGCGGGGTATGGAGAGGAGATTGGGATGAGGAGATCCGGCGCATCGTTTTGGCACTCCAGATTGAAGGGTTGTGCAATGAAGACTGCGTGCATTACTACAACAAGGCATACAACATGATGCAAAATGTATCAATTGACTATGTTGTTGGTTCGCACCGCAAGCGAGAAGACAATTCCATGATGATATTTATGGACAGGATAGGACAGGAGGATGAAGAAAGAAAATTCGCAGTGATGATGGATGATATTCGATGGGATGAAGACCAGGGATGAAACCACCATGCGAAAATTATCACTGCAGGTTAGCCACAAATACGTTGAAAACAAGCACCCCCCCCCAACCCACAAGCACCACCCCCCCAGGGGCACTCAACGCACCCGCAGGGGCCTCCATACGTTGTACAAACGCCGACCCCGAATACGGGGGGCAGGCCACTGTTCACCGTTGGATGCATGGTCAGTTGCGACCGTATCCAAGCCCTGATGTTGCCAGATCGTGGAATACGGTCTGGAACCAAAACATCCGCGATCAAGGTCAAGGTCTGCAGGTCGGACCAATACTGGAGGCTGCGCCCGATGTAGGGTGCGACTGGTTCACTCAAGCAGGCGTTCGACAACGACTGTGAGGCCGCGTTTCGTCACTACACCCTGTGCCATCAGTGGTGACTACAACCCCAACAACCCAATCACCAATGACGCACACATCATCGGGCCAACAACACCCCAGCCAGGCCCAAAACAGGACGTTGTGGTATTTGAACGTGCCACTTACGGGGGGCGGAGCCATGTGCTGCCAATCGGTTCATATCCCTCGCTTCCTGGTTGGACGAATGACTCCATTTCTTCTGTGAAAGTGCCACCCGGCCGCATCCTGCATCTGTATGCCCGTATAAGGTTCCGCAATTTGCATTCTTTGCTGACTGGCCGGGGCTGCCAGAGGTGCTAAATGACAAAGGCGTCGTCATTCCACGTGTTGGAACACGTTTCCGTACAGAATCATCCCATGCACCTTGGTCCAGGCCTAACCCTAATGAAGTGTTTTAGTGTGGTTGGCGGGGTAGGGCTACGGAACACTAGAACGCCAAGTTAGTTGTGACCAGCGGGAGAGATTCAAACTCCCAAGATGTCATCCTATGCGCGCTGTATCCCAACTCACGGATTGACCGGATAAGATCCGCCTGCCTACGGAACTGCTTTCCGTCAATCGAAGAAGTTTTGCAAATTTACGAAATCACTAATGAGGAAACAGACACAATGTCCCATCGCAATACCTCTTTTCCTCTTACTCCCAATCATGATGCCATCATGTCCGAATCCGATTCATCAGATTCAACTTTTCGCTGGTTCGACACCTCTTCTTCTTCTGATGATGATTCTGATTCTGATTGGGACGAGGCCCCAGCCACACAGCCCCCAGCTCCCGGTATACCGGACTTTGTGATCGATGGCCACCGCCAGGAGGGTGAAAGTGATTTGCGACGTGGAAACAGGTGTGCTATACTAGCCATTTGCAGACACTTTTTGATATTAGCTCTAAAAAGGTCTGTTGAAATTGAGGTGATGATGTCTGATATCGTCCCACATGATAAATGGGTTCCATCAATTTCCATGCATGCAGGTGGTGATGTCAGAAAGGTTGTGGATCATCAACTCGGCTCAGATGAGCAAGGTGTGTATATAAGGGAGTACAATATGAAAATCGGGCGTGATGGCCGTCAGGGGGCTGTCGAAAAACAGCACATCAACGAAACCTTGAAGTTGATCGCCGATCTATATAATAAGGGTAGACACCATGCGGGTGGTGCAGAGGCGATCTGTAGGCATATTACCCTCAAAATGACGTCCCTAACCTTCCCCCATTTCGCTTCACGTATGCGTATGTTTGCATGGGTTACAGATTTGGTGAATGCTAACAAGTGGGACCAAGTTTTTTGGAGTTATTCACAGGAAACGTTCAAGCGCAAGTTTGAGGCACAATTTGTGTACAAGAGTGACTGACAACGTAGGTGCAGGTGGGTGCTAGACAGCCCGATCGGACGTTGTTCCGTTGTGTCTGTGGCTCATTCATATGGGTCACACAGTCCGGAGGTAGCATCAATGTACTGTTTCTTGTAGGCTGTTTGCACGGGAGATGCAGACGACCACCGTATGTCTCGTATCACGCCATACATGTACAGGAAAGGTCAGATTTCGTCTGATATCATCAGGCTCGGTGTTGTTGATGTTTCAGCAGTTACTCTGTTGAAGTCTTCCACATCCGAAAAAGTCTTAAGAATTGTTGCTTGTGACATTCTGAATCGCTGTTCAGGTGTCGGTTTAGGAGAGGCCATATTGCACACTGCGACCTCATAGTTGTATGGCCTTGTTGCTCAAAAGTAAAAAGGAACTCAAAATAAACATCACGATGCAAGAGATCAATGACACAATTGCTGATATCCAACACGGCCTTACAAAACTTAAGGGCGTGATACAGCAGTCCTGTCACCCGTCCACTGGAAGGAAAATGACAGATGTCGGGGCAGATGTACTGGGTGATATCGCTGAGTTTGCAGGGCAAAGGGTACCGGGTGCTCGTGTAGAAACAGTCACATATCCTCTTGTATCATGTCTGACAAAAGAAGGAGACATCATTAAGGGTTGTAAAAACGTACGTGATTCAATGCGGATTATACACTCAGCGGTTTTTGATTTCGTCCAGGAACATTTGCACATGATTGCATGGATCGATGTGATGGTCGAAGTGGATGTTGGATTTGAGTCGGAATTGAGCAATGTCGCCAGCAGAACTTACCGGAGACCGGGTGCTATGCAGAAGAATGAGTTCAATCAATGGTATATGGGGGACCGTGTACGGGAAAAAATAAGGGCCAGCCTTGACAGCCTGGACTTTTTTGTCATCTTTGACAGCCTGGAAAGTGAACTTTATTTTGGAATCCAGTTATTTAACTCAGTGTCAACTGAAAATGCACAAAGATTGCTGCAGCGGTTGACTCAAGCGTTGCAGAGCACAATTCCGGATGACAGATGGCGTGGCTTCCAGTTCAGTCCAGTTGTAGAGGTTGTAGAGCTTCCAAGAGGGATGTCTTCAAACGATTTCGGGCTTTATATAGAGTGTCACTTGCAATATAGGTATGATGATGAAAGGCAAGGGCCTATGACACGTGAGGGTTTTCCCCTTCTGGGGTAGGGGTCGGGGGTAGGGGTCGAACGAGAATTCTTACCGTAACGTATATGGGGGACGGTGTACGGGAAGAGATAAGGGCCGGCATTAACAAAATTGACAGCCTGGACTTTTTTGCCATCTATGACGGCCTGGAATGCAGTTATTTAACTCAGTGTCAACTGAAAATACACAAAAGTTGCTGCATTGCTGTGTTGTGACGGCAATGATTTCCTGATTGAACCACACCCATCAACGAAGGTCCTATTCCCGCCCTGTGGATACACACACAAAAAAACTGGACGCCAGGAACTAGTTTAAAAACAGGCAAAGAAAGCATGTTCCCACAACCACAACAGCTGCTACAGATGCCGCTACAACCACAACCACAACAGCTGCTACAGATGCCGCTACAACCACAACCACAACAGCTGCTACAGATGCCGCTACAACCACAACCACAACAGCTGCTACAGATGCCGCTACAACCACAACCACAACAGCTGCTACAGATGCCGCTACAACCACAACCACAACTGCAGCCACAAAATGATCTGTGGCAAACAATTTCCAAACGATTCGTATGTAGGGACAGATTGAAAACAACTGGAAAACAGAACGCCGGCATTTGCAGAGGAGACGTAAAGAAGAATGGCACATGGCAAGACTCAATCGCTAAATGGGGCACTTGTGAGGAACTTGAAACTCTGAAAAAGGTACATGAACACAATCACATCATCACCCTGCACGGTGGTGAGTGCCAATACCCCACCACCAATCAGGCATGGATGGCCATGGAAATAGCTGAAGGAAGTCTTTTAGACAAATTGAAGTCCGCGACAGCGAAGAAGGTCAGTGGACAGATACGGGAGGATATTCGCACCGCCATTGAGCATTTGCATAACCAAAAGTTGGTGCACAGCGACATCAAGCCAGACAACATTTTGATTATGAACGATGGGCGAGCAGTGCTGGCTGATTTTGGTATGAGCAAACCTGTTGGGTCCATATGTTCACCATATGGGTGTGGTGTCTACAGCCACTACAGCACAAAGGCGCTTTGGGAGGCAGCTGTGCACCCAAATCGGGACTGGTTTGCCTTCACGGTTGTCTTGTACGAGATGTTACTGAATAACAAAAACCAGCCGTACCAACCATTGGCAGAAGATCCGCAAATCCAGCGTTTCATTTCTGATGGTTTTCCCACTGATTCAGCAGTGCGACATTGGGATGCCCAGCACAGCACAGCAGCAACAAAACATTATGGCGTAGAGACGAAATTGGAGATGTTTGCATCGACCAAGGTGAACGCAAAGCCTGCGCCTGCGCCTGCGCACGACATCAGACAAGACAGGACAAGGAACAAGAGACAACGAACTGACATCCATGCTCATATCAGGAAGAAGGGGGATGATGATGCCGTGGCAGCCTTATGGGATGGGTACATTAAGCAAGCAAAAAGCTGCAAAGATGCAGTGCAGGACTGCCAAGCAAACCGAGACAGATTTAAGTCATACCTCGCTCGTGGCAGGAAGTGTGAGCATGCAACAGAATCGTGTAAAAATTACAAAAATAAGCAAGAAGACAAAAAGAAGCAAGAAGCAATAAGCAAATGGAGACCGTGTTTGTCTGCACAGGGAAGGGACTGGAGCAATTGGAAAGGCGACTGTCCTGCCGATAAAACGTTGGGGCCAGATTGCAGTGATTGGTTCAAGAGGTGCGAAAAAAGAACAAGTCAGCAGGGCAACCAAACCTCTGCACAACAACAGCACGAGGCCTGGAACTTTGCAAGCAACATACCTAACCCATACCCTAACTAACTATCCACTGGCAGGAAAATGACAGATGTCGGGGCAGATGTACTGGGTGATATCGCTGAGTTTGCAGGGCAAAGGGTACCGGGTGCTCGTGTAGAAACAGTCACATATCCTCTTGTATCATGTCTGACAAAAGAAGGAGACATCATTAAGGGTTGTAAAAACGTACGTGATTCAATGCGGATTATACACTCAGCGATTTTTGATTTCGTTCGTAACCTATACGCTGCTCGTCGCTTATTTGTGACGTTGTGACGTGTCCTGGGGGCCCCTGCCCGCCCCCCCCGTGGTTACGGTTGCTGTGGTAGCAGCTCCCAGCGCTTCCAATCATCCCCTTCTACATTTTTAACTTTTCCGTGAAACAGTCGATGTCGATGTCTGCTAAGTACTACTGGTATGAAGTCGTCTTGCACGTGGATGAATTCGTGCTGAATGTCATCATTTGAATATGACCCTAACCCTAATGCTAACCCCATCCAAATCTCAAATTGATTTGCAGAGCGCTCGGCAGCGCCTGCATCAAACAACGTATCTTCCAAAATCCTGTACATCCACATCACCGAAGGTTTGGTACTCGGTCCTTCCCTGATCAGCGTTTCTGACAAGGAAGGTGGAGGCACGACGGTGTCGACGGTCCATCCGTGTTTGTATGGATTCAGGGCCATGATCAATTGGCGCATTAGTCCTTCTTCGAGTGGGGGCGTGTTGGGGAATGCTTCAATGCGCAATAAAACATTGAACAGTCGATCAGTATCAGTATGACCCTCAACAAATGTCAGCAACGCCAGTGGATCAGCGGTGTTGAGACTCTCTACCACTGCCTCCCGCTGCCTCGATGTGCTGCGGCGCAGTGCTGCGGAGGATAGCTGCAGCCCCGATACCGTTGATGACAGTTTGACCGTTAGGTGAGGCTTGCCAATGCCAAGGGATTGGCCGAAGGACATGGTGACCTGAACGTCAAGAACGTTGTCCCGTTCGTGGTATGTGCGCAAAATACCGAGTGCAATACGCACTAACTCTGCACTCAGGGAGATCATCTTATGTTATAATGTTCTGTTTATTTGAAGTCACATGGACTCGTGTGATTTGGCATGCCTATTACTTATGTGAAAAAGAGAAACAACACACAAAACGATATGGGTACTCTATTCAGTAGTAATCGGAAGAATGATGCAATACGGGTGGGATCGAAGCGCAAACGCTGCTACGCACTCTGCGACGAAACAGACGATGGGCAACTGCACACCTGTCGAAAGGTGTGCGAGATGGAGATGGTGGCTGAACCTGTATCCGAGGCAGCGTGTACCAGAGCTGCAATTGCATCCATGCCTGAGCACGTGGTGACAGGTCAAGCACGCACGCGGATGGTGGTGGTGGACGGCACACATGCAACACATCTGCCAACGGGTTGTATGGTGGGTCCATACAACGAAATTCTGTACAATCAAAGCGATAACCAGGACTCCAAGTTCGCCGGCGCTGGCGTCGTGGGCCGTGTTTGTCAGCGTGGTGGTGAGCATTGGATTGCGGATTACGGAATGGGGTGTGACAGTCCCACAGCGCGTGCACATTGGCAAATGGATGAGCCGATGTGTGAAAAGTACACCAGGGAGCTGTACCCCAATAGCAAGTATTCACTGGAGTATTCACCACCAGACAATGTAAGTGGTTGTGTCTACGACCCAGTCACCAATATCGCTACATATCGCGAACATAACGCAAAACGCGGATTCGACGAACGCGGATTGCACACCTCAGAATGGCAACGAATCTGTATTGCATCCGATGGCAAACCATTCAGCACAGAGCCGGGAGCATACTGTCCCGGTGAAGAAGACCTCCATGGGAGGCTGAAGTTATACTTTGATGAGACTTGGATGAGGGAAAAGGAAGAGACCGCAAAAGCGGCAAGCGTTGATCCGCCAATTCACAACGAAACCACGATTCCTGCGCCGTGATACTGTCAGTGCGAAAAAGCACATCTATCTGCTCACAGGAGCGTGCTGCTTGTTGTCTCTTACACATATAAAAAAAAATGAATCTGAAACACAGAAGCTGCAGGGTTTATAAAGAGATATGAACAAACGTCAGCGCAAGGGTGACATCGAAGGTCAGAAAGGTTGTGGAAGGTGTGTATATAAGGGAGTACAATATGAAAATCGGGCGTGATGGCCGTCAGGGGGCTGTCGAAAAACAGCACATCAACGAAACCTTGAAGTTGATCGCCGATCTATATAATAAGGGTAGACACCATGCGGGTGGTGCAGAGGCGATCTGTAGGCATATTACCCTCAAAATGACGTATGCGTATGTTTGCATGGGTTACAGATTTGGTGAATGCTAACAAGTGGGACTTTCACACATTGGGAGGACAAGCGCAGGAAAACTGTCTCGCTGGATCTGCAGGTGTGTTGTAGGTAGCAGCAAATATCAACGAAAACCTGACAGCATGATGCATTGGACGAGGGACGATGGACAAAGGGATGCGATTCTGATAACCTTTGATGCAGTCCCATAGCGCGTGCACATTGGCAAATGGATGTGACAAGACCAGGGAGCTGTACCCCAATAGCAAGTATTCACTGGGGTATTCACCAGTCACCAATATCGCTACATATCGCGAAAACGCGAAACGCGGATTCGACGAACGCGGATTGCACACCTCAGAATGGCAACGAATCTGTATTGCATCCGATGGCAAACCATTCAGCACGGAGCCGGGAGCATACTGTCCGGGTGAAGAAGACCTTCATGGGAGGCGCTGAAGATATACTTGGATCTGACTTGGATGAGGAAAAAGGAAGAGACTGCAAAAGCGGCAAGCGTTGATCCGCCAATTCACAACGAAACCTATGCCCCCTGCGCCGTGATACTGTCAGTGCGAAAAAACAGAAAATAACTGCATCCAACCCTAACCTGGCGTTGTGAATGGATCAGCAATACATTGTATTGTTCAAAATCAGACATACACATTAATAAACACCTTACGCATACCATCTGCATACATGTATGATTTCAAACACATGAAACAGGATGGCACAGAATGTGGCCTACTACGTAATGTGAACCCAGATATGGCCGATGCCTGCGAGAAATATTTTACCTCTGTGGCACAACAACGTCGTCAGCACCGGAAGGAACACGCCGTGAAATACGAACCATACAAGACAAGAACTGGCAGCAAACCCCACCACCGCCACACACCACCGTCGGCTCGGCCTGAATCAGAACTCCCTATCCCCCCCACCACTGTTGTGGCGAGACCAGCCAGCGCCCCCCACACATACACGAACAGCATGTATGATTTCAGTCAAATGAAGGATGGCACAGAATGTGGCCTACTACGTAATGTGAACCCAGATATGGCCGATGCCTGCGAGAAATATTTTACCTCTGTGGCACAACAACGGACATCCACGGTAGGTCGTCAGCACCGGAAGGAACACGCCGTGAAATACGAACCATACAAGACAAGAACTGGCAGCAAACCCCACCACCGCCACACACCACCGTCGGCTCGGCCTGAATCAGAACTCCCTATCCCCCCCACCACTGTTGTGGCGAGACCAGCCAGCGCCCCCCACCACCGCCACACACCACCGTCGGCTCGGCCTGAATCAGAACTCCCTATCCCCCCCACCACTGTTGTGGCGAGACCAGCCAGCGCCCCCCACCACCGCCACACACCACCGTCGGCTCGGCCTGAGTCAGAACTCCCTATCCCCCCCACCACTGTTGTGGCGAGACCAACCAGCGCCACTGGCGCCAGGGTATCACTCCCAACCGCACAACATCTCGAGATGATGACCGGGATCAACGGTTGGGTACCCGGATGTCTACCCGACGCCAACCCCAACGCCTGTCTCGAATGTCCAGATCACGAGATCCGCCGCGAGTGTGCACGCATAAATGCCAACATGGCCAACAACAAGCCATTGAACGCACAGTTGTCTACGTAGCGTTCTTTCATAGTCCGCAGAGATGGTTGTCCACGAAAAATATTTTCACAGCATGCAGTCTTCAATTCAGCGGAGCCTTTGGGCATCCGTGTTGCCTGGCACGGATAGGACTTCGTCCCCTGCCAGATTGTGACTGGATGAGCAGCATTATCCACCACTGTTATTTGGCCTAGTCCCCTCCAAAACGAGTCCCGGTCCCGACAAAGAAGGGCCGCCGTTCCTCCATTGCTTGAGACTCAACGTTTCAACATTCGGCGATGTTTACGTCGTAGTCTGTTATATAGGTCGTTCCTATGTTCGTATTTTTGTTGCCATAGATTGGCCTGCCATCTCGTATAATCTAATTGCGTTTGGAGGTGACTCATTTCAGCACGGAGCATTGTGAATGCTTTATCGAATTGTGGCATAAAACTCTCGAAAGCTGCCTCGTGTTGCTGCATTGCAGTCGATTTTGAAACGACTGTCTGCAAATAATCAAGGTGATTGTCTATGATATCCATCTTGCTATTTTATTTTCAAACCACCCACTGTTATTTGGGTGCAAGCGGCCTTGACATCTCCACACTGAGCAATTTGGCCCTTTTTTCCGCCCATCCGCGGCCCCACCACAGCGACCCCTACCCTTGTCCGCCCAAAAGGGTAGTCATAGGCCCTTGCCTCGTATCATCATACTTATATTGCAAGTGACACTGTATTTCAGGCCCCATCTGGCCCCATGGTGTTAACCGGTGCTCTTGCAACTCTACAACTGGACTGAACTGGAAGCCACGCCATCTGTCATCCAGAATAGTGTTCTGCAACACTCGAATCAACCGCTGCAGCAACCCCTGCGCATTTTCAGTTGACACTGAGTTAAATAACTGGATTCCAAAATAGAGTTCACTTTCCACACTGTCGATGGGCGCAAGAAGAGGCATCAGGCTGTCAATGTGGTTAATGTTGGCCCTTATTCGTTCCCGTACACCGTCCTCCATATACCATTGATTGAACTCATTCTTCTGCATAGCACGCAGTTTACCCCGCCGGAAAGATTTAACGGCCACAAATGGCGAATCCGAATCGATTCTGAAATCCAGCTTGACCATCACTCCGATCCATCTGACTCCCACCCCCACATCCATTATGGACATACCGGACACAAACAGATTTCAACGGTGAAGGGAGAAAACACTGCACTGATGCAAACGATGCAACATCGGACCATGACCAGGACTAGCGATAGAGATACCAGCCGTATGACCATTGGGCCAGTGACGAGCAGGTTTACGATAGTAATGAATCTGTAGACCATACATGCGCCCCAGTTTTTGCGCAATTACCTCACCCATGTATTTAATTGCATCCATATGCAACATATCATCATACTGCTGCGACTGTAATTCAAATGTGATTGCAAAAAAATTTTTAACATGTCTTTTCATGTCCTTTGCCATTTGCAACATTCTCCTCCACTGCTGAATCATGTGCATGACACAGCCCTGATAATAGTCCTCATGGTTGTCCACCATCCACTGTTTTTCTATAGTCTCCCACCATTTGTATACACGCGATCGCGATGGTGTATACACGCGATTCTGCCACTCGAAACCCTGAATCAGGTTATTGTACCGTGGTCTACCGTCGTCGTCGGCCGCGTCGTCGGCCGCGACGTCGGCCGCGACGTAAAAAGTCACCCACGGGCGCGACTCACGCCTGGTGCCATAACCTTTCACTCGATTGTGCGTGGCTATCAAGAACCATGCCATAATCTCAGCGATTTTGGACCAGAATGCATCGCAGTCATCCAGTATGGCATCTTCAGTGAATGCACAATGCCAAGGGGGCACCGTGGATGGAACACCGTCACGCAGTGTGCTATTGACCTGCCTCATGCGTATGCGTTCAGGTATGTCAGAATATTCGGCAACCTTGTTCAGAACCACATGAGGCACATCATTGATTGAACTTGATCGCAACTGGTACGCCTCAGCGGCATCCAGCATTTCCAGAGCCAATTTCCAGTTGTGATCCGCCCACGCTGGTGGTGGGGGCATTGGCGCGGTTTCGACAGCTGCGGACTCCTGCTCAACGTGACGTGGAGGGGTACCGTAAACATATTCACTCGGATTTGACATGATTTTTTATGCGCCTGTTTGCTTTTTAGCCCGATTTCCTTTTTTAATTTAAGCTGTGCAGGTATAGGTCAATTTTGTGGTAGCAATGATTCTCTCAATTCTCAGACGCTCATATGGGGAAATACGCATTCATTCATAATATTTCCATCCTGAAGGAAGTGGAAAGGCATCGCGACGCCTGGGGTGAACATCAGAAATGACAAGGTTCAGCTCTGCACGGGCGCATTGTCTCAGTCTTCCGGGTCCATCCTCCTCAGAGTATATTGAATATACATGTAGACTAGGAAGAACAACGGTTGCTATCGCTTGTTTAGTATCTTGCAGCAGTTTGTTATACGGTTCCGTGTCGATACAGCGTCCGCTGGCCTTTAGGTTAATACGTAAGGGAAGTATATCCTCAGATAGATTTGTTGATTGGTTCCGGTGTACTTTCCTGAGCTCCAATATGATGGCATTCACCACCCGGGCATAGTAGTCATATACAGTCTCACTATTCGCATCCCAGGTTAAATTTAGCCCAGGGTGATAGATCTCAAATCGACCGCCATTTACCCACCACAGAGTGATTTGATCGCTGATGGTTTGGAAGCTGAGGTTCACAATGTGATTTTGGTATTGGGTATTCGACACATTGAATTCGTGCATAGCATCCACCCAATGATAAAAAGCATCGTACATCTGCTTCCAGAACACAGCACACTCGTCAGTGTCAGCGCATCCAATGTGTCTGTGCACACATTCCCACTGTGAACATTTGTTACTCTCGATTGATGCGTTCATTCTCCTTGAGGTCAGCCGGGCCCGGAGGCGGTCTTCAGCGTTTATGTAATCACCAATTACACCCCAGACATCACCCACAAGGGGTGTTGGCATTGGGCCCTGCACCTTTCGTTTCTTCTGGTTTCTTTTTATTTATTTATCGATCTCGATCCCCAGGCCGTAATGAATTCGTGCGACCACACATCAACTCCGTAACTTTGCGTTTCATGCGGCTCAATGAATGCCCGACATGCACGTAATCTGAGTTCATCCAACCAACGGGATGTAGGGTCGTACGCTGATCGCTGGTTTTATAGAGGAGGTTTGGACAAAGATGTAGGATTTCTTCTTTTACGAAAAAGATGTCACCTACTGACCTATCCACCACCTACCTGCTCTCTCTCTCTCTCTCTTCTCCTCGCTCTGTATCCCCATTGATGAGGGTTATTTATTTATCCCACCCGTTGGGCCAACTGAATTCGAGGCTACTGGACCCGTATCTCACCGGTTCGGGTTCGGCAGGAGGTGGGGTTTGTCGTCGGGAGGAAGGGGTAGGTGGGTGGCGACAACCACTGTTGTATGGTGGTGGTGGTGGTTGATGGCGTCCGCCGCCGCCGTACAAAGACTCCTGCCATCGCTGTACGGTGGTGGCGGGTCCGTTGGTATGAAACAGCCACCGTTCTTGTTGTCGTGGTGGTGGTGGTGGCGAGGTTGATCTGCGGTCCACCGGATTCGATGTGTACCAGTAACCCGTGTGATTGGTTGGTCTATTCATGATAGCATCGACACGGGTCCAGGGTCCATGGTCGATCTTCTTCTTCTTTTTCTTCTTGGGTGACGACGGGCGGGGTGGTGATGGTGTCAAGGGGGAGGGGGGTTCCGATGACGAAGAGGGGGAGAGGGATGGCGTTCGCAGTGGATCTGGTAGCACTTTGTATCTTCTTTCTCTTCGTCTCCCGTCGCGGGGTGCTAGTAGTTCATCATCCATATTACTTTTTTGTTTGTTTGTGTGTACAATCTTGTTGTCTGTGTTATTTTTTCGATTTTTTTGTGTGGTGCTCAACGTGACGTGGAGGGGTACCGTAAACATATTCACTCGGATTTGACATGATTTTTTATGCGCCTGTTTGCTTTTTAGCCCGATTTCTTTTTTTAATTTAAGCTGTGCAGGTATAAATGACCGGGGACCAACTCAAGGATTATTAAGACAGATTGGCATTACTGGCATTACTGGATAGGTCAAGGCTTGTCATTGAGCAGTACAGATCAGAGCACAAATCTGTCGCGACAAGCCTCGCGATTCTCAGGATCTCCCCGGTCGAACAAATGTACGTTCCTGTAACCCGGGTTGCAAAATACGTACCAGAACTCATCTTGTCGACCATCCTCACATAGAGAGCGTACCAAGGATGGGGGAACAAATGCATTTTGCTTCTCGAACTAGATGAAGAGATTTCGCAACAGCATGCCAAACACAGAACCCATCACCAGGCACCTGTCACCCCTCAATTGTTCATTTGCGCAGCCCCAAGTTTCCATTCTGTTTCCACTGTGGTCTAGCTAGCACAATCTGGAGCAATGTCGACCTATACGCTGCTCGTCGCTTATTTGTGACGTTGTGACGTGTCCTGGGGGCCCCTGCCCGCCCCCCCCGTGGTTACGGTTGCTGTGGTAGCAGCTCCCAGCGCTTCCAATCATCCCCTTCTACATTTTTAACTTTTCCGTGAAACAAAATACCGAGTCGAGGCACCGCATGTCTGCTAAGTACTACTGGTATGAAGTCGTCTTGCACGTGGATGAATTCGTGCTGAATGTCATCATTTGAATATGACCCTAACCCTAATGCTAACCCCATCCAAATCTCAAATTGATTTGCAGAGCGCTCGGCAGCGCCTGCATCAAACAACGTATCTTCCAAAATCCTGTACATCGACATCACCGAAGGTTTGGTACTCGGTCCTTCCCTGATCAGCGTTTCTGACAAGGAAGGTGGAGGCACGACGGTGTCGACGGTCCATCCGTGTTTGTATGGATTCAGGGCCATGATCAATTGGCGCATTAGTCCTTCTTCGAGTGGGGGCGTGTTGGGGAATGCTTCAATGCGCAATAAAACATTGAACAGTCGATCAGTATCAGTATGACCCTCAACAAATGTCAGCAACGCCAGTGGATCAGCGGTGTTGAGACTCTCTACCACTGCCTCCCGCTGCCTCGATGTGCTGCGGCGCAGTGCTGCGGAGGATAGCTGCAGCCCCGATACCGTTGATGACAGTTTGACCGTTAGGTGAGGCTTGCCAATGCCAAGGGATTGGCCGAAGGACATGGTGACCTGAACGTCAAGAACGTTGTCCCGTTCGTGGTATGTGCGCAAAATACCGAGTGCAATACGCACTAACTCTGCACTCAGGGAGATCATCTTATGTTATAATGTTCTGTTTATTTGGAGTCACATGGACTCGTGTGATTTGGCATCAGTCCATCGAGCCATCACTGCATCTGCCAACACCATGCGCCGCCCTGTTTAGGGTTAGGGTTAGTATCCGTCCACCATTGATTGAATTGTTGTTCTTGTAAGTTCTGTAGTCTCTGGCTGCTGTAGTAATTGTAGTAATTGCTTGCCATGTTGCCCGGTCCTTCAACATTCAGCCCCATAAAAAGTGACCCTTACGTCTCCGCAAAATTGGCAGGGGACCCCTTTCTATACACATACACAGGTAAGTTCGCCAACATTCACCATGATCCTGGAACATCTGTAGCCGGTGACATCGAGCAGGACAGCATTGGAGGATCTGCAGGATAACCTAGGAATGCACATTGACAGGGTTGAGGAGGAACAGGGAAGAACAAGATTCAACATTGCGTTAACACGGGGGCCACTCCCCACCCCTACCGGTATTCATGTCTCCTAATATGCTAGCTCACGCACTACTGCAGAAAGTTTGTGATTTGCGACTCGGAACCCAATTGTTCTCTGGCCACAATCATTTTGGCAGTGGGAGGGGTAGGAGTACGGACACGAGCCTGAGCAGTTTTTGTCATTTTGTTTCCTTTTGTTACGGTTCTGCATATCAATTCCCGCATATCCAACGTGCAGGGGGGTACTAAATATGTGGCGGGGTTTATCACCACGAAAGACAAATGAATAATGCACGAAGACAGACGGCCATTCAATCCGCAGAGACGGCCTCTATAAAAAACTGACAGGGCAGTTTTTAAGACAACAACGACAGGGTTTCACGTTTCACAGTTCATACGACAAAAACAAAAGCAACCAAAAAGGAAAAGGCAACAAATTGCACGCATGTCAAGCTTCGTGATCACAGAGCAGCCTGGACGGGCTTTCGCAATCTTTGTTGTTGCACCCTTTTTGATGTTCACTGCTTACCGACTTCATATGTACACACACGAAAAGTGCCTTGCCCTAATTCTATTTGGCCTCGCTGTCATATTTGTCCTGTACGAGGCATTCTGGATTCTCAACTATCCTCCAAAGCGTATTGCGGTTCACTTTTAGGACGGTTGTTGTCGTCGCTGGACTCTCCCACAGATTTTCCAGATTCTTGCCTTGCCTTGCGTTCACACGGCGACCATGAACATGTACGGTGTACAGCCATTGATACGACTTTTTGCTGCAGATGCATGGGAATCGTACAACACGATATTGTATAACACAGTGAAAACAGAAAACAAGAAACATGACAATCTCCAATAGTAAGCTGAACATCTACTTTGTGTGTTTTGCTGTTGGCCTTCCCGCGTTTCTTGCCGGTTCGATTGGCGCCATTGCAACATATGTAAGATACAGAAAATACAAATGCGGAAAGGACAACAATGATGCTGAAGGGCGAATTTTCAGATGGTGTGATTCGTCGAAACGAAGATTGCAAACATACTCGATCTTGGCTGTGACCGGAATTGTGCTTGTGGTAGCCTTTGGTTATTTGTTGTATTCAGAAGTAAGTAGCACGCACGCCTTGAGGCATTGAGTTGATTGAGTTGAGCAGAACAATCCGAGCGTGCAGCTAGGTCGGCAAACAACACCTACAAACAACACGCCCTTTCGGAAATTCGAAAAGGGTTCAATCTGGGAAATTTTGGTACTGGACACGGAAACGCTGGGGGGGCTTTCTGTGCCCGCACGCATGCCACCCGTCGTCGCACGTCCGGTTGCCTCCTGTAAAGTGGACGGACCACTCCGTGCGTATGAAATAAAAAAAGCAAAATGGAACACCGACTGGGCAGCATAGAGGATCGGCTGGACTCGATCGAGGAACATTTGCACCTGAAAAGAAAGCGACACACGATGGAAGACGTCCCAGCGCCTCGTACTCGCAGACCGTTGCCTGGCATGGGAAACATGACAGGTGTGGGCGACGACGAGGTGCGCCTCATGGCCGAGTTTTTGCCACATCGGGACGCAGCAAAGCTCAAGGACACATCGGCCATACTGAACGCAGCGGTGCCTGCTGTCCCAACATACCCACTGGGTCTGTGTCTGCTGCAGCAGTACAACGATGACCCTTTTGCCAATGCCGTCAGAGATGCTGCGGCGATCATCATTGGTGCGGTAGGCTACGAGCTCATGCGAGCGTCCCTAAATCCCACCGAATACTGGGTTTACCTGGAACGCGTCGGACGGCCCCATCTTGGGGCGCAAGTCCCCTTACAAAGCCTGAAGATGATGAAGGGCAACCTTCGGCGGTCGTTTACCGGAGACCCCACAGATCTCATACGGACACTCATGGACGAAATACCCATATTGCCGGATGTTCCCTCCCTTGATGAATACAGTCGCATAACTGCCTCGTTCTGGTGCAAAAGTGAAGAAACTAAGGTGCAGAACGAGTATAAATCGATTCACAGACTTCTGAAATCCAACATTGTCCCACAGCAAAACGCAAAGGCCAAGAACGAGGGCCTCCAGTTTAAATTTGAAGTATACACCGACTTAGATGGGAAATCAATAATTGTATCACTGCAATACATATACAACCGTAAAAACAGAGGGAAGACCTTGCATTGAAACCCACCTGGTCATCGAGATATCCGACGACGAAGGCATCCGCGGCCTACCCTTGTCCGCCCAAAAGGGGAAAACCCTCACGCGTCATAGGCCCTTGCCTCGTATCATCATACTTATATTGCAAGTGACACTGTATTTCAGGCCCCATCTGGCCCCATGGTGTTAACGGGTGCTCGTGCAACTCTACAACTGGACTGAACTGGAAGCCACGCCATCTGTCATCCAGAATAGTGTTCTGCAACACTCGAATCAACCGCTGCAGCAACCCCTGCGCATTTTCAGTTGACACTGACTTAAATAACTGGATTCCAAAATAGAGTTCACTTTCCACACTGTCGATGGGCGCAAGAAGAGGTATCAGGCTGTCAATGTGGTTAATGTTGGCCCTTATTCGTTCCCGTACACCGTCCTCCATATACCATTGATTGAACTCATTCTCCTGCATAGCACGCAGTTTACCCCGCCGGAAAGATTTAACGGCCACATGCTCATGGTCAGCAAATGGCGAATCCGAATCGATTCCGAAATCCAACTTGACCATCACTCCGATCCATGCAATCATGTGTTCGTGGTTACGAACGAAATCAAAAATCGCTGAATGTATAATCCGCATTGAATCACGTACATTTTTACAACCCTTAATGATGTCTCGTTCTTTTGTCAGACATGATACAAGAGGATATGTGACTGTTTCTACACGAGCACCCGGTACCCTTTGCCCTGCAAACTCAGCGATATCACCCAGTACATCTGCCCCGACATCTGTCATTTTCCTGCCAGTGGACGGCTGCTGTATCACACCTTTAAGTTTCGTAAGGCCGTGTTGAATATCAGCAATTGTGTCATTGATCTCTTGCATCGTGATGTTTTACTTATACAAAGGCAAGTGGATGAGCCGATGTGTGAAAAGTACACCAGGGAGCTGTACCCCAATGACAAGTATTCACTGGACAATGGACCACCAGACAATGTAAGTGGTTGTGTCTACGACAGGTTACACTTACCCAGAGATATCACCACACGCAAGTTACCACTGCGGTTGGCATGGGGGCATTTGAATAGGTGGACTGGACCACTTACCTTGCTCAGCCGACCAGTTCACAAATTGCATCTGCACCGTGCACCCTCAAGGGTGATTGACAAATTGATTGTTGGCTATTGAGACGCTTGATCAATATCTGTACAGACAATGGTATACGAGACCAGATCGTTACATGAAGGGTTCTGACACATAATACGTAGTCCAACACCATTGATTACCCCCTTTGTGACGTCCCAGCTGGTCTCGCTCTGTGTTGTAATGTGGCATCGATATTTTGACGTATTGGCCACACAATTGGCGTACTCATCACCCCAACGTTCTCGAATATCAACGAATGCCAGACCATCAGCCAGGTGTACCTGATCAACACGGGGTTGCAACAGCTTCATTTCCTTTACTGCACTGATCAACGGTGCGTATTGCCTGCATACCTCCTGGATGCTGACCAGTAATGGGGTGATTAGTTCGAGATATTTGACGCCATACACCTCACTGGTGGGATGTGCTTGATCTGATGGGATGTGCTTGATGATATCCACTATGTGTGGAAAATGCTGCTGCACCTCTTGTGCCACCAGACCCCACCGTACAACATCTGGGTCATCGTTACCAGGGGCCCTTTCAACATAACGATATGTGACGGCGCGGAGGCGACACAGAGCATCCAATACCTGTGTGCCGTCAAGTTCCTGTATATCCCTTTTAAAGCGTTCATCCGACGTCCAACTGGAATCGATGCCGTTACACGAAACTTTTTTCGACACAAACAGATCCGCATCCATTACATTCACCGCGGCGCCTTGCGTGGACCTTCCACTTTGAAAATTCCAATCCGTGCAACCAGGATAGAGATCAATGCTTGGACCATTGTGGATGATCCGTCCGGTCTTCACATTTTCACCTTTTAGAACGTCTAAAATGTCGATACTTTTTGCAGCACTACCATCAAAGACAGCTTTTTCATTTCCATTGACCTTTATCTCAAGTTTATTTGCCACCTTTGTTGCTGTGGCTGTGGTCGGTGTTGTGATGTCAACGCTCTTTGCAACACTACCATCAAACACAGCCTTTTGTTGTCCATCGATTTTTATCTCAAGTGTCTGTGCCACCTTTGTTGCTGTGGTTGCATGGCCAGCAGTGGTAGCATTTGTTGCGGTACCATTGAGACTGCCCGTAATAGTCCCTGTGACTGTCAGCCCGCCCGCCACCTTGACGGCACTGGTGTTGCCGTGTTCGTCTGTAGTGCCCTTCAGGGTGCCCACGTCCGCCAGCGTCACGGGGACGGGGTTGTTGTTGGCATCCTTGGCGCCCGACAGCGTGTGGACACCGGCAAGATTGCCACCGTCAAGGTCCAGATCCCCCGCCACCTTGACACTGGTGTTCCCGTGTCCGTCTGTAGTGCCCTTCAGGGTGCCCACGTCCGCCAGCGTCACGGGGACGGGGTTGTTGTTGGCATCCTTGGCGCCCGACAGCGTGTGGACACCGGCAAGATTGCCACCGTCAAGGTCCAGATCCCCCGCCACCTTGACACTGGTGTTCCCGTGTCCGTCTGTAGTGCCCTTCAGGGTGCCCACGTCCGCCAGCGTCACGGGGACGGGGTTGTTGTTGGCATCCTTGGCGCCCGACAGAGTGTGGACACCGGCAAGATTGCCACCGTCAAGGTCCAGATCCCCCGCCACCTTGACACTGGTGTTCCCGTGTCCGTCTGTAGTGCCCTTCAGGGTGCCCACGTCCGCCAGCGTCACGGGGACGGGGTTGTTGTTGGCATCCTTGGCGCCCGACAGCGTGTGGACACCGGCAAGATTGCCACCGTCAAGGTCCAGATCCCCCGCCACCTTGACACTGGTGTTCCCGTGTCCGTCTGTAGTGCCCTTCAGGGTGCCCACGTCCGCCAGCGTCACGGGGACGGGGTTGTTGTTGGCATCCTTGGCGCCCGACAGCGTGTGGACACCAGCAAGATTGCCACCGTCAAGGTCCAGATCCCCCGCCACCTTGACACTGGTGTTCCCGTGTCCGTCTGTAGTGCCCTTCAGGGTGCCCACGTCCGCCAGCGTCACGGGGACGGGGTTGTTGTTGGCATCCTTGGCGCCCGACAGCGTGTGGACACCGGCAAGATTGCCACCGTCAAGGTCCAGATCCCCCGCCACCTTGACACTGGTGTTCCCGTGTCCGTCTGTAGTGCCCTTCAGGGTGCCCACGTCCGCCAGCGTCACAGGGACGGGGTTGTTGTTGGCATCCTTGGCGCCCGACAGAGTGTGGACACCGGCAAGATTGCCACCGTCAAGGTCCAGATCCCCCGCCACCTTGACACTGGTGTTCCCGTGTCCGTCTGTAGTGCCCTTCAGGGTGCCCACGTCCGCCAGCGTCACGGGGACGGGGTTGTTGTTGGCATCCTTGGCGCCCGACAGCGTGTGGACACCGGCAAGATTGCCACCGTCAAGGTCCAGATCCCCCGCCACCTTGACACTGGTGTTCCCGTGTCCGTCTGTAGTGCCCTTCAGGGTGCCCACGTCCGCCAGCGTCACGGGGACGGGGTTGTTGTTGGCATCCTTGGCGCCCGACAGCGTGTGGACACGGGTAAGATTGCCACCGTCAAGGTCCAGATCCCCCGCCACCTTGACACTGGTGTTCCCGTGTCCGTCTGTAGTGCCCTTCAGGGTGCCCACGTCCGCCAGCGTCACGGGGACGGGGTTGTTGTTGGCATCCTTGGCGCCCGACAGCGTGTGGACACGGGTAAGATTGCCACCGTCAAGGTCCAGATCCCCCGCCACCTTGACACTGGTGTTCCCGTGTCCGTCTGTAGTGCCCTTCAGGGTGCCCACGTCCGCCAGCGTCACGGGGACGGGGTTGTTGTTGGCATCCTTGGCGCCCGACAGCGTGTGGACACGGGTAAGATTGCCACCGTCAAGGTCCAGATCCCCCGCCACCTTGACACTGGTGTTCCCGTGTCCGTCTGTAGTGCCCTTCAGGGTGCCCACGTCCGCCAGCGTCACGGGGACGGGGTTGTTGTTGGCATCCTTGGCGCCCGACAGCGTGTGGACACCGGCAAGATTGCCACCGTCAAGGTCCAGATCCCCCGCCACCTTGACACTGGTGTTCCCGTGTCCGTCTGTAGTGCCCTTCAGGGTGCCCACGTCCGCCAGCGTCACGGGGACGGGGTTGTTGTTGGCATCCTTGGCGCCCGACAGAGTGTGGACACCGGCAAGATTGCCACCGTCAAGGTCCAGTTGTTGCCCCTGCACAGTCAGGTCACCCTTCAATGTCGTCGCCCCGTCCACCGTGAGGGCACCGCCCAAACGGGTAGCCTTGTCGCCGACCACAGTTAGCTTGTCCTTCAGTGTCGTCTCCTTGGCGACCGTCAACTTCCCCCCAAGTGCACCGTCGTTCAAATTTGTTGAACCGGTTACATCAAGCGTGCCACCGACGGCTATGTTCCTTGTCACACCCAGCGTACCTCCGACGGCAGTGTCCCCTACACTCAGTGTGCCCCCAAGTGTGGTAGGCTTCCCCGTGTCCACAGAGAGCCCATTATGAAGGAGTGTGGCACCCGTCACATCAAGCGTGCCTGCTACCGTTGTATTGACATTCCATGTGACTGGATTGGCAAGATTGGGTTGGTTCAGATGATCAGGCCCGGTGCGCCAGCTGTACTTTCGCACATAACCATGCACACTGGAATGGGACATTTTTATTTTTTTTTACAAGCAAGAAAAACACGGTTCATTAGCAGATGACCCCCCATGTCGGCACGTCGACACCGTGTGGCTAACCGAACAGCGCAGGTTTTCATTGCATGTCAATTAATCAGTCAGGCCCGTTGCGACCGCGTACGCGAAGTAGTACGACGACAAGCGCCACCACCACCATGCCAGCCAGACCCGCGTTGATGCCCATCCTGTCCGTGCGTGCCAAATCACGCGTCGGGTGTCACCCCCCACTTGGTCATGAGCTCGTTGTTGAGGCTGGTGAGCTCTGCACCCTCAAATGGCCTGTTGTACACCCGGAGCTCTAGCAGGTCGCCATACCACCCATCAGATGTCGTTACATCACCGAGGGAGTAGTAGTAGTCCAAAAAGGAGGGGTCGTACGGCATCGAGCTCTTCTGTTTCCCGTTCACCCACATGGACGTTTGCTGTGAGGAATCACCCGCTACAACCACGTAGAGGATGGGTGCCTCCGTGTACGTTGCGATCGGGCTCCACACATCACCGGTCAGGAATCTGACACCGTACCCGAAATGTTCCCCCACCCGGCCATTCCCGTCGATGATATTCGTGTGCCTGTCCGCGGGGCTCAACGGGTGCCTGATGTATTTTTAGTTGGAACCGGTAAAGTCGGCTAAGGGTGGAAATTTCATGGTTAGGACCAGTGTGGCACCCGATTGTTGCATTTTTGTCTTGATGCTTTTGAGGAGCCGGGGGACGGTGTATTCGAACGCGCCGGTTGCGACGCTGTTGCCGCGTATCGCGCCGGTCGCCGAGCCGGTCGCTGCTGCTGCGTCGCTCCAAGTGATGGCCCCGTCGTCCGCGGACACGTGGACCCGTCGTACCGCGTGGTTCCCGTTGCCGCTCTTGTCGGCGATGAACCGGATAGGGTCACCTGCCACGGTGACGGCCTGGGTACCCACTTCGTCCGTGTACAGGGTGTCGGTGTCAGATGCGTCCAGGTGTAGCAGGAGGGGCGTGGCAACGGGCTGTCGCACGGCCGAGGCGAGATCGACCCATCCCCACTTTTGGGCCAGGTAGAGGCGGACTTGCTGGAGTGACCCCTGGTCGAGCGCGGTCGACCAGTAGATGACCTCGGCGAGGCACCACTCGGTCAGTTCGGTTTGGCTCCCTTGGACTCCGCACTGCATGTAGCCCCCCGGCGAGAACCAGGCGTTGTTTCCTGTTCGTTGCACCGCACCCGCGGTTTCGAGTGTATTAAACCGGTGTGTCGTCACGATGGTATGACCCTGCGCGTCCTTATAGTACGACGCGTACGACACCACTAGATTACCATTTAGCGGTTCGTTGTAGAACTGTGGGCTTTGGTGACGATCAGGACCGGGAAGATCCGATGCGAACACGTCCCGCGTTCTTCGCTGACTGTCCAGTAGATGGCTCCTGCTATCGGTTGTTGATGGGTGTATGGAGTACGAGGAACCGAAGCTTTGGGTCCGGAATACCAGGAGACGCGACATCTCGGTCGGGGGGTTCGTTGCCAGTGCGTAACGCAGCGTGTCGCTGCGGGCCGGCCCCACCTCCAGTCGGAGGACGCCCGTGCTGTTGATGGCCAGTGGGTGACTTCCGTCCACGTAGTATGCGTGGTTAATGGTATTCGATATGTCCCTAATGTTCCTACCGTTCCCGGACTTGTCCTCGACGAACCGCACGTTGTCGTTGTGGTTGACCCCCAGGCTTGCTCCGATTGCGTCAGACGACATTCGCGTCGGGTCTGCAAAGTCGTACCACGCCCACATGAGGTCTGCCTTTGGTACTGGTACCGGCCATTTGGACCGCAGCTGTGTCATGATAGCCGCCACGTCATCCGTCTCCAGTGATGCGGGGTACACCCGTAGCTCGTGGATGTGCACACCCGCAGCGCCAATCTGGAGGTGGGTGACGTTCGCGTGCGCGGCCCTCGCGAATTCCCCGGGTGTCCCACCCTGGTACAGCAGCGTCTGTGGGTTTGATGTGTCGTAGTCGTAGAGGGTGAGTGTCAGGTCGCCCGCTTGCTCTGTGACGCGAAACGCGATGACCATTCTGAAATCCGGGGTAAGGCTGGTCCGATTGGTTGTGATCGCGTTGCCCGGCAGCTGGTTGCTATCCGAGGACTGGTACAGGTGCAGTGTCTGGTTGCTATCCGAGGTCTGGTTCAGCCTGGCCTCGAGCCGCAGTGACCCGGGCACTGTCACCGCACGTTTGGTCCCGACAGACTCCAGAAGAACGCCGTCGTTTGCCATGCCGGACGCGTCGACCACGAGGAACACGGTCGTGTTGACCATGCGGGGGGTGTTGTTGCCGCGGAGGTCGAGCAACAGCCGCGTCGTGTCATCCGGGAACGATACGGCAGGTAACCCGTCAAACTGGCTGATGTGGTACACGGGTTTCGCCGCGCCGGTGGCCACCGCCGGCCAGGTGGACGACGGCCCACCCGCGTACTCCCACAGGTCGACGGGGTCACCGTCGCTGGCGACCACCGCGCGACTGGCGCGGTCGCTGAGCAGGGTGCCGGACACCCAGGCGTCGAGCCAGTGGATGGGCACCCGTGGGTCTACGTCGACCGGGAAGGGTCGCAGCGAGAGGGGCGCCAGGGACGCGACGCCCGGGATCGGGACGGCCCCGGTCCCACCGGCGCCCACCACGGCGGACCGGACTGCCCCCGCCAGCCAGAATGTGTCGACCGGTAGCGCCCCCAGGTCGCTGACGCTCGAGTGCAGGTGGAGTGGTGGCAGCACCACCCCGGAGGGGTCTGAGGGGCCCGAGTCGCCCGTCGCGTACAAGGACACACTCCGGCCGAACGGCACGTACACGGAACCAACGGTCAGTGGGCCCAGGTCCCTGTACCAACCGGGGGAATCCAGGACGGTGGCCGTCCCGGTGAATCCCACCCCGCTGTACAGCGTCGCCCGTGGGGCCGAGCCCCCCGCCTCCACCGCGATGGAGTAGTGGATGCTGCCCTGCGTCTCGGTGCTCCCGGTGTCGAAAATCAGGAACACCCGCCCGTCGTAAGCCTGGCACACATCCGTGGTGATTGCGAGCTGCAGGCCCGTCGTCGGTGTCGGGGGTATGTGGCGCACCGCCACACCAAACGCCTCGCCTGTGAGTGTCTGCACCAGATCACTGCCGTGTGTCTGATATATGTCCACGAAGGCGTAGCCGTCGATCAGGGCTATTTCACCCACCGCGGTTTTCGGTACCGTCTGGTTGATGACCCGCTGGCGTTTCGCCAGTAGTGTCAGCAGGGGGATGAACCCTCCGTAGACGACGCCGTCGCCGTCGACCAGGCTTGGCACATTGGTCCTCAGGTCGTCCACGGATACCGCGTAGCGCGGGTGGTCCGTGGCCGATCTCCGGTACTGTATGACATTCAGGTTCGCAGAGACCGTGTCCAGTAGGGTCTCAGTCGCCGTGTCCCCGAGTTGCAGTGTCTGTATGTCGGTCATTTCGGATAACAGCTGCTGGGACACGAGGAACGTGCCGTCCCTGGTCAGATGCAGACCACCTCGCTCGCCGCATCTGATCGTCAGTTCATTGCTGTCACTCTGTATACCCTGGTTGACGTTTACATAACCGGCGTCGTTGGTTCTTCTCCGTTTTGCAGCGTCCATCGTCGTTCTTATCGTTCTTTTCTATTATTGTGTGTGGCTTTGATCTTTTCTCCTTCAGACATTGACATTCCAAACATACAGACATACAAGCAACAGCAGCAGCAACTATGTGGATTTATCGTGTGGAACACACGACGACACATTTTCCAAATTCCGAATTTTGTCACTCAATCCACCAGGTTATGCCGTAAAATGTAGTCTGGATCGTGACGGATTGTGAGACTTTCGTCACTCGATGCACCAATTAAGTGCAGCAGCCAGGCCTCTCCGTGTTGAATGTTGAAAATACGCAAGATTGGCTGCGGCCACTCAGCCAGCAGCGATTCCAGCATATGCGGCTGCATGTGCATGCGTAACGCAGCAGTGTTGATTGTATGTTCCTCCGCTTCAGGTTGATATACCATACCTGTATGAAATGATCCAGACGGGGGTGGCCTGTGGTTAAAAATCCAGTCATGCGTGTCCACGCGTCTAAACGATAGTGATAGTATCCTGTAGTAAAGTAACCTGTCATCATTCATCAGGAGGGTCAAGTTGCGGTTGAAAGCGTGAGAGAAGCGTGAGGGGGCCAACCAGGCCGTACCTGGCCCGGGTATAGGTACCCCATAATGAAGCCTACGATTGGTTAGGGTTATTGATACCCTAGGTTGGTATTGGTACCCTAAGACATGGAACAGACTCAGCTCGCCGTCCTCCTCCGCCGGTTGCTCATCATCCTCGCCGGCCTCCTCCACTGACTGCTCTTCATCCTCGCCGTCCTCCTTCGCCGGCCTGCCAGTCATCTCCGACGCATATGCATCCACGTTCACCTCACAGTTCTCACATTCCTCACCAGTATAGAACAGAGCAGCCCAGGCTGCATGCTTCGGCGGCCAGGCTGCATCGAAACGCTCGTACGCGGCTGTACATCGTTCAAGTAGGTTGCCAGTCCCGTTGGGGGGTCCGTAGTCTGTGCATGGGATGCCGTGCTCCCAGGGTGCTAGCCATGCCGGATGCATCGCCCAAACGTCCTTAGAAAAGGGCTCAATCGGACTTCGACAAAGTGCACATGTACCAGAGCGCATAAGCCACTGTTGCAGGCACGGGAAGTGATAAACGTGACCACAAGGTGTGCAGGCTGCATTGTCACGCTCAATGGGGCCAGCACATATTGGACACTCCATGCCCTCCGTAAAGGAGATCTCACACTGCTTGCGTTGCATTTTATTTCATATATGCCCCACGTCCGGTTCATCGTTCTTCCATTTGAAACGTTACTAAAGTGGCGTCCATTCGAATGTCTGATCATTTCAAAGAAGTTGTGGCAATGTCGGAAGGAGAAAAGGAAGACGAAATTCGGCATATAGAACGCATCATCCGATCAAAGCCATTTCCGTACGGAACGGTGACGCTTTCAGAGATTCGATCACGTGTATACCCACACATACAATATACAACGACCTTGAAAGACTACGGATGCCACGTTGTGACATTTAGTGTACCACATGAAGGTTCCTGGCCCAAATCCCCAGGGACGGAAAAAAAAGGAAAGGGGGGGAAATTTATAAAATACATAGATAAATGCAATCATGAATCATCTTCTTGATGGATTGCGCGTCATGCGCGATATTGGCGATCGCTTCCAGCATAGCGCCTTTGTTCAATCTGCCTCCACAATCTTATTTCCGCGGGATCTTGAAAGATATCTCCTAGAAAGCGTCGCCGTCCGTGTTAAATACATACATTGTACACATGAATGGCAATTCAGCATAGCAATTAACTTCATCGGTAACCCCAGTGTAACAGTGATGCGAGTCAGGATTCTCAGTCAGAACCCGGCAACTGTCATGTGGTCCGTTCGCTCAGCTCTGCAGAAGCTCAAAAAGAAACTCAAAACCAAACCCCAACGAAGGGATGAAATAGATGAAATATCTGTTGACTGGGGCACACGTCACTACCCCTGCAGAGTATCAAAAGTCATTTCGGATGTACTACATGATCGATTGTTCATGCGTAATGACATCGAACTGCAAAGTGACGTCATCCCATCTCATGGTAACACAGGAATTGGCCTAATTAGTAGTATAGCAGAAGCATATAATCTGAGGGTGGTCGACGTGTACAACAACAGTGCTTTTTTAAAATTCATGGTTGACACAGACCAGGGAGCTGCGGCCTAATGTTTGCCTCAACCACGACTTGTCTGCACAATACCGTGATTAAGTCGCGTCAGCTTTCCCGGAACCCGTTGAGGTTGGGTCATCAGATCAGATATCAGATGATCCATCACATCACCTCGAGTAGAGGTGTCTGGTTGAAATGAGTATTGAGGGCACGGGGGGCCAGTCGGGGGTAATAGGCCAGCTATTGCTAACAACCAGCTATCGCAAACCTCTGCACGGCATAATGGCGGGGTCTCAAAGGTGCTCGAGTGGCAAGAAGAGGGAGAAACGTGAAGGACAACTTTGAAGGACAACATTCAATGTATTGCATGTTTTCCATGTGGTCATATGATGTCTGAAGAATCCTACAAAGACCTACAAGAGATTTATGGGCCTGGCCCCTATGTGCAGGAGAGAGGCTGGAAATCATGAGATTCGTGGTGATGATGTGTTGTCCGGTGTGGCACCTCTGCATTGGCTGGTGGTTGAGAAAAAATAAACAGCATAACAACATATATGAACCGAAGAAGTGTTGTAGTATTGTTGGTGATTGTGTTCTTCATTGTGGTGGGGGTGGTGCTGTATCGATGGCAAGAGGCGAGGGAAAAGAAGGAAAAGGAAGAACGGGCAGAAAGGGAAAGGAAGGAAAAGGAAGAACAGGCAGAAAGGGAAAGGAAGGAAAAGGAAGAACAGGCAGAAAGGGAAAGGAAGGAAAAGGAAGAACAGGCAGAAAGGGAAAGGATCGTGCCCGTGTCCAGGGAACAGTGTCTGTTGACCGCACGCGCGCTGATGAACCCCCTAGGCCTGGAGAATGACGCCGTGTTGCACAGTGTGGATCGGAATGACTGGCCAAAGGGCTGTGTCGTGGACACCAACATTGGCAAAGTGTTCTGGAACCGAACAAAGAGCACCGGGGGTCACGGTGACGGAGGGCAATTGGTGCCGTGTGCGTCTGGGGTGGGTGAAAATCGAATGGCACGAGCCGGAACCGAATGTGCCATACCAGTGCCAAGGTGGAAGACACACCGTGTGGCAAAGGCACGCTGCTACGAGACCGGTAGGCCCATTGCAAACAACGAGCATCAAGAGCGTCTGGTTGAGATAGACGACGACAATATAACCTCTGGCTGTGTCATCAACCAGTTCACCGGGCAGGTGATGTGGAACCAATCAACCAAAACCCCGTGGCATGGCGCGTTTCCTCGGGTGTGCCCACCCGGTGGCAAGATTAAGCAGCCATACGCCGGTGACGCACAGTGCAGTGATACCCCCATCACCATCCGTACCGACAACGTCCCCAAGGAGGGGTGTCTACAAACCGCGATGTTGCACGTTCCCCCGAACATTATTCCTGAAGCAACCCATCTGCATGTAGGGTCTTGGCCGAATGTACCCAAAGGATGTACATTGCAGACGGGTGGTGGCTGGGTGGCACACTGGAACAATCACCCCACCGGCAGCAATACACCCGCACACCAGCCTGTGTGCAGGAATCGCCGCACGGACGAATCGTGGCTGGCCAACTGGGACACCAAGACATGCTCGGAAGAGCAGCGTGAGGTGGAAAAAAGTCTGGGAGAGAGGGGCAAACAACAGTACCATCACCTCAACCCGAAGAGCTGCGCGGCTCTGGCGGCGGATGCGGTTCCGAGTCCGCTCCGAAATTCAGACGAACCCATGTTACATGTTACTGACGCTACAATTCCTGGCGGTTGCATTATCCACACCGGCACCGTTGACCAACCAAGGGTCAATAGGATACATTACAATCATCATCCCGGTAAGTCCCGTGATGATTTTGTCAAAGTTTGCCACCCAGCGACGGACGACAAGGAACCCAAACTCGTTGTGCAACGCGAAAACCTATGCAACCCCGACGCAAAGCCGATTGGCCGTTGGCCGATACATGCCAATTTGTGCAAAGGGGTTGTGCAGAGCATATTGCCCGATAATCGGTTCGAAGGGCAGCCACTGCTTCACGTCACGGACCACACCATTCCAGGAGGATGTATTGTGCATTCGGATGGTGGCAATCGGCCATGGTTCAACGAGGCCAGCGGTGTGCCACGGGCTGATTTCCGAAGTGTATGCGACAAGCAGGACGGTAGTGGATGGTTTCTGTCAGAACCTGGCGAGCCATGTTCTTAATAAAAACTGCGATCTGACGCGCCACGAATTATAACACGGAGTTTTATGAGAGTCTTTTATCGGTATACAAATGGGGGGACATTTTAGTTCCCAGACAGGCAGATAACCTTGCATGTCATTGTCCTCACTGGACGGCGGATGGGCCGTACATCATCATACACATACAATGACTCTTTGCCAGATATGTTTTTCTGGGACCGCAATCTGGATGTGTGCCAACAATCTTCTTGTGGACTTGCTGCGTTCTTCTCACGGAATGCTCTATCTATATCGGTGTATTACCATACTGTCGCGATCATTGGTTATTCTGAGTCCAATAATACGATATCTATGACAGATGTCATGTACACGATTCCCATAGTGGTTTGTGGGCCATGGGCTCACCATCTACATCAACAATGGGTATTAATGTTTTTGCCTTTGTTGGTGGGTAGTCGGTAATCAGTATGCTTACAGATTCTGGGGTTGAAACGTCATACACGTAGAGGTTACCCAGCTGTGGTCCACAGAATTCATGCCGCACTGACTCGTGTAGGTACGTACTGCCGGTGTGCCACGGGTCTGTTGTTACTATGAGTTGTAGCTTGAACGGCTCATCATCCTCAGCGTTGGATTTGACACCTCTTTTCTGTGCTTTACTCTGTATCTTGCTGAAATAGTCGGTTATCACTTGCTGGTAATAAGTCCCACGTTCAGGGATCAGTCCGTTCTTCAAAAACGGATGTATGTCCCTGTGACGTAGAAATAAATCCACCTGTGGTATCCAATACAACAGCAGTCTCGAACCCATCATGTCAAACCCAACGATCATTCCTTTGTCCTGTCCATGCAAAAACCGCAAAAACTTCTCCAGTAAGTTTTTTGTGTTCAACCAGAACCTGTCACACTTTTCCAAACACAATGTCGGCCTCCAAACACACTCCCATGGTGTGCACACGGGTGTTTGTGGTACCCTTTTAGCAATACTCTGCCTTGTTCCGCGCAATTGGGTGCGATTGTCCGTATTCAGGTACGGAACAATGTCTTGCTGCCAGATTTCGCTGGGCAACTGCTGCATGTTTTTTGCTTTTACCTTTTTACTTTTACGTACACTACCACTCTACTACTACCACTCTGCACGTTCAGGGATCAGTGCAGAAACCCCTGTTACGTACAAAGAACCCCACCTGTGGTATCCAATACAACAGCAGTCTTGAACCCATCATGTCAAACCCAACGACCAACCTAAAACCGCAAAAACCGCAAAAACCTCTCCAGTAAGTTTTTTGTGTTCAACCAGAACCTGTCACACTCTCTCAAACACAATGTTGGCCTCCAAACACACTCCCATGGTGTGTACCTTTTTAGCAATACTCTTCCTTGTCTGATGTACGATTGCCCGTTGCACGGTGGTATATGGTTGGCCGGCCGATGACGTATGTGTCCGCTGTATCCTCTCTGTATCCTCTCCATCCGTGGCCCTTCATTACTCTTCAACATGATTATGCAGGTCGGGAATGAACGCATCACAGCTGTCCGGGTCGCATACAGTGATGCCCAAATGAAGCCCGTTGACGCGGCCGGGGTCCCAACTGGTGACGACGCGGTGGTAGGGCAAATGGCCATAGAAAATCTAGTTCGTCATTCATTCCTCAAAGATGAACTTTTTCTTGATGTCCGGGCTCATTGCCCACACCTTCCACATGTCCACCCCGTTGGGCAGAAGAGCTTCAAATTCATTCTGATTCACGTCACGGACCACACCATTCCAGGAGGATGTATTGTGCATTCGGATGGTGGCAATCGGCCGTGGTTCAACGAGGCCAGCGGTGTGCCACGGGCTGATTTCCGAAGTGTGCAGCCACTGCTTCACGTCACGGACCACACCATTCCAGGAGGATGTATTGTGCATTCGGATGGTGGCAATCGACCATGGTTCAACGAGGCCAGCGGTGTGCCACGGGCTGATTTCCGAAGTGTATGCGACAAGCAGGACGGTAGTGGATGGTTTCTGTCAGAACCTGGCGAGCCATGTTCTTAATAAAAACTGCGATCTGACGCGCCACGAATTATAACACGGAGTTTTATGAGAGGTTGATGTGGTATACAAATGGGGGGACATTTTAGTTCTCAGACAGGCAGATAACCTTGCATGTCATTGTCCGTACCAAAATCTCCCAGATTGAACCCTTTCCCGTGTCCAAAGTTCCTTATGACTCGTGTGATCTGCTGTCATAGCTAAGGTTCATGTGCTTTAAGGCAACCCGTTCATTGT
The DNA here is from genome assembly GCA_964036045.1 of Eutreptiella sp. 'Long Island Sound 2002'. Classification (NCBI taxonomy): domain Eukaryota; phylum Euglenozoa; class Euglenophyceae; order Eutreptiales; family Eutreptiaceae; genus Eutreptiella; species Eutreptiella sp. 'Long Island Sound 2002'. The sequence continues at coordinate 121,010,162 of OZ038383.1, read as the reverse complement.
ATGTGTATGATGATGTACGGCCCATCCGCCGCCAGGTGTCTATCTATCTATCTATATAGAAAAAATTATGACGAAAAGCAAGAACAGAAAAACAGAAAAACTAAGAGCAAGGACGGTCCCTGATCCTGGTCCTGGTCCTGGTCCTTCTGCTAGTAGTAGTCCCGCTCGAAGTAACGTTTTGCATGTTGACATGGCGACATGGCGACGTTCGATCAATCGACCCTATGCGGTTCTGAACACGGTTGCTGAATATTCTGACATAGGTAAAATGAATGTTCAATGATCACCAAATATTCCGGAGCTGGGATTGGCGCTGTTCTCAGCCTGTCCTGATATTGAAATATTGGAAATTGATGACGTGAAAACTGATACACTTGTATTTCGTGCACATCGCAATCGTGCACATGGGGCAAAAATATTTGTACAAGTACCGACAGGTGAAACTGATTGGTTTGATACTGATGTATTGCTCTTGAAGAGCTTCAGGCCTGATATGGAGGATCATATAGTGATGCAGGAAATGTACTCAGCGATACGAGGGATGTATAGGCACAGCAGTCCCAAACAAAAGCAATTACTGGCAACCCACCCATCGCAGGTGCTTCGAATACAGGTCAGGTGCGCGAATGGGGAACAAAATGGAGCATGTATTGCACCTGGTTGGGTAGAGTACTTGGATGGTTCAGTTTGGTTTAAACTGCATAGTGCCTTCACCAAATCCGATTATCGACACATCATTGCCCACATTGAAGTGATCGGATATGATGATACATGGTTGCCGGTTTTTTCGGTTCCTACGGAAAAAAGACAAAGCAGCAGAACACTCGCACAGCTGCCCGAAGATGTATGGAATCACACCACACAGTTTCTACCACAGAACAGGAACCTTCCATATAGATTTGACTGAAGCTTCCGTACGTTTGGTGTGCGACGATCCGGTTCGTTCTGTCAAACATCCCAACGGTGTGATTGTGAACGCATGAACACAGACGTCCATCCATCTTGAACAATCGACAGGGAGGGTAAGTATCGTGCATTTGCCATATGGGTTGGTCCTAGGTGTATATGGTCCTCCGAAAACTGGACATATAAGTTATGATATGATATAAGGCAAATTGTGGACCACATGGTAGCGGATCGGGTGATAGAAAGTGTCTGCAGTGTATGAGCAATCACCCTGCGTATTTGACGTGACATGCCTATGGAGACTAACGGATATCTGGCCGTGGTGCCGCAGGGACATGAACATTTCAGTGCCATTCACCATGTATCTCCCCGTGGTGGCACCCCTATTGCCCTACGCAACGTGCATAGTAGTATAGTCAGTTATCAGTAGCACTTTTGTACTGTGGCATAAGCTGCTCTCTCTCCAAGCTGCTTGCTCAGACACGAATGGTGTCATAAGACTGTGCTGGTTTGCGACACATTGGGCATACTAACTGGGTCGTGTCACGCCTATCCCGCATATTTCCGGTTCTCGTGAATATCTGAAATGCATCGAGACTCATCCAATGACCACACGGGAGGCACGCTATGAATTCCCCCTTCTCCACCGTTTCCTGTGACAACGGGCATGTTGGCTCCTCTCTGTACCGTTCCAGGCAGCTTGTGTTATTCTGCCTGACAACAGGTAACGGTTCGGGTCGTAGCGACAGGCTCACACTCAGGCTGGCCACCTCCGTGAAGACGTGTTCCGTCACATCCAATTCCACCATGTTCCCATCCAGGGCATTTGTCATTTCTTCGAATGCTTTGTTGATTCCGGGTAGTACGTGAACTCGCACAAAGTAATGCACAATGCTCTCGTCCCCTAGTACATCATCCGGTATATTGTACTCATTTGGCCACTCGTCATCATCCGGTATCTCCAGTACATCCCGTAGTTTCCGGTGATACAGAAGCACGTGCACACGAAAATCCACCTGCTGTACTTTGCGTTGTATGAGATCCTTCAATTTCTTTTTAGCGTGGCGTACCAGGGCTTTAATAACCCTATCTGGGTCGCCATCCCTATTCCGGAAATTATTGTCAAGATCTAGATTCATGTCATCAAGGTGCACATCCATGACAGCGTCATATTGTTCCTCGGTGGCGTCCAGGATCCCATGAACAAGCAAGTTTGCTGCCTCGGTGACTGCGATCAATCGTTTGTGCGCATCCCTGCGTGCCTGGCGTCTGATTGATGTGTTTATTTGGTTTATTCGGTTTCTTCTCTTCAGTAACGGATGTGGCATCACCAACAACCTGTTTTTTTTATTTGTAGTGGACTTTGTAGTACACGAGTACTCGAGTACAGAGCAAGTGTTTCGTCCTGGAATCTTGACAATCTTTCAATCGATGCAGTCCAGAATTGCTAGGAGGTGGACTCAAAGGATCCCTGATACACACATGAACCTCCCTCACATCGAGACAGTGCTGCAAATGTCTCGTTGCCGCGTTCATTCAACATTTGTATGGCACTCTTGATATCTCTCTGTTTCTGCTATCGTCATGTTATTTCTGAGACAGAGAGAGAGAGAGAGAGAGAGAGAGAGAGGGAGAGAGCAGGTAGGTGGGCGGGTGGGCGGGCCCTCTCAAAATTTCCCAGATTGAACCCTTTCCGAACTGACAGCGTTTCCCGTGTCCAGTACCAAAATTTCCCAGATTGAACCCTTTCCGAACTGACAGCGTTTCCCGTGTCCAGTACCAAAATTTCCCAGATTGAACCCGTTCCGAACTGACAGCGTTTCCCGTGTCCAGTGCTGAAATTTCCCGGATTAACAGGTGTGTACACCGGACTTTGTACACCTTCTTTTGGAAACTATCCTCCCAGGCGTATTGTGGTTAGCTTTTGTGGTTAGCGACGTGTGACCTGTTGTCGTTGCCGTGTGGGGCGCTCATCAGCAACTACTAGCCACCTTCCGTGCCAAAAACATTTGGTTCCAGGAGAACCCCGGGTTAGGTTCCCTGGTGGTTCCATGGTGGTTCCATGGTCGTACTTCCGCCGAACACGTTACCATCTTGCGCCATCTCACAGCCACCATTGATATGCTGAGCATGAGCATGATCAGCATCAAGCCGCAAGCAACCCATGGCATGTACTTAGTCTAACCCTAACCATGTACTGACATATTGATCTTGGAGAGCTTGCAGACTACTTTTGTTGTTGTTTGTTTCCTTCCGTGTCCCTGTTTGGGATGTCTCTGCCCTGTGCGATGTGCTCAACCGAACCCATTTATTGTATTCGTCATTGCAGTGCCTAACCTGGTTGCTTTTGCGACATCAGTCATCGGCCAGCCAACCATAAAATGTAGGCCTAAGCGCTGAAATTGATAGGGATTCCCGGGCGCTATTTGCTCATGCGCTGCAGATACTGATATGCATGAATATTCGGGAATCGGGGATGATAATACACAAAAGCGAAAACGTGGATATGCCAGGTGCAATCGTGACTTTGTTCAGCACTGCATTGCTACACGTGATCGCTTTGGGGGGGGGGGGTGATGGTGACTCACTGCAATGCTCTCGCATATGTAGTGAAAGATACACCGAACTACTACATCTGCTAACAAACGTGCCTTGTTCTTCATGGCCTCCATCCGTGGCCCTTCATTACTCTTCAACATGATTATGCAGGTCGGGAATGAACGCATCACAGCTGTCCGGGTCGCATACGGTGATGCCCAAATGAAGCCCGTTGACGCGGCCGGGGTCCCAACTGGTGACGACGCGGTGGTAGGGCAAATGGCCATAGAAAATCCAGTTCGTCCGGGCTCATTGCCCACACCTTCCACATGTCCACCCCGTTGGGCAGAAGAGCTTCAAATTCTTTGAGCACGCTCTCCCTTTTTGTCGAGGGGGTTGAGGGTTTGGGCTCTGGGTTAGCAGTGGTAGTAAGTAGTAAGTTGCCATCAAGCGTGACGTGTTGTGGGGGTTGTTTTTGCTCTTGGTGGCATGTGGGTGATGATGTCGGTGTTGAGGGCTGGGATCTTTGGTGGGGTGCAAAGTTGCTGTTTTGTGCTTTTGGTAGTGGTATTCCCCATTGACATTTTGTGGGGCATGTCCATGGGTCCTTGGCCACCGCCTCATCCAGGAAATCCTTGTGCAGCATCATGCGGCATGCACTGCAACGCATATACTTCCCCTTTTGCTGGAGGAGCCCATGGCTGTTTGGCTTCTGCTCCTCCAAGTCTGCACAATATCCACGTGTCATTTGATAATAAGCCTGGAGTCATCAAGAAGCGTGGCACAGAGGTCCATGAGGTGTATGCAGGCACGCATGGACGCACGGACTTTCTTGCAGCATTACTATTTATGCGGGTTAGGCTAACTAATGGTGAAGTATGGGACGTAGTGCGACCACCCGTCCCACTCGACCGGACCACTGTTCCCTTCCTGGTGGTTATTGCTGCGTATGGTTTACATTGGCCGTCCAGTACGAGATAGGAGATGAGAGGGGACACGTCGTGGTGGTGATCCTTGTAAACCATGTCCAATATACCCCCAAAACGGATGGATGCACTGGGATGAGGTTGGTGGATACTGAGACCAAGGGGCAATGGGCCACCTTCAGCCACCTTCGGCCACCTTCGGGTTAACCAAAAAAAAGCTCGTGTTACAGGCGTGGCAGGCTTGATATATATTGAGAGAGGGAGAGAGACAGGTACGTGGGCGGGCCTCTCAAAATTTCCCAGATTGAACCCTTTCCGAACTGACAGCGTTTCCCGTGTCCGGAAAAGCGACCTACAAGCCTATACTCAAATTCTGCCGTGTTAATTTTCCTGCAGTGACAATGTCTCTCCCGTATTTATTCACCCAGGTCGTCCACAATGACACGGTTAGGTTTCGTACATCTTCATGCTCGGATTGTAGTACCTCGCCGTAGCTCTGCTCATGTACCAGGTAGCAAGCAATCGTTCCAGGATATGCTACAAAATATATGTCATACGCATAACCAGTTATAGTAGCAAACAACAATGCACGACCATTGCCTGACTGCGAACGATAAATAGCCGGCCTGCCTAGCAAGCCTTCCCTATCCCTCTGTCCGAAACTGTCATGTGTGAACATGTCACGTGCAATATCCACAATGATTTGATTTGTAAGCGAATCCTCCATACGTTGAGTTTGCACTGTTACCTTTTCACTACGTGTGGGTGGTATATGAATCACTGCCGTATGATTGAATTGATGATCGTTGTGCATTGTACACAGTACGTTGTAAATTGTCGTTTTACCACCAACGTCCATCCTCCTGCTTGATTGAAGCAACTTACTTTCTTACTTACTTGTCAGAACCTTACTGATTCCTCCGTATCCAGAAATTTTTGTATTTCATTTTGCTGTTGATTTTTCATATGTTGTTGATACAGCATAACCTGGTGTACAGGATGTGATGTACTTTCCAATTGCTGCCATGTCTGCAGTAACCCTATCATATCTGTCTTTTCAGCCATTTGCTGCCACCTGTCGAACATTTTGCGTGGAGGTAGATAGGGGAAGCTACTACCAATATTTTTACGCACCAGGGGTTGCATGTTATCAATCTCGGTGGCAAAGTCCTGTTTGAAGGCGTCGGTTTTGAACGTTATGTTGTCCTCGTGTGCTAGTATACTTGCCAGCAGAACTGCATAATGACGAGCAGTCAGGGGCGTTGGATCGGACATGTACATGATGTGGAGTAATCCACATACCATCCACTGTGACATGTGTAGTCCAGCATGCACAAGTTCATGGGGCATGGTGTCCTGCAACAATTTGGCTATATCTACCATACCGAAAGTCCGCTGACCATCAACGTATGAATCCAGTATGAGTAATGCCTCGTCAATTGATGCCACACATGGGGGCAGACATGGGGGCGTATCATCATCACACTGTGTTGGTGGGCACTTCGGTTTGCATACCCGTGCACACATTGAAGTCTTTGTGGAGGGACGCAGTATTATTATCATGGTGATAGCCGCAGCTACTGCGGCTACAAAAAGGAACACCAATATTCCTGTATTTCTCATTCTTTTTTGTTACATGCATGTCCATTATTTGCACAAAATATACCTAAACCTAACCAAGGATCGGGTATTTAATGCATCCTCTTGTCGTTCAGTTCAAAGAAAAAAGTTCAAAGAAAGATGCATGTGGTAACTATAGGCACAGACATAAACAAAATGACAAAGTTGTATGAGTCTGCAGCCAAACACAACATAGCAATCAATAATTGGGGTTTTGGCCTTGAATGGAAAGGCACAGATATGACAGGCCCAGGCGGTGGTATGAAGGTAAACATACTAAAAAAACATCTGTATACTTTGAAAGGCACGGACACCATTCTCTTTACCGACGCATATGATGTTTTTTATGCGGATGACTTAAAAACCATAAGAGAACGTTACGAAAGCTTTGGTAAAAAGATTGTATTCTCTGCAGAGGCTACTTGTTGGCCGGATCCAAACATTGCAGAACAGTTCCCTGCCGTGCAAACACCTTACAGGTTTTTGAATTCGGGCACGTTTATTGCAGAAGTAGGGGAACTAAAACGTATTTTAGACGCATGCGAAGTACGAGATGACGGGGATGATCAGCTGTTTTACCAAAAAGCATATTTGGAGGGTTTGTATGACATTGTGTTGGATACAGAAGGCTACATATTCCAAACACACGACCCTAGCACACAGATCATAAATGGTCAGTTAAACAACGGTATATGTTGTCCTTGTGTTTACCACGGCAACGGCGGTGACAATGCAAAGGAAACTTTTGTAAAATTATATAACGCGATGTACAACGCAGAGACACAGCTCGTCCCGGTTACAGCACAACAAAAGGAGTGGATAAAGAGTACAAAAAATATGGTGGAAAACGCGTTGTGGCACATACACGAGGTACCATGCTTTCTGAACAACAAGGACTGTGAATACATAATTGAGTGTGCAGAATGCCACGGCGGTTGGACACACAAACGCCATCACAACTATCCCACTACAGATATTCCAATCGAACATTTGAAGGAGGTGACTTCCATGTGGCATGTGTTGCAACCACGCATCATAGATACGTGCAAGGACGTATATATGTTGGAGCAATCTGCAACTATCAGCATGTTTGACGTCTTCGTTGTGAAATACGACGTTTCCGGGCAGAGTGGCTTGGAACTACATCGTGACGTGTCTGAACTATCCTTCATTCTACTGCTCTCTCATCCGTCCAGTTTCGTCGGTGGCGGGACGCGATACGAACATTGTGACGCGGTGCACTGTGTAGATCAGGGTTCGTTACTAGTGCACTGTGGCAAAATGCGGCACTCAGGAGTTGCAATAACACAGGGTACACGGTATGTGCTTGTTGGGTTTATGAATGTTCAGTCCTGCATGATTGGACGGCTTCAGGAAGGCGAACCACCCATCCCTGAAAATGCGAGCGACAAGCGCCACCTGGACTTTTTGTGGCGTGGTTGCCCGCCACTTGACGTGCCCCGTCGTATTGCTGTCCGTATCATAAATCTACGGTTCCGACCTGAGAAACGGGAACAGATTCTGAAAGTGGTGCATCGCTTGTGTATCCCAGTAGGCGTCGAATTGGACGTGCAGGTGGTTGTAGCCGATGAGGGTGGTGGTGCCACGGCATATGTATCATGGAAAAGTACAGAGGCCGCGGAGAAAATTGGCGGATGTCGCAAACGATTCTGGTGTCGTGACGTACGCAAGGGTGAGATAGGCAATTTTGTGTCCCATCTCACAACGGTACAGGCAGTGTCGAATTGTGATTATATGCTTGTTTTGGAAGATGATGCAAATTTTCATTCGGATCTGTTGTATCGCATCGACCAGTGTCTGAAAGAGCTTTCTGTGTCTGAACCGACGTGGGATGTCATAGATCTGGGTGGCATACCCATCGACAATGGTCCCCCAATAAGCATCAGTGAGTCGCTATGTCGGAGGCAGTGCACGTATCAGACACACTGTATGTTGTATTCAAAGTCCGGGCTTCACAAGTTAGCGCACGTTGATCGCACGGTCAATGCCATACCTTGGGACGAGTTCATACCAGCAGCACGCGGAATTCATCCGCGCGAGGCGCTCAATGCGCTGTGGCCGATTGGCTTGAATGTCGTGCATACGAGCGACAGACTTTCGTGGCAGACAGCAGGATCAATCCATGATACGGAGGAGGACACATTTTTCAAGTATGCGGAAAGGAGCGTGATACTCCCCAAAATCGTAGAAGTCATGGAGGAAAGTGACATGAGGAACTGGTATATATTTCACAGACAGAGTACAGCACGGTGTAACGTTGACGATATTCGGGATCTTTGTGTGAAGGCAAACGAAAACATGTGGAATTTTCACATCTCATACGTCAGTGGGTGTTTCGATATGCAATCACTGGACTGGAACTTAACATTGGATAGATCAAAGAAATTAACCGTTGTTGTCTGTCAGGCCGAAAATGCCCAACTGCATATTCAGACTGGACAGACAAGAACGGTACAGATAAAGCCGGGCACGGTTTGTATCTTTCCTTCCTACCTGATGTTTGCTTGTGCCCGTGTCTGTTTGTTCTATGCCTTTGGCAATACATTCGTGTAACTGTGTAACGGTGTACGTCGTCCCGAACTCCGTGGTTCTTAAAATAAAACGTTATGCGACCAACCCCGAAAAGGCGTCGTGTCAGTGTGCTGCATGGGCAATCCGTGGAATCATCAGAATCATCATCATTGCGTACGACTTCGGTGTTTGTTGACGACGGACCCTTGGATAATCCCGTGGAACTCACTAGCAACGAGGTTGATGAGGTAGTTGCCATGATTCGAGATGCAAAATGTGTCACATACCATCTGGCAGGTGACTCGGTAAATCAACCAAAACGATATGGCATACGCCTGAAGGAAAACAGCACGCTGACTGGTTTGGTTCAGAAGCACGCAGGTTTCGATGGTGTGCAGATGGACAATTGGCTTGCACTCGCCGTTGCAGCCATAGGGGAGCAAACTGATGGCGAGAAAGGAGACATAGGTCCTAAGGGTGAGAAAGGTGTCCAGGGTGAAAAGGGGGACCGGTCAACCGTCCAAGGTCCTAAGGGCGAAAAAGGACACCCGTCAACGGTCCAAGGTACCAAGGGCGAAAAAGGGGACCCGTCAACGGTCCAAGGTACCAAGGGCGAAAAAGGGGACCCGTCAACGGTCCAAGGTACCAAGGGCGAAAAAGGGGACCCGTCAACGGTCCAAGGTACCAAGGGCGAAAAAGGGGACCCGTCAACGGTCCAAGGTACCAAGGGCGAAAAAGGAGACCCGTCAACCGTCCAAGGTACCAGGGGCGAAAAAGGTACCAAGGGCGAAAAAGGGGACCCGTCAACAGTCCAAGGTACCAAAGGCGAAAAAGGAGACGCGTCAACGGTCCAAGGTATCAAGGGCGCTGATGGTGCAAAAGGGGCCACTGGCCCACCCGGCCAACAAGGGCCTGAGGGTGACAAGGGTGCAAATGGGGCACAGGGTCCCAAAGGCGACAGGGGTGATCCCGGGCCCGGGCCCGGCCAGAATCCAGTGATCAAAACAGTCAAACTAGATCAAACATCGCACCCTGGGACCGACGGATCTGAAGGGTATGGTTATTATGTCGCAAATGATAATGTTGTCCGGATATCAAAATATCTCGGACAGGTTGCCTTCTATGGCAGGATGGGCTTGAATGGTTTTGTCGAAGATGATCGATTTTGGAATACTGCAGTGAACAACAACTTTACCGGACAGCATCGCACGTACATCCATAACATCCCATACTCGGATGCGACGAATTTCCAAGGCCTTATCGTCAGCGCAGCCCACAACACATATATTCGCATGTCAAGGGGTGTTGTGCGGGGCTGTGAGGCAATCACAATTAACGAATCGCTACCGGTTGTGTCTCTGAGCACAAAGGCCAATGACAAGGCATGCTTCGGCGTCATTTCTGATGCAGAGGAGGAGACGGACGGTGGTCGCAAGGACGGCACGGGCTTTGTGACCGTGTCACCGAAGGAGTTGGGTGATATAAGGGTGTACATCAATTCAGTAGGCGAGGGTGCAGTATGGGTGCTCAACACCAACGGCCCTCTGCAGTCTGGTGATTATATCACTACCAGTGGTATCGTGCCAGGGTACGGTCAACGTCAAAGCGACGATGTACTACATAACCACACGGTGGCCAAGATCACAATGGATTGTGACTTCCATCCAAATTTGATTCCGGTACAGCGTATTGTCACCAGGATGGCTACCGTGACTGACTATGTGATGACACATTATTACGATGTGACTAGGATGGTTTACGAAACTCTGGCACCGGACGACCGACGGATTGTGATTGGGCCAGATCAGGTTGAACAATATCAACGTATATCCAGGACCTGGTTCACAAACCCAGGGGACGACGGCCGGGTGGCCACGAGCCGGGAACGGCCGGTGAACGTGTTGGACAGTTATGGCCAGATCCAATGGGAAGATGTGCCAGATCAGTTTGAGTATCCTTACCAGATAAGGTATTTGGATGCAACTGGTACACCAGTGCACACAGCCGAAGCCGCGGCATACGTGGCGGCCTTTGTTGGATGTACCTACCATTGTGGTTAGGACTTCCATGGTTCCATGGTGGTTCCATGGTGGTTCCATGGAACACCAATGGAACACCAACATGAGACGAAAAACAACAGAGAACAACACAAGATAAACAATGCACCTCCTGAACCACGAAACCGATTTTACAAGAAGGAAGGGTTAGGGTTAGGGTTATGTCCAAGCCAAGGATCTGGATCTGCTGGGGGCAATGGGTATCGAAGTCGTCATTGGTCATTGGCAAACTCTGCATGACCAGGCATATGAAACCGAATCCAAAACTATATGACTAGAGCAGCGTCGATAAAACATTTGGGGACAGTCAGACCTGATGGACCTGAACCTGACTGGTTATGGCAATGGGCGGTCGTGGAGCCAGGGAGGTATACTAAAACGGCAACGGCACCGGGGGGGCAGGGTCAGGGGGTAACTCTCCGTTTTTTCCATGTACACCAAAATACCAATGATCGTTAAACTTCTTCATCGCAATGGGTTCACCTTGATGTCGTGCGTGCACCACAGCCTTTTGCACGCCATTCCATCCACTTCTTGGCATTTGCATGGTCGCCCCGAGGTCTTGTAGGCTCAACCACGCATTCCTCTCCTTGAGAACCTCCCTGAGACGTTGCACAAACTCATCATTGGCCTTCAAACGAACATCAATGTCGCTTTGCATACGCGTGCTGATACTCCCATACGTCGTCTCATCCAATATCACTACATAGTCCCGCATCCTCGCATCATCTATTTTCACACGCATTATACCCAATTTGTCACTTGCCTTGATCCACGCCTTAACACTCCGATTGGCAAGCATGGGTGTGGGCAAACCCATCTTCATTGTGAAGGTAAGGAACCCACAGTTTGAGAACAGTTCATAATCGTACTCGCCATCAATAAACCTACGTTGCAGGATATTCATGAACTTTGACAAGGGCATAATCGCATTCCGTGGATCCACGGACAGGATCAGTTTTATGAAGGTTGCCTCTAATTTTGCGTGTGCACAGTCCTCTACTTTCAGCCCAACCTTATCATCAGCGACCACAAAACCGGGATGGGATTCGAGCCACCTCCTGAGTTTTTTCTCATGCATGGTTTGCATGGTTAGCAGGCCGCAATTCTGGAAAACGCTACGGTTATCCCGTGATTTTGGGCCGTTGAGGACAGCGTTGATCAGCGCAGTGATTGGTATCGGGTTTCCTGTCGGCAGCCCCTTTTCGAAGTTGTAAGCCCGGATCACGTCCTGGACTACCACCTCTAGCGTGTAGACGTGACAATCATCCGATAACATCCTTTTTGGTTTTATTTATAAATCTCAATCGTCGCTACGAAAGGTTTGTATGTATGTATCACGATATGTACGATATGTACGTGCGCAACGCCACTTGTCCACTTTGTCGATTGGACTGCCGATTGGATCGCCGGTTCTCCAGTTCCAGTTCCACAGTGGACTGTGACATCCACGCGTGCTCACACTGCTTTTGTTGGTAAAGGTAGTTGTGGTCCGCAAAAGCGATGGAAGGAAACGGAAACTGGAGGCGGCAGTGACCGGTGCCAGTACGGACGACTGGGCCACACATGTCAGCTCGGAAACGGTTAGGGTCAGGGTTCACAAATCTGACAGCCCATGGTACAGAGCGGCCATCAAACATATTGACTTCTGAACATCCAAGCATGTCGAATGTTTGGAATGAAACGGATTATGATTCCGACTCAGATTTTGTGGACAGCAATGGGCCACTTCCAAACATCCTACCCACAGTATGGCAGAGCACAAACAGAACGTTGTCATTGTCTCTGATTCAGATTAGATTGTGAAATGTCATTCCACAGTTGCCTTCACGAACCACCAGGCACCTTCACGAAGGAGCTGGGAGAAACGCTCAAACCCATCGGCAGCACATGGCTCCGTCTTCACAATTTACGCATTCTCGCCGGCGGCACATCGGTCACACAAAGTTCGAATCTTGGACTTTTCAAATCCAGGACTTCGTACACACGTTTATAAAGAATTGTGCGCAGGAACGCTCGTGCTGACCGTACTTCAGCGTCAGCAGAATGATTGGCCCCAACCCGGTTAACTTTCAGTCCCCGTGGACGAGCTCTGTCTGTGACTGGATGAGCAGCATTATCCACCACTATGTTCGCACTATATGCTATAAAATATATATAGCCATAAAATAAAATGCAGAACAACAGCAGACCACGACGAGAGAGAAATGTGTTTGCGGATGCAATACGTCATAGGCATCCTACCCAGGTCTTTGTTCGAATATTGGTCAACCTTCTTCACGAGTTTTTCGATTTAGCATACCAGATACCAGATCGCACGAAGAAGGTCACGTCGGAGACTACACTATCATTCACACCATTGTGGATTGGGGGGAAGACACCAAAATTGTACAATATGACCGACGACGATGGCGCACCAAAGACGCCAGAGGCACGCCAAAGACAACTTGAACGCATGTGCATGGATGCCTTGCACAACAGCGGGGGATACACTCGATATATGGAGATCGTGGTGATATATAATTTTACCAATCAATACCAATCAAATACAAATTACAACCAACATTACCAATACGTTCAGAGGTTACGTCGAATGTACGACGATTCTAAAGGTGCAACATTGATATTTGAGAGGATATGGGAAACCGGTTTTGCAACTTTGGAATATGGCAATTTGTATACCCCTTGCCCATTGCGGGCACTTGTTGGAGTTGGTGAGTTGAACGACGACGGGTTGGCGAGTTGGCGAGTTGATGTTCCCCAAGAGCTATCCCATGTTATGGCAACATTGAAACTCTGGAGTGGACCGCTGACTTCGATAATCCCCCCCATTGCCTACAGACCGCCTGCACTATGTGACTGGTACTGGTCTGTACTGATGTCCTTCGTTTCCGTTGTCCGCAAGACCCTACCAGCCAAATGCCCAAGTGACCCAAATGACCGAAGCGTATCTGTCAGGATGCTTCTGCAGCAGCAAGGCAAATATTACGACAACCACGACAACAAACAGGAACGGACCATACAAATTGATATAGCTATGGATCCTTCGGAGGATGAGATTTTTTACGAGCAACACTCAATCAAACGTGGACGTGTGGATGATCATCCTAACTTGTGGACTGATCTGAATGATCTGGATTGGGTCCACAGATGGAGTATGGAGTATTCTGGGTTGAGAGATGAGAACCGTGAAAATGAATACTTGATGTTTGTATGCGACACCATGGAAATGGTTCACCGGAGCGGGGTATGGAGAGGAGATTGGGATGAGGAGATCCGGCGCATCGTTTTGGCACTCCAGATTGAAGGGTTGTGCAATGAAGACCGCGTGCATTACTACAACAAGGCATACAACATGATGCAAAAGGTATCAATTGACTATGTTGTTGGTTCGCACCGCAAGCGAGAAGACAATTCCATGATGATATTTATGGACAGGATAGGACAGGAGGATGAAGAAAGAAAATTCGCAGTGATGATGGATGATATTCGATGGGATGAAGACCAGGGATGAAACCACCATCACAATCACCACATTTTATACCTGATCGTGCAAGGCTGTGTGACAAGAATCGTGCAGGGTTCCATCAAAAAAACACTGGAATTGGAATAGAGAAAACAACAAGATGAAGAACACGGCGACGGTGTTGCGGCTGCTCTACTACGTCAACAAGACCGACAACGGTGGCACCAGAGGGGTCTCGATCGCCCGCAGACTGAACCAGCAGATCCGGTACATCCAGGCGGAGCTATTCGACGCAAACGGGTGTTTCAGCATAGAGAAATCAGGCACGGGTGCTTGGAGTATCCGATACAAGGAGAACGGAAACGTGATCTACGAGACAGACGACATCGACCAGTACCTCCAGGATGGACATCGCAGACCGATGTTCCTGAAAAACTGTGGTGGGTTCCTGAACATAACGTGCGCGCGCCGCTTCACCGAAAACTTCTGCGTGCACGCATTACTGAATAGCATGGGCATCGACAGGCATTCAACGGGAGTGAACATCGTGACCTTTGGCCAGTCCATGGTGTCCCTGATTTTTACACCTACGGGCCCTCCGGGCAACAGCGTCGTCTCCCGACAGCGATCGGGCGACGATGAAGACACGGCCACACGAAAACGACCAAGACACCACAGCGACCACCACCACCACCACCACTGACCACACACGGCATGGGTGGCCAGTAGGGCTGATATCAAGCACCAGCACTGGAGCCGTATCATCCTGGACAAGCCGCATCAGCTACAGCACGAAGGACCACACGCACATCATCCTGGGCAGCGGCAGGCAAGGACAGCAGGCGCTGAAGACAGGCATCTTCCAGCTTAATTTTCGATACCATGGCTTTTTCTTTCAACGCAACGTGGGTTTGTCGGATTGTTCAGGTTCACCTGACACAACAACTGTTCATCCGTGCAGAGGATTGCACCAGAAATAAATAAATAAAACCTCAAATGTCAAAACCTCATCAAACACACCCACTGTTGTGGTGTCTGTATTCTGTGGACGCATTTTCTACATCGGTAAATGCTGCATTGAATCGAATCATTGGAGCCGCAATGAACGCAGTTGGACCCAACAGCGCAGTGCACAAGGTGAGAGCATGCTCTATAGATAGATCCGTCGATCTGGCTTCAGGTCACGGTAGCCATTGGCGGTGGCATCCAATTCAGTGGTCAAATAAGCATGAATTGCTAGCCTACGATTGCATTGAAATTCATATTATAAGTCCGGATGATGATGATGATGATGGAGATACCGACGTGGTCATTCAGCTCGAGGAGTCTGAGGATGGTAGTATTTGCTGCTTAGATTTGGCGGGAGACGAAGTCCTATCCGTTGCACCCAACACCGATCCCCAAAAAATCCGGGCAAGGCTCCGCCACAAACTGGCAAAAAAGATATCACCACACGCGAATTTGCACCTCATCAATGAGCGCGGCG
Organism: Eutreptiella sp. 'Long Island Sound 2002'; assembly: GCA_964036045.1. NCBI lineage: Eukaryota > Euglenozoa > Euglenophyceae > Eutreptiales > Eutreptiaceae > Eutreptiella > Eutreptiella sp. 'Long Island Sound 2002'. Next base: position 120,994,631 of record OZ038383.1, on the reverse strand, counting down.
AACTACTACCAGAAGAAAGCAATGAGGAGCGCATCACAAACGTGATGCAATCGGCGTTACAGGCAGAGAATGCTATGGCAGATGACGGGAACATGCGATATGAATTCCGTCTGCACCCACTTAGACCGATCAACATTTATAGTAAGAGGGTCACACGTCGTCAACCTCCCCCGAGGTGGCCGAATCAGCTCGAAACTGTAATCAGCCTGCATTACCGGTTTGACCGATCGCTAATGAACCCAGATGAACTTTGAATTTTGTTGTGTAGACACGAAGAAAGCAGTTTTGTTATTCGCTTGGTGGTTACACAGGTGATAAAAAAGGTCGATGTCTTGGTGTTATCATTTGGCAACACTCATCGCCGTAGTGACAACAACAACAACAGTAATACACAACAGGTGTGTTTTCATTCACGGGTGGGGCCAGACCAGACAAACCAATTACTGGGGGTCTGTGGCACATTGGGTAGAACCACTGTGTCGCAACAGTACATTTCTCTGGATGGATACCGTCAACAACGGATGGATGGACACCAGGCTTCACAATGCCGTGGCAAGCGCAGTACATGGACAGGGCAGCTGCCTTGTTTTCACACATTCCATGGGGGGGCTGGTGTTTGCCGAGGCAGTCAGACGCCACATCATTGACAATCCCCTCACGCGGTGGAGGGTTGCAGCTGGTACGCCGTGGTATGGGTCCCCGCTCGCGACGGCAGCGAGACGCATCTGTGAATCTGACAATGATCCACGACGTCTACTTCTGCGAGATGTTGGACAGTGTGACACACAGCACGGACAGGTACCCCGCGCATTGCTGCAGTTAACCGACACAACGTCGCTCAAAGTGTTGCGCGACTGGATGCTGTCCAATGGAACAACGGGACCGGATGTAACTCTATGTGGCAACAACCCATGGGGCTTCAGTGATTGGTTTGGGTTGCAGTACAGTGCGATAAAGGACCTTTTTGGTGTGAACCATGAATTGACCACACAACACGACGGTGTTGTGCCACTTAAAGACTGTACCTGGACATCATCATACAAGCAAGCAAACAAGCAATACAAGTTGAGTCGCAACCATGCAGATTTATCGTGTGGAACACACGACGACACAGTGTGTACATTGTATGGCCTCATCGATTGATTTGGGAACTTTTGGCTGCGTACCTCCTTCTGTTCTGCATGATCGTGGTACCGTTTACTGCTGACCCTCCCATTTCTCTAAAAAACATGCAATGACCAGTACACTACACCGCTCCCATAGTTTGGAGGTTAGAACATTGGTCCTATGAGCCAAAGATACGGGATCAACACCCGTTGGGAGCATTCAGACCTTTGATTTTCATTTGACACTGTACGCATGCACGGTTCTCCTTGATTCTTTCAACCCGCAAGGCCTCGTTCTCATCCTCGATCCACTTCTGTCGCTTGCGGTCTTCCTCTTCAGCTTCATTCCGTCGCTTGCGGTCTTGCTTGTCCTCTTCCTTTCATTCTTGCTGCCTTCTGCGATCTGCTTCCTGTCGTTGAGACTCCCTCTGCCAGCTTTCTTGTTTTATTTGCTCGGTGTCCCTTAGCTGCTGGAGGTAACCTTGCTGCTCGTCCCGCAGCTGTCTCATCACAGCAACTTGCCCTTCAGTCACGACCACCATCTGCGAAGCACGGAGGGTGGGGCTCGGAAATATGGGTCACAGATAAGCACCAAGTATACCATACCTCACTGGCTGCTGATGTTTCGGTCCCATGGGTGGTTCGCTGCACTGTGTGCTGAGCTCCAAAAGAGGGGGCTCCAGCCGCGATGCCCGCCGCCATGGTCTTTGTCACGTCGAGGGTCTGTTTCTCGGCATTGTAGAAGAACTGCTCAACGACTCGCCGCGTAGTTGTAGCTACAAACTCCTGGTCACCAATCGCCTCAACAACCCTGTTTGCGGCCAGGGCCTTGGCATTCGGATCTGCACGGTCAAGTACCATGCACAGAAAGTGATGGCCAGAACCAATGGCCGTAGAAAGATATCCTTGATTAGTGACCAGCGGGAAGCGCTGTCAGTGTGGAAAGGGTTCAATCTCGGAAATTTCAGCACTGGACACGGGAAACGCTGTCAGTTCGGAAAGGGTTCAATCTGGGAAATTTCAACACTGGACACGGGAAACGCTGTCAGTTCGGAAAGGGTTCAATCTGGGAAATTTCAACACTGGACACGGGAAACGCTGTCAGTTCGGAAAGGGTTCAATCTGGAAAATTTCATCATTGGGCATTGGCAATGCAGTCCGGGTGTGTGCATTTACGTTTCCGCCTGCCATGCCTCCCATATTGTGGATGCTTTTCGTACTTCTTCTTTCCTGTGACCGTATCAGAACACGGAACGGAAGACCAACGCATCCTGGGCAAGCTCCTTCATATATGTTCTCTTCCAGTTGGCATCCCCGCGTACTTGCGCATCACGTCCAATTGATTTGCTCGTTTGTCTCGCCACTGCTGTGGTGTGTGCACCGACTATATGACATTGCGGATGACGAGGAGGCATGCATAGATCAGATGTACTAATTCGTCGCATAGCCCGTTCAACCTGTCCTTGTGTATGTATGTATCCCCAATGGCACTCAATTTAATTTGCAAGGGCAGTTCATTCTCGGACTCATTCTGTGGCAGGTTAATTACTACTACTACTACTTACTTACTACTAACTACTACTTACTACAGGCGTGACGTGACCTGACGTGACGTTACGTCACGTCGCGTCACGTTCGAGCAGTCCCCTGCTGATTAAGAAAAAAACGAGTCTTTGACTGACAGGGATGGGTCATTTTGATTCTGGTATGTCATTTCAATACCGCAATCTGACGCGCCACGATTTTCCAGAGCTCCGTGCATTACAACGGCGGTTGTTCCCTGTCAATTATAACACGGAGTTTTATGAGAGTCTTTTATCGATTGATGTGATCTCCATTTTGGCTTTTCACAATGACAAAATGGTCGGTGTTGCAACCGGGAGGGTCAGACCTTGCAAATCTCGCCCGAACAAATACCACGGTTACATCATCACACTGGGTGTGGATGCTGACTACCGCAGGCATGGATTGGGCTCCGTATTATTGTCAAAGCTTCAACAAAATTTTGAAACGAGGGATTGTGAGTACGTGTATCTGCACTGCAGCACAGATAATGACACGGCACTTGCATTCTACGCAAACCAGGGGTACAGAGTTGTGCGACGCCTGCCCGGGTATTATATTATCAACCACACCGTGCACGACGCATATGTTGTCAGGAAGGAACTACCACCATCACTTTGGAGGGTGTTGTATTGTCCATTAAAGGAACGGTTGTAACCACGCAAACATACATAAAAAAATGCCCGATTGTGTGACTACCCTGCCTTGTTGTTGTGGTTGGCGACTGCTGTCCACTTTCTGTGGCTGTGCCTTTTCCTGTGGTTCTGATTAAGAAATTGACTGACAGGATTGGCGATGCACTCCGATTTCCAGCGTTCCCGGTTCCCGGTGGGCCCCGCCAAGTGTCAGGACAACAAATGCCAAATCCCCTCCGGGACCTGACGTCACGTCACGTCACGTCACGTCAGGTTACCGTGACATTTGTCACGGGACAGAATCAACAACCATATGCATGCTCTATGACAGCCACAGAAAGTGGACAGCAGAATTTGACAGATGGATGCGCAGCAGAACTGGGAACTGATGCTGAAACCAATGCCATCATCAGAAAATTCAGAGAATGGATTTTCGCCAACAATTCTCAGACGCTCATATGGGGAATCCGGGTTAGGGTTAGGGTTAGGGCGCATTGTCAGTCGGGTAATGGGCGTAATCCTGACCGGCAATGAGTGACCATGGAATGGAACGGGTTTCAGTGGATTGGGCAGCCACATGTTCCTGGTTCTAATGCATCAAGTTTTGTATTCCCGAGCCGTCCACCCAAATATGGCCACCTTCTGCACCAAAAACCATGACATCATTGATACCGTCGCCTGGTGTTGTATCCGTACTTGAGGGTTGGACATGCACTGCTGGCGTATGTGATTCTCCGGGTACCCAATGCCCTATCTTCGAAAAAAAATCAATGCCATCAGCCTTTGTCAGCCTCTGCACAGTGAGGTATTTGAGGTATCCTGCCGTGTTGAATGCCGTGCAATCAGGATTTGGGCGGCAACGCCGTTGTAGCTCAAGCACATTGCCGGCAAACTGTGGTAGGTGTTCAATGTCGTTGCCAACATGGTCGGTATTCGGATAGTGGTGCCAAGCTCCCACATCATCCGATGCAACGGCATCGGGGACCAAATAAGCTACCGATTCAGGGGACGGTCGCTCATAGGCGGTGGGCGCAGCTGTGGGTGGGGATGCATGTTCAACCACGTCGTTGTCCAAACGTCGTTGCTTCAGAAATTCTGGCATGGAGGGTAATGAACCATGTCGCACGTAATAGTAGCTGAGGGCACCAATGGCCAGGAGTAGCACAATGATGCCCACCTTCTCACTCATCCTTTTTGTATTTTCTTTTTGTGATTTTTCATATGATGGTGATGGTGTATAGATAGAAGATGCTACAGAAGAAGAAGAGAGGAAAGTAGAGTAGTATATGTGTGAGCAGGGCAGTACCGTTTTATCTGACAGGGCATGCTATAGTTGGTGTGTGTCTCACCCCATTGCGTGCGAACCACTGCTTGAGCGTGAATGTCCGATTGCATATTACAGGCCAACCTCTTTTTCCAGAAAGCTGTGCCCGTGTTTTTATGCCGCTGAGGTTTATCACAAGCATGCACAACAAGTTGCTGACAGCACAGGACGGTCGATTCAGCATGTCCCGGCGGATCGTCCCCATTGCGTGTACCCAAAATGTGCAACCGCACTGATACAGCGCAGTGCTGGTGCGTGTGATGACTACGTGCAGCAGGAATGTATCCAGAATGTTCAGAACGATGCATCAGCTGAATGCTATATAAACGGTGAACGTCGCAACAAGCACAACTCCCCAAATCACCGTTCATCAACCCCACATCCTGTGTCGATGCTGCTGCCTATAGGTGCCGTGCTCGTGGCTCTCCTCGCCATCCTGTAACTGACCATGCCAAGGACCTGAACCTGAGAATGCAGCAGCAGCCACGGAACCTCATCAAACTCATCACCCAGTGGCAAGGGCGTGCGTTCCGTGCTGCCATGAACATCGCATTCATGGTACCCTCTGACGGCCACCACGGCCAATATCCATCTGAGCCGTGCATCAACACCACCCAGCAACATGAAACAACAAACAGGTGCAGCTCACCTGTCCCTTCTTTTCCGTTGTCCGTACAATGAATCAATGTTGGTGTCACGAACTTAAAGGCCATACAGCAGTCCTGTCACCTGAAAATGGAGCAAAATTGACAGATGTTGGGGCAGATGGGTAATATTGCTGAGTTCATGGGCGGTCCACTGCCAGGTGCTCGTGTACAATCAGCCACATATCCTGGCATAGCGTGGATTACAGCATTACAGGGATTGCAGTGACGTTTGAATTCCCGTCTTTCCCAGAAGATAAGAGAAGGCTGACCGGCAAATCCTTCTGGTGGTCTCCAGTCTCACTGCATTCTCTGCAGAAGAATGAGTTCAATCAATGGTATATCATGTTACATAATTCAGTGTCAAGTGAAAGGGTGCAGTGGTTGTTGCAACAGTTGATTCAAGTGTTGCGGGACACTGTTCCTGCAGACAGATGGCGTGGCTTCCAGTTCATCCCGAAAAATGTAGAGTTGGTGGAGGGGCCAGTTACACCATGGGGCCAGATGCCATCCCAAATCGAGTGTCACTTGCAATACAAGTGATAAGGATAGGCAAGGGCCGATGACAGAAAGGCCCCTGAAGTCCCCTGAAAACGGGCCCCGTTCCAACAGACCAAGTTCAAACCAGATTGAACCCTGTAGGTACTTTACCCAGCCCGGTGTGATACAATCCGCTTCTGCCGTCTTACACCAGACCCGTATCTCCAGCACCTGTGATGGGCGAGTTCCAGAAACCGTAGATGGTCAGGAGGATACGCGCCAGTGGTGTATAGACAACGAAGCATTGTCTGTACAACGTCCCGCATGTTATCCATCAGTACGCTCTATATTATCATCATCTAGGCCAGGATCTTGCATATGGAACCAGTCGTGCACAAGATATGTGACATTTCGACGATATCCTCGTGCCCAGTGTATATACTGGCTACATCTTCATACACATGGGGATAACCCCTATAATTCATGTATCTAGTGTAACTCAGGCCATTACGGCACGCTCCAAACAACACCACAAAACGCCTCAAACCCCTCCTGGGGTCGAAAAGTGAGACTTGAGTCATATCTCAGATTATAGTGTCCCAGACTCCCAGACCGAGATGAGGATGTTGTGACACCATCAGATGTTCTGGTATGCCATCTTGTGCCACGGCTGGATTCCTCTGTATCCAGTCACGTACGTAACCTACAAGTGTGCGCCTAGGAGGTGCCTGCGGATGCAAATTAAAAATTATTTTTGCATACCCAGGGGACATCTCATATATGAATTGGAAATCCAGGACTGTGTTGTAATTGGAGAATGTGTGGTGCATTCGGGGAATAAATTGGGTTCTCATCACGTATTTCCACGGCCATTCACCGCCATGTCGGTCGTCTGGAATTTCATCAATATTGTTCTCCCAGTGTTCCCAGTCCATCATCCACTTAGACCACCATGCACCAGGGTATGATGGTCTAACGATGAATGCGGCTGGTTCTTGATGGCTGAAGCATTGTTGCAATGCCTTCGAAATAATTTGTATTGCCGTTGTTAAGTCCTCCTGCTCCTCTTCCTCATCCAACCCCGTGATAACACCTGTTGTCACCTGTTGTTGGATGGACAACGGGTAGTACGGATCCTCGTCTGACACCTGGATACCATTGACTACCATTGGCCATATGTCATCAATCACTGTCAGCATGGTGGTTAGTAGTTTGGCTGCTTCATCCTCATACATAGTTCGGTTTTATTAATAGATCCAAACTGCGATCCGGTTGCATTGAGGGAAGGATGCAAAACCATGCAGCCTGGTGGCACAGAGGAGCTGGGAGAAACGCTCAAACCCATCGGCGGCACCGCCCCGACCTGAAAGTAGCATCTCAGGTCCGTGTTCATGCGTTCACAATCACACCGTGTTGCAAAAGAAACATGGCCGCGGAGTATCTATTCTTGAATCCTTGAACCCGATATGGTTCACATTTGCACATTCCGTGCCGTGCATCAACACCACCCAGAACAAACAGAAGCAGATCTGGAAACAATGCACGACAACAAACAACAGCAACATGAAACAAACAACAGCGCACACTGTCACTCAAAGGCCTGATACAGCAGTCCTGTCACCTGAATGAAAATGGAGGAAAATTGACAGATGTTGGGGCAGATGTACTGGGTAATATTGCTGAGTTCATGGGCGGTCCACTGCCAGGTGCTCGTGTACAATCAGCCACATATCCTCTTGCGTCCTGTCTGACAAAAGAAGGAGACACCATTCAGGGTTGTAAATATGTACGTGATTCAATGCAGATTATACACTCAGCAATATTCGATTTTGTCCAGGCACAGGCGAGCGTGGATTACAGCATTACAGGGATTGCAGTGACGTTCGAATTCCCGTCTTTGCCAGAAGACCCTGACCCTGACCCTGACCAGAAGACCCTGACCGGCAAATCCTTCTGGTGGTCTCCAGTCTCACTGCATTCTCTGCAGAAGAATGAGTTCAATCAATGGTATATGGCGGACCATCCACGGGACGAAATAAGGGCCAAAATTAACGAATTGGACGATGCTTTTTGGCTCGAAAATGACCTCGCTTTCGCGATCATGTTACATAATTCAGTGTCAACTGAAAGGGTGCAGTGGTTGTTGCAACAGTTGATTCAAGTGTTGCGGGACACTGTTCCTGCAGACAGATGGCGTGGCTTCCAGTTCATCCCGAAAAATGTAGAGTTGGTGGAGGGGCCAGTTACACCATGGGGCCAGATGCCATCCCAAATCGAGTGTCGCTTGCAATACAAGTATGATAAGGATAGGCAAGGGCCGATGACAGAAAAGGGATTTCCCCTGGACCACACATAACATAAAGACTAAAGAACAGAATGAGGAGCGCCGAATGTGATGCAAGGTCCGGTTGAAGGCCTCACCTGCATGCGATTGGCACTGATCCTCTTCCCGCCTGTGTCGACGAGGAGCAGTCTGCGATTTGTTTGTGTTGTTTATGTGCTGGTTAGTTGTGCCGGTGGCAGCATCAAGTATGCACTTCGCCTGCTGTGTGACACCACCCAGGCTCAATATTGTACCCCCATTGTTGACATCGATGTTCTGTATTCGTGTATTCGTGCGTTGCCTGCCACCCTCGTTGGGACATTGTTGACGCCATGGTGCAATCCTCTGCACAGATGAACAGTCAAATACGAAAAGCTCTGAGAAGGGGGGAGTGTTGATGGGACTTCGCATGGTGTCAGGTGAACCTGAACAATCCGACGGTGCGAACCCACATTACGTTGAAAGAAAAAGCCATGGTATCGAAAATTGAGCTGGAAGATACAATCATCCCCAACCTGCAAGCACTGGTGGACAGTGCAAAATCGAATGTGAACGAGGCAGTGGTGCTGATATGCTCCCATCCAAATCGTTGCATCATCCTGATCGGGGAAACGCACTGGACAACAGGACGGCCAATTCCTAAGAATGGGCGTGACATGCTCGATTGCCCAGATATCAGGTATACACTGGAGGCTTTACACCAATTGGACCCACAAGCACGGATCCTGGTTGAATACAGTGTATCGAACACAGGCCCCGTTACTGAACAGTGTGTTCTTGCTGACATCCTGGACTACGAAAAGCGGGTGGAGAGGTTTGACGTACGTAATCCGGATGCATCTATGCAACTCCACACAGCACAAACACCAGAACAGTACATCTATGCGTTGAACTTGGCACATGAGAAACATCACGGTTTATGTCTCACATACCCTGATGTTACACTATTGCTCGCCCGCGCCCTGCACATGGCATACACACTGAGAGAGAGTGGCAATATGACAATGTCAATGGCAATGCTAAATATGGATGAAATTCTCCGTACAAACCCATCGCCCGGAGCCCAAACGCCCGCCATATACATGGATCAGCTTAAGGCAACCATGGAATACACAGAGAAATTGCAGGAAATGAAAAATTACGCCTGGGAATTCTGGATAGCGGTACAGAACAAAGCTGTAATCGAAGAGTTGACCAAATACGATACTTCGGTAGTGTACTACGGAGGACGGAAGCATGTGAATATGATTGCAAATGACCTGGTACATCACCGTACACTGTTATCGTGTAAAAAGGTGTATCACATAACGCGCACGGCAAATACAATCTTGTAGTAGTATGACAGAACATGACGGATGACAGAACAGAACAGAACAGAACCATTGAAACTACCGTTGAAACTGACAACGATAATACAAGAGGAACACAGGTATGGTTGTTGCCCTAACAAAACAAACTAATCCTCGTCCCCCCACAGCAATAGAAGGACAACCACCAAAGCTATGGCGGCAGCTGGTAGCATAAAATCAGGAGGACTGCGACGAGGATCAGTCTGCGATTTGTTTGTGTTTATGTGCTGGTTAGTGCCGGTGGCAGCATCAAGTATGCACTTCGCCTGCTGTGTGACACCACCCAGGCTCAATATTGTACCCCCATTGTTGACATCGATGTTCTGGACACAGTACTGCTGTATTGTATTTGGACATTGTATTGGGTTACCGGAGTGAGCAACTCCAGATGCTGCACAGGCAGGATATACGCAGTGTGGCTGTGGTGATATTGGGGGTGGCGTGAAATTCGTACCCGCAGCAGCTTTGCGTAATTCCTCCTGTATGCGCATAGCTCGCTCTTGATAAAAGTCAGTGGACTGGAAGCATGCACACAACACATCGTGGTTGTTTGATGGAATCCGGCAGAGATACACAAGGCGGGATCGACACGCATCTGGTTGACTCACACACCACCTGCGACAACGCTCGTCATCAAACACGCGATTTCCATTTGCACAGTATTTTTCCCGATACCTGTTTTCCAGATAGTCAGGATTGCCTGTTGTGTTTGACAGCCATTGGACGCAGGCATCTGACCATGGGTCCGCATCACATTGTGCCATACCAATACCCCACCCTCAATCAATTCTTTACTACTTTAATTAACGTTTGGCGCCTTTTTCTTGTGAGTAGGTAACCTACCTGCTCTCTATCTCTCTCTCTCCCTTTCTCACAACGGCGAAACAGTTTGAGTACCATATACTGATGCCCACGTCACCCTAACCTAACGTAACCTACCCTAAATATGGATCTGCAGATGTTAATATGGGGCAGATCGGGAACCTTTCGGGCTTTTCCAGTGATTTCTCATCTGATGAAGGAAATTAATAAATCTGAAGGCTATTTTACAGCAATGCTCGCTTGGGCACTGCTCCCCTTCACCACAATTAGTTGGGTGTGTCAATAGTAGGCCCTCCTGGAGCGCAGCTATGTTCGGAAATCTTTTTGTATAGATGTTTAATACCTCCGGCGGCCACGTTTTCTCTTTCTCCAAATCAAACTCATGACCATTGTTCTGGAATTCTGTCTCTATAGCCAATAGCTTCTCCCAAAGATTTCGGAATTTTTCCTGACGGTTCGGATCATTTATACGCTCATTTATACAATACCGACCCTTGTTCGGACATTGTTGACGCCAGCTCAGCCCGCTGGGCTCAGCCCTGGTGCCGCTACTGGAGGCGCCACTGGGCTCAGCTCTGGTGCCGCTACTGGAGGCGCCACTGGGCTGAGCTCTGGTGCCGCTACTGGAGGCGCCACTGGGCTGAGCTCTGGTGCCGCTACTGGAGGCGCCACTGGGCTGAGCTCTGGTGCCGCTACTGGAGGCGCCACTGGGCTGAGCTCTGGTGCCGCTACTGGAGGCGCCACTGGGCTGAGCTCTGGTGCCGCTACTGGAGGCGCCACTGGGCTCAGCTGGTTCTGCATCCAAGGACCATTCTTGGTCACCCTTGGACCACAATCTTGAGATTGCTAACATTTGGCTTTGCTGTACGATCGTGTTGAGTATGGATTGGAGGTAGTCTGCCCAATGTTGCCCACCTGGACGGAAATGGCTATGGCAATTACCAAGCAATAATACATTAATCCTGCGTGCCGCACTCAAAACGAATACAGATATGCATTGTTCATGTCTGGCCACATGGAAAATGATGTTTTTCGACCCCAATTTCACAAATTCGGTATTCATTGTTAAAATATCGTGAGATGGTAGCTTATCAGCTCTTTGAACGATATCTGCCAGGACATCATGAATATCCAGCAGCAATGCTACATCCTTCTCACTATGATGTGCATGTGTTTCGAAGTGGGTCGAACCATCATCGTCCAAAATTAGCGTGCCTGCCTGCCTGCTTTCGTATGAAGATGTCAGAAACCGGACCGAAACCTGCATTGCGCCCACCTTTATTTATGTAGGGGTATGTATGTATTTCGATTGGCCGTTGGCCGTTGTGCGAAGGGATATTGCAGCCACTGAAGGGCAGCCACTGATTCACGTCACGGACCACACCACGACCATCATACATGTGGTAACCATGTGGTATAGGTAACCTGCCACTTTAATAAAAACCGTCACATCTACCACATGTCCGTGCACTCGTGTGTTCGAAGATCCGGCTGGCGCACTCCAAATTCTGGCAGATTCAAGAGGGCGAAAACAGTAACCGGTGACGTAGAGGAACACCGAAAACAGTGTCAACTACAGTTGTACCTAACACAAGGAATTATACCACGCCATACACTGGGCAACATATCATGGAGACGGCACTTTGGCGCCTTCCAGTTACACAACGGAACCATGTTGGACATACACAGCTCAACACCGGATGTTTTCCTGTACCAGGGGGCACCAGGTGTGGAGCCGATTGTTGCCTTTCCAGGGAGAACCCTGCTGACACCTGGTGCTGTGTCGTTGGACACCAAAGGCAGATTACGCCTGCAACTACCTGCGGCCGGATGGCATGGTTCAATGTCCATTGCAATCGTTGATATCACTGCAAATGCACCTGATGGTTCACAATCAACGTACAACCAACATGTACAACTGCTGTTGCTGGTTGAAAATATTCATTATCAAACCGTCGTCACCCACATTGACATAATGATTGACTCAACGGATACACCCACATTTGTGGATGCAAGTGGCAACATCGTCGCCACTGATAGCGCACCGCAAATCGTGAAGGCATTTAGCTTCAGTGATCTACTGATACCTGAGGGCAACGGCGACACCTACCGCAACAGGACATTGGTGGCTATCTTCTTTGAAAACCCCAACGGAGTTGTGGTGCCCGACGGGATTACACAGGTGCACAATGTCCAGACAGACACATGGACCCCCCTCCTTGGCACGGGTTGTCGTGTACACGTTCTCAGCCACATGTACGTCCATGTCATAGGCAAGGGTTCCCCGGCTACTACAAATGCAAATGCACTGGCTGTACAGGCGGACAGCCCTACGAATGCAAATGTACTGGCTGTACAGGCAGGCAGCACTACAGCTGCTGTAACTGCTGTAATCACCACTGCTGCTGATAACAGTACTGTTGAGTCAGTAATCTGGAAGGATCAATTCGGGGATGGTCAGTCATACATCTTTGGGGCATCAGGAACTCCATGGTACAACATTGCGGATGCAGCGGTTGAAATTGACCAGACATCTGTACCGAGCCACCTACATCTTCGGGACAAACCATGGAAAATATTTGACCGCACACATTACCTTGCCTTCCGTGTTAATGACACGGGGAGTGACACAGCATTAATAGCCGCTGAGCTGCTAGTAGTAGGTACCACCACTTGGTGGACCGGTACCCCTCCCACTGCTGTGACCAAAATGGTTGTGGCCTACCGATATAAGCAGGGTTGGCAAAGATTTGCTGTGGACCCTCAGCACGGTGACCTACTTTTCGTCTTCCACTTTGGACGCCATTCTGCGTACTCTTATGTGAACGACATTGCAATGGATCCAGTGGTGGATCCAATACAGGATTGGTCAAGGACTGAGCAGCAGTTCAGGGACGGGGTGGATGCGGGTACGGAAACTTTGCAGATCGGAATGATGATTGGTCATGGTCTCCGCGGCCGATACTACAACTGTCACCGTGTATACAACGACAGCGCACATGACGCTCAACGTAGAACAGTGGTCAGAGAACAATTGCAGACACAGCTTGGGTTCCGATTTTGAGTCGCAAATCACAAACCTTCTGGTGTTGGGCCACCAGAGAGAACCCAGTGTATCTCAGATGGTGGGCAGCAACAAGCACATTAATTCTTGGTAATTCAAAGTTACAGGGTTCCTAAAAGCACGATAAGCTCGAACGATAAGAATTTCCTCCGTATCCAACGAAGCACCCACCCCGGACATTCGGAACCCAAGGCAATAGGTTTCGTCGGTTAGTGCTCTGTGGATTTTGGATTTTGGGCGCTGAAGACAGGCATTGTCTGGGACATTGAGACAAAGAGCAGCTTATTTGGGATTGCTGTTGCCCATCTGTTTTGTACAGCGCGTTTGTCCAGGCAACACCGATGCAGGGCAAGAAAACCAGTTCATTAGTGAGTTAACTTCACTTTTTGCCGAAGATGACATTATTGATTTGCAAAATGTCACTGTCCAATTGAAAACCGTCATAGAGACAGCTGGCCAACCTATACAACGTGACACACTGCCTGTTGTACACGCTATTCAACCTTGCCCAAATCTTCCGCGAATTGCCATCCAGTACAGAACGCCGCTCCGCAAGTACGTCCATCACACGCCTGATACCTCGGTTGTGTTTGGCCAGGGACTGTGGGTGTTCAAGAATACCACGGAGAGTACGTAATTCAATATACTCTTCTCTTTTCCACGTCTCTTCGTATACATCGAGCTGATGCTGGGTACGCACCAACCCTTTTGATACTCTACAATTTTGTTCACTCCATTGCCCGGAGTGTGTCTTTAGTTCTGGCCAATAGGTAACACAGGGTTCCCAGACCGTCTGCACGAGATTACCCAAATTGCGCAATTCTGATGGAAGCTCATCGTCCATCAGGTCGGGAGGGGTGGTGGCGATAGAACGCTGTGTTACGCCTACAATACCCGTGGCCACCAGCTTGGCCCGAATGCACCCTACCTGTTGATGGTGGCTGTTGGACTCACTTTGCCCATACAAAAGTGGCGCCTGTATGCGTACACGCGCCGGTCGTCTTACTAATGTATACAGGGTCGGATCTGTCTCCTTGATCTGACTTATGGCTTTGCAAATTTCTTTGACCTTATCATCGTCATCCTTATCAAAAAGCAATGTGCGTAGAATCATCGCGGTAACATTCACGTCTTTCCCGTAGAATGTACTGTTGTCCGTGGTGATACGCGTATAGAGTGATTGTGCCATCTTCGTCCTCTGCGCCGATTGATTGCCGTAGCTTTTCGTTCGCATTTGTTCAATTTCCAGTTTCAGGGCATCCCTTTCGATCGCGTCCATTTTAAACTGCATTTCTATACACCTCTTCTCGAGATTTGCTTGCAGATCATTCTTCTCAATTTGGGCCTGCTTCTTCTCGATTTGGGCCTGTAGATCCTGCTTCTCGATTCTCGCCTGTAGATCCTGCTTCTCGATTTGGGCCTGTAGATCGTGCTTCTCGATCTTGGCCTGTAGATAGTCCTTCTCGATTTTGGCCTGTAGATGCTCCTTCTCAAGTTGTGCTTGCAGGTCCCTCTTTTCTGATTGTTCGTCTTTGAATCGAAGCTCAATTTCTAACATCTCAATCTTCCTTTCGTTGACCTCGAACTTTGTTTTTTTGGTTACTGGCCCCACTTCGCCATCTTGCACAACTTCGGTCTCCCTGGCGAATGTGTAGCCCGTAGGGACAGTCGAGTATGCAGCTGATGATGACGACCATTTTTCTTCCTGCGCCCTTGTTCTTTTAAAATGCATGTTACCGGACTCATCCTTTGTCATCTCCTCTCTTATGATATATCTCACTCGTTGCTGCACGACCTCATGTTGTTCTTGGTTTTCAACTTCAACTTTGTCAACAACCGCCGCGACAACTAGATCCTCGTTTATTTCCGCAGAGTCCGCTTCGTGTATCTTTGCTTTCGCGATTTCATCAATAGCTGCCACGCTGTACTTTCGACGACCTGTATAGGCAAGTAACGAACCGGAACTGTAGCGGTGTAAACGGCACCGGTGTAATAGCATTGTATGTCACTCTTGATGCCTCTCTTGACCTCCCTCTCCCCCTGGACCTCCCTCTTGACCTCCCTCCCTCTTGACCTTCCTCTTGACCTCCTGCTCCGCTCCCTCTTGACCTAGGCAAAAAGGCAAAAAGGCAAAAAGGCAAAAAGGCAAAAAGGCAAAAAGGCGCAAAAAGGCGCAAAAAGGCAAAAAGGCAAAAAGGCAAAAAGGCGCAAAAAGGCAAAAAGGCAAAAAGGCGCAAAAAGGCAAAAAGGCGCAAAAAGGCAAAAAGGCAAAAAGGCGCAAAAAGGCAAAAAGGCGCAAAAAGGCAAAAAGGCAAAAAGGCGCAAAAAGGCAAAAAGGCAAAAAGGCAAAAAGGCAAAAAGGCGCAAAAAGGCAAAAAGGCGCAAAAAGGCAAAAAGGCAAAAAGGCGCAAAAAGGCAAAAAGGCAAAAAGGCAAAAAGGCAAAAAGGCGCAAAAAGGCAAAAAGGCAAAAAGGCGCAAAAAGGCAAAAAGGCAAAAAGGCAAAAAGGCGCAAAAAGGCAAAAAGGCAAAAAGGCAAATTACCTGGTCTTCCTTGATTTGAGGCTTTGTTAATGCCTGAAAGGTATGTCCGAATAAATTGCTCTTTTGTATGTCCATGTCGGTCAAGTCCGATCCAAAATTCAGAGTCTTTGATTTCATCGTAAATCACCTTCTGGGAATAGGATCTTCTGCTTTCTACTGCTTTTTCGACTGCTTCCACGAATTGATGGGGAAATACAATGTTGCTATTCATCTTGTTGATCTGCAATGGAGATTCAATGAGAAGCGAGTACGTGATCAAATGGGCACAGTGACTGGGAACGTCCTCCGCGACCTCCCTTTTGACCTCCCTCCCTCTTGACCGCCCTCTTGACCTTCTGCTCCGTTCTGACCTCCCTCTTGACCAGTCACTCAGTCAGTCAGTCCAAGTCCTGTACTTCCGGCGACAAGTGATGTAAGTGGAATATTTGACACTCGACACTTGACACTTGACACTTGTGTGCAATGGGAACCCTGATGAAACCCCGGTGGCTTGTTTCACTCCCAAAGAAGAAGCCAACAAACACGCATCCTATTGCAAGGAAACGTTGTTCCATCTGGGAAATTTATACACTGGACACGGGAAACGCTGTCAGTTCAGAAACACTTCCTTCTGGGAAATCTTATGCACTGCATCTTATGCACATCTTATACCGAGTCTTATATATGACAAATGGGATGATTACCACTACTCACTATCACCATCAACTGACAATATAACGTCAACCTCCTGCGAGCTGCCGTCGTTCTCCTCTGGGGCATAATTGGATTTCTCTCTCTCTCTCTCAAAGTGCAAATACGCATCCTTCTCATGCGCAAATCCGCGTGAATCTACTATTTGTAGATTCTTCAATCTGATGACCTCAAACTTTTGATGTAGCATCAGTGGCTGTTCTGCAACTGCCTTCTGAATGTTCTGTATAAACGTTTCGCTGAATTCCATTGACTCCCTGCTTTGTCCCCAATCCGTCCCAACTCCAATGCTGGGCCGCCTCACCGGGTCAGTGTGTGGTCTCTGTGGCATGCCTTCTGCTTCTGCTGACTCTCCGAATTGCTGCAACTGGGACTTCGGTTTGACATGCATGAAATGACTATTACGCACGTATGCAACAAGTAGTAGGGACAGGCGCTCGTCCACCTTACCGTCCAACGGACTCACAATAATAGGATGATGGATAGTGTATACCACTATCGCTCGCCCCAAATGTGTAGCTATGCCCGCAAGGACCATGTCTCCCATTTCTGTGTTCCATCCTTCCTGTCTATTCAAGTTATTCAGCAAGTTCTCGTATTTGGTGGTATTGTAATCAACAATGAACTGTGAATACAAATCAGACCGTTCAGCCATATGATTTAATACCCCCTCGCGAAGGGTTTTCGCGTCAATGTGAAGAGATTCCGCAACAGCATGCCAAACACAGAACCCATCACCAGGTACATTCGTAACGTCAAACATTTCCCTCAATCGTTCAATGAATTGTTCATTTGCGTAGCCCCAAGTTTTCATTCTGTTTTTATCGTGAGGCAACCCTCCTGCCCTTTCCTTTCCTTTCCTTGTTGCTGGGTATGTCTGCCAAGTCAACCCAGATACCGACATGTCCGACATGTATTTATTCGTTTACTTATTTGTTTACAGTACCCTAACCCGGTCTAGCTAGCTCAATGTTGACCTACATACACAGGCAATCGGCTACAGGCACACATTGCAATAGGTTAGGGTTTAACACACGGCCATCTATGTAATGTCACAGACCTGGCTTAGCATGTACACGATTAGCATGTACATGTAGCATTGCAAACCGGACGGATCAATCAATCAATCAATCAATCAATCAAGTCACGCTTGTTCTTCCTCCGTACGTCGATTTTGCACTGTTACCTTGGATCTCTCTCCATGCGTAATGCATCTGTCACATAGCCAGATCTCACCTTCTATATGGGGAATACGACACTGCAACTGCTCGCCACAGAGAGCGGTGCTGCTGTTCGTTGCCAAAGAGGAGGGGGAGGGGATGTGTTTGCGCATATCAAATCCCAGGTGCAGATTGGTGTACGGGACTGACTCTCTGAATTCTATTAGCCATTCCCACTGTGTGATGTCGACGTCGCCCATGATGCTTCTCATAGTGGAAAGTGCGTACTAAGAGAGCTCATCGTCATTCATTGTATCATCCCTTGTTGGCACACATCCAGATTGCGGTCTTAAAAACATATCTGGCAAAGAGCGTGTAACGAGCGTCAGGCATTGAGAGTACACCTGGTTTTTCTGCACACTGCACAACCCTTCAATCTGGAGTGCCAAAACGATGCACTGCCGGTGTGGGCTGAATACAGCTTTGGGTACGGGTAATGTACCGCCAAACACGCAGACGATGCGCCCGTGCTCCGAGGCGTGCCACGAGCCTGCAGGCAAGCGAGTTACAGAGGCGTCATTGTCAGCGTCATTGTCTGTGGTTAGACATCTGAGATGTTGTCTGCTGACTATCTGTCAGTATCCCTGACTTGAAAACTCTGTACTATGGAAAAAGAGTCAAACAGCAAGCGACCTGGTGCTCTAAAATAATCTCTCTAATCTCTATCTCTCTCTATCCGAAATGAAACAAAAAAATACAACCGTGCACTGAAAACTCTGTCAGTTCGGGAACAGTTCAATCTGGGAAGGTTTACACCTACACCTTAAATGTGATACTGAGATACTTTTACCGCTGAGGCACAAGATATGACCTGTCCAAATGCAGCTCAATATCAGAAATATTAGTTTCTTCCATCTTCCACCTTCTTCCATCTACAGGGTTTACGTACTGTCGTACACACATTTATATAGTCACGCCCATCTTCCCCCTTCATTGGGTGACCGGGTGGGCATGTTGCAGCCGGAACGTTTGGATGATCCTTCCCAGATGGATACAACCCGTAATGTTTCCAGTATTGCGGCCTGCATTTCCACGCCGCATCTTTTATATCCCGAGCACCCTTCCCAAATGGGTATATAGGGTACATGCGTCCATTTTTAACCCTGACACCTGACATGGGATCAGGCATCCACTGCTCATAGCCATACCCACCACGCCTCGTCAACCTCGTCATATCCGTGTTTCGCACCAGGTTAGGGTCCGTGTTTCGCACCATGATATATCAGGTTTTATTTAATTACACAATACACACAAATGAAAAAAGTATATGTGTATGACGAATACGGAATTGACCTCCATTAAAGCAATGATACGCACCAAACCCGAACAGTGGCATTAGCAGAGCTGCCACGATGCCTTTATCCCAACCTCCGATACTCCACTCAAGCAACCACACAAGTGGTCCCTGGCACAAGTGGTGACCAATCATCTTTCATGTTTCCGTTGCCTGTCACTGTCACGAACAATGGCTGCTGCCTTTGGGTCCCAGAAATGGAATGCCCGTGCTGTCCTCGCACACCATGTGGTATTTGTTGCCAATATCCTTACCTGCAATATTGTTCCATAATACGTTGCCCCCCATGTTGTATGCCTCCATATGGCACCCAGCCGGGTTCTGCATGTCTGTAACACGACGTAATGTGACTGCATTCGGGTGCCCCTGCCTGTGGCGAATGAAATTAGCGCTGCGAAGACAGGAACCCTCACCCACAGGTGAGTGATTGTTCCCTGCAGCAGCACGCCAGCCAGCAGCCAGCACAGGAGTCAACACTGGGTCCACCGCGGTACCACCACCGGATGACGTCAACTCGCATACTTTTTTACAATTCTGTCCTGAAGTGTCGCACAGCAGGTAACAGCGGTTAGGTACATCTTCGGGTTTAGGGTTGGCTTCAATATACGTCCGACTACTTTTACTGCCACCCATTTTATATATATGATCGTCCAATTGGCCGTCCATCTTGAAGAAAAACAATGGAACAATCTGTCGGACACCTTGTCGGCACCATTGTGCTCCCCGAACGCACCACGGAGCAATCTGCGCAATCAGCTGATTGAAGAGTGTTTCGGCCCGTGCCGTTGCACGTGCTCTTGCTCTGTTGTGTGCTGCTTCAACAACGGCAGTGACTACGCTCCTACTACGGCTTTTAACCATGTTTGATGATCGCTTCCGTTTTTACAAATACGAAAACAAAACTTCGACCACATCCTACCGGCGTGGAACCAAGGCGGTTTTACCCCGGGGTCGCGTACGCCACGGGGTACGGTCGACGGTTAGGGGTACGGTCGACGACATCAACCACATCCTCACGGTTCCGACCGGTACCGACGAACCAAGGTCTTGGGATTGACTCTGGTGGCACCGGTGGCACCGGTGGCACTGGACCTGGGCCCTGACATGTTCCTCCCTCGAAATGTGATGCGATGACGGTCGCGATTTCTCGCTAGGTTTCTCCCGGCTATGGAGTCCATCCTATCCAGTGGTACGTCCGTCCCGTCACTCTCATCTTCACTCACAGACCTCATATCTATATCTTCATCAGGGATATCAGGGTCGGGGGGATCTGGGTATATCGGGGAATACGACGCTACGGGCCTCACAAGCTCAGAGTTCTCGCGTTCTCGTTGATTGATCTCAGTAAGCCTCAGTGGTCCTTCCAAATAGCCAAAGCCAAAGGGAGAAGGCAATTTGGGTTCGTTGGAACTGGATGGAACTTGGTTGGAACGGTCGATGGGGACCCTAATTACATCCCCCAGGTTAGGGTTAGGAGGATTGGGTTGGTTGGAACTGGATGCACTAAATACACCGAATGGTTGAGGCAATGGTTGATTGCCATCTACCTTTACATCACCACGGGGAACAGCACCCAGTTGTTGTACCCTCTCATACCCTTTAGATACCTTAACCTGGTTTGGTGACACTTTCCATTTACATACTTCCCTTTCTTCCTTTGGACACTCAACCCTCCAGTTGGTGCCATCAGGCGCCTTATGCACACTTCCTTCTTCACAGTATCTAGCCGGACGATTAGGACGATTGCCGCTTGAATAGGATGCAGGATAGGCATCCCACATCGCACAATCGTTCAGCCCCATGTCACGATACGAACGCCCTACTTGCCTACTCGGATAACCTTTCTTATCAATTTTGACTGGGCCCGCGGGTGCTGTGTCGTACTTTGTCCGCATTGTTGCATACTCCTCTGCTGTGGTTGTACTCTTCAACACTTTGAAAGACCATTGCTTATAACCATTACCGACTGTCCATAGATAGATGTTGTGCTCTTGCAGCATTTGAACCACGGCCTGCACAAATTGCAAATCAACGTCCTTGAACGTGACTTTCTCGAGTGTTCCGATATTCAAATGCGAAAGATCGATTAAAAGTTGTTTTTGGTCATCCTTACTGAGTTGTTGCTCAACAACATGGATTAGGTGCGGGTGGTTTAGGTTGGAGAAGTGGTACGTTGCAGTGCCGTTGATCCCCTTCACCTCCATATCGAATGAGAGTGGCTGGCCCCACCCTTCCGCACTCTCATGCACCAATTTGCACAATGTCTTTGCTCTTGACACCATTTTTTTATTCCTTTTACTTTTTTACAAATACATACAAAAATTTCAAATGTTCAACATCATATTGTGCAAAACTGTCCATGCTTGCAGAGAACACTGTGGCACACACGCGTTCCCCAATGCCGTGTTGCGTCGTCTGGCTAGTCGTACAGCAGGCTTGTCAAGATCCTCACGGCACAGTAACCGTGGCACATCAGCTTCAACTGCCCATGCACCACTAATCACCGGTTCAGTAACATGAGATACCTCAGGGTTGCTCCAACCAGGAGGAAACCCCATCAACCACTCCAGCCACTCAGGGTTCAACATGTATCCACGTCTGCGCTGGCGCAGACTGGTGGAGTGTGCATAACGAGCCTGTGTACCCAAATCACTGTACACGCGACATCTGGCAGACGTTAGCAGATGACGCGCCGCTGCATAAAAAGACCTCGCCCGTGGCGTTGCCCATCTTCGCAACCTCCTTCCGAAAGGCAGGTGAATTAGCACCGGTGACCCGCAAACTGAAGGACGTGACCATGGTTTGCACTGCAGCACGCCATCCACCATCAATCCGGACCGGTGCAGTGATTGCAGTTTTGGGTCGATCCGGGGACTTTTTGCTGCGGTGGTATCCCGTCGCAAATGGCAGAGTGCAAACCAGCGCAGTCGCCGGTGTGGTGCACCACAATGACATGCACCAACCGTTGTCCAAGCTACATTGTAGCCTGCGGAATGCAGTGATACGAGTACAACTTCCCAGTGCACACGGCGTTGCAATAATCCCTCAACGTTTTCCAAAAACAGATGTGGAACACGCATTTTGACTGCAACGTCAATAATACAATGAAACAGGCTCGACGGTGTACCACTATCCACACTCAATCCTGCACGCTGGCCGATACTGCTCAACGATTGACATGGGAATCCTGCCACAATATAGTCTACATTTGCTACATGTGGAACATATCGCACATCGTCACATATAGCTGCGTCCATCAGATTGTTGTTTGCCATTCTCCGACGCAGTACATCTAGGGCGAATGTGCATTTCTCGACATACAGTACAGGTTTTACTGGTAGAAGGACAGCCAGCCCGCCGATACCCGTAAACATATCTATGCACGTGGGCAACGACATCTTTTCCTGACAATTCCTTACAGTTTAAAGGTCCACCCTAACCCTAACCCTAAACCTAATCCACTGCTAGATTGCAGATGTACGTTCAAAAAAGTGTGACATATATCGAGTGATATATATTTGCTGATATTACTGGCGCAGGAGGGGGGGGGTGGTTGTTAACAGCACGCATGGTTCCGCGGCCGCTCCATCCATCTCGCAGCAGACACCTGTCAGTGGCGGACGTCAAACAACAGGAGGCACAGCGCATCGACATGCGCCTGTCTGGGTCAACATGGTTAGGGTTGGTGACTGACTTGGCGCGGGGACTTGGCTCGCCGTGAGCCAAGTCCCCGCATGGTTCCGCGGCCGCTGCATCCACCTCGGCGGTGAATATTGACGTAGTTTGGTTGCTGTTCAATAAAAACATCAAGCATATGCCGAAATCAATCAAGCAGTTGCCCGCCGAAATCTTGCAGCATGATATTGTTCCGTACCTGAATACGGGCAATCGGATTGCTATGCACCAAACAGGGCAGACTATTGCTAAGAGCGTACCTCGAAAACCCGTGTGTACACCGTGGGAGTGTGTTTGGAGGCCAACATTGTGTTTGAAAAAATGTGACACTTTTTGGTCTAATATCAGCGAACTACTGGAGAACGTTTTGTGGTTTTTGCATGAAATGACAGATGCCTATGACAACATGGAGATTCAGTTTGAAATGGGTTCGGCCAGGCTGTGGCTGGCCTGGATACCATGGATCGGTTTGTTTCACCGTGATCCAAATTTTAACCTGAATTACCCTAACCCGGATTATGCTAAGAACTACTACAAGCAGGTGATAACTGATTTTTTCAGCAGGATACACAGAAAAGCACTGAAAAGAACAACAAATGCCAACACTGAAGACGAAGAGCCATTCCAGCTCCAACTCACCATCGAAAACATGGCGCCTGGGGGACATCGCGACATATCCGGCCTACACAAGGCGGTGCAGCATGCATTCTGCAGACCACAACTGATGGGAAACCTCCACGTCTATGACGTGTCAACCCCAGTATCCGTAAGCATACTGATTACTGATTACCCACTAAGGAAAGCAATAACAACCATCCCCATATATGATATGGATGGCAACATTGACATGGAACACGAACCACTATGGAAATCATGTACTTGATTGGAATCCAGGTTGAGGTGACAGGTACAAGTGAGCATAAGCTTGTCTGAGATATGCAATATTCACGTGTCCGGTGAATTTACCTGGGTATATAAAAAAGGATGACGCGCTTCCGCATAATGTGGAGGACGATGCGCGCAAATTCAGCCTGGAGGGACTGTGGGGCGGTGGCGCGCACCCCACCACGCATGCCACCGGTTTCTGGTTGACCCCTGTACGTACATGGTGCGGTGGTATGCTTTGTCAATCAATCAAGTATGGTGGTGCACCATGGATTGTTGGGTGGATGCCGTCCGCCTGCGTATGGCAGTGCTAGACTGTGGTTCACGAGAATTTCAGACAGAAGGCTATCTGTAGCCGCAAAGTATAGGTCTCCCAGTACCCGTCCACCGTATTTATCCCATTTTCTGATGATCGTGTTTGTCACACCATTATTTGCGGTTAGCAGATCCTGCACAAAAGCTGTTGCTCTATCAGCCTGGGCACGTTCGTATTCGCAATCAGCTCGCCACCCCCTCTCAGGTGTATCGATCCCGCAGATGCGCAGTAACAGCTCCGGGCGCAGAGGGGGTGGTAGGTACGTAGCACTGATTACCAGTGTGTCCCCATCAATGACACGCAGTACGCCATGTTCGTATTGAGCCATTGTAACCCCACCATTCACCAAACCCCTGGTGTGATCCAAATGTCCCCCGCGTGGATACAGTGAAAGCATTGCGACGGCACCGACGAACAAAAGCACTGTCAGACTTCTCATTGGCATATATGTAAAATATTTTACATATATTTTACATATATACCCATACATACATGCTTACATACACGAGCATGTCCCCATACCACCCATCAGGGGATGATTGGTCGTCCTTAACCCTAACCCTAACCTGCGAACGTGTAGTATCTATCGAAATCGGTGCTGCATGTTTCCACCGAGTCGTCCACCTGTTTCCCGTTTATCCACGTAGATGACTTTGTTAATGACTTTGTCCACGTATAATGACTAATGTAACAATTCTCTGGTGCATCGGTGACCAGGTTAGACCACACCGCGGCAAATACAGACACCAAACACAGCATACTTGAATGGCAACAATGCAATTATGCAAAAAAATTTAAACCTGGTGCGGATTATATATCCATCCATTCATCCATGATATATCCTTTTTTATATACCCAGGTATATTCACCGGACACGTGAATATGCATATCTCAGACACGAATGGTGTCATAAGACCGTGCTGGTTTGCGACACATTGGGCATACTAACTGGGTCGTGTCACGCCTATCCCGCATATTTCCGGTTCTCGTAAATATCTGAAATGCATCGAGACTCATCCAATGACCACACGGGAGGCACGCTATGAATCCCCCCTTCTTCACCGTTTCCTGTGACAACGGGCATGTTGGCTCCTCTCTGTACCGTTCCAAGCATATTGTGTTATTCTGCCGGACAACAGGTAACGGTTCGGGTCGTAGCGACAGGCTCACACTCAGGCTGGCCACGTCCGTGAACACGTGTTCCGTCACATCAAATTCCACCATGTCCCCATCCAGGGCATTTGTCATTTCTTCGAATGCCTCGTTGATTCTGGGTAGTACGTAAACTCGCACAAAGTAATGCACAATGCTCTCGTCCTCTAGTACATCATCCGGTATATCGTACTCATCTGGCCACCCTTGTGATTCATTGTGATACAGAAGCACGTTCACACGAAAATCCACCTGCTGTACTTTGCGTTGTATGAGATCCTTCAATTTCTTTTTTGCGTGGCGTATCAGGGCTTCAATAACGACGAGTTGACGACGGTCAACCGGACCCCGAAAAGTGTTGTCAAGATCTAGCTTCATGTCATCAAGTTCCACATCCATGACAGCGTCATCCATGACCTCGGTGGCGCCCAGGATCCCATAAACAAGCAAGTTTGCTGCCTTGGTGACTGCGATCAATCGTTTGTGCGCATCCCTGCGTGCCTGGCGTCTGATTGATGTGTTTATTTGGTTTATTCGGTTTCTTCTCTTCAGTAACGGATGTGGCATCACCAACAACCTCTTTTTTTTATTTACCAGACAGTGCTGCAAATGTCTCGTTGCCGCGTTCGTGCGGTAATCACTTTAGCAACCACACCGCGTCCAGTCACATATACTTAGGGTTGCAGTTCATCCAACCGTGTCCTTTTGACTAACTTTGCGTAATAACCATTCACATATTCAGATGCATGCTGAATCAGTTCCCCGGGAAGATCGCACTTCGCCTGCAACGCAAGAACTGCTGTTGCTGCGTTGGGTGACGGAGGATTCCACGCAATGACACAGACTATCTTGTCTATCTGGTCTTCTACCCTCAATGTTCGTCTGCCATACGTCCAATCACCGTGATCACCGTAATCTGCAGTGAACAAGTTGCGGATCGCAAGCATCATAATGCGCAATTCATATGAACCTATGTCCTCACCCGGCTCAATACCCGGAAACTGTGTGTATTCTCCCTCACCAGGATACATGGGTGGTTTGGTGAGACGCATCCAGCTGTCTATAATCAATTTGAATCGCACTGGCTGTTGCAACTTGTGGTGGGCGTACAGAATGTTGTAAAGTACATGTTTGAATTGCTTCTCTTGTCTCCGCTCATCATTCCCTAACCCACCATCCCCGTGGTAGTTGGTGAGATCAATTTCGCCCTGCTCGGTATCAAATTCAATTTTGAGAAGAGAATCGACACCGGCAACCATTGAGACTTGTAGACACCATCTTTCGGTTATGTCGAGCAGTTGATTGAAAAACTGATTTGCGCGTACCTCGCCACCTCGCCACTCCCTGCTACGATTTGCCATCGATTTGTTTCACTCCTTGTTTTTTGACAAGACTCCAGGCCTTATGCATGCGGTTAGGTTGTGAGACGGACTGCTGGACTGCATTTTCCGTATTCCAAAAAATTTTCCAGAATGTTGCAAAGCACACCACCCGATGTGTGCAGGGTGTGGCTTCATGATTGGATATCTGATGTGGTTAGCGAAGATGTGATTGTTGTCGTCCTATTGCGTCCAGGTACTCGCGTTGTTGAGCCTCATGCAATTGTCCAAACCATCTGCTGAATTTCGGGTACCACGTTGTACGGGTAACGTCATGATACCTGGGATCAGCCATTGCCAGGACCGGCCAGTGTGCAACTGTCCGGTGTAGCTGCTTAACCGCCTCGTTACTCAATTCCATTGAGTGAAAAAGCAACCATATAGCAGAGATCAGCTCACCTTGGCGGTTAGTGTTAGGGTTATCTGCGGCAATGTTCTGCAACACTGCCAGTAATTCTCTGTCCCCCCTTGGAGGATTATATGTCCGGCCAACCAGTTCATGATATTCAACCAGCAAATCATTCATGTGCTGAAAGTCAAATCTGTAGTGGGGTTGGGATCTGTTGTGGGGGTAGGGGTGGGAGTCAGGTCTGTGGTAGGGGTGGGATCTGTGGTAGCGCTGGGAGTCAGGTCTGTAGTGGGGTTGGGATCTGTTGTGGGGGTAGGGGTGGGACCTTGATGAGGGTGCACTGGACACGCTGTCAGTTCAGGAACGGTTCATATCAGCAACAGATTAAACCGGGAAATGTGAGTACAGGACACGGGAAACTCCGTCAGTTCGGAAACAGTTCAATCTGGGAAATTTAATTTCATTCATTTCATTCGTTGTATTTGAAAAACATGGGACAGACTAGTAGTATATCCCACCGCGAACGCCTACATGTGGGTCAGCTGTTGGCTGCCTACGAACGCAATGACCGTAACAAGACATACCCAGTCATCCTAGCATTCATACAGTGGTTGTGCATCACCTCCAAAAAGCCAACCATAGCCTTCCATATGCCGCTCGACTTTGATACATTTGATACATTCAGGTTTGATACATTTCTGGCACACTTGAGTAACTCGGACAACAGAAACAAATTCTGTGTTGCCGTGGTGCTATGGAAACCCGTTTCTGAGGCGCATCATGTATCCTTGTTGCTGGCAGGTATGTTCAACCACGGATTTGGGCCCAGTGTGCGCTGGCGGATGTATGATCCAAACTTCCCGTTCGACAACCTAACCTGTCATGATGCTGCATATACACAGGCATATGCAGCACTACTTCAGAAGGTGCAACACGGACTGCAGCGAGCAGCTGCAGCTTCGCCGTACGAAGCCCTGAACGGCCACGTGATACAGATTGCTTGCAATTCGCGTGGAGCGGGGCCAAATGCTACACAGGGAGACCTGCAACGCTCATGCCTCAGGATGTCTCACACGAAAGGCATGTGTATGCTCATATGCCTTTCAGTGCTGACACAGCTTGTGGACGATGCAATAACCTGCGATGTTTCCGATGATATGTATGTGCGCGCATTCGGGAATTTCTCAGTCATTAATAATTGCATATGCTCATACATGCGTGAATTGTCGGAAACATGTCTGCGCACATTTCAATCGAACTGCTACCGTGCCCTTGTGACGACACTGATGCAATTGAAGCTGCTAACCGATCCAGATGTGAGACTGTATATGTTGTCGGACGATGATGACCCAAAGATATTCAATCGGCGTCTAACGAATCGCGCCGACGGAGGATTCGACCTTGATGACATTGCTGAGTTGCACATCCTGTGGGCCAAGCATCGTGATTGGCACGAAAATGCTAACGCAGTATGCATGAGATACGGAGCATACGCAGCATACCGGGCAGACTTTGATCTTCAGGTGAGCATGGGACGCCGGCCGCTCATGGCAATGGTTGTATACCACATGCCCACAATAATGCAACCGAGCCCTGACATGTGGTCAGAAGATGGGAACATTCCGATGGGGGAAGAAGAAGATTCTGACTGGGTCAAAATATCCTCACATTCTCCTGGAAAAGGGCGCCGCACACGCCTGTTCGGTGACGTGGAGACGCAGGAGACACAGACACACAAGCGACCAAAAGCACACAGCGCCACACTATCGAAAAAGCGGTTATCGACGGGAACAGGCGCGGATACACGGGGGGACAAGCGACCAAGACCGGCTGCTTCTACAATCTATTGACCCGCTGTTGACATTGTTACAATGTCGATTCACTGTGTTCATCCACGCAACCAAACTGAAAAAACCGCAACACACTGTCTTCGCAGGTTAGGTTTTCCGGCTCGTCATCGTCCGCAACCGATGGCGGCGTTGCACGGCGTACAGGTATTCAATCCTGTAACCACCAGCACCACCGCAGTGATGTGGCATGCGCTGGCTCCAGATACAACGCAGTTGCAGCTTGTGGTCCTTTTTCAGCTCTCGGTGTGACGACACGTACACCAGATTACCGCTGCCGGGTGAGAGCCACCCGTACACCGCATCCCAAAACCGAGACTCGGCCTTGTCGCACCACGAATGGTTCCTGGCACCAAAATAGGGGGGGTCGCAGTAGATGATACTGTCCGTGTATTTCTCGGTCACCGCGTCCGCGTTGCAAACACGGACGTGCAACGGATGTTTTTCAACGAGTGACTGCAAATGCTGTATCCGGGATCGAATGGCGTCCATGCAGGGCTGTTTGTTGTATTTCGCGTTTGGTGTGTTCACGTCAAACATGGTCCCTCGGAGCGACAGGGTGTGCCCGTAAAAGGTGCGCAACGGGTCGTCCGACTCCACTTGGCGCTTCCAGTCCAGGTACTGCTCGTTGCTAAGAGGTGTGGCGTCGGGCAACCAGCCCTGCTCAAACACGGCCTTCCAGAAACGGTACACGTGGGCGTTTGTGTCGTTGAGTGTGATGTGACGGATCACCCCCGGGTCCTTAATGAATTCAATGCCGATGCGAAACATACCGGTGAACGGCTCGGTGTACTTGAAAGGCCCCCCTCCCTTTCCCTTTCTTGTTTCAGCGTGGCGCCTGATGGCCGATGACACCTTCTTTGAAATCCAGCCCTTACCAGAGTGGTACCTCAGAACCATGGTTACTGTGTTTATTGTAGCGCCGAACGCCCTCGCCCTTACCTGCATGCCTGTCCCTGTCTGCCCCTACAGGATACGAGGGCACTATGGCATTGAAACCCTGGAGGTGAGTGGATAGGTGACACACACGCCACAAGAAGTCGGTTTTTGGATCTCACCAAACAAACAAACAAACAAAAAAAAAACAGGCCCCGCTGATTGGTGGTATTGCTAGCGTGACAGCGCGGCGGTAAGCATTATAGCGTGACACCCAGAGCACTTGCAATATCGTTGCACGTGGTTTGCACCTCGATGTCTGTATGCTCACTATCATACACACGCATATCATACAGCCTACCCTTAAACGGATTCATTATTTGCATGGGTGAAAGTATTGGTGGTTGACTCAGTGACAAACCTGTTCGTGGCGAATTGGGTATGTGTTGTGCATTGATCAAACACTTTTGTGTGTTCGGACCGATGTATGCAGTAAAGACGCGGATCCCGCCTCCGTTGTACGCACCATACGTGATTGGACTGTTGCCACCCAGCTGCTGTAGACCCTCCACGGTGACACACTTGAAGTAAACGGGTCCATTGGTAGAGCCAGAACCAGCAATATTGCCGAACAAACGGTAGGTACCTGGATCTGTACCATGTGCAGGATTAGGCCCCTGTCCAATAAGCTCCTGCCAACCATTTTGTTCAAATGCCACTGCCAGATAGACGGTACGGTTCCAAAAGCTGTCAGTTGGGTTGACAAACTGCATGGGATACACATCAAAGTTGGGCCATTGTATGTATGCAGCATCACTGCCTGGAGCTATGTAAATTATGTTTTCAGAGGGTCCATCGACGGGTATGTAGGTTACCTGGTCAGACCCTATGGGACCGTATGCCGAAACATGATTTGTACCATTTGACATTGTAACTCGCATTGTGGCGTCATAGGCATTCGGGTCTGTGGTCTCATCGTCACCACCGCCTTCGCCCGCAACTGAATCACCACCACCACCGCTGTCGCCTGCATCTGCACCTGAATCACCACCACCACCACCGCTGTCGCCTGCATCTGCACCTGAATCACCACCACCCCCACCGCTTGCAGCAGTGTGCAGTGTGGTGGGCACGACGTTGTAGACCGCCTTGATTGCCTCGACGGTATGCACAAATTCCGCATGCGGCATCTCCTCTTTGTGTAGTGAGAGGAACACCATATTGCCAGTCATACTTGTGTGTGTACCACCAATCCAAACTGTTGTTTGAAAGCCAGCATTTGAAAAAGTGTCAGTGTAGATTGGAACCTCCGGATCATTGATGTATACCGACGTGTTTCCACTTGTGACACCACCACGAACTGCGTATAGAGCGTACCTGTCCAACGGGAATTTGACCGGCAGGGTGCGAGTATTTTCAAAGCCAATCCATTCATCGATCGTCCCGTCCGCAGCGAATGTATTGTCTGTGTTGTTCAGTCGGCCGCCAAGCGGTGGTCCAGCAGACAATCCACCTGTCACTTTCAACACCGCAATGAATGTAAGGCCCGTATGACCCGCAAGGATACCAGCAGACCTGGTAATGGATGTCAGTGGACCACTCGTATTGTTGAAGACCAGTACCGAATTCCCATTGACCAACGGGTCAGAAGTGGTCAGTACAGGTCTCTCAAGGTCAGTGTTATCAGCGTAGGACATTTCCAATGCACCTGACTGCCAAACCTCTACTGTATCACCATTTGTTGCCTGCATTGTACCATCTGCATCTGCGTACACCGTGTCCGCAGTTACTGCAAGGAACCCGGTAAATGAGGAACCCTTGTGAATCAGATTGTTCAAGGCAGCGACCGGGGGTGCCGCTACAACAAGCTTACCGGGTGCAGTAACCAACGCCTGACCCTGTGCAGACACAAAACGTCCATATTTGTAACCTGACATCTTTTATTGTTCTACATGTCGGATATTCTATTTTTCGATCAAGTTAGAGTTAGGAGAGTCGGAGAGTTTTAGTTCGGACAGACAGATAATTTTGCATGTACAGATAACCCTGCTATGGTCATGGATGGCCAGGAAATTTTGGTACTGGACACGGGAAACGCTGTCGGTTCGGAAAGGGTTCAATCTGGGAAATTTTGGTACTGGACACGGGAAACGCTGTCGGTTCGGAAAGGGTTCAATCTGGGAAATTTTGGTACTGGACACGGGAAACGCTGTCGGTTCGGAAAGGGTTCAATCTGGGAAATTTTGGTACTGGACACGGGAAACGCTGTCGGTTCGGAAAGGGTTCAATCTGGGAAATTTTGGTACTGGACACGGGAAACGCTGTCGGTTCGGAAAGGGTTCAATCTGGGAAATTTTGGTACTGGACACGGGAAACGCTGTCGGTTCGAAAAGGGTTCAATCTGGGAAATTTTGGTACTGGACACGGGAAACGCTGTCGGTTCGGAAAGGGTTCAATCTGGGAAATTTTGGTACTGGACACGGGAAACGCTGTCGGTTCGGAAAGGGTTCAATCTGGGAAATTTTCGAATGCACCGTTGCATTCGCTGTGTTATCAAGAAAAATGACCACACAAAAAATTCGTTTTCCGTTTTTTGATGATGATGATTGTCATGATGTTTTAATGCTGTATGCATGGCAATTACGACTAGACCACTCGGAGGCGGTTGCAAAGCATCCAACGGCGATTGGCTATGATTTTTACGTCACGTATGCACGCAAACAAGATGGGGTGCACTACATCAACCATTGGTGGCTTGTAGTTCGGAGAAATCTCACAACCAATACAACGGATACGATTTTAACATGTAGCCTCACGTATAATGGTCACGAGATGGAGTCAAAGCCACATTTGACTGTTTCTGGTAAAGCACAAAATGTCGACAATTTTGTGTCGTGGGTGGGCACTAATGTGCACTTCGCAGAGCGATGGGTACATGGTGCATGGTACACATTGCAATAACGGAGACCCACGGCGATTGGCCATGCTTGACCACCCTCACCCCTCCTCAGCGCGGTTGCTCGACCACCCTCTACAACTGTCAACTGATTCTGTGTACGGTCTCCGCTGGTCACAACTAGGGGTTTAGCCAACCCAGGTGTTGGAGTGCATGGGCACGGGCTGGAATTCAGTGTACCACATGCAGGTAGGTATATATCATCTTTCGGTTGCTGTAGTGATGCACTCTGGCTGTTTGCATCTTTCCGTGCGATTTGATATTTCTTGTCATACTTGTCTGCAAGACATGGTCCGGTAGCGTTCCCGTGCCATTTGATATTTCCTGTCATACTGATTTGCAAAACGCGCTATGTGAGGTCCGGCATCACGGCTGCACAGTACATCAGCCCGGGCAAAGACCTCGCAGACGTGGTCCAGTAATGCACGCTTCCTTGTTTTTTCTTCCACGCTTCCAGTTAGTGCGCGATAACCCCTACTCTCAATAGTTATCGCGGGGGTTTACTGGGTGCTCTAACTAGTTATCGCGGGGGTTTACGGGTGCCAAAAAAGAATGGCATCCTGTTCTCGGTTCATCACCCGACTATTCTGCAGGAGAAATTACCCTTCAAGCGTATTGCCGTTCACTTTTAGTGTTGTCGGCAGCATCGAGTTGACGTAAGCGCGCCCGAACGGCTTTGTCGGAATACGCTTGCTTGATCGCAATCCGCTTTGCCTGGCGGTGGTACGAGCAGAGCTCATGTGCGTCAGGGTGGACAGCACGTCCACACCGGTCCACGATCTGGGAGAGTGGGACTCTGGCGTCAATCAAATCCATAACTTTTGCAGCACCGAGCCAGGAGATTGGAGGCGACGGGCGTGCCATGCTCAAAATCCACAGCACTAAGTAGGGAGTAGGAGGGGGGCGTGTTATGCTAGATGCGTTGACTTCGTATGCTGCCTGATTGGGTAACTTGTGCTATCACGAATGGGCAAAGGATATGGCGGTTAATGCAGCCTGGACGGGTCTTGGCAATCTTTGTTGTCCAATCCAATCCACCCTTTTTGATGTTTACTGTTTATCGTCTTCAATGTACACAGGTTAGGGTACCGTGGCCAATCCTCCGCAACCATTGCTTCTGTCTTGCATAAAACTTCATAAAACATGGTTTGGAATTTGTCGTCGATGTACTTGTTGTGAAGATATAGGAGCGCATCTACGTCTACATTGTTGCATTCCAGAGACAAGGCTCGTTCTCGCTCTTGTACATCTCGCTGAATACACACAGTAGCTGGGCTAGGTACATGCTTGGTTAACAACACACTGTAAGTGGAGGTGGATGCATCACCAGGATCAGCAGCATGTTTGGCTGTCCTTTTTTTTTTTATACGTGTCTGTGCACACCACAGACACACATTTTACTTGTGTGGTCAATTCATCGCTCACACCATTATCGCACTGTACTCCAACCCAAACCGGTCCCGTTGTTCCATTGGACAGCATCCAGTCGCGCAACACTTTGAGCGACGGGGTGTTGTGTCAAATGAAAATCAAGGTCTGAATGCTCCCAACGGGTGTTGATCCCTCACCCTCCTCAGCGCAGTTGCTCGACCACCCTCACCCCTCCCAAGCGCGGTTGCTCGACCACCCTCACCCCCCTCTACAGCGCGGTTGCCCCACCACCCCCAGTGCAGCTGGAAGAGAATGAATTTGTACGGAGACGTCTGTCAACTGATTCTGTGTACGGTCTCCGCTGGTCACAACTAGGGGTTTAGCCAACCCAGGTGTTGGGCGAGTGGAGATCATTGGAGATGGAGTGCATGGACACGGGCTAGATTTCAGTGTACCACATGCAGGTAGGTATATATACTTTACTCCCGATTTTTGGCGAGTACAAGCATACCATACGATGCATGACCCAAATGCAGACTCTGTGCTGTTGTTGTGACCGATATGAAATTTGCAGCACTCTCAAATCGTGCACGGGACGTAACCAGTCGTGACAGCATGCGCGAAAAAGGCAGGATACATCTGGTTAGACGCCACCCAAGCGTCCAAAAGGGCAGTGCCTGGCTGGTCAGGTTGTGATTTACCTGGATATGGAAACCACAGTGAGAGGCTGCCTCTTGCCAGTCGTGCACAGATGGCATATCCCTTATGCGAAAACCACCCTCACACAGTTTCATGCACTGCTCATCGTGCACATTGTTGTCTGTTGTTGTACCCCTCACTCGAAAACCGTCCACAAGCACTACAATCCCATCATCACCTAGTACAGCGTGGGCCTGTGTGAGAAACGAAATCCGGGACTGTGGTGTACTCAGGTAGCACAGACTTTCACATCCAAAGATAGTGTCCAAAGAGCCCTCTGCAAAATATTGTGCCAAATCGGTGGCAGTTGCATTGATGAAGTTCACGTTGGGTATGTTGGCCAGGTGTGAGCTCTTTCTGGACTCAAACACGTGCTGTGGTAGTGGGTCAATCCCGGTAATGGTAATTTCAGGGGATACACTGGCAATTGCTAGTGTGCAATAGCCACACCCGCTTCCTATCTCGAGGACATGTCTAGCGCGGGCACGGTGAATTTGATTGCTGATCATCAGTATTTGTTGTGTGATGTCGGACAGGATCCATGTGCTACGCCCAGGGAACTTACCTTTCAGACGTGTGTGCATTGCAGGTCCAAAGAGAAAACGCAGCCACTTGTAGTCGCGCTGAGTGGTCAGTGCATAGTACTTCATGACATCGCGTTGTGAAAAGTTACCACGCAGAGAATTTGCGTGAGCTTCCGGAAATGCAATTTCCAGGGCAGCCAGGTCGGCAACAAGCGATTCGTGTCCGAGTATGCTGTAATATCCCTTTCGGACAATCATTGACAGTATAGCAGCAGCAATCAGTATTGGTATCATGATCAGGATCAGCAGCATGTTTGGCTGTCCTTTTTTTTTTGATACGTGTCTGTGTGTGTTAAGCACACCACAGACACACATTTTACTAAAAAAAGCCCCTGTGTGTGTGTGTGGCAATGTGGGCAGTGGAATACGAATATGTTGACAATATGCCCAACAAGCGACCACGATCCCTGTGCAATAACCCAGCCCAGTCCGACACACAAGCGTCCGAAGTTGTCAATGCCATGCTGGAGCTGACCAATGAAGTACGACAACTGCGCAATGTAATGGCTGCGGAAAACAACGAGAAACGTTCGCGTTCTCATGTTGTTGGGCAGCAACAACCTGTTGGTGTTGGGAAATGTGAGCTTGTTGCACGTTATGCAGCACAGCTTGCAAATGTGCAAAATGAGGTAAAACGGATACTTGCAGCGAACGATGCACTGCGCGAGGAAAGTGAACGGTTGTATAACAAGTGGGGGTCTGCTGTTCTGGGTCACTTATTGGATGAGGGGTGTATGGGCATCACATCAGATGACACGGAGAGTACACCACAGATCAACAATTTGTTGCTGATGATGCTTTTGATGAAATTGGATACGATGCGGTAACAATACTGTGCAATACGTCACTGAGCAATACGTCCCTACGCGGTTTGGCATTTAGTGTGCTGATAACCAGCGGTGCACACACTGCATACCACAACTCTGGCACCGCCTCACACAAAATTTGCATCATCGTTAGCGGGTATGGTACATGATGCAGCATGTGACGGACGCGAGCGCAGAGTTGCAAAGAAATTTTATCAATTTTATCTGGTAACATCTTTGACCCAAAGTGCTGAGGCAGCACCCCCCTCAAGTGGCGGTGCACAAGTATGTTACACATTGGGCAGAACTTTTGATTGTGTGGACACATCACGACCAGATAGATACAAGCAGGTGTTCCCGTACTCAGAGTCTCACACCATGCCCCACGGAGGTACGGTATGCTACTCTGGCAGAGATGTGTCCAATTGATGTGCACAGCCTGTGCAGTATAATGCTTCAGCACACATAAGGTTGTTGTTGTCTTGTTGTCACTGCCTGTGAAATGTCGATATTCGGCAAGCACGTGCAGATTCGTCGTGCGATTGTGTGGTGCAATTGCATGACACTTCGGGAAATCGATTGTACTAATACCAATCCCGGACAGCAGTACTGTTGTAATCAGGCGGCGTGTCAGAGACGGCAGTCGTTGGAGAGCGAGGTCCACAAATCGCCGCCAGGCATGATTTAACTGGCGCACATGTCCCACACTGCAGGGGGAACAAAACAGAATGGTGACATAGTGGTAGTCTGTTGGTGTCTGCATCTGCAAGAATTCCGCAATGATTGAGATATTCCTATTTTCCCTGACGACAATCGCGGTGGATAGATGCCCAACGATTGTAGCAGTTGACACATAACCGCATTTGAAAACAACACTATAACACACAAAGGCCGCAGAAACAGCTTACATACCATAAACAGCACATCCAATGCAATCTCGCCCAATTCGGCTGTCAACCGACCGCAGGGGTGCAGAACAACTGGAGATATATTTACGTGCGCGGCTACTGGGTCTTCCTACTGTCAGACAGATGGCGCTTGATGTGTGTAATGCGCAGGCCGGTGTGCCGTGTACATACTGTACCGCATTGTCTATTGCTACACAACACTATATGATAACAAAGAGGCCGTGTCAATGTGTACAGTGTGAGGCATTTTGGGCCAGACCAGATACATGTTGTATGAAAACAGGTGAAAACGCAAAACATAAAAGAACATGGCATCGCACAAGGAAGCTGAGGAACACAAGAGCAGCATCGTTGTGCAACCGCGTGGTCTGAGTCTGCATATTAACATAATACACATAATTCTCATTTTCATGACCCTGGCGGTGGCAACATTGCGCATGCGGCAATTGAATCGCATTGCACGAGCACTGGAGCAGCGACTCTGATATAGGCTGTGCCCTAGCCACACACAGCCCTTTGCAAGTAACCCACCACCGTAGAAACATAGGTCACATCTTTGCCCTGCACACCCAAAAGATCAAGTGCTATCAGGCAGCGCTTCAGAGCAACGGCGCGCAGTGTCTGGTTGTAATGAGCATGAGTCACCAGATGGCAAAGTGCCTCCGTATTTGTGGGATCGGCATCCAGTGATGAGATAAGGTCATTTATTGCGTTGTTGTACGTATCACAACACAGTGATCGTCGTGCGTATAGATGAGAAATGGTATGTGAGTCGTTGCAGGTTTGCAAAAGGACTGAGTACTGCTGGAAAGCTAAATCGAAATCACCCGTCATTTCTGCTATATCCGCCTGCAAAACTCTGTTCAGGTGGTATGACGGATGGATTTTCTGTGAGGATGCCAGATCATTTGTGGCTCGTGCAAGCTCGTTGAGCTGTAACCAACAAAAACCTCGATTGGTCAAGGCAATGAATGCTCGCACGTAGCCACGTTGTATCACCTGGTTATAGTGATGTATTGCTGCCGTATAGTGTGCATTGCCATGCAGTGCAAATGCAAGGTCAAACTGAATGTACACGTACATAGGATGTTTCTCCGGCAATCTTTCTAGAATCCGTAAGCATCCCGTACAAATTTCACTGTCATTGCCCATCCAGCGATGATGCATCAATGATGCCACCAACGGTAATGAGATCACCTGGGCTGCATCACAAATCGTGGCCCATGCTAAACTACGTTGTCCCAGAATCATGTGACATGTGAATAGACAATAATATGCCCAGACGTTACCCGGATCAGATCGCAGGGAGCTTCGAATTGCATCAATGCAATATTCGCGTATGGTCACGTCATTACCCATCATCCCACGCGCTGCATCAAGTAGCTCCTGTCCACGCCTTCGCAACAGTGGTGCTGCGTTTGTTGCCCATAACTGATGATGAGCACGACTCAGCATAGCAATGCATGTTGTATGACCACAGAATTGCATAACAATGCACCATGTGTCAGAAGACATCAACATCATCTATATGGGTGGGGTATAGGTCATCTTTATTGTCATGTTATTCTCTTGTAGGTCATCCAAATACCACACACCAAATCTGCGGGTGTGTGACAACAAGTCTGACAACGCCTGCTCTAGTTGTATCGGGGCCATCAGTCTGCGTGCCGCATGCAGCATGCGTATTTCAACGATGTTGGGAATGTGCGACAATAAAACACATGCTGCATGTAGTGTATGCAGCCCTGAACCGCTGAGGACCGTTCGGGTGTTTTGGGGTACATGCAATGACCAGAACAGCACTTTTGTGACACGCAAACCCATACAGATACTTGCCATCAATGCCCCCTCTGCGTTGAGTAAAGTGAGCTGACATGTCCAACGGACACCACTCTGATGATTATTGTACAGAAATTTCGACACATCGTACAGTATCCGGTGGACGTCATATGTGACATTGGCTGAGCATGATGACATTAGCCTGCTGCTACTACTCATAATGCTACGTACGTCGTTGCTAATTACTAATCCTGACCTACAGACTTCTGCTTCTTCTGAAGTAGCATGATCAGTATACCAACAAACATCAACGTGACAACTCCCCAAGCAATGAATGCATTGCGTTTTTTAATGCATTTCGCAGGATCGATTTCACATGGTTCGCCGCTTTGATTGCGCAATTGTGACCACTTGTCAAAATTGTTCCACGTGCCCCATGCACAACCCAATACAATGATTAAAACGATACCGGGGTATAAGAACTGTGCCGCATCATTCTTCACCTTTGTTGAAAATTTTTGTTTGTTTGTATCCATTTTTTTAATTAACTTAATTGATTGGTATACTACTCCCCTTCATCTCCCTCCCTTTGTTCCTCCTGCATTAGATGTTGCTGCCACTTAGTTTATAAAAACGCAATGTTTGTGTGGTTTTCGCAAGCAGGTGGTCAGGCCCAAAAAAAGCAGAATGGGAACAGCGATGATGAAGTGACTAGTGACACGTGGCTAGTCAGGCGAGCGGAACTTGATGCATTATTGCGGGCAGGGTATGGTGTACGCACTCGCAGCCTCGCCCGTATAGATTGGGGATTGCCTGTTGTTCAATGGGTGAACAACACGCTCGGTAACATCGTTGACTACATTAACTGCCCTAAATCCATGGAACTCATCAATGAAATCATCAGGACGCACCAAAATGCACCGAGTAAAACTGTGGCACTATTCATCACGAGAGTGGTGCTTCCCTGTGTAATTCAACGGTCCTCCCTCTCACCAGCACTTGTAGACGCACTTGTTAATAGTATCACTGTGTGAGGACACAAATGTATGCACGTTGCATGAATTGCATTTGGCTTTGTTCATTGTATAACCGTATATAAAAAAGGGCAAATGGCAACGATTAGTGGTGTTACACTCCAGTTGAATAATTCGGAAGTAATTGTGTATGACGATTTCGCTACAAGTTCCGTACGCTCACGCCTGAGTTTTTCCGATGGC
This sequence comes from Eutreptiella sp. 'Long Island Sound 2002', assembly GCA_964036045.1. Lineage (NCBI taxonomy): Eukaryota > Euglenozoa > Euglenophyceae > Eutreptiales > Eutreptiaceae > Eutreptiella > Eutreptiella sp. 'Long Island Sound 2002'. The sequence goes on along the minus strand of OZ038383.1, from coordinate 120,954,776 downwards.
GGTGAGGTTCTGACGGTTGGCAAGGGTGCTAACCTGGACCCCATCCGTCTTACAAACCTAAAATATCCCGATGTGGACAGCGATGCTGCTACCAAATCGTATGTTGACACCACGGCCCGTGGCCTACGCATTCGTGCACCAGTGCGAGCCACCACTAAAACCGATGCTGACATTAACACTGCTTATGCAGCAGGAGAAACACTGGACGGCTACACTCTGACGGCTGGTGATCGCATCCTGTTGCAGGGGCAGGCTGATGCGAGAGACAACGGTATATGGCTTGTTACAACAGGCAAACCAACACGACCGCTTGATTTTGAGGACGGAAACCACGTTAGTGGTGTGTACGTTTTCGTGGATCAGGGATATGATTTCATTGACCGTTCTTTTGTTTGCACAACGGACAAGGGGTCAGACACGGTGGGTGCGAATCACCTGGAGTTCCAACAGTTCGGAGCACGGCCTGCCGCTTATTCAGGTGAGGGGTTGAACATTGGGCCTGAGAATAAGCTATATGTCGATCACAGTTTTATCCCATATCTTGCAAAACCCAACACATTTACCCAAACAAATATATTTCAAAAGGCTGTGACAGCACACGAAACATTGCAAGTTGACGGAGCAACAACACTCAACAACAGCCTTAATGTAGCCGATGGAAAGTCTGCCACGTTGGGTGGGTCACTGCAGGTCAAGGGTGCCACCAATCTGGACGATGCTTTGACCGTGGAGGATGGAAAGTCTGCCACATTGGGTGGGTCACTGCAGGTCAAGGGTGTCACCGGACTAGAAGATGCCGTGACCGTGGCTGACGGAAAGTCTGCCACGTTGGGTGGGTCACTGCAGGTAAAGGGTATCACCAATCTGGACGATGTACTGACGGTGGCTGATGGAAAGTCCGCCACGTTGGGTGGGTCGCTGCAGGTCAAGGGTGTCACCGCACTGGACGATGCCCTGACCGTGGCCGATGGAAAGTCTGCCACATTGGGTGGGTCACTGCAGGTCAAGGGTGTCACGGGACTGGACGATGCCCTGACCGTGGCCGATGGAAAGTCTGCCACATTGGGTGGGTCACTGCAGGTCAAGGGTGTCACCGGACTGGACGATGCCCTGACCGTGGCCGATGGAAAGTCTGCCACATTGGGTGGGTCACTGCAGGTCAAGGGTGCCACCAATCTGGACGATGCTCTGACCGTGGCTGATGGAAAATCCGCTACATTGGGTGGATCACTGCAGGTCAAGGGTGCCACCAATCTGGACGATGCCCTGACCGTGGTCGATGGGAAATCCGCTACATTGGGTGGATCACTGCAGGTCAAGGGTGCCACCAATCTGGACGATGCTCTGACCGTGGCTGACGAAATATCGACCACATTGGGTGGGTCACTGCAGGTCAAGGGTGTCACCGGACTCGAAGATGCCCTGACTGTGGCTGATGGAAAGTCTGCCACGTTGGGTGGGTCACTGCAGGTCAAGGGTGTCACCGGACTCGAAGATGCCCTGACTGTGGCCGATGGAAAGTCTGCCACGTTGGGTGGGTCACTGCAGGTCAAGGGTATCACCAATCTGGACGATGCCCTAACTGTGGCTGATGGAAAGTCTGCCACGTTGGGTGGGTCGCTGCAGGTCAAGGGTGCCACCAATCTGGACGATGCTTTGACCGTGGAAGATGGAAAGTCTGCCACGTTGGGTGGGTCACTGCAGGTCAAGGGTGTCACCGGACTGGAAGATGCCCTGACCGTGGCCGATGGAAAGTCTGCCACGTTGGGTGGGTCACTGCAAGTCAAGGGTGTCACCGGACTGGACGATGCTCTGACCGTGGCGGATGGAAAGTCCGCCACATTGGGTGGGTCACTGCAGGTCAAGGGTGCCACCAATCTGGACGATGCCCTGACCGTGGCCGATGGAAAGTCTGCCACATTGGGTGGGTCACTGCAAGTCAAGGGTGTCACCGGACTGGAAGATGCCCTGACCGTCGCCACCGGAAAATCCACTACACTAGGAGGCACACTTGGTGTGCAGGGCGTTAGCACGTTCAGTGACACCACGGCAAGTGTATCACAGAGCACCGGTGCAGTTGTCATTAACGGTGGTGTGGGGATTGCTGGTGACGTGTACTGTTCAAACACATTCAACCTGTCTGATAAACGGCTCAAAGAAAATATCACCCCCCTGCCGAATGCGCTGGAGACGATTGACAAACTTGGAGGATACACATTCACGTGGAACAATGATGCAGGCGTCAACCTGTCTGGCAGGAGTGCAATCGGTTGTATTGCACAGGAGGTGGATGAGGCAATACCGGGTAACCTGGCAACAAACAGGAATCCACATTCGGACATTTTGGCAGTTGAATACACACGTTTGGTGCCATATCTGATCGAGTCTGTGAAAACACTCAAGCGAAAGCATGAGCACTTGGAGCAGGAGCTAATTGCAGTGAAGAGAATGAAAAGAGAATGAATTTCCCACTGCTAGGCTATTCCCTAGGCGCTCTTTTCCGCTGTGTGCAAAGTAGTAGTATCAATGTGATACACAGCACAATCAGTATTTTTTGTCTGTGACGCCAGACGAAATCAATCACAGCAGTGTCACTGCTGCTCCATGTTGATCGTACAGGTGAATGTGTGAAGTAAAATGATTTATTTATGCATACTTTGTTGCCATAGTCGCAAACCATCATCAGTTCACTTGGAATGAAAAAATGATGCAGTAATAAACGTGGTGCCAGTTTTGCCGACATTGAAAGCATGAGTGGTCCAGCAGATATCATAACCTGAAGATGTTTGGGGAACAACAAACAACGCGAAAAGTTCATTGTTTTGTGCAGTACTCTGTGTATCACAAACGTGAGAAATGCATGGTTTGCATCAAAGAATGCCATAAAAGCATTCGTCAGCAAGCCCGCTGACCGCGAGTAGGCTAGCACACCCCCACAGCCGCGGTCAACACAATGGTCAATCATGGCTGGCACGGTACAATTAGGTACGATGTCCAGGTCACAGTATATACCACCATATGCATGTAGGATGAAGAGGCGTGCGAGGTCAATCCGTTGTATCCAATGCTGACAGCCAGTCCACATTGACTCGAATGTAGGATACTTCGATTGTATCAACTCCTCAACTGATGTCTTGTTCCAGAGACGGTGTTCGAATCCGTGCAATTGTTGCCAAGCATTTATTGATTTCACGTATTCGTCGGGCAACTGTTGGTACCGAACAGTGAAAAATATCTGATGAATGTACATTCGTCTTTTTAATTTACCCACATTTCATCTGCAGATGTTTTGGTTTGTTGTTCCCCTCACAATTCACCAACAGTCCAATACTGATGGTCAAATGGGCCGGGGGCGGATGTCCAGTGGTTGATGTATATGCAGGATTTGTGTTCAACGTATCAAGGTAGCAGTCAGTAAGCAGACAGCGCGGCATGTATTGTAGACCTCCATTGCCGATGTTCATCTGAACACTGCCGCGTGTTGACATGTGCGTGTAATGTTGTTGATGCAACTGTGTTGTTTGCATGCGGAAACACAACGTCTCAGCCCCCTTGCACCATGAGGGTAAGGCACGAAGTGCCTCACCGCGTGGTTCATCCTGACCGATCACGTCACTCCTGATGCTGTCCTGAGCACCAACAAATTGTACAAATAGCCACCCATATGGCATGTCCTGTACACGCTGAAAATTCTTTGTAATTGGTCCTGCACACATTGGCCAGGCTGGGACGCTGACATATTCCACGGTCACCGTACACACCACCTGGTTGTGCAAACGATGTGTCGCCATGCCCCTGGATGGCTCGTATGTTGTAACCGCCTCATGTCGTCGCAAAATCTGCACTGCGCAAGGGTCATTTTCAATGGGTAGAGGTGCCTCTAATTGCATGAGCCGTAACGTGCAACCATCCCCGTTTTGCAATAACACACCCGTGAGTCTATACAAACATGTATTCCTCAAATTCCGACCAGCACGCTGGGGGTCCTGTACACAAAGGACCAGAAAGTTTCCAGGGTCGTTGTGCAGACTGTAGGCCCTTCCATTGTCCAGCAGAACGTGTACGCTACCTGCTGCTTGTACAGTACAGGCTGATGAGTCAAGGTCGGCCCAACATTTTGTAGTGTAGAAGTAGAACATGAAAGGTGTGGTAGACGAAAACGTGCCCAGTTTTTCCAATGCCTCTCTCGAAATATTGCTCACCAGTCCACCTGATGGCTGCAGTACAGCATGGTTGCCTTCACCAATGCTGAACCACGAGCGAACACCCACAGTACGCCATATCAACACATGGAAAACTGCATCGAAAGTATTCCCAAGTGGAACACCCAATGTTGCAACAGCATTTTGATCTATATAACCTGTTGTCACGTGTAAGGGGGCCTGTCTGCTAGTCGGGCGATGTTCGGATTGTGCTGCACTATCAGGATCATGGAGTACGCCGGAGGGTACATCCCCTGAATTCGTTAAAGATGATGTATGCATATACATCATATGCGTGTATAATAATACTGTGTCCAGCACAGCAACCGTCTTATGACCCCAATTAATTGATGCTGTTCTTTGCAGCAAGTGCCTCAACCTTGTGATCTAATTCCGTCATGCGCTGTACAAGATATGGTATCAATTTCGCATAATTCACTGATTGCGTCCCGTTGTTGTCTACGTGTACACAGTTTGGGACAGTCTTTGGCACTGACTGTGCCAGAATTCCCACGTCCTTGACATCAGAATCACGCCATGTGTAGGTGCATGGTCGCAGGGCACGCAATACATCACGGGAATTCTGTAGTTCCTGAATATCCTGCTTCAGCCTCTGATCAGATGTACTAAACACGCCATCACAATGTACCGCACCTGTGACACCCACACCACCGTGAACAATCAGACTCCCGGTGTCGCTGGACACACTAGCCTCGTTCGCCCAGCATACTAGGCGCACAAAACAATTCTGTATACCCAACATTCCGGTGGCTAAATGGTGATTGATCTTAAAATTGTACAGGTCCGCTACAACGCCTTGTTAGCCAAATAGAACCGGCAGAACTGTTCATGGGAAGGAAAGACGCTGAATGGGAGAAGATCACCAATCGCGCACCACCAATCGGACCTCTTCTTCGTCACCGTTCTATGACCTAACCCTAACCCTAACCCTAACCTGGGGTTTATGATTCTTTTCTGACCTTGATTCTTTTCTGTGCGACATCGGATGCCTATCCTGCATTCTATAAGGGCGGCAAGCATCCTAATAAGCCGGCTAATCAATGTAATGATGGAGCTGTGCACTTGTCGGCTGTCAAATGAAAACACTGGCACACTTCACTGCCGGTGTCGGGTTGCCATGTGCATTTAGCATCACGGGAAACGCTGTCAGTTCGGAAAGGGTTCAATCTGGGAAATTTTGGTACTGCATCTGCACCGTGCACGTTCAAGGGTGATTGACAAAAAACATGCAGGCCACTCTGCTAGTTGCAGAGCAAAATGCAATTGTTCTCGGTTAGGGTTATGCTTGCTACAACATGAGTTCTGGTACGTACGTATTTTGCAACCCGGGCCATTCCGATCTGGGAACTGGGAACGCCTGGGATCGTCAGTGCTTATTGTTGGTGCCACGTGTAGCCTGCCTGGCCCACTCATTGGTATAGCACACTATACGCATAAGTACTGCTTTCGTCTGCTGGAGGGAGATGTATCGATTTAGATACCAGTACCCCTCGCCTTTCTCTAAATCATCCTCAACCTCCTCATCAAAATCCTCAAATGACGCCCACGTGGTGTTGGGTATGGAGTGCTCTGTTGCATTACCGACGATGAGTGGGTGGTGCTCATGCTCATGCCATTGCTGTAAATGACGGTTGACCAACAGCTGGAATTTGTTGTTCAGAAATTCCCTCCTGTCCCTGCTGTCACAGTACACCCTTTTGGCATATTCACCGTAATGCTCATCCAATATTTGTTTATGGACACTGTGCATAATCTGTGCCACATCGGTGACAGTGACCGACGTGATGTTATGGTGCAGACATTCAGCACAGACGCCATTCATCTCCAAACAGTGGCACATGCACATTTTTATTTGAATTAGTGGCGCGGGGCGTGATAACACGTGTTCCCAAATAGGATCTACCTACTGACCCCCTTTTGATCTATTTCATGCGCCTGACGCGTGAACGCCAGCCTTTTCTCTTGTCGCTGAGTGAAGTGATATGGAGGATGTATATCTCCAAATAAAAAAAGACCTTTCACCATGAATGATGAACCAACGGATGTGGTAACAACAAGGTACAACAATGGTATTGTGGCATTGTTCTGTGATTTCGTTGAATATTTGTGTCACCATCCATTTCTGGTGGCTCCTCAGGGCAGATTTTATATGACATTTTATGACAGTGAATCTGACCTTCTCACATTCAACATAAAATATGAACTCAGAGATCCACATGGAAAAATATGGAATTGGAAAATTCGCTTCGAGTGCCTGGGACATCCACGAGATGAAATCGAGGGTACCTCACGTAACATTCTGGACCATCTCACGGTCTTCCTAGCCACCATTGACAGACATACAGAATTGTACTTCTATGATCGGCATGCCATGACGTGTACCATTACCACTCCGCATTTGGAAAATCATGGTGTCCTGCAATCATACACTGAATACAATCATACACAGTGGAAACAACGGTGGAAAGATGGAAAGTTGTTGTTCAAACGGTTCACGCGTCAACTGCAAACCACCAGATCCCCGAACATCGCGGAGCTGGGATTGGCGCTCTTTTCGTCGTGTGCAGACATCGACAGACTGGAAATAGTCGATATTACATCACCAACCAGATTAGGCTTGTTGTTTGAAGCGTGCCGTAGGGGGCCGCCAGGTTACGTGAACGTGGACGTGAACAATGAATATTTTGACAATGTAGCCAGTATATACATTGGTTACCGGAGTATCATCGAAGATGGTCTATATGATCCGTCATCAGTTACATATCTGATGCATAACTGGCATGTAGATCCACTGACAAATGATAATGTACTGATAGATAATATGCGGAGCGTTGTGCGGAGTACGCTTCATGATCTCCATATCCCTGGTGCCCATCCACAATTTCTGGAAACCCGCCCCGACCAGGTACTGCAGATACAGGTGTGGTGTAAGACGGCAGATTGTATTACACCCGGCTGGGTGAAGTATCTACAGAGTTCACTTTGGTTTGAACTCGGTGCGTTGGAACGAAGACCCACCCACGTACGGAAGGACCGATACACACCCGACTATAGGGGTAACATAACAGTGGTGGATGCTCATCCGGTCACAGACGTAATCATCCAGCTCGTCGAATCCGAGGACGGTATTTCCTGTTTGAATCTGGCGGGAGAAGAAATCCTATCCGTGCCACCCGGAACTGATGCCCAAAAACTCCGCCACGAGCTGGCAAAAATACTACCTACTACAAACTTGCACCTCATCAACAAGCACGGTGATACAATACCGGGTTCACAACAAGAGGATGTATGGGGTGCGATGCGAGGGGATGACATTTATATCCCGCCTCCTCCTGTATCCAATAACTTTGTATCTGACGACTGGATATGGGTATGATTGTCCAGTAGCAGCCTCCAGTATATCTGTTTTGTGTGTATGGCAGATCCATATATATTTCTGATATCTGACACTGTTTCAAATTACACAGATGTGCTGGTGCTGACTGTACAATAAAATGATTGAACTATCTGAAACGTCGATTGTTGTTCAGCGTCCGTCGCATGCACAATGCGTGCAAATCTTCCAGGACGATGTATTTATTGAACGGGTTAAGTACAACGGTGATGAGCTAATCATTCCATTGCTGAGAAATCCACATCCAGGTGTGGATTTTACAACCGGGCATAAAGTTCATGTCACACATGGTGAGATGCAATCCAATACAATTAGTCTACCATTGGGATGGGGTCTTGCCACGCGGAATAGACCACGTGCTCTCAAGCATACCATACCATTGCGCCGGACACTACATCGGGCCACCGTAAAATGCACGGGGGCACATCGGTGGCGCTTCAACCTTACAAGATTTCCAACCACTGGTCTGATTGTCACGTCAGAAACTACCGGAGTGGATCTGTTTGTCAAATGGATACGGCGGACCAAAGCCACAAAAAACGCCGTATCTACGACAGTAACGATGCACACCGGCGATTCAATAAAATTGAACGATCAGCTGGGAGGTATGTTGACGTTGCATATAGCAACAAAGGGCATAGTGCCAGTGCAGTACCGCCTGGACATGCTGCCACTGCCATATGATGACCCATCCCCATCACTGCCCGTGGCACGTTGCGGACAACGCCATGCGGTAATTGTTGGTATCTCAAAATATCAGAAGATCAGTCCACTGCAGTATTGTGATGAGGATGCAACGGTGTGGTGGCGTCTGTTCACTCACATACTGCAATTCGACTCCGTACAAGTATTCGGTGACATGGACTCACAGTATCCGGAAATTCATGGTATTGCGACTGTCAAGAATGTACGCCGAGCTGTACAAGCCATGACATCGGATCCGTGTGTCTCACATGTGGCCTTTGTCTCGTCGGGTCACGGAAATGGCGATGGTCTTGGCAAAAGCCATCTATGCATGATACAGGACAGGCATGGTGATACCCCCAATGAACGCAACGGTGTATACATGGATTGTGACCTGGCTGCCGACCTGCAACAGCAGTGCACAAACAACAATCGAAATACGTTTGTTTTCCTCGATCATTGCTACAGTGGGGGTTGTTTGCCTGAACTACAAGCAAAAGTTCCGCGTCTATTTGCGACAAGCACGTGCACACAGGATGGATACGGTTACGATTCACGTACTGTAAAACACGGTGCATGGACAAATGCCTATCTTGTGCAGGGAATTCTCGATAATATGGGAGAGGAATGCATGGACATACCTCGAGAGACATTGCAGCGCCAATGCCATAACAAACATCTAGGCGTGACCTTCGCTACGGCTGCTGAAAAATACCGGTCACGGTATCCGTCAGCCGGCGATCACCCCATGTGTGTGGCCACAGGACAGGCTACAGAAATGTTGGATCCTGTAAGCACCCCATTGCAGCTGAATGAATTCCTCTGTGGTACAACAAGTGACACATGGTAGGTAAATAACGGTGTGTCAATAAAAAAAATGGCGAGACAACTTGCACAAAATAACGCTTTTTTGCTGAACCTTGTTGGGAGGAATACATTGACAGTGCCCCTATACATGGTCGAACACGATACAGGCGAATGGTCAACTCATGAGGTTGTATACCATGATGGAAACGCCATCGCAATGGAAGCAGTTGCGAATCCACTATCCGGCATCAGTAGTATTAGCAACTTTCACATTTCCCTGCACATGAATCATATTGTAATTGGTGTCCCTTCCAATTTGAAGATGATGATGGCACGGTCTGGTTGGAATGATGGCTTTGGTATTGTGATATTAGTGGGTAACGCAACAAACAACCGGTATCGTGTTCTGGCACACTATGTTGTGGATAGTGTACCAGCAGATACCGCATATTTGGAACTATTGGAAGACTACGGTCAGCTTCTGATGTTAAACAAGCGTCGCATCGGCCACGTGCATGGTGTGAGAAATGTGGGAGGTGGTACACTCAAATTGCAGCTGCAGATATCAGAGCAGATGTCTGCCACAATATTGGCGGCGTGTGTGGTCCCACGCAACTACACCGTACCCCCTGGTGTACAAATTGCCTCTGTGCTGCCCAATGTGCAGTCCTCCACCTTTGAGGCACCAAGACATGAGCTGGTTTCCAACGGTTTTATCATAGGTGCCGCACCACCCAGTAAAATATACGCCGTTTTTCACTATAGCCCTCCTGTATTCATGTACAGGGCGGGAATGATAACGGGTTTCAACGATGTTTCACGTTTCAACCCCTCAGAGGGGATTGCGCTACACGTAAGCTGTCATGTTAACAATAACACCTGGTTGATCAGCCTGCGTACCCGGCAGACCGCTGACGGTATTGGTGATGACGGTAACTATGCATATGATCTAATGTACGACAGTGGGGATGAAAAATTCAAACTGCAATTGTGGACCGACGTGAGCAACCCAGATGCAGGACCCATTGCACATTGCGCCATTGATGCTCAATCATTCAAGAACACGTCAGTTGATATATTTGCACACGTACTCTTTGATGAGCAAATTTGCCGATTGCTGGTGAACGAAACTGAAAAGACGGTCAATATCAACACAGGCCGGTGGTTGGCATGGGATACAGGAATACAGAAGGAAAATCAAAATCACACCATTCTGCAGCGTACCTCGCTGGATATCCATCCGGAACCACTACATGACGACGTGCATTCCATACATTTATTTGATTGTGCAGAAAAGGCCTTGCAGACAGTGCAACATGCGAGGGAAACCAACGCAGATGGTCGTACGACCGCCGTTGTATTTCGACGAACTGATGATGCCTGGACGCGTAATGCTCTGATAGATCAGGTAAATAATACTGCCACTGTTGAGTTTAGTGATACAGTCACAGGTGTCAGTGACACGGTGTTGCAGGTTACACCCCCTGGTGGATATAGCATTGTGTCGGTGTTTGTGACGTCTGACCTTTTTATGGGCAGTACGCCGGTGGATAAGTTGATACCAAAATCACAGGTGTGTGGGGTTGGCTGGGTTAATCTTCACTGAGAGTGGAAACAAAAAAAAACCTGGTTAAGCTGCCGCAGCAGGGGCTGGCTGCTGCGGTGGGCGATATGCAGTAATCTTTTTACTCCGCCGACATGTGATTGTATTGTTACCCCTGGTAATTTGGATTGGAGTAGTGAGCAGTACTTGTTTGACAACGTATGTCCGAATTTTGCCAGCAGGACACACCGTTTCAACTTGCAATTCCAATGCTTGGTCCTTCTGTTTTGTGCGCTTTACATATGTGTTGAATCCATGGCCAGCCGCCTTGCTGCGATTGGTGGTGCGGACAGTGACTGTGTACTCACCAGCAACGTTCACCATGTATGGTACCCTTAAAGGTTGTTTCTTCTTCTTCCCCTTCTCACCTTCGGGGGGTGTGGTGGCTGTTGATTCGTCGGGGGGTGTGGTGGCGGTGGCTGCTGCTGCCATTGTTGATTCGTCGGGGGGTGTGGTGGCGGTGGCTGCTGCTGCCATTGTTGATTCGTCGGGGGGTGTGGTGGCGGTGGTAGTGTCAGTGGCCATTGGTGATGATTTGTCGGGTGTGGTGGCAATTGTTGATTCGACGGATGTGGCGGTGGTGGTGTCAGTGGCCATTGGTGATGATTTGTCAGGTGTGGTGGCAATTGCTGCTGCTGCAATTGTTGATTCGTCGGATGTGGCGGTGGTAGTGTCAGTGGCCATTGGTGATGATTTGTCGGGTGTGGTGACGGTTGCTGATTTGTTGTTGTTCTGAGCCATATGTGTGGGTATTGTCTAATACAGTTGTTGTAATGCAGATGTTAAATGAAAATATAGTCAGGCATGTTACCACAGGTCGAGTACCGAGAGTTCCGATTTGCAAACATAAATGAAAAGTATTTACAGCATCATCATTTTAAAAGATACCCGACAATTTTGAACAAGAAGACGTCGCCACTTCTGTTGCCTGACTACGTGGCTCATAAGTTGGGTGAGTGGCAGCCCTGTAGTGCGTATGTTGCAAAACTGTGGCATAGCGTTGGCTCAAACGACTTTCTTGTTTTATTACAACGGACATCCATCTCAGACATCGTTGACACGGATGTGCTTGATTGATCACTCAATGTAGAAGTCGTGTGCTCCATCCAACTGCTTGTGTTTGAGACTGAGACTGAGCATAAGACCACCAATCAAGACAATGGTTATTACCAACAACATATGTGGTTTTTTTTTATCCACATATGATCCCTGATTTGACAAAATGATCGCCGTGCCAAGTAAGAAAAACACAGTGCGGACCACAGTGCAGTCCATGGGCCATACGTGTGTCATCATGCACACCATATAATGGTTTGCCTCCTTTCATGCACAGTATACCGACCTCGCCTCCCTCGGCATTAATAAAGTGTACACAATGATTGGTGTATTTACGAATCACGTCTTCCATTGAACCCACGTCTTGTTCTTCTTCAACCGTCGGGTTCCTTCTATACAGCCTATATGGTGTTTTTAGAGTATGTACGTGACTGTATTGTGTTGTCTCACGACTAATGCGTTCATTTTTTAGTCGTTTTATCGTGTATCCTGCACAATTTTCCGTAACTTCCTGTTGGGGCTGTGGTATTATAGTATATATATATCTATCTCCATTCTTCTGAACAGACAAATTATCCTCCCGTATCTCACCTCTGGGACGTATTGCTGCTCGTACTGTGATGACATCGTGCTGATCATTCTGCCGAACAACCGCTAACACACCCGAGTTGGTATCATCATCATCATCATATCCCCATGAAGCTACAACAATGGGAACACTGGCATGTCGTGTTCTCAATTCCGTATTTGTCATTGTAATTTCCCAATTTTTTCTCAGCCCTTCCTTCAGCGTCCCATAATCATAATACCTTTCATTAATCCAAATCTCAAATCCCTCTTCTCCTCTTGTATTGTGTTGGGTTGTATCGGATTGTTGCCATCGCACAACCGATCTGAACAACAGATGCGGTATGAGATTCAAATCTCGCACAGTAGGTGAAAACCCGTCAGATTCCTGATCGTTTATCGTGATTATGATATCGTGATTGTGATTCTCCTTCCACAACCATTGTGCAATCAGGGCGGTGTCCAATGCCTCCGCACAACACAATTGTGGGATACCCTTAACTTGCAATATTTTTGGAAGTTGACTGATCAGATTGTGCTCCTTGTCCTTCCGGATCGCCAGATAGTCCCAACGTATGTTGCCACAACGTACAGGTGAATACATCAATGTTGTGCCAACCTCCCACCCCTGTCGACATGCGCGTATATATCTTTCAATGTCGTCGGATTGTGCATGCCCGTTCATCAACTCACATGCATCAAAAATGCCTGCTTTGGTAGAGGAACAATTAATCTTTGTGTTGGTCTTGTTCACTAATTTTATGCCCTCCAAACGTAAAACCAGCGCCAATAGGGGAGGGACAATATAGAGCGGGCTTTTATCGTTACCAAATACCAGATCATACCAATGATGCACGTAGGGTCCATTTCTATCATTTTGCATTTTTTTTTGTATCCATTCATTTAAAAAAACAGAAGAAAATGGAAGATTCAACCCGAAAAGCGGTGCGATTGTCATGGCCAAAATGGGCTTATGATCCACAGGATGCCTGCAATGGGCAAAAGCCATCAGACTCAGGTTTGGTTGGTCTTGTGGTTTTTTTTGTACTTCTGGGACCAATGTTGGCAATCATGAATTTAATACACTATGCCATTTTCCGCGTCAACAAGAACGATGCCAGAGCCAATGCACACTTGCCACCGTACGTGGCACAGGCTGAAATGAAACAGTCAAAGAAAGTTCGAATGGCCGTGTACGTTGTCAGTGTCATTATACAGCTCATTCTTTTCGTGGTTTGGGTGAGGTACTGGTATCGTTGTCGCACATGGCAGGGCTTCTTTGTGTATCTTGTTGGCATTCTTACCATTCATGTGTTGGTGGAGGTAGTTGCAAGTATCACTGAACCCCGGCATTATGATACAAAAACGCAGGAAGCCGGCTGACAGTCAGGTTTTGCCTGCCTTGCCCCCCTTGCCAATTCTGATGATAACAAGCACAGCAATCAGCATGCCGAGAATCCATATGGCGTTGGATTGCAGAAAGCTCATAACACCATTGGTGGTATCAGGGTATTTTGCAGTGTGTGTGTTTACGAGATGTTGTGTCAGTCCCTGTTTGGATAGTGAATCAACAACCTGCTTGGCTATGGTATTGGCTACGAGCTGTCCGACAAAAATGTTATCGAATTTGCATTTGCCAAGTGCAAGCATGGTACCAGATATCTGGATCTGCACATTTTGCGCAGTGTCTGCTGCCATCTGGGTGCGGAGTGTGACAATGGACGAAACGGCTGTTTTAACCGATGATTGCACTGATGATTGGATTTCGGAGTGCATCTCCTGCACAGTTTGATCACCAGAGGTCCAGGATGCAGTCGCAATCAGTGGCATGCCAACGGTCCCACCGCCAGATCCCCTGGCAATCTCAGAGTCTAGCATCTGTGACATCAGTGTGGCAATACGCGTTGCTATATCCTGTTCAACTCGACTGTCTATTCTGTTCAATACACTCATATTGTTTTGTAATGCCACTGCTATCTCATTTGTTGCTGATACACCGCCTAGGCAGAGCAGCTTTGCACCCGTCCCGAGACTGACCTGCACATTTTGTGTGGTTTGACTTGTCAGGTGGTTTGACACATTTGACGTTGTATTGGTCTCATTCAAAACATTTGCCACAATGGACGTGACACTCTTCTGAAATTGTTTTTGTTGTGTCTGCTGACCACTACCACCACCCATTCTTTCCTTATTTATTTTATGCTCCATGCATATACCGCACCGTGTCCCGAACATCGCCAATCAGCTGTCCCTTGATAAAGACCACAGGTAGCAGTGTGTGCTTCCTTGTGTAACGGTGCAGGGCATCGCTCAATGCAACCCTACTACGTATGTCAACCACAAGCACCTTGTCAAACCTAGCATTAAGCATTGCATGTAAAATGTCTGCATGTATACTACCACTACGACAGAAAATTACAACCTTGTTGTGCCTCACAGTATTTGAAATGAATGACATATTTTGTTGTCGCACCATTTGGTTATATGTTAAAAGATGCAAAAAAAACATGTACACATCATCGCCTATGTACTGCTACTTATCGGGTACATGATTCTGCTGTCCTTACAAATCGAGGGCAAGGGTTAGGATGACCCATGTGTGTCATACGCGACTCTCACACTACTATTTCCACTTCCACCCTTTCCAGCTTGCCTCATCTTGTAGGCACCAACGAAGCCAAGGGCAATCGACAATAGACCGAATAACCCAGCTCCCCACAGTTTCATTCTGTTTTCGTCCTTCTCCTTATCCTTGTCAGTTTGTACTTTGTCAGAATCCTCTATCTCGCCCTTTTTGTTGTACCACCAGTAGGCAAGTCCACCTGCTATGAACAGCGACAGCACCGCCAACCCAATCATGATCATGGGCAGAAGACTTTTACCTTGTTCGTTACCGGAATTCATGATTTGCAAATCTTTTATTTTCTATCCATACAAAGCTTTTTTTTTTCTTTTGGTGAATTTGGTGAATCCTCCCCGCGACTCCGGAATGTAACACAATTAGCAAATCATGCAATTTCCATGCAACTGCGTGTGTAATTGAAATAATTGGGCTAATGGAATGGGTGTGTTATGTGCTGATGTCTCTTTGCCCTCAAACCAGGATGCGAACATATGTGGGTGCTACCTGCAACTTGAGGCGAAGAATGCGGCAACATAATGGCCTCATCGCGGGTGGTGCAAAATCAACACGTAGATCACGCCCATGGCGTTTGATTGCGTTTATTTCAGGGTTCAGCTCCCGTCAGCAGTGTTTAAGTTTTGAATATCGAGTCAAACGACTCAGAGCATGTGCTCACATTGTTTGTGACCAGAAATACCTGACGAACCGTGCCCTTTTGAGAATATGCCATCGGACAGACACAGCCCCAACCAAACTGCATCTACCCAGGTTATCATGTTTTTCAAGACATGCTTATGATATTGCAGTCAAATGCCATACAGATGCTGTTGGGCAGATTGTACCGTACAAAATATTACCGACCGTTGTTTTCAGGCAGATACTCACTTTCCTTGTGCCAGATGACATGGCCAACATACATTGTAGGTCCGACGGGTGGTACATGCTCTGTCATCATTCGTGGTTGTGATGATTGTGCGCACAACCTGGTTTTTTGTATAGAAAAAACGTGTAACCAGTGGCGTTATGAAGCGAGCCATCGACGATGACAAGCACGACCAAAAAATGCAAAGGGGCGAGAGGATGCAAAAGGGGTCATTCTACACCAGGAGTACAAACGCAGCCCAACTTGTTAAAATGGCACTTGACGAATACGCGTCCTGCAATTATGGAAATGCGCCGGGCATTATTTGGGAGCCGAGTGTTGGGAGTGGCACTTTGCTGCTGCATGTTATGGGCCTAACACAGGGAAGAGGTGAATATTACGGGACGGACATTGACAAAGCGGCGCTTGTCGCTTGCAAACGCAGACTCGACACACTATACCCACGAAGCAACGTGACACTTTGGAAAACCGACGCCCTGCACGAGGATGCCACAGCCACGTGGCGGGCTGGGCGCAGAACAAAAAATGGCTTCGATCTGATCATTGGCAATCCACCATGGATCGGTACAAAGTGGGATGATGTGCAAAACGACAGCCTGCACGACCGATGGCGGGCTTGTTTTGGCAGGGCGCGCCCCAACCTGGCCTTGCTTTTCCTTGTAAACGCACTGGACAACCTGCGCGATGGGGGTGTATTGGCCTTCCTTATCCCTACCAGTCTGTGGTCGAACACGTCGCTCGACGCAATGCGCGCGAAATTACTGACAACATATACGCTGGCACGTGTCTGCTCGTTTGGTCGCCACACGTGGTGGCCAGAGGTTACACAGGAGTTCTGCTACACTATTTTTGTTAACACGCCACCCTCGTTGCATCAAACGGTTGCAGTGTGCGACGGGGACGCGTTGCGATCAGCACGGGTGGACCAGATGCAAATCTTAAAGGACCCTAAGCTCGTACTTTGGGGTTCATCTGATCTTTGTAGTAGCCTATCTGGTAAAACAATCAAGCTTTCAGAGTGGTTCACGGTGATACAGATACGGTCAAGTGTTACATCCAAAGATGGGTGTATTTTGATACCCAATCTGCGACCACAGAGTACCAAGTCGCGTATCACAGCCACAGTGGTTTCACCAGGGGTGCCAGTTGACGGCGTGACGCATTACGGCTCCTGGTTGTTGCAACCCAGGGTGCAAACCCCGGACAATGATCTGTTTTTACGGTTTGTGACTATCTGTCTACAATCAAAGCTGATGGCAAACTACACGTACGAACGATGCATTGCAACACCCACGCTGGTGTGGAGCACAAGTAAGTCCTTGGATGCCATTCCAATGCCAAATGTCGAGTGGGACACGATTATGAGTATCACCAATCACATGTACAGCAACCCCAAGCGCGTCACCGCGGTGGACCGCCCATTGGACAACCGCGTCTGTGAACTATATGGCGTAAGTTCTCGTCTGTGCACGTACCAGTACACGGACAAAAATGCCATAAAGGATCTGTACCACGCAGACGAGATTTACATCGAATTAGAGCATGATGGTGATGATGAATGAGCAGAGACGACATAGGCAGCGCATGCGTGATGTACTCTTTGCAGTCCATTGGAATCTATGACGTGTTAACGCTTGATTCTGATTCTGGAGGTATCCTTTTGTTGCTGCACAAGGATCGCCAAGAGTTCATGCGGGGCGTGGTTTTGTTGGATGGCATTACGGAGTACCGCCTCGGCAATAATCTCGGTTTCGGTGCACATAGGGGGGACTGGCTTTTTGAACATTCGGTACTTTTCTTGGAGCAGCTTGTGCGGCAAAGGACTATTCACACACTCGATGAGGCGTCTGCAAATCGCAAATTCCTCCTGATCTTGAGACGAACGCTTGGCATGCTCAGCTTCGCACCATTCGCTCAATGATTGCAGTTTGCACACAACGTGACAGAGGAGCAAGTCTTCGGTCTTCTTCTGTTTTTTAAGCAGGGAATGGAACTCTTGCAACAGCAGGTCGCGGTTGATAAGTTTGCCAAGTAATGCCTCGATGTCTTGGATGCGCACAAGCTCAGTGTGTGGCCATACAAGCATGTCAAGTACCGCAGCGTAGTCCCCCATATCTTCCATGACGTGGTTGGCCTCCTCCAGCACCAAGGTCTCGGTTACATTTGGACGCGGCCAGTGAGAGCCACAGAATGCTTTGATTTGCATTAAAATATCCATACTGAGAGACAACGAGACCAAAGAATTCAATATTCCGGCTCGAAGGGTGCGCCTTGTTCAGCACCCAACGTCCTGCACCAGGATGCCACAGCCACGTGGTCTGTGGTAGAAACTGTGTGTCCATACAACACGCCACCCCCGTTGCATCAAATGTGCGACAAGGATGCGTTGCGATCAGCACGGGTCTCAGAGGACCCTAAGCTCGTACTTTGGGGTTCATCTGATCTTTGTAGTAAAACCATCAAGCTTTCAGAGTGGTTCACGGTGATACAGATACATCCGAAGATGGGTGTATCTTAACACCCTTCTTGACACGCAATCTGCGGCCACAGTAGTTTCACCACTTCGGTTGGACTAACAACGGGCAGTATGAAGGACAAAGGAATGCAATTCGGATCTGAATGATTTGCTGGGTGAATACCATTAACTGGTTATAATCCTCCAAGAGGGGACAGGGAATTACTGGCAGTGTTGCAGAACATTGCCGCAGATAACCCTAACACTAACCGCCAAGGTGAGCTGATCTCTGCTATATGGTTGCTTTTTCACTCCATGACATTGACTGGAATGGCGGTTAAGCAGCTACACCGGACAGTTGCACACTGGCCGGTCCTAGCTGCTCCCCGGTATCATGACATTCGTACTGCGAAATGGTACCCGGATTTCAGAGTCTGGTTTCGGTCACAGTTGCATGTGGCTCAACAATGCGAGTACCTGGACGCAA
The DNA here is from genome assembly GCA_964036045.1 of Eutreptiella sp. 'Long Island Sound 2002'. Taxonomy (NCBI): domain Eukaryota; phylum Euglenozoa; class Euglenophyceae; order Eutreptiales; family Eutreptiaceae; genus Eutreptiella; species Eutreptiella sp. 'Long Island Sound 2002'. The sequence goes on along the minus strand of OZ038383.1, from coordinate 120,935,994 downwards.
GAGGACAACACACATCAGATATCCAATCACGAAGCCACACCCTTCACACATCGGGTGTGCGTTGCGGGCACCAAAATGTCCCCAAAAAAGTACTTTTGCAACGAGAAGGACAAAAATGATGCCGGAAACATTCTGGGAAATTTTTTGGAATACGGGAAATGCAGTCCGTTATGATGTCCAGAAGTTCAAGTTTTCCACGTGCTACACCCACCTGCCACAGGGCAGAATTTGTACCTGCTGCATTCCCGGGAAGAAAATATCAGAAAGAAAGAAAGCCATCATATCGGTCAGTCGGTCAGTCAGTTGGTGACTGATTTTCCCACAATTGCGTAATTTTATACATGGCCTCACTGCCCCCAATAAAGGACCCGTTATTGAACACGATTGGGACGGTGTGGTGTCCGTACCTGGTAGCCACATGCGCTCTGACAGCATCCACTTGGGCAGGTGTCATGGATTCATCCATATAGGTGAAGGTAAACCCCCCAGACCCGAACCTGAACGCTTCTTCAATATCACTCTTCAGCTGCCGACACACTGGGCAGCGCGTCAGTGCCAGTACTTCAATGCCCTTGCCTTCGATAACCTCTTTGATGATGAATTTCGCAGAATCATACACATACCATTGCTCAGCAGGTTCTCGTTTAAATCTTTCTGCATAATTGCCCCGTTCCCATTCAAGAGCACATTGTATCAAGTCTTTGGGGACGACATCCCCCCCCTTCTTACCCAACGCATAGGCCGCTGCCGCCGCATTGGGCAACGAATGATTCCAGTTGATGACACAATGTACGTCGTCGACATAATCTGTCATCCTGAATGTTCGTCTACCATACGTCCAATCCTCGCGGTCATCATGATCTTCGGTGAACAGTGTGCGCATTGCAGGCAATACGTTCGTGCGCAATTGATATGAACCTATGTCCTCGTTTGGCCGAATATCTTTGTAGTCGCCACCATTGTCGGATGGATATTGCACATATTTCACCCGCCTGGACTCGCAATTTATAAAGAGGTCAAATTGAACTGGCTGTTGCAACTGGTAGTGTGTGTACATAATGTTGTACAGTATACGTATAAATTTGTTCTCTTGCTCCTGAATTTGTTCCTGCTCCTCCTCATCAGGCTTCAGGTACGCATCCCGATAGTTGATAAGAGCTATCTCGCACTCGTGGTTATTGAATTCAATTGTGAGGGTATCCACACTACCATATGCTTGCACTGTTATGTCAATCAATTTTTCAAAGAATTTCTTTGAACGTGCCCGTGCATCCAACACACTGACCAGCGGTGCATGCATCTTCTTCCCCCTCCATACATCCAAAATGCGGTTCAACATTGGCGGTTGCATCGTTGCATCCGCCTGCTGCTGTCTGTCGAGATCACGCTTTTGCTTTCTCCTCCTGTCATTATCTCGCTTCAGAACATTTGCCATGAGCGTCCTGCGTGTACCTAACCCTGCTTTGTGCCATTTCGATTTCGTCATCGTCATCGTCCCTTTCTTTGTAGCTGTGTTTCTCGTCTTCTGTTGTGCCCCTGAACTTGAGAACGATTTTCTTCTCAGTTTGCGTTTTTACCTTTCATCTTTGCCAGCTCATGAATGTGGGATGTTGTTCTCTGGTGCAGTCCATTGGAATCACTACTATGACGCTTGATTCTGATTCTGGAGGCACAAGGATCGCCAAGAGTTCATGCGGGGCGTGGTTTTGTTTGATGGCATTACGGAGTACCGCCTTGGCAATAATCTCAGTTTCGGTGTACATAGGCAAAGGCATAGGCAAAGGACTATTCACATACTCGATAAGGCGTCTGCAAATCGCAAATTCTTCCGATCTTCAGGCACCAGGATGCCACAGCCACGTGGTCTGTGGTAGAAACTGTGTGTCGCATGACTGTGTGACATGACAGTGTGTCCCATGTTCAGGGATCCATTAGAGCAGAGTCAAACACTGCACGCTCTCGTGTGTACCTTATATGCGGCTTGAGCATACTGTCAAAGCGGCCACCGCTTGCAAAATCGCCCGGTAGCAGAGACATATCTAAACGTGACACAATTCCCATCCTATAACACATCCATGTAACCAGCTGAGCACAGTGCATGTGGTAGATGGGTGGTTTCGGATAGATGCCTGCCGCACGCTGCAGACAGAAAGAGAGGAGACTTGGATATGTGCATGTTTCAGGTGGCAAATAGACCGACGTGGGGACCATACCACACAGGTGTCGCCAGCCTACTACCGTACCACCCACGCCACCGTGCAGCCATCTTTGTTTCCATTCAATCCACGTTGTGATGCACACGTGTTGGTGATCCATGTCTGCCACGTAAATACATCCGTTATGCACAATAAGCATTGCAACGTGCGTCCATGGTGTATTCAGCAAGAGGCATTGCACCCGGCCACGCGTGCAATTGTCCCTATACAGCAGAATATCACCAGTTTGGATTTCCAGGGCACCCGCGTTCTGGACCAATGGCGGTCGTGGTATGTGAGGAACCTGCAGATTGTGAGCACGCCGTACAACACCGAGTCTAACAAGACAAATGGCAATGGACAATGCCAACATGCCTGTTCCCAAGCAAGCTAGCCTGGAACCACGTATCAAGCCAATACCCATCACAATGATAATTATGACCTCGAGTGTGTGCATAGCCAATGAGTGCTCAGCAATGTGCCAATTGTACACAGAACATGCAAGCAAAAAGCCATGTATGGTCAGCATTGGCATGGCGTGTGGATGCATATGATCAATGTGGTTTTTTTTTTCATCGAATCCTATTCTATTTCTGATCTGATCTGCTTTCATCTATTTCTGATGTGTCTGCTCCGTCGTCCACCATCGTTATATCATCCCCGTCCCTCTCATCTGTATCCTTCCTTGCAACATCTACCCACGATGCTTTGTTCTCACTCTCATTGTTTGTGCCATAAAAAAGTCCAATGGGGTTGACGGCGATGTAACAACGCTGGTCGTGGTCGTCCAAAATGCGTATGCCATGTATTGCATTGTTCGATCGTGACAGTTCAGCGAGGAACGCGTGTAACCAATTCCACATGCAGGACACAAATGACATGGGCAAATAAGTCAGATTGCCTTCGTGATACGTACCCAACAGGCTGTACAGGAAGATGTTACAATACAACAGGTTAACTGTATACTGTGCAGCAGACTCATACAAACAAGACAGGATTTGTTTGACCTGATCCTCCGTCTCGATGATGAGGAATTGTGTCTCCCGGCTAAACGCTGTTGTATATTCGTCACTTTCATGGGGATCTGCTTTGTGTAGTATAAACAGGTTAGGGTTAGACGAGCCCTGTGCACGATGTGTGCAATTTACCAACGGTGCACTACGACGTGGCCCGTATAACCACCTTGATTTCCCCAATACCCGATTGATGTTCACGAAGCGTGTGTCCATTAGTATTTGTTCACATTGCACCTCACGGCTGCACGCATGTGCTGTTGGGGCTCTTTGTGGTTTTGAACTGAATAAACCCATGTTACTTTTTTTATTTATAATGTAGAAATAAAATGCATCTGGCCCTGCAATTATGCAGGGCAACACTTTGCATTGAGGCCAAATCTTCTGTCCCTCTTCCTGCTTACTACGTCATAACAGTAAACGGGGTACCGGTGAAGTTATTGAATGCATCTGACCGCATCACAACAGTGCAATGGTCTGACTGCGTGATGCCCAGACATGCCGGTAACCATCGGATGGTGACTGTTACACTGATGGATGCTACTGGCAACACATATGGTACAAGTGCTACGGAATGGGTCCTACGTGGTCGCCCAATACAGTGGCCAGCACCATGTGGCGATGTTGTACCTGTGCATTCTGTGCTATCGGTGATTGGTGATAAGCATCAATGGCGTCTTCACACACCATCGAGTGGCATCACCTCAATGTTGTACATCTACTGTGTTGCTGTAACAGGTTCTGTCAATAGCAGCATTCTGCTGAAATGGCAGATGCCGGGTTTGGAAGCCGAGCACAGGGTGTTGACCGGTGAGAAGTATTACATCCCCATTGTCGTTACAAGCGAACCCTTGACACCCGCGGAGACACTCACAGTCACGGTGCAACATATCAGTGGACGGGTACCCGTGCACTATGTATTATACAGGTCAAGTGTGACATTGAGCACACATTCTGCTTACAGACCACCGTGTAGTTTATCACAACATTCCCACCTAGCACCTAGCACCAGACACCTGGCGTTTCTCTTTGACATGCAGGAAGCACACACGACCACCAAAAACCCAATTGTTGCATGGTATAATTATCTGAATGCAATCGGATACGACTGCCATACGTATCGATGCCATACACAGCCGTTGTTTGGTAACAGCACCTCGGATTTGGTGCAACTGTGCAACATACTACGGGAGTGCATGCACACATGTACTGCTGTGCATGATCGGTTGATTGTGGTTGTCATCGGTTACACGGGTGAGACAAACAATTTGATGGAAAGTCTCGTTGGTGACGCACGTGGTATGATTTTTGTTGACCCTGTAACGTGGTCAGATACGTGTAATACTGAGGAATGTCTGCAAAAATTCAGCATTGGTGTGCAGGACAATGCACCCAATATGGTTGGTATTATTGCTGGTATGACAATCTCAATTGATGGTCCTTTAATGCATTTGACCACAGGGGCATTGTCACATGCATGGTTGAGCCGATTGTCACAATGTTCAGCAGGCCACGTTGCAATCAATGTGCACCAGCTGCTGCTATCTGTAATTCAGGATTTGCAGCAACAAAATGACACCGTAGCAGTTTTGGAGCAGCTATGCAGCACGTTGGGTTATGCTGTTTGCTTGTTTTGGAGACATGGTTCACAGCGTGGTATGGAGTTTGTCCGGATATCCCCACGCTGTGGCAACAATCTGGACGATGAGAAACATATTGCATTGTTTTTGCAAACCATTTTGGACATTTGAAAAAATGCGTGTTGTATTGGCATGTTTATTAAGACCGTTGGTGAACACGAATGCAGTCTGTGTGCAATTGCAATATGCATTCTAAATAAAAGCTCACACTTATAATGTCTGTGCATGCATCTGTGCGGAAATACAGTTGGCGCAACGGCCCGACAATTGCTAAATCTAATTCTGGCAGAATTGCACCACGCGGGGACGTTGATGAACTAGGCAAAAGGGGTAGATTACAGCTGCAGCTGGCACAGAGTATTGTGCCACGAAGTGCTATGGGGAACATAACATGGAAACCACGTTTTGGCGCGTTTCAGCTAGAGGGTGGTGACCAAATGGTCGACATTTATGATACAACACCAGATGTGTTCATGTATCAGGGCAGAATGGCAGGTGATGCACCTCAGGTTGGATTTCCCGGTACTTCGCTGTTGGCGCTCAGTGCCCAATTTAAGATTGATGGCAAACTACGAATTCAATTGCCCACGGCGAGGTCCACAGCTGACCGACCTTTATCAATAGCAATTATCGAGGCCGTGGAGGACGAAAACCCACTACCACAAGCTGATCAATTCGTGAGGGTGCTGCTACTGGTTGAAAACATTCCAAAATCAGTCCTGTCTGACTCAAAAGCGGTCTACATTGACATAATGATGGGAGGCAAGCAACCACCTAATCTGGTGTATGAGAATGGTGACACCGTGTCCATTCCGAGCAGTGAGACACGACCACAAATTGTCATCGCCTTCAACTTCAAAGACCTTGCCTTTCCTCCCAATGCCACAGACACCTACATGGACAAAACTCTGATAGGTGTCATTTTCGAAAACAGGAATCCACTCAACAACCCTCTTGCCAATCCCGGTCCAATCAAGGTGTACGACCTGCAAAACACGACATGGACTCCACTCTTCGGCTCTGATTACGACGTACACTGCCTCAGCAACATGTATGTGCACGTGATGCGGACCACATAGCCTAATTAAATTTTTTGGCGTTTTGGATCCTGAACGTCGTCATCAGCTGGTTGATCTGCTGCAATAATGGTATCCGGAAAGAGCAGGCTGCGTCTGGTGGTGGCCTGTGGGCTCTCCGTGGGGGGTACAAGAATCGCCTCAACTACGCGGACACGGAGACTCTTGTACACACGGGAGGCGAATACGGAATCAATGCACAGGACTATACTTGGACAGGCGATACGTCCGTGCCACTGTTTTATGTGATCGATTGAAATTTCAGTACCGGCAGGACTGAAGAATGCTGAGCGTGTCCATCCACTGCCTGTGTTGACCTTTGGCCAGCACCAATTGGTCTGTGAACCCATATGTTCGGGGTCATTTTGTGCTGCCTGCTTGACCATAGTCATACCATCCAAACTCTGTGCCAGCACGTCCACGTTGTCCTCAGTCACAACACCGAAATTCATTTTGAGGATGTTCCGAATATCATCACTGAGCAGCATCAGTCGCTGTAGCGTTGATGTCACGCCTCGTAATGCAGTGATGTACGCATTGTGTTGGGTATCGTGAATGTCAAACAGGACACCCATGCTCATATCACGCTGTTTCGAGTCGTCTTGACCTGTGTTAAATGACCTGGGTCTCAACACGGTGACATTGTCAATCTGCACATTCAACTTTGGCAGTCCACGCATTGTACGGGCAATTTGTGGGTGTCCGTCCAAATGATCAAATACACATGGAACTTTTTGACTGTTGTCAATATGGGCTGATGCAATGGACAGACAATGATGTGTCGGAACATTGATTTCGGGTTTTCCGGCAATCTCCTGTGGCATGCACAGCACTATACTTTTTGGAGTCAGTGTGGTGACGGGTAGACAGACAGGTTGAGGCATTTTGCAGATAGTATCCTGAAAAGAAACAATATATATATATAGGAATGTGCTGCATCTTAGCTAGCTAGTCTCAACACATGTACGGCAGTAGTTCAGTTGGGACCCCGTCTGGCGATTCGATAGTGTCGCTTTGCGTAATGTATGTGATATCACAATTCAGACCCTGATTGGCCAACATTTGGCGGTACACTATGGAAGTTACCGTCAGTGGACCGATGCTGATCACGTTCTGTATTCCTGTCAAATCCCTACCGTACAAGTCCTGCCAGTACACCACACGCACACGCAAATGGCGCAGAATTGATCTGTATATTTTGCTCAATTCCTCAGAACCCACCATCACCACCACCTGTTGCCTCTTTGCATGCATGCACGCATGCACTACACATTGCTGTATCGCCGTGATACGTGGATGACTCAAAGTCAGTGGTTCCGGCATTGATTTTTTGTTTCGCATTAAAACACGGTACCCCTTTGTCATATCCAAACACGGCTGCTGTTCAAAAGGACAACGGCACAGTGGACACTGCCCGTCCTCGTATATCCGCCGCAGAAAGCAATGCACACAAATGTGATGGCCACAAGACAAAACGGTTATGGCGTCCAATTGCGTGTCCCAGCATATTGTGCAGTCACCCCCGACCTGTCCATTACCCCACCTTCGCAGTGCTGTCAGGGTATCCCCCCAGTGTGCATTCAGGTCTCCAACCGGAACGAAATCAGCTATTGCTGAGTCCACAGACACTGTGTCAGTCACAAAATGCATGCACATTATATTCTTTGCAGCAGTGACGCGATCACCAGCACACCACTGTAGCAATCCCAGAATCAACCCACTAGAGTCCACTGGTGACAATTTTATACGCCGTAGGATACCTCGCAACAGCAATCCATATACAGTATTGGTTGATTCATCTATAAAACTAACATGTGCTCCTGAACCAACAATGTCCATTTGTATTGCGTGGAATAGCACACGAGGATTGCATACAAGTCGCTGCACCTGCTCATCCAAAGCAGTAAAGGACTGTTGCGTTGTTTGCCAGTCCTCCAATGCCCTACGATAACAATTTGGATCAGGAAATTGCTCACGTGACGGCGCCACACGTGGTATACATTTCGATGTGCAGGGGATTGTGCAATGGTAATAATGGAACCGTGTTTCAGGTGACACATGTGATGCAGACATGTGTGATTGGCCATGGACATGCATTATATGATCCATTAGCAATGTACGATGACGTGTCATGAGACTGATGACTGGTGTCAGAAAATACATTCGGTTAATCCCAGTTAGGGTTTGCAGTTGTTTGACCATACGTGCCTCCCGTGACTGGCGTTCCAGGCTCATCAAATCGATTATTAACCGCAGATTCAATCCTTTCCATCGCAACAATTGATCACACGCTCCCTTGTGTGTTTGGATCTGCACACGCGGGGCATCGCCTGATGCACGTTTTCGTGCACCAAAGGCCGAAATTTTTCTGAGGATCATACGCCATTCCTGTGCCACCTGCTGATTGGGTACAACAAAAATTGTGTTTTCCACGTTGCAATCTAAACTATCCAGTGTCTGAAGCAGAACCACAATCATGTGCCGTGTCAGAGCTGGTGTGCAGGATTGCAGAATCATTGGACCGTGTCTCACACCCTGCTGTCTCGCTGTCTCATCATACAAAAGGTTTGCTAAAATTTTGATGTTTGCCTGCCCTTGTAAATTGGTTGCGAATTCTGAGTTCAGTACGGCTGCAGCAACATCACATGCTGCATCAAAAGACAGCATAATTATACCTCGGTGTTAATGCAAATGCCAATAATTGTATATATCTAAGAATCCTTGAGAATGCCAACACCACCACAGCGTAACAGGAGTGGCAGCACCCATTGGATTACACCTAAATATGCATATGCGACTCTGTTTCATGTCCTTCTGAAGATAAAAAACAAAAATGCGATTTCAGCACACGACGACGATAAACTGTGTACTGTTGTATTCGATCCTTTTCCCGATGCTCGACGTCAATGCTTGAGAATAGCTTCTGAAAGTCTGGTGGAGGCACAATCCATCGTATGCTATGGCAGGATGACACAAACACAGGAGGAGGAATCCCCAACAAAAAAATACAAATTGGATCTGCCGTCCTGGGTGACCATACCGGACGACATGCCACGCTGGGACTATGAAACCGTACCCGAGGGCACAGATATGATAATAACTAATCCGCCATTCGACATCAAAACTGAATTACTGCACTTCCTGCTACCACTTGGTGTACCTGTGTGCCTTCTCCTACCACTGGACTGCCTCACAGTACAGGCATTTCAGGAGGTGGCCAAACACTATCGGTGGCACGTTATCATTCCCCGAAAGCGATTCTACTTTCTGCCAGGTCCACAGGATGAAAACACACAGCATGACAAATGTCCACCCACAGCAACCCGATGCAGTTTTGCAACAGCCTGGTTCTGCTACAACAATCCATACTTGGCCGACAATGAAATTACATTTGCATTTACCCCGGCATTAGGTCACCTATACAAACCATCAGAGGGCATATGACGCAATCACTGTCTTTTTCTTTTTTTGTTGTGCTGCAGTGCATCCTCCTCATCTTCTTCCTCCTCATCCTCCTCCTCATCCTCCTCCTCATCCTCCTCATCCTCCTCATCCTCCTCATCCTCCTCATCCTCCTCATCCTCCTCATCCTCCTCATCCTCCTCATCCTCCTCATCCTCCTCATCCTCCTCATCCTCCTCATCCTCACGACTCGGACTACATAGGTCTGGTGTCTGGTGTTTGATTAGATCCTGATCTTCCCCCATCCAAATTTATTTCTTCTACTTGTGTTGTGTAGTCTTTCATGTTAACAACGCATCAATTGCCCTGTGCATTCGTGCAGCCGTGATATCCCCACTGAGGATTGGGGCGGATGCGGGTCTTGGCTGTACTATGGGCTCAACCATATGACCACATGGAAGTAACGTCACGGGGTCCAACTCCAGGTTCAAGAATTCGTACTTATGAAGCAATTTCTTATGAAGCAATTTGCTGCCGTCCTTCATTTTATTGACATCACCACTTTCAACGCGTTGTTGTGGGCGGGCATGTGGATTGGTGGTGCAATTTTGAGTATATACATATTCCCGTAGATAACCTGTAACCGTCTCCACCACTGCATCAACCTCTGGTAATGCAGTGGGTTTTTTGTCCGTGTAGCAGTTGAATATCAATCTAATAATGCAAAACAGCATGATATCGGAGCCGGATGCATTGTCCTTGTCCCAGGTGCCAGGTATTGCATTATTACAGCATGACTCAGCCACCTCCATGGCCTCCTGTATTATCCGGTAGAATATGCCTATGTCGTAAGGCTGGTATTTGATGACCTCATCCTCATACTGTCCCAGTGTGACAATATCGTTGTATTCTCTGTCCAAAACATCCGGTACATGCTCCAATAGTGCTAGCCAGCAGTATGCAACACAACTAAGTATGATGGGGAAATTAGCAATATTTTCGACAAGTGCATCATACCACATCGCGCGATCATTATCAGTGAGTGTGTAGATAGCCTTCATCAGTGTTACGGGTGCAATGTCGACCCAACGACACAACAAACTGTTGTTCCTGTCGGGATTGATCCTCGCACACCGTTGAAAAGCCAGGCCATCGGCGCCTGAGACACAGCTGTTTGAGAGTATGTTCAAACAACATCGTGCGCGCAGTGTGTAAAGCACCAGCATCAATATGTGTAGATTCCGTACTTTTCTGATGACTGACAACCCCTGATTTGTCACATATTGCCACAATATTGTTTCCTGGAACCTTGCATCATGCATCTTGGTGATTTGGATGGCCCTGAATAAAATTTTGTCGTTCGTTTTCTGGAAATTTTTGTAACCTTCTTTTGCAGCACCAGGCGGTAATTGCCAGTTGCTGTCTGGCACAGGACTGGGGAATTTGGGCAGCAGGTATGGATGTTGCATGGCGGTGAATGCTGATATTGTCAACATCCGGGAAAACGGCCATGCACATGGCGGAAAGAGGGGCAGGCATGTGTCAGCAAGCACACCGTTGACAGATAGTTTACCCATTGTTTCAAACATCTCACGCTTCAGCTGCTGGTAAAGCTTCTTTAATCGTGGCAGGTCATCGCCCTGGGCTGCCAGTGCCCGCCAAATTGCTCTGAGATGCAGTGTGTTGAGTGGATGGCTGCCTAGCAATGCAACCGGCCATTCTGGTTGTCCAAGTTGTCCCCGCATGCTAATAAAATAGAAAGGTAACACCTGTCCCAGACCCAGATTTTGCAAGATCTGTGTCATATTTGTGCGAAGGGGAATATATACTTTTAATACAACGCTTTGCCACCGCTTGGGGTGCAACCAGCGTACAGGAATTGTGTAACCCTCAGGATGCCTGTCATCCGCAAGGGGGGCAACAATCGCACCGGTTGCATGACTACTCAAACGTAACAATTTATAGCCATTACAATCAATGGTTGATGGACGGTATGCTTCGCTCATGTGAACAATAGCCCGTGGTGGTCCAACAATTACGCCAACGGATATCAAATGTGGCTTGCATTTTACCAGTGTTGGACCACGATGTTGTCCACCACCCCCAATAACACCGTCGAGAATGTTGCCGTCCTCACCGACAATATCCTCATACTTATAGGGTAACCCACTGATCCGCCCACACCAAGGGCTGTCTAGTCTGTGAAACATCAGTCCCTCCCCACAGGGGATGTCCTTGAGTTCATCAGTCGCATTATCCTGCAGTGTCTTTGAATCATAAATGCCACGTTCAGAGGGTCCCCAGGGTGGAAACTGCCGATTTGGACTTTGTAAAATGACTTCCCGGAAGATGTGACGCCACTCGTGTCCAGGGTATGATCTGATGCATTGCAGTGGAAGTGCACTGTGTTGCAGCTGTGGTGGGTGCACCTGCAGTTCCAAAACCTTGTTGTTCCAACACTCAACAAAACTTGAGAGGTGACGATGCCTTTCGTGATAGGGCATTGCACCAAGACCAGGGATGTCATATACCACAAAGCGATGCCTCTCCCACCCGGATATTGCACGTTGCTCTGAGCCACGTCTATATTTCAACAAATCAGCTGTCTGACTCCGCTGTCCAGGTCCGGCATACAGTTCCCCAACCATTGGAACTGGTGTGAATGCTGCCTCAGTGAAAAATTTGGGTGCATGCACCACATTACCTGTTTTAGTGTATGTGGTTTTACCACAATGTATGAGCAGGACACCATCAAGCTTCTCTTGCACACAGTATGCGGACAGTGGTACATTGTCAAGGAAAGCAGTGGTGCGTGCGTTCTGACCTTTAGGCATTTCAAATCGTCTAATGTCAATGACATCCTGTCGTGTAGCATGTGGGTTCAGTGTGTCAGTTAACAACAATTGTTGTATGAGTTGTTCAGTCATTCTAACAGGTATTTTTTTTGTATTTGTTCACTAAAAGAAAGATACACACAACAATTATATTTTGAGTATGTCTGGGACCAGTACAGCATCTGTCAGTCTGACTACTGCATTCATTGATCTCAGTACATATGACGAGATTGAGTCCTATCTCTATGGTGGTCGCAGTGTTAACAAATTCCGTAAGGTGATTCGCAAGTCTGCGTGGTTTACTATCATAGCGGCTCAGCTCAACAAGTGTGGAACCACCGGCGATTTCGACCAGGAATTGCAAGCGATGTTTTCACGGGCCGGCGACTACATTCGTGATGTCTGGTTGCGGGTTGAACTACCTGCAATCGAGACGTCACCAAGATTTCAGGCACGTTGGACCAAAAACATTGGACACAATCTCATTGAGGAAGCATATCTGCAGTTCAACGATCTTACGGTTAACAAATTGACAAGCTATCACATGGACTTCCTGCACGGGTTCATGTGCAGTGCCAGCAAACGGACAGGTTATGATGCAATGATTGGTAATGTGGCACGTCTGGTTAATCCATATGCAACAGTCGAAACGTATGACGCTGAAAGCCCCATTGCCCTACCACGCACTGCATTGAATATCCCATTGCCATTCTGGTTCACTAGAGATCCCAGTGATGCAATTTTGCAAGCAGCTTGTCCGTTCAATGATGTCAAATTAATGATACGGTTGCGACCATGGCAGGAACTTCTGATCATCGATCAATTGACTCCACAGGATAGCACCAGTCAAGTGCAACCAACAGGTCTCTCAACCATACCACTTAACAGTCCAAATTGGGAGGAGGTTTTGCGGACGTCATCACCGAGCATCAAGAACTGTCAGGTTTGGGCACATTACGCTGTCATCCCCAATGGTGACAGGGAGAAAATTGGCGAGGAGGCAGACATTGACGTGATGATAGAACAGGTACAGACGATACCAGCAACCAGTTTTGCACCAGCTAATAACAATCAACGAAGTATTGACCTACGCTTTGCACATTCCATCCGTGCAATTTTCTTCGCCCTACGTAACAGTACATACAGGAGCGAGTGGTCAAATTATGGCACAAATGCAACAATGGGTAGACGTATGGGCACCTCCTCGTACGGTGTCGTATTTGGAGACGAACAAGTTGACAACGATGATCCAATTGCAAGAGCTGTTCTCACCTATGAAAACGTGGACCGTATCAACATGTACTCTGACTATTACTCCCTCGTAGCTCCATACTACACAGCGGAAGCAATACCGGAATCCCCGGGACTACATGTGCTACCATATTGCAATCGTTTAGCAGCAACCCAACCTGATGGATCAACGAATTTTGCCCGTCTCGCCAGTGTCACACTGGCACTGGAGGCATCGGAACGGGCAGTGGAGGTGAACACCACCAGGGATCAGGCACGCAATAGTAGTACACCGACGAGAAATACGTTCGAGGTTGTCATAACCGCCATCAGCCTCAGCATCCTACGTATGAGTGCCGGTAGTGTTGCTTTCCCGGTTGTGTAGTCGGAGGTGACGACGACAGTACAGCGAAGACGCTGAGATGCTTGCTTTTGTACAGTCTGGATGTTGACATCGTCGCTCAGGAACGTTGTATGGGAGGCAGCGTAGACACCATTTTTTTGGTTCACGATTACCGGTGCTCACGGCCGCTGCAGGGCGACGACCTGCAGGTGCCCTACACAAATCGCCCATAAGGCAGCGTGCACTACCACCGTGATACGTGCAGAATCGCTCAGAAAGGGTATGCGGTTGCTTCATGCAACCTATGTGTGCACAAACTCGACCAAATCTGCTATTGCGGCTGTGAAACTCACAAAACGGAGCAGCATTTTTGCCGCCAACACCCATCAACACATTTCTTGTGCAGCCCTTAATGCAGCATTGTTTGCCAGCACCGTGGTATGCACAAAAAGCAAAATCACCAAGGGTTGCATTTGAACAGCCGCGTGTCTGGCACGTTGGCGTCATCATCATCGATGAATGCATCCTATAGGTGTTGGGGTGGCAGAATGACACCATCAAAATTGGTTGAAATGTACCGATCGGTAATGTCCGCCAACTGTTCTTGTATGTTGTATGTATAATTGTCACGACCCTGACTCAATTTATTTACTATGTTTCTGTCCTGTTCAAAAAGTCCCATTTTGTCCAATTCACGCAGCATGTGTGCTGACATTCCCGGGACATATGATTGTTGATACTGCCCTTTCAGTGCGATGTGCAAACGCAAAAGGATGGGGATTACACCCTTGCAGTATCGTGACATTTCACCGAGGTCACAGCCCAACAACGCATAAAAATGCGCTACATCTGTGATGGTGTTGTGTGTCAGCATGTCTGCATTCACACCAACAAAGTGATACGGGATTATTTCTCGGATAATGCTTGCTGTTTCTTGGTTAGGGTTGTTTGATGCTTGTGTTCCAATATAGGGTATTGATGGCCAAAAGAAGGCAACGTCGAGCAATATACCATGCAACTTGTGGGCCACTCGCCGTGAATGTTCGAATATTCGTTTCTGTTTGGTTTCAAAATGCTCAAAGTTGGTGGGGCAGTTCATTGCTTTCCTTTCCTTTTATGCCATAGGGGATGTGATTTTTTGCATGTTGTCTCATCATTGCACCGCAGAGACGCATACATTGTGCCAGATATGGTAGCATATTGCCTTCGACACAGAGTGTTGTACAAGATGTCCGCACCAGTCGATTGTTGTGTCGCATAAAGCCGGCACAAAGCATAATGTGTTCCTGGTCATTTGAGTGAATTTTGTTCACCTCAATCTCATATGAACGATGGTCCGCATTACGCATCAACGCTAGCCACAACATTGTACCAACCATATGGGTGCTGCACACGGTTACAAGATGTTCAACGACAATGACATCGTTTTTGATATGCACAATAAGACCACCCAAACATGTACCGTTTGTGTTGTCTGTGACTAACCATATCCACCTTCTGTCTACGGTATCCATTGCACACACACAGGCAGAGTGCAACCGTTTATCACAGAATTCGCTGCCCATATCTGTCATTTGTACGCCGGTTTGGTGAAATAGGCACAATGTATGTATGGCCGGTTTGTTTTTGATTGGTGTTTTCAGCTTTTTTACACAGCAGTTCAATGCGTTCATTTGTACCTGTAATTGTTGACCAACCCCATCCAAATACTGTACACAAAACTGGTTTTTAAGGCCATTGGTGTTGTATTTGAGACAGTGGAAGGCGGTTTCGTTCATTGATATTTACTACACTGTAGCATGGAATTTCCACCCTAACTGTGAACATATCCTTTGCCAGCTACTATCGCACTTCATTGCACTGTCAACACTCCGCACGCAATCAAAATCCCATGGATCTATCTCATATCCCAGTATCCGCAGTAGCTGACATAATACATACCTGACACCGATGTCACTGCAGATGTCATGTACTCTATCAAACAAAAACGGGGTAGAACAGGGGGAACATTTATGCTCCTGCTGGTAAGCATGACAAAACAAAGAAAAAGAGACACCGTTTTCAAACAAAAACGGGGTAGAACAGGGGGAACATTTATGCTCCTGCTGGTAAGCATGACAAAACAAAGAAAAAGAGACACCGTTTTCAAACATTAGCATCAATGTGGTCTCGTGTTGACGTATGCTTGGTGTTTGTTTACCGGTAACAATGCCCCATATTTGATTGACACATGTGTAATACCGACTAAAACGGCCACAGGTGCGAAGAATGTGTGAAATATGCCCCGGTGTGATTGCTGTTTGTGTGGATGTGCGATCACGTACATATTGCAACAAATCACATGGTATATTTTTGTTTGAACGACCCTCAAATGCGAGGATTGCAGCACGAAAATGCATCCGTCTGGATCCTGAGACACCCGTGACCTCTTCCTTGTACTTGCGCTTACATGATGGCCTAATCATAACCTGGCGCGTGTCGCTTTGTGATGTGTGACGCAGCAACACCGGTGACGGCAGGGAAACACCACATTGTGGACAAATAGAATTGTCGTGTGTGTCATTGCTGCAACAACATCGTGGGCATGCAAAAGGCTGCACCATGTCTGGCTGGGTGTGATTGGATTCAATGGAACCCTGCAATGTGAGTAGATCATGTTCCACCGCCGGTGTCTGTGACAGTCCCTGGGATATCCTGGACATCAAATTTGAGACCACCATCATCCTATATATAGATACAATATTGATCACATGCTGCCTATGTGCATTGGGTTAACGTCTTCTTTTTCTGTAGAAAAGCCGAAATTACACAGCATTTGAGTGCATCGTGTAATGCATTGTGTGCTTCAAATGCAGGTTGTGTATGCATACTGCCAGTATTTTGATTGTCAGTGATGACAAAATTATCACCCGCATCCAAAATCAGGAAGCCGTGTCGTGTTGCATGTTCGAATGCCTCCTGTAAGGTTGGCCACTTGTAGTCATTCGCATTGGCCCTGACAATCAGACATTCATACTGCATACTCAGCTTTGTGCATACAATCTCCACATTGGACAAATCCGCACACAATCTGAGATGCCTGCACCACAGTGCCTCGTTGAGGAGTAGTGCAACGTCGTGCCATGCATCGTGTGCAACAATTGCCGTTGCCATTTGCAGTTGGTCAGACAGAACACACAAAACGTCATACAGCTGATGTTTACTGTCTGCAATGGCCTGCTCAGTAATGCCATGTACTCTTTTGGATGCACTGTCCATGCTGACATCTGCAGGCCAATGTACCAAGTAGGAAGTATGTTGTACAGGCCCAGCATGTGTGTATACAACAAATGCCAAACATAACAGTCGACGACGTCCCGTTTCGAGATCCACAAACGATTCTGTGTCAACAATCAAATGCATTGCATTGTTTGTCTTCTACGTTGTACTGTCAGACTTAAGTGTGATGTACCATTGTGCTGTTGTGGTCAACTTTGCACACAATGTATCCTGCTGACATGTCACACACTTGCACACCCAATCAATGTGTGTGATTCTGCATATTCGTTGCATATCCAGCGGCATTTGCTCACTCAAATACCCCACAATGCCCAACATATTGTCGTGGACACTATCATAAATGACGCACAGTTCGCCGGTTGTAATGACAAGGCACACATCATCATATTTGGGTCCTGTATGTTGCAATACCCGATCCAACGTATTCAAAAATGCAGCACTAGCTGTATTCTGTGTGACCCTTGTGATTGTCAAATATCGCATGCTTTGAAGTAACCAATGTGGCGGCTGTGTGCCTTCTGACCAGTGCATGTGTTGTTCAACAGCCAGATAGCCCATCTGTTGTGCAACGGTGCTTAATTGGTTGGCATTGATGAGGGCCTCGACAAAAGCAGCACCTGTGCCTTTAGCACCCATTATGGACACGTTTACCTGTGCAGATGAACACCATTCTGCCGACGTGCAGTGCATTGCACCCATGGTGTATGCATGGCTGCATACTGGTGGTTGCAGGTGGGTCAATTTTATTGCAGGATATGTCCCAGCGAGCATCTGTTGCAGTGTCACTGTGTCCTCGTGACTGTGCATTACAATGGTAATTCGCAGGGTACAAGCATATCGCCTGCAAACCTTGTTCATCAGTAATGACAGAAGTGTGCGCCATGACTCAGCATTATCGACAATTTGTGTCAGCGAAAACCCGAAATGTGCAACAACACGTCCTCAGGTGATTGCCTTGGCGATCCCGGGGTGTGTGCTTCCATCCAGAAGCTGTTGCACAAATTTGATTGCTGCAGCCTCAACTATAATAATACACAGTGGTCCGTGTGACAGATGGTATTCGCTGTGACCAATTTGCTTACCATCCATCTGCTCAACACGTTTACGATATTCAGTGATGTTGCATACTGCAGACTCAATTGCCACAATTGTTGTCAGCTTCGATGACCTTTTGCGGGCCAGGGTGCACCAACGGGACAAATCGCCACCACGACCACAACCAAAATCCAGTATTACTGTGGTGTCGAGTGGTATGTGTGCCAGGAGATGCCAACGCAGGCAGTGTATATGATGCACAATATGCTCACTCCAAAGCACATTTTCAAGAATGCGTACAGATGTGTTGGTACCGTACATTGAGTTATCCGTATGCACCTGTGCCAAAATACTTCTGGCGGCATTTTCAAAATTTGACGTCTTGTTGTCTTCGCGTAGAACGACTTGCTCAAAACAAAATCCCCCCGTAGCAACACCCATTGAAACCTCAACAACTCTCCCTGCAACGTTACCAACGTCACCCACAAATTGTAATACAGCTGGTACCGACATGCGTATTCCATCACGTGTGATCATTGAATGTATGCTGCTCTCGCGGTACATCCCAGTTTGTGCAGTATGTTGACGAAACACCAATTGGAATATACCGTCCCTTACGTGCAGTAATCTGCCGTCAACGGTGGGGACGAACTTCAACTTTATCAATCGATCAATCTTTGCGTATGTTGCATCTGCATTTGCTATTACAAATCCGTCAAATGAAATGCTGGGGTTGGCATGCATGTAGCTTATGCATTTTGCACATGCAATGTAAGGGTTCCGCCGGAGTGACAGAAACGGTTTTAACCGTAGTTGCACGCCAATCTCCGACAATCTGTTTTGCAGGTTGTTGCTATGATCATGTAATAGGGACAGGCGGTGCATGTATGGTAGCTTGGCCAAATCATGTGCCTGCACCTCTGGCAGCACACACAGATCGTACAGAAATAACAGTGCATTACCATCATCAGAAATAACGGTTTCACCCTCACAAACGTATGGATATTGACCGGAGGTACATGGGGTGGCAGGTGTGGCAATGGACAGTACACCACATCGCAGTAGCAATGTCACGGAAGACGCCATGACCAGAAATACCGATTCAAAGCCATCCACCTTTGGTGTGATCAAATAATTCACAGCACGGCTTGGACGTAGTTCCCTGTTCATGTCACGTGGCCTTGGCTGTGATAGGTACAGAAACCCGGTACCCTGTGCTCTGCTTACTTGCAATTTGCTATTGACCAGTTTCGCTGGAACTTCAGTGGCCCATGTCACATTAATTACAGGAATGCCCAGTGCAGAGGCCAGGTGTTTGATCATCTTGTTACTGTAAACCACGTGCACTGCATCAATTTGTGTGTTTTGCATGGCCGACTGGATTAGTTGATTCATAGCCACGGGTAGAAGCTGCATATTGGGATTTGGTTTGTTTGACAAAATTTTGCGCATTCGTTGCCAGAAATTGATCATCCGTGGCATCCCGTCACCCGTTGGATTGATCGCCTCAATTTCAATTCGCCATACTACATTGTTATAACCCAATGTGGCAAACATATGAAGCATGCGATTTGGATTCCATGCTGCCTTGGCAACACTATTTATTGCTTGCATCAAGGTGGCTGTGCGGCTTTGTACGGAACCAGCATCTATCTGTCCCTGTAGACGGAATTCCAAAATGAAATGTGGCAGTGTATATATCTAGGAGATACGATCTGCATAAAATCGGTTGCCACTCTCAATCAAGCAAACGGGGTCAGTTACCTTAAAGGGTAGCATATGATTTGTGCAAATAATATCCAGCAGTTTCTCCATTGGGATGGCTGATTGAAGGGGTGAGCATGGCAATTCATGGGCAATTTGTATTTGCTCCTGACCATGCATGGCATACTGCTTTACTTTAATGTCAGCAGTGTGTGTGTTGCTGTTACACGTGACGGAACTCTGTTGTCGCTCACTGATTATGTATGCATCCCGATTACGTTCAATACGATGAGTGACACTGTCCTGTGCGGTCACTTTGATATGACGTGCAATTGAAGTACTACCCAGCTGTGATGCAAAACATGCCAGCATTGGGGGTGCAATGCACTGCAATTCTGGTACTGCGAATGTACCCTCAATTGCATTTTGTCTGGCTATTGTCCTGGCGGTACTGCCAAATTGCAGTGTCATAAAAGTATAGCCCATCTCAATCTCAAGTTGATGTGGTACACGGCACTCCAATTGTGATTGTACGTAACGGTCCACAACGTCATCAACAATGGCTGCAATCTCCATCATAACGTCATCTTCACGTCGTACACCTCCTGGTGTAACGTGGTCCATAACGTCATCGTGTTCAGCAATGTTGGTAGAGCATACGTTGCGTTTGCGTTTGCGAGTGGGTAGTCGCATGAATGTCTGATGGTAAGGGAATGATCTTAAATGAAGCGTGCAACCGTGTTCTCAACAAAAATAATGCAGACATATCATCGTTATTACCTCTTGCACAACCCTGCATCAGCACAGGACGCCATGCTGATGGCGTGTCTTCAAACTGTCGCTGTGCAGGCGGGTGTGGAGCTCCACTCTGCACCGGTATCTACCACAGAAGACATCAGACGCACACGGGAATTCCTCTTGCAACACTTGAAATCCGTTCAGATGCCCTGCCTTGTGAGGCGTGTATACCCAACAGACACCTGTGACCTACTGGTTGGTGATATACTGCAGAGGTGGATCCTTGTTCTTTGTGAGCAGCACATACCAACAGCACAGATTCAAATGACCCTGGCTGGTGTGGTTGGGCCATACCTCACAACTATTCTGGCGTTTCTCAAACCGACAAGTTTGGATGAACCAACGGCACACGCTGTATGTGTTGACATGCATACTGGCAAACAACAACAACAGATACCACACACACAACAGCAAGAATCAAGGCAACCGCAACCCAGCATAAACAAACAGGCGCCCAAACGTTTGGCGGGCACAGATGTGCAGCCCAAACGTTTGGCGGGCACAGATGTGCAGGTGCCGGATCGTGCACTCTCAGAGTCAGTCCCACGCAGTGATGGCGACGATGAGGCCATCCTGCACACAGAAGGATCTGAGATCCAACGACGTGATCCCGGTACTAGACGCATTAATGTGAATGATATTTTGCAATCTGTGAAAAATAGATAAATAAAAGAGTTCAAAATGGCATGTATGTTGACAGCAGTCGGAACCGTTTGTAAACCCACAGCAGACAACCTACCACAACAACCAAAACCACAAGCACAACAATCACAACAACCACAATCACATGACGGTGCCATTATATTTGCGCCAATGGCAGATACGCTGCAGGAAATCGAACGGGTTCTGACCGTACCACAAACACTTCCCAGGTGGATATTGTGGGAATCGCCGGACTGTCTCCACTGTCAGAACCTGCGAAAATATTTGTCAGAACTGCCGTCCGTAGATGGTCGTAAAACACGGATATGGACAATTAACGCATCAACGCTATGGCAACACAACAACACAGATCAACAAAAAATGCAACTGTCTGATGCGGTCCGTAGCTATGTATATCAACATGTACGCAATTATCCAAAACTTCAGCATGTTCCGTCACACATTGTTCCCATTGAAACAACACCATTGGATACTCTGAACTTCGATACCATTAAGAGGCTTTTACTGCGCTAAATAACAATGCGATAGTACACATTGTCAGTGTCACGACGTGTGATTGCAATGATTTCACCCTTGCGAAATCCCATGTAAACAGCAACAGGGTCCGAAATCAGCAATTTTGGTAGAAGTGTCTTATTCTTGATACAGGATAGCTCATGCTGTTTGATGCGACGGTGTGACGATCCCAGATCGTGCTTTTGAGGATCCAACAGTACATTCATCCAGCGTATGATGTTCACATTGTGTGGTGTGCCGTCCTTGATCGCTGTCAAGGCCTGTGGGGTTGCATCATAACGCGATACAATCATCATCGACTTGGTCTCATCACCAAAATGTTGATAAAGGGTTCGTATGTACAATATGCCGATGCGTGTGTGTTGAGTGATCACGATTCTGTAGGGATGTTCAGTTTCTGCTTTCGGCGCGTCGTCACCTCTACAATCACCACAGCCACATTCCCACATACAAGCAAAGTCAAACTTGGGGTAGTTTGCACCATCAATATATTGGTACCATGACGTATTGATACCTCTTGCTTGTAGCATTAAGAAGAGTGCATCATTTATGCTGTCTATTATCATTGAATTGTCCAAGTTGTTCATAAAAAAATGTGCAAATGTGTGGTCTGTAAAATAAATCAAAAGTGAAATCAATGGGCGACTGCAGCGATCTCGTGATTGTCGAGAATTCAAATGCGGGACCAGGTATATATTCTGCAAGGATGATGCATCGTCAGAAAAAAGCGCACGCTTCCCTGGATGCATCCCGCAGCTGTCCCAGTACAGCACGTACAGCACTTGCCTGCCGTGACCCTCGACATGAAGGAGTATATGCACAGTTAGCACAGTTAGCCATGACTCAAAAAGTAAGACAGGACAACGCAGACGCAGATAAGGAGCGAACGAATAGTAAGAAAATACAATTTAGAGGTATCGCCGCCCATGAATAAGTTAGATGAAGCACTGGGGGTACAGGTGCAGACGGGCAGTAAATCATCCTACACATATCAAAATAGGGTGTCAGACGGTGAGGTGAATGCGTTGATGCGACAGGTTGGCATCATCTCCGCAGTACTGGGTTTACTGGTGGTGAACGCGGCGTCAATACATTGTGCTGCTACATGGTCGAGCTTTAATTCAAATAAACGACACCGTGCAACATTGCTGATTGTCAATGCTGTGATTTGCATCATACTTCTGTGCTTTGTTGTGCGTGTTGATTTCACAGCATAGGTCTAAGGAAAGTGAAGACGGTGGTTCAAATAAAAAGACAATGCCACAATCCGAGACAAACAGTTCAACGATTAGTAGTGTTACCCGGAATCAACCCAAAACCAAATGCATAACCCTGTCCTACCGCACACTGCTGCTGATTGTGTTTGCACTCCTGATTGCAATGATTGTTTGCTTTGTATTTTTCAAGCTACGTCACAGAAGAGACACAAATGCCCAACCACCAGACAATGGGTCCATAGTGCAACCTACTACAAGCAGTCTGGGCAGGACTTTCGAGTTGTTGACAACACCGGGTGTGGGCAGGACTGTGATAGATTTAATGCAGACCAGAAATGAAATGAAACACCTGGACAGTATACAAAAGGAAATCGCAACCAAAATACCTGGGAAGGAAGGTGATGATGATGCTGATGCTAGGTCAACCGACCCAGAGCCTGCAACATCGTCTTCTATGCAATAGGGTATTTTCATGCTCATCGTCGTTCACTGCATCGGTGCATATCCAGCCCGTGATGTCCTCACCCGCTATGCAAAGACGCAGCTTGCTCAGTGTGGAATGTTTGTGAATTGTCATCAATACCCCATGTTCATCAATACCCTGCTGTCTTGCAGCTTGTTCGGCCTTGTCCATGAGCATTATCACGCGTAGGCTTCGACCCTTCAATAATCGTTGAGGGGGGTAGGGGGTTTGTAAAAATTGGTACCAGGTCTGTTGAAGTCGACGATATGCACAGTGCCACTCGACAAGCACCGGTATAGCACGCAGATGTTGTGCAATTGTGTGTGCAGACAAATTCCAGTGAAATGCTGCCTGTGACGTTGAGGGTTCCGGAACACGACGTCCATTTGCAATTTCAACCGCTTGAGGTAACATTGTACGCGTCAACTCAGGCTCTGTGCCGGTACGTTCCTTGTTGTATTCTTCCAATTTTTGCATCAAATCAGGCGGCAGTAAGGATTGGTCTGTTGTTGAACATTGTTCGGTTGACCTTTGTCGGCGGATAATTGGAGCAATAAACTCAATTGCCTTCGCCGACACTCGCGTTGCACCAGGGGGTGTCCCAATGGCAAATGACACGAAAAGTTCTCGATTGAAAGTATCATCGTCACATGCTGTGACACATTGCCACAGTATGCTGTCGAATGAACTCATGTAAATCTACACAGTCAAAAAGTCAGAACTCAACTGGTAAAGTTGGCGCTGAATGCACTGAACGACTCCGAGCACTGACCTGAACGATCCTGTTTTCGTGGTGGTGGTGATCGTTGAGGTTGTGTTTTGGCGGGAATGGTTGCACCCGTGAAACCTGCAACAGCATGCAGGACATCGACCTTGAAAAATTTCAGCATAAACTCACTAGCTATAAACAACACCGTATTGGTGCCAACAAGCAGTATCAATTGCAGGAGTGGTGATGCATTCTGTATCATCGTTGGGACCTCACCAAGTTCATATAGCAGTTCATCATATGACGCCATGTGATGAATTCTCACTACCACACAGGGCATTTGCCGATAACAATATGAACAAGCGCACCGCCTCATCAATGTTGTGCAGCAGGTGTTCTGAAGAGGGGCCACTTGCATCACCAACAATGAAA
This sequence comes from Eutreptiella sp. 'Long Island Sound 2002', assembly GCA_964036045.1. NCBI lineage: Eukaryota > Euglenozoa > Euglenophyceae > Eutreptiales > Eutreptiaceae > Eutreptiella > Eutreptiella sp. 'Long Island Sound 2002'. The sequence continues at coordinate 120,911,445 of OZ038383.1, read as the reverse complement.
TTACCTGAGGTGGTAGCTCTGATAAATGTGACCTTCTGACCTGCATAACACGCCATCACGGTGTCCTGCTCATTGTCAAATGCAGCATTGTTGATTGTCATGGACCATGTGCTCAACCCAGTAAGTTTCCACGCAGTCTGCAATTCGCGACTCATTCGATCTGCAATGTCTACTGCATTGGACATTGGGCGCAGCACAATATAAGATGACAAACGATCAATCGTGATTGGCATACGGTTGCTGTGAATGATGATAACGTGAATAGATCAGAATGCGTTCCCTGTCGGAGTGATGCCGAAATGCAACACCGATTAGGAAACTGAAAATGAACAACTCATACTTGTATGAACTCGGGTGCACATTGTCACGACTCCTCTTTTTACTACTGCGACCCAGCAATGTGCAATCTGGTGCATCAATCAGAGCACGTGTAACCAGGATTGTAAATGGTGGTGGATGAGGATGGATGGTTGTCTGTGCACACAGTGAGGCCAGACGCCGTACAACACCAAAATACAACATGACAACTGTATTCTGAAATTGTGACGTGTTCGTGTTGTCATTGTCATACATTGACGGATGTACTCTGAGCTGTACACTGTGTTGCAGAGGTCCGGTGTTGGGAAAATCAGAAACGTATTGCAGAAATTGCTCATATATGAACGTGGAGCGCTCATCCCCATGTATGGCACCAAGACGGTAGTAGACCCATATGGGGGGTGTATGTGATGGCAGCCAATGCAGTCTGATGAATGTGTTGATAGCTGATATCAGAGATGTGTACTGCTGCAGATCATTGGTGTCAACCCTTGTAGTGGGCAGACTTTGATCCAAAAACAAAACAAGAAATGTGCCAAACTCATCATTCATCATTCGCTCATTGACCACCTGAGCATACCTTTTCCTACCTGCACCTGATGCAAGGTACTCTGTGTACAAAACTGACAGATTGCTCCTGCATTCCTCAGCTAGGTTCAGAATGTGTTGTTGGTATGGCACATGTGTCACCCCAAATGGACGGATTGGTGTGAGGAGTTGATCCAAGGATGTCCGTCTGTTAAATGCCATCAAACTGAACAAAATAAACATAAACCATAATGGAGGGATCAATTGTTGCCACGATAATGGAACTCACAGAGGATGAGAAGGTAATGTAACAAATGTGATGACACATTGTAATCCCTTGTGTGATGATCTAAAATCATTCTGTCATTCTGCAGGCTGAACCCTTGCTCCTGCATTTGCCACCTCCACCAACTCCACCACCTCCACCACCTCCACCACCGCCTCCACCACCTCCACCACCTCCACCACGTCCACCACCTCCACCACCTCCACCACCTCCACCACCTCCACTTCCAACTTCACCTCCACCCTTGCCAGCAGCACCACCTCCACCACCTCCACTTCCAACTTCACCTCCACCCTTGCCAGCAGCACCACCTCCACCACCACAACGACTACGCCCTCCTCCACCACCGTATTGGGCAAACAATTACTCAAGGAAACATCATTTACCGCACTATCATTGTATGTGGGATTACCTGGCCTGACATGAATTTGACAACGTACTCTACAACTGCCCTCATTCCGGCATTTCCAGTCCCAGAAGGCAGATTTTTGGGGTAAATCAGTTCAGTCCATGGGACCGTTGCCGTCTCTGGTGTATAATAATACCGTTGATAGGTGATGAGAGGATTGCGATGACCAAGCCATTTACTTGCTACATCAATACCAAAACCTTGTTCAATACATGAGTTGACGATATACGACCTGAACTGGTGTGGATGAAAATGGGCAATGCCAGCACGTGTACACAGGTTGCGCAGAGTATGACGACACAGGGCTGTACACGGCTGTGAAAGACATCGTGAACTTGGAAACAAGTATTGCCCGGGACCACTTTGCTTTGCCAAATTGGTGGATTTGATGTAGCACAGCAGTGCCTCTTGTGTCTTTGGTGTCAGTGCCACATGCCGGACGTCAGAGTTTTTTTCGATCACACCACATGCACAATGAATGCGGTCATTGTGTGTGTCATAAACATTAACCAGACGCATGTTTTGTACTGCAGAACTGCGTAAGCCCGTGGTCCATAACAAATGGAATATTGCATTTTCGCGTGCGGATTTGCTTACATCACACAATGCCTGAACGTCCGCATCCGTCAATGTTATTCGAGTGTTTATTGCAGTTGTATGCAGAATCGCAGAACAGTGATGTGGGAAAGTCTCTGCCGCAATGCACAGGGCATGCACCACGTCTGAATTCTGTAGCAGGGTACCCGCTGCTATGTGGGGTTGGAACGCTCCCAGAAACATGCATTTTTTGAAATACGTCAACAAGAACTCGTGTGGTCGTGTGGATACGACTGCAGAACTACGCGACCCGCGTCTGTGATGGTTTTGATTGCGATTGAAATTTTCTCTGGCGATAGTTTGTGCCACTGCATTGGTAATATGCGCATATTCACCAGTCAGCATTGCACGTATACTAGGTGGTGCACCCGGTATCTCAAACGTGTTACGCAGCATACGGAGAACACACATTGATTGTTTGGATAGGCTCGCCAGTGCACGTTCCGGAATGCGTTTTGCACCGATGGATAGCAGACGATGTTGCATCAGTGGTTTCAAAATTTGGTTGATGAAGAAATCAATATCTGTTGCTGAGAACCACTGATGCAAGCGGCGTGCAAGTACACCAGGAAATTGCTTTAAAATTGTGTATCGTTCAAGAAACGACCATGGAACGTACAACGCATGTGTGCGATATATACTACTACTACTACTACGGGACTCCAAACAGCACCTGTCACTTGTCAGACAGCGTTTGACAAGTGCACGCAAACCATTCAGAATTGTATTATTCCACCTGTGCTTTTGACCCAGGTGATCAATACGTTGCTGGAGGTGTTCAGGCTCAAGATCATGCAGGATCTGGATACTTGTAACCGACAGTTCATTGATTGCTGTAATTAATGCAATGAGAACATTGCACTGTAATGTTGTCTGACCATTAAGTTTCAGCATTACGATACACGTATTCTTCATTCTTTCATTCAGAAATGTGTCGCAAACATCAAGCTGTACCTTGTGAATGGCCTCCTCAACGTTTAGTAGTTGTCCCCTCACCTCCAATCTCATGTCATTTGACACAATGCCCCGACTGTTGTGCATTTTGGGACCAAGTACCCTGGCACGCCTGCGAAGTCGTTTGACTGTTGATGTAGTGTACCCCTCAAACTGTAACATATCATAGAGCAATGGCAACAATCTGCCATTTTTGCGGCTTACGGGATGCACCTCACGTGCCATGAGAAAACCAAGGAAGGCTCTGTGCAATTTCTCGATGGTGCTGATTTTGCTTTTCCAGTGCTTTGCTTCACCCCCCCCACATACAAACGTGATGAAATCCTGAAGGGCCATGCGTGTGTGTTGTGTGCATGCTGCATGAACCATATCCGTCATGGGTATTATCCTTTCAGGTGACATGTACTCACTCACTTAACTGAGGTGGGTGGATTAGGTGGATTAGGATTAGGTAGTAGGTCGGCTGCATCTTTGCAATGAAAAGTGACACCTTTTTGGCCCTCTGTCGTCGGAAACTGGAGCACAATCTGCTGTCAAATGCGTCGCGGCACACATTGCAGCGAATGCTACAGCTGTATGCGAAATTGGTACAGCCGAATGAGGATTGGAAGGACCTGACGATGCTAACCCATGCACAATGGCTGGCAAGATACGAGCACTGGGTACATAACACAAGGGGTAGACACATCAGCCTGTCCCATTACAGAATGCAAATGCGTCATTTGTGGATATTGTTCAAATACATAATACAATCAGATGGCACAAACACACATATTCCAACCAAGAGGGGAAACATTTGTGTAGGCGATCATAAATCGTACGAAGGCATCACTGCACTGCAACAAAGGGTTGTTTCTGGAACACTAAGTGACGGTAATAATGGTCCTGGTGAGTACCGCCGAAAAGGACTTACACCAACAGAAGTGCGCAAATTGTTCTCGATTGTGCGAACAACACAGGAACGATTACTACTGTACATCTTCGTCACCACCGGGTTACGTATTGCAGCTGTTGCGGCCCTGAAGATCTTAGATGTGACAAAGGCTCGTCTGCAAACAACCGAGAAGGGGGGGTTGCAAAGAGTGATTACGTTGTCAGACTGTGGTGGGCGTTTATTATTGAAATCCGTTGAAGAAGGTGCTTCCAACAATTATGTCTTCCCAGGTAGATTGGCAGGTACACATTTAAGCTGTACACAAATATGGCGAAAATGTAGGATACTCTTCCAGCGTGCAGGTTTACACAGGCAACCACAGGCACACCCACATGCCTTTCGCCACACGGTTGTTCACATGTTATTCTACAATTCGGTTCCACTTGTGCGCATTGCACGATGGTTGGGACACAGTGACGTTGGTGTGACCTCTAGTGTGTACTGTGAACTGGCACCTGAAAATGTACACGACCTTTATGGTTCAAATCAGTCAATTCACTCACATGGTCAGCAATGGCGAGCACTGGCAGCTTTCTTGGTTGATCCCTTTGCAGAACCCATTGCATCTGCAAATCCTGTGTCCTTCATGCTGGATACGTTGTGCACATGTGATTTAATCACCCTTCAGCAACAAATCATGGAACAGCTTACTTCGCGCATGAATTCAGTGAGCGATAATCAATCCAATTCAACAGCCAATGCTCTGGCGGCAATAAAAACTGGAGTGTGTCCACACATTTGGCAAAAAAATCCATAATCTGCACTCCAGATGGTGGTATTCCCTGTGTCCACTGTTCCTCATCATCAAAGGAACATATTACATCCCAGTCCTCCTGCAGTGTTACGTGGCACCACTGCTGTGTGCGACCAAGCAGAAACCACATGTACCGGATTTCTGCCGGAACAACCGGCAACTGCAATCCCTTTGGCCAGGGACCAGAGGAAGCATAGACATGTGCTGCAGAGGCATGTATTGTCAGTATTGTACACGCCATGTCTGAGAGGTTTTTGCCGCAATGCAGACATGTAACAAGATGATCCTCCATTGTGCCGTCAAAGGCAGCCTTATGCAATGCATCTGTGATCCATAATAAGGACACAAGTCGACCGTGATCGTGGTGAACAGGTGGTAGACATCCTGTATTATTTTCAAGAAATACATACCAACAATGACTATACCAATCCAACATCATTGCATCATCATGTGTCATCATCTGATCTGAGGACAAGGCACAAAAAAAAAAAATCCTACATCTTTGTTCAAAACAATGTCGATATACCTCCTCTATCAGATCAGCGATCAGCGTACGACCCTACATCCCGTTGCTGAACTAACCCACGATGGTGTGGTTGTCTCGTTCACCACGGCGGCGAATATGCTGCTGCAACATTTGGACCAAGAGACTCAACGCTACAATTTCTACAATTTGGCGTTGGAGTATGCATTGCACTCGACGGCTGACAATGTGGATTTCTATCGGCTCAACTGCATGTTCAGCCATCTACGCAAAGGGACCGGAGAAGTGCTGGCACATGTTGGTGTGATATCGGGCCAGCCCTGGTTCGTGGCGATTGTCCTGAGCCCGGGATCGGGGATCATCAACACTTTTCTCATTGACGCGAAAGGTGTCTGCGACAAGACATATGACTGCGTAATGCTGACTAATTACACCGAACGCATAATGAAGGTGATGAACCGCGCGATCGGAGACGAGATGAGTGTACGTGTACAGGAGGCCCTACAGGATGTGTACGCGAACGCAAGCATCAATTGCCCTGCCAATCAGTGTCGATATGTGCCACCATGCCTACAAAACCTGCGGGCAGTGTTGCGAACTGCCAGCGCCTGGACGCTACCCACTCTACCCATACCCAAACCCGAATCCTGTGAGGACCTCAACCCGAATCGGAAAGCAAAGAGGCCACTTGACCAATGCCGAACATTTGGTGGCTGGTGCATCGGAGACAAGGACAAGGAAGAGGAATTCCACGATCTCTGGAGAAAGCTATTGGAAATAGAGGGAGAATTTCAGGCTAATGGTCACCCGTTTGATTTGAAGGACATACGAACTTGGCCGACATACGAAGATGGGAGGGTACCTAAGATCTATTTGAAACACTTCCGCAATCGCAGCGAGTTGGGTATGGCAGTCAGAGCCGCCCGACTATTGGCACACCCCGATAGGGGCTGCAATGCAAATGACAGTCGGTGTCCTGATGAACAATGTTGTCGAATAGTTTTCGATTTTATGAATTACCTCTCGGACATGAGACAAGGATTCCCAGATAACGCCAACCCTAAGCCTCACAGATATCAACCATATTAATCTGTTTGCTTTTGATCTCCTGGTGTTCCGTTTCCAGTGTTAGATGAATCTTAGTAACCTAGTCTAGTAACCTAGTAGTCAGATGGGATGAATCTCAATGGCATTACAACGTGTACCTGGCTGATCATCAGACGGTACATATGGCAATGCATGAAAGGAGACGACGCAGATCATTTGATGCAATTGCTGAACATGCTGGTACCATCAACCGAAGAGAAGGACCGCCAGGATCTATTGTATGCACTCGAATTGCAAATCTGGCCACCAGAGCACAATAGGGAGCATAATTGTGGATTGGTCGCAATCGCTGCTGGCAACATCCGTGGTGTGCCAGCAGCTGGTGCATTGCAGTGTTTGCGGGCCCTCATTGATTGGGCTCCGGTGTGGCATCGCGAATACCGTTTGGCAATCAACCGTGCACGAAAATGTGGTTTAGATCGCTCAAATGCAATACAGCTACTTCTACACCATGCAAGGGTGCAGTACCCACGTAAACATCGCAAAAGCAAACAGGCAAAAACAGGCAAACAGACAAAAAATCGCAATAATCAATCAGACAGTCGTCCAGTGCCATGCCAAACATCACCATCAACATTGGCAACGTTACATACTAATACAAACAGGGCTGATGAGGATATATCGAATCGATTTCGCAGTCTCGTTATCAATTCTTCAGAGATGTGATGTGAAACAAGCAGGATAAAGCGTTGCCAAAAAACACGTGGCAAATGTGTTGCCTGTCCGTCAGAGTTGAACAGTAACATGTGAATTGCACCAACACCAAACTTTCGCAAATCTAGTCTGACGGTATGTCTGACACAACCATTGAGGAGACTGAGACTATCACCGAACTGTTGTGTACACAGTGTGCGATGAGGGCGAATGGACAGAGTATGCAGATAGCACCCGCGCAAACTCTGACAGAAATTGATGATGTTCAAGGACGCGTCGATATTCACGTGTACACGTTGCACATGGCGTGACACATTTGGAATTGAGAAGATGCGTTGAAGCAAAATTGCATGATGTGGTCGGCATATTGTGGCCTCAACGGTGTGCAGAATTGCACCATCATGATGCACCTTGGGTATCTCAAAAATGGTATTTGACCAATCCGGTGCTGTGCCACTCTGTACGAGGTCCATTGTCAGTGTGTGTGACCGGGTTGTTGCATCTGAACCTACCCCACGTCCCTTGATTCCCTGTGCAAACCAGATATCAATGGGACCACTGGCATTACAAATTGTTTCAAACAAGATGCCCTGCCATCCACGCATCTGGTCAGACAACACCAAATGTAGTTTTCGGATACGTGGATTTACGTTGGGTTTCAATGCCTCACACACAGTGACAATATCAGCAGGCAGATTGAGATGTACATGAACATTCAATGAACCCTGCACACCCTTAAGAAACAAATGGAGTCCGTGATCGTAGTATATTCCACGGCTGATGGGGGGTGTCTTCCGCTGTAAGGTGATGCTGAGGTTTTGTATCTGCTGCTCGGATACCCACCGTCCGAACATGTCACAAGTACTATTGTAATGTAGTATGTCCCAGTTGCATGTGAGCTCCAATGCTTTGGGACGATACATATTGGTGTTCATTAGTTGATCAAGCAGCTTGCACCAATCCCTGCCATGCAATCGCGGTAGGGACAGGCAGAGACGATCAAGGCGAAATTGTGTGAAGGATATTGATGTCGCCCATCTGCATAATGTTGGACAGATCAGTGATAGGTCACGGAGAGAGCCCCCATTGTGCAGCTGAACGAAGTTCCATAGCAACGCGCTTTCTGTAGCTACCACAGCCACGTCTGCTCTGTTACACACCATGTTCAGCATACTGTCAGAAAATTCAACGCGCAAACTACGTAACATGTGGTATGTAACAAACATTTGTCTTGGCAGTGTAAGATGGTACAACCATCTTGTTGACATTTTTCTCAACGACAAGTGCTGCACAGTGTTGGCCATACGATACAGCCACTGCATCGAAAGGGGCAGTCCAGCTCTGCAGATGCCATGGTGCATGATGTCAATGTGCCTGTTCCGTATGGCTCGCCGCCATATAGCACAGACCTGTGTCATACGTAGGGGTTTGTACGCAAAGTCTTGTATAAGACACAATATGTCTTGCGGGATATGTGTCCATTGCATCTGTGAATATTGAATATTCAGGATGAGATGAGCATAATGAACTCCATTAAATCCAGTATCTCCAGATGCGCAGATTGCATGCAAACCCACTCAGATAATGACTCATCCTCCTGTTCTGTCCTCTTCTCTACGTTGAGTTGCTTTCTGATTTGTGCTTGCAAATCACGTATTAGCAAAAGTGCATCATGTACGTTGTTGCATGATAGGTTTGGCGTATGATTTAATAATTCCTCAGTTGCAATAGCAAACAGTATACCGTGGTTTTTTTTGTATGATGTATCACGGATACATCGCCAGAAAAAAGGGAACTGTTGTAACGTTTCGAATGAAACATTGTAATGTACACATAGCTTGCAAAGTGAAATGATAGGGGGTGTCAGGCACAAGGATGTCACACGCGGTGTGCTACACCACATCCACAGGGCAGACAAATGGCGATCTGTCATGTTTGTTCTGTGACAAAGACAGCAAACAGAACCAAACACCAAACAAATCCAAGATGCGTAATCAGGAATCTGGCACCTCAGTGTATTGTTGTAGACGATGTATTTGTAATTGCAAAATTATACACAAATTCGGATCATCACAAAGTTTGTTTCGACTAACCTCGCTGCATTTATCCAGCAAATCTGGACCGTACACACGCATATGGTCTTGCCATCCTGCATACCGCATCCGTAGTGCTGTCACAATATCCAGGATCAAACACATCGTTGCAGGGCATGTGCAATACTCACATCTCCTTGAAATTATTCTTGTGGCCAACAGCAGGTCACTGTGCACATACTTTGGATAATCGGTCACATATGTTGTGAACCCATGCATCCACAATAAGATGCATTTTATGGTGTGTGTGTGCAGAATGCACCTGGTCAGAACATATCGAATGAGTATTCTCATGGCCCGTGGTGAAACACAGAACCGAGACACGTATGTCATACCATATGCCACAAGCTTCTCGTCTGGGCCGCACGTGTGCTGAACATCCGCATATATGTCCACATGTGCACACACCACAACACGTAACCAATCGACGGACCAAATGAATCCTCCTGTACACACGCCTGCAATGCATGTTATCACATTTGTCATCGGTAATTCCTCGAGTACCAGGCACGGTATCTCCTCAAGTAACAAAGCAATTACTAAGCCATTTTCTGCACACATTTTGATGTGTCCAGTGTGTAACAGACGTAAGAGCAACTTCAGCATTGCACATTTAATCCCATGTTGTGCTAGCTGAAGCTGATCCATTATACGGGGCAAATAATGCATCCAATGTATCACCGCCAGATCTGTGTCCGTTATAGCGTCGAGAATTTCAGCACAAATTTTAGGGTTGCTTGACCCGCCGTGACGTAACTGACGAAGAACGACATTGAGTGCTACATGAACGACGTCCACGTCCACGTCGATCTGTCGTACAACTTCGACCCAATGTGTCAGTTCCGGTTCCTCACACATATAGAAATAGAAAGGCTTGTCTGGGAGGATGTATATATAACCCCTATAACCCCTATATAAAAAAAAGAAAAAAGAAAAAATGAGCATTAGCATTAAAAATGAGCATTTTGAACAACAGGTTGGCACGAATGTGTACAGAACCAGCGTGGCTGATATGCAGACCAGGGCCATACCAGTGTCACGTGTCCTTGCCACGGTACCAACAGGGCCGACCCAAACCTTTAAGGAAGGGGAGTACTGTCTTGTTGGTGACCCTGCTACGCCTTCCAATGATGCTGGATTGTATGTTGTCAACAACGACAGGACATTGAGTCGCTTGCGTGATTTTGCAGCCAATACACCACTTGTGACCCCCGTTGCGGCATTGGACCTTTCCACAGGGGATATGTACAGTCTATTGCCGAATGTATATGGTGCTAATAAGATCAATTCCGATGCACTAACCATCAGCAAGATCCCCACCCCAGCTACAACAACATCCCTGGTCACATATGCCAACACGCGTGTCAACAACAAAACAGATGCAACAGATGCTGGTGTGAGATATTTGGTGGATAATGGCACCAACTCCGCTGACTGCGGTGTTTGGATCGGTGGTCCTAACAATAACCCCGTGCGTGCCCAGGACACGGATTTTGTGTTTGAGCAATTGCTTGTTTTGGTGACTGACACGGGGAATCAGTACCGCGTCACCACCACCACGAATGGTAAACCAACGGATGTCAATTACTCTGCTCAGGTCTCACTTGAATACAGTGTAGACATGGAGTATAAGAATCAAGAGGTGGATTACGTTGTCCCCTTCCTATCCCAATTGAACATAGATGAATTGAAGGACCGGATCGGTATGTCTACTATCACCTCAACATTGACCGTGTTGGTTCTGGTTGGTAATGGAGCTGACAACGGTGTGTATCTGGTGAAAGAAGCGGGCTTCTCCCGCCCGCCGTGGTGGGGTGGGGACATGCACAACACGGTTGTGTATGACAAGGAATCGAAGCATTACTACCAGAACGTTGCAAGGGGTAGAATTGACCAGCAGGCGAGTCTGTGGATTGTGATTCTGAAACCGCATACGGCGAATCGTGTATATGTCACGACAGTGATGAGCACCGACACAAACGTTGACAACCTGCAGGACAACCAACAGGGACAACCAGGGTTTGTGACCCAATCCGGTTTGCAACCGGATTTTGCTATAATTTGTGATACAAACCAGACCCCAACTCAGTATCGTATTTTTGACGTGTCAAACGGTTTTGTTGAGTGGCAGGTGGATGATTTTCGCACATATCACAGATACGTGTTTGTAAACATTTATGCACATTCAAATTATCAAGTCGGTGACGCATTTGGCCTTTCCGAAAATCTGTCAGACCCTCTTCTCATTCCAGTTGCTGTATCCAGGGAAAGTATGCTGCACTGTGACCGGGCTGTTGTCTACAGCACAGATCCCTCGGATTCTGTGACATCCGGTGCCCTCACTGTTAAAGGTGGGGTGGGTGTGGAGGGTGACGTGCATGCCAACAGTCTGTATGCAGACTGCGATGTGCGCCTCAAAAGGGATATCCGGCGCATAGAGGGAGCCCTTGATATTGTGGGGGCACTTGGTGCATATGAGTTTTCTTATCGAGAGGAACACAGAGGAACACACAGGAACAACAAGCGGCGAAAAATTGGGGTGATGGCACACGAGGTGTGCAGAGTGGCACCCGGTGCCACAAAGGTGACGGACACTGGGCATTTGGCCGTTGACACACAGCAGTTAATCCCGCTTCTCGTGGCCTGTGTCAACGAGATACAGGCTAAACTGCGTCCAACAGCCACATCTACCTCAACAGCCTCAGCAACATCTACCCCGACACCCACTTCTACGCCGTGACATACTCACCGACCAACACACACGGCCTCATCCACAGCGACATGCACGTCAACGGTAACACCCACGGTTATGAAACAGACAGATGATGGTTGTTATGGTTATGTAAGATGAAAATACTGAAAAAGCTGGTGGAGGATGTTGCACCGTGTGGCACACGGTGACCACCGGAACTGTGGTTGTGGTGTCGGATTGAAACGGAGACACTCCTGAATGTAGCACAAAATGTCGGGCGTCATGCACAGTTGGAAACACCAGAAGCATATACTGTACGCGGGTCGCCGTTGGATTGCTCCTGACCGCGACCTCTCACATGGATGGACATAGGACTTAGACGGACTGCCGCCGACGGATTGCCTCCGGCGAACCAACGGACGGTCGCCAACGGACCGTATTGCCCCGGACGGACTGCCCCCGACAGACTGTCTCCGTTCTGACAAAAAGGGAAACTGGGCATGCATCCATCGGCGCCATTGGCGATAAAACCGGTCCCATTCACGCTTTGTCAGATGGAGTCTCAGCATGTCACCGCTGATGTACTCCTGACCGTTGTCCTCTTTCATTCTTTGGAGATAATCGTCATCCGACAAAACAATACAGCGGCAAAACAGAGCACCCTCAGGTGTACAAAAACCACGCAGCAATGCCTTGCGACGGCTCCGTAATCGATTCATCTGAGTCCTACGAAAAATAACAGGTGGTGATACCAACACTACGGTCTGCTTTGGGCTTGAAGATATAGATAGCGCCCTTTGGCAATCATGTATCGTAAATCATATGAATTTGCAAAATGCTCAATGTGAGGTATAGCGTCAGCATCACAATCAATTTCGGGTCTGGCGTAGACGTCACATACGTGGTTGAGTAATGCAAGCTTCCATTGAATGGGATAGACAGGCCATTCCCCAGACAGTGACAGTGGTTCAGTGAATTGACTGAACAGCCCTTGCAGGCAATCATCAATATACCTGTTGTGAATATTCAGGAAAGCCTCTGCATCTACCTCAGATGATGGTACATTGTGTGACATTGTCTTGATGGTCTGTTGGATACCCAATGCAGTCCTGTGCAGTGGCAACATGGCGGGATCTGAAAAAAAAGTTCCAGGGGGGGGGGGGGGCATAGATGGTAGGCATGGAGTGGAGCAAGGTGGAGCAGACAGAACAAGGCAGGCAAGTACCAGCATAGCAGATGCTCAAATCAGGAAATTGTGCAACGACTGTGGGACGATCTTAATTGCACGAGGTAAAATGCTCACTGTGTCACAGTATCTGCACAACACCACACTGTCCCTCCATGTGTCACCAGTGCACAAACGTGTCACATTCCTCCATCGTTGGCACCACTTACAGCAGGTGTAAACTGCAACATTTAGCACATCCCAATGGACACGGTTTGTTGTCTCTTTGTGCTTATTTGAATCATGCTTTATCACAAATGCACCATCCACCATTATGTGCTCCTTACCATTACCCTTCGGATTATCGCAGGACATAAGAGCAAGTTTGACAGCTCCTGTCGTGAGGCTGCGCATTACCGAGTAGGTATAATCACAATTGTGGTGACCACATAGATATTGCAAGCAGGAGAAAATGGTGATGACTGATAGTAAAATAGGACCACGGCCCGGGGAGTAGTACTGCAGATGGTCCATTTGAACGTCAAATGTACGCCCCGTCATGGTGACCATATCATTCTCTGATGAGGAAAGGCTGTCGGTGGCAGGTAGCCACAAGGGCACTGTGACCACGGCGTACCCTAGTGTGACGGAAAACCCCCGGTTCCAATCTGATTCTGTGTGCTGCTGCCTGTGGAGACACACAGTTACCACCAGGACCTTGTCTCCTTGTACAGCATTCTGACTGATTATCTGTAATGTCGTCTTGATGGGGTTCATCAGTTTTATCCGCTGTAACCGATCAAGTGTCAGAAAGAATGCTTCTATTGGCATGCATTTACAGTTCGCAAACATAACACGCGAAATGTCATTCATCACCATTGGAATAAAGCCGGTCATCGCTGCCCACGTAAAGGTGTATGTCTGATTGCTGTCATCTTCTTCGTCCTCATCTTCAATCTTTCCGACCAGTTGATCCTGGTCTGTGCCCAATCTATAAAGGTCACGGAGATGTTGTCCAATCGATTGTAGAAGGTCGCATCTCATTTGGAGTACAGTCATGTATTCATACTGCCTCTTGGTCTTGATGATATCGTTCATCACAACAAATACTGAAACATGGGACAGTGCTGACCTACTTTGTTTCCCTTGGGCCCCTACATCCCAACTCCAACATCCAATGTCTAGGTTTTAAAACGAACAACGCAATGTTATTCGCTGTTTGTGTGCTGGTGAGGCTGACACTGTCGGTGGTTGCCTTTGTGTACGCGCATTTGGTGCCGTCAATCGTTGGTGCTGTGTTGTGTGCTCTTCCTGCAATTGGGTTTCTCTTGCTTTCCGTCGGTGTTTGGACAAGGGACGCCGGTATTGAAACCCGTGGGTGTCCTATCTGGTGGAAAGATCTGCGTCCCTTCCACGGCTTATTGTGGGCCATGATGGCGCTCGCTTTTCTGTCTAAAAAACGGCGCCACGCCGTGGCCACCCTGATGGCGTTTGATACATTGCTGGGTATCGTTGCATGGTGTTCGCGCAGATGGAACGCATGATGGTTTGAAATTTTCAAAAAAATGTCCAAATATCTCGCTGAATACACATAGCCAACTCTGTGACAGCATGTTTTCTTGAAATAAAAGGAATATATGAGTCGTGACGTTGACACATTAATATGCGATTTTGTTGGTTACCTAACGTCGCACGGCGGGGGGCTTACATCTCACCACCGGGGGTCCGTGTGCAAATTTCAAATCGTGTTTGGCGATGGGGCTGCTGATGATGAGCTGCTACGCGTCGTAATACAAGTGACATATAAGCTTGGAGAGTTACCTACATGGATCGTCTCCTACCAACAAGAAAATCATTTACTTGATACATGCGCCGGGGACATTGAGGAAATTGAGGAAAAGCTTTTGCGCCAGTCACCCGTCACCACTCACAGTCGACTGGCTGGCCTGGCTGACCGTATAACGGAATGCAAGATTCTACCCAGACCAGAATGCTACCTTCTGCATCCAAACCACCCAGAGATACTGCAATCATACAACGTTACCACAGAAAAATGGGTTCGTGTGGGTGGGGGTGGAGGCGTGATTAGATTGAAAAATAAGAATAGGAATCGGCGCGCGAGCACAAAAAACAGAAATCTTGTGAATCTTTTCAAAGGTTTGCAGAGGGTGATATATGACTCAAAGAAGATGGGTCTACATGCATGTGTACGGTTGGTCTCACCACAATCGTATTCAGTTCTAGATGCAGATTCAGATTCAGATTCAGATCCAATTTCAGCGGATGTACTGGTGATTGGGAGGAATAAGGATGATGCAGATGCACTGCCTGCTGCCTGTAGGAGGGGTGATGTGAGGGGTGAAGTTGACATAATAACAATCGACCACCCTCACCTTCCTGGTCGTATTGCTGAATATGCAAATGACAAGAACATCATTACCCTGTTGCTGTATCACATACTTCCAGATGGCGCACTCTGCAGTCCAGGGAAGGATTGGGAACCTGCACAGCATACGCTGTACATTACTGATACGTACACTAGGAAATGGGAGCTCATGCATGCATCAGGGTATGTGTTACGTGAGGGCAGGGTATCACTGTCCTCGTTGTTGTTTGATACCAGGAAGCGCACTCCGTGCAGTCATTACACAATAGCGATCGACGCAGAAGATAGGGTTCGGTTCCAAATCAGGGTAGATGAATCACATGACATCACATCCATCCGGGTGTCTGTATTGGATACACATACCGTACACATACCGCACTATATCTATTGTCACTGGTACTTCACCCAAGACTGCGCACGGTCCTGTCTGGACCTGCAGCTTGGTATGCAACATGCATTCGACGCCGAAGCGGCGGAAACGGAATTTAATGGAAATATAACATATATAACGAAGCGGGCTATGCTATTGCAGAACCCTGGAATCCCTGGATCCCTTACGGTAACCCTGAAACATACAAACAATATCACGGAGGCTGATTGTAAAAGACTGTTAGAGTATTTGCTGACAACGGAGGAGATTGTCAGTCCCTTTGTAGCCGAGCTACAGTACGATGATACCACACTGGCTGACGAAATTGCGAGTATGGTTTTTCCTGTTTCGCATATTGCATACGCAATGAAAAACCTCGTATCATCCAACCTGGTATCATTCAAAATCAAAATTGATCTCGACCCATCAACCATCAACCACCCACAACCACCCCTACCCCGATCGGATCCCATTTTGCGTAGCATACATGGCAATGGTCGTATACTACAATGAAGCACGTATTAGTTTTCACATTGCAACAGCTTACGGTCGACCACGAACAGTCGCATGGGCGTAACACAGAACATGCGATGATACCCCTCCTTGATGTAGAAAGCGCATTCCTCAGCGACGCTGACCGTAAACTCTTTTTTGGTTTTTAGCAGCTTCCCATCGACATCCTGCTTCTCTACCAATCCGACAATGGTCACCTGGCCGCTCCCCTCCTGCGCACGGATGTCGGACACCATTGCGGCCTCCCACTCAGGCGAACCGTGCCCATATTTGCATAGCCATTTGCAGAACGCTGCGGGTGTCCCAACGTACACCGGGTTGCGGTTCACTGATATGCGGGTGCCGAAATAGATTGACATCTTGTCCCCCCGGTCTCGGCCCATCATAGCCCGCAACGTGTATTTGAACTGCTCCACGCGCCGTGGATGGAACACTGACTCGTCAGGGTTGGTCTTGGTGGGCTTGTACCCTGTGCGCCATTGTTCGTTCATGTTGGTGGGCCACGTGTGGACGTGATCAAAGCCTGTCTCACCGCCCTCTCCATCACCAGTGGCAGTGGTGGCAGTGGGTGGTGGTAGCAAGCGGAAAATGAACGGCTGCAACTCGGGCTGCCGTGTCAGAAGTTCAGCAGTGGTGATCTCGTCAGCGGGCCAGTATTGGGCACTGGGCCACGTAATGAGACCTTTCCCCTCCTTCGCCTTCAGACGCTCGACGCCAGTCTCAGCCACAAGGTCCGGGCCTACCACCGTGCACAGGGGCTTGGCGTCACTCGGTACGTCGGTGCCATGGTATGCAAACATGCGATGTGCTATCTCTTCAAATCCACCATAGACCGTGAGCCCGGCATACATCAGTGTGAAAAATCAGGAAACTGATACACAAACATTTCCCATAAAAAGATTCAGCAATCTAGAGTACAACGGCAAACCGTTACTTGCTGCGTGCCTCCATGCCCCACCACAGCGACTGTGCGAGCCGTCGGCCGCCCAAAAGAGCCAACAGTGCACGAAAATTGGAAGAAGAGGCTTCGACGAGGCTACGACGTATTATAAAAAATCCAAAAAAATTGAGAATGGATTGTCAAAATTGTGAAGAATTGGAAAAACGGATTCAAGATGAGGAGAGATTATATGTAGAAGAGATTGAGGTTCATATAAAACATATCAGAGAATTATATGACATCATCGAAGTGCAAGAAAATTTGATTAAAACATTGAAACTTGAGAATCAAATGTGTAGATGTAGATGTCAACATGTCAAGTAAACACCCACGGGGTAGTAGAAGGGTCAAGGGGAACAAAGCATTGGCGTTCCTGTAGAATGTTACGAAGTTTTTGCTTACCGTCCTCACATTCCTCACATTCTTCCATCCCCCGCGATAGCACATTGTCGATTTTTTGCCATTCGCTGGCCTTAAGGCAGTAAGGTTTTTCCTTCAGCTGTTTCCGAATATTTGATTCCTTATCAATACTATTCAATGCACTCTGCCAGTGACACGGTGAACGTACACGTTGCTTTCCTCTCAGTTCCTGTCCATCCTGTTCATCTAGCAACATTCGTGCTTCGGAAGCAGCTTTGTCGATTTTTTGCCATTCGCTGGCCTTAGAGCAGTAAGGTTTTTCCTTCAGCTGTTTCCGAATATTTGATTCCTTATCAATACTATTCAATGCACTCTGCCAGTGACACGGTGAACGTACACGTTGCTTTCCTCTCAGTTCTAGTTCCTGTCCATCCTGTTCATCTAGCAACATTCGTGCTTCGGAAGCAGCTTTGTTGTATTCTTCTTCATCCGACATGCCCAACACAGTGTCAAATATATCCCTTTTCATTTCTCGTCTTTCACGGGTGTGTGTATCTGTACCCCTACATTGCATAGGGTTAGGGTTAGGGTTAGGGTGACTCATTGTCACCCTCACAATCTCACTTATCGCAGTTATCAGTTGACCCTTACTTGGCACATGTGCTTCCTCGTTTGCATGGAAATGATCGATTATGCCCAGGTATTTTTTGCATAGCTCCTGCACATAGGTGGGATCACGTGTCGGAAAATAGTCTGCTCCAAAACTGACAAGTACAAGTGCTGCATTGGCAGGAATGTCACGCGGTGGTACTATTGCTGAGGCGTTCAGGTTGATGGTCCGTCCCCGCCAACCTAAATTCCACAGTTCGTGTAGCGTCACCTGCCCACCACGACTGCCACAAATCAAAATATCAATATTATTCAATGCCTCATCTTCAATTAACTCATGTGCGAGTGTGCACAGGTTGCGTTCGTTTCTATCCCATGTCTTGATGTCGTCCTCCCACGTCCTGGGATATTTATCGTATCCCTGATATTTTATGTCTTTGGTATTGCCGATCAGTCTAATAATATGACCTTCCCGTTCCAGATGTGTATACATATTCCTGTTCAGAGTGTACCCAGCACCAGGCTGCAGCACTGCTATACATACCATTTTTTGTTTTGTTTTCTACATCGCATACATTTGTATTTGTATTCTGTTGTATTCTGTAAGAAAGTGGACGAAGACGGTACCTAGTCGATTAGGTACCGTCGACTAGCAACCACACGTTTTCGTCTGCTGGGGAGAGATGCATCGATGAAGGAGAGGGTCGCAACACATGCGCCATGTCTCTGTCGTACATGTTTTTTTTCTGCGCAGGAAAAAAAATCAACGCCTAGACAATATGAGTTCTGGTACGTATTTTGCAACCCGGGTTACAGGAATGTACATTTGTTCAACCGGGGAGATCGAGAGAATCGCAAGGCCTGTCGCCACAGATTTGTGCTCTGATCTGTACTGCTCAATGAGAAGCTCCACATCATCCCTTGACCTATCCAGTAATGCCAATCTGTCTTGATAATCCTTGAGTTGGCTCCTAAATTCATCTCCCCCGGTCATTGTCAGCTTTAAAGCGTTAGAAAGGGAGGCGATTTCGGCGCGTAGTTCTGCGTGGCCCGGTCCGATCCCCTCCATCGTTTTAAGAGCAGCCTCTGCATTCCTCAAATTGCTCAACAGTTGGGAATCCTTTTTGATATATGCCACTTGCACCCTTGACATCTCCACAGTGAGCAATTTGGTAGCGAATCGAGACAACATGTGAATATTGTACATGGAGTACGGCATCTGGTCAGAATGGTTTCCCCGGTGCATGCGACGATAGAAAGCCTTGAGCATCACACTGTCTTGTGCCAAAGTGTTCAAAAGGTGCCACAAACAAAATGCAGTTGAGGGACTGCTTTTCAGGTCAAGGCAGCAGGGCGATGACAGATGAGATAGAACAGCATTGGCGGTACGAACGGGAACGCCTGACATATCGGCAGCTCTCGTCATGAGCATGGCTATGTCCACACCGCCGTCAGTGCTGATTGGTGGTTCCACCTGTAGCCAATCTGGGGGACATTGTGTGAGGGACATTGCCTATATGGGATGATGGGGGGGGGGGGGGGGGCATGATGTCCCCCAATGGGATGATGGGGAGGGCCATGATGTCCCGCAATGGGAATGGGACAAAGCAACCACACGTGGGGGGGAGGGGGGGAGATGTACCTGCAGAACGCCGTTGTGGAGGGATGGTGAATGTTACCAGCATATCCTTGTACGCGGATGACTTTGATGGATTTGATGTATTGAATTGAATTGAAGGGCAACGAAGGAGGGACTACCTAACCAACAGAGCAATAAGCACAACGGCCAGGCAACAGGCAACAAATAAAGGCATGTATGCGTTTCTCCCCTGCCCTGACCTGCGTGTTATCTGCTTCTGCTGCTCCTCATTGTTCCTTCGTGATCCCGTGACCTGTGGTATCACGAGTGGGGCGAAGGATACGGCGGTTAATGCAACGGGAAGTATAGCAGGGTGCACCATGATTTCTTTCTTTTAAAGTTTTTAGAGTAACAAGGTTCGGCCTGTGTTGGATTCCTTCCTTTTGTAAATAGGACCAGGACCGGTTAGGGAAGGGGCATGATGTCCCCCAATGGGAATGGGACAAAGCAACCACGCGTGGGGGCAAGGGGCATGATGTCCCCCAATGGAAATGGGACAGAGCAACCACGCGTGGGGGGAGGGGCATGATGTCCCCCAATGGGATGATGGGGGGGGCATGATGTCCCCCAATGGAAATGGGACAGAGCAACCACGCGTGGGGGGAGGGGCATGATGTCCCCCAATGGGATGATGGGGGGGGCATGATGTCCCCCAATGGGAATGGGACAGAGCAACCACGCGTGGGGGGGAGGGGCATGATGTCCCCCAATGGGATGATGGGGGGGGCATGATGTCCCCCAATGGGAATGGGACAGAGCAACCACGCGTGGGGGGGAGGGGCATGATGTCCCCCAATGGGATGATGGGGGGGGCATGATGTCCCCCAATGGGAATGGGACAGAGCAACCACGCGTGGGGGGAGGGGCATGATGTCCCCCAATGGGATGATGGGGGGGGGGCATGATGTCCCCCAATGGGATGATGGGGGGGGGCATGATGTCCCCCAATGGGAATGGGACAGAGCAACCACGCGTGGGGGGAGGGGCATGATGTCCCCCAATGGGATGATGGGGGGGGCATGATGTCCCCCAATGGGAATGGGACAGAGCAACCACGCGTGGGGGGGAGGGGCATGATGTCCCCCAATGGGATGATGGGGGGGGCATGATGTCCCCCAATGGGATGATGGGGGGGGCATGATGTCCCCCAATGGGAATGGGACAGAGCAACCACGCGTGGGGGGAGGGGCATGATGTCCCCCAATGGGATGATGGGGGGGGCATGATGTCCCCCAATGGGAATGGGACAGAGCAACCACGCGTGGGGGGGAGGGGCATGATGTCCCCCAATGGGATGATGGGGGGGGCATGATGTCCCCCAATGGGAATGGGACAGAGCAACCACGCGTGGGGGGAGGGGCATGATGTCCCCCAATGGGATGATGGGGGGGGGGCATGATGTCCCCCAATGGGATGATGGGGGGGGGCATGATGTCCCCCAATGGGAATGGGACAGAGCAACCACGCGTGGGGGGAGGGGCATGATGTCCCCCAATGGGATGATCGGGGGGGGGCATGATGTCCCCCAATGGGATGATGGGGGGGGGCATGATGTCCCCCAATGGGAATGGGACAGAGCAACCACGCGTGGGGGGAGGGGCATGATGTCCCCCAATGGGATGATGGGGGGGGCATGATGTCCCCCAATGGGAATGGGACAGAGCAACCACGCGTGGGGGGGAGGGGCATGATGTCCCCCAATGGCAATGGGACAGAGCAACCACGCGTGGGGGGAGGGGCATGATGTCCCCCAATGGGATGATGGGGGGGGCATGATGTCCCCCAATGGGAATGGGACAGAGCAACCACGCGTGGGGGGGAGGGGCATGATGTCCCCCAATGGGAATGGGACAGAGCAACCACGCGTGGGGGGAGGGGCATGATGTCCCCCAATGGGATGATGGGGGGGGCATGATGTCCCCCAATGGGAATGGGACAGAGCAACCACGCGTGGGGGGAGGGGCATGATGTCCCCCAATGGGATGATGGGGGGGGCATGATGTCCCCCAATGGGAATGGGACAGAGCAACCACGCGTGGGGGGGAGGGGCATGATGTCCCCCAATGGGATGATGGGGGGGGCATGATGTCCCCCAATGGGAATGGGACAGAGCAACCACGCGTGGGGGGGAGGGGCATGATGTCCCCCAATGGGAATGGGACAGAGCAACCACGCGTGGGGGGAGGGGCATGATGTCCCCCAATGGGATGATGGGGGGGGCATGATGTCCCCCAATGGGAATGGGACAGAGCAACCACGCGTGGGGGGAGGGGCATGATGTCCCCCAATGGGATGATGGGGGGGGCATGATGTCCCCCAATGGGATGATGGGGGGGGGGGCATGATGTCCCCCAATGGGATGATGGGGGGGGGGCATGATGTCCCCCAATGGGATGATGGGGGGGGCATGATGTCCCCCAATGGGAATGGGACAGAGCAACCACGCGTGGGGGGGAGGGGCATGATGTCCCCCAATGGGAATGGGACAGAGCAACCACGCGTGGGGGGAGGGGCATGATGTCCCCCAATGGGATGATGGGGGGGGCATGATGTCCCCCAATGGGATGATGGGGGGGGCATGATGTCCCCCAATGGGATGATGGGGGGGGGCATGATGTCCCCCAATGGGATGATGGGGGGGGGGCATGATGTCCCCCAATGGAAATGGGACAGAGCAACCACGCGTGGGGGGGAGGGGCATGATGTCCCCCAATGGGAATGGGACAGAGCAACCACGCGTGGGGGGGGGGGCATGATGTCCCCCAATGGAAATGGGACAGAGCAACCACGCGTGGGGGGGAGGGGCATGATGTCCCCCAATGGGAATGGGACAGAGCAACCACGCGTGGGGGGAGGGGCATGATGTCCCCCAATCCCTTCATGTCACAAAACCAAAAATTTTGCAACGAATGTTGGCATAGTGGAAGTCGATGAACCGTGACATATTCAGTCGCAGAAATTTTGAGCACAAGACCTCGATTGGCAACAGCACACCAATCATTACCAGCTTATACATGGCAACCGTGCGGCTCTGTTGCAGTTGCTTAACATTCTGTGTAACTATGGTTTGCAGGCGGTTCACGTCAGTTTCATTCTCCACGTCCTGTGGTATACGTGCTTGTTTGAAACGGTGCCGTAGCACGTGCAGTTGGCGCAACAAATCTTCTCTATCAGCCACTGTGCTGTGTGCACGATGCTTTCGTTTCCGTTTCTTTGACTCGTGGTGTGTGTCGTGCGAATGCATATCCACCGTGGGAGGTATGTGTGTATCTGATCCTACTGATTGTATGTGATCTGACTCTACTGATTTTATGTGATCCGACTCTGATTGTATGTGATCTGATCCTACTGATTGTATATGATCTGATCCTACAGATTGTATGTGATCAGCACTCCTGTTCAGTCTGCGCAGCCTTCTTCTTCGTTGTCGACCTGACGCGGACTTGGTCTTACTACTACATTCAATCGCGTCTGTCTGATTCAGTTGCTTGCGACCTTCAGAGTCACATTCTGTCTGTGCATCACCTTCCTCCACCCCACCCTCAACCTCAACCTCAACCTCACCCTTTGCCTCAACTTCTTCCTCTTGTGCCTCATCTTCTGCCTCAATGTCAGCAAAGGGATCCTCATCATCCTCAGCAATTGTGGCCTGGCCCTTTGCCTCCTCAATCTTGCGTGCCATATCTGATCTATCCGTGTGCAGAAACTCGTCACGTAAATATTCCTTACACTCGAACCACTGCAAAAACCATTCTGCTGGTACAGGCTGCCATCTGACACTGGCAGTTACTCTGCCTGCTGGTTTCTCCAACAAATCAAATGTGATTCTGTTCACCTTACGAGGCATGTTGTTCTTTGTATATAAATGCGTCAGTTTGTGTCTTAAATGAGGACAGAAAGGAAAGCAGTTGTGATTGTCTCTCGATCATTTGGCTTGGCCAGCGTCCAACCTGAACAACTGAACCACTCTGGAATATTCGGAAACTGTCACATGCAGATCGCGTTCCAATCCTCAGATCCCAAATTGTCGATGCATCCGTAGGTTTGATGAAGTACCAATCCAATTGTGACCGTAAGGGAACAAATGCAAACACAAATTGCGCTTTCCAATCCATATTTGCCCCAAATGCAACAACATTCAAAGTGGATTGTCTTTGTCGTACAACTGCAGTCCAGTTACAACCCTCATCACTCACATCGTCATTGATGGCCTTTGCAATATCAACCATACGCGGCACATGTACAGGTATTTCATGGACATTCTGAACAAAAGACACATTGCTCATCACCACATCCAATACAAAACCGACTGATTTTGAATTGATTGATGTATGATCCTGAGCGCCTGGACACAACGTGAGACCATTGTTCATGTATCTATGTAGCAAATAACGTATTATTGTGCAAAGCATTGTGGCCTGACAGCAACCGGTGACATGAATTGTATTGCGACTGGATATCTTGAAGTGTGGTATCTTTCCGTTGTATGCAACGTCCATATTGAGCATACTGCGGAACCATCGTTGTTTTTTTTGACGCTTTAACAGAAAGCCCCTTGTTTGGTTGTGATACTGCATCATCACCACCGTGGGTACTTGTGGGTCTGCAACATCGATATCTGTCACACATATACTATCACTGAGGCGTTGTAAGTCCACATTTATGTTTACAAGATATACCACCCACGTACGTGTGTAAATTGTGTTCTGTCCGGTGGCCATGTTGACCATGGAACCCAGCAGCGGATGAACTTCAATGTCGCCATTGTACACCTGTACATCTGGCGACACCATAATACACAAACACCTGGACATACAAACAATCAGGCGGCAGGAGGAATCAGGATGTCATCATCAAAATAGTTGCTTGCAACACCCCCCTTAGCATCCCATTTACCATACCCACTGACCGTACCCAATGCGCCTGCATGCAAGTCCAGTGTGTAATTGGAGCGCATTGGTCTCATAATGTTCCAATTATTCTGATGCAGTGGTCTGACGTCCCCACGCAAATGGTCGGAGAACTGTGTTCGCCATGAACGTGTGCGCTGTGAGCAAAAGGGTCGCCTGGATATGCGATCCAAAAGTTTGCGCCGCTGTGCATCGCTGTAAACACCGGTTACCAAGCTATGTTGTGGTAACTTGCGCTTAGCCCTGCTGAATCTTTCGTCAGGGGTTTCAACATCATGCAGTCCGTCATGATCACCAAATGTCACATCACGACTAACATTCAAAAACTTCAAAATGGAACCATCAGATGGTATCGGTATTGTATCATTGGGTGCAACGTGGGGGGAATAAGTTTGTTGAACATTGTCAGTTGTTGATTTTTTGCATTGCGCAAACCAAAAGAGGAGGAGGAGGATAAGCACAACAATCAAGATCGCAGCAAAGATCCACCCAGTACGACTCATCGTTGTGTATTTATTACATTACACACTATACATCCTGCAATAAATCCGACTTCAATATGACATTATAAGTAGATGGTTGAACAAGAAAGAGTGAATCATTGTCCGCAATTTGTGCCTTGCTGTTACTCTTAGCATGTTTGCAAAGCGTGACATTTGTACAACCCAAAGAATATGCATGCTGCAGCGCCCGCTTCATGTACCCCCCCTCAGTGGCAGTATGAAGCGCCAACATATGATACCCATGAAACGTACGGGTGGCAATGGGAGGTATGTCCCTGCTGACCAGTACAGGGAGTCCAATTAGTTTGTGTCTTGCAGTTGCGAATGACATGTGCACTTTTTTACCTTCTTCAGTGTCACTCAAAATAATTCCCACTTTTTTTTCGTTGTCATACCTGATTCCGTCGTAAGACATGATTCTGTCATGCAAACAATCCCACACACATTGTCCGGTACCTATGGCACCATTGCGGAGTAGGTCCGGTTGGATGCGCCGGGCGCGGTCTATGGCCCTGTGATATTGGGACCAGGCCTGTTTGTCGTGCAGTGGGGGCATCTTTAGGGGGGGTGGTAGGCCTTGGTCCGCATCCTCGGGGGGGGGGGGGAGGTGGGGGATGGTGAGGCGGATGTGCAGGGGGCTATGGCCTGTGGGCCCCAGCGGGAGGGGTCCATATCGGGCGTCCGCCCGGATGATGGTGGTGGGGTCGCCATAGCACACGTCGATGCGGGAGGGGGCGGCATCTGTTTGCTGGGGGAAGTGGGATGGTTGGCCTTCGAGGTTGGCCGTCAGGTCCACGAGCCCCAGCATTTCGATGGTGTCACGGACTGCATGGTCCTAGGGTGTGGCCTGTCCCCCTCGGTCCGCCGTGGTGGGGGCGGCGTTCATGTCACCGATGATGATTGTGGGGGCGAGCATGGCCATCTGGCGGTATGCCTCGGCCAGGGCTTGGAGGAAGGGTTCCGTGGCGTCGCCGAAGGGGACGTGGGCGTTGATGACGTTGAGTTGCCATCCGTCCCCGACGATCTCATAGACGCCTAGCCTCCCTGGGATGCTGAGGTGGTGGACGAGGTGGACGTGGATGCCGGTTTGGGCGTACAGGGGGGTCCCCTTGTGCCAATAGCATTTGTACGCTTTCTGGTCCGGGGTATATATGGGGGTGGTTTCTGGGGGGTCGTCGCGTTGTAGGCCTTGTTCCTGGAAGGCGAGGAGGTGGGGAACCCACCCCTGCCCCTGTGCCATCGGGAGCTCCTGGAGGGCGGTTGTGGCGTCCTTGGAGTATGTGATGGCCGGGTGGTTGAGGTCGAGGAGGTTGACTGTGGCCTCGGTGGTGGCGGGCCGGGGCCGTGGAGGCTTGTGCCCTCGGCCCTCGCCCCGTCAGGGAGGGGGACTGGGGCCCGGGGACTTTTTGCCTGGTTGTGGGCGCTTGGGTAGGCGCGGCGGGGGGAGGCCTTGGCTCCACTCCGGGGGGAGCTCCCCAGTGTATTTGGTGCCTCTGTGGGCCTTGTTCTCGTCGGTGCGGAGGCGGATGGGGTGGGCGCTGGTGAGCTCCAGGGTGTGTCCCTCTGGCTTGTCCGGGGCGCTGCTGCCTTGGTCTAGCTCCTTTTGGCGGTGCCAGACCACCCGGATCTGTGGTCCCCCATTGTCCCCTGGTTCGCGGAGGCGGTACTGGATTGTGCCCTCACACCAGATCCAGTCACCCGTGTGGTCGTTGCGGAAGGGCTGCTGGACCTTTGCCCCCTTTTTGGAATCCTGGGTAGGCCTTGGGTGGGCGTGGTGCTGGTGGCGGGAGGGAGGATGATGAGGATGCCTGGTCCGGGTGGAGCGGTGGTAGTGATGGGAGGGAGGATGACGAGGATGCTTGGTCCGGGTTTGCCGGGTGGGTTGGGGGGGGTGCGGGGGGTCGGGAGGCCGCTGCCTTTCCGGCTTGGTTGGGGGCGGGTGCGCCCCTTTTTCGTCTCGCTCGTTTGGGTGGGACTGGAGGTAGTGGGGCTGGGGGGGCGTGGGGTTTGAAGAAGGGGTGTGTTGCCTGCTGGCCCGGATCCCTTAGTGGGGGTTCCGCCGGCGTTTGCATGGCTGCTTTCGCGTGGCTGCGCGTGAGGTCGGCGAGCTTGCGCACGGTCCCCGGGGGGTCGGTTGGCCATGGCAGTGCGGCCGGGCTGTCGTCGAAAGGGTGGTGGAGGTGGTAGTTCCTCATGGCACTGGCCTGCATGACCCAGGCCTCCGTGGGTTCCGGCGTGTGTGGGCCGTTGGGGGACCCTTGAGCCCAGTAGAGCGCTGTGTGGAGGGCTTCCCACGGGGCGCCTTCGCGGCCTGTGAGGGTGGTGGCCTGGAGGAGTTGCTGCCGGCCTCGTGGGGGGTCTTCTGGGTCTATTTCCGGGGTGTAGGCGTGGGCCGCCATGAGGACTCCGTGTGCCCATTGGAGGACCCACCATTGGGCGTCCGCTTTGAGGATGCGGATGGCGGGTTGTTGGGGGGGGGCGTCCAGGGTGTCCCACGATGCGATGGCCAGTTCTATCCTGGAGGGGTGGAGGTGTGGGGTGGCCCTGCGGCTCAGGAGTTGATCGATGTGGAGGGGGGTGATGGGATCTTTGGGGCCTTGCGGTGGTGGGGGCATCGCTGGGATGGCTGTGGGGTCCCAGTGGCGTTCCTGGGCGGCGAGGGTGTATAGGGCGGCGGTGATGATGTGGTGGGCTTGCCCCTCCAGGACGATGTGGCGCTCCGTGCTGAAGTCCTTTGGTAGGTGGGCTGCGGGGTGGACGCTGATGTGGGCTATGGCGCGCTGGTGGGCCTTTTTTCCCCCGTCTGGTGCCTGCGTCCGCTTGTCCCCCGGGATGTGCTGCTGTTGGTGTTTTGGTGGGGGCGGTCCCAGGGCGAGAAATTCTACTGCGTGGAGGGGGATGGCGTGTTCCCTGGACCTGTTGGGCAGGATGTATATGCCCGGGTCTCCCGGTACCGTGCCCAGGTACATGTTGCCCGTGATGGTGGGGGCCGGGAGCGGTTGGCGCAGGGGCGAGGTGCACGGGGTGGAGCAGGGCGGGTCATGGTGCTCACACCGGGGGTGGTCGGCGCCGTACGGGGTGACGTGTACGGCGAAGGGTCCGACGGCGCGCTGGAGTTTGTGGGGTTGGATGTTGTTGAGGCGCGCCACCGCCCGTGTGTGGGAGCGACCTTCGCTGATCCACATGGCGTCTGCCCGCGCTGCCGCTGGGTTCAGGCAGTCTGTGATGATGCCGGTGATCGTGCGGTTGTGGGTGGCATCTGACACTCTGGCTGGGGGCACGCTGATGCGGGGGATGGTGTGGTCGTCCTGGAGGGTGCGGGCCTTGCGACTTGCATCGTGCCGGTGCTGGGCCTCCTGGGCGGGGGTGTGCATGCCTGTGTGTCTGGGCTTCTTGTTGGGGCGGTCTGCTGTGTGGAAGGGGGTGGGCCAGGAGGGGGCGTGGTGGAGGGTGGGGTGTGGGAGGTCCCCCCGTGTCGCCCAGGTGTACAGGGTGGTCGCGGCGGCCCCTTCCGCCTGTATGGTGTATCCCTCGTCGTGTCGGCGCCGGGTGACGAGGATGTTGGGGGCCGTCAGCTCATACACCTGTGTGGTGTGGGGGAGGTGGCGGGTGACGGTGATCCTGGCGGCGTCGTTCTTGCGGGTGGTGGTGTGGGGGATGATGTAGTGGGTCGCCCATTCGTCGTGGGGGGTGTGCTCCCTCGCGTCCAGCTTGAGTGGGGGGTGGAGTGGCTTCGGCGATGGGGGCTTTTCTTGGGCCTTCGCGTGGGGCGCCACTTTGGTTTCGACCAGGTATTGCGGGCCCCAGGTTTCCGGGGCCCCTACCTGTGTGGCTGCCGCTGCTGCGGCTTGGAGGAGGGCGGTTGTGTTGTTGTCTAGAGGGGGGGCCCCTGGTGGGGGGCTGAGGGTGTCGTGGTCTTGGTATGCCCACCAAATGGTGTAGCCTCGTTGGGTGTTGCGGTGCGGGGTCTGGGTCTGGGCTTGCTGGATGGATAGGGCGGTCTTGATGTCCTCCGCTGCTTGCGGGTTTATGGGTGTGGCGTACGCCCATAATCCCGGGGTGTGTATGCCGTGTGGAGCTTGGCCTACTCCCCGTACCGGGTGTAGGGTGTGGTGGGTGCGCGTGAGCCCTAGGTGTTCTTGGAGGAGGTCCCCCCGTATGTCCTCCCACCGTTGTTGCCAGGTGTGTGTGTGGTCGCTGGGGGTGGGGTAGGTGATGACGATGGCTTGCCATGGGGTGGGGCCCGGATGTACCCCCATAGGTGCCGAGGATGCTTGCGGGGGTATATGAACGGCGTGGGTGGGGGCTGCTGTTATGGGGTCTCCCTCCGCTGGTGTGATTGTGGCATCCCCTTGGACGGTGAGGAGGAGGTGGTGGCGGCCCGTCGGTAGTGCCCAGGTGGTAGTGGGCTCGGTGATCGAGTGGAGGCGGATGGCCTGGAGCCCCGGTGTGATTTCGTCCCACCAGAGCGTGCCGTTGTGGACCGCCCATTCCCGTGGCAGGTCCCGAAACCCGTTGCGGTCCGGGGTGGTGCGGTGCTGTGGGGGGAGTTCCATTGTGGTGATGGGGTGGGCGAGGGGCTCTGTGCGGGGGCTTTCTTGCGTGGTTGGTGGGGATGGTGCCTGGGGCATTTCTTCGTCCGGCTGTTGTGGGGCTTGCTTCTCGTGCAGTTCCGCGCTGATGGTGGCGAAGACATCTGGGAGGGTGGGGGAGGCGGGGGGGTGGGGTGGCGGATCATTCCAGGTGATGTGGTACTCCTCCGGGTTCTCGGGGCTTTGCTGTATGGTGATGGCGGCGGTGGCGTCGTCTTCAGGTGTCCATCGGTGTGGATTGTGGTCGAGGGGGTGGAGGGTGATGGTGTGGCGGTGTTTCCAGCTGTGGAACGCTAGGAGGGCGTGGAGGCCGTGCCTGGTGTCCCCGGGCGGGCGGGGGTAGGTTTCAGCTGCCGCTTCCAGGAATGCGTCCTTGGTGCCTTTCCAGGTGTCTTCCCAGAGAAGGTCTTCCTCTGTGCCCCACTCGTTGTCGTTCCTTTTCTCCTGCCTCCATCGCTGGAGGGTTGCGTGATCCTCTGGGAGGTCTCGTTGGATGGTCTGGTAGTACTGCTCGGCGTCCATGGGGGCTAGGGTGCTGGCCAGTGTGGCGTCGATGTCCTTTGGGGGGGGGGGGGGGCGGTGGGGGTTTGGTGGCGCGGTCGGGCTCGGGCTCCTCTCGCTGGTGCTCCGCGCTCTGGTCTGCGGTGGACGCGGGGGATATGGAGCGTGGTGGCATGGGGTGGTCGGGTTCCTGCGGTTCCGTGGGTTGCTGGTGGGCTTGTGGGCGCGGGGCCGTGGCTGCCAGTAGGTGTCGGATGGCCGGTAGGACGTCGTAGTCGTCGTCCCAGCAGTGGGCTGCAGCGCACGTCCTGTCGGGGGAAGCGGGGGGGGCGTGTTGCGGAGCGGTGTACGATGCATGGGTGACGCGTGCGGGTGGTGGCGTGCTCGCTCTGCTGTTCCGTTCTCCGTGAGCCCTGACCCTTGGGGGTGGTGGTGATGTTGGTGGTGAGGGTGGTGTGGGTGTTGGTGCGGATGATGGTGCTGCTGGTGGTGCCGTTGGCGAGGGTGGTATGGGCGTTAGTGTAGACGAGGTTGGTCACTGTGGCCGCTGTTGTCGTCGCTGGTGGTGTTGGTGCCTCCGATGTCGTGGACCCTGATGGTGAGGGTGATGGTTGGTGAGCATGGCGAGGGTGACGTATGGGGCGTATGTGGTGTTGCCGGTGGTGTCGATGGTGAGGGTGTTGTCCCTGGTGATTGGGGCCGGACGTGGCGGTGGTGGCGAGGGTGCTGTAGATGACGGGTGGTGTGGTCCCTGTCGGCCGGCGGTGGGGGTGTGGTAGGTGCTGTGGTGGTGAGGCGGTAGTGGCGTCGGTGGTGTGCCGGTTGATGGTGGTGGAGCTGCTCTTGGTCTGTGGGCAGTCCCCACCCGGTTTTGGGTGTGGTGTGGTGTGGGGTGCGGTGTTGGTGGGTGGCGCCGGCGGTGGGTGGCGTGACTGGTGGTGGTGGCGCTGGTGGCTGCGGTAATGGGGGTGTCGGTTGTTTGTGAGGCTGCCGTCGTCGGTGTGTCGGTTGGTGCTGGTGATGGTGTCGCTGGTTGTGCAGATGGTGGGGGGTGTGGGTGATGCCGTTGTTGTTCGCGGGGGGGTGGGAAGGGGGACCCGTACCCAGGTGGTTTGTGAGGGCGATGTGGCCATCGGTCAACGGTGCTGCTTTCGGTGGTGTCGTTGAGGGCGGTGCGGGTGTTGGCCGGGAGTGTTGGCGGCGATGCTCCGGTGGTTAGTGCCCGCGGTTCGCGGTCGCAGGTGGTCAGCCGGGCTACGCCGCCGGTGGGGTTGGTGCAGGTGGTGTCGGTGAGTGTTCGGCTGTTGCCGTTAGTGCGGTTAGTGACGGTGCTGGCGGCGCGTTGGGGGTTGGTGTCGGTGGTGGCGCTCCGATGGTGAGGGTGTCGGGGACGCTGGGTGGCTCTGCGTTGTTGGGTTTTCTCCTCGCCACTCCTGGCGGAGGGTGCCGCTAGTGCCGCTGCTGGTGAGGGTGGTGGGTGTGTTGGTGTTGTTGCGTTTGGTTGTGCTGGCTGGGGTGGTTGTTGACGATGCTCCGGGTGATGTCGATGCGGCGGTGATGCGGATGGTGAGGGTGTTGTAGGTAGGCGGTGTGTTGCCCTGCGGTGCCGCTGGCGTTGGTGTTGGTGGGTGCAGTGTGTGCTGTTGGTGTTGTTACCCCCGGCTGGGGGCCCGGTGGGTGGCGCTGGTGGTGTTCGTCCGTCAGCCCTGCTGGCGTCTTTGGTGACCCCGACGGTGACGGCACCTTGGCATGCCGTTGGTGGGGTTGGTGGTGGTGCCATGGGTGTTGGTGACGCTGGTGTTGCCGACGGTGAGGGTGTCACAGGTGGTATTTGGTGGTCTGGTGGCGTGGGTGTTGTTGGTGTTGGTGCTGGGCGCGGCCTGCGTTTGGGTGGTCGGCGGTTCCGGGCGTGCCACCCGTGGCTGGTGGTCGGTCAGCTTGTGGTCTGCCGGTGATGCCGGAGGCGAGGGCGTTGCAGGTGTTGCCCTGGTGGATGGTGGTGTTCGGATGGTGGGGGTGGGACCTCGCCACTCCTGGCGGAGGTTTTCATGGGCGTTGCTGGTCGGTGTGTTGGCCCTGGTCCCCCTTGGTGTCGTTGATGCCGATGGTGTTGCAGCGGGTGGTGTCGCTGTGGTGGTAGTCGTCGACGTTCCGGGTTGCTGTTGCTGAGGCCGCGTCGTCGGTGGTGGTGTCGGTGACGCCGATGGTGAGGTCGTTGCGGGCGTTGGTATGGTTTACGGTGTCTCTGATGTTGCCGATGCTGCTGGTGGTTGGTGTGGGTCTGTGTTTGGGTAGTCTGTGGCCTGTGTTCGGGGGTGGGCGCTGGCTGGTTCCTGTGGCTTTGTCTGGGAGGGTGTGCAGTAGGTGGTGTGGGCTGCTGGTGTTGCCGTTGGTGAGGGTGGTGCAGGCGATGCTCCGGGTGGTTGCGGGTGTGGGTGGTGTTGGTGGCGCCAGTGGTGTGGGTGCCGCTGGTGACTGCGTGGTGGATGGCGTCCTGTGGCTGCTTTGGTGGCGAGGGTGTTGTTGTTGTTGGTTCTGGGCGTGTGCCCTCGCCTCCTCTGGTCGGGGCTTGGTGGTTTGTTGGTTCCCCGGTTGTGGTGGCTTCGGCTGCCCCTGGTGGCGGAGGTTGCCGGTGGCGACGCTGATGGTGGGGTGATGCTGGCGTTGATGTTGCTGATGCCGTTTGCTTGGGTGTTGTAGGTGTTGTACCCGGTGAGGCCTGGCCAGCCACAAAAGGCGCCGTTCAGTGCAAAAAGGTGTTGTACCCGGTGTTGGTGTGCGTGGGTATCTTTGGCGATGGTCAGGGCGGCGGTGCTGTCGGCGATGGTGATGGTGAGGGTGTTGTGTTAGCTTGATTGTTGGTGGTTGGTGATCCCGATGGTGTGGATGCTGGCGGCGGTGGTTCTGGGTGCGGTTCGGTGGGTGGCGCGGGTGTGGTCGTTGGTCAGTGTTGGGTGGCTTCCTGTGTTGGTTTGATGTTGGCGTGGGTGTCTGGGGTGTTGTGGTGGGTGCTGGGGTCGCTGGTGTTGCCGACGGTGTCTCCGTTGGTTCTGGGTGTTTTCGCTGGTGAGGGTGTTGTGGCGTTCGGTTTGGTTGTTGGTGGTGGTGCTGGTGTGGGTGTCGCAGTTACTGGTCCTGGGTTTGGGCGTGGCTGGTTGGGTGTTGCTGGGCGTGGGCGCTCGCCACTCCTGGCTGAGGGCTTGGTGGGCCTACCCTTGTGTCCTAGCGGTGTTTCTGGCGGCTTTGCTGCTCCCCTGGCGGGGGTTGCTGGGTTCTTGTTCTTTGGGTTTTCGTGTGTTGTGTGTGTTTGTGGTGCGGGTCTAGGGCACTAATCAAGGACATCTTTCCGGTAGCAGAGGCAAGCCCTGAGTACCTTTCGAACCGACTCTGAGCAGAAGCACAAGACAAGCACACTGAAAAGCACATTGAACATGTCCACTCAATTGTCCTCCCGAACCTGGCTGATCAGAAGTGTACAAGTCCAACTTGGCAGTGTACTCCACCCTAAGAGTAAACCGCCACTGAGAGCAGCATCTGGGTCTCAGGAAGATCCAGAGCACAGAAGGGCGAATCAAAATCCGCCCAGAACAACCCCTTTAACCATGGAGACCTTAGCGGCCCATGGTGAGGACAGCCTGCAAAGGCTCCGCAGGCGAGTCGAAGCCTCCATCGCCCGGTCGGCCTGTTTGGCCTCTTCTTCTACTGTTCTTGGAGGTGGTCCTGAAGAACAAGAGGACCTACGAAGGAGGATGGACCAGTTTATGCTCCACGAGGAGTACCACAAGTCCACCGTACGAGAAGATGGAGAAATACCTCTTGATGCCCTCGGGTCGCCGCCCCAAACTGAGATGGGTTCCTTCCTTTATTCGGGGCCATCTACAGACATGGCGGACACAGTATCACTACCCAGACGACCAAGAGTACACGAGCACTCGAGAGCATGGCATCCAGACCTGCCAACAACTTCAAGGGCTCCTGAAAAGAGTCTGGATCCTCTTCACCCAGAGCCCACCTATGGGGCTCTGGATCGCACGGCCGAACTTTTGGCCAAACTTCTATCCGGATCTGAAGACCCGGATGTGACAGCTCCATCAGAGGCTGTCAAGGCAAAATTGGGTATCACCGAACCCTTACCCAAGCCAGCACTACTCTCACCTTCACCCTGATTGAGCACGTTGGCTGATGATCTCAAAAGATCAAGGGTGTCCAGGTTGCTACCCAAGGTCACTTGCCCCAGCCCTTTTCATCCTCGCGCTAGGACAGTCCCAATTGCCGAATTACAGGACGTGCCTGTGACTGAGACTGGGAAAAGAGGGCTGTCAGCCTTGGCACCCCTTGCCGGCGTATCTCCTCCCCATTCAGGCCTAACTCCAGGGGCTGGGAAGAGTGGCAGACCGATTGCCCAGGCGAACATCAAGCTAGAATTGCCGGAGTTCGACCCGAAAAATCTGCCCGAATGGGCAGAAGAATTTGCTGAGTTTCTTTTGCTAACTGGCCAATCCCATGTGGATGTGGCCACAAAATGCTCACTGCTGAAACACTCATGCAAAGAAACATAAACAAATAAAACAGGTGAAACAGATTGTCAAAACCTGTTCAACATGGGCCGAGGTACTCCAAAGACTGGAGAAAACATTCCCAGTCTATGAGACTAACCTCAGTGTGCGCACACAGATAGAGGAGCTACGTATGCTCCCTGAGTTTCCTTCCGCTGCGCGAGTCTCTGAACACGTGTGCGACCTAGAGTATCTGTTTTCACGGATGAACGTGGGCTCCTATGGAGCCACTGAGCCCCACCTGTGGTTCATGAGTAAGATCCCCCAACGTACGTGGGATGACTGCCGCGCTACCTCTGAGAGGAAAAGCCGGACCCACTCGTACGACGAACTGGTGGACCTGCTGATTGAGCTAGCTCTTGAGAGGGAGAATGACTCCCACATGGAGAAATTCCTCAATAAGCACTTGGGTCGAGGTGGTACCCCTACCCCCGAACGTGGCGAAGGGAAAGGGCCTAAAAATCCCACTAACGCCAACCAGGGAGGTGGTAAAGGAAGGGGTAACCTACGTGCCATGAATGAGGTTAAACCTGATGCAGGTACACCCCCTCTGTTCTACTGTAAACCTGTCAATGACAAGGGGGGACCTTGTCATGCCCCTGACTGCGACCACTGCAGTAGTTGTATGCTGCATATGAAACGACAGCAGCAATCCAAAGATGGGAAAACTGTGACCCATCAGGATCATTTCAGGTGTACCATCACCTGTGGCTATTGTGGCAAACGTCGTCACTACGAGGACGAATGTCACATAAAGAAACACGAGAGTGATAAACTCAAGCGGCAGGAGGCTGAACGCCAGAAGAACCAAACACCCACCAGAAACCCCCAGAATGGGGATAAAGGTGGTAAAGGAGGTGGCAAAGGGGGTGGCAAAGGTGGACCCCCTAACCCCCAGAGGCGCTCATCAGCGCCCGCTGCTACTCCCCCTCCTGCCGAAGGTGACCCCAAGAAGCGCCCACAGGGGGATAACGCCTCCCCTGAGGGGAATAACTCCAAGAAGAGGCGACTGGCTTGGATGGCCAAGTCCCTCATGGCTGCAGGGGTGGATGTCAAATTCCCTGCTGAGGAGCAGGGCGGCGGCTCCGAAGAGGAGGACTTGGTTTTCTGGATCATCGTGAAAATCGGGGATCAAGTTTTTCGAGCGGTGCTTGACACCGGTGCAACACTTTCTATAGTGGCCCGGCGCCTGCTAAAGACTTTCAAGAAACCTAAGACCGTGGCCATAAGAGTAGGGGATGGGCGTACCATCCATTCCTTGGGGGGGGTCGATGTGACTATATGCCTGGGCGACGAAACTGTGACCCAACACTGCAGATTGTTGGACACCGACGCCTTTGACATCGTCATTGGTACCGACTTCCTACGAAGAAACCCCCAGGTAAAAATGCTGTCTCTCCAGCGCCCCTATTCTTTGCAGTGCGACTTTGGCAGTGGGCTCTTCTCCATACATTTCGAGCTGTGAGGACGAAAAGAGTCTGGGCTGCGCTACGCATCCAAGACTAACCATCCTACTGAAAACTACCAATTTGCCCGTCACGTTCTTGAAAATGGATTGGCGGCCCTTCAGGTAAACCTGGATGAGATCCAGGTGGAATTGTTTGCGAGCCGACAACAGCACATCATGCAGTTGTACTGCTCGAAACATTTGAACAACGCTTTCCGTTTCTTCTGGAAAGCAATGGGCCTAGCGTATGCTAATCCTCCCTTCTCCCTGCTCGCGAAGGTTCTAACCAAAATTGCTTATGAGGGAGGAAGGGTTGTCATGTGCACCCCTGACTGGGGCTGCTCTGGTGAACACGCTTACTGGCGCCGTATGCTAGATCGAATGACCGTGGGAAGAGTGCAACTCCCCGACGGCCCCATCTATCTGCCTGAGGACTGAGGCACAGCTATGCAGGCCCCTGAGTGGGCCAGTTTCTTATCCATCGTCGATGGATCTCTCAATCCTGTACCCCTGTGTGACCTGGACCAGATGCTACTGAAAGAGGTCATGGCCGAAAATCGTGGCCTGACTCTTTCTGATCTC
Source organism: Eutreptiella sp. 'Long Island Sound 2002' (assembly GCA_964036045.1). Classification (NCBI taxonomy): domain Eukaryota; phylum Euglenozoa; class Euglenophyceae; order Eutreptiales; family Eutreptiaceae; genus Eutreptiella; species Eutreptiella sp. 'Long Island Sound 2002'. The sequence goes on along the minus strand of OZ038383.1, from coordinate 120,874,562 downwards.
AAAAATCGATCTTCTGAGCACCTATCTGCCACACTTACAGGGTGTGAATCTCCCGATGGCTATCTGGAACCTGCAGCTGTTAAGGAGGATGCTGACGACCAACTGTCTGAGATCGCCAGCACTATCCCTCCTGCAGATCCCAGCTGTGTTGATCTAAAACACAGTGCCTCCCTAGCCCAGCTGTTGCTGGAGGAGGTAGATCTAGAGTCAACCTCGGAACCCACTTCCCCTGTTGGGAAACCGGTGCTGCTCATGCAGCCTATGCACACAGGTGAACCCGTGGCCCGGAGTCCTGATGCTCTAGCGCGGCCTGCTTCTAATAACATGCCACTGTCCGAGCATGACACTCAGGAACTCCGACGGCTGCTGTACCTGAAGGCTGAAGGTATTGAGCGCCAAGAGCGGCTGCAATACCTCAGACAGACCTGGAAATCCTCCATCTGGTCTGAGGAGGACGATGATTCCTACATGCTGCCTGACCCTGAGATACCTCTAGTGTATTCTTTGCACTATGGGCAGCAATGTCCCCCTGAGTGGGACAATGGTTCTGTACCTGCCGAAACTGCTGATCGGCAGAAAAAGAAAGAACATGGAAAGAGCAACCTCCATGCCCACGAGGATTTCCTGCAGAAAATCGAGAGTCTTAACCTTGACCCCCGACTGAAGAAACTGCTGCTAACCTATGAGGAGGTGTTCGGCGCCTTGCCGCCTCCCCTCTCTTGTAAAAAAACTGGTCCAGATGGACCTGAAACTGAAACCTGAATTTGAAAAGACGCGAGTGAGGCGTCGTCCCTATCCCGCTCCACAGGAACAGGTTGAAGAAATCGAGCGCCAGATCCAGGCATGTATTGATGCTGGCCTCGTGGAGGAATATAAGAAGGGGGACTGCCCCCATCACTGCAGTCCCTGTTTCCTGGTTGCTAAACCAGGGTCGACTGCCCTACGACTGGTTGTTGACTATGGTGAGGTCAACAAGAAAACCCAGAACCACTCAGGGAGTATTCCTAACATGGAAAATACCCTGGAGCGTATTGCCGAATGCAGGTACAAGACCAAAATGGACAAACGCAGTGGTTTCTGGCAGGTGGACCTAACCGCCGCAGCTCAGGAGCTGCTGGCTTTTATAACCCCTAAGGGTCGTGTGTTTAAGTGGAAGGTCATGCCTTTCGGGGTGGCTAATGCCCCAGCGCTCTTCCAAGAGCTAATGAACAAAATTTTGTACATACTGGGGCGCCGACCTCTAGTATAGGAGTTGATTTCTCGGGGTGCAGAAATGGAGGCCCACATCGACAACGTGAGTTTGGGTACTAATACCCAAGAGGACCATGTCCTTCTCCTCCGTGAATTTTTCATTGTTTCTCAAGAAAACCATCTCCGAATCAAACTCGAAAAATGTGAGTTTATGAAAGAGGAGATGGAGTATTTGGGTTTCGACGTGGGGTATGGCTGGTGGAAACCAGCCGCGTCTAAGATGCAGCCCCTACAGGACATGCAGATTCGCGATGACCCTAAGAAGGGTCTACACGACGTGAGGAGTTTTGTGGGCGCCTGTAACTTCTATAGGCGTCACATCCACAATTTCACCCACTCCCCTGCCCCCCTCACTGACCTAATCAAGAAAACTACTCCCTGGAGGTGGACCGCCAGAGAGGAGGAGTGTTTCCAGGAGTTGAAGAAGAAAATTGCCTCCTCCAACTGCCTGGGAGTACCCCGCCCTAAGGGCGAGATAGTCCTGATCACTGATGCCAGTGACGTAGGGGGGGGTGGAACGATCTACCAATGGCAGGAGCTTAACCCAGCTGAACTAAACCACTGCCATTATCGTACTAGTGGACTGAACCGTGATGGCTCCTTGAAACATGACTATCCTACCAGTGAGTGGCGGCTGGTGCCACTGGGACACTGGAATTGGAAATGGAACTAAGCGCGTTCCAATGACAGCACCTATGACCAGGAACTCCCGCCCGACTCCTGGGATCTAACCCTATTGTCTGGCTCTGTGACCAGGAACCTGTGAAGTCTTTTCAGAAGGGCCAACCACCAGAGAAAGCAAAACTAAAGCAGTGGTGGACTTACCTGAGCCAGTTCAGGTTGACAGTCCGTCATATCCCCGGTATAAAAAATGAACTGTCTGACTATATATCGCGCAATAACTTCGATGCGCTTATAGGTGGGAGCTCTGAGGCGCTCGCCAAAGAGGCTTTCCAGCGTATGGATGTACAGCTTGACCTGTCCATGCGCACAGCTGGACATCTGGAGGGTTGGAGCCTAACCGACTATCAGTCAGAGTATAAAGACATTCTCCAGACCCTCAGCACTGGTCTCGAACCCCGTGTCATTGACGGGCACCAGTGGTATAAAAACAACCAGTACCTCTTCTACGAGGACCGTATTGTTGTACCTGAGGCCCTACATAATGGGTGCCTACAGTGGTCCCATCTCAGCTCTGGTCACACTGGCGCTAGTTGCTCAGTGGACTTCTTCCGTGAGTGTTTCTACTCTAGTCTAACCCTGACTGAACTGAGGTCTCGTATGCAGAACAATGTGGATGCTTGTGGCTGTCATGCCAGCAAGCAGAGCGACAGTAGGGATGGGGGACTGATTTCCAGCTTACCCATACCCTATTGTGCTAAGTCTCTTCTCTATGTGGATTTCAACCACGGTCTACCTCGCTTCGGCGGCTATGATAGTTGCCTAGTGGTCACCTGTGGCCTATCCCGCTTCACCCGGGTGTTCCCTTGCAATAAGAAAATCACGGGTGAGCAGACTGTGAAAATGTTGGTGGAACAATGGTTCGAACCCTATGGGGCACCTAAACAGGTGCACTCTGATGAAGATGTACGCATCCGCAGTGACACTGGGTGGTACAAACGAGTGCTAGATGCCCTCAACGTGGAGGTAACCACAGGTGTGCCCTATACCCACACATCTAACCCTCTTTGTGAGAGACAGAACCGTGTGGTGGAGCAAACCCTAAGAATCCTGATGAAACAGGAGCGTACCAAAGACTGGGTACGCCTAGTGCCCTGGGCAGTGCTGACCATGAACTCACAGCGGAGCTCTTCTACGGGTTTCACCCCCCACGAACTGTTCCATGGAGGACGACCTGCTTGGTTCTTCAAAACCCCCTTTCCTGAGGACTTCAAGCGCCCTGTGGGACATTGGCTGGAACACAAGCAGTCTATGGCTAACCAGGCTGGGACTAACCTGAGACACATTCGTGACCGTGAACTGAGCCGGCGGAACCGCCTACGGCGACCTGCCAGCTTCAAGGTTGGTGACCTTGTTTTGGTTCACCATTCACGCCTACCCTCCTGGCCACGTAACTGCCTACAGGACCCTTATTTTGGACCCTATCGTATCATCAGGATAGATGGATCCAGGATCCATGTCAGGTCCAGTCCACGTCTAGGTGGTGAACTGCTCTGTGCACCTAAGCAGTTGAGGCACTATCACTCCCCTGACGATTTGTCCTGGGATGAGTGGCGCCTCAGCGAAAGTGAGGGCGAGCGTATTGACCTCGAGAACGCTGCCAGCCGAGAGGAGGCAGACAAACTCGAAGAGATGACTGCCGATGAGATGGCAGTCGACGGTTACTACGTGGTTGCAGGTATTGCTCGCCACGAGTATAAACAGGGCTGGAAATTCCTAACCCTGTGGGATGGCTATGGGTTATCTGAGGCGACCTGGGAACCTATGTCAGCCTTCATACAACCAGATGGGAGTATCAACCCCATCTTCCCCTCCTACCTCGTTGAGAACAACGAGGGGCAGCTACTAACCCGGGCTGAGACTCTGTCCTAGCGTAAAAAGAAAAACTAATTTCCCTGTGTCAGTCTACTGACTGTGTTCTAACCTTACAGGTGCAGTGAGCACTCTTGTGCAGACGTGCCTGTGTATGGGTGTAAGAGCAGTTGTCACAGTCGCCCCGCATTGCATCGCAGGACAGGACCGTTAGCCCCCCCTGACAACCACTCCCTGGCCGAAGGCCATTGATTTTTCACAAACCACTGCTTACTGAGCACTGCACTGACCCTGTCCGTGCCCTGCAGTCGCATGCCTATGGTTTCTAGCGTGGACCAGGTGGCCGCGTATCAGGTTTGCAGCCACCCAGCGAGTGTATGCCTTGCTGACCATGTGTTGCATGGGGACTGCCCTGATGTAATGACCTTGGGGAGCCAACGAAGAACGGTGGCTTACTACACCAGGGGGGAATGACAAGCAAGGTGTTATGAGGCAAGGTGTGTCTTCCCTCCTTGGGGACAAGCGAGCCCACAGTTAGGACCCCTGACTGGTCCAGACCCATGGGGTTCTACCCTTCCTTACAGGGTTTACCATACCCCTAAGTGTGCTATGTATGTCTGTGTGTGTCTCACTTCTCTCCCCGGCGTGGCTCCCGGAGACCGGGCTTCGCTGACGTCGGACCGAAGGTCCTAATCAGGTACTATTACCACTCCCAGGGTTGGGATAAGCGACGTTTAGCGACTGAACGGTCGTTTGTTTGTTACGCTTAGGGAAATTTATTAACAAACGACGTTTTAACAAACGACGGCCCGCAGGCCCCTGCCGCGGCGCAGCACGCGCACTTCCTGTGTGTTTTGTCTGATGTTTTGCGTTGTCAGAGCCTATGAAGTGAAGGATTTCAAAATGCACAGGATTTCAAAAACCACAGGTACAGAAAATTGGTGGATGCAAGAAAATGTTAACGGACCGTTTTTGCAACATGTCCCTTGTTTCACAAGCGTGTTTGCAGGCGTCTGCAAGCAAACATGAAGAGGCAACATAAGCCGCTGATAGGCACACCCGAAGGTCGCACAGTGACCAGAACAGCGCATCGTGCAAGATAAGTTCACCGAAAGAAGGGCTGAGTGCCGCTGTGAGAACAAGAATCAGCCAATGACAGATCATGAAGAACAGGACCGACCTGAGAAGTGACTGGCGCGTCGCCGCAGACTTACCTGAAGGTATATGCCCTACTGCCTGTCACTGTTGTGGCGTAACGCGTCGAGTTGAGCGCTGCCGTGAGAACAAGGCTCAGCCCATGGCAGATGATGAAGATCAAGTTCGACCTGAGGAGTGACTGGCGCGTCGCCACAGACTTACCTGAAGGTATATGCCCTACTGCCTGTCACTGTTTTTAGCAGAACGTGTGGAGTTGAGCGCCGAGCGGAGCGCTCAGGTGCAATGGTAGATCAGTGAATGACTACTGCTCCTCGCCCTCCTCATCAGAAAACTCAACAATAGGCTCGCGATAACCTGTGCGACGAAGCTTGCGCAGCGCGCGGAGGTTCTGGTACACAAAGACCAGCTTGGGAACTTTGTCATTGTACAGCCTATTGCGATTCTCGCTGTGTAGAAACCCAAAGATGGACCAGTTGGGCTCTGCGCCAGAGGTGACACAGGTAATAGAAAACACGCGCTTCAGAACATCTTGGAGCTCAGGCACGCCACCACCCCAGAGGTCCCACCAACTGAGCGCGCTGCCCTTTGTAGCTTCCTCTGTCCACAAAAGAGAATCTGAAAAGTCACCACACTTAAGCCGATAGTCCTGAGGCTGTAGCAAGGCCTTAGAGGCCTTATCACCAGCAAAAGCATGCATAACAGTGCAGAGATCCTTCAGCAGTTCTGAACACTGCCAATTTGCTGTGGCGTGCGACTGAGGATTGCAAAGGTATGCTACAGAGTACACAGGTTGGTGCAGGAACTTCCACCTGTCAATCACACAGGTTCGCAAGTACTTAAGATCACTAGCGGAGAACTTCATTTTTTGCGGTGGTGCCCAGTTCTCCACGTGCACTTGGAACTGCAACATATCGTGGTACACCCACATTACGTAACCTGGCCCATCAGTGTCTGCGCGAAGCATCAGCTTCCATAGTGGTCTCAGCAAGCTAGTGAACATCTCCATTTGAAGCCACGTGTCTGGATGCAACACCGTGTCCCTGAGATCAGTGTCCTCTGCGAGCCATTCAGAGTCCACAACTGCAGCCTGCAGGGCTGCCTTGTTCTTTAACACCCAGCGCACTGTGATGAAGCGGCTGCCCATCCTTGTTTCTGCAGGTAGTGGACCCGGAGTTCGCTTCATGTTCAGCGCCAACTGCTTGTCATCCACCAGATCTCTCGGCCGAGTCCTGTTCTTGAAGCCCTTCGCAATGAGCACTGCAGTGTCAGCAGCATTCTTCGTGGGACCAATCTTCAGCATGTCCTTGAACAACAAAGAATAGGAATGAAGGACACAGCCAACCGTTGTGAGGTAGCCCATCTCTTCCTTGTTTTTGGAGTCCAGTACAACGTTTGCAGCACTCATGACACTGGCATTGTCCTGCACCATTGTAGTAACTTGGCTGCCAACGTTCAAGCTCTCGTAGATCTGCTTTGCCTCCACCAGTTTTTGGGCCACATATTCAGCATCTTTCTTCACCAGTTTAGGATACTCGGCATGCATGAAAACGGTGCCCTTCCTGCCAGTAATAGTGTAATTGAGCACGGGTTGGGATCTGACATTCGACCAACCATCACTGGCCATTGTTGTGTAATCATCGTTCGCAAAGTATTCTTTGAACACCTGTGTCTTCAGTGTCTCATATTCAGTGTCAAGCGCCTTCCCTATTTTCTTGCGATCAGGAGTGCCCCAATTTCGAAGCCCAGCGACGATGAAGCGTTCATACACAATGAAGAACTCGTCTAACTCTGGATCTTCAGTAAGGTGAAAGGGGACTCCTGCATGGAACACCAATCGACTCCACTGTTGATCAAGGTCTGACCGCATTTTCGTCTCCATGGCTGCAATGGATGTTTGTTTTTTGCTGCTTCCGCTCTGTTCAGCACCCTCCAGCACTCTCTTCTTCAGCTCAGCTTTCGCTGCCTTGGTCTTGTCCAGTGCCTTCTGCTGGTCATCTTTTTCTTTTCTCTGCAACACCATCTCGTTAAAAACCGCGTCAGGGACGGATTTGCAGGCAGCCACATTCTTGCTGCCACCGGATAAATGGTCCTGTGCACGACCAGGGGCAATCAGGCATTTCAGTGTTTTGTCGCAGTAGTTGCACGTCCAATCCATGGGGTGATTGACAGCGTCGCGACGGTGGAAATGTTTTTCTTTTGTCTGACCTTTCATTATGGCGTCTACAGTACAGGAATCAAAATGAATTAACTGACTCAGATCTGATGGGTGTCTGCAAAATCCGACTGGACCTCCCCTGGTGGCGTGCCACCGACAGGTGAGTTTGCTAAGCCACCGAGTGTGGACAGCAGTCCAGATCTGGATGGCCTGGCCCGGAAGATAAGAAAATCACTCGAGCAGGAATGTCATTTCAAAGGATGTGACGTTGTTTGTTTTTGTTGCATATAATGGGGACATGTCACCTGATGACATCATCAGCCCTGACATCATCCGTGACATCCTCAGTGATGGCATGAAAAATTTTGGAAAGAATTTAGGAAAAACATTTTTGAAAAAACATTTTGGAAAAAATTGTGGAAAGGACTGATGGGGCAGAATAGAAACAAGCAAACCATTAGAAGCAAACCGAAAGGACATTAACAAGGAAAAAAATTAACAAACGACGTTCGTTTATTTTCATCGTTCGTTCGTTCGTTCGTTTGTTCGTTAATTTTCCAAAAAAAATTAACAAACAACGTTTGTTAATCCCAACCCTGACCACTCCTATGGCGCCCGATTTCTGTGCCGGCGCCTATCCTTGGGGGAAGACGGCAAAAGCCCTACCTACTAGAGGGGAGGGGTGGCCAAGTGTGCTAAGGGCATACGAAACGCCCATTTTTGCTAAAGGCCAAAAGCTAACGCACTCATCTGCCCACGTGGAAAAGCACGCGGGACAGGAGACTCCACTACACTACACTCACTAACGCCAGCACCGGCCTTCGAAGGCAGGTGGAGCACTCATCACTTGCACTCAACTCCTGCCAGGCCTGCTGACCCTAACACCTACACACGCTACTCCGAGATGCTGTCAAAGTTGTCACGGGTCCTACTGACCCTTCTGTGAGAAAGCAAGAGAACACAGCGCTACTAAGCAGCTCTGGCCTAACAGGGACGCCACTACGCGTTTCCCTGTCAGGGCTTGGAGGGAAGAAGTGCTCAGTATGCGTGCACAGCGTGGATGTTGGTGAAGTCGGACTGCACTCCCAGTTATTTGTTTGTGTTATCTGCGCAGCATATTTTAGCGCTGCTCAAAGAGACTTTACCAGTCGCCCTTACCTTCTGAACTGTAAACCAAAGGCTGATGGCCTGGGTTTGCGGCTGAGGAACCAAGACTACCTCCATGTATTATACGCTTCTCAGGTAGCCCTATAATACACTTTCTGAGTGTCTATTTTTTTTTCGATTGACCCTCAGCATTTTGTTGATGGATCCACCAGTAGTCCAGGCTATTCGGTGATTGGAGAAAATCCTGGGCTGTTCAAGTTCTGGAGCCTTTCCCGCAGTTTTCAAATCATCACCCCAATTCTCGAGTCCAAATCCACGCTCGCAACCTTTCAATCAACGCCAAGCCGCCTTTTCGTTCATCCCGAGAACATCATGAATTTCACCCTATTTGGAAGCTCCAAAGCCGCCGATGATGGCCTTTCAACGCTATTTCACTATTCTCCGTCACACCTCTTTCAAAAACACCAAGCCTCGAATTCGCCGTTACAAACACGCTTTCCGTCACGCCGATTTGAAGCTGTTGAAGGCAAAATATTTGACACACGCCAACGCATTTTCGTTCCCGAAGTTTACCGCCGTCTACAAGACTACTCCGAGTTCTACCTGGATGTGGAAGGCACCGATATTCAATCCGCCTTTGTTGGGAGCAACTCCACGGAAATTCTAGACCGAGGCAGGGTCTCTTCCGTTGCGCACAATAGCTACAACGAGCTTGAAAAGCTTTTGTTCAAACACAAGCGTTTCTGCCTAAAGCCGTATGAGCTGGACTACTCTCAAACCGAAGCCAAGAAGCCTCCACCTACCGCCACCCCGTGGGCTAAACAATTAAGAACCGTGCTAGATAAAGCCAAAGAAGAGAACAAAGACCTCAAAGGATGGTTCGTTATTCCGGCGTGGGACGCTCAAGTGGTTGCCGCCACCTTTCGCATGCTAGGCTAAACTTCCGCCCTTTTTCCTCTCGTTCCCTACATTTCTAGCGTGATATGTATGCACGGAGCACAACTCCGGGACGCCTACAAGGTCAAAAGGGACGGCAAAGACTCCTACGAGTTCCGCACCAGCGGCCATCAAACGATGCCGTATGTTGCCTTACTCCTAAACACCTCTTCCTTTGACGGGTGCCGATATGAAGACATCAATTTCAAGTTTGAACCCTTCCGCTTCGCCGCCAAGCACGCCCATCCAACGGTGCGGCCCTCCGGTTGCACAAAACACTACGTTTTGAGGTGAGCATAGAGTTCCTTGATCACATTGAGCCTTCGCCGCAGGAGGAGAGAGACAAATCTCAACCAAAACAACGCAAAATTGGAGACGCCCGTGCATTCATGAAGTTAATGAACGAAATGTTTGTCCCCGCGCTAGCAAACGTATCGGTGAACACCAAGAATGCTTACTACCCGTTTGGCAACATAGTTCCTTCCGAGAGCCCGCATTGGGCCTACTACCGGTTTGATTGGGAACTCCCATCCCGCTTTGCCGACGAGCTCATCGTTAAAGTCCGCGAGTGCGCCCAATTCCTCACCGGAGAACTCCTTGCAATGGACATGCACGCTTTGCCGACTACCGAAGTGTATCGAGCCGTGATCGCTAGGGACCGGAAGGAAAGAATCAAAGACCTACAAACCCCGGAAATGCTCACCATGATGATCGCCAACCTACCCGGAGGACGGGGCGCCTCACGGCCCTTAGGAGCGATGTTCCGGTCTAAAGATTCCCTGGTCGTGGCGATTGACACCACTCACGCGCCGTGCGACGTCATGAAAACCGGGGTCCAAACGTTAGCTACCCCCTTCTTCCACTCATGCGGCATTGTTCTCTTTCATGGCATAGATGGGCAATTGGTGCGGTTTTCGTCAAGATCCGACGGCAACACGAGGTCCACGCCTTCGGGCGCCCCCGAGCGAGCCCACGCAACGCCGGCCCCGCCCTCATACGACTCATCTAAAGCCCCGAAGACCGCCGTGCTCCCAGTGGCCCCAAGATCGGCGCACGCTCTCGACTTGCGCGTCCAAGCGGGGTTCCTAGGCCCCTACGTGTCGTTCGAACCCACGCGGCCTCCCTACGAGCACCAACAAGCCCACCTCGTGGTCTACGAAAAGGAGGAATCCGCGCTGCTAGCGCACGATTTCAAATATGGAGAGGCTGCCTTTGCCCCACTACACCGCAACCTCCTCGCCCTCGAGAAGATCCTCCCCGCTCAAGACCCGGATGTGGCCGAGCACGAGCAACCCATCGTGCAGCGCCTCCAAGCGGGCGCCGCCTTGGGGTCCACGGCCTTCGTGTCCCAACTTGTCTCCGCCCTCCGTGATAGGCCCGCGACGGGGCTGACTGAGCGCATCAGCGAGTGGAACGCGGCACCTGACGACGCCGACGCCGCTACGCCAACGCTGGGACCAAACCGCATCGAAGAGATGTCCGCGACCGGCGTCCCGCTGCTTGCTCCGCTGGGGGGCGAGGCGACCACCCTCCTACCCCCCGACCACGATGCCCCCACCCCCACCCCGAAGATACAAATCGAACCCCGCCTCCCTACTGGTTTTTATTACGTCCGCGACGTATTCTCTGAGAGCCAAGAGGAAACGGTAAAAAAGGTTCTCCACGACAACACGTGGGAGAAATACCACGGACGCCCGGTCCAACACTTCGGCCACGCATACCTCGGCCCGGGCAAAGTCACCGCCACGTCCCCCATCCCGGAAGAGTTTTCCTCTATCCTCCAAACCTACAATGCCGCGCTGGAGCGGCTAGGCCTCTCGCACCCTCCCCCCAACCAAATCACGGGCACAATGTATCTCCCGGGAGAGGGCATCGGCTACCACAGGGACGACCCCTTGCTAGGCGAACCGGTGTCCATTTTTGGCTCCCAGTCAGACACCACAATGTTCTTTAAAAACCCCTCCAACGGGGACTCGTTTCGCATCCGCCTCTTTGCCCGCTATCTCCTTGTCCTCACGGGGGCCGCACACCATGAGTGGCACCACGGGATACCCCGACGGAGGGAAGACGAGGTGTTTGGGTTAACTGTCCCTCGTACCATCCCTTGTCTCGCTCTAATCCTCCGCCACATCCCCCAGGCAAGCTAACCCACAAAAGCCAGAGGGCCGGGTACCCACCTCCTGCACTCTCCAGCCCCCTCTACCTGAAAACACAAGAGTCACGTTTCGGTGAAACACCGGCCCAGTCACGGCTTCCCCCATCACCGGCAAGGGGCTAGACGATGAGCTCGCCTCGGCCGGGGTACCGGCCGACCAAATTCAGCATTTTCGTTGCCTTAGCCAGCCCAGCCAGCCCGACCCCCCCGCACCCCCCCAGCCCCCCCCTATCCCGACCCCCCCCGAGGTCCCGTACGCACCTACGGAAGGGGTACCAACGGCCTCACCGCCCCCCCATACCCTTCCCTTCAGAACTTCGTTTCCTGTCCCACAACTTGCAGAAGAAACCTATAGTGAGCAGCCAAATTCTCCGACACCTCAAGAACGACTTCGACATCCTCTTCCTCCAAGAAATCAACCACGCCCCCCTCCTCCCCCACGTATACGCCTACGGTTCGGGCACTAAAGCCACCATTGTTTCGAACATCAGCCAAGACAAACACTCCAGAGGCGAGCACGGGTCCTTTTTGGTTTGCTCCCCCCGGCTCTCCCGTTTCGTTACCCCCCTCCCCCGACTCGATACGGAAGGGCTGCTGGCGGCAGCCGTTCTCACCCTCCCGGGGGCCCCGCCCACCTTGTTGGTCTCGGTATACGCCCCAAGCGCGGACGTCCACCGCTCACAAATTGAAAGCATCCTCCGCCAACTCATGCATCAGTATCCCAACCACGTCCTAGGTGGGGGCACCAACTGCATAATGTGCCCTGAGCTGGACGGAGCGAACCTCCAAACGGACAACGAGTGGCCATGGCTCCGCAGGCAGGCCACGAGCGACCCGCCACGCCTCATCGATACCTTCCGGCACTTTCACCCGACCGAGCGGTCCTTCTCCCGATACCCCACCCCGTACAAGGCAAGCAGCAGCCGACTCGACCATATTTTGCTCTCCCCGGCAGCCTCAGAATTTTTTGCCCCCACCTCTGCAACCATCCAAACTGACGACAAAACGTCAGACCACCATCCAGTCACGTACACCTCTCAAGTCCCCCCCCACCCCTTCTCCGAAACTCCCACCACTAAAAGGAAAGTTTTCCGCAAACTGACGGAGCGGGAGCGCTCCAAGCACCACGACTCCCTCGCCCCCCTGGCGCGGTGGTGCGAGTCTACCCTCCCCCGTTTCGAGTCTTTATCCTCGGCAGACATAGAGCTCTTCACAGATGTGGTGCTGGAAGAAGTAGCGACCAGCTACCACAATATCACCACACCGTCACACCCCACCTCCTCGGCTCTGGTTAAGAAAATCAAAGCGTCCCTGCACTCCCTGCCCCCCCCGAACCATCCCAGCTACCCCGCTTCCATGGACACGCTCAATAAACTCGTCAAGGAGTGGGAAGCCAAAGTGAACAAGGCCGCAACCACCAAAATCCACCGGTGCCTTGTGCGGAAAACTAGGATCAAGCGCACCATCAACGAGGCACTCAACCCCGTGGAACGCGGTGAAATAACGCTGAAGCGCCCGGGCACCACACAGCTCGTCTCCACCCCAAATGAAGTGGGCTCTATTTTCTCTTCCACTCTCCTCACCCTGGGGGGCAGCCTTGAACACGCACCGCCGAGCACACTAGTGGATCGCCTGCTCACACACTCCCCCACCTGCCCTGAACCCACAAAACACAGCCCCCCCCCTGACATTACCTGGGAATCATTCCGCAACACGCTCAAGAGGTCAAAGCCAAACAAGGCGGGGGGGCGGGACTTCACAAACAACTACACTTTGCACGCCCCCCCCCCCTATCCAACAATTCATTTGGAGGGTATGCAACCACTACCTCCACCAGCCGTTGCCCGAGAAATGGCTCCAAGGCAACATTATCTTGCTTTTTAAGAAAGGGGACGTGATGAAGCCTGTAAATTACAGGCCTATAGCCTTGCTGAACAGCGCTTACAAAATAATTGCAACACACGCCAACCGGGAACTACTTGCAGCGGCCATCGAACACTCCATCATACACCCCACCCACTTCGGCGGGCTTCCCAACCGCAGGTGCCAAGACCACATTTTCAACCTCTTATCCACCTTTCGGGAATCAGACGGTAGCTACAGCCTCTACATTGATTTCAATAAGGCTTTCAACTCCGTTCCCCACACCACCCCCTTCACAGTGTTGTCCCGCCTGAACTTTCCCACGCCCCTTGTAAGGCTCATTCAATCCTTGTACCGTGCCCCCCGCGACTTCCCGGTGGTGTCAGGGCACACCCACTCCTCCCACCTGCAAACCAGAGGTGTTCGGCAGGGATGCCCCATGTCACCCATCCTTTTCTGCCTTTACCTGAATGTGCTCTTCTTCGCCTTGCCGTCTCACGTCACTGCACCCCCCTCCCCACACGAATCGGGCCACGCCTTTGTTGACGACCTCCTCTATCGATCAGAGGATGGGGACCGCTTACGGCAAATTTTCAATTTCTTCGACACGGTCGCCAGGGAGTGGGGTCTAGACCTTAACCTCAGCAAAACTGAGATCCATGCTATGGGAACAGCCCCCCCCAGAACCTTCACCTCCCCCTCGGGCATCCCCCTATCAACAGCCAATCAGAAGACGGGGCAACCACACAACTGCTACAAGTACCTAGGGGTGTACATCTTCACCGCCAACCACGAGGCACAAACACTGGCATTGGCCAAGTCGGAAATACGCTCATTTTTCACAACCCTCCAACCCCTCCGGCTCACCCTTTCGGAATAGGTTCTCTTGGTAAACGTCCAACTCATCCCTATTCTTTCCTACCGCCTCATGGCACACCCCCTGGCCCTGAACGAGTTGGGAGCCCTCCAGGCCATGATCTGGCAAAATATTGCGCATGACCCCTCCCCGGACAAAGCCAACAGGATTTCCCGCCTCGTCTCTCCTAAGGCCCGCTACACCCCCCGCCACCAGGGAGGCTTGGGACTCACCATTTCACTTTTTCCATTTGCATGGCCCTGGTGAACACCGCAATCAGGTACCTCAACGGGGACGGCCCGGCCTCAACAAACGAAGCTTTTTCCGAAGCAATGCTCTCCACCACACGCAACCCAATCCAGGACACCGTCATGGACGCGTGCCACACCATAGGCCTCCAATACCACAGCACCGGCCTCTGGGCCTCCTGCCCCCCCTCCCTCTTCCTCCCGAAAGAAAAAGTCCAGGTCCGGTTCCTAGCCACCAAGCCGGCACCACAATACAGCAAGTTCGGCAACAGGCTAAAACAAACACCCCAGGACGTAGGGTTCGACCTGGGAACAGTCACGGGGGTGCACACAGTATCGGCCACACTCCAGTTTTCGAAGGCACCACCCACACCATCAAAGACCCCGGCCTCCACCGCAACGAGAAGGAGTACACCTTTCAAAACCCAGCCATTTCTGTCCGCCCCCAACTGGCGGGGCGCCACGAACTGCTTACCCCCCCCCTTCTCCACCCCCAAGAGTACATCCTCAACCCCCCCCCCGGGCCACACGGCTGAGTCCTACTTGATTCGTCACTGCATGGCGAGCTGTACCGGCTCCCAGATGAACCTCACTCCCTTGACCCCGATGACCTCGAAGAATGGGGTTGTGAAGCAGCCCTTGCCCTCCTCCACACATCGTCCCCCGGCACGACATGGGTGTACTTGGATGGCTCAGCGGGAGCCTTGGGCTACGGATCTGCGGCCACCCTGTTTTTTCCAAATGGCTCCAGATGAGTGCTGTGCCAAACGTCCCCATACCAGTCCTCAGAGGGATCGGAGTTCTGGGCGGCTATTGTGTTCCTACGGTGGGCCCTTGCATCTCACCCGCACCTCACCTTTGCCGTGCTAGGGGACAACCTCCACGTTATCACTGTTCTCTCTCCGAGCACCCCCCCAGGCCTCCCATCACGCTCGCCAGCCGGCACATGGGAATCCTCTCTTCAGTCCATCCAGGCCTCCCTACGCCCAGGGATGATCCAGGGTTGGGGGTGGATCAAGGGGCACGCCGGGTTTGTGGGGAATGAAATCTCAGATGCTTACTCAAAGTGGGCCGCCCACGTGATGATCTGGGACCCCTCCCTCCTTCTCCCCCCCCCGATAGGGTGCATATCCAGAGGCCCCCTCCCCGTCATACACAAACTGACTACCACCTCAATCAAGCACCTCCTCCCTCGCCACAAACACGAAAACATCCACGCACCGTCCAGCTTCCATTTTTACAACCACACTTCATGGTTCAAAGGCCTCCCTTTCAAATGGTCCTCCAGAAACTTCAACATGGCGCCGTTTGCTTTCCACGACGACTTGCGCCCTCGCCATTGCCACGCTTGCC
The DNA here is from genome assembly GCA_964036045.1 of Eutreptiella sp. 'Long Island Sound 2002'. Classification (NCBI taxonomy): domain Eukaryota; phylum Euglenozoa; class Euglenophyceae; order Eutreptiales; family Eutreptiaceae; genus Eutreptiella; species Eutreptiella sp. 'Long Island Sound 2002'. The sequence continues at coordinate 120,858,987 of OZ038383.1, read as the reverse complement.
CCGACCCGCACCCAATGGATGTTATCTCTTTCGTCTTACACTGCCCAACATGCTAACACCTGGTGCAAACCTACATTCAATGCTAGCGCCCCCCCTTCACCACGGTGGTGTCCCAATGGTGGTCCGCGACCAAACACGTCGGGGAGAGGCGCAATTTCGTCCGGGGGCTGGTCCCCATGTCCCTGTACACGAAACTCACAACCCCCCCCCTCCGGCCGAAGAAAACCAGCACACTGTCATGACTTAAAACTCGCCCTGATGGCTCGTGTTCCCCTGCTCCTCAATGCTCTATACCGCACGCTGGGATGGCTAAACGACCCCCCCCCCCCAGCCCCACTCACCCTCCCCATGGGCCCAAACCCATGGAGACGCCCCTGGTCGCCTTACAGCACGTCACACACCGCCCAACAGCGCCCCCCCCCCACCTACCACCCTCCCCCCCCCCTCCCGGACAAAGTTGCACACAAGCCTCCAAAGCGCACCCGTCCCCCATCCCCTGCGGCACACACCAAAGCTCGAAAACACGCCCGCCAGCCCCCAAGGCCTGTCCGGCCTCTATCGCTGAAACGCAGTACCGCAAGCCAACCTCAGCCAGAGCCCCCGCCCCCCAAACGGCCGCTCACAATCCGGGACATGTTCAACCCCCCCCCCCCCCCCCCTCGACCAGCACCCCCCCTCGCCGCCTCCGCCCCCGTTTCCGCCCCTTCTCCACGCATAACAAGGTACTTCGCACCAGCCCCCCCCCCCCCCCCCCGCGAGCACAAACTCACAATCGTCCTCATCTTCGTCCAATGTGTCATCTCTTTGAAAAAGCCACACTTACACGCTTCTCTCACGCCAGCCCTCGACTGCCCTTACACGGCGCAACCAATCAGTACTACCACACTGGCACTCACCAGTCACTTCTGCAAATGAGTCCCTCCCCCAAGCCACCCCCCGTGCTCCAGCCGTCATGCTCTAACCCCCAAGCCGCAACCGTACCGCCTTCGGAAATCAGGCAGAGACCCCGGCTCTGCGGTTGTCTATAACGGGGCTGCCAAGTCTCATTGAGATATGGCAGAGGAGGACAGCAACGTGCAGCGGTACTCAGCCCGCGATTGAACTTGGTTTCGGGCTCCCGCCCCCCCCCGAAAAAGCTTGGCGCGCAAGAGCCTTTCTCCTCGGCCTGGCCAGCCACAAAAGGCGCCGTTCAGTGCAAAAAAGGTAGCCCTATAATACGCTGTCCTCAAACCCAGGTGCAAGCAAGCAAGCTTAAGGAACTCCACCCGTTCTCTTATAGAACGTGGGTTGGAGTCCCTGGGTAGCCTAAACAACAGTTGTACCGTGCGCATTTCGCGTGGCCTACCCTCCAATGCATCATATGCATGCACAGGTATGCACTGCTCTTCCAATACCTCTTACCTAATCTTACCCAACATAACCAATCACAGCGTGACTCAACCAGGAGGTGAGCTCCTCCTGGGCTTACCTACCTTACTCACCACGCATCATGTGAATGCCGAGGAAAACACGAGCGCAAAATAACCCTACGCGCTTAAACAAACCTACGGCGAACTATAAACCACCCTAAGCGATTACTGCACTGTGTGTCATGCATGCTTTCCTTGTCTTATTTCCTGCAGAAAGAGGAGAGAGAGAGGCGCACTGCACAGCGCAAAACAAGCCTAAGCGTTTTAAGCAACCCTATTTTAGCGCTACGGCAACACGAACAGGAGCAAGCACTTTCTTTTCTTACCTGTGAAGAGAGAACAAGGGTGAATTGGGGCACAGGGAAAGCAACACAGCGTGTGAATGCCTCAATTAGGCACATGCGTCGCGAGCACAGCGCATATACTAATCCTACGTGCGCGCTGCACGCTCCATTCGCATCGCATACCTTTCATTTTTGTTTTGACCTGTGCAGAGCAAATGGGAGGAGCAACCGAACCCCCAGCAAACACAGCGGTGACTACCCTAACGTTTTAACGAAGCAACCAACACGAATGCAATGCATGCGTGTGAAATGACACTGACATACCTGAGAGGTGGGTTGTCCACCTGCTCCGTGGTGTGGGTTGATTTTCGATACTTTTCCCTAAAGTTTATAAAAATTTTGATGCAACTGTGCAAAAATTTCCTTTAGAACTTTACAAACTACGGCTCATACCTTCTTTTTCGGGAGCCGTTTACGCTTGCGCAACCCTTTTTCTGGAGTCCGCTACTGTTGCGCTTGTTTGCGACTTTATGTTTTAGTGTAAAAATGACGATTACTCGCGTTGTTTCGTCAATTTTTAGCGATTTGACTTCTTAAATCGCTACACCTTTCGCTAAACCACAGGATTCACTCCCTGTTGGTTACATTTTCTATTTTTCTCAGCTCCTGGAGATTTGTGTCCTCCATTGGGAGTATTGCTCCGCCCTGGCCACTGGTCAGGAAGTTTACTGAATTGCTGTTTATGCAGCGATGGCCGTCCGCATTAGAGCGTCCGACTGTACCCTAGTGGGCAAGCATGTGTGCTCTAGGGAGGGAGTCCTGGGTTCAAACCCCACTACCCCCAAATTTTTACCAAACGTTTTCGTCGCACGCTGGCAACTTTTGAGGAATGCCCCATCGAAGGGACATCATTCACGGTACATTACACTGTTTTTCAAGGGTACCTACAGTGTGATAGGCTTCTATGAACTGATGAGAATGCTTTTGGTACGTTTAATGCATTTTCTGAGGTAATTTTGCGAATATTTGAGCCCTTTTGCTTGGTCCTACTAGCTTGATCAACTAGTACTCCAGAGGATAGTAAGAAAAAATCGCTGCCATGTCTTTCTTGGAAGGCTTGATCCAGGCCAAGCCCCCCTTAAAACCCTTTTGTTGATGCTAAGACTAACTTAAGTATTTTTATCACTCTTTTGAAGCTTTAAGTACACTTTCTCAAAGGAACTAGGGTTATAACCCTAGCCCCCCCATGAAGTTCACCCCTACCACTCAACTGAGCGGAGGTATCTTCCTTCATGGAGGATATACCGAAATAAAATAGGCATTTCATGCCTTAGGCCTTGGAGGTTAAGCCTAGTGGTCTCCCACCCCAAGACCCCTATACTCAATTGTTTCTACCACTTATTGTGGTTCTACTTTTTAACTGTTTCTGAATTCAGTTGCTTGGCCAAGTCATAATCTGTGTCTGGCCTAACTCTTTTGCCCCATATTCCTAACCAACTCCATTTCATCCAAAAGAGTGCACATGAAGTGCTTGAGGCTAATTGGGAAGCAAGAGTCATGCCAGTTTTCATATAAAAATCATTTGTTTTATTCTTTTGTGATTGAATCTTTGTATTTAAGCCTGCTTTGTCTATCGGCAGCCCTCCTGTGTTCCACTGGATTTCAAACTATTCATTGATTCGATCCACATCCTGTTCTTGCTCTACTTGCTCCGTTGGTTTTGGGATTTCCACATCCAAAACCCGCAGGATTTCATCAAAATATCTAGGGCACTAATCAAGGACATCTTTCTTTCTGTGGACAGAGGAAGCTACAAAGGGCAGCGCGCTCAGTTGGTGGGACCTCTGCCTGAGCTCCAAGATGTTCTGAAGCGCGCGTTTTCTATTACCTGTGTCACCTCTGGCGCTGAGCCCAACTGGTCCATCTTTGGGTTTCTACACAGCAAGAATCGGAATAGGCTGTACAATGACAAAGTTCCCAAGCTGGTCTTTGTGTACCAGAACCTCCGCGCGCTGCGCAAGCTTCGTCGCACAGGTTATCGCGAGCCTATTGATGAGTTTTCTGATGAGGAGGGCGAGGAGCAGTAGTCATTCCTTGATCTACCATTGCACCCGAGCGCTCCGCTCGGCGCTCAACTCCACACGTTCTGCCAAAGCAATGACAGGCAGTAGGGCATATACCTTCAGGTAAGTCTGCGGCCACGCGCCAGTCACTTCTCAGGTCGACTTGTTCTTCATCATCTGCCATGGGCTGATTCTTGTTCTCACGGCGGCGCTCAAATCGACGCGTTACGCCACAACAGTGACAGGCAGTAGGGCATATACCTTCAGGTAAGTCTGCGGCGACGCGCCAGTCACTTCTCAGGTCGGTCCTGTTCTTCATGATCTGTCATTGGCTGATTCTTGTTCTCACGGCGGCACTCAGCCCTTCTTTCGGTGAACTTATCTTGCACGATGCGTTGTTCTGGTCACTGTGCGACCTTCGGGTGTGCCTATCAGCGGCTTATGTTGCCTCTTCATGTTTGCTTGTGAACTCCTGCAGACGCGCTTGTGAAACAATGGACATGTTGCAAAAACGGTCTGTTAACGTTTTCTTGCATCCACCAATTTTCTGTACCTGTGGTTTTTGAAATCCTGTGCATTTTAAAATCCTTCAGTTCATAGGCTCTGACAACGCAAAACATCGGACAAAACACACAGGAAGTGCGCGCGCTGCGCCGCGGCAGGGGCCTGCGGGCCGTCGTTTGTTAAAATGGCGTTTGTTAATAAATTTCCCTAAGCGTAACAAACAAATGACCGTTCAGTCGCTAAACGCTCGCTTATCCCAACCCTGAGTGCAGATAGCCTCCTCCGCTCCCCTGACCCTCCCTTTCATCAATACGAATGACTCTAGCTTCCACCATCTACACGGTATAGTGCTATCCTGCATAGAGCAAACGGCGTCCCGTTACCCACATTTAGTCACCTAGGTCGCACAGTGGTTTCCGACTAATTGATGCATGCTCCTTCATGAACAAGCAACACAAAGACACTAGGCTGAAAATCAGAAATTGTCCCTCGTTCATCAAAATGTGACACATTGCGTTATAGCGAGTTGAGGAACAGTGGCAGTTATTTGTGTAGGGTTAGTCTGGAATGTATATATCAAAATTTGTGTCCGAATAGTGACTTTGCACGATAAAAGAAATGAGGGTTGTTGTATCCCAGTGCAGGTAACCGGCAATTGATACCGGCTGGAGGAGACTCCCACCTGCTGCCCTGTAGATGGTCGCCCAAAGGCCCGACAATCCATCTAGGAGGGTGGGGAACCGGTATCCAATGTATTGGGTTCCATTATGCGGCCTGCGGGAGGTGGGTCCCCACAATATCTTCCTTCACAAAGGAAATCACCGTCCCCTCATGACATATGAAGAGCAAAATCTTCCGATCCCTAATAGGCATCCCCCTTCTCCGGTCCGTTGGCGGTGTCCCCAGGATCAACGGCCCCCACACCATATCAAGGTCACTGGTCCCAGGGACCAAGGGAGGTAGGGGGCCTGGGGAGGGGGGGAGGGGGGATGGCATGAAGCCCTGGTGCTTCAGGGTTTGTAGCTGGCAGCGCCCATGGACCTCTTGCCACTGTTAGGACTGACTTTTGAGGGGGGGGGGGGGGGACTGGCTTCACCCGTGCACATGCACTGGAACTGACAACGTGGGATCCAGCCTGGATGGTCAGACCCACTGACCCACTCATGGCAGACCCCCATAAGGGGACGGCGGTCTGCTGATAGAGGAGACTCTGCTGATAGAGGAGACACGCACGTTGGTGGTATTTCGCCTGTTCCTTCTGCTGAGCCCCCTGCCCCCCGTGCGGTGACACGTGGATGCGTCAAGTGATGATTGCGATCAAGGAGATTGCGCGGGCACCAACGTGCACAGCCAAAGAAGAGAGATCAAGGCTGATCACCGAGCGACCGTCCCTAGGCGCCTTTCACCAAAGTCTGCAACCAGAGTTGTGCGTCGGGACAATCTGCACATGCACAGTGGAATGTTGCGCGCTCAGACTGGGCCAGCCACGCATGGAATGAGATGGCAGACTTTCCTTGCACATTGCAGGATATTCGACTGTGGTGTCTCAGAGACATACAGGGGGGGGGGGGATTTAGCGACGGGAATATTTCGCTGTGGGAAATTTCGTATTTCAAATGTGTGCGAAATTTCCCGCTCAATTTTCAGGCCACTGTGCGAAATAAACCCGGCGCGAAATTTAGCATCGTGGAATCATTTGAAATGCGAAAAGGACTAGTTGCCGCAGAAAACAGAGAGGAAATTTGGGCACGAAATGCCAGTACTTGTCTGCCTCCTCCTTGTGCCGCTTCTTTGCATCTACACCTGTACCAGGGACACACAGCTCGGTTTTTTCTGTAGCAAGGTCGCTTACTGCCACTATCACTATCACTGTCACAGGTGCACAAATGGATAGAGAGGACGAACGAGAGGCGCGCTCAGTCTCTGAAACGGGTGGGGAAATGATGGCATTTGTGGTGTCACTTGCATCAGCACTGAACTCTGGGCTGCCCGATTGCTGGTGCAGGCTTCCTCTTCTGCCTGTCCTTTGCTTGCTGCTCTGGGTCCATGATCAGTGCGTCCCCTTGAGGTGGGGGGAATAGCCACAATGTCGGCGCAGATAGGTGGGGCGCTGTTGTCCATTTTTTGCCTACGCTGTGCAGTTTTTTGGACACCATGCTTCGTTTTTTGGTTCCCAAGCCCAAAACTGATGACCGGCAGGAGAAAATTTCTGCAATGGTCCTCAAAGCTACTGCTGGAGCTTGCAATCAAAGTGCAAAGCGGGATGTGTATTTGAAAAAACCATGGTCTAAATGGGATGATGATCAGCGGCAAGAGGCTTCAACTTTGTATATGAATGCCGGCTACAAGAAATGTCTTTTGAAGTACCGTGAAACAGATTGCCCACCTGTCAGTACTTTGCGTGACTGGGGCAAGAAGTTGGCTGTCCAGGGGTGCACCAATCCCATTGGTCGGCCTGGAAAATTGACTCACGAGGAAAGCACCGCTTTGAAGACTTATTTTGATGATGTACGGGCTGAAGGTGCTTCAGTAGATCGTGAGTGCATTGCTTTGTTGGCGAAAGACTTGGTTGCCAAAAGTCGACCGTACCTTGCTCCCGAGTGTACCCCGAGTTTTGATGCAAACTGGGCTCGCGATTTCAAGCGGCGGTATGATATGACTTGGAGGTCAGGGGATACCGATCGCGCCCCATCTACGTGCGCCGACATTGTGGCTGACAATGAATGGCGGAGGCAATTGCTTGACGTATTTGCAAACCCTGCTGCACATGGAATCATCATGCCAGAGGGCATGACTTCAACACCCCGCTGCTGCCGGTTGGCAATGGATGAAACACCGATTCACTATTTCCCCTCCCTCAAGGGGACGTACGAGGGTACGGGGGTGAGCAATGTGTATATCGCCTATAGTGACGAAAAGCGCATGATCACCGGATCGCCTGTCACTGATCCTGATGGGAACATTTTTCTGTTCCCATTGCTATGGAAGGGTACAACCACTTTATGTCACCCCAAGGTGAGTCCTACTGTGACTCAGTACACCAGCCCCCTCGTCATGCACGATCATGCAAAGAAAAAGACGCAAACACACGCAACGTTTGAACGCTTGTGTGACGAGATCCCGAAACGGGGTATTGACGTGAAGAGGGCGGCCAATCTGCCAGAAGATACACCCATTGTGGAGGTGATTGATAATGTGCCAAGTCACATAGATAGGCAGCAGCTGACGAAGGTCGATGACAACCTCTACCGGTACAAGGACACGTGTTTGTACCTCTTTTTGGGTCGCCCTAACAGGTCACATCTTCTTAATTCTGGTGACCAATATGTGAATGTGACCCTGCGTGCACATTTGCGGCAGAGGTCGAAATTTCGTTTGCTGAAGCATTGTATTGATATACGGGAGGGAAAAATCCCTCCCAGAACACACAGATGTTATGGCGTTTTTGGGCACCCTGGGATACAAGCAGTATGCGCCTGCTTTGGCTCAGGCAGGTTTTGCTTGCATGGCTGAGCTGGCCTTGATCACTACAAAGGCCTTGAAAGCCTGTAAAGTATTGGACGGCCACGCATTACGAATCGTTGATGAGTTGAAAAAGCGCCGTGCGCTAGGTGTGGTGCCTCAAAAACAGGCTGGTAAGAGGCCATTGGATGCCTCTTCATTTATGGATTTGCGCAAGAAGCGGCACAAAAAGGAGGCACGGAAGTAGTGTCCATCGTGTCCTCTCTGTGTTGTGCAGTGCAACTTTTTTCTTTTCAAATGATATCTTATCAAACGGTCGTGTATAATGGACCAAGTGGTATCCCATCAAACAGTTTTTCAACTGTTTTCAGCCCAACAGTTTTTCAACTGTTTTCAGACCAACAGTTCTTCAACTGTTTTCTGTCCAGGCCAAATTCTTGATTGAACCCCCAAGTGCTGTGTGCTTGCCTCTTTCCTGCCCTCCCATGTGCTGTTGACAGGAGGATTTGGTGCAATGTATGGCTCAAACAGTCAAAAAAAGCGCCAGAAAAAGCGCCAGAAAAAGCGCCAGAAAAAGCGCCAGAAAACCAAAAAGCGCCAGAAAAAGCGCTAGAAAAAGCGCCAGAAAACCAAACAACAGCCTCCGGGAATTGAACCTACGCTCTTTTGAACATCAGTGTAGGCGCATACCACTAAGGTACGACAGGCCTCTGCTCACATTGTGTTTATGGGCAGCATAGACTCCGGATAGCCTTCCAAAAAAAACGAACATACATTGGATTTGGGGTCACTATGCAAAGCCCTGGTGACGGGTTTTTTTACCAAAGATGGTCCGCGCGGTACAGTGGCCTGTACAGTGAACAATCCTGGAAGGTGCGAAATTTCCTGCTCAATTTTCAGGCCACTGTGCGAAATAAACCCGGCGCGAAATTTTCTCGTGCGAAAAATTCCCGGTGCGAAATTTTCCCCCCGCCTGTACATCCCCCCCCCCCCCCTGGTGGAGCAAGATCCCCCCGATGGATCCACCTTCAGTAGGCTGACCTGCAAGTTCTCCACAGTGCACACAGTGCAACCCCTGGAATAGCTATTGTGCCTGATCTAGTGAAAAAATCGTGATAAATCGGCATATGCTGAATGAACCAAACAAACCTGTATCGCACATCTGCCAACCATTGGCAGGAGTAACTGGAGTAAAAGAATATCGCTGAAACCTGGTGTAGCAACGGCAACCATCAGCAGCGTGCCAATTGTACACAGGGGCACTGGACTCCAAACAAAACATGCGACAATCATCAGCACTTGACGGCCCGGTGGACTGAGTGACCACCTGCTCATATCCGATACCCAATGATGTGGACTCTGTGGGGGAATGTTTGCCCGGCGCGCTACTTTTAGACTATGTTCCCCCGAAGAGCCCCCAAGCACACCCCTTGGAAACGCCCTTAGAATTAGGTGACCCAAACTGCCCCAGTTCAAGAAAATTGCAAACCGGGGTACACGGTACCACTCTCGCTCCTTTAAGGGCGATCTTGGTCAACACCTTAGCAAGTTGGGAGAATGGGGGGTTAGGATAGCACAACCGCATCGATCTCCAGTAGAAGCGATAGGCGTCATTGAGGTATCGCGAACAGTAGAGGTGCATCATAACATTGGTCCCACAAGTGTGGGTGTCAATACATTCAGTACAATAGTGCTCCTTACACTCATCACAAACTGCGACGGTGGAGCGCTTCTGGCAACACAACACACACACTTCTGCCTCATCCTCTGCCTCATCTTGCGTGCCACAACCGAGCAAACAGCTGCTCCATGCGTGCCCTATACCACCCGTGCACCTCATTGTAACATTGTTGGTGGGCTGTCAAAGTGCCATTCTTTCTTCCAATGAATGGCACAATGACATGAATCCGCCCCTTATAAGCACCATCATGGCCCCCAACTTCGAAATCAAAGAAATCACCTCGGGTATGAGAAGGTCCATACCCATCCCAAATCAAAACATCTGCTGATGTCCCGGGGGCCAAGGGGCAAATCCATATAATGTTGCCCAACATATCAACGGCAACAGTCCACCGGTAGGGCACGGGTCACAAAAGATGCCCGGCGCGCGCCCGGCGCGCTAACGTTCCCCCTGTTGACCAGCTGGGCGAGAATCCATCAACACAGTAGGAATTAACTGTGCAGAGACAGTACAGTGATGAAGTCCTTCCCCACCCTTTCTACCCCTCAAGCTGTCTGCAATCCTACTACACTCCTATACCATTATCTAATCATACCTATGCAGCAATTAGTGGTTTGTTCACATCGGGGGTTGAAGGGCATTCCCCTGCGGATGACGAATTACAAATTGCTACAATCGGTGGATAAAATGTGGGCCTTGAGAGCAGGCTATTGCTTATTGACCCCCGGGGGGGGGGGGGGGATATGGGCCTCGGCCAGCTCAGCCACCCAACCGCCCACCCACCCTACCCCACCCCGGGGGGGGGGGGTCTATGCCCTCCACCCACAGTCACATACAAGCAGAGCAGAACTGACCAGCAAAAGTTTGCCAGTAGCAGGAAATGGAACCTGGGGCCTTCCAAAAGGGGTAATCTTTTTTTTTAATGCGAAATCTTTTTTTTAGATGCGCTAAAATTTAAGAAAAGTGCTAAAATTTAAGTCAAAACAGCTAAAAAATGAGCATAAACAGCTCAAAAATGAGCAAAAACATCTAAAAAAAAAGATTTCGCATCTAAAAAAAAGGATTCTCTACTAAAAAATAAGATTCCAACGAAACCCAAAATCTAAAAAAAAAAGTCATTCGCATGTTTAAAAACCTCAAAACAGCAGAATCTTTTTTTTTAGATGGCCAGGTAAAAAGGGAGATTTTGGTAAAACTAAAAGAACACAAAGCCAGGGGTGGGGAGGGGAGGCAGAAATGCAATTCCTAGGGGCACCCCACCGGACGAATCATCCACATTCCCGAGCAAACCCTGCAAAACAAGGCACAAAGCAAAAAACAGTAAAGAATGCCAACAAGACCGGAGCAGATGGCTGAGCACTTGCAGAACATGCTGTTGCAGTACACACTACATTACGTGAAGATGATGTAACCCACTTGATGGCGTCAGGACATGCCACTGTGCAAATGATGCACAAGACACCTTCTTTGTGGAGAAGGGCTAAAATGCCGTGGATTTTTGGAAATGCCAAACAAATACAGAACCAGCATCCCTCCCTGTGTGCACCTTGGTCCGTCCATGTTGACCGCCATCTGAAGATATTTGGAACGAGCAACACTTGAGAATGAAATTATGGGTAAAATTGTGCACAGCCAGGCCAGGTGCAAGTGGAGCAGTTGTGCCACACAGCAAATTGGCGAACAGCATAAAAGTGCCAACCCAATTCTGAACCGCATGCCACCACTGGCTCACAGTTCACAGCATTCCACGCCCAAATGGGCTTTGGTTTCTGGGTGCAGATGCTGTAAACTGGCCCATACATTGACATGCACACTGTGGCCAGTCGCATATCAAGGAGCCATGGCCGTACATGCGGTTCACAGCGGTGCAGGAACAACCTGAAATTCCGAAACACGAAGCATTCTGCGAAATACATAGAAGAAAATGTATTGCCTTGGATGCAACAGACACAGTTGCACAGCCAGGCCAGGTGCAAGTGGAGAATCAGTTGTGCCACACAGCAAATTGGCGAACAGCATAAAAGTGCCAACCCAATTCTGAACCGCATGCCACCACTGGCTCACAGTTCACAGCATTCCACGCCCAAATGGGCTTTGGTTTCTGGAGATGCTGTAAACTGGCCCATACATTGACATGCACACTGTGGCCAGTCGCATGTCAAGGAGCCATGGCCGTACATGCGGTTCACAGCGGTGCAGGAACAACCTGAAATTCCGAAACACGAAGCATTCTGCGAAATACATAGAAGAAAATGTATTGCCTTGGATGCAACAGACACAGTTGCACAGCCAGGCCAGGTGCAAGTGGAGAATCAGTTGTGCCACACAGCAAATTGGCGAACAGCATAAAAGTGACAACCCAATTCTGAACCGCATGCCACCACTGGCTCACAGTTCACAGCATTCCACGCCCAAATGGGCTTTGGTTTCTGGAGATGCTGTAAACTGGCCCATACATTGACATGCACACTGTGGCCAGTCGCATGTCAAGGAGCCATGGCCGTACATGCGGTTCACAGCGGTGCAGGAACAACCTGAAATTCCGAAACACGAAGCATTCTGCGAAATACATAGAGAAATGTATTGCCTTGGATGCAACAGACACAGTTGCACAGCCAGGCCAGGTGCAAGTGGAGAATCAGTTGTGCCACACAGCAAATTGGCGAACAGCATAAAAGTGCCAACCCAATTCTGAACCGCATGCCACCACTGGCTCACAATTCACAGCATTCCACGCCCAAATGTCAGAACTTGGAATGCTATGAAAAGCAGCCCATGCAGCTGCCTCAGTAAGAAACACATCTGCAATGGAATGAGAACTGGGTTTCTTATCAGTCTGCCACTTGATCGTGCACTCAGAGCCCTGGGTTCTGTGACTGGGGCAGAAGCATGCTCCAGGGGAGGGGAAGGGGGTGGGCTGGGTTCTGAGACTTGGGCAGGGGCATGTTCCAATGCGGAGGGAGTGGATGGTTGGGTTCTGGGGCTTGGGCAGGGGACGGGTGGTTCGTTTTGGGTCTCTTTCCACAAATGCGCTGCATTTGTGCTGTCATCGCGGCAAACAAATGCTTCAACGGTGCCCGAACCTTCGCGTAAGGTGGTCGGACATATTCCAAAGGGACCAATCCTTGGCACTTTCTGCCCACCACTTTGACTTGTACCCAATGAAATGTTGGGGGGATTCCATGCATTTCCGCAAGCCACAGTTGGGTGTTCACGCGGACCGAGGCAACGGCACCTGTTACTCCAGACAACGTTTCATCTACCGTATCAGAACTAGTCATCGCTGCCTCCCTCAAGCATGCCTGGACCTGCCCGACAAAATCTGGCCAACATGGTTGAGTGCCTTACTTCACAAAATCCAGGCATTACCTATGATCCGTTCAAATGACCTCTCTGCATAGGTCCCCCAGCGAAGGGAAACCCCTGTTCTCTGAGCAGATGAAATTGTGCACATGGGCTCTGGCCAAGGTGGCTGAGTACCCTACTTTACAACATTCAGGCATTACCTGTGATCCTCTCCGATGAACTCTCTGCATAGGCCCCCCAGCTCAAAAGGGACACCCCTGTTGTGAAACACAAGTTCTGCGTAATGCACCCAAAACCTTCCACATTCATGACATCCCTGCATAGGGTACCTCCTCACCGCATGCAGCAGGCAACAAGGAAAGAGGGCCACTGGGTGCAGATTGGGTCAGTCCCGAAACCCAGGTTCCCCTACTGTATGAAGTTGTGAACATGGGCAGGGGTTGGCTTGATGCAGTAGCACTCCTTGTAACCCCCCCCGTGCAACTTTTTGAGACATACATGATGATCATGTAAAAATCTTTTTTTTTAGCGCGGAATCTTTTTTTTTAGCAAGGAATCTTTTTTTTTAGCGCGGAATCTTTTTTTTTAGCGCGAAATCTTTTTTTTTATGCTAAAAAATAAGATAAGTGCTAAAAATTAAGATTTCGCATCTAAAAAAAAAGCTTGGACCCTTCCAAAAGGGTGTCAAGTAGCACAACCAACTAGACTACCATCTAGTTCTAACATTTCTTCCCACCAAAGGGTTAAGAGGTTTGACAGGTTATGAAAAACAAAGTGAAAAATTCCGGCCGATGTCAGAGCCCTGCACAAACCCAAAACCCGCAAAAGGCGCACCTGCACCCCCCCCCCCTCCCATGATGGCCCAAAATGCTGAAATTTGGGGCCAACCCACCCACCCATCCCAATACCCACGCACCGGGGGTGGGAGGAGGAGGAGGAGGAGGACCTGCGACCCAGCCCTTGCTGGCCGCACGACTAGCACCGCGAGAAACACACCAATGCTAGCTGGTTCCCGTTAGCTCCGCCTCGCCGAGATGCAGTGGGTCTTTCGCGGTGCATGCAGGAATGTGCCCTAGGACCTTTCGGCTCACACTCCCCCGCTCACCCTATCCTTGGGTACCCCAACCGAAGCCTGACAGGTGGTAGCCAAGTGGGACAATATGCTCAGCACATACGGTCCTAGCATCAGCATGATCACCCCGGAATCCAGTTGGCAGTGTGTCCCCCAGATTGCTTTCATTGCTTAACTTGCGTAAGGTGATGCTAGTTACAATGGTCTAGTGGTTTCTCTCTTGGAGTCTGACAATAGCACAGTTCTTGCCAAGGGCACGCGAGCAAACAAAGGCATTCATGACAAACTCACCAAGGCTCTTCAACCCACTTGTCCATACTGGGTTGAAACTTCAGTCTATAATCTTGTGTGCTCATCTTGTGAGGTAATCCTAGTAAAGCGAACAGCTGTTGAAATGCCGCCAATAGGGCACGCAATCGTTTGACGGAATATACTTGTTCTTGTACCACTAAACAAGTGATCATGCGCTGATTCTCTGGATATCCAAACGTCATGCTCCAAAATATGGTACCCTGAAGGTTCGTGCCTATAACAGGCTTTTCAACCGAATCAATAAGCCATACAGTGGGAACATTGTGTTGTAGCTTGCGCATGTCCCGCATATCTGTGACAAACCAGTATGTGACTGGTGTGAGCGAATGCGCCATCAAGCGCATCTTGGGCAAATACACATGAAAATGCATGCGATTTCCCAAGAGGAACAGCAAAGGCGCATGTGGCCACACTACCCACACTTCAGGGTATGACGCCCATGAGTGCTTTGGTACTCTGTGCTGGTGCGCGAGTACGAAATGTGTCATGGGTGCCCCATTGAGGGCTGCAAAATCTTGGGTTTGTAACATGAGAGGCAAGGACGTTGCCTCTCGTAATAACTGCAGAGTGGCAAGTATAAAACCCAACAAACGTTGCTGTTTGGATTCGTTCACTCCCAGCTTTTCCATAGCATGTGTAGTGTCTGTTGTTGCTCCACCGTCTGGATTGATGCACAAAGAGATGTGATCGACCTGTGCTCCTGGATAATACACACAATGCAACAAAATGGTTGCTGCTCCCCTTTGTACCCAAACTCCCCAAGGGGTAGGAATGCAATGTTTCCAGGATGGGATGACATCGGGTATCATGACTGCCAATTTGGAATAAACCAAATACAGTATTACATCTCTGTATGGGCACTCCTCACACATGTGCCTGGAGGTATTCTGCATTCCACACCAGATGCATTGTGCAGGATTTGGTTGCCAGATGCCCTGTCTGCATGCCACAGTATGTAGATGTGTGTTCCATTGAGTGTGTCCATTCATGAGGGCGTTAGCATACAAATCATACACTGGCTGTGGGGCACAGTACTCTACATCATGAGACTTACAATACTGCTCGGTCAGCTTGGTGTGCACATACTTGTCCCAATTATGAAACTGCTGACCTTTACAAGAAAACGTGATCTGTGGTTCTTGCCATTCGGAAATCCATCCTATGCTTGGCACTTGTGACAGCGCCGTTTCTTTGGCACAGCTATCTACACTGTCTAGAATGATATCCAACAGTGTACCCTTTCGATGGGAGTAAATATGCACTGGAACTTGATAGTCTTGAGACAGTTGTTTACATGCCTGAAGTAAATCTCTCAAAATGGGTACAGTTTGCTCTGTATCTGACTGTAGGGCTGTAACATATGACTTAGAATCTGTATATGTATCCGATTTGGTATACCACACTCCATCTTGAGTTCCCAGCTTCTTTCTCACCAGGAGTGTTACCCAGGCAACATACATCTCTATGGCAAAAGAGTGGTCTAGGCTGATAGGACAATGTATCGGGTATACTGTGTATTCCATCGTGTCATAATCACAAATGGCAAGAGCACCCCCTACCCTGCCATCTGATAATCTGGAACCGTCTGTGACAAAGAATGGGCGTTTGGGCAAAAACTTGATGTCTGGCAAAATGGCTGGACATGGAACTGAGGGCAACAGATCCACATTCGGTAAACAGAACATCCAATCCGGGATGGGCCAGCCAGCTTTTCTAGCCGCTGGCAAATTTTTATATCCAGCCGTCATCCATTCATGCATATGCACAGCTTGCCAATCATGTGTGCATTTATACATGTTGATTTGTTCATCGATCCGCTTGACATATGCTGGGACATGAATGCGAATGTTCATGTGATGGGTGTATTTGAGAAATCTGTCATAATCTGTGCTGTGCGAGGGACACATCTTTCCAAAGATATCTGGAACACATGGCATGCCTGGATGAAAATTCTGAGAGGCTCTCCATATACCATGAGTAACTGATTTCCGGACCAAAGGGTTCAGATGTCCTGCCTGCCTCATGATGGTGATGACAAATGTGTGTAACATGGTGACTGTGGCTGGATATATACCAGTCCATCCAGACTGTAATGATTGCATGAAGGAGGCTGAAGGAATTTGACCCCAATTCGCTACACTCCTAATGGCAGAGGCAGCTGCAAAATCACATAATCTCATGGTGGCATGTGCTGGAGGCCTCACTCCTGCTATCCATCTTTGGGTACCTCCTGCACTTGCTGAATACATAATCAAAGGGTAATTTGCTGGTAGCCTCTCATATCGAAGAGCAATACTTGCTCTTCTGCATGCTGATAACAACTTGATACAGTCTTGTCGGGGGAAGATATGTGGCAAAACATGTCTTCCCAACAACCTGGCATATTCATTACCGTCTAATAACTGCAGAGTGCTCCCTCCTGCTCGAAAATCGTGGCTGTGGTATTGTACCTTTCCACCTATCATAGACGCTACTATACCCGTCAGTTTGATTACTGAAGTGTGTAAGTGTGTGTACAGCCCTGCTGTCATCTGTCTGTCTAACAATTGCTGCATATCTTTTGCGCATTCCAAAACAAAGGTTGTATCATCCATATATGTGACTCTGAGAAATCTCCCTCCTGGACTGATAGGTACTGGAATCTGATGAGTGATAATGGCGATGCGCAATTCCAGGAGTAAACAGAAAATCAAAGCTGAAACAGGGCATCCCTGTGCAATACCTGCCCGAAATGTGGTGATGGCTAATTTCACTCCCTTTTTTCCGCCCATAAAAATTTTTGATTTGGTTGCTGCACCCATAATGATAGTGATCCATCGTTCATGAAACCCTGCGAGTCGTAAGATTTGTTCCAATGTGGGGTGCTGAACAGAACCAAAAGCATGACGAATGTCATCTAACACAAGAAAAACTGTGAGATTTTCTGTACCACCTGTCATTAACATGATCATGTATGACCCTCAATACATCATTGGCTGAAGATTTACCCCATAAGGCAAATTGCGTTACTGGTATGACCTGAGACTGACACAGAAGATGAGTAACGTGTTTTTTTATACTGGCCGAAAAGATTTTCCACAAAGTGTGGAAATTGAGAAGAGGTCTGGCATTTGCGATGGGACCATGAGGTAATTTATTGGGGAGAGCGTAAAAGTCTCCCCAATATATACCGTCCATGTCCCCTCCTGCCAACCATGTGTTGTAAAGCTGTACCAAGTGTAATAACTGCGAATCTGACAAGAAATTCACCATTCGGGCCTCTAACAGGTTTCGAAATGGAGTGGATCGTGGAAACTTTTTGAGCACTTTGCGTAGAAAACTTACCGTAAGTGTGAGAGGGGGAAATTGAGGGGGATCCCACTGAACCCATTGCAGAATATCATTGCGGTTCATACATAAAGGGGGTGAAAGATGTCGTTGACGAAATTGATCCAATGCAACCAAACCAATCATGTCTGCATGTGCATTGTGCTGTGATACATATGTAGGCTCAAGTGATGCATTGTATGGTTGTCGAAATATTTTTCGGTAAAGGGGTTTTCTAGGTGCTTGCGCACCTGCTGACCCCCCCAAATTGCTGAGGGAAACCCGAATCTTGTTCTCCAAATGTATCATATCCCATGCTCGCCATATCTGTGATCTATGCTTCTGTAACTGCTGTGCCTGTGTTATATGTAACCACCACTGTGGGTGCTCTGTGATGTATGCTTGCATTCTTTGCATAGCCTTTTGCACTAACATGGGGGTTGAATATGCATCACATGGCTGCCCAAATACCTGCGTGGCTGCCTGTAAAATTGCATGTGTGAAACTTTGCACCGTGACATCCAATGTGTCTGATGCATGCTGTGTGTATTCTTTATCGAAAACTCTCTGGAAATGAGCCAACTGAGTGGCTGTAATTTCCACAGGTATGACATACCTATTGGTAGCATGGGTGCATTCCGGAGGGGGTAATGGGGTCACATCATATATACTCAGAATCAATGGGAAGTGATCAGAAGGGAACGAACAACGATGAATCACCTGTGTTATAGGAGGTGTGGTGTGTGTGACGGAAACCATGAAGTGATCCAATGCGCCAACATGCCCCTGTGCTGATACCCATGTGGGTCCTTGTGATTGTTTCTTTACTGGATGTATGTTGGTATCTAGAAATGCATCGAGTATGGCTTCTGTGCGGGCGGGGCTGGATATGGGACAATCATTATCCCAACCCGGATTCTGATTGAAGTCACCACCTACTACAGTGTACCAGTAGGCAGAAATCAAGAATGGTGCAACCCAGTTCAAGGTTGCTCGTATTTCGTGTGCCTCTGCTTTAGATTTGAGGTACAAATTGACTACCTGAAAGGGTTTGTCATTGTACAAAAAGCGAACCACAATGGCTCGATGATCTGGGGAGAAATGTTGCTCTTGCATCTGTATTCCCAACACTCTGCGTAGCAAAATTGCTACTCCCAATGAATTCCGGTCTGCATGCGTGTGAAATGCCATATATAGAGGATGGAACATGAAATCTGAGGGGAGTTTTCCTATCTCCTGCAACATGACAATGTCTGGGAATTCCATCTCTTTAATCCATACATGTAACTGTTTTGTCTTGTCTCGGATGCTGATCTGAACATTGAATGATATGCATCGGACCGGCGACGTCTCATGAGGATTTTTTTCTTGGGCAGTGCAGTGAGGGACTGATACAATGTCCATTGTGTGTAACAGGGACTGTCTCAATCTCTGTGGCAATTTTCCGGGTATTTTTTTAAAATCCTGCGTATGATGCGTGGTTTGAATATTGCCACCATGAGAGTACTGGCTGCACCTGTGAGCATTGTATGTGTGATGGAATACTGTGTGAACCAGTACATAGGCAATATGAGCGAGTGTCCGGTGGGTACACGAATTGCAAATTGTGTACTTGTTTTTGTGCATCCTGAGATCTGCATAGCACCTTTCAGCTGAATGTAATAAAGCACATCAGCCCATTGAGTTAACAATGGAGCTGGCTGGTGTGTGTGCTTGAAATAATGGATGTGTATCAATCCAGCAGGGACTGGCAAAAGAGACAGAAGTTCTGCAGGAACTTCTCGGAAACTTACACACCGGTTGTTCTGAAACTGAAAACCCCACTGACTGTCAAGGGCATTCCCAGTCAGAGGAGACACATACAATATTACTTGCTGTATTGGAAATTCTGACGGAAAGGGAACTGAATCTTGGGGGCTTTTAAGGTTGCCAGGGGTTTGGCCATCCTTGCTGTTCAGGTGTAGATGGCCAGGCATGGTTATGTACCGGTGCTTGTTGTGGTGCCCAATGATGCTGTGCATGCTGATGGGGTTGCCAGCCACTTGTGGTGGGAAGGCGAAAAAGCTGTGGATTGGTATCTTTTACCCTCCTTTCTGGTGATGGGGACCTGGATCTAGAACGAGAGTAATGTTTCTTTCCGTTTTTCTTTCGTTTTGGAGATCGTGATTTCGATCTGGATCGGCTCCGCTTCTTCTTGTGTGAGTGCTCCTTCTTTTTTGTACTGCTCTCTCTCCGATTTTTGTGGTCATCGGATTGATCCGATTCACTTGAATCATCATTCCCTTTTTTTTGTTTCTTTTTTCCAGATGAATGGTTGGCTTCTGGCGTAAAATATGAGGCTTGATGAAATCCCCTGGGAACCCATGGGGACCAGGGTTGTTTGGTGGCTTTTTTCCAATTGATTCGCCACCCTGAAACGACAGTCATACCTGGTGTATTGGCTTGATCTTTTCCGTCCTCTGAGACTCCTAACATACAGAAAGACCGTGTGCCTTTCACTGAGTCATCTGTGATGGAGCACAGGTTTTTTCCGAATACTGGTCTTAATGCAGTGCCCAAAATTCGGGCAGATATATCATGCTCTGGGGGGTCCATCACTGCATTCCATGCCACAAGGATACATATAGGAAATTTTGCAGGGTCTGATGACCTGGATTGAGATGTCTGTGCTGCTTGCTGATTTCTGTGTTCTGCCTGCTTGACAATGGTATGACCCGTAGAGATCGGGTCTTGGGGGGTTTCCTGCTCTGCCTGTGTGAAGAAATCTTTGATAACATGATCCAGTTTGGGATGTGTAGTATGCATGTTGAGAGTGTTCCATTGCTCATGTAGATCCGTAGGTGAGAGGTTACGAATCTCTGGCATGTTCAGGCTGACCGTCATGTGGAGCTTTTTGGCAAAGCCACTGATTTTCTCTGTAGGCTGGTGATTGATCCATTTCAATAATTTGTGCATAGGCGGTGAACCTGGAATCTGTGTTTTTACTGTAGGAACTGGTGTTTTATCCTGAGCTGACTGAGGTGTGTTGTGTGTGGGTGACTCTCCTACTGGATCAGTATCATTCAAATACTTCAGTAAGTTTACTGTAGTGGGCCTGTGCTCTGGTATGAGTGCTGTGATAATGGGAAGCAAGTCCTGCCTGATACCTGTGACTGCTAAAAAAGTTGAGACAAGAGGAACAGAAGCCATATATTTGGCATGGAGTGGGGGGAGACACGTGAAATTTTCGGGAGAAGACTCTTTCAAGAGGTCCACCAGACTTGGGGACGGTGGGCCTTCCCACTCACTTGCTTTCTGTCTGATTCTGACCAACATGGCGAATGCATTTGCGAAGTTCTCTGTGAGCTGTGGAAGCGTTAGTTCAGCTGTTTCGGATCTGTCTCTCATTTCTTGAAGCTCTGCTTGTAGAATCTTGATAGTGCCCTGCAATTCTTCAATCTGTTTGCTTTGCAATTTTATCGTGTTCTCTGCTTGCCGATGTTGCGTCTTGATATGATCCAGGTCCGCCTTGGTTGTTTCCAATCTTTGAGCATTCATACGCTGTGTGAAATGCTCCGGAATGAGAGGTTCTTCCTCTTTCTGCGAAAAACCATCATCCAATGCCTGCAATAGGTCTGCACTCGTTCTGCTTGTTTTCTTCATGTCCAGCAAATTGGGGCTGTTTAGCAAGTCGATATAGTTGTCCTTTGGCTTGAGCAATGCTGCAGTAGGAGCAGTAATCCATGAAGGTTTTTCCCC
The DNA here is from genome assembly GCA_964036045.1 of Eutreptiella sp. 'Long Island Sound 2002'. NCBI lineage: Eukaryota > Euglenozoa > Euglenophyceae > Eutreptiales > Eutreptiaceae > Eutreptiella > Eutreptiella sp. 'Long Island Sound 2002'. The sequence goes on along the minus strand of OZ038383.1, from coordinate 120,837,850 downwards.
AGGCCAGGCTTCTTCAAAAACCGCTTCTGTTGCCACTTCCAAGATGGATTGGCGAATGATATCTTGAGCTTTGTTCTGGTTCATCGCTTGTACGATTCCCTTGTTTCTGAGTGCATTTTGCTTGTGCGGAGGAGCCAATTTATCACTTGCCCATGCCAACAGATGATGATAAATTTGCAGATAATCCGATCGTGTGACAGTGGCAGTGCCTGTGAATGGCACAGTGTCTGGTAATCGGAACAGTTGGTCCTGAATACACTGTAGCCCAGACTTTTGTAATTCTCCCCATATTGTCTTGAGATGTACAGGAAGAGACTGTTCCATTGGTGTCAGCACAATGTTCTTGAAGAGTGTAGTATTCACCTTCTTGTATTCTTGTCCCTTAATCTGCAGGAGCTTGCCAAATGTATCCTTGATCTCACTGTTCTCGATCTTTCGATACGTTTGATCCCACATCTTGACAATATTTTTAATTGATGGTAGCTGCACTTGTATGTGTGCCAAAAGAGCTGGAGAGCGGGCTAGAGCGATTGGTATGTGTTCCACTTGCTGCTTCTTCTTTTCTTGCATGACTTCAGCTGTCACAGTGAGCAGGTATCCTTGTGGGGCCAATAGTACATTTATGCTGGAGACATAACTGATCTTGCCGACTATGGTAGTCCATCTGAGAGCATCACAGAGAGCTTGAACTTGTATTCCAGGCGCGAATGCAGCTGGTAAAGCACTTTCAGCTTCCTTGTACACATGAGCAGGAGTGAGATCAATGTACTCTGTGAGAAGTCTCTGTAACTCTGGGTCTGATGAGTCTGCAAGCAGCTGCAACAAAGAAGCTTGATAGGGGACATGTTCCATGTCTGTACACGGGACATGTAGGAAGTGATGTACTGAGGGAAATTTGTTCACTGATGAACCTGATTGACACATGACAATATATGTGTATCATATATTGTATAGCTTGCTGAAGAGTGAGGAAAGGGAAGCACTGGCCGCATGGGGTATGTTCTGATGAACACAGAGCCATTCTGGCTATTCTATGATAGTGAAACTGACCGCACGGGTTGCACTGTGTGCCTTTCCGCTCTGGTCTGTGATCCTAATAACTAATGATTGTGCATGCCAGGTTTCAGGAAACACAGCAACATTAGTTAAAAATACCCTATTTTTTCATCTAGCCTGATTGTGTCGTTTATCCCCGGGAGGCCTGGTACATGTCTCACGTGGAGTACTACAACGGGACTCGAACTGGCGTCGCTGGTGGTTGAAGACGACGAATATAACCACTCTACTATTGGACGAGTTCAGTGCTACTAGCTGTCTGACTTCTGATCTGACTCTAAGTCTGGTATCTCCAATCGTCTGCATTTTTACTCACTGCAATGTCGGTTGCCACGTGCTTCAGCGGGAAAACGCTGGAGCTCCACTCGCGGGATCCCGAGTTCGATTCCCGGCCACCACGAGCAGTTCCCGCCGCTCGTGGTGGCTCACGGACGGGTGGTGTGGCAACCTCCCGCCACCTGTGGGCGGTGGCGGGGCGCACTGCTGCAGGCAGTGGGCAGGCATTTTTTTCTCCTGATCATGACCAAAAAGGGGGTTTGTCAAAAGAGAAGCTAAAAGAGAAGTTAAAGAAGAAACAACATCCCAAAGTGGCTCCGGTCACTCATGTCTGTACCAAAACGGGAGACGTCGCGGCCTTCTGTCAGTTGTGGGCGGTGGCTGGGCGCACTGCAGTCAGTGGGAGTCGAACCGACGATCTTTCTGTTGACGAGTCTATGTTGTACCACTAGGCCGCTCCGTCTCCATGCCGTAGTCATGCATACCGGTTGCACTCGGATCTTGCAGAAAAAGAAAACTAAGCTATCAAGTCGCACCCAGGGCTCAGTGCCGCAGAGCATCCACAGGCACCGGCGCCAGCTTTACTTTGGGGGTAGTGTACACTCCCCAGGGATCATGCACACGGGCTTGGCGGTTCCACTGTACACAATATTATCAATATCTCTAAGGGGTCTTGTGTGTTTAGAATCTGCTGGTCCCCCCTTATTGACATTGGTAATAGTGGACCCGTGCTCCCTGCTTCGTACTGCCATCTGTTGAGTGTCTTGTCGCTCCCCTTTTCCGGTCTGTTGGCGCAGTTCTGAGCACTGTCGGGCCCTCACACCACGTCAAGGTCACCGGCCCTAGGGTCTGAGTAGGGCGTGAGGGGGGGGGGGGGGGGGGGGCGGGAGTATTTTGCCCACTAAGCAATAGCCTGCTTGAGAGCCGTTCTGCTGATTATGTGTAGGGGCTCCCTGGCTATATTTGAGGAGAACACAAATAAAATTCTACTGCCGGTCCACTCAGGGCCCTCTTTCAGAGGAAACGATTTTCCTTTAGCAACCAGCCACAGTGACCTCATTGCAGCCAAACTTTAACAAGACACTGCACGACATCCGTTCACAACCCAAATCAACAGAGAAGCACCAGGCAGGTATCCTAGAACGGGAAACCAATCAATCACCGCCATCACTGCACAGGCAGATCTGTAGGCACCACAGTTCTGTTGCAGTGCAGGGTTCACCAAATACAATAGCGCAGTAAACCTGTCTCCCCCCCTAAAGATCACAGGTCACAGGGGGCAATTAGAACCAAACGATCACAGGGTGGTTGGGTTGCTTCGGTGCCCGCATGCTCACTTCTGTCGGTGTTAAAAGCAATTTGCAAAAAGTAGAAACCAATCAAAGCAAACTCGCAGTGGCAGCGGGCCGGCTGCCGCAGTCCATCCCCCCCTTCCCAGGGAGGAGGAGCAAGGGCAAAAAAAATCCTGGAATGGGTACAATGAGTACCACCACTGTCCGTAGCTGTCATGTGCCACCTGCACACAAGAGGCCATAGTATTGCAATCGCGTATCCGGCTCAGGGGATCTGCTGGGTTAGCACTGCCGGAACACAAAACCCAGACACAGCAATTCTGGACCACCTCCTCAGCCTGAAAAATGCCCCAAGCACCGTCTGTTGGCCCGAGCACATGATGGAACATTTCTGTCCTTTTATTTGGCAGCGTGCAACCATACTATCACTGCCCAAGCAGACACGATTTCATTGCATGTATGCTGCCAGCCTAACGCCCTGGACGCCGCCCCACAACTCCGCCATCTGCAGAGTGTTCATCCATGCCGCGCAACAAAAGGGTTCGTGAACCCCGCCCTGCCCTGGTTTCTGATATGCCCCTTCCAAAAAGGAGCTTAGGCCCGCTGTCGGTCTCAAAGCCCACTCCAACCTCCCTAACGTGCATTCCATGCCTTTACGTGTGAGCAAGTGCAATACTAACAACAGCCACAACCAACCAAGCCACTCAGCAGCCCCTTGCTATTCGCCATGGAGCCTCCATCCAAACCAAAGACTTTTCCAATAAAATCTAAATGTCTACCCAGCTCCAACTCAGATTTGGGGCTAATAACAAACCGAACTCGCTGCTAACGCTTGTGCGCACTCCAAATGGCTTTGTGCACAAATCGCTTGGTCCCCACCACTAGAATGTCATCCAAATTCACAAAAAAAAGCACGGCAAATCCCAGAGGAAAGTCCTGACAACAATAGAGACCACCTGCTGAAGAATGAAGGGCGAATATTTCCAATCAAACGGCGTTGTCAACGACGCCTTCTACCAATGGCTGCCTCGCCCGCTTGAGAGCCTCGATGGCCACTTCGATACCCGGTGGACGAGGTATCAGTTTGCCCTGCGGCAGCGCAGCGGGTATCTAGGTCCCACTTCCTGGATAGAAGCTTGGAGTGGGCGAGGCTCATCATGGCGCCCACGGAACCCCGTGAACCCCGCCAGCACCCCATTGCCTCCGTGCTTTCAGGGAATAACAAAAAATAATAAAATCATCTGCCTGCACATGCCAGACACGCCGGCAAAGGAGGGCGATTTACAAGGCAAAACTACCAGTGCATGTGTTGGCGGCAGGTCGCCTTAAAGGCACAAAACAGTTGGGGGCGTCGCCGATCGAAACTTGGCATTCTGCCCCGTCCCCATGGAAGACCGTGTCGCCCCAGGAAAATACATTCGAATTTTGACCGCCCCACAAGGACAATACTTTGATGCAGTATGAGGCACGTGGTTTCCTCTGGGGTATGGCCGTTCGGCTTCAGCCGCACACACCCCCGAGTGTTGGCCCTAGTACGGGTAAGTCTGGGGTCACCGAGCTGGTGGAACCAGTCTGGGTTTTATAACCCTCTTTAGTGTCTAGGGTGGACCTACCAGGTTTGGCAAGCAGCAGCAGCAAGCAGCACACGCGAAATGGGCAAAAATCAGAACTCTATGGTGGTGCTCCGGATTTGGCTGAAATTTGGGTGAATGATACCTATGGGTGTGAAGTGCAATAACACCAAGTTTGATTGAGCAAGAAACTCAACGGTGGCGCCCGGGAACGGGATTCTCTGTTCCAAAATCTGTCAAAAATGGCCAGATGATGCCATTTTTTGGGCAGTTTGGGTGCCTAGGATGCCCATCGAGGGCTCCATTTGCATTGAAACCAATCTGGATGACAAAAAAACACCTTTCGTCATGGTTTAGTGTGTTTGTACCAAATTAGGGGCCCAAGCAGAACTCCCAACTGCATCCTTAGGGTCCCATCCAACCCAAGGGTCCTTGCAATGTTCCCATAGTGTGAGCGCTGTCCCATCTCAAAGCAGTGGGGAACGATGGGGCCGACCAAATGGTAGAGTAGGGTGGGGAGCAACACCCAAGCGCTGGCGCTGGCGATCACCGACAGTGGATCCATTGTGAACTGACTTGGGCCTACTTCCTATGAAGGGTCCGTAGACAACGAGTTAGAGGGTGCCTCAGCGCACCGCGCGCGCGCACCGCGCGCTGAGGCAGACGCGTCACTTACCGGTGAAATGCACACCTTTTTCAGACAGGTGTTTTGTGAAATGCTACAGTAAAATGTTTGGTTCCCACTGCAATGTTTGGTTCCCAATGCTTTGTTTTCAAGCGGTTTCAAAATGTTTGGTTTCCACTGCAATGTTTGTTTCCCAATGCTTTGTTTTGAAACGGTCTCAAAATGTTTGGTTTCCACTGCAATGTTTGTTTCCCAATGCTTTGTTTTAGCACGGTCTCAAAATGTTTGGTTTCCACTGCAATGTTTGTCTCCCAATGCTTTGTTTTCTCATTGTTGAAAATCCCAAAGACAAACATAGCACTGCAATAGTACAAATCAATTAGATCAACGGAAACTGAAACTCACCAATCCAATGGTAATGACAATCAATAGCCTAGGCATTGTCGTCACAAGGATCATCAGAGCAACTAGTGTCATCCTCATCACTTGACTGATCGCTAGAGGTTGACGAACGATGAAAGGCCCACAACAGTGGCAGGCACACGTTCCCCTGTGGTGCCTGTCAGGTAAAAAACCTTACTGCCTGGCGCCAGAAGGTCAGCATTCATTGCCATCTGTCCCGTGGAAAGCAAAGGAGGCAAAACATAATCACACCGATATTTTCTAATGCACAAGGTGCCCTGCTGCCCACTTCTACACCTGGACATTGATATTTCCACCCAAACACAACAATTGGCCACCTAGTTGTGATACTAAGCCCCTATGACCGCTTTTTGGCAACATTCTATGGTACCGCCGTTCTAAGTCAACCGGGCTACAGTCGCACCGCGCGCGCGCACCGCGCGCACCGCGCGCGAGGCACCCTCCATGTGCAGTGGGAGTGATGTCCAGAGGGAGGAGCGGCCCACTGCACACTCTGTAGTATTGTTGCCCATTACACTGTGTGCTCACCACACCGCGCACTGTGCGGCGTGGGCGTTGCCCTGCACATCCAGCACGTGCAATATCCATTGACCCGCTGACTGGGGGACGTCCAGCGGCCAGGAAAGGCATTAATGGATCAGGCATGGGGTTGCGGGGAGGTGGTCCTCAGGCCCCATACGGCCCATCGCACAAAGAATTGGTCTCAGGTGGCGGTTGGCGGTTGGCGGTCCCTGGAGGCTGTCCTTAAGGGCCGGGGCAGGAGAAAATTGGCTTGCGCGGGGGGGGGGGGGGGGCGTTCGAGCCCCTTTCCCCGACACCCCCCCCCTTCTGGGCTCCCGTGACGGGGACCCCCGACAGGCTGACGACGACCCCCAACGGGCTGACAGGGGGGTTTGGGGGGGGGGGTCCTGAGGTACCACAACATATATGACTCAAAATGTTCCCCCGCGATGCGCTGATCATTTTGAGGTGTGTATCATGGGGGAAATTTTTTTTGAACAAAAAGCTTCCAGATCGCTTCGCGGCGCAGTTGGTGAGTCATCATTAGAGGTTTTAGACTAGCCTTTTGGGACTGGCCTGTCACGAGAGCCCCTTTCCCGCGCGCGAGGCACCCTCCATGTGCAGTTGTGCAGGTTCCGGGCCCCCAGCATGGGTGACCTTGGTATCCTTCTGTGGGCACATCCATGGTGATGCTGCCTCCAGGTCGACTTCAAGCAATGTCAATGACATTGTATGCCAACACAGTCTATTTTGTCGCCAATGCGAATTGTTATCACCCCATTGATGGCATCCTCTTCAACAAACCGACCAGCAATAGCCTTGCCGTTGCGGAAACCCTGAATCCACGTGCGCCTAATCCTGTTGCCAATTTCACTGGTCATATAGCCTTCGTCAGCAAGTTGGTCAAACAAGATAGGATTTTCCTCCTTTTGCAAACCAACAAAGTGGCAGCTGCGCTCTGCTGCCCATTTTTCCAGCGCAATGCAATGTCCTAAGACATTCCCTGGCTTGGATAACTGAACTTGAACCTGATCAAGGAAAAGTCCAACCAGTACACGCATGGTCAAGGGCTGATTAAAGCAATCCCAGTGGTTCCCCCCTCTGATGACATGGGCCATCACATTGGGGCCAGTGACAGAAGATGCCACTTCAGGCACCAACCATGGGTCGCTGGATGAGCCCAGAAGGAGCACCCGTGTCTCTTTGGCAAGGGCAGTCAGAGTGGAGATATAGAATGGCATGCTTTCTGTTGAGTCTGGAGCGCACAGTCGATTCATCATTGCACTCCCTGCTAGTGTAGGTGGAGGCGGATAAACCACATCATCACGACACTTGCTGGTGGCACTGCAGGAGGACCCATCAAATCCCTCAAACATGACAAACTCCTCCATGGAAACCTTCATTGCCTTGAAGGTCAATGGTTGGAATGCATAGTGGGACAACATCAAAGACTGTGGAGGTCTTCCATTGAGTTGGCACTGCAGAGCTGTTGTCACTGCCGTACATGCACCATATGAAAACCCGAAGAGGCTCAAGGGCTCACTAGACGAACCCAAAATTGGCAAGAGCTTTGCCACTTCTACTCCAAAACTGCGGTGAAACTCCACGTCACTACACTCGCGATGAATGTACTCAGTTCTTCCACTTCCAGGGGTTGGTATGACAAGCATGTGATAGCTTTTCTCCCGGGCAACATCAACCAAAAACGAAACAGAAGAAACATCCAATCCCCAGCCAGGAAATGCCACAAGTAACTGCCCCGTTGAATTGTTATCATACACTTCAATGATCGCTCCATTTGACGCTCGGAACAATTTACTGCTGAATCCCAAAGACATAAATGACTTTTGTGCTTCACTAAACTCAGGATCAGATATTGAAAGAAGCAGTGAGGGTTCGGAAGGAGGGCAACGGAGGGTTTGAGACGACACAGTGGCTGGGTCAGGGGTCTGCGACAACACTGGCTCCTGCACAGACAGAAGCGTTGCATCAATATGATCCACCAATGTGTCCAGAGTAGGGTACTCAAACCATACACTGGCCTTCAGTTGCACTGCATCTCCCAATTTTCGGTTCAGAGCATTCCGCACCTCCACCATTGCCAACGAATCCAATCCTGCATCCCCCCAGCTGGTGGTACCCTCCATCTCCTCCACACCAGCAGCCACAACTGCAGCCATTATCTTTGTACGAATCTCTGTATGTCGCTGCTGCTGATCCTTTGTGTGCAATTGTTTGACCCAGTTTGGATGGTCATTACCCCCCACCACCTTGCTGATCGGCGTCCTGGCTGAAAGTGTGTCAGACCTGGGCATCGCAGACCCCTGGAATGCGGAAAGGAATTTTTTTAGTGAGGTTTTGTGACCACCAGATTGGAAACGCTCCCAATCTACCGGTACCACTGCAACCTGAGCACATGAGGACCACAGGGCAGACTCCAAAGCCTCAAAAGCAGAGGCCCTGGTGATTCTTCCAAAACCCAGGTGATGACTTTTCTCATCTGTATGAGTGCGAGCAGCAATCCCTATGTCAGACAAAGCACCCCACTGAATGCACAGGGCTGGCAGTCTGCATGACTGGCGCCAATGGGCAAGGGCGTCTAGACAAGCGTTTGCTGCTGCATAATTCGCCTGCCCCATAGATCCAAACAAAGCGCTGGCTGATGAGTACATCCAGAACAAGTCCAGAGTGGCACCCAACTCCTCTGCCAGGCAATGCAATGCCCAGGCACCATGGACCTTGGGCCTGTACACAGCCTCTATGTTCTTTGAGTCCAGATTGCTCATGGTTGCATCAGAGAGCACTCCTGCAGAGTGAATGATCCCACGCAAAGGTGGTTGGTTGCTAAGAAACTGGCGCAACCGCGTCACATCATGAGAAGTAGATATATCACATTCAAACCTGTGAACATTACAATCACTGCTGTCCAACCACATCCAATCCGCATTGGAACTGTCCTTCAGTTGATTTGTTCGTGACAAAAGGACAACGTTTTTGGCACCGTGTTCTACCAGCAGACGAGCAGTCAACAGACCTAGTCCACCAAGACCCCCTGAGATCAGATACGTTGCGTCCTGTGAGATCAGAGATGCCCGGTTGCACAATTCGTTGCCTGGCTTCACAGCAGTGCATAAACATTCAGATGACATCACAGGATTGGAAGTGATGTTGATATTAGCAAAGCCGGTGTCCACCAGAAGCTCAGACCAGCTATCTACAGACAGAAGCGGACCGTCATGTCGCCGCTCTGTGTCTGTGAAGCGCCACCAACCCTCTGTCAGAGCAAAAGTGACCGCCACTAATGGTGAGAATTCTGTGAGCTCGCGGATGACTACGTGCCCCCCCGGCCGCAGCAACGAATGAACATTTCGCATCGTCACTGCCATATCCCGAGTGGCATGCAGCACGTTGACAGCCACCACAATGTCAAATTGCTGTGTACGTATGCCCTGCAGACATGGATCTTCCTCTGCATCAAACAAACAATATTCCACAAACCCATACTGCTTGAAGCGTTGTAGTCCCTTATGTAGAAAGTATTTTGAAACATCCGTAAACACATAGCGCGTTTTGAAGGGATTCAGATTGGGCAGCAGGCTCGAGGTGCTAGCACCTGTGCCCGCACCAATCTCCAGAATCTTTACTACTTGGCCAGGAGGAAATTGGTTCACAACGTCCAACACAGCGGATGCCAGACGCTCGTTTCCCACTCGAGCGATACCGCTCTGCTCGTAGAAAGCAGTTGTGAGCTCAAATGAGTCAAACAACAATTTGAAGGGATCTACTGTGCCCCGCACAACTCCACTGAGATGCGGACCACAGCGCCTCACGAGCTCCTCCGCCGGTCCCACTTCCTCTAACTCGGCCTCCAACGCCTGCACATCCACACTGCCCACTGCATTGGTGATGGCCTGGCCCCACCTGTGCTGCCAATAAGTGTACATTCTGCGATGGCGCTCCACAACCTCCTGCCCTCGTGTACTATGCAGTGCATGGGCAATAAACCCCTCACAGACATGCTGTAGGTTCTGATAACCCAACGCCCAGAGGTGTATGTCCTCTGCTCGCAACTGAGGGCGAAATGCGTACTGTGGGAGCCTGTGACCACCACAATAGACAGAGGGAGCACGTCCCTGGAACAAGATAACGGCTTTCGTGTTGCCACGTGGACTGGAATGCATGTAGCGCAACGCATCGGCCGCAGAATGCAGCCCACAGAACACTTTAATATGGCCAGACGCCACATTTGCATAGCCTGTCTCATCAACACCCACCACACCCGGAACAACACCACTTATTCTCATGCAGGCAGCCTGCTGAAAGGAGTATTCCTGAGGGATTGGCAACACACTTTCAGCAGAGACTGTTGTGTACGTACCTAGGGCACCCTGCATCATGGCAGATACCAATTGCCCAACACAGAATTGTTGTAAATTCTGTCCTGCATCCACAACCACACCAGCCACAACAAACGTTGGGTGCAACGGACCAATAGCTAGCGATGCATCAATTGCAGCAGCATGGACACGAATCTCCAGCTCATTGGGCTTCACAGGATGTTTCCGCTGTGGGCTCATGTGTGCATGAACAGCATTGCCCCGGATTGCTAGCGCCAGCTGTGCCGCTTGCTGCTGCTCCATCTGGCCCCGAACAAGACGAGGTACGAGTGCTTTCGGGGGACCAGATTCATGCACCTGAAACACCACCTCCTCCTCCTCCTCAAGGCACCAACTGCACTCCAGGCACTGTGAAATCACAGTATCCAGCAATGAGGAATGGGCATGCAGATCCAAGCACTGGATCACCAACTCAGGGTACTCCAAACGTGCTGTCCGAGCCATACCCCAGAGCCCAGCATTCTGTGGAGCGGAATCCACAACCATGACATCAGATATTGCCTGAGTGTACTGTGTAAGCAGGAAAATCGGTAGGGGCCTGATTTTGGCTGCCATCTCAATTATAAGTTCCATAGCTTCGGCCAATACTTGCTCCTCCGATGTGGTCAGCAATCCCCCCAAAAACACCACTGCACTCAGCTCATGGTCCTGCAGTGTTGCACCCAGCTGCTGACTGTCACAGGCGAAATGCTTGTGCCCTTTTTTCTGCAGCCTTTCCCGCAGATCACTGTCTGCATTAAAGAACAGGACGGATTTTGCCACCGGCCCTTCACTTGGATAGATGGCAGCAGTGACCCACTCGACTTCATACGACATCTGAGGCACTGGTTTCACAGACCACTGACCAGGATGTACTGTTCTTGTGCAGAACCCATCGATCTGTAAGAAAACACATCCATCATTTCCAAACAAAGTGAAATCTGCTCGAGTCTGAACCCCTTGGGACTCAGAAACTGTGCACAGTACCCAGAACTCCGTCTGCTTTTGGGTTTGAAAGAGTTGAATGGTGTCCACAGAGTAAGGAACCCTCAACTGCAGGTCTTCCAGAACTGGTACACCGAAAGTAGAGACTTGAAAACAGCCATCCAGGGCCGCTGGGTGACAGAGGAACCCAAAGCCATCCTGCTCCGCTTTGACACGTGCAAGGACCTGAGAGCCCTTGGACCACACTTGATGCACAGTCTGAAACCGGCTGAAATACTGGAGCCCCAAAAGAGCATGGTCGAAATACATAGCTTCAACTGCTTCTTTAGGGTGCTCCTCCAATTCTGCTTGTATAGACGCCAGACCAACCGGAGTATCTATGGACTGCAATCTGTCACTGATTGGAACGACAGTTGCAGTCATGTGGACTTGTTTGCCACCAGGCAGCTCAGTGCTAATTTCAAGCTCACCACTGGTGTGAAGTACAGCCATCAAAGTAGTGGGTTGTCTGTTACTGCCAATAGACAATGGCCGCATGATTGATATGTCACGGATAGTGACTTGACCGCTGGGACTGGTCTTCGCACCAACTTCGAGGGCCATTTCAATGAAAGCAGCACCAGGCAGGGTGACCTCACCATTCACACAGTGATCGGCAAACAGCTGGAAGAGCGTGTCATTGATTGGGGCGAAGAAGGTCTGAGATTCATCGGGCATTGAAAATCCAGTCTCCAAAAGAGGAAACTGGTTCGAGAGAGTCATGTGCAGGGGCGTACCGTGAATACTGTCAAGTGACTTCAATAAAGCAAATTCCAGCCCTGCCATCTCCGCTAATATCTTGCCTCCAGCGTCATACACGCTGACTTTGGTGACTTGCCCAGAGCTTTGCATCTCCACATGACACCAGACAGTAGGGAGAGGCTTCCGGTACGCCCCAGCAATGTGAAATGACTTGGCTCCACTGACGTACCTGCTGAGTTTCCGTTGCTGCAGTGTCAGTGGCACCATCCCAACATGCGTGCAAACGTCAAGCAATGCAGATATCAGAAGGAATGCAGGGGTCTTGGTGGTGCTGCTGCTGCTCTTCAATTCAACCCGTCCTATGAGACCATTCTCAATCTCCCACACGGTCTGCAAAGATCGAAAATCACCTCCATAGGCATTTCCCAATGTCTCATAGAAGGTCTCCCCACATTCAATACCCTTACCGGTTTGTGCAATCATCTCCTCAATATTTATGGGTGCCGCCGGCATCTGTTTCTCCAATTGCACATGCATGGTGGCATGCAAAGTCCAATCATGCTCGCCATCCCTTGTGGACTCAATCGTGACATCCCATCCCTTTGCAGCAGAATCATCTTCATCGGAAGACTTCAATGATAAGCGCACTTGGGGCACATCATGCAGATCAAGGTACAGAACCTTGATGAACTTCACATCAGATACCGTATATCCCACATCACCAAACATTTGCTCCACGGCTGGTCCAACCATCTCAATGTAGCATGCTGCAGGCAACAGTGAGACGGTTCCTACCCGATGGTCTGCCAAATACTCCACAATACTGGCGTCCCATTGGCATGTCCACACTGTGGTGGCATCGTACTTCTCACTGGTGCCAACGAATGGATGAGATACTGTCTGCCAGGGGAATGCCACGCGCTGCCACTCTACCACTGTACCACATGGTGGTGCAACCCCTTGTGGTGCTGCCCCAAGTACCACGTGCCCATTGGTCCCCCCAAATCCAAATGATGACACTCCTGCATTTGTGTTTGCAAGACCAGTGCTGATGCGGGGGAACTCCATGGCACACTGCTCCGAAGACTCCAACACTCTAGGATTCAACACTCGGCAATGAATGTTGGCCGGCACTCGGCTGTGTTGTATACTGAGCGCAGCCTTCATGAGTCCCAAAATGCCTGCTGCAAACTCCAGGTGCCCCATATTGCTCTTCACAGCTCCCACCACCAATGGAGTTGCCCGCCCTTCAAAAACCTGTGCCAAGGCTGCCACTTCCTGTGGGTCTCCAAGGGGTGTCCCTGTACCATGTGCTTCCACATACCCGATGTCACCCGGACTGATACCGGCCCTAGCCATTGCTGTGCGCAGCACACTCTGTTGTGAGGGGCCATTCGGGGCTGTCAGCGTTGCTGTTCGTCCATCCTGGTTGACAGCTGTCCCATGAATTACACTCCACACTGCATCCTTGGCCTGCAATGCACTTGACAAGGGCTTCAATACTGCGGCACCACAACCTTCACTTTTCAAGTATCCATCAGCCTCATCGGAGAATGTTGCACATCGCCCCCGACGAGATAACATTCCAGCTGCACACGCCTCTGTAAATACCCTCATAGTGAACATCGTGTTAATAGTTCCCAGGACTGCAACCTGACAATCATTATTGTACAGCGCCTTGCAAGCAGCATCTGCTGCTACCAATGATGTCGAGCAAGCTGTATCAATTGTCATGGACGGACCCACCAGTCCAAACACATACGCCAGTCGGTTGGCTATAATGGAGCCAGCCCAACCTGTTGTGGCGTATGGACTGCCAGTGCTGATCGGTGCCGACAAGGATGGAAATTCAGAGACTGTGGCCCCTGCAAACGTCCCAATGGACAAACCACCTGTCCCCTCCAATGAGACACCTGACTGAAGCAGTGCGGGGTACACGGTCTCCAGTACAATTCGCTGTTGTGGATCCATCAGCATTGCTTCAGCTGCCGATATGCCGAATCGCTTATGATCGAACATCGTCACACCATCCATGAAAGCCCCATGCTTTGTATAAGACATGCCTTGCGCCCCTTCATCAGGATCATACCATTTGGTCCAATCCATACGAGACAGCGGGATTTCCACTGCCGCGTTCCCTCTGGCCTCCAAAAACCTCCACAACTCCTCAGGGCTGTTGCAGCTCCCCGGAAATCGGCATGCCATACCTAGTACAGCGATGGGCTCCACCGTCACAGCTTCGTTCAGCACCTTGTTGTCCTCAATGAGAATTGGAGTGAGGGTCTGTTCAATGTACTGCATCAATGCATCCATTGTGGGGTAATCAAACAGCACTGTACTACGCAATGAAACCACACTGCCGAATAATTTAACTAATCCATTGCGCACTTCCACCATCCCGAGGGAGTCCAGTCCGGCATCTCCCCATGCGGTATTTCCATCAAACACATCCGCTCCCACAGCCACCAGAATTGACGTGATGTGTGTATGAATGGCTTCATGCCGTTGATTAGCATCAAGGTGAAGGATTCCCTCAATCCAGTCAGTGGCTCCTGCTGTTTGGTTCTTGTCCTTGGGTTGTGACCTAACATCATCAAAATATGGAGCTGCCGGCAGTTTACTACCATCCAGAGGGCACACTGTTAGCACGGCATGTGCACACTTGCTCAGAATCTGCAGAAGGGACGCAACTCCCACCAACGCCGTCACAGGTAGCATGCCGTCTCGGGCAGCACTTGCCAAGACAGACTCACTGGCCATTCCACCCCCACTCCATGCACCCCATCGAATTGATGCTGCGGGTAGGCCGTTCTGTCGTCTCTCTTGTGCCAATGCATCCAAGAAACCATTTGCTGCTGCATAGTTGGCCTGTCCTGCACCGCCGAAGCCGCTGGCGACGGATGAGAACAGCACGAAGAAATCCACTGCTGTGGTATGCACGAAGGTGTTTAGGTTCCGGGCCCCCAGCACTTTGGGTCTGTACACCTTATGAAAGTCATCAGTCGTCAAATTGTGGATGGTACGGTCTGCTAGCACCCCAGCTGCATGTATGACTCCTTTGATATTGCGGTGCGTCTGAAACACTGCTTCAACCTGACACACATTGGCAACATCACACTTCATCACAGTGGGTCTTACGTCAAGATCCCAGTCGCTAGGCAGCTCGGATCGTGTTGAAGACATCAGGAGTAGATGTCTGGCTCCCTGCTCAATCAGAGCACGAGTAATCAATCGGCCAATATAGCCCAGGCCACCAGTGACCAAATATGTGGCTTCCTTGCACACCAGCAGTGATTGTGTCACAACCACCTTGCCAATATTACGGGCATCCTTCATGTACTGAAATGCGCTCAATGCATCATGCATGGGGAATGTAGTCATTGGAAGTGATGGAGAACCAAATGCCAGTGCCTCATCAAACAGGCCTTGAAGGTGTGGAGTGGTGTGGTCAAAATCAATGATGTGATACTTCACGTCAGGGCGTACTTCAGTCATCTGCGCTGCCGACCAAATGCCGCGCTTACCAAGTTCACAGAAATGTCCTCCACCTTCAAGGGCCAAAAGTGAAAGTGTAATATATTTCCCCGATAAGCTATTTAAAACAATGCTCACAGGGCCGTATGTCTGCAAATCCTTCTCAAACAAATCTACGTTTCGTGACGATGAAATCCGGTCCACATTTATTGATCGCAGATACTCATGCTTCGCAGGAGACCCTGCTGTGGCTATGACTTCACAGCCAAGCTTTGTGGCATAGTGAATGGCTGTAAGCCCCACGCCTCCAGCTGCTGCATGCACCAGCACACGCTGTCCAGCATGCATCTGAGCACAGTGCATAAGCGAATAGTGCACAGTCAACATCAAGCTAGGCAATGAACATGCTCTTGCAAACGACCAATCGGGCGGCATCTTTCTCATGAGTGATGGATTCACCAGCGTATAGCCACTGAAAGATTCCGTACCAAAACCAAAAACATAATCTCCACCTGCAAATCCAGAAACTCCATCTCCCAAGGTAGTCACCATCCCTGCACAATCACATCCAGGGGCACCTATATCCCCTGGGTACATCCCAATCACATTCAACACATCTCTGAAATTCAACCCAACTGCACAGATCCTGACCTCCATCGTGTTATGTGACGGGGCCGTGTGCTGGGCTTCCAAGACTCTGAGGTTCGAAAGCATTCCCCGTTCAGACATAGAAAGAGCACCTACTAATGGTGGCAGTGTAACATTGTGCAATCTCCTCACACTCCAGGTCCCATTGCACTCCTTCCATTCCTCTGCTTCTCCATCACATGGACTACCACTGGGGTTGTGGTCACACACCACACATGTGACCTTCCACATGGGGTACTCACTCCTCAATGTCCTCACATATGCTGCAAGCTCCTCATCCTTCACGACAACACACAACGGTGCTTGCCTATCCATCCTCTGTAGCACCGCTTCATGCAGTTCGTGTATGTCAGCGGGACGTATCTTCTCCACACTACTGTCCAGAGGAGGTGCCTGTGGGAGCTCTATCCAGCAATCTGTACTTACGCATTGCTTTACCTTTTGCTTGAAGAAACCGCCTTCCATACCAAGCACCTGCACCAAGGCTCTCCCTTCATCATCATAGACACACATGTCCATACTTCCCTCAAGCTGCCCAGATTCTGACTCTTTTCGTTCAATTCGCTCAACATGAACCCAAACACTACTGAGAGGTTTCTGAAATGCCCCAAACACGTGAAAGGAGCCCATTTGTTTCAGAAAAACCCCTGCTTTCCTCTGATCCAGTGTCAGGGGTACCATGTATATTTGTGTGCAAACATCCAGCCATGCACATGTCAGCAAACAGGCAGGATTCTTGCTGCTGCTGCTGCTCTTCAGTTCAACCCGCCCAACAAGACCATTTTCAACCTCCCACACGGTCTGCAAAGATCGAAAATCACCTCCATAGGAATTCCCAATTGTTTCGTAGAAGCTGTCTCCACACTGAATACCCTCACCACTTTGGGTAATCATCTCCTGAATACCAATGGGTGTTGGCATCAATTTATGCAATTGCATCTGCATCGTTGCGTGCAAAGTCCAATGAATTTCACCATCTCTTGTGGACTCAATCGTGACATCCCATCCCTGTGCAGCCGAACCATCTCCATCTAGAGACTTCAAAGATAAGCGCACTTGGGGCAGATTCTGAAGGTCTAAATATAGAATTTGGAGAAGGTTCACATTCGATACCGTATATCCCACATCACCAAACATTTGCTCCACGGCTGCACCAATGATTACTGTGTAAGCAACACCAGGCAGCAGTGAGACGGTTCCTACCCGATGGTCTGCCAAATACTCCACAATACTGGCGTCCCATTGGCATGTCCACACTGTGGTGGCATCGTACTTCTCACTGGTGCCAACGAATGGATGAGATACTGTCTGCCAGGGGAATGCCACGCGCTGCCACTCTACCACTGTACCACATGGTGGTGCAACCCCTTGTGGTGCTGCCCCAAGTACCACGTGCCCATTGGTCCCCCCAAATCCAAATGATGACACTCCTGCATTTGTGTTTGCAAGACCAGTGCTGATGCGGGGGAACTCCATGGCACACTGCTCCGAAGACTCCAACACTCTAGGATTCAACACTCGGCAATGAATGTTGGCCGGCACTCGGCTGTGTTGTATACTGAGCGCAGCCTTCATGAGTCCCAAAATGCCTGCTGCAAACTCCAGGTGCCCCATATTGCTCTTCACAGCTCCCACCACCAATGGAGTTACCCGCCCTTCAAAAACCTGTGCCAAGGCTGCCACTTCCTGTGGGTCTCCAAGGGGTGTCCCTGTACCATGTGCTTCCACATACCCGATGTCACCCGGACTGATACCGGCCCTAGCCATTGCTGTGCGCAGCACACTCTGTTGTGAGGGGCCATTCGGGGCTGTCAGCGTTGCTGTTCGTCCATCCTGGTTGACAGCTGTCCCATGAATTACACTCCACACTGCATCCTTGGCCTGCAATGCACTTGACAAGGGCTTCAATACTGCAGCACCACAACCTTCGGCCAACAAAAATCCATCAGCCTCATCGGAGAACGTTGCACATCGCCCTCGACGTGACAAACCTCCAAATGCACAAGTAGAAATGAACCCTTTCATACTCAGCACAACGTTGATGGCTGTCACCACTGCAAGCTGACAATCATGATTGTACAGCGCCTTGCAAGCAGCATCTGCTGCTACCAACGACGATGAACACGCGGTGTCAATGGTCATGGACGGACCCACCAGTCCAAACACATACGCCAGTCGGTTGGCTGTAACTGCACCTGCCACACCAGTCTCCCCAAACGCACTGGCGATATTGTTCTGATTCATCAGAGCAGTAAATTCCGTAACTGTGGCCCCTGCAAACGTCCCAATGGGCAAACCACCTCTCTCCTCCAATGAGACACCTGACTGAAGCAGTGCGGGGTACACGGTCTCCAGTACAATTCGCTGTTGTGGATCCATCAGCATTGCTTCAGCTGCCGATATGCCGAATCGCTTATGATCGAACATCGTCACACCATCCATGAAAGCCCCATGCTTTGTATAAGACATGCCTTGCGCCCCTTCATCAGGATCATACCATTTGGTCCAATCCATACGAGACAGCGGGATTTCAACTGCCGCGTTCCCTCTGGCCTCCAAAAACCTCCACAACTCCTCAGGGCTGTTGCAGCTCCCCGGAAATCGGCATGCCATACCTAGTACAGCGATGGGCTCCACCGTCACAGCTTCGTTCAGCACCTTGTTGCTCTCAACCAAACTAGGAAAGAGGGTCTGTTCAATGTACTGCATCAATGCATCCATTGTGGGGTAGTCAAATAGGGCTGTGCTGCGGAACGGCACGGTATCTCCGAAAATTTTAGCTAATCCATTGCGCACTTCCACCATCCCAAGGGAGTCTAGTCCCAATTCTCCGAACACTGTGTCTCCATCGATCACCTCTCCGCCTGCAGCAATCACTATTGAGGTGATTTTTGTGTGGAGAGTTTCATACCGTTGATCCACATCAAGGTGAAGGATTCCCTCAATCCAGTCAGAAACGCGGGGTGCTGTGTCGGATTTGTTCTTCATTTGTGACCGAACATCATCAAAGTATGCTGCTTCGGGAAGTTTGGTGCCATCCAGAGGGCACACTGTTACCACAGGATGTGGACACTCGTTGAGGATGCGCAGAAGTGATGTAATTCCTACCAACGGAGTAACTGGTAGAATGCCATGTCGGGCAGCACTTGCCAAACCTGACTGAGTTGACATTCCACCACCACTCCATGATCCCCATCGAATAGACACTGCAGGTAGGCCGTTCCGTTGTCTCTCTTGTGCCAGTGCATCCAAGCAACCATTTGCTGCTGCATAATTGGCTTGACCCATGTCCCCAAAACCAGCACCAACAGATGAGAACAACACAAAAAAGTCCACGTCCTTGTTTTGGGTGCAATTGTGCAGGTTCTGGGCCCCCAGCACTTTGGGTCTGTACACAAAGTGGAAGTCATCAGCTGTCAAATTGGGGATGGTACGGTCTGCCAGCACTCCAGCTGCATGTATGACTCCTTTGATGTTGCGGTGCTTCTCAAACACTGCTTCAACCTGACATGGGTCTGCAACATCACACTTCACTACATCAGGTCTTACGTCAAAATCCCAGTCACTGGGAAGCTCGGACCGTGTTGAGGACAGCAGGAGTATCTGCCCAGCTCCTTGCTGAATCAAGGCACGAGCAACCAACTGTCCAATAAAGCCCAAGCCCCCAGTGATCAGATATGTGGCTTCATTCGACAACAGCCGTGAAACAGCTGGCAATGTGACGTACTGCAGTCTCCTCACACTCCAGGTCCCATTGCACTCCTTCCATTCCTCTGCTTCTCCATTACTCGGACAACTGGGGTCGTGATTAGACATCACGCTTGTGACCTTCCACATTGGGTACTCATTCCTCAATGTCCTCACATATGCCGCAAGCTGCTCGTCCTTCATGACGACACACAACGGGGCTTGTGTGTCTATCCGCTGCAGCACAGCTTCGTGCAACTCGTGTACATCGGCAGGCCGTATTCTCTCAAAAAGACTATCCAAGGAAGGTGCCTGTGGGACTTGTACCCAGCAATCTGTACTTACAGCTTGTTGTATATCAGGCTCAAATGCGACAAGATTGAGCCCCTGCACATGTACCAATAATCTCCCATCATCATCATATACCTTCACTTGCGTGCCACATTTATCTCCTGTATCCAGCGCAACGTGACACCAAACACAAGTGAGAGGCTTCCGGAATGCTCCAGTTGTGGAGTAGGAGCCTGCTTCACTGACATACATGCCACGTTTCCTATCTTCCAGCGTCAACGGTAACATTGCAACATGGGTGCAACCTTCAAGCCACGCAGAGGTCAGCAGAAATGCAGGGGTTCTGCTGCTGCCGTCGCTTGTCAATTCTACCCGTCCTATGAGACCATTCTCAATCTCCCACACGGTCTGCAAAGATCGAAAATCACCTCCATAGGCATTTCCCAATGTCTCATAGAAGGTCTCCCCACATTCAATACCCTTACCGCTTTGTGCAATTATCTCCTCAATATTGATGAATGTTGGCATCCATTCATGTAATTGCACACGCATGGTGGCATGCAAAGTCCAATCATGCTCGCCATCCCTTGTGGACTCAATCGTGACATCCCATCCCTGTGCAGCCGAACCATCTCCATCTACAGACTTCAAAGATAAGCGCACTTGGGGCAGATTGCCATTATCTAGGTATAGAACCTTGATGAACTTCACATCAGATACCGTATATCCCACATCACCAAACATTTGCTCCACGGCTGGTCCAACCATCTCAATGTAGCATGCTGCAGGCAACAGTGAGACGGTTCCTACCCGATGGTCTGCCAAATACTCCACAATACTGGCGTCCCATTGGCATGTCCACACTGTGGTGGCATCGTACTTCTCACTGGTGCCAACGAATGGATGAGATACTGTCTGCCAGGGGAATGCCACGCGCTGCCACTCTACCACTGTACTGCATGGAGGTGCAACTCCTTGTGGTGCTGCCCCAAGTACCACGTGCCCATTGGTCCCCCCATATCCAAATGATGACACTCCTGCATTTGTGCTTGCAAGACCAGTGCTGGTTTGCGGGAACTCCATGGCACACTGCTCCGAAGACTCCAACACTCTAGGATTCAACACTCGGCAATGAATATTCGCTGGCACTCGGCTGTGCTGTATACTGAGCGCAGCCTTCATGAGTCCCAAAATTCCTGCTGCAAACTCCAGGTGCCCCATATTGCTCTTCACAGCTCCCACCACCAATGGAGTTGCCCGCCCTTCAAAAACCTGTGCCAAGGCTGCCACTTCCTGCGGGTCCCCAAGGGGCGTCCCTGTACCATGTGCTTCCACATACCCGATGTCACCCGGACTGATACCGGCCCTAGCCATTGCTGTGCGCAGCACACTCTGTTGTGAGGGGCCATTTGGGGCTGTCAGCGTTGCTGTTCGTCCATCCTGGTTGACAGCTGTCCCATGAATTACACTCCACACTGCATCCTTGGCCTGCAATGCACTTGACAAGGGCTTCAATACTGCAGCACCACAACCTTCGGCCATCAAGTACCCATCGGCCTCATCGGAGAACGTTGCACATCGCCCCCGACGAGACAGCATTCCTGCGGCACAAACACTTTCGAACAAATGCATGCTGAAGGCAATGTTGATGGCTGTCACCACTGCAAGCTGACAATCATGATTGTACAGCGCCTTGCAAGCAGCATCTGCTGCTACCAATGATGATGAACACGCGGTGTCAATGGTCATGGACGGACCCACCAGTCCAAACACATACGCCAGTCGGTTGGCTGTAACTGCACCTGACTGACCAGTTGATGCATACGGACTGCCAATACTGGTCTCCTGAATTAATTGTGGAAATTCAGAGACTGTGGCCCCTGCAAACGTCCCAATGGGCAAACCACCTCTCTCCTCCAATGAGACACCTGACTGAAGCAGTGCGGGGTACACGGTCTCCAGTACAATTCGCTGTTGTGGATCCATCAGCATTGCTTCAGCTGCCGATATGCCGAATCGCTTATGATCGAACATCGTCACACCATCCATGAAAGCCCCATGCTTTGTATAAGACATGCCTTGCGCCCCTTCATCAGGATCATACCATTTGGTCCAATCCATACGAGACAGCGGGATTTCCACTGCCGCGTTCCCTCTGGCCTCCAAAAACCTCCACAACTCCTCAGGGCTGTTGCAGCTCCCCGGAAATCGGCATGCCATACCTAGTACAGCGATGGGCTCCACCGTCACAGCTTCGTTCAGCACCTTGTTGCTCTCAACCAAACTAGGAAAGAGGGTCTGTTCAATGTACTGCATCAATGCATCCATTGTGGGGTAGTCAAATAGGGCTGTGCTGCGGAACGGCACGGTATCTCCAAAAATTTTAACTAATCCATTGCGCACTTCCACCATCCCAAGGGAGTCCAGGCCTGCATCTCCCCACACTGTGTCTCCAGAGATCACCTCTCCGCCTGCAGCAATCACTATTGAGGTGATTTGTGTGTGTAGAGCCTGATACCATTGATCCACATCAAGTTGACAAATTCCCTCAATCCAGTCGGATGTTGCGGCTGCTGTATCAAATTTGTTCTTCAGATGTAACCTGTCCGGATGAGCAGCTCCTGGTGCCAGGAATTCCGTAGCATACGAAGAGCGCAGCTGTCCGATGGCATATTTCATGCCCTGTACCTGTACCAATAATCTCCCATCATCATCATATACCTTCACTTGCGCGCCACATTTATCTCCTGTATCCAGCGCAACGTGACACCAAACACAAGTGAGAGGCTTCCGGAATGCTCCAGTTGTGGAGTAGGAGCCTGCTTCACTGACATACATGCCACGTTTCCTATCTTCCAGCGTCAACGGTAACATTGCAACATGGGTGCAACCTTCAAGCCACGCAGAGGTCAGCAGAAATGCAGGGGTTCTGCTGCTGCCGTCGCTTGTCAATTCTACCCGTCCTATGAGACCATTCTCAATCTCCCACACGGTCTGCAAAGATCGAAAATCACCTCCATAGGCATTTCCCAATGTCTCATAGAAGGTCTCCCCACATTCAATACCCTTACCGCTTTGTGCAATTATCTCCTCAATATTGATGAATGTTGGCATCCATTCATGTAATTGCACACGCATGGTGGCATGCAAAGTCCAATCATGCTCACCATCCCTTGTGGACTCAATCGTGACATCCCATCCCTGTGCAGCCGAACCATCTCCATCTACAGACTTCAAAGATAAGCGCACTTGGGGCAGATTGCCATTATCTAGGTATAGAACCTTGATGAACTTCACATCAGATACCGTATATCCCACATCACCAAACATTTGCTCCACGGCTGGTCCAACCATCTCAATGTAGCATGCTGCAGGCAACAGTGAGACGGTTCCTACCCGATGGTCTGCCAAATACTCCACAATACTGGCGTCCCATTGGCATGTCCACACTGTGGTGGCATCGTACTTCTCACTGGTGCCAACGAATGGATGAGATACTGTCTGCCAGGGGAATGCCACGCGCTGCCACTCTACCACTGTACTGCATGGAGGTGCAACTCCTTGTGGTGCTGCCCCAAGTACCACGTGCCCATTGGTCCCCCCATATCCAAATGATGACACTCCTGCATTTGTGCTTGCAAGACCAGTGCTGGTTTGCGGGAACTCCATGGCACACTGCTCCGAAGACTCCAACACTCTAGGATTCAACACTCGGCAATGAATATTCGCTGGCACTCGGCTGTGCTGTATACTGAGCGCAGCCTTCATGAGTCCCAAAATTCCTGCTGCAAACTCCAGGTGCCCCATATTGCTCTTCACAGCTCCCACCACCAATGGAGTTGCCCGCCCTTCAAAAACCTGTGCCAAGGCTGCCACCTCCTGCGGGTCCCCAAGGGGCGTCCCTGTACCATGTGCTTCCACATACCCGATGTCACCCGGACTGATACCGGCCCTAGCCATTGCTGTGCGCAGCACACTCTGTTGTGAGGGGCCATTTGGGGCTGTCAGCGTTGCTGTTCGTCCATCCTGGTTGACAGCTGTCCCATGGATTACACTCCACACTGCATCCTTGGCCTGCAATGCACTTGACAAGGGCTTCAATACTGCGGCACCACAACCTTCACTTTTCAAGTATCCATCAGCCTCATCGGAGAACGTTGCACATCGCCCCCGACGAGATAACATTCCAGAGGCACAAAAATTGGCAAAATTCGCCATTGATAACATTACATTTGCACTGACGACTACTGCAACCTGACAATCATGATTGTACAGCGCCTTGCAAGCAGCATCTGCTGCTACCAATGATGATGAACACGCGGTGTCAATGGTCATGGACGGACCCACCAGTCCAAACACATACGCCAGTCGGTTGGATTGAATAGAGGCTGCACTCCCAGTTGATGCATACGGACTGCCAATACTGGTCTCCTGAATTAATTGTGGAAATTCAGAGACTGTGGCCCCTGCAAACGTCCCAATGGGCAAACCACCTCTCTCCTCCAATGAGACACCTGACTGAAGCAGTGCGGGGTACACGGTCTCCAGTACAATTCGCTGTTGTGGATCCATCAGCATTGCTTCAGCTGCCGATATGCCGAATCGCTTATGATCGAACATCGTCACACCATCCATGAAAGCCCCATGCTTTGTATAAGACATGCCTTGCGCCCCTTCATCAGGATCATACCATTTGGTCCAATCCATACGAGACAGCGGGATTTCCACTGCCGCGTTCCCTCTGGCCTCCAAAAACCTCCACAACTCCTCAGGGCTGTTGCAGCTCCCCGGAAATCGGCATGCCATACCTAGTACAGCGATGGGCTCCACCGTCACAGCTTCGTTCAGCACCTTGTTGCTCTCAACCAAACTAGGAAAGAGGGTCTGTTCAATGTACTGCATCAATGCATCCATTGTGGGGTAGTCAAACAGGGCTGTGCTGCTGAATGTAACTGCCTCCCCAAATTCCTTGACCAGTTGGTTGCGCACTTCCACCATCCCGAGGGAGTCCAGTCCGGCATCTCCCCATGCTGTGTCTCCATCGATCACCTCCCCTCCTGCAGCCAACACTGCTGACAGAATTTGGGACCGCACAGCTGTAAGCCGCTCCACACGTTGCTCCTGCACCGCTCCTGTATGCTCCTCCGGCTCATTCTGATATCCTTCTCCGCCTCCGACATCGACATCCTGGACCCTCTCCAAGATTTCTGACCTTGCCTTGGGGTCGGGTAGGGCCTTGGTGTCCACCTTCCCACTGATCGTGCGGGGAAAGGATTCCAGTGCCATGATGACAGAAGGGACCATATACTTGGGCAAGGTCTTGGATAAATGAGCCATGCATGCATCAACACAGACATCATTGGGAACAAGGTACACTGCAAGCTGCTTTTTCTTGGTCACCACTGCCACAGCATCTTGAACCCCCTTAACTTCAAGCAACCGACAAACAATCTCTCCCAATTCAATGCGGTACCCTCTCACTTTGACCTGAGTGTCCATTCGCCCAAAAAACTCAAGTGTCCCGTCGGGTAACCACCGGCAGAGGTCTCCAGTATGGTACATCGTGCAGTACTGCTGCCTGGGGTCCTGTGTTTCCTTGCTGTCGAGGAAATAGTTGGGCGTAAACTTCTTGCTAGTCTCTTCTGGTCGATTGTAATACCCAAGAGAGAGTTGGGGTCCTGAAACAACCAACTCACCAGCCACACCAACGGGCAGCAACGACCCACGGTCCTTGTCCACAACGTAGCCTCGCAGCTTGTCAAGCGGCCGGCCTACAGAACGAGGGTACCGCATCTCAGGGCGACATCGGATACAAGTTGTTCCAATATTTGCCTCCACCGGACCATACACGTTCACCAGCCGCAGGGCGTGTGCAGTGCTGTTGATCAATGCTTCAGAGACGGCCTCCCCCGTCAGTACCACAAGCTTCACACCAGCGCCGGTCAGGGCATCCAGATTAGCCACCTGGGTTTGCATCAGACTTGGGGTAGTGGATAACCACGAGCAGCCATACTTGGACACTGTGGCAGGAAAATTCCCGAGGAATTCCTGTGCGGAGGTGATTGCCAAGGAAGCACGCGATGCGAAGGAAATCCAGATGGTGGTCACGGACACATCAAATGTGAAGGAAGCGGTCAGCAGGGCCCTGTCCTCAGCTTCAACAGCATGATACCTGATAAGAATTTCCAATGCATCAATCACACTTCCATGATTGAAATATACTCCTTTTGGTTTGCCCGTAGACCCGGATGTGTACAGCATGAAGCACAGATTACCAGGGCTCACCTCTGGCCACGGCTCTTTTCCAGTCATCCCCCCACTCTCTTGGACCTTCCTGCCATCCTCCAACACTATCAGCTGTCGAATGCTCACACTTGCAGCAAAACCAATCCCCTGTTGGCAAATACAAGCAGCCATCCCTGAGTCGTACACCACGTCCTTGACACGCTGTTCAGGAAACTCTGGGTCGATTGGGACATACGCTGCACCAACGCGGATAATGCCGATCATACCAACGATCAGTGCAGCACACCGCTCAACACACAGTCCAACAAAATTGTTGGGCTGTACTCCAAAATCCAGCAACAGGTCCTTTGCCAGCAGAAGAGCACGTTGGGACAGTTCGTGGTAGCTGAGACTCTCTCTGGGGGTTATGACCGCGACAGCATCAGGCGTGGCCTGCACCGCTCGGTCAAAAACATCTACAAGCGTCCCCACGTTGAGACTTGTGAAGCCCCCCACATTCCTGGACAGAGCAGCAATCTCAATGTGCTCCCGCTCAGGAATCCATTGCAGCTCTCGCACGTCACAGTCATCTTCTTTTGACGCAATGCTCTGCACCATGGCAACATACCGCCGCGCCAGGCGTGTGGCCGTGTCTCTGTCAAAAAAATCGGTCATGAAACCCACACTGCCTTCAAGGCCTCCAGATGCAGAGGTGTTCAAGTCCATGCAAAGTTCGAACTCAGCATGTGGATTGGAAACCAAATATTCATCAAACTTCAGGTTGTCAAACCACACTGACCTGTCTTGGGCTTCATGTAGCTGGAAGGTGGCTTGCACAAAGGACCCGCCCTGCTCGGACTCTCCCAGTCCCAAAGCATTGGCGATCTGGCTGATTGGCAGGTCTGAATGGTCCAAAGCCTCATGCACAGCATCTCGTACATTTGCCAGCAATGAGGCGATGCACCCCTTTGCGCAAATCAGCACTGGCAACCAATGGACCAGGCATCCCTGCATCTCCTTGAACTGGGGTTGTGAAGACCTGTCGGACTTGGCGATGCCGACAAGTATCCGGTCCTTATTTTCGAGACTCATTTGACAAAGAAGCAGTCCGTACACCCCGAGAAGGCCATGGAATAGGGTGCAGTTGTTCCTAGAGCACATTCGCTGCACTGCAGCAGTAGAGGACAAATTGATGGTGAAAGATACTCTGTCCGCATGCCTGCTCAAAGCTTCTGGTCGGGAATAATCCAGTGGCAATGACAGCACAGGTCGGTCGACGAAGATTTTCTTCCAATAATTGTTCAAAACTTCTAGTGTCCCTGGCTTTCTGAACATGTATTGCTGCCATGCAACATAGTCGGCATACTGGACCGTGGAATCTGAAAAACTGGTCTCGGGGTCAGCTCCGTTGGTCATTTCCTTGTAGCAAAGACAGAGCTCTGCAACCAGCCTCCTCACCGAGATGTTGTCCCCGATGGAGCAATGCATCACCACGCAAAGGACTACACGTGTTGAACCAGAAACCTTGCACACGCACCCTCTCACCAAAGGGGGTCGGCCCATATCAAAAGGGGCCACTACGAAATTGTCCAGCAGCAGATGTAAATCATCCACACTTGCAACGGAACAGACATCAATAGGAGGGATGAAATCAGTTGCTGGAAGGACGACTTGGCCCACGCGGGCCGGCGTGTCACGAAATGGCTGGATGGTGGCAATGGAAGTTCGTAAGATGTCGTGTCGGTCCAAAACATGTTGGAAACATTTTTCAAACCTCTCAATATCCAAATCGTGACCAGTGAGACAGATATGGTGATTGTACGCTGGATTGCTGGGGTCTGACACCTTCATAAAAAGTTGCTCTTGCTGAAACGATGCAAGTGTGATCTTGGATAGATAAAATGTCGGCTGAGACATCCAGCTAGCCATTAGTAACTGGGATCTGAAATAGTAGAATGGGTTTGCAAGGTCTTGATACATAAAAGTGCAACACAGCAGGACAATGAGTCTCTTTTCTCCACAAACACCACCCGCCTATGGCCTCATACACCGAGTTGTGTGTCTCCTATTGTTGATGATGATGATGAGGAGCACGGTGATGCAGACAGTGCTTCATCCTCCTCATGCACTTCAAAGAGTGAGCCATGGACCAAAAATTGTTGCACACAACG
The DNA here is from genome assembly GCA_964036045.1 of Eutreptiella sp. 'Long Island Sound 2002'. Classification (NCBI taxonomy): domain Eukaryota; phylum Euglenozoa; class Euglenophyceae; order Eutreptiales; family Eutreptiaceae; genus Eutreptiella; species Eutreptiella sp. 'Long Island Sound 2002'. The sequence continues at coordinate 120,809,548 of OZ038383.1, read as the reverse complement.
AGCCAAACCACACAAGATACGCTGTGTCACACATGAATTTGAGGAACTTGAACAGGAGTTACTCAGGGGTTACTCATGAGGTTACTCAGCGGTTACTCAGCGGTTACTCAGGGGTGGCTATCGTGTTCTAGAGGGGCACCAAGTCGCACCAAACAAGAAACTGATCACACGGCCATTAGCTGCAGTGTAGCACCGGAACAAGGATGGGTGGGTTGAAACACAAAGAGTGTTCAGTCAACATACCCCGGACTCATTCCCATGTACACAAGGCGACCTTCCCTTTTGTTTTTTATTCATTCTCTAGGGCCACATTATGTCAATCGTACACCAAACCCAGCTCGAAACAATGCACGTTCACAGCGCATGGAATATGCATAAAAAATTCAAGCCCCCCCCCCCATGTACCCACTGCATAGCAGACTTCAGAGCAAAGAATCTGTCCAGTCTCAAGCGGTCGAACAATCTCCTGAGTTGGGGTCGCCACCAGCCCCCCATCTTAATGCTGCACTCTGTTGCGTGGGACGGAGCAACAGGTGGCCGCATCCAAGCCATTGTGCGCCACTCCACCAGCCGTAACAAGGGACACATTATGCGTTGTTTTCAGCATTTTGATCCGCTGTTGGGTATCCTGGGTGAAATCCACGGGCATGAGTCTGGCACAGATGCCTGCAAGAGCACCAGACGACAGCCATGATCTGTTTCTCCCGCTACAGAGATGATGTTTATCTAGTAGGGAGCGGTCATATGTCACAGATGCAAAGACACGGTCTACAGGAGACCACCAACCAGAAAATCCAGAGGCCTCAATTTGTTGACTTGTCACAGTATGCACGTTTTTAGCTAGCGACATGACTTCTGAAGGGCTTAGTAAACGAGACGGATCAGCATCTGACACCTGTGGCATTCCTGATATGATCACATCCGCACATGGCATTTTGTTGGGGGACTGTGACTGGAAAACATGCATGTCGGCCTGCACTGCTGTCTAGAGGGCAGGGGCACTAGGCCCGAAGAGAGAGAGAGAGATTCACGCCAAGCCGCCCAGATCTCGGCAATTTGTGCGGAGATAAAGCCGCCTATCGGAACACCCTTGTCCCCCTGTGAGAGGATGAGGGGTCCGATGGCGAGCAGTACATTGCTGCAGAGGTCATACTCTGCAAATCTCAAAACTTCATCTTCAGTCAGCAAATGGAATTGTCGGGCTGAGGCCTTGCCCATCCTGTCTAAGTCTTCCCCCCCCCCCTTGGCAATCGAAAAATGAACCTTCTTGAACTTTTTTGAAAACGCACTTGCCGCGATCATCGCGGTAACTCCCCTCTTACCTTGTCAGAATGCTGGTAATCACATTGGTTACCGCAGTGGTTACCGCGATCATCGTGGTTACAACCCTCTTTTCTACTTGTGGAGGACACGTTGGTTACCACAATGGTGGTAACCAACGTGGTAATTAGTAGCACTAATAAAGCAAAACAAGCACAAAACACAATGATACATGTTGAATCGCAAGAAAATTCTTGATTACCCAACTCCGGCACGCCGAAAAACCCCTATACCAATGAAAATCTAAAAAGTGGAATTTTTTCGAAAAATGGGTGTGGTTACCCCGTAGATAAAGGAATATGTACACATCTAAATAATTGTAAAGTGAATGAGGGGTTCTGGTGTGGCGGTTCAGGGTGGAGAGGGAGACACCAGAAGGCGTAGGAAAATCCCGTTGCAAAGCGGTCCCCATTGCGTGGGCCTCCGTTTTATCTAGATTAAGGTCTAACCCCCATGGACGACCTACGGTGTCGAAAAAAATTAGGATTGCCTGAATGTGGTGGGGGCAGGTTGACCGGAAGAGGAGATCATCTATGAATGCATGGGAGGAGTGGACTGCGGGGGAGGGGGCCATAAGCAACGGATACAGAGCTTGCATATACCCCCATGTCACACCCATATGGGGGAGGGGGCCATGAAGCAACGGATACTCAGCTCACGATCATCCCCGTATCACAGACAAGTGATCATAGCAAAATCAGTTCATTCGCGTCTCAGCGCCTCATGTTGGTGTTCATTACTCCAATTCTGACCGGCATTGGTGTGCTGCACTGCAGCACACCGCTCTGTGACTCTTGGTACTTGTGGATCGCGCCCAAGTGAAGCGTGGGAAAGAACACTTGGGCCAGATCAGGATGCAAAAAATGACTCAAACAGGCTTTCCGATGTCGTCTCAGTCACTATGTTGTCACCGTGTGTTACCAATCTCCCTCCTCGCCCTCTTTCGCGTCATACATATATATATATTGTTGTGTATGATGTGCGTCGTATATATATATGGGTAATACGCGCATTTCCCCCCCCCCACCCTGGACCCTAGTGTGCGACTTGGGGCAGGACTAGGGACCCCTCCCCCCTATTTTGAGGTCGAGAAACACAAAAAAATGGGTTTCGGGCTCGGAAGGGACAGTGGAAGGGCTGTAGACATGGTTTTTGGGCTAAAAATAGGGTATAACATCACTGATGACATCATCCTACCCAAACTGCTAAAATTAGCCACTTTACCCCTAAAAATAGCCCCAATAGCACCAAATACCCCCAATAATAGTTTGAGGGACATGAAAATGGACAAGGGTATGCTGCATTACCATGTCATTGGGTGTATATAGGGGTGGTGTGGGTTATTTTTAGGATTTAGTGGTTATTTTTGGTACTCTGGTTGGGATCCTACCAGCAGTGATGTCATACCCTAATTTTAGCCATTTTAGACCTTTATAGGGGCAAATACCCACTAATCACCATCCAATTCACTTCTAAAACATGTCTTTTTGTGTTCCCCAACCTCAAAATAGGGGGGGATGTCCTTACTTCCCATTGAAGACGCACCTAGTAGTGGCGTGAGGGGGGGGGGGAGGGGGGGGGGGGGAAATGCGCGTATTACCCCCATATATATATGGCATAAGGCGTCAAGCCCCCCCCCCCCCAGGGACCCATGGGCCGGGGTTGGGTGGGGACCCAGGGACCCCCCCCCCTATTTTTGGGTCGAGAAACTCAAAAAAAGAGGAATTAGCTTGATCCGAGACAGTGGGAGGGCACAATTTCAGGATTTAGGTCCAGATTTGGGGGCCAACCTGGCAGTCATAAGCGGCGCTTTGCCTTGGGTGCTGGGGCTGCTGAAAGTGCCCTTTTGGGGGCCACTTTGGTGTCCGATGTTGTGGCCGTGATCTTGTGGCAGTGCTGCCCACAAAAATAATCAGACACACAAAGGTGGCAACGGCAGGGGTATTCTGCACCACAGGGCATGAGCTGCAGAACACAGAAGCAGGCAGAAACCAGCCCCAAAACCAGCCCCAAATCTGGACCTAAATCCTGAAATTGTGCCCTCCCACTGTCTCGGATCACGCTAATTCCTCTTTTTTTGAGTTTCTCGACCCAAAAATAGGGGGGGGGGGGGGTCCTGGGTCCCCACCCAACCCCGGCCCATGGGTCCCTAGGGGGGGGGGGGGGGGGGCTTGACGCCTTATGCCATATATATATCTCTCGGGGACATTCAGAACGTGCCAACGCGGAGCAAATTCGCAATTTTTCAGGGTTTTCTCACGTTTTGGTCCAATGCACGAAAATTTCGTTCCGTAGGGGGGGGTATGTGTATGCTTTTTGAAATCTGTGAGAAAAGGCCGTTTCAGAAATGTATGGATTGGGGGGGGGGGTAGGTGGTCACAGTTTTGCACAAAGAGCTGTAAACGGAAGGACACACAGGGCACAGGCAATGCTCTGAGGATCACTCATTATTGTGAATCCGATTCGTTGTCATCGTTGCGCCTTTGCACAAGGGCTGGGACCTTCTGGCGACCTGCATGTTTCACATTTTGCTCCAAATCGACGTCGATGCAGGTTGCCAGAAATTCATGTTGTGAAGCCTTGGTGGGGTGCGTCTTTTTATCCCAAAATTGCGCTGCAAAAGCAGCGGCCTCAGAAGCGGATAGAATCTGGTGTTCCTCGTGGTCACATGCAGGGTGCTGCGAACCACCTGTACGATGCTTTTTTGCAGTGCTAGGGGTCCTCATGCAACTAACCTGCACCCAGGTAGCAGCCCCAGAGCGTGCTCTTTTGCGAGTCAAAGGTTGTTGCGGTGCATCCGGGGATGCAACAGCACGTGGCGTGAATTTGTATCCCACGGGGGCTGGCGCCACCCAATGTGTGACCCCGAGGGGTGTTCGACAGTTTGGGGGGCTGTAGGGGGGGGGGACCCCCACCCCCCTCCGAAGGGGGGGGGGGACCCCACCCCCCCCCCTTCGTTGACCCAAACCCAGCACCTTTTCCGGCAGGCCCCGTCCAAGCGCGCAAATACACAAAGCTAACAAGATGCACTGTGAATGGTGATTGTTTTGCTGCACTGCAGCACTTTCATAGCAGTACTGAATGTTGCCTTGAGTTCGCCCAAAGGCCTTTCCTTCCCCTTGTCACAAACCACAGACATATATGTAGAGAAGCGAAGGGAGTCTCAGACATATATATATATATATATATATCCTCTAATCTACACCCCTCTCCCATGCCGACGTTGCTATTCGTCTTAGATGCCTCACAAGGAAAGTAGGGGTGTTACTCATGTGTGTGTTGTGGATAAGTGGAGAGGCGGACCCAAATCTGCTACCTTTGTCGGGCACCTCCGAACGGTTGGCTATGCGGCCCAGGTGTGATCCGACGGTTCGCACCGCCCCTCACCCCAATGCGGGGGAGGGTAGCATCGGCTTGGGTATTCGCAGCCGCACTGCGAACCTCAGGGGGGTGGGCTCCTGAGGCGGGCAAGGGGTTAGGTTTACAACAGACACACATATATAGGGGGGGGGGTTGAAAGGCTAGTGCGGACGTGTGGCCATAGAAACTCGGGTCGGTGGCTTTGGACCACACCGCCATGAAGGTACATCACACCTCCCCGCTTACACCCCATTTGCACAACCCTTCTTCCCCCTCAAACAAAAGATGATTTGGTTCCTTGGGACACTTTCTAAGCAGTTGCCAATAAAAATGGTTGCAGGCAAATGGGCCAGTGCGGATGTGTGGCCATAGCAACTCGGGGCGGTGGCTTCGACCACACCGCCATGAAGGTACATCACCCTTCCCTGCTTACACAGCATTTGCACAACCCTTCTTCTCCCTCAAACAAAAGATGATTTGGTTCCTTGGGACACTTTCTAAGCAGTTGCCAATAAAAATGGTTGTAGGCAAATGGGCTAGTGCGGACGTGTGGCCATAGCAACTCGGGGCGGTGGCTTTGGACCACACCGCCATGAAGGTACATCGCCCCTTCTCTCTCACACCCCATTTGCACAACCCTTCTTCCCCCCCAAACAAAAGATGACTTGGTTCCTTGGGACACTACCTAAGCAGTTGCCAAAAAAATGGCTGCAGGCAAATGGGGGGGCTCAGCATGGTACTCTTAGGAAACAAAAGTAGTGTATGGCACGCGGTTTAGAAGGTGGGGTAAGCTGATGAGGCGGGCAAGGGGTTAGTATAGACACACATAACGAGGTGGGGGGTTTCAAGGCAAGTGCGGACGTATGGTGGCTTTGGACCACATGGACACGAAGGTAGATCACTATTCCCCCTTTCTCCATGCTTTCACAGCCCTTCTCCCCTTGCAAAGAAGAGAGCTACCATCGGAGCGGAAGAGACGGGATGGGCTGAGGTAGGGGGGGTTAGCACGTTACTGTTAGACAACGCAAGTAGTGTGTGGTTTGAGGATGAGGGTTTTTTTGCTTGGTTGTGTTATGGGGTCGGGAGCGATTTGGAAATAGAATGTATTGGATATTCGGGAAACTTGTGGGTCTCGGCCCCTACACCCATGCCCTCAAGGACAAGCTGTATCGACCACAACATGGAAGCTCATGTGGCATGCTTCCATCAAATCCATACAGTGTGTTGTGGAGTAGTTCATACTCCTTCCCGTCCCACTGCATTACGCATGGTGGCCCAAAATGAAAGATGTACGTAGCACTCCGTTTGAAACGGCAGTCATCTACGTGGCGTCCTGCTGCTGCATTGTAGTTGTTGAAAACATTCCGCCAAATTGCATTGCCATCATGGAGATGGAGGGCAGTGAACATATCGGCTATGCCTGCGTGGAGCGGCAGTGTGTCCCCCCCTCCCTTGAAAATTTTTTGCGATGCGTTCATTTGCCACTTTGTTAGCGGTGTTAGCGGTTGCCATTTTCCATGGGCCAAAATGCATCACCACGGGCTCAAAATGGGCTAAAAACACTTGTTTGAGCATCCCAAATGGTCCACGATCTTTTTTGGAAAAACGCGTTTTTGACCCATTTTTGACGCATTTTTGGTCTTGAAACGGCCCATTTTCAAGGCATTTTGGGATTTTCCGTGGCCCAAAACGCGCCACCACGGGCTCAAAACGGGCCAAAAACACGTGTTTGAGCATCCCAAGTGGTCCGGGAACAACTTTGGATTTTTGATTTTTTTCGCCCCGGGGACCCTGGTGGACCCACCGTTGGCCCCCGCCGTGCGCGGGCCGGGCTGCCCTCCGACTGCACCAAGTGACCACTAGTACAGGGGTCTACGTGTCTCGTTGGGCCATTCCGAGGGGTGGAAACCACAAAAAGTGGGGGGTTGCGGGTGGACTAGGTGCCCTCGGAATCGGATTTTGAGCCACGTAGCCCAAGATACGGCCCGTGCTTGGTTTCGGGGGGTTGGTGCATATTGCGCCGTTTTTGGGGCTTTTTGGCACCTTTTTGGGCCGTTTCTCGGACATATCGTGGAGTTGAAGGGCACTAGAGGGCTCTTTGACACAGTGAAGTCAAGCCGCACCTGGAGTGTGGCCAGCGTTTTCCTTCGTTTGGCCGTTTTGACTAGGTTTGGGGGCCGTTTTGGGCCAAAAAAGGCTGTTTTGGGGCACAAAACAGCGCAGATTTGGGAGGGCACCTCCCGACTTGGCGCCACCGCCCCGGGCCGCCACTGGTGAGTTTTTGGCTCAAAACTTGGATTTGGCAAGGGCACCACCTAGGCTCCAAGATGGCTACATGGGCAAATGATCCGAAGCGTTGGGACGGAGCAATGGCCAAAACGGCAAGGAGACGTGTTGTTGCTTGTTGCTTGTTGTTGTTGCTTGTTGTTAGCTAAATTTAAGGGGAGAGGGGTGTAGTAATATATAGAAGTGAAGGGAGGAGAGGGGCCTCAAGCAGCATTGTGCTTTTCAGCCATTTTTGAATTCTCCACAAAAATCTGAGTATTTTGAGTATAGACACATAGGGTGAAACAAAAAAATTCCCCCCCGCCGTATGCCTAAAACAAAATCTGCGGCGCCTCCGGCGCCGACAAAGCACACTGTTCCGTGCGACAATTTTGGGGTCCGTAGAGGGGGGGGGGTTGCCCCCCCCCCCCCCCCTTTGGGGTCGGGTCCCGGCCAGGGCCAGCCCCCGTGTTGTATCCGGACATGGTGGCTGTCTGTTGACAAAAACAGCCAGCAAGCAACACAGGCACTGTCCAAAAAAGACAAAAATCTCAAACATACTGTCAGTACAACATGCAGACTCAGGGTGTTCCAAATAGCCCTTTTCAATATATATACCCCACATACCCCCCCCTTCGGGACACTCAGCGGGCACAAACGAGGCAACAATCACGGCGATCCCTGAAAACGCTCCGTGTTGGCATATTCCTGACCGTCCCCGAGAGAGAGATTACTACACCCCTCTCCCCTTAAATCTAGCTAACAAGCAAGCAACAACAAGCAAGCAACAAGCAACAACAAGCAAGCAACAAGCAACAAGCACTTCTCCTCACCGTTTTGGCCATTGCTCCGCCTCATCGCTCCGGGCTCTACTCTACTCTACTCTAGCCATCTTGGAGCCCAGGTGGTGGCCTTGCCAAATCCAAGTTTTGAGCCAAAAACTCACCGGTGGCGGCCCGGGGCGGTGGCGCCAAGTCGGGAGGTGCCCTCCCAAATCTGCGCAGTTTTGGGCCAAAAACAGCCATTTTTCGCCCAAAACAGCCCCAAAACCCGGGCGAAACGCCCAAACGAAGGGATACGGTGAGTACACTGCACGTGCGGCTTGAATTCACCGTGTCAAAGAGCCCTCTAGTGCCCTTCAACTCCACGATATGTCCGAGAAACGGCCCAAAAAGGCGCCAAAAAGCCCCAAAATCCGCGCCATGTGCACCAACAGCCCGAAACCAAGAACAGGTCGTATCTTGGGCTACGTGGCTCAAAATCCGATTCCGAGGGCACCTAGTCCACCCGCAACCCCCCACTTTTTGTGGTTTCCAAGCCTCAGAATTGCCCAGCGAGCCACCTACACCCCCGTATCAGTGGTCACTTGGTTGAGCCGGAGGGCAGCCCTGCCCGCGCACGGCGGGGGCCAACGGTGGGTCCACCAGGGTCCCCGGGGGGAAAAAAATGATTTTTTCCAAAGTTGTTCCTAGACCACTTGGGATGCCCAAACAAGTGTTTTTAGCCCGTTTCGAGCTTGTGGTGACGCGTTTTGGGCCACGGAAAATCCCAAAATGCCTTGAAAATGGGCCGTTTTGGGACCAAAAGTGGGTCAAAAATGGGTCAAAAACGGGTTTTTCCAAAGGTGATCCCGGACCATTTGGGATGCTCAAACAAGTGTTTTTAGCCCATTTTGAGCCCGTGGTGATGTGTTTTGGCCCATGGTTAATCCCAGAATGCCTTGAAAGTGGGCGGTTTTGGGACCAAAAGTGGGTCAAAAATGGGTCAAAAACGCGTTTTTCCAAAAGTGATCTTGGACCATTGGGGATCCTCGGATAAGTTTTTTTAGCCCATTTTGAGCCCATTTGGACGGGTTTTGGCCCATGGAAATCCCAATCTTCCTTGAAAGGGGGCCGTTTTGGCAGCAAAAATGGGTGAAAAATCGGTCAAAAACGCATTTTTCCAAAAGTGATCTTGGACCATTGGGGGTGCACAAACAGGTGTTTTGAGCCCATTTTGAGCTTGTTTTGATCGAGTTTAGTCCCTTCCGCTGCATGTATGCACCAAGTTGTACCCTTCGCACGTACCTTAGAGTGGAGCCACGTAGAGTATGGGAGAGGGGTGTAGATTAGAGGATATATATATATATATGGGCGTTTTTACGGGGGGGGGGGGGTCATTCCGACGCAAAGTCGGGGATTTTTCAGTTTTCGCCGTTTTTCTCCAAAATGTCGTTCCGTAGGGGGGGGTATGTTATACCTTTTCGAAATCTCCAAGAAATGGCCGTTTCGGAAAGGTATGGGTTGGGGGGGGGTAGGAGGCCACATTTTTGAGATCCGGGGCCGAACTTTTGGGCATTTTGGGGTTTTTGGGGTCTGCACTGTCTGTACCTGCCGCCTGTGTCCTGCACCGTGTGCTATTTTGCTTTCCCGTCCACTGTTTGTTGCACAGGTGCACTTTTCTTGTTGTTTTTTGTCCGCCACAATGCCCCCCAAAGGCAAAAGACTCATTTTGGGTTCCCCTAGCCCAAAAAAACGCAAACTCAGCCCCAATGACAAGTTGGTGGGGCGTCAATATCATTTCTATAAGGGGATCAGCCGGAGAACACTTATGGAGGCGATCCCGTACGAACGTCAACAGACCCTTTTGGCGGACATGCACAACAACATCGACGAAGACATTTTTGATTTTAATGACATCAGGCAGAGACACACTGTGCAGGCCCTCCTCAACTGTTTTCTCGCTTTCTCAGAAGGCAGTCAACGACTTGCTCGATATCTGTACGACACAGTCGGCGACCGCCTGTTCGGTTCGAAACAGGACTCCTTCCTCGACACCATTTTGGTGGACAGGCTCAAGGACACCATCACCCTTCTCAAGAAGGACACAGGTCCCCAGGGTGTAGCGGTAGTGGAGGTGCTGTGCGCTGCAATCTGTCCAACAAATGTGGAAGGCAGCCCTGTGGGTGTGAAACGGACCCCCCACAACCAGAGTTCAAAACTGGTGGCAGCCCGCCTGGATCTGCATGTCGACAGGGTGTATGCAGCCACTGCCCGACGCAACCACTGGGAGCAAAATACATGCAACGGGGAGTGGTTGTACCTGTGCAAACCAGGCTGGACCCCCTCCAACTGTCAGGGTGTCACTGCTGCAGAGGTGTCTGCCATCCAGACACTGTGGCGCAGCCCAGACATTTCTCATCAGAGCGCCACAACGAAATGCATGCTGGGCAAAAAAGCTGGACCGAAGGTGCCTGTGCGTTTCATCAACATGAAACAAAAGGACGCCGCCAAAAAGGTGGCAGCTGCACTTCCTCCCAGAGTCTTGAAGGACGGCAGTACTAAGCCTGCTTGTCTGGGGAGTGTGAAAATTGTGGTGGACAGTACCAACTGCTGCCACCCTGCCAGAGCCTGCGCCTCAGTCAAGCCCCAGTGACAGTCAACGAGTACGAGTATGTCACTCGTAACACCAGAGACGGGAAGGACTACCAGGCCCTGGAGTTGGTCAAAAAATCGTTTCCGGTGTCCCAACTCTGGGAGAAAATGAACTCTGGCCTGGAAGACCTGCTGCGTCATCATTTCAGGGCATCCTGGATAAATAAAATGATTGAGCATCTGCGTGCCAGACCAAACCAGGGGCAACTGCAGATTCATATTGATTTCCCAGAGCGCCAAGAACTGGGTGCCAGGGCCACTGTGGCCCAGCAAGAATATCATAAACGTAAGATTTTGTTGTTGGTTTTGGCCCTGACATGGACTTGTGTTGGTGAGGCCACCCAGAAATCCCACTGTTGTTGCTACATTGGGGATGGCTCACTTGACAAGTCCCAGGGTGTTATTGAAGAGGCCATCCAGGATGCTGTCACTTGGGCCATGCGAAAAGGCGGAGTGGCTCAAGTCCTCTACCTTAGTGATCGCGCCCGGCGTGAATTTTCCAATGCCTCCATCATGATGTGGCTTTCCAACCATGAAAAGAAATTTGGTCTTGGTGCTGAATGGATGTTCACCGAACCGGACCACGGGAAGTCGGATTGTGATGGTTTGGGCGCGGGAATAAAAACTATGTTATATGAATGGTTTGGCACCTTGGAGAGGATGCCCACGCCGCACGAATGTGTGCAATTTCTGTGGGATCACACCAAGGGAGTCCCCATAAGGGGAAAATATGCCAAATATAAGGAATATCGTTTTCAAGTATTGGAGGGCAAGAAGCCCACGACACACGCAGCGGAGACCATCAAGGGCATCACCAAAAGTTTCCATTGGAAATCGATTGGTAAGCCAAACCACGTCATGGCCCGCACATTGCCCTGTTTTTGTGACCTTTGCAAAGCAAAACGCTTTGATGCTTGTAAGAACAAGGGGTATGTGGGTTCTTGGCAACCAATTGAGGTGAAACGCAAGTAAAGTGGTGCCCTTGAGTTTTGTTGTGTTCCGTCTGCATTTGTTTGACCTGCTCCCAGAAAACCAGGAATTTTTACTGAAAGACCTTGACTTCCGGCCTTCGCACAGGCCCGCCACCGTTTCAAATCAGCCTGAAACCTTGATTTTTGGATTCTCCATGTCCAAAATAGGGGGGTCCCATGTTTTCACTAGTAGGCCCACCGACATCAACGAGAAATTCCGAGAACGGCCGAAAAACCCCCGACTTTGCGTCAAAACCCCAGAAATGACCCCCCCCCCCCCCGTAAAAACGCCCATATATATATATATATAAATTGTTGTGTATGATGTGCTGGAGGGCAGCCATAATGCGCTGTGTGTTGCTGAGGGGCTGGGAGATATACTGTTCACGTTGTAAGAAAGCTGTGGTCTCATCCCAAAGCCATTGGTGGCAGAATGCAAAGAGCATTGTGGCCCCCTTTTCCGCGACACGGACGCATGCGACAGAGGACCCCCCCCATCCCCGCCTGGCCACAGAACACCCTGCCTTAATATGGCGTGGACCGGAGGTGCGCCACCTGCATCCCCCTTTCCTCTCCCTTCCCCGTCATCCAACTGTGGTGGCACATGAGAGCGTAAGCAAAGGCTGTTGCTGACACTGCTGACGCCCCAGCTGTAAAGTATATGGCATTCATAGCCCTACCTGAGCTCAGCGCTGGAAAGCCCATGCAGACCAAGAACCCAGCCGTTTGGCTCATCCCGAATGCACGGGCCCGGATTGACTGTGGAAACAGGTCCACAGCCCAGACAACCGAGAGAGAGCGGCATGCGTGCAGGAGAGCATAAGATACAAGGCAGGGTCCCCAGAGACACAATCTGCTGTTCCAGATTGGGGGCAGGAAGGTGGGTACACTCAGGACAACAGCGGTCAATGAGCAGCCTAGTCCCACTTTGCCTAAGCCAAAAGTATCTGCAAGGGACAGCACACTCATAGTGATGGGGGCATAAAGTGCCGCGGTGGCTCCAATGAAGAGCCCTGCTTGAGAGTCAGTGTACATGCACCACCTCATGAGCCATGCCCTTTGGTATGCGAACCCAAGCGCTTCAAAAGTTGTTTGGCTGAGCAAACCAGCAGTGCCGAGCACTAGCTGCCGCCAGTGGTGCTGGAAGAGGTCCGCCATATCAGACTCAGCGTCCCTCGGTAGGGGGCCTTCTGCATTTCCATTGCCTGGTTCGCTGCTGCTCTCGCTGACAGTGTCCAAGTGTGCCTGTGACAGGGTTTCTTTCGCATCTTTGTAAAATAGCAGAAGGGGAAGTGGGCCCAGAAGTCCTGTGAACAAAAAAGGGACCCTCCAACCCCATTGCAACATTTGGGCACGGGTCAGCAGAGTACTGACAGGAACCACAATTGCACTGATCGCAACGAGAGCAAAAGCAGAAGGCAACAGCGCAATTGCACGCGACATGGCCAGTATGGGCTTTGGTGTGGTCTCCGCCAAGTACACGTGAGACACACTGAACTTGCCAGCATAGCCAAGCCCCTGCAGCGATCGAAAGGCCAGCATCCACACTGCCCCAAGGTAGGGCACACGGGGGGTCAGCCCTTGGCCCAGAGTCCCGAACACTAGGACCACAGAAGAAGCCACAAATGACGTCTTGCGCCCGTATGCGTCAGCAATGCTCCCAAACAGCACGTTACCAATGGGGCCGACGGCATAAGACACTGCCCACATGAGCCACGCCAGCGTGACGTTGCCCCCGAAAAGGGCCTCTGAGATCTGGGGCACTAGGTACGGATAAATGTACCACTCCATGGAATCAAGGAAGAAGCCCATCGCCACGCTGTGCTGTTGGACCAAATATTGCATCGTCATGCTGCTGTAGCTGGGGGTACCTTTTTTGTCCCCTTCAGCACCTTGATAGTTGATTGGTGTCGCTCTTGCAGGGCAGGAGAGGACCGAACCCATTGAAAAAGGGCTGCAAGGGTGTTGTAAGGGAAACAAGTGAGTGTACAGAAAGAAATTTCGGCCTACATTGACCTGCACTGAAGACGCTAGACAAAAAGCTTCCAAACACTGAGGAGGCTGCTGGCGTTGGTCTGGGAGGTGAAGAAGTGGGGTACATTGCGCACCCTCAACCAATCCAAACAGGAGCAAGAGAAGGTAAGTACCTCTACCTGGAGCACACCTTGTGCACTCCCTGTAGCCACTGTCCCCGGGGCCCTTTTGATGTCATTGTCCCTATTCGTTGAAGCAAGCCACCGAAAAATATGGAGACTGCTCTCAGATGCTAGATCCCAAATCTACGGCTGTTTGTTGCACTGATGGGTTTGTGCCCGTGCCGCTGCCAGTGCTGAGGACTGCGAAGGAGTTCGCCATCTTTTGGGGATTACGGAGGGCAGGCATGCAGCCCCTGTGATTTTGGTAGAAAGATTTTGATTTTGATTTTGGTAACGTTGATTTAGAATTTGCTTTTGGCAAAAAGGTCGCACCCGAGTCATCAAAGGCCGGATTCAGGGGCGGGACCGAAGAATACCGGCGCTGAGACCGATAAGCTCTAGTGGACCCTGCCCTAGAGGTATGTCGTCGCTAAGGCACATGTCGCTCAAACGCAAAGCATGGCATGCTTGTTTCGGGACCGAAAATCTTGGCATGATTGAAAGCAACGCCAAGAATTGACCGGAACATTTTGCGGGGAACATGCCAAGCAAACGCTGACAAGTCCCGTACCTTCGTGCCCAGATTCTACTGGAGCGACGCCCCAGAAATTGCCACAGACATTTGCTACCATTATCCGGTGCCTGAGCGTGTGGCATCGCTAGGGATGTCCAGAAATTGGAAGCGTTTTCGGGACCGATTTTGGGAGCTCGGGCCTCCGGCATCGCTAGGGGTGTTCAGACATCGGAAGCGTTTTCAGGACCGATTTTCGTCGCATTCCGGACCATCTTGGTGCCGTAATCCCTGGAGTTGTAAAACTTTTGTGACGCCCCCCCTGTCCCAACCCCTCCCTCACGGTAGAAGAAAAAAGAAAGGGTGCAATACATGCAGTATGCACAAGGCTCCGCTACTCCCCGAAGGGAAGCTGCCCCGGCTACCAAGGCCACGTGTGGCCAAACACAAGTCCCCGATCACGGGATAGACTCACGGAGCGCCGGGTCCCCCCCCCCCCGGACCCCCCGCCAGTACCATATCCCTATGAAGAAAACTGGTCTCGGCAGTCGTCGTTGTCAACGACGCCTTCTACCAATGGCTGCCTCGCCCGCTTGAGAGCCTCGATGGCCACTTCGATACCCGGTGGACGAGGTATCAGTTTGCCCTGCGGCAGCGCAGCGGGTATCTAGGTCCCACTTCTTGGATAGAAGCTTGGTGTGGGCGAGGCTGATCATGGCGCCCACGGAACCCCGTGAACCCCGCCAGCACCCCATTGCCTCCGTGCTTTCAGGGAATAACAAAAAATAATAAAATCATCTGCTTGCACATGCCAGACACGCCGGCAAAGGAGGGCGATTTACAAGGCAAAACTACCAGTGCATGTGTTGGCGGCAGGTCGCCTTAAAGGCACAAAACAGTTGGGGGCGTCGCCGATCGAAACTTGGCATTCTGCCCCGTCCCCATGGAAGACCGTGTCGCCCCAGGAAAATACATTCGAATTTTGACCGCCCCACAAGGACAATACTTTGATGCAGTATGAGGCACGTGGTTTCCTCTGGGGTATGGCCGTTCGGCTTCAGCCGCACACACCCCCGAGTGTCGGCCCTAGTACGGGTAAGTCTGGGGTCACCGAGCTGGTGGAACCAGTCTGGGTTTTACAACCCTCTTTAGTGTCTAGGGTGGACCTACCAGGTTTGGCAAGCAGCAGCAGCAAGCAGCACACGCGAAATGGGCAAAAATCAGAACTCTATGGTGGTGCTCCGGATTTGGCTGAAATTTGGGTGAATGATACCTATGGGTGTGAACTGCAATAACACCAAGTTTGATTGAGCAAGAAACTCAACGGTGGCGCCCGGGAACGGGATTCTCTGTTCCAAAATCTGTCAAAAATGGCCAGAAAATGCCATTTTTTGGGCAGTTTGGGTGCCTAGGATGCCCATCGAGGGCTCCATTTGTATTGAAACCAATCTGGATGACAAAGAAACACCTTTCGTCATGGTTTAGTGTGTTTGTACCAAATTAGGGGCCCAAGCAGAACTCCCAACTGCATCCTTAGGGTCCCATCCAACCCAAGGGTCCTTGCAATGTTCCCATAGTGTGAGCGCTGTCCCATCTCAAAGCAGTGGGGAACGATGGGGCCGACCAAATGGTAGAGTAGGGTGGGGAGCAACACCCAAGCGCTGGCGCTGGCGATCACCGACAGTGGATCCATTGTGAACTGACTTGGGCCTACTTCCTATGAAGGGTCCGTAGACAACGAGTTAGAGGGTGCCTCAGCGCACCGCGCGCGCGCACCGCGCGCTGAGGCAGACGCGTCACTTACCGGTGAAATGCACACCTTTTTCAGACAGGTGTTTTGTGAAATGCTACAGTAAAATGTTTGGTTCCCACTGCAATGTTTGGTTCCCAATGCTTTGTTTTCAAGCGGTTTCAAAATGTTTGGTTTCCACTGCAATGTTTGTTTCCCAATGCTTTGTTTTGAAACGGTCTCAAAATGTTTGGTTTCCACTGCAATGTTTGTTTCCCAATGCTTTGTTTTAGCACGGTCTCAAAATGTTTGGTTTCCACTGCAATGTTTGTTTCCCAATGCTTTGTTTTCTCATTGTTGAAAATCCCAAAGACAAACATAGCACTGCAATAGTACAAATCAATTAGATCAACGGAAACTGAAACTCACCAATCCAATGGTAATGACAATCAGGAGCCTAGGCATTGTCGTCACAAGGATCATCAGAGCAACTAGTGTCATCCTCATCACTTGACTGATCGCTGAGGTTGACGAATCTTCTGACGAAGATGTGTCAGGTTCAACTTCAGATTGGTCAAAAATTTCCTCCGGAAAGTGACCCCAAGGGCCATAAGGCTGATAACGCAAATTGCGCTTGTTCACGAATTGCTGAATATGGACTACCGCATGTACCATCATATGGAGGCGCTGGATGCGGTCGTCCAAATCAAGTCCACGCTTCTGAAAAACTTCCCTGCACACCCCCCAAGTGTAGAGTTGGGTGAACGGGTGTTCGCCCCTGCCTCGGATAAAACTGTGACCGTCGTTGTACTGTGCACACCATTTCCGGAGGGTTGCCTTTTTCGGTTTGGGATAGGGGATCACACCATGGGCACGTCCCGGAAATCCCCCATCCAGCAAAGCAGTCTCAGCTTTTTTGTATTGTTTGATTTCTGGGCCACATTCCTTTAGAATTCTGGTATCGCTGCGGACTCCACATGCAAGCCCCCCAACCCATCGGTACTGCCCCAAATGATCCACCAACAATAGCAATTTGAAAACCTCGTCGGCGTACTTGGGTTGGTGAAGCACGTCATTCAGGAACCCTCCGATGGACCCTACAGGAAAAGTGTCACCAATTAAGGTAACTAGAAAAGGGTATAGGGGACAGTGATTGTAATCATTCAGACGGCCATCCCAATTTATTTCGTCCATGTTGTCCACGAAAAACTCCAAACTGTCCCAGAATTGCTGCCACACCACGGCATCAGATTTGTCCGAGTGGCATTCCCAAACTTTGTGTGATTGTACTTCGCACCCATAGGTATCAATCACCAAATTTTCAGCCAAATCTGAAGCACCACTACGGAGTTCTGATTTTTGCCCATTTCGCGTGTGCTGCTTGCTTGCTGCTTGCTGCTTTCTTGCTGCAAAAAGGGTGCTTTTCCAGGCCGATTTTGCGGTGGGCTTCGTCAAAGTCACCAGTCGCATGATTGGCTCACAAATGCAGTAGGCAAAGACACGCGGATGATCCTTGGCTAAAAGCCGACTGTCTCATGGGTTGTGTTAGGACTGGTTCAGGTAGGAAGGAGTGGTTTACCTAGAATCCGATGATGGTCGTCACCCGGGCATCACACACTCAACAATCTATAATTGGTACATTGGCACGCATCCATATTGACTCCAGCAGGGCGCCTATGGCACCCCCACAAATGGGGTAGCAAAAACATATCTTCATGAATCCCTTGCATTTGTCCAACATGGCAGATCAGAATATGCCGTATTGTCAGAGCTCCAACTAGTAGTAGTAATAGACAACCATGACTGCAGCTGCCTGTCACCGACATCAGTACTAAACCCGTTGAAGGGTTGTACACTCGCAGCATAGCTTGCCCTGAAGAGTGGCCCTAGCCTAAGAGGGTGCCTCGCGCGCGGTGCGCGCGCGCGGTGCGACTGTAGCCCGGTTGACTTAGAACGGCAGTACCATAGAATGTTGCCAAAAAGCGGTCATAGGGGCCTTAGTATCACAACTAGGTGGCCAATTGTTGTGTTTGGGTGGAAATATCAATGTCCAGGTGTAGAAGTGGGCAGCAGGGCACCTTGTGCATTAGAAAATATTGGTGTGATTATGGTTTGCCTCCTTTGCTTTCCACGGGACAGATGGCAATGAATGCTGACCTTCTGGCGCCAGGCAGTAAGGTTTTTTACCTGAGAGGCACCACAGGGGAACGTGTGCCTGCCACTGTTGTGGGCCTTTCATCGTTCCCGGAGTGTGTGGCCATCAGCTACGAGCGCTCAGGCCATACGCAGCTCTACAAGGATTGCCCCGTGGAGCGGCTCACCTTCCCCATTGAGCGCGCGGAGTCTCCCGCTTCGGAAGGTTCTCCGTCCCCGCCGCCTACCGCCGCCGTCGAGGCTGAAGCCGTTGCAGCCGACGTTCGGGAGCCCCCTGAGACGGAGACCCTCAACGTTGCGCCGCAAGATGACATCGATGAGGCGCCACCTAGGTTGGAGAGTGCCTCCGAGAGTGACAACGAGAACGACTCCGAGAAGAAGGCACATCGCAAAAGGCAGCGTAATTTGCGGATTTGGGACAATGTGTCGTGTGAGCAAGAAACTCAACGGTGGCGGCCCAGAGCGGGATTCGCAAGTGGCGGACCTCCGTTTCAAAATCTGTCAAAAAATGGCCGGAAAATGCCATTTTTTTGGCAGTTTGGGTGCCTAGGATGTGTGTGAATGGGTCCATCTACATTGGAACTAATCTAAGTGATAAACAAACACCGTTTAGTGTGTTATATACCCGATTAGGGGCCTCACAACCTCTTTTTGGGCCAAAATACTGCAAAATCGGCCTGAAAAGCACCCTTTTTGCATACCTTTTCAAATTGCACCTTCTTGTGCCGTGTTTTACAGCCATGGATTGCATTGGGCACCCTTGTAGTTATTAATAACGATGAATGGGATCACTTTCAAGCGTTTTCCACATTGTCATCACCCTTCAATGCCCCATTTTGGCACGATAGAGTGGTGTGAAGCGCGCGCAGTGCACGTGCTAGGGTAGGGTTACAAGGGTCATCTGTGGGTCCCAAAATGGTCCAAAATCATTTTTTCCAAATTTGTTCCTGGACCACTGAGGGTGCTCAAACAAGTGTTTTTGGCCCGTTCTGAGCCCGTGGTGGCCCGTTTTGACCCTCCAAAAATTCCTTGGTCCCCAAAAAGCCTTGAAAATGGGCTTTTGGGGGACCAAAAATGGGTCAAAAATGGGTCAAAAAGCCGTTTTTCCAAAATGATAACTAGACCGTTTGGGGTGCACAATCAAGTGAAATGAGCCCATTTTGAGCCCGTTGTAAGCGATTTTGGCCCGTCTGAAGTCACGAATGCCTGGAAGATGATGTTCCTTTCCCCACTAGCTCGGTCCCAATATTCAGTCCTGGCCCCTCATTCAGATCAGTCCTCTCTCTTCCGCTTCATAACAATTTCCATGTCAGTGGGGAAATAATCACCCTAACTCAACATGTGGGGGAGGGGGGCAAAGCTCGAGGCTGCATTGACATCAATGACGGCAGGCACCGTGCACGACGGTGAAGACTTTTGTGAAGGGCACACAACTGTTTTGCGGATCTTTTTTTGGGTGGGGGCTGGGGAGGGCATGCCTCAGGGTCAGAACTACTCACCGTAACAGCACTACTTGTTCCACTACTGTCACTATCATGTTGGCTCCCACTGCCACTCCCACTATCACTGCCACTGCCACTGCCACTGCCACTTGCGGTATCACTATTAGGGTCAGGATGTGGGTCAGGATCTGTCGAGTCCTGTGCATCAACAACAATACGTCTGTGCAGCTTGGCAGTACGTTGCGGTTGAATGCGCCCAGGTGCGCCGCCTACATCACAGGCATGCCCTATTGGGACATACTCCGCAGCTGAGTCTTGCAGCTGTGCATCAGAGTCAAGGACAATTGCCACAATCACAGGAGGGGGGTCCCGCTGCACAACAGCGGTCGCTTTTTTCTTCCTTTTGCTGGGCATTGGCGTGCGCCTTGCGTTCACGACTTGAACAGAAGGCCCCTACAGCTGCATAGTTGAAAATGGGCCAACGGTGTAGGATACCCATGCTGAAAACCCCCCAGTCCCGTACTCCCCTCCGCTCTGCGCCACATCGGCCACAAATGCAATATATATCTTGCCCATCTGAGGCTCCCTCGGGCTGCAGCGGAACAGATTGTGTGCCCGGGTGACAGTGTATTGCCACACTTGGCACCTTGAGCACTTCTTGCACAACACGCTCTGCAATGGCGCGCCATTCCCCCGATGCACTGAGCACACACTGGTCCAGAACCAGTACGCGGCGCACAGGCTTCCACAACGCGACCTGTGAACGCCGCTTCATGCGGGCTTTGAACTTAACATACAACTCATGGGTCAGAGTGGCACGGATGCTTTCCTCAAGGCGGTTGGTGGTCAGGGCAGCAAAAGTTTTGCCTAGCCGTAAGTCACGCTCCCCTGCCTCATCACTATACTGAATGGGTACTCGCAGCAGAGCAAATGCACGACTCATACCGTGCAGGTATAGTGTGGCGGTGGAGCCGCTTTCGGCATACTCCAGTATCAGATGGACCAGATACACATGTACCTGGCCCCACATCCGCCATGACACTTCAGCGAAGTCAATGGTGGAGGAATACAAGAGAAACAAAATGTGGCACCACGACAGAAACAGCATATGGAACGGCAAAGGCAGGATGCCATCCTGTGCAACCAGTGCACACGTGCCTCCCTCCGTGTAAATGAAACTCCGCTGCGGAACGTGCGCCGCACCTGACTGTGATACTGCTTGCTCTGATGTGGGAGGTCAGATAGTCGGTAACGAGGGGCCACTGCACACACGTACTGGTGAAGAACACATGCGTTGTCCACCGGCAGCAGCTGGCCAACAACGCCGCAAGAACCTACTGATAACCCCCTTTAAATTGTGAAGGGCTGGCTGCATAACGCAGGCGTCCTGCACCCCTTGCACACCAATAAATCTACGGCCAACAGCCTGCAGGGAATGGGGTTGGTGGAGAAAAAGATCCTCTCGTGCCGTTGCCAAGGGCAGGCCACACAAAAGCGGCTCCCACACTCCCACCACAGGTGGTGGTGGTCGGCCGTAACAAAGCGGAAGTGGATCCGCACTACGGTTTTGTATTGTTTGCCTTCCCAGCGAATTGGCAGCGAAAAAGAGGCACCATTCAAAGTGTTGAACTCCACTGGGCGCCCCTCCTTCACCCAATTCTCGTAGGCTTCTTTTAACATTTCGCGCCACGCGAGCATCATGCTACACCGCGGAAGATTCTGTTGTCGTGGAAACAAACCCCCGTGTTCATCCAGTATGCAGATTTTGGTGTTGATGGTCCCTCTCCCCCGTGGGTGGTACCCGTCTGCATACACCCCCAAAAACATTTGACAGTCTGCCGGGGGGGGGGGGGTTCGCCCTGTGGCCGCATTGGCACCACTACTTTCCAGCAGTGCCTGCACAAGTCGTACTAGCAGGTTAGAGCTCAAAACACTTCGGTCCAAAGAGGGAAGTAGTTGGTCCTCAGCATCATGCAGCCGTTCCATGGACCACCCTTGATCAGGGTTCAGCCGCTTTAGTGCGCGGATGACACGCACACATGCCAACGCACCGTGCCGTCCGTCGAGGAGTTGCTGTAGCTGGACCTAGGGGGGGGGGATTGAGGGTGGGCTGGTTGGAGGGGGCTTCAGGCGGCGCCGAATGATGTAAACTTCTTCGGGCTTCGGTTGGCACAGGCTGGCCAGAGCTTCCAAAGACATTGCCGGTAGCTCCGGGAAGAACTTCGCGCACGCTTCCAGCCAGTTGGCAGATGGCGATGGTGGAATTGCGTATTGGAACGCCATGAGGTGTGTTAACCCTGGAGGGCCCCGCACATGCCTGGACGGCACCTGCGCATGGAACTGCAAATTCACGGTAGCTCACAGTCCTAAGAGGAGAGTAGCAATATTGAGGCATGCAAAATGGAATACTGCAGCAACCACTCCAAATCACTGCAATACTGTCGACGCGTGTGCATGTGTGTGCATGTGTTCACGGAGCCACTAGAGACAATGGTGTTGAAAAATACTGTTGGGCTTGCGGCGCAGTGAGGGGACACACTACACCACGGTGGGGCCTGCCGGAGGGGGGGGTGGTGGTGGTGGCCGACCACGGGGCGGACGGGGGGTGGAAGCAGAGCGCATCCCTTCCAGAACGATTTCAAGGCCTTCTGTGCCATCCTACGCACCAAATTCTTGCGGTCGGCCTCCGGGATCATTCCCCACATATGCTTTGGGACACCCACAATGAGGTTGACGAATCCCTCATTGGACCCGTCCCCCACTGGTGGGTGTTCCTCGGCCTCCATGGCTGCTGGTGCGGCGGGGGCGGCGGGGCTGCTGGCAGTGGGGCTGGAGCTTGGGCTCGAGCGGCATCGGCAGCTGACGAAGACGGCGGCACCTCTTCTGGCTCCTTCTTCACCTTTGACTCCTTGCCCTCTTCCTTCTTCACCTTGGGCTGCTTGCCCTCTTCTTCTTCCCTTCCTTCTCTTTCGCGCTTCCTTTCGTTTCCTTTTGCTTTTGCTTTTTCTTTTCCCTTTCCAGGCATAATGTGTGGACCACTGCAAGGATAGTGGGGAGTCCACTGAGGCCTCCGACTCCCCAGAATTGCCATCCCGCAGCTTCGATGATCCACGAGGAGGGGTGGCGTAAGCTAGGACGGTGCCCAGAGGCGCCTTGCAGACCTTCGTGTGGACGCCCTGTTGATGGGGACAAACAAGCACACCGCGTGATATATGTCACATGTGAAAATGTTGCACACATTGGCAGCAAGGCGCCGTCATGCGCCCCCACAAATTGTCCACCACAGAAACGAGCACGCAGTACCATGCAGTGTGCACAGTTTCTGGTGCTATTTTATGAATGCATTACTAGGGATGTGTATGGCACCTGTGACACATATCTCGGGGCCCATGGGATACACTTTGGTGCATGCGGGATGTGTATAGCACCTCTTGGGGGGCAAAATACGTGTTGTTATGCTTGTTGCAAAAAATTGTGGAGTGCCACAGTGGCACGTCCTTTAACGGGAGGGACAGCTTGATTTTGGTACCCTTACGAGCCAAGGAATACGCCTTATAGCTGTGCGCGAGGTAGCCCGCTCCTTTCATGGGGACCAGCCCCATTTGTGCCACCGCGAGTACCTTGTGGTTGGTGGGAATTCCATACTGATTGCAGAATTTAATGAATGCCTACAAAACATGCATCTGAGCGCCGCAGCCCCTGTATCGGGGATTGGAATGCAATATGTAACTGATTAAGATTTGTAAAAGAGGATGTGAGGGAATGGTATCCCTCAGCAAGATGACCTCTATTGCCCACCATGACGGATTTTCTATTTGCACCTGGCTGGGAGGTGCTATAGAAGCGGTATCAGACGGGGGAACTTGTAGAAGCAACAAGCCCTTGGGCGTTCCACACCTTCCTTTCAAAATGAAACGGGACTGCTGGAAGGGCATCTACTGTGAAAAGTGCTAATTTGAAGTCTCCATCATCCTTGTGCTTTGTATGGGCTGGGTATCTTGTGCGTAGGGTGGTGTTACCAGAGTTTCATAAGATCGCCTCGCGTACCGAACGGGTTGTCCAACAAACGCTGCTGTTTGGACTGTACTTTTTGGGACTTTAATGTTAGCTGGACACACGGGGGTGGAATACATCTTAATCCGTCCCACAGATAGTTGATCGGTCTTTATAGTTCATATTGTGGCTGTTCCGCTACTAGCTGCATGGTGGTCAGTGGGGGGCCAGGGATGTATTAGAACGGGTGACAACCATAGGTGAAGGGGCACTCACGAGTATCGGGGGAACTGATAAGGATTTCGGATAAATGCCCCCACATTCTGAAAGCTAAAAAAACGACAAGTGGCTTAGTCCCACTGTCACCCCCCACATTCTGAAAGCTATAAAAACGACATGTGGCTTAGTCCCACTGTCACCCCCCACATTCTGAAAGCTATAAAAACGACATGTGGCTTAGTCCCACTGTCACCCCCCCCATTCTCAAAGCTATAAAAACGACATGTGGCTTAGTCCCACTGTCACCCCCCACATTCTGAAAGCTATAAAAACGACATGTGGCTTAGTCCCACTGTCACCCCCCCCATTCTCAAAGCTATAAAAACGACATGTGGCTGAGTCCCACTATCACCCCCCACATTCTCAAAGCTATAAAAACGACATGTGGCTTAGTCCCACCGTCACCCCCCACATTCTGAAAGCTATAAAAACGACATGTGGCTTAGTCCCACTGTCACCCCCCACATTCTCAAAGCTATGAAAACGACATGTGGCTAAGTCCCACTGTCACTTCCCACATTCTGAAAGCTATGAAAACGACATGTGGCTTAGTCACACTGGCAGACCCCCCAGATTTTCTGGGGGCGCAAATGTGGGCAACTCCTTTATTTCTCCGCGTTTTTCTGTCGACTGTTTCTATTTAGCATTTCCCCTCATGCAGGCAACTGACCAGCAATAATTTTCCAACCCTGATCGATGGATTCGATTCCCCTTCGGCGGTCCTGCGCGTACCTCATTATGCCCTCTAGTATGATTTCACCTCAAGTTCATCAAAGCCCCCCAATTCTGCCCTCCCCAAGTTTGTAGTAGCATTACGTTATAGGTTGGGTGTTGGGCGGGTTTGTTTTCCACAGGCGTCGGGATCCGGCTTCCGTAAGGAAGTTCATCAAAGCCCCCCAATTCTGCCAAGTTTGTAGTAGCAACATAATAATCGGGGAGGTTAGAGCAGCAAGAGCTGCTGTCCCCCCTTGGGCTGCTAGCCACGTTTGGGGCATAGGCACTGAGTAGCCCCCCTGATCCTTGTGTTGAAACAGCTAATGGGTGGTGATTCCCCAGCTATCAAAACAGAAGAGTATGTTGTAAACAGTGCTGAGTGCCGGGACCACCGACCGGTCGGCAACGCAGGCTCGGGCCGTCGGCAATAACGTGGGGAGGATCCACGTTTTCAGGAGTGTAAATTTTTCAGGTATGGAAAGTGCAATCGTGGCTGCAATTCACGCTCTACGATACGCCTCCCACAATGGACCTACAAAGGCTTCTTTTACACACACGTGTCCCATTTGCACTCCAAGGTACTGGACCTTGGTTTCGTGCTGCACACCTGAATCCTTCATGAACTGCAAAGGCTCTGGCTGCAATGTGCCTTTGGTGACATAAGCCAACTTGCCTACATGTTGCTGTAGGCCACTGACAGCTGAAAAACGCTGGAGCTCACGAAAAACTTGAGTTCACTGCTGTTTGCATCCTTTGGGGTGTTGTCCCCTTTGATGGCAGTGATGTCGTGAAAGAAACTGGTTGCCTCTTTAGGGGGAGTATCTGCGCCGCCCGCGCGCCGCCCGCTACTTTTACAGGGGGTTTCTCCGGAATCGTTTGGCCTTTACCCCCTCATAAAATACCCCCTAAGGAGAGCAAACCCTTGGGTACAACACCTGTGTAAACATCACTTCGTTGTGCCCTATCCGGCACCTCCCAAGGTTGAAATGCATAAGATGGGCCCCTTGGGAGCAACCACCACCCTATCTATGGTCTCCTTGCTGGATTGTCAATTTTTGCTTGCCCTTGTCCAAACTCCATAGGAAAATTATAGTTCTTCCAACCAAGCCACAAGGTTATCTACAGCTTCTTGGTCGGGCCAAACGTGTAAATCTTCGCGCGTCACGTGCTCCCCCTTAGTCACCTTGTCAGTGAAATCTTGTATCTTGTGAATGGGGAGTGTGGGGAGATGTGAGAGGACGCCCTGGCACCATTCAGCTAAGGGGGTTAGTTTTGACTTGTAGGATTCCAACTCCGGGGCCTTCAATTTGCGGAAGATGTGGCGCTTTAACGACAGGTGGTCACGGAATGGGAGGGGGGCGGCAGAGGCAAAGAGGGTGATTGGGTGATGGTTGGTGGAGGTATCCTCCGAGAGAATGTGGGCGGCCTGGGGTGCAAGGTAGGCAGCCGTCAGAGGGGAATAGAAGATCACTAGCATGGTGTGCTTGAGGGTAGCGTGTGTAGGCGCGCATTTCTGGATGAAATCTGCGGTAAGAGTCAATAAAACTCGGGGGGGGGGGGTTGTGACTTTACGAGCCAACCAATCCCACGCGCATGCACTGTGCATGTTGTGACCATTGAGGGAAGGAGTGATCATGGTATTGAAGTCGCCCCCCTAATATGTGATGGGGGTATTTGTTGAGGAGTGGCTAGAGTTTCTCTTAGATAACTTGTCGATACCGCGCGGTTTGTATATGAGACGACTTATATGGTGCATAGATGCTGGCAATGAGAACCAGGGGGGAACCTGGGATGTGTAAAAGCACTGTGGCTATTAGGCCCTCTTTGTCCGGGGGGGGGGGGGGCTCAACAAAAGGCCTGGGCCGAGAGGAGAAAGCGAGACACGCCCCATGTTGATGTTTCTTTGGAACGTTAGAAACAATGACCGCTCTATTTTGACCTTGGGCACATGCATGAGGGACAAGCGGCTTTTTTTATAACCTCTTGGAGAAACACAGCATCGTAAGGTTGGTGGCGGCGGCAATTAATTTGTCCGGTGGGGGGTTTTTTGGCTATATTCCTTTGTCTACAAAAGCGCCATTTTTTGGGCGACCGCTCCTTGTGTGTGCTGTTTCGTTATTCATGTAACCTAGCAGAACATATAGAACGCCTATAACGCTCGTGAACATGGAGAACGCGGAAAACGGGTGCTCGTCGGCATCCTATTTGGGCTCCGTGGGGGTATCTACCTCCCATTCATCCGAGTTCTCACCTGTGGTGGTGATCTGGGTGTACTCGGGGCACCTCTTCTTGAGGTCCATAAGAGTCAGGCCACGATTTTCGGTCATGACCTCTTTGAGTAAAACTTGGTCGAGATCACACAAAGGGACATGGTTTATAGAACCATCAACGATGGTTAGGAGAATGCTCCATTCAGGAGCTTTCATAGTTTCCCCGGGGTTCACATGCACATAGATGGGGAAGTTCGACTCTCCCCAAACTCATTAGGTCGAGCATTCGCCTCCAATAGGCGTGCTCACCTGAGGTACTGCAATCGGGGGTGCAAATTATGACATGGGCCCCTTCGAAAGCGATCTTGGTTATGACCGTCTAAAAAGGGACGACACACGGAAATGCCTTTTGCATGTTGCCTTTTTGGCTTTGGTTACATACCAACACTCCGGCACACATACCCACGTGGGTGAAGAAATATCATGTACCAGGTTCTCCGTGTGTGGGTAGTGTCCATTCGAACTTGAGACTACTTTCAACACCATGTGGTGGTGGTGGTGGCGGCGGTGGAAGCATTCGAAACATTGGAAGTGTGTCGTGGGATGGTAAATCACAAACATTGACCCATTCCGGTGTTTGATGGCTTTTATAGGGTAAACCATGTGGCATCTATAACTACGACGCACATGCTGCAGTCCCGTTTCGAATGGGTCATTGACACAGTCGGAGCCTGTCCCCATGTTCGGTGCCTTTTGGAATAAAAAAAAATAAATGCAATGACACGAACCTGCCACAACATTGATCACGGAGTGCGTGTGCGGATTATCAGCAATCGCATTTGGCGATACATCACGCTATTTCGGCTACCAGTGCTTGTTTGGAACAAAGCACAAAATAAACAATACAGGAGGCAAGGGATGTCCTAGTGAAAGCGCTCAACAGGGGTGTATTACACTGTGCATATTAGTATAAACCTTCTCCGTGCAATTCAGACTTGTACGAGTGATATACTCTGTTTCATGAATAACATCCACCTCCCCATCCCAGCCCATGATTGTGCGCGAAGAAGGCCGTGAGGCAGGCGCGGCTAGAGCCATGCATACCTGACCATTTGTGGCTATCCCAGCCCCAACTGCAGTATGAGGCAGACGTAGCATAGGTCAGTACAAGCTCTCCACCCAACCAGTGTGCCCTTGTCTTGCAGGACTTCACAGAATGACCGGACATATCAGGCTAGAGGGCAATCCTGACCCTAATCTAGTATACACGCTAAGTATTCCCTGGGGGGTGACCAACAGGGATATACATTGGTAATGTCGATTGCCTACAAACCACACTCATGGGAAATGTCTGAGCATCATGTAATGAAAGCCGATGAGGAGACCATACGCCACTTCCCTTACAATTACGACTATATGTATGCGCAGTCAGACAATATGGTTAGGGTACCTGTTGCTGATTGATAGCGTTTGAGTCGATCCCAGCAAAAGAACATTTATCCTACAACAACACGCCTACTAGCTGCGGCTGTTCCAATGGTACGACGTAGGCATTTTGTCAACAGAAGATTTTGACTTGTGGGACATGTATGCAGCATGATCATTGAAACATCGTGCACAAATCGAGAACACAGTTTGGAGTGAGCGTCATCTCGTACAACCCCACTCATCAGCAGAATATCTACGTCGATGTGCATCCAATGTTTTCAAAACGAGTGTAGACGACCTATGGGAAATGGTGCTGCGATGGCACAGACAGTGGGGGATGGAGCAACTGCCTAACTAACCTAGGACCTCAGACAGTTGCCCCCTGACACAGAAGAGAAGGGTACCACTACTACTACCCCGACTCTCAGGTCAACCGATCAGACACACTGGCTATCAACTGTGATACCACTAATGAGCCCTCCATCCAACCTCTTTCCTATGGCGCTTGGCGGGGTTATACAAAACGATGTGGGCAATCCCGGCCGTCTGAAGGGGTTTCAAGAATCCATCCCGGACTCAGTCCCCGAGACTGACAGAGCTGGCATATCAGCAATGCAAATGCTGCACTATCTGCAAAATTACTGTCTTGCAACTGTTCGCATTACGTTAATTCCATGCGGCAACGCGTAAGTTGACGGAGCGGTACCAGTAAAAAAACCTCCGGGACGTTTTCTACCTGTATGAGACGGACACGCTAGTACTTGGTGGCAAGCGACTGTTATAAAGGCACAAAACTGCACCCTATGGATGCTGAAGGTCGTTGCCACATCAGCACATCGTATGATCCCCTTCAAGCAGTGCCTCCCCACCATGAGCTAACGTATGCCAAGAACTCACCAGATGTCATTGTGTTCATCTGCATCACACCCCCCGAGGATTTGCCGTCAAATGTTCCCAACACAAGAGGAGAGACCACACTGTGTGATAGTAAGATGGCCTTGACACTTCTTGATCCGAAGGTTCGGCAGCGGCTGGAAAAGGAACCTGTGATTTATCGGAGTACTCTCAAGTCTGCTGTTAAGAACCCCGACTTGGCACCCATTATGACCTGGCAGGGGCGCTTGAACGTTGGGGACTCTGTTGAAGAAGCAAGCGCTGAGCTGGTGAGAAGGGGGTACACAGTGGTGCACCAAAGTGCTGATGAATTGGTCTATGACTACAGCTCGCTGCTTGTCAAGGAAGACCGACTGATTGCCCCAGATCTAAGCCATTTTATCAACAAGGACACGTTGGCCCCAAAAACATACAAGCTCATGTGGGAGAATGATGCCTCTGCCTTTGCTAAAGACACTGCAATTGAAATTATCGAGGCCTATGGGCGCTCTCGCTTGCACTTCCGCTGGTCCAAGTGTGCGGAAGTTTTGATTATAGACAATCGTAAGGTTGCACATGGGATCTCCTACTCGGTAGGAACCTGGGACATTCGAGCTGTTTTTGGGAACTTCCCAGAAGAGCCGGCCATCTAACACCAGCACTTTCGGAACTGAGAGCTTGGGAAGATTGGGGTTGATGTCATTTCCCAGGGTGTATGGATTCCGCTATATTTTCTCTAAAAACTGTCAAAAGCTGTTGGTGGGCCCAATACAGGTCCTGTTACCGAATCGTCCCGCATTGTTTGAATGCCTGCATGTAGATGGCCTCTTCACAGTAGGTTCTTTCAGGGTCGTCCTGAAAACTGGTTGCGTCGCAAAGGTTGCAAACGTATCTGGCATACTGCGTGGCCGAGGCGGCGCACCTGCAGATCGGCAGACTTGTCTTGCATTACGTAGCCAGTGATCTGCTGTGCGGAACGGCAAACCAAATCGTGTATTGGTGAATCGGATTTACATGAATTTGTAAGGCAACAATGTCACTTTCCACGGCAGCGTGCACAACGTTCTCCTGTATCTGTGTGCCTTTTCTTGTGTACCGCCATGCATTCTTGGCATGGAGATCCATGCACAGTACTAGCGTGTCCGTCTCATACAGGTAGAAAACGTCCCGGAGGTTTTTTTACTGGTACTGCTCCGTCAACTTACGCGTTGCCGCATGGAATTAACGTAATGCGAACAGTTGCAAGACAGTAATTTTGCAGATAGTGCAGCATTTGCATTGCTGATATGCCAGCTCTGTCAGTCTCGGGGACTGAGTCCGGGATGGATTCTTGAAACCCCTTCAGACGGCCGGGATTGCCCACATCGTTTTGTATAACCCCGCCAAGCGCCATAGGAAAGAGGTTGGATGGAGGGCTCATTAGTGGTATCACAGTTGATAGCCAGTGTGTCTGATCGGTTGACCTGAGAGTCGGGGTAGTAGTAGTGGTACCCTTCTCTTCTGTGTCAGGGGGCAACTGTCTGAGGTCCTAGGTTAGTTAGGCAGTTGCTCCATCCCCCACTGTCTGTGCCATCGCAGCACCATTTCCCATAGGTCGTCTACACTCGTTTTGAAAACATTGGATGCACATCGACGTAGATATTCTGCTGATGAGTGGGGTTGTACGAGATGACGCTCACTCCAAACTGTGTTCTCGATTTGTGCACGATGTTTCAATGATCATGCTGCATACATGTCCCACAAGTCAAAATCTTCTGTTGACAAAATGCCTACGTCGTACCATTGGAACAGCCGCAGCTAGTAGGCGTGTTGTTGTAGGATAAATGTTCTTTTGCTGGGATCGACTCAAACGCTATCAATCAGCAACAGGTACCCTAACCATATTGTCTGACTGCGCATACATATAGTCGTAATTGTAAGGGAAGTGGCGTATGGTCTCCTCATCGGCTTTCATTACATGATGCTCAGACATTTCCCATGAGTGTGGTTTGTAGGCAATCGACATTACCAATGTATATCCCTGTTGGTCACCCCCCAGGGAATACTTAGCGTGTATACTAGATTAGGGTCAGGATTGCCCTCTAGCCTGATATGTCCGGTCATTCTGTGAAGTCCTGCAAGACAAGGGCACACTGGTTGGGTGGAGAGCTTGTACTGACCTATGCTACGTCTGCCTCATACTGCAGTTGGGGCTGGGATAGCCACAAATGGTCAGGTATGCATGGCTCTAGCCGCGCCTGCCTCACGGCCTTCTTCGCGCACAATCATGGGCTGGGATGGGGAGGTGGATGTTATTCATGAAACAGAGTATATCACTCGTACAAGTCTGAATTGCACGGAGAAGGTTTATACTAATATGCACAGTGTAATACACCCCTGTTGAGCGCTTTCACTAGGACATCCCTTGCCTCCTGTATTGTTTATTTTGTGCTTTGTTCCAAACAAGCACTGGTAGCCGAAATAGCGTGATGTATCGCCAAATGCGATTGCTGATAATCCGCACACGCACTCCGTGATCAATGTTGTGGCAGGTTCGTGTCATTGCATTTATTTTTTTTTATTCCAAAAGGCACCGAACATGGGGACAGGCTCCGACTGTGTCAATGACCCATTCGAAACGGGACTGCAGCATGTGCGTCGTAGTTATAGATGCCACATGGTTTACCCTATAAAAGCCATCAAACACCGGAATGGGTCAATGTTTGTGATTTACCATCCCACGACACACTTCCAATGTTTCGAATGCTTCCACCGCCGCCACCACCACCACCACATGGTGTTGAAAGTAGTCTCAAGTTCGAATGGACACTACCCACACACGGAGAACCTGGTACATGATATTTCTTCACCCACGTGGGTATGTGTGCCGGAGTGTTGGTATGTAACCAAAGCCAAAAAGGCAACATGCAAAAGGCATTTCCGTGTGTCGTCCCTTTTTAGACGGTCATAACCAAGATCGCTTTCGAAGGGGCCCATGTCATAATTTGCACCCCCGATTGCAGTACCTCAGGTGAGCACGCCTATTGGAGGCGAATGCTCGACCTAATGAGTGTGGGGAGAGTCGAACTTCCCCATCTATGTGCATGTGAACCCCGGGGAAACTATGAAAGCTCCTGAATGGAGCATTCTCCTAACCATCGTTGATGGTTCTATAAACCATGTCCCTTTGTGTGATCTCGACCAAGTTTTACTCAAAGAGGTCATGACCGAAAATCGTGGCCTGACTCTTATGGACCTCAAGAAGAGGTGCCCCGAGTACACCCAGATCACCACCACAGGTGAGAACTCGGATGAATGGGAGGTAGATACCCCCACGGAGCCCAAATAGGATGCCGACGAGCACCCGTTTTCCGCGTTCTCCATGTTCACGAGCGTTATAGGCGTTCTATATGTTCTGCTAGGTTACATGAATAACGAAACAGCACACACAAGGAGCGGTCGCCCAAAAAATGGCGCTTTTGTAGACAAAGGAATATAGCCAAAAAACCCCCCACCGGACAAATTAATTGCCGCCGCCACCAACCTTACGATGCTGTGTTTCTCCAAGAGGTTATAAAAAAGCCGCTTGTCCCTCATGCATGTGCCCAAGGTCAAAATAGAGCGGTCATTGTTTCTAACGTTCCAAAGAAACATCAACATGGGGCGTGTCTCGCTTTCTCCTCTCGGCCCAGGCCTTTTGTTGAGCCCCCCCCCCCCCCGGACAAAGAGGGCCTAATAGCCACAGTGCTTTTACACATCCCAGGTTCCCCCCTGGTTCTCATTGCCAGCATCTATGCACCATATAAGTCGTCTCATATACAAACCGCGCGGTATCGACAAGTTATCTAAGAGAAACTCTAGCCACTCCTCAACAAATACCCCCATCACATATTAGGGGGGCGACTTCAATACCATGATCACTCCATCCCTCGATGGTCACAACATGCACAGTGCATGCGCGTGGGATTGGTTGGCTCGTAAAGTCACAACCCCCCCCCCCCCCAGTTTTATTGACTCTTACCGCAGATTTCATCCAGAAATGCGCGCCTACACACGCTACCCTCAAGCACACCATGCTAGTGATCTTCTATTCCCCTCTGACGGCTGCCTACCTTGCACCCCAGGCCGCCCACATTCTCTCGGAGGATACCTCCACCAACCATCACCCAATCACCCTCTTTGCCTCTGCCGCCCCCCTCCCATTCCGTGACCACCTGTCGTTAAAGCGCCACATCTTCCGCAAATTGAAGGCCCCGGAGTTGGAATCCTACAAGTCAAAACTAACCCCCTTAGCTGAATGGTGCCAGGGCGTCCTCTCACATCTCCCCACACTCCCCATTCACAAGATACAAGATTTCACTGACAAGGTGACTAAGGGGGAGCACGTGACGCGCGAATATTTACACGTTTGGCCCGACCAAGAAGCTGTAGATAACCTTGTGGCTTGGTTGGAAGAACTATAATTTTCCTATGGAGTTTGGACAAGGGCAAGCAAAAATTGACAATCCAGCAAGGAGACCATAGATAGGGTGGTGGTTGCTCCCAAGGGGCCCATCTTATGCATTTCAACCTTGGGAGGTGCCGGATAGGGCACAACGCCCGGTTCACTTAGAACGGCGGTACCATAGAATGTTGCCAAAAAGCGGTCATAGGGGCCTTAGTATCACAACTAGGTGGCCAATTGTTGTGTTTGGGTGGAAATATCAATGTCCAGGTGTAGAAGTGGGCAGCAGGGCACCTTGTGCATTAGAAAATATCGGTGTGATTATGTTTTGCCTCCTTTGCTTTCCACGGGACAGATGGCAATGAATGCTGACCTTCTGGCGCCAGGCAGTAAGGTTTTTTACCTGAGAGGCACCACAGGGGAACGTGTGCCTGCCACTGTTGTGGGCCTTTCATCGTTCGTCAACCTCTAGCGATCAGTCAAGTGATGAG
This sequence comes from Eutreptiella sp. 'Long Island Sound 2002', assembly GCA_964036045.1. NCBI lineage: Eukaryota > Euglenozoa > Euglenophyceae > Eutreptiales > Eutreptiaceae > Eutreptiella > Eutreptiella sp. 'Long Island Sound 2002'. Next base: position 120,775,837 of record OZ038383.1, on the reverse strand, counting down.
GATGACACTAGTTGCTCTGATGATCCTTGTGACGACAATGCCTAGGCTCCTGATTGTCATTACCATTGGATTGGTGAGTTTCAGTTTCCCTTGGTCGATTTGTACTATTGCAGTGCTATGTTTGTCTTTGGGATTTTCAACAATGAGAAAACAAAGCATTGGGAAACAAACATTGCAGTGGAAACCAAACATTTTGAGACCGTGTTAAAACAAAGCATTGGGAAACAAACATTGCAGTGGAAACCAAACATTTTGAGACCGTTTCAAAACAAAGCATTGGGAAACAAACATTGCAGTGGAAACCAAACATTTTGAAACCGCTTGAAAACAAAGCATTGGGAACCAAACATTGCAGTGGGAACCAAACATTTTACTGTAGCATTTCACAAAACACCTGTCTGAAAAAGGTGTGCATTTCACCGGTAAGTGACGCGTCTGCCTCAGCGCGCGGTGCGCGCGGTGCGCTGAGGCACCCTCATTGTGCAGCATAATCTTGTTCTTGGTGGCCAGAGCAACCACATCCATCTTCTCGCACATCGTGGCGACCACCAAGGGTTCAATCCATGTCTTAGAATGGAGCAACTTCATTGTGCTCACAAAATTGCTGTAAGGAGGAGCACGCGGAAGTTCGGTTTTTGGACTCCAAGTGCAAGAATTCGCGTCCTGCCACTGATTGTTTGCTATCAACTCGGAAGATCAATTATGTGAAAATAGAACTCGTCCCACGGTTCTGACAGCGGTCGGGATTGAACCGTTGCATCGATGTGTCCCGAGGAACAGGCGCCGTACACTCGTGTTCTTTGCCCAAACGAGGTAAACTCAAGACAGTGTCAACAAATAATGTCTCATATTATACTATATGCTATTATTTGCCCTCCCTGAAGCACAATCTTGTGTTTGCGTTTCTGTAGAGACACAAGTGATGGAGCAGCCTCAGAAAAAAGCGAGAACAATAGATTACCACCAGCAAGTCAACAGCCATGAGTACTATACACAAGGTATGAAGGCTTCTGGTGATCAAGTGGTCAAGTCTTCAGACAGGTTTGTGCCAGTACTGTCTCGTCCCCATGATTCTGTGCTGACAAAAGCAGACTTTGCCAAGATCAGCACCGGTAAATACAAGACCACGTGGAAGGGTTGTACCCTCATGAAGAGTCCTCTGGATCTTGTTCTGTATGCTCGCATTCTGGAAGAGCTCAGGCCTCGTACAATCTTCGACTTTGGAACTTGCTTTGGTGGCAGTTCTCTGTGGCTGGCTGATCAGGCTGAAGCTCTTGGTCTGAAGGATTTCAAGGTGGTGACATTTGACAGAGAAGACATGCGAAGCAAGCCTACACGTGAACACCCTCGGATAGAGTTCGTCTTAGGGGATCTGTTCCAGTTGAATGAATGCCTGCCACCCAAATGGCTTGCATCCCTTCCACATCCATGGCTTTTAATTGAAGATGCCCATGCGAATGTATATCCCCTTCTATGTCACTTACACGTATTTGGTATGCAGCCAGGAGACTATTTCTTTGTTGATGATACTCATCCCAGCCTCCCGAATGGGTTTCTTGGTACCGAGGATTTTGACAAGACAGGATTTGGGATCGAAAAGTACCAAGAAGTCCGCCCTTTTTTAGCCCTAGCCAGTCTGGAATATGTGCTGGATACAGATTTGTTGGACATGTTTGGTTTCAATGGAACACAGGCAGCCAATGGGATATTGAAACGAGTTACCCCAACAGAGACTGCCAACATTCTGTTTTACCGCCAGTGGAGTGATTTGTGCCGGGCTGATCTCATGCAGTCGTTGGCTGAATTTGGTCACCTTGTTCTTCGTCCGGAATTAAAACTGGACAAGTCCAGTGCCCCATCCCTAGAACAAGTGATCAACAAACTCGGACTTGTACATGGATCTCCATGCCAAGAATGCGTGGCGGTACACAAGAAAAGGCACACAGATACAGGAGAACAGTGTGCACGCTGCCGTGGAAAGTGACATTGTTGCCTTACAAATTCATGTAAATCCGATTCACCAATACACGATTTGGTTTGCCGTTCCGCACAGCAGATCACTGGCTACGTAATGCAAGACAAGTCTGCCGATCTGCAGGTGCGCCGCCTCGGCCACGCAGTATGCCAGATACGTTTGCAACCTTTGCGACGCAACCAGTTTTCAGGACGACCCTGAAAGAACCTACTGTGAAGAGGCCATCTACATGCAGGCATTCAAACAATGCGGGACGATTCGGTAACAGGACCTGTATTGGGCCCACCAACAGCTTTTGACAGTTTTTAGAGAAAATATAGCGGAATCCATACACCCTGGGAAATGACATCAACCCCAATCTTCCCAAGCTCTCAGTTCCGAAAGTGCTGGTGTTAGATGGCCGGCTCTTCTGGGAAGTTCCCAAAAACAGCTCGAATGTCCCAGGTTCCTACTGAGTAGGAGGTCCCATGTGCAACCTTACGATTGTCTATAATCAAAACTTCCGCACACTTGGACCAGCGGAAGTGCAAGCGAGAGCGCCCATAGGCCTCGATAATTTCAATTGCAGTGTCTTTAGCAAAGGCAGAGGCATCATTCTCCCACATGAGCTGGTATGTTTTTGGGGCCAACGTGTCCTTGTTGATAAAATGGCTTAGATCTGGGGCAATCAGTCGGTCTTCCTTGACAAGCAGCGAGCTGTAGTCATAGACCAATTCATCAGCACTTTGGTGCACCACTGTGTACCCCCTTCTCACCAGCTCAGCGCTTGCTTCTTCAACAGAGTCCCCAACGTTCAAGCGCCCCTGCCAGGTCATAATGGGTGCCAAGTCGGGGTTCTTAACAGCAGACTTGAGAGTACTCCGATAAATCACAGGTTCCTTTTCCAGCCGCTGCCGAACCTTCGGATCAAGAAGTGTCAAGGCCATCTTACTATCACACAGTGTGGTCTCTCCTCTTGTGTTGGGAACATTTGACGGCAAATCCTCGGGGGGTGTGATGCAGATGAACACAATGACATCTGGTGAGTTCTTGGCATACGTTAGCTCATGGTGGGGAGGCACTGCTTGAAGGGGATCATACGATGTGCTGATGTGGCAACGACCTTCAGCATCCATAGGGTGCAGTTTTGTGCCTTTATAACAGTCGCTTGCCACCAGTCCGAGTTTGTTGATCACTTGTTCTAGGGATGGGGCACTGGACTTGTCCAGATTGAATTCCGGACGAAGAACAAGGTGACCAAATTCAGCCAACGACTGCATGAGATCAGCCCGGCACAAATCACTCCACTGGCGGTAAAACAGAATGTTGGCAGTCTCTGTTGGGGTAACTCGTTTCAATATCCCATTGGCTGCCTGTGTTCCATTGAAACCAAACATGTCCAACAAATCTGTATCCAGCACATATTCCAGACTGGCTAGGGCTAAAAAAGGGCGGACTTCTTGGTACTTTTCGATCCCAAATCCTGTCTTGTCAAAATCCTCGGTACCAAGAAACCCATTCGGGAGGCTGGGATGAGTATCATCAACAAAGAAATAGTCTCCTGGCTGCATACCAAATACGTGTAAGTGACATAGAAGGGGATATACATTCGCATGGGCATCTTCAATTAAAAGCCATGGATGTGGAAGGGATGCAAGCCATTTGGGTGGCAGGCATTCATTCAACTGGAACAGATCCCCTAAGACGAACTCTATCCGAGGGTGTTCACGTGTAGGCTTGCTTCGCATGTCTTCTCTGTCAAATGTCACCACCTTGAAATCCTTCAGACCAAGAGCTTCAGCCTGATCAGCCAGCCACAGAGAACTGCCACCAAAGCAAGTTCCAAAGTCGAAGATTGTACGAGGCCTGAGCTCTTCCAGAATGCGAGCATACAGAACAAGATCCAGAGGACTCTTCATGAGGGTACAACCCTTCCACGTGGTCTTGTATTTACCGGTGCTGATCTTGGCAAAGTCTGCTTTTGTCAGCACAGAATCATGGGGACGAGACAGTACTGGCACAAACCTGTCTGAAGACTTGACCACTTGATCACCAGAAGCCTTCATACCTTGTGTATAGTACTCATGGCTGTTGACTTGCTGGTGGTAATCTATTGTTCTCGCTTTTTTCTGAGGCTGCTCCATCACTTGTGTCTCTACAGAAACGCAAACACAAGATTGTGCTTCAGGGAGGGCAAATAATAGCATATAGTATAATATGAGACATTATTTGTTGACACTGTCTTGAGTTTACCTCGTTTGGGCAAAGAACACGAGTGTACGGCGCCTGTTCCTCGGGACACATCGATGCAACGGTTCAATCCCGACCGCTGTCAGAACCGTGGGACGAGTTCTATTTTCACATAATTGATCTTCCGAGTTGATAGCAAACAATCAGTGGCAGGACGCGAATTCTTGCACTTGGAGTCCGAAAACCGAACTTCCGCGTGCTCCTCCTTACAGCAATTTTGTGAGCACAATGAAGTTGATCCATTCTAAGACATGGATTGAACCCTTGGTGGTCGCCACGATGTGCGAGAAGATGGATGTGGTTGCTCTGGCCACCAAGAACAAGATTATGCTGCACAATGAGGGTGCCTCAGCGCACCGCGCGCACCGCGCGCTGAGGCAGACGCGTCACTTACCGGTGAAATGCACACCTTTTTCAGACAGGTGTTTTGTGAAATGCTACAGTAAAATGTTTGGTTCCCGCTGCAATGTTTGGTTCCCAATGCTTTGTTTTCAAGCGGTTTCAAAATGTTTGGTTTCCACTGCAATGTTTGTTTCCCAATGCTTTGTTTTGAAACGGTCTCAAAATGTTTGGTTTCCACTGCAATGTTTGTTTCCCAATGCTTTGTTTTAACATGGTCTCAAAATGTTTGGTTTCCACTGCAATGTTTGTTTCCCAATGCTTTGTTTTCTCATTGTTGAAAATCCCAAAGACAAACATAGCACTGCAATAGTACAAATCAATTAGATCAACGGAAACTGAAACTCACCAATCCAATGGTAATGACAATCAGGAGCCTAGGCATTGTCGTCACAAGGATCATCAGAGCAACTAGTGTCATCCTCATCACTTGACTGATCGCTAGAGGTTGACGAACGATGAAAGGCCCACAACAGTGGCAGGCACACGTTCCCCTGTGGTGCCTCTCAGGTAAAAAACCTTACTGCCTGGCGCCAGAAGGTCAGCATTCATTGCCATCTGTCCCGTGGAAAGCAAAGGAGGCAAAACATAATCACACCGATATTTTCTAATGCACAAGGTGCCCTGCTGCCCACTTCTACACCTGGACATTGATATTTCCACCCAAACACAACAATTGGCCACCTAGTTGTGATACTAAGGCCCCTATGACCGCTTTTTGGCAACATTCTATGGTACCGCCGTTCTAAGTCAACCGGGCTACAGTCGCACCGCGCGCGCGCACCGCGCGCGAGGCACCCTCATCGCCGACAATGCTCGCAACACCGGTACATGGCCATATCACGAGGTTTTCTATGACTTCCCGCAGCCCCTCAAGCTGGGATCAATGCCGCATCAATATCACAGTACCTCATTGCCCGGCTGTTGTGTGGTGGGGAGAGTTTTGTCGCTGATACTACAATACAATTTGTTCACGCATGTGCACTGTTCCGCACTGCGGCACCCCGGATGGGGCCAGCTCAGTTGCAGTCTACCATCAGCAGTACAAGCGCTGGACATTGGACATGGGACAGGGGTAGTTGCCTGTAGTTGGGTGGGTGGGGGGGGGGGGGACTTGCTTGAGGAGAGGGGGGAGGGGGGGAGGGGTTCTAGGGGGTAGCCCCCCCCCCCTGCCGGAACGTACCCAACTCACAGGGAAACAGAAAATGTATTGCAGTATGAACAAATCAGCACATGGAAATGTCATGTTGTCGGCTGTAAACAATGGAAATGCATCATTGAATGTCAATTCAGGGTTCCCACATCTCACCAATGCACAACAATGACAACAAAGCGGGACATTCACCATCTAATGTAAAATGATAATGATCAGTCAGAGGTAGACTCGCCTGAACTGGAGCCTCCATGGGAAGTGGAACTGCAACTAGAACCGGTCGCGTGTGGCCATTTGTTGTGCCACAGCGACAAACTCGCACAGTGTGGCCATTGGTACGCTTCAAAAAAAGGTAGCACATGCCTTTTGTGCCTCGTTGTAAACTTCTTGTCTTTTCCGGACGGTGATCCTATCTTTAAACCTAAAATAGAGCAGCGCGTCAATTACGTCTTCGCGTTTTGCGCGTGGCAACGGTGGGACCAGGGAGCTAAAATACACTGACAAGGGGCGTTGGGGCATGGTGGTCTGCAAAACAGAGTATATGCAGCACACATGCAGCAACACGTACACAGTATGTGGGATGCGCCGAAGGCGCCGAAAACTTTTTCCGGTGACAAAAAAATGTTCCCAAAACCCAGGTTTTCAAGTGCACTTGAGCTGAGGGGGCTGGGGGGTAGGGGACCAGGGGGGAGCCCCCCCCCCCCCCCGCTGCCGGAAGGAAAATGAAAGCAAGTCCCCGGGGGGGGGGGGGGGGGGAGAAGGGTGTGGTGGGAGAAACCCATAGGCCCAACTCGATGTTGAAAAACAGGTTTAGGCAAGAACATCAAAACACCAGATGACTGCAAACAAGCGTACCCTGACCGGTAGGAAACATGCACTCATGTGAGTGGAGCGAGAGAGGGCCGTAGGCCCAGCCAGGGATGCTCACATTAGGCGGAGTCAATGTAAAAGCATTAGGTCATTGAAAAACCAAGACTTGATGTATCTTAGTGTTGTGGCTAGTACAGCGGTTATGGCACTGAAAACAACTCGTTCGTACCCCACCGAAGGCATTGTTCTTCCGCTGGCAAGAAGAAGAAGAATATGCAAAGGGGAATGTTTGCCCCTGGCGTGCCCGGCGCATGCCCGGCGCACTACCTGTGCATTAAGTATCCTATCTCCGCAATTGTTCCATTGCATAAGTGCCCTGGGGGATAGGAATTGCATAGCCTGTAAGGTCCACTTGGATGTCTTCCACGCCAGCGCTACTCCACCCTGTCCTTCTTCGTGGAGTGGCCCATCCAGGCTGTACCCATACTTTGACAAGCAGCGAGGTGTGGGGGGGGCCATGAGGCAACGGATACTGGGCTCGCATACGCCCCCGTGTCACAGGCGCATGGTCATCACCACATAGTTCAGTGTTTTTTCCTTGCTGCACTGCAGCGCAGACCAGTTCTGAACCACTCCAGGTGGCTGTTGATTGTGCTTTGGCTTTGGCCATCCGTACATTTGAGGTCAGCTCGCTCCCACCACCCTCCCACAGTGCCGGTTAGCCTCTAACCCTTGCTCTGTGGGTCTTGCTCTTGCTGCCCCTGTCTTGCTCTTGCTCCCCGGCACGTGAAGACGTGTCATATCCGAACTCCGGGGGCGCAAAGGCGTCCCAATGTTGCACCACCCCCGGCCATGAGGCAACGGATACTGGGCTCGCATACGCCCCCGTGTCACAGGCGCATGGTCATCACCACATAGTTCAGTGTTTTTTCCTTGCTGCACTGCAGCGCAGACCAGTTCTGAACCACTCCAGGTGGCTGTTGATTGTGCTTTGGCCTTGGCCATCTGTACATTGAGTTCAGCTCACACCCACCACCCTCCCACAGTGCCGGTTAGTCTCTAACCCTTGCTCCGCGGGTCTTGCTCTTGCTGCCCCTGTCTTGCTCTTGCTCTCTGGCACGTGAAGACGTGTGATATCCGAACTCCGGGGGTGCAAAGGCGTCTCAACGTTTCACCATCAAACTATTCTGCTTGACGCTTCAACAGGTGCTTTGCTGTACTGGTGTGCTTACCTGTTCAGTACCACTCCATGTGTGCGCTGGCCGCCCACATATCCAGGTCAGCTCGCACCCACCACCCTCCTGTGGGCCGCACTCGCTGCCCCTGTCGTGCTCAGGCTTTCTGACACGTAATGACGTGTCATGCCCGTGCTCTGGGGGCGCAAAGGCGTCCCGATGTTTCATCACCAGGCTTTTCAGCTCTATGCTTCAATGGCTGCCCACACACCCTGGTGAGCTCGAACCCACAACCCTCCCACCGTGCCGGTTAGTCCCCGACTCTTGCTCTGTGGGTCTCTCTCCCCCTCTCTCCCTCTCTCTCTCCCCTGCCCTCTCTCTCTCTCTCTCTCCTTCTCTCTGGCCCTCCTCCCACTGCGCCCCACTCTCTCTCTCTTCCGCATAAAGGGGTTTTCGGGATGTTCGGTGGGTCTCTATCCCCCCCGGGGTTCGAACCCTCCCCCACAGGACAGAAGAGGTGCGGTATACCCATTGAGCTACGACGAGTTGTTTTCTGCATCATTGTTCCGACCTATCCTACTCCCCCCTGCATGTCATCCCCTGTCAGGCATATCGCCGTTTGCACGGGGGTGTGCTCAGCAGCGTGTAGAGGAACCGCAAAGCGTCTCCGGATACCGGGTCCGCCTGCCTGAAGAGCGTTCTCTGGAACAGCCTTAAGAGGTTAGCTCGGCCCGCCAGCCACACATGCATGCAGTCTCCATTTCTCCTCACAGAGGAGGGCACCGCTCTGTGTCCCTCAGCCGTCGGACAGTGGAGGATCGCCTCCCACTGGAACGGGTGCCACTTGCCTGCACTTTTGGGCCGCCACTGGACCTGCATGTTCGTCAGGGCCTGAGTCTTCAGGGTCCAGTTGATTTGGACCATCACCGAGTAGAGTTCTTGGTTGCTCATCAGCAACGGCTCTCCATGATTGTCCACAATTTCACAGTGCATCCTGGTGCTGTGTGGTTGGTCCAGTCGGAGCCTGTGGTGTGGGGGGGGGGGGGGCGTTGCTTGAGCGGAGGGGGGAGGGGGTCCCCCGTGGACCGGGGGGGACCGCCCCCTGCCGGAATGAAGCATATCGAGCAGGAATTGCAAAAATGCAACACATTGACCCATTCAGTATATACGTTTGTCATAACGTCTCCACACAGGTAATCAAATCATCTTTTTGGGTCCATACATTGTGCCCTCACCTAAACACCAGCAGGCAACACAAACAGAAAACAAAGTGGAATGCTCATTGTTATCAAATTGTTTGCCGAAGATCAATCAGAGTTGGACTCACCTGAGCTGGACTCACCAATGTCATCCTCCTCTGAGCTGGAAGAGGAACCAGAAGAATCTCAGTCGGATGACGAGTCACAGTGGGGCCCGGAAACGCGACGAGAGTCATGGGACTTCCCGTTGTCCCATTCGGCTCGCGCGTCCTATGAAGGGCACAGTGTCGGGGACAATGCCCTGGTACTTTGGTCCTTGCACGTTGCAAGGGTCAGCTGGCAAAAGTGGCAATGTGGTTCCCGTGCAAGTGCCGTGCTACTTGAGGTCTACTCGCCATCCCTGCGCCCTCCCACCGGCATCCTCGGTCGTTGGTGTTTGTTGGCAGGGCGTTTGGATGGAGGGTGGTTGTGATGACCTAATTATGGCCTATTTTTGCTTATGCTAGCGCCGTCTCATCTGTGCGGGAGCTTAAGCCATAGGTGTTTGAGGGTGTCCTTAATTCTGATGTTCTTTTGAATGGATCATGCGCAGTTCTACAGCTGGGTGATTTTCAGGGGCGTTTCCGGGATAAAAAACGTACTAAGTGGAGTTATCCTACTGGAACTAGTTGGACGCCATAACGAGGCACTCCCATCATCAGTACTCACTCCTGGACCGGCCCCATGAGTGGGTCATCTCCACTAGGCGGAATAGCCGCAAATACCACTAACGCGGTGAACTCTTCTCGACCATGAGCCTTTTGTGGGTGATGGACCACGACTGCCGCCAATTGGATCACCCCCCTCCCAAACGAGGGTGCTGTGCCTGGTCGAAGACCCTTGGTACAAAGCCGGCGGCCGGCTCCCCCACTTAATCACAAGAGACGAAAAGAAGAGGGGGTGCCTAGGACCCCTAGCAAGCATCAGCAAAAATCCTTGAGGTACCAAGCAGGGGCTGTGCAGAATTCAGGACCCTGGGACCCGTGGCTACCGGTGGTGAAAAACAGCCAACTTTTCGCAAAGCGCGCAGAGGCAAGGTGCAGAATGGGGCAAGATGTATGCCGGAGGCAGGAAATGCTGGTCCCTTGCTTGTCCAACCCCATAGCGCTGCTCAAGGGGAGTGTTCGCCCTGCACACTACTTTTCTAATGACTTTCCCAAGTTGAGTCCTTGACTTTACCATTACTGTGTGAAGCCCCTGAGTCGACCAACAGCTGCCCCTTGCCTGCCAAATGAAGCAACAAACAATCTATGCACAACATTGAACACATTGCCACAGACTGCTAAATCCTCCGGACGGATGGGATTGCAATCTGGGACCTGTAGCCATGTGGCCACTTTGGTGAGCAAGCCCACCTCCCCATTGCACCAAATTTGCTCACGTTCCTGTGCACTGCGGGCCTCAAACTCTTGATGGTGACTAGGGATCTACTCCATGATGACTCGCTTGTGTCGCATGTGATCACACGCCTTGTGGCACACCTCTGAATAAAGGCACTCCCACGTGGGTCGTTTGTCACACATTTGGTCACGGCCATGTTGTCGATATACTGCTTATCCCGTTGGATGCTATCGCCGTCCCGATGGCCGCGCCGTACATTTCGGCTCTGTATGACTGCTGCGGACCCACAACCCGGGCCAGAATGCACCGCAGCTTGGTACTCGGAGCCTGCGATTTCCACTGTTTGGAGGCTGCCGCCGGAATACACGAATGTGCCCTCAAGCTACTTTTGATTGTACCAACCTCTTCAACTGCACCAAAGTGGAGATGAAGCAAACGTGGTACCCATAGGCCGCCTGGTTGGCGCCCTGGGAACCGCGGGGACAAAATTGGAACCAGCTACCTACCCCCTTCCATCTCGGGGGCCCAAAAATGGGCGAATTGGCCCTCACCATAAAAATTTGGTGTACCCGAATTCTTGGAAACATTTTCTTTCAGCCATGAACGTTCAGCAGGGTATACAACGCCCGCGCCTGCGCTTGATCTAACAACCTCTCTTCGAGGTGATTTGGTGTACCCCAATTCTTGGAAACATTTTCTTTCAGCCATGAACGTTCAGCAGGGCGAGCAAATTCAACCCTATCCGAAACATGAGCATTTCGACAGACGGTATGGCAACAATGGCAGTGTCATCAGAGTGTCAGGCGGGGTGACATTTGGAGCCCGTCCCAAAGCTGGTGCACATGGTGATGTGCCACAGCACCAATGGAACGATCACAGCACAGTTGCTGCACAGAATGCTTGGCTCCCAAATTTTGCGACAATTTTGGGCAACGATGGGTCGGAGCAGTCACACATCACCTTGGTTTAATAATCTCTGCCAAATAAACTGACTCTTGACTCTGTGTGATACAGGTATTCCAAAGAAAAAGCTCTCAAAAACATCCTGAGAAGAATATGTATGCCCATTGCAGGAATCTATCAATGCGCAGGAAGCAGCACAGGAAGCAGGGGCTGTGACACTGGTGTTGTCACAGTGAAGGTGGAGGAAAATATGTACGGTCGTTGTGGAAATCTATCAACGACTTAGAAGAGGACAGGAAACGGGAAGAAATTCAGCGTCACAGGACTTCGTGTACATAAAAATTATGCAGAAAAGCAGAGGAAGCAGGAAGACATTCAGTGTCACAAGATTTCATCGGCATAAAATATATGTATTGTAAATGCAGAAATCTGTCAAATGGTTTGAGCAATTTGCGGAAATCTCTCAAAGATATGACTTCAGCAAAAAAGCAGGATTCAGGGAATATATCTGGGTGAGTGAGCAAATGTTTGGTAAACTAGTTGCTATCACACACGACACAGCGACTGGGCTGACACAGCCATCACAAAAAAACGACGCAACACACTAATGATGGGTGTCTGGCAATTGTGCAGACACCCCAACAAACAGCTTGGACACGGTGTAGTGAGACGAGATCTGTGTCCGAAACTCAAGTGGGACAGGAGAAAATTCAGCTACTGCAAATTGACGTCTGCATTCCGAATGTAATGCACACGATCAGCAACCTGCATAGAGGACTGGCAGCGCTCGAAATGTGCTGTCCCGGGCTGCCGGTACATGTGCCTGTTGTCGACATCATCTGCAATATTGTACGCAAACAATGTGCATGTTGTCCCATCCCATTGGAAACTTTTGCAAAACTTAACGGCTGCTGCATTCAAAGCTCGGTTCTCTGCTGCTTCATGTGATAGACAATGTGCTGCACAATCTTCAACAGACTTAGCGTCATTCACAGCCAGACTGGGCTCAAGCGTCAGCGCCACGTCTTGGACTTGCAAAAAAGCGGCTTTGGCTGGAGCACCGTAATCCCATGATTGCCCTTTCTCATAAACATCCCACACTGCAGCGCCTGTGAAATATTCCAGCACACCAGCCTGGCCAGTGAAGATGGTCAAATGCGTCAGGGCCGCCCCGGCATCAGACAGAGATTTCGAGCTGAATTGGCAGTAATGGTGGATCTTGTGGTAAGAGAACAATTTGCACGATTCATCGTTGTCACAATGATCCTTGCAAAACGTCAACGATTTCCCCCACTCTGTTGTACTCTCCCAGTCAATGAACCGCATATTGGGAAACCTCACCCAACATGGACAGGCTTGCGTATTGCACGTGGTCACCTTGAACTCTGCGTCATCAATGCACTCACGCCCAACAGCGGGCTGGATAAGCCTTCGGGACCACTCCTCTGTCCCGCCATTGCACTTTGCCGAGCATTCTGAAGATTTGGTCCAATCATCAAAGATACAGTCCGCCTCACACGGTACTCGGTTGCATGGTCGCTCAATGTTGCTACTTGGGCAGGGCTTGTTATTGAGCGCTGGCCGTTGCACTGATCGCTGACGGGTCTGCACGCCCTGGTCCTTCTCACACACTGCATCCTCTGCGGTACCAGGCTTCAGGCACTTTCCCCACTCAGCCCAAGGCCCCATCACACATGTTTGGCTGCAATCATGTTGAGGTTCACAGTCCCCGATTGCAGTCTCATCATTGTGGCAGGTTTGGGCACCATGGGGGTGCTTGCTCCGACGGAAAGTCAGCACTGTCTTCCTGCCAGTGTAACACCATGCATCACACACAGTGGCTTCGATCTTTTCACATCCTTCGTTGTCAGGATCGTCAATCCAAGCACACGGTATCTCCTGGTACTGTCTGAAGAAGTAGTCCCGACCACCAAGAGTTGCACACTGATGGTGGCAATAGCGTATCCGTGTGCCCTCACCAAAATTGTCTGTGGAGCAGAACTCATCCAGTGGCCATGCCGACCACTCGGTTGCCTCGCACGTGGTGTAATCCATGGCGCCGTGCAGTGCTGAAAACAACGGAGTGAGCAGTTTGTTCACGTTTGCATCCTGAAAATGGTGCACAACTAATTTCCAGGAATCAACCCACATCCGCGTTGCAGCAAACATCCTCATAAAACACACCACCAAAATCTACCTCGTCAAGTTCAACACTGTGCAAATGGCGTAGAGGAGGAGAATGGTTCAACAGCCAGTCTACTTCAACGCTTCCATTAGCTCACTCAGCCCTGCAAGGTTCCACAGCTTGGGCGGGGGCTGGGGAATTTCTCGACTCCCCTCCCAGGGACTTGCTTGAGCGAAGGGGGGGGGGGGAGAGGGTCCAGGGGGGAGCCCCCCCCCCCCCCTGCCGGAACGTACCCAACTCACAGGGAAACAGAAAATGTATTGCAGTATGAACAAATCAGCACATGGAAATGTCATGTTGTCGGCTGTAAACAATGGAAATTCATCATTGAATGTCAATTCAGGGTACCCACATCTCACCAATGCACAACAATGACAACAGGGCGGGACAGTGACCATCTAAGGTAAAATGACAGTAATCAGTCAGAGGTAGACTCGCCTGAACTGGAGCCTCCATCCGAAGTGGAACAGGAACCACAAACTGATGATGATGATGATGATGATGATGATCCTATCTTGCTTTAGATGATCAGCATTCAGCTACTAGACTATTAGTAGTCTATGGTAGGGACGGGGAGGGGCGGCCGGGGGGGGGGGGGTGTTGAGCAGATCCGACCCAGAGATGGTTGCCATGCCGCATACCCTCTAGTAAGATCACCTTGGGAGGACTGAACATGACTGCATGTGGGAGACCTTGAGAATTGAGCTGCTGGTTAAGATTTGAGATATCAAGATTGGGGGGAATGACTGGAACATGGACCATCGTGTTCACTATGATGCCGTGTTCAAAAGCCGTGATAGACTGGATGGTGACCATAGAAATGGAGACACCCGCGGCAGCTGCTACTGCTAGCCTGTACTTGAGCTGTTGAGTATTGTCAAACAGTGGCAGGATGTCAAGGACATGAAAATGGGACTGCACCTTGGCAAACGGCAGCTCAACTTCCATTTGCACTCCGTAAATACCTGCAATCGTGGCAAACAAAAACCTTGCAAAAAAGGGCGGAGGAAGGCACAGTGCACTTGAGACTCAGACTGGGTCAGGGGTCACACTGTTGGGGAACACAACCAGCTGCAGGTATGCAGTCCTACCCCCGCAATTGGAGGTGCACATTGCCCTTGGGAGTGATCTGCTTAACCATGGGGGGGGGGGTATTTGGGACGCCCACCAACCCATGAATTTGAAAACTTTTTCTCTGGGAAATAAATAAATTTCAAATAGGGGGCCAACTAAACCCACCCAAAATGGCCTCGGACCCACACACCCCACCACCCACCCCTCCCCCGGAGGGTGTGTACAACACTGAGCAGATCCTTGCATTGGACTTACGCTGAAGCGCCACTCCCTCGAGGTGCACTCGTCCCTTGGGAATTGTTAGACCCGCCATGGTCTTGCCGTTGTTGAGAACAAAAGTCAGAGAAAATCAGACATCTCAGATCTTCCATGCCACTGAGTTGAAACATAGGCCACGACAATTGTTGCCAACGATTTCAACTGTTGACACAATGGATGCTCTTCAACTTTGGGTATGGGCAACCCTAATAAAAACTCATTTGGTTCATAAGTGCAAAAATCACTGATAAAATTGATGACACACTCATGCCACCAATCACAACCAATGAAGCTAACCCAGATGAAAGCCCTCCTACCAGAGGCAATTAATCCCTCTGATCTCTCTGCCATGATGAGGAACATCTAAGATGGTATACAAAGCTGCAGGTACTACATGAGCAGTGATCACAGAGCAATTTTGCTTGGCCCGCCCTACACCTACCCCTGTCCCTCCCTCTGACACACACAGGTCAATGCATGCTGACAGACACATACCACCGGGGGAATAATTTGAGGGGGGCTTTTTTTGGGAGGGCTAAAATTGGGGGGGGGGGGGGGGATTTGGAACCGGTCCCTAGAAACGAACGAAGAATTTGGTAGGGTCCCTTGCTGTTGCTTCATAGTGGATGGCTGCCGTTATTTCCTGGTGGCCTCTGGATGGTTGCTGATAGTTCCTGATGGGCTCTGGATCGTTGCTATTATTTCCTGATGGCCTCTGGATGGTTGCTGGACAGTTTCGTCAGCTGAGATGACAATCAACTCCCGGTCATGGCAGTAGGCTTCCCGGTGTGCATGAGGCACAATGATTGTGGGCTGAAAAAGACAGTGGTGTGAAGACTGCGCACAGCCCCTGCTGGACCACTGTCCATCTGCCCACGACTCTCCTTCTGCTGTGAACATGGGCGGTCTTGAGGACCTACAGAGAACGCTGTGTCAGTTGACACCACGTCTCATCTATGTTCACACAAGCAACAACTCAGGATCGAAATCACCTTCGAGCGCCGGAGCTCTAGCCAGGTCAGGACAACGGAACTCAAAAGAGGCCAAGAAAGCGGCCAAAACCCAGCTGTCGCCGCCACAAGAGAGATAGTAAAAATACATGAGCGGTTAGGTAGGCAGCAAGACCACCTCAATGGTGGCGCATCCAGCGCTGCTCAAAAACCGCAAAGGTAAAAAAAAAAAAAATAGAAACAGATGGAGGCGAGGGTACCCAAGATCACTGAAGGTGCACCGGCGGACAAGAACACGCAGCATCAACGAAGCCACGGACCAGCCGACGGTGGGCCCGCCAGTCAGACGCAGCCGTGGAGGCCACCAAGTAGAGCCTACGGCGTCCCACACGCGGATCCCAACAGGGAGTGTGCGGGGGTAGAGGCTGTGCGCCAGGCCACTCGCCAACAGCGCCCGGCGGTGGCAGGAGGAAATACCAGAATTCCTCCACATGGGGGATTCGCCGCAGGATTTCCAACGCCGCCTCCCGCACGTCCCCAACCCGCACACGCCCAAAGCGAGGGCACATCACCTCCCCATCCCAGGTCAGTCCAACAAAGTGCCCTGCTTCACCCAAACACCTCACGTCCAACCAACCCGAAACCAGCAGTACACGGTCATCTGGCCTGTCCCTCCAGGCCTGCGGCATGTAGTCCGCCGCATGACGCTGGGGGACACGGGCCAGATCCCATATGGGGGCGATGTGGCGCTCCACCATCGGCACGCTGCCGGACACACTCATGTGCACGCGTGGCGCTCGACGGGCACAGCAGCTCGGCGCCCCGAAGCGGCCCTGCAACGCCGCGCGGACCACCGACAGGGCGACGGCCAGGCCGTGTCCGGTGCGGCTCAGGCAAGCAAGTGGGCGGAGGCCCGTTGCAAGCAGCACCGCGAACGCGCCCAGCAACACGTCGACCAAGCGCAGCAATCCCGGTCTCAGGGTCAGGAACACGAACAGGGCGCATGCAGAATCACGGAGTCGCGCCTCGGAACGCTGCCGGCCCTCCAAGCCGACGGTGAACTCTCGCAGCCACAACCGGAAGAAGCGTACCGGCTTCTCCTTCGCCCGCAGTTGATCCACCGATTGGCGCCAGCGGGCGTCAGCCGGCGCCCTTGGTGGCAGCGGGCGAAAGGAGGGCAGAGTGACAGCGCGAGGCATAAAAGCTGTGCCGAAGGATGGGTGGGGGGGCGGGAAATAAAAAATTCGCAGAACTGCAGTAGAGGGACAGATGGGGTTGTGAACTACTGTCCGCCCAGAAAAACAGGGGCAGACAGGAGTTCACACAAGCAACAACTCAGGATCGAAATCACCTTCGGTACCCCTACTCTTGGTCCCCATCCAGACGCGCGAACACCCGCCTGCCACGGTAAGCACACACGGGTTGTACCCAGCCCTAGGAGGCTGAACATGATCGCGCAAAGAGGCCCGGCATACCACACGGCGGAGGGACCCCAGTGTCGGCGGGAGAACCACCGTTGTGTTTGTTTGGTGTACCCCGGGGTCCCCCCGGCCATTTGGTCGCCTAACCCCTGCCTCCCCCCAACCCAATGGAACCCAGCTCCAACAGTGTCTCTCACCAGCACCACCAAGTCACCGCAAGCCCCGCAGGCCTCGACGCAGCCACAAGCATAACGGCTTATAAAGCAGTCCAACGCAAAGGAGTCCTCGTCTTCGTAACAAAGCGATGGGCTGGTCGCATGTCAATACACTCAGCATCGCTACACAGCCCCATCCCCAACCACAACCAACAATAAGGGCCGCCAAGCACGGCGCCTGCACACGATCTGCACCAGCAGGCCCGAGGGTGAGGCTGTCCACAAAAGCCCAAAGGGGGCCCGCCACGCCGCCCGTCGGTAAGACCCCAGGGTCGGCGGGAGAGCCACCGTTGTGTTTGTTTGGCTTACCCCGGGGCTCCCGGCCAGGCGGCCGCCTAACCCCCTGCCTCCCCCCCGTACCTCTGCACCCAGCGCCGACAATTGTCCGGTATGGTCACAGCCAAACCACCCCAATGGAATCAGGACCTGGCGCATGCGCCCGCACAACGGCCCATCGGAGTTGCGCCAAACGCAGCGCACGCAACGGGGACGAGCACGCCACCGCATCAAGTCGGCTCGGTGGATCTGCTGGCTGGAGTTCCGTGGATACCCAATGCAGACCCACCACCAACCCACACTGCGTCATCCTGATAACAGCGGACCGCAAGAGCCTTTTCTGTCTGTGCAACCAAGTACGCGCCCGCAGGGACACCATCTGTGCCCCCGCCACCCGCGAGTCGGTCACCAATACCAAAAACCGCCAACCCAGCCGCTTTGCCAGCCTCACAGCCCAACACAGCCCCCACAGCTCCGCACTCTGCTGAGTGTGCCTACAGGGCGGGATAACTACAGACCGCACCTCGTGCTTACCAGGCAGGAACATGCCCGCACGATACCGGAACACATCCAGAGACGCATCCACAAACATAGTGGCAAAAGCATGGCGTCCAAGCGCCACCGGGCGACTCAACGCACACTGCAGGGCCCACCTTAGGGAACCAGGGGGATGCCACGGCTCCATGGCGAAAACTATCGCGGTGGCCAAACCGTGCAGCACTTTTAGAGGGACCGGCCGCCCAACAGCTCCCCACCTTTGCCAGCAGTAGGCGCCAGCCAGAAACGGGCCCATGCCTTTACGCGGCCTCACATGCCACTGAATAAAACCTAGCACCTTATTCAAGTGACGGGGGTGCGGGTGGGCCGCTGTCGCCAGTCGCAGCCATTGCGCAAACATTTGCAAATACGCGCGCGGGTGGGACCAAATGCGTCGCGCCTGCGTGTCAATATGCTTCCCCAAAAACAAAATGTGCGTCGTGGGCTCCAGGACAGATTTGGGCGACACCAAAAATCCTGCCGCTTTCAGCGCAGCCACCACTCGCCTGGTGACCTCCCGCAGCTCAGCGGGACACCCGCCCAGCAAAAGAAAATCATCCAAATAATGGAAAATTATCATGTGTGGCGGGACAACCCCTGCTATCACCTTCTGCAAGGCCAACTGGCACAACAGTGGGGAAAACTTCCACCCAAACGGCATGCGCCGCATGCGGTACATGACTCGCGCCCCCCCTCCTGGTCGAAAACCAAACCGGAAAGCCCCCGCCGCCTTCGGCGGTAAAACAAACGACCAAAATGCGTTTTTCAAATCTATGCGCGTGCAAAACAGGGGTTCCCGCGGTGGCCAGGCGCTGAGGCGATCCGCCATGTTTTCCCAGCTGCACAACGAAAAACGCGCAGGGCGGGGCATGGTGTCGTTGAAGTCCACCAAATGGAAAATCACCGACACCTTCTCCGAGGACTTCGGGATGATGAAGGGCCAGCATGTGGCAGGCTGGCTTTGGCCCTCCACCACCCTCTCCACCACCCCCCCCCGACTCCAAGGAGCGCAGCATGGGCTCCACCATCGGGTCCGTCTCACGCCTGTGGAGGACCGCCGGTGGGGGGGCGACCTCTGGCGCAAACTCCGAGGCCAAGCGCTCCACATCCACCCCTTCCCCCACAACTTCGTCCCATAAGGCGTCTGAGATGTGGTACGTCCCAATATCGCCCAACCCCCGAGCCGCCACCTCGGGGTCAGGCGCCTGCAGGACCGGCTTGGGGGATGTGGAGAAATGCATCAAGCTGGCCCCACCCTCCGGCCGAAGTTCACCGAGCACTCGCAAAAATATGCCGACCGTATCAGGAAGTCGGAAAACTTCTGCCGTGACAAAAGCTCGCAGCAGAAAGAGGTGTATCCTCTGCATCAGGAGGCGGATGCTGGTTTTCAGGGCCACTGACAGCCACGCCAGCTTACCGGACAATTCGCGAAGGAGGAGCAGGAATAGGGGTTCCCCCACCCCCGGCCGGAGGCCACCAGGCTGCACCGCGGAGTCCGGCCGGGACTGTTCACGAACATTCCGGGGGCCCAGCATACCACCTGGCCGAGGGACCTCCGGGTCGGCGGGATATCCACCGTTGTGATTGTTTGGTGTACCCTGGGGCCCCCCGGCCAGATGATCGCTTAACCCCTGTCCCCGTCGAGCCCCGCGGGACGCGGCGTCGTCAGAGGGAAATAGGGTTGCGCTTGTCCTCCCCGCGTGGCCGGAACTTCCACGCCACCCCACTGGAAATAATGGCGCCGCCTGTCGACTCTTCCAACGGGCGTGATACGTCGGGCCCCTCCCCCCGCCGAGGCACCTTTTGGGGACGACCAGCGGGGCCCGCACGCCCCTCGGCGCCACGTCCACGTAGACGGCTCCCGGCGGCGGGACGATTCCCGACGGAGTCACCACCCAACACCACCTTCGGGCCACTCGATACAGGGCCGTGGACACGTACGGTACCGCCCACAACAGGCAACCGCCACCGTTTCGGCGGTGGCTTAGCGCCCCGAGCTCCGCCTGCTGACTTAGCGGACGAGGCACCAGGCGGGCCCCGCTTGCGTTTAGCCCCGCCGCCACGTGGCCGGCGCCCTGCAGTGGACTTGCCACCGACGACGAACTCTCCCCCGCTGCGCTTCCCCGGCTCGGACCTGGGCGCGGCCGATCCACCACCGCGCTTCGTGGCTGCTGCCGCTGGCCCAGCCGATTCCAGGGATGAACCGGAGGACTCCGAGGAAGACTCCGATGAACCCGAGCTGGAGGACTCGTCTCCCGCAACACCCCCGGCACCTTGTGACTCCAGCCCTCCGGCAGTAGGTGGGACGCCCAACCCCTTGACCAGGTCTCTGACGGCAACAGACTCCTTGGCGTACATTGCCTCTGGCCAGAGGTCCTGAAGCGGAACCTCCAACACAGAGTCAACAAAGTCCCCATCATCCGCAACAGGTAAGAGAAGGGGCCCCACCACCTCCGGATCGGCGTATCTGGTGGCGTACTTGAGCGCCGTTTGAAGGCGCCGCCACCGCCCCCACCACAGGAGGAACCGGAGGTGGGGACCCCTGTGGTAGCACGCCGCACAGCCGCCTCATCGGAATGCGTGCCATCGCAGATGGCTCCATCTCGAGTTCTGCAGCATATCCTTGATGGTCTCCTCCAATCCCGACGCGCCCCGCTCCGCAAACGGTTGCGCCGGGTCCGCTGAAGCATCCACCAGAGCCAAATGAAAAGCAGCCCAGCCAGCTGCCCAGTGGCCCAGAGGACGCCTTTCTTCCGAGACGCCCCCCAGTGAAGGAAGCCATGCCGTACGCTTGCAGATCCCTGGGCGCAATGGTGGCTGCCTCAGACACTCGCAGCCAGAGCACGTAGCTGAGACAGCCGAGCCCCAGTGCAATGCGCTATTCCCGGGTGCGCGCCGCCTGGGCCTGGAAGGACAGCGCGGGGGGACTGAAATAAGGCTGACGTCCGGACGCCAGACCCCCTTTTGCCAACCTCCAATGGATGGGGAGGACGGTGGGCGGCATGATGCCAAGGTCTTTCGCCCCTCGTACCGCCGACACCACGTTGCGGAGTGTCGATCGGGCCACTCCTGACGACACCTTGGCTGACAGGTACTCCGAAAGGCACGTAGACGGTCCAGTAGGCAGCGAACGCTCGTCCTCGAAATCCGCGACCGCGAACAAGGAACCCTGATAGCGCTGGGTGGTTCTGGACGCCCAGCTACGCATGGCCACTGTCGCTGGGTCGTCCGGGCGAACACCGGAACAGGCCGCCGCCCATGCCAATGCTGCCACACGAAAGCGCCCCGTAGCCATGGTCGCCGGCACTCCGATGACCCTCCCGACACCCTCTTCGGGCTTGACTCCAAGGGAACTCGGCGCCCAACCCCAAGTCCCCGTGCCTGGGGCTCAGGACCGGTTAGGGCACTGGAAGTGCCAGTGCTTGGCCGCGTCTTCGCTCAGACCCAACCCCAGGCAACGCTTGCAAGGCTGCGACGCCACGGCCGTCTCGGGCACCCAATGGCCTTTGGCCGTCCGCCAGTGCAACACCCCGCCCCTGGTGGCAAACTTGATACCCTTGTACGTAAAGTTGTCCCCACCTTGACTCCGGGCGCCCTGCAAATCAAGGCCATCCAGCGGGTTGGTCGCTTGGGAGGCGGAGAGGGCGGCCGGGTCGGCATACTTTTGAGTGTAGGCCTTCTGGGACTCGACCAACACCGACCACATGCGATACGCCAGCCGATCCCCGGCATCGTCGCCCCCGCCGACCCTGCCAACTGGCCGGGCGATAGGCCCCTCCACTGCCTTGACGTAGTCGCCCAAAGCGTCCCCACACTGCCGCATCCAAGACGCCAACTTCGGCTTAGTCATCAGCTCCGCGACCGCCGCAGCCGTCAACTCCGGCACCCCCGACTTGTCGTTGACACTGAGCTCGTCCAACTTGGTCTGCAGCGTGGCCAGGGCGGCCTGTTGCTGGGCCAGCAGCGCCCGCATCTGGTCCGTGGACATATTGGCCAAATCCTGGCCATCGGACCTAGAGCTGCCACCGAAATTAGTGGACTTCTTTGCAGGCGATGAGGTAAAAGGAAACATGGTGCACACAAAAAAAAATATCGCATACACGGGTCAATGCATGCTGACAGACACATACCACCGGGGGAATAATTTGAGGGGGGCTTTTTTTGGGAGGGCTAAAATTTGGGGGGGGGGGGATTTGGAACCGGTCCCTAGAAACGAACGAAGAATTTGGTAGGGTCCCTTGCTGTTGCTTCATAGTGGATGGCTGCCGTTGTTTCCTGGTGGCCTCTGGATGGTTGCTGATAGTTCCTGATGGGCTCTGGATCGTTGCTATTATTTCCTGATGGCCTCTGGATGGTTGCTGGACAGTTTCGTCAGCTAAGATGACAATCAACTCCCGGTCATGGCAGTAGGCTTCCCGGTGTGCATGAGGCACAATGACTGTGGGCTGAAAAAGACAGTGGTGTGAAGACTGCGCACAGCCCCTGCTGGACCACTGTCCATCTGCCCACGACTCTCCTTCTGCTGTGAACATGGGCGGTCTTGAGGACCTACAGAGAACGCTGTGTCAGTTGACACCACGTCTCATCTATGTTGCGCATGCACACTGCATACAGCGCGCAGAAAACCCATCCCTCCTGCAGCCCATGCGTGGTGCACACATTTTGACACATCCTTAAAATTGAAGGAAATATTTGGTACGAGGTTGGGCTTCCAAATTTTTGCACATCAAATTTGTTCCTTTCTAACATTCTCCCCCGGTGGTACAACACAAGTTTGGGGTTGGCACCCCATGACTGAGCCATGGTAATGGCTGCGCTGGCTACACGGCAGAATACTGCAGGCCCTGAGAGAGGCTCTCCACAGGTGCACACCCCTTCACCCCCATGCTGCCCCCCCCCCCCCATCTCAAGGCACAAACATTACCGCACCATTAGTAGATGCAAATACACCATTTGAATTGAAAGGAACAACTGAATGTGAATGTGACGAATGTTCCCAAAGGGTTTCTTTATCTTCCTGTTCACCTCACCCGCATCGGACATATCGAGGAGTTAGAGGGCAAGAATGGGCTTTTGTTCACGGGGCAATTAAGGCGCACATGGAGTGTAGCAACTGTTTGCCTCCGTTGGGCCGTTTTGAGTGGGTTTCGGGGCTGTTGTGGGCCAAAAAAGGCTATTTCGGGGCTCAAAATGCGCAGTTTTGGGAGGGCACCTCTCGACTTGGCGCCCCTGCCCGGGGGCGCCACCGCTGAGTTTTTGGCTCAAAACTTGGATTTGGCAAAGGCACCACCTAGGCTTTAGGATGGCTAGAGTAGAGTAGAGCCTAGAGCGATGAGGCGGAGCAATGGCCAAAACGGAAAGGAGAAGTGCTTGTTGCTTGCTTGTTGCTTGCTTGTTTGTTGCTTGTTAGCTAGATGTAAGGGGAGAGGGGTGTAGTAATATATATATATGTCTTGCACATGTAACCGTGGCGCTCGTCCTACGTTGTACACTTCAGGTAAACCCACACGAGCTGCGGGTAAAATTACGGTCACCCTTGACGGGTCGTCCATGTAGGACTGTGTTGAGCTTACTTAAAGGGGGCTCAAAAAATGTACACTCTTCTTTGGTTTCTCCCATTTTCTCTGCTTGTCACCCTTCAAGCGACCCCTTTTAGCCGAACAAAAAAAAGCCCCACAACCACAGAAATTTCAGCACCATGCCCTTTTAGCCGAACAAAAAAAAGCCCCACAACCACAGAAATTCTATTGCCTTCGGCAGTGCACCTCGAAGAGAGGCTGACAGTTAGTTAGACAGGCCAGCAGTCAGTCAGACAGAAACACACACTTTGGGTTTTTTGTAAGTGGCAGACACGGGTCCAAGCAGTGGGGAGGACAATTGGTCTCAGAATTGGCAGTGACCGAATGGTAATGCAGCCGACAGCAGACTTTTTGGTCGGTGGTTCGAACCCTAGTGCGGCCAATACAGCAGCGGCGCCGCCGCTGGCGTCCACCAGCCAGGATTCGAACCGCCGATTGAAAAATCTGCGGCTAGGTGCGTTACCATTCGACCGGGGTGGATGTGACATAAATGCGTCTCCCATTGCTTGAAGCCTGCTCAGCGAAAACTTTTGAGCCCCCCCACCCCCCCCTCAAAAAAGTGATATCCAGTTTCAGGGGATAGAGGCCTCAGAATCAAAAAATCCATTGGGGGATGGTCTTATTGGGCAAAATAATGATTTTACAAGGGGTTGGACATCAAATATCATGCCTTGGGGTATGCTACGCGAATGACCCCAAAAAAGGGGGGTATACGACGCACGCGCCTGCGCTTGATCAGCACCATGCCCTTTTAGCCGAACAAAAAAAAGCCCCACAACCACAGAAATTCTATTGCCTTCGGCAGTGCACCTCGAAGAGAGGCTGACAGTCAGTTAGACAGGCCAGCAGTCAGTCAGACAGAAACACACACTTTGGGTTTGTTGTCAGTGGCAGACACGGGTCCAAGCAGTGGGGAGAACAATTGGTCACAGAATTGGCAGTGGCCGAATGGTTATGCAGGTGGGGTGATTTCCATTGTTGGGCAGCCGGGGCAGTAAGGAACATAAGCAGGTTGTGTGCCCCAGCCCCCTTGAGAGCACCCCCCCACCCCACACCCACATAGGGTGAAAAACACATAAAGAGGGTGAGCCTATGTACAGAAAAACACATAAAGAGGGGCTAAAGCATGCTTTACATAGGATATTTGATCATTTTGGATGGCCAAAGTATCAAAAAAATCAGTTTCGGAAATTTCCATTTTTGAGCTGCCGGGGCCGGAAAACTCCATAAGCAGGTTGTGTGCCCCAGTCACCTTAAGAGTACCCCCCCCCCCCCCACACCCAAATAGGGTGAAAAACACATGAAGAGGGGCCAAAGCATGCTTTACATAGGATATTTGATCATTTTGGATGGTCAAAGTATCAAAAAAATCAGTTTCGGAAATTTCCATTTTTGAGCTGCCGAGGCCGGAAAACTGCAATAGCAGGTTGTGTGCCCTAGACCCCTTGGTACCCCCCCCCCCCACACCCAAATAGGGTGAAAAACACACAAAGAGGGTCTAAGGCATGCTTTACATAGCATATTTTATAATTGTAAGTGGTCACAATATCAAAAAAAAATTTGACAAAATTTTCCATTTTTGACCTGTAGAGGGTGGAAAACTGCAGTCTGTGCACACACCAAAGGCCATGGAACCACCTACAAACAACAAATTTGAAGCTTTCGGGGGGCCCATGGCTCGGGCTAGATACATGGGCCCAGTGGTCACTATGTGGGCCCCCATGGGTGCTCAACCACCCGTATTGTCACCAAATGATCACCCAAACCCATCCTAGGGGCAACACAAAGGTTTCGGAAAAAGTGGAAATGTAAAAAACTTTCAAGTGTCACTAAACAGCCTACGCAAAAGCAAATTTTGGGGCTTACGGAGGGCCCATGGCACGGGCTACATAGGCCTAGCAGCCACTACGTGGGTCCCCATGGGTGCTCAAGTACCCGTATTGTCACCAAATGATCACCCAAACCAATCCTAGGGGCAACGGAAGGTTGTCATGAAAAATCAAATTTCAAAAAACCTTCACGTGCCACTAAACAGCCTACCCAGCGTGAAAACGGCTAAGTCCTTATTGGCGAGGGGCCATATAGGGGGGGGTGACTGGGGGTACCTGGAGTTGGGACCCGGGACCCCCGCCATGGGTTAGGGGGTCCACATACAAGAAAAAAGTTCTTCAGGACCCAGGTCCAAATACACACACAGCGGCCACAATACAAAAAGAAGTTTTGCCCCCCCCCCCCTCACCCCCCCCCCCCAAAAAGGTACCCCGGTGCGGGGTGGGGGGGGGGTACAGGGGGCAAAATCCAAAAAATCATTGGGGGATCATTTTTGGTCCTAAAATGATGATTTTACAGGGGGTTAGACGTTAGAAACCATACATTGGGGTATGCTACGCGAACGACCCCCAAAAAGGGGGGGTATACGACGCTCGCGCCTGCGCTTGATCTAACAACCTCTCTTCGAGGTGATTTCAGCACGGTGCCTACATGAACAAAAATTGAGAGGAAGCAATCACACACAGCCTGAGAAGGGGTTCTGTAAACAAAGGTTGTATGGCAGGACCTCCACCCAGAAAATCCTTCGAATTTTCTGGGGGGGGGGGTCCAAAGCGTGAGACCACCCACCTGGACCCCCCCTCCCCTTGGAACTTATTTCCTATGAACGGGGCCTGCTCGTCGAAAAAAAGCTGTGGAAAAAACTTATGAAGGATTTGGAACCGAGGCTTCTATTGTCCGTAATGAATGAAAACAGTTCTACTGCGCCACAGAGCACATCTGCAGCAGCCTTTGAAGCAAAGGTGGTTGTCCATCCCGTGGGCAAGCTACTATCCGAAGTACTCTCCACAACGCCAAAACTGAAGCTCATCAGCGCAATGCAGCATTGGTAGGAGGTGCACAAAGCAGGCAAAAAAGCAACAAAGAGCACAGGAGAAGAGGAGCTCCAAGAGGCGCTCTAAGAAGGAGGACAGGGAGAAGCAGAGGAGGTGCAGCCCGTACACACAATCACTAAGACCCAGGATTGGAATGGGATCTAACATAAAAAATACACCAGGCCTGGGTGCCCGTCTAATGGGGACGTAATGGGATGCATGGCTTAGCCCCCATTGGGGAGGAACTCAACACATCCCAGGATGTGCCAAAGAGACGCCGCACCGGGTTTTTGGATCCCTGTCGAGTTCTGGTGGTGTAGTTGATACAACACAGAGTATTAGTGATGCCGACGGGCCGCTGAATGCCCCAGTGTGTGCAGGCTCGTATCCAGCTACCAAACGTACACCGCACACATCAGACACAGCATCCAAAACGCACCTGTCTCGCAATTGGTTCCAATATATCCTGTTGCGCAAGTGCAAGTGTACGAATTGATACCATCAATGCATGCTCCACCATTTTGGCACGGATTGGGTGTGCAATCATCATCATCTGTAGAGAGCGGAGCATGTACTACTCATAATCTTTTGTATGACAAGACCAGAGGAACTGGTGTCCGATGTGGGTGCTGCATTCTGCTTCATTATGTGGTCATGATTTGTGTGCAAATGGTTGCTGGTTACTGGGCAGATCCGAACCCATTCTGAACAAATGATCCATTGGACAATCATTAACAGCAAACCATGGGGGGTGATCCATTAGAACTGCACCTTGTGCAGTGACGACTGCATTGGAACACCCGAGGTGGCGTGCCATGGGCTCGTTTTCACTAAAGCAACCACTGTGCACTGCCCAGCTTTGGATCTTGCGAAACATTCAAATGGGCAACCATTTTGAAATATTCTGGGGGTGCTTCGCCACGTGATCCTGATGCCTGGTCACCTCAAAGAGTAGTGAACCGCCAGATAGTATATTGGTGGTGTGCAGCTCAGGCCTTAGGTTTGGTTTGGGGTGGGGTTGGGGGGGGAGGGGAGTTGAGCATCCTTGTGGTGTCTGTGGGTTTGGCTTATGTTGGTATCTGACCTTGGAGAACTGATCCATACCACTCACCCAGTGAAATGGTTCTTGGTTACTGAGTACACCAAAGCCCATTGCACGACTGCATGTTAAGACACCCGAGGTGGTGTGCCGTGTGCTCGTTTTCGCTGTGTACTGCCCCAGAGCACCCATTTTGAAATCTTCTCGCACTGGGGTTGCTTCACATCGTGAGACAGGTGTTGCAATCCAATCCTGAAGCCGGATCCCTTTAGAGAGCAGTAGAAACATGCAATGTTGTACATTGGTGGAGTGCAGTTCAGGTCTTTGGTTTGGTTTCAGGGCACAGAAAGGCCCGGAGTGTCTGAGTGGTATCTGTAAATTTACAGACTGCCACACCAACTGCTGCCACACCAGGCCCGTCACACCGAGAGTAATGTGCACTTGCTGAACCTTATCGCATGGGCACAGGGTCTCAGGGATCTTCAGCTAGTGCAGGGTGTCAACAAGC
Source organism: Eutreptiella sp. 'Long Island Sound 2002' (assembly GCA_964036045.1). Lineage (NCBI taxonomy): Eukaryota > Euglenozoa > Euglenophyceae > Eutreptiales > Eutreptiaceae > Eutreptiella > Eutreptiella sp. 'Long Island Sound 2002'. Next base: position 120,747,708 of record OZ038383.1, on the reverse strand, counting down.
CCCACACAGTGACTTTTCTCAGCTGAGTGTGTCCTGGACTCTGGTGGAATTTGGCACTTAAGAGAAGCACGGTGAACAAGGGAGGTGGCCTGTTCAAATCTTGACACCCGGCCGTATGCGGAACATTTTGGGGGACTGGAGGGGGGCGGGTGTCTGGGATGGCGCTTCAGGGGAGTGCAGGGGGAGTTTTCGGGTGGTTTGGTTGGGGGATGGTCAGGTACCTGCAAAAAATGGGTATACGCCCAGGTAGCCTGATTCACGGAGCACCCCTACCTAAATGGATAGGCTGCATGGGCTTGGGGATTTTCGGCAGAGGGTACCTACAAACCCTAAGGGGGAAATGGCTTAGGGGTATTTGGTAAAACTGAGTACCAGACGAGGTAAAACTGAGTAAAATGTGGTAAAACTGAGTAGATTTGAGGTAAAACTGAGTAAAAAAAAATTTTTTTACTCAGTAAAAAGACAAATTTTTTTTGAAAAAAAAATGCACAAAAAACTGCACACTTTGATGGTAGGTGGTACTTTTGTTTAAGGGCACAAGGCCCCCGAGTCGATTCCCGGCCACTTGTGTTAGTGGCGCCCCACCCGGGCCAAACCATCATATATATATATATATATATATATATATATATATATATATATATATCACACAACCGCTTCACCAAGGAGGGTTGAGTACCGTCTGCATGCATGCACAGAGGAGGGAGGGATCACACAACCACTTCACCAAAGAGGGTTGAGTATCGTATGCATGCATGCACAGAGGAGGGAGGGAGGGTGGGGCCAACTACTTACAAGTAGTTACAAAAGACACGCTTGAAGATCAAGTCGGCCTTAGTATCTCTCTTGTGAGGCTTGCCCTCACCCCTGCCGTATCGGGGATCCCCACCGCCTCAGAGCGGGGGGCAGAATCAGAAGTGGCCCACAAGTGGGCGAAATGGCTACCTCACCCCTGCCGTATCGGGGATCCCCACCGCTTCAGAGCGGGGGGCAGAATCAGAAGTGGCCCACAAGTGGGCGAAATGGCTACCTCACCCCTGCCGTATCGGGGATCCCCACCGCTTCAGAGCGGGGGGCAGAATCAGAAGTGGCCCACAAGTGGGCAAAAGGCTTTTTTCTACTAATTTTTTTACTGAGTAAAAAAAAAATTTTTTTTTACTCAGTTTCGCAACTGAGTAGAAACCCCACTTACTGAGTAAAAAAAAATTTTTTTACTCAGTTTGAAACTAAGTAAAAAGAATTTTTTTTAAAAAAAATTTTTTTTACTCAGTTTTACCACGGACCCATGGCTTAGGGGGTCATGGGGTGAGGTGCACAACAGGGGGTGCGAACAGGGGAGTGGAGGTGTACATCATGTGGTTGGTGGTATACAAACGAGTGGGGGAAGCCAGGAATTTTGAAGGTGAGGGAATTAAGAATTTTGCGGAATCGGAGAACAGGGAAGGTTCCTCCCCTGAGGCAAAGCGGAAGCCTTCGACAAGCCCAATGAGTTGCAGACTTCACAGCGCAGGGCACAATGGGCCACTTGGTCCGTTGGTGTGGATTGCAGGCACCCCAAGAACGAGTGCGGGTGCCGCTTCAGGGGAATCCTTTTCCGGCGGTTCTAGGTCATATTCCCATTCCCCAAAGCACCGGCCCTTCCTTTCCTTCTGTGTTACCCTGGAAAACGGGAGCTTCCTTGTCACAATTTGCTGTGGCAATACCTCACCGAAATCCGAGGGTACAAATTCTTAAAATCAAAAACAGCCGCCATTGGTGTTACTACTGCTGCTGCTACGGCTAGTGCTGCTACCACTGCTACCACTACTGCTACCGCAACTGCTACAACCACTGCTGCTTGAGTTGGTTGCCCTTTGGGTGTGGCAACACATATGACAGGGCAAGAAATTCGGGCATGGACATGGGAACAGGCGTCATGGGGGCTGCCTTAGGATGGTGCAAGATTGCTGCAAACACAGCACTCCGTTCCTGTTTAGAAATCAAAAGTGCCCAGGGCCCCATTGGGTGTGCTTGCCAAATATGGTCTACCACAACATACGAGCAAATCCCACTTGCCACTCATGCACACAGCACATTCCGCCGGTACACTCATAAAAAATTTTGTCTCAGTCCCCTTCTACGCACGTGTGACACTTCAGCTACTCAGGTGCGAGAGGGCACGTGGAAAGCACCTTCACCCCAATATGGTTGTCTGGCACTTCCTATCACAGTGGCCAGAAAAAAAAAAGACTGCTGGATGGCCCTAGGCCCCCTGTCAGTACCCTTTCAGAAAGAGACCTGTGGAATGCAACCACATATACCTTAGCTGAAGCATAACGAGGAGAAGAACAAGGCCCAAGGCCGGTGCAGTGGCAGTCTTCATGGGCGGGTAGCCGCTAGTCCCAGGGAGGCTCGGGTATGGGACACCCGGGACAGTTGCTAAGGGTTCCACACTCAGGAGCCACTCTGCCAGTTGTGAAAGCTTAGTCGCAAACACACACACACACACACACACCACAACGCACTGTCCGTCACCATGATGGCAATCCGTTGCTGTGGGGCATGCAGCTCCATTTCCTTGTTGAGCCCGTGTTTCCCTGAAAAATATTGCGCCGGCAGTGGCACAGAGGTCCCTCTGTTTGACTGCAGTCCCCAAATGCCCCCACTTTCAGCAGCCGCCTGACCGAAGTACTACCCCGGCCGAAGTACAACGACAACCCACATCGACCCAAATGCATACCGCAAGGCTGAGGGTTGCAGGCCTCAGTGTCTGGGGATGATGGGCATGCAGTTCCAGACCCGGCAGCAGGGGTGCTGATGGAAGCAGTCCGGCTTCGAGTTCCTCCAGCGCAGCTCTGAGAGCAGGCGCCCCAGCTGGCCCACGTGAACACGCAGTCTTGATCTGCAGAACGACGGCAACGCATTTGATGGGTCCATCACGGCTGGTGGGTCGCCCGGTGAAATCAGGTCGTGGGGGGTGAGTGTTGTGGGTGAGTGGCATATCTCACAGCTCTGCATTGCAGCCCCCCCACCCCCCCCTCCCATTTTGTGCCCACACCACATACATCATTGTCTTTCACCACATTCCGCTGATCAATTTGATGGGCCTCATGACACTTGCGCTCTTGCAGGTCCCTCTGTTTGACTGCAGTCCCCAAATGCCCCCACTTTCAGCAGCCGCCTGACCGAAGTACTACCCCGGCCGAAGTACAACGACAACCCACATCGACCCAAATGCATACCGCAAGGCTGAGGGTTGCAGGCCTCAGTGTCTGGGGATGATGGGCATGCAGTTCCAGACCCGGCAGCAGGGGTGCTGATGGAAGCAGTCCGGCTTCGAGTTCCTCCAGCGCAGCTCTGAGAGCAGGCGCCCCAGCTGGCCCACGTGAACATGCAGTCTTGATCTGCAGAACGACGGCAACGCATTTGATGGGTCCATCACGGCTGGTGGGTCACCCAGGGAAATCTGGTTGTGGGGGGTGAGTGTTGTGAGTGGGTGGCATATCTCACTCAGCATTGCAGCCCCCCACACCCCCAGGGAAGAATTGGAGCGGAGGAGAGGGAGGGGGTTGGAGGTCTGGTACACAGGCTGGACATTCATTTGGGTTGCAGGTGGACTAGGCCAAGTAGCCCAAGTTATGCGCAGATTTTTGGCTATTTTGGGGCACAAATATGTACCATTTATGGGACATGTTGGAGATGGAGTCTCATGGTCGAACTTGAATGCCCTTGTTTTTGCTTGGCATATGCTGCAGAACAGAAAGAACCTGCACGCAGTGGTTTGCTTGTTTTTTGCAGGTGACGGCTTAGGTACTTCGGTTGATATGCATGCATAGCATGCCTAAAACTCCAATCAGCACATGGATAATCGCTGTCGTGCCGGCATTTTACATGTATGCACTTAATATCAAACCCATTCATCGCCCAACCCATTCCTCGTCCTTCTCCTCCCCATCTCTCCACACCACCGTTGCAGTCCCTGTTTATGGCAATCACATGCAAATGCAATCCGTCCTCTGCATCAATCTCATCTGTACCATGCTCTACCCTATTTACTTGCTCGCAGACACTCATTATTCTGCAGTCCCCACGATTTTGGAATAAGAGTGCCTCGAGTTTCAAGCACCAGATGTTACGTGCAATACCCTAGCCCAAATCACTGCCACACACCGCATGGATCTTCGTTACAAGCTTCAGACTCCGTGTTACCAGTCGGGCAGGCTGCATGTTGTAGCTCAGTGTTCATCCGAGACCGTGTCCGTGTTCCATCACCACAGGATGCACTGCAACTGCCCCAAGCTTCCCACTCTCCAATTGCACAGTCCACAGCTAAGAGCGTTGTTCAGGTGTGTACTTGTGTACTGTGAGTGAGGGCACAATTTCTGCTCTCACCCCATCCATCGCCCTATCCATCAGGGCACACCCCAGCAGTAACTGTTTCTCACAACGACCACTGAGGCCACATGCCTTTAGTCCCACCCCACAGCCCTAGGGCTTGCGGCACACACGCCATATTGCCCTCGAGGCACACGTGGGTGGGTGAAGGGAAACACCACTGCAACCTTTTGCACAGGAACAAGCAGGTGGGCCACCTGGGTTTTTTGTTATCGCCAGGACCATTTGGGTTCAATGGAAGGCTGTGAGAAGTCTGACTTACTAACTACCTTCCTTCTCACAACATGGGATTGTGTACCTTGGACCATTGCCTCTATTGTTATGGTACACTCCTGTTTCGGACAACGGTATCCATCCTAAAGTCTCAAACAAACATGCCCGTAGGAACGAGGAAACACATTCAGAGTGCACAGGGCTTCCTTGTGCCTGGTCGCCCAGGGTCAGGGTGGCCTGAATGCCCAAGGTCCGGCGCACGGCAGCCCGAGACACCCTGAAACGTCGGCTACCATCACACTCAACGAACGCATACCAGATGAAGGAGATAGTCTCTTTTGTAGTGAGACACAATCCCGCTGCGCACATTGCGCAGAGCTTCCTTTTCTGCGCTGAAACACATACCCATTGGACGACGGTCCAAAAAAAATGGTCATCCTGCGTAGTGCTGTGCTTGAGTGTCAACTTGCACGCCGATTTGCAGAGGGATGGAGCCTTTGTTCGGGAACCTTCATCAAAACAAAAAAATCAGCAATGGCCTGCTGGCCCCGACCCCGGCGCACAGCAGCCTGAGACGCCCTGACGGGCCAGCTACCATCTCACGGTGATGAAAGAGCCTCAGGTCACGTCGTGGACACACACTCAATCCAACCCAACCACCAAGACCCCTTGGGCTGCTCAGTAACACTCATCGTTCCTGTAGCATCCTGCGATGAACTGCAGCAAAGCAGCCTCATCATCATTCGAGAATAGTACGTCCCGACTGGTGTAACCTAGGGCCCCAAAAGAGGAGGTGCAATTCAATATTAACGCACACACACCCCCGGCGCCCTGGCCAGGATAGACAGAATGCACTATCATGCGCCCCACAACAATAACGCGGTCTGCAGCCAATCTGCTGACTGGCATACCTACAGAGAACACAGAATACCCCCCCCACCAACCACCAAGGCCTTGTGCCAACCCCTCCCTCCCATAAAAACACATAAATACTGCCTAAAACATGCTCTACATAGCTAGAAGGGGGGGTCATTGTGAAGGGTCACGATATCAAAAAACTAAGTTTGATTTTTGAGCTGCCCAGGGCGCACAACTGCATTAGCAAGTGAGCTGTCGGACGACAGCCCGGATCGAAGAGCAGTAGGTTTGGATAGTGCAAACGAAGGTGTACCCGTGCAAAACACTGCGCTCCAGATTGAACCGATGGACTCCTCTGTTCACTGTGCGCCCGGTCTACCCTTTGCATCACACCTTATGCCCTCATTCCCGGCATCTGCCCCTCAAATACGTCCACTCCCTGCCAGACCCAGCAGGGCTTCATCCCGTCGTACATCAAGCAACCCAGACACCACATGAATCCAACCCAATCGACAAACGTGACATACCGGTCTGACAGTTGTCTCCAGTGTATCCAGCTGGGCACGTACAAATGTAGGAATTCGCCACACCAGTGCAGATTCCGCCATTTTGGCAAGGATCAGGAGAACAGTTGTCAACATCTGCAGGCCGTTGAGGTTCGAATGCGTCCAGGGATAGGGAATGGGAGGGGGTGCACTTGCAACTAGAATGGACCGGGTACAAAATGCTTCAGAGGGAACGACGAAGCTTGGGGTGTCCACCTTAAAACTGCTTGAGTTGCAAGAGCACCCGAAGCCTGTGTCCCTGCAGTATGCCTTGTCCATGACTCCTTGCCAATCGAACCCCAGCATGGAAAACAATCTTGGGTACAACGTGAGTACGTTCCCCCGTTTCTTCCGCATTCCTGGGGGTGTGTTTAATTGATTCAACGGATCACGAGAGTACCATTCCACAGGACGCAAATCCAGGAAGCCCCGCATGCAAATCAAGTAAGCAATGGCTCCTGGGCTGATACACAATGTTTGAAGCCCGAACATCTGTCGTATGGCGGCACAGTGGCTTTGAAACCTGATTTGGAATGGGTCATAGGGGGTGGAGATTTGGAGGGGCTGAGTAAGTTCGCACATTCCACCATTTTGACACGACTCACAGAACAACAGTCAGCAAGATATCCTGGGATTTGCGGTTGAAATGTGTATGAGAAGGGCGAAAAGTGATGCACGAGCCTTGAATGCCCAGAGGGAGGGCAGAGCAGTCTGGATGCAATACCATATGGTTGGGACAAGATGCGCCGGAAAAATGCATGGAATGGAACGAGGAAACTTTGCAAGTCCACCTTTAAAGTGTAAGAAACCCAAATCCTGCGTCCCTGCAGGGTGGCTCAGGTGAAAAGAGGTGGGTGGCGTCAGCCATGTGTGTGCTGGTACGTTGAGTTTTAATTACCAACCATCACGAAGTCACATTCATACCTTAGGAAACAACACACGGGACTGAAAATGGCCATTTTTGAGCTGCTTGTTGGCCATGGAGGGTCACCAAGAGCTGGCTCCATTTGGGGGTGCAAGAAAGAAGGAAACTGGTTGGTAATGGACATGCAGAACCAGCTATCCCCTTTTGAAGCCGTGGTTCCACATCACTTTCATCCGAGCGTGTTGCTTGTTTCCTCTTAAATTTGCCCCGAGGATTTTCGTGGTACATGGAGGTCTGGCAGCAAGCACGGACCTGAATCAGGGACTCCCACTTTTTGAGGAGCATACAAATCCAATACACTATGGCCACCATTTTGCACTGCGAGGGATGCAGCCGTTTCCTCCGTAGAGGCAAAAGCTACAGCTACAACAGGGCCATCTGAGGTCTGTTTAGTGACCGGTTCGTAATCGTGGAGCTTGCCCATGAACTTTCGGATTTCAAATGTCTCATCTCCAGTACCAATTGCCAGCTGGGTCCCACCCGCCCAAGCGACCCCATTAATGGCACCAGAACTGACCAGTAACTCATCAATTTCCAGAGCAGCGCAGTCGTCACATGGCCCGCCGCAATCGACATCTATTTCCCCTGTGTTCTGAACGCCATCGAAGCAGTGCTGAGGTTGTGGATCACGTGAAGGAGGGGGCTGAGCTTCCTGGACATAGCGCAAGCGTCGGCGATTGGAGGCTGACCTTGGGACATGCGGATCATGAACCTGCAACATTGGGTAATCTGCATCAGGGGTGTCCCACTGAGCCGCCTGAGCCCACTCCCCCTGACTGTCCAGATACTTCAGACGGATAGGATTCATCTTGTACAACGCTTGTTCCGTGTTTGGGCTGTCGCCCTGGTGCAATTCCACGCACTGCACTGTCACGGCAGCAAAAAATTTAAAGCCGTACCAGTGGCACTCAGCTTCCTCACAGGAGGCGGATGCTTCGTCGGAGACCTGCCAATACGTGGTTTCACTCTCGTCCATTGCGCTGATTGCAAGGTGCTCCTGTTGGGATGAGCTGACATCAGGGAGACCCTTGTGGTGGTCAAAATAATGATCAACTCGCTCAGTTCTTGGTAATGGCTGGGTACAGTCACGATCAGAGTAGAAAATGACTTCACGGATGGCCCAGGAGCCCATGACAACGTTGCCGTTGTACAGGCGCCAATGGTTGGAGAACCCTGGCTCGACAACATGCCCCATAAACCGCCCAAGGACGCCTCGATACCCAGAGACCCACGACGGTGCCTGTTTGGTGCTCTCAAAGATCACCTGCGCATATCGTGCGACGGCTGGCTCTGGAAATGCGCAGGTGCCAAAACCAGTGTGATGGAGAACCCACTCGTCATCAGGGGAGTTCCTCACCTTCATTGTAAATGGGTGTGCATCATACATGGTCCAAAAGCCCGTGATCTGTACTGAAGCCCCAAAATCCGCTTGCACCTCGAGGGGTCTGTCATCTGTGAAAAGGCCCACGCTGTTAGGGCGATCTGGGTTGAACTCCTTGGGGTGAACATGGGTTGATGGGCTTGATAATGTTGCACCAAGGACAAAACTAGGGGATGAAGGCGGTGGTCTAGAGGGTGGGCAATCTGCATAGGGGGGGTTGTTTTTGGAGGTGATACATACCACGGACAGCCCTTTGTTTCCTTGTACGTTTGGGGGAAATATTTTCAGAGCAATGTTCGGGATATGTTGTTGAACCTAACATTAGGGCCAAAGATGGTGAGAGCAATGTAGGGGCCACCTTGTGGCAAGTGATGGCCCTATGGCAAACAAATAGGTGCCATAAATGTTGAAACCTTTGCGTAGCAAAATACTTGTGGGGCGCTTCCCACTCGATGCCCCTTTGGGGAAGCCACCCGGGGGGGGGGGGGGGGTGCCTTTGCCTTTTGCCCGAAAAACAACGGTTGTTTGGTGCCGCAAAACAACACAAATTGCCCGGCAAACATGTCGGCCCTCATTGTTTGCCCATTTAAAAATGTTGGCAATACATATGCATGCATGTTGTTCACCACATACCTGCACCAAAAGGCCAATTGGATAATTATTCCATTGAGAGTCAACAAATCGGAAAATTGGCACACAAATGTGGCATGCTCTTTCTCTTCCAACCAACGCTGCCCCACAACTTGTGCACCTTGCCGTTCAGCCGAACCCTTACCACCACGTACCCCACTTGACAACAAACAGCATGGCTTTTATCCACCTGTGGTAGCTACCCCACGCACCCCCCCCAAAGCATGCACCCCCCCCCCCCCCCCCAAGTCACGCAATTTCCTGAGGTAAGTGAATGGATACTTGAGTGGATGCGATGAGTGAGTGGATACTTGAGTGGATGCGACGGTGCCATGCACCATCGCATCCACCCCCCCTCTCTTTTTGTGTTCCCCCTCCCGGCGAAGGCGGGGGGGGGGGGATTGGTGGACTAGTTAGTTTTCCCCTAGCTGGGGCAAAAGTTGCCGGAACGTGAAGTACAACTAAACATGCCATAAAAAGATGGTCAAATTGGCTAAAAATCTTCATGAGGTTATGCAAAGCAAAACCAGCAATGTGCACACCACTACTAAGCTTTGGGGTGCAACACCAGTTTCTTCACCAGCTGCCCGATGGGAATCAAAATCATGCACTTGATCTGTTTTACAGCGTTGTTTGTAGAAACAATGTTTCTGTGACGTTGCACTTGCCATCAATGTATTTGATCATTTCGCCCCTTTCACTTATTCCCTGCCGTCCAACGTTGTTGTTTCTAAATGCAAATGTACAATGCTCCCCCTGTCACCAAATTGTACTGCTTTCTCTCATGAACATTGACAAAAAGCCTTTTGTTTCGAAAAAAAACAATCTCTGCTTTCAGTGGAGCAAAAACAAAACACATCACACAACACACAAATGACACACAGATGGCAAAAGGCAGACACACAAATGACACACAGATGGCAAAAAGGCAGACACACAAATGACACAGAGATGGCAAAATGGCAGACACAAATGACACACAGATGGCAAAATGGCAGACACAAATGACACAGACACATCAGAACGATCGCACTAGACAAACACCTATGCACTCGTAACTCACCCACAGGCACATTCGTAGCACAAACACACTCGAACTGACTCACAAGCACATTCCTAACACAAGCACGCTCGTTTCTCACCCAGAGGCAAATTGGTAACACAACCACACTCGTAACTCACCCACAGGAACATTCGTAGCACCAACACACTCGTCACTCACCCACAGGCACATTCGTAGCACCAATACACTCGTAACTCGCCCACAGGCACAATCGTAACACAGGCACAGTCATAACTCACCCACAGGCACATTCGTAACACAAGCACGCTCGTAACTCACCCAGAGGCACATTGGTAACACAAGCGCGCTCGTAACTCACCCACAGGCACCATCGTAACACAAACACACTCGGAACTCACCCACAGGCACATTCGTAACACAAGCACACGCGTAACTCACCCACAGGCACACTCGTAACACAAGCACGCTCGTAACTCACCCACAGGCACCATCGTAACACAAACACACTCGGAACTCACCCACAAGCACATTCGTGACACAAGCACACGCGTAACTCACCCACAGGCACACTCGTAACGCCCACACACTCGTAACTCACCCACAGGCACATTCGTGACACAAGCACACGCGTAACTCACCTACAGGCACATTCGTAACACCATCACACTCGTAACTCACCCACAGGCACAATCGTAACGCCCACACACTCGTAACTCACCCACAGGCACAATCGTGGCACCCACACACTCGTAACTCACCCACAGGCAGATTCGTAACACCATCACACTCGTAACTCACCCACAAGCACAATCGTGGCACCCACACACTCGTAACTCACCCACAGGCAGATTCGTAACACCATCACACTCGTAACTCACCCACCAGCACATCCGCAACACAAGCACACTCGTAACTCACCTACAAGCACATTCGTAACACACACACACAAACACACACACACACTCTCGTAACTCACCCTGAACCGGAACTCAGTCTCCAACCTGAAACCTCAAACCTGAACCAGACACAGCATCACACACCCAGCGCGCGGCAAACACACTAACACTTTGCGCGGCGCGCTGACACACACACAGTGCCCTGACACACAGATCACACACACAGCGCGCTGACATACGAATGACACACACACACCGCGCCAACACACCAAAGACACACACCCAGCGCCAAATGAACTCCGGGCATCACACCAGTAGCCGTCGGCAGTGGTCAACAACGGTTGCGGCTCGTCTGCGACCTTCATGTCAGCGGCTGGAGTGGGCACGGCAAAGAGCAAACAGCAAACAGCCAACACGAAACGAAACACGAAGAGCAAAGCCACGACCGCAATGAAAACCACCAAATTTTTCTTTTTGACCGCAAATGACAATCACTCACCTTTTCTTTTTGCCAACCAGAATTTATTGAAGTGCTGCGAGTTTGCGCCGCCGCCAAGAGCGCTGTCGCCAGTGCTAGAAATTAATTAACCCTATGATTCGATTTTTTACGATTTAAGCCCTGAAATTCATACATTACATCAGTTTTCATATTAACTTTGGTCGCGCACCCTTAAATCCGATCCCTACACATACAGGAATTCTTGGATCCTTGCTTACAAACTACCAACTTCAAGGGCTCCTAACTATTTAAAACGACCATAGATGACGAAAACCAAGATGCACGCCATGATCGCCACGTCGAGGCGGTCATTTTGAGGGGTAAGGGTGTAGGGGTGATAGAACCGCCGTAATCGACACATGGGGTTCCCTATTATAGGGGGTTGAGAGGTGGCCAGTGACTTGTGCGGAGGGGGCCCCTCCCCCTCTCCGCGCGCGTGGCAAGGCGGGCCGGGGGCCCAATTTGAACCAGTTAGGTCGCATGACCCCTCGTACATCCAGAGTCCTCCTTCGCTGCAAACCGCCGTGATGTTACCTCGGAATCCAACTGCGCACGCCCCATGGCAGTTGGTTTGATATGCGTGCGTATCGGATGTTCCTGAGCAGCTGAATCCGGCGGACTCCATATGGGGCTGGAGGCTGGGGGGCAAACAAGTCCCCCATTCTGGGACCTTCAGAAGATACTTTTTACCAGGGGTGTGGAATCGAGCAGCTTCAACCCATTCGTCATTTTCCGGTTGCAGGTACTTCAGGCGAACCAGGGGCATTCGATTCATAAAATTCCATCTGTTTACATACTCCCATTCATCATTTCTTCCATGCTCCAGTTTGATGCATTTCACCTTCTCAGCTGCATCAAATTTGAACCCGAACCAGCGATGATGGTTCATCTCATACCACGAATACAAACCCGTTCCATCCACAGCTCTATACGCTCCCTCGGGGCTTTCGGGATCCACATAAAAGGCTGCTGTCGGCAACGGTACAGAGCAATCTTGGTCACGATAGAAAGCGATCTCTTTGATAGTCCAATGCCCTGAGTTGTGATATTCGCCAAAAAATTCTTCGCCAAAGAGGCGCCAATTGGTGGAGAATCCTGGAGCAACAGCACAGACCTCTGTATAATCCCATACCCCGTCCTTCGTGCACACAGCAGTGGCCTGGCCCGTATATCCAGTGGCACATACTCCGGTGCACTTGCTCGCGTGTGTGTATTGTGTACAGGCAGTGAAATCTGCATGAGGCTGGCGTGGCGGACCACAGGGGACTGGGATGGCCAGAGGGTTTATGGAAGCTGAGTACTCTGCATGGGGCATGCTCCATTGAGCGGCCTCCACCCAAGTATTGCTTAGGTCATCCTTAAACTTCAGACGGAGACTGGGCATTTTCCACTGCGCACCGTCGCTACCGCTGTCGCCCTGGTGCAGTGCAATACACTGCACTGGCTGCGGGACGTTAAATGTAAAGCCATACCACATGCACTCAATCCCACACCGCTGGTCAGTGCGCCACATAGTCTCATGATTACCATCCACAGCTTGGCTTGCGGGATAATTGGGGAAGCTCGGAGCTCGCGTCAGGACTTGTTCTTGGCAACGGAACTGTACAGGCGAGGTCAGAGTAGAATGTGACGTCTCGGATGGCCCAAGAGCCCTCATCATCGGTGCCCAGCATTTCCACACCATTATAGAGTCGCCAGTGGGAGGAGAGTGTTCCTGGTTCACAGGACCCGGAATGTGTCCAGTATCCACCTTCACTACAAAGAGCTGTAGGGCTCCCCACGTATCCATGAACACATGTCCCATGGCATGTACTCTCGAACACAAACGCTGAGCAGGTGGTGAAATCCACATTGGGCCGAACCGGGGACAGGCAAGTACCCCACTCGGGGACCTTCAAGATCTGGTCAGCATCAGGGGTGTCCCACTGAGCCGCCTGAGCCCACTCCCCCCGACTGTCCAGATACTTCAGACGGATAGGATTCATCTTGTACAACGCTTGTTCCGTGTTTGGGCTGTCGCCCTGGTGCAATTCCACGCACTGCACTGTCACGGCAGCAAAAAATTTAAAGCCGTACCATTGGCACTCAGCTTCCTCACAGGAGGCGGATGCTTCGTCGGAGACCTGCCAATACGTGGTTTCACTCTCGTCCATTGCGCTGATTGCAAGGTGCTCCTGTTGGGATGAGCTGACATCAGGGAGACCCTTGTGGTGGTCAAAATAATGATCAACTCGCTCAGTTCTTGGTAATGGCTGGGTACAGTCACGATCAGAGTAGAAAATGACTTCACGGATGGCCCAGGAGCCCATGACAACGTTGCCGTTGTACAGGCGCCAATGGTTGGAGAACCCTGGCTCGACAACATGCCCCATAAACCGCCCAAGGACGCCTCGATACCCAGAGACCCACGACGGTGCCTGTTTGGTGCTCTCAAAGATCACCTGCGCATATCGTGCGACGGCTGGCTCTGGAAATGCGCAGGTGCCAAAACCAGTGTGATGGAGAACCCACTCGTCATCAGGGGAGTTCCTCACCTTCATTGTAAATGGGTGTGCATCATACATGGTCCAAAAGCCCGTGATCTGTACTGAAGCCCCAAAATCCGCTTGCACCTCGAGGGGTCTGTCATCTGTGAAAAGGCCCACGCTGTTCGGGCGATCTGGGTTGAACTGCTTGCCGGTCATCCCCCAATGAGTGATGGATGGGCTTGATAATGTTGCACCAAGGACAAAACCAGTTAGGTCGCATGACCCCTCGTACATCCAGAGTCCTCCTTCGCTGCAAACCGCCGTGATGTTACCTCGGAATCCAACTGCGCACGCCCCATGGCAGTTGGTTTGATATGCGTGCGTATCGAATGTTCCTGAGCAGCTGAATCCGGCGGACTCCATATGGGGCTGGAGGCTGGGGGGCAAACAAGTCCCCCATTCTGGGACCTTCAGAAGATACTTTTTACCAGGGGTGTGGAATCGAGCAGCTTCAACCCATTCGTCATTTTCCGGTTGCAGGTACTTCAGGCGAACCAGGGGCATTCGATTCATAAAATTCCATCTGTTTACATACTCCCATTCATCATTTCTTCCATGCTCCAGTTTGACGCATTTCACCTTCTCAGCTGCATCAAATTTGAACCCGAACCAGCGATGATGGTTCATCTCATACCACGAATACAAACCCGTTCCATCCACAGCTCTATACGCTCCCTCGGGGCTTTCGGGATCCACATAAAAGGGTGCTGTCGGCAACGGTACAGAGCAATCTTGGTCACGATAGAAAGCGATCTCTTTGATAGTCCAATGCCCTGAGTTGTGATATTCGCCAAAAAATTCTTCGCCAAAGAGGCGCCAATTGGTGGAGAATCCTGGAGCAACAGCACAGACCTCTGTATAATCCCATACCCCGTCCTTCGTGCACACAGCAGTGGCCTGGCCCGTATATCCAGTGGCACATACTCCGGTGCACTTGCTCGCGTGTGTGTATTGTGTACAGGCAGTGAAATCTGCATGAGGCTGGCGTGGCGGACCACAGGGGACTGGGATGGCCAGAGGGTTTATGGAAGCTGAGTACTCTGCATGGGGCGTGCTCCATTGAGCGGCCTCCACCCAAGTATTGCTTAGGTCATCCTTAAACTTCAGACGGAGACTGGGCATTTTCCACTGCGCACCGTCGCTACCGCTGTCGCCCTGGTGCAGTGCAATACACTGCACTGGCTGCGGGACGTTAAATGTAAAGCCATACCACATGCACTCAATCCCACACCGCTGGTCAGTGCGCCACATAGTCTCATGATTACCATCCACAGCTTGGCTTGCGGGATAATTGGGGAAGCTCGGAGCTCGCGTCAGGACTTGTTCTTGGCAACGGAACTGTACAGGCGAGGTCAGAGTAGAATGTGACGTCTCGGATGGCCCAAGAGCCCTCATCATCGGTGCCCAGCATTTCCACACCATTATAGAGTCGCCAGTGGGAGGAGAGTGTTCCTGGTTCACAGGACCCGGAATGTGTCCAGTATCCACCTTCACTACAAAGAGCTGTAGGGCTCCCCACGTATCCATGAACACATGTCCCATGGCATGTACTCTCGAACACAAACGCTGAGCAGTTGGTGAAATCCACATTGGGCCGAACCGGGGACAGGCAAGTACCCCACTCGGGGACCTTCAAGATCTGGTCAGCATCAGGGGTGTCCCACTGAGCCGCCTGAGCCCACTCCCCCCGACTGTCCAGATACTTCAGACGGATAGGATTCATCTTGTACAACGCTTGTTCCGTGTTTGGGCTGTCGCCCTGGTGCAATTCCACGCACTGCACTGTCACGGCAGCAAAAAATTTAAAGCCGTACCAGTGGCACTCAGCTTCCTCACAGGAGGCGGATGCTTCGTCGGAGACCTGCCAATACGTGGTTTCACTCTCGTCCATTGCGCTGATTGCAAGGTGCTCCTGTTGGGATGAGCTGACATCAGGGAGACCCTTGTGGTGGTCAAAATAATGATCAACTCGCTCAGTTCTTGGTAATGGCTGGGTACAGTCACGATCAGAGTAGAAAATGACTTCACGGATGGCCCAGGAGCCCATGACAACGTTGCCGTTGTACAGGCGCCAATGGTTGGAGAACCCTGGCTCGACAACATGCCCCATAAACCGCCCAAGGACGCCTCGATACCCAGAGACCCACGACGGTGCCTGTTTGGTGCTCTCAAAGATCACCTGCGCATATCGTGCGACGGCTGGCTCTGGAAATGCGCAGGTGCCAAAACCAGTGTGATGGAGAACCCACTCGTCATCAGGGGAGTTCCTCACCTTCATTGTAAATGGGTGTGCATCATACATGGTCCAAAAGCCCGTGATCTGTACTGAAGCCCCAAAATCCGCTTGCACCTCGAGGGGTCTGTCATCTGTGAAAAGGCCCACGCTGTTCGGGCGATCTGGGTTGAACTGCTTGCCGGTCATCCCCCAATGAGTGATGGATGGGCTTGATAATGTTGCACCAAGGACAAAACCAGTTAGGTCGCATGACCCCTCGTACATCCAGAGTCCTCCTTCGCTGCAAACCGCCGTGATGTTACCTCGGAATCCAACTGCGCACGCCCCATGGCAGTTGGTTTGATATGCGTGCGTATCGAATGTTCCTGAGCAGCTGAATCCGGCGGACTCCATATGGGGCTGGAGGCTGGGGGGCAAACAAGTCCCCCATTCTGGGACCTTCAGAAGATACTTTTTACCAGGGGTGTGGAATCGAGCAGCTTCAACCCATTCGTCATTTTCCGGTTGCAGGTACTTCAGGCGAACCAGGGGCATTCGATTCATAAAATTCCATCTGGTTACATACTCCCATTCATCATTTCTTCCATGCTCCAGTTTGACGCATTTCACCTTCTCAGCTGCATCAAATTTGAACCCGAACCAGCGATGATGGTTCATCTCATACCACGAATACAAACCCGTTCCATCCACAGCTCTATACGCTCCCTCGGGGCTTTCGGGATCCACATAAAAGGCTGCTGTCGGCAACGGTACAGAGCAATCTTGGTCACGATAGAAAGCGATCTCTTTGATAGTCCAATGCCCTGAGTTGTGATATTCGCCAAAAAATTCTTCGCCAAAGAGGCGCCAATTGGTGGAGAATCCTGATGCCAAGCAGGGCTTTACTCGCCACATCTTGACAGCGCTGTCGCTGCTGCCAGATGCAATAAGGCTGCCAGTCCTCGACCAGGAGACCGAGCGCACGGCGCTTTTGTGCCTCCTCTTCGAGAAAATTTGGGTCCTTGTGACCGGATTCCAGATCTCAACTGTCCCATCGTCCACTCCAGCAACCAGTCCGCAGTTTTGAGGTGAATAGGCGAGGGCATTTATCGCACCCGCTCCCAAAGTGTGCCACTTCGCTGATGAAGTCGAGGACCTGAGCAGTGTTGGTACTCCTGAGATAATATCATACTCCCAGATGGCACCATCTTCACATCCCAAGGCAATTGACGCTCCATCAGGCGCATACGCGATTGCAAGAATATTTGACCGCACATTTTCGTTGGCCAGTTCCTTATAAAGGGAGCCGTCCACGCGGTTGGCAAGGACAATCTTGAAATCTGAGCCGCCAGACGACGCAATGATGTCTCCTTTCGGAGAGAACTGCACAGCTGTTACACCTGCCGCGTGATAGTCAAGGGTGTGTTGAACCCTTGATCTCCACCACACTTTAACTTTACCGTTCCGACTGCCCGCTATAAGCCACCGGTAATCGACAGCCGAGAATTGCACACTTGTCAGTGCCTCGTCGGATTCCAGCGTGTCCAGGCGACCGTCCCTCATGCAGTCTTTCCAGTATCCCCAACCTGATAGGTCATACACATTCACCTTCATGCCTTCTCCAAGGTGATATTTGCCCGTTGCTACCCTCCAGGCAAACCCTTCACACTCAGGCGACTGATCACAGGCAAACCAAGCTTCGTCAAATGACTCGTACATCTGTCCATCGATGTCACCATCGGTTTCGCCGCCTGATATCCCACACCGGTAAATTTCGCGCTCACCCTCAGCCGGACCTACCAAAATTTTGAACAGATCCGTTTGAAAAGCGTACTGTGCCTTCTGTGGTTCATCGCAGCACTTGTCGTATCCGTACGAGTCTATAACGTGGGGGCCTTCGCCGATGTTCTGCTGGAACTCCAAAACCCCAGTCGGATCGGTCCAATCGTTAGCCCAGTGCACTTCAGAGGAGAAATCGATCTCGGTGCCATCCAGCAAGAGTGTGCCGCCATGGTCCCAATTAACACCCAAGCGGAATCTCAGCATGCCGCCACCCTGAGGAGCAGTGAAATCGATCCGGTGGTGATAAGCAAGGTCTTCGCCTACTCCTCCGAATCGGTCTCGGTTGTTGACGGCAACGTTGTCAGTGGTCTCAAAATTTGTGAGTGCCTTCGCCCAGACTGCATATCCGCTCTGCCCTCGTTCTAAACCATAGTAGGTACTTTTGCATAGTGCAGAGGTATCAGGCGTTGGGTCCACATCCTTGATCCACCTTCGGGTCTCGAAGGAGATAAAATCAACAACAATGTCCACAGCAACAGGTGCATTTGGAAAGGAGAGGAGTAATAAGACTGCCAACAGCGAAACCATCCAAGGGCGAGGGCCGACCATAAAAAATCCTGCAAAGAAATAGTAGTAGTTTAGGGTGCCAAGCTTCACACAGCTCGAGCACCCGGGACTCCGGTACTAGCAGCTTACCATTCCGGTAGAGCTTGCCATCTTCCTCGGTCAGCCCCTTTGGCCACTTCTGCCCGTCGTCAGGGTCGGTCACAGCCCTATACTCGGCCGCAAAGGCCTCAGACTTGGCGTAGTCGTCGGTCCAGTCGTCCTGGAGGCAAGACTCCGGGAAGAGGTGCTTGTCGGACTCAGCTCCATCAGGGGCGAGTACTCTGACCGCTCTGCCCAGCCTCGACGCGAGGGGGGCATCCGCAGCCATGACGACGAAGCATTTAGCACCCTCCTCCTCCATCAGGCGCTCCATTTCAATGATCCTCTTGGCTTCAGCGGTCTCAGCCTCATCGCCATGGGCAGAGATATCCTGCATGCCCTTGCTGGCGGGATAGGCCCACCTACTGAGACAGTCCGCCACGGTGTTATCCTTTCCAGGAATATAAACAACCGTAAGGTCGAACTTGGCCAAGGTCTCATGCCATCTTGCCCGTCAGTAGGCGGGACCAGAGGGGGTGTCCACGTGCTCCTTGTGCCACGACTGCAGACTCTGATGGTCGGTGCAGACGGTGACGGGATGGAGGGCTATGTACCCAGCCCATTTCCTGAGAGCCATGACGATGGCATACGCCTCCTTTTCACGGGGCGTCCACGTCCGTCTCTGGCCTTCCGCCAGGACTCGGCTCCAGAAGGCCACGGGCACGTGCCTCCCGTCGTCAAGCACTTGCTCCAACACAGCGCCAATGGCGTAGTCGGAAGCGTCGGTGCGTAGGACGAACCCTCGGTCGGGATCCACGAGGTGCAGACCCACTGCGGATAGCAGCGCCTGCTTCATCCCCTCAAAGGCACGGTCGGACTCAGCTGTCCAGACCAGAGCCTTCTTGGACCCCTTCTTGGTCTCCTCTCCGTTGCCCTTGAGCATGGTCGTCATGGGGGCTGCATACTCGGCATACATTTTGATATACCCCGAGTAGTAGTTGCAGAACCCCAGATACGCCCGTAGCTCAGAGACCGTCTTGGGCTTTTCCCAGTGCTCAATCGCAGCCACCTTGCCAGGTATGGGCTTTCGCTGCCCGTTCCCGACTACGTGGCCAGCGAAGACCACCTCGCTTACCGCAATGGTGGCCTTGTCACTGCTGCCCGTTAGTTTGTGCCGAACCAGAAGGTCCAGCACTCGAGTGACGTCCCTCTCGTGTGCCTTCAGGAGCTCCTCGTAGCTCATACTGGGGTCCCCGGACGCGATGATCACGTCGTCCACGAAGGGGTCCGCACAGTCGCGCACCGGCTCAAGCAGGTTCTCCAGCATCCGCTGAAAAGCCGCATTGCCGTTGGTAACGCCCATGGGCATCACCTTCCACTGGAGAGGTCCAAGTGGGGTGCTCATGGCTGTGCAGGCACGGGACCCCTCGGCGAGAGGCATCTGATGATAACCATGTTTCAGGTCAATCACCGTGAAGATCCTCCGCCGGTGTTGCTTTTGCAGCATGTCCTCAATAAGGGGCAGCGTATAGCTGTCGTGCTGCGTTTGGGCGTTCAGGCCGCGGTAGTCGACCACGAGCCGCCACTCACCGGCAACCTTCTTGGGGACGACGAAGCACGGAGAGGCCCATTCGGAGTGGCACGGCTCAAGCCAGCCTCTCTGGATGAAGTCACGGAGGATCTTCTCCATGGCCTCTTTCCTCTCGCCCCTCAGGGCAAACTCCCGGTGCCGATACACACGGGGGTCCTGCTTCAGTCGTATCTTGGCCTCGCCATACGGTCCACGCACCGGTGGGGGAAATACAGGCTTACCGCTGAAGAAGGTATCACCATACTTCTGCTTCAGCCTGGCCCTCAATGCCTGGATCTTGGGGCAGTCATCAGACTCCGCCTTGGCTTTTCCGGGCACTTGAACCACGGAGCTTACTTGAGGGGTAGCGACCCCGCTCGGTTTCGGCTCAGGTGGTCTTCCCAGGTGGCCCAAAGGGCCATCTCTGGTCTTGCCTCGGAATAGATCGCCGTAGGTGGGTGGGTTACCCCCGATTGGCTCGTCCTGGCTGGACAGGTGGTCCAGTACCCTCCTTACGAAGGTATCTCCATCGTAGGAACCAGAGACGATCGAGTCCACTTCCCACCAGGCTTTGTCCTGGCCTTTGCCCTCACGCTGGTTTCCCCAGTCGTGAAAGGGCTGATCCATATATCCCTGAACCAGATCGCACTCCTCTTCAGTGAGGGGCTCCTCCGATTCCGATTCTTCGATGTCAACAGGGGGAACCGCAAAGCATTGCCTCCAAGGCTCCGCTATGATGCGGTTGACACACACGAAGTCCGTGGTGTCGGCCTGATCAAAGCCCCCATCCACATAGTGGAATTCCGTTGGCCATCTCTGGGGTGGCATGGGCTGTCCCTTAGCGTCCTGATAGACACTCTCTCCAGCCGGTAGGACGACCTTGTTTAAGGTCATGTTGGTCAATGAGGCTACCCAATGTCGGGTACTTTCCTCCTCGGTGCATCCCATAGGAACAACCAGCACTGCCTTGGAGCGGTCCTTGCGAATCTTCGCTATCGCTCTTGGAATGTCCCAACGGGGGCAATGGATCCACATCAATCCCTGATGCGGACCCCAGTGCTTCTTCCACGCGGAGTCCTGGGCGCTCCAGTACTTCTCACAAACCCGAAGATGGGCGGAGGTTCCTGAAGAGAACGCATCCAGGGCCAGATCCGAAGCTCCCAAGTCCGCGACAACTCGGCTCGCCACTTCCGGCCTTACGCCGTACTCCTGGTTTGCAGGACCAGTTGGCTCAGTGTCCAGCGCGGCCACTTCGAGCTGATTGCGTTCGGGGTGGATCCATTGGCATTCCACATGGTGCTCAGGTGACGAATGCCGGAGTCCGTCTCCATCATGAAGTCGTACCCAACGATCATGTCCCAGTCCATCTCGGCCTCGTAGAAGCGACCGTGCAGGAGGATTTCCTTGCCGAGGTCTGGGCGGCTCAGCTCACGATGGTTCACGAACTGCAGCCCAATGGCCGCTTCCTTCGTGCCTCCCACCATGTACTGGCCGTTCGCCACCTTCAGCCTGACAGGTTCTCGACTGTCGGTCAGACACTCTGGTTGAAGTAGGCCAGCCTTGACCAAGCTGACCTGAGCTCCCGTGTCGACCAACACGTCGAAAACCTTTTCCACTTCCCCGCATAAGGCACGGACCTTAAGATGCAACTGCCGCTCGCGACCGACACGGCGCACGGCGTGCAAACTCAGGATCTCCGGCCGTTCCAGAAGCTCAACAAGCGACTGGTGCAGGTCGTGGACAATGGGCTCAGGCTGCCCATCTGCAGCATCCAGCTGCGGTCCGGGTGATCCTCCGATACTCTCGGAAAGATCTTGTAGTACATCAAACACATTCTTGGTCGCGAAGGACGGACGGGTGCAAGGGTTCGTGCCTTCACGTGCCCTCACCCCGCCTCCGCGACTGGGTGCCGGACCGGGCCTTCCGCCCGCGGCAGTCCCCTTGTGCTTATCGAGTCCCGACTGGGATGGTTCGGCGCTTCCCACGTCACCATCCTGCGACCGCCCTAGCTGGGGCCCTTGGCTGCAGGGGCTCCGCTAGGGGGCGTCGGTTGTGGAAGAAGGGGTGTTCTCCTCCGCATCAACCTCGTTGATGCCCTTCTTCCTTCTTTCGCTGCGAGTAGGCTTCTTGTCCTTGTCCTTGTTCTGGTTGTTCTGGTTGTTCTCCTTGTTCTTGTTGTCCGACCTGGGGACCCAGTTCCTCTTGATCTCCTGGATCTCCTTGGCCAACTCGGTCCCCTGCGACACCAGCTTGGAGAGCTCGTCCCTGTCCACCTCCACCTTGGCTTCCCGGATACCCGCGGGCGCACGCTTCTTCGACCCGTGCGCCTTCTTGTAAGCCTCCGTGTCGGCCTTGTGGACGGGGCATGTTCGGTGGTCATGGTTGAAGCCTCGCTTCCTCCCATAACACACGAAACAGCCCTGAGGGTGAGCTCGTATGAACTCCCCAAAGGACAGCGGAGGGTCGCCAATGCGGCGAGGGTCCCTCTTCTCCTGCTTCCTCCAACCCTGCTGCAGGGGCTTCCAGTTTCCCGGTTTGCTCCCCGCGCTCAGGTTTTTGGCCAAGAAGGCACACACGGCCACTTCGGCGGGCTCATCGTCGTCGTCATCGTCGATGAGAGTCTCATCGCCGCCGGCTCCCGCTGGGTCCATGGCAGCTTCCCCGCCAGGTCCCTCGCCAACGTAGTTGACGTCGCGGTCGCCGGGCCTCAACCCGCGGGTGTGGTGGAGGTTTCGGTACTCCTTGAGTACTTCCTCGCCAACCCACTCCAGGATCTCGTCGCAGCTCATCCGCGCCGGGATGGCCTGCAGACGGATGGTCTGGCCGCTCAGCTCACACTCGTCAAGGCGCCACATCGCGGTCTTCTCGCGATCGCCCGAGACGGTGATGAGGAGAGCGTTCCGCAGGGAGTGCCGTTTGACATCCCGGGCCACGTTCTTCTTTGCCCAAGCCACCACGTTCGTATGATACTCTTTGGGGAGCATCATCTTGACCGTGTGGTTGGACTTGGCCCTCTTGGCTTCCTCCTTGGTGACCCTCTTGATCCATGCTTCCGGCAGCATGGAGAGCAGGCGAGCCTGCTCGTCACCCTCGTTCCAATCCTCCACGTTGCGGCGGAAGAGGGTGTATTTCCCTCGGAAGTCTCGCCAATCTCGTAGGCGGATCTCCCGTCCATCATGCTCAAGCTTGATGGACTTCCAGCGCTTGGCAGCCACCTGCGGAGCGTCCACCCGCTCCTGCTTGTTGAGCCACTTCTTGGCTTCCTTGAGGGTCTTGATTCTCCCCTCCTTGGTCGCCACGAAGTATAGCTCGCCGAGCACTTCCGGCAGGCGGTACCTGAACTGTCTGAAGACATATCTCTCCGCATCCGCGGGAGGCAGGTCTTCAGTGACGGTCAGCCCCCAATCGTCCAGCTTCTCCAAGAAGCGGTCGAGGTTGAGGGGGTTGCCGTCGTACATGGGGGGCTTGATGTCCTTCAAGTCTTCCCACACGGCGGCGTCCGCGGCCTTAGAGACCATGAACGCCGGCCGCGAGGTCGACCGAGGTTCCCATCGGCCTCGCCCACGGACTCCCACGGCCGCCACGTCCATCTCCTCCATGGAAACTCCTGTGGCTACGCCGCGGTTCCTCCATGTACGCTGAACCTAGAAGTTCACGCCGTACTCCTTCCATTTACGCATCCTCATCACGGCGCCGGCGGCTGCGTTCAGCGGCCTCCCGTCGTACACCACGCGGCGGGCTGATGTCGAACTCCTCCAGGTCCAGATCCAGGTCCTCACCTTCACCGACATCCCATTCCACGTCTCCTCTGGGGACCTCCTCCCTGAGTCCACCATAACGTCCTCCAGCCATTGGGATTGGCTCCGGGGCTGGTGGGGGGCGTCGGGGGCGTACCGGTGCCCGCGGTGGAGCACGGCGGTTGCGGTGCTCCGCGCTGAGCCACTCATCACGCCAATCCTCACTGCCACTGCCGGGCGGCCCGCGCTCGTTGCGGCGGCCCGCGCTGTGGTGAGAGGGGGCGGTGAGAAAGGGGGCACTGGCGCTGGGGCGACTCCTGGGGGCTCCGCCGGGGGCGTGGGGTCTGCCTGGACCTGGTCCGGGTCCCCAGCCGTCGTCCGACGAGCCAGACTCCAGGGGTGGGTGGTCGCTGCCAACGCTCCCACGGGCTTCCAGCGCGTCCAGCCTCTGCTGCAGGCCGCTGACGACGTTGGTCAGCGACTTGGTCTCGGCCCTGGCGATGTCCAGCTCCTTCTGCGCGCGCGCGGCGACCCTGGAGATGCGAGCCATCTCGCCCTTGCCCGTGTCTACCTCCAGCTCGAGCAACTGGACTCTCCTGCGGAGGTAGACAATCCACCGCCAGGTGGTATCCGGGTCGCCGTTCCCTGGTGGGTCGTCGGGGTCCCCAGGGGGTCCTCCAGGAGGGCCTCCGCCGGGTCCGCCCGGTCCAGGGGGTCCTCCCCCGCCCGGTGGTCCGCCTCCAGGGGGTCCACTCGGTGGGCGTCCTCCAGGGGGTCCTGATGGTCCGCCGCCAGGGGGTCCCGGTGGGTCTCCGCCGGGTCGCCTCGGTGGGTCCGAGGATGGGCGCTTCTTCGTGATGCCGAAGTCCATGTCGTCATCCTCGTCCATGTCGCCCCACCTGGGCGTCTCGGTCTCGGAAGACTCCGAGCTCCGGTAGGGATGAGGGAGATCCTCATCCTCACCTTCCGGTTCCATGGGGACGTCTCCGCCTCCTCCGCCCGTCCAAGCCACCACTTGGCGATGTCGGCGGCCTCGTTCGTCCCCGTCGCTGGCGGTGAAGAAGGGGTCACTGTCGTGGGGGTGTCCACCCGCTGGCCTCCGCGGCCTCTCGGGGGTCTTCCCCTTGCCCTTCCTCCGTCGATGGGCGGTGGGGCCACTGCTCCCACTGCTGCCCGTGTCGGCCTCGTCCAGCGTCATCCTGGAGGAGGCGTCCCCTTCGAAAAGTTTTCGAAGGGTCTCCACTCGTGATCCTCCCGGGGGAGTCTGGTGGCGGAGTTTGGCCTCTGCCTCCTCCATTGCGGCGGCGGTGGCTGCGGCAGCCCGCACTTCGGCTTCCTCCCGAGCACGAGCCGCCTCGGCTTCCCGGGCCTGCTGCAGCCGCGCCTTCTGCGCTTCCAACGCCGCCAGCTCCGCCTCCGTCTTGGCCTTCTCCTCAGCGACCTTCCGTCGCGCCGCCTCGATGGCGTCCTTCTTGGCGGCGTCCGCCTGGGCCTTGGCCGTCGCATCGGCGTGGGCCCTTTCCTCCGCCTCCTTCTTTGCCCTCTCTTGGGCAAGCGCCTCTTCCAGCGCCCTCACCTCGGCCTCCCTGCAGGCAATGGCCTCCTGCGTCAGGCGGGCTTCCTCGTCGGCTGCCGCCAACTCACCGTTGACCTGGGCAGTCGCTGCCCCATGGGCGGCTACGGCCGTGAGTCCGGCCGCAATGGCCGCCACGGTCCGGGCGTGGATTGCCATGCCATGCGCCCACTCCGCAGCCTCCTCCTGGGCGATGCCGACGGCGCCCTCCACGGCAGCGCTGTGCTGCCTGGCCCGTTGCCGGACAACCCGAAGGTTGCAGGGCACCCCACAGACGCGCTCACAGGCGCGCGCCACGTCCCTGTCGGGAGCGACGCTGCTGCTGGAGCTGGCCTGGTCGGCCGGCGCCTCCCGCGGTGGGCCGACTCCACGTCGCTGCTGGGGCCTGCTGGGGCCTGCTGGGGCCTCAGGAGCAGCGGACGGGGCTTGGCCTTGGTCTGCCTGGCGACTTTGATGTAGTCGCCAAGGGTGGTGGAGCCGGGGTGATGACCACCATTGGCCCGTTGGGGACTGGGGGCTGGGGTTCCGCCCTTGGCGCCTTGGGCGGCTTCGGCGGCCAGGGACTCCTGGTACTCCCGCCACCTCCGGTCCCGCTTGCTGTCCCCGGCGGACCGCTTCTCCTTCCCCGGAGACGCGCTGCTGCTGCCCTGCAGCCTGCGCTCGCTCCCCGGTTCCGGGAAGTTCTTCTCGATCATGTCCCACATGGAGACGTTGATCGAGGCGCCCGACGGGTACTCGTTGGGCATCCCGTCCTCCTCAATCCCGTCGGGACGCAGGCCTTCGCCGGGCCTGTCCGGCCGGGTCCACGTCCTCCAGCGCTTGCGGCGGAAGCGGTACTCGTACCCTTCCGCCCGCAGCCACTCCTCCACTGCCCGCAGGCGGTCTGAAAGTGCTGCCCTGGGTCGTTGTTTGTGCCGGAGGGCTCGGGGCCGGCAAGACCGGTGGGGCAGGCACGCGAGGAGTCTCCCTGAACGCTGCTATTGGGGGTAGAACCGGATACTCGGACACCAACGGAGGCGAGAGCAGCAACAACTGAAGCAAGGTCCATGCTGAGTGTTATCCGGCAGAAAATCCCAGTCTATGAAGAAAATTGATGCGGATTTTACTATGCACATCTGAGTGTCCATATCTGTCTGAAAAGATTTAAATAAATCCGATTGAGAAAAATATTTGGCCGATCTGGCCCGCGAGCGCGCGTCAGCGGCAAATGGCGATTCCAGGCAAATGATCGGAACGCGGCGGATTTACGGAGAATGGACCGCGGAATCAGATCCGGCATATCAGAAATATATAGGTCTGATCCTGAGACTGAGCTGCGAGGCGGCGATTCCGCCGAAGCAATTAAAATGACCAAAATGTAGCCAATCTGGACAGAATGTCTGAAAATCTGAGCAGATGGGGCTAGCCGCACTTACACTCCCCCTCCAAAAACACACTGGGGTGTGTCGCTACGTGAACGAAGAACGTAGTGCGGGTAAGTCCCAGAAAAAAATAGAAATGTAGCCTCGATGGGGCGAAATCTGCTTGATCTGACCTGATTTGGGCTGAATTGGCACTGAATCAGGATGGATGAACCTGAAATGAGACAGAATGAGAAGTGACGAACAGTCCTCCGTGCAGTAAAACATTAGGTTAAGGGCTAACAAGCATGTAAACGTATCGAGAATCGATACCAAACCATGCACTGGTTGAGAATGAGGTAGATTATTGGTGGATTGAGTGGGGGAATCAAGAAATGGAGTGACATCTCAGCGCTCTGGCACAGTTTCGCTGTCGCGGGCACGCTACGGTGTCCTCGCCGAACTCTACATCGTGTTACTCCCGCTTTTCTCGTTCTGAAAAGTGCAGCATGTGCTTCAGATTTGGCGCATCTGGTGGATGATCACAAGATTCAGCAAGATTGAGAGTCAATTTGAGCAGAGATGAAGGAGATTAAACACTCACAGAGAGGGAAAACAAATACACACGTAGTCTACAGACCCTAAATGCACAGAAAATCGTAAGCGTCAACGAAGTTAGGCAAAGCCGTCGACAGATCTTCGAGGAATGAGAGGAGATGACAAGGAAATCAACCTAAATTGTTCTAAAATCAGCCAATTTCCTAAGATGAAAGTGAAATGAAGCGGAATGTCGAGAACTGAAACTAGTAACACCTTCGTTTAGACTAAAGTTAATATATATTGTCGTTTATTCAGCTCAATTGTGCTTTCCGGCACGTTGGTTCGCGAGCATCTAACAGATTCTATGAAAATGTGGATCATGTGATGATGCATCATGATGGGACATGCTGGCCCTGGATCCTTGGCATGTAACGCGCCGAAGGGTCGCTGAAGGCGCTTTACTAACAGTATATAACTGAGAGACACCGAAGAGTCCTTTATTTACAGTGGCGGCGGTGTCAATCGACTTGAACAAGGCCAATCTTTCGATTTAGTCCCACAAGACACTTGGATTCACCATTTTCGACAGTTTCAGGTCGGATTGAGCTCACATTGGCGTGTGCCAAAAATACAACGAAGCTTACGGACTTCAGAGGTTGCTGTTAGAAGTCCCTAGAGCTCCTATCTGAAGGTTGTCTGAACAATTGACGTCTGGGTTTCGTGCAACAGTGGCAGAATGATGGACAAACCTGGGAAATTCAAGGTAAATTCAAGGAATCTGGATCTGAATCTGGACTTTGACATCAGCATCACGGCCAATGAAGGTGAGATCTGAGTTCCTGGCGTCGCATCTAGTGCAGCCAGTACTACAGGGGGTGCCTGTAGGGGTGAATGTCGCCGGCCGGCGTTGACACTATGTACATTTGCTTCCATCTGCACGAGTAGCCAAATTCCAAAGGTGCACAGACCAACAGAGACAAGATTACCCCGAATCTGCCTGAATTAAGCCTGAGTTTGGTTTTTTCTGAACACGGCAGCACACTCCGTAGCTTTCGGCAGCGTATCTACGCCTTGTCTGCCGAACGGAGACGAAAAAAAAAGTTGATTGACGTCAAATTATCAAACATTTGCAGTTCTCCACATCAGTTCGAAATCAGGAAGAATGAACAGTGGATTGAGCAGAATGTGGTTGGGGCGAGGCTGAAGTCGGCCACGCACGAATACATGTGACCACCAACCTGTCTGGTCGGGCCCTCGTACGGCTTGGGCGCTGCAAATCAGCGGCCGAACTTGAAGCTTGGTCTTCATTTGGCTCCTGGGCTGGCCTGACCGCAGGAGGGGGGATCGACGGATCAGCCCTGGAATGTGGCTGCTGAGGGCCGTAAAAGGCTGGATCTCGATTCACCACAGGTCTTTTTCCGTCGCTCTCCACTTGTCTGTCTGGTTTCGACAAACAATCTGTCAGGAGTACGCCAATCTCGGGGTGCTTCTTGAGGAAGTCGATGAACCCCTTGGTGTACCCATGGACAAAAGAATGGGCTGGTTCCCAGTTGTTGTGACTGGAATCAAAGCCCCTCCACTCACATAGAAATTCCCATTCGCCCTTGGCGTCACGTCTTGCTTCAACAATCCTCTTGAGTTCGTACTTCCCCCCTTCGATGACCCGATCGGACAAAATTTTCGGAGTCCAAAAAAGGGGTTTAACTCGATCCTTGGGGGAGGGGATCTCTCTCTTGAGGCGATCGCCCGAAACGTCAATTTCCCTGCTGACATCCACACGAATCCTCCACCTGTTCTCACCTAGACGCGCTGTAACAGCTAATGGCCCCTCCCACAAGGGAAGAAGCTTATCATGTCCGTCCAGGGTGGTTTCGGATTTTCGAAGCCAAACTCGATCATCGACTTCAAAATTGTGGGGGTTTTTTCGACCTTGATTCTGAACCCAAAGCCAGTCAGCTTGATGCTTCTCGATTAATTTTGAGACAGTTTTATCTGCTCGTTGGACTTCGTCCAAAAACAACGAAGCATCTTTACAGGGGCGAGGATTATTCAACGGCATGTTCCACCAACACTTCTTTCGTCCAAAGACAATTTCATTTGGAGAAAGGCCATGATACAAAGGCGTGTTGTGGTAACGGCGAAGCATGGCGAAAAGAATCTCAAGCCAATGGAAATCCTTTTCACTCGCGAGCTCCTTACGAAGCATATTTATAAGTGAGCGGCCGGCTCTTTCGCCAGGCAGCGCTCGATGCGAGTGGATTTCACATCGGAGGTGGTGGATTCCAAGGCGAGCACATAATTCCTTCCACCATTCGGAGGTGTACTCTTTGCCTGAATCCGTCACCACCTCGGATGGGACGTCCCAACCTCCCATCCAGGTCTGCGCGCACCATTTGGCGGCAGCCTTGCCAGTCATCGACTCAATGTTGCAAGGCAACACTTGAATGTAGCCGGAATGACGGCACTGAATGAGGAGCACACCATTGACTTTTTTGTTAGTCCAATGGCACTCTTCGTCATCGAGTTCACCGAGATAGAAGAAATCACTGGTGACTCTGTTAAAGAGGCGCTCCGGAATAGGATGTGGCCTCAGATGGCCGTGCTTCTTCGCGCTGGGGGGCGTCGAGACAGCACATTGGGCACATCCGGCGGCTACTTTCATGCAGTGAGTATATAGCCGTGAGCCAAACAACCTATGTTTAATCATCGACCACAGTCGACGGCCATGTGCGTGGGGGGACTCCCATTTATGCCACCAGTTTAACACTCGGGGGGCCAGGGCGTCTGGTACGCACAATTTACCCTCCATCCACAGCTTCCCCCCATCCAACGAATACTCAGAAAAAATCCCATCCTTGTGAGCATCTTTGGATTTGAGATTTCCAAAGACCTCTTTAAACATGGGATCCTGCAGATAATCGGACGTCCAGTCACGGATGATAAGGGAATCTTTAGGCAGGGGTGGAGTTTTGGCCGGATCTCGACGCTTAATGCCCTGGATGGACCGAAATCGACTTACTCGTCGGGTATAGTCAAACCGTTTCACACTCCCTGAGGAGGGATCGGTGACTTTTTCCACGACTTTCAGTGTTTTGGTGCAGATCTCATGAGCATGCGCCGGATCTGAGATGGCCGTGATGTCATGGCACGGTAATGCGTGCTGTTTAACAGCGCACTGCATGCATGCACGTCGAATGAGCTTTTTTTCTTCCTGATCCCATTCGATTATTACATGGCGGTCCTGCTCCGTACCATGGATGTTGGTACTTTGCAGCCCCTCTGAGGCGGGGTAAGCCCATCGGCTCAGAGCATCCGCTACCGTGTTGTGTTTTCCAGGCAAATATGATACATGGAGGTCAAACAGACTGAGAAATTCGTGCCATCTGGCCCGTCGACCAGCTGGGCTCGCGACAGTATCAATGTTTTCGGTGGCCCAATACTCCAGAGATCGATGATCCGTCAGGACCTCGACTCAATTGGTGCCAACCCACGATTGGTACTTTTTTAAAGCACAGATTATGGCGTAGGTTTCTTGCTCACGCGGCGACCATTGCATTTGGCGTGGGGCTAGCTTCCGAGACCAAAATGCAAGAGGGTAATGATCGCCGGTGGCTTCATCAACCTGTTCAAGAACAGCTCCGATCGCGTACCTAGAAGCGTCGGTTCTAATGTAGAAGGGTCGGTCGAATTGGGGCACATGCAACGTGGCGACTTCACAGAGGGCCGCCTTCAAGTGATGGAAGGCCTCCTCGCACTCGTCAGTCCACTTGACACGAACCTTCGAACCTGCCTTGCCTGCATCTCTCCCTACCTTCAATAATTCAGTGAGGGGGGCAGCAAATTTGGCATAATTCGGCACAAAAGTGTGGTAAAAATTGCAACAACCCAGGAATCCTCTCAACTCCGTGATCGTCTCAGGGCGCTTCCACTTCTGAATAGCGACGAGCTTCCCTGGACTGGGTCGTCGGGTGCCATTCTCAAGGAGAGAACCACAAAATTCGACTGATTTTAAAAATAATTTTCCCTTCTTTGGCCCACAAATCAGCTGATTAGCATCCAGAATGTCCAAAACCTGGTTCAGCTGCTTTTCATGTAGGGCCACCAGCTCGGCTTCGGTCAGTCCCTCCCCCTCTGTCGCGATGATTATGTCATCTATGTACACACTCACGAAGGCACGAAGCTCAGGATGGGCTGTAAAAAGCACATCTTCCATCATTCTTTGAAAAAACGAAGGGGCGTTCTTCAGGCCCATGGGCATGACCGTCCACTGGACTGGGCCACATGGCGTGCACATACAGGTGAGAGGTCGGCTGTCCTTCCTCAACGGCATTTGGTGAAAGCCGTGACGGAGATCCAGCACAGAAAACAAACGACCTCTTGCCCTCTTGGCGATTTCCTCCTCAATGAGGGGCAGGGGGTGTGAATCCGCCTTGGTTTCGGCGTTGAGATTGCGAAAATCAACAACCATTCGCCAACCATCAATAGTGTTCTGGTCTGCAGGCGGTGGCTTCGGGACGGTGAAGGGTGCACAGCACCATTCGCTGGTCATACAACCCTCAAGCCAACCAAATTCCCTGAGATTTCTCTCGATTATTTTTCTGAGGATCTCATGTTTATGTCCATGGTTCTCGTAAGGACGCTGTTTCTTCGCCTTGTACCCTTCACGAAGCTCGATGAAAGCTTCACCGAACTGCCCACGGACAGGGGGGTCTTTGATCAACTTCCCTGAAAGGGTTGTGTCCTTCCGTTCCTCAAAAATATTTTCTCTTGACTTGGAACACAATTCAGTGTCCACCTGATCGCCAGGAATTACTGTCGAAAAAACTTTGGCGACTTCTCCGGCCTTGGTAGGAAGAATCTTCTTACGGATGTCCCTAAACAGGTCCGTATCAACTGCCTCTTGAAGATAGGTGGGTCGTGTGTCGAAATCCCAGAGATTCTCTTCGTGATCCAGCTCCTCGAAGGGATCCATGAAAGCTTCCACAGGGGGTTTTTCATAAAAAACTCTGAATTTGCGGCGCGATTTGAAATTTTTCTTCGCCCGTGCACTGAAGATTCTTTTCGATGTCGATCGTATTGGGGAAGAGGGAGACGAGGCGGACCCATTTGACGTTGGATCACCTTGGGTATCTGACGGACAAAAATCAGAAAAAATAGATTCATCATCAGTACCACGCTCAACCTCAGATTCAGACCCAACACAGGAATCAGTACCAGAATCAGTAGAATTAGAGTCAGAAAGCTTTCCATCCACCAGGAATGCAAGCGAACTCCAGGACCGCTGTGGCAGGGGACCTGTGTCGTCCCTGGCATACAGCTTAATCTTCCTGGGAAGTTGGATGTAATCTACACAAATGTCTTGTAATTCCTGAAACCAAGGCTTGTCGTCCCACAAGGGCACAACTAAAATCGCCTGGGTTTTATCTTGCTTGATTTTGTGGATGACCTGCTGGATCAAGTGAAACGGAGGATTAATCCATAGCTTCTTGTCCCATTTATGGGTCCAAGCGTCGCGAAAATGCTTGTCAAAGCGCTTGTTCTCACGGTTAGCAAAGGCATCATACTGTGGCCAAAAGGAATGGTGTTCATGAAAATATTCACAAATTGCATCGCGCCATTTGTCGACAACTCTGTAGGATGAAGAGTGCCAGCGCGAAGGGCGTCGTGGCTGGGTGTCCCTACGAAGACATTCTAACTCTCGGGAGTAATCGGCACTCCCATTCACCTCTGCAATGGTGACATCTTCGCCAAATTTTGGTGTCACTTTTTGCTTCAAAAATTCTTCTGCACTTTTAAACCCTGCGTGCAAAAAACGAAATTCAGGACGCTCCAAGGGACCTGACTCCAGCAAAAAACAACGCCGATGACCTACGGGCGCCACCCTGTTCTTGCGAAGCCAAGGATGGCCCAAGTAAAGGTCATACTTTATGTCGGCACGATAGAAGTAGTCATCCTTAAGGACAACTTCCTCCACATTACCTTCTTCCCAAAGGTCTTGAGCGACCAAATGAGTTGATATATAACAACCGCGTTGCCCACCTGCGAGAGAATGTCCAGAAACTCCCTCGAGGGTAACAGGATGAGGCGACTCGAACACGCAGTCGTCGGGTAAGAAAGAATTGGATTGGAGATTTACCTCTGATCCATTGTCACACAAACAAGTGGCGAGGTGGAAATTGCCCTTGCAATCAGAGACCCACAGCTTTGTGACAAACTGACGGGCCCTGTGCTTGGACTGTACACCAACCTCGTCCACTACAACAGAAGGATCCGCTGCCGGATCCAGGGGAGAGGAGACAAGCGACCCTACATCAAGTAGTGGTCGAGATGGAATCTGGGGATCATGCCTGAAATCGCCTGGGGAGGGGCGATTTTCGTGGCTCCCCTAGGCGTTCTGACCTCCAGTGTTTGCGTTAACGTTGTGGACATACCCTGATTCGTCGATCCACTCCTCTTGGAACGGATCATCTGCTGGGTTCAAGGCATTTTCGACGTAATCTCGATCCGCATCGGACACCTGATCTGCACCTGAGACCTGATCCACACGATGGTTGCCCTTTCCACGTCCACGGCCACGGCCGCCGGATGATGGACCTCCACCGTCGCCACGCCCTCTGCCCTTACCAGAGAAAGGGGTCCCAGAAGGATTTCCCTTACCTTTACCCTGGGATCCTGGAGCATTTCCCTTGTTGGTACCGGATTGAGGGGTTTGGCCTGGATTTCGATTTCCGCCTCCGGCGTTGCCATTGGGATTTTTCTGGCCGTTCGGCTGCCCACCGGAACCGGATGGAGTCCGATTTCCTGTGCCTTGGGACCCGCCAGGGCCTCCAGTATTCTTTTTTCCACCGGAGGGGGGCGAATTCCCTTTTCCCCCCTTTCCACCATGCACCTGTCTGTCATTCCTGTCTGAATTCTGCGGATTACTGATATTTTCACCAATCACCTTGTGATCGTAAGGAGACCATCGGTGATTACCAGTAGAATGCGACTTAGCTCGGTTCGTAGAACCTAACAGAAGGCAGATGCTACAATGATCCTGAACATTCCGGGTGTCATTCACCTTTTTGTTGCCCTTTTGGGCCCCATTTTGGGTGTTTTGCTGGGTATTCTTGTTTCCCCCAAGATCCTCATGGAAATTTTGATTGGCGGCGTCAGCGAGCCGCTCAACCTCTTCCCACAATTCCTTCGCGGTGAACGAAAACACCCAGTTCTTGGCCTTCAGGCGATGGCCATGGTAGCTTACTCCCCTGTTGAGGACTTGGACAAACAAGTCCCGATCCTCGTGTTCATTAAACTTGATTTTCCACGTGTTTTCAGTGAATTTCACCTTGGTAAACGACGTGGGGGAGCACTTTTGAAGTGCCTCCCTGACCGTAAACCTGTTGGCCGAGGCATCAAAGCCTTCGACCTCCGCCCACCAGGTCTTGACCTTTTCTTCGGACTGTTTGTTCCGAAGGGTGGCGGCAGTTTCGGAGGGGATCTTGTCAAAAATCAGATTTTTCAGCTCGGCACTAGAAAATTTTTCGCCTGAATGTTCAGACTCTTCCACTAAATTCCAGAAGCGCTGTCTCTTGTCTTGCACTTCGTGCAAGATTAATCGCGAGAATGAAGGAAAATTCTTCAACATTTGGTGGTAATGGTCCTCTGGCAGCCGGGACCCACGCACCTCCAACTGTTCCCACACCTCATCAAAGGTAAGGGGGGAACTTGAATCCTCACGATCACTCCAGGTCCTGAGCCAAGTGTTGGCCGGCGCTCCCTCAAGGCAGTCCAAGAGGGCCATCAGGAACTGATCATCTTGGAATTTTTGAGTCTTAACCCACAGTTTAAATTCCCGTTGGAACTGAGGCCAACGTCTGGGGTTTCCATTATACTTCGGTTGCTTGGCAACCTGACGAAGTCGCAATGAAGTAGGGTTGAGAAGTGAATCCAGCCCAACACCGGCCGTAATGGCAGACACCTTGGTGGCATCATTCGCCACACCAGCTCCGGCGAGGGTCTGGGCGAGCAACAGCTGGGCTAAGGCGTTGGAATCAGCAGCAGGAGGGGCAGTACGGGAGGCAGTTCGCTTGGCATTCTGAGCCCCAGTCCTAGCCTTCGCCGTCCTACTCTGAGATCGAGAGATTGTAACCCTTTCCTTTAGCTTGGTCCTGCTGATCCTTGCATCGGTGGTCTTGGAGTCCACCGAAGGAGCAATTGAAAAAATTTCTGTCGACTCCTCCGACGGTTCTGATGCTTGTTCCACCGATGATGCGCCCTCAGACCTCATGTGTGTCTTGAAAAGATCCTTTATTCCCAGCGTTTGAATGATGAGTTGCATTTGATCTTTGAGCAATTGGAGCTCAGAATCTCGTTGGGATCTGCAGGAACAGTCGGCAGGACAGTACATACCGTGTCCTGAAGGGCCTGAGCAGGCTGTCGGACCGCTGATCTCGGTGGTCCGCAGCTAGGAGTCCACTTGGGGAGCTCCTTCAGCCCTAATTTCCAGACTTGCCTGCCTGGCTGCCTCTAAAATTCCTTCCTCAACCGCGGCGGCTAGATCGTCGCGGATGGAAACAGGGGGATGAGGGGCGGAGGGCCCGGCAACAGGTGCCTTGGTCTTCTCCTTCGGGAAGGGGCTTGCCTCCCAGATCTGCAAAAAAATGGCAAAAGAGTCATCTTCTTGAGAACGCCACCACATCCTGGTATTAATTTCTTCTTGAAGGAGGAAAAAATATTCGAATAAAAAATCAGAGGCGATTCTTTCTTGTCCAATCAGCTTAGACGTGGCTAAGAGACAAAGGGCCTCAAGCGCCTCAAGGTTACGGGTCACTTCTGAAGACAAATGGTTGTCCCATTGTGCCCAAGAGGCTGGTCGATTATAGCTAGGTACCTCACCTGGACCACCCATCTCAATGTCGTCAATGTCGGCTTCAATGGTCTCGAATGTTGGACATTGGTAAGGGATGTGGGTACCTGCCAGGTCCGTAAGCTCCACCGGAGCGTTGCCATCGGCGTAGGCTGGGAGATTCCAGCTGCTTGATGGCCAATTTCGACTGGGATTGGGATGATTTGGGTCCCCACAGCTGCTGATTTGTGCCCTTCTTGGGCAGCTTGGACTCGCGCAAGGCAATCCTTTCAGAGCCTCGTTCGCGCAGCACCATGGCAGCGTAATTGTTACTTCTCCAGGGGCGGCGGAGTCTACGGGGCCGTACTGGGGAGCTAACTGTGGTTGGGACACCAAAGGAACAACATTCAGGTAGCCTCTGCTACCATGAAAGTGCTGCCCTGGGTCGATGTTTGTGCCGGAGGGCTCGGGGCCGGCAAGACCGGTGGGGCAGGCACGCGAGGAGTCTCCCTGAACGCTGCTATTGGGGGTAGAACCGGATACTCGGACACCAACGGAGGCGAGAGCAGCAACAACTGAAGCAAGGTCCATGCTGAGTGTTATCCGGCAGAAAATCCCAGTCTATGAAGAAAATTGATGCGGATTTTACTATGCACATCTGAGTGTCCATATCTGTCTGAAAAGATTTAAATAAATCCGATTGTGAAAAATATTTGGCCGATCTGGCCCGCGAGCGCGCGTCAGCGGCAAATGGCGATTCCAGGCAAATGATCGGAACGCGGCGCATTTACGGAGAATGGACCGCGGAATCAGATCCGGCATATCAGAAATATATAGGTCTGATCCTGAGACTGAGCTGCGAGGCGGCGATTCCGCCGAAGCAATTAAAATGACCAAAATGTAGCCAATCTGGACAGAATGTCTGAAAATCTGAGCAGATGGGGCTAGCCGCACTTACACGGTCCTCCCCCATGTCCTCGCGGAGCTCGAAGCTCCCGGGCATGCCGCCTTCGCACTGGGGGTGGCTGTGGCGGTATTGCTGGTCCCAAACCAACCCACGCAGCAGGCGTGCCGCTTGGGGGTGGGGCCGCGGCCACAACCTACCCGCTTCCTGCCAGTTTACCATGGCAGCGGGGGCGTAGTTGGTCTTGAGGTCCTTGGTATGCACTCGTTCAACTCAACGAACTGGTGGTGGTTGTTGAGGCGGGTGCTGCAGCACTGGACTGGGCGTGCGGCTGGTGCTGGTCAGCCGGTGGTTATGGAAGTGGTTGACGCGGCCTTGTTGGTCGGCCGATGGGTCTGGTCTGTCCACTTCCTTCACGGTCGCGGCGTGGTCAGGGGGATGCTCTGGACGGCGCTGCTGGCTCCGTGACGAACTCGGCGCTGTCGCTGGGTGGCGCTGCGAGCCGCTGCGCTGCGCTGCGAGCCGCTGCGCTGCGCTGCGAGCTGCGAGCTGCGCCGCGCTGCTGGGGGTTGGTGGCCCCGAGTGGCACGCGAGTGCTGGGTAACCCCGCGGCGGTGAAACGCTTTTGACGCGTTCCCGTGGGGGGCCGGCTACGGGACGCTGCGGTGGACACGCGCAAGTGAGCAGGCAGGCAAAGCACTACGCTCACAGGGGCATCAATGCGCTCATGTCATGTGACAAAGCGTTTCAGGATCCTTGCCACTCTGCAACAAGGGAACGAAAGTATGTACAGCAACACATCAGGATATGTACACATGGGGTTAAGACTGGACTGGGGTAAGGGCATTACAGGACAATAGACACTCAGTCCTAACTCGTATCCCAATCCCAGGTCCGACCCTCTCAGTGGCTGGTGGGGGCGGGGGCTCAAACGCAACCCATGCCCTGCTCAGTCCGGACCCTGAAACCCTGCCAATGGGGGAGGTGTCCCGCCCAGCCACAGGCGAGTTCCTGGGGAACCAAGGAGCTCCAAGGCCAATCGACAGTGGCTCCCTATGCTCCCTTAACGGCAGGTTCCAACTCCTCTCTGAGCCAGAGATATGGCCCCGCCATTATCCCTCAGGAGTTGGTAGCTGAAAATGGGCCGTTTCAGCCCAAACTGATATTAGCTTGAAAAACTCCAAAATTGACCCCTCGTCTGGACCCGCCAGAGGTAGGGACGAGGCAACTGACCGCTTGCGCCTCGCATACGAACTCCCTGGAGCCCTCACCCAACCTGGTTCCCTCTGAGGTCCCGGCATCAGGGCACCACGGGTTCGTCACGTGGGGTCATGATTGCCAAAATGGCAAAATCGGCCGTCTCGGGCGACCGTCCAGGGTAGGAAATCTTGGCGATATTAACGCGCCAAGCCTTGATTCACAACCCTTGATCACCCCTTTGGTCCCATGCCCTGGGTTATCGCTTGCTGTCACGCCGGCTGCTTACTGTTCACCGAGGGGATGACCACACGGACGGGGCAGAAAGCAACATGCGGTGCAAAGGTGGGGATCGTGGATCGCACCAAAAGTTGAATAACTCCGGATGAGCCGGAGGAGCAAATACCAAACTCAAGGGCGTTCAACCCTTGGTGATATGCTACAATATGCGCCCTTCCTTCCTGGCTAGATCCCGTGCCCCATGGAGATATGGTAATTCCAATATGGCATACAATGGCAAAAACAGCGAAATTTGGCCCAAACGGCCCGCACTCATGATTCCATATCTCCATGGCCACGGCGAGGATCCTTTCAACCAAAGATGCGATAGACACATGGGACTTAGGTCCCAATATATGCCACTTGCCATCCCTCACGGTCGCCTCTAGCTATTTTTCCCATTGGGGGGAAAGTGACACACGTATGGGGCAGAATGGCAACATACCCCAAATTGGGTGACTCACAACTCTCCCATCAAGAAGAGAGGCCACATGGGGAAACACCCCATTCGATGTGGGCTCATGTGCCCTCTCTGAATTGCCCTTACCCTTGGTCAAGTGGCGCAAGCAACCTCGGGGGTGAAATCAGGGGGAGAAGGAGTTTGTGGCCATTTTGGGCAACACGGCCAAAATTCACCCAAAAGTGGTCCCTCCAAATATCGTATCTCCGTATCGCAAGAGAAAGGAGCCTCGGGCTTTTGCATGGATGCAAACCGAAGCTTTGCTTCCCTTTTGCGCCAAGGGTTGAGGTTCAAAGCATGATGAAAGCATTTTTAACACCTCAATCCTTGAAGCACACTATTTATGGGAAAAAGTGCGTATATCGGCGATATTGGCATGAACATATCTTTGGGACCTTGAAGAGCAAAAATATGAGTAAACACTTTTGGAGTAGGCCCATAGTAGGTGCTTTCAAATATGCACACTATGGTTAGATTGTCTCCGCCCACTCGTGTCATTAGTGCTTGCATATGAGCGCGTGTGCAAAGAGGCAATGTGGCACGCGTGCTCAAAAGGCGTAATAATATGAAATAGAAGACAAGGTTCTAAAAATCAATCAAGCCATCCACGATGTCCTTCGTGGTCTCTACTTTACATATTGCCTTGGTTCGAGGCTCAACTCCTCATAGGCTTCGAATACGAGCCTCGGGGGTTAGGCCATTTTGGCGTAATTTTCGACCAAAACTTGCCCTTTTTCAAAAATAGAGTTTTGGTACGCATTGAATTGCATGGAGCCATCGTTGAGTTGGCTGGAAAAACGAAAATGGCCTCGGGCTTTTGGTCTTGGGAGCATTGTGTTCGGTCATTAACGTTCATGCTCACAAGGCCACAAAGTTAGCGTTTGCGCCCGCAAACGACTTGGGTTTGCGAGACCCATAGGCTGCCTAAAACACCGCCATTGCCCGCTTCCCTAAGCAAGATGATATGCCCGCGTGAAAGGGGCATGGATGAAGGACATAGGGGGGAGATGTAGGGTTCCGTGCGAACTCATGGTCCTTGAGAAGCATGAGTTCGCACGATCGACGGAAAGTCTTGCGCGTTGATTTTCTCGAAAACGCAACGACGAAAAATTCTGGTGAGCACACCAGATGAAAGTGCATTAAAAGCCCTCTAGATTCCGCCCTTAAGTTCTCTTAGAACCTCAACGGTACTCGAGAAAAGTCCAGAACAAAACTCGCCACGGAGAAGCGACGAAGGCGCGCGAACAGGCGACATCAGGCGGCGATTTCACGACAATTAGAAATCGCGGTAGAAATCGGGTATTTCACCGATTTCTGACCGAAAATCGATCAAGACAATAAAATCACGGTAATTCTACATCGATTTATTGGTTAGAAATCGGAATCCAGATTTCACGGGTTAGAGAACAGGGATAGCCGGTATCAACGGCTTCCGCACGGTTGTGACGGCTCGCAGGCCTCCGGGCCATGGGCCATAACGGGTGTGACGGCTCACAGGCCTCCGGGCCATGGGCCATAGGTTCTGGGTACCGCTTCACTACACCAGCGCCATTCTGACGGACTTGATCAAGAAGAGTACTACTTGGCGCTGGGGCCCACAAGAGCAACAAGCGTTTGACGAACTCAAAGACAAGGTCTCCAACGCTAAGTGCTTGGGCGTGCCTAAGGCACAAGGGGAGATTATCCTGGTGACCGACGCCAGCAATGTGGGCGGTGGTGGAACGTTGTTCCAATGGCAAGCACTAGAGAAGGAGGAGTTCGACTCGGCCATTTCCCAATGGGGGACGGAAGGTCTCAACCGAGATGGAACCCTCAAGCACAGCTACCCTGACGACAAGTGGGTCCTAGTACCTCTGGGCCACTGGAACTGGAAGTGGAACCGGGCCAGGGGGAACTACTCCACCTATGAGCAGGAATTGCTCCCGGGTATGCTGGTGCTATCCTCACAAGCACGACTGTTGGGGAGTAACCCTGTGGTCTGGCTGTGCGACCAAGAACCGGTCCGCAGTTTCCAAAAGGCCCCCCACCTGAGAAGGCCAAGCTACGGCGCTGGTGGACCTACCTCAGTCAACTACAGCTGACGGTACACCATATCCAGGGAGTGAAGAACGAGTGTGCAGACTACATCAGCCGCAACAACTTCGACGCCCTGATTGGTGCCCGGTCTGAAGCGCTGGCTAAGGAGGCGTTCAGCCGTATGGACGTCCACTTGGACCTCAACATGACGATGATACGCCCCCTGGATGGACTCCAATAATCGGAGTACCTGAAGGAGTTTGGGGATATCTACAAGCGCCTGGAGAAACGCCTTGAACCCCTCCTGGTCAACCAAGATCAGTGGAAGAGGGACAAGAGCTACCTCTGGCACGAGGACCGCATCGTGGTGCCTAGCGACAGAGTCCCAGCGCTGCTGAAGTGGACCCATGAGTCCAGCGGTCATGTGGGTGCTGACCGTACCCTGAGGCTGTTCAAGCAGTGGTTCCACACTACGTGGACTGACGACCAGCTGCGGAAAACCCTCCAGCCTATCGTGGACAAGTGCCCGTGCAGGTCCTGCAAACCAGGGGATATCAGGGACAGAGGTCTCTACTGGACCCTGCCCATCCCTCACTGTGCTAACAGTGTTCTATACGTGGACTACACGGAGATGCCGAAGTTCGGGGGCTATGACTTCGCCCTCGTGGTAACCTGTGGGTTGACCAGGTTTACCAGGGTGTTCCCATGTACCAAGCACATTACCGGAGAGGAGACTATCAAGATACTCCTGGAGGAGTGGTTTTGTATCTATGGGGCGCCTAAAGAGATCAACTCCGATGAGGACGTACGAGTACGCTCAGATACTGGCTGGTACAAGAGGGTCATGAGATCCCTCAATGTCCAGGTGTCTACGGGGATTCCCTACTCTCACACGAGCAACCCCCTATGTGAGCGACAGATCCGTGTCCTCAAGGAGAATGTAAGGATATGGTGCAAAACTGAACGCACCAGAGACTGGGTGAGACTACTCCCCGTCATATCCTTGATGATGAACTCCCAAGAGAGTTCAGCTACTGGCTACTCGCCCCATGAGCTATTCCTAGGGCGCCCGGCATGGGTCCTACATGCCCCCTATCCAGAGGACACCCATTCTTCTGTGGGCGAATGGGTCCAAGAGCAACAAGCGAAGGTGGACAAGGCCAAGGCTATGCTCCAGAGAGTGAGGGAGCGTCAGTGGAACAAGAAGAATAAGCACCGAGTACCGGCGACCTACCAAGAGGGGGACTGGGTGCTGGTGCACCACAGTCGACTACCCGCCTGGCCACGCTCTACCAGCGATGACCCATACTTCGGGCGGTACAAGATTCTATCAGTGGATGGACACCATATCACCGTGCGGTGTTCTCCCCGTCTAGAGTAAGAAAAAGTGCTTTTCCATTAATTTGAGGCATACTCTAGTTGTATTAGAGATGCACTGAGCATCCAGGCATTTCTATCTTAGTATTGGTCCCACCAAAACTGGTAATAACACATTTTGACCTATGGAACCAAACACCCAATCAGGATATGGAGTGGACCCCTTACTCCCCTTTCAATGTGAGGCAAATCATCTTATCCTGAGTTAAGTGAGAACTGACATCTCCAAGGCAGAGCCTATGAATTTATCTATGTTTTTCCATGAATTCTTAGCTATCCTAGTGGTATGCACCCTAGGGGGCTGGGCACCTTTTTTTGAGAGGTCCTGGGTTCAATTCCTGGTCAGCCTAGCTAAGTAGGAAGATCCCATGTGACATGGCAGTGACCTCATCGCCACATGCCCTGCCACCTCAGCACATATGGGACCCAAAACAAAGAGTGCACATCTCCTGAGATGGCACTATGGAGAGAGAGTGACCATGGGGCAGTTTTCCAACTCTTTTCCAAAAACATTTTAGCTATCTTTGTGAATATGCATTCCGATTTGACCTGAGTTGCAGATACTGTGAACAGGGTTGGGATAAGCGAGCGTTTAGCGACTGAACGGTCGTTTGTTTGTTACGCTTAGGGAAATTTATTAACAAACGACGTTTTAACAAACGACGGCCCGCAGGCCCCTGCCGCGGCGTAGCGCGCGCACTTCCTGTGTGCTCTGTCCGATGTTTTGCGTTGTCAGAGCCTATGAACTGAAGGATTTTAAAATGCACAGGATTTCAAAAACCACAGGCACAGACATGTCAGAACAGGACCGCAATTCGTGCAGAATAGCAATTTTTTAGGCTTTTCACATGTTTGTATTATTGATTTCGGATTTATGCACATTGCGTCTCTGTATTTTGCTTTTAGCTCAGTGGTGTCATGGGCGGCAAAGGCCATGGAACTTTTTGGCCATGCCGAGCTTGTCAGAAGTGGGAGAACTGATGAGTGAAGCTGCGGAACTACAAATAGGCGTGTGCGGTACCAATTTGCTGCTGCTGGTGCTTCCTGTGCTACCATGTGCCTTGTCCGTGAATTTTTGGAGCGAAACGTGACGAATTCTACCACGGTGAAAGGAGTGGGGGAAAAGAAGTTGGGAGACCCCTTCAAAACCGCGTCAGAAAAGTTCCACCGACGCCAAGCCCAAATGAAGCAACCCGTCGCCGAAGCTTGCAGCGATCAGCGTGATGACCACCCTACTGGGGAGCGGCGTGTATGTTCGGGCCTCAGCCCCTCTCCCTGTGCAAGCGCAAGCCTCATGCTCCAGTGATGCGTCCACCAACGTGCAAGCCTCAGCAATGGGCATAGAATCAGGGCGAAGCAGCCCTGCGCGCACTGCGCGGGACTTCAAGGCGAAGCAGCACTGCGCGTAAAGTCTCTGTGCCTCCATCAACCCTGAGGCGTGGCATGCATGTGTGTATTGATATCCTGATGTGTAGCCTTGCCTTTGTTTAGCTCTGTTGAATCCTGGGACCCCTCTTTCAAGGCCCACGCTTAGCGCTGGACCAGGAAGAAGACAGTGTGCAGTAAAGTCGACGTTAAAGTATTCTTTGTGTCTGAGTTGCAGGGCAAGACAGGGTAGAGCTGAAAAGTCATTTGCACGGTGTTTTAAGAAACATTGTCTTTTTGGCTGATATGCAGGCAGGGTAGTGCATAAAAGGGAAGCAAACAATTTAAGGTGTGAATCATTTGCAGGGTGTTTTGAGAAACATTTAAAAGCAGGAATTCAGAAAAAAACTTTTGGAAATTTTTTTTAAAAAACATTTTGGAAAATATTGTGGAAAGGACCAATGGGGCAGAATAGAAACAAGCAAACCATTAGAAGCAAACCGGAAGGACATTAACAAGGAAAAAAATTAACAAACGACGTTCGTTTATTTTCATCGTTCGTTCGTTCGTTCGTTTGTTCGTTAATTTTCCAAAAAAAATTAACAAACAACGTTTGTTAATCCCAACCCTGACTGTGAATATCCGATCATCTTGCACTGTTTACACTGCAGCCCTTCATGCTTTGATCCTGATTCTCTTCTCCTTGCATATCTCTGGCTTGGGCTATCCTGGATTGACTTGGATTTACTGTATTTCAACAAACAAAAGCTTTTCATCTTCCAAAACAAGCAGCAGGAAACCCTACACCTACAGCAAGCAGCAGGAGAAGCAAAAACACAGTGCTGAAACCACTATAAACTTTTCTGGTAGCAGAGGCAGTCTGTCTCTGC
Source organism: Eutreptiella sp. 'Long Island Sound 2002' (assembly GCA_964036045.1). Classification (NCBI taxonomy): domain Eukaryota; phylum Euglenozoa; class Euglenophyceae; order Eutreptiales; family Eutreptiaceae; genus Eutreptiella; species Eutreptiella sp. 'Long Island Sound 2002'. Next base: position 120,703,118 of record OZ038383.1, on the reverse strand, counting down.
GCACCGGCAGCAACCCCGTGCCGTACATCCAGTGCGCCGAGTACAGGCAAATATAAGCAAAAGGGTGACTGAAGATGGACACAAGGAAGGAGGACGCCGACGTGAAGACAGCGCCAGCGCCTGAGGCACCGGCAAGGCCAGCACCTGGCGCTGTACCTTCGGCGGAGCCCTTACATGGGCCAGTGGATGCGGCTGAGGACTCCCTGGATGGACTCCAGACGGCCTTCGGGGCCCTGTCTGTCGAGGAGGTGGTCTCTCAGCCTGTGAAGAGGAAGAGAGAGAGCGAGAAGGATGCGGGAGACGAAGCAGACGAAGGAGAGGAGCAAGGGCAAGACCTGACGAATGTCCCTACCTTCGAAGGCGCACCAAGCGCTTCTGGCCTCCACGCATCACCCTCTCCTTTAACCACCACACTCCCAGCCGCTGCAACATCCACTCCTACAACCAACCCGCCTATGGCAGAGGGCACAGGCTTTACTGGCATGCCTCCCTACCCCGCCTATGGTATGGGCCCACCTACCGCTGCGCTCCCTGAGGCAACTACTGCCAGTGAGCCGGTGGCTTCCAGCTCTGCGCCGCGATGGTATGCGGCTGAATATCCCCATCCACTACCCGCTACTGGAACCTATGTGGATGTTCCTCGGTATGCACCTGGCTATGCAACCTTGAGTGGGTTGAGGAGAGGACCTGAATCTCTTGGAGGCAGGAGTAGAGGATCGGGAAGATCCTCTAACAGGTCCCTGACGCGGTCGGAGATCAACGAGGTGCTCCGAGGAGCAACTTCAAAAATCGTGGGCGACCTCACTCAAGAGATCAGAGAGAAGCTGGAGCCCCTGATGATCCCGCCCCAAGCGTCACCTATCTCGATGGGAATGTCACCCCACCGAGTACAGGCTAACCACCTGGCGGCAGGGTTGACAAACACCCTGGGGAGCCTGAGGAGCTGACCGATGCCGACTCCTGCAGCAGTACCGAGAAGTCCCTTCGTGCTGAGAACGGCCCAGCCGCCCTACAGCCGCGTGACGAACTCGACGAGGGCCGAGCTGGACCGGCTGGGGCTGACAGCCTTAAGGGCAATGGTGGACGTAGAGCCTTATGGCTCTAGTGATCTAGGCGGAGACCCCTCCGATGACGAGCCACCGTCGATGACTTCAACTTCGCCCTCGGAGGACGATGACCCGGAGGACCCCGAGGACCCAAAGGGTAAGAAGAAGAAGAAGTAGAAGAAGAAGACCCGACGCCCTGAGGGACGCAGGTCTCAGGAGGCGAAGGCTATTGCCACCTCCAAGATCGTGGTGAACCTGCCTGAGTTCACAGGCAAGGACCTCAGCGAGTTCGCTGAGAATTTCTGGCCGCTTTCTCCGATTGACCGGCCAAACCCACGCTAGTGGGCGAGTGAAGTGCGATCTGCTCCTGCAGTGCTGCAAGACGAAGTACCTGGAGAAGCAGGTCAGGCAGATCGTGACTAACTCCGCCACCTTTGCCGATGTGTTGGTTGCCCTGGAGAGGCAGTACCCGACCTACGAAACCGACCTCTCCGTCAGGGCCGATATCCAGAGCCTGCCCGTGCTGCCCAAAAACCCCAAACCTGGCAGGGTCTCTGAGCTGTTGGCTGACCTGGATCACTGGGCTGGACAACTGACGCCCGGTTCCTACAGCAGCGACGACCTGCTGTTCTGGTTGGTGGCCAAGCTCCCTCGAGAGCTATGGGACGAGTGCCGTTCGACGGCGGAGCGCAAGGCTAGATCCCTCCGCTACGAGGATCTATGCGTGCTACTCCTGGAGCTGGCGCTGGAGAAGGAGAGCGACCAGCACTTGAACAACTACCGTCCGGGTGGTGGAGGTTCTGGAGGCCATGGCAAAGGGTACCAAGGGTCCCGACCTGGGCAGGGGACTACCTCCAAACACGCCCAGGCCCGTATCATCGAGAACGTGAAGGAGCTATTCTGGTGTGATGCCAGAGACGAGCAGGGCCACCTGCAGCACGCCCCTGACTGCAAGCAGTGAGACTCCTTCGTCGTCCAGGGTAAGCAGCAGGAGAAGAACACCGGCGCCAAAGCGAAGCTACCGGATCATTACAGGTGCACCATCACGTGTGCATTCTGCGGGAAGCGGAAGCACTACGAGGATGAGTGCTACCATAAGCAACGCCTCTCGGCGAAGCTTAAGGGTGAAGATCCTGGCAAAGGCTCAGGCAAAGGTGGAGGCAAAGGCAAAGGCAACAACTCCGGCAAGGGCAAGTCGAAAGGACGTGGTCAAGGACAAGACAAGGGTCAAGGTGGACGAGGAGGAGGCGCTAACCGCCAGCCCGACAACAAGAACAAGGACAAGAACGGAGGCAACCCCAACCCTAATCCAGGGGGGAACTCCGAGCCCTCTGGAGGGCAGTCTGGTCCTACCACATGCTCACAAACGCGACGGTTCAAATCACTCCACAATGCAGCATGCTCCAACGGTTCTCATCAACGGGCGTCCGAAGGCTAATCGGAGGGCAACACACCACGGGCCTCTGTCTCCAGAGGCCGTTGGTACCGCCCCGCTCTGAGCCTGCGGAGCCGCGGCTGGGCCGCGGTCCGTGGGCTCCATGATCAAGCCTCTGCGCGCGGAGCGGTGAGAGACACCCCTCCGCGCTGCTCTGCACGCCAAATGACCCCATGATGAACATGGGATCCCGTGGCATCATTGCAGCCGTATTGGATAACGATCCGACTCAGACACTGAAGCATCGAAAGGGAGAAACCGGCATTGAACCGCTGGTCTCCACTTGCCTGTTGCGTTCAAAGGTAGTCATCTCCACAAAGCTCACGAGTCTCTGCATTTCGCAATTCCCGTATCGAAGGCTACTTCGTTCTTTCACATCACATGGACCAAGGCATCCACTGCAGCAGGTTGGACATCAACAACCATCTATCTCTGCTCCCTGGCGCAGGAGAGCCCTCAGCGCCGTCACCCACTGGTTGACCAGCAGGTGGCGTTGCAAAGCTTCGACAATGATCCTGCTGCAGGTTCACCTACAGCAACCTTGTTACAACTTTTGCTTCCTCTAGCAACAGAACATCGCCCAAATTCCATGACAAGACATTGATGTGCACGAGTGCCAATCAGCTTGAGTTCCTGAGGGCTTTATCATTCTGCCATCAGTAGCAACGATGGGCGGTGTGTATAAATGGCAGGGACATAATCTGTGCAAGCTGATGACGTGCACATACCAGGCATTCCTTGTTCATGACAGATAGTTGCAAGCATCAATCCCAAACACGCATTCACAGCTGCAAAGGTTGCCCGCCCACTTCTGGGCAGGACGGTCCCATGGATGGGACACCAAGGCTTGTTCACTGGACCAGTGTAGTGCGCGTGCGGCCCAGAACATCTAGGAGCATCACAGACCTGCTGTTGGCTCTGGCTTGCGTGCACTTGGTAAACATGCACGGCACCCGAGAGAAGCAGCATACCCGGCACTCTCAGACGGGTAATCCACGAGCCCCGGTGGGACCGGCAAGCCGACCCACGGGTCAGGTGTTCCGTCCTACATGAATGCGAGACCGGGGACTATTCAGAGGCAGAGGTCTCACTCGTTATCGGAGGCAACCCCAACCCTAATCCAGGGGGGAACTCCGAGCCCTCTGGAGGGCAGTCTGGTCCTACCACACGCTCACAAACGCAGGCCCAGCAAGAACAAGGAGCCAAGCGTGAGCATGAAGGTGGTGATGACGGCAACGCTAAGAAGAGGAGCCGTTTCATGAGGATAGCCCGCAAATTGCGGAACAAGGGGTTCGAGGTGACCTGTCCCGCGGAGTTCTGACGGGGACGCTCTGGTGGTACCCAAGACCTGGTGTTTTGGGTACGTATCCGACTAGGGGGACGCGAATACCTGGGGGTATTGGACACTGGCGCCACAATATCTATAGTGGCCAAGAAAATTTTACCTTGTGGGAGCCTGAAGAACACCATGACCACCGCCGCTATACGCATGGGGGATGGACATGTGGTGCACAGCTGCGGGGACTGTGAAGTGGAGGTACCTATGGGCTCTCGGACTATCGCCCATCGGTTCTATGTGATGGACACTGAGGCCTTCGACTTTGTACTTGGGACTGACTTCTTCGTACAGCACTCCCAGATACAATCCCTGACGCTGCAAGCGCCCTACCTCCTCTACGTGGACCACGGCAGTGGCAGAGAGTCTGTGCCACTGGAGCAGTCGGAACATACCTCGAGTTACCTGAGACTATCGAAGGAGGAGGTAGGTAGGTAGGTGCACTCGGTCGTGGAGAGGCGCCCCATGGTTCCCCCTGGCGTCGCCCCTGTGACGAACAGGAAGAGGCTTCGCGCGTGAAGAGGGGAGGCGGCTTACTTCCCGCTAGACCTGACTGTTGGCCCCCAACAAAGCGGCCCCGGGCTACGCCGGGAGGGCTGATCGCCGCCAGCGTGACATGCTTGTCTCGCCGGGAGGGTGTGCCCCCGTGCTTGCGCACGTTCCCTCCTTGGGGCGGACCCCTAGGGGTTCACGGGACTTCCTGGCGTATCCCGTTCCCAAGGCGTGCATGCACGTTCCTGGTACTAGGGTTCCGAGGCGCTTGGGTGTCGCACGCTCCGCCTCGAGTCCCAAAGCAGCGCAGGCCTTAGGATGCAGCCTTACCCCCGGGCTCCGGATCTCGTTTGGCCGGGTCACCTGCATGGCACGGGCTGCCTCAGTGCCCGGGCTGTGGGCACTGGGTTTCCTACTGTTGTGTGGCGGTTGTGTTTGGGTCCGGTTGGCGGTTGGGTGCGGGTTTTGTTAACCCCGCCAGTCCTGGCTGGGGTCTTGGGTGGGTGTTTTTGGGCACGGTTTGTGGTGTTGTCCCTCTAGTGTCGGCTGTTTGTGGTGTTCGGGGTTGGGCTTCGGTTTCGGCCTGCTTTTGGGACATGTGTGGTTTCGTGGGCGCCCCGCTTGCCCCCCGCCGTTTCCGGTTCCGGCGCGCGGTGTGGGCGTGTGTGCTGGGCCCGGGTCTCGCCTGCGCCCAGCCCGTCTTGGCTGGGTTGTCGGGGTGTGTTTTTTTTTTGCGCTTTGGTTTTTTCTTTTTTTTTTTTTTTTTTCCGGGCTTTGTGGTCCCTGTCCCTCCATCCCCTTTCTTTCGGGCTGGGCTGGTGGCTCTCTCTTTTTTTTTTTTTTTTTTCCGTGTCCCTTTTCCCCGTGGTCCGCTGTTACTGGCTTGGTGTTGCCGGTTTTGGGTGGGTGGTCCCCCTGTGCCTCTGTGGGGGTCCCTTTTTTTTTTTTTTTTTTTTTTTTTTTGCCTTCAGGGGGGGGGCTTGGCCGCCTGTGGTGGTGTTGGCGGGCGGTTTGGCGGCTGTGGGCTGTTTTCGTGCCTTTTGCCCTTCCCCCCTCCTTTTTTTTTTCTTTTCTTTGGGGGGGGGGCTTGCCTTTTCCTCCCTCTGCCTTCCCTGGGCTGGCGCACGCACTGGCCTGCATTCAGTGTTGTCTTCCGGGCTGCTGTCTTCAGTTGCGTTCTGTGTGGCCATGTTCCGGCCCCATGGGTCGGGTGGGCTTTGTACACGGTGGGCTCGGCGCCCCTTCTTGCTGGGTTAGGTCCTGGCTCTGCCGGCTGGGCGGCTGCGCCAGGCGGCTGCTTGTGGTTTTGGGTTAGGGGGCTGGGGTTGTTCGTGTCCTTACCCCTCTGCGGTGCCGGCTGTAATCTTCTGGGTGGTCCGTCACCGTTGTCGCCTGGCGCGCTGTGGCCCCGTGTGTGGCCTGTGGTGCTGGTGTGTGGCGTGGTGGCGCGGCGCCTTCCCGGGTGTGCGGTGGCTGGCTTCGGTTAGTCCCTCAGGTTAGGGTCAGTTGTGTCGTGCTGTGCCGCTCTGTGCCGCGTCGCGTCGCGTCGTGCTGTGGTGCGTTGCTCTGTGGCGCGCTGTGGTGCGGTGTGCCGTGGTCTCGCGTGGTGCTGCGGCCGGTCAGTGGAGGTCAGCCTGGCCTGTGTGGGTCGGTTAGGTCTTCGGGAAATTCTGCTGAATGATCACGGTGTCCTTGGGGCGTGCACGCTGACTCTCACCCATGGACTCAATCTTCACCGGGCCTCGCAGACAGGCAGGCGTACTCCGGGTGTAGGAAAGGCGTTCCTTCTCCAAGGCAGACAAACAGAAATCAGGAGTCGGACGGTGGAGGTGGCTTCCGAACGCTGTTTGAGTGGCGAAAGGCTTTCACTGCAGCTCGGCTGCGCTGGCAGGGTCCGGGTCGGTGCCGCCGGCAGGGATGAGCTCATACTTCAGGGTCAGGGGGATGTCCATATCTCCGGTGCTGAACTGCAGGGGTCCGGGGCACCGGTAGTAATCTTGGCACTTCCAGTCTTCACGGCGCTCGGAGATGGCCTTGAAGGGGGTACCGTCCAGCAGCACCAAGGCCTTCGCGATCGATCACAGCCTTTCACTTCCCCTTGCGGCGCTCGATATTCATCATGGACGGGATCGGTGTGCCGCCGCAGTGCCATTCCTCGACTGGACGCAACAGGTTGGTGACGGACGCCCTCACGGACGTGAGACCAGCCGAGATCAAGCCCCCGGCCGTCAATTCAAGTGCATAGCAATACTCTGCGTCAAACCGCGACGGTAACGCAGCTCGGCCCTTATAGCCCATGGTGTGGTCGCGTGACGGTCCGTGGGGTTGCCCTCCCTGGGGGCCTGTGCCTTGGTCCCGTGTCCTCTGGGGGTTTCGGGTCCGTAGTCGTGGGTGCCGCGGCCGTGCTTTCGTCCTCTTCTGGTGCCTGTGAGGTGGCCTTTGTGGTGGTCGGGGTCGTCGCCTGGCGGTGAGGGCGTGGTGGTGCGCCGTGAGGCGGCGTTCCCTGCGGCTTCCTCTGTGGGTGTGGCCCGTTCTCCCCGTCTAGGTGTGCCCTCCGTTCTCCGTGTGGTTTCCGGTGGCCGGTGGGCGTGCGCTGGTGTGATCCGTATGGCGTCCGATGTTTGCTTCGGTGTTGTGTGTTGGGGTGTTTGGTGGGGCTGGGGCGTCGCTGGTCTCCCCGTCGTGGTGTGCCCTTCCTGGGTGTGGGTCGTGGTACCTGCCGTGGTGCCCTTTTCCTCCGTGTCTTGGTCCCCGTTCCCGCTCCTTCCTGCTTCTTGGGTGGTGTCCTGCCCCCATGTGGTGTCGCTTCCGGTGCCCTGTCCCTGCGTGTGCCTGCCCTCACTTGGGGCCCTTCCGTGCCCTCTTGCCTGTGTGGTCCTTGGTGCCCCTTGCCCTTCCCTTGCCCTTGTCCTGCCCTTTCCTGGTGTGGTGGTGGCGGGAGGGGCGGGGTGGGGAGGGGGCGCCGGTGGCCCAGGCTTGGGGGTGGGTGGCCTGGAGCCACTGGCGGAGGGCTTGGGGGGTGTAGGGGGGGCGGAGGCCCTGGACCGCATCGCGGAGGAGGGCCTCCCATGCCGCTTGCGGCATGATGGCCTCCGGGGCGGCCTCGTTGGGGTTTGCGGGGGTGCGGGTGCGCACCTCCTCGAAGGTATGCACCATGTGCACCCCATCGTGCCTTCTCGCTCCTCCGGCCCATTTCACCCAGCGGCGGAGCTCCTGCAGAGCGGGGGGAGACCACCAGGCGAGGTAGGCGGGGGCCCGGGGGGGGGAGGGGTCCGTGTCCGGGGTCCTGGAGCGGCGGGGGGAAGACGTGGACCTGCGGTGGTGGCGGGGGTGGCGGTGCCTGGGGGAGCGGGAGCGGCGGCGGCGGGGGCTGGGGGTGGAGGACGGGTACGGGCGGAGGGGGGAGCGGGAGGGGGAGGTGGACATGGGGCGGCGGTGGCGCGCTCGGTGGCGTCCGGGGGAGCGGGAGTGGTGGTGGCGGGGGCTGGGGGTGGTGGATGGGTACGGGTGGCGGGGGGAACGGGGAGCCCGGCGGGGCGTGTGGGGGGAGGGGGAGGTGGACGTGGGGCGGCAGTGGCGTGCCTGGCTGCGTCGGGGGGAGCGGGAGTGGTGGTGGCGGGGGCTGGGTGGCCGGTGGGGGGAGGGGGAGGGGGACATGGGGCGGCGGTGGCGCTCGTGGTGGTGCCCGGGGGAGCGGGAGCGACGGGAGCGGGGTCCCTGGGGGTCGTGGTGGTACCTGGGGGAGCGGGAGCGGCGCGAGTGGGTGGTTGAGGCGCGGTGGGAGTGTGGGCGCCGTGGGCGAGTGTGCCGTGCGGGGGGGGAGCGGGAGCGCCGCCGTTTGCGGGACCGGCCCCCGTCGCTCGAGTCGGGCCAGTCCGGAAGCGTCGGCGGCCTCTGGGGGGCCTCGCGCGGTGCCGCTTGGGGGGGGAGGTCCCCCGTCGTCCATGTGGCCCCTCCGGCCATCGGATGGTGGCCGGGGGGGTACGGGGCCTCACGCGGTGCCGCCTGGGGGGGGAGGTCCCCCGTCGTCCATGGGGCCCCTTCGGCCATCGGATGGTGGCCGCGGGGGTACGGCTGGTACGGGGGTGGTGGCTGGTACGGGGGGGGTGGCTCCTGGTGGTAGGTGGGGTATGCGGGTGGGGCGCTCGGTGGCTGCCATCCCGTCCGCTGGTGCTGTTCGTGTACGGGGGGTTATGGCCCGGTGGGGTAGGGCGGTGGGCAGTGGTAGTGGTGGGGGTGGTGTTGGTAGTGGTGGTGGTGGGGCCGCTGGTGGTCGTGGTGTGGGTAGTGGTGGGGTTGGTGTTGCGGGTATGGCCCATGGAGTCCTTGTGGGTTTTCCGGTCCGCCTTGTGGGGGTGGGGGGTTGGGCATCGTGGGCAGTTCCCGGGGCTGCACTATGTGGTGGGCATGGGGGAAGGGTTGGGGGCCGGGCTTGACGGTGACGATGGTTGAGGGGTCCCACGTCCCTGGGTCGGTTTGGCCGGCGGTGGTGGTGGTTTGTGGGGGATGGATGACTGGGCGCTTGGTGACGGGGATGTGGACGAGGGCCTGGACGGGGTCGTGCTGGGTGGCCGTCTCCGCGGTGGTGGTGGGTGCCGGCGGGAGGGGGGCGCGGGTTGTGGTGGGTGGGGGGTCCTGGCTTGGGCGAGGGCCCGGGCGGGGGTGGTATCGGGTGGTTTTGTGTCGTTGCGTATGCGGTGTTGTGTGTGCTCGCGTGGGCGCCGGCTTGGGTTTGGGGTCGGGTTTGGGGTTGGGGTCCGGTTTGGGTTTGGGGTCGGGTTTGGGGTTGAGTCCGGTTCCAGGTTGAGGAGTACCTCTGTCCGGATGTGTGAGGGCGCCGATGTCGGGTCGGGGGTCGTCCCGGTGGGTTGCCGGGGTGCCTGAGTCGCCTGTGTGGGGGTTGGGGGGTCGGTGCGTGCGGCCGCGGCTTTGGCTTTCGCCGTGGCCTTGAGGATGAGTTTGGCGGGGAGGGGGGGGTCGGAGGATGAGGTGGAGGAGGTGGACGAGGCTGAGGACGAGGAGGAGGTGGTGGACGCGGGTTGGGTCGTGATGCGGGCGGGCTTGCGGGCGGCGGCTTCTGCTGCGGCCACGGCGGGGAGGATGGAGGGCATGTCCCCGGGTTGTAGTTTGGGGGCGGGCGGCTGGGGGGGCCCGGTCGTGACCTGGCGGCCTGGCGGGCCGATCTGGTCGGCAGCGGCGGGGGAGGGAGGCGCGGAGCTGCGGCCTTCTCTTTCTGGGCTCGGCTGGGCCCGGGTCCTGCAATGTGCGAGGTCGTGTGGGCTGGTGTCCGCGGGGGGGAACAGTTCGCGTGGGCTGCATTCAGGGGCCGGGGGGGGTGGGCCTGGGTCCTCTGGGGTGTGTGTGGGGGGCGTGGGCGGGCCACTGGGTGGGGTGGGCGTGCCGCGGGGCGCGGGGCTCCCCTTGACGGGTGTGTGTGGGTTGTCGAGTGTGGGGGGCGGTGAAGGGTGGCCGCCGGGTGGGTGTGTGGCGGGCGTGTGCTGGTGTTCGGGCGGGTGGGGGAGGCCCGTGTCGCGGGGCCCGGGGGTGCGCGCGATGGTGGGCGTGTGTGGGTCTCCGGTTGAGCAGCGAGAGGGGGGGGGCATGGGCGGGGATTGTGCGGGGGGGTGTGCTGTGCCGGTGTATGTGTCCGCTTGCCGCGCCCTTGCGTGGGCAGTTGTAGGCCGGGCGGTTTGGAGGAGAAGCTTGCCGTCTTCTGCTGCCGCGGCAAGGATTTCGCAGACGAGCTTTCGTATCTGGTGGACCTCTTGGTCAGTGGTGGGAAGGGGCCATGCTAGCTTTGGGCTAAGACCCGCGCGGTTGAGGACTCTGTGGATGGCGTGGTACCCGCAGGTGAGGGACTGCTGCGGTCTGGGGGGGGGGTTTGGTCGTGTGTCCGGGCCTGCCTCGACTTGTGTGTGGGCGGTGGGGATGGCCCAAACCCAGGGCACGGTCCCCGTCGGTGGCCAGTGGCGCTGGATCCAGTGGGTTAGGCAGAGCATGGCCAATCCCAGGTGGTAGCCCGCCTTCCCTGAGGTGATTTGGGCCAGGGCGCGGGCTGGGGGCGTGTCCCCTGGCTGGAGGACACCCCTGAGGATCCTGTGCTGGGTGGTGGGGTCCCCCACTGCCCCTGGTGGGGCGGTCTCCGGGGCGAACATGGTGTCTGTCCCCTGGATGATCCATTGCGGGCCGGGGGACGTAGCCGTAGCGGCTATCACGTAGTAGTGGCCGCGCTCGAGGACTGTAACCCAGACCTCCGGCGGGGGGTGGTCACTGTCTGTAGGTGGGGGGGGGAGGTGGTCGTCCGGGGTGCGGCGGCCGGCGGCGCGGAGGGCGGTGTCGCGGTTGGGCGCGGTGGCCTGTTCCCACTGCTCCGGGTGGTTCGGGTCCGCTGGGTGGTCCGTCTCCGCTTGGGCCCGCCGTAGGCGTACGGTCCCTCGACGCGTGACGTTGCTGCCGGTGTCGTGCGTCAGGGCCTGGCCCCACTCGATGGGGGGGATCCAGATGGGCTGGCCCCGGGTGTGTTTGCGGGCTCGCCAGAGCACGAGGTCTACTATGGTCTCGTGGAGGCCGCTGCCTGGGGTGGTCAGGTCCCGGAGGGCTTTGACGGTGAGCTTGGTCCAGTCCTCTTGTAGGTGGTACCAGCCCAGGGGGGTGGTCGGGGCCCTGTCTTGGAGGGTCGTTCGGAGGAGGTCAGGGTCGCGGATGGTGGCCGGTGTGAGGGGGGGGTGCCCCGGGTCCGGGGGGGGTGGGCTGGATGGGCTGCCGGGGTCTTGCGCGTCTACGTCGATGGATGGCTGGCCCTGGCTGGGCTCGGCCGGACTGGGCGGTGCCGGGTGGCTTCTTGGGTGCGAGACGGGTCTCGGGGCGCTGTGGTGGTGCCTTGGAGACCTGTGGATGGAGACGGGGGGCGCGTGCGGGGCGTGGAGCGGGTTAGTGGACGTCTGGGTCATGCACGGCATGGTAATGGATGAGACGCTGCATGTGTTCCCTGGCGGTGGGGTCGGTGAGTTGTTCCGCGTGTGTTAGCAGGAGGTGTTTGCGGTGTACCATTTGGGCCGCTGCTCTGCGGACCGCTTCTAGCTGGAGGTGTGCTGCTGCCTCCATGGGGCTTTCCGTGTGTTTGGTGAGGTGTCGGTGCAGGGCCTGTGTCACTGCCCCTCTCATGGTGGCTTCTTTGATCAGGGGGTCCCGGAAGAGGTGTTCGGTTGCCTGGTGTGCGTGGCTGTGGGTTGGCCATCCTTCGTGTTGTCGCAGGGTTTCCGCCGGGGACCAGCCCACTAGGGTGTCCCTGTCTGTATGGAGGGGGCATTTCTTGAAGTGTTCCCAGTCCTCCGGGGTGGTGTGGTCGCATGGGCAACGGGTGTGTTCGTCGGGGACGTGGATGTGCTTGCGGGCGAGCCATCTGGCGACCCTGGTGAGGAATGGCAGTTGCTCCCTGAGGAGCTGGATGCGTCGTTTCTGGAGGTGGGCTGGGACGTTTGCTGGGCGGAGCGCTGAGTGGTAGAGGGGGATCTGCAGTCTGTCCTGGAGCTCCTGGATGTGCGCCCGGCTGTCTGCGTCGCCGAGCACGCGGGCGAGATGTTGGACGGGGTTGGGGTAGTGGTACGCTCTGTTGTGGGAGGAATAGGGGGCGTCCTCTGGTACCCAGTCCGGGGTGTGATGGGGCTCGGGTACAGGGGGCACGTGTTGGAGGTGTGTGTGGTTGCGGCCGAGGTCAGGGATCTGGAGGGCTGGTAGGTGTGTTGTGCGCTGGTGTACTGCCTGGTTGTCGACCTTACCATTTCCGTATTGGTGCCTGTGGGACTCTTGTTTCACGATGTGGAGTTGGACGTAGGGGGGAAGGCTGCGAGACTGCTTCGTCGTCCAGGGTAAGCAGCAGGAGAAGAACACCGGCGCCAAAGCGAAGCTACCGGATCATTACAGGTGCACCATCACGTGTGCATTCTGCGGGAAGCGGAAGCACTACGAGGATGAGTGCTACCATAAGCAACGCCTCTCGGCGAAGCTTAAGGGGGAAGATCCTGGCAAAGGCTCAGGCAAAGGTGGAGGCAAAGGCAAAGGCAACGACTCCGGCAAGGGCAAGTCGAAAGGACGTGGTCAAGGACAAGACAAGGGTCAAGGTGGACGAGGAGGAGGCGCTAACCGCCAGCCCGACAACAAGAACAAGGACAAGAACGGAGGCAACCCCAACCCTAATCCAGGGGGGAACTCCGAGCCCTCCGGAGGGCAGTCTGGTCCTACCACATGCTCACAAACGCGACGGTTCAAATCACTCCACAATGCAGCATGCTCCAACGGTTCTCATCAACGGGCGTCCGAAGGCCAATCGGAGGGCAACACACCACGGGCCTCTGTCTCCAGAGGCCGTTGGCACCGCCCCGCTCTGAGCCTGCGGAGCCGCGGCTGGGCCGCGGTCCGTGGGCTCCATGATCAAGCCTCTGCGCGCGGAGCGGTGAGAGACACCCCTCCGCGCTGCTCTGCACGCCAAATGACCCCATGATGAACATGGGATCCCGTGGCATCATTGCAGCCGTATTGGATAACGATTCCGACTCAGACACTGAAGCATCGAAAGGGAGAAACCGGCATTGAACCGCTGGCCTCCACTTGCCTGTTGCGTTCAAAGGTAGTCATCTCCACAAAGCTCACGAGTCTCTGCATTTCGCAATTCCCGTATCGAAGGCTACTCCGTTCTTTCACATCACATGGACCAAGGCATCCACTGCAGCAGGTTGGACATCAACAACCATCTATCTCTGCTCCCTGGCGCGGGAGAGCCCTCAGCGCCGTCACCCACTGGTTGACCAGCAGGTGGCGTTGCAAAGCTTCGACAATGATCCTGCTGCAGGTTCACCTACAGCAACCTTGTTACAACTTTTGCTTCCTCTAGCAACAGAACATCGCCCAAATTCCATGACAAGACATTGATGTGCACGAGTGCCAATCAGCTTGAGTTCCTGAGGGCTTTATCATTCTGCCATCAGTAGCAACGATGGGCGGTGTGTATAAATGGCAGGGACATAATCTGTGCAAGCTGATGACGTGCACATACCAGGCATTCCTTGTTCATGACAGATAGTTGCAAGCATCAATCCCAAACACGCATTCACAGCTGCAAAGGTTGCCCGCCCACTTCTGGGCAGGACGGTCCCATGGATGGGACACCAAGGCTTGTTCACTGGACCAGTGTAGTGCGCGTGCGGCCCAGAACATCTAGGAGCATCACAGACCTGCTGTTGGCTCTGGCTTGCGTGCACTTGGTAAACATGCACGGCACCCGAGACAAGCAGCATACCCGGCACTCTCAGACGGGTAATCCACGAGCCCGGGTGGGACCGGCAAGCCGACCCACGGGTCAGGTGTTCCGTCCTACATGAATGCGAGACCGGGGACTATTCAGAGGCAGAGGTCTCACTCGTTATCGGAGGCAACCCCAACCCTAATCCAGGGGGGAACTCCGAGCCCTCTGGAGGGCAGTCTGGTCCTACCACACGCTCACAAACGCAGGCCCAGCAAGAACAAGGAGCCAAGCGTGAGCATGAAGGTGGTGATGACGGCAACGCTAAGAAGAGGAGCCGTTTCATGAGGATGGCCCGCAAATTGCGGAACAAGGGGTTCGAGGTGACCTGTCCCGCGGAGTTCTGACGGGGACGCTCTGGTGGTACCCAAGACCTGGTGTTTTGGGTACGTATCCGACTAGGGGGACACGAATACCTGGGGGTATTGGACACTGGCGCCACAATATCTATAGTGGCCAAGAAAATTTTACCTTGTGGGAGCCTGAAGAACACCATGACCACCGCCGCTATACGCATGGGGGATGGACATGTGGTGCACAGCTGCGGGGACTGTGAAGTGGAGGTGCCTATGGGCTCTCGGACTATCGCCCATCGGTTCTATGTGATGGACACTGAGGCCTTCGACTTTGTACTGGGGACTGACTTCTTCGTACAGCACTCCCAGATACAATCCCTGACGCTGCAAGCGCCCTACCTCCTCTACGTGGACCACGGCAGTGGCAGAGAGTCTGTGCCACTGGAGCAGTCGGAACATACCTCGAGTTACCTGAGACTATCGAAGGAGGAGCCCTCGAACGTGATGGCGGCCTCCAAAACTGAGGACTATCAACTATTGGGGGAAGTCCTAGACCAAGGTCTGAAGGAGTTGGGTTACTCTCGAGAAGACCTGAGTGTGGAGTTGTTCGCCAGCGACAAGCAGCATGTAATGGACCTTTACTGCAGCAAGGGGAAGAACTGCAGCTACAAATTTTACTGGCCCTCTTTCGGGATGGCCTACGGGAACCCCAGGTTCAGTGAACTGGGGAAGGTGCTGACCAAGGTGGCCTTGGAACGTTCCCGTATGGTCCTGTGTTCCCGCGATTGGGGAGCCCATGGGGGCAGTGAGTACTGGCGAAACCTCCTGGACAGGCTGACTATCAGCTCTGTTCCTTTGCCTGGGGAGGCCATCTACGTGCCTCTGGGACGCAAGACGGCTATTGAAAGCCTGGATGGGGGAGTATGCTCAGCGTGGTGGACGGAGGTCTTACCTCCATTCCCTGGGAGGATCTGGACCCGACTCTGGTCCAGGCTATACAGCGAGAAAGCGATGGACTCGCCTTGGGTGACTTGAAGGATCGCCTACGACCTCAAGATGCTGTTGAGACTACGCCCGGAGGAGATGAGTACGTCGTGACTGACACCAACGCCCCCAACTCTCCCTGTCATGTACCTGTTCCTGATGGAGTCTCTGAGTGTGGACTATCTGAGCTACCTAGCTCTATCCACTCAGAAGACGAAACTGAGCACCACGCCTTCTTCGTGCAGACCTGTGTGGAGGAAGTGGAGAACGCCGAGTACGTCGCCCCACTGAAACCCCTACTCTCCATGAGGGTGGAAGACCCCGTGGACGAGGAGCTGGACCCTCGATCCAGGCTCAGGGAGTATGTGGATTCCAAGAGGAAGTTGGTGGCGAAAAAGCTATGCTACGCGAAACCTATCCGCAGCTCATGGCCACTGAAGCAAGGACGTATGGGAGACCTATCCCAATTGAAGGAGCACCTCGAACAGAAGATCACCACCTGGCAAAGAGAGGTAGACCTTAAGCTCATGAAGAGCGTGTGGGGCGCCCATGTGAGGACCCCAGAGGAGGACGACCTCTCGGAGGAATATGTATGTGAACCCCCTCGAGCGTGCCTATGTTGCCATCGTCCACCGGAGATGGTTGAACAAGACCTTCTATATGCCTACCAAGGGCTGAACGATACTACCACGGGCGAAGAGTCGGTGGAGGACCACCTCCCGACGTCTATTCAGGGGGCAAGCAACTTACACTCTGACGAGGACATGGAGGACAAGATCAAGGTATTGGACCCGCGGGTACAGAAGCTTATAAGGACCTATCTGGAGGTGTTCGGAGAACTACCCCCTCCAGCCTCATGTGACAAGCTGGTACAGATGGACCTCAAGCTGAAACCCGAGTTCGTGGGTCACAAGATCCGGAGGAGACCCTACCCAGCTCCTAAAGAGCAGGCCGACGAGATTGAGCGACAGATACAAGAATGTATCGACGCTGGCCTAGTCCTGGAGTACAAGGACGGGGACTACCCCCTACACTGCAGCCCCTGTTTCCTGGTGGCTAAACCTGGGTCTACAGCCAAACGGCTGGTAGTGGACTACGGAGAGCTGAACAAGAAGACGCTGAACCACTCAGGGTCCATTCCCAATATGGAATTAACCCTGGAGAAGATAGCCTCCTGCTGCTACAAGACCAAGATGGACAAGCGAAGCGGATTCTTGCAAGTGGACCTGACGCCCAACGCACAGGAACTACTGGCCTTCATCACCCCTCAGGGGAGGGTGTTCAAGTGGAAGGTCATGCCGTTTGGCGTGGCTAACGCACCCGCTCTATTCCAAGAGCTGATGAACAAGATCTTGTCCATCCTACGAAGGAGACCTAAGGTGCAGGAGCTCATATCCCGTGGTGCCCAGATGGAGGCTCACATCGACGATGTATGCCTCGGGACCAATACCCAGGAGGATCACCTAATCCTCTTGGGTGAGTTCTTTGCGGTCTGCCAGGAGAACCGCACACGACTCAAGCTGGAGAAGTGTGAGTTCATGCAGGAGACCATGCAGTACCTGGGGTTTGACGTTGGCTATGGGTGGTGGACCCCAGCGGCCTCTAAGGCCAAACCCCTGATGGATGCCAAGGTACGACACGAAGACCCCAAGAAAGGACTTCATGATGTACGCAGTTTCATTGGGGCGTGCAACTTCTATCGCCGCCACATCAAACACTTCACCTACACCAGCGCCGTTCTGACGGACTTGATCAGGAAGAGTACTACTTGGCGCCGGGGCCCACAAGAGCAACAAGCGTTTGACGAGCTCAAAGACAAGGTAGCCAACGCTAAGTGCTTGGGCGTGCCTAGGGCACAAGGGGAGATTATCTTGGTGACCGACGCCAGCAATGTGGGCGGTGGTGGAACGTTGTTCCAATGGCAAGCACTAGAGAAGGAGGAGTTGGACTCGGCCATTTCCCAACGGGGGACGGAAGGTCTCAACCGAGATGGAACCCTCAAGCACAGCTACCCTGACGACAAGTGGGTCCTAGTACCTCTGGGCCACTGGAACTGGAAGTGGAACCAGGCCAGGGGGAACTACTCCACCAATGAGCAGGAATTGCTCGCGGGTATGCTGGTGCTATCCTCACAAGCACGACTGCTGGGGAGTAACCCTGTGGTCTGGCTGTGCGACCAAGAACCGGTCCGCAGTTTCCAGAAGGGTCCCCCACCTGAGAAGGCCAAGCTACGGCGCTGGTGGACCTACCTCAGTCAACTACGGCTGACGGTACACCATATCCAGGGAGTGAAGAACGAGTGTGCCGACTACATCAGCCGCAACAACTTCGACGCCCTGATTGGTGCCCGGTCTGAAGCGCTGGCTAAGGAGGCGTTCAGCCGTATGGATGTCCACTTGGACCTCAACATGACGATGATACGCCCCCTGGATGGACTCCAACAATCGGAGTACCTGAAGGAGTTTGGGGATATCTACAAGCGCCTGGAGAAACGCCTTGAACCCCTCCTGGTCAACCAAGACCAGTGGAAGAGGGACAAGAGCTACCTCTGGCACGAGGACCGCATCGTGGTGCCTAGTGACCGAGTCCCAGCGCTGCTGAAGTGGACCCATGAGTCCAGTGGTCATGTGGGTGCCGACCGTACCCTGAGGCTGTTCAAGCAGTGGTTCCACACTACGTGGACTGACGACCAACTGCGGAAAACCCTCCAGCCTATCGTGGACAAGTGCCCGTGCAGGTCCTGTAAACCAGGGGATATCAGGGACAGAGGTCTCTACTCGACCCTGCCCATCCCTCACTGTGCTAACAGTGTTCTATACGTGGACTACACGGAGATGCCGAAGTTCGGGGGCTATGACTTCGCCCTCGTGGTAACCTGTGGGTTGACCAGGTTTACCAGGGTGTTCCCATGTACCAAGCACATTACCGGGGAGGAGACTATCAAGATACTCCTGGAGGAGTGGTTCTGTGTCTATGGGGCGCCCAAGGAGATCAACTCCAATGAGGACGTACGAGTACGCTGAGATACTGGCTGGTACAAGAGGGTCCTGAGATCCCTCAATGTCCAGGTGTCTACGGGGATTCCCTACTCTCACACGAGCAACCCCCTATGTGAGCGACAAATCCGTGTCCTCAAGGAGAATGTAAGGATATGGTGCAAGACTGAACGCACCAGAGACTGGGTGAGACTACTCCCCGTCATATCCTTGATGATGAACTCCCAAGAGAGTTCAGCTACTGGCTACTCGCCCCATGAGCTATTCCTAGGGCGACCGGCATGGTTCCTACATGCCCCCTATCCAGAGGACACGCATTCTTCTGTGGGTGAATGGGTCCAAGAGCAACAAGCGAAGGTGGACAAGGCCAAGGCTATGCTCCAGAGAGTGAGGGAGCGTCAGTGGAACAAGAAGAACAAGCACCGAGTACCGGCCACCTACCAAGAGGGGGACTGGGTGCCGGTGCACCACAGTCGACTACCCGCCTGGCCACGCTCTACCAGCGATGACCCATACTTCGGGCCGTACAAGATTCTATCAGTGGATGGACACCGTATCACCGTGCGGTGTTCTCCCCGTCTAGGGGGGACCCTGGTGTGCGTTGCTCAACATCTGAAGCGCTACTATGATCCTGAAGACCTCTGTGGGGAGGAGTGGGAGCTGAACGACGAGGAAATTGCCGCTCTGGACCTACAAGGGGCTGCCAGCCCTATGGAAGTTGAAGGTGAACTCCCCGACATGAACGCTGAGGAGATGGCTAAGGAGGGCTTCTACCTGGTGAAGTCTGTCCTACGCCACCGCTATCGCCAGGGTTGGCGCTTCCTCATCCTCTGGGAAGGGTTTGGAGTCGAAGAGGCCACCTGGGAGCCCTTCTCTGCATTTGTTCTACCTGAGGGACACCTAAACTCAGTTCTGGTTGACTACTTGTCCCAGAACAACCTTGGTGAGTTGCTGAGGCTCGCTGAGACGCTTGCCTCCAAGACTAAAGCTAGGGACTGAACCTTACCCTTACCTGCCAAAGCGTATGTGTGAGTGTGCTAATCCTAAGGTCCTGAGAGGGGCCGCAGAAGTGGTGTCCCAATTATACCCAAGTCTGCACGCTTGCTAAACCTGCAAGGTTGGCTTATTGATGCCACGGGGTACGCCCCGGGTCTCCCCTCCCCTAAGCGCCCAATTTCTGTGTTGGCGCAAAACCTTTGGGGAATACCCAGCGTACTAATCCAGGTATTGTTTTCCCTACCTATCTGTCTACTACAGGGAGGGGTGGCCAAAAGCTATGAAGGCATGAAAACGCCGTTTTGCTAAATGGCCAAAACACTGACCTAACCACTGCCACAGCCCACCAACCCTGCTAAAATTGCAGGAAACGGGTGGGACAGTGACACACGCACTACAGGTCCTACACACCCTACAGTGGCACCATCCTGGTGGGCGAGCACTGGGGCAACTGGCTCAAGCCCCCACGCAGGACTACCAATCCTACACGCACACTCTACTTGGTGTTGTTGAAGAACATGTCGTGGGTCCTAGCGACCCTCCTGTGAAATGACAAGAGAACACAGCGCTGCTAAGCGACTGTGGCCTAACAGGGGACGCCACAACGCGTTTCCCCTGCTAGGGCTTGGAGGGAAGAAGTGCTCTTGCGTGCACGGCGCAGATGTCGATGGAGTCGGACTCCCTGCTCTGCCACAGGCAGAGGGGAGTTACTTGATTGTGTGATCTGCGCCCTTGTTTAGCAAGGCATGAAAAAAATGGTATGCTGCTGCACCAATCACCCTACCTGCCCACCTGTAAAGCAAAGGCGGATGAAGGGGCGTTTGCGGCGCAGGAACCAAGCCACTCTCCACGTATTATACGCTTCTCAAAGTGACCTATAATACACTGTCCGCAAACACGCTGAAGAATCAGCTACCCCTGTCAAGCAAGCAAGCTTTAAGGAACTCCTCAGGTTCTCTTAAAGAACGTACCGAGGAGCCCCTGAGTAACCTAAACAAGGTTTACCGTGCGCACTTCGCGTGGCCTACCCTTTAATGCGTGTGTGAATGCCCGAGCATGCGAGAGTAGCGTGGGCAAACCTGCCCATCTTAACCTCAATCACGACTCCACCAGGGGGTGGCCCCGCCTGGGCTTACTCACCTTACCTACCGCTGGAGAGAGAGAGCTAGTGAGGGGCGCTCGCGAAGAACGTTGCTATGCACTTGTGTGTATGTCTAATCACCCTGATCTTACCACTAATTAGGGATGCAGGTTCGAATTCGCACGAATTCGCTCGAATTCGAATTCGCCCCGAATTCGCACGAATTCGTGGACCCCTCCGAATTCGAATTCGCAACTTCAAATTCGAATTCCCCCTTGATTCGCTTGAATTCCCCCGAGGCTTAGAATCCATAGGCACCTACAATTTACCTTCACCTCTTTGCATATGCCCATTACCATATGGCATTAAACATTTCAAGTCCAAAAGCTTCCATAACCTTGCAATTTTTGTTGTTTGTTGTTGCTTGCATTCACCGTGCTTAAACTATTTGACAAAAATAAAGACAAATCAAAACCAAGAATTCCAAATATCGATGTATACACCCTTCCTCGATTCTTTCAAATACCTTTTGGAAAAAAAGCAACGAAGCATGCAAAATCACCAATCCACACACAAACCATCACATGTGAACCACTTCTTGCCATTATTGGGCCTTCATTCATTGTATTCTTGCATTGAATCATGTGACTTGAATTCATCTAAGGGAGAGGATAACAAATACAAGGGAAACATAAAGCAAACTAGCAATGGGCATTCAATTAACATTATTATTGTCATGATGCTCAATAATCATCACTATGTGACTGTTACAGTACACTGTCAAATCTGGACTTTTTCGAACCTCGTAACAAGGATTTCTCTGCGTGCACGGAGCCGACGAGGGCAAGGAGTGTACCAAAATGAAGGTTAGGCAAGGGAAAACACGTTTTGACTGTCCAAAGTCGAAAAAAAAAGGTCGAAAATTAAAAGTTCGCGACGCGTTTTTCTCCGAACTGGTGCGGTTTTGGGAGGAACAGAGGGCACCGTCGTGTTCAGTGCAACGAGGCGGAGACAGCGGTGCGTTCAAAAGTCAAAAACAAGCTTATTTCTCGAGACCGAGTACGCAGGCACCGCACAAGCAACTGAATGGGTTAATCAAAGCACAATGATCATGGTTTTAATTGTATAAAGTCAAAAAAATTATTGCATGGCACAATTCAAAGTTAGGTTTTCATCTGGAGAAAAGACGGCGCACGCGTGGTCATTTTGCTGTCGCCTGCGAATTCGCAGAGCGAATTCGCCCCGAATTCGCAGTACTGTGAATTTCAGGCCGAATTCGCAGCGAATTCGTGCTGCGAACGAATTCGCAGCGAATTCGGCGAATTCGAATTAAATTCGCTGCGAATCTGCATCCCTACCACTAATCATCTGCAATCTTTCTAATCAATCCCTCTATCGCGTCCTATCGTTGTTAGCGCTGCTACAAGACTCGTTCACGGAGACACGAGACGAGTCATGTGTATGCGGCATACGAGACGAGCATACCTGTAGTTTATACCTGATTCATTGAAGTCTTTTTTTTTGATTGTCGAATTCTTGAATTTTCGATACTTCTATTAGTGTGGGTGGAATCTGTATGTTTATTTATTAATGTGTGTCTCGTCATTTTCAACACTACGTGAGACATACGTTTATAATTCCATTATTTCTCCATTTTCCGGCGCTTTGCTAGGAGTCGCTCCTGCGCGCCGCCTTTTTATGCGTGTGAATTTCTGGATTCAAAAAATCTAGAGATGACTATAATTTTTATAAAAATGTGCTTCTGATGCACAATTGGATTCTGCTCAGGTGTGTCGTCTTAGAAAAATTCGAAGCCGTCATTTGACGGATTTTGATGTCGTCGCTTCGTTTTTGCGTGGATTCGTCCATAATTCTCGCATTCCTGCCTCTGCAGATACCCACGCGCAGCTTCGCTGAGTAGGCCGTGTTCGGGCCGAAACGCAGATGCCTGGAGAGACTGAGCAGAACCCAAGACCCCACCAAGGGGCAATTTAATTTTTTTGAGACTCCCTTCGCCCTAAGACAGTTCACAGGTCGCCAGCAGGTTTACGAGAACCCATGCGAGTGTGTATATTGTGTCTTGCGTTGGGTTTGTGTCGCGCTGCGTCTTGGATGGAGGGATGCACATGCACATGTTTATGGCATGCTCCCAAACTAACCCAGCCAAGCCACAGGAACCCCGGCAGCGCCATGAGCGCTGAGCTTTCTGTAGGAAATGTCACGAACAAAGCAGCAAAAAGACGCCAGCCATGGAGAGCGTCCATTTTTCTGTGTGAGGGAAACTATAGGTATTTTAAAGTAGATGTGGAAACCAAGGAAAGGCCAGGAAAAAATCCCTTTTTCCTGAAAATGCGACAGTGGTGGTCACCACAACACAAGGGGGGAGTAAGAAAAAGTGCTTTTCCAATGCTTTGAGGCATACTCTAGTTGTATTAGAGATGCACTGAGCATCCAGGCATTTCTATCTTAGTATTGGCCCCACCAAAAGTGGTGATAACACATTTTGACCTATGGAACCAAACACCCAATCAGGATATGGAGTGGACCCCTTGATCCCCTATCAATGTGAGGCAAATCATCTTTTCCTGAGTCGACTGAGAACTGACATATCCAGGGCAGAGCCTATGAATTTATCTATGTTTTCTCATGAATTCTTAGCTGTCCTAGTGGTATGCACCCTAGGGGGCTGGGCACCTCTTTTTGAGAGGTCCTGGGTTCAATTCCTGGTCAGCCTAGCTAATTAGGAAGATCCCATGTGACATGGCAGTGACCTCATCGCCACATGCCCTGCCACCTCAGCACATATGGGACCCCAAACAAAGAGTGCACATCCCCTGAGATGGCACTATGGAGATAGAGTGACCATGGGGCAGTTTTCCAACTCTTTTCCAAAACATTTCAGCTATCTTTGTGAATATGCATTCCGATTTGACCCGAGTTGCAGTTACTGTGAATATCCATCCTTCACTGTTTACACTGCAGCCCTTCATGCTTTGATCCTGCTTCTCTTCTACTTGAATATCTCTGGCATGGGCTATCCTGGATTGATTGCATTTCAGCAAACAAAAGCTTTTCATTTTCAAAAACAAGCAGCAGGAAACCCTACACCAGCAGCAAGCAGCAGGAGAGGCACAAACACAGTGTTGAAATCACTGTAAACTTTTCTGTTTGACAATGAGCTCATCAAGATGTTCGCCGAGTATTATGGCATTACGCTGCACTTCGCGCCGCCTGGCTCACATCGGTCTGTGGGAGGTGTGGAGAGGCACCATTATCAGCTGAGACCCTAGCTGGTACGCCATTCCATGCTGTGCGTTCCGCGGGCTCCGTCGGGTTGCCGTTCTGGTTTTCCCCACGTGTCCTTAGTGTGTGTGTGCGCTCGCGCTCCCGTGGCGTCCGCGCCCCCCCCCTCCCCTGGTTGGTGTGGCGCGCGCACCTTGCGCGGTCCCGGTGCTGGGCGCACGTAGGGCCGTTCCACGCGGTCCGTGCCCCTCCGCGTGTCCTGCCCCGGTCCCGTACCCCGTTTGGTTTGTTTCGGGGGGGGGGGGGGGGGGCGGCCCGGTACCGTTTCCCCCCTACCTGGCTTGGGGCTGTGTGCTCCCGGTGTGGTGGGTCTGCGCGTCTGAAGCGTTCCAGCGCCGGGGGGTGGGTTGGAGGGGGGGGGCGGCCTGTGCGCCGTTCCCCCCAACTGTGCGGCCAGGGGGGGCAGGGGGGCGGGGGGTCGCCTTGCCTCGGTCGGTCCCTCTGCCTTCCCTGGGCAGGCAACAAAGCGGGTGCCCTTGGCGTCGCTCTGGCCATGGAGGGCGTGGCCCCCATACCGCTCCGGTTCGTGCTCGCTTGCTGTCTCCGGGCGCGGTCCATGTGGCGCCCTGGTGTGTTGGCGCGGGTTCGCTTGTCCTTCGTGGTTCCTGCGGGACCTGGTAGCTGGGGCGTGGGGGCGGGCCCTGCTCCGGCCTCCCTCCCGGGCACCGCGGTACCGCCGGGGTGAGGGGGGATCATCCCCTCTGCCTCGGGGGGGACGGGGCCGGAGCCCTCGTGGCTTGCAAGTCGGCGGGGGGGGTGCGGGGACAGGGGGGGGGTCGCGCCGTGGCTCCCCAATTCCCTCTATGGGGGGGGCGGCCTGCGGCCCTCTGGCCAGTGCCCCTTTCGTCGCCGGCGCCTCTCCTCCAGGTGTATGCGTTCGGTCGGGGTCGTGGGGCAGCCCCGGGCGCCGGGTGCGGCCCGGCGCCGGCGGGCCACCCTGGCGGGGGGGGGGGGGGCGGACCGTGAGCCGCCCCCCCGGAGGGGTTGCCGGGGGGCCGGGGGGCGGGAGGGTTGTTCTGCCTCGGTCCGTCCCTCTGCCCTCCCTGGGCGAGCAATGGTGCGGGCGTCATTGGCGACGCTCTGGTCATGGGGGGCGCAGCCCCCATACTGCTCCGGTTCGTTGTCGCGTGCCGCCTCCGGGCGTGGCCCATGCGTCGTTCCTGCGCGCTGGTGCGGGTTCGCCCGCCTGTCGCGACCCCCCCGGGAGCAGGCGGTGGGGGGCGCGGGGGCGCGCGGCGTGCGGGTCCAGCTGCGTCCCCCCCCGGGCGTCGCGGTCCCTTCTGGGGGAGGGGGGACGTCCCCTTGGCCTCGCGGGGGTGGAGGGCCGGCGCCCCTGTGGCCCGCAGGCAGGGGGGGGGGGGGTGGGGGGGAATGGGGAAGGGGGGCCGCGCCGCTGTTCCCCACCCCCCTACCCTGGGGGGGTGGCCCGTGGCCCCCGTCCCTGTCCCCCTTCTTCTCTGGTGCACCCCCCCTGGGTATACACGTTCAGCCGGGGTTGCCGGGGGGCCGTGGGCGCCTGGTGCGGCCCGATCGGCCGCCGGTGGGTTGGTGTGGCAGGGGGGGGGGTCTCCTCGCCAGGGTCTGTCCCCCCGCCTTCCCAAGGTGGGCACCAAGGCGGGCCGCTTCGTCTGCGCATTCCTGGGTGCCGCCGTTCCGTTGCGGCCCACGGCGCCGGCGCAGAGCCGCCGGTTGGCAGCGGGTAATGCGGGAGTGAGCGGGCGTTCCTCCGGGGGCGCTTGGCGCGCGGCCGCGCTCGCCGAGGCTGTGGCGTCCCCCCCCTGGGTGCTGCGGCCCCTCCTGGGGGGTTGCGGGGCCGCCGTCTCTCCGGCCGGCCTCCGGCTGCCCGCGTGCCGGGGGGGGGGGGGGGGAGGGGTAGGGGGGACAGGGGATGCCCCGCAGTCCCCCCCTGGTCCCCTGGCGCCGCCCCCCTAGGCCGCGGGGGGGCGGGCTGGCGCTTCCGGTCCCGGGGGGCCAGCCGCCGACTGGTTGGGCGCACTCTTCCCCCGCCTGCCTCCACTTTTTGGGTGCCAGACACCTTGTGCAGGCCCTCCCCCGGGCCCTCTGCTCTCCTCGCCGTCGCCGCGCGGTGCCGTTCTTCCTGGGGGACGCCTGAATTCTGTTCTGGTAGACTACTTGTCCCACAACAACCTAGGAGAGTTGCTGAGGCTCGCTGAAACGCTTGCCTCTCAGAAGAAACCTAGGGACTGATCCCTTCCTATACCTTCCCATGCTTGTGTGTGAGTATGCTGATCCTGAGGACCTATGAGCAAGCTGCAGAAATGGTGTCCTAGTTATACCCAAGTCTGCACCCTTGCTGAACCCGGCGGATGTCTTACCCGTGCCACGGGGTACGCCTCGGGTCTCTCCGCCCCTAGGTGCCGCATTTCTGT
This sequence comes from Eutreptiella sp. 'Long Island Sound 2002', assembly GCA_964036045.1. Lineage (NCBI taxonomy): Eukaryota > Euglenozoa > Euglenophyceae > Eutreptiales > Eutreptiaceae > Eutreptiella > Eutreptiella sp. 'Long Island Sound 2002'. The sequence goes on along the minus strand of OZ038383.1, from coordinate 120,677,465 downwards.
GCTGCCACGAAAAATCCTTGGAGGAACACCCAGCGATAACGCCAAGGTATTGGTTTTCCTACCTGCCTGTCTACTACAGTGGAGGGGTGGCCAAAAGCTATGAGTCATGAAAATGCCTGTTTGCTGGGGGGCCAAAACCTAGACTACCACTGCCACTGCCCACCAAAACCCTGATAGAATTTCAGGAAACAGGCGGGACAGTGACACACACACTACAAGTCCTACACTCACTATAGTGGCACGAGCTTTCGAAGGATGAGCGTGCTCAGAGGCCCAAGCCCTCACCCTGGCTTGCCACTCCTACACCGACACGCTAATTGGGGTTGATGAGGAACATGTCAGAGGCCCTAGTGGCCTACCTTTCAAAGGGACAAAAGAACACAGCGCTACTAAGCGACTGTGGCCTAACAGGGACACCACTATGCGTTTCCCTGATAGGGCTTGGAGGGAAGGAGTGCTCAGGTTGCGTGCACAGCGTGGATGTTCAAGAGGTCTGACTGCCCTCGGCACTCCTGGCTGAGGTGCAGTTTGTTGATTGTGTGATCAGCGCCCGTTTTAGCTTGGGCAAAAAATCCAAAAGTCGCCGAAGGCAAGTGCAGCTGCACCAATTCACCCTGACCTTCCCACCTGTAAAGCAGAGGCAAACGACTTGGGTTCAAGACTGAGGAACCAAGACAGCCTCCACGTATTATATGCTTCTCAGGCTACCCTATAATATGTTGTTCCTGAACCCAAGTACAAGCAAGCAAGGTTAAGGTACTCCACCCGTTCTCTTAAAGAACGTAGGGTGGAGCCCCTGGGTAACCTAAACAGGGGTTTTACCGTGCGCAACACGTGTGGCCTACCCTTTAATGCGTCATATGCATGCATGGTTATGCACAAGGGTTCCCAACCACATGAACCCATCTCTTTTGTCCTACCAATCCACACCTCAATCACGAACTCCACCAGGGACAAGACAGAGACACACAACAAAGCGGAGGCAGGGAAAAAGTGCATGCAAGGGAGAGGGGTAGAGGAAAGGGTAAAGAGCAACGAAGCCGCGAAGGGGAACAAGGGGAAGCCAGCGAACGAGCAAGGGGCGCGCACAGGGGAGGGGACACGGCGAGCACACGGCGAGCACAACACCGCACCGAGACACCGGAGAGGGGAGCACCGGAGGACCAAGGGAAGAGCAGCACCACGCACCATGACACGCACGGCACAGACACCACACACACCGCACACACCCAACGAACCCCGGCAACCCACCCAGCAGTGGGCGGGCAGACGGGAAAGGGACAGCGCCTGACCCCAGGCGCCCCTCACAATGGTGGAAGGCACCCCCCCTGGGGACGCCCTTCCGCCACCCCCACAGCGAGCAACGCCGGCCCGCAAGGGCGCACACTGTGGGGCCGGTGCTGGGTCCCCACGCCCGCACCGACCGCGCCCGGGACACGCGGGTCGCGGAACCCTGGCTGCACGCTCCGGAGGACGGGCGGCCGGGGGAGGGACAGCGCCTGACACCAGGCGCCCCTCACAACGGTGGAAGGCACCCCCCCCCCGGGGACGCCCTTCCGCCACCCCCACAGCGAGCAACGCCGGCCCGCAAGGGCGCACGCTGTGGGGCCGGTGCTGGGTCCACACGCCCGCATCGACCGCACCCGGGACACACGGGTCGCGGAACCCTGGCTGCCCGCTCCAGAGGACGGGCGGCCGGGGGAGGGACAGCGCCTGACACCAGGCGCCCCTCACAACGGTGGAAGGCACCCCCCCCGGGGACGCCCTTCCGCCACCTTCACAGCGAGCAGCGTCGGCCCGCAAGGGCGCACGCTGTGGGGCCGGTGCTGGGTCCACACGCCCGCATCGACCGCACCCGGGACACACGGGACGCGGAACCCTGGCTGCCCGCTCCACAGGACGGGCGGTCGGGGGAGGGACAGCGCCTGACACCAGGCGCCCCCCACAACGGTGGAAGGCACCCCCCCCGGGGACACCCTTCCGCCACCCCCACAGCGAGCAACGCCGGCCCGCAAGGGCGCACCCTGTGGAGCCGGTGCTGGGTCCACACGCCCGCATCGACCGCACCCGGGACACACGGGACGCGGAACCCTGGCTGCCCGCTCCAGAGGACGGGCGGCCGGGGGAGGGACAGCGCCTGACACCAGGCGCCCCTCACAACGGTGGAAGACATCCCCCCCGGGGATGCCCTTCCGCCGGCCCCACAGCGAGCAACGCCGGCCCGCAAGGGCGCACGCTGGGGGGCCGGTGCTGGGTTCACAGGCCCGCATCGACCGCACCCGGGACACACGGGTCGCGGAACCCTGGCTGCCCGCTCCAGAGGACGGGCGGCCGGGGGAGGGACAGCGCCTGACACCAGGCGCCCCTCACAACGGTGGAAGGCACCCCCCCCGGGGACGCCCTTCCGCCACCCCCACAGCGGGCAACGCCGGCCCGCAAGGGCGCACGCTGTGGGGCCGGTGCTGGGTCCACACGCCCGCATCGACCGCACCCGGGACACACGGGTCGCGGAACCCTGGCTGCCCGCTCCAGAGGACGGGCGGCCGGGGGAGGGACAGCGCCTGACACCAGGCGCCCCCCACAACGGTGGAAGGCACCCCCCCCGGGGACACCCTTCCGCCACCCCCACAGCGAGCAACGCCGGCCCGCAAGGGCGCACGCTGGGGGGCCGGCGCTGGGTTCACAGGCCCGCATCGACCGCACCCGGGACACACGGGTCGCGGAACCCTGGCTGCCCGCTCCAGAGGACGGGCGGCCTGGGGAGGGACAGCGCCTGACACCAGGCGCCCCTCACAACGGTGGAAGGCACCCCCCCCGGGGACGCCCTTCCGCCACCCCCACAGCGGGCAACGCCGGCCCGCAAGGGCGCACGCTGTGGGGCCGGTGCTGGGTCCACACGCCCGCATCGACCGCACCCGGGACACACGGGTCGCGGAACCCTGGCTGCCCGCTCCAGAGGACGGGCGGCCGGGGGAGGGACAGCGCCTGACACCAGGCGCCCCTCACAACGGTGGAAGGCACCCCCCCCGGGGACGCCCTTCCGCCACCTTCACAGCGAGCAGCGTCGGCCCGCAAGGGCGCACGCTGTGGGGCCGGTGCTGGGTCCACACGCCCGCATCGACCGCACCCGGGACACACGGGACGCGGAACCCTGGCTGCCCGCTCCAGAGGACGGGCGGTCGGGGGAGGGGCAGCGCCTGACACCAGGCGCCCCTCACAACGGCGGAAGGCACCCCCCCCGGGGACGCCCTTCCGCCACACCCACAGCGAGCAACGCCAGCCCGCAAGGGCGCACGCTGTGGGGCCGGTGCTGGGTGCACACGCCCGCATCGACCGCACCCGGGACACACGGGTCACGGAACCCTGGCTGCCCGCTCCAGAGGACGGGCGGCCGGGGGAGGGACAGCGCCTGACACCAGGCGCCCCTCACAACGGTGGAAAGCACCCCCCCCGGGGACGCCCTTCGGGCACCCTCACAGCGAGCAACGCCAGCCCGCAAGGGCGCACGCTGTGGGGCTGGTGATGGGTCCCCACGCCTGCACCGACCGCACCCGGGACACACGGGACGCGGAACCCTGGCTGCCCGCTCCAGAGGACGGGCGGCCGGGGGAGGGACAGCGCCTGACACCAGGCGCCCCTCACAACGGTGGAAAGCACCCCCCCCAGGGGACGCCCTTCCGCCACACCCACAGCGAGCAACGCCGGCCCGCAAGGGCGCACGCTGTGGGGCCGGTGCTGGGTTGCCGCACCCGCACCGACCGCACCCGGGACACGCGGGACGCGGAACCCTGGCTGCCCGCTCCAGAGGACGGGCGGCCAGGGGAGGGACAGCACCTGACACCATGCGCCCCTCACAACGGTGGAAAGCACCCCCCCCGGGGACGCCCCTCCGCCACCCCCGCAGCGAGCAACGCCGGCCTGCAAGGGCGCACGCTGCGGGGCCGGTGCTGGGTCCCCGCACAAGCATCGACCGCACCCGGGACACGCGGGACGCGGAACCCTGGCTGCCCGCTCCAGAGGACGGGCGGCCGGGGGAGGGACAGCGCCTGACACCAGGCGCCCCTCACAACGGTGGAAAGCACCCCCCCCCTGGACGCCCTTCCGCCACCCCCACAGCGAGCAACGCCGGCCCGCAAGGGCGCACGTTGTGGGGCCGGTGCTGGGTCCCCACGCCCGCACCTACCGCACCCGGGACACACGGGACGCGGAACCCTGGCTGCCCGCTCCAGAGGACGGACGGCCAGGGGAGGGACAGCGCCTGACACCGGGCGCCCCTCATAACGGTGGAAAGCACCCCCCCCGGGGACGCCCTTCCACCACCCCCACGGCGAGCAACGCCGGCCCGCAAGGGCGCACGCGCTGTGGGACCGGTGCTGGGTCCCCACGCCCGCACCGACCGCACCCGGGACACCCGGGACGCGGAACCCTCGCTGCCCGCTCCAGAGGACGGATGACCGGGGAAGGGACAGCGCCTGACACCAGACGCCCCTCACAATGGTGGAAGGCGGCCCCCCCGGGGACGTTCTTCCGCCACCCCCACAGCGGGCAACGCCGGCCCGCAAGGGCGCACGCTGGGGGGCCGGTGCCGAGTGCCCACGCCCGCACCGACCGCACCCGGGACACACGGGACGCGGAACCCTGGCTGTCCGCTCCAGAGGACGGACGGCCAGGGGAGGGACAGCGCCTGACACCGGGCGCCCCTCACAACAGTGGAAAGCACCCCCCCCGGGGACGCCCTTCTGCCACTCCCACAGCGAGCAACGCCGGCCCACAAGGGCGCGCGCTGTGAGACCGGTGCTGGGTCCCCACGCCTGCACGTACCGCACCCGGGACACACGGGACGCGGAACCCTGGCTGCCCGCTCCAGAGGACGGGCGGCCAGGGGAGGGACAGCGCCTGACACCAGGCGCCCCCCACAACGGTGGAAGGCACCCCCCGGGGACGCCCTTCCGCCACCCCCACGGCGAGCGACGCCAGCCCGCAAGGGCGCACGCCGTGGGGCTGGTGCTGGGACCCCATGCCCGCACCGACCGCACCCGGGACACACGGGACGCGGCACCCTGGCTGCCCGCTCGAGAGGACGGGCGGCTGGGGGAGGGACAGCGCCTGACACCAGGCGCCCCTCACAATGATGGAAGGCACCCCCCCCCGGGGACACCCTTCCGCCACCCCCAAGGAGAGCAACGCCGGCCCGCAAGGGCGCGCGCTGCGGGGCCAGTGCTGGGTACCCACGCCCGCACCGACCGCACCCGGGACACACGGGACGCGGATCCCTGACTGCCCGATCCAGAGGACGGACGGCCGGGGGATGGACAGCGCCTGACGCCGGGCGCCCCTCACAACGGTGGAAGACGCCCCCCCCCGGGGACGCCCTTCCGCCACCCCCACCGCGAGCAATGCCGACCCGCAAGGGCGCACGCTGTGGGACCGGTGCTGGGTCCACACGCCCGCATCGACCGCACGCGGGACACACGGGTCGCGGAACCCTGGCTGCCCGCTCCAGAGGACAGGCGGTCGGGGAAGGGACAGCGCCTGACACCAGGCGCCCCTCACAACGGTGGAAGGCACCCCCCCCGGGGACGCCCTTCCGCCACCCCCACAGCGAGCAACGCCGGCCCGCAAGGGCGCACGCTGTGGGGCCGGTGCTGGGCCTACACGCCCGCATCGACCGCACCCGGGACACACGGGTCGCGGAACCCTGGCTGCCCGCTCCGGAGGACGGGCGACCGGGAGAGGGACAGCGCCTAACACCAGACGCCCCTCGCAACGCTCGAAAGCGCCCCCCCGGGGATGCCCATCCACCACCCCCACACCGAGCAACGCACCAGCGCACCAACGCACCAGCCACGGGACATCCGCACCCCACCCCCTGCTCTTAGATACAGCGACACAGCAATGGCGGAACCCGCGGCACCACGCAAGACACGCCCCCGATCTCCGACGCTGGACGAAGCACACGAGGTCATCAGGGCGCTTGGACTCAGAGACGGCGAAGGAGACCCCCCACAAGGGGACGCGGGCACGGACTCCGACCTGGAGGCATTGCCGGAGCCCCCCACGGGAGGCGCGCCCGCGGAACCTGCGCCGCCGGCGGGCAGCGTACCCGCGATCTGCCCCGCGTGGAAACGGGGCCACTGCACCGGCGAAGGCTGGTGCCCCAAACAGCACCCCCAGCCCGGCCCCGATGACGGAGCGTTGCCCGAGGTAAAACCCGCGGCCGCACGCGCCGCCCTACGCTATGGGGTGGCGCAGGGCTGGATCCTGGATGAGACCGCGCGCGGCAGCGTGAACATCCAGGAGGCCGTCGACCGAGTCACCCACGCGGGACAGGCGGCAGTGGCCTTGCACACCCGGGGCCGCCACGGTGGACCCGCAGAGGGGATCATTGTGGAACCCTCGGGAATGGTGCTGGTCCTGGCGGCGGACATGGTCCGAGGGGTGCTCCACGCGTCCCGCGTGCGGCGGGTGTGCCCACAGTGGACCATCCAGGTGTACACCCCCCCGCGGGCGTGGCCCTTTTCCACATGGGCGGTGCTCGCCGTCATGTGGCACCTGGCACCAGAGGACGCCCCCACAGGGACCGCGGAGGACATCGCCCGGGACCTCCACACCTGGCCGGCCGACCAGGAATACCCCTGGCGCAGGCCCCGGGGCGGCCTCCCGGTGGCACCGGCGGCAGAGGGGCTCAGCCTCGCGGCAACCCTCCAACGGCACCCCGACAAGCAGGCACGCCACTTCCTGCAGACGGGCACGGTCCCGGCCACCCCGCCAGACTCCGAGTGGCGATGGGACGCAGGGGTGGCGCAACCGCTGCCGGGCCCCTGGACCCTCCCGTTGTGGTACTTGCCCATGGGCACCTTGGCCCACGCCACCCAGGCCGTCAAGGGGGCTTTCCCGCAGCCGCTCCTCCCCGGCGTGGCCCTGCTCCGCAGCCTGCAGGCGGGGGCCGCCTGGGTACGGTGGAAGGAAGGGAAGGGGCGCTCGAGCCCCTATTTCCCCATGGTCCAAGGCCAGGCGCTGATCCACGCCGAGGGCATGGGGACCGTGGAATGGGGGGCGATCGTGCCCGGCACGGCGTGCAGGTGGATCACGGCGGCCGCCCCACAGCCCATGCGATCGCCGCCGGCGTGCCACCGCCTCCTACGGATGGTCCCCTCTTTGGCCCCCCAGCACGCCTTTACAACGGACGTGTGGAAGGTCGTACTGAGCCACACCAGGGAGTGGCTAACGAACCCGGGTGCGCGGTACCCGCTGGGACCGGTGCTCGAACAGCTCACGGCCCCCACACCCGGGGTCCTCCACGCCCTACACAGGGCGTCGGCCCTCACGAAGCAGCTCAACGACGAAGTGCTGGACCTGGCGCTGGAGCCGCTGCGGGTGCTCTACCCGCAAGCCCACATCCCACCCGCGGGCACGTCCAACCGCCTAGGCCGCCTGGGGTTGCAGCGCCGCGTCGAGGCCGCGCACCCAGGAGGCGTGGTGGAACAGTGGCTAACGCTCCGCAACCCGTCCACCGCGGAGGGCCACTGGTACCTGCACCAACTCCTCTTCCAACCACGGGCAGCCCCGGAACACCGCCGGCAAAACCCGTACCACACGCACCCGGAGCGCCGAGGCGCGCAAAACTACCCGCAGCCAGTCCCGCCCGCCCTCCCGCCGGGGCAGGGCCCGGAGGCGCTACAGCGGGGCCCCCCGCTCCACACCGTCACCACGGTACAGCAAAGGGGAAGCGACGACGCGAGTGGTGCCGAACCGGACTGCACGAACTGCGGAGCGGTGGCCTGGATGGCAGCCTGCAGGCACCTCGCCCGAGATACCACGGGGCTCCGGCAGTACAGACCCACGGACCGCACGGCGCTGGCGTCCGCGGTCGCGGCCGTCACCATGGGTCCCGTGGCGGCGTGGCCGGCGCAACTGCTGCCCCACGTCCCCTGCCGCGACACGCGGCCCCGACGGCCGGCCGCGACGCACGAGCCGACGGCACCCCTCACGGCGGAGCAACTATACGTCGTCGCGGCGGCGTTGCTAGCAGACGGCGGGGAGAGCTTCGTCCACCACCACGGCCCGGCGCAAATTGCGGGATGCATACAAGGGCCTCAGCGCGATGCACCAGACCCGTGGCATGCCACACTCCGCGGGCGCACCCGCGTCTGGGGTGCGGGCGATGGCACACCCCCGCCCGGGGCCTAAGCAGGGGGAGGCACTGGTACTGCAGACGGCAGGCTACCAAGCCATCATACACGGCCACGCCGGAGGGTACCGGTCGCACGTCCTGGCCGGAGGCCGATGGACAGTCTGGCACAGCACCGCCAGGCAAGGGGCTTTCCCGCCCCTGCCCCACGTCGACTGGCGACAGGGGCCCACCCAGGCCTACTATATGTCGGCGGACCCCTGGCCGCTGGCGGTCCTGCTCCACACTGTCAACGCCCCCAACAAGAGGCAGGAACCGGGGTGGGTCAACCCCCCCACACTGGTGTGGAGCCCCGACCAGGAGGAGCATCTACGGGCCGCGTGGCAGGGAGATGCCATCAGGGCCACGGATGTCCCGGACCTCCACGCGGGGCCAATCACGCACGCCCGCCCAGCGGCTACCCTGGCGGTGGCCCAACGGGGACAGCAGAACCCACAGTGGGTGGTCTGCATGTTCAGCCCGGCGGACGCGCACATCGTCGTCTGCGACCCCGAACGCCTGCCGGGGCCCGAAGCCGTGATCCGCGTGGCAGACTGCACCCGCATGATCATCAAGGCGCCGCGGGAGGGCGAACACCACGCCCTCCTGCTCCAGGTCAGGCTGAAGGACAACGTCCGGGCGGCGAGGCCGGGAGTGTGGCCGGCAGCGGCGCACCCCGCCGACCTGGAGCTCCAGCTGGCGGTCCCGACCGCGGTGTACCACTGGCTACAGGCCTTCCACGACCTGCGATGGAGGGGCAAACCCGACCGCCAAATCGGCTCCACGCACTGGCAAACGTGGCTGCAAGCAGACGCGCAGCGCGATGCCATCCGAGACCTCGGGCCCGCGCCCGCGACGCGAGCCCTCGATGCGGCGGCCCCGAGCCGCACGCTGGCACCACACACGGTGCCGCTGACCAACCTGCCCTTCGAACCAGCGGCGGAGGGCGCCATTCGGAAGTCGGTGTCGCTCCCCCCGGCGCGAGGGGCCACGGAGCCGACGAAATGCCCCCTGTGTGCGGACAAGTACTACACCAGCGGGGCAATGCTGGAACACCTGGCGTGGCACGCGGTGCAAGCTGCGGCCCCGGCGGACGACAAGGAGGCGGCCGCCAACATCCTGCAGGGGAGAGCACGGAGGTCCCCGTGGCACGCCACGTACACCCGGCGCCCCCCCCCAGGCAGCCGACCAGGCAGATGGAGGTGAGGAGGCACCCGGAGCGGCCCCGGGGGCCCGCGGTGCGGCCCCACCAGGGTCCATGTCCATCCCCGCGGGGCTGGCCCCCCTGGCCCCCCTGGCTCCCCCGGTCCCCCGGGCCCCCCTGTGGCCCCCGCTGGGAACGGGCTCAGCGGATGCGGCGCACCCAGATGCCCTGGCGGCGCCGGCGAACCCGGCAGCGATGCCGATGCGGGATAGCTGACTCCAGGAGGACACGACGGGCGACGCCCTGTGGCTCCTCTCGTGGAACCTGCGCAACGGCCTCGTGCCGCCAGACCGGTCCCTCCGGGACACACTCCGGCGGCGCCGGGGGCCGGCGGCCTGCACTGACAAGGAGCACCTGATCACCGGCATGCTGCCCCAGGAGGGGGGCTTTACCATCATGCTCCAGGAAACGGGGATCGCCACCAGGGCGCAGGAGATGCACGTGGCCGCGGCGCTCCGGGACAAGGGGTACACCGCCTTCTTCAGCAGCCGGCTGGCGGAGACGGGAGCCACCTCCACCTCGAGAGGGGGGGGCCTCCTCACCGCGGTCAGCAGCAAGTATGTGGCGGAGCACGAGGTGCTCAGCTACACGGAAATTGTCCCCGGGAAGGCCGCGGCCCTGGAGATCCGCACGGACGGGGGAGGCCTCACCCTCATCAACGTCCACGGGCCGCAAGCAGGCTGCTCCCCGTGGGCGGGACGGGCGGCGTTCTGGGCCGACATACAAATGTATGCCACGGCACGCAGCCTCGGCGGGAGGCACCCGGTGGTCATCGCCGGCGACACGAACATCTACATGGATGTCCCCGCCAACCCGGCCACGGAGCATTTCCGAGCGGGCTGGGAGGCCTGCGGCTTCCGAAGGGCCGCGGCAGGCGGCGAGGAGGACATGACCCCCACGCTCCACCCGTCCCAGCACAGGGTGGACACCTTCCTGGTCAACGAGCCCCTCCTGCCGTGGTCCCTGCGGGAAAGCGTCTGGGCTCGCGGCATGGCACACCCCCAGGTGGTCGGCTCGGACCACCTCCCGGTCCGCCTGGCCCTGCCGGGTCTCCTCAGCGCAGCGGGGCGCGCGGCGATGCCCACCCCCTACAGCCACACGGAGGGCCGCCTCCTCCCGTACGACGCCGAGGCCGCGCCCGTCCAACACTGCTTGTGGGCGGCGGTCACCGCCGCGCAGGATGAACCCTCCCTGGCGCCCTGGCTGGGTCCCGCAGAGCAGCACGACTACGGGTCCATGCCCGCGGCCGCGGTGGACAAGGTGTTCGAACACCTCCACGCGACGCATGACGCCCCACATAGGTTTTTAATTTCCAATTTGTCTGTAAATTCAGAAATGTAGCATTTTTGTTTTAAAGTTATCAGTCCTGAGGTGATTGTCGAGAAAATCGGGAAACGAATCGTCAATTTCTTATTTCCTAAATCACTGTGGTTTGAGTTCCATCGCCAGAGCCGGACTGAACCCGCATGCAACTGCCGCGGCACCGATCGCCGCAAAATGAAAGTCAAAGAAATGCCATTTTCGCAAAATCTGCCACTGGGAGAGCAGCAGTGAATTGCTGAATAGTATTGATCGTAGCGCATCTATAGATCTGAGTATTCACATTCCCCCGAATCCAACCTCCCAGTTGATTTTTGACGAAAATAAGCCCTTTTTGAGCCTTTTTGGCCTTCTTTTTTGCATAGAGGGGTCACATTAAGCCACCCAGCACCTTGGAAGAGGTGGCCATGTAGTCCTTATGTGGGACACATTAAGTAAGATGACTTTGTTGCACTTCTTGGCTATACAATTGACGGAACTAAACCCGACCGAGACTCTATATTGGGCACGAAATGGCCATTTTTGGAGCCTTATTCTCGGGGAAGGACGAAGTACGATGCTGGTGTTACTAGTGTTAACCCTATCCGGTAGCACTCTTTGATTCCAATTTAACGATTCCAACACGAAGGTGATCCCGGTGGAAAATAATGTGTATCCCAAGGTGCCCATTTGCATTCGCAACTATTGTGAGGTGGAGCGAGGGCTGGCGCTCTCGTGATGACGCCCGGTAGTAGGATACTAAACCCAGAGTGGGATATCTTGCCAATATCTCGGGGGAAGCTCTGGAGGAGTCACGACTCCTCGAAGCCGGAAGAACCTAAGTGAAGGAGGCGTTGATGAGGATGACGGGGGTGAGGCCTGAGGTAGGTGCACGACTCATACATCTTCCATTATCCGAAATGCAATTTTTTGCATTTGGAGGGGCCCATTTTTGGGTGTTCCCATGCCAACTATGCCAACCATTTCAACCATGCCAACGAGGTGGCATGAATCAACGGACATCTCTGCTGGATAAACGTGATGTGTTCCTTCTTTTGCATTTGCTCACGTCGCTTTTACTTGGTGTTGATTTGGCGTGTTTACTTGATCTAATCGTCGATTCATGACACCCATTTCACAGGGGAACCAAAACCGGGAATAACTCATGCGGATTGCCTTTTGAACCCTTGAAATCAACGTCATATGTTGCATGGAGGCACCATTGGACACTTGCAAAAGAAACCAACCTCTTACTCCATGGTGGCAGCCCTCTAAGTCCGTTTTTAGCACCTCAAAGGCCGAACTACACCATGGCTGACCTTAAAAGTGCTCACAAAGTGCTAAAACCGGGAATAACTCATGCGCATTGCCTCTTGAACCCTTGAAATCAGCGTCATATGTTGCATGGAGCACCATTGGACACTTGCAAAGGAAAACAACCTCTTACTTCATGGTGGCAGCCCTCTAAATCCGTTTTTAGCACCTCAAAGGCCGAAACACACCATGGATGACCTTAAATGTGCTCACAAAGTGCTAAAACCGGGAATTTCAGGGCTGGATGGTGAGATTTTGCCCCCCCCCCCGTAACTTGAGGGTGCTGGACTCCAAGACAGATGTGTTGCATGCCATTGAAGCCACTAAACAAGTGTTTCAGGGGCGCCAGGACCAAAAAACACCATTTTTCGCCCAAAAAAGGCCCAAAACAGCTATATTTGCAGTTTTGAACACATAAATGTTGATTAAAGTGATACGGTCGCGCTTTCGTGTGATTTCAAATTGATGAAGTTTGTCCTCAATGCTACGTGAGGCTTGGCAAGCAACAATTTGTGACCGTGCATGCCCTTTACCCCAGATAATAACCCGGAGGGTGCCGAAAAAGGCCCAAAACAGCGATATTTGCACCTTTGAACACATGAATGTTGATTAAAGTGATACCGTCACGCTTTCGTGTGATCTCAAGTTGATCAAGTTTGTCCCTTGAGCTAGGTGAGGCTTGCCAAGCAACAAACTTTGCCAAGCAACAAACTGTGACCCTACATGACCTTTACTCAAGATAATTATCCGGAGGGTGCCAACAATCTCCCAAACAGCTGTATTTGCACTTTTGAACCCACAATGGTTGATTTCATTGATGTCGTTGTGCTTTCGTGTGATTTGGCATTAATGAAAATTTTCCCTAGAGCTCCGTTGTTAGGCTTGCCAAGCAACAAATTGTGACCCTACATGCCTTTTACTCAAGATAATCTTCCGGAGGGTGCAAAAAGTGCCCCTAAATAGCCATATTTCCACTTTTGAAGCCACAAATGTGGATTAGAGTGATTTTGTTGTGATTTCGTCGTGATTACCAACCTGAGTGATTTGTGGAACCCAACAAGACAACTCCATGCATCTGTTGAGCCTTTGCTTGTTGCCTTTGGCATTGCGTTGTACACACATTTGCATTTGCATATTGATGGTATTTTGGGTGAATTGTATGGGAATGCTTAAATTCAACGCAGTGGTGGAGGACAGAAGCAAGCGTTAGGGAGCTTGTGGGTCTATGCTAGAAATATCATACTTGAAATATCACAGAGGAAATATCACAGTTGTGTCGGTCATTTTTTGCCCGCCTGTCCCATCTCTCCATTCAAGTGGTGGTTTGGCTTGCCGTTGTGGTGGTTGATGATTCTGCTGCGGTTGCAATCCATGATGCATGATGCATGATGCTCCACTTCTCTTCTCAAAGCAATGTCGTCTATCCCGCAAATTGGCGGTACTCTTCCAGTGTTGGCAAGGGAGCACCTGTGTATGTGGCTGGTGTGTTGGAGTTCTTGAGCGCCGAGATGTTGGAGCTTGCGGGCAACGCATCAAGAGAAAACAAGAAGAAGCAACATATCACGCCTCGGCTCTTGATGGTATGCACCGTTTGCCCCGTGCACATCCCATGTTGCACGCACGCACCAACTGTGCACACTGCACGCACGCAGTGTGCACACTGCACGCACGCAGTGTGCACACTGCACGCACGCATTGTGCACGCTGCGCGCACGCATTGTGCACATTGCAGGCACGCATTGTGCACGCTGCACGCATTGTGCACGCTGCACGCACGCACACACTGTGCCTACTGCATGCACGCACTGTGCACAGTGAAAGGGCAGGAGGGAGCGGCAGATTGGTCTTTGGTCCCATGTTCATGTGCAAATGAGTTGTGCCCAAGCACCATGAGCACAATGAGAGTTGTGGAAAACAAAAGAGTGCCGTGACAGAGAGCGGAAAGGACGCGGTGGAGCGTACCCGAACATTGCTGCAATGTGGAAAGTCTGATTGTGGTTTCCAAAATTGATGGGTTTCACCCACACAACCACACACTGTGGCTGGGTTTCAGGGCAAGAGCTGTAGTGCGTTGGCGGCACAGTGTCAATATGGGCATTAGCTAGCCGCTCGAGGGCGGCCTGGCTGCAAGGATTGGACAATGAACACATTTTGCATTTTCGTAGATGAATAGTTGTGAAGCATTTGGTCATAGTCCACATCCAGCACATGCTAACCGCACCCTCCTTCATCAACCTCTCAAGGATGGGCAAGCCTGTGGAACAATCCTGTCCTTACTTGATAATGGATGCGCCTGCAAACGCTTTTTATTCCCCTCAAGGTGGAGCTGTGGTGGAGGGGTGCACCTGTTCATCCGAGGTATTTTTGGCCTCTCTATTTATTGTGTTGTCGTGCGTGTGTTCGTTTGGCCAAGAGTTGGACTATTTTGGCAGGAGCGGTCCAAGAAAGGGGGGTATTGGACCGTGACCAGTCAGGGGTATTGAGGGGTGTTGAGGATTGCTTGGGGCTGGTGGGGCTTGCTGAGGGTTCATGTGGGCTTTTAACCGTTGTTCTGGGGTGTTGGGGCATGGGTGGGGCAGGAGGGGTTTTGCTTATGGCCTTTCCGTCAAAAGTGCAGTTGGAGGCTGTTGGACAAACGCCTCTCTGCATACTCTGGGATCGTCTTCATCGTTGAGCGTTTTGGAATAAATGGCACATGTTCAAAAGTAATTGATGGGTTTCTTCAGAAGGCGAAGGAAATGAAGTGATCATTGGAGCAATGTGCAGGGATGCTTGCCTTGTGATGTTCATTGTTTGCACAGACTTCCCCATGCACAGGTAGCCCCTTCATGGGAGATCCGAGTTTGTGGTTTGTTATGGAGCTTTAGTTTTTTTGCTACCTACAGAACTGTCCAATGAACCGTGTCATTCTCATCAGTAGTTTTCTCGCGCTGAGAAGCCTTGTGCACACCAGCAATTTCACTTTACGGGAAATTCCAGCATGGCCTGCAGCCACTCGACACCACGCACTGTGCACACTGCACGCACGCACTGTGCACGCTGCACGCTGCACGCACGCATTGTGCACACTGCACGCACGCAGTGTGCACGCTGCACGATGCACGCACGCATTGTGCACACTGCACGCACGCACTGTGCACGCTGCACGCACGCATTGTGCAAACTGCACGCATGCATTGTGCACGCTGCACGCACGCACTGTGCACACTGCACGCACGCATTGTGCAAACTGCACGCACACATTGTGCACGCTGCACGCACGCATTGTGCACGCTGCACGCACGCATTGTGCAAACTGCACGCACGCATTGGCACGCTGCACGCACGCATTGTGCACGCTGTGCGCTTTTGCATGCAGCCCTTCTCTCCTTCTCAGGCGATGAATGGCAATCTGGGCCATCATATGGCAGTATAAATGGATTTCAACCGAAAGCCTATGGGTATGAGCAGGCAGAAAAAGGGGCAGGCCCATCTACCATATGACTGACGCGTGATAGTCTGGTGCTGGAATGGCGGTTTGTTAACCCCCTCCACCCCGACCCCCTCTTCTAGCCTCCTCTCTTATGTCTGAGCCACGAATTGGTTTTGGGCAAAAGTGTTTGGGTCATTTCCCCTTGTGGCCAAAAAGAAAGCCGAAAACTGTGTTTCGGCGCCACGAATTCTGCAACTGCACTGGCACAAGCAAATCTCCAATTCCTCCTCCTCCTTTTCAAGCACACACCTGCTGACCAGGGATGGAGTATGAAGAAGGTTCAGGGGGGGGAGGGGGGGGATGCTGGCCGTCCGATAATCTGTTTGAAGGTTTGATGCACGCTGCAGCTGCGCTGTACCACACCCGGCACAGTGCGTGAGAGGACCACCAGCTTGGAATGGAGACGATGCCCCTCTCTGGCTTTGATGCAGGCTCAGCGATAAAGGAAGGGGGCCTAACAGGCGCGGTGTCCACTGTGTGCAGAAATTAGCCATTCTTGGGGCTCCCACTCGGCACGCACTGTGCACACTGCACGCACCCATTGTGCACGCTGCACGCACGCATTGTGCACACTGCACGCACGCACTGTGCGCACTGCACGCACGCATTGTGCAAACTGCACGCACGCACGCATTGTGCAAACTGCACGCACGCATTGTGCAAACTGCACGCGCCTACTGTGCACACTGCACGCGCGCATTGTGCAAACTGCACGCACGCATTGTGCAAGCTGCACGCACGCATTGTGCAAACTGCACGCACACATTGTGCACGCTGCACGCACGCATTGTGCACGCTGCACGCACGCACTGTGCGCACTGCACGCACGCATTGTGCAAACTGCACGCACGCATTGTGCACGCTGCACGCACGCACTGTGCACACTGCACGCACGCATTGTGCACGCTGCAAGCACGCATTGTGCACGTTGCACGCACGCACTGTGCACGCTGCACGCACGCATTGTGCACGCTGCACGCACGCATTCTGCACGCTGCACGCACGCACTGTGCACACTGCACGCACGCATTGTGCACGCTGCACGCACGCACTGTGCACACTGCATGCACGCATTGTGCACGCTGCACACACGAACTGTGAACATGCACACTGTGCACACCGTACGCATGCACTGTGAACACTGCACTGTCTTTTGGCAGGACCTCTGTATTTACTTAGTTTTGTTGGCCATACCTGGGAACGTTCTCTATGGGGCATCCGTTCTGGCCTACTCCATGGAGGCCTCCTGGATCTGAAAACAAGTTCCACTCCTATTGGGGAGCATGGAGACCATGGTCTTTAATTTAATTCTGGTGTTTCAGATCATCTTTTCTGGCAAGCCGTCGAGCAAACCTCTGCTGGCCAGTGCATACAGTCCAATGCAGTGTGAGTATTGGGCTTGGGTGCAGGAATGCTGTGCTCCTTGACGGAGGGAGGGACCCTTGTGGGACTTTGCAAGGGGGGGGGATTCTTATCAAAAATAGGCCAAGATTCATTGAGTTTTTTAGCCAAAAATTGAGTTTTTGGCCTGAGGCGAGCAGCTTGAGGGTGCGGGATGTGAAAAAGCAAGTTGTGTGGACACACACATCAAGAAAACACAATTTACACCATCCGTATGCACCAAAATCTGCCATTTTTCATCAAAAATCGGCCAAAAATGGCCAATTTTTGTCAACAAATGAGTTTTTTGGCCAAAAAATACCAATTTCGAGCCCAAATCAGTGTGTTTTGGGTCTGGGTGGTCAGTTGGTGCCCCCGGTATCCTATTTTGAGGGTGCTGGACTCAAAGGAAGATGTGTTGCATGCCATTGAAGCCATTTCACAACTGTTTCAGGGCCACCAGCACCAAAAAACACCATTTTTCGCCCAAAAAATGGCCAAAAAATACCAATTTTGGGCCCAAATCAGTGTTATCTAGGTCCGGGTGGTCAATTCCTGCCCTCCCTACCCTATTTTGAGGGTGCTGGACTCAAAAGCACATGTGTTGCATGCCATTGAGGCCACCAGCACCAAAAAACATAATTTTTCGCCCGAAAACGGAGAAAAATGCCATTTTTCGGCCCGAAACAAGGCCGCCCCCCCCAATGGCCATTTTTTTTGCCCCAAAAAGGCCAATTTTGGCCCAAAAACAGTGTTTTTTGGGCTTGGGTGGCCAGTTCAAGGCCCCCCCACGCTATTTCGCAGGTGCCCGACTCAAAAAAACATGTGTTGTAGGGTATGGGAGCCGGAAAATGGGTGATTCAGCCCCCCCCCCCCCCCCAAAAAAAAATGGCCATTTTTTGCCCAAAAAAGGCCTAAAAATGCCAATTTTGGGCCAAAAACAGTGTTTTTTGGGCTTGGGTGGCCATTTCAAGGCCCCCCCACCCTATTTTGCAGGTGCCCGACTCAAAAAAAAAACATGTGTTGCAGCATATGGGAGCCGGAAAATGGGTGAATCAGGGCCGCCCCCCCCAAAAAATGGCCAATTTTTGCCCAAAAAAAGGCCTAAAAATGCCAATTCTGGGACAAAAACAGTGTTTTTTGGGCTCGGGTGGTCAGTTCAAGGCCCCCGCACCCTATTTCGCAGGTTCTCGACTCAAAAAAACATATGTTGCAGGGTACGGGAGCCGGAAAATGGGTTCAGGGCCGCCCCCCCCCCCCCCCCAAATGGCCATTTTGCCCAAAAAAAGGCCTAAAAATGCCAATTTTGGACCAAAAACAATACTTTTTGGGCTTGGGTGTCCATTTCAAGGCCCCCCACCCTATTTTGCAGATGCCCGACTCAAAAAAACATGTGTTGCAGGGTATGGGAGCCGGAAAATGGGTGATTCAGCCCCCCCCCCCCCCCCCCCCAAAAAAATGGCCATTTTTGCCCAAGAAAAGCCTAAAAATGCCAATTTTGGGCCGAAAAACAGTGTTTTTTGGGCACTGGGTGGCCATTTCAAGGCCCCCCCTCCCTATTTCGCAGGTGCTCGACTCAAAAAAACATGTGTTGCAGGGTTAGGGACCCAGAAAATAGGTGACTCAGCCCCCCCCCCAAAAAATGGCCATTTTTTCTCCAAAAATGGCCTAAAAATGCCATTTTTGTGCCAAAAACAGTGTTTTTTGGGCTCGGGTGGTCAGTTCAACTCCCTCCCACCCTATTTCGCAGGTGCCCGAGTCAAAAAACCATGTGTTGCAGGGTTAGGGACCCAGAAAATAGGTGATTCAGGGCCGCTCCCCCCCCCCAAAAAATGGCCATTTTTTGCCCAAAAATGGCTTAAAAATGCCATTTTTGGGCCAAAAACAGTGTTTTTTGGCCTCGGGTGGTCAGTTTGACGCCCCCGCACCCTATTTCACAGGTGCTCGACTCAAAAAAACATGTGTTGCAGGATTAGGGACCCGGAAAATGGGTGAATCAGCCCCCCCCCCAAAAAAATGGCCATTTTGGCCCAAAAATGGCTTAAAAATTCCAATTTTGGGCCAAAAACAGTGTTTTTTGGCCTCGGGTGGTCAGGTTGACGCCCCCCCACCCTATTTCGCAGGTGCTCGACTCAAAAAAACGTGTGTTTTAGGGTTTGGGAGCCGGAAAATGGGTGATTCAGGCCCCCCCCCCCCCAAAAAAAAATGGCCATTTTTGCCAAAAAAAAGGCCTAAAAATGCCAATTTTGGGCCAAAAACAGTGTTTTTTGGGCTCGGGTGGTCAGTTTGACGCCCCCCCACCCTATTTTGCACGTGCTCGACTCAAAAAAACATGTGTTGCAGGATTACGGAGCCGGAAAATGGGTGATGCAGCCCCCCCCCCCCCCCTTGGAAAATGGCCATTTTTTGCCCAAAAAATGGTCATTTTTTGCCCAAAAATGGCCTAAAAATGCCATTTTTGGGCCAAAAACAGTGTTTTTGGGGCTCGGGTGGTCAATTCAACACCCCCCCACCCTATTTTGCAGGTGCCCGACAAAAAAAAAACATGTGTTGCAGGGTTAGAAACCTAGAAAATGGGTGATTCAGGGCCGCTCCCCCTAAAAATGCCCATTTTTTGCCCAAAAATGGCCTAAAAACGCCAATTTTTGGGCAAGAGAACATTTTCTTTTGGGCTCTGATGGCCAGTACAAGCCCTCCGCACCCTATTTTGCAGATGCCTGACGCAAAAAAACATGTATTCAAAATTATTGGAGCCAGCAAATAGCTTTTTCAGGGCCTCTTCGACCTGAAAAAGGACATTATGTGTCAAAAAATGACCTAAAATTGCCAATATTTTGCAAAAAAATCTGTATGTTTTAGGCTTCGGGGCTCCTTTCAAGGCCCCCGCACGCTATTTTGCAGGTGCCCAACGCACCAAAATAGCTTTTGCACCATGTTTGGCATGATATTCAAGCCCCAAAACAAGTCACTCCGCCATTTTCTTAGTTTTCGGAATAAACTAACAATTTTGCCTTTAAAAACCTATGTGCTGGCGCGCGTGGTGGGACGCCGGCAGCCGTCTCCGGCGGGAACGGACCCGGCGGAGGGGGACCTCCCGGAGAGCGGAAAGCAGCTCCAGGCAGCGGTCCTCCGCTATGACACCCTGCCCCGGCAGCGTACCAGGCGGACGCGGCCAGGCATGGCATCCGGTCCGAGGCGGCGCTCCGGCTCACGGAGGAGCTGCAGGGTGTGTCGCCCGGGTTCCGCCCGACCACGCAGGGCCAGCTACAGGAGGAGCTGGAGAGGCAAGCAGCCGCCCTCGAGGAGGACATTCGCCAGCTCCGCGCCCTCCTGGCGGCAGACCGCAAGCGCGCCATCAAGGACTTCTGGCCCCGCCACGCCCCCGACATCGCCCAGCGATGGAAAGCCGTGCGGGGAGCCATAGAGGTAGAGGCCCTAGGCCCGTCAGGCCTCTGGAACGTGCGGGTTCCCAACACCCAAACGCTCCTCACGGAGGCCCACGACGTGATGTTCGCAGTTCGCGCCTTCTGGCGAGAACTGTATGACAAACGCCCGGTGGACCTCCCAGGCTTCCAGGCGGTCCTCGGCCGCCACATCCCCCGGGTCCCTGAGGGGGCCTGGACACAGGTCCAGCAGTACTCCATGCAGGACCTGAAGTCCGCCCTGGACAAGGCCGATGGCAAGGCCCCAGGTCCTAACCACGTGGAGGCCCGTTTCATCAAGGCCCTCCCGGCACCCGTCCAGTGGCTCCTGGTCCATTCCTACCGGGCCATCCTCCGCGGCGCCCCGCCGCCGATGCACTGGAGGGACGCGCACATCTGGCTCAGCCCCAAGGTACCAGGCTCTGCCAGACTGGACGACTACAGGCCCATAGCCCTGGGCCAGCCGGACATGAAGCTGCTCACGGGCCCCCTCACCAAGCGCATCACGGAGGTGCTCACACGGCACGGAGTGGTCAGCGACCGGCAGCAGGGGGCCCTCCCTGGCTCCAACACAGGCCCCCCGCTGTTCATGGCGCAGCGGCAGCTCCAGCGGGGAAGGCCCAACTACGTCTTCTCCTTTGACGCCCGCAAGGCCTTCGACACCGCCCCACACGGCGCCCTCCACCTCATCCTGCGCCACCTCTCCGTGCCGCCGGACTTCATTGACCTCCTGCTCTTCCTCCACACGTGCGCCAGGCTGCGCATTGTCACAGCACACGGGCTAACACAGCCCGTCTACATGCTACGCGGCGTCCGGCAGGGCAACCCCGAGAGCCCCCTGCTGTACGCGCTCCTCCTGGAGCCCCTGCTCAGGGCACAGGGGCACCGCCTGCGCCCGCCGGGAGGGGCTGAGCACGGCCTCATCCAGGCCTATATCGACGACCTGCTGGTGGTGGCCCACACGCTGCAGCACTTCGTCGAGGGCGTGGAGGCGGTGGCCGCGTACCTGGGGATGATGGGCATGGAGCTCAACCCCCGCAAGTGCGCCATGGCCACCACGGAGGGGGTCCCGGGCCTGCAGCTGCGCCTCTGACCCCACCTGGAAAACCCGTGGTACTGGGTACCAGCGGCGGACTCCGTCCCCTACCTGGGACTCCAGCTGCAGCCGGACGGGGAGTTCTCCCTGCAGCGCAAGCACCGGCTACGCCTGGCGGCAGTGCACCACTGGTGCCTTAACACCCTCGCGCCACCGAAAGTGGTGCAGGACGTCATCCTGGCGATCCTCGGGGGGGTGACGCAGTACGTCGCCCCTTTCATCGCCGACGACTCCGACACTGCACACCACCTGGACCACATCACGGTCCAGGTCGCGAAGGACAGGGCGCGGTACGCCTTCGACTCCTCGCGGGACAGCCTGCAGGATGACCGGACCCTGGGGCTCACACGGGGGCCAACGCGGTGCCAGCAGGCAGCGGTGGCCCTCGTGGGTACACTCGTCCACCACCGCGCAACCTCCGTGCGCTTCGAGGTCACCAAGATGTTCTGGGAGATAGCCGGCGCGCACGGAATATGTCCCGAGGTGCACTACCCCGTCCCGGAGTTCGCAACTCTGGCAGGAGGCGACTGGGTCCACCGCATACCCCGGGCCCTGGCCGCCCTGGGAGTGGGGATGTACAACCCCATCGCGTGCCCCAGGGCGGCCCATGTCCAACTACAGTCCCCGCCGGGCAAAATCGTCACGCTGCGCACCGCCAAGCTGCGACACCGCGACACGTGCCGCCTGACGGTGCCACACACAACGCCGTGGCATGGGCACCACGGGCCACGCCACCCCTTCCCCGACAACGACGATCCGTGGCCGACGGCGGTGCGGGAGTGCCTCAACCAATGCGCCGATGAACACCTCCATTATTGCCGCCGTGAGCAGGAGCCCACCAACCACCCCGGGTGGCGCGACGCCCTGGCCCACCTCTTCCACACCACCGGCACACGGGACCCCCGCCTGAGACTCGTCCACCCCACGAGGGCTGAGTAGGACGCCCACACCGGCCCACGGGTGACCCCGGACGGCCTGCACCTCCACGTCGGGGGCTACCGCCGCCGGGACGGCCTATCCCCCCCCACGCGGGGGGCGGCGTATCACCCGCCAGCAGCCCTCATGTACATCCTCCGCGACGTACTCGCGGAAAGCGAGCACCAAGAGCCTAACGCGGACGTGGCGTGGCCAGAGCCCTTACGCCCCCGGCCCCACGCGCCGACGCCGTTGTGGTTGGTGACCACGGACGACCAATGCACCCAAGCGACGGGACAAGCGCAGCTCCGGGCCGAGTGGGTAATAGTGCAAGTGGGGGCAGGCCAGCCCGAACCCCGTGGGCTCCCCCGTGGCACCGCCCTACTGGTGGCTACGGGGGTGCCGCACGACCCACACATGGCGGTGCACGCGCTGGAGGACCATCCGGAGGACACGGGACACCTAGTGGTGCACCAGCGCGGGGGCCCGGCGTGGCTCAAGGAACATGTGACGGCGCTATGGTCCTGGGCAAGCACGGTCGCCGGAGCGGAGATCCGGCTGCACGACCACCCGGCGATCAGCCCAGGCGACATCAGGGCGCTGAGCGTGGACCAACTGACCCCCGGCCAGCCCGACGTCCGGTGGCACTCCGCCGACCTCAACGCGGGGTGGCTCAGCCCCACCGGATACTACTGGATCCCGGAGGCCTGGGGACACACCTCCTCTGACGAATCCGGGGGCGGACCCTGCAAACACGCCACCAGCGTCGCTCTCGCCGCCGACCTCACCCGCACGTGGGCGGTGGCCATCTCGGGCACGGTGCCCGACGGGGAGGGGGTGGCCGCCTCCCTCCCCCTACATTACGGTGCACACAGACCATGGGTCCACACGGTGGACGCCGAAGTCATCCTCCACCTCCTGCGGCACGCAGATCGCGAGCGAACCACGGGGGTCCCCGCGGGCGCAGCGAAGGTGGTCAACCAGATGCCCCTGAGGTGGCTCCGGGACGGCCTGTGCGCGCGGGGGCAACACGCCGGGCACCCGTTCTGGTACGTCCGAGCCACCTCGCACCACAGTGACGCCCTACTGCACAAGGCGGACTGGGCGCCGTCCCATGACACCGTCTTGCAGAACACGCCCCCGGACCCTGGCCACGCCCAACTCATTGTCGCCGGCCGTGACGGCCATCTCGATCTACGGCCCCCCACGATGCGGGTGCTCGGCGAGGTCGCGCAACGGGCGCAGACGGACCATGCGCTGACGCACCGGGGACACACACCCTTGGGCGCGGCCCACGCCACAGCCTACGTCCACGCCCGGGACCTCACCGCGGCGGCCACCAACCGCCGGGCGCTGCGGGCCCGAGACGGCCACACGCCGGTGCAGCGCAGGCTCCGCGTCCGGAAGGAGCGGCTCTCCGGCGTCGCCATCGTCCCACAACCGTGCCTTTTCTGCGGCGGCCCGGAGGACACCCCGGTGCACATGCACGTGGGTTGCACCCACTCACGGCTCCTCTGGCCCCACTACCGCCAGGCGGTACACGAGGCGGCCCGCCACCTCCCACCTGGGGACAAGGCCCTGTGGGTGGCCTCGTGGCGCTCCGCAGGCGCCACGTGGACGGAGGTGTTCTGCTCCGGACTGGTGCCCGAGGACGCGGAGGCGCAGCTCCGCGCCATAACCCGATACGACCCGCCGGGAGGGACCTCAGTGGACGACTTCCTCCACCACATCTCCGGCTGGGGGACTTCGCGTGGGAGCTTCGCAACCACCAGCTGGAGCAACTCCTCCGCGAGCCCCAGAGCGCGGCGGCCCGGGCGCACCGGTGGCTCACTGCGGCGGAGGGCGACCACCCTCCCCCTCCCCCGCGCCCTGACAAGGACTTCGTAGCCTCCCTCCGTGTGGTGAATGGCACTCCGGAGTGCCCGCCCCAAGAGAGCCCCCACCCGTACCAGGACCTGCCGGGGGGGTTCTCGAGGCACCTACAAGACGCCCTCTTCCCACCGTGGATCATCGGGCGCGGCTCCATGACCGCATGGGAGGCGCGCATCGTGGGGGAGGAGTGGGCGCGGGAGTGGGGCCGGTGGTGCGCCGCCACGCGCGCCCCGGAGACCCCTGCGCAACGATACGCCGCCATCCCGCTCCGGTGGTGGGGGCCGGACACCCAGCCGAGACCCACCATGATCCACGGGGCGGGGCCTGACCACCCGTGGGACGCGGCGACGGGGGAATGGCTGCAGGCGGCCCCGGGGCCGCAAACGGGATGGACTGGGGACGTGTCCTCACTCGTCAGGACCCCCGTCCCGCCCCGCATCGTCCTTCACGCCGCCAACGTGCTCCGGGCTACGGAGATACGCACATGGGGACACGCTGCGGCCACCGTCCGGTGGCACCCCCCAGAGGACGGGACCACCCAACTCACCGTGGCGCACTTCAAAGCTGGGGGGCCGGTATACGACGACGCCCTGTCCCGGCTGGGCGACAACCAGGGGCCCTTGCTCCTCATGCTCCCCACCGGCATTGGAGCCGCGCTGCGCCAGGAGCTAGACGGCTGCGAAGGGCTGCGAGTGGGGTGGGAGGCAGTCGCGGACGGCACCCTGCTGGCCCTCCTCCACAGAGACACCGCGAACGGGTGCCAATGGGATGCGCTGACGCCCCACCTCACTGGGCGCCACGTGTACATGGCGAGCCCCCCCCAGGGGCACCCCCGCCCGACGTGGGACGACCTCATCGCCACCTTCCACGACCACGGGATCCTCCCCGGCGACACGTGGCAGGAGGTCCAGCGGAAGACGCTTGGCAAGGACTACCGGCGCCGCGTCCACGCCCGCCTGCTGGAGATCCGGGACCCCCTCCGACAGAGGTGGGACGACCTCTGGCTCCGCCATCTCGACCCTTGGTCGCCGCCCTCCCAACTCCCACACACCTGCCGACTCTGCGGAGAATGTGACACGGTGTCCTCCGCAGCGTCGACAGGCGCCAACAGGTGCGCGCGGTGCACCCAGGTAGCCGCGTGCCCCTGGCCCGAACCTCCCGCAGGCCCGCGCAGGCGCACAGAGGAGGAGGCCTTGCGCCGGCGCATCAAGGGGGCACACACCCCCTCGCACGAATAAGCGGGCCCCGCGGGCGCTGCCCTTCTGTGGATCCACGTGCACCTGCGTCACCCCACATCCGTTGCGCACCTGTCGCACATGTTCGCCCCCTAACCCCCACCCGCCGCCGCCCTTTGCAGAGCCCGCAGCACCATGCCACGCCGACGGGGGGATGGGCCGGGGCACACCAGGGCCCGCCGCAGAGCGCAGGAGGCGGCCGTCCGGGGCCTGGTGGCGGACGCGGTGGCGGAGGCACAAGAAGCGCACGCTGCCGCACGGTGTGACCTGGAGGGCAGTGCGAGGGCTTTCCTCAACGAGACCGCCCTCCCGGCCGTCCGCGCCCTGAACGGAGCGGGGGCCCCTACGCTGCTCCCGGCAATGCACCGGATCGTGAACGCCATCCGGCCGGGGCTCATCAGCCCGGAGGCGGCCCTCTACGGGTACTGGATGGAGTGGCGCGAGTCCAATCGGTGGGGCCGGCCCCTGTCCATGGGGGACACCCTCCGGCTGACGGGAGCGGGGTCTGCCATGTCCCTCCGCAGTAGCGCCCCAGCCCTGCTGCACGCCCTCAGGAGGCGCTACCCCGGGGACACGGCCCCGTACCTGAACCAGGCGCGGGCCACGTACCCAGGAGGAGTGTCCGAGCTGGATGCGGCGCTCCACCTTCTACACCCGCCGGACGAGGACCTGGAGGTGGGCGAGGTCACGGTGTTCGTGGAAGGCGCGGACGAGGCGTCCGCCCGCCCCCGGCCGACCAACGCGGTGTACGACGGCACCGGGCCTACCCCCCGGTACGCCATCGTCTACGAGGCGTTCCCCAGGGAGCCCACTTGGTGCCCCGCCCTCCCACCGGCAACGCACGCGCCCCGCGGCTGGGCTAACCCAGACCTGTCCCCCCCCCTCTCCAGGACCAGGGGTGCCCACCACAGGGGGCAGGTCCTCTGGCAGGAGTGCCCTGGCACCCCCCTCCTCCTCCTCGTCGTCGCAGCCCGCGGGGACCCGGGGCGGATCCTGGGGATCACCCCCACCCACCTCTATGGGGCAACACCCGTACCCCGCCCCCCCCTCCCGGCGCCCGCGGCGCAGGACGGAGTACACACCTTCCTGCGCACACAGGAGGTCACCGCCGTTACGGGGGTCCACCTGGTGCGGCTGCCCCCGACACCGCTCGACGACCCCCGGGGGCCGAGGGCCCTGGGCCCCGCCCCAGACTGGGAGCTGTGGCGCGACGCGTGGGCCGCGTGGCTCCCCCGCCTTCCCTCCCAATGCCGGTGGATGGCCGCGGGCCCCCGGCCGTGCGGGGCTGACGCCACAGCCGGCCCCCCACCCCCTCCCCCCCTCCCCCCCGCAGAACACCACACGGCACTGCCCACGGCACGGCACTGATGCACCAGGAGGTAGTGGGAAGGGCGCGCCTGCCACCACGCATGCCTACCAGAGTAACAGTGATGGCAGACTCCGATGGGTCCTGCCAGCGGGACGACCGCCACCACCGCCGGTCCCGCTCCCGCTCCCCCGTCTCTACCCCGGAGTGGACGGGGGAGACCCTCGCGGAGCGCGAGGAGCGGAGGCTGGCGGAGGCGGCGGTGCTGGTCGGGCCGCCGCCGCCGGCCCGGGAACCTGGGCCAGCCGAGACGGCCGCCCCCGCCGCCCAAGCGGCCAGCCCCGCCGCCCCGCCCCGCCCAGACGCGCAGGAAGCGGAGACCGCGGCGAGCCACGCCGCGGCCCCGGCCGCGGCCCCCGGCACGCCGCCGACAAGGGGGGCAGCCCCGGCGCAGGAGCCGGACGCATCGCCGAGGGCTGCCGCACCCGCAGAGGAGAGCAAGAAGGGCGCGCGAGGGGTTGCGACGGACCCCGCACGGGCCGCGGACGCCTCGCCGGCGGCCGCCGCGGCAGCAGAGGAGAACAAGGAGGGCGTGCGAGGGGTTGCGACCGCGGCCACGGGCACCTCGTCGGCGGCCGCCGCGGCAGCGAAGGAGAGCGAGGAGGGCGCGCGAGGGGCTGCGGCTGCGACCCCGGCGGGCCGCGACGCCGCCTCGGCCGGCCACGCCGCGGCCCCCAGCACGCCGCGCAAGCGGGGGAAGAACCCCGCACGGGCCGTGGACGCCTCGCCGGCGGCCGCCGCAGCAGCAGCAGTGGGCAGGGAGAGCGCGAAGTACCGCGCCCACGCCAACCCCGCCCACACCCACACCAGCCCCCCCAAGCCCTTCCCCCCGGGGCGGGAGCGGCACGTCCGCCCCCCGACGCGCGAGCGCTCGCCGCCGGGCGTCACGCTGCCGCAGCTGCAAAGGCAGCGGGACGCCCGGCGAGTGGTCCAGGAAGGGCGCAGCGGCGGGGGGGAGGGGAGCAGCGGACGGCGCGATAGGCAGGGGGCGGGGGAGGGGCCAGGGCACGGGAAGGGCGCGCAGGGGCGCGGGCGGGCAGCCCAGGTGCAGGGGGCAGGGCGAGGGGAGGCTGGAGAGCGGGCGGGCCAGGGCGTGGTGGACGGGAGGCGGGACCCGCGACACGGGCAGGGGGCCGGGGAGGGGCCAGGGCACGGGAAGGGCGCTCAGGGGCGCGGGAAGGGAACCCAGGTGCAGGGGGCAGGACGAGGGGGGGTGGGAGAGCGAGCGGGCCAGGGCGTGGGGGACGGGAGGCGGGACCCGCGACACGGGCAGGGGGCTGGAAAGGGGCCCAAGGGCAAGGGCAAGGGCGCCGCGGGCCCCAAGGGACAGGCGGGACGGGGCATGGGAGCCCAGGGAGGAGGGCGGGGCGAAGGGAGGGGGGCAGAGGGCGGAGCGCCCCCGCAGCCGGACATGCAGCCGGTGAGGTGCATCCCCCCCGGCATCCGACAGATGCCGGCACACCACACCCACCACCACCACCACCACCACCACCACCACCTCTACAACATCGACCCTGACGCCGGCGAGCTCGTCCCCCCCCAACCCCCACGACACCAGCACCAGCAAGCCCCCCCCGCGCCGAGGGCGGAGCCGGCGCGGATGGCCTCGGCGGAGGGGGGACGGGGCGCGGCATCGGCGCTGCAGGCGCAGGGGCAGCGAGGGGGGCCGGCACGGGGGGCGGAGGAGGGCCGGCCATGGGACCGGGACTGGGGCGCGGTCCCGGCCCCGCTGGGGGAGGAGACCCTCCCCCTGGTGGGGGAAGTGTACGGGTGGTTGTGCTGGGCCAACCAGGGGACCTCCAGGAGGTCGAGGAACCGGCCCTTTGATGCCGTGCTCCTCCGGAGGGACGGAGGAAACCGAGAGGTACCCCCGGGGGGGTGGGCGGCCCCAGAGGACCACGAGAGGGTCCTCAGGTCAGTGATCCGGGCGGCGTGGCCCGACAGGGAGCCGACGTGGCCGGCCTTCCTGGAAGGGGGAGCGGTGCTCCGCATCACGGATGCGGACGCCAACAACTGGCTCCCCCGGGCTTTGCGTAGCGCCCTCGCCCACTGGCGCTACCGCCGGCACAACCCGCCGCCGCCGCAGCCCCAGCCCCCACACAAGCGGCGGCGCAGGTGAAGGCCCAGACGGCGGGTACGGGAGAGTTGGGGGGGGGGGCTGGGCCCCCCGACCCACGCCCCCCCCACGGTATGGCACGACGTACGAGGAAGCGCCACCTCCCGAGGGAGGGAGTGCGGAGACAACGAGCGCGGGGGGGAACCTGCTGCCCCGCAACTCGCTAACCACTGACCGCTAACCCTCACGGCCACCCCCGGCTGGCCAGCGCCGCGCGACAACGGCCGGGGGATGAGGGGCCCCGGCGAGGGCCTGCGCAAGAATCCAGCTCTCGATAGAGGGGGGCGGGAGAAGGGCGCGACCCCGTGGACGATGGCTGGCCCCCGGGGCCAGGACTGCCATGCCGCCCCCGCCCCTCCCCCCCGGCCGACAAGAGGCATCGCCAGGGGACCAAAGGGCCCCCCCCAACCTACCCCCCCCCCCCCCACACAGACCCGAGGGCGGGCGGGGGGGCGGCCCCCCCAACCCCCCCCCCCCCGCACCCACCACAGCAGGGGAGCCACAGGCACGGCCCTCCGCCCCCCCAGGGCCGGGGGGGCGCCCCCCCCCACAGGAGGAACGGCGACGTGGTAAGGGCAACGGCGGCTGGACCTGCTCCCGCGAACCCACACCGGCGTGCCGGAGCAACGCGCACAACGGAGCAGGAAGGAGGCCGCGCCCCACATGACCCCCCCGTAACCACAGCCCACTCCGAGGTGACAGAGGGGGGGTCTCAGGTCGGATGGGGCCCCCAGGGGAGCGGTCCACGGGCCGCCCCTCACCCCCCCCCCAACCCGGGGCGGCACTTCAGCCCCGACCGCACGCGCGCGCCGGAAGGGAGCGCGCCAGCGACACGGATAGAGCCAGAAAGGAGTACCGCAGGTCGCCGCCCGGAACGAGAGCAGGGAGGCCGCGGCGCGACGACCCCCCGCCCCCCGCCCCCCCACCAGCCCGCCAGCCGCGGGGGCCCCGGCCCCCACCCCCCGAGGCAGGGGGGATGGACCCCCCCCGCCCGAGAGGGGAGCCGGAGTGTGACCCGCCCCCCCGCCCCAGCCGCCGGCTCAAATGGGGGCCGCGAAGAACAAGTGGGCCCACGCCTGCGCACCGGGACGCCGCGCAGATCGTGCCCAGAGAAGCCGGGTGGGCGCGAACCGGAGTGGTATGGGGGGCCACGCCCCCCATGGACAGCACGACGCCAGTGACGCCCGCTTTGTTGCCTGCCCAGGGAAAGCGGCGCGCCACCTCCCGCGGGAGGGAGTGCGGAGACAACAAGCGCGGGGGGAAACCTGCTGCCCCGCAGCCCGCTAACCACTGACCGCTAACCCTCACGGCCACCCCCGGCCGGCCAGCGCCGCGCGACAACGGCCGGGGGATGAGGGGCCCCAGAGAGGGCCTGCGCGAGAATCCGGCTCTCGGTAGAGGGGGGCGGGGGAATGGCGCGACCCCCTGGCCGATGGCTGGCCCCCGGGGCCGGGACTGCCAAGCCGCCCCCCCCCCCCTTGGCCGGCAGGAGGCATCGCCAGGGGACCAAAGGCCCCCCCCCCACTCCCCCCCCCCCTGCTCCCACACAGGCCCGAGAGCGGGCAGGGGGGCGGCCCCCCCACCCCCCCCCCCCCGCACCCACCCCAGCTGGGGAGCCACAGGCGCGGCCCTCCGCCCCCCCAGGGCCGGGGGGGCGCCCCCACCCTCAGGAGAAACGGCGACGCGGCAAGGGCAACGGCGGCTGGACCTGCTCCCGCGAACCCACACCGGCGTGCCGGAGCAACGCGCACAACGGAACACGAAGGAGGCCGCCCCCACATGACCCTCCGGTAACCACAGCCCACTCCGAGGTGACAGAGGGGGGTGACGCGTTCCCGTGGGGGGCCGGCCACGGGACGCTGCGGTGACACGCACAGGTGAGCTGGCAGGCAAGGCACTACGCTCACAAGGGCATCAATACGCTCGTGTCATGTGACAAAGCGTTTCAGGATCCTTGGCACTCTGCAACAAGGGAACGAAAGTATGTACAGCAACACATCAGGATATGTACACATGGGGTTAAGACTGGACTGGGGTAAGGGCATCACAGGACCATAGACACTCAGTCCCAACTCATATCCCAATCCCAGGTCCGACCCTCTCAGTGGCTGATGGGACGAGGCAACTGACCCTATGCCCTTCGAGTACGAACTCCCTGGAGCCCTCACCCAACCTGGTTCCCTCTGAGGTCCCGGCATCAGGGCAACACGGATGAGTCAAGTGGGGTCATGATGCCAAAATCACCAAAATTGGCGTCATTCCCATGCGTGGCTCGCCCGGCCAAGGTAAGGCCAATGGCTCACAGGGTAGGAGGCAGGACCTAGGACTTATATCTGAGTGTACAACTTGGATTTAGGTCCGGGCTCCCTATGGGCTTAGAGAACTGGGGCCGCCAATTGACCACACGGAAGGGGGAAATTGGGGTCCCAAAATTGGGTCATTTTGGCTGCTTGAAATGAGCCAAAATTCGGTGTGCTCCCAATAGTATATCTCCACGCCGGCTTGGAGATCGGATCCGCCATTCCAAACGCGATCCACCGGGAGTCCAACGGAGACTCCCATGCCCTTGGCTCTCAAAGATCTCCATGCCACTTGGCGTGGTGACGATCCCAATTGGGTCCACAAATGCCAAAATGGCAAAATTGCCCACACTCACTTTGGGCTAGCGCCTTAACGAAGGTGGCTCCGCTTCGCCCACGTGGTGTGTGAACCATGGGGACCAATGTCCATATCACCCATGTCATATATGGTCCATTGGTCCAAGCGTCCGGCGTGCACGAAGGTTAGAACATGGTGCACGGCGGGCCACCTATGATTTTAGCAGCTGTTTTTTCCCAAAATTCAAAAAGTCAGCAAAAAGGGGTTTTTCGCGAGAAATGACCTATTTTTTTGGTTTCTACGGCCCCAAAATAGGGGGGGGGGTCCACCTACCCGAATTTTGTCCAAAAAAATTAAAAACCCTGAAATTTGGCCTATTTTGGGGTATTTTTGCCTGCTCTGGGCTGGTCCTGCAGAACAGTGCTGCACACCAGTGTACCTGCCTATAGAGGATTTTCGACAGAAATTCCAATTTTCTTTGGATTCTCTGGCCCCAAAATAGGGATGGGGGGGTTCCTCCCACCCGAGCTTTCTCCCAAACCATCAAAAACCCTGGAATTCGGCCTATTTTGGAGTATTTTTGTCTGCTCTGGGGTGGTGCAGCAGAACAGTGCTGCACACCGGTGTACCTGTATAGTATAATATAGGCACGAAAAAACATGAAAATAGGTTTTGTACCCAAAAAGACCAAAAGTAACCTTTTGTTTTAATTATACCCCGAATAGCAGGGGGGGAGGGGGGGTTCCTCCTACCCCATTGTTCGCCAAAAATAACAACCTAAGCCCCAAACATGTGTGTGTACGGTGATAGGCACGCAAAAGCCTACCTATGAACCATATGGAAACGGACCACAAACGGTGCAAAATAGGGCCAAAAACACCTCAAATGTTCATCGCTCATCCCATTCTTATGCACATACTATCATATTTTATGTAGTTCTTTGGCGTATTTCGCTTTTTTGCAACGAGCACCCTCCAATCGGGAGGGGGGCTGGTTCAACTGCTTGTTTCAGGCTAAAAAGAACAAACAATTTTTGATAAAAAAATGGCTATTTTTCGCCGATTTTGTTGAAAAATGGCAGATTTTGTGGCATAAGAATGCTGTAAATTGTGTTTGGGCAATCGGTGTGTCCACACAGCATGCTTTTTTGCATCCAGCACCCTCAAAATGGGGGGGGGGGGGGGCTCTGCAACTGCCTGTCTGAGGCCAAAATACTCAATTTTTGACCAAGAAACGGCCATTTTTGGCAGTTTTTCCATGAAAAATAGCAAATTTTGGTGCATACAGATGCTGTAGATTGTGCTTTCGTAGTCCGTGCGTGCATACAACTTGCTATTTTGCATCCAGCACCCTCAAAATAGGGGGGGGATCCTTCAACTGCTTGTACGAAGCCAAAAAAAATCAATATGTGACCAGAAAAGGGCCATTTGTGGCCGTTTTTTTTCGTGAAAAACGGCAAATTTTGGTGCGTACGGATGCTGTAAATTGTGTTTGCGTGATCTGTGTGTCCCTACAATCTGCTTTTTCGTATCCAGCACCCTCAAAATAGGGGGGCAGTCTTCAACCGCTTGTCTGAGGCCAAAAAAAATCATTTTTTGACCAAGAAATGGCCATTTTTAGCCGTTTTTTCCATGAGAAATGGCAAATTGTGGTGCATACGGATGCGACAAAATGTGTTTTCGTGATCTTTGTGTGACCACAACTTGCTTTTTTGCATCCAGCACCCTCAAAATAGGGGGGGGGGGGGGGTCCTTCAACTGCTTGTACAAAGCCAAAAAATCAATATTTGACAAAAAAACGGCCATTTTTGGCCGGTTTTCATGAAAAATGGCATATTTTGGTGCGTACGGATGCTGTAAATTGTGTTTGCGTGATCTGTGTGTCCCTACAATCTGCTTTTTCGCATCCAGCGCCCTCAAAATAGGGAAGAGCCCAAAAATCCCAACTTTTGACCAAAAAATGGCCATTGTTGGCCATTTTTTCATGAAAAACGGCAAATTTTGGTGCATACGGATGCTGTAAATTGTGTTTGCGTGATCTGTGTGTCCCCACAATCTGCTTTTTCGCATCCAGCACCCTCAAAATAGGGGGCAGTCTTCAACCGCTTGTCTGAGGCCAAAAAAAATCATTTTTTGACCAAGAAATGGCCATTTTTAGCCGTTTTTTCCATGAGAAATGGCAAATTGTGGTGCATACGGATGCGACAAAATGTGTTTTCGTGATCTTTGTGTGACCACAACTTGCTTTTTTGCATCCAGCACCCTCAAAATAGGGGGGGGGGGGATCCTTCAACTGCTTGTACAAAGCCAAAAAATCAATATTTGACAAAAAAAGCGCCATTTTTGGCCGGTTTTCATGAAAAATGGCATATTTCGGTGCGTACGGATGCTGTAAATTGTGTTTGCGTGATCTGTGTGTCCCTACAATCTGCTTTTTCGCATCCAGCACCCTCAAAACAGGGGAGAGCCCAAAAATCCCAACTTTTGACCAAAAAATGGCCATTGTTGGCCGTTTTTTTCATGAAAAATGGCAAATTTTGGTGCATACGGATGCTGTAAATTGTGTTTTCGTGACCTGTGTGTGACTACAACTTGCTTTTTGACATCCAGCACCCTCAAAATAGGGGGGGTGTCTTCAACTGCTTGTCTGAGGCCAACAAACTCAATTTTTGACCGAAAAACGGCCATTTTTGGCCGTTTTTTCATGGAAAAACGGCAGATTTTGGTGCATACGGATGTTGCAAATTGTGTGAGTCACGATCTGTGTGTCCCTACAATCTCTTTTTTCGCATCCAGCACCCTCAAAATAGGGGAGGGGGGTCCCTGACCTGTTGTTCAGGGGGCAAAGGCAACATTTTGGACCCATGGTACAGCCTGAAATATGGGGGGAGGGGGCTAGGGATAATCTTTTTTTCAAACGCAACAAATGATGCCCAAGACGTCTTCCTTGTGGAGAAGGGGACCACCTTGAGAAATACAGAACCTGCATCCATCCCTGTGTGCACCATGGTCCGCACATGTTGACTGATCATTTGAGGACATTTGGAAAGAGCAACAACTTGAGCATGAAATTCTGGGCCAAATTGTGCACTGAGCAGTGCCTGCACTGAGTAATGCATTTGCCCCATGGGGTCCCTCCCTCCTCCAAGGAGCACAGCATTCCTGCACCCAAGGCCAATACTCATACTGCATTGGACTGTATGCACTGGCTAGCAGAGGTTTGCTCGACGGCTTGCCAAACAAGATGATCTGAAACACCAGAATTAA
The DNA here is from genome assembly GCA_964036045.1 of Eutreptiella sp. 'Long Island Sound 2002'. Classification (NCBI taxonomy): domain Eukaryota; phylum Euglenozoa; class Euglenophyceae; order Eutreptiales; family Eutreptiaceae; genus Eutreptiella; species Eutreptiella sp. 'Long Island Sound 2002'. Next base: position 120,642,740 of record OZ038383.1, on the reverse strand, counting down.
ATTAAAGACCACGGTCTCCATGCTCCCCAATAGGAGTGGGATTTGTTTTCAGATCCAGGAGGCCTCCATGGAGTAGGCCAGAACGGATGCCCCATAGAGAATGTTCCCAGGTATGGCCAACAAAAATCAGTAAATACAGAGGTCCTGCCAAAAGACGGTGCAGTGTGCACAGTGCATGCGTACGGTGTGCACAGTGCGCATGTTCACAGTGCGTGTGTGAAGTGTGCGGAATGCGTGCATGCGCACAGTGCAAATGTTCACAGTGTGTGCGTGCAGTGTGCACAATGCGGGCGACGATGAGTGCGTGCAGTGTGTACAATGCGTGCGTGCAGCGTGCACAATGCGTGCGTGTAGCATGCACAATGCGTGCGTGCAGTGTGCACAATGCGTGTGTGCAGCGTGCACAACGCATGCGTGCAGTTTGCACAATACGTGCGTGCAGTGTGCACAGTGCGTGCGTGCAGTGTGCACAGTGCGTGCGTCCAGTTTGCACAATGCGTGCGTGCAGCGTGCACAATGTGTGCGTGCAGTTTGCACAATGCGGGCGTGCAGCGTGCACAATGCGTGCGTGCACACTACAAACATTTTCATCAAGCCCCCATCCCCCATTTGGTTGCGTTAACGCCACCCTGCAATCGACGCTGCCGTAACCATTTGCCCAAATATCAAAAAAGCTGTCATAATGGTTGCCATGATAGCAACCACTGCCGCCATCGCTTTTCCTAGGGATGAAAAGTTGGAATGTGTTGTGAGAGGCGGTGAGGGACTCACTTACCGCCATGCCAGCGACCGCGCATCACAGGGGGTAGGTACCGAGGGTGGCAGAAACTGGATTCCTGCTTGCACAAAACAAAATTCAAAAAACAGTGAGACCCACAGACTGATCACTGTATTCTGTCATGTGTTGCGGCCATGCAACTTTTTCGCATGAAATGGAATCCCTGCATGCGGTGGCACTACGTATTCCTACTGCCTTGATAACCAATGCGCAATGCAACAACGTACCGCTTCAATGATCGTAACCACAACATTTCCAATCCACTCAATGAGCCCAAGCTTTTCGAGACGTGCATGAGAAGTGCATGAGCACAAAGAGTGCTGCAAAGAACAAGAGGGTGTCCCACTCAACGTGCTCCAGCAGGGGCTCCCTCTCTGTGTCTGCCAGCAGCACCAGTGTCATGAATCCAAGGATTGCAATCCAGAGAGTGTCAAATGCAGCGTGCACAGTGCGTGCGTGCAGCGTGCACAGTGCGTGCGTGCAGTGTCCACAATGCGTGCGTGCAGCGTGCACAATGCGGGCGTGCAGCGTGCACAATGCGTGCGTGCAGCGTGCACAGTGCGTGCGTGCAGTTTGCACAATGCGGGCGTGCAGCGTGCACAATGCGTGCGTGCACACTACAAACATTTTCATCAAGCCCCCATCCCCCATTTGGTTGCGTTAACGCCACCCTGCAATCGACGCTGCCGTAACCATTTGCCCAAATATCAAAAAAGCTGTCATAATGGTTGCCATGATAGCAACCACTGCCGCCATCGCTTTTCCTAGGGATGAAAAGTTGGAATGTGTTGTGAGAGGCGGTGAGGGACTCACTTACCGCCATGCCAGCGACCGCGCATCACAGGGGGTAGGTACCGAGGGTGGCAGAAACTGGATTCCTGCTTGCACAAAACAAAATTCAAAAAACAGTGAGACCCACAGACTGATCACTGTATTCTGTCATGTGTTGCGGCCATGCAACTTTTTCGCATGAAATGGAATCCCTGCATGCGGTGGCATTACGTATTCCTACTGCCTTGATAACCAATGCGCAATGCAACAACGTACCGCTTCAATGATCGTAACCACAACATTTCCAATCCACTCAATGAGCCCAAGCTTTTCGAGACCGTGCATGAGCACAAAGAGTGCTGCAAAGAACAAGAGGGTGCCCCACTCAACGTGCTCCAGCAGGGGCTCCCTCTCTGTGTCTGCCAACAGCACCAGTGTCATGAATCCAAGGATTGCAATCCAGAGAGCGTCAAATGCAGCTTCAGCACATTCTTGATGTTACTGATTCCCATGAAACAGTACCCTTGTAGCCAGGTCCCAAAATAATGCGGTACATGCACATGTTGTATCTTGGACACGCGGCACCTTGAACAGGAGGGGGAGCCAAGGCCTCTTGCATCCTCAATACCAAGGCGTCATCCGGCCTCAACGCCTCGACGGCGGCATATGAACCGACGGCAACATGTATCGGCGACTGGCCCTGTGTGATGCACAGAAGGGGATGCAAAGCTCATCAGCGTGTCTGTCACAATGCCGCCTTTCGCAATGAACAGACTTCAACTTTCCTTTTGCGCCAGCGCTCATTCGGGCAGGAGTGCTCACAGTGGGTCAGGTTTTGGAGGATGACTTGAACGAGTGTCTTCGCCCCCACGTGGCACCCTATTTATCGCAAAGCGATCGCAGAATTTGCTGCATCTGCAGTCCGGAACGCGCCGTTCCAGCATGCCTTGCATCGAGTCCACCCCACAAAAAAAAATGGGTTAAGAGGCGATGGCCAAGAGAACCAGTGTGCACAATGCGTGCGTGCAGTGTGCACCGTGCGTGCGTGCATACTTCGTGTACTCGAGGAAAGTTTTGGCTTCCTTAACCCATCCCTAAAACCCTTTCCCATCTCTCTCCATTTCAAGGTCGTGCAGGGCCACTTGGCTGGCGTCGTTCATGGCATCATTTCGGAATGCTTGGATACACACCCGCCCTGTGCCCCGAAGCCCCCCCAACATGCACAAAGCATGCACAGGGCACGCACAACGCATGCATGCCCCACCTCTGCCGCGTGCGTGCAGCGTGCACAATGTGTGCGTGCAGTGTGCACAGTGCAAAACGCAATGCCAAAGGCACGAGCAAAAGCTCCACAGTGTCAAAAAGACATAATCTGAGTCGGGAACGGACAAACAGCGAAGGTGTTCTGTCACCCAGACCCAGAGATTTTCGCTGAAACTCTTAGCAGACAGAAGGCACTAATATTGTGATACACTGATATTGTGCATGCGTGCGTGCATGCAGTGTGCACAATGCGTGCGCGCAATGTGCACAGTTGGTGCGTGCGTGCAACATGGGATGTGCACGGGGCACACAGTGCATACCATCAAGAGCCGAGGCGTGATACGTTGCTACTTCTTGTTTTCTCTTGATGCGTTGGCCGCAAGCTCCAACATCTCATTGCTCAGGAACTCCAACACAGCAGCCACATGCACAGTTGCTCCCTTGCCAACACTGGAAGAGTACCGCCAATTTGCGGGATAGACAACATTGCTTTGAGAAGAGAAGTGGAGCATCATGCATCATGCATCATGGATTGCAACCGCAGCAGAATTATCAACCACCACAACGGCAAGCCAAACCACCACTTGAATGGAGAGATGGGACAGGCGGGCAAAAAATGACCGACACAACTGTGATATTTCCTCTGCGATATTTCAACTATGATATTTCAAGCATGGACCCACAAGCTCCCTAACGGTTGCTTCTGTCCTCCACCACTGGGTCGAATTTAAGCATTCCCATACAATTCACCCAACATACCATCAATATGCAAATGCAAATGTGTGTGCATGCATGGAGTTATCTTGTTGGGTTCCACAAATCACTCAGGTTGGTAATCACGACGAAATCACAACGAAATCACTCTAATCCACATTTGTGGCTTCAAAAGTGCAAATATGGCTATTCAGGGGCACTTTTTGCACCCTCCGGAAGATTATCTTGAGTAAAAGGCATGTAGGGTCACAATTTGTTGCTTGGCAAGCCTAACCGAGCTCTAGGGAAAAATTTCATCAATGCCAAATCACACGAAAGCACAGCGACAGCAATGAAATCAACCATTGTGGGTTCAAAAGTGCAAATACAGCTGTTTGGGAGATTGTTGCCACCAAGTGTTTCTAGGACATTGCCTAAGCCGGCTCTTTGGGTTGCCATGCAACGCGCGTTGCAATGCACATTGGTACATTCCACTGAGTGCGTGTGGTGTGTGTTGCGTGTGTGATATTTCATCTGCCCATAACGAGACACATGACATGGGCAACCATCCAATTTGAAACCGGATGAAATTTCCCCCATACCTCGTTAGGTCACAAACATGATATGAGTGCGATGTGGGCAATGAAGCAATGGCAGCGCAAACACAAAGCCAGGCAATCTTCTCAAACTGCCTCATCTACGTCAGCATAGGAGCCATTGCTTAGCCCTGTGGGTTGTACCAAAGGGAAATCACATTTGGTTGCCATGCATGCTCGCAATTCACTATTCCCTCACTGTCTTTTGACCATTCGTTCACCCTTAGTTCACTGTCTTTTCACCCTTTGCTCACCCTACCTAGGAAGGTGTAATACACAGGACAAGTCTAAGCCTCCTCTTGGCACAAAAAGCACGCAACAAGGGCATGAAGGCAGTGAGACAATCTTTGTATATTAGAATATGTGGTGTGGAGCAATGTCATGTTCGATCACCGTCTTTTCACCCTTCGCTCACCCTACCTCGGAAGGCGTAATACACAGGAAATACCTCCTCTTGGCACACAAAGCACGCAACAATGGCATGAAGGCAGTGAGACAATCTTTGTATATGATTATATGTGGTGTGGAACAACGTCAGGTATGACAAGAAATTTGCAATACTTGTCCACCGTGGATATGGACCACAAAAGGTGCAAAAATGGGCCGAAAACACCTCAAATCTACATTGTTCAACCCACTCCTGTGCACATAGTATCATATTTCATTTATTACCTAGCATTCAAATACTTATAATACCATCTTATGCCCCAAACATGTGTGTGGACGGTGATAGGTGATCAAAACCCTACCTATGAACCATATGGATATGGAGCACAAATGGTGCAAAAACGGGCCAAAAACACCTCAAAACTACATTGTTCATCCCATGCTTGTGCCCGTAGTATCATATTTTATTTCTTACCCAGCATTCAAATACTTATAATACCATCCTATGCCCCAAACATGTGTGTGGACGGTGATAGGTGATCAAAACCCTACCTATGAACCATATGGATATGGAGCGCAAAAGGTGCAAAAACGGGCCAAAAACACCTCAAATCTACATCGTTCATCCCATTCTTATGCCCGTAGTATCAGAGTTTATGTAGTTCTTATCATTCAAATGCATACAATACCAACCCAAGCCCCAAACATGTGTGTGGACGGTGATAGGTGATCAAAACCCTACCTATGAACCATATGGATATTGGACCACAAATGGTGCAAAATAGGGCCAAAAACACCTCAAATGTTCATCGTTCATCCCATTCTTATGCACATACTATCATATTATATGTAGCACCTTTCATACAAATGCTTACAATAACAACCTAAGCCCCAAACATGTGTGTGTACGGTGATAGGCACGCAAAAACCCACCTATGAACCATATGGAAATGGACCACAAACGGTGCAAAATAGGGCCAAAAACACCTCAAATCTACATCGTTCATCCCATTCTTATGCACATACTATCATATTTTATGTAGTTATTATCATTCAAATGCATACAATACCAACCCAAGCCCCAAACATGTGTGTGGACGGTGATAGGTGATCAAAACCCTACCTATGAACCATATGGATTTTGGACCACAAACGATGCAAAATAGGGCCAAAAACACCTCAAATGTTCATCGTTCGTCCCATTCTTATGCACATACTATCATATTATATGTAGCACCTATCATACAAATGCTTACAATAACAACCTAAGCCCCAAACATGTGTGTGTACGGTGATAGGCACGCAAAAGCCTACCTATGAACCATATGGAAATGGACCACAAACGGTGCAAAATAGGGCCAAAAACACCTCAAATGTTCATCGTTCATCCCATTCTTATGCACATAGTATCATATTTTATGTAGTTCTTATCATTCAAATGCATACAATACCAACCCAAGCCCCAAACATGTGTGTGGACGGTGATAGGTGATCAAAACCCTACCTATGAACCATATGGATATTGGGCCCCATGGTGCATGAGAAAGGGATGAATAGCCTAGAATAAAGGCAAAACATCGCTTGTCATGTAGGCTTCTACCAATGGTGATGACAATTTGTTCATATATCACCTCTATACCACCTCTTCCAGCCCTGTAAGGCCCTCTACATGGCCTCCATAGACCCTAAAACCATGAAAAAGAGTGGTTTTTGGCTAGAAAAGTGTGAATTTCTCAAAATCTGTGCCTGCCAATCTGGATTTTTTTAGGTCAGCAGCAAGGTATTCATCTCGGGGACACGCTCATGCCTTTACTTTGCTTCCAACTGCGAAAAAAAGTGGACTTTTTGGCGATTTTCTATTGCGCACGGCGGTCGGGAATCTGAAACTCGCGTACGCGGCAGTTGTCGACAGTTGATCTGCGGCTCCAGCTCCAGCGACAGCATAATTTTGTTAAAAATTTGAGAAAACACAAAAACAACAGTACTACTGCCTACCGATGATATCGCTCTTCTGAAAATGCATGACTTGGAATTTTGGGAAAAAACCGCTGCTAAAATCATAGGTGCAGCAAAAGTGGAAAATTGCTCAAAATGGCCAAAAATGCGCACACTCATGGTTGGGGCAAATGAGGCACATGCCCGACTCGGACCGGAGTGTGCCATAGGATGGGTATCAAGTCATATGTGTCCAACATATCTTTTGGGCGTCGCCCAACTCCTCCGGTATTGGGAATGGCAGGGTCGCCAAGTGAGCCCATGATTTGGGATAGTCCCAAATCGCCAACATGGCGGCCACGGTATGCCAAGCCTAAGGGGAGTTATTCGCCGGGTCCAAGATATGTTGGGCACCGAAGTATGTACCCTCATAACATACTTAGGTCATGATGTCAATTGAACGCAACGTTGAGATACACGGTCGCCACTTGACATCATGACGGGCCAAAAATGGCAAAATTGGCACAAAGACACACAAAAGTGCATTGAAAGGTGCACAATTATATTATAATATCTTCGGCTTGGATCGTGCAATCAACTAATCCTTCTAAACACAATGACTTGATACTAATGACCTTCGATTCCACATATGTGCTCCACTTGGGGCGCTTTGAAAGGTTACTAGCGCCGCTTCCCAAGTGGGCACATGAAAATATGGAAAATTGCAAAACACACACCTTGCTCCCAACGCATCGCTTTGGGATCGCCACACAAGCTTCCCTTCACGAAGGTTAGGCTTGCAATTGATCGTGGGGAGTATGGAGAAGGGGCTTACGCAATATGAGGTCCATTGGCGGGTTCGGCTTGGAGCAATGGACCCGCCAAATGGGCACGCAACACAACACATGGCACATACCACATATTGCCCAAAAAGGTAGCTCCCACCACGATATGTCATGCCCCTCCAAGGGCATAACTTTGTGTGAATCGCTCATAGGAACTCAAGGAGAGTTCCTATGCAACACCAACACTTGCGCGCTACACTCGAAAGTTATCTTAACGCACGCAATATCATGGCCAAAGAGTTATAACGCAAACTCTACCCTCTTGACCATGATCCATTACACTAGCGCGCACGTGTGGAAACGCAAGGCATATAATGCTTCCTAAATTACGTCGGGAGTATTGTGAATACATCCCACGTTTCCTTATTGTCATTCCTCGCAAGCAACACGAGATATGACCTTCACAAGTGGCCTCACGAATCAACTTTGTTTTGCCCATATCCTTAAGACAAATGGAGGGCAGGATAAAAGGAAAGTTGATTCGTGCATAGGGAAGCACGTAGGTCCACTCGAGAGAGGTCAAATCAAGTGCGGGGATGTCGAAGTCGAAAATCCGATTTCGACATCTTGAAAAATTCGGATTAAGGTTGCGAGTGTAAGATGTGAAAATTGCGGAAGCATCCATGCAGTTCCTGAAGGCTTTGGAGCCTTCGTGACGGATTGCGTTAAAATTTCCATTATAAACAGTTAAACTGGCGGTTACGGTAAAGTCGCGATCCAACCGCCAGCAGTCAAAACAGTGAATATCGGAACGGAAGCGTAAAACTTGACGGAAACAATATGAAAATAAAACCCTGTTGATTCCTGATATTCTGATATACAAATCTCCGCTGGCGGTGCATCGGTTGCCGATGCGGGGCTTTACGGCACGGAACATGCTCCCGCCGGGCTCGCACCGGGCGTCAACGGGCGCCTTCCGTACATGGGGTTAGTGGACCGGAGACCGGTCTTCCCTTCCGTACATGGGGTTAGTGGACCGGAGGCCGGTTGTATGCCCTACCCTAGCCATGGGGTTCTGGGTACCGCTTCACCCCCCTCCTTAGAGCAAACCCTGGGGGGGGCTCGATAACACCCACGCATGGCAGCGGGTACCCAGGACCACTTCCTGAAGGGGGGGGGATGTCACATCCTCACTGCAGTAAGTCACAGTAGAATAGGTATGATGTTGTATAAGCTCGTAGCACATGTATAGTATCAAGTATCAAGTATCAAGTCCCGGGTCCTGGCGGCGATTGTTCGGCATCCAAAGGACCCGTTAACCCATACCAGGCGCACCGGGTGCCGGCTGCTACGGTCACCACCACAGTGGCAGTGGCATACACGGCCAACATAGGCGACACACGACGACCGAGGTGGTCCCACAGGTCGAGAGCGACCACAAAGATCCATCAGGCTACCCCAAGCTTCCCAAGGCCCGCCGACTGGGGAGAGTCCCCACGGGTCCTTCCTCGGGCGCACCATGTCCATATCCATACGACGCGAGTCCAGAGTGCCATAGTCGAACTCCTTAAGAACCCCAGATCTTAAGCGAGCTCCTCCTTAAGGGATCGGGCATCAAGGCCGTCTTTTCCCTCGCCCTATTACCACGAAGGCCATACATGAGGCAGTCCTCATGCAGTGTGGGCGGAGGCGTCGACTCCTCAAACCACCAGTTTCCCAGGCAGACTGACCGAGGTCAGGAGCACCGGAGGCCGCCATCCGAATGCAAGTGCGTCTGCGAATCGGTAGGCTCACACTGGGACTGACAGTGGCGGACCGCTGGGAGTGTAGTCAGGCAACTGGGCTTCCCGCCTGGCGCCATCAGGATCCCCACACATCACAGCGAATAGGGCAACACGGTATCACGAGCACTCAAACAGTAGAATCTGTAATCAAGTACTGGTCCAGGCCGGACCAGGCTGTAAGAACATGTACATGGCGGCTCAAGGCGCCTCTGTATCCCGATTCGTGGTGAAAGACAGTCCATCCCTCAGCGATGGGCTGATGACACTTAACATACAGATGCACATATCCTGGAGGGCAGAAAAACAAGCAGTAATTTGGGTAAATAGGCGTGTAAACACGCTCTGGATAGAGCGCCAAACCACGCCACGGTCAGGATAAGGCAATGCAGGAGGGTGGACAGGAAAACGCCTGAGTTCAGGCCATATATAGTCAGCTGACACACGTCGACTGGTCTGGATTCCGCAAGTGCCATGGAACCAGACCACACACCAAAAATTCGCAATGCCGATGACAGCGGCATCCGTTGCGCAACGTTGTATGGGCTTCAAGGCCCCAAGAGCTCAAAAAAAAGTGTGAAGGTCAGTCGCCCTACCTGGTTTCCCAAGGATTCAGCAGGTGCGGAGTGACGAATAGGATTGAAAGAGAGGGGCCATCCTCCTCTGGGTTCAGCAGGGGGGGGGCATATGGCCACTCTGTCACCGAAAGATGGAAGAGAGCAAGCAAGTAAGGGACGATTCGTCGGCCTCACAAGCGCTCAAAACGCATCAGGGGAGAGCTCGGGGCGCTGATCAGGCACCCCTGGCTGCAATCGCCCGGGTGAGTGCTGCCAAGTCCGAAACGTGGATCTTGGTCTTGTGCTTGCGGATGTACTCCATGAAGGGAGTATTGACCCGCGGCACGAACGAGGAGACGGGTTCCCAGGTATCGTGGGACGGCCCATAGCCTCGCCAACGAACCTTGAACTCCAGACCTCCGGGTGCCGAGGCCTTCGGACGCTGAGCCAGGATCTTCTCGACTGTATAGTCGTCCTGCTCAGCATAGTCGTCGTCCGAATCGGCCTCATGTGCGGCATAGCTCAGGGACACATGCTGGCCACGGAGGTCGGGTTCCCGCACACGGAGTTGACTCTCGTGGCGCTCCCGGAACTGTCCGTGACCCACCTTGATGCGGTAGGTGTCCTCACCAATCCTGCGCACCACCTCGCCGGGTGTGAACCAGGTTTTGGTGCGGTGGGTGCCCATAGGGCGGGGTCTGATCACCCACACCGGGTCTCCCACCCTGAACTTCTGTGCTGTCGAGCTCGGGGCGGACTTCTGACGCTCAGCATGCTCCTTCTCGAGCTGCTGGCGGATGTCCCGCGCCGTTTGCTCTTGCCGCGCGAAGAACTCCTTGGCATCCATGGCCATGCCATCACCAGACAAGGGAAGTCCCCTACCCAGGGGGTCCCTGCCGAACAGACTCTGGTGAGGGGACAAACCGCCCGGAGTGGGGGTGTCATGATGGGCCTTCAGAGCAGGCCACATCTCCTCAAACCAGTTCCGACGTGGATTGGTGATGTGGATCTTGCGCAGCTTCTCGAACAGCTGCCGTCCAGCCACTTCAGCACGGCCGTTAGACCGGCTGAGATAGGCGACGCTCTTGGCATGACGTATTCCCATGAGGGAACACATAGCCTTGAACCAGCCACCAGTAAACTGGGGCCCTCGGTCACTGCAAATGGTGCGGGGGATGTCAAAGACGGTCAGCCAATGACGAATCATCATGATTGCCACTTCCTTGGCAAGCAACCCCTTTTTGCGTGCCGGAACGGCTACAACGTAGCCGCTGTGGCGGTCCACACAGAGAACCACACAGTCAAAGGTCTCCTTGCCAATGTGGACTTCGGGCATGGAGAAGACGTCCATGGCCACGCTCTCCATGGGCTGGTCAGGAACCGGGGTCCATTGGGCTTCCCCCTTGACGTTCCGGTTATCGGGATTGCAGGCCTGACAGACCGAACAACCCTTCCTGACCTTTTTGATGGCGGTGTAGAGAACGATATGGTGGATCTCGAACCGACGCTGCATGTCAAGAGCTTGCTTCTTGACCCCTGGGTGCAGCATGTGGTGGTGCCAAGCTTCACACAGCTCGAGCACCCGGGACTCTGGTACTAGCAGCTTACCATTCCGGTAGAGCTTGCCATCTTCCTCAGTCAGCCCCTTTGGCCACTTCTGCCCGTCGTCAGGGTCGGTCACAGCCCTATACTCGGCCGCAAAGGCCTTAGACTTGGCGTAATCGTCGGTCCAGTCGTCCTGGAGGCAAGACTCCGGGAAGAGGTGCTTGTCGGACTCAGCTCCATCAGGGGCGAGTACTCTGACCGCTCTGCTCACCCTCGTTGCGAGGGGGGCATCCGCGGCCATGAGGACGAAGCATTTTGCACCCTCCTCCTCCATCAGGCGCTCCATCTCGATGATCCTCTTGGCTTCAGCGGTCTCAGCCTCATCGCCATGGGCAGAGATATCCTGCATGCCCTTGCTGGCGGGATAGGCCCACCTACTGAGACAGTCCGCCACGGTGTTATCCTTTCCAGGAATATAAACAACCGTAAGGTCGAACTTGGCCAAGGTCTCATGCCATCTTGCCCGTCGGGAGGCAGGACCTGAGGGGGTGTCCACGTGCTCCTTGTGCCACGACTGCAGACTCTGATGGTCGGTGCAGACGGTGACGGGATGGAGGGCTATGTACCCAGCCCATTTCCTGAGAGCCATGACGATGGCATACGCCTCTTTTTCACGGGGCGTCCACGTCCGTCTCTGGCCTTCCGCCAGGACTCGGCTCCAGGAGGCCACGGGCACGTGCCTCCCGTCGTCAAGCACTTGCTCCAACACAGCGCCAATGGCGTAGTCGGAAGCGTCGGTGCGCAGGACGAACCCTCGGTCGGGATCCACGAGGTGCAGACCCACTGCGGATAGCAGCGCCTGCTTCATCCCCTCAAAGGCACGGTCGGACTCAGCTGTCCAGACCAGAGCCTTCTTGGACCCCTTCTTGGTCTCCTCTCGGTTGCCCTTGAGCATGGTCGTCATGGGGGCTGCATACTCGGCATACATTTTGATATACCCCGAGTAGTAGTTGCAGAACCCCAGATACGCCCGTAGCTCAGAGACCGTCTTGGGCTTTTCCCAGTGCTCAATCGCAGCCACCTTGCCAGGTATGGGCTGTCGCTGCCCCTTCCCAACTACGTGGCCAGCGAACACCACCTCGCTTACCGCAATGGTGGCCTTGTCACTGCTGCCCGTGAGTTTGTGCCGAACCAGAAGGTCCAGCACTCGAGTGACGTCCCTCTCGTGTGCCTCCAGGAGCTCCTCGTAGCTCATGCTGGGGTCCCCGGACGCGATGATCACGTCGTCCACGAAGGGGTCCGCACAGTCGCGCACCGGCTCAAGCAGGTTCTCCAGCATCCGCTGAAAAGCCGCATTGCCGTTGGTAACGCCCATGGGCATCACCTTCCACTGGAGAGGTCCAAGTGGGGTGCTCATGGCTGTGCAGGCACGGGACTCCTCGGCGAGAGGCATCTGATGATAACCATATTTCAGGTCAATCACCGTGAAGATCCTCCGCCGGTGTTGCTTGCAGCATGTCCTCAATGAGGGGCAGCGTATAGCTGTCGTGCTGCGTTTGGGCGTTCAGGCCGCGGTAGTCGACCACGAGCCGCCACTCACCGGCAACCTTCTTGGGAACGACGAAGCAGGGAGAGGCCCACTCGGAGTGGCACGGCTCAAGCCAGCCTCTCTGGATGAAGTCACGGAGGATCTTCTCCATGGCCTCTTTCCTCTCGCCCCTCAGGGCAAACTCCCGGTGCCGATACACACGGGGGTCCTGCTTCAGTCGTATCTTGGCCTCGCCATACGGTCCACGCACCGGTGGGGGGAACACAGGTTTTCCGCTGAAGAGGGTCTCGCCATACTTCTGCTTTAGCCTGGCCCTCAACGCCTGGATCTTGGGGCAGTCATCGGACTCCGCCTTGGCTTTTCCGGGCACTCGAACCACGGAGCTTACTTGAGGGGTAGCTACTCCGCTCGCTTTCGGCTCAGGTGGTCTTCCCAGGTGGCCCAAAGGGCCATCTCTGGTCTTGCCTCGGAACAGATCGCCGTAGGTGGGTGGGTTACCGCCAGGCGGCTCGTCTTGGCTGGACATGTGATCCAACACCCTCTGTACGGAGGTATTCCCGTCATAGGAACCGGAGACGATTGAGTCCACTTCCCACCAGGCTTTGTCCTGGCCTTTGCCCTCACGCTGGTTTCCCCAGTCGTGAAAGGGCTGATCCATATACCCCTGAACCAGATCCCACTCCTCTTCAGTGAGGGGGTCTTCGGAATCCGATTCTTCGATGTCAACAGGGGGAACCGCAAAGCATTGCCGCCAGGGCTCTGCTATGATGCGGTTGACACACACGAAGTCCGTGGCGTCGGCCTGATCAAGGCCCCCATCCACATAGTGGAATTCCGTTGGCCATCTCTGGGGTGGCATGGGCTGTCCCTTAGCGTCCTGATAGACACTCTCTCCAGCCGGTAGGACGACCTTGTTTAAGGTCATGTTGGTCAATGAGGCTACCCAATGTCGGGTACTTTCCTCCTCGGTGCATCCCATAGGAACAACCAGCACTGCCTTGGAGCGGTCCTTGCGAATCTTCGCTATCGCTCTTGGAATGTCCCAACGGGGGCAATGGATCCACATCAATCCCTGATGCGGACCCCAGTGCTTCTTCCACGCGGAGTCCTGGGCGCTCCAGTGCTTCTCACATACCCGAAGATGGGCGGAGGTTCCTGAAGAGAACGCATCCAGGGCCAGATCCGACGCTCCCAGGTCCCACTTCCGGCCTTACGCCGTACTCCTGGTTTGCTGGCCCAGTGGGCTCAGTGTCCAGCGCGGCCACTTCGAGCTGATTGCGTTCGGGGTGGATCCAGTGGCATTCCACATGGTGCTCAGGTGACGAAAGCCACAAGAGCTGGTCGTCCTGGTTCAGGGACATGGAGGCCTGGGCCGGGAGAACGCCGGAGTCCGTCTCCATAATGAAGTCGTACCCAACGATCATGTCCCAGTCCATCTCGGCCTCGTAGAAGCGACCGTGCAGGAGGATTTCCTTGCCGAGGTCTGGGCGACTCAGCTCACGATGGTTCACGAACTGCAGCCCGATGGCCGCTTCCTTCGTGCCTCCCACCATGTACTGGCCGTTCGCCACCTTCAGCCTGACAGGCTTCCGACTGTCGGTCAGACACTCTGGTGGAAGTAGGCCAGCCTTGACCAAGCTGACTTGAGCTCCCGTGTCGACCAACACGTCGAAAACCTTTTCCACTTCCCCGCATAGGGCACGGACCTTAAGATGCAACTGCCGCTCGCGACCGACACGGCGCACGGCGTGCAAACTCAGGATCTCCGGCCGTTCCAGAAGCTCAACAAGCGACTGGTGCAGGTCGTGGACAATGGGCTCAGGCTGCCCATCTGCAGCATCCAGCTGCGGTCCGGGTGATCCTCCGATACTCTGGGATAGATCCTGTAGTACATCAAACACATTCTTGGTCGCGAAGGACGGACGGGTGCAAGGGTTCGTGCCTTCACTTGCCCTCATCCCGCCTCCGCGACTGGGCGCCGGACCGGGCCTTCCGCCCGCGGCAGTCCCCTTGTGCTTATCGACTCCCGACTGGGATGGTTCGGCGCTTCCCACGTCACCATCCTGCGACCGCCCTAGCTGGGGTCCTTGGCTGCAGGGGCTCCGCTAGGGGGCGTCGGTTGTGGAAGAGGGGGTGTTCTCCTCGGCCTCAACGTCGTTGACGCCCTTCTTCCTCCTCTCACTACGAGTAGGCTTCTTGTCCTTGTCCTTGTTCTGGTTGTTCTGGTTGTTCTCCTTGTTCTTGTTGTCCGACCTGGGGACCCAGTTCCTCTTGATCTCCTGAATCTCCTTGGCCAAGTCGGTCCCCTGCGACACCAGCTTGGAGAGCTCGTCCCTGTCCACCTCCACCTTGGCTTCCCGGATACCCGCGGGCGCACGCTTCTTCGACCCGTGCGCCTTCTTGTAAGCCTCCTTGTCGGCCTGGTGGATGGGGCATGTTCGGTGGTCATGGTTGAAGCCTCGCTTCCTCCCATAACACACGAAACAGCCCTGAGGGTGAGCTCGTATGAACTCCCCAAAGGACAGCGGAGGGTCGCCAATGCGGCGAGGGTCCCTCTTCTCCTGCTTCCTCCAACCCTGCTGCAGGGGCTTCCAGTTTCCCGGTTTGCTCCCCGCGCTCAGGTTCTTGGCCACGAAGGCACAAACGGCCACTTCGGCGGGCTCATCGTCGTGGTCATCGTCGACGAGAGTCTCATCGCCGCCGGCTTCCGCTGGGTCCATGGCAGCTTCCCCGCCAGGTCCCTCGCCAACGTAGTTGACGTCGCGGTCGCCGGGCCTCAACCCGCGGGTGTGGTGGAGGTTTCGGTACTCCTTGAGTACTTCCTCGCCAACCCACTCCAGGATCTCGTCGCAGCTCATCCGCGCCGGGATGGCCTGCAGACGGATGGTCTGGCCGCTCAACTCACACTCGTCAAGGCGCCACATCGCGGTCTTCTCGCGATCGCCCGAGACGGTGACGAGGAGAGCGTTCCGCAGGGAGTGCCGTTTGACATCCCGGGCCACGTTCTTCTTCGCCCAAGCCACCACGTTCGTATGATACTCTTTGGGGAGCATCATCTTGACCGTGTGGTTGGACTTGGCCCTCTTGGATTCCTCCTTGGTGACCCTCTTGATCCATGCTTCCGCCAGCATGGAGAGCAGGCGAGCCTGCTCGTCACCCTCGTTCCAATCCTCCACGTTGCGGCGGAAGAGGGTGTATTTCCCTCGGAAGTCACGCCAGTCCCGTAGGCGGATCTCCCGTCCATCATGCTCAAGCTTGATGGACTTCCAGCGCTTGGCAGCCACCTGCGGAGCGTCCACCCGCTCCTGCTCGTTGAGCCACTTCTTGGCTTCCTTGAGGGTCTTGATTTTCCCCTCCTTGGTCGCCATGAAGTATAGGTCGCCGAGCACTTCCGGCAGGCGGTACCTGAACCGTTTGAAGACGTATCTCTCCGCATCCGCGGGAGGCAGGTCTTCAGTGACGGTCAGCCCCCAATCGTCCAGCTTCTCCAAGAAGCGGTCGAGGTTGAGGGGGTTGCCATCGTACATGGGGGGCTTAATGTCCTTCAAGTCTTCCCACACGGCGGCATCCGCGGCCTTAGAGACCATGAACGCCGGCCGCGAGGTCGACCGAGGTTCCCATCGGCCTCGCCCACGGACTCCCACGGCCGCCACGTCCATCTCCTCCATGGAATCCCTGTGGCTACGCCGCGGTTCCTCCATGTACCCTAACCTGGTCCGTACTGCTTCCATGTACGCATCCTCATCACGGCGCTGGCGGCCGCGTTCAGCGGCCTCCCGTCGTACACCACGCGGCGGGCTGATGTCGAACTCCTCCAGGTCCAGGTCCAGGTCTTCACCTTCCCCGACATCCCACTCCACGTCTCCTCTGGGGACCTCGTCCCTGAGTCCACCATAACGTCCTCCAGCCATTGGGATTGGCACCGGGCCTGGTGCCGGGCATCGGAGGCGTACAGGCGTCCGCGGTGGAGCACGGCGGTTGCGGTACTCCGCGCTGAGCCACTCATCACGCCATTCCTCACTGCCACTGCCGGGCGGCACGCGCTCGTTGCGGCGGCCCGCGCTGTGGTGAGAGGGGGCGGTGAGAGAGGGGGCACTGGCGCTGGGGCGACTCCTGGGGGCTCCGCCGGGGGCGTGGGGTCTGCCTGGACCTGGTCCGGGTCCCCAGCTGTCGTCCGACGAGCCAGACTCCAGGGGTGGGTGGTCGCTGCCGGCGCTCCCACGGGCTTCCAGCGCGTCCAGCCTCTGCTGCAGGCCGCTGACGACGTTGGTCAGCGACTTGGTCTCGGCCCTGGCGATGTCCAGCTCCTTCTGCGCGCGCGCGGCGACCCCGGAGATGCGAGCCATCTCGCCCTTGCCCGTGTCTACCTTCAGCTCGAGCAACTGGACTCTCCTGCGGAGGTAGACAATCCACCGCCAGGTGGTATCCGGGTCGCCGTTCCCCGGTGGATCGTCGGGGTCCCCAGGGGGTCCTCCAGGAGGGCCTCCGCCGGGTCCGCCCGGTCCAGGGGGTCCTCCCCCGCCCGGTGGTCCGCCTCCAGGGGGTCCACTCGGTGGGCGTCCTCCAGGGGGTCCTGATGGTCCTCCGCCAGGGGGTCCCGGTGGGTCTCCGCCGGGTCGCCTCGGTGGGTCCGAGGATGGGCGCTTCCTCGTGATGCCGAAGTCCATGTCGTCATCCTCGTCCATGTCGCCCCACCTGGGCGTCTCGGTCACGGAAGACTCCGAGCTCCGATAGGGAGGAGGGAGATCCTCATCCTCACCTTCCGGTTCCATGGGGACGTCTCCGCCTCCTCTGCCCGTCCAAGCCACCACTTGGCGATGTCGACGGCCTCGTTCATCCCCGTCACTGGCGGTGAAGAAGGGGTCACTGTCGTGGGGGTGTCCACCCGTTGGCCTCCGCGGCCTCTCGGGGGTCTTCCCCTTGCCCTTCCTCCGTCGATGGGCGGTGGTGCCACTGCTCCCACTGCTGCCCATGTCCGCCTCATCCAGCGTCATCCTGGAGGAGGCGTCCCCTTCGAAAAGCTTTCGAAGGGTCTCCACTCATGATCCTCCCGGGGGAGTCTCGCGGCGGAGTTTGGCCTCTGCCTCCTCCATTGCGGCGGCGGTGGCTGCGGCAGCTCGCGCTTCGGCTTCCTCCCGAGCGCGAGCCGCCTCGGCTTCCCGGGCCTGCTGCAGCCGCGCCTTCTGCGCTTCCAACGCTGCCAGCTCCGCCTCCGTCTTGGCCTTCTCCTCAGCGACCTTCCGTCGCGCGGCCTCGATGGCTTCCTTCTTGGCGGCGTCCTCCTGGGCCTTAGCCGTTGCTTCGGCGTGGGCCCTTTCCTCCGCCTCCTTCTTTGCCCTCCCTTGGGCAAGCGCCTCTTCCAGCGCCTTCACCTCGGCCTCCTTGCAGGCAATGGCCTCCTGCGTCCGGCGGGCTTCCTCGTCGGTTGCCCTGATCCGGGCAGCCACTGCCTCATGGGCGGCCGCAGCCGTGAGACCGGCCGCGATGGCTGCCACTTTCGAGGCGTGGTAGTCCATGCCTCTGCCCCACTCGGTGGCCTCCTCATGGGCGATGCCGACGGCGCCCTCCACGGCAGCGTTCCGCTGCGTGGCCCGTTGCCGGGCAACCCGAAGGTTGCAGGGCACCCTACAGACGCGCTCACAGGCGCGCGCCACGTCCCTTTGGGCGGGAGCGGCGCTGCTGCTGGAGCTGGCCTGGTCGGCCGGCATCCTCCCGCGGTGGGCCGACTCCACGTCGCTGCTGGGGCCTGCTGGGGCCTGCTGGGGCCTCAGGAGCAGCCGACGGGGCTTGGCCTGGGTCTGCTTGGCGACTTCCATGAAGTCACCAAGGGTGGCGTGGCCGGGGTGATGACCACCATTGGCCCGTTGGGGACTGGGGGCTGGGGTTCCGCCCTTGGCGCCTTGGGCGGCTTCGGCGGCCAGGGACTCCTGGTACTCCCGCCACTTCCGCTCCCGCTTCCTGTCTCCGGCGGACCGCCTCTCCTTCCCCTGAGACGCGCTGCTGCTGCCCTGCAGCCTGCGCTCGCTCCCCGGTTCCGGGAAGCTCTTCTCGATCATGTCCCACAGGGAGACATTGATCGAGGCCCCCGACGGGTACTCGTTGGGGGTCTCGTCCTCCTCGATCCCGTCGGGGCGCAGCCCTTCGCCCGGCCTGTCCGGCCGGGTCCACGTCCTCCAGCGCTTGCGGCGGAAGCGCCACTCGTAGCCTTCCGCCCGCAGCCACTCCTCCACTGCCCGCAGGCGGTCCTCCCCCATGTCCTCGCGGAGCTCGAAGCTCCCGGGCATGCCGCCTTCACACTGGGGGTGGCTGTGGCGGTAGTGCTGCTCCCAAACCAACCCACGCAGCAGGCGTGCCGCATGGGGGTGGGGCCGCGGCCACAACCTACCCGCTTCCCGCCAGTTTACCATGGCAGCGGGGGCGTAGTTGGTCTTGAGGTCCTTGGTATGCACTCGTACAACTCAACGAACTGGTGGTGGTTGTTGAGGCGGGTGCTGCAGCACTGGACTGGGCGTGCGGCTGGTGCTGGTCAGCCGGTGGTTGTGGAAGTGGTTGACGCGGCCTTGCTGGTCGGCCGATGGGTCTGGTCTGTCCACTTCCTTCACGGTCGCGGCGCGGTCAGGGCGATGCTCTGGACGGCGCTGCTGGCTCCGTGACAAACTCGGCGCTGTCGCTGGGTGGCGCTGCGAGCCGCTGCGCTGCGCTGCGAGCCGCTGCGCTGCGCTGCGAGCTGCGAGCTGCGCCGCGCTGCTCGGGGTTGGTGGCCCCGAGTGGCACGCGAGGGTTGGGTAACCCCGCGGCGGTGAAACGCTTTTGACGCGTTCCCGTGGGGGGCCGGCCACGGGACGCTGCGGTGACACGCACAGGTGAGCTGGCAGGCAAGGCACTACGCTCACAAGGGCATCAATACGCTCGTGTCATGTGACAAAGCGTTTCAGGATCCTTGCCACTCTGCAACAAGGGAACGAAAGTATGTACAGCAACACATCAGGATATGTACACATGGGGTTAAGACTGGACTGGGGTAAGGGCATCACAGGACCATAGACACTCAGTCCCAACTCATATCCCAATCCCAGGTCCGACCCTCTCAGTGGCTGATGGGACGAGGCAACTGACCCTATGCCCTTCGAGTACGAACTCCCTGGAGCCCTCACCCAACCTGGTTCCCTCTGAGGTCCCGGCATCAGGGCAACACGGATGAGTCAAGTGGGGTCATGATGCCAAAATCACCAAAATTGGCGTCATTCCCACGCGTGGCTCGCCCGGCCAAGGTAAGGCCAATGGCTCACAGGGTAGGAGGCAGGACCTAGGACTTATATCTGAGTGTACAACTTGGATTTAGGTCCGGGCTCCCTATGGGCTTAGAGAACTGGGGCCGCCAATTGACCACACGGAAGGGGGAAATTGGGGTCCCAAAATTGGGTCATTTTGGCTGCTTGAAATGAGCCAAAATTCGGTGTGCTCCCAATAGTATATCTCCACGCCGGCTTGGAGATCGGATCCGCCATTCCATACGCGATCCACAGGGAGTCCAACGGAGACTCCCATGCCCTTGGCTCTCAAAGATCTCCATGCCACTTGCCGTGGTGACGATCCCAATTGGGTCCACAAATGCCAAAATGGCAAAATTGCCCACACTCACTTTGGGCTAGCGCCTTAACGAAGGTGGCTCCGCTTCGCCCACGTGGTGTGTGAACCATGGGGATCAATGTCCATATCACCCATGTCATATATGGTCCATTGGTCCAAGCATCCGGCGTGCACGAAGGTTAGAACATGGTGCACGGCGGGCAGCAAAAGTGGAAAATTGCTCAAAATGGCCAAAAATGCGCACACTCATGGTTGGGGCAAATGAGGCACATGCCCGACTTGGACCGGAGTGTGCCATAGGATGGGTATCAAATCATATGTGTCCAACATATCTTTTGGGCGTCGCCCAACTCCTCCGGTATTGGGAATGGCAGGGTCGCCCAGTGAGCCCATGATTTGGGATAGTCCCAAATCGCCAACATGGCGGCCACGGTATGCCAAGCCTAAGGGGAGTTATTCGCCGGGTCCAAGATATGTTGGGCACCGAAGTATGTACCCCCATAACATACTTAGGTCATGATGTCAATTGAACGCAACGTTGAGATACACGGTCGCCACTTGACATCATGACGGGCCAAAAATGGCAAAATTGGCACAAAGACACACAAAAGTGCATTGAAAGGTGCACAATTATATTATAATATCTTCGGCTTGGATCGTGCAATCAACTAATCCTTCTAAACACAATGACTTGATACTAATGACCTTCGATTCCACATATGTGCTCCACTTGGGGCGCTTTGAAAGGTTACGAGCGCCGCTTCCCAAGTGGGCACATGAAAATATGGAAAATTGCAAAACACACACCTTGCTCCCAACGCATCGCTTTGGGATCGCCACACAAGCTTCCCTTCACGAAGGTTAGGCTTGCAATTGATCGTGGGGAGTATGGAGAAGGGGCTTACGCAATATGAGGTCCATTGGCGGGTTCGGCTTGGAGCAATGGACCCGCCAAATGGGCACGCAACACAACACATGGCACATACCACATATTGCCCAAAAAGGTAGCTCCCACCACGATATGTCATGCCCCTCCAAGGGCATAACTTTGTGTGAATCGCTCATAGGAACTCAAGGAGAGTTCCTATGCAACACCAACACTTGCGCGCTACACTCGAAAGTTATCTTAACGCACGCAATATCATGGCCAAAGAGTTATAACGCAAGCTCTACCCTCTTGACCATGATCCATTACACTAGCGCGCACGTGTGGAAACGCAAGGCATATAATGCTTCCTAAATTACGTCAGGAGTATTGTGAATACATCCCACGTTTCCTTATTGTCATTCCTCGCAAGCAACACGAGATATGACCTTCACAAGTGGCCTCACGAATCAACTTTGTTTTGCCCATATCCTTAAGACAAATGGAGGGCAGGATAAAAGGAAAGTTGATTCGTGCATAGGGAAGCACGTAGGTCCACTCGAGAGAGGTCAAATCAAGTGCGGGGATGTCGAAGTCGAAAATCCGATTTCGACATCCTGAAAAGTTCGGATTAAGGTTGCGAGTGTAAGATGTGAAAATTGCGGAAGCGTCCATGCAGTTCCTGAAGGCTTTGGAGCCTTCGTGACGGATTGCGTTAAAATTTCCATTATAAACAGTTAAACTGGCGGTTACGGTAAAGTCGCGATCCAACCGCCAGCAGTCAAAACAGTGAATATCGGAACGGAAGCGTAAAACTTGACGGAAACAATATGAAAATAAAACCCTGTTGATTCCTGATGTTCTGATATACGAATCTCCGCTGGCGGTGCATCGGTTGCCGATGCGGGGCTTTACGGCACGGAACAGGCTCCCGCCGGGCTCGCACCGGGCGTCAACGGGCGCCTTCCGTACATGGGGTTAGTGGACCGGAGACCGGTCTTCCCTTCCGTACATGGGGTTAGTGGACCGGAGGCCGGTTGTATGCCCTACCCTAGCCATGGGGTTCTGGGTACCGCTTCAGGGGGTTCGCAGGTCAGCTGGGGCCCCCAGGGGAGCGGTCCACGGGCCGCCCCTCACCCCCCCCCCACCCCGGGGCGGCACTTCAGCCCCGACCGCACGCGCGCGCCGGAAGGGAGCGCGCCAGCGACACGGAGAGAGCCAGAAAGGAGTACCGCAGGCCGCCGCCCGGAACGAGAGCAGGGAGGCCGCGGCGCGACACCCCCCCCCCCCGCCCCCCCACCAGCCCGCCAGCCGCGGGGGCCCCGGCCCCCAGCCCCCGAGGCAGGGGGGATGGGCCCCCCCCACCCGAGAGGGGAGCCGGAGTGTGACCCGCCCCCCCGCTCCAGCCGCCGGCTCACATGAGGGCCGCGAAGAACAAGCGGACCCACGCCTGCGCACCGGGACGCCGCACAGATCGTACCCAGAGAAGCCGGGTGAGCACGAACCGGAGTGGTATGGGGGGCCACGCCCCCCATGGACAGCACAACGCCAGTGACGCCCGCTTTGTTGCCTGCCCAGGGAAGGCAGAGGGACGGAAAGAGGCAGAGCGACCCCCCGCCCTACAGGCCCCGCCCCGGCCGCACAGCCGGAGGAAACGGCGCACGCCCCCCCCCCCCCCAGCCCGCCCCTGTCAGCTGGAGCTTGCACCGCTAGGCAGTGCCCTGTCGCCTCAGAGATGGCGTGTCAACCTTGGGGCATCCCACGGGGAAGTGGTGTACAAATGCAAGCACAGGCCGTGGTGGCCTGTCTTCCCCTGTTCTCCCTCCCAACGGGCAGATCGGCAACCCGGCGGGACATCCCCAGCTCTAGGGCGCGGCGGCCGGCGATCCGACGGTGCGACGGTCCCTCCTCTTCCACCCTGCACGTCAGTCGGCGATCCGGCGGTGCCTCTGTCCGCCTCCTGCCCCTGTGCACGTCAGTCGGCGATCCGGCGGTGCTACTGTCCGCCTCTTACCCCTGTGCACGTCAGTCAGCGATCCGACGGTGCCGCACCCCACCCAGCCCCCCCCCCCCCTGTCCCGGCCCCGTACACGTAGACTGGGGCCTCCCGGCACGCGCAACACGCTTCACAACGCACAGCCCCACCCTCGGGACTGGATTCATAGCCGACGGCACCCCTAAGTCGCGTAAGGGACTCCCGCGGCCCAGTAGTGAGAGCGTCGGTCTTCAATCGTCCAGTGCGGGGGTTCGATCCCAGGCGTTGGTGCTCCTGGGATCCCTGCACGTGGAGCTCTCTAGTTGGCGACGTGGGAACCACCCCCCCCTCCAGCAACTCGCGCCATCACCGATACCGGTGGATCGGGTGGAGGTCTCGTTCATTTTACCCCCGACCCTAGAAAAACAAAACACATGGGAGCCACCCACGCCTGCAGCAGTGCGCACCGTCACCTGTACTCGAACAGGTCGACGGGAGGCCTCGTCCGGTATTCGAAGGGATCGGTGGGAGACCACCGATCGCGGGGTTCGAACCAGCTCCTTCGCGGCGCGCGCCGGGTGCGCTACCTCCAGGGCGGCTGCCTTCTGAGATACACTGGCACCCGGGTCACAGAACAAACGCGCCCGCAACCCCCTCCCCCTGTGCTAAGTGTAAGCCTGCAGTAGGGGTGCTCTGCTGGGCCATGAACCGGAACATTGGCGCACCACTCCAGCCACGGTCACCCCAACCCCCCCTCGCAACCCGCAGGGCGAAGCGCCGTGCGCATCGGGCTCTTCATGGGAATCCGGCGGACCGGCGCCTGGACACCAAGTCGACACCTCTCTCCCCCCCCACAGGAACAGAGCGGGGCCCCCACAACCGCACGCCCGCGCACAACGCGGACCCCGACAGCCCACCCAGTGGAAGGGCAGTCGGGGGAGGAGGAGCGCAAGACCCCAAACGCCCCACGCAACGGTCGAAGGCACCCCCCGGGGGACGCCCTGCCGCCGCCCCCAGAACCCCAAGCCAAGTAGGGGGGAACCAGGACCGGACCGCCCCCCCCAAAGCACGCCAGACGGAGCACGGGACCGGGGCAGGACACGCGGAGGGGCACGGACCACGTGGAACGGCCCTACCAGCGCCCAGTGCCGGGACCACGCGAGATGCGCGCGCCACACCACCCAGCGGGGAGCGGACACCGCGAGAGCGCGAGCGCACACACACGAAAAGGACACGCGGGGACTACCGGAAGGGCAACCGGACCGAGCGCGCGGAACGCACAGACCGCATGGAATGGCGTACCAGCGAGCGAGGGTAAGGGACACCCGGACGGGACGGCTCGCCACACGCAGCGCGGAACACGCGGGGCGGGAAGGGGGAAGAAGGGGAAACACAACACCAGGCACCGGCCCGAACCCCCCCGAACCGGCCGCGAGCGCCGCGCACACACAGACGGGACACTGCACCCGCCAAGGCAGTAGTGGCGCACAGCGCCACGCCCCAACCCCTAGGCCAGGCAGCCTCCGCGCCAGCCCAAGGGGGTCCCACTGGCGACAAGCCAGTAGCACGGGCCCGGCGGCGCCGGCGCCCCGGGCGACCACGCATTAGGGGGGCGACGCAGTGGGTAAGCGCCCGCAGCCACGGCTGCGAATTGATGCACTGACCGGGGAGTGGCGAAACGGGGACGCCGGGGAAGGACGGGGCTCCGAGCTCTGTGAACCCGGGGGACTCCGCCACCAGGCAGGAGGTGCGTCTTGGAGGGCCCCCCACTAGGACCCGGTGGGGAGGATATCACCTGGCCCGACCAGGTGGCCCCCCGGGGCCGAAAGGCGTCTAGTACCCGCAAAATCAAACCTCAAACCTCAAACCTCAAACCCCCACCAGGGGATGGCCCCTCCTGGGCTTACTTACCTTACCTACCACTGGAGAGCGAAGCAAGGGAAGGGTAGAACGCAACACAGGCAAAGCAAGCGTTTATGCACGCGTATGTATGTACTAATCACCCGATCTCAGGTCTAATCATCTTGCAATCTTCTAATCTGTCCCTCTATATGATGTTTGCGTTGCTATAAGGCACGTTCACGATAACACGAGACAAGCAATGTGCATGCTGCATACGAAGCAAGCAAGACCTGTATGTTTATACCTTGTTCTTTGAATTCATCTTGAGTTTCTTGGATTCATTCTTCTTCATTGCTCCTAGAGGCAAACGTGGAATTCCTACGTCTATTTTTTATTGTGTGTCTCGTCATTTTCTTATTATTACGTGACATACTGTTATAATCTTATTGTTTGAGTCTTTTCTGGCGCCTAATTAGGATGCGCTCCGGCGCGCTGCTTTTCTCTGCATGTAAATCCAGGAATTTCAAAATTCCTGTCATGAAATAAAATTGCGTAAAAATGTGCATCTAATGCACATGAAGATTCCGGACAGTTGTCTGCCGTCAGAAAACTTCTACGCCGTCATTTGACGGATTTTGGTGTTTGCGTCGATCGTTGCTTGTTTGTCAGTCCCTCAACCCTTCGTCCTTTCTCTACAGATATCCTGGAGCGCAAACAGTGGAGTAGGCCGTGTTCAGGCCAAAAAACTGACTCCTGGACCACTGTCCTGAATCCCGACCCCCCATGAGGGTAAATGAGATTCTCAATGTGCTAAGGACAGATCAGGTCTTACAGCAGGTTCATCGAGACCCCAGACAGCGTGTTCTGATCATATCCAGCGTTGGGTTTTGCGTATTGCACAGCGTTTTGCCAATTGGAGGGAGAGGGCTGTGCACACATCAATTGGCATGCCCATTCTAACCCCCTACCAAGCCACAGCTTACCCAGCGACGCCAATGAGCGCAGTGGGAGCTGTAGGTGTCTTTTATGACTCAGCAGAACCTGGCGACCGCCCTGATGCAGCGCCTTCATTCCAATGTTAGGGATGTTATAGGAAATTTAAATAGATGTTGAAGCCATGGGTAGGCCAAGAAAAATTCCCTTTTTCTTTAAAATACGACAGTGGTGGCCACCACAGCACAAGCGGGGAGTAAGAAAAAGTGTATTTCCCTGCCAAAAGGTTAGCGTTAGTTGTTATAAAGAGGCCTAAAGGCATAACACATTTTTATCTTAGTATTGGCCTATCCAAAAAGGGGTGACAAGACATTTTGACCTACAAAACCAAGCATTGATCTATGGATGTTGTGTTTACACCTGACCCCCCAACTGATTGATGATATACACCATTTCCTGGACTGACTGAGGCGCTGACATTGATCTAGCGCCTATACATTTTTCGATGTTTTCTCATGAATGCTTAGCTATCCTAGTGGTCTGCACCCTAGGGGGCTGTGGCACCTCTTTTTGAGAGGTCCTGGGTTCAATTCCCAGTCAGCCTAGCTAAGCAGGAATATCCAGTGACATGGCAGTGACCTCAGCGCCACAATGCATGCCACCTCAGCACCAATGGGACCCAAAACAAAGAGTGCACATCTCTAGATGGCACTCTAAAAGGGAGGATGCCCATGTGGGCAGTTTTTCCATTTTTGTAGGATATTTTCTAACCATCCTTCCTAAATCTGTAGTTATTGTGAGTTTCCTGTGTTGTATCACTATCTCCTTTGACGGCAGCCCTTCATGTTGTGGATTGGATCCTCTGGTCCTTTGCCTTGCATATATTTTTAACACATGTCAACACCTTCAAGGTGCTTGTGTGTTCGTTCTATGCTACATCAGGAATGGTTGGGGTTGTCATGGCTCAATGCGGCTACGCATGGCCTCAGCCTCCCTCATTTGGGTTTTTAGGCCCTGCTGCGGGTTGCTGTGGCTATGTGTGGCAAATCACTGAGTTCATGTCTTCCCGGGGACTCAGGATGTACACAGACCTACATACACCTGGGCCTGGGTCTGAAGTATGTACAAAAATCAGAAAACCTGATTTCTGTCACTCCCCCAAAGGATATGTACCTATGGGTGCTGGTTGGAGTGCGAAAGAAAAAACCCTCAAGGACTATTTTAAACAAAACAAGCCTTGCCAGCAAGGAAAATCAACAGAAGTTTTCACATGGAAAACCAACTGCAGGGTAAAACAGGTACAGGAATGGTAGAGGCCGTGTAAAAAAAATCGGACTGAGAAGATGGAGGCTTGAGTGACTGGGTGGTACGTTGATTGGTCTATTCTGCGTGTAAGCTTTAATGTTTCCGCGAAAGCTGTCGGAGTGTTCCTTGGCATTGCAGATGGTATCCCTGGAGGGTTTATACAGCAGCACAGGGCACTGTAGAGCAACTGAATGTTCTTTGCCAGTCTTTGAAATTCATCAGAAGCACTGGCCAAGCACAGTGACTGTTGATATATGACTGCACAATGCAGGAGTGTGGTCGGTATCCAGACCAAAAGGCAGCAGTTGCCTGTCCTGGCGTGTATATGTTCACACTGTGTTTGCAGGGACAATAAAAAAAAATAGGAAACGTGTGACAGTGCAAACAGGGTGCAGTCCTCAGGCTGCAACTCATGTGCAGAGCACGTTGCATGCATTAGATGGTATCAGGGTTAACTCCCGAAGAGCGTAAGAAGCCTCTGGCGGCGTAGGAGACAAATTTAATAGGCGACTGAGACGAATCCTGGCAGCACTCGGTGATTTTTCGCTTCAGGCCACGCTCTCCGACATACTGCTCCCACCACTGCGGGTAGTTCTCGAGGATGTGGTCGTTCAGCCTCCCAGGAGATCCCCATAAGGGGTTCGAAGTAGGATCAGCATTTTGGTGTGGAGTTTTGGAGGGCAACGACGAGTCTTCTTTGTCATGGGACGTATGAGGCCTTGAGAGTGCAAAGAGGTCTTGAACCACATTCATTTCTCCGGTGTTGTCACCTGCTTGCCAGAGATTGTTTGCCTCTGACGAGGCTTCATGTGTGTCCATCAACCAGTTGGAGTTTTCGCTTGCTGTTGCCTCGAGGCCCTCGGGTTCGTCTCCCCAAAGCCATGCGGAGGGGCTTGTCGACGTGGATTCTGACTCGAGAGAGGGTCGAGATGAACAGTCAGATAGCGAGTGGTGGTCGGGCTGCAGCGAGAGAATAGGTTCACTACGAGGGGTGACCTTTGTGTCTGGCTCATGGCAGATGAAGGTCTTTCCATTCACGATCATAGCGCCAGGTGGGGGCGATGGTCCAAACAGCTTAGTAGAGGGCGAATGAATCTTAGCATTACTTGATGTTGCTGCAACCGGTGGTGCTTCTCCTGCGTCCTTCGGTGTCCAGAGGCGGTTGGGAAGCGGCTTGTAATGGATGGCGGCATTGGTGTGTATCAAACGATTACTGTGCAGGAATTTTGTGAGCAAGGGTGTGGGGTGTTGGTAAAGCCGGCAGCTCATATGGTAGTTGCTGCAGTGCTTGGTCCATCGGGCCCTGATACATGGATCGCACCGTTGTGCTGTTCGCAGCAAAACCCGTAGTCGCTCGGAGCTGGATGCTAAATTGGATGATAGTTGCCGGAGGGGTTGGTACATCACATTGTCACTCTTTTTCACAGCACTGGTCCAACTGTTGCAAGCTCGCTGCAATTCGTGGTCGTACTGTTGTATCCAAGGAGTGGTAATCGCCAGGATGTCTAATTCAGCGCGACTTGGTGGGGTGCAGGTAGGGCGTTGTGGTTGAGGGCGGTCATAGTCGACTGGCGAGAGGTACCTGGGACATTCCGGTTGACGCTGGTCTTCGGGCGTGTGCTGGATATCCGTTGCTTCTATGTATTCTGCGGCGGGTACTTCATCGGTGAGGAGTTTCCACATGTTGGTACTGGTCGCCGTGGGTAGCGCACTCTGAGTGGACCGCTGTCGTGATAGTTGGGTGTATTTCGAGATGATACTGGGGGCGGCGGCGTATACAGCGCTGACATGGGCTGTTTCCTCCGCCAACAACTTAGCCCAGGCTTGGAAATTAGTGTCAGTAGTGGAGCTATCATGATCGCCGCAGTTTCCGTGCGCTGGGGTTTCCGAGCATTCTGGCTGCGGGAAGCGGTGAACACGTACGTGAAAGGGCACATCAGGTATCACGGGAGCATTCGGTGTAATATCCGCTAGTGGGTAGGCTTCAGCTCCCTGCTGCGACTCAGTCGTGGTTTCTAGCTCATGTGTCAAGGAGGCAGTGGCGATATTCACATAAGGGTTGTGTTGGTATTTGGTAGAGGCAAGATTGCCGTCTCGATCAAGGGGAGCGTGGCCGTACGCTGCTTCTGGCACTGGATAGCTTGCGTAGAGGTTTTGATACGGCAGCGGACTCGTCTGATAAACGTCTGGTGTAAGCTGCTGGTTGTGACGGAACCAACAGGACGTGCCGTAGCGGCAATGGCCCTCGTATGCACATGGTATGTCTGCGGCAATGATGCGGAATATGGACAGGAGCGCAGTGCTGGTGAGCGGCATTGCGGAGAGGCGCTGACAGGCGGCAGAACTTTAGCAGCAGAACCGACGGGACGCGGT
Organism: Eutreptiella sp. 'Long Island Sound 2002'; assembly: GCA_964036045.1. Taxonomy (NCBI): domain Eukaryota; phylum Euglenozoa; class Euglenophyceae; order Eutreptiales; family Eutreptiaceae; genus Eutreptiella; species Eutreptiella sp. 'Long Island Sound 2002'. The sequence continues at coordinate 120,613,217 of OZ038383.1, read as the reverse complement.
TAGCAGAACGTAGTTGACTGTAGAGGCGCAGTTCTGGTTGCGCAGACTCCTGCTGGCGTTGCGCGGCAATTCTGCTGTGGGTCGGTCTCGTGCTCCTGTTCACTGGGACGTAGTTTTTGCCACCTTCTTCAAGCGTCCGTCAGGAGCCAGGGTTTAGGCGTTACACATCGCATGGCCTGGTCCATGGATGGATCCATCGCAAAAACACCTGTGGCATCGAAGAAAAATAGACACTCAGAAAGTGATTGCCTTGCATATATTGTGGGTACTTACCTGGGTTGATTTCTTTAACACTTATTTGTTTGGAAAACCTGAACTACATCAAGAAGCAAAAGGAGCAAGCAGGGGCATCAAAAAAACAATATCATCAAAGCAATCAACAGTGAAAGCCTGTTCTAACTTTCTACCTCTTTTTGAGAGGTCCTGGGTTCAATTCCCAGTCAGCCTAGCTAAGTAGGAATATCCAATGTGACATGGCAGTGACCTTAGGGCCACAAGCTATGCCCCTTCAGCACCTATGGGACCCAAAGCAAAGAGTGCAAATCTCTAGACAGCACTATAAGAGAGAGGATGCGCATGTGGGCAGTTTTTCCATGTTTGTAGGATATTTTCTAACTATCTTTTTTTTAAATCTGTATTTATTGTGAGTTTCCTTTGTTGCTACATTATCTCTTTTGACTGCAGCCCTTCACGTTGTGGGTTTGATGGGGGGGTCGGGTGGGTGCACTCGGTCGTGGAGAGGCCCCCCTTGGTTCCCCCTGGCGTCGCCCCTGTGACGGACAGGAAGAGGCTCCGCGCATGAAGAGGGGAGGCGGCTTACATCCCGCTAGACCTGACTGGTTGCCCCAAACAAAGCGGCCCCGGGCAACACCGGGAGGGCTGATCGCCGCCAGCGTGACGCGCTTGTCTCGCCGGGAGGGTGTGCCCCCGTGCTTGCGCAGGTACCCTCCTTTGGGCGGAACCCTAGGGGTTCACCGGACTTCCTGGCGTATCCTGTTCCCAAGGCATGCATGCATGTTCTTGGTACTGGGGTTCCGGGGCGTTTCGGTGTCGCATTCCGCCTTGAGTCCCAAAGCAGCGCTGGCCTTAGGATGCAGCCTTACTTCCGGGCTCCGGACCTCGGTTGGCCGGGTCACCTGCATGGCACGGGCTGCCTCAGTGCCCGGGCTATGGACACTAGGTTTCCGATTTTTGTGTGGCGTTTGTGTATGGGTCCGGGTTGTGCTTGGGTTTGGGTTTCGGTCAGCCCGCCAGCCCTGGCTGGGGTCTTGGTTGGGTGTGTTTGGGTACGGGTTGAGGTTGCGCCCTTCTTTTCCCGGTTGAGGTTTGCGGTGTTTGCGGTTCGGCTTGGGTTTCGGCCTGCATCCCACCATTCTTGGTGGAGGTTTTGGGGCGTGCATGGCTGTGTGCGTGCTCCGCCTGTACTTCGCCGTTCCTGGTTTGAGTGCGCGCTGTGGGCGTGTGTGCTCGGGTTTGGGTTTCGGCTGCGCCCCGCCACTCCCAGGGGAGGTGTGGCAGTGTGTGTGTGTTTGTGTGCTCTTCCCGCGTGGTCCCCTGCACCTCCTGGCTGGGGATGCGGTGCGGAAGTGTGTGCTTGGGCCTGGGTTGCTGCCGCGCCCCGCCACTCCTGGCTGGGGTGTTGGGGCGTGTGTGTGTTTGTGTGGGCGCCCCGCTTGTACCCCGCCATTCCTGGCTTGGGTGCGCGGTGTGGGCGTGCGTGCTGGGCTCGGGTTTTGGCTGTGTTCCGCCTCTCTTGGTTGGGTTGTTGGGGTGTGTGTGTGTTTGTGCAGGTGCCCCGCTTGCACCCCTTCCTTCCTGGGGGGCCGCCTGCGGCGTGGGGATGTGCGGGTGTTGTCGTGGGTGGGGTTTGCCCCCCCCCCCGTCCCCTTTGGTGTTTGTTCTTTTTTTTGGTGGGGGGGCGCCGTGGCGTGTAGTGGCGTGGCTTTGTGGTGTCGGTCGCTGGCTGTCGCGGTCCTGGGTCTCGTAGTGTCCGTCGCCCTTCCCCTCTCGTTCGGGCCGCGCCTTCGTGTGATTTTGTTGATTTTCCTTTTGCCGCAGCGTGGTGTGTGTCGTCGTGTTCGGGGTGTCCCTTCTTCCGATGGGCCGCTGCTCCGGGTTTGGTGTTGCCGGTTTTTGGTTGGGTGGTCCTCCGGTGCCCCTTCGGGGGGTCCCGTCCTCGGTGCTGTCTGGCTGGGGGGTTTGGACGCCTTTTGTGGCGTGCGTGGGCGGTTTCCTGGCTGTGGGCCTTTCCCGTGCCCCTCCCCACCTGCCTTTTTTTTGGGGGGGGGGGGTTGCCTGTTCCTCCCTCTGAGAAAAGTTTATAGTGTTTTCAGCACTGTGTTTTGCCTCTCCTGCTGCTTGCTGTTGGTGTAGGGTTTCCTGCTGCTTGTTTTTGGAGATGAAAAGCTTTGGTTTTGATGAAATACAGTCACTCCAAGTCACTCCAGGATAGCCCAAGCCAATAGTATGCAAAGAGAAGAGGATTCAGGATCAAAGCATGAAGGGCTGCAGTGTAAACAGTGAAAGATGATTGGATATTCACAGAAACTGCAACTCAGGTCACAAATGAATGCATATTCACAAAGATAGCTGAAATGTTTTTGGAAAAGAGTTAGAAAACTGTCTCAGGGTCACTCTCTCTCCATAGTGCCATCTCAGGCGATGTGCACTCTTTGTTTTGGGTCCCATATGTGCTGAGGTGGCATGGTATGTCGCGATGAGGTCACTGCCATGTCACATGGGATCTTCCTACTTAGCTAGGCTGACCAGGAATTGAACCCAGGACCTCTCAAAAAGAGGTGCCAGCCCCCTAGGGTGCATACCACTAGGATAGCTAAGAATTCATGGAAAAACATAGATAAATCCATAGGCTCTACTTTGGGTATGTCAGTTCTCAGTCAACTCAGGAAAAGATGTTTTACTTCACATTGAAAGGGGATTAAGGGGTCCACTCCATATCCTGATTGAGTGTTTGGTTCCATAGGTCAAAATGTGTTATCACCAGTTTTGGTGGGGCCAATACTAAGATAAAAATGCATGGATGCTCAGTGCATCTCTAATACAACTAGAGTATGCCTCAAAGCAATGGAAAAGCACTTTTTCTTACTCCCCCCTTGTGCTGTGGTGGCCACCACTGTCGCATTTTAGGAAAAAGGGAATTTTTCTTGGCCTTTCCTTGGTTTCCACATCTACTTTAAAATACCTACAGTTTCCCTCACACTGAAAAATGGGCGCTCACCATGGCTGGCGCTCTTTTGCTGCTTTGTATGTAACATTTCCTACAGAAGACTCAGCGCTCATGGCGCTGCCGGGGCTCCTGTGGCTTGGTTGGGTTAGTATGGGAGCATGCCAAGACATGTGCATATGCATCCCTCCCTCCAAGACGCAGCGTCGACACAACCCAAACGCAAGACACAATATACACACTCGCATGGGTTCTCGTAAACCTGCTGGCGACCTGTGACCTGTCTTAGGGCGAAGGGAGTCTCGAAAAAATTAAATTTGCCCCTTGGTGGGGTCTTTGTTCTGCTCAGTCTCTCCAGGTACCTGTGTTTCGGCCCGAACACGGCCTACTCAGCGAGGCTGCGCGTGGGTATCTGCAGAGGCAGGAATGGGAGAATTATGGACGAATCCACGCAAAAACGAAGCGACGACATCAAAATCCGTCAAATGACGGCGTAGAATTTTTCTGAAACGACACACCTGAGCAGAATCCAATTGTGCATCAGAAGCACATTTTTATAGAAATCATAGTCATCCCTGGATTTTTTAAATCCAGAAATTCATACGCATAAAATGGCGGCGCGCAGGAGCGGCTCCTAGCGAAGCGCCGGAAAATGGAGAAATAATGGAATTATAAACGTATGTCTCACGTAGTCTTGAAAATGACGAGACACACATTAATAAACAAACATACAGATTCCACCCACACTAATAGAAGCTTCAAAAATTCAAGAATTCGAAAATCAATTGAAAAGACTTCAATGAATCAGGTATAAACTACAGGTATGCTCGTCTCGCATGCCGCATACACATTGCTCGTCTCGTGTCTCCGTGAACGAGCCTTGTAGCAGCGCTAACAACGATAGGACGCGATAGAGGGATTGATTAGAAAGATTGCAGATGATCAGCGGTCAGATCAGGGTGATTAGACATACACACAAGTGCATTGCAACGTTCTTCGCGTGCGCCCCTCACTTGCTCTCTCTCCCAGCGGTAGGCAAGGTGAGTAAGCCCAGGTGGGGCCACCCCCTGGTGGAGTTGTGATTGCGGAAAAGATGGGCAGGTTTGCCCCACACGATCGTGCATACTGGCGCATGCACACACGCATTAAAGGGTAGGCCACGCGAAGTGCGCACGGTAAACCTTGTTTAGGCTACCCAGGGGCTCCTCGGTACGTTCTTTAAGAGAACCTGAGGAGTCCCTTAACGCTTGCTTGCTTGACAAGGGTAGCTGCTCTTGCAGCGTGTTTGCGGACAGCGTATTATAGGTCACACTGAGAAGGGTATAATACCTGGAGTGTGGCTTGGTTCCTCCGCCGCAAACGCCCTTTCATTTGCCTTTGTTTTACAGGTGGGCAGGTAGGGTGATTGGTGCAGCAGCCTTTTTTTTACACCCTGCTAAACAAGGGCGCAGATCACACAAACAAGTAACTCCGCTCCGCCTGTGGCAGAGCAGGGAGTCCGACTTCATCGACATCTGCGCCTTGCACGCGAGAGCACTCCTTCCCTCCAAGCCCTAGCAGGGGAAACGCGTTGTGCCGTCCCCTGTTAGGCCACAGTTGCTTAGCAGCGCTGTGTTCTCTTGTCATTTCACAGGAGGGTTGCTAGGACCCACGACACCTTCGACTTCGCAACGCCCAGTAGAGTGTGCGTGTAGGATTGGTAGTCCTGCGTGGGGGCTTGAGCCAGTTACCCCACTGCTTGCCCACCAGGATGGTGCCACTGTAGGGTGTGTAGGACCTGTAGTGCGTGTGTCACTGTCCCACCCGTTTCCTGCAATTTTAGCAGGGTTGGTGGGCTGTGGCAGTGGTTAGGTCAGTGTTTTGGCCACATAACAAAACGGCGTTTTCATGCCTTCATAGCTTTTGGCCACCCCTCCCTGTAGTAGACAGATAGGTAGGGAAAACAATACCTGGATTAGCACGCTGGGTATTCCCCCAAGGTTTTGCGCCAGCACAGAAATTGGGCGCATAGGGGAGGGGAGACCCGGGGCGTACCCCGTGGCATCAATAAGCCAACCCTCCAGGTTTAGCAAGGGCGCAGACCTGGGTATAATTAGGACATCACTTCTGCGGCTTGCTTTCAGGACCTTAGGAATAGCACACTCACACATACGCTTAGGCAGGTAAGGGTAAGGTTCAGTCCCTAGCTTTAGTCTTGGAGGCAAGCGTCTCAGCGAGCCTCAGCAACTCACCAAGGTTGTTCTGGGACAAGTAGTCAACCAGAACTGAGTTTGGGCGTCCCTCCGGTAGAACAAATGCAGAGAAGGGCTCCCAGGTGGCCTCTTCGACTCCAAACCCTTCCCAGAGGGTGAGGAAGCGCCAACCCTGGCGATAGCGGTGGCGTAGGACAGACTTCACCAGGTAGAAGCCCTCCTTAGCCATCTCCTCGGCGTTCATGTCGGGGAGTTCGCCTTCAACTTCCATAGGGCTGGCAGCCCCTTGTAGGTCCAGAGCGGCGATTTCCTCGTCGTTCAGCTCCCACTCCTCCCCACAGAGGTCTTCAGGATCATGGTAGCGCTTCAGGTGTTGAGCAGCGCACACCAGGGTCCCCCCTAGACGGGGAGAACACCGCACGGTGATACGGTGTCCATCCACTGACAGGATCTTGTACGGCCCGAAGTAGGAGTCATCGCTGGTGGAGCGAGGCCAGGCGGGTAGTCGACTGTGGTGCACCAGCACCCAGTCCCCCTCTTGGTAGGTGGCCGGCACACGGTGCTTGTTCTTCTTGTTCCACTGAGGCTCCCTCACTCTCTGGAGCATAGCCTTGGCCTTGTCCACCTTCGCTTGTTGCTCTTGGACCCATTCACCCACAGAAGAATGTGTGTCCTCTGGATAGGGAGCATGTAGGAACCATGCCGGGCGCCCAAGGAATAGCTCATGGGGCGAGTAGCCAGTAGCAGAACTCTCTTGGGAGTTCATCATCAAGGATATGACGGGGAGTAGTCTCACCCAGTCTCTGGTGCGTTCAGTTTTGCACCATATCCTGACGTTCTCCTTCAGGACACGAATCTGTCGCTCACATAGGGGGTTGCTCGTGTGAGAGTAGGGAATCCCCGTAGACACCTGGACATTGAGGGATCTCAGGACCCTCTTGTACCAGCCAGTATCTGAGCGTACACGTACGTCCTCATCGGAGTTGATCTCCTTGGGCGCCCCATAGACACAAAACCACTCCTCCAGGAGTATCTTGATACTCTCCTCCCCGGTAATGTGCTTGGTACATGGGAACACCCTGGTAAACCTGGTCAACCCACAGGTTACCACGAGGGCGAAGTCATAGCCCCCGAACTTCGGCATCTCCGTGTAGTCCACGTATAGAACACTGTTAGCACAGTGAGGTATGGGCAGGGTCGAGTAGAGACCTCTGTCCCTGATATCCCCTGGTTTACAGGACCTGCACGGGCACTTGTCCACGATAGGCTGGAGGGTTTTCCGCAGTTGGTCGTCAGTCCACGTAGTGTGGAACCACTGCTTGAACAGCCTCAGGGTACGGTCAGCACCCACATGACCGCTGGACTCATGGGTCCACTTCAGCAGCGCTGGGACTCGGTCACTAGGTACCACAATGCGGTCCCCGTGCCAGAGGTAGCTCTTGTCCCTCTTCCACTGGTCTTGGTTGACCAGGAGGTGTTCAAGGCGTTTCCCCAGGCGCTTGTAGACATCCCCAAACTCCTTCACGTACTCCGATGGTTGGAGTCCATCCAGGGGGCGTATCATGGTCATGTTCAGGTCCAGGTGTACGTCCATACGGCTGAACGCCTCCTTAGCCAGCGCTTCAGACCGGGCACCAATCAGGGCGTCGAAGTTGTTGCGGCTGATGTAGTCGGCGCACTCGTTCTTCACTCCCTGGATATGGTGTACCGTCAGCCGTAGTTGACTGCGGTAGGTCCACCAGCGACGTAGCTTGGCCTTCTCAGGTGGGGGGCCCTTCTGGAAACTGCGGACCGGTTCTTGGTCGCACAGCCAGACCACAGGATTACTCCCCAACAGTCGTGCTTGTGAGGACAGCACCAGCATACCCGCGAGCAATTCCTGCTCATAGGTGGAGTAGTTCCCCCTGGCCTGGTTCCACTTCCAGTTCCAGTGGCCCAGAGGTACTAGGACCCACTTGTCGTCAGGGTAGCTGTGCTTGAGGGTTCCATGTCGGTTGAGACCTTCCATCCCCCATTGGGAAATGGCCGAGTCGAACTCCTCCTTCTCTAGTGCTTGCCATTGGAACAACGTTCCACCACCACCCACATTGCTGGCGTCGGTCACCAGGATAATCTCCCCTTGTGCCCTAGGCACGCCCAAGCACTTAGCGTTGGCTACCTTGTCTTTGAGCTCGTCAAACGCTTGTTGCTCTTGTGGGCCCCAGCGCCAAGTAGTACTCTTCCTGATCAAGTCCGTCAGAACGGCGCTGGTGTAGGTGAAGTTCTTGATGTGGCGGCGATAGAAGTTGCACGCCCCAATGAAACTGCGTACATCATGAAGTCCTTTCTTGGGGTCTTCGTGTCGTACCTTGGCATCCATCAGGGGTTTGGCCTTAGAGGCCGCGGGGGTCCACCACCCATAGCCAACGTCAAACCCCAAGTACTGCATGGTCTCCTGCATGAACTCACACTCCTCCAGCTTGAGTCGTGTGTGGTTCTCCTGGCAGACCGCAAAGAACTCACCCAAGAGGATTAGGTGATCCTCCTGGGTATTGGTCCTGAGGCATACATCGTCGATGTGAGCCTCCATCTGGGCCCCACGGGATATGAGCTCCTGCACCTTAGCTCTCCTTCGTAGGATGGACAAGATCTTTTTCATCAGCTCTTGGAACAGAGCGGGTGCGTTCGCCACGCCAAATGGCATGACCTTCCACTTGAATACCCTCCCCTGAGGGGTGATGAAGGCCAGTAGTTCCTGCGCGTTGGGCGTCAGGTCCACTTGCCAGAATCCACTTCGCTTGTCCATCTTGGTCTTGTAGCGACAGGAGGCTGTCTTCTCCAGGGTAGACTCCATATTGGGAATGGACCCTGAGTGGTTCAGCGTCTTCTTGTTCAGCTCTCCATAGTCCACTACCAGCCGTTTGGCTGAAGACCCAGGTTTAGCCACCAGGAAACAGGGGCTGCAGTGTAGGGGGTAGTCCCCGTCCTTGTACTCCAGGACTAGGCCGGCGTCGATACATTCTTGTATCTGTCGCTCAATCTCGTCGGCCTGCTCTTTAGGAGCTGGATAGGGTCTCCTCCGTATCTTGTGACCCACGAACTCGGGTTTCAGCTTGAGGTCCATCTGTCCCAGCTTGTCACATGACGCTGGAGGGGGTAGTTCTCCGAACACCTCCAGATAGGTCCTTATCAGCTTCTGTACCCGCGGGTCCAATATCTTGATCTTGTCCTCCAAGTCCTCGTCGGAGTGTAAGTTGCTTGCCCCCTGAATAGACGTCGGGAGGTGGTCCTCCACCGACTCTTCGCCCGTGGTAGTGTCCTTCAGCCCTTGGTAGGCATACAGAAGGTCTTGCTCAACCATCTCCGATGGACGATGGCAACATAGGCACGCTCGAGGGGGTTCACATACACATTCCTCCGAGAGGTCGTCCTCCTCTGGGGTCCTCACATGGGCACCCCATACGCTCTTCATGAGCTTGAGATCTACCTCCCTTTGCCAGGTGGTGATCTTCTGTTCGAGGTCCTCCTTCAGTTGGGATAGGTCTCCCATACGTCCTTGCTTCAGTGGCCATGAGCTGCGGGTAGGCTTCGCGTAGCATAGCTTTTTCGCCACCAACTTCCTCTTGGAATCCACATACTCCCTGAGCCTGGATCGAGGGTCCAGCTCCTCATCCACGGGGTCTTCCACCCTCATGGAGAGTAGGGGTTTTAGTGGGGCGACGTACTCGGCGTTCTCCACTTCCTCCACCGCGGTCTGCACGAAGAAGGCGTCGTGCTCAGTTTCGTCGTCTGAGTGGATAGAGCTAGGTAGCTCAGATAGTCCACACTCAGAGACTCCATCAGGTACAGGTACATGACAGGGAGAGTTTGGGGCGTTGGTGTCTGTCACGATGTACTCATCTCCTCCGGGTGTAGTTTCAACAGCATCTTGAGGTCGTAGGCGATCCTTCAAGTCACCCAAGGCGAGTCCATCGCTTTCTCGTTGTATAGCCTGGACCAGAGTCGGGTCCAGATCTTCCCAGGGAATGGTGGTAAGACCTCCGTCCACCACGCTGAGCATACTCCCCCATCCGGGTTTGCCAATAGGCGTCTTGCGTCCCAGAGGCACGTAGATGGCCTCATCAGGCAAACGAACAGAGCTGATAGTCAGCCTGTCCAGGAGGTTTCGCCAGTACTCGTTGCCCCCATGGGCTCCCCAATCGGGGGAACACAGGACCATACGGGAACGTTCCAAGGCCACCTTGGTAAGCACCTTCCCCAGTTCACTGAATCTGGGGTTCCCGTAGGCCATCCCGAAAGAGGGCCAGTAAAATTTGTAGCTGCAGTTCTTCCCCTTGCTGCAGTATGGGTCCAGTACATGTTGCTTGTCGCTGGCGAACAACTCCACACTCAGGTCTTCTCGAGAGTAACCCAACTCCTTCACACCTTGGTCTAGGACTTCCCCCAATAGTTGATAGTCCTCAGTTTTGGAGGCCGCCATCATGTTAGAGGGCTCCTCCTTCGATAGCCTCAGGTAACTCGAGGTATGTTCCGACTGCTCCAGTGGCACAGACTCTCTGCCACTGCCGTGGTCCACGTAGAGGAGGTAGGGCGCTTGCAGCGTCAGGGATTGTATCTGGGAGTGCTGCACGAAGAAGTCAGTACCCAGTACAAAGTCGAAGGCATCAGTGTCCATCACATAGAACCGATGGGCGATAGTCCTGGAGCCCATAGGTACCTCCACTTCACAGTCCCCGCAGCTGTGCACCACATGTCCATCCCCCATGCGTATAGCGGCGGTGGTCATGGTGTTCTTCAGGCTCCCACAAGGTAAAGTTTTCTTGGCCACTATCGATATTGTGGCGCCAGTATCCAGTACCCCCAGGTATTCACGTCCCCCTAGTCGGATACGTACCCAAAACACCAGGTCTTGGGTGCCACCAGAGCGTCCCCGTCAGAACTCCGCGGGACAGGTCACCTCGAACCCCTTGTTCCGCAACTTGCGGGCCATCCTCATGAAACGGCTCCTCTTCTTAGCGTTGCCGTCGTCACCACCTTCATGCTCACGCTTGGCTCCTTGTTCTTGCTGGGCCTGCGTCTGTGAGCGTGTGGTAGGACCAGTCTGCCCTCCAGAGGGCTCGGAGTTCCCCCCTGGATTAGGGTTGGGGTTGCCTCCGTTCTTGTCCTTGTTCTTGTTGTCGGGCTGGCGGTTAGCGCCTCCTCCTCGTCCACCTTGACCCTTTTCTTGACCACCTTGACCACGTCCTTTCGACTTGCCCTTGCCGGAGTCGTTGCCTTTGGCCTTGCCTCCACCTTTGCCTGAGCCTTTGCCAGGATCTTCCCCCTTAGCTTCGCCGATAGGCGTTGCTTATGGTAGCACTCATCCTCGTAGTGCTTCCGCTTACCGCAGAGTGCACACGTGATGCCGCAGCGGTAATGATCCGGCAGCTTCGCTTTGGCGCCGGTGTTCTTCTCCTGGTGCTTCCCCTGGACGACGAAGCAGTCTCGCTGCTCGCAGTCAGAGGCATGCTGCAGGTGGCCCTGCTCGTTTCTGGCATCACACCAGAATAGCTCCTTCACGTTCTCCATTAGGCGGGCGTGGGCGTGTTTGGGGGTAGTCCCCTGCCCAGGTCGGGACCCTTGGTACCCTTTGCCTCAAGAACCTCCACCACCAGGACGGTAGTTGTTCAAGTGCTGGTCGCTCTCCTTCTCCAGCGCCATCTCCAGGAGCAGCACGCATAGATCCTCGTAGCGGAGGGATCTAGCCTTGCGCTCAGCCGTCAAACGGCACTCGTCCCATAGCTCTCGGGGGAGCTTGGCGCACAACCAGAACAGCAGGTCGTCGCTGCTGTAGGTGTTATGGCTTCGAACAGCAGCAGCGCAACAGCGCAGCGCAACAGCGCAACAGCGCGCAAATCGCAAGTCGCAGTCGCAATCGCGCTGACAGTCTGTGAATAATAAAGAAGCATCGAATGCCAACTGTGAATGAGCGCTGTAAGATACTTCGATCTTGAACAGGGTTTATGTCTTCGAGATTGTGTTACTATTGGTGCCCCGTCTAAAGATCCTGCGAGGTTTGTCGATTGGGATTTTGGATTTTGGATTTTGAGAAACAAAGAGGCACAGGAGTGCAGTCGAGTTCCCAAGAAACAAACCACAACAAGTGGTAGCCAGCTAGGTGGCGGGGAGGATCAATCTTCGAGATCAATCTTCGACGCCGCAACGCCGTCAACTTGATTTGGACTTCGATCTACAATGGAGCGGCCCTTCGACGACGCAGCTATGCTGCATTTCATCAGAGACAGTTTGTTTCGAAGTGATTCACCCTTGCATCACGAATTTTCGACCTCGTTAGAGAAGTTCATCGCAGAGCGCATCGCTAGTCGAGAAAGCGAGTGGTTTCCATCTCTCTCTCGTGATCTTCACAGCTGTTCGCAGAAGCTTGCGGGTACTGAAGCCAAAGTTATCGAATTGGAACAACGCGTCGATGTGTTGCAGGCAACAGCAGCAAGTGCTACCGCAGCAACTGAACAACGCGTCGATGCATTGCAGGCGACAGCAGCAAGTGCTACAGCAGCAACTGGCCAGCGCATCGATACCTTGCAGTCCTCGACGGAAAATGCAACTCAAGCTGCTGCAAATGAGCTTCGACGCGTAGAGCTTGAATTGTCGTAATGTTACGCCCTTCTTAACGAATTTGTACGAACTTCGAGTCCACCACCTCCGAACAACATCCAGTTTCCGCAACCACAACAACAACAGTTTCCGCAACCACCGTCTTCTTCGAATTCGAACCAACCTCACCCTCCACAACAACCACTCCCACAGCGGCCTACCTTCGAACCACTACCCCAGTTCGTAGTTCAACGTGCTCCTTCGCAGGAGATTTTGGGACGCCGCGTCGAGCGCCTGAACAAACTGGTCAAGAGGTTCACGGGTAAACCTGGATGCGGAGAATTTCGAACATGGAAAGAAGATCTATTACGAGCCTTCACTCTGTCGGACATCACCTCACCCGTCGATCAGGCAGCAACGATGTCATTCCTCCTCGATGGTGATGCCGCTGAGTACTATCATAGCCTGACGAAAGTCGTACAGGACGACTGGTTCGAGCTCATGCGTGTGTTAGGCCAGCGTTTCGACTGCATATCCCACGAGCCAGTGTATTTGTCGAGAATGTTGAGCTTGAAAGAGAGCGAGTTTCCCCGACATGCAGATTACGTTCGAGAATTTCGTACATGCGTTATCAAGTCGAAGGTCAACACGAATGAACTCCAGATGGATTACCTCGTCAACTCTCGATTTGTTGAAGGGTTGTGGAATGACGCTGTGCGTCGGCAATGCATCGTTGAGGTCCGTTCGAGATGGCGTTCTAATAATCCATTTGGATTCGATACCTTGGTAGAGACCATCGCGGAAGCCTACATTGCGGCTGGGTATCAACTGGAAGAAGTACAGAACGCATCGAGAACGACATCAGATCACACCCTGGGTCCTGCAGTGTCGAGACCCCTGCCTATGATGGTCCCACCTACTTCGACTTCCACGTTTCCATCGAACCCTATGCCAACGCCACACGTCACATCGATGCCGACCCCAGCTGCGGCGCCCACGGCTTCGGCCGTGGCAGAGCCGATGAATCTCGATGCAATTGCCAAACTTCGAGAAGAGTTACATGCCTACATTGGTGAACGGTTCGGACGTCAACATGGCGGACGCCAAGATGGTCGAGAAAGCAGACGTTGCTACAACTGTGGCGAACAAGGACACTTGGCACGCGACTGTCCAAAAGGTCGACCGCCATCCCGAGGACGAGAACGCCGGGAATCACGGTCGAACACGCCGAAACGAGACCAAAGTCGAGATAGCAAGGGACGGTTTCGATCCCGCCCCAAGAGCAGAGACAGGCCTACAACGGCCTAGAAAACAATTTCGAAGACCTGGTGGCGGACGTCCTCGAGAAGAGCTGAACACCACCACCAGCACCCATAAACCCGAAAAGAATTCGACGCTTGGAAGTGTCACTGTCGAAGGAACCGAACCTGAGCATGCGTCTCTGTTCACGGTTCGAGGGCGCATTTGCGCATGTCGAGAAGACTCCTTCGACTCCAGCGTGGAACTGTTGGTCGACTGTGGAGCGACTAGTGACTTTATGTCGATGCAAACGGCAAAGAGGGCGCGACTTCCCCTCTATAAACTGAGAAACCCTGGACATGTCTTGACAGCAGGAGGTGTCCAAGTCGAAGTACGGTACTACACGCGAGCTTACGTTCGAGTTGGAGAGCTTGTATTTCGTCACCACTTCAAGGTCTTGGAGATTTTGCCGGATGTAGTGCTTGGACTACCATGGCTTCGAAGCTACAATCCAACTGTTAATTGGAAGGAGCGATACGCTGACATCCAACATGGTTCGATTTCGTACCGGTTGTCTTTTGGCGAATCACGACATTCCACCCAGCTACAGTTTCAAGCAGCTTCAAAGCTGGACCTTCTTTCGATACTTTCATCCAGTTCCTCGAAAGCGAGTCCGGTTGGGAATCCTACCCCACATGCCAACGAACACCCTGACCTACACTCGTCGACACACGTTCAGCGCAGTACTGACACGTACGATGAGTCCGAAACGGAAGATGGTATCACCGATGAGGAGTGCAGCGATATGGAGATTGAGTACATTTCGTTGCCGAAACTCAAAAGAGAGATCCGTCGATCTGATCTCACGGGAGATCAAGTATTTCTGTGTTGCATGCCTCGACCAGCAGTGCCGGTCGATGAAATGTATAAGATGCAAGCCAGCGATGACAATGATGACGGGCTTGACCCTGTTCGACGCAAACTACCGAGTCGATTACACAAGTGGGCGGACCTCTACGACCGGGAGAAAGCGGAATATGGAGACCTACCTCCGCATCGACCTGGAAGAGACCATCGAATACGCCTCGATTCGGAAGAAAATCCACCGTGGGTACACCCTTACAAAATGGATCCGAGCCAACTAGATGAACTTCGACGACAATTGGACAAGTTGCATCGATCTGGTCGCATCAGACCATCCTCGAGTCCATACGGAGCGGGTTGCCTACTGGTGAAGAAAGCGAATGGTAAATGGCGTATGTGCGTCGACTACCGAGCGTTGAATACACGAACTGTACGAGATCGATATCCTTTACCATCGATCCAATCCATCTTGAGTACATTGGGGGGTTCCACCGTATTCTCAAAGATTGACCTTGTTAGTGGGTTCCACCAGATCCGAATTCAAGACGAAGATATCGAGAAAACCGCCTTCAACACACAATTTGGCGCCTTCGAGTGGGTTGTTATGCCCTTTGGCCTCTGCAATGCACCATCGACGTTCCAACGCGTCGTGAATGATGTCCTGCGAGACCACTTGGGGATTTTTGTATGGGTGTACATTGACGACATCCTCGTCTTCTCGAAGGATGCGGACGAACACCAACGACACCTCGACCTGGTACATGACCTACTCCGTGAGCACCAGCTCTTCCCCTGCATCGATAAATCCACATTCTTTCAGAGTCGAGTGCCCTTCTGCGGATACATCATCGACCAAGATGGAGTACAGATGGACCCCGAAAAGATCAAGGTCATTCGAGGTTGGCCTCCACCAACTACGGTTCATGAAGTTCGACAGTTCATTGGATTGTGTGGATTTTACCAGCAGTTTGTCGAAGGGTTCCAAGCTGTCGCAGCCCCTCTGACTGCAATGTTTAAGGCAGACTTCGAGTGGGAATGGACGGCCGTCCACCAAGCTTCCTTCGACAAGCTGAAGCAGGCGATGATCAGCGCGACACATCTCAGTGCTATCGACCCCCGACAGCCGTATCACCTGTACACAGATGCTTCGAAAGACTGCGTGGGTGCTACGCTGGCGCAACGATGTGCGCATGGGAAGTACAAGGGACATCTTCGACCTATTGCCTTCATGTCGCGGAAAATGCAGCCTGCCGAAACTCGATACCCGATTCGAGAACAGGAGTTGTTGGCCATCGTATTAGCCTTGAAACAATGGTTTCACCTACTTCGAGGACCGCAGCAGGTGCACGTGCACACTGACCACGAAAGTCTTCGATATCTCAAGACCTGTCCTCGACCGCTGACACCACGGCAAGCACGATGGTCCCAAGTCCTCGAGGAATACAACCTGACGTTGTGGTACGTGCCGGGCCTCGAGAACCCTGCGGCAGATGCCTGCTCTCGTTTAACTTCGCGGCAGTTGATGGAGATCGAAAATGCTACACCTACACGGGCTTTCGCAATTCCCCTGGTCGAAGACTGGGCTTCACCGGAAGGAGAACCTGTCGATGACTTCCTACATGTACTTGAAGACACATACTCTCATGACGAGGTGTGGCCCCAGCCGTACGACCACCTGTACGTTTCACTACGAAGCGGATGCTCCGTGGGGAAGAAACTTGACGCAGATGAGCTAGCGGAACCAGCCCTCCAATTCGACACCGAACCCGCCGTCGAGCCGGAGGACCTGGAGCCGCGACCGTCGAGCGCGACAACTGCCGAGCCGGAGGACCTGGGACTAGATCCAGCACCATCGGACGAGATCATGGCTGAGAATTCACACCAACCAAACATGCATCTCGATGAGGCTGGCAATGAGCCAGACACGTCTATTGACACCGACGACCTCCCCGATGTAAGCATGGATCGCCCCCTTCGAGTCACCTTTGGCAATGAACTTCGATACGCACCGACCATGGCGGAACTGATCCGCTGTCGACGTCACCGTGACGGCACGTTGCAATCGGTTCCCTTGCCGAAAGTTGGGCCGAACACGCCGTACCCTTCGAGTCTTAAGGGTACACACCGCCGAGTACATCGACATTATCAGTGCAAAGACTTGACTTCGACAGCTGTGTGGGCGGCAGCCTATCGGGAGGACCCCCGGACGAAACACATCTACGAAGTCGCAATTCGAAGCCCTGCGGCACGACACCAGCTTCGAGATGCCAAGTTGTCGTTCGATGATGGGAAATTCTTCCATTTGTCGATGATGGGCAAACGTGTGCTTGTTCCCCGAACGCTGGTTACGTCGATTGTGGCTATGTATCACGAGTCGGAGTTCTATGGCCACTCAGGAGTCCTTCGAACCATGGCCCTGATTAAGCGCGACTATGTGTGTTCACACCTACGACACTATGTCGAGCGATACATACTAAGTTGCGATGTCTGTCAAGCGGCGAAATCAAGACGAGTCGACACCGCCAGAGTCCCAAGACCCTTGCCGGTGCCCGACACCAAATGGCACAGCGTGTCCGTCGATTGGGTTTCGGGATTGCCGCCGACCACAAGGGGCCATGATGCCATCATGACTGTAGTCGACCGATTCTCCAAGCGTGGAATGTTCATCCCTTGTCGCAAGGATATGACAGCCGACGACCTCATCTATGTGTTCCTACGTGAGGTTATTCGATTGAAAGGATGCCCTCGACAAATTGTTTCTGACCGAGACAAGCTGTTCGAGTCTCAGGCGTGGAAGGAGTTGGCCCAGCGCTTCAAGATTGAGATGCATCAAACAGTGGCCAACCGCCCTCGAGGCAATGGCCTGGCGGAGCGCAGTAATCAGTCCATCCTCCAGCGCCTGCGTACACACGGCATCTTCGGCAACAACGAGTGGGATGTCGACCTCCTATTCGCCGAAATCCAGTTCAACAACCTGACATCCAATAGTCTTCGACTATCCCCGTTCGAGATAGATGAAGGACGAACACCCCTTTTTCCATTGGATTTTCCTCGAATGACTTCTCATGCACATGAACCATCGACCGTGAATGATTACATGCAACGAGCGGAACGTACCTTCGATTCTGTGCGTGCAATGCTTGCCGAGGAACGTCGACGCCAGATGCATGTGGTCCTGCAAATGGACCGACACGTTCGAGTGCCTGAAGTCGGTGAACGATGGTGGGTGTTGGTGCCTGAATATCGACATAAAGGGAAACTCGATGTTGTCTGGTGCGGCCCTTACAAAATACTCGAGGTACTGAACAAGGGCGAGAATGTCAAACTGGACATCCCTGCCCCCTTCGATGGGTTGCGAGTTTTCAATCGAGACAGCATAAAACCCTACGTCCATCGAGACGGACAGCCGGTGTGGGAGTTTCCGATGCCCCCTGTCAAAACTGGAGAATCCCCTCGACTTGTCAAAATCGTGGCTAGACGTCGAGTGGGATCTAAAAAAGCGCCGCACATTCCTGTACCGTTGTGAATGGGATGACGACACATGGTCTTGGGAGTCGAGCAAGGCTCTAGAAGAGGATCCTGTGTACCTTGAGTTCCTTCGACTCCACCCTGAGTAACTGAGTAACACCCTTACTCTTCTCTGCAGCGTGGTTTTTCGAAAAACTCATGCGAGGTTCCGGGTCGAACACCGGAGCCTCCGCCTATGGTACTACATCCCGGACGCCCCGAGCTTCCTCTCGACCTCCGCCTTCTCGAGCGACATCGTCGAACGTCATCGATGTTGACGCGATTGAACCCCCAGCGAGGACGACTTCAACTGGCCGCTGCTTGTCGGTAGCATCAGCGCCAACTCGTCCGAATCGACCCCTCGATCCATTCGAACCGCCGCACTACAGCCAGTCGGCATATGCTGGGAGCTCGAAAGGAAAAGGAGGCCCATCGAAAGGAGGCAAGGGAGGTGTGTTCCCTCGCGGGAAATTTGCGGGAATAGCGCCGAGTGGAAGACCCATCATAACAGGAGGCGCCGAAGGCTTGGAATGGCTCGAGATAGCCCTGGCCAGCTTGCCTGTTCTGGAACCGACGAAGGGAGGGACTCCACCCGACATGCCGCCGGAACTCTGTAAGCTGTACGGGCCCCCTCCCCCGGTCGATGCAGAATACTTTCGAGAGCGGTGTAAGTGCGGCTAGCCCCATCTGCTCAGATTTTCAGACATTCTGCCCAGATTGGCTACATTTTGGTCATTTTCTTTGCTTCGGCGGAATTGCCGCCTCGCAGCTCAGTCACAGGATATTTCCTATATATTTCTGAGATGCCGGATTTGATTCCGCGGTCCATTTCCCGTAGATCCGCCGCATTCTGCTATTTTAGCTGGAATCGCCATTTGCCGCTGACGCACGCTCGCGGGCCAGATCGGCCAAACCTTTTTACATAAATGGATTATTTAAATCTTTTCAGACAGTTTTGGACACTCAGATGTATTTAGAATAATTCCCCTCAATTTTCTTCATAGACTGGGATTTTCTGCCGGACCACAATCAGCATGGACCTTGCTTCTGTTGTCGCTGCTCTCGCCTCCGTTGGTGTCCGAGTGTCCGGTTCTACACCCAATAACAACATCCAGGGAGACTCATCGCGTGCCTGCCCCACTGGTCTTGCCGGCCCCGAGCCCTCCGGCACCCACAACGACCCAGGGCAGCACTTTCATGGTAGCAGAGGCTACCTGAATGTTGTTCCTATGGTGTCCCAACCACAGCTAGCTCCTCAGTACGGCCCCGTAGACTCCGCCACCTCCGGAGACGTAACGATCACGCTCCCGTGGTGCTGTGCGAACGAGGCCTTGAGAGGAATGCCTTGCGCAAGCCCAAATTGCCCAAGAAGGGCAGAAATCAGCAGCTGTGGAGGCCCAGATTACAATCAAGATCCCAGTCGAAATTGGCCATCAAGCAGCTGGAATCTCCCAGCTTACGCTAATGGCAACGCTCCGGTGGAGCTTACGGACTTGGCAGGTACCAATACTCCCTACCAATGTCCACATTTTGAGACCATCGACGCCGACATTGACGACATTGAGATGGGTGGTCCAGATGAGGTACCTACCTATAATCGACCAGCCTCATGGGCACAATGGGACAACCATTTGTCTTCAGAAGTGACCCGTAACCTTGAGGCGCTTGAGGCCCTTTGTCTATTAGCCACGTCTAAGCTGATAGGTCAAGAAAGAATCGCCTCTGATTTTTTATTTGAATATTTTTTCCTTCTTCAAGAAGAAATTAATACCAGGATGTGGTGGTGTTCTCAAGAAGATGAATCTTTTGCCATTTTTGTGCAGATTTGGGAGGCAAGTCCCTTCCCGAAGGAGAAGACCAAGGCACCTGTTGCCGGGCCCTCCGCCCCTCATCCCTCTGTTTCCATCCGCGACGATCTAGCCGCCGCGGTTGAGGAAGGAATTTTAGAGGCAGCTAGGCAGGCAAGCCTGGAAATTAGGACTGAAGGAGCTCCCCAAGTGGACTCCTGGCTGCGAACCACTGAGATTAGCGGTCCGACAGCCTGCTCAGGCCCTTCAGGACACGGTATGTACTGTCCTGCCGACTGCTCTTGCAGATTACAGCGAGATACTGAGCTCCAATTGCTCAAAGATCAAATGCAACTCATCATTCAGACGCTGGGAATTAAAGATCTTTTCAAGACCCAACATGAGGTCTGAGGGCGCATCATCGGTGGAACAAGCAACAGAACCGTCGGAGGAGGCGACAGAAATTTTTTCGATTGCTCCTTCGGTGGACTCTAAGACCACCGACGCAAGGATCAGCAGGACTAAGCTAAAGGAAAGGGTTACAATCTCTCGATCTCAGAGTAGATCGGCGAAGGCTAGGACTGAGGTGCAGAATGCCAAACGAACTGCCTCCCGTACTACCCTTCCTGCTGTTGATTCCAATGCAATTGCCCAGATGTTGCTCGCCCAGACCCTCGCCGGAGCTGGTGTGGCTAATGATGCCGCCAAGGTGTCTGCCATTACGGCCGGTGTTGGGCTGGATTCACTCCTAAATCCTACTTCATTGCGACTTCGTCAGGTTGCCAAGCAACCGAAGTATAATGGAAACCCCAGACGTTGGCCTCAGTTCCAACGGGAATTTAAACTGTGGGTTAAGACTCAAAAGCTCCAGGATGATCAGTTCCTGATGGCCCTCCTGGACTGCCTTGAGGGAGCGCCGGCCAACACTTGGCTCAGGACCTGGAGTGATCGTGAAGATTCAAGTTCCCCCCTTACCTTTGATGAGGTGTGGGAACAGTTGGAGGTACGTGGATCCCGGCTGCCTGAGGACCATTACCACCAGATGTTGAAGAATTTTCCTTCATTCTCTCGATTAATCTTGCACGAAGTGCAGGACAAGAGACAGCGCTTCTGGAATCTCGTAGAAGAATCTGAACATTCAGGCGAAAAATTTTCTAGTGCCGAGCTGAAAAATCTGATTTTTGACAAGATCCCCTCTGAAACCGCCGCCACCCTTCGGAATAAACAATCCGAAGAAAAGGTCAAGACCTGGTGGGCGGAGATCGATGGCTTTGACGCCTCGGCCAACCGGTTTACCGTCAGGGAGGCACTTCAAAAGTGCTCCCCCACGTCGTTTACCAAGGTGAAATTCACTGAAAACACGTGGAAAATCAAGTTTAATGAACACGAGGATCGGGACTTGTTTGTCCAAGTCCTCAATAGGGGAGTAAGTTTCCACGGCCATCGCCTGAAGGCCAGGAACTGGGTGTTTTCGTTTACCCCGCAGGAACTGTGGGAAGAGGTTGAGCGGCTCGCTGACGCCGCCAATCAAAATTTTCATGAGGGTCTTGGGGGAAACAAGAATACCCAGCAAAACACCCAAAATGGGGCCCAAAAGGGCAACAAAAAGGTGAATGACACCCGGAATGTTCAGGATCATTGTAGCATCTGCCTTCTGTTAGGTTCTACAAACCGAGCTAAGACGCATTCTACTGGTAATCACCGATGGTCTGCTTACGATCACAAGGTGATTGGTGAAAATGTCAGTAATTCGCAGAATTCAGACAGGAATGACAGACAGGTGCATGGTGCCAAGGGGGGAAAGGGTAATCCGACCCCCTCCGGTGGAAACAAAAATACTGGAGGCCCTGGCGGGTCCCAAGGCAAAGGAAATCGGACTCCATCCGGCTCCGGTGGACAGCCGAACGGCCAGACAAGTCCCAATGTCAACGCCGGAGGCGGAAATCGAAATCCAGGCCAAACCCCTCAATCCGGTATAAACAAAGATCCAGCCTTTTACGGCCCTCAGCAGCCACATTCCAGGGCTGATCCGTCGATCCCCCCTCCTGCGGTCAGGCCAGCCCAGGAGCCAAATGAGGACCAAGCTTCAAGTTCGGCCGCTGATTTGCAGCGCCCAAGCCGTACGAGGGCCAGGCCAGACAGGTTGGTGGTCACATGTATTCGTGCTTGGCCGAATTGAGGAAGCCATCCTACCACATTCTGCTCAATCCACTGTTCATTCTTTCTGTTTATGTCATGATGTGGAGAACTGCGAATGTTTGATAATTTGACGTCAATCAACTTTTCTTTGGTCTCCGTTCGGCAGACAAGGCGTAGATACGCTGACGGAGTGTGCTGCCGTGTTCAGAAAAAACCAAACTCAGGCTTAATTCAGGCAGATTCGGGGTAATCTTGTCTCTGTTGGTCTGTGCATCTTTGGAATTTGGCTACTCGTGCAGATGGAAGCAAATGTACATAGTGTCAACGCCGGCCGGCGACATTCACCCCTACAGGCAACCCCTGTAGTACTGGCTGCACTAGATGCGACGCCAGGAACTCAGATCTCACCTTCATTTGCTGTGATGCTGACGCCAAAGTCCAGATTCAGATCCAGGATCCTCAAATTTACCTTGAATTTCTCAAGTTTGTCCATCATTCTGCCACTGTTGTACGAAACCCAGACGTCAATTGTTCAGACAACCTTCAGATAGGAGCTCTAGGGACTTCTAAAAGCAACCTCTGAAGTCCGTAAGCTTCGTTGTATTTTTGGCACACGCCAATGTGAGCTCAATCCGACCTGAAAATGTCGAAATTGGTGAATCCAAGTGTCTTGTGGGACTCATTCGAAAGATTGGCCTTGTCCAAGTCGATTGACACCGCCGCCACTGTAAATTCGGTGTCTCTCAGTTATATACTGTCAGTAAAGCGCCTTCAGTGAACCTTCGGCGCGTTACATGCCAAGGATCCAGGGTCAGCATGTCCCATCATGATGCATCATCACATGATCCACATTTTGATGGAATCTGTTGGATGCTCGCGAACCAACGTGCCGGAAAGCACAATTGAGCTGAATAAACGACAATATATATTAACTTTAGTCTAAACGAAGGTGTTGGTAGTTTCAGTTGTACACATTCCGCTTCATTTCACCTTCATCTCAGGGAATTTACTCATGTTAGGACAATTTAGATTGATTACCTTGTCATCTCCCATCATTCCTCGAAGATCTGTTTAGATCTAAGTGAACAGAAGAACATCTCTACCTTCGGTGGTTCACTTAGGGTCTGTAGACTACATGTGTATTTGTTTAACCTCTCGGTGATTGCTTAATCCCCTCAATCTCTGCTCAAATTCATTCTCATTTTTGCTGAATCTTGTGATCATCCACCAGATGCGCCAAATCTGAGCCACATGCTGTACTTTTCAGAACGAGAAAAGCGGGATAACACGATGTAGAGTTCGGCGAGGACACCGTAGCGTGCCCGCGACAGCGAAACTGTGCCAGAGCGCTGAGATGTCACTCCAATTCTTGATCCCCCCACTCAATCCATCAATAATCTACCTCATTCTCAACCAATGCATGGTTTGGTATCGATTCTCGATACGTTTACATGCTTTTTAGCCCGTGACCTAATGTTTTACTGCACGGAGGACTGTTCGTCACTTCTCATTCTGTCTCATTTCAGGTTCATCCACCCTGATTCAGTGCCAATTCAGCCCAAATCAGGTCAGATCAAGCAGATTTCGCCCCATCGAGGCTACATTTCTATGTTTTTCTGGGACCTACCCGCACTACGTTCTTCGTTGACGTAGCGACACACCCCAGTGTGTTTTTGGAGGGGGAGTGTAAGTGCGGCTAGCCCCATCTGCTCAGATTTTCAGACATTCTGCCCAGATTGGCTACATTTTGGTCATTTTCTTTGCTTCGGCGGAATTGCCGCCTCGCAGCTCAGTCACAGGATATTTCCTATATATTTCTGAGATGCCGGATTTGATTCCGCGGTCCATTTCCCGTAGATCCGCCGCATTCCGCTATTTTAGCTGGAATCGCCATTTGCCGCTGACGCGCGCTCGCGGGCCAGATCGGCCAAACCTTTTTACATAAATGGATTATTTAAATCTTTTCAGACAGTTTTGGACACTCAGATGTATTTAGAATAATTCCCCTCAATTTTCTTCATAGACTGGGATTTTCTGCCGGACCACAATCAGCATGGACCTTGCTTCTGTTGTCGCTGCTCTCGCCTCCGTTGGTGTCCGAGTGTCCGGTTCTACACCCAATAACAACATCCAGGGAGACTCCTCGCGTGCCTGCCCCACTGGTCTTGCCGGCCCCGAGCCCTCCGGCACCCACAACGACCCAGGGCAGCACTTTCAGGTGTGTTCCCTCGCGGGAAATTTGCGGGAATAGCGCCGAGTGGAAGACCCATCATAACAGGAGGCGCCGAAGGCTTGGAATGGCTCGAGATAGCCCTGGCCAGCTTGCCTGTTCTGGAACCGACGAAGGGAGGGACTCCACCCGACATGCCGCCGGAACTCTGTAAGCTGTACGGGCCCCCTCCCCCGGTCGATGCAGAATACCTTCGAGAGCGGTGCTCAAGCCCTGACTGGTTCGATTCTGATGATGAAGATCTTGCTTGCTACACGGGGTACGACGACTGATCTTCCTTCTTCTGTTCAGCGCCCGGATGGGTCGACAGTTCTTGGACATCGAGACCGAACACCTGGACATCGAGGTCATCCAGAGAGGATCCAGGTACCGGAGAGCCGAAAGTCGAAGACGACTGGGTCGACCAATCCTGGCATTCGAATGCCCCGAAAACACAAGCTTCTACTCGAACGAACCAATCCGACTCCTACTACCACGACGCCGACTCCTATTACCACGATGATAACTACAACTACGACGCTGAATCCTGGCCACTCGAGTCCGACGACGAAGCAGAATATCCTTACGAACCCGCGCGGTCGACAGCACCACCCAGCTACGAGTCTGTGCCGGTGCCAGAGTCGAAATGGCAGCCCTACAACATGCCGCAGTACAATCATGAAATCGAGACCATCGACGAACTTCGACACTTGGGAACGTTCGGATTGAAGCCACCCTATCGATTTGGGACACATGAAGATGATCCGATGAAGACGGAGTACACTAAGCTCGAACCATCGGTGCTGACTATTGCGTCGAGTACCATGGCTGGTCTTCGAAAGCCGCACATGTTCCTGAGCGAGAAACACTATGAAGTCGTGTCGAACGCAAATGCCGCCATCGTCGAGTTGGGCAAGACCATCTGCATCGACAGTTGCAGTCGAACCGCACCATTCCCGTACGAAATGGCTCGAAGTGCCCCTGACACGTCTTTCGATGAACATGGAAACCTTGGTGGTAAGCCAGGATATCAATGGTACACGAAAATCGAAATGGCTTGTCAAAACTTTCGAGCGGCCCTCATGAAATGGCGACATTATGATGAAGAGCTCGATTATGGATTCCGACAAGACCTCACCGAACATACCCTGCCGAGTCAAATTGCTCGACTCAACCGCATGCATCGAGAGATCTCTGGTATCGACGACCTGATAAATGTTGCGGATGGGATCGACCTGATCTTCAAGTATCGACGCTTCTGGACCCACGAAAAGACGAGACGAGACGCTCCTGTTGCAGTTTCGATTATGGGAGTTATCCGTGATCTTCAAAAGGTTTGCCAATCGAACGACTGGCTCTTCGAAGATCGAGCCCCCTTCCTTGCGTACAAAGTCGATTTGCTCCTTCGCCGACACCAACTGCGTGGCCTTCGAGGCACCTCTCGACTCAGATATAAACGCTATGGATGTGCTCCTCATCGAACGCAGGACCTTGCGGTCCAGCTCCAAGAATACTTTCGAATAGGAGAACAGGTCGAACCTTACGCGTACAACGCAGTCGCACTAGGCGCCCCCATCGACCTTGTCCAGTTGGCGACGATCTACCAAACTGGACCCGGACGACTCGGGTACCACGACTTCGATAGGGCAATCCGACGAATTGCTGCCCTTCACTCATCGAATAAAGAGTATGTCGATCTTTTCCCTTTCGTGGATGCTCCCGATTTGGTTCGACGCCTGGGTACCTCGACATACCTCATGTCCCCCTACGAGGCCGGATACCAAGATGGACAACGTTGGCGTCGGACGGTCAGGTTTCGAAGGGACGTCTATGCTGACGAACGGGAGGAGATCGAGAAGACCGACTCGCCTGCGAGCGACCCGTTCCACCCGGACCCCCTCGATCACCGGTTCTTGTCGATGGAGTCGAATGCCTATCAGCACCACTTCGACTCTCCGTTCTTCAAGTACCTCACGCCGATCCACGAAGACTTTAAGGCCGCTCATCGACGCAAGGTCAGCTGCCGAGACCAAGTCCTCGAAGCGGTCATTGTCGACACGGCTTCGAGCCTTGTGACTGCAGAAGCGGTTCGATTCGCTCTGCAGAGCTCCCTCGCTGACGGCCACTATGTCCATCAACACCTCGGTCGACTCCAAGAAGAAGGTTCTCGAACCAACACGCTTGAGATCGTCGACCGATATGCCCTCGGCCCTGAGAAGGACAACATCAGCGCCGTCATTGTCGTACGACGACTTTCGATTGCCGACACGCCGTGGTGGCGGGTCGATACGCGAACTGGTCAGTTCTACCACAGCATGGCCGCTGGTACTGGTTCGAAGGAAACCTATCGGTGGTCTACTGGTCGACATGACGGATACTCCTTCGAGGTCACCAATCGGGCTGATCTGTGGAGTGAGGACGCTTGGAAACCGTCGAGCCTCTGGGATTTCTATTCGACCAGGGCACAGACACTGGGACCTGGACAATTTCGAGCGCTTGCCCGTGAACATGTCTTCGTATTCCAGTACAAGTGTCCCGTCGATGACCGACCTGGTGATCCCAACCTTCGATTGCTGAACCATCGATCTGGTATCCTGATTCAGAAGCGTGCTCTCGACAGCGATATCCGTCGACACTATACGGGTCATGACACCTTCAAGTTCATGGCTGGCGTCGAGACATTGAAGGAGGTACATGAACTATGTCGACTTCCCGTGGATCCTTCGTATACGTACACGTGGGGCAGGGACTGCTGATTCGACATGTCTGGATGCCATTAATGGTATCGAATGCTCCATATGCCTGTTGAGCTGACGGATGTACAGGCCTGTTGGTCTGCTGAGCATCCAGCTTCGATGCTATGGTATGTTATGGTTCGACGTGCCCACAGCCTTGCTGCGGGTACAGCGCCCGTGCAGTGTGCCTGGCGAGGTTGTCTTCTGCAGCCTCCGCCGAAGGCCGCGGCCGTGGCAAAGTCGAACACGGCGTGTGAATGAGCGCTGACGACGGCTGTCCCATGACTGCACCTCGGTGTGTGATCTCGACCAGAATTGGTCCACTGTTTCGACCAGAATTGGTCTACTGTTTCGACCAGGATTGGTCCACTGTTATGCTTCTCTAGCCAGCACATGTCGAGGCCCACAAAATTTTTTTTTTTTTTTCTGTCTGGGCCCGCTCTCATTCGACGTTGTGACGCCCGCCCAGGTGAGTGAGACCTCTTCGAGGTCTCAACGGGGGGGTAGTGTTATGGCTTCGAACAGCAGCAGCGCAACAGCGCAGCGCAACAGCGCAACAGCGCGCAAATCGCAAGTCGCAGTCGCAATCGCGCTGACAGTCTGTGAATAATAAAGAAGCATCGAATGCCAACTGTGAATGAGCGCTGTAAGATACTTCGATCTTGAACAGGGTTTATGTCTTCGAGATTGTGTTACTATTGGTGCCCCGTCTAAAGATCCTGCGAGGTTTGTCGATTGGGATTTTGGATTTTGGATTTTGAGAAACAAAGAGGCACAGGAGTGCAGTCGAGTTCCCAAGAAACAAACCACAACATAGGAACCGGGCGTCAGTCGTCCAGCCCAGTGATCCAGGTCAGCCAACAGCTCGGAGACCCTGCCAGGTTTGGGGTTGTTGGGCAGCACGGGCAGGTTCTGGATCTCGGCCCTGATGGAGAGGTCGGTTTCGTAGGTTGGGTACTGCCTCTCCAGGGCAACCAACACATCGGCAAAGGTGGCGGAGTTAGTCACGATCTGCCTGACCTGCTTCTCCAGGTACTTGGTCTTGCAGCACTGCAGGAGCAGATCGCACTTCACTCGCCCACTCGCGTGGGTTTGGCCGGTCAGTCGTAGGAACCGGCCAAAGTTCTCAGCGAACTCGCTGAGGTCCTTGCCTGTGAACTCAGGCAGGTTGACCACTATCTTGGAGGTGGCAATAGCCTTCGCCTCCTGAGCTCGGCGTCCTTCAGGGCGTCGGGTCTTCTTCTTCTTCTTCTTCTTCTTCTTACCCTTGGGGTCCTCGGGGTCCTCATCGTCATCTGAGGGCGAAGAAGAATCCATCGACGGCGGCTCGTCATCCGAGGGGTCTCCGCCAAGATCACTAGAGCCATAAGGCTCTACGTCCACCATAGCCCTTAAGGCTGTCAGCCCCAGCTGGTCCAGCTCGGCCCTCGTCGAGTTCGTCACGTGGCTGTAGGGCGGCTGGGCCGTTCTCGGGACGAATGGACTTCTCGGTATTGCTGCAGGAGTCGGCATCGGTCGGCTCCTCAGGCTCCCCAGGGTATTTGTCAACCCTGCTGCCAGGTGGTTAGCCTGTACTCGGTGGGGGGACATTCCCACCGTCGTAGGTGACGCATGGGACGGGATCATCAGGGGCTCCAGTTTCTCCCTGATCTCTTGCGTGAGGTCGCCCACGATTTTTGAAGTGGCTCCTCGGAGCACCTCGTTGATCTCCGACCGCGTCAGGGACCTGTTGGAGGATCTCCCCGATCCTCTACTCCTGCCTCCAAGGGACTCAAGTCCTCTCCTCAACCCACTCAAGGGTGCATACCCAGGTGCATTCCCAGGAGCATACCCAGGAACATCCACATAGGTTCCAGTAGCGTGTAGTGGATGGGGATAATCACCTGCATACCATCGCGGCGCAGCGCTGGAAGCCACAGGCTCACTGGCAGTAGTTGCCTCATGGAGCGCAGTGGTAGGTGGGCCCATACCATAGGCGGGGTAGGGAGGCATGCCAGTAAAGCCTGTGCCCTCTGCCATAGGCAGGTTGGTTGTGGAAGTGGATGTTGCGGCGGCTGGGAGTGTGGTGGTTATGGGAGAGGGTGATGCGTGGAGGCCAGAAGCGCTTGGTGCGCCTTCGAAGGTAGGGATACTCGTCAGGTCTTGCCCTTGTTCCTCTCCTTCGTCTGCTTCTCCTCCAGCATCCTTCTCGCTCTCGTTCTCTCTCTTCCTCTTCACAGGCTGAGGCTGAGAGACCACTTCTTCGACAGACAGGGCCCCGAAGGCCGTCTGAAGCCCATCCAGGGAGTCCGCAGCCATATCCACTGGCCCATGTAAGGGCTCCGCAGAAGGTACAGCGCCAGGTGCCGGCCTTGCCGGTGCCTCAGGCGCTGGCGCTGTCTTCACGTCAGCGTCCTCCTTTCCTGGATCCATCTTAGTCCGCCCTTCTGCTTATGTTTGCCTGTACTGGGAGCACTGGTTGTACGGCGCGGGGTCGCTGCCGGTGCACAGAGACAGGCTGCCTCTTGCTACCAGAAAAGTTTATAGTGGTTTCAGCACTGTGTCTTGCCTCTCCTGCTGCTTGCTGTTGGTGTAGGGTTTCCTGCTGCTTGTTTTTGGAGATGAAAAGCTTTGGTTTTGATGAAATACAGTCACTCCAAGTCACTCCAGGATAGCCCAAGCCAATAGTATGCAAAGAGAAGAGGATTCAGGATCAAAGCATGAAGGGCTGCAGTGTAAACAGTGAAAGATGATTGGATATTCACAGAAACTGCAACTCAGGTCACAAATGAATGCATATTCACAAAGATAGCTGAAATGTTTTTCGAAAAGAGTTAGAAAACTGTCTCAGGGTCACTCTCTCTCCATAGTGCCATCTCAGGAGATGTGCACTCTTTGTTTTGGGTCCCATATGTGCTGAGGTGGCATGGTATGTCGCGATGAGGTCACTGCCATGTCACATGGGATCTTCCTACTTAGCTAGGCTGACCAGGAATTGAACCCAGGACCTCTCAAAAAGAGGTGCCCAGCCCCCTAGGGTGCATACCACTAATATAGCTAAGAATTCATGGAAAAACATAGATAAATTGATAGGCTCTACTTTGGGTATGTCAGTTCTCAGTCAACTCAGGAAAAGATGTTTTACTTCACATTGAAAGGGGATTAAGGGGTCCACTCCATATCCTGATTGAGTGTTTGGTTCCATAGGTCAAAATGTGTTATCACCAGTTTTGGTGGGGCCAATACTAAGATAAAAATGCATGGATGCTCAGTGCATCTCTAATACAACTAGAGTATGTCTCAAAGCAATGGAAAAGCACTTTTTCTTACCCTCTGCCTTCCCTGGGCTGGTGCATGCACTGGTCGGCATTTGGTCTGGTCTTCCGGGTTGCTGTTGGCGTTTGGGTTTTGCGGGGTCTTGCAGGCACCGTGGGGCCATCCTGGCCGTGTTTGTTAGTGGCCTGGGCATGCAGAAGGCAGAGGCAGGCTAAAGGCAGTAATGCATCCCTGACCTCTATCTCTGCTTTCCCACATGCTCCCTGTAGCAGGCACTGTCCCAAGCTGCTGTCGGGCCCTCCCGTCACTGTTGCTGGCTTTTCTTCCCCAGAAGAAAAATTTTGGCAGTGTCGCGTTGCGCCGTTTTGCGGGTACCATTACCTCCAGATTTCTTTAAAAGTGTGATTTCACTTTGCCTTTAGTTTTAATTCTAAGGAAAAATACCCATTTTACCTGCTGGACCCCACAATGCCTTATGCGACTTGCGGGGACCAGACTCTGCGCGCAACAGCTCATCATTTTGCCTACTACTTATTGCGGGATCCCGTTGATTAATTTCCGGATATTGGCGGTGGTTCCATTCCCACCGATCGGAGCTACTTCAGCGGCCGTGCGGCGGGCTACCAGATTGCCTGCGTAGGTTCGATTCCCTATAGGAGGGATCCTGTGCTGACCCAACATTTGCTGCTGTTTGTAACTGCTACGTTCCTCTTGGGCATATACTTCCTGCTTGTGGCAGTCGTTTCAAGTGGGGGGCCGAAGCAGATCACAACCCTACCCCAGCATATTACCCTTAAGGGATCATTATATTGCCGTATATATGGGATTCATATGGGATAGGGTATATTATATTCCATTTCCCTGTTAGGAACATAGGATGTGGGATAGATAAGGCATTCTTCAATGTTTGGTAGTTATATCAATTAGTGGATGATAGGGTGGATTTCTCTTATGTGCATATCAGGTATTTCATTGGCTATGTGTATCATATCTGTTTGCAGGATACTATTCAGTCAATACAATCGTTATGTCTTCTGTGCCAAGCAATGTTGCTGCCCATGCCACTCCGACCTCTGCTCCTGACCACCCGGTCTGGTTTCAGCGTGAGCCCTCTAGATGCTTAGATCCAGTGCAAAGCAGGAGGCATTCTATGTACTTCGGGGCAAAAACATTAAAGGTACCACAATATTGACCTACTGCAGCAGGTCGGGCGGATGAAAATACGTTGGTGGTTGGGACATCTTGATTGTGCTTTCTACTAGATGACCTAAGGGACATGATGCTCATCTAAACTGAAGTAATGTTCGTGGTCTGCCATCACTATGCTTTCTTTGCATTGATGGCTGCTGCCCTTCTTGGTTGTGCTTAGTGTGTTGAGGTTGAATTTGGGTGTTCCAGCAATCGATCCAAACCGTGAACTAGACGAGTTTAGTCCTCAAGTCAATGTCGCCAAACGCCGTAAACCAAGGAGTTTTCATAAGCATTGCCCAAGTAAACACACTGCAATGTTGCGGAAGAAAATCATCTACAGCACGAGATCGACCTATAGTACCACAGGATCATGTCTACAAGAACGAATCCTTCATGAGGTACATAAAAAAAGCACTTCAAGCGGAACAGCATTTCGGTCCGTTTGATTGCTCGGTTGAAGATTGAGTCAAAGATTGTCCTGAGTTCATTTCAGATAGCTTACAACCCTTATTGGCTGTTTTTGATCCCTTTCAAAATTACAAGGCCTTCGGTGCAGAGACTTGGTGTAGATCGAAAGGTCAGCAGTGTAGATGCTCAGTGCATAAACCCGAACTACATTGCCCCATTTACGTTTTTTTTTTACGGCATGGCGGTCTCCCGCCCAATACCCCATTCACTTGGTGGTTGCCTACCACCATGGCATGGTTGTTGACGCAAACCGTTTTCTTGTCATTTGGTTTTGGTCCTCTTAAAAGCGTAAAAACAATATGCAAATGCTTATTGTAAGAGGACGCAACGCTGTGCTAGAAGAGCTCAACAGCACGTATGCCTCCATCTTCAGCTACCTCATATATCGCTCACTATACTTCATTTTTGAACTTCCTACAAGGGCGGTGTCAAAGACACGGCAAGTTTCGTTACATTTTGCATTGTGTGACATGATATCATGCAAGCGAGCAACGCCGGCCCGCCAGGGCGCACGCTGTGGGGCCGGTGCTGGGTCCCCAAGCCCGCACCGACCGCACCCGGGACACACGGGTCGCGGAACCCTGGGTGCCCGCTCCAGAGGACGGGCGGCCGGGGGAGGGACAGCGCCTGACACCAGGCGCCCCTCGCAACGGTGGCAGGCCACCCCCCCGGGGACGGCCCCCCACCACCCCCGCGGCACGCAGCTCCCACAGGGCATGCAGGCCAAGGGGGCAGTGTTGGGCCCCCACACCCACACACCAGCGCCCACAGCACGTGGGTGGCGGACCCCAACAGCCCGCCCAGTGCGCGGGCAGTCGGGGGAGGGACAGCGCCTGACTTCAGACGCCCCTCACAATGGTAGAAGGCATCCCCCCCGGGGACGCCCTTCCGCCACCCCCACAGCGAGCAACGCCGGCCCGCAAGGGCGCACGCTGTGGGGCCGGTGCTGGGTCCCCACCCCGCACCGACCGCACCCGGGACACACGGGTCGCGGAACCGTGGCTACCCGCTCCAGAGGACGGGCGGCCGGGGGAGGGACAGCGCCTGACACCAGATGCCCCTCACAACGGTGGCAGGCCGCCCCCCCCGGGGACGGCCCCCCACCACCCCCGCGGCACGCAGCCCCCACAGGGCATGCAGGCCAGAGGGACAGTGTTGGACCCCCACACCCACACACCAGCGCCCACAGCATGTAGGTGGCGGACCCCAACAGCCCGCCCAATGGGCGGGCAGTCGGGGGAGGGGCAGCGCCTGACCTCAGACGCCCCTCACACAATGGTGGAAGGCAGCCCCCCGGGGGACGCCCTTCCGCCACCCCCACAGCGAGCAACGCTGGCCTGCAGGGGCGCACGCTGTGGGGCCGGTGCTGGGTCCCCACGCCCGCACCGACCGCACCCGGGACACACGGGTCGCGGAACCCCGGCTACCCGCCCCAGAGGACGGGCGGCCGGGGGAGGGACAGCGCCTGACACCAGACACCCCTCGCAATGATGGAAGGCACCCTCCCCGGGGACGCCCTTCCGCCACCCCTACAACGAGCAACGCACCAACGCACCAACGCACCAGCCATGGGACATCCGTACCCCACCCTCTGCTCTTAGGCACAGCGACACAACAATGGCGGAACCCGCGGCTGCACGCAAAACACGCCCCCGATCTCCGACGCTGGACGCTGCACACGAGGTCATCAGGGGGCTGGGACTGAGAGACGGCGAAGGAGACCCCCCACAAGGGGACGCGGGCACGGACTCCGACCTGGAGGCATTACCGGGGCCCTCCACAGGAAGCGCGCCCGCGGAACCTGCGCTGCCGGCGGGCAGCGTGCCCACCCTCTGCCCCGCGTGGAAACGGGGCCACTGCACCGGCGAAGGCTGGTGCCCCAAACAGCACCCTCAGCCCGGCCCCGATGACGGAGCGCTGCCCGAGGTGGGACCCGCGGCCGCATGCGCCGCCCTACGCTACGGGCTGGCGCAGGGCTGGATCCTGGATGAGACCGCACGCGGCAGCGTGAACATTCAGGAGGCCGTCGACCGACTCACCCACGCGGGACAGGCGGCAGTGGCCTTGCGCACCCGGGGCCGCCACGGCGGACCCACAGAGGGGATCATTGTGGAACCCTCCGGAATGGTGCTGGTCCTGGCGGCGGACATGGTCCGAGGGGTGCTCCACACATCCCGTGTGCGGCGGGCGCGCCCACAGTTGACCATCCAGGTGTACACCCCCCCACGGGCGTGGGCCTTCTCCACGTGGGCGGTGCTCGCCGGCATGTGGCAATTGGCACCGGAGGACGCCCCCACAAGGACCGCGGAGGAAATTGCCCGGGACCTCCACACCTGGCCGGCCGACCAGGATTACCCCTGGCGCAGGCCCCGGGGCAACCTCCCAGTGGGACCCGCGGCAGAGGCGCTCAGCCTCGCGGCAACCCTCCAACGGCACCCCGACAAGAGGGCACGCCACTTCCTGCAGACGGGCACGGTCCCGGCCGCCCCGCCAGACTCCGAGTGGCTATGGGACGCAGGGGAGGGGCAACCGCTGCCGGGCCCCTGGGTCCTCCCGTTGCGGTATTTGCCCATGGGCACCCTGGCCCATGCCACTCAAGCCGCCAAGGGGACTTTCCCGCAGCCGCCCCTCCCCGGCATGGCCCTGCTCCTCAGCCTGCAGGCGGGGGCGGCCTGGGTACGGTGGAAGGAAGGGGGCGGGCGCTCGAGCCCCTATTTCCCCCTGGTCCAGGGCCAGGCGCTGCTCCACGCTGAGGGCATGGGGACCGTGGAAAGGGGGGCGATCGTGCCCGGCACAGCGTGCAGGTGGATCACCGCGGCCGCCTCACAGCCCATGCGATCGCCGCCGGCGTGCCACCGCCTCCTACGGATGGTCCCCTCTTTGGCCCCCCAACACGCCTTTACTAGGGACGTATGGAG
Source organism: Eutreptiella sp. 'Long Island Sound 2002' (assembly GCA_964036045.1). Lineage (NCBI taxonomy): Eukaryota > Euglenozoa > Euglenophyceae > Eutreptiales > Eutreptiaceae > Eutreptiella > Eutreptiella sp. 'Long Island Sound 2002'. Next base: position 120,578,956 of record OZ038383.1, on the reverse strand, counting down.
GGCCATACTGAGCCACACCAGGGAGTGGCTAACGAACCCGGGTGCACAGTACCCGCCGGGGCCGGTGCTCGAACAGCTCACGGCCCCCACACCCGGGGTCCGCCACGCCCTGCACAGGGCGTCGGCTCTCACGGAGCAGCTCAACGACGAAGTGCTAGACCTGGCGCTGGAGCCGCTGCGGGTGCTTTACCCGCAGACCCACACCCAACCGCGGGCACGTCCAACCGCCCAGGCCGCCTGGGGTTGCAGCGCCGCGTCGAGGCCGCGCACCCGGGTGGTGTGGTGGAACAGTGGCTAACGCTCTGCAACATGTCCGCCACGAAAGGCCACTGGTACCTACACCAACTCCTCTTCCTACCACGGACGGCCCCGGAACACCGCCGGCAAAACCCGTACCACACGCAACCGGAGCGCCGACGCGCACAGGGCTTCCCGCAGCCAGTCCCGCCCGCCCTCTCGCCGGGGCCCGGCCCGGAGGCGCTGCAGCAGGGCCCCCCGCTCGACACCGCCACCACGGTACAACAAAGGGGACGCGACGGCGCGGATGGTGCCGAACCGGACGTCACGAACTGCGGACCGGTGGCCTGGATGGCAGCCTGCAGGCACCTCGCCCGAGATACCACGGGGCTCCGGCAGTACAGACCAGCGGACCGCACGGCGCTGGCGTCCGCGGTCGCGGCCGTCACCATGGGTCCCGTGGCGGCGTGGCTGGCGCAACTGCTGCCCCACGTCCCCTACCGCAACACGCAGCCCCGCCAGCCGGCCGCAACGCACGCGCCGACGGCACCCCTCACGGCGGAGCAGCTATACGTCCTCGCGGCGGTGCTGCTGGCGGACGACGGGGAGAGCTTCGTCCACCACCACGGCCCGGCGCAGACTGCGGGAAGCATACAAGGGCCGCAGCGCGATGCACCACACCCGTGGCACGCCACACTCCGCGGGCGCACCCGCGTCTGGGGTGCGGGCGATGGCACACCCCCGCCCGGGCCTCAGCAGGGGAAGACACTGGTGCTGCAGACGGCGGGCTACCAGGCCATCCTGCACGGCCACGCCGGAGGGTACCGGTCGCACGTCCTGGCCGGGGGCCGCTGGACTGTCTGGCACAGCACCGCCAGGCAAGGGGCATTCCCGCCCCTGCCCCACGTCGACTGGCAGCAGGGGCCCACCCAGGCCTACTATATGTCGGCGGACCCCTGGTCGCTGGCAGTCCTGCTATACATCGTCAGCGCCCCCAACGAGAGGCAGGAACCGGGATGGGTCAACCCCCCCGCACTGGTGTGGAGCCCCGACCAGGAGGAGCATCTACGGGCCGCGTGGCAGGGAGACGCCATCAGGGCCACGGACGTCCCGGACCTCCACGCGGGGCAAATCACGCACGCCCGCCCGGCGGCTACCCTGGCGGTGGCCCAACGGGGACAGCAGAACCTGCAGTGGGTGGTCTGCATGTTCAGCCCGGCGGACGCGCACATCGTCGTCTGCGACCCCGAGCGCCTGCCTGGGCCCGAAGCCCTGGTCCGCGTGGCAGACTGTACCCGCATGATCGTCAGGGCGCTACGGGAGGGCGAACACCACGCCCTCCTGCTTCAGGTCAGGCTGAAGGACAACGCCCGGGCGGCGAGGCCGGGAGTGTGGCCGGCAGCGGCGCACCCCGCCGACCTAGAGCTCCAGCTGGCGGTCCCGACCACAGTGTACCACTGGCTACAAGCCTTCCGAGACCTGCGATGGAGCGGCAAACCCGACCGTCAAATCGGCTCCACGCACTGGCAAACGTGGCTGCAAGCAGACGCGCAGCGCGATGCCATCCAGAGTCTCGGGCCCGCGCCCACGACACGAGCCCTCGATGCGGCGGCCCCGGGCCGCACACTGGCGCCACACACGGTTCCACTGGCCAACCTGCCCTTCGAACCAGCGGCGGAGGGCGCCATCCGGAAGTCGGTGCCGCTCCCCCCGGCGCGAGGGGACACGGAACCAACGAAATGCCCCCTATGTGCAGACAAGTACTACACAAGCAGGGCAATGCTGGAACACCTGGCGTGGCACGAGGTGCGCGCTGCAGCCCCGGTGGACGACAAGGAGGCGGCCTCTAACATCCTGCAAGGGAGGGCACGGAGGTCCCGATGGCACGCCCCGTACGCCCGGCGCCCCCCGCCCCAGGCGGCCGACCACGCAGACGGCGATGAGGAGGCACCCCGGGCTGCCCCGGGGACCGGCGGTGCGTCCCAACCAGGGTCCATCCCCGCGGGGCTGGCCCCCCTGGCCCCCCTGGCTCCCCCGGCCCCCCTGGCCCCCCTGTGGGCCTCGCTGGGAACGGGCTCGAACCCCATGGCCCCGGCGCACCCGGATGCCCTAGCTGCGCCGGCGGACCCAGCGGCGATGCCGATGCGGGATAGCTGACTCCAGGAGGACACGGCGGGCGACGCCCTATGGCTCCTCTCGTGGAACCTGCGCAACGGCCTCGTACCGCCAGACCGGTCCCTCCGGGACACGCTCCGGCGGCGCCGGGGGCCGGCGGTCTGTACCGACAAGGAGCACCTCATCACCGGCATGCTACCCCAGGAGGGGGGCTTTGCCATCATGCTCCAGGAAACAGGGATCGCCACCCGGGCGTAGGAGATGCACGTGGCCGCGGCGCTCCGGGACAAGGGGTACACCCCCTTCTTCAGCAGCCGGCTGGCGGAGACGGGAGCCACTTCCACCTCGAGAGGGGGGGGGCTCCTCACCGCAGTCAGCAGCAAGTACGTGGCGGAGCACAAGGTGCTCAGTTTCACGGAAATCGTCCCCGGGAAGGCCGCGGCCTTGGAGATCCGCACGGACGGGGGAGGCCTCACCCTCATCAACGTCCACGGGCCGCAAGCAGGCTGCTCCCCATGGGCGGGACGGGCGGCGCTCGGGGCGACATACAAATGTATGCCACGGCACGCAGCCTCGGTGACAGACACCCGGTGGTCATCGCCGGCGACACCAACATCTACATGGATGCCACCACCAACCCGGCCACGGAGCACTTCCGAGCGGGCTGGGAGGCCTGCGGTTTCCGGAGGGCCACGGCAGGCGGTGAGGAGGACATGACCCCCACGCTCCACCCATCCCGGCACAGGGTGGACGAGCCCCTCCTGCCGTGGTCCCTGCGGGAAAGCGTCTGGGCTCGCGGCATGGCACACCCCCGGGTGATCGGCTCGGACCACCTCCCGGTCCGCCTGGCCCTGCCGGGCCTCCTCAGCGCAGCGGGGGGCGCGGCGGTGCCCACCCCCTACAGCCACACCGAGGGCCGCCTCCTCCCGTACGACGCCGAGGCCGCACCCGTCTAACACTGCCTGTGGGCGGCGGCCACCGCCGCGCAGGATGAACCCTCCCTGGCACCCTGGCTGGGTCCCGCAGAGCAGCACGCCTACGCTCCATGCCCGCGGCCGCGGTGGACACGGTGTTTGAACACCTCCACGCGACGCATGACGCCCTGGCGCGTGTGGTGGGACGCCGGCAGCCGTCCCCGGCGGGGACGGACCCGGCGGAGGGGGACCCCCCGGAGAGCGGAAAGCGCCTCCAGGCGGCGGTCCTCCGCTATGACACCCTGGCAGCGTGCGCGCCGGCGGCGTACCAGGCGGACGCGGCACGGCATGGCATCCGGTCCGAGGCGGCGCTCCGGCTCGCGGAGGAGCTGCGGGGTGCGTCGCCCGGGTTCCGCCCCACCACATAGGGCCAGCTTCAGGAGGAGCTGGAGAGGCAAGCAGCCACCCTCGAGGAGGACATTCGCCAACTCCGCGCACTCCTGGCGGCACACCGCAAGCGCGCCATCAAGGACTTCTGGCGCCGCCACGCCCCGGACATCGCCCAGCGATGGAAAGCCGTGCGGGGAGCCATAGAGGTAGAGGCCCCGGGCCCGTCAGGCCTCTGGAACGTGCGGGTCCCCAACACCCAAACGCTCCTCACGGAGGCCCACGACGTGATGTTGGCAGTTCGCGCCTTCTGGCGAGAACTGTATGACAAACGCCCGGTGGACCTCCCAGGCTTCCAGGCAGTCCTCGGCCGCCATGTCTCCCGGGTCCCTGAAGGGGCCTGGACACAGAGCCAGCAGTACTCCATGCAGGACCTGCAGTCTGCCCTGGACAAGGCCGATGGCAAGGCCCCAGGTCCCAACCACGTGGAGGCCCGTTTCATCAAGGCCCTCCCGGCACCCGTCCAGTGGCTCCTGGTCCACTCCTACCGGGCCATCCTCCGCGGCGCCCCGCCGCCGATGCACTGGAGGGACGCGCACATCTGGCTCAGCCCCAAGGTACCGGGCTCTGCCAGACTGGACGACTACAGGCCCATAGCCCTGGGCCAGCTGGACATGAAGCTGCTCACGGGCCCCCTCACCCAGCGCATCACGGAAGTGCTCACACGGCACGGAGTGGTCAGCGACTGGCAGCAAGGGGCCCTCCTGAAGCGTTTTCGTGGACCCCTTGCAAAGCACCGCAATTTCTGCAAGAATCATACATTTCGTGAGTCGGTTTAAGTTGCTTCAACTGTTCTAAGGCGTTAGCCACAGGCCTTTCAAATCTACATAAATGCCTGTGAAAACACGGAAAAACAGTGAAATCTCGCGGATAATTACAAAATGGGGCACAACAGCATAAATCTATTATAAAAAACTGCTATTTTAACATAAACAATGGCAATTCTCGCTATTGTTCTGGGGCCTTCGTAATCCCATTTTATGTCAGAAATTGCGCTATTCAGCGCACGTGCGAGCCACAGCGGGTAGCGGTAGAGAGACCCTGCCGCTACCGCTTCACCCCCCTACTTAAAGGTTTGTTTATCCCCCAAGGGGAAAAACAAACCCCAGAGGTAGCCTCTTCCTAGGTGTCCGGTGGGGAGCACCAATACTACCCTCAGGCAAAAACCTCCTTTGCCACACTAGGAAAAGATTAAGAAAGAGGCCTTGGGTGGCCTGCCCCGTTTGTTTTGAAAACCTGGCAAACGTTTTCAGTTTTCCGAAAACCTCCATGCTTTCAAAAACCAAACAACAGGACAGGCACGCACACAGCACTGTAACTCAGCATCAAATCCATGTTGCTGTGTCAGTTCGTGCCTTACCCAGGCACCGTGCACTGTATTGTACAAGTGCGGGTGCGTGTGCCAGGGGCTGAGCTGCCCCATATATACATGGGTTTTAAGACCCACATATATACCCGGTTGGTGGAGCCTGACAAGACTGGGCTCTCACCACGGCAAGCCTGACAAGACTGGACTTGCCCACAGGTGTTCCAACAAACGGAATTTTAAATTATCACCGTCTCCAACGACGGCTGCCACTGCCCGGCGTCTGCGTCCCACTGTCTTGGTTGATTGCTCCGCTGGCTATGGCGGTCTTCTTCGGCGTCTGGGAGTCCTCCACAACTTCCACCCTTTTCTTCGCTTCGCCCGTAGCGGACTTCGTCTTGGACGTCTTCTCCAGGCGGCGCACTCGCTCTTGCAGACTCTCCTGCTCCGACTTCAGGGTCTGGATCTCCGCTGCTGCATTCCACGCCAACGCTGTCATCTCTGCGGCCCAGGCCTTCAACTCCACCGTCTCGGTTGGTAGGATGGCGATCTCCGAGCTTAACCGACTGGGACTGGGGTTGCGTGGATTTCCGGTGAACTCTCCTCCACGTTGCGGTACTGGTCGGTACTCCGGCACTTTCTGGGGCGCAGGTTGGCGCTCCCTCGACGCTTGACCACGGTCTGCGTGACCACGGCTTGGACCTTGTCTTCGGTGGAGCGCTGATTGGCGCCCCGGCGTTCTCCAGGATGCTGGTCGGCGCTCCCACGCTGCTTGACGATGGTCCGGCTTGCGGAAGAGTTCTCGTTCGACGGCTGGGTGGCCGTCACGGTAACCCGGATTGCGGCTGGTACTGCCGCTCTTGGGACGGCCGATGCTGCCGCCGTACTGGTTCCCACGGCCATAAGGTTGACGGCTGGAAGGACCATACTTCTGTTGCTCGAGGGCGGGACTGCGGCTCAAACTTGGCCTATGGACTGGGACTCCAGTCTGACGCGTCGCTCATGCTGTCCAGGTTGTAGCCGCCTTTTTGTGGTCCCCACGTCCTGACGCCGCTGCTGTCGCTGCTGCTCATCCGGGACGCTGCGGAGGCACTTGCTGCCTCTCCTCTGGCCGCGTGCTGCGGCTGACGGCCACGTTGCGCCGCTGACTGGCGCTGCGCCCAGCGCCTTCTGGTTCCAGCACGTGTTAGCGCCGCTCCTCGGCGCTGCGATGCGCTGCGGCCGGCGGCTGTCCCTGTTCAGGGTTGTTAGAACAGTTTTGAAGCGTTTTCGTGGACCCCTTGCAAAGCACCGCAATTTCTGCAAGAATCGAACATTTCGTGAGTCGGTTTAAGTTGCCTCAACTGTTCTAAGGCGTTAGCCACAGGCCTTTCAAATCTACATAGATGCCTGTGAAAACACGGAAAAACAGTGAAATCTCGCGAATAATTACAAAATGGGGCACAACAGCATAAATTTATTATAAAAAACTGCTATTTTAACATAAAAAACGGCAATCCTCGCTATTGTTCTGTAGCCTTCGTAATCCCATTTTACGTCATAAATTGCGCTATTCAGCGCAGGTGCGAGCCACAGCGGGTAGCGGCAGAGAGACCCTGCCGCTACCGCTTCACTCCCTGGCTCCAACACAGGCCCCCCACTGTTCATGGCGCAGCGGCAGCTCCAGCGGGGAAGGCCCAACTACGTTTTCTCCTTCGACGCCCGCAAGGCCTTCGACACCGCCCCGCACGGCGCCCTCCACCTCATCCTGCGCCACCTCTCCGTGCCGCCGGAGGTCATCGACCTCCTGTTCTTCCTCCAAACGTGCGCCAGGCTGCGCATCGTCACCGCACACGAGCTAACGCAGCCCGTCCACATGCTGCGCGGCGTCCGGCAGGGCAACCCCGAGAGCCCCCTGCTGTACGCGCTCCTCCTGGAGCCCCTGCTCAGGGCGCAGGGGCACCGCCTGCGCCCGCCGGGAGGGGCCGAGCACGGCCTCATCCAGGCCTACATCGACGACCTGCTGGTGGTGGCCCACACGCTGCAGCACTTCGTCGAGGGCGTGGAGGCGGTGGCCGCATACCTGGGGATGATGGGCATGGAGCTCAACCCCCGCAAGTGCGCCATGGCCACCACGGTGGGGGTCCCGGGCCTGCTGCTGCGCCTCTGTCCCCACCTGGAAAACCCATAGCACTGGGTACCAGCGGCGGACTCCGTCCCCTACCTTGGACTTCAGCTGCAGCCGGACGGGGAGTTCTCCCTGCAGCGCAAACACCGGCTACGCCTGGCGGCGGTGCACCAGTGGTGCCTCAACGCCCTCGCGCCGCCGAAAGTGGTGCAGGACGTCATCCTGGCGATCCTCGGGGGGGTGACACAGTACGTCGCCCCTTTCATCGCCGACGACTCCGACACTGCACGCCACCTGCACCACATCACGGTCGAGGTCGCGAAGGACAGGGCGCGGTACGCCTTTGACGCCTCGCGGGACAGCCTGCAGGATGACCGGGCCCTGGGGCTCACACGGGGGCCAACGCGGTGCCAGCAGGCAGCGGTGGCCCTCCTGGGTACACTCGTCCACCATCGCTCAACCTCCGTGCGCGCCGAGGTCACCAAGATGTTCTGGGAAATAGCCGGCGCGCACCGAATATGTCTCGAGGTGCACTACCCCGTCCCAGAGTTCGCAACTCTAGCGGGGGGTGACTGGGTCCACCGCATACCCCGGGCCCTGGCCGCCCTGGGAGTGGGGCTGTACAACCCCATCGCGTGCCCCAGGGCGGCCCATGTCCAACTACAGTCCCCGCCGGGCAACATCGTCACGCTGCGCACCGCCAAGCTGCAACACCGCGACACGTGCCGCCTGATGGTGCCGCACACAACGCCGTGGCATGGGCACCACGGGCCACGCCACCCCTTCCCCGACAACGACGACCCGTGGCCGACGGCGGTGCGAGAATGCCCCAACCAATGCGCCGATGAACACCTTCACTTTTGCCGCCGCGAGCAGGAGCCCACCAACTACCCCGGGTGGCGCGACGCCTTGGTCCACCTCTTCCACACCACCGGCACGCGGGACCCCCGCCTGAGACTCGTCCACCCCACGAGGGCTAAGCAGGACGCCCACACCGGCCCACGGGTTACCCGGGACGGCCTGCACCTCCACGTCGGGGGCTACCGCCGCCGGGGCGGCCTATCCCCCCCCACGCGGGGAGCGGCGTACCACCCGCCGGCAGCCCTCATGTACATCCTCCACGACGTACTCGCGGAAAGCGAGCACCAAAAACGTAACGCGGATGTGGCATGGCCCGAGCCCCTGCGCCCCCGGCCCCACGCGCTGACGCCGTTGTGGTTGGCGATCACGGACGACCAATGCACCCAAGCGGCGGGGCAAGCGCAGCTCCGGGACGAGTTGGTAATAGTGCACGTGGGCGCAGGCCAGCCCAAACCCCGTGGACTCCCCCATGGCACCGCCCTGCTGGTAGCTACGGGGGTGCCGCCCGACCCACACATGGCAGTGCACGCGCTGGAGGACCAGCCGGAGGACACGGGACACCTGGTGGTGCACCAGCGCGGAGGCCCGGCGTGGCTCCAGGAACATGTGACGGCACTTCGGTCCTGGGCAAGCACAATCGCCGGAGCGGAGATCCGGCTGCACGACCACCCGGCGATCAGCCCCGGCGACACCAGGGCGCTGAGCGTGGACCAACTGACCCCAAGCCCCCACACTTTCTGAGTGTCTATTTTTTTTCGATTGACCCTCAGCATTTTGTTGATGGATCCACCAGTAGTCCAGGCTATTCGGTGATTGGAGAAAATCCTGGGCTGTTCAAGTTCTGGAGTACTTCCCGCAGGTTTCAAATCATCATCTCAATTCCCGAGTTCAAATCCACGCTCGCAATCTTTCAATTGACGCCAAGCCACCTTTTCGTTCATCCCGAAAACACCATGAATTTCACCCTATTTGGAAGCTCCAAAGCCGCCGATGATGGCCTTTCAACGCTATTCAACTATTCTCCGTCACACCTCTTTCAAAAACACCAAGCCTCAAATTCGCCGTTGCAAACACGCTTTCCGTCACGCCAACTTGAAGCCATTGAAGGCAAAATATTTGACACACGCCAGCGCATTTTCGTTCCCGAAGTCTACCGCCGACTACAAGACTACTCCGAGTTTTACCTGGATGTGGAAGGCACCGAAATTCAATCCGCCTTCGTTGGGAGCAACTCCACGGAAATTCTAGATCGAGGTAGGGTCTCTTCCGTTGCGCACAATAACTACAACGAGCTCGAAAAGCTTTTGTTCAAGCACAAGCGTTTCTACCTAAAGCCGTATGAGTTGGACTATTCCCAAGCCGAAGCCAAGGAGTCTCCACCCACCGCCACCCCGTGGGCTAAACAATTAAGAACCGTGCTAGATAAAGCCAAAGAAGAGAACAAAGACCTCAAAGGATGGTTCGTTATTCCGGCGTGGGACGCTCAAGTGGTTGCCGCCACCTTTCGCATGCTAGGCTCAACTTCCGCCCTTTTTCCTCTTCTTCCGTACATTTCTAGCGTGATATGTATGCACGGGGCGCAACTCCGGGACGCCTACAAGGTCAAAAGGGACGGCAAAGACTCCTACGAGTTCCGCACGAGCGGCCATCAAACGATGCCGTATGTTGCCTTGCTCCTAAACACCTCTTCCTTTGACGGGTGCCGATATGAAGACATCAATTTTAAGTTTGAACCTTTCCGCTTCGCCGCCAAGCACGCCCATCCAACGGTGCGAGACCTCCGGTTGCACAAAACACTACGTTTTGAGGTGAGCATAGAATTCCTTGATCACATTGAGCCTTCGCCGCCGGAAGAGAGAGATAAAACTAAACCAAGGCAACGCAAAATTGGAGACGCCCGTGCTTTCATGAAGTTAATGAACGAAATGTTTGTCCCCGCGCTAGCAAACGTTTCGGTGAACACCAAAAATGCCTACTACCCGTTTGGCCACATAGTCCCTTCCGAGAGCCCGCATTGGGCCTACTACCGGTTTGATTGGGAACTCCCATCTCGCTTTGCCGACGAGCTCATGTTTAAGGTCCGAGAGTGCGCCCAATTCCTCACCGGAGAACTCCTTGCAATGGACATGCACGCTTTGCCGACTACCGAAGTGTATCGAGCCGTGATCGCTAGGGACCGAAAGGAAAGAAACAAAGACCTACAAGCTCCGGAAATGCTCACCATGATGATCGCCAACCTGCCCGGTGGACGGGGCGCCTCACCGCCCCTAGGAGCGATGTTCCGGTCTAAAGATTCCTTGGTCGTGGCGATTGACACCACTCACGCACCGTGCGACGTCATGAAGACCGGTGTCCAAACGTTAGCTATCCGCTTCTTCCACTCATGCGGCATTGTTCTCTTTCATGGCATAGATGGGCAATTAGTGCGGTTCTCGTCACGATCCGACGGCAACGCGAGGTCCGCGCCTTCGGGCGCCCCCGAGCGAGCCCACGCGACGCCGGCCCCGCCCTCATACGACTCATCTAAGGCCCCGAAGACCGCCGTGCTCCTAGTGGCCCCAAGATCGGCGCACGCTCTCGACTTGCGCGTCCAAGCGGGATTCCTTGGCCCGTACGTGTCGTTCGAGCCCACGAGGCCTCCCTACGAACACCAACAAGCCTACCTCGTGGTCTACGAAAAGGGGGAATCCGCGCTGCTAGCGCATGATTTCAAATATGGAGACGCTGCCTTTGCCCCACTACACCGCAACCTCATCGCCCTCGAGAAGATCCTCCCCGCTCAAGACCCGGATGTGGCCGAGCACGAGCGACCCATAGTGCAGCGCCTCCAAGCGGGAGCCGCCTTGGGGTCCACGGCCTTCGTGTCCCAACTTGTCACCGCCCTTCGTGAAAGGCCCGCTACGGGGCTGACTGAGCGCATCAGCGAGTGGAACGCGGCACCGGAGGACGCCGGCGCCGCTACGCCAACGCCGGGACCAAGCCGTATCGAAGAGATGTCCGAGACCAGCGTCCCGCTGCTTGCTCCACTAGGAGGCGAGGCGACCACCCTCCTACCCCCCGACCACGGTGCCCCCACCCCCGCCTCGGATATTCAAATCGACCCCCGCCTCCCCGCTGGTTTTTATTACGTCCGCGACGTATTCTCCGAAAGCCAAGAGGAAACGGTAAAAAAGATTCTCCACGACAACAAGTGGGAGAAGTACCACGGGCGCTCAGTCCAACACTTCGGCCACGCATACCTCGGCCCGAGCAAAGTCGCCGCCACGTCCCCCATCCCGGAAGAGTTTTCCTCCATCCTCCAAACCTACAATGCCGCGCTGGAGCGGCTAGGCCTCTCACACCCTCCTCCCAACCAAATCACGGGCACAATGTATCTCCCGGGAGAGGGCATCGGCTACCACGGGGACGACCCCTTGCTAGGCGACCCAGTGTCCATTTTTGGTTCCCAATCGGACACCACAATGTTCTTTAAGAACCCCTCCAACGGGGACTCCTTTCGCATCCGCCTGTTTGCCCGCTCTCTCCTGGTCCTCACGGGGGCCGCACGCCATGAGTGGCACCACGGTATACCTCGACGGAGAGAAGACGAAGAGTTTGGGCTAACCGTCCCTCGTACCGTCCCTCGCCTCGCTCTAATCCTCCGACACATACCACAGGCAAGCTAACCCACGAAAGCCAGAGGGCCGGGTACCCGCCTCCTGCACTGTCCAGCCCCCTCTACCTGAACACAAAAGGGCCAAGATTCAGTGAACCACTGGCCCAGTCACGGCTTCCACCATCACAGGCAAGGGGCTAGACGACGAGCTCACCTCGGCCGGGATACCGGCCGACCAAATTCAGCACTTTCTTTGCCTTAGCCAGCCCAGCCAGCCCGGCTCCCCAGTGCCCCCCCAGCCCCCCCCTATCCCGCCCCCCCCGAGATCCAAAACGCGCCTACGGAAGGGTTACCAACGGCCTCACCGCCCCCCCATACCCCTCCCTTCAGAACTGCGTTTTCTATCCCACAACTTGCAGAAGAAACCCATAGTGAGCAGCCAAATTCTCCGACACCTCAAGAACGACTTCGACATCCTCTTCCTCCAAGAAATCAATCACGCCCCCATCCTCCCCCACGTATACGCCTACGGTTCGGGCACTAAAGCCACCATCGTTTCGAATATCAGCCAAGACAAACACTCCAGAGGCGAGCATGGTTCCGTCTTGGTCTGTTCCCCCCGGCTCTCCCGCTTCGTTACCCCCCTTCCTCGACTAGATACAGAAGGGATGCTGGCGGCAGCCGTTCTCACTCTCCCGGGGGCCCCGCCCACCTTGCTGGTCTCGGTATACGCCCCAAGCACGGACGTCCACCGCTCAAAAATTGAAAACATCCTACGGCCACTCATGCATCAGTATCCTAACCACGTCCTCGGTGGGGACACCAATTGCATAATGTGCCCTGAACTAGACGGATCGAACCTCCAAACGGACAACGAATGGCCGTGGCTTCGCAGACAGATCACGAGCGACCCGCCGCGTCTCATCGATACCTTTCGGCACTTTCACCCGACCGAGCGGTCCTTCTCCCGATACCCCACCCCGTACAGGGCAAGCAGTAGCCGCCTTGACCATATTTTGCTCTCCCCGGCGGCCTCGGAATTTTTTGCCCCCACCTCTGCAACCATCCAAACCGACGACAAAACGTCAGACCACCACCCAGTCACGTACACCTCTCAAGTTCCCCCTCACCCTTTCACCGAAGCTCCCACCACTAAGAGGAAAGTTTTCCGAAAACTGACGGAGCGGGAACGCTCCAAGCACCACGACTCCCTTGCCCCCCTGGCGCGGTGGTGCGAGTCTACCCTCCCCCGCTTTGAGTCCTTGTCCTCGGCGGACATCGAGCTTTTCACAGACGTGGTGCTGGAGGAAGTGGCGACCAGTTACCACAGTATCACCACGCCGTCACGCCCTACCTCCTCGGCTCTGGTAAAGAAAGTCAAAGAGTCCCTGCAAACCCTGCCCCCCCCCAACCATCCCAACTACCCCGCTTCCATGGACACGCTCAACAAACTCGTCAAGGAGTGGGAAACCAAAGTGAACAAGGCCGCAACCACCAAAATCCATCGGTGCCTAGTGAGGAAAACTAGGATCAAACGCACCATCAACGAGGCGCTCAACCCCGTGGAACGAGGTGAAATAACGCTGAAGCGCCCGGGCACCACACAGCTCGTCTCCACCCCCAAAGAAGTGGGCTCTATTTTCTCTTCTACACTCCTCACCCTGGGGGGCAGCCTCGAATATGCACCGCCGAACACTCTAGTGGATCGCCTACTCGCACACTCCCCCGCCTGCCCCGAACCCACAAAACGCGGCCTCCTCCCTGACATTACCTGGGAATCGTTACGCAACACACTTAAGAGGTCCAAGCCCAGCAAGGCGGGAGGGCGGGACTTCACAAACAACTACACTTTGCACGTCTCTCCCCCCCCTATCCAACAATTCATTTGGAAGGTATGCAACTACTACCTCCACCGGCCGTTGCCCGAGAAATGGCTCGAAGCCAACATTATCTTGCTTTTTAAGAAAGGGGACGTGATGAACCCGGTAAATTACAGGCCTATAGCCTTGCTGAACAGCGTTTACAAAATAATTGCAACACACGCCAACCGAGAACTACTGGCAGCGGCCATTGAACATTCCATCATACACCCCACCCAGTTCGGCGGGCTTCCGAACCGCAGATGCCAGGACCACATTTTCAACCTCTTATCCACGTTTCGGGAATCGGTCGGTAGCTACAGCCTCTACATTGATTTCAATAAGGCTTTTAACTCCGTCCCCCACACCACCCTCTTCACAGTTCTATCCCGCCTGAACTTTCCTACGCCCCTTGTAAACCTCATTCAATCCTTGTACCGTGCCCCTCGCGACTTCCCAGTGGTGTCAGGTCAAACCCACTCCTCACACCTGCAAACCAGAGGCGTTCGGCAAGGATGCCCCATGTCACCAATCCTTTTCTGCCTCTACCTGAATGTGCTCCTCTTCGCCTTGCCGTCCCACGTCACTGCACCCCCCTCCTCACACGAATCGGGCCACGCCTTTGTTGACGACCTCCTCTATCGATCAGAGAATGGGGACCGCATACAGCAAGTTTTAAACTTCTTCGACACGGTCGCCAGGGAGTGGGGTCTAGACCTTAACCTCAGCAAAACCGAGATCCACGCTATGGGAACAGCTCCCCCCAGAACCTTCACCTCCCCCTCGGGCACCCCCCTGTCGACAACAAACCAAAAGACGGGGCAACCACACAATTGCTACAAATACCTAGGGGTATACATCTTCACCGCCAACCATGAGGCACAAACACTGGCATTGGCCAAGTCGGAAATACGCTCATTTTTCACAACCCTCCAACCCCTCCAGCTCACCCTTTCGGAATACATTCTCTTGGTGAACGTCCAACTCATCCCTATTCTTTCCTACCGCCTCATGGCACACCCCCTGGCCCTGAACGAGTTGGGGGCCCTTCAGGCCATGATCTGGCAAAATGTTGCGCATGACCCCTCCCCGGACAGAGCCAACAGGATCTCCCGCCTCGTCTCCCCTAAGGCCCGCTACACCCCTCGCCACCAGGGAGGCTTAGGACTCCGCCACTTCACTTTTTCAATTTGCATGGCCCTGGTAAACACCGCAATAAGGTACCTCAACGGAGACGGCCCGGCCTCGACAAACGAATCTTTTTCCGAAGCAATGCTCTCCACCACACGCAACCCAATCCAAGACACCATCATGGACGCATGCCACACCATAGGCTTCCGATACCACAGCACCGGCCTCTGGGCCTCCTGCCCCCCCTCCCTTTTCCTCCCAAAAGAAAAAGTCCAGGTCCGGTTCCTAGCCACCAAGCCGGCACCACAATACAGCAAGTTCGGCAACAGATTAAAACGGACGCCCCAGGACCTGGGGTTCCACCTAGGTACAGTCACGGAAGTGCACTCAGAATCGGCCACACTCCAGTTTTCGGACGGCACCACCCACACCATCAAAAACCCCGGTCTCCGCCGCAACGAGAAAGAATACACCTTTCAAAACCCAGCCATTTCTGTCCTCCCTCAACTGGCGGGGCGCCACGAACTGCTCACCCCCCCCCTTCTTCACCCTCAAGAATACATCCTCAACCCCCCCCCCGGGCCATACGGCGGGGTCCTACTCGACTCGTCACTGCATGGCGAGCTGTACCGGCTCCCAGATGAACCTCACTCCCTTGACCCCGACGACCTCGAAGAATGGGGTTGTGAAGCAGCCCTTGCCCTCCTCCTCGCATCGTCCCCCGGCACGACATGGGTGTACTTGGATGGCTCAGCGGGCGCCTTGGGCTACGGATCGGCGGCCACCCTGTTTTTTCCAAATGGCTCCAGATGGGTACTGTGCCAAACGTCCCCGTACCAGTCATCAGAGGGATCGGAGTTCTGGCCCGCTATTATGTTCCTACGGTGGGCCCTTGCATCTCACCCGCACCTCACCTTCGCCGTGCTAGGGGACAACCTCCACGTTATCACTGTTCTCTCTCCGAACACCCCCCCAGGCCTCCCATCACGCTCGCCAGCCGGCACGTGGGAATCCTCTCTCCAGTCCATCCAGGCCTCCCTACGCCCAGGGATGATCCAGGGTTGGGGGTGGATCAAGGGGCACGCCGGGTTCGTGGGGAATGAAATCTCAGATGCTTACTCAAAGTGGGCCGCCCACGTGATGGTCTGGGACCCCTCCCTCCTTCCCCCCCCCCCCGATAGGGTGCATATCCAGGGGCCCCCTCCCAGTCATACACAAATTGACTACAACCTCAATCAAGCATCTCCTCCCTCGCCACAAACACGAAAACATCCACGCACCGTCCAGCTTCCATTTTTACAATCACACTTCGTGGTTCAAAGGCCTCCCTTTCAAATGGTCCTCCGGAAATTTCAACATGGCGCCATTTGCTTTCCACGACGACTTGCGCCCTCGCCATTGCCACGCTTGCCCCGACCCGCACCCGATGGATGTTATCTCTTTCGTCTCACACTGCCCAACGTGCGAACACCTGGTCCAAACCTACATTCAATGCTGGCGCCCCCCCTTCACCACGGTGGTGTCCCAATGGTGGTCCGCGACCACACACGTGGGGGAGAGACGCAATTTCGTCCGGGGGCTTGTTCCCATGACGCTGTACACCAAACTCACAACCCCCCCCTCCGGCCGAAGAAAACCAGCACACTGTCACGACTTAAAACTCGCCCTGAAGGATCGTGTTCCCCTGCTCCTCAGCGCCCTATACCGCACGCTGGAATGGCTAAAAGACCACCCCCCTCCAGCCCCGCTCACCCCCCCTACGGGCCCCAACTCATGGGGACGCCCCTGGTCGCCCTACAGCACGTCGCACACCGCCCAACAACGCCCCTCCCCCGCCTACCACCCTCCCCCCCCCCTCCCGGACAAAGTTGCACACAAGCCCCCAAAGCGCCCCCGCCCCCCATCTCCTGCGGCACACACCAAAACTCGAAAACACGGCCGCCAGCCCCCAAGGCCCGTCCGGCCTCTATCACTGAAACGCGGTACCGCAAGTCAACCCCAGCCAGAGCCTCCGCCCCCCAAACGGCCGCTCACAATCAGGGACATGTTCAACCTCCCCCCCCCCCCTAGACCAGCACCCCCCCTCGCCGCCTCCGCCCCCATTTCCGCCCCTTCTCCTCGCATAACAAGGTACTTCGCACCAGCCCCCCCCTCCCCCGCGAGCACAAACTCACAATCGTCCTCACACTCGTCCAACGTGTCATCTCTTTGAAAAAGCCACACTTACACATTTTCTCACGCCGACCCTCGACAGCCCTAGCGGCGCAATCAATCAGTACTACCACACTGGCACTCACCAGTCACTTCTGCAAATGAATCCCTCCCCCAAGCCACCCCCCGTGCTCAAGCCGTCATGCTCTAACCCCCAA
This sequence comes from Eutreptiella sp. 'Long Island Sound 2002', assembly GCA_964036045.1. Classification (NCBI taxonomy): domain Eukaryota; phylum Euglenozoa; class Euglenophyceae; order Eutreptiales; family Eutreptiaceae; genus Eutreptiella; species Eutreptiella sp. 'Long Island Sound 2002'. The sequence goes on along the minus strand of OZ038383.1, from coordinate 120,562,015 downwards.
TCCGCAACCACACCGCCTTCGGGTATCAAGCAGAGACCCCGGCCTGCGGTTGTCTATAACGGGGCTGCCAAGTCTCTTTGAGATGAAGCAGACGAGGACAGCAACGTGCAGCGGTACTCAGCCCGCGATTGAACTTGATTTTGGGCTCCCGCCCCTCCCCAAAAAAGCTTGGCGCGCAAGAGCCTTTCTCCCCGGCCTGGCCAGCCACAAAAGGCGCCGTTCAGTGCAAAAAAAACTGACCCCAAGCCCCCCCGACGTCCGGTCGCACTCTGCGGACCTCAACGCGGGGTGGCTCAGCCCCACCGGGTACTACTGGATCCCGGAGGCCTGCGGCCACACTCCTCCGACGCGTCCGGGGGCGGACCATGCAAACACGCCACCAGCGTCGCTCTCGCCGCCGACCTCACCCGCACGTTGGCGGTGGCCATCTCGGGCACGGTGCCCGACGGGGAGGGGCCGGCCGCCTCCCTCCTCCTACAATACGGTGCCCACCGACCACCGGTCCACACGGTGGACGCCGAAGTCATCCTCCACCTCCTGCGGCACGCAGATCGCGAGCGGACCACGGGGGTCCCCGCGGGCGCGGTGAAGATGGTCAACCAGATGCCCCTGCGGTGGCTCCGGGACGGCCTGTGCGCGCGAGGGCGACACGCCGGGCGGCCGTTCTGGTACGTCCGAGCCACCTCGCACCACAGTGACGCCCTACTGCACAAGGCGGACTGGGCGGCGTCCCAGGACACCGTCCTGCAGAACACGCCCCCGGACCCTGGCCACGCCCAACTCATTGTCGCCGGCCGTGACGGCCACCTCTATCTACAGCTCCCCACGATGCGGGCGCTCGGCGAGGTCGCGCAGCGGGCGCAGACGGACCATGCGCTGACGCACCGGGGACACACACCTTTGGGCGCGGCCCACGCCACAGCCTATGTCCCCGCCCGGGACCTCACCGCGACGGCCACCAACCGCCCGGCGCTGCGGGCCCGAGACGGCCAGATGCCGGTGCAGCGCAGGCTCCGCGTCTGTAAGGAGCGGCTCTCCGGCGTCGCCGTCATCCCACAACCGTGCCTCCTATGCGGCGGCCCGGAGGGGACCCCGGTGCACATGCACGTGGGGTGTGCCCACTCACGGATCCTCTGGCCCCACTACCTCCAGGCGGTACACGAGGCGGCCCGCCACCTCCCACCCGGAGACAAAGCCCTGTGGGTGGCCTCGTGGCGCTCCGCAGGCGCCACATGGACGGAATTCTTCTGCTCCAGACTGGTGCCCGAGGACGCGGAGGCGCAGCTCCGCGCCATAGCCCGCTACGATCCGCCGGGAGGGACCTCTGTGGACGATTTCCTCCACCACATGCTCCGGCTGGGGGACTTTGCATGGGAGCTTCGCAACCAGCGGCTGGAGCAACTCCTCCGCAAGCCCCTAAGCGCGGCGGCCAGGGCGCACCGATGCCTCACTGCGGCGGAGGGCGACCACCCCCCCCCCTCCCCCGCGCCCTGACAAGGACTTCGTAGCCTCCCTCCGTGTCGTGAATGGCACTCTGGAGTGCCCGCCACAAGAGGGCCCCCACCCGTACCAGGACCTGCTGGGGGGGTTCCCGAAGCACCTACAAGACGCCCTCTTCCCACCGTGGATCATCGGGCGCGGCTCCATGACCGCGTGGGAGGCACGCATAGTGGGTGAGGAATGGGCGCGCGAGTGGAGCCGGTGGTGCGCCGCCACGCCCGCCCCAGAGACCCCTGCGCAACGATACGCCGCCATCCCGCTTGAGGGATGGGGGCCGTGCACCCGGCCGAGACCCACCGTGATCCGCGGGGCGGGACCTGACCACCCGTGGGACGCGGCGACGGGGGAATGGCTGCAAGTGGCCCCGGGGCCGCAAACAGGATGGACTGGGGACGTGTCCTCACTCGTCAGGACACCCGCCCCCCCCCCGCATCGTCCTTCACGCCGCCAACGTACTCCGGGCTATGGAGATAGGCAAATGGGGACACGCCGCGGCGACCGTCCGGTGGCACCCCCAAGAGGACGGGGCCGCCCAGCTCGCCGCGGCGCACTTCAAAGCTGGGGGGCCGGTATACGACGACGCCCTGTCCCGGCTGGGCGACACCCAGGGGCCCTTGCTCCTCATGCTCCCCACCGACATTGCAGCCGCGCTGCGCCAGGAGCTGGACGGCTGCGAAGGGCTGCGAGTGGGATGGGAGGCAGTCGCGGACGGCACCCTACTGGCCCTCCTCCACCGGGACGCCGCGAACAGGTGCCAATGGGATGCGCTGACGCCCCACCTCACCGGGCGCCAGGTGTACATGGCAACCCTCCCCCAGGGGCACCCCCGCCCGGCGTGGGACGGCCTCATCGCCGCCTTCCACGACCACGGGATTCTCCCCGACAACACGTGGCGGGAGGTCCAGCGGAAGACGCTTGGCAGGGACTACCGGCGCCGCGTCCGCGCCCGCCTGCTCAAGATCCCGGACCCCCTCCGACAGAGGTGGGAAGACCTCTGGCTCCGCCATCTCGACCCTTGGTCGCCGCCCTCCCACCTCCCACACACCTGCCGGCTCTGCGGGGAATGTGACACGGTGTCCTCCGCAGCGTCCACAGGCGCCAACAGGTGCGCGCGGTGCGCCCAGGTGGCCGCGTGCCCCTGGCCCGAACCTCCCGCAGGCCCGCGCAGGCGCACAGAGGAGGAGGTCCCGCACCGGCGCATCGAGGGGGCACAAGCCCCCTCACACGAACGCGCGGGCCCCGCGGGCGCTGCCCTTCTGTGGATCCACGTGCACCTTCGGGACCCCACATCCGTTGCGCACCTGTCGCACGTGTTCGCGCCCTGACCCCCAACCGCCGCCGCCCTTTGCAGAGCCCGCAGTACCATGCCACGCCGACGGAGGGATGGGCCGGGACACGCCAGGGCCCGCCGCAAAGCGCAGGAGGCGGCCGTCCAGGGCCTGGTGGCGGACGCGGTGGCGGAGGCGCACGAGGCGCACGCTGCTGCACGGCGTGACCTGAGGGGAAGTGCGAGGGCCTTCCTCAACGAGACCGCCCTCCCGGCCGTCCGCGCCCTGAACGGAGCAGGTGCCCCTACGCTGCTCCCCGCGATGCACCGGATCGTGAACGCCGTCCAGCCGGGGCTCATCAGCCCAGGAGCGGCCCTCTACGGGCACTGGATGGAGTGGCACGAGTCCAACCGGTCCGGCCGGCCCCTGTCCATGGGGGATACCCTGCAGCTGACGGGAGCGGAGTCCGCCATGTCCCTCCGCAGCAGCGCCCCAGCCCTGCTGCACGCCCTCAGGACGCGCTACCCCGGGGACGCGGCCCCGTACCTGAACCAGGCGCGGGCCACATACCCGGGGGGAGTGTCCGAGCTGGATGCGGCGCTCCACCTTCTACACCCACCGGACAAGGCCCTGGAGGTGGGCGAAATCACAGTGTTCGTGGAAGGCGCAAACAAGGCGCCCGCCCGCCCCCGGCCGACCAACCCGGTGTACGACGGCACCAAGCCGACTCCCCCGTACGCCATCGCATGCGAGGCGTTCCCCAGGGAGCCAACCTGGTGCCCCGCCCTCCCGCCGGCGACGCACGCGCCCCGCGGCTGGGCCAACCCAGACCTGCCCCCCCCCCTCTCCAGAACCAGGGGTGCCCACCACAGGGGGCAGGTCCTCTGGCAAGAGTGCCCTGGCACCCCGCTGCGCCTCCTCGTCGTCGCAACCCGCGGGGACCCGGAACGGGTCCTGGGGATCACCCCCACCCACCTCTTTGGGGCACCACCCGTACCCCGCCCCCCCCCTCCCGGCGCCCGCGGCGCGGGACGGGGTACACACCTTCCTGCGAACACAGGAGGTCACCACCGTTACGGGGGTCCACCTAGTGCGGCTCCCCCCGGCACCATCCAACGACCCCCGGGGGCCCAGGGCCCTGGGCCGCGCCCCAGACTGGGGGCTGTGGCGCGACGCGCGGGCCCCCTGGCTCCCCCGCCTCCCCTCCCAATGCCGATGGATGGCCGCCGGCCCCCGCCCGTGCGGGGCTGACGCCACAGCCGGCCCCCAAACCCCCTCCCCCCCTCCCCCCCGCAGAGCACCGCACGGCACTGCCCACGGCACGGCACTGATGCACCAGGAGGTAGTGGGAAGGGCGCACCTGCCACCACGCATGCCTACCAGGATAACAGTGATGGCAGACTCCGATAGCTCCCCCCAGCGGGACGACCGCCAACACCGCCGGTCCCGCTCCCGCTCCCCCGTCTCCCTGGAGTGGACGGGGGAGAGCCCCGCGCAGCGCGAGGAGCGGAGGCTGGCGGAGGCGACGGTGCTGGTCGGGCCGCCGCCGCCGGCCGAGGAGCCTGAGCCAGCCGAGGTGACCGCCCCCGCCGCCCAAGCAGCAAGCCCTGCCGCCCCGCCACGGGAGGGGGCCCCAGACGCGCGGGAAGCGGAGACCGCAGCCCCAGCGAGCCACGCCGCGGCCCCGACCGCGGCCCCCGGCACGCCGCTGACACGGGGGGTAGCCCTGGCGCAGGAACCGGGCGCATCGCCGAGGGCTGCCGCAGCCGCAGAGGGGAGCGGGGAGGTGGCGTGAGGAGTTGCGACCGCGGCCCCGGCGAAACGCGCCACGGCCTCGGCCGGCCACGCCGCGGCCCCCAGCACGCCGCAAAGGCGGGGGAAGGACCCCGCACGGGCCACGGGCTCCTCGCCGGCGGCTGCCGCAGCAGGAGCAGTGGGCAGGGAGAGCGCGAAGTACCGCGGCCACGCCAACCCCACCCACACCCACACCAGTCCCTCCAAGCCGTTCCCCCCCAAGCCCTTCCCCCCGGGGCGGGCGCGGCACGTCCGCCCCCCGGCGCCCGAGCGCTCGCCGCCGGGCGTCACGCTGCCGCAGCTGCAAAGACAGCGGGACGCCCGGCGCGTGATCCAGGAAGGAGGGGACGGCGCGCAGGCAGAGCTGCGTGCCAGCCACGGGAGCGCGGAGCGCAGGGTTGGTACCATACAGTACGTGTACCGTTCGGTATCGATACCATACAGTACTCCGGTGTCCTGTATGGTATCGCCCAGGAGGCACCACTAAATGTCCGGATTCCTTGGTGTTACGATATATTCAAGCTGATTCCAACAACCAAACCTTTGTCCCAAAAACACCAGAAAATTTCAACAAATATTTGTCACCACAGACCTGATGCAGCTTTTGTCCTCAACCTCTCCTCAAAATGTGAATGGGCAAGCATCGGAGGAACACTTCTCTGGTTTTAAATGTTTCTCAAAACACCCTGCAAATGTTTCACACCTTAAATTGTTTGTTCCCTTTTATGCACTACCCTGCCTGCAGCTCAGCCAAAAAGACAATGTTTCTTAAAACACCCTACAAATGACGTTTCAGCTGTACCCTGCACCTCAGACACAAAGAATGCTTTAACATCGACTTTACTGCACACTGTCTTCTTCATCAGAGTCACTCTCGTATGGTAGGACACACGGCTCCCGAAAATCAGGGTTCCGTACCTTGCGCAGCATGCGCATATTGTTGTATATGTACACCAGTTTGTCAGCTTTACCTGCATACAGTCTGTTTCTGGCCTTGGAGTGTATGAACCCAAAAATGCTCCAGTTTCTCTCTGCTGAAGACGCAACACTGACTACAGAACACACTCGCAGTGCACACTCACGCAATGTTGCATTATCATAACAAAAGGCCTGCCACCACATCAGGGGGCTCATGGTCAGACCCCCCCCGTCCCACAGTGCTGGCTCAGAAAATTCCCCAGATCGCATCAGGAAGGATTGATACTCCAACCTGGCCTGTGCCACTTTTTCCTGGCCCACAAAGGCCTGAAACACTTTGTTCAGGTCATCACGAATTTCTTTTTCACTGAGAGGGTCCATATCAGGTGACATGAGCTGATGATTGAAACAGTAGGCAGCACTGTGGACAGGCACATGCAAGAATTTCCACCTTTCAGATACCAGTTCTTTCACCCTTTTCAAGTCAACCTTCGTGATTCCCTGAAATGACATCACGTGCTGCTGCAAACGTGACATGTCGTGATACACTAAACCCGTATATGATGGACCCTCAGTGTCAGCTCTGCGAATCATTTCAGCCAATGGCTTCAGCAGAGCCTGGGCATTGTTCAAAGCCCCCCAAAAGTCGCCACTGAGCACCAGATTAACAACATCCTCAGCCCGAACACTCTCAGCACTGGCCACACTCCACCTCGTTGCCACTCAGTCAGGACTCACCACTGCTGACTGCAACGCAGATTTATTTTTCTGAAGCCAGCGCATGCAAGGGTAATTCGACGCAAACCTCGTCTCCCCGGGGAGGGGGGGGCTTGTTTCTGGCAGACCGTGCTTCGTTTGTTCATCCTTTAGAATGCCTGCTGCACGGAAGCGACCGCGAAAAAACCTCAGGATCACCCTCCCTGACTCAGTCGGCTTCTTCACAGAGGGGAGGTTGCTGATGTCCTTGTAAAGGAGATTATATGCATGGATGCAGCACCCTACCTTGGTCAGGTAGTGATCAGCTGCATATTTTTCGTCGGTGTCCAGAAGTCCTAGGGCGGATTGCATTACTGACGCATTGTCACTAATCACAGTGCTCGTGGGGCAAGGCAGTTCGAGTTTTCGAATGCAGTCAAGCGCACTGTGGATGCCGTCAGCAATGCGCTGGCTGTCCTTAATGGCTTTCCCTGGGTACTCTGCTTTTACGAACACAGCACCCTTCCTACCAACTAAGTTATAATTAATTACTGAATCACGTCGCACGTTCGAATAACCGTCTGTTGTTAAGTTCAGATGGTGGTCAGAGGCAAACACTGCAGGAATCTCAGAACCCACTTTTTGGTACACAATGTCCACCCACTTGTCAGACAAAATGTGACGTTCGGGAGGGTACACTGACCTCAGTCCTCCCAAAACACAGGCAACCAGTTTATCCAACCACTTACGTAGCATTACGTCCTCCGTGATGTGGAACGGAATCCCACTGTGGAATGCAAATTCTGCAAACGCAAGGTCCAGCTCCTCCTTCAGTCTGTTTTGCATGTCCACAATTTTGGGCTGCTTGGTGGCTGAAGCTCCATCAGGCGAATCCTCTGCAGCACGCTTCTTCTCATTCAGTTCTTTCAGCTTCTCTTGGGACTGGAGTCTATGCAGCTTCTTTTTGGAGTTCTCCTCAAGTTCTTGCAGCACTGCCTTTTTGATCTCTTCTGGGACTTTCGGGCATACTGCCACACCGCGTCCACCTTGCCCTGCAAGATGTGCTTTGCCACGCGCCGGGCCATCCCAAGCCTTCCCCAGGTAGTCACAATATTTACACTTCCAGTCCTTTCCTGTCCTTGCAGTCGTTGTGGCAACGGAAAAGGTGAAGTGCTCCTCCAGAAACCCACTGCTCCTAGGAGCCATGTTCTGCGCAAGCAACACTTGAAGCCTTGTCCATGCTTCGAAGCAATCGCATCAACACATGCTGCCTATATCGTCCAAGCTGCAACCATTGTTTTCCAGAAACACAGGGCATCTGCGTTCGCTCACACAACCACTGAAGTTCTGCATAGCGCTCCATGTCCCATTGACGGTTGAACACCTCTGCCCAATAATCGTTCAACGACGCGTCTTCGTCCATTTGTGGGGACTGGGGTTGCGTTGACGCGTCTGCACGTGTCGTCGTCTGAGCGCGCGCCATTCGCGTAGACGCGTTCATCCTTTGATCGCGGAGGAGGGCCCACTTTATTGTGGAGGACGGCACGTACTTCTTCGTTTGTTGTCCAAGCCTTTGCACGCGTCCTGCACAGCTTGTGCTTCTCCGATGGTCGTTGTGCACGGCTTTGAACGCGTCCTGCACGAGCACGTCCTCACATGGCCCATCTAAAAGGAGGGATTCAAAACCTTGCGAGCAGTGTTTTTCAGCGTACACGGCACCGCTGCTGGAAACTCATGCACCGCTGAATGCGCATTTGCAACGCGGTCACAACAATACTAGTATTAGCAGAATTCGTTCTTATGTTCCCAAATCTGCGACATTACGATTCAAGACTAAAAGTGGTGCCGTAATGCATAATAATGCTAATTACCAACATCGGTAGTAAACTTTCGATCCAGCAGCGTGTTTTTCGCAATATTTCAATTCATCTGGCAATTTTCCGTCTAGCGTGCGCGCGTGCTGCAATGCGGTGCCTGTCTGCGGCACCATCTCAATACCGCACACGTACTGTGCGGTATTAATACCGGATAGTACGCGTTCGCGGACGGTACGCGTTCATGAACGCCGTTCGGTACCAACCCTGGCGGAGCGGGAGACAGGAGGCGACAGGGGAAGTGCTGAGGAGCGCGCGCAAGGAGCGGGCCAGGGCACACGCGACAGGGAGCAAGGGCGCAGCAGCGGAGGGGGACAGAGCGCAGGCAGCAGATGGCGCGACTCAGGGCACGGGGCCGGGAAAGGGCCAGGGCACGGGAAGGGCGCGCAGGGGCGCGGGCAGGGTGCCCAGGTGCAGGGAGCGGGGCGAGGGACGGTGGGCGAGCGGGCAGGCCAGGGCGTGTGGGACAGGGGGCGGGACCCACGGCACGGGCAGGGGGCCGGAAGGGGGCCCAAGGGCAAGGGCAAGGGCGCCACGGGCCCCAAGGGACAGACAGGACGGGGCATGGGAGCCCGGGGGGGAGGGCGGGCCGAAGGGAGGGGGGCGGGGGGCGGGCCGCCCCCGCAGCCGGACGTGCAGCCGGTGGGGTGCATCCCCCCCGGCATCCAACAGATGCCGGCACACCACACCGACCACCACCACCACCACCACCACCACCTCTACAACATCGACCCCGGCGCCGGCGAGCTCATCCCCCCCCAACCCCCACGACCCCAGCACCAGCCAGCCCCCCCCCGCGCCGAGAGCGGAGCCGGCGCGGATGGCCTCGGCGGCGGGGGGGCGGGGCGCGGCATCGGCGCCGCAGGCACAGGGGCAGCGGGGGGAGCCGGCGCGAGGGGCAGAGGGGGCCCGGCACTGGGACCGGGACTGGGGCACGGTCCCGGACCCTCTGGGGGATGAGGCCCTCCCCCTGGTGGGGGAGGTGCACGGGTGGTTGTGCTGGGCCAACCAGGAGACCACCAGGGGGTTGAGGAACCGGCCCTTCGATGCCGTGCTCCTCCGGAGGGACGGAGGAAACCGAGAGGTACCCCCGGGGGGATGGGCAGCCCCAGAGGACCACGAGAGGGTCCTCAGGTCAGTGATCCGGGCGGCGTGGCCCGACAGGGAGCCGACGTGGCCGGCCTTCCTCGAAGGGGGAGTGGTACTCCGCATCACGGATGCGGACGCCAACAACTGGCTCCCCCGGGCCTTGCGCAGCGCCCTTGCCCGCTGGCGCTACCGCCGGCGCAACCCGCCGCCGCCACAGCCCCAGCCCCCACAACAAGCGCCCCCGCAGCCGGACGTGCAGCCGGTGAGGTGCATCCCCCCCGGCATCAAACAGATGCCGGCACACCACACCCACCACCACCACCACCACCACCACCACCACCTCTACAACATCGACCCTGACGCCGGCGAGCTCGTCCCCCCCCAACCCCCACGACACCAGCACCAGCAAGCCCCCCCCGCGCCGAGGGCGGAGCCGGCGCGGATGGCCTCGGCGGAGGGGGGACGGGGCGCGGCATCAGCGCCGCAGGCGCAGTGGCAGCGAGGGGGGCCGGCACGGGGGGCGGAGGAGGGCCGGCGATGGGACCGGGACTGGGGCGCGGTCCCGGACCCGCTGGGGGGGGGGGGGCTCCCCCTGGTGGGGGAAGTGTACGGGTGGTTGTGCTGGGCCAACCAGGGGACCTCCAGGAGGTCGCGGAACCGGCCCTTCGATGCCGTGCTCCTCCGGAGGGACGGAGGAAACCGAGAGGCACCCCCGGGGGGGTGGGCGGCCCCAGAGGACCACGAGAGGGTCCTCAGGTCAGTGATCCGGGCGGCGTGGCCCGACAGGGAGCCGACGTGGCCGGCCTTCCTGGAAGGGGGAGCGGTGCTCCGCATCACGGATGCGGACGCCAACAACTGGCTCCCCCGGGCTTTGCGTAGCGCCCTCGCCCACTGGCGCTACCGCCGGCACAACCCGCCGCCGCCGCAGCCCCAGCCCTCACACAAGCGGCGGCGCAGGTGAAGGCCCAGACGGCGGGTACGGGAGGGTTGGGGGGGGGGGGATGGGCCCCCCGACCCACGCCCCCCCCACGGTATGGCACGACGTACGAGGGCGCGCCACCTCCCGCGGGAGGGAGTGCGGAGACAACGAGCGCGGGGAGGAACCTGCTGCCCCGCAACCCGCTAACCACTGACCGCTAACCCTCACGGCCACCCCCGACCGGCCAGCGCCGCGCGACAACGGCCGGGGGATGAGGGGCCCCGGCGAGGGCCTGCGCGAGCATCCGGCTCTCGATAGGGGGGGCGGGAGAAGGGCGCGACCCCCTGGCCGATGGCTGGCCCCCGGGGCCAGGACCGCCATGCCGCCCCCGCCCCTCCCCCCCGGCCGACGAGAGGCATCGCCAGGGGACCAAAGGGCCCCCCCCAACCCACCCCCCCCCCCCGGCACCGACCCGAGGGCGGGCGGGAGGCGGCCCCCCCACCCCCCCCCCCCCCCCCCCCCCGCACCCACCACAGCAGGGGAGCCACAGGCGCGGCCCTCCGCCCCCCCAGGGCCGGGGGGGCGCCCCCCCCTCAGGAGGAACGGCGGCGCGATAAGGGCAACGGCGGCTGGACCTGCTCCCGCGAACCCACACCGGCGTGCCGGAGCAACGGGCACAACGGAACACGGAGGAGGCCGCGCCCCACATGACCCTCCCGTAACCACAGCCCACTCCGAGGTGGCAGAGGGGGGGTTTCAAGTCAGATGGGGCCCCCAGGGGGGCGGTCCACGGGCCGCCCCTCACCCCCCCCATTCCGGGGCGGCACTTCAGCCCCTACCGCACACGCGCGCCGGAAGGGAGCGCGCCGGCGACGCGGAGAGAGCCAGAAAGGAGTACCGCAGGCCGCCGCCCAGAACGAGAGCAGGGGGGCCGCGGCGCAACACCCCCCCCCCCCCGCCCCCCCACCGGCCCGCCAGCCGCGGGGGCCCCGGCCCGCACCCCCCGAGGCAGAGGGGATGGACCCCCCCCGCCCGAGAGGGGAGCCGGAATGTGACCCGCCCCCCCGCCCCAGCCGCCGGCTCAAAGGGGGGCCGCGAGAAACAAGTGGGCCCACGCCTGCGCACCGGGACGCCGCGCAGATCGTGCCCAGAGAAGCCGGCTGGGCGCGAACCGGAATGGTATGGGGGGCCACGCCCCCCATGGACAGCACGACGCCAGTGACGCCCGCTTTCTTGCCTGCCCAGGGAAAGCGGCGCGCCACCTCCCGCGGGAGGGAGTGCGGAGACAACAAGCGCGGGGGGAAACCTGCTGCCCCGCAACCCGCTAACCAATGACCGCCAACCCTCACGGCCACCCCCGGCCGGCCAGCGCCGCGCGACAACGGCCGGGGGATGAGGGGCCCCAGAGAGGGACTGCGTGAGAATCCGGCTCTCGGTAGAGGGGGGCGGGGGAAGGGCGCGACCCCCCTGGCCGATGGCTGGCGCCCGGGGCCAGGACTGCCAAGCCGCCCCCCCCACCCCTTGGCCGACAGGAGGCATCGCCGGGGGACCAAAGGCCCCCCCCCACTCCCCCCCCCCCCCTCCCACACAGGCCCGAGAGCGGGCGGGGGGGCGGCCCCCCCACCCCCCCCCCCCGCACCCACCCCAGCTGGGGAGCCACAGGCGCGGCCCTCCGCCCCCCCAGGGCCGGGGGGGCGCCCCCAGCCACAGGAGGAACGGCGACACAGTAAGGGCAACGGCGGCTGGACCTGCTCCCGCGAACCCACACCGGCGTGCCGGAGCAACGCGCACAACGGAACACGGAGGAGGCCGCGCCCCGCATGACCCTCCCGTAACCACAGCCCACTCCGAGGGGACAGAGGGGGGGTTTGCAGGTCAGCTGGGGCCCCCAGGGGGGCGGTCCACGGGCCGCCCCTCACCCCCCCCCACCCCGGGGCGGCACTTCAGCCCTGACCGCACGCGCGCGCCGGAAGGGAGCGCGCCAGCGACACGGAGAGAGCCAGAAAGGGGTACCGCAGGCCGCCGCCCGGAACGAGAGCAGGGAGGCCGCGGCGCGACACCCCCCCCCCAGCAGGGGGGATGGGCCCCCCCCACCCGAGAGGGGAGCCGGAGTGTGACCCGCCCCCCCGCTCCAGCCGCCGGCTCACATGGGCGCCGCGAAGAACAAGCGGGCCCACGCCTGCGCACCGGGACGCCGCACAGATCGTACCCAGAGAAGCCGGGTGAGCACGAACCGGAGTGGTATGGGGGGCCACGCCCCCCATGGACAGCACAACGCCAGTGACGCCCGCTTTGTTGCCTGCCCAGGGAAGGCAGAGGGACGGAAAGAGGCAGAGCGACCCCCCGCCCTACAGACAGTCGGCGGTCCGGCGGTGCTACTGTCCGCCTCTTACCCCTGTGCACGTCAGTCGGCGATCCGACTGTGCCGCACCCCACCCAGCCCCCTCCCCCCCTGTCCCGACCCCGCGCACGTGGACTGGGGCCTCCCGGCACGCGCAACACGCTTCACAACGCACAGCCCCACCCTCAGGACTGGATTCATAGCCGACGACACCCCTAAGTCGCGTAAGAGACTCCCGCGGCCCAGTAGTGAGAGCGTCGGTCTTCAATCGTCCAGTGCGAGGGTTCGATCCCAGGCGTTGGTGCTCCTGGGATCCCTGCACGTAGAGCTCTCTAGTTGGCGACGTGGGAACCACCCCCCCCTCCAGCAACTCGCGCCACCACCGATACTGGTGGATCGGGTGGAGGTCTCGTTCGTTGTACCCCCCACCCTAGAAAAACAAAACACATGGGAGCCACCCACCCCTGCAGCAGTGCGCACCGTCACCTGTACTCGAACAGGTCGACGGGAGGCCTCGTCCGGTATTCGAGGGGATCGGTGGGAGGGCACCGATCACGGGGTTCGAACCAGCTCCTTCGCGGCGCGCACCTGGTGCGCTACCTCCGGGGCGGCTGCCTTCAGAGATACACTGGCACCCGGGTCACAGAACAAACGCGCCCGCAACCCCCTCCCCCTGTGCTAAGAGTAAGCCCGCGGTAGGGGTGCTCTGCTGGGCCATGAACCGGAACATTGGTGCACCACTCCAGCCACGGCCACCCCAACCCCCCCACGCATCCCGCAGGGCGAAGCTCCGTACGCATCGGGCTCGTCATGGGAATCCGGCGGACCGGCGCCTGGACACCAAGTCCACACCTCTCTCCCCCCCCACAGGAACAGAGCGGGGCCCCCACAACCGCACGCCCGCGCCCACAACACAGATCCCGACAGCCCACCCAGTGGACGGGCAGTCGGGGGAAGAGGAGCGCAAGACCCCGAACGCCCCACGCAACGGTCGAAGGCACCCCCCACGGGGACGCCCTGCCGCCGCCCCCACAACCCCAAGCCAAGTAGGGGGGAACCGGGACCGGACCGCCCCCCCCCAAGCACGCCAGACGGAGCACGGGACCGGGGCAGGACACGCGGAGGGGCACGGACCACATGGAACGGCCCTACCAGCGCCCAGTGCCGGGACCACGCGAGATGCGCGCGCCACACCACCCAGCGGGGAGCGGACACCGCGAGAGGGCGAGCGCACACACACGAAAAGGACACGCGGGGACCACCAGAAGGGCAACCGGACCGAGCGCGCGGAACGCACAGACCGCATGGAATGGCGTACCAGCGAGCGAGGATAAGGGACACCCGGACGGGACGGCCCGCCACACGCAGCACGGAACACGCGGGGCGGGAAGGGGGAAGAAGGGGAGACACAACACCAGGTACCGGCCCGAACCCCCCCGAACTGGCCGCGAGCGCCGCGCACACACAGGCGGGACACTGCACCCGCCAAGGCAGTAGTGGCGCACAGCGCCACGCCCCAACCCCTAGGCTAGGCAGCCTCCGCGCCAGCCCAAGGGGGTCCCACTGGCGACAAGCCAGTAGCACGGGCCCGGCGGCGCCGGCGCCCCGGGCGACCACGCATTAGGGGGGCGACGCAGTGGGTAAGCGCCCGCAGCCACGGCTGCGAATTGATGCACTGGCCGAGGAGTGGCGAAACGGGGAAGCCGGGGAAGGACGGGGCTCCGAGCCCTGTGAACCCGGGGGACTCCGCCACCAGGCAGGAGGTGCGTCTTGGAGGGCCCCCCACTAGGTCCCGGTGGGGAGGATATCACCTGGCCCGACCAGGTGGCCCCCCGGGGCCGAAAGGCGTCTAGTACCCGCAAAATCAAACCTCAAACCTCAAACCCCAGCCCCCACACAAGCGGTGGCGCAGGTGACGGCCCAGACGGCGGACGCGAGAAAGTGTGGGGGGGAGCTGGGCCCCCCGACCCAAGCCCCCCCGACGGTACGGCGTGACAAAGGAGCGCGCGCCACCTCCCGCGGGAGGGAGGGCGGAGACAACGAGCGCGGGGGGGAACCTACTGCCCCGCAGCCCGCTAACCGCTGACCGCTAACCCTCACGGCCGCCCCCGGCCGGCCAGCGCCGCGCGACGACGGCGGGGGGGACGAGGGGCCGCAGCGAGGGCCTGCACGAGGGTCCGGCTCTAGGTAGAGGGGGGTGGGGGAAGGGTGCGACCCCCCAGCCGATGGCTGGCCCCCGGGGCCGGGACCGCCATGCCGGCCCCCCCTCGGCCGTCAGGAGGCGACGCCAGGGGACCAGAGGGCCCCCCCCACTCCAACCCCCCCCCCCTCCCACTCAGGCCCAAGAGCGGACGGAGGCAGACCGAAGAAACGGCGGCCCCGCACCCCCCCCGAAGAGGCCGCTGCACCCGGGGTGCGGGGGCACCACGGCCGAGGCAGGCGCCCGCGCGCCCTGCCCGCTGCCGACCAACGGCGGACCGGCGGCGCCCAGGACGGCGCAGACGGAGCGGCCCTTTCAGAGGCCGGCGCGGGAATGACGGGGGCGCGAACCAGGGCGGGGGGGTTCCCCCCCCTCCCACCCCCCCCCTGCCGCACTGACCCGTTGGCGGCCGACCGGACCGCGCCCGATGCCCGCGGCCGCCCGGCAACCCCCACGGCACGAGTATACCCCGAGGGGGCACGCCGGAGACAACGGATGGCAGGCCGACGCCCGACGGGGCGGGGGGGGCGGGGGGGCGGCCCCCCGACTCACCCCCTCGCTCCCCCCCCCAAGCTTGGGAGCCACAGGAGCGACCCTCCGCCCCCCCGGAGCCGAGGGGGCGCCCCCCCTCCCCCAGAAGGGACCGCGACGCGGGGGGGGGGGGTGCGGCTGGACCTGCACACCGTGTGCCCCAGCGCTGCCAGCCGGCCGCTCCCGCGGGGGTCACGGCCGAAGGGCGACCCACACCAGCGCACCGGAGCAACGCGCGGACCAAGCTTGGGGGCGGCGCACGGCGGCGCACCAGAACAGTATGGAGGCCGCGCCCCACATGACCCTCCCATGACCACAGCCCACTCAGGGAGGGCAGAGGGGGGGTTCAGGTCTGCAGGGGCCCCCGGGGGAGCGGTCCACGGGCCGCCCCTCATCCCCCTCCACCCCGGGGCGGCCCCGCGACCCCGACCGCACGCGCACGCCAGAGAGGAGTGCGCCGACGGCACGAGGGGGGCCAGGATGGGGTACCGCGGGCCGCCAGCCAGAGGTGGAGCAGGGAGGATGCGGCGCGACCCCCCCCCCCCCACCCCCCCCACCGGCCCGCAAGCCGCGGGGGCCCCGGCCCCCATCCCCCAAGGCAGGGGGGATGGTCCCCCCTCCTTCCGCCCGAGAGAGGAGCCGGAGCGCGGCCCGCCCCCCCGCCCCAGCTGCCGGCTCCCACAGGAACCGCGGAGAACAAGCGAGCCCGCGCCGACGCGCCAGGACGCCGCACAGATCGCGCCCAGTGAAGGCGGGCGAGCACGAACCGGAGTGGTATGGGGGGCCACGCCCCGCATGGACAGAACAACGCCAGTGACACCCGCTTTGTTGCCTGCCCAGGGAAGGCAGAAGGACGGAACAAGGCAGAGCGACCCTCCGCCCTACAGGCCCCCCCCGGCCGCTCAAACGGGGGGCACGGTGCACGCCCCCCCCCCCCCCCCCCCCAGCCCGCCCCCCGGCACACGAACGCCACGGACCCGCTCCGCGGCACGCAGCCCCGACAGGGCGTGCAGGCCGAGGGGACAGAGTAGGGCCCCCACACCCGCACGCCCGCGCCCACAGCACGTGGATAGCGGACCCCAACAGCCCGCCCAGTGGGCGGGCAGTCGGGGGAGGGGGAGAGCCTGACCCCAGACGCCCCTCGCAACAGTGGAAGGCACCCCCCCGGGAACGCCCTTCCGCCACCCCCACAACCCCAAGCCAAGTAGGGGGGAACCGGGACCGGACCGCCCCCCCCCCAAGCACGCCAGACGGGGAAGGGACCGGGGCAGGACACGCGGAGGGGCATGGACCACGTGGAACGGCCCTACCAGCGCCAAGTGCCGGAACCGCACGAGGTGCGCACGCCACACCACCCAGGGGGGGGGGCGGGGCGGACGCCGCGGGAGCGCGAGCGCACACACACGCAAAGGGCACGCGGGGACTACCAGAAGGGCAACCGGACCGAGCACGCGGAACGCACAGACCGCGTGGAATGGCATACCAGCAAGCGAGGGTAAGGGACACCCGGACGGGACGGCCCGCCACACGCAGCGCGGGACACGCGGGGCGGGAAGGGGGAAGAAGGGGAGACACAACACCAGGTACCGGCCCGAACCCCCCAAACCGGCCACGAGCGCGCGCACACACGGACGGGGCACTGCACCCGCCAAGGCAGTAGTGGCGCACAGCGCCACGCCCCAACCCCTAGGCTAGGCAGCCTCCGCGCCAGCCCAAGGGGGTCCCACTGGCGACAAGCCAGTAGCAGGGGCCCGGCGGCGCCGGCGCTCCGGGCGACCACGCATTAGGGGGGCGACGCAGTGGGTAAGCGCCCGCAGCCACGGCTGCGAATTGATGCACTGGCCGAGGAGTGGCGAAACGGGGAAGCCGGGGAAGGACGGGGCTCCGAGCCCTGTGAGCCCGGGGGACTCCGACACCAGGCAGGAGGTGCGTCTTGGAGGGCCCCCCACTAGGACCCGGTGGGGAGGACATTACCTGGCCCGACCAGGTGGCCCCCCGGGGCCGAAAGGCGTCTAGTACCCCCAAAATCAAACCTCAAACCTCAAACCTCATCAAGTCAATGTCGCCAAACGCCGCAAATCAAGGAGTTTTCATAAGCATTGCCCAAGTAAACACACTGCAATGTTGCGGAAGAAAATCATCTACAGCACCAGATCCACCTATAGTACCACGGGATCATGTCTACAAGAACGAATCCTTCATGAGGTACATAAAAAAAGCACTTCAAGCGGAACAGCATTTTGGTCCGTTTGATTGCTCGGTTGAAGATTGAGTCAAAAATTGTCCTGAGTTTATTTCAGAAAGCTTAGAAACCTTATTGGCTGTTTTTGATCCCTTTCCAAATTACAAGGCCTTCGGTGCAGAGACTTGGTGTAGATCCAAAGGTCATCAGTGTAGATGCTCAGTGCATAAACCCAAACTACATTGCCCCATTTACGTTTTTGTTTTACGGCATGGCGGTCTCCCGCCCAATACCCCATTTACTTGGTGGTTGCCTACCACCATGGCATGGTTGTTGACGCAAACCGTTTTCTTGTCATTTGGTTTCGGTCCACTTGAAAGCGTAAAAACAATATGCAAATGCTTATTGTAAGAGGACGCAACGCTGTGCTAGAAGAGCTCAACAGCATGTATGCCTCCATCTTCAGCTACCTCATATATTGCTCACTATACTTCATTTTTGAACTTCCTACAAGGGCGGTGTCAAAGACACAGCAAGTTTCGTTACATTTTGCATTGTGTGACATGATATCATGCAAGCGTGCATGCTTTTACTTCATCGCTGGTTTCAATTTGAGAAAAATTGGTGACCAATTCATCTAACCCTAGGTCAACCTTCGAGCAAACTCCATGGGTGTGGACTCCCTACTGGGCTTATTCTTTTGATTTTTTTGTAAGATCGTGTAGGAACTTCAAAAAATTACTTGCAACTAGCCGCGGCGTCAAATGTATGTACAATTGAAATACGTCTTGCGCACAACTCCATATTGCACCGTTTAAGTGCGTCATACACATTCCAAATTATTTCAAAGTGTCACCGGTGCGCATCTAGTATACACACTTCCTATGTCTGCACACAACCTTTCAGATTTGTATCAACTTGCAATCATCTTTTCATCTTGTGCAGCCTAAGTTGCCTTGGAGACTCAATTTTACCGTTGAAAAATCATTGTCTTGCAGAAACCGAGCAGCTTCGGAACCGACCGAGCTGATATAGCAACAAACAGTCAACTACGAAGAACGACGTAACACTAAAAGTTCTTGTTCATAAGAGAGGAGCACAGTAGTACATAAGAGAGGAGCACGGTATTAGTGAAAATTTAGTTTTAACGGACAATGTAGTCATTGACAACAAATTTGTTGGGCAGCATCGTGACACTGCACACTACAGTTGCCTCGAGGAATTTAGAAGATATGGCAGTAAACAACTACATCGACTCTACCCAAGGCTGGTTGTATGCATGTCAAATGTAAATCGGACACAGGTAGAATCGGTGCGGTTGGGACACGTAGGCATTTGAAAATTATTAAGACTCCTATAGCAGAAGCTCGACGAACAAAAGTGCAAAGCAGTTGTATGCATGCTTTCTGCAAACAAACTAGTTGCATAACAATGGTTGGGTGTTTGCTTAGGCACGCATGGTTAGTATGTATTGGTGGTAGAGCCAATGGATCTTCCTCTTCAACTAGTAGATATAGCACTTCGGATTTGATCAGAGCCACCCTTGGGCCCGGCTGTGATGGGTGCTGTATGAGGAATACGTGTTACGATGTGGTGATGTTCCACTTGTTGTTGCTTCGTCTTGTGTATTTCGGGTTTGGGGAGTTCGTGCTCAAGCTCACAAAGGGTTGTCTCTGCTATCAGAAAGATATTGTGGTTTGCAAAATAGTGATGACGAAAACCTTGCTGTTTTGACCAATGATTTTTGATGAATAAAACGTCACTGCTTTTCAAAATAGTCAAAAGAGTCAAGCAAATCAAAATCAGGATACAATCTTCTTCGAAATCAAAGTATGTATAGCAAGGAGGGGCTGCAAAAGGATAGAGCAGGCTTAAATACACAGCTTCAATGGTTTCTAAACAAAGCGCATGATTTCAGTGTGAAAAGTGACAGCAATCTGGCCCAGTAGATATTAATAAGCACTTGATGTGCAATGTTTTGGATGAAATGGAGTTGGTGACGAGTTTGAGGCAAGTACGTTGGGCCAGACACAAGATATGGCTTTGCCATCTTGGCCAAGCAGCTGAATTCAGAAACAGCTACTGAATAGGACCACAATAAGTAGATGAAACGTTTGAGTATCTAGGTCCTGAAGTGGCAGACCACTAGGCTTCAGCTTTAAAGAAAAAGGCATGAAGTGCTTACATTATTTCGGTATATACTTCCAAGAAGCAAGATACCTCCACTCCCTTTAGTGGTAGGGGTGAACTTCATGTCGGGCTAGGGTTATTACCCTAGTTACTTTGGAAACTGTACTCAATGCTTCAAAAAAAATCGGGAAAATGATTGAATGTTAGTCTTTCATACTTCTCAAAGAATAGGCGGGCCTTGGCCTGGAACAAGTCTCTGACAAAAGACGTGGAACTGCCTTTTTCTTGCTACCACTGTCCATCGCTTGGCAATCCTTTTACCACTGATGAGCGTAGATTGTGATGCATGCCCCGCTCTGCTTTTGCTTTGTATACGGACGTGCGGGTAGGTTGGTAGCCGCCAATGTGCTTGACCCACACTTAGGGACCAGTTACCCTAACTAATGACATGTATCCCGGGCACTACCTTTGGGTTTTGCGAGATGGGCCTTTCCGTTGGTCCCCACTGGCAGAAACTTTGCCGCTTGTAGACAACCCTGGGTAGGTATGGAGTTGTTTGCGAAGAGCCATGGCTTTTGCACATCGTATTGCACCAGTTTTTGTGAAAATGGCCGACCACAGTGACACATGGGCTTTGTCATGACGACATGGAGTTTTTCGTATGTCTACTATGTCGCGCAGCTATTGTAGTTTCTTAGTGATGCGTGCAGCCAATGGTTCACATCACAGGATTAAACAACAAGCTGCCAGCTGCCGTAGAGTCACCGATATACATGCTTGCACTAGGTATCATGTAGTTGTACAATTCATAGGAAGTCTACAATGGCGAACTCGATCTCGCCATCTTGACTTGTAAAACGCCAGATGTATTTGGGCAAAAAAGTAGCCTTCTTGGACCATCGACTAGCGTCATGTTTTTTATTATGGAGCCTTTGGATGGGACATAGGTGCACTGCGTGAGTTGCTAATCGCCGGTGCTGAAATATAAAGAGATTCAACTAGCAGTGACTTGCTCTTTGGTACATTTCACCCTACCAAGTGTTGCGCTATAACCATGGATAAGTAGGGCCAAAAAAATGCATATCACCAAGAACACGATCAAAATCCCGGGCAGCATCATAGAAAACGAAATTTCAAGACAATATGAAGCGATTGTGCAAGGTTTGGATGGATACATCTAGGTTGGATTGGTGGCATTTGGTTGAGCCACCGAGAATCCATTTAAAAATAAATCCGTGACTACAGCACACTTTGCAATGTTTGTGTCACCTGACTGAATTGCAATGCCAAAACTGGTAGCAGGATACTTGCATGAAACTGAAGATGCCCAATCAAGGATGATAAAAGTAAGACAAACAAAGTCAGAAAGTCACTGCCATGTCTTTCTTGGAGGGCTTGATCCAGGCCAAGCCCCCCTTAAAACCCTTTTGATGCCAAGACTTACTTAAGTTTTTTTATCTCTCTTTTGAAGCTTAAAGTACACTTTCTCAAAGTAACTAGGGTTATAACCCTAGCCCCCCCATGAAGTTCACCCCTACCACTCAACTGAGCGGAGGTATCTTCCTTCATGGAGGGTATACCGAAATAAAATAGGCATTTCATGCCTGAGGCCTTGGAGGTTAAGCTTAGTGGTCTCCCACCACAAGACCCCTGTACTCAATTATTTCTACCACTTATTGTTGTTCTGCTGTTTAACTGATTCTGAATTCAGTTGCTTGGCCAAGTCATATTCTGCGTCTGGCCTAACTCCTTTGCCCCATATTGCTAACCAGCTCCATTTCACCCAAAAGAGCTCACATGAAGTGCTTGATGCTAACTTGGAGGCTAGAGTCAGGCCAGTTTTCACTTAAAATCATTTGTTTTATCCATTTATGATTGAATCTTTGTATTTAAGCCTGCTTTGTCTATCTGCAGCCCTTCTGTGTTACACTGGATGTCATTTCATTCATTGATTCTATCCACATCCTGATCTTGCTCTACTTGCTGCTTTGGTTTGGGTTGTCAACATCAAAACCTGCACGATTTCATCAAACTCTCTAGGGCATTAATCAAGGACATCTTTCCGGTAGCAGAGGCAAGCCCCGGGTACCTTTGGAACCGACTCTGAGCAGAAGCACAAGAAAAGGACACTGAAAAGCACATTGATCATGCTCACTCAACTGTCCTCCCGAACCTGGCCGATCAGAAGTGTACAAGTCCAACTTGGCAGTGTAGCCCACCCAAAGAGTGAACCGCCACTCAGAGTTGCATCTGGGTCTCAGGAAGATCCAGAGCACAGAAGGGGGAATCAAGATCCACCCAGAAAAACCCCTTTAACCATGGAGGCCCTAACGGCCCATGGTGATGACAGCCTGCAACATCTCCGCAGGCGAGTCGCCGCCTCCATCGCCCGGTCGGCCTGTCCGGCCTCTTCTTCTACGGTGTTTGGGGGTCCTGAAGAACAAGAGGACCTACGAAGGAGGATGGACGAGTATATGCTCCACGAGGAGTACCACAAGTCCATCAGAGGGGAAGATGGAGAAGTACCTCTTGAAGCCTTGGGGTCTCCGCCCCAAACAGAGATGGGGTCCTTCCCTTATTCGGGGCCATCTACAGATGTAGCGGAGACAGTGTCACTACCAAGACGACCAGAAGTACACGAGCATCCGAGAGCATGGCATCCAGACCTGCCCAGGCAACGCAGGAGCCACGAAGGTCTGCACGCTGGTCTTCTCAGTGGGATGCACCAGCGTGCGATACTCATGTCCAGCGCAGTCGTGAAGAGCTGAACGTTCAACACCTTCTCAACATCAGAGACAGACTTCAAGTCCGCGGCGATGAAG
Organism: Eutreptiella sp. 'Long Island Sound 2002'; assembly: GCA_964036045.1. Classification (NCBI taxonomy): domain Eukaryota; phylum Euglenozoa; class Euglenophyceae; order Eutreptiales; family Eutreptiaceae; genus Eutreptiella; species Eutreptiella sp. 'Long Island Sound 2002'. The sequence continues at coordinate 120,539,751 of OZ038383.1, read as the reverse complement.
CTGCATGCCGTGCACACCAAAATGCCGCAACCGCTGATGCACAAGAGGAACATAACGGTTGTCCACGCAGCCGTCACCTGTCCTTCGCTCTGGGAGGAGATAACCAGCGCAGCACAAGAGGCTTCCACCTAAAAACCGACAAGGTCGGAGCCCCTGCAAGCAACAACTCCCACGTTGTTTCCGAAGTTATCGGCCATGGTGGCACGAGCGTTGGAGAACGTCGCGACGTGCTTGCCATAGACGGGCTTTGTCCCAGCAGCAAAGGCGTCGTAATTTGGCGTGTAGGCGCCCCAGTGCAATCTTGGTGGCGTAGAATACCTCCCTTGCACGTGGAATTCGAGAACGGGGGCAGCAGCACAATCGTCACCAGGAACGGATGTGAGGTGCTTTGGTGTGCGCTGCAATATGTGCACTGGTCGAAAGACCTAGCGCGTCCACAGGCTCGGATGAACTGGGCAGGCGCGTCGAACAGCATACTATCCATCAGGCACGGATGCAATGTTTTGTAACCTTTCTGAGTTTTGTCTGGTTGGCTGTTTATTTAATGTCCATTTTCTTTCCCTGACACAGTACCCTGTCAACAAAGTTCACTGTAAGCATGCAAACAGCAATACAATTCAATGATCAGCCCAAATCTCCGTCAGTACTCAGATCTCCGGTGTCCTTGATTCCGTAACTCAGATCATATCATGTTAAAAACATTGCATCCTGCAAAACAGGTGCAATGAAAGTTCTCATGATTAAATCTAATGAACTCATTCATAGAAGGCCTATGTTTCTCAATCAAAACTTTTAAAGCTCAAAAGTGCACGCGCTGCTGATCTGGCATTTTAAATGCGCGAATTCGGCGCGACATTACAAAGCGGACACTCTAACCCTCGTCATATGAGTCCCCAATTACAAATGGCTGTCACTCTATTGAGCCAAGTAGTTTCCATTACACTTCTACAGCTGCGTCCGCTCTGTGCGCTCCATTGACCTGCATCAATGAATTTGTACAATAAAGAAACTCAGCTCACCAAGCTGACTGTTTTTGACCTGCTGTGAAACTTTTACAACAACTTCAAGGTCGCCTGAGAAGGGTCTGGATCCTCTCCACCCAGGGCCAACCCATGGGGCTCTGGATCGCACGGCCGAACCTCTGGCCAAGCTCCTATCCAGATGTGAAGACCCGGGTGTGACAGCTCTGTCAGAAGCTGTCAAGGCAAAGTTGGGTATCACCGAACCCTTACCCAAGCCAGCACTACTCTCACCTTCACCTGGATTGAGCACGTTGGCTGATGATCTCAAAAGATCAAGGGTGTCCAGGTTGCTACCCAAGGTCACTTGCCCCAGCCCTCATCATCCTCGCGCTAGGACAGCCCCTATTGCTGAACTACAGGACGTGCCTGTGACAGAGACTGAGAACAGAGGGCTGTCAGCCCTGGCACCCCTTGCCGCCGTACCTCCTGCCCCTTCAGGCCTAACCCCAGGGGCTGCGAAGAGTGGCAGACCTATTGCACAGGCGAACATCCAGCTGGAATTGCCGGAGTTTGACCCGAAAAATCTTCCTGAATGGGCTGAAGAATTTGCTGAGATCCTTTTGCTAACCGGCCAATCCCATGTGGATGTGGCTACTAAATGTTCACTGCTGAAACGCTCATGCAAAAAGAAATTTTTGCAAAAACAGGTGAAACAGATTGTGAAAACCTGTTCAACATGGGCCGAAGTACTCCAAAGACTGGAAGAAAACTTTCCCAGTTTATGAGACTGACCTCAGTGTGCGCACACAGATACAGGAGCTACATATGCTCGCTGAGTTTCCTTCCGCTGCGCGAGTCTCTGAATACGTGTGCGACCTAGAGTATCTGTTTTCACGGATGAACATGGGTTCCTATGGACCCACTGAGCCCCACCTGTGGCTCATGAGTAAGATCCCTTCACGTACCTGGGATGATTGCCGCGCTACCTCTGAGAGGAAGAGCCGGACCCACTCGTACGACGACCTGGTGCACCTGCTGATCGAGCTAACTCTTGAGAGGGAGATTGACTCCCACAGGGAGAAATTCCTCAAGAAACACTTGGGTTGAGGTGGCACCCCTACCCCCGAACGTGGCGAAGGAAAAGGGCCTGAAAGTCCCACTAACGCCAACCAGGGAGGTGGTAAAGGAAGGGATAACCTAATTGCCATGAATGAGGTCAAACCTGAAACAGGTTCACCCCCACTGTTCTACTGTAAACCTGTCAATGACAAAGGGGGACCTTGTCATGCCCCTGACTGCGACCACCGCAGTAGTTGTATGCTGCAGATGAAACGACAACAGCACACCAAAGATGGGAAAACTGTGACCCATCAGGACCATTTTAGGTGTACCATCACCTGTGGTTATTGTGGCAAACGTCGTCACTACGAGGACGAATGTCACATAAAGAAACGAGAGAGTGACAAACTCAAGCGGCAGGAGGCCGAACGCCAGAAGAACCAGACACCCACAAGAACTTTCCAGAATGGGGACAAAGGTGGTAAAGGAGGTGGCAAGGGGGGTGGCAAAGGTGGAATCCTTAACCCCCAGACGCGCTCATCAGCGCCCGCTGCTACTTCCCCTCCTGCCGAAGGTGACCCCAAGAAGCGCCCACAGGGGGATAACGCCTCCCCTGAGGGGAAAAACTCCAAGAAGAGGCGACTGGCCTGGATGGCCAAGTCCCTCATGGCTGCAGGGGTGGATGTCAAATTCCCTGCTGAGGAGTAGGGGTGCGGCTCCGAAGAGGAGGACTTGGTTTTCTGGATCCTCGTGAAAATCGGGGATCAATTTTTTCGAGCAGTGGTTGACAGCGGCGCAACACTTTCTATAGGTGGCCCGGCGCCTGCTAAAGACTTTCAAGAAAACTAAGACAGTGGCCATAAGAGTAGGGGATGGGGGTACCATCCATTCCTTGGGGGGAGTCGATGTGACTATTTGTCTTGGCGACAAAACTGTGACCCAACACTGCAGAGTGTTGGAAACCGACGCCTTTGACATCGTCATTGGTACCGACTTCCTGCGAAGAAACCCCCAGGTAAAAATGCTGTCTCTCAGGCGCCCCTATTCTCTGCACTGCGACTTTGGCAGTAGGCTCTTCTCCGTACCTTTGGAGCTGTCAGGACAAAAAGACTCTGGGCTGCGCTACGCAACCAAGACTAACTATCGTACTGAAAACTACCAATTGGCCCGTCACGTTCTTGAAAATGGACTGGCGGCCCTTCAGGTGACCCTGGGCGAGATCCAGGTATAATTGTTCGCGGGCGAACAGCAGCACATCATGCAGTTGTACTGCTCGAAACATTTGAACAACGCTTTCCGTTTCTTCTGGAAAGCAATGGGCCTAGTGTATGCTAACCCTCCCTTCTCCCTGCTCGCGAAGGTTCTAATCAAAATCGCTTATGAGGGAGGAAGCGTCATCATGTGCACCCCTGACTGGGGTTGCTCAGGTGAACACGCTTATTCGCGCCGTATGCTAGACCGAATCACAGTGGGAAGAGTGCAACTCCCCGATGGTCCCAACTACGTGCCTGAGGACTGAGACACAGCTATGCAGGCCCCTGAGTGGGCCAGTTTCTTATCCATTGTCGATGGATCTCTCAATCCTGTATCCCTGTGTGATCTAGATCAGGTGCTACTGAAAGAGGTCATGGCCGAAAATCCCGCCCTGACTCTTTCTGATCTCAAAAAACAATCTCCTGAGCACCTATCTGCCACACTTACAGGGTGTGAATCTCCCGATGGCTATTTAGAACCTGTAGCTGTAAAGGAGGATGCTGATGACCAACTGTCTGAGATCGCCAGCACTATCCCTCCTGTTGATCCCAGCTGTGTTGAACTAAAACACAGTGCCTTCCTGGCCCAGGTATTGCTGGAGGAGGTAGATCTATCGTCAACCTCAGAACCAACTTCCCCTGTTGGGAAACCGGTGTTACACATGCAGCCTATGCACTCAGGTGGACCCGTGGCCCAGAGTCCTGATGCTCTAGCGCGGCCTGCTTCTAATAACATGCCACTGTCTGAGCATGACACTCAGGAACTCCGACGGCTGTTGTACCTGAAGGCCGAAGGTATTGAGCGCCAAGAGCGGCTGCAATACCTCAGACAGACCTGGAAATCCTCCATGTGGTCTGAGGAGGACGATGATTCCTACACGCTGCCTGACCCTGAGATACCCCTAGTATATTCTCTGCACTATGGGCAGCAATGTTCCCCTGAGTGGGACGATGCTTCTGTACCTGCCGAAACTGCTGATCGGCAGAAAAAGAATGAGCGTGGTAAGAGCAACCTGCATGCTGAGGGGGATTTTCTGCAGAAAATTGAGAGTCTTAACCTTGACCCCCGACTGAAGAAACTGCTCCTAACCTATGAGGAGATGTTCGGCGCCTTGCCGCCCCCCCTTTCTTGTAAAAAACTGGTCCAGATTGACCTGCAACTGAAACCTGAATTGGAGAAGACGGGAGTGAGGCGTCGTCCCTACCCCGCTCCACAGGAACAGGTTGAAGAAATCAGGCGCCAGATCCAGGAATGTATTGATGCTGGCCTCGTGGAAGAGTATAAGAAAGGGGACTACCCCCATCACTGCAGTCCTTGTTTCCTGACCGCAAAACCAGGATCAACTGCCCTACGATTGGTTGTTTACTATGGTGAGGTCAACAAGAAAACCCGAAACGACTCAGGGAGTATTCCCAACATGGAAAATACCCTGGAGCGTATTGCCAAATGCAGGTACAAGACCAAAATGGACAAACACAGTGGTTTCTGGCAGGTTGACCTAACAGCCGCAGCTCAGGAACTGCTGCTTTTTATAACCCCTCAGGGTCGTGTGTTTAAGTGGAAGGTCATACCTTTCGGGGTGGCTAATGCCCCAGCACTCTTCCAGGAACTAATGAACAAAATTTTGTACATACTGACGCGCAGACCTCTAGTACAGGAATTGATTTCTCGGGACGAAGGGATGGAGGCCCACATCAATGACGGGAGTTTGGGTACCATTACCCAAGAGGACCATGTCCTTCTCCTCCGTGAATTTTTCATTGTTTGTCAGGAAAACCATCTCCGAAACAAACTCGAAAAATGCGAGTTCATGAAAGAGGAGATGGAGTATTTGGGTTTGGACGTGGGGTATGGCTGCTGGAAACCAGCCGCGTCTAAGATGCACCCCCTGCAGGACATGCAGATTTGCGATGACCCTAAGAAGGGTCTACACGACGTGAGGAGTTTGTTGGGCGCCTGTAACTTCTATAGGCGTCACATCCACAATTTTACCTACTCCTCTGCCCCCCTCACTGACCGTATCAACCAAACTACTCCCTGGAGGTGGACCACCAGAGAGGAGGAGTGTTTCCAGGAGTTGAAGAAGAAAATTGCCTCCTCCAACTGCCTGGGAGTACCCCGCCCTAAGGGCAAGCTAGTCCTGATCACTGATGCCACTGATGTAGGGGGGGGTGAAAACAATCTACCAATGGCAGGAGCTTAACCCAGCTGAACTAACCCACTGCCATTATCGTACTAGCGGACTGAACCGTGATGGCTCCTTGAAGCATGACTACCCTACCAGTGAGTGGCGGCTTGTGCCACTGGGACACTGGAACTGCAAATGGAACCAAGCACATTCCAACTACAGCACCTATGACCAGTAACTCCTGGCCGGTGTGTTGGTGCCCTCGTCACAGTCCCGACTCTTGGGATCTAACCCTATTGTCTGGCTCTGTGACCAGGAACCGGTGAAGTCTTTTCAGAAGGGCCCATCACCGGAGAAAGCGAAACTAAAGCGGTGGTGGACTTACCTGAGCCAGTTTAGGCTGACAGTTCATCATATCCCTGGTATAAAAAATGAACTGTCTGACTATATATCTCGCAATAACTTCGATGCGCTTATAGGTGAGAGCTCTGAAGCACTCGCCAAAGAGGCTTTCAAGCGTATGGATGTCCAGCTTGACCTGTCCATGCGCACTGCTGGAATCCTCGAGGGTTGGAGCCTAACCGACTATCAGTCAGAGTATAAAGAAATTCTCCAGACCCTCAGTACTGGTCTCGAACCCCGTGTCATTGACGGGCACCAGTGGTATAAAAACAACCAGTACCTCTTCTACGAGGACCGTATTGTCGTACCTGAGGCCCGACTTGATGGGTGCCTACAGTGGTCCCATCTCAGCTCAGGTCACACTGGCGCTAATTGCTCAGTGGACTTCTTCCGTGAGTGTTTCTACTGTAGTCTAGCCCTGATTGAACTGAGGTCTCGTATGCAGACCATTGTGGATGCTTGTGGCTGTCATGCCAGCAAGCAGAGCGACAGTAGGAATAGGGGACTGAATTCCAGCTTACCCATACCCTATTGTACTAACTCCCTTCTCTATGTGGATTTCATGCACGGCCTACCTCGGTTCGGCGGCTATGATAGTTGCCTAGTGGTCACCTGTGGCCTGTCTCGCTTCAACCGGGTGTTTCCATGCAATAAGAAAATCACAGGTGAGCAGACTGTGAAAATGTTGGTCGAACAATAGTTCAAACCCTATGGGGCACCCAAGCAGGTGCACTCTGATGAGGATGTACGCATCCGCAGTGACACTGGGTGGTACAAACGAGTGCTGAATGCCCTCAACGTGGAGGTAACCACAGGTGTGCCCTATACCCACACGTCTAACCCTCTCTGTGAGAGAAAAAACCGTGTGTGCCGGAACAGAACCTGAGAATCCTGATGAACCAGGAGCGTACCAAGGACTGGGTACGCCTAGTGCCCTGGACAGTGCTGACCATGAACTCACAGAGGAGCTCTTCTACGGGTTTCAGCCCCCACAAACTGTTCCATGGAGGACGACCTGCTTGGTTCTTCAAAACCCCCTTTCCTGAGAACTTCAAGAGCCCTGCGGGAGATTGGCTGGAACACAAGCAGTCTATGGCTAACCAGGCTGGGACTAACCTGAGACACATCCGTGACCGTGAACTGAGCCGGCGGAATCGCCTACGGCGACCTGCCAGCTTCATGGTTGGTGACCTTGTTTTGGTACACCATTCACGCCTACCCTCCTGACCACGTAACTGCCTACAGGACCGTTATTTTGGGCCCTATCGTATCATCAGGATACATGGATCTAGGATCCATGTCAGGTGCAGTCCACGTCTAGGTGGTGAACTGCTTTGTGCGCCTAAACAGTTGAGGCACTATCATTCCCCTGACAATTTGTCCTGGGATGAGTGGTGCCTCAGCGACAGTGAGGTAGAGCGTATTGACCTAGGAAACGCTGCCAGCCCAGAGGAAGCAGACGAACTCGAAGAGATGACTGCCGATGAGATGGCAATCGATGGTTACTACGTGGTTGCAGGTATTGCTCGCCACGAGTATAAACAGGGTTTGAAATTTTTAACCCTGTGGGATGGCTATGGGCTATCTGAGGCGACCAGGGAACCCATGTCCGCCTTTATACAACCAGATGGGAGTATCGACCCAAGCTTCCGCTCCTACCTCGTTGAGAACAACGAGGGACAGCTACTAACCCGTGCTGAGACTCTGTCCCGGCGTAACAAGAAAAACGAATTTCACTGTTTCAGTCTACTAACCTTGCAGGGTCAGTGAGCACTCTTGTGCAGATGTGCCTGTGTGTGTGTGTGTGAGCAGTTGTCACAGTTGCCCCGCATTGCATCACAGGACAGGACCGTTAGTCCCCCGTGACAACCACACCCTGGCCGAAGGCCATTGGTTTTATGCACTGCACTTACCCTGTCTGTGCCCTGCAGTCCCATGCCTATGGTGTCCAGCGTGAACCAGGTGGCCGCTTATCAGGTTTGCAGCCACCCGGCGGGTGTATCCCTTTTTGACCATGTGTTGGACCGGAACTGTCCTAATGTAATGACCTTGGGGAGCCAACGAAGAACGGTGGCTTACTACTCCAGGGTGGAATGACAAGCAAGGTGTTATGAAGCAAGGTGTGTACTCCCTCCTTGGGGACAAGCGTGTCCACAGTTAGGACCCCCGACTCGTCCAGGCCCATGGGGTTCTACCCTTCCTTACAGGGTTTACCACACCCCTAAGTGTGCTACGTATGTCTGTGTGTGTCTCACTTCTCTCTCCGTCGTGGCTCCCGGAGACCGGGCTTCGCTGACGTCGGACCGAAGGTCCTAATGAGGTACTATTACCACTCCTATGGCGCCCAATTTCTGTGCTGGTGCCTATCCTTGGGGGAAGACGGCAAAAGCCCTACCTACTAGAGGGGAGGGGTGGCCATGTGTGCTAAGGGTATACAAAACGCCAATTTTTCTAAGGGCCAAAAGCTAACGAACTCCCCTGCCCACGAGGAAAAGCACGTGGGACAGGAGACACCACTACACTACACAGACTAACGCCAGCACCAGCCTTCAAAGACAGGGAGAGCACTCATCACTTGCACTCATCACCTGCCAGGCCTGCTGACCCTAACTCCTACACACGCTACTTGGGGTTGCTGTCAAAGATGTCACGGGCCCTATTGACCCCCCTGTGAAAGAGCAAGAGAACACAGCGCTACTAAGCAACTGTGGCCTAACAGGGACGCCACTACGTGTTTCCCTGTCAGGGCTTGGAGGGAAGGAGTGCTCAGTATGCGTGCACAGCGTGTATGTCGATGAAGTCGGACTGCACTCGCCACTCACGGCTGAGCTGCAGTTTGTTGTTCGTTTGTAATCTGCGCAGCATGTTTTAGCGCTGCAAGGGACTGCACCAATCACCCTCACCTGCTCACATGCAAAGCAAAGGCCAATGACTTGGGTTTGCGGCTGAGGAACCAAGACTACCTCCACGTATTATACGCTTCTCAGATAGCCCTATAATACACTGTCCTCAAACCGAAGTACAAGCAAGCAAGCTTAAGGAACTCCACCCGTTCTCTTATAGAACGTGGGCTGGAGTCCCTGGGTAACCTAAACAAGAGTTGTACCGTGCGCAACACGTGTGGCCTACCCTTTAATGCGTCATATGCATGCACATGTATGCACAGGTTCTCCCATTCCACTTGTTTACTCCTAATCTTGGCCACCACAACCAATCTCAGCATGACTCAACCAGGAGGTGAGCTCCTCCTGGGCTTACCTACCTTACTCACCACGCATCATGTCAATGCTGAAGAGGACACGAGCGCAAAACAACTCTAAGCGCTTGAACAATCATAAGCGATTAATGCATTGTGTGTCATGCATGTTCTTTGGACTTTGTTCCCTGCAGAAGAAGGAGAGAGAGTAGCGCACTGCACAGCGCAAAATAAGCCTGAGCGTTTTAAGCAACCCTATTTTAGCGCTACGGCAACACGAACACGAGCAAGCACTTTCTTTTCTTACCTGTAAAGAGAAGACAAGGGTGGATTGGGACACAGGGAAAACGACACAGCGTGTGAATGCCTGAATTAGGCACATTCATCGCGAGCACAGCCCATACTCTAACCCTACGTGCGCCCTGTGCGCTCCATTCGCTTAGCATACCTTTCATTTCTGTTTTGACCTGTGCAGAGCAAAGGAGGTGAGCGCCCGAACCCCCAACGAACACAGCGGAGACAACCCTAACGTTTTAACGAAGCAACCAACACGAACGCAATGCATGCGTGTGAAGTGACAGTGACATACCTCAGAGGCAGGTTGTCCATCTGCTTTGTGGTGTGGGTTCATTTTCAATACTTTTTCCTAAAGTTTAGAAAAATTTTGATGCAACTGTGCAAAAATTTCTTTTAGAACGTTAAAAACTACGGCTCATACCTTCTTTTTCTAGAGCCGCTTACGCTTGCGCAACCCTTTTTCTGGAATCCGCTTCTGTTGCGCTTGTCTGCGACCTTAGGTTTTAGTCTAAAAATGACGATTTCTAACGTCTTTTCGTCAATTTTTAGCGATTTGACTTCTTAAATCGCTACCCCTTTCACTAAACCACATGATTCACTCCTTGTTGGTTCCATTTTCTATTTTTTTCAGCTCCTGGAGATTTGTGTCCCCCATTGGGAGTATTGCTCCGCCCTAGCCCTTGGTCAGGACGTTTACTGAAATGCTGTTTATACAGCGATAGCCGTCCGCATTAGAGCGTTCGACTGTACCCTAGTGGGCAAGCATGTGTGCTCTAGGAAGGGAGTCCTGGGTTCAAACCCCACTGCCCACAAATTTTTACCAAAAATTTTCGTCGCACGGCGGCGACTTTTGAGGAATGCCCCATCGAAGGGACATCATTCACGGTACATTACGCTGTTTTTTGAGGGTACCTACAGTGTGATAGGCTTCTATGGACTGATGGGAACGTTCTTGGTAGGTTTAATACATTTTCTGAGGGAATTTTGGGAAATTTGAGCCTTTTTCCTTGGTCCTACTAGCTTGATCAACTAGTACTCCAGGGGGGAGTAAGAAAAAGTCACTGCCATGTCTTTCTTGGAGGGCTTGATCCAGGCCAAGCCCTCCTTAGAAGCCCTCCTTAAAACCCTTTTGATGCCAAGACTTACTTAAGTATTTTTATCTCTCTTTTGAAGCTTAAAGTACACTTTCACAAAGTAAATAGGGTTATAACCCTAGCCCCCCCATGAAGTTCACCCCTACCACTCAACTGAGCAGAGGTATCTTCCTTCATGGAGGGTATACCGAAATAAAATAGGCATTTCATGCCTGAGGCCTTGGAGGTTAAACCTAGTGGTCTCCCACCCCAAGACCCCTATACTCAATTATTTCTACCACTTATTGTGGTTCTACTTTTTAACTGTTTCTGAATTCAGTTGCTTGGCCAAGTCATATTCTGCGTCTGGCCTAACTCCTTTGCCCCATATTCCTAACCAGCTCCATTTCACCCAAAAGAGTAGACATGAAGTGCTGGATGCTAACTTGGAGGCTAGAGTCAGGCCAGTTTTGACTTAAAATCATTTGTTTTATCCATTTATGATTGAATCTTTGTATTTAAGCCTGCTTTGTCTATCTGCAGCCCTTCTGTGTTACACTGGATGTCATTTCATTCATTGATTCTATCCACATCCTGATCTTGCTCTACTTGCTGCTTTGGTTTGGGTTTTCAACATCAAAACCTGCAGGATTTCATCAAAATCTCTAGGGCATTAATCAAGGACATCTTTCTAAACATAGAAAAAGAAGAAGTCTATCAACATCATGGCATCTTATACCATCTCTCTTGGTACCAAATATGGATGCCGGTGCATAAATTGGGTGTGGAAGCGATGTGGTGCGCGCTCGGTGCACCGCACGGTGCGTACATCTCCCTCTGTGAGTAATCATTGCTGAAAGAGGACAAGAACCGTTTCCATTAACGGTTATGTTCCGTTGTTCTGGAGCCATAGATATTTTTGGCAGACATTTTTTCATGGAGCATGGAAAATAAACACATATAGCTTGGCATCATTGCTGAGAGGTGTTCCATGCTGCACACTTAAGTAGATGCAACGAACAAGTCACTAATGGAGTAGGAGATGTAGCAAAGGTGTTACAAAATTGTTAGATGTAAGCTCTCGTTAGCGACAATTTCGCAGGAAAAAAGTTGACGCAACGACCCGTTAATAGGATCATTTACAAAATGGTATTTGCATGAGTGCCCGGCACTTTACGGCCAGCATGATGTGTTTCTTTTGCGATTTCTACCGCCCCTTTTGGGGATTTTTCACGTATTCTCAACGTGGCAGGGACGCGGTAGCCTAAGGGGGAAGCACACAACAACGGAGGCCTCAAGACCATCCAAGTTCTCTGCACACGTGAGAAGCGTACGCACTGTGCATGCACCATGTGGTGTACCGCTCTTACATTTCCCTCACAGACAATAGCCAACCATAGGCGACAGCCACAGGCAGAGGGCACGGCACCGGCACGAAGTAATCTTTTTTTAGATGCGAAAATTTAAGAAACCAGCTAAACTTTAAGTCAAATCAGCTACAAAAATGAGCAAAAACAGCTAAAAAGTGAACAAAAAGATAAAAAAAAAAGACTTCACATGTAAAACAATTCTCTACTAGAAAATAAGATTCCAATAAAACCAAAAATCTAAAACGAAGTCATTCGCATGTTTAAAAACGTCAAAACAGCAGAATCTTTTTTTTAGATGGCCAGGTAAAAAGTGAGATTTTGGTAAAACTAAAAGAACACAAAGCCCGGGGTGGGGAGGGGAGGCAGAAATGCAGTTCCTAGGGGCACCCAACCGGATGAATCATCCACATTCTTTAGCGAACTCTGAAAAACAAAGCACAAGGCAAAGAACAGCAAAAAATGCCAACAAGACTAGAGCAGATGGCTGAGCACTTGCAGAACGTGCTGTTGCAGTACACACTACTTTACGTGAAGATGATGTAACCCACTTGATGGTGTCGGGACTGCCACTGTGCAAATGATGCACAAGACGCCTTCCTTGTGGAGAAGGGCTAAAATGCCGTGTATTTTTGGACATGCCAAACAAATACAGAACCAGCATCCCTCCCTGTGTGCACCTTGGTCCGTCCATGTTGACCGCCATCTGAAGATATTTGGAAAGAGCAAAACTTGAGCATGAAATTAAGGGCAAAACTGTGCACCCACTGAGTAGTGCTTGAAAACAACCTCTACAAGGCAATACCACTCGTCTTTGTGCACCGAATAATGCCTCTAAACAAAGTCCCAGCAAGGAATCTGAACGTTGGGACTGACTGGGCAGACAGCAAAAGCTGCAGAAAATCAGCATATAAGCATATAATGCAGGAACGGATGTGTTGAATGCAGGGTTCTCAGGAGTTGATCACTATGGCTGGCAGACACTGCAGCACAGGCACGTGGGTGGCAAAATGCACTGCAGAAGAAATGAGCAGAAAAACCGTGAAAAAATCTCCCTCGGAGCAAAGTCTGAGCAAGGAATCTGGAACTTGGGACTGGCTGGGCAGACTACCAAAGCTCCAGAAAATGAGCATACAATGCAGAAACGGATGTGTTGGGATGCAAATGTCCCAGGAGTTGATGACTATGGTTGTCAGACACTGCAGCAATGCACAGGAACGTGGGTTGCACGTTGCATTGCAGAAGAAATGAGCAGAAAAAACCTGGCTGGATCACTCTGCGTCTGAAAAGACGTCCCCACTCAGCAACCATGACACACTGCTTGTGCGGACAGGCAAATAGTAGGTATCACTGTCATTGCTCTTCCATGTACTGACCACACACCCGCAGAAGACACGCTGCTCTCTGGAAAACTTCTGGCCCGTCAATTTCTCAAAGGCCTCTGCGCGTGCCTGATTCGCAGGTGTAGGCGGGTCTCAGAAGACTTGCGCCTGTCATCTACAATGACCTTCCACAACTCATCACATCTCTGTTGGTCGTTGTGCAGGTTACCAGTGTACCCCACGGGCACCTCGAAACGTTTCCTGTTGATGTACAATGCTTCACAGCTTTGCGATGTCCCTTGCTGGGTATTCAACTGTGCAGCTGAGCGCAGGGACGTTTCTGGGTCTGTAGCTTCGTGGTCAGAGTCTGGATACAAAGGGGCCTCTGATGCACTATCAGAACTTGGAATGCTATGAAAAGCAGCCCATCAGCTGCCTCAGTAAGAAACACATCTGCAATGGAATGAGAACTGGGTTCAATGCAAATAACCCTTGTCCCCTGACCGCAAGTGGTGAGTGAACACTGCACACACTTTGTCGCCCTTTGAGGCTTTGCGATGCAAATCCTTGGGCACTGACTTGACTGATGGACTGGCTAGCTTGCGAGTTGCGAAGACTTGTCGGTGCAAAGGTGCAAACTCTACATCTGGGTCTTCAACCGTGGCCTCGGTGGAACTGTTGTTTGCCGAACCGGCATTGGAACCGTTGTCTAGAGAACTGGAAAGGGCGTGACCAGTGGCAGGGCAGGGGGGGGACGGTGGGGGGACGTGTTAGGTCTTCAGCAGGAACACTCGGCCTCGGTTCTGGAGCAGGCAGGGCACTTTTCAGGATGATGTGGAAACATGTTGTGCAAATAGTTGGGCATCGTGGGTACATTGCAACAGCAGCACGTTGGAGAGCATCGCCCATTTCGGCCACTGGCACGGTTGCATCTGCCCCACAAACACACTTGTTAGGCATGGGTTGTAAACACTGGAGTGAAAGGGGGGCAATCAGTGCAGCAAATCGTCAGGCATGGGTGTGAAAGGCAAGAAGGAAAGGGGGGCAGGGGGGTAGGAGTGAGACGTTTGCTCCAGCTGCCAGCATGTAGTCCCTTCTTCGATCTTGAGACATCGGTTCCGCTAAAACTTGAAATTGTGCACATGGGCTCTGGCCAACTTGGCTGAGTGCCCTACTTTACAAATTCCAGGCATAACCTATGATCCGTTCAAATGACCTCTCTGCATAGGTCCCCCAGCGAAGGAAAACCCCTGTTCTCCGAGCAGATGAAATTGTGCACATGGGCTCTGGCCAAGGTGGCTGAGTACCCTACTTTACAACATTCAGACATTACCTGTGATCCTGTGCGATGAACTCTCTGCATAGGTCCCCCAGCTCCAAAGGGACACCCCTGTTGTGAAACACAAGATCTGTGTAATGCACCCAAAACCTTCCACATTCATGACATCCCTGCATAGGGTACCTCCTCACCGCATGCACCAGGCAACAAGGAAAGAGGGCCACTGGGTGCATATTGGGTCAGTCCCGAAACCCAGGTTCCCCTACTGTATGAGGTTGTGAACATGGGCTCTGGCTAAGGTGGCGGAATAACCTACTGCACAAAATACAGGCATTGCCTCTCAGGGGTTGGCTTGGTGCAATAGCACTCCTTGTAACCCCCCCCCCGTGCAACGTTTTGAGACATACATGATGATCATGTAAAAAAAATTTAGCGCGTAATCTTTTTTTGAGCACGGAATCTGTTTTTTTAGCGCAGAATTTTTTGTTAGCATGGAATCTTTTTTTTTGTGCTAAAAGAAAAGATAAGTGCTAAAAAATAAGATTTCGCATCTAAAAAACAAGCTTGGACCACAGGCACAGGCATGGGCCCCTGCCCTGGTGCGTGGCTGAAGGTTTTCTTCATTCAGAACACTTTGCAATCAATCTGCAAAATCCCAAAGAGTCAGTGCGCTGTTCCCGCCAGTCAGCATCCGTGAACCCCCAAAGCCCAGGCAGAACACGGCCTCTGGATGGTCAGTGAAGGAATTCAAGAGTCGCCCGCTGCTGAGGTCCCAAATGTTGACGTGTTGGTCTTTACTCCCGGACACCACTTTGTACTCATCTGCCTGCACCGCCAGAACCGCATCCTGATGCCCGTCGCATGTTGCCACGTGCGTGAGCGCGCCGCGTGCGGCGTCCCAGATCTTCACTGTTGCATCCCCGGCAGCGCTCACCAGCGCCGCCTCTGGTGTCAGACACAGCCCAAACACACTGCCCCAGTGCGCGTCCGGCACCTCGCACACCCGCTTCCCGGTCCCTACGTCCCACATGCGGAGGGTGTTATCTGTTCCTGCAGAGTATAGACCAGGGCTCGCGCATTGCACCGCGAAAATGTCCCCGGAGTGGCCCACGAGCACACGTGCAACTTCCCCAGTCCGTGCGTCGTATAACTGCACAGTACCGCTTCCAGACGCGCATATGAGAATTTGCCCTTGACACAGCACTTGCCACACCACCTCCGTCCCAGGGCACTGGATACGTGACACCAACTGCAGTGCCACCGGGTCCCAGACGCACAAGCACTCGTCCGCACCGGCGGTGGCGAGCCATTCTGACGTCGCATCGTAGGAGGAAGAGAAGACTGGGGCAGTGTGCCCTTGCAACACTGCACAGCGGCGGTGCAACTGTGCATCCCACATGGTCACACCTCCGTCGGACCCACATGATACAGCCCAGTCCTCTGCCAAGAACTCGCAGTGCAGGGCGCTGCCCGGCAGCAGCACATACTGGTGGTGTCCCTGCCGCATCCACGCGTGTTCGCAGTGCAGCCGCCACACGTACCGCTGTTTCCAGGTGCCGCTACCTTTGGGGCTGCTGCAGCTGCTCGAGCTGGCACCCGCACTGGAAGTGCTGCCGCCCCCAGCATTGGCGGCATCATGTGGCAGCCGAAGGGTAGTGGGGTTGCGGAAGTAACACTCAGGCCCTGGATATTTGCTGCCAGGTCCCTGGGGAACCGACCATCGGGAGTGGAAAAGCGCCCCCCATAGCTTGCAGTGGCCGCACGCACTATGGAAGCCCCGGCTCACGCTTGCGATGGTCAACAGATCGTATGCAGTGGTGAAGGACAGGATGTGAAAGAGGAGCTCTGGCGACAGCTGCGTAAGGGTCCTGCGCTCTCGTGCCTGACACCGGCGCCGGAGCTCGCGGTCAATCTCAGCGCCGATGCGGTCCAATTCATCATCCGAATCCACCATTTGGGGCTGCAACTGATGACGCACCCAAAAGGACACAATCAGCGGAATGCAGACGCAGTGGTCTGTTGGAAACATGATGCCAACGGTGGTTCCATCCAAAGCACTTCCGTGTCCCATTGTGCCCCCCCCCCCCCAAAAAACAGATACCACACACGCACCCACTGAATTTGTTCCTTTTTCTCCACAGGGGTGGGGGGTCCAGCATTGAGGTGAAGAAGATTGCCAGCAAACGCATATGGATTGAAGTGGTCTCGGCTGCACTGAGCATTTCACACAGAGTGTCCTGTGTTATTGTGACCACATGCTACGTGCTTTTTTTTTTCTATTGGGAATTCACAAACAGAGAGATTCTTTTTTGACAAACGTCCCCATCTTGAGCCTCAGAGATACATCTTCTCCAAAGAACCCACCCAACAATGGCCAAGCCTGCCCAATTGACCCTGAGCACATCCCTGCACAGCCAACAACAAAAGAGGACATTCAGATTTAAATTGCATGGCACTGGTCACAGTTACCGTTAGTCCTGCTCCGCGGTCAGTACACCCACAACCCAAAGGCCCCACCTCGTGCACGCTCTGCAGGGTGTGGTTGACGAGGCTGATGGTGATGTCGCCCAACAGTCCGGAAGTTTTGAAGTTTCTTTCCAACCTGACTCTGCACCAGCAACTCATTGAATCGCCAAGGAACTTCATGTCCGATTTAGGGCCGACACCATCCCAGCTAGTAATCGCAAAAGAAACGCACCAAGGTGTGACAACAAGAGGCCATCTGAGGTGCTCGCTTGTTCTGTTTGTGAAACCCTGGTTTTCCGCTTTAGTGGAAAGCGGGCGCGTCAAAACACAAAACACGCACCAGACACTTGCACAGGACCACCACAACACTACGTACGCGTCAGTGACTCTGGATCAAACTCTTTGTTGGCACATGCAAGATGCTGCAGTGCCCAATGGCAACAACGGTGCGGTGTTTGGCATCCCATCTCAACTATACTTGCCTGCACCGACCACACAACATGACAAGACGGATGGTATGTGGTTTGCACACACAGGGTAAGTGGACTCCAAGCACAGATGTACAGGCACGGAATTGATGCTGCTTCTGATTTGCATCTACTTCGTGCCGTGTGTGGTTGTAGGGCTCCTAGGCATCCTGACACTCCCAAAATACATGTCACACAGTGAAGGCAAATAGGAGGATCCAAAAAAATCTTTGAAAATCAGGATCCCCCACATTTGCCTAACACACTACAATGGGGTAAGAAGGTGGTCGAAAATAAAGGGGCAATGCAAATAGATCCTCAAAGGGTTTGAGTCTCAACTAGGTGGCAATTAGAGCTTAGTGCACAAATAAACCACCAAAAAAGAGACCAAACACACAGAAAATCGATTAATCGATCAATGAGCACATCCACAACTAGTTCACATTGTGAAACTAGTGTTGTATTGTCAACAATCTCGGACTGACTGCGGTTTGAAAAAAAACGACGAGACGGAGTGGTGCTCTGCATCCCATCAATACCACACGCGCAGCAGCACAAATACCAAACACAATGAATGTGTCAAGTTCATCACCAGCTGACCAGGGCAGCGGAAAGTTGAGGTGCACACATACAGGTGGATGGTGCCTTGACGATGACCCTATGGTGAATGCTACAGGCGAGGACGACCTGGGCTGGACACGCACCGCGATGTCCTCTTCTACAGTCTCTTGATGATGCTGAATGGATAAAGCTGCTCTCAGTGCTCTATTGCACGCTTGGCTCACGAAGCTACTATCGCAACATGCTTTATTTTATTTGCTGTTGTACCGTTGCTGCAACCTTGTTTGAATTTTGTTCTTAGGCTCCCACCCTCTCACTAAGGGGGCACTGTGCCACTCAAGTGATGCGAGTCATGAGCAATAATTTCACACACAAACAAGGTAGCAACTTGAAGGGCATATTGATGTCATGCAACAAAGTGGCACACGAAGGTTCTCTAAGCCATGAAAACCCAGCAGTTGTTTGGCAGGACACTGGGTCCCTTCCCGTTTCCAGGTCCCCTTGTTGACTGCAGATCAAATTGTGCATATGATGCAATGTGGCTGAATACACAGCACAACAAACTTGCTTGCGGGGAATGGTGAAGGGATTGGCACGAGAACACAAGAGGCCTCTTGCCACTTTGGTGAAACCTGGTCAAGCTGTTGGGAAGGGTGAGCATTTTGTCCCATCTCATCTCTGAGCCCTTTTTCTCCCCATCCTTTGTTTTGTCAAAAAGTCCATTACACTAGTGCTTGCCGGAGGTAACAAACATTAGGCTTGGTGTCAGTTGTCCTTTGGTATGAAAGTGCCTTGCACAGGGTCACAACATCGCTCTTGGCTCATCCATTCACAGTTTCTCAACACACTGCCATAGGACTGTTTTTTGAGCAATTTTCTGCCAATAAATGCTGCAATTCCATGCATGTCACCTCCCCTTTTACATTGACTCATCGAAGGTTGGCAGGTGTCAAGGGCTAAGATGGGTGTACACAGCTTCCCGCGGGGTAGGGGTGCTGAAGGGATTGGGGTGGGTTGGATGGGCGGAGATATTGTTGAAGAAAGATTGCGCCGCGTGAATACAAAAAGGATTTCGTATCGTGGGGGAGGGAGAGGCAGCTAAACAAGAGCTCATCCACAAATTACCTTCAAAGGGTAGGATTGAGCCGGCCTGCTAGGGACTGTGGAACAACACTGCGTCCTAAGTACCAAAGAAGACACCACACAAGTCGCCTATGGCGCGTGAGTATCTGTGGGTCAACTAAAAGACCAATGAAGACGCCCATCCAACACCATTGAGCAAGAATATCATTGAATGCCAAGGCAAATACAATATTTATGATCATTGACCTCAAGCAACAATGCAACCAAATGCCCTTGCGGCCGAAGCACCAAGACAACACCGCATTTCGAGTCGGAGGTCAAAGAAAACGATGGAGAGTAATGCCGAGTGGGGTCTGCAATGCCCCTGCGACTTTCCAAAGATTGATGGATTGGGTGCTAACGGACATCCCCTACGCATGCCGCTACATCAATGACATCATCATTAGCAGCACAAGGGGGAGGGAGAGCTACTGGCCAATCATTACTAAGATGTTGGAAGAGTGAGGCAAAGGCTCAAGGAGCAAAATTTAACCACGGAGATATCCAAGACCGGTTCTTTGCCACGATTTGGAGTTTTGTTGTCACTTTTTGCAGGGTGGAATAGGCCCCAGCCAAGGGCAAGATGATGGAGAGATTAAAGCATGGCCAGAGCCCAAGCTAATCAACGAAATATGAGGTCTTCTTGGACAACTTCTAGGACAAATGTGCATGACATGTGCCGGGGTATGCAACATATGGTCCGTCTTCATAGTCACCTCTTGCAACCCCACCCGCGAGTGCCACTCGGGGAGGTTTATAGTGCGGTGTCCAGTCGAGTTTGCTCTTCGTAAGCTGTCGGCTAAGGCCAGCGGCCGCAAATTAATCGTGAAAGCTCGTTGGTGCGAGGCGGCACTAACTATGTAGTTGGTGCCGTCCATAGAGAGGACGAAGGGTTAAGAGAAATCCGTTGGGTGCAATCGGACAATGTCCACTACCACAGTTTTGAGCACACAAAATGCTTTAGTTGTGTGGTCGTCCCGCATGAGGGCTATACGTGTACTCGGTTTCTCGGGCAAATTCTGTAACATACCAAGGAGGGGTGCCACAACGTGCAACGCAACCACCAGTTTGTGCTCTCATAATCTTTTTTTTTTTGCATTCCGACACTGGTGAGTTTTGCCAACAGGCAACAGTGTGCGTAGGCGCCATGGCCTAGGAGTATGTACAGTCAGAAAGGCTTAGCCACTGGAGTGGATACGGATGAGGTATGTCCCTGGGACTCAGGGAATCCAGCAGGGGCGCCTGCCGATTTAGTACTGCACAATATATGCAGGAGGTGAGACCTGCCATGACCCTGGGGTCCACACCTCAACTGAGAGAGTGAATCAGTAAGGAACAAACAAAAAATAAGAAAAACAGAAACAGGAGATGAAGCACAGGAAGTAATCTCATGGAGTTGAAAAACTGCCATGTCTTATGAGCTGTAGATGGGGGTGGCCTCACGAAGGCTAAGTCGTACCCCGTGGGGATCCAGTTAGTTGTATGACAAGATCGTCACATGTCCTAGACAGATGATCTTATGAGTTGAGCGGCATGGGAGGGGTGCATGTCAGTGCGTCGCCTCTTTGGTGTGTGCGAGTCGGTGTCTGGCGGGCGGCGGCGTTTTAGCTGCAAAACCCGGAGCTCTGCCCTCTCGGATTCCAGGTATTTCACTCTCTCACGCCAGGCCACCTCCTCCCGGTGTTTTGTGAGGGTGGCCCAATGGGTCCACCGCTGGTCCACATGACGAGCTGTGTGCGCACTGCAACACTTCGAAAAATAGGCACGCCGCGAAGAAGCTGCCTCTTCCCACAAAGCATGGGTACGGGACAGCAACACATTGTGCCACATAGCGCGAGTGTCACGGGCAGTTCTTCGAAGGGAAACATGGTACAAATCCTCAAAAGAGGTCAACGACGCATGAAGCCACTCTTCATGTCCCCGCATACAGTACATACAGATCGTTGCCCACGCCACATATCTTTGGTGTGACATTGAGACCATGTATAGGGTGGCCCCGCCGATAGTACATACTTGTCGCCGGTACACGCCCCACAACACATGGATCAAAGAGTATGTCGATGTATACGCCTGGGCCATGTGGTATTGATGCCAAGCGACTCCACATTGAAGTGCGTGCTGTCTATTTCGGGGTATTGTGTCAATGAAGGACTATGAGACACGTAGTTTTGAGATGTGGTCTAAGTCCTCCTTGGAGGCCGTAGAGATCCAGTGCTAGGCCAAACCACCCCAAGTGTCCCATGTGCGTACCCACTCCCTAACAAAAACAGGCAGCCATGCATCGCACTGAGCCAGGCGCGCATGTGTGGTCCCTTTGTGCCACTTCGAGCACAAGGGGCACAGCACCTTACACCGTTCCCAAGGGGGGGGGCACCTAGACCAGCGGACGTCACCCCACACCCGCTGTATCCACATGTGGCGGCGCACACCGCGCAGAGGCAGCCATGTTGTCCAGTGCCGGCCCTCATACTTGGCGTAGGGGCGGACGGCTGCAATCCACTTGCTCGCGGGTGTTGGGGCCTGAGTTCCTCCCACAGAAATGCTGGGCGGTGTCGCAGGAGTGTGCAGAGGGAGGGGGAGAGCAGTGGCGAGCTTTGCCACCCGGTCAACGTCATTATTGCAAGGCGGTCCGCTGCCCAGGAATCCATCTAACTGTGATCTGCTTGCCTTGGAGCAATGCTGCGGCCTGACAACGCAAATCCGTGTCTGATGCCTCTCTGTGGGGCTCAGAGGGGCCATGGTCTACAACCGCTTTGTTGTCAAGGGTAATGGATGCCTGATTGGGCAAGGCTTGCCGCTACACAGAGCCCCATCAGCTCTGCCCAATAAGAGGTCTGCGGGCCATGCACCCTAGCAGTCACCTACAAAGGTCCACAGGTAAGGGCCATGCCTGCCCTAGGGCCCTCCGTCATATGGGGGTGAGTAGCCTGAATCACTAGTTTGCTAGCATCAGTGTGATAAGATTGCCTTGCGAGTAACTGACCATTGGTGTAGGTTTCAAACCCGCAGATGATTCTCCTGGAAAAGCCTTGCGGAACTTCCAATTTGGTGCAGTGTCTTGTCCGACAGAAGCAGAAGAAGGCGGTGGAGCCAGCGGGGAACAAGAACAGAGTTGACCAGCTAGGCCCGTTCCCATCCGTCCATGGGAATCTCTATGTAGGCTGCAAGGTCAGACTGGATGAGGCCCATGTAGTCAGATCGGGCCTTGTGGGCCCAGTTCGGGTGGGCTAAAATATGGCCTAGATACTGCAAAATAGGGGGACGGACCTTATTGGGAGTCCCTTCCCAAATGACGAACTCATTGAAAGGATCAAGTGACCAGCGATAAATTTCAGTTTTTCCCGAATCGACTCTGAAACCCAGAATCCTACTCAGCTCACTCACCTGGGCCAACACGCGTTCCGTGGCGGCCCGATCTGGAGAGACAAAGGCAATGTCATCCATATAAACGAAAAATTTGACTTCCGGAAAGTGGAGGCTTAGGGTCCCACAAATAATGTCATATACAACACAAAACAACATGGGGGAGAGGGGGCAGCGTTCTTTGACCCCCCTCTGCTGGTGGTAGGAGTGTTGCTTCCCGGCTCGGAAAAAACACCGGGTCTGTGAATAGGCCAGACGGAATATCGCAATCATCGGGGGGGGGGGACACCCACCCAAAACATGGTCTCCCACAACAGGGGGTGGGGAGTGCTGGGGAGGCCTTTGCAATGTCTAGAAGGACAACATAAGGTTCCCCATCGAATTGCAGAACATTGGACCATAGTGCCGTGGCTTTGGTGATTGTGGTATGTCCCTTGCGTCCCCCACCTTGGTAGGAAGAGAGGATGTTGGTAAGCGGGGATTTCAAACGCAGGAGCATAAATTTGAGATCCTAGTGTCCGTCCACGAAACTGGGATTGTCCCCGAGCGCCAGACCTCCAAGACGTGCTGATACAGCACCCATTGGGCAGTTTCGGGTACATGGTCAAGCAGGTGTGGGGGAACATGGTCCATGCCTGCTGACTGTCGTTTCGGGTTGCGAATGCATTGCACGAAGTCTTGCCAAGTGGGGGGGGGGGGGGCACAACGGATGGTTGGCTGGTTGTGGAAAATATTGCTCAGCAGGGCAGAGGCCGCCACAGGGTCCCAAGTGGGGTTGCGTGCGAACTGGGGAAGCTTGGCCAGTGCTGATTGGGGGCTCAGGGACACTGTCGAGCGGTCAAAAGGCCGCATGACCCAATTGCAGAGTTCACAGAAAAATGGTCCCGACGGCGTCACTTCTGCCTTTTTGAAGCGCCGTAGCTGACAGAAAGCCGCCCGGTGCCTTTTCTTTTGCATGTGGGCCCCCCATTGGTTCAGGGCGCCTTGGTCCTGGGGGGCGGTGCAGAGGGGAGAGAGTATGCTTTGTTCCACAGGGTCCTCACACGGGTGGGGTTTCTGCTGCAGTGTGACATACTGTTTGACCTCCTGCAGGATGCGTTCAGATTTCTCCTGAATAGGCATGCCGGTGGGAAGGCCTCTCATCCATCCGAGGAAGTGGGCCCGAAATTTTTCAAAATCTCTACTGCACCAATGGCGGATGTTGGGCACAGATCGATCAAGGGGTTCAATGGAGGGGAGAGCTACACTCGTGTAGATCTGCACCCCTGCATGGTCACCAGTTGAGGGGAAGGTTTTTACACGATATGAACTGGGGCAGAGGGTGTCCCACAAGACGGTGGGCACAAGGAAAGCATCGAGCCTTTTTCCTCCCATGGTGTGGGTGGGTCCCGTGTGCAGTGGGCGGATCCTGTACCACGGGTCACAAAGATGAAACCCTAATAGCTGTGTCTCCCAGTACCGTCGTCTTAGAGGGGGTTGGGGCTGATGACTGCCCGAAGTGGGAGCCCAGCCGGCCAGTCGTCCAGGGCCCTTCTAGCAGCTATCGTGAAAGGGCCATGCTGATTAACAACCAGGAAATCCGGTACTCCAGGGAGGGAGACATGTAACACAATTGCATGTGGGGAACGGTCGGGATGAAGCCGGCAATACTCATGTAGCTGTTCATGCACAAGAAAAATTTGGTCCAGGGACGTGTCATCAAAAAACAGGGGGAGATACTGTGGGCACGCCCCAACCATGTAGGCCATCTGGGCTGTGCCTTGGCGAAACTGCACTTCGTGTAGGGAAATTATCATGGGCTCCGACACAGTAATCTCCTGTAGGAGTTTCGTGGAGAGGCATACCGGATTGGGGGGGGGGGGTTACCGTGACTCAGATTTGGGCGCGTGAAGCTGTAGCCCCACGGTAACATAAATAGGTGGGCATACCACTGGATACAGATGCTGTGTTGGGCCATGAGGCAACGGAAACTGGGCTCGCATACGCCCCCGCGTCACAGGCGCATGGTCAGATGCTGTGTTGGGGAGATGAGGGGGTGGGTTGTCTACGAAGGGATCCGCGGGTTTGAGTTCTATTTGCTGGGGGAGGGGTTGCCACATTCATTATAGCTGCCTCTGTCTGAGTTTGAAAAGCCAAGAGAAGAAAGACAGCACGCAGGGCCCACTGACAACGGTGCCCGGATAGGGCAACACGTCACACAGGTGGTTTGATCGATAACAGTGTGGTCAACTGCTTACGCAAGCGTAGGCAGCCGCGCAGCAAGGCGAGGAGTGCAGCACAGATCTAAAGTTGGGCCTGACAGCAAATCTGCCACAGACAAACCCCAGCCAATCCCATAATAATCCACTGGACGGATTGGGTTACGGACGTGGCCACACATGGTTGTTTTCCCTGCCGGTTCGTGGTCTCATGTGCCTCCTTTTTTCTAGATAACCGTGTGGCATGACCATGGGTGGGTGGTGGTGGTGCAGTATCCGTGGGTGTGGCATTCTGGGGGTTTGAGGTTGCAAGATTACCTAAATGTTCATTTGGAGGGGGCTGGCAGGGTTGGTGGGCTCGGTGGGGGTTGTTGTCTCGGTGGTGGTGCCCATCACTGTCACTCACTCGGGCGCTGGAGGTTGTCTGCAGTGAGACGTTGGTTCTCGGAGCTCAAAGCTTCCGCTGCACCACCCAGAGCTTCCGCTGCACCACGCAGTTTTCGTAGTTTGAACCTCCACCAGTCACCAGTCTCCTAGTCAGATGGCTGCTCTTGCAAAAACTGCTCGTGAGTCAAGGAAACGTCCGTGCCGCCACACGCGCTTTCACAAGTTACTTCCCCAAGGTCCGAGTCCACGGTGACTTGGTGCGCAGTTTGTGCTCTCATAATCCGTCCAAGAGAGCACACACATCGTGGTCATGATTTTCGAGCATTGCTTGTTCGTCCCAATGAGAAGATAGCGAATACATGGCACGCAAGAGGCCTTTGAGCACTTGGTCCATGATGGACTAGAAAATGGCGGGAGCATTTTTGGGGCCCCTCCAAAATCTTTAGCATAGCCCTCATTGCCATATAGAATGGCATTTTCAACAACACTCTCATTGCCAAAAACAAAGCAGACATTGTGCCACATCAACCATTGCTTAGAGAGCCGTGATGACAAAACCTGATTGGTACCTCCTGGTAACCCTACCTCATCACTAGGGGACCAAGCACGAAAAGGAGGTTATCAGACACCCCAAAATACTGAAGGTAACACAAAACAAGGGTAGCATCAATGGTATAAAAATGGTTATTGGCTGCACCAGCAAGCTAGTCAAGTTGTTTCAATTGACCTTTTGCAATCGCAAATTGTGCAGACAATGGGTTGAGGCAGAATTTAGAAACACACCATTGCGTAGCCGCCAACGTATCAGTTTTGTGGATTTCCCTAAATAGGTGTTCCATATCCTTTTCTAGAAACTTTGCAAGCCGACACACTACAAAGGTGCCGCACATTGCACACCTACGGGGCTCTGTGCAAAGCACCAAGTACAAGCCACTTGCAAGATCTTGTTTTGGAAGGAATGCTCACACCAGCACAGAGATATGAGCCTCAAAAGTGTGCTCGACTCCGCCCCCAACCATACAAAAAAGGTGGTGTCACCCAATCAGCAGTCGCGTGGCGCAGCGGTATGTTGCACAACTCGCGGATGTTGGGGCCTTAGTTGAATTTCTTGTTTTGTCCCTGGTAGGTTCCTAGTCGAACTAAAAGAAGAGTTGGTCTAGTGAAGATGGCAATCGGGAGGAAGCCGCCTACCATGAAGCAGATAATCATGGCACCTCATGGACAGGTGTACCTATTGCACTCTCATATGGTGGGGGGTTGGTTCCAACTGCATTGTGTGTGTGCGGCTTACTTTGTACTGTAGGTGCAGCCTGGGATGACAAGTAAGCCGATATCAGAAGCGATGAAAAGGAGGAACAGGAGGGGCATCGCGTCCAATCCTATGCAAGTTGCAGTTCCGTGCGGTGCCGGCGACATGCATGTGCTGATGAGGACAACGATACGGACGGCGATGAGAATATGAGCACGGCCATACCTTCTAGATGAGTAACCAAAATAGAGGCACCAGATGAAGGCAAACATACAAAGTACCATGCAACTAGCCACCCTTTTGGTGATGTTGAAAAACGCCATTTGGCAATTTGGTCATCTTTGTCTCGGTTGGTCATCGTCTTCACTAGGGTGGGATGGGCCCGTGGGGTTGGGTGGTACGGGGTGGCAAAGAGCCAACCTTGGGGCCAACCTTGGGGGTGTGGATGCAGCAGTAGACAAACCACCAGGCGGATATTGGTTGCTCATCTCTGGGTCCACTCCAACGCTTTGGACTATAGTATTGGCATCGACGTTGTGATCGAGGGGTCTCGGGGTGTGTAGTGCCAAAGTAGTAGGTTTGGCGACATCATGGGCAGCCGGTGCCCTTTCCATGGCATAAAAGATAGCACCGGGAAAAACTTCACTTCTGCAGTGATTGAAGAGCGGGAGATCTTGTGGTTTTTCAGGGACGCGGTGGCCCAAGGGGTAAGCATACGACGATGGAGGCCTCCATTCCATTCTCCTCACCAATTGCACCTTTTTTTTTTGCATTCCGACACTGGTGAGTTCTCCCAACAGGCAACAGTGTGCATAAGCGCCATGGCCTAGAAGTATGTACAGTCAGAAAGGCTTAGCCACTGGAGTGGATACGGATGAGGTATGTCCCTGGGACTCAGGGAATCCAGCGGGGCGCCTGCCGATTTAGTGCTGCAAAACATATGCAGGAGGTGAGACCTGCCATGACCCTGGGTGTCCACACCTAAAATTGAGATAGTGAATCAATAAGGACGTTGACCGGGTGGCAAAGCTCGCCACTGCTCTCCCCCTCCCTCTGCACACTCCTGCGACACCGCCCAGCATTTTTGTGGGAGGAACTCAGGCCCCAACACCCGCGAGCAAGTGGATTGCAGCTGTCCGCCCCTACGCCAAGTATGAGGGCCGGCACTGGACAACATGGCTGCCTCTGCGCGGTGTGCGCCGCCACATGTGGATACAGTGGGTGTGGGGTGACGTCCGCTGGTCTAGGTGCTCCCCCCCTTGGGAACGGTGTAAGGTGATGTGCCCCTTGTGCTCGAAGTGGCATAGAGGGACCACACATGCGCGCCTGGCTTAGTGCAATGCATGGCTGCCTGTTTTTGTTAGGGAGTGGGTACGCACATGGGACACTTGGGGTGGTTTGGCCTAGCATTGGATCTCTACGGCCTCCAAGGAGGACTTAGACCACATCTCAAAACTACGTGTCCCATGGTCCTTCATTGACACAATACCCCGAAATAGACAGCACGCACTTCGATGTGCAGTCGCTTGGCATCAATACCACATGGCCCATGCGGTCGTACTCTTGCGTCAGTCCCTCCCTATGCCCCCAGGGAGGCGGAACGCGCAAAGCATACCACGTTGCATAGCACTCCGGTGTGGTATAATGCCCCACGCCGGCGGACGGGCCAGCCCAATCCAAGTGACAGCGCTCTGCGCTCCCAGGTACACCACCGGCCCCGTGTGCAAAAGACAACACCCCCGGGACGCAGATGCCCGGCCCGGCTTCCGGACGAGCGGGCGGACTGGGTCGTTTTACAGCCATACTCTGAGTCGAATGCATGTGCTCTGCTACGCCTGATTTCTGCTGTTACCCCCCCCCCCCTGTACAAGCCAACGTCCAGTAGTACGTCATGACGTGCGTGGTGACCGCCGCCAACAAACCCCCCCCACCCCCACAGGGGAATATAAGCCGACCCATCTTTCTCATGTTGTCACTGTCCCATCTAAATCACCTGTGGATGAATATGCGTCGGGATCTGTAGGCCCTGCATAGAGAGCATGTTGTCATTGTTTCCCTCTCCCACAAAGTCACTGCGTGGCGACGTGAGGTCACCACTGCATGGATGCGCCGTGTTCGGTTGGCTCGGTTTCTGTTGCGTTCCTCCTTCATAGAGGCCACTCTCCACCACAAAGAGAGGATGGCCGCGGACCTGCTGGCTTTCCATTCCTTCACCAAGGCGTATACATTGGCATATTCTTTGATCCACGTGTTGTGGGGCGTGTACCGGCGACAGGTATCCACTATCGGCGGGGCCACCCTGCATATGGTCTCCATGTCACACCAAAGATATGTGGCATGGGTAGCAATGTGTATGTACTGTATGCGGGGGCATGTACAATGGCTTCAGGCGTCGTTGAGCTCTGTTGAGGATTTGCACCATGTTTCCTTTCGAAGAACTGCCCGTGACACACACACTAAGGTAAAACGCCCTAATCGAGGCCGCTGCTCTAATCGAGGGCCACTTTGGGCTGATATTGACTTTTTATTGGAAAAGCTTTGAAACTTGGTACCAATGGCCCTAGCAATGTCCCAATTGTCCCTCCTGGCAAGGAAACACATAAAAGACCATGAATTCACTTGGAAATGGGGCACATACTTCATTCGGCGGACCACCAAACCCAAGCATGCCATGTGAAGTGAAATTTGTTGTGGTGTTGAAAAACACCGTTGTGGGGGTCTTGTGTCTTCTTATCTTTCTTCTTCCATATCCTTCTCACATGTTGTTTCTCTACCTTTTCCTCTTGTTTATTGTTCGGATCAAGTGATGCGGTGTATTGTGGTCTGTTGCTTGTTACTATTGCACCCAAACTCAATGCATTTGACGACAACTCTCTCTGATTTGACAACACCTCCCAACGCCTTTGCCACCCTCATCTCACTCGTTTGCGAAAAACCATCGCCAAAACACCCTTTCCATATTGATAGCATCCTTGTTTAAGAGATAAGAAAAAAGACCGGGCTTTGTTGGGGATCCGTGGGGCCCTATACCGTTTTCTTTGGTCTTCCCCATGCCACTACATCTATGATCCAATAATTAAAAAGGGCCTGAAAAATTTGTATGTTTTTATGGATGTCTTGTGATTTGGGGCAATGTTCTACCTCAACAATGTAGGATATGGAAAGAAACCTGCAAGAAATTAAAAGGGCTGGTAAAAATCCCACGATGCAGGGTGGCCTCGATAGGAGCAGGGGGGTCTGGAGCGCCTAAAAAAGGCCGATTTCTATTTAAATTGTTCTCCACGGTCCTCTGACCAAAAACGGTTCTGTAAACGGCAATCACTGGCCCAAGCCGGCATCTGTAACCTGAGAAAAACTGGCCCTGCAGGTCTGCAGAAATCGGCCAGATTTTGCCGGACCAAAAGTGGCCCTCAATAGGGGTTTTTTACCTTATGTGGCACAATGTGTTGCTGTCCCGTGCCCGTGCTCTGTGGGACAAACGGCTTTTTTGCGGCGTGCCTAATTTTTGAAGAGGTGCGGTGCGCACACAGTTCGTCATCTGGACAAGCGGTAGACCCCCACTGCCACCCTCACAAACCACTGGGAGGAGGTGGCGTTGCGTGAGAGAGTGAAATAGCTGAAAACCGAGAGGGCAAAGCTCCGGCTTCTGCACCTCAAGCGCCGCCGACCGCCGGACGCCCAGCCGCATACACCAAAGAAGCGGTGTGCTGACAGGCACCCTTCCCATGCCATTCAGCTCACAGGATTGCCTGTCTGGGACTCGTCTGACGATTCCGTCATACAACTCACTGGATCCCCGCGTGGTATGGCTTAACATTGGTGAGGCCACCCCGTCTACAGCTCATAGGACATGTGAGTTTTTCAACTCCATGAGGCTGCTTCATATGCTTTATCCCCTATATCATCCAATTCCTGGGCATCACGGGCTGCCGAGGCGGTCCGCTGCCCAGGAATCCATCTAACCGTGATTTGCTTGCCTTGGAGCAATGCTGCGGCCTGACAACGCAAATCCATGTCTGATGCCTCTCTGTGGGGCTCAGAGGGGCCATGGTCTACCACCGCTTTGTTGTCAAGGGTAATGGATGCCTGGTTGGGCAAGGCTTGCCGCTACACAGAGCCCCATCAGC
The DNA here is from genome assembly GCA_964036045.1 of Eutreptiella sp. 'Long Island Sound 2002'. NCBI lineage: Eukaryota > Euglenozoa > Euglenophyceae > Eutreptiales > Eutreptiaceae > Eutreptiella > Eutreptiella sp. 'Long Island Sound 2002'. The sequence continues at coordinate 120,509,472 of OZ038383.1, read as the reverse complement.
TCTGCCCAATAAGAGGTCTGCGGGCCATGCACCCTGGCAGTCACCTACAAAGGTCCACAGGTAAGGGCCATGCCTGCCCTAGGGCCCTCCGTCATATGGGGGTGGGTAGCCTGAATCACTAGTTTGCTAGCATCAGTGTGCCAAGATTGCCCTGCGAGTAACTGACCATTGGCGTAGGTTTCAAACCCGCAGATGATTCTCCTGGAAAAGCCTTGCGGAACTTCCCCATGGTCTAGCGTGCACCACAGTTGTGTTGGGGACCCGTACTTTAGGGCGATCTCAGGTTGGCCCACAGTGGGCATTTGTGCACTAAGCAGGTGGCCATCCTCCGTGTCCTCACTATCTATGAGATCCGGTCCGCATGGTCGTCTCTAAATGGACGCCATGGAGACGTGGGATTGCCCCCAGAGATTGCACGAGAGTGACATATGTGACTATGGGGGTCTGTGTGCGAGGCACTGCCTGATTCAAGGGGTAAGGGAACAGCTAGGGGTGCACACGAATGGTGCGTTGCATGCTCATGATGAAGCAGCGCCTATAGGCCCAAAAAATGGAATGAAGTCCCAACCCCCCTTGGCAAACCGGTGTGCTGAGTTGGTGGCGATTTCTGGAGGTTTCCATGCCGTTGGGGTCGCGCACGAAATCAGAAATCATAGTGTCAATTTGGTGCAGTGTCTTGTCCGACAGAAGCAGAAGAAGGCAGTGGAGCCAGCGGGGAACAAGAAGAGAGTTGACCAGCTGGGCCCGTCCCCACCCGTCCATGGGAATCTCTATGTAGGCCGCAAGGGCAGACTGGTTCACACCCATGTAGTAAGAACGGGCTTTGTGGGCCCAGTTCGGAGGGGCTAAAATATGGCCTAGATACTGCAAAATAAGGGGCCGGACTTTATTGGGAATACCTTCCCAAACGATGGATTCGTTGACAGGATCAGGTGACCAGCGATAAATTTCAGTTTTTCCCGAATTGACTCTGAAACCCAGAATCCTACTTAGCTCACTCACCTGGGCCAACACACGTTCCGGGGTGGCCCAATCTGGAGAGACCAAGGCAATGTCATCCATATAAACGAAAAATTTGACTTCCGGAAAGTGGAGGCTCAGGGTCCGATGGAAAATTTCATAAACAACACAAAACAAATGGGGGAAAGGGGCTGCCTTCTTTGACCCCCCTGTGCTGATGGTAGGAGTGTCGCTTCGGGTCTGTGAATATGCCTGTCGCAACATCGCAATCATCGGGGGGGGGGGGCCACCCAAAACATGGTCTCCCACAGCAGTGGGTGGGGAGTGTTGGGGTAGGCCTTTGCGATGTCCAGAAGGACAACATAAGGTTCCCCATCGAATTGCAGAACATTGGACCATAGTGCCGTGGCTTTGGTGATTGTGGTATGTCCCCCCACCTTGGTAGGAAGCCAGGAGGCTGGTATGTGGGGATTTCAAACGCAGGAGCATCAGTTTGCACAATGCCTGATACATACAGGTAGATACAACAATGGGGCGATAATTGGCTGCATCCCGTGGAATTCCCTTTCTATACAAAAGGGAGATCCATTCTCTTCACTTATTGCATTGAGGTTGTAGCCGCCCATTCCATATGCTAGAGGGGGCCATTGGTTGTTGATCGAAGAATGTGCTGTCTAGCACGGACACATTCACGTCCATGGATCGTACACAATAGCGATGCGCCTTCTAATTCGCATGGTGTGGTGGAGGCACCGAAGAAAGCAAAAGAAAAGAATATGGAAAACTTTCTCAAGGAGAAAGTAGCGCCATGAAACAACAAGCAATAATTACTAATGAGCACACGCTGCAAACAATGCATGCACCCTTGCTCCCTCGCCCTGCGTGCGTTTCCGTGGAACATGACTGTACCTCTGATGGTTGGTTGTGGTTTCCCTGCAAGTGGGGAAAGGGTTGAGGCACCTCTGACTATTGTCCACCGTGGCGATAGCCACCGCAACTTGGCTTGGTGCCCTGTGCCGCAGCCATGGCAAAAGGGCTCACTGGGGGGGGGGGGGGGGGGCTACAGGGCGAGTGACACAAAAGGGAATTATGGAAAAGGGGTCAATGGCACTACCCAAAGAACCGCGCACTGCGCGCTATACCTCCCCTAGTGTAGCCCAAAAACAAGGGGGCAGGCAAGTGGTTCGGGTGAGACCAAATCCTCCTCCCGGAAATCAGCAACCCAAAAAGAGAGCAAAAGGCAGGCACGTCCAGAACCACCGAATGCACCTGTGCTGCCACCAGCCCCAACGCTTCACAACTATGATAATTCTCCATCAGACCCTGTTGATGATGCAGGCATGACGGTGTATGTATCCTTGTGATCCAGCAATTACAGTGTGTTGATCAACATATTTTAATGGTGCACATCAACGCAGTCTCTTGCCACACTCTATCGCCAGGTGGTCTTGAATTCTTTGATGTAGTGTTGTTAGTGTGTTGTTTTTTGGGGGAGAACCGGCAAAGTAACAAACATAGCAAACCATAGAGACGCAATTTGGGGTGGATGTAGATGACAAAGTAGCTTTTTTGTGTCGGTTTCTGTCGCTTTTTGGAGAAAAAAAATTCGGACACACTATTGGTCAACGGACACACTACTGGTCGCTTTACCTTACTCTAAACCCCCCATGTTGCAAAATTTGGAGAACTTGGACCCCCATATTTCAGTTTTTTAGCAACCGGGGGCACCAAATCAGGTGTTAACATCCTAAACTCCGCTAATTCATTTCCTCGGTAATGCAAACCCCTTGTTTGAGGTTTTTGTCATCATGGACCCCCGGGTGGTGTTTTTGAAAAGCAGTGTGTAGTGCTAATAATGCGTAAACACCTGGTGGAGGGAGCAGCACAAATGACGTCCCCATCAGCATGCAAAGCCGGGTCCCAGTTTTCTGTGCACAAAGCATCCAAAAAACCCTCAAGCTGGGAAGACACCATGGTAGTTCTACACCCAGCGCCTGCAAAAAAAACCTTGATTGCGGTCCTCCCACACCCATACAATTCAGGTTCCATGAGGTGCGATGCCAATGGCAGTCCCCTGCGCTTCCACAAATATGTGGTGCTCTGGTGTTGGTCCCCAAGGGGGGGGTTGACTCCTCGGTTTTAGACGCCAACTAGCCCCCCCCCCCCCCCAACTGTTGGCCGGAGGCCCCTAGGGGGGGGGGGGTTTGAGGGGGGATTTGATTTGATTTGATTTGATTTGAGGGCCGATCTTGAGGCTCACAGGCCGCCTGGGGGGCGCTGGATGGCTGTCCCGACAACTCTGCACATCGGCCGGCCATGCAACGAAAATGGCCAGGCATCTGGCGGATGCTCCGTGTACTGATCCAGGAAGAGGGTCTGTCAAAGAATGCAAAGCCAACTAGCCCCCCCCCCCCCAATTGTTGGCCGGAGGCCCCTAGGGGGGGGGGGGGCATTGGAGGGGGGGTTCAAGGGGGGAGGGCGATGGAGGGGGGGTTTTGGAGGGCTGGGGCGGGGGCTTTCCGGACACGGGGGGGGGGGCGACTACAACTGGTCCTGATGCGACAGCCCCCCCCCAGCTATCTGTCAAAACTTGTTGGGGGGGGGGAGTGGGGGGGGGATCCAGCCGGGGGTCGGGGGGGCTCCTGCCAGGGGTCGGGGGGGGGGTGTTTTTGCCGGGGGTGGGGGGGCGGGGTTGGCTAGGGGTCATGGGGGCGTCCAGCCAGGGATTTGATTTGATTTGATTTGAGGGCTGATCTTGAGGCTCACAGGCCGCCTGGGGGGCGCTCGATGGCTGTCCCGACGACTCTGCATATCGACCAGCCATGCATGTGGTGCACACCCAGCCGCATCAGCGGGCCGGGGGGGACAGGCCTGTCGCGGTGCCGCGCGTTGGGCGAGGAGGGGGAGGAGGGCAGGATGGGCGCAAGCACGTCTCAAAGCGCTCTACACATGCACGTTCTGGTATGCATATGCAGCAATGTTCCGCAGTTCCAAGCGATCATTGGTATGATACAAATGTGCTATCATACAAATCACTGCGGGGGGGCGGGGTGTGGAGGCCTCGGCAGGGCCCCACGCTCGGCTGCTGGGCGTGGGGGGGGCGGGGCCTCCACGTGGTGCCTGTAGCCCAGGGTGGGGGACGCCTGCCACGTGCGTGCATGCCCGTGCTGGTTGGGGGGGATGGGGCCGCTACTCCTGCGCACTTCAGCACCGGCGGAGGCGGCGGCGGGCGCCGCGCCCCTGCGGCTTGCCCCTGCCCCGGTACCAATCGAGGGGCTATGGGGGTGCTGCGAAACCGCCTCCCCGGGGGGAAGGTTGGTGTCCTCGTCCGCGGTGCACTACTGCATGCCGGGTTCGGCCATGAGGCAACGGAAACTGGGCTCGCATACGCCCCCGTGTCACAGGCGCATGGTCATAACCACATTGTTCAGTGTTTTGCTTGCTGCATTGCAGCGTAGACCAGTTCTGTACCACACCAGGTGGCTGCTGGTTGTGCATTGGCACTGTTCCTCTGGACATTGAGGTCAGCTCGCACCCACCACCCACCCACATTGCCGGTTAGTCTCTAACCCTTGCCCTGCAGGTCGTGACCTTGTCATGCACTTGTTCTCTGGCTCGGGTTCGGGGGGGGGGGGGGGCACGGTGGCCTCAGCGGTAGGGCCGCCCAGTGACAGCACACTTGGGTCAGGGCGCGTGGAACACGACCTGCACCCTGCGGCGCCGCCGCCACGCCGCCACGAGCTTGCGGACCGCGAGCCACGCCCCAGCGTGGGCGTCGCTCGCCCCACGGGGGTACTGGTGCTGTGGGGGTGGCTGGGGCACCCCCGGGGCTGGCATCACTGCATACCACACGGCGAACACCCGCGGGATGGAGGCCCACACCGTAACGGCGGCCACGTGCGGGTCCCGCGGCGGGGCGAGGGGCCTGTTGCCCCGGAGGAGGCACCGGATGGTGCCGCCGTGGGTAATACCCACCCAATGGCCCCCGGAGCCCTCTGCCTCGTCGTCCCACCCCTCGACCAGGAGCACCCGGCGCTGGGGTGCGTTGGTCCAGGGCTGCGGAGCGGCTGCTCCAGCGTGGCGGACAGGGAGGGGACCCTGGTCCCAGAGGGGCGCCAGCAGGGGGGCGACCTGGGAGAGCCGCGCACCCTCCCCGCAATGGAGGCGGGGGAACGCCATACCGCCGCCGCCCGGCCATACCGCCATCCGAGGGCCTCGTGGAGCGCGGGGCCCGACACTGCCAGGCCCTGGGTGACGCGCTGCAGGGTTGTCAGCCCCCACCTGGGGTTCGCGTCCGTCCAGTGGAGGATGCACCCCATGAGGATGTCCTCCGGGCTGAGGAGGCGGGGGGCCGGCCCCTCGGGGGTGTGGAGAGCGCAAGCGACGGCCGCGAGGGACCCTTCCGAGCGCTGGCATCGCGGGGGCAGCGCGCGGCTCACATGGGCAAGCCAGAGGCGGAGGGCTGGTGCCGGGTCGCCCTGCGCCACCCAGCGGCGCATCCGCTGCTCCCATGCCTCCCGGCGGCCGCGGGAAACCGGCTGCAGCCCACGCCAGCCCATCCGGTACAGGGACGGCGGCCGGAGGGCGCGGTACGGGGGGTACGCGACGTCGCGCCGGGGCATTCTGCGTGCTTGTTGTGCCGTGCACAGCGGGAGGGGCGACGCAGTACCTACCTGGTGGGGGGGGGGGGGGGGTACCGTGCAGGCATGTCCGGTCCACGACTGCAGCCACGCCTTGCCCGAACATCCCTCCGGGGTGGCCGTGCCCTTGGGCCCTGTGTCTGGCCGCGCCGGGCCAAGCCCGCTATCCTAGGGGGGGGGAGTCGACCTCGCGGCCTCCTGGGTCTGACCTCGTCGCTCCGCTCTGCGCCCCCCCCAAGCCTACCCTGTGGTCGTCTTCGCGCGTCGCGTTCCGTACGGCTCTTTTCCGTGTGTGCCTGCTGGTTCCTCTGTCCTATCGCCGGGGTTGTGGGCCTCGTCCCTCCCCCCCTGCGACTCTGTATCCGTCTTGAGTCGCTTGCCGGGCTGTATGGTCGCACTTGCCGCCCAAGGGGGGGGGGGGGGCGGAGGCTCCTCGCCTTGCTGACCGGGCCGCTGCCCGCGCTGTGGTGGTCCCGCACCCGGCGTCCCCCACCTGTAATCCCTCCCCTCTCTCTCCCCCCACCGCCCTTGCGGGTTGCTGCGCCCCCCATGCGCTCGTTCCTCGGAGGCATGGGCAGTGGCACAAGTCGCGAGCAAGCAGAGCGGGCACTGGTCCGGTCATTTGCTGCGATTCGATATTGCACGCCTTGTACTCGCGTGGGTGCCGCTGTCGGCCCGCGGCGGGGATGACGGCGTGCCCATGTGCCCGCTCAGACTGGGCCAGCCGAGTACATCGGGGTGGCCAGGAGGGCATGCAGTGGTGCTCGCCGGGCGCCGCGGTACGCCGAGTGTCCGCCACCCATAGGGGGCGAGGTCCGCCGGCCCCGCGGGCTTGCCGGTCAAGGGAGAGGAGGGCCGTGCGGGGGGGAGGGGGATGCGCTGCCGCCCAGGGGGGCGAGGTCATGGCCCGCCGGAGTGGCGCCACCCTGCTCAACCCGGCGGCCGGGTAGCCCCGGGGCTGTGCACAGCACCGGAGATCCTAGCCCAAGGCGGGAGGGGTGTCCGGCCGCGGGTTAAGCCGACGGGCCCCCCCTTGGTGCCACGCCGGGGCCCCTGGGGGGGGAGGAGGGGTGGGGGCCGGAGAGAGAGGGAGGAGGGGGGGGGGGCAATTAGCTGAGGAAGTACTCGTCGTCCTCATTGGCGTCGAGCGCCACTCCCAGATCGAGGTCACTTGCCTTGGGCTCAGGATCGTCGCCCTCCCCCGGCTGGTCCGTCGGGGGCGCCTCCTCCACGGGGAAGAAGGCCCCCAGGGCTGCGAGGAGGCCGGGTGGCGCCGCGCCCGCCGGGAACGCCAGCGGGGGCCCTTCGCCGAGCGGTTGGAGGGTGAAGCCCAGGAACAGTGCCCGGATGGTCGTGGGCGGGGCTAGGACCACCTCTGGGACGGCACCCTGCAAGGATGGTGGGGCGCCCACGCTGAGGACCACTTCCGGGCACGCCCCGCGTTCCGCGGGGTCCAGCACGGGCACGGGGACGGCGCGGCCCACTAGCTCAGGGCGTGGTCCTGCCACAAAGCACGTGGACTCGGCCATGGCACAGCGCAGCAGGGTGCCCGCGTCTGCGAAGGGGCGGAACAGGCCCACCAGCCACTCGCGTTCCCCGGCCCGCATCAGGCGCGACCATCGGGCAGGCGGTGGGAGCACCACCCAGTCCGCCACAGCCCGCAGGTATCCCGCCGTCAGGGCGAAACGCTCGCGGGCTGGCCGGGGCTGTGGGGCCACGGCCCATAGGAGTCCTGACCACGTGACGGCCACGTCCTAGGCCGCGCTCTTGGATTGCACGACCAAGTCCTCGTCCCGCACCAACCGCCAATGCGAGGTGCGGTCAGCCCTGTCGTAGATTCTGGCTCCCAGGGAATCACGGGTTAGCGGACACACTACTGGTTGTTTTACCTCACTCTAAACCCCCCATGTTGCAAAATTTGGAGAACTTGGACCCCCATATTTCAGTTTTTTAGCAACCGGGGGCACCAAATCAGGTGTTAACATCCTAAACTCCGCTAATTCATTTCCTCAGTAATGCAAACCCCTTGTTTGAGGTTTTTGTCATCATGGACCCCCGGGTGGTGTTTTTGAAAAGCAGTGTGTAGTGCTAATAATGCGTAAACACCTGGTGGAGGGAGCAGCACAAATGACGTCCCCATCAGCATGCAAAGCCGGGTCCCAGTTTTCTGTGCACAAAGCATCCAAAAAACCCTCAAGCTGGGAAGACACCATGGTAGTTCTACACCCAGCGCGTGCAAAAAAAACCTTGATTGTGGTCCTCACACACCCATACAATTCAGGTTCCATGAGGTGCGATGCCAATGGCAGTCCCCTGCGCTTCCACAAATATGTGGTGCTCTGGTGTTGGTCCCCAAGGGGGGGGGTTGACTCCTCGGTTTTAGACGCCAACTAGCCCCCCCCCCCAACTGTTGGCCGGAGGCCCCTAGGGGGGGGGGGGGGGTTGGAGGGGGGATTTGATTTGATTTGATTTGATTTGAGGGCCGATCTTGAGGCTCACAGGCCGCCTGGGGGGCGCTGGATGGCTGTCCCGACAACTCTGCACATCGGCCGGCCATGCAACGAAAATGGCCAGGCATCTGGCGGATGCTCCGTGTACTGATCCAGGAAGAGGGTCTGTCAAAGAATGCAAAGGCAACATGCACAGGACTGTGCACAAAAGCAAGTGTAATCTCGTGCCATGCATTCTGATGCCCCCTAAATGGAGTCTGCAGCATTTCAAAAAGATGACAGGCAAAGAACCGGAGGTGGTCACTCAACACATCAAATGGACTGGCTGTTGGTGACAACAAGGAGGTCGCACATACTGGGCAAGGCACCGAGATCGACTTCAAGACTCTCAACCATTTTTCTCAAAACCCCCTCACAGAAAGCTACATTGGCCCTAGCATTAAGGCACAGGAGCTGTTCTTCCTTCTTCTGTTGGCTCTGCGACACAAGAGTAGAGACACATCCCCGCCTGGTTGGCTCACCCTTCAGGACCCCTTCTCTATCACAGCATTCGGTGTATTCATTTGCCATACATATTGTTGTATTCCAATGGTGGCTCGCAAGGCGGCAGTGGCTTGTCAGACGGCACATGGTGTGTGATCAACAGAGGCAAGAATACCCCCCCCCCCGTGGGCAAGGACGCTGAAGGTCAGGAAAACTAGAGTCAGATGGGGTACCGTGCTTAGACAAGCCCGTGCTTGCACGCAACGGGCGGTACCTGCATGTGGCGAACACCTGCCCATACCTCACCCTAACAACAATTGTTGCAACAGGGCACCAGAACACAATGGGCAGGCAAATTTCAGCATGTTCTGGACGTCCTCACTGCACATCAGGGGCATCAGAAGCTGTAAAATAGAAGCCCTTTCCAACCTTGCATCTCATCTTAAACAATTGCACATGCTTGCCCTTTGGTGCAGGCTTTGGAGCATGCTTCGCTGCAGGTTTTGGAATGGGTTTAGGCCTCTTATTCCTTGGGAAACCAACAACAACGGGAGGAACAACAAGCATGATCCAGCCCCCTTTCCCCTCTACAATCAGAGCACAACTGCGTCACGTTACATTTCTGACCACAAAAACCGCGGTCAGAAAAATCAGGAAAACAACCGTCAGACGGGGTCCCGTGCTTGGACAAGCCAGTGCTTGCGCCAGGGGGTTGGGTGAAGGGGGGGGGGGCTTGCCCCTTGTTGGGCATCAGCAGTCTTCCCAGATCCAGCAACATCATTATCAAAAAACAATTGCCATAAGAACGTTCCTTGTGCCTCCGCTGATGTTTCACAAACAAAATTCGGCCCAGCTTGACTGAGTTTTGACTGAGTTTTGACTGAGTTTTGACTGAGTTTTGACTGAGTTTAGACTGAGTTTTGACGAGGCGAAGCTCAACCTACAGCACAAGGCCCATGCAAGTGCCCAGCAGTTGCAAACAACTCCATGGGGACAGGGACGGGGGGTGAGATGAACCGGAACTGTTACACAGGCGCAGGCCGTTGCCACCTGCCAGCCACCCGGTCCCCCAAGACGTTGGCATTGCAGGCAGTTTTCCACAAAACATGTGGGCACCGCGTCGCTTTGCTCCAAGGAGTCAGTCCCTTAACGGGAACTGGAGGCAGGCTGTACGGATCTCCACTACAACAGAACACTTTCAATGAAAATGTTGCCTCCGTGGGAGCAAGGGACAGCACAGGCAACGGTCCAGTGCGCTTTGGTCCAGCCAGGGAGGGCAGCGAGAGCGGGGCAACAAGAATGCCCTGTGCCCATCCCCAACTTCTATCATTGATCAGAACTGGGATCAGGATGTAGGATGGAAGGCTGGTACCAGACTGGTACCACGTGACTCCTGTCCTTTTTTCTTCATTTCGTCCCCCAAAAGATTCGGTCTGAAGTTTCGAAAAATCAGAGGTTTTCATCTTCCTTTTTGTTGCACCAGTAGCTTACAGCAAAGGAATTGTACTGACAGAATTTGCAACCATTGCAGCGCAAGAGTAGAAAAAAGAGAGCCTGCGACAGCTGCTTGATATATTTATTTCATCTTGGAGAGACTTCACACAGAGAGGACACAGTTGACAACGAGGACGCAACGGGTCACTCCCCTGCTCTGTCCTGCCCAAACACAGTGCCTCATACATTGCTGCCAGTGCAGGACCCTTTGAGGAACTGGGGCAGGCTGCAGTGGAGAACCCTGTCGTGGGTGAAGCGGAACACCACGCACCCTGCCCTCCAAAGTCGTTGCAGCATTCAAACCAATGTTGCATGGGTCAGGGGTCAATGCCGGCGGTGCAGACGGTACGCGAGCCAAGGGAGTAGGGCCGTGTAAACCGGCTGACCAACCTCGTCCGGGTCCAGCAACCCGTCGTTCGGGCACACCCAGATACAGTCCTACAGGCTAAGAAAGGCCAAAGGCACACGCACTGTTTCTGTGCACCCTTGAATGCCCCTCTGGGAGGGTGCGACACCAACGGTCATACCCCGGCATGCGATTGAAGGCGGTGATGGGTCCCCCCTTCCGTCCCTCGATGTGAAAGGTCGGTCCATCTCAACCGCTCTGTCCAACAACGGCATACCAATAGCCAGCCATTGTCCACTGACCAGTTTTCCAACCACCAGTGATCACTTTTGCAGTTCCTTTTGAGTCTCCCCTTCAAGCCCGGGAAATCCGTGAACGGGTGACCTTAAATCAAAGGCCTCTACACCGTTACTCTACACCGTTGCCAGGGATTTGCTTAGTGGGCGTCCTACAGGACGGGGGGTGGGTGGGTGTCTTGGAAATTTTGGGTGGGTGGGTGTCCAAACACCCCCCCCCCTCCCCCTCCCATGGGGCCGGGACAATCCTGGGTCCCTGGCTCCCCCATCAAGTGCATGCCGTGCAATACTGCTGAGCTATTTAGCACATTGGCAAAGTACGAAACTCACAAGACAAAACAGTATGACAGAGATGAGCCCGTCCATTCCCACCAAGAGTAAAACAAGAATCAAACCACTTGGAGGAGAGTATGACTGTGCGATGCAACAATCCACCACCCGCTTGCACCAGACATCCAGATAGCGTGAATCATGCCAGCACAACGAATTTGGTCGTGGGGTATGCGCCCCTGGGACATAGTTTTGGTGGAGAGTGCCTTGCCAAGGGGCGTAGGTTTGGGCATGGACCTTGGGGAGGCACGACACAGGGCACACAGCAAACATAACACCAGCTCCACACTCATCACACTCGGGATGCACCTTGGGGTGCAGTCTCGAACAGCTCCATACACATTTCACGATTGTGGGCTACACTCTATGGTTTGCATCCGATTTTTCAAAGCATCAGCATCGAATTTCGAGTCCAACTTGCGCACATCACACGACACATAAGCTCGCCACTCATTTGGTACCCCATGACCATCACCTGGGCCCTCTCATTTTCCTCTGGCTCATCAAGTATATTTGGGAGCCCGGCATCGCAGGCAAAAGAGGGGAAATCAGCGTTGAAGCGTCTCTTCTGCATCCAACCAAGCTCTTTGGTGCTGTGGCGCTGGGAGCGCTGACAACCAAATCAACCACTGCACACCACTATTCGCCTGACACCATCAGACCTAACAGTCTTCCGCAACCAGCCACCATTTCACTGTTGATATGAAGAGGTCCCACAATGGAAACCTTTTGTTTGAAACGTCCATGAGACGTGCAAAAGTATGCTCCGAGTGCCAACGCGTAACATTTCAAATTTCTGGAGGGAGTAGATGGGATTGTTTCGTGGTGCAGTCCCGGCTCCAACCGAGCTGCAAGGTCAGCTTGCATGGGCATTCGGTTGTCTTGCGCAGTTTCTTCAGACTGGATGGAGACAGCAAACATTTGATCAGAGACTGCGCATCCAACTGCAACCATGCGGGCTTTTCACTTGGTTTGTGAAAACAATTGATTGACGCATGCTGGGATGGGGTCACATGGACAACACAGCAATCCTGAGGTGTGGTATTTTGAATATCCATGGGTCTTGGACATCAAATTGGTGCTGCACAACTGAACTTGAGCGCACTCTGCTGAAGTGGTCAGAACGGGCGATGCAACGTCGTGCGAGGACCGAGTCTTGGGCCAGGGGGGTCATCAGTGGCCCATGGTGCACTCAACGCTGCGCTGTCTCGGTGTGACCGTCTGGATCCCTTGGCATCATCATAGCTTAAGCTGACATCTGCGGATAGCGGCGTGAAAGACCAACCTCTTTTGGGCGTTACGCGATCCTCAGCAAGGAACAGGGAGGGGGAGGCAGAGTGCGAGGAATTGGGCTCAAGCAGTGACTATGCGATCCGCCCACCTTTCTCGTGCCTGTCATTGTGGTACCGTCACCTTTCTTCTCCTTCTTCCCCTCAATATATTGTACAAATGAATTGGATGCCTCTGCATGCGTCACTGGTGATGCAACACATTAAGAACTAACTCGGAAGAACAATCATTGCATGCCCTGCAATGGAGGCCCAGAGCGTGCAGGACTTCACCGGTGAAAGGGAACCGCCCTCAAAAAAGAAGATCAAATGCTGGAAAAAATTATTCTCCTGCCCACAACCAAATATGTGTGTGAGGAGTTAATATTATGAGCTGCGGCTTCGCCCCGCCCCACGCCATTCATTATCACGAGTCAAAAGAATACCACGCATGCATGATACTATTTCGTCCTATTGAAATAATACCACACACCCCTTCTCGTGCCCAAAGCCCCGGCAATGAACTGACCACCACCCACGACCTGTTTTGAGGTTGATGCCAAACCCAGCCCCTTTGCCTTTTAAAGAGATTGTGCCCACTCCATGACCATTAGACATTGTTCGTTGGTTAGGTCCCACACTTGTCGCCAAATGTAGGAGAAATCCTGGTCCTATTGAAAGATTGCAACACCCAGTGCTTGACTCGTGTTGGAGGGTCATAAAGTGTCATCTTTCCCGATGTACTTTTGGAACTTTGTCCGCAATGATACTTTTTTTTTCATCGGCTCCAATTGCTTTGTTTTCTCGTTCTCAGCATCGGCATGGCAGGGAGCATCAGGTGCAGCAGCGCAGCAGCATCAGGATCAAAGGGTGGGGCAACATCAACATCCGCAGCAGCAGCAGCACCAGCGCTAGCATCAAAGCCAGCATCCAACATCAGGACGAGGATCGATTGCACTAGCAGCAGCTTGGGCAGCATCAATGGCAGTAGATGAGGTTGCTCCACCGGTTTCAAAAGACTCCTCATTTTCAGTGTCATTGCCCTCACCAAATGAAAATTCTGATACATCAGCCCTCTTTATCTGTAGCAGCCTCATAAACATTGTCCACCATCAGTTCATCATGGTCCCATGCATCAGCTAATGTCTTCAACTCCTGCTCATGCACAGTGGCTGCCATTCCAAAACTGAAAACGCTGCACAACAGAGCCGTTTCAAATCAAAAACAAGCACAAAACAATATCACGCATCAAAACAAAATGACATGTGTGCTATCAAAAGTGTGTTGGGGGGTTACTATTGCCTCAAGTGGAGTGCTTGTCGAAAGCTGGAACGGCTGCATGCTCGATTGAACTCCGCACTTTTGTCATCGGATGCATGCACCTGTCCGTTGTTGTTCCAGAAAACCATGTACAACTATAATTCATGCCCCCATGACACCATGCCTCCGTGCCCTCTTGACACCATGCCTCCATGCCTCCATCCTCCATGCCTCTGCCTGCATCCCCATGCCCCACGCCACCTTGCTACCCCATACATGCCCCCGTGGCCCCATGCGTGCATGCCGCCATGCCTCTACCCCCATGCCCCCATACCCCCACGCCTCCCTATCTCAGCCATCATGCAGCCATGCCCCCCCAATGCCTCATGCCTCCATGCCGGCATTCCACCAAGCCTCAATGCCTCTTGGTGCTCCTGCATCCGTGTCGCTGCCTACCCCCATGCCTCCATGCGTCTGCCCTCATGCCCCCTGGCCCTCACACTCTATGCCGGCATACCTCCATGCTGGGAAGGGGGGAGGGATTGCGGTCCCTCCACCCCTGAAAAAATTGCGGTAAAATTGCAGTCTTTGGAAACATTCCAAAATGGTCCCTGGATGGTTGCTGTTAATTCCTGGTGGTCCCTGGATGCTTGTTCGATGCACAGGACATGCAGGCTGAACCAAGGCAACGCACCACATCACCCTGTCCTTTGCCACGCTTCACTGGCCTTTTGACCTTTCCAGAATCACTGTCCCCAGAAGTGGACGACATTTTGGGAACACAAAAACAGAAACGCATCCTGCCACACAAATGACATGCAGGGCAGATGAGAACACATACACCGTACAGTTCGCCTAGTGACAGCCAAGGGAGTGAAAGAATTTTCCTCTGGGGAAAGATGAACTTGTTCAATAGAAGCATCACTGAAAAATTGCAGCAAAATTGCGGTAAATTGCAGTAAAATGCGGACCTCAATCCCTCCCCCCGCTCCATGCCCCTCCATGCTACCGTGCCACCATGCCTCTGCCCCCATGACCTCATGCCCACATGCCTCTTACATGCCCCTTGCCTCCATGCACCCATGCCTCCACTTCGACATGCCAATTCGCCTCCATGCCTTCAATGAGGAATCAACTCTCTGCACTGCTGACATCAACGCACCACTGCAGCACTTAATGCCCAGACAGGGATTGCCAGTGCACTATACAAACTTGTCCCTGAACTGAGTGAGAAAACCACCGCATGTGCCAAAACTTTTGTCGCCCTTTTTCGCCCTTTTTGTCGCCGAAACTTTGTCGCACAAACTCTATTGCAGCATGGGATCGCGCCTGTGGTGATCGAAGCCTTCACTAACCAACACCATGAATGAAGTTGAACAGAAGACATCCGGTGGGATGCATCAACATTCAGCGGAACACGACACACCCGATGATACACCTGGCTTGCATCAGAACCCAAAGCACCTGTATCAAATATCTACTAGCCTGGAGACAACAGCACCTTTGGTCGTAGCACCATTCACCGATTCGTCGAAATAATTATTGAAGACCACAAAATTGTTGGCTTGTGGGACAAATTGCACCAAATCGTAGTACTTCCTTAAGAAACCCAACAACTTCGGGGATGGACGATCGTACCCCAATCGATGTGGCTGGATATGCTCGGAGGCAAGCATGACCTGTAGTGCAGCAGGATGAACAACCCGCACCCACACTTGCTCAAAAACAGCTTAGGGAATGACTAACATTAGGATGGCGTAGGGGCCCATCCACGACCAAACCATTGGTGCATCAACACTTTTCTCGGCTTCGGAAATGACACTAAAACAGAGACCTAGTCCAAGTGTTAACCTTGAGTCCGACCTTCTTTGCAATCTGCAGGCACACAGCAAGCAGGCACACATAAGAAAATGCAGTGTTACACCACCAATAACACATTGTGTGGTCCCGGGCCCGTCTATATAGGAGGCACACACGTCAAAAGAACGGACAAGATACGTGTGTGCCTCTTGTATGGTGAGGTACGTTCACGACACATAGCAGTATCATTAAATAGAATACGGCAAATCGCAATCGAATTCGAATCATCGTCCGGCCACCCACATCGATTCATGAGAGTCGAGGTGGTTGGTGGAGTGAAGTACTCGCTAGAGGACCTTCGACGTCCCCAAGCGGGCCACTCTCTTGTACATGGAAATTTGCCTTTTGTGGGCCGCCACCATGCGGTTGTCAACTTTTGCAACACAGAACTCACCTCCACATGGCAAACGGAGGGGGTTATAACCACGGTGTTGTTGGCTTCAATGGTCGGAAGGCTGGGGCAAGGAGGTAAGGTAAAAAGTCACCACACACATTTCGCGATACATGAATGTGATCACCCAAACTTGTTGCCACGGCTTGATGGTTGTTGATGGTATTGTCTGCATTTATCTATTCGGTGCAATGCATTGCTCATACACCAACCAATCTACTAAACAAACAATGGTGTGTAAAGACCGTTAAGTTGCGTGTAAGTGTGCATGAGCTGTTAGCAATGTGTTGTTTGGTGCTAATAGTGTTAGATCTAGTGTGGTCCCAACTCTTCGGCTATTCTACACATTACCGGATCACCCCAAACGCAAGGGTGCAACCAAAAAAGTGTAGTGAATCCAAAGACCAAGGACTCGAGGTAGGCGCACCATCTCACATTTGCCCATCTGTTGTTAGCATTTGGTGAGGCACATTGCTAAAACACCTGTTACTTTTCGCAACATGTGCTATAAAGAGTGCCTAATTCAATTGATGTTCACTTCGCTGATTGCTTGCATGTGTCAAATACTACTAGCCCGTTTGCACTAAATTTGTGCTCTTTCGCTTATTGACTTAGTATGGGTGGGCAGTCCGCACTGACTTGGGTGCATGCAATCACAATCCACGCACCTTGACAAAACCTTTACAATATCTTCCATGCCATGTTGTGTTGCACGTTGCATTTTTGCATGTGCATGCTCTGCTCTCAACTGTTGGACTTTGGAATTCACTGTATGCGTTGCGGTATCACCTTCTAAGTCTTTCCATCTCCTACCAGTGGGTGCATAAAGTGCGAGCCTACCCAAATAATTAGCATGTGTTGCATACCATGGCATACACACGTGCATGCATGAAAAGTACGCACATCGTAAATAAGATAAGTAATATGTCACAAATATACACCTCCCTTTAGCAATTTTCATCCGGAACGCCCTGCAGAGCGTTTTGACCACCATTCATCGCAATTGCATGCTCAATTGGTAATGAATAACTTCCCGTGGTTGACCAGAACCCGACATAGTGACTGCTTAACGTGGAACAGATGTAGTACTTGAAGTACATCAACCCTGCACCATACCAACATTCTGTCAATTCACAAACTGCCTACCAAGAATAGGTGCCCCGAAGTTGTGCAACAGCACGCAAGTGCAACAAAATTGCTTTCAATAACACTAGCAAACATCACATGTACATCTTTGCAACCAGAATGTCACCACAACCAGCACACCATCTGGCGTCTGCACAGGCGAATGCACCCCTCAGCTATTGAACGACCCGCATGGGCCTTTGCAAAAGTATATTGAGCTTGTTGCATCATTGGAGTGTACGGGGGCAACATAGGAAACAATCCCTACATCAAAGGCCCTGTGATATGCATCTACACAACAAGATGAAACGTGTCACTAATAGTACTGTACAATTTGTGCAAAAAATTTTGTAGCATTTCCTCGGCCATGATTTAAGACCCATGCGCCACCAAAGGCAAAATAGGCAGTTCGCAATTGCAGAGCAAATAAGGAATGAAATACGCCCCCAAAAACCCAGTTTCATGAACAGAACACTCTGCAGGGTGCTCTTTTTCCAAAAGGCCACTTTTGATGTGTTCTCACATGCATAATAATCATACCAAGATGGTTCTCCCGAAAACCCCATAACTTCTGTACTAACAAACACCTCATGCATCACACCTCCCTTTGCAATTGTTCAGCGATACCACACCCACTAGGTACATCAAAAAACACATGTGTATACTGATGTTTTGACACGGCACAAATTTCTCATCCGAATCCCGCCCTGAAACCCGTGCAAACATGCATCCTAAGCCTTGGGGACTCTTTGAGTAAAAACTTGCTCCCATGCCAATGGACAGCGAAGGCCGAAACTGTGGGGCCCTTGTCGAACACTCCCACAACAATGATGGGGGGCAGCCTACGGGCTTGCGTGAGTAGGTACGGGGCGTATATGTGGCGGGGCAAGTTATCAGCGGAACATTTGTAATTTTGTTCGCACGAGGTTGCAATGTTATGGGCCACCCCCTTGGTGACAAGTGCACGGGTGTCGGGCAGGGCGCCGGGTAGTTGCTGCAAGCATTTCAGCAGTGCATCCTTGAATCATTTAAAAGCAGGCACCCTGGCATTTTTGACATTTTGTTTGAAAACCCTCTAGTCACACTGGGTGTCTGGGGGGAGGACACTTGCATGCACGCCATGGTTTAGAGAAAAAGCATGGCCATGGTGTCCGCCGGCCCTGGGGAGGTGGAGCCACCAATTACACGGGCATGTTGCCGGGGGTGCGCGATGCAAAACTTTCTAGGGGAGGTCCGAAAGTTTGGTTGTAGCAAGCACGTTGCGTGCTGTAGGGGTATGTTGGGAGATCTTGTGTACCCGTGATTTAACATACGCTTTCAGGCTGAAAGGCCAAGATGCGTCCTCCGCTATGGCATTGCAAATGGCGGTATGCAGGGCTCGTTTCGGCGTTCTTGTGAACAAGGGAATTCGAGCGGGACGCAGTAGGGGATGTGCACTTTGAACTGCCTCATGAATAGATTGGATACTAGTGAATGGTTTGCCGCCGGCCGGCGCGTTGTCACGTCCATTTTCGCACGCAAGTTACACCCAAAATAGTGGTGGAAGCCATGCATCATGGCGAAAAGTGCAAGGTATGACTTGGTAAGCAAAGCATTGATGGGTATATCCATGTAAAAAAATTGCAGCATGTGCATTCTCCTTGTGCATAGCATGGTATACGTGCAGTTACAATGGTCGGACATAGGGGGCCTACTACGCAAAGGTTTTTCCACGTGTGAATACGTCGGACCCCAAGTAATGTGTGGCAAACGATTGCCAGCAAATGTCGGTTGGTTCTGACACGCCCACAAGGCTAATTGTTGGCACAGTCATGCTCTGCAGAAAGGCCGCGGCCTAGTGTGTCTCTATTGTCCTTCACTTTGCTCTCGTGGGTTGGGGGCACAAGGCGTGTTAATACGGCCGGCCAACACGGAGGTGAAGAATATCCCCCCATCCCCTACTGTGTTGTGTTGACACGGCCCCAACACAGAGGTGAAACCCCCCCCCCCCCCGCCTACACCTACCAACACCAAAAGACGGGGATGTGGACTTGTGTTGTGTTGTGTTGCGTTGTGTTGTGTTGTCTTGTGTTGTGTTGTATTGTATTGTGTTGTGTTGTGTTGTGTTGTGTTGTGTTGTGTTGTGTTGTGTCGTGTTGTCTGGTCTCATGTTTTGGTGTGTTGTCTTGTCTTGTTTCGTGGATCAAAGCAACGGAGGCATGCAAGGGTAGTGCCACAAATCGTGCACCATTTCCAGACTTGTACCATCATGAGGAGATGCCTCAGCTTCCACAAGTGCTACAGCTGCCATAGGCTGCGCTGCAACAGATGGTGCATCCGATTCGGATGCATCAGCAGGAGATGCCGCATGCGCTTTGTTATCCACTACTGCACGTTGGGCAGCAGTGCCTACACCAAATTGATTGCAGGCCCGCACATATATTTAATAAAACAAGGAATAACACAACACAACACAACACAACACAACACAACACAACACAACACAACACAACACAACACAACACAACACAACACAACACAACACAACACAACACAACACAACACAACACAACACAACACAACACAACACAACACAACACAACACAACACAAAAGGAAAACAACAAAACTCAACACAACATAACAAAAAAAGGAAAGTAGGCTCCAGCTCGGTGTTCTAGGGACAGTTTTAGTAAACACACAGTGGATAGCGTCCATAGGGGAACCGTGTCCGTATTGTGCTTCGGGTACCGCATGCAAAGGAGGAGGCATGTTCACGGCTGATCCCGATGCCCGATGGCGAGGCTTGGGACGATTGGGCCAGGTTGTTGAAACTGCTGATAATATTTTGTAGGTCTTACATTTCGCTCAAGTCTTTTGCCATCCAAGGGGACTTGATATCTAGCTTTTGGATTTTTCTCAAATACTCTGCATCAACGGATGCCCGTGGCTTTATTTTTGTGAAACGATGGTCCAGGTACACAAGGGTACCCAAGGTAAAAGGCGCGGGGGGGGGGGGGTCACCTCTGTGTCGGGGCCGTGTGAACACAACACAGTAGGGGGTGGTGGGGGGGGTGTTTTTCACCTCCCGTGTTGGGCCCATGTTGACATTGCCTATGGAATTTGTGTTGTGGTGTGTTGTTTTGTGTTATGTTGTGTTCTTTTCGTGTTGTGTTGTGTTGTTTTGTTTTGTGTGGTGTTGTGTTTTGTTGTTTTGTGTTCCCTCATGTATCGTGGATTCCTCGCCCTCTTGTTCATCGGCATCCTTGACGAGTGGTACAGTTTTGGAAAAGGCCGTTACACAACTCATGCAAGGCGGAAACAACTCCATTCTCGGCACCTTGCTGAAAGGCCCCAGTGGCGATAACTCAAACGGAGATGATGGCAGACAAAAGTGGCAATGCCGTTCGTGCAAAAGTATTGGCCATAGCTAGGCCAATCTAAACGAGATCAATGTCGGGAGCAAACAAATCACAAAACTAATTTGAAGCGCGTCCCGGACACCCTGCTGCACTTTGGGACTTAGCTCCGCCGCACTCGGGGTAGGAAACCAGAATGAAAAGGCTGACAACTCCGAGCACGGTACTGCACCAACGCTTGTGGCCGTGCTCACCAATGCTCTGGGAGGAGTAGGGCAGAGCCCAACCTGCCTCCTAACTTCGCCCATGATGCCAACACTGCAACTCCATGCCGTCCCTTCCCCTCCAAGCGCGCCCAGCGGACTAGATCATCAGCCCAACGGCGGATTTCATCAGCCGATGTCAAGGAACATGCAAAATCTGTTCCACTCACTGGGAATTGCGCAACCTTCAGAAACGCCTACCCTTCAAGCGCATATGGGCATAATTAACTCAACGGCGCAAAATAGCATTGACACGTGTTCATTTACGCTACGGGATGCCCTTCTCATGGCGTGTGGTGTCTCACAACCGCCTGAACAAAGCGGTCGGGCCACATCCCCACCAGACCCAACACCACCTACAGCTCCATCCCACAAAGCGCCCGCTGCCCAGCCAAACCCAGACCCGAGGACTCACAGCTACCATGGCACTGCCCAAGGCCAAGGCCAACACCAGCCCCCACCACCTGAGGCAAATCCTGTGCACACCCATACCCATGACACAGCAAACGCTCGTGCTAAAGCTACACGAGCTACAATACAGCGACTGCTGGACGAGCAGCACAAGGACAGCCCACCGGGCCCGCCGGCCCTCCCCGACCTTTTCGTGGCTGCTAGGCCCAAGGCCAAATCGCCCATGGCTACAGCCGCCATTATCGCATGTGGTTCATCATCTCGTGTGGCAATTTCTTTTGATTCCGATGCCATGGAGGATGATCGGGACAACACTTTTCCGAAGCGTACACGACAAGACGGCACTCCCATCACACAATCACAAGCGTCCAATAACACGGACGAAGCCTCGACGCCCGCGAGGCCCGCGCCAAAATGAACCTCCATATCCTCGGCGGAACCCCTTTCCGAACCCTCCAGGCCCCAAACTTGGCAAGAGCCTTTGAGTGAGATATGTCCCAATGAGCCCTTGTCGCTGAAGGGCAAGTGAAGGCAGTGTCATGGAACGCCAGCTTGCGGAGTATAAAAAAAATGTTCGAAGGTTACATGGCGACTAGTGCACCAAAACCTCCAGCTAAGAGTGCCCCCAAGACGGCGGTGAAAAAAATTGCACAAAGCAGGTAACCCACACCTCCCCATTTGGCGAAATTCTGACAAAATCGACAAAATCGAATTCGAAGCCCTCAAGATGGAGCTAGTGTGTTTGCTATCAAACCTGCCCCCTCGAAGGATTGCTACATCTACATCCGCGGCATTGTGGACCACACGGAAGGCACCTACGCCTACATCAAAGTGGTCCCCGATTTTGTGATAATGGGTACTTGCAATGACCCTAATTTGGATGTTTTCGACAAAAATTGGGTTTTTGGCTCGGAAACGTTTTTGAACGAAGCCATTCCACAGCTCAATGTACTACTAGGTGCTGAGTCTTAGCCCGCCAGTGGCCCAAACTAGAGGGGCGCCGCCGGCGTTTAGCCGACAGCCTACGACACCCCCAATGCCCAAACCTGGGTGCCCCACAGGCCGACCACGCAGTACTGGCCATGCAACTCTCTCATGCATGCACCCATCACCTTTCCCATGCGAGCCGACACATAGGCCATCCTGGACCTGTCGCCCCTTGTCTCAACCCTGGTTGAGAGTCTATCACCATAGGCTAATTCCAAGGCAGGCAAATGGTACCTGTCGCTGTTGAAGCCTCTGGTAAAAGGAATTACCAGCATGCTAGTTTTCTCCAAGTCGTGTGCTTTGTGTGAGACATTAACCTCCCCCGAGCCACTTCGCGCTACAACCCAATTACTTCAACAATCCTTTTCAACAACACGCCATACACAGCCATAACGAGTCTTTATCTACGGGGCGGTGCCAGTGGTGGCTGCCAGTTTTTTCGACGCGTCTGTGATCGAGGAGCCGAGCATGTGCGCTTGGCAATGGACTGTCGCCGCCTCAGCAGAGGGCGCAAATTGCACTTGCCACGTGGCATTTCCAGATGGGTAGCCCAAAAGGGTGTCGAAAGTTTTCTCATCACACCCCTTGAATACTGTGCTCCATCAGCGGTTTCCTGCCAGGAACGCTTTTGGATGTTAAAATGGGGGGTAGCACAGCTTTTTGACATGGATGTTCCCTCTGTCTCCTCAGGCCAATGGGACTTCGTGAACACGAGGAAATTGTGGATTCAAGAAATCAAAACACAGGGGGGCTCCCTATTTGGTTACGCCAAAAAATTGCTGAAGTCTCACGCACCCCTGTACCCTGATACCCAACCGCCCCCACTACTTTTGGCTGTCCTCCAGGGTTCTGCCCGCTTTGTACATTGTTTGCAAAACCGAGGGGGTTGAATCGGTAATAGGCACATTTTTGAAAAAAGTTTGGCACCAGTGAACGTGAATTGTTAAAGCATTCGGTGACCAACCCGCGTGATGTGCAAGTTGCGCGCATCCACAATCAAGTTTCCATACCTCAAACATTGTCTTACCAATGCCGCTACGTTGAAATGTCTCATGGACATAGAAGTCAAGTACACACAAGGGTTCAATTTCGTTGTATGAACCGGCGGCGCTCCGGATAAAAAGCCTTTTCTTGCCCACCTTCAAGATCCCAACGGCCTTGTTTTGATCCGCGTATAAATATAGACGCTGGTCTGTGCCATGCATTTTTGAGCGCGATGTGATGGGACCTGTTACAACAATCGGCACAAAGTGAACAAAGGGGTGAATGTAGCTGTGGCTGGAGCGAACAGTGCATGGAGAAGAGGAACAGACAGCCTCCCCCTGCGGTTGGAGGCTTTTTTTTCGATCCCCCGTGTGGCCCAAAATGTTGAACAAACACTTACGGGTTGCCAAGCAAGTTGGAGTTGGATGAAGCACAATCAACTTACAAGAGCACGCTCAGCACCAACACAGACTCATCAGATGATCATGAAGCTGCATGCAAGGCCGAACCAGTGTGAACGAGAGTGCAGGATAAGGTCAGGGTAAGTCACTTTCCCTGTCCCTTGCCAGAGAATGACACTGCTTAGACCGAGTACTATAGAAACATGCATGGATGTTGGTTGAAACCAGGAACCTGCAAAAGCTTCATCCTGTCCACTACATACATTCATGAACGTTCTGCACACAAAGGACTCAATTACTGTTGCAAGGCAAAAATCAGGTTATACTCCAAACAACCCAACGAGACAAAAGATCACGACAGCCCACCGTGACCCTCGTTCCTGGTACAGCAGCCTCTGCAGCCCCCGCTTTTCGTAGGCTGGCTCCTGTACACTAATAACAATCAACTGTAGCATACAAACAGATCAATGTAGCATACAAATCAGACATGACCACTCACTGGGCTGCGACGAAGCTTTGTGCTCGTTCAATCCACACCAGGACATCGGTTTTCGTGAAAAAGGTGTCCAGGTTGAAGCGTGCACATACTCTGAAAAAACGCCCATTCCACCATCGGGACGGGTAACCACGCACAGTCAATCCCCAGACCACCGATCTCACATTACAAATCAGGTCCGTTGTATCCCAGGCATACCAGAGTGACTTACAGACTAAAGCAGTAACCAGGGAACGCCAAACCAATTGAGCATTTGGGGCTCGCGGGTGGATCCAGCGATGCCATTCCGCTTCAGATGAATTTGACAGATCAACACATACACCCTTTCTGCGTAATCGAAGCTTCAACAGGGAAGGACAGGTGGAGATCACGGCTTCGCCCCAGGTCACTTCAGAGCCGTGCGGTTCACATTTCAGAGGGATACCATAAACCACTCTAAGCATGATAGACAGGACATATTTTACATGGAGAAGCAGCCGGGAATTCATATTCGCACACCCCAGGTAGATGTTGTCGCGGTATCTACTGAACAACACAAAGGGATTGGCTGGACACGTAGCATTACCATCAGAAGACCAGACCAGGGGGTTACAAATTTCACCACGCACAGCCAATAGGGGGTGGAATGCCTTCAGGAAATCAGCAACCCGCCCACGCTAGCGTTTCTGTACGTGTTGGAGCACCGCCGAAATACGCCCATTAGGCGCCCCATCCCAAGGGGTGGCAGAAATTAACCACACGTTATCTTGTCCTATGGAGAAGGAGCCAAACAGTCTATCTGCAGGCATTGGACATTGGACATGAATGCATAACAAAAGCCAACATACAAGAGCACACTTAGCTCCATGTGATTGATTTGTGTTCCTTGCGCCGAACCACACCAGTAATGGTGTAATGGTGAAACATGCACCCGGTCCTGCTCTTGCTCTGGATGGTTTGGATTTGCACTCAACTTCTCATGGATAAATGTTGTTGACCAAAGAGTTTGTGTTGGTTAACAACTTGCGTTGTGAAATTGTAGGTTTCATGTAGGTTTCAGTTCCACTCCGCTAAGTCTTGGGCCCCGTTTTCACGTGAGTCGAGCGCGCATGGGGCCCTCGAGTGGAGGCATATACATTGATGCACTACATATGGGACGATTCGGTTGAGGCCCGTTGTCTTGGGCTGCAGAACAATGATGCTGGCTCGCGTGTTGCAATTTGCATGAATTTGTTTTGTGTTTTGTGGAGGTCCATCATGCCTCCTCACCTTGTACCCACCCTTATTGCACCCCCCTTTTGCCGAGTTTACTTAAATTTTGCCAGAAAACTTTGCATATTTGCACGTTATAACCCTAACCCTTTGCACCCTCGACATGGGCAAAACTGCGAAATCTTAACAATTAGTGAAAGAGCATCAAATTTGTCGACTTTGTGCAAAACTTTGCATTTCATTGATCGTTTTACACTTGCAGGCGACAAAAATATCAAGTAAAGTGCAAAATTTGGCGCTTTCTCAGCAAGTACATTTGGGCAAGAATATGCGTGGGTACACTTGAATCCCACAGATCTCCATGCATCCCACATGCATCCCACACCTTATGTGTCTAAACTTAACCTCGTGAAGGCAACTCACTACTACGAGCAACCTGGTAAGCCTTGTGCCTTTCCAGAAAGACGCCCCAATGCATCAATGATATTGGTCATTTGGGATAGCCAAAGTGGATTGTTGCGGCGCTCCGCTAAGGTAGACTCATCCCAAACTGAGATCACACGCTCCGATTGAAGGACCTTGTGTACATTAAACTCAAAGTCCACCATAGTGTCAACGTAGAGTGACGTGGGGCATTACACTGACAAGAAAGAACGAGCTTGCACAACATGATGCGAGTCTATTCTTGTTACTTGGTGATTTTTTGCACACCACATACGTGGGGCGCACCACATTAAAAGTTGCTTAGTTATCACGTAGGTGAAATCATGGGAATTTTCTTGTTCTTGCATAAAACCCAAAGAAATGCGATGCGAAGCCGAAGCGGACTCGCACTCCCTAGCTACACCCCATTAGTAAGGGGGCTTAACGATGACGGTATGCAGCCCTGTATGCAGACTAGCCTTGTATGCAGACTGCGCCTTAAGCAGTAGGGGGCACGGAATTGAGATAGGGTAACTTGCCAAATGAGCATCGATTTTGGCCCATCCTTCACAGTCGCCCAAAATTCTCTCAAATTTTTTAGGATTTTGTGGAAATTTTTGGATGGATCTACGGAATGGGACCAAGGCTACTACTTACTTGCCCATAGCATTAGATCCCGATTTGGCGCAAAAAATCACCAGAGTTCTGGCTGGGAACAGAACGCTCTCGGCGATTGCGCAAAATTGCGCATTTGCCAAATGACGGCGCAAATCGGCGCCGTCTCCTTTCCGCGGGCTGTGGTACTTACTGTGATATTCCTAATTATGGCACATGGACGATATTCCTAATTTAGCACTTGCCTTCACAGAATCACAAAGCACAACAAGTAAGAGCAACACTTTCTCTTTTTGCATTTGCACTCCTCATCATGAGAGTAGCGATTCTGCATAAACATCAGCTGTGGACCTACCCAACAGGCAAGGCAACCAAGTTGCCTTCCGTTTGGGCATACCAGAGGCAGAAAGCGATGTGGCACGTGAACTGGAGGATCCATTGGAAGAAGAATCCTTTTCCTTCTCAGCTGCAGCGGTCTCCTTTTGCTATTGCTTGAGGTTGCCAGCATATCGCGATTCTGTGCATTTGTGCACTAGCAGTAGCGCACCTGCTCAACAGCGCCTGGCGCATCCGCAAAACAGCCTCTGGGCGAAATCTGGCAATATTCTTAATTTCACACGAGCCTGGCTCTGAAACATGATATTCCTATTTTCGCACTCGCCCGAGTGCAATAATTAGGAATATCACAGTGCAGTAGATTGCGCGGACAATGTGGAAATGGTTGATTTGATTGGTTGATTAGACTGGTGTCACATTGGGCTGGCAATGTAACGGAACATTGAGGACCCCCATTACACCACGCCGACGATAAAGTTAAAGTCGTTTCTGCGATCCGACTGCGAAATTCGCCGGTTTAAAAGTGTTAACTGGGGGCGAGATTTCAGGACGATAATCGTTAACTCCGTCTCGCGGGGGAGTTAACGATTATCGTCCTGAAATCTGGAGGGACCGAGCGAGAGTTAACAATTATTGTCCTGAAATCTGGGCCCACTGCCAATTCACCCGGGGTTGTGACCAATCAATAAAACCATTGGTCGTGTTTCGCTGCAATGTAGATCCGTGGCATCTGCTGCCATCTGTGGTGCATGGATGACGAAATCGAGGCATTCGAAAACTACACTCACGTCTACCGTGTCGGACACCGCGTGGACCTCGGATAGGACTTGTTGCCATAGCGACTCTTCCGCCAAATGCGCATGAGCTACACCTACAAAAACCCGAAGGAATGGGGTGCTTGTTTGTGCCATGTCTCACCACCATCGCATGTTTAGGAGATGTTTCCCTTGCTTGTATGGGCTTCCCCTGGAAAGTAGTACCTAGAGGGCTTAACGCGCACCCAACGCGTGCCCAACGCTAATGGACTGCTCTTTGTCCATACATAGCATCAACCGAAGAGATTGAGTGGTCATTGTCCCGAGTTTGGCATGGCAACCCTCCTTGGGATGTCTTTGAGACGTCATCCTTCCAGCCAAAGCGCTTTTGCCACCCATGGTGAGCACCACGATAAGTTTCTGCACTCCTCTTCGTACGGTGCCACAGGGAGTCCATAACTAGTTCATTTGCTTTGATGCGGTGCAAGCAGCCCTCGTTTTGCCCCCCTTGGCCTCTTAGCAACCGCATGACATGTTACGGCCCTAGCCTACTACCGCCACGTGTTTCCCTTTTCTTCTGATCGCCCGCCTGAAGGCTAACGTCTAACGTTCCTTGCGTGGACATCCCTAAGGTGCACAAAAGGTACAAGGCATTAGTCACGAGATTCCTTGGGGTCGTTCTTGATTGCATGTACAGGAATTCCTCTTAAATGGGAACGTGAAGGTCCAGTAGTAGCATGGTGCTGCTCACACATTCTGTCGGGTTCCGGGCAAGGCATTGGTCTGCTTCGCAAAGGGATCACTTGGGACCTCATGTCCAAAAACCCATATCAAGTGGAGTGGTCGAGGTGGTCACCTGCAACTGCCCTGAATGCACGCATGGTCATGTCAACACACATTCCTTCACCAGCGCGGCAATCCGTATGGCATGCACGACACTTGCGGAGGTCCTACACAATTTTCATTCCATTTCCATGGGTGTAGGTGCATTAAATTACCCGAATGCGTGGTGGAATCCTCCACTGAAGCATGTGATTAGGCAATTGCATTTGTCTGCACATATCTATTTGCCATTGTGGTACTCCTAGGTGCAACTGGGGCAACAAAGGGTTGCGTTATGGGGGCAGCCACAAAGGTGCATGTACTCCTGTCACTGCATGAGCCCGTGCACGCTATGGACTAACGGAGGGAGGGAGGGTGGGAGTCAGGCTACATGAAATATTGAGCTGGGTTGCCACAGGACGAAAGGTTGGGGTAAAGACAATGCCATATCCAGTGTACCATGAAACATGGCCGCGGTGAATTTGCTCCTTGGATGCTAGTGGACCCCATTCAAAGTTGCTGTGCTCACATTTCGCTATGCACTTGGTGTTGTCTTTGCTCCCACCTGCCCTTGCACATGTGGAGAACAAGTGCAACGCCCGTGTACGGTGATGGTAGTGTGGCATTCAAACTTTGCTTTCTTAAGTTTTTACCACAATGGAGAATCTCCTCTTCAATTTGAAGTTTACCGCAAAGCAATTCGGCAAAAGGTGTGGATCACCTTTGATAGTGAATTCCGACCATGACAAATTGGCCGCAATGTGCATGGTGCATTTGCTTGATGTTGCCAGTGGGCCTTGTTTTTTATGGTAGTCATTGAGGGAACACAAAGTTCAAGACCATCGGCATTGCTTAGGGTATGTGTCTTCAATGAGAGCCGTTCATCTCCACAACAATTGGGCTATGAAATGAGTTCAATTGGGTGTGCTATGAAACATCTTGAACGCCGTGGTGCAATGCGGTGGTCAACAGAGAAAACGGGCCATTATTGCGCACATTTAGGGCAACCATTGTCCATGAAAATGAGGAATCCTGCATGAAGATTGACCTCTTTAACAACTCTTCCTTTAAGTGAGGCATGCTACAAGTTGCACATCTCAATGCAGACAAGACACGTTAGCAACATGAAATGATTATTCCAACATGTGCACACATCTTGGTTGAACAAAAAAAAACACTTTCAACTCCGTTGAAAATCTCCAAGAACCTAGCTATTGGAGGTTTCGTGGACATGTGAAGGCAAGGGGGGGGGGGTAGATGGGCCAACCAACCTAACAACCCACAACTTTTTTTTGCAATATTTTTTTCAAAACCACAAATTTTGATTCCTTTGAGGGTACCTACCCCGCGTCCCGCTAAACCAGTTTTTGCAACAACACACATGCAATAGAAATGTCCAAAAGACCATTTTTTAAGTGACAGCCAATGGGTGATGCATTACATGTTTCCATGTAAAGTGCTGGTACCATGGTGTATCGGTAACATAGACTACAAGACTTGTTGCTTTTGTCTGGTACTGCAAACCCGCACAGACCGCCGGGGGGTACCTTGGGCAACTCATGTTGCAACATGTGCGTGCAAAGCCCTACCTTGTGGTTTGTCATGAGTAGTTCAGAGGGACATGGGGCCGTGGGGTTTTAGGGGCCCCAAAAAGGCCCCAAAATGGGCTGCAAAAATCCCCCCTTTCCATTCTCCCCCCGCATCCACGTCCTAGGCACCCTCTCTCTTTCTCGTTTTCCGTAGCATGACATGTTGTGGAACCGGTCGTTGTGAAGAGCCTATGTTGGAAATTGTTTGTTTCATATGCTAACAATGCTATCGCTGCAATATTTTCGGCGAAAGTGGACCATACCATGCAGAATTTGAGGTTAAATAACTTGTTCAATTGATTGATTGGTTGATCATTTCTTCTGGTTTATTGTATGCTTCCGTCTTATAGTGATGTCGGATGTGCCCACTTCAAGCTCTTGTGCACACTTTTTACACCGTGGACAACCATATTGTAGCCAAATGAATATCAGAGCACCAGCTCAAAATTTGGTTACAGAGGACAACAGGCGAGTTTTGGTGAGTTGAAGCTCCCTCGAGGTCTGGGGACGTGCAGCAGCCATGTTACAGGTCACCCTATAGTTACTTGTTACCTGTTGTGTCATTCGTGTTAGCACAGTGCCCAGCAGGAGGGTGAAATTACACAGTACCAGACCCCGACATGGCCAACATGGTGACTGCAGTCATTGTACCAAATGAAGCCATTTTTGCAGCCCAATTTGCGGTATGTGGTGTGATGTGGTGTGGTATGGTGTGTTGTGGCATGGCGTGGCAGGATGATTTCTCTCCCAAAAACAATCATGCTCAAACCATTTTCCATCAACTCCACCAGCCCTTTTGGCTTATGCCGGCCTGCACTTTTAGCTCAAAGAAATGCGAGAAGGAGGAGAAGCAGGAGAAAGACAAATGCAAAACCGCAATGGAAAAGGGAAATATTGATGGTGCACGAATATATGCGCAGAATGCCATCCGCAAGCACAATGAAGCGCTCAACTACCTGCGGCTGCAGTCGCGCATCGACGCTGTAGCTTCCCGGCTGGACACAGCCATCAAGGTGTGGTGACTTTTGCTGGGTATTGTTATTGGAGGGGACTGTCGGTCGCTCCCAAGACACGGGGGAGCCTACAGCAAAGGTGAGGCAGGGAGGGCTGGTCAACCAGCATATCTGCTCAATGGAAAGGGTAGTTGTGGCATTGTTGCCGCTCCCGGATATCATTTGTAGCAGGATTTTTCTGGAACAAGTTTGCGTTGTGATTCCCTGTTGTTCATCTCGGCCACAAGTAGTTTGCGTGATATTTTCACTTGCTGTGGTTGATTCAGATTTTGTAAAAAGGGGTTCTATGTCAAAAAGTGCCCATTCGGCATTTCTTGCAAGAGGAGTGACACGATTCTTTTGCATATTTGGCATGCTCTCGCAATCAGTGCTTTGTGTCGTGGCTTCACATCCGTATTATGCATTCCATTTTACAAGGGGCTATGGAAATATCCCTCGAAAACACTTCCTGGAATTCAAGATCCTATAGCCCCAAAATACTATCCAGAGTCCAGGCACACACAGCAAGCTCAGCAGTTGGCATCCGCTTCATTTGCGAGGAGAATACCGGAAGCATAGACTGGACCCTCCCTCATTACCCAGTGCCCTAAGATCCCAGAGCACAGTGCACACAATGCAGTTGCAACATTGGAACACACTCATGCACCCAAAGGTTTATTTGAAAACTGTAAAAACCATGAAACAAAAACAGAAGGCAGTGTGTTTTGTGTCCTTTGAGGTGTATGCCGAATGAATTATGGTGCAGTCAAAGGCGATTTCTATTGCCCGACCCTTTGGCTCCATGCGGCGTTTCTAGAGAATTCATTCTACCTCGCTCCCAAGTGTCGTCAGCCATTCGGTGTGTGGCACGTCGGGTTTGGTGTTGTGGTTATGCAGCTCTTACCTGAGAACACGAAGCCACGTCATCATGTGGGAGATGATTCCATGATGCCAAGAACGTGGTGCGGGTGAGGGGAGTAGACACCATTACTGCTTGATGGGGGCAAAACTGAACAGACGCCGGTTGGCTGGTAACCGACAACAGTTGCTGATCGGCTGGTGCTCTCCTGAGGTGCAGGCATGCCAGAGTTTGGTAGGTTTTTGTCCTGTTTTGCATTAAGGACAGCCCCACAGCCGACAGACAAACACGTGTAAATGCCTCATGCTTTGATTCTGGGACACTTTGGTTTTGGTCCAGGAGGAGCTGCATAAAGCTGCAGTTTTTGTTTTGCAGATGCGGACCGTCAGCAAGTCCATGGCTGGAGTTGTGAAAGGGATGGACAAGGTGCTTGAGACGATGGATCCTACCCGCATCTCTCAGGTTCTGTGTTGTGAATGTTTGCGTGTATGTGCATGCGTGCATGCGTGCCTGTGTGCAGTTCTGTTGAGGTCCTGTTATCCACCAAAAGATTTGCCACGAATTCGGCGGAGGGTGGCGTTCTTGGCGTCAGGAATTCAGCCAGGATTCCCTGTGTGTACGTTGCAACAAAGTGTCTTTACAAATGCATTAATTTTTGCATCCGGTGAAGGTTCCCATTTGCGAGGGGTGTGTTTGCACGAAAAGGTTGCCCAACCGTTACAGCATGCACCACAAAAGCGCCCCGATTGCCAATCAGCGCTCGGAACACTGTCTCCATGTCTCGTCGTGTCCTCATCTGTCGTGCCATTTGCAGTACCCAGATATACTGGGATTCAGGACATCGTGCGGGCCTCAGCATCAAAAGAAAAAAAGAACAACAAGGAGCCATCTGGCGACGCTCGGAACCAGTAAATAAGGAACTTGACGGGGTCGAAGCGGGAGCGGAGGGAAAATGAAGCCGCACACCAAGCCCTCCACACCCGTGTTTTCCCATCTCCGCCCCATGTTCCTCTGCTTTCCCCCCTCCCGAACCGTCCGGAACATGAAGTCCCCAAGCACAATTCTGTCAGTACATCGTGGCACTGCAATTGGGAGCTTTTCTGTCATTGTTGTGCCCATGGACGCCCAAATGTGATGACTGCAACTTTCCATCTTGAGAGGGGCCTGACCAGAATGGAACGGTGCGGAGAAGATGGTGCGTAATGTTGTGCAGTCCCAACCGTTTGGATGATTCTCTTTGAAATCCCAGGCATCCGTGTCCTGCCTCCCCACGTTCATTGCCTCTCACATGCGTATGGCGCCTTCCCCAACTCCTTGGCCGAAAGTAGTGGAAGCCTGATTTTTGTCACAAGTTTGTTTGTTTTTTTTTTTGCATATTTTAACGTCTTCAGTGTGTCATGCTATGCCTTCAAGATTGCGGCTGCGTTGGGGTCTCCCTGGAATTACACTGCCCCAGCCAGCCCCTTCCCCATCTTGCAAACAGCCTCCTGCCAAGTACCACCCTATTCTGGTAAAGACCATGAGAGACCAGCTTCTCGTGGCTCACGCCATCAACAAATGCGCATTTCCCTCCATTTTGTGCTATGACCCATCCCCATCTGCCACATGATCACATTGCATCCCCCCCCCCCCTCCCCCCCCCATGCCCTGGCGCCCCACAGATTATGGACACCTTTGAAAAGCAGTTCGAAACGTTGGACGTTACATCTGAGTACATGGAGAACGCAATAGGTTCCACAACCGCATTAACCACGCCCGATGAAGAGGTTTGGCGTGGGATCTTTGAGGGTCGCATGAGGATTGCACCACACAACATGTATCCTGTTCCATGTATCATGCTGTGTAGAATGGGATTCTGGATGGGCTCTACTCCATGCATCTCCCCCAGCCGCACTGAGCACTCTCCTCAAGGTTCAAAGCACCCAAAGCATCCAAAGACCAACCTGACTGCAAAACCAAGGAAGCCTGTGTTCCCCCTCAAGGCACAGAGATATAGAAAATCTGGTACTACGGTAATGCCAGATGTTGAATACATACAATTCTGCGATTCATAAGACAGTCCAGAACCAGTGCCATTTGGGTCATAAAAATTGCGTGGACATTGAGCAATTTAGGTGACAAAATTCCCTCGCCACGGAATATTCTATGGTGTCTAAGAGCAAAGTGTCGAGCAAAGATACCTCAATATCTCTGCACCTCTGTTTCTCCCCCATGCTTTGCAAGTGCTATCCGAATATGTTTTTGGACCTCGGGTCTGAAATAGCATACGACATGCAAACTGTGCATTTTGTATGCGTGTTGGTCCATAGGTGGTGAAATATGGCCTGGGTTCGACCAAAGTTTTGAACAAAGATACCTCAATATCTCTGCACCTGTGTTTCTGCCCCATGCATAACCACCCCCCAAATTAAAGCCCTTTGGGAGGGCTATCGGAATATGTATCCGAAACTCGGGGCTGAAATGGCATGCGACATGCAAATTGTGCACTTTTGTATGTGTCTTGGTCCATAGATGGTGAAAATATGGCCGGGTTCGACCAAAGTGTTGAGCAAAGATACCTCAATATCTCTGCACCTCTTTTTCATGCCCCATGCCTACCCACCCTTCAAATGAAAGTTGGCGAGGGCTATGCGAATATTTTTTCGAACCTAGGGGCTGAAATGGCATACAACATGCAAATTGTGCATTTTGGTATGCGTGTTGGTCCATAGGTGGTGTAAAGGTGGTCTGGGTTCGACCAAAGTGTTGAACAAAGATACCTCAATATCTCTGCATCTGTGTTTCTGCCCCATGCATACCCACCCTTCAAATTAAAGCCCTCTGCGAGGGCTATCAGAATATGTATCCGAAACACGGGGCTGAAATGGCATGCGACATGCAAATTGTGCACTTTTGCATGTGTCTTGGTCCATAGGTGGTGTAAAGGTGGCCTAGGTTCCACCAAAGTGTTTACCAAAGATACCTCAATATCTGCGCACCTTTGGGTCTGCCCCATGCATACCCAACCCTCAAACTAAAGCCCTTTGCGAGGGCCATCTGAATGTGTTTTGGAGTTCAGGGCTGAAATGGCATACAACATGCAAATTGTGCATTTTGTACGCATGTTGGTCCATAGGTGGTGTAAATGTGGCCTTGGTTCGACCAAAGTGTTGAGCAAAGATACCCCAATATCTTTGTACTTCTTTTTCTGCCCCATGTGTAGCAACCCGTCAAATGAAAGGCCTTTGCGGGCCTTCCGAATGTGTTTTGGAAACTTGGTGGTGAAATGGCATACAACATGCAAATTGTGCATTTTGTATGTGTGTTGGTCCATAGGTGGTGTAAATGTGGCCTGGGTTCGACCAAAGTGTTGAATGAAGATACCTCAATATCTCTGCACCTCTTTTTCTGCCCCATGTCTCGCAACCCCTTAAATCAAACCTCTTGGCGAGGGCTATCCAAATATGTTTTCAAACCTCGGGGCTGAAATGGCATATGACATGCAAATTGTGCATTTTGTATGCGTGCTAGTCCATAGGTCGTGTAAAGGTGGCCTGGATTCGACCAAAGTTTTGAGCAAATATTCTTGCACCTCTTTTTCTGCCCCATGCATACCCAGCTTCTTAAATGAAAGCCCTTTGCAAGTGCTACAACATGCAAATTGTGAATTTTGTATGCGTGTTGGTCCATAGTTGGTGAAAATTTGCCCTAGGTTCAACCAAAGTGTTGAATAAAGATATCTCAATATCTCTTCACCTCTTTTTCGGCCCCATGCATACCCACTCCTCAAATGAAAGGCCTTTGCGAGGGCTATCCAAATATGTCTATCCGAATCCC
Organism: Eutreptiella sp. 'Long Island Sound 2002'; assembly: GCA_964036045.1. Lineage (NCBI taxonomy): Eukaryota > Euglenozoa > Euglenophyceae > Eutreptiales > Eutreptiaceae > Eutreptiella > Eutreptiella sp. 'Long Island Sound 2002'. Next base: position 120,474,292 of record OZ038383.1, on the reverse strand, counting down.
GTGGTGACCAGGGTCTTCATAAATACACTCCACTGCTGCCATTACGATGAAATCAGGAACCCCATGAGTAGCAATGAAGCAAGGATTGGGGATGTGGACAAAGCAATGGCTGATGATGTCAATACACACATGATGCATGGTACAGAAGCCATGTCTCCTTTTTTTTTTCTAGGTTGGTGGCAAAAATTAGCAAGAATTGAAACTTAATACAAAAATATTTTGTGACTAAATTGTTCCTCTGCGGGTGGGTTCTCCGTTTCCCCCATTGAGGGAACACCGGAAAAAGGCATTTTAGGGTGTGGTTAGTGAGAAGTGGTTTTGTGCATGTGCATTTGTTTTGTTTGTACACAGATCAGCAGTGATTTCTGATTGCAAAGCGTGCTGTTTGTTTTAGCAAAAGGACGGTCATAGACCTTGGTGGATCTGAGCAAGCCCAATTTGCAGCACAACACTCTCACCTTTCAACTGAGGACAAGTTGTGTACTTTGTGTGTGTATTACCTTCAACCGCCCCCTTGCTTTGCCACAACAACACCAAGAATAACATCGGGTGCAACACTAGTAGCATCCCAATCTAACGCTGATGTTACTTCTGCCAAGAGAACCAAAGCTATGGAACCAAGATAGCCTGGAGCCCGCACATATTTGCAAAGAACGTGACTGGGGAAGACCGGGTTAAAAAATGGGGTAAGTTTAGGTCATCAACAATGGGCTGCTGTTTTGCAAACCTTGCGGAAAGAAGCTGGACCATTTATGGGTGGACGGTTTCTGGCACCCTGTTACAACAGACCTGCACGATGGCAACTGTGCAGGGCATGTACATTGTTGAGCGTAATCCCACTTGGCTGAAGACAAGATTTTAGGGCAATAGTCATCTTTAGATAAAGCGAGGTGGTGCATGCACCATATACCCCCCGGTTTGGGGTTTTATTTGCATGGCAGCCAAGGAGTGGAAGAATAAAGTGTATGGCACCAAGAAGCGGAAGATGATGACAAGAGGATTGGCAGCGAATAGGAGAATGGCACCTGAGGCTCAGGATGTAACTCTGCCCATTAGTTTCAAAGATTGGTCAAAAACAACAAAAATTGCCTAAAACCACGGCTCTAGAGGCGACGTTTCTTGATCAGGTACATTATATTACACCACTGAAGAGGCACTGCGTGCACATGATTCATTTACAGCTGTATTTTCAGCCTAAAAAAGCACAGTGCATCATCACATGCAACACCCAAACACAAAACAGAAGGATCCAAGTTTGGGGAAGTTAAAAAGCTTTGTAAAAGCAGCCAGCAAGTGAATTGGGCATTTTTCCAAAAACATGCTTGATTGGAAGAGGGTCGATTGTTCACAGCATTTGTATGCTTGGCAGAGTAACAGTGCAGTGAGACCAGCTGAGAATCTGCTGCAGTACCAATTGCAGTATGTGCATCAAAACAGCCTCGCAGCATGAATCAGTTTGACAAAACCAAACAAAATGTGCAAGGATGGTAGTTGACAGAAAGCTGCAGTGGGGAAATTTGTGCCACACATCTCCACAGATTGCACAAGGCCTAGTGCATATGCCCAGGACAAATGTTTGCTTGCAGCCTTGAACAACTGCAGCCTTGGACAACGGCACCACTGAATATCACTGATTAGCATTGCCATCCCAATTCCCCTGCCCCAAATGGTGTCAGATGCCTGGGAAGGCATATATTTTGAACACTAAAAAACTAAGTTGGATAAGATTAGAACACGTGGTGGTGGTTGGGGGGGCTGTGGGTGCTGGGAGGTGGGAGGTGGGAGGTGGGAGGTGGGAGGTGGTTGGTGTTTAGTGGTGTGGTTCATGGTGCCCTTTTCTACAATAAGCACCAGCAAATGCAAGAAATCCGAGGAAACATGGATGGATTTGGGCAGGAAGATGCCAATACACACCGGAGGAAGTTTACCATGGCCCCTCATTCCGGCAAGGGTTTTTAACTTGCGAAAGAACACCACAAACCTCTGGACATGGACTTTCTGTTGACCCTGTGGCCTGCTTCTCCATACTGTCAAAGTCATCCAAGCAATGGAACGCTTTGCCCAACATAAAGGGCTGACAATGCCTTGTCGATTGGATAGCTCTGATGACCCTGGGCACATTTGCTTTTTTGAAACGAGGTGGAGCCACCTTTCTTTCAGTGACATGCCAGCGTTGCACACTTTCCCTGTTCCACTGTTGTGCAGCAAAAAAAATTTGAGCCCTGCTTCTGCAAACATTACTCATACCATAGGGGCAAAAGACACCACATTTTGTACCAGACACCAAATCACGCCGAATTTTTTCATGCTCCCACCCCCCTTCCCTCTCATCGCAGGTCAACGGGTTAATGGCCGCCATTGCAGACGAAAACGATCTGAACGTCCAAATGAATTTGGACGGTGTCGACGTCAAGAACCGGGTTGATCCATTGCAAGTGCAGCAGGATGAGTTGAGTGCGCGGCTGGCCAAGCTGAAGTCCCAGAAGATGTAGAAGGGGGGCAGAGGCCCAGCACAGCGCTTGGAATAATCTGATCAGCTCCTCAGGGATGTCCTTCTGGAGTATTCACAGATGTACAGGAAGATCCCCCCACCACCACCCCTAACCCCCAAACATCGGAGGATATGGCAGGGCAAAGAGGTGCTCAAGGAAAAGGGACGAAAAGTAGGACAACTTCAGGGGCAATGGATTGGGTCAATCTGGAAAAAGTGTGTGGGACTTGGAAAACGGAACGTCTCTGGGCGACCTTTCAGCATTTCTGTATTCCTGGTCCGGGGCCTGGGTTCCTTTTAACTCGGGACTCTAGGCAGGAATCGAGCGAGAATGGGTTACCATGCTGCAGCACCGTATCCACCCCATGTTCCATGCTTGCCCCCCCCCCCCCCCTCCGGCCAACACACCAAAGGCTGCAAACAATTGACATCGTTTCCCACTCCTTTTTGACGTGACGTGCCTTTGAGCGGTTGCAAACCAGTAGGTCTCAGTAGGTGCCTGTGTTAAACAAGGCGAGTCTACAAAAGGCTCCACCTATACCTTCGCTTGGCTCACGTTGATTGGGTCAGCCCCCCCCTCCAGCTCTGGCGCTGCCGGTGCCAGCACTAAGGGATGCAGCACCAGACCAAACGTTTCAACGGTGGGGCTGCACCACCCCTGTATTGTCTGCCAATGTGCCCCCCCCCCCCCCCCGGCCGCCCCGCCCGTATTCCTTTGCCAGTCAATGGCAATGCAAGTCACAGGCCCTGGCACAAAAGTGAAGGTCTAACCCGCATGCCACTGGTCCCCACGGAGCAGTGCCCCCCGTGTCGATATGGGCTTGTTCAAGCGCGACAACGCTTTTGGGGTTTGGCCGGGCCATTATTCGCCCGTCAGTGCGCCAGGGGGGTAAGGGGTACGGCAGTTGTTGTCGATGCAAGCGTTTTGTTTGTAGGATTGTCAGGGCGTGGGATTCTGCAGCAGTGGTGCGATGGAGGGCTGTTTCTTTGGAATGGCCCTTCAGGTGTTTGCATGCCAAAATCCCCTCAAACCCCCGGCGCCCCTCTTTTAGATGGCATCTCCCCTTGGTATTCTTGCGTTTCTGCCCCCCGCGAGTGTTGCTGCGTTGTGTGTCATGTACACAGTTTGGGACATGTGCTCCAGCACAAAGCACTATTTTTAACGGATTTTGCAGACTAGACTGTTCATATGCCTTTCTGGCCAAGCCCGTTGCTCTGCTGCAGCACTGCCCTTTCCAGCTCTACCAGTCACGGGAATTGGATCTGATGCCAGGAAAATCTGCAGACGCATTCGCAAGTTCATGATCTACAGCACATTCACCCCATTTCCTGGTGGTTGCTCACTGCTGCTTCGGCTAACCGCTGCTCCAGTGGTTTAGATTGACCAATGTGAAGAGGTGCTATTTTTCAGCATTTTTTGCCATTTCATCTCTATATCTCCGTCGTACCGCCCAACGCCCGCATATGTGGGTGGCCCTTCGCCTACAACTTGAGCGGAAAGCATGTGCTGGGTCGGTGGCAGTGGATTGGCTCCGCCTGCCAGTGAGGGTTGATAAGGGGTGCTGCCAAGGTGCTTCTGTGAGTAGGTGCTGTATTAGGGCAGCCATTAGTGTGCTCTGTTTGGGTGCCTTGCAGGCCCTGGAAGCCCCAGATTGATGCGTGTAGTGGTGCTTGTGCTAAACGTCACCAAATAGATCCATTTTGATTAACAATGATCAGTACCATAACCCCCAAGATCACCCATGATTAGTACCACATGCACAGAGGCATGCAGGTACGCACAGGCTGCCCAGGGGGGACGAGGCCGCCGCTTGGCTACCGTAATAGGCATGTGCATCCAGTGTTTACTGCTGAGGGATAGTGGCGGTTGAGGCCAACACGCTGAAACTCTCAAACCCTGACTTTGTTGTAAAAGGGGACAGCCAACATTTGGGCAATTTGGGCAGATTCAGTCGAAGGAAGAGACAGCACGTGACTGGTGCGTTTTGTACAGATCTAATCCCCCACCCCCCTTTTCCCAGTTCTTTGTTCCCCATTTCCCGCCGCAATGAATTGTTAAGGGCTGCCGAAACGTGTCCTCTGTGCTGATTCAGGTGTGACCTTGAGTGGGACAGGACATTCTCTGCTTTGTCTGAAAAGCATGCTTCGCTCCTATTTCATCAGTGGTCATCTTTGATGCATCATCCTTGTTTGGGATACGGGTGGTGGTCTGATATTCGGTTCAAAGTCTGGGTCTGCAGATTCCCAGGGGAATATTTGTTCAGCACCTGCAAGGTTGTTTGAGCTGCCATTGTGTGATGAAAATTGAATGCTTTTTGAGTCTGTTGCAAAACCTAGTAAATTTTTTTTCCGAAAAAATTTTCCACTACGTAAATTTACCTAGCAACAAAAGGACATTTTTTTCACCTTTTGGGGGAGTGACTGTTTGGGGATGGGATTATTAGAGGGACTCCCTATTTGCATACATCAACGTTGTCTGACTCTTTGATTCTTTGAGGGACTACCTGCACCACTCTTCACCTGCCTCAATCCATGCTCTCCTTTTATGGCCCCTCAAGTTGGGGATATGGGCTTTTGAATCCACGCTTGGCTTTTGTGGCCCCTTGAATTGGGGATATGGACACACTCTGCTTTTGCGGCCCCTGGAGTTGGGGATATGGACTCACGTTTGTTGCATGTCTGCCTTTTTGGAGAGTTACTTTTTTCAGGATTGGACTGGAAGAGCGACTGTCTGTTTGCGGGCATCACTATTGTGTGACTCTTTGATTCCTTGAGGGCTTATCTGCACCACTGTTTACCTCCCCGAATCCACGCTATGCTTTTGTGGCCCCTGGAGTTGGGGATATGGACTCTTCAATCCTCACTCTGCTTCTGTGGCCCCTCGAGTTGGGGTTATGGATTCTTGAATGCACGCTCTGCTTTTGTTGCCCCTCTAACCCTAACCGTGACGGGACCGAAAAATTAGTGGAAGTTTTTACCACCTACCCACCCTGTTTTTTTTACACGAACCCAAAATAGAGCAATGGGCCCTGCCAGTGGTGGTTGCCCAAAAAACCCTCAATTTGCACCAAAAGCCCTCCATTTTGCACAAAAAAGACCATTTGTACCAAAAAACCCCAACTAACCTTACCAGAATGGACCCCCACAAAACCAATATGCCTCAATAAAAACACCGTTTGTACCCAAAAACCACCTACCTTCCCCAAGCATGCTACATTTATGAACCATTGCTTACCAAAAAGCTACCTTGGTTGCCCCTTTTCGTCCCCAAAAACCCTAGGATGGCTTACCTTGGGGTTTGCTCCTCTCCACCACTTTCTACAACTTTCAAGCCCGCCATTAGATCCGTGTTTCTTGGGGGTGAAAACTTTTTATTGCAGCCGCTTGCTTCTTTTCTTATCCTGTCATCTGCCTTTTTGTAGCTTCTTTGTTGCACATTTGCTGCTGCAGCCCACACCCCCATTTGCAATGTGCTTTTTTGGTTCTGTCCGGGGAATCCATTCACGATGGGTTGTTTCTTTTTCCGGGGGCTCAACCCAAGGTTCGCCCTTTTCAGCAACCCCTATCCCCTGTTTGCTGCACCCATCTATATGTACTTCCGTGATATTTGCAGCCCCAAAACAGCCACCTCCTGCGGGCAATATGCACGAAAAAAACAGCACATAATGAAAGTGAGACGAAGCGAACCACTGTGATCAGATTGTACAGTATTTGTGCCTTTTTCCCGAATGATCCCGCCGAAGTCTGGTAGCAGATTTGACACATAACAGTGGTATACTTACATTGCAAGCCCCCCGAACCGTACCATAAACCTCTCTGAAATGTACCAAAACCCACCCAAAATGTACCCAACTCTTCTCCAAAAATTGCCACAAAGCACAACATGTACCAAAAACCCTCCAAAATGTACCATGTAACCGCCCGGAATGTACCAAAAAAAACCCTGCGAGTAAGAAAAAGTGTATTTTGCAGTCCCCAAATAGCAATGGTTGTATCAATCAATTTCTGTGGTCTAATGAAACACTTAGTCTAGTTATTTTTCTTCATAAATGGTCAACAAAGCAATTTTATCCATGGAACCAAACACTATTCATCGCTTCTAGGGTAAATAGGAACCCCAACCCCCCTGTACATGGAACCTGTTTTATTTCCCTCGTCGGCGACAACTCGGTGAAGTTTAATCGACTCGGGGAGGCCTTAGACCAGACTATCCGATAACATACTTGAAGGGAGGAAGGTGAAAGAGAAGGGGCGTGAGAACATAAACAAAGCAACAACAACCAAAGATGCACACAGAGAAGCTACTTGGGAGATGCTATTGATGAAGCATCACACTCTCCTAAAGCCGATGCCCCTGATGCACTCTCACGTAATGATTTGAGCGCCACTGACGCGCCAAGAACCTTAACACCTGCACCAGCAAGCGCTCTTTCAGACCGCTTGCCTATGGCAGCCCCGGCACGGGAGTCAGGCCTTAGTGGTGTGCTCGTGACCTCTAGCGCTGCGGCTGCAATCCCCTCTACGATCCATATTCTCAATGTACTAGGCATGTGTGGCATGCCTACCGGTGAAAACGCAAATGCCGGTCCAGCCACCCGTCAATTAGGGGAAAACACTGTTTTTTTGTTTTTTTTGTTTATTCCCCGTTCCCCCCGTTTTTTTTTTGTGTTTTTCGATGTTTTTTGGTTTTTTTAGCTGTTTTTTTGGCTTTTGCGATCCATTTTTGGTAAGTTTGAAATATGCAACTCCTACGTTTTTCACACATTTCTTATTTTTTGAAGGAGTTTGTCGTGCTAGTCAGCAATTTTCATTAGTTGCCGTGGGTGTTTAGTTATTCAACTTCCAGTTCGAATGTGGTATGTACGAATAGATAATTTCGTCCAAATAGGCTTAATGGACTCAATAGATACGGGATAGTTTCAATGAGCGTTGCTTTTGCATTGCCAACGTACAAAAAACAGGGAACATCGCATAGTTAAGCCGTGTTTTCGCAACTTACGGTAGCGAAGGGTTTGAGGGAGGGCAAGGCAAAGGCAAATTTTTTTAGCACCACCCGTCAACCCGTCAACAGCTTTGGTGACGGGCGTTTGTCTGGCCCCTGATGCCTACATACAACGGCCACCCTGCGCCACCATCACCTTCAACCTACGCGATTGGAGCGCACATGCCCTATAGACCCAGTGGTCTCCTGCCCAGTGAAGGATACTTGGGGGCTTCTATGCCAGTACCTATGGAGGGATGTACCTTGGGACATTGCCTGTGGAATCGACATTGGGGTTCCTTGTTATCTTGGGGCACCGTAAATGTCCCTACAGGAACTTAAGGGGGAGGAAGTCTTCCACTATCAACACTCACGCAGGAGCAACATGTCTATAGGGTCACTCAGTCGCTCACTAAGTGAGACACTGGGGCTGCCCTGAGGCAGGATACTGAAGAGGTGATCAAGCACTTGACGAAGAAAATAAGGGCTAAGCTAAAGCTGCTAATTCTAACTGCAGCTCTTTGTTTGAGAGCGGCGGCTTTGCCCCACCGTATGGAGACGAGGCACCTCATGCATTATGCGACAAATACCGTGGGCGGAGTACTAAGCCTCTCTTGACTCCTAAGGCCGTATCACCGAGCCCATCCGTCTCCAACATAGCGCAGTTGCCCTGTCGACAATTACACTCGTAGGAGCTTGAAGGTTGGGACGTACGGCACTACGCGCCATGGTGGACATTGAGCCATATGGGCCGAGAGATCGTGATGAGCGGCCTTCTGATGATGACAATTTTAGCTTCTCTCACAGTGATCCCTCGGACCGGGACAACTCTTGAGGAGAACATCTGCGAGGAATGAGAGAAAGACTTCTAAAGGACATTGTGGTTGACGCAAAGCGAAGCAATCTAAGGCAATCGCGACTTGGAAGATAGTAGTCATGCTCGGGGAATTCACAAGGAAGGAGCTGAACAAATTTGTGTTGAGGTTTGCCCGGTTCCTTAGGATGACCAGGCAAACACACAACAGTGGAGGGGTCAAGTGCAACTTGCTATTGTAGTACCGCAAGGCCAAATACTCGTAGAAGCTCGTCAAGCAGGTCACCACTAAGTCAAAGACCTTGGCTGACGCGCTGGCCGCTTGGAGAGGCAGTACCCCATGTACGACACGGACCACTCCATCCGGAACGAGATCTTGGGCCCGGGGGTATTTCCTACCAGCCGCAACGCCCTAAAGATTTAGGGGTTCAGTGTGGCAATGGAACGACACCCAACTCAGCCTCAACAGACGCGCGCTCGCTATATGAGCCACATGTTCTCGTTGGATGCAAACGACGGTTTTGGTACAATCACCCGACTCTGATACGCTCCGAAGCCTAATAGTGTAAGGTAAGAGGCAAGAAAGGAACAGCGAGACCAAAGAAAAATAATGTGTACCCTTTGTGCACCGCCTTTTTGAATGAAACCACTCACTTCGCTGACTTTTGGCCCGTTTTGCCCGTGGATCTGCGTCTTTGTGCCCATTTGCTATGCTTTCTTCGCCAAAATTTAAAGAAATTTCTAAACATGCAAAATGTAGTTCGAATCGTTGAAACCGCAGCTTAGATTCGGGAAAATTGCTAAATTTGCGATAATATTTGCATTGTCGTGCACAATGGCGTTCACATTCACAGTCACATTCGTATTCGCGCGAAAATTGCACGAATCTGCACAAAATTCGCGCGAACATGCGCGCACTTGTCACATTTTTTGATGAAGACAACTCACCTCACCTCACCCCACCTCACCACAACATACCACACCACACCACGTCGCTGCACCACACCGTACTACACTACACCACAACACACCCCATCCCACCCCATCCCACCCCACCCCACCCCAACCCACACAACCCACCCCACCCCACACCACACCACACGACGCCACCCCACACCAGAGCACCCCACACCACACCACACCACACCATGCTACACCACACCACACCACACCACACGTCGCTGCACCACGCCGTACTACACTACACCACAACACACCCCATCCCACCCCATCCCACCCCACCCCACCCCAACCCACACAACCCACCCCACCCCACCCCACACCACACGACGCCACCCCACACCAGAGCACCCCACCCCACACCACACCACACCATACTACACCACACCACACCACACCACACATCGCTGCACCACGCCGTACTACACTACACCACAACACACCCCATCCCACCCCGTCCCACCCCACCCCACCCCAACCCACACAACCCACCCCACCCCACCCCACACCACACGACGCCACCCCACACCAGAGCACCCCACCCCACACCACACCACACCATACTACACCACACCACACCACACCACACCACACGTCGCTGCACCACGCCGTACTACACTACACCACACCACACCACACCACCTCATAGGTCACCACACCGCACCGCACTACACCACACCACACCTACCACCCGACACCCCCACCACTTCCTTCTTTTTGCCTATCCGTTCCCTTTGTCCTACCCTTCCCCTCCTTTGTTTGTCTCATGTGTGGTGCATGGAGCAGCCGCCGCGTACATTATTTGTCTTTCATGTATACTTTTGTGTTTGTTTGTGTGCGCTTATGCCTGTGTATGCATCTGTGGTTGTGTGTGCACATTGGTGTGTGGTTGTGCGTGGGTGCATGTGACGGAGGTCGGGGGTTTGGATCGTCTGTGTGCCCCCCTGCAGAACAGTAAATTTGTTGGGCTGGGGCGGCGGAGGGCTCTGGAGCGGACGACATGGGGTTTGAAGGGGATGCTGCACGGGGGGGGGGGGGGGCTGAGGAGGGAGGGGGGGCATTGGCGGCCCCCAGAAGGCGCTGTGGTGCCGTGGTGCCGGATCCACGCGTGAAACTCACAAAAATGGCGCGACAATCGCGTGAATTGCCTGCGCACACATCAGCGTGAATTTCGGGTGAATTCCGCGCGGTTTTCGCGCTAGTTTCGCGAGTTTCACGCGTATATTTGGCATCACAGCAGCACAGCGTCTTCTGGCGGCTGTCAATGCCCCCCCCCCCCCGTCCAGCACCCCCTTCAAACACAGCCTTGGTCCTTGGGTGCCGCAATCCGAAGATCACCATACCACACCATACTACACCTCACCTCACCATACCACACCACTAACCGCAACACAACACACACACTACACCACATCACCCTGTGCTACGCCACGGTACACCTCACCGCACCATTGCACACCACCCCGCACCACACCACAACACGCTACACCACACGACACCAAACCGCACAACACACACACACAACACCACATCACCCCGTGCTACGCCACACCACACCAAACCACACCACACCATACCACACCACACCAACGACGGCCGCCACGGAGGTGCCCACCAGGTTTTTCCTGCCTCCCCCTCTCTCCGCCCAAGAGCCACATACACACACACAGCGCGCACACAACACACACAGCCCAGCCCGTTTACCTTTGCCCTTGGATAGACATCCCGGCCATTGCCTTTTGGTAACAGCGCCTTCGGCACACCACACCACACCACACCACACCACCCCACACCACCCCACATCACACCACACCACCCCACCCCACCCCACACCACACCACACCACACCACACCACACCACACCACACCACACCACACCACACCACACCACACCACACCACACCACACCACACCACACCACACCACACCACACCACACCACACCACACCACACCACACCACACCACACCACACCACACCACACCACACCACACCACACCACACCACACCACACCACACCACACCACACCACACCACACCACACCACACCACACCACACCACACCAAACCACGCCACGCCACGCCACGCCACGCCACGCCACGCCACGCCACGCCACGCCACGCCACACCACACCACACCACACCACACCACACCACACCACACCACACCACACCACACCACACCACACCACACCACACCATACCACACCAGCCACGCCACGCCAAGCCACACCACACCACACCACACCACACCACACCACCCCACACCACCCCACATCACACCACACCACCCCACCCCACCCCACACCACACCACACCACACCACACCACACCACACCACACCACACCACACCACACCACACCACACCACACCACACCACCCCACACCACACCACACCACTGGTGACCTGGATTGCCTACACGCACCGCTACGCTCGAAGCCAGTCGTGAATCGTCGTGAAAGTCGTGCCACCACGTGACTCAACTCTAGCCATCGTGGCCTCTTCTCCGCTCTGCGCCACCCGCATGGTGCACTTTGTCTCTCCCTCTTCTTCCCGTGTCTTCAAGGGCTGAGTGCCGCACCACGAGTGCGTCCCTCCCCCTTGCTAGCCACTTCCTGCTCACAGTGGGCGCAACGTTCTACAATCGGCTGTGGCAAGACGTCGACGTCGCCGTGGCAGTCTTCCAGGCCGCTACGCGGGGAGCCGCGACATGGACTGCATTCGACGTATCCGCCGCTCAAGCGTGACGCCTTGTGCAGGGGTATCATCAGTTGTCGGCTTTGTTGTCCCATCGTGGGGCCCCCCTCACCTATGCGCCGCTAGGGTTGCAGCTCCCCCTACACCCCCGTCCTCGTGAGTCCTGGGACCCCCACTCGCCGGCCTGATCTGACAGGCGGCCCCATGTTGCTCTGCGCCCTCGCGCCATGCTCTTTGTTTCGTCACACTATGGCCACGCTCGTGGCACCCTTTATTTCTTTCCTGTGCGCCCTGTCCAGCGGGGGCTGCCTGCGTTGTCTGTGCTCCTCCGTTTACCAACACCCCGGTTTGTCACCCCCCCCCCCCCCCAGCGCTTTGCGGCCACAGGCCACCCGCTCATTTCTCGCCACAGCCTACCATGTGAGACCGCTCAACGCCGTCCCAGGACACCCCCTCTCCCGCCCCCGACACCAGTCGAGGAGGCGCCATTCGTCGGGGGCCGTTCCCCATGGTTCTGATGGACATTGCCCAGTCCCACGACGCTGACCGTCTCCTACAAGAACTGGACATGCTGAAGGATGACACACTGGAAACTGCGGATACAGCCATCCGGGCCACCGACCCCGCCCTGGCTGACTTATGTGACGCCCTGCGATGGACAGCTGCCGACGGCGACATCCAGGCCATTACAGCCGTGACGGGAGCGTGGACGCCACGGGGACTCCTGCTCACAGCCACCGTTACGGTCGCCGCGGTCCCGTCTAACATGAAGGTCATTGAGCACGTCCCCCTGTTGCTGGTACAAGGAGGCCCGCTGCTGAGTATGTATCCAAGGACCCTGAGGCCCTCACAGCAGCGTTCGTCACGCGATGGGGTCCAAGCCATGTTCCAATTTGAGCGTCACGCCTTCGTAGCCAAGTCATCAAAGGCCTGTACACGGCCCGAGAACAGCCCCCGTCCATCGACACTACCACTCCTCCAGACATCCAAAGCCAGAAGGTCTCCCACAAGATTCACAAGCCCATCAGCCAGTTCCTTGCCCCCCACCTCAGGCCGTCGTGGGACCGCCTCCGCACCCGCGAGGTGGTTGCGGCCTTTTGGGCGCTGCCCAATGACGTGCATGCGGTCCTGCAAGCGGCCCATATCCCGACAGCAGACCTCGTCCCGCTTAAGTTCGGGCTTCTGGCATGGGCCTCCTCCATGTGCCTCACTGGTCAGTACACGCCAGCCCCGGTTTCCACGCCCCCGGCCCTCGCCAACAAGGGCATGTGGACCCCCGAGCAGCTGCGGCCGCTGCTCGAATGCTCGGTCCTGCCGATCCGCAGCGTGGAGCTGCTGCATCAGATCGAGCAGGCTGGCGAGCATTCCTGGGCCACAGCCCCCACCTTCGCCCTGCTGCAGGCCGGCATCGCCGACAACGCCAGCCCCCCCTCGCTCACGCCGCCCAGCCACGCACCTTACCTCACCAAAGGCCAAGCAGCACCCAGCCCCGCCGGCACTCTGTTCGCCACGACGGCGTTCACCCCGGCGTCAGCCCTATACAGGTCCTAGGACAAGCCCACCCCTACAGGGGCCGAACAATCGCCTTCGTCGCTGTTGTCCGAGCAGACCAGGCTTTCTTTCAACCTCCCCGAGCCTCCCTCCCAAGTCCAACCGGCTGCCGCGGACCCCAGGCCTCCGGAGTCGCCAGCCCCGGCCGTCAGGTTAGCCCCCTCCAGCCCCTCCCAGTTGGGGGAGCCCTTCATCCCGGACCTGGACGTAACGGCCTACTCCACCGATTACGCTCAATTGCGTGACCAGTACGAGGCCCAGCAGCAAGAGCTGGCCGTGGCACGGGGCGACCTGGAGTTCCTCACGCGGGATCTGGACATGGTCCGCACCGAGCGAGACAATGCCCAGCAACAGGTCCAACGTTCTGCCGCAGCGCAGCGGCAGACCGAAGCCGTTCGGCTCAACAGCCCCATCAGGTCAATCCCCCCCCTCTTGTCCATCGCCACCAGACTCCGCGGCCTCCCGTCCATGCCGCCGGCATTCGCCAATGCCGTGCGCAGTGCGGTTCCGGCCTCCTTCGAATTGCCTACCCCCGGCTCTCAGCAGTTCCCGGTCCTCGTTCCGGTCATCCTCGCCGCGGCGGTCCTCACCTCGCCCCAGGCACCCGACCTTGCGGAGTTGGCCGACGTCCTCCGCAGGGCTATGGCCGCGCCGAGCCCCGTGCCGGTCCCGGAGACCCCTACCCCACCCCCGGGTTGTCGTTCGCCGCCCCGGACCCGATTCCTAAGCCCAGGGCGGCTTCTGCCTTCCGGGCGCCGGGCGCTGCTCCCTAGCCGCCGTCGCCTACGGCTCCGCCCGTTGATGCCGCACTGGCCTCCCTACTGGAGTGGATCCCGGAGATCCCCAAAGGCTGTGAGGACGAGGTTGCACACGCGTTCCACCTCCAGCTTTTCCGCCAATACGGCGCGAACGTCAGCACCCTCCGGCAATCCCCGATCCGGAATCAGTGGGCCTGGGTCCGCAGCCATGCACCCAATTTGCCCGGCATCGCGGACGTCCTACGCACCTTCATCTCCAGCCCCCCTCCTGTCAAGCAGGTTGCTGAGAGTCCAGCCGCCTCCCCAGCCGAAGCCGCAGCAGCCAACCAGGTACAAGGCGCGGCCAAAAAGAAGGGGTATACGCCCCAAAAAGTTGATCCGCAGACCTTCTCAAAGGCCCTCTGGGTGGGCTGGCAAGAAGTCGACGATCTGCCGTCGGGAGAAGTCAACGCAGGACTCTTCGGAGGCATGCTCCGGGATAAATTTGGCGCCGGCCTGTCGTCCATTTCGGACGAACAACTCAACCATAAGGCCAAGTTCACGATTGTCGGAATCCGACCCGCTGAGTATGACAGAGGCATGCGCCTGACAATACAGCACACCGCTCGCGGCTGGCGAGTGACCTGGGCCGAATCCAAGAAGCAGCCGTACGCTCTCTGGGTGCCTGACCCTGACAGAGACTACCCTGCACGAAAGACCCATCCAGGGAGTCGCGGGCAAAAGCACCGCCGTCCGCGGGAGCCAGAAGATCAGGTGGACCTTACGGCGACGTCGGAATCAGAAGGAGAACCAGACCCCAAGTATCAGCGCAGGTACAGCCCCCGCCGCTCGGACAGGTCCCTGTACCGCCGCCGCAGCCCTAGCCATCGCCGCGACAGCCCGCCGCCGAGGCGTCGCAGCGCGTACCGCGATGAGCCCCGCGCACACTCCAGCCGCCACGAACACCATGCAGCAGCCCTTCTCCAGCCCTACCCGTACTCGGGGGACCCCCACGACCCCCGAGTGGCCATGGCCCACAACCCCTACGCACCACCGCCTTGGAGCCCCCCAACCGACCCCCACCGCTTCCAACCGTATTTCGGTCGGCATCCGAAGGACCGGTAGCCTGGGACATGGCGGGGCGCAACGAAGGCATCCCCGACGCTGTGTCTCGGCTCCGCCACTCACGCCTCGACGGCGTCCCCCGCGTCCGGGACCTGCACGTGGGCGCATACACACCCTGCTCCCCCCCCAGAGAATGGGGCCTGGTACCGATGCCGGCTCCGAGCGCTGCCCGATTCATCCCGCCCCCCTACGCCCTTGAAATGTGCCTACACCTGCGAGCGGGTGTGCACTACTACCGGGTGTGCAGCGGGACGGACTACTCGCACCGCGACGTTCTGTCGTTGGTGGGCGCCGTGCACTGCGTGCAAGTGTTCAGTTCCCATCAGATACAGCTCTGCCGCAAGGGCATGCCCCCAACCTCCCTCATCTTGCCCGAGCACCACCACGTGGTCCTCCCGCAGTCCGTGCACAGCCGTGTCTGTGTCACGGCCACAGGCCGAACCCGGGTGAGTGTCTTGGCGATAGCGGCCACGTACCACCCCCGGCACCTCCGCAAATGGTTGCGGGGCCTACCTCACGCCCACCCTGCGGCCGTGGTCCGCAAGCTGACCTCACACATAGCCACCGCCGGCTCCTGCCCTGATCCCCCCCTTTCCAGCTGCGCGTCGCCCCGCCCGGACATAATGACCCTCAACGTGCAGATGTCCCTGCGACCCAAGGTCCGCGCCCTGGACGTCCTGGTGCGCGAGTGCCAGTACCGGCTAACCCTGCACGTTCAAAAAGTCGGTCCCCTGATCGTCCAACGGGTACACCCACTATACCACACCATCCAAGCCGCGGCGAAGGTCGCTAGGGGATGCGCCACCCTCCTCTACAGGACCCCGGACCTGGCCATGACCAGCCACATCGCCCACCCATTAGGACGGGCCCTGATCACTCACTTCACCATGGCGGGCGTGGCCCACTGCCACGCCAACGTGTATTTCCCGGTCGACGGGGACCTCGACACCCTCCAGGAAATTCTGGATTGGGTGTACCCATACCTCATCCTCACCCCGGCCAGGGTGGTTGTCCTGACGGGGGACCTGAACGCCAATTGCCACTGGGTCTCGCACCTCCCTATCTCTCCCTCTTCACTCTGTGACCTCGTCCTACCCACGCTCGCGCGCCTTGGGATGCGCCGTTTACACCCCCTTGCTGAGGCCCCCACGTGGGAGAGCCCGCAAGGCTTCGCAGGTGCCCTTGACCACATCTTCCTCCGCACCCCTTCGGAAGCAGCCCACACCACGGAGGTGCGCTCCGATTCCAGTTTCCCGTCTGACCATCTGCCCGTGACTGCCACCCTCCATGACCTCCCACCGGCGCCCCAATTGGTGTGCCCGTCGAAAAAGGGCCGCTTCCCCATCCCGCGGGAGCCCCTCGCCAGCCAACTCCGCACCCTCAACGACAACTTTTGAGCCGAGCTCGCCCCGCCGCCCCCGGGCGCGCCCAGCGCACAGCCTCGCTATGCTGAGGTGACGTCGGCGCTATACACTGCAGCTACGGCGGCCTTTGGGCCCCCCGTCCCCAGCCAGCCAGTGCCGTCGACGGTACGCGTCCACGTCACCAACCTTCGACGCTACACCCTCGCCCACCCGGACTGGGCGTCCCAGTCGTCGCGCCTTGTGGAGGTCGCCCGCCTCAAAGAGCCAATCCGGGCGGCCTGCGATGTCATCCTTCTGGAGAAGGATGTAGGGCTGGCGCCCCTACCCACCGCCCCCGGCCAATCCACCAAAGTGGACTACCGCCGCACTTTGGGAGCGCAGTATGTACCCCCGGCGGATCCTGTCTGCGTGGTGGGCGTCCCAGTGCCACTCCATCAGCAAGCCGCCGTTGCGTTGGACCAGATGCGCCAGAGGCACCTGGCCCCTCTTGAGGCACTCTCGTTCGCGCGCGTCCAGGCCATCACGGGATGGACAGGCAGCTGGCTCGGCCCGCCGCCTAGCGCTACCATCGCCAACCTACGCGCCATCATCCACCGAGCGGCGGCCACCGTACCGTACCACGATTTGCTGGAGTACCGGCTGTTCGGATAGTTGGAGGACGCCCAGTTTACGG
Organism: Eutreptiella sp. 'Long Island Sound 2002'; assembly: GCA_964036045.1. NCBI lineage: Eukaryota > Euglenozoa > Euglenophyceae > Eutreptiales > Eutreptiaceae > Eutreptiella > Eutreptiella sp. 'Long Island Sound 2002'. The sequence goes on along the minus strand of OZ038383.1, from coordinate 120,456,898 downwards.
TGGTCGTGGACTTGATCAACAACATTCTCATTGGGGTGCCCATGCCCTAGGCGCAATATGCGGATTTCATCAACCTTCCAAAGAAGACGCCACACGGCCCCATGGCAAACGGCAGGCCGCTCACCAATCTGGCCACGGTATGGAAGCTCACGGCCGCCCTCATTAAAGACCACTACCAACCCCGCCTGGTTCAGGATGCCGCCCTACCAGTTCGGGATGTCCCCACACTGCTCCTCCGTAGAGCTCCTCCGCGTCCTCCACGATGTATGGTGGGATCGCTGGAGACGACGCCTCGACGCGTGGGTCCTGTCGGACGATGTCCGCCATGCGTACGGCTCCATCAACCACACCACCGAGTACGCCGTCCTGACCGCGGCAGGGATCTCCCCAGCCGACGCCGCGACCCTTCAGCACCATGACCGCGCCCTCCAGGTGCACATGGGAGGGGCTGACGGGCGTTCCCCGTCCTCCACACGCCTGGGCGCCGGCACGGGGCAGGGATGCCCCGTGTCCGGCATGAAGTACTGCATATATGGCGAAGTTGGAGGACACGAAGCCTGCCGTTCCGTCCACCCCACCGACACCCCCGCAGGCCCGCTGAACCGGGTTCTCCTGATGGATGATGCACAGTGGCTACCCGGCGACCGCTGCCACTTGCCCGCCATCGCCAGCGGCATTGAACGGGCAGGGCGCCTCACCAACCTCCACTCTGACCCGACCAAAACGGTCTTGGTCGGCACGGACATGCGCGATGGCTGGGTTCATTTCCTCAGAGACACAGTGTACCTCAACGGGCACCCGGTGCGCTCTGCCACAGGCCAGGACTACGTCCGCGTCCTAGGCCGCCACGCCCTCCCCCACCTTTTCCACCCCGTCGACTCCCGGCGCCTGTTCTCGGGCACCCGCGCCGCATGCCGGGCGCTCAGCGCCCCGAGGCTGCGCGCCCACTACCCCCTCGCCATGTTCGTCCCCAAGTGCCATGGGACAGTGAACTGGTTCACCAGTGTCCGCCCCCCCTCCTACGGAGCCATGCGCGTGCTGGACGCGATGGCCGCCTGGGCCATGCGCGCCACCGCTTGGTGGGCCCTCTCCGCCTCTGCCCACTTCCTCCGCGAGATCCCCCGAGGAGGGATCGGCGTCTCCCCGGCTCCGGTCATTGGATTCGCTGACTTCCTCAGCGTCTACATCCGGCACCTGAACCACCCCAACCACCTGGTCCGCCGGTCCACGCGCCACGGGCTCCTGACTGCCCTCCGGCGGTTCCACCCCTCCCGGCCCTGCCTCACCTCAGAGCTCGGGCTCCGGTGTGCTGCTCACCCCACGGACCACGACCTGTTCGTCGCCCTGTGCCACCAATGCGACATCTCCATCCACTTGCCCCCCGACGGCCATCTGCCAGACCATACTCCCCATGTGATGGCCCTGTCGTCCCCTGGACTCGAGGTGCAAGACACCCATGCGTGGATGCTTGCAGGCCATCGCAGTGCGGAGGACGCGGCAACAGAAGGGATGGCCCCGGGTATCACCTCGCCCCACTCCACCGGTCGGCACGGCTCCCCCCCGGTTGGGCGTTGCCACGCGGTGACTGCAACCGTCCCCACGTTCTCCTGGCTCCCCGAGAACTATGGGATCCTCCACGACGCGTCGTGGTGCCCGAAGACCCGGCGCTGCGGCGGGGCTGTGGCGGTGTTCTGCCCCGTCACCCTCCGGTACCAGGTGTACCCCGTCCCCATCCCCTTGAGGCTGGACAATCCCTACACGGCGGAGCTATACACGGCGTGGGTGGCCCTCACCGCCAGGGGACCCTCGACCGACCCTGCCTTCGGCTTCCGGTCCGGTGCATGGCACTTTGCAGATTGCAAAGGATACATCACCGCCCAGGAGGGACGCCGAGAACCAGAGGACTAGCTGCAGGGGGATCTCATACGAGCGTGCCGCAGTATGGCCCGCGGTCACGCCCCCCCCCGCCACCTCTATTCACATATCGCCGGCACCTGGCTGGATGCCCTGCTGGACCAGGTGGACGAGGCGGGGGGACGCGCTGCGGACACCTGCCCCGACACCGTGGGATGGCTCAGCCCCCTGCAGGAGCCCCGCATCTGTTTCTCCCACGCGGGCCTCCAGGTCCACGACGCCCTACCTCACGCGCGCCGCGTCCTGCTCGCCTCCCACCACGCCTACTCTACGGCTCCCCTGCCTCAGCGCCACCCCGCCCTCAGCGAGTACGCCACCGCCGTCAGCCATGGCCTCATCACATGGGGGGACCACCTCACGGTCACCGGCATCCGCCTCTCCTTGTTCCCCCCGAGGGACACGCCGGGTCCCCTCTGCCTCCTGCCCGCCCCCGGGGACCACATCCTCTCTTGCCCGCTTGACCCGCTCCGCCGCGCCCACTACCATCGGTGGCTTGCAACCCGGCTCTCCCAGAGGTGCCGTGCCTGGCGCCACTGCACGCCCACTGCTTGGGGTACCCTCGTCCTTTGGGGCGACGAGCCCTTCATGCTGGCTGTGGAAGGCTCCCCGGCCCACCACACCATCGCCACCTACACCCTTGGTACGCGTTTGAAACCCAATGTTGTTCCCGACTAGAATATTCCCAATGGGAACAATTCCCGCCGGAACAATCTCGTTGGGAACACCATTGGAACAAGTGTCGCAGGCCAGATAACCAGATCCATCACCATGAGTTTCCAAGTTCGTAAATGATGTTTTTTGTCTCTTTCTTGCATGTATAACGTGTCCAAGGCTTGTCTTTCCCATCGGGGCCATGTTGACATCTTGTGAGCCGTTGGTGCCACCTTCCACTAGGTGTACACATTTCGAACATTTCGTATCCATTTGCAAGCCCGCTGTTTCTTGTAGTTCAGACGCAGCGTTGTATGACTTTTCAACGTTGGCGTCCCCATTCTCCCGTTTGATTTGTGCATTGTGGCCATGCCTAGGGTCCCATTTTGGTATTTGTTCCTTGCCTGAATGCTCGGTGGGTCTACGGGCATCTTTCCCTAGAGGTATGCATTGCCAAATTTCGCTTCGTAGTTCATTGTTGTAGCTTCATCATGCCTAGATCGCAAACCCGCGTTGCGCTAACCACCCACCTCGTCCATTTGGCTAGTGCTGTTAGCCTCCGGGACGGGGATCTTGTTGGGGAGCTCATAGCGGAATGGGCCATCTCCTCTCCAAACGCCCGCCGCCAATTTGCGGTGGCCGTGCGCTTGGCCCAACCAAGCTGTGTACGAGAGATACAGCAGGGGGCAATCGCCAAGTACGCCTCCGAGGTGCTCCCCCCCGATGAGTGTTGCGAGCTCATCCTCAACCTGCGTGCGCCCAAATCCGCTTGGCGCACGCTCTCGGAAGTGTACACCCCCTGGGAGCTGAAGTACACCGCGACCATGGGCCTTCCATTCGCCCGTCCGATTTGCCCTGAGAGGGCTTTCCAGCAGCGCTGGCAAGATCTACTGGCCCCCTTGGAGCTGGCCCCCGCGGTGAGCACTTCGGATCCCAAGGCCACGGGCATCAGTTGGCCGTGGGCATCATGGGTGCGCTACATTGCTAGCCAACCCCCGGTGTGCCGCATGATCGATTGGTCGTTCCCCCTGACTTTCATTGTCAGGGGGGATGGCTACCCTTGCGCAGGCGGGGAGTGGTCCCAATTGTCTGTGTCCATCGCCAACATGGGCCTTTGGGGACGAATTGCCGCCTGCGTGTGGGTCATTGGCCTCGCAATCTGCGGGGACAAAGCGATGGCGACCCTAGCAACCCTTTGGGAAGACAATATTAAGCTGTGCCGTGCACACACCGTGTTGTTCCGGCGACGTTCCGATAGCTTGTTCCGGCGACGTTCCGGCGACGTCCAAGTGTTTCGTTGGAACCGCCACCGGAACAATCTGGTTCCAACAAAATTGATGTTTTTTTCTTAGGCCATCCAGGAGGTCGTGGACACCCACCGGGTGGTCTTCAATTCCCATGAGGAAGCGGCCGATGCCTGGCTCGGTGGTGATTCCCCGTGGGTGCGCCGCATTACCGGGATCACACCGGCCCCACAAGTGGGGTCACTATACAACGAGGGGATTTGGGACTCCGACGCCGCTGTGTGGCGGGGCAAAGACGTGGTCCGGACCACCGAGTCGGACCCCGCACAGCGGACGTCCTTCTTGTTGGGAACACCATCGCTGAAGGCCGCAGGTTGTTCCGTGGAACCAGTGGTGGTCATTGCCCGGTGCCGCGTTGTCATGTGCATTCTGCACTGTTGCATGGCGATGGGCCGGTTGCAAATGACCAACATTGAGCGGTTGGCGGCAGAGCGGCTAGCCGGGGGCGATGAGGTGTCCCGTGCGGCGATTCAGGCGGTATTGCATGAGCATCGCACTGGGTGCCGCCTAGGCAAGGATTGTTCCCCGGATGGTGAGGAGACGTCGCGGCTGTTTGCGGCTTGGCCCGATGTTGCATTGTTGCTGTCGGTTGGGCCGGAGGAGCCCCTCTATAGGGCTGTGATGGGGATGGCGAAGCTTTTGAAGGACTTGTACCACACCTATCAGGTGGGTACGCGTCCCCAATGCCGGGGAGCGGCAGCTGCCTTCCGGGAGCATTGTGCTCCTAGGTCCGCATCCCATTACCTCATGTTCCTGGAGGAGGATGCGGATCGCGTATTGGACAACATTTGGCCGTTCGGATTGGCAATGTTCTCCAATGACATTGTCGAAACCCTTAACCGCTTCCTGAAGCAGGCTTTCAACGAACACAGTGCCCGGGGCGGTGGCCGGCAAACGGCTACTGGGACCGCCAGCTGCGGTCGCTCGCAGGCATCCATTGATTCGGACGCCGACGCCCTGCGGCAAGTGTTGCAATGGGTTTTCTTGTACTTTCACATTCATCTCCAACAACATGATGCTGTTCGACATGTGCCTTGTGTTCCCAGGGCTGCACTAGAGACCACCCCCTCTGCACCACCCCCGTTCCTCAGCTCTCTTCTTTCTTCTGCTCCTATCCATGGCCGCGCCCGTCAGCGCAGATATGATGCAAATGATGCTGGCGCTTCTGAAGGCCACCAAGAATATGCAGGTTTGCGGGTTTGGGCTTGGGTGGGGGTTTGGGCTTGGGTTTGGGCTTGGGGCTGGGTTTGGGTTTGGGCTTGGGCCTGGGTGTGGGTCTGGGCTTGGGTGTGGGTTTGGGCTTGGGTTTGGGCTAGGGGTTGGGTGTGGGTTCGGGTGCGGGTTTTGGTTTGGGCCTAGGTTTGGGTTTGGGTTTGGGTGTATGCTTTGGCGCACTTTGCGTGCAGTGGAAATCAGTGCGTTGGGTTTGTGTGTCCCTGCCTGCCCTGCTCCCCCCGCTCCCCCCTGTGTCCCTTTTGCTCTTTGCTCTTTAGGAATTTGATGATTTGTTGTTGAGGGGAAGGGGAAAACCCAAGAACCCCCAGTGATTATTCGTGCCCCATGCCCATAAAGGGGCTAGGAATCTTTGTTGTCCAGGGGAAGGGGAAAACCCAAGAACCCCCAGTGATTATTTGTGCCCCATGCCCATAAAGGGGCTAGGAATCTTTGTTGTCCAGGGGAAGGGGAAAACCCAAGAACCCCCGGTGATTATTTTTGCCCCATGCCCATAAAGGGGCTAGGAATCTTTGTTGTCCAGGGGAAGGGGAAAACCCAAGAACCCCCAGTGATTATTTGTGCCCCATGCCCATAAAGGGGCTAGGACTCTTTGTTGTCCAGGGGAAGGGGAAAACCCAAGAACCCCCAGTGATTGTTCGTGCCCCATGCCCATAAAGGGGCTAGGATTCTTTGTAGTGGATGTTCCCCCCCCCACGGGGCCGTAGTGCACGCAGTTCGCCCTGTGCGCGCGCGGACCTGTGCCTATTTTCCACTGTTCCGGCGACGTTCCAACAACCTGTTCCGGCGACGTTCGGGCGACGTTCCAGCCGCCACCGGAACGTCGCCAGAACGTCGCCGGAACAGGTTGTTGGAACGTCGCCGGAACAAGGTGTCTGGGTAGGGTTGGCCTCTCTCCGGCATCCTTGTCTGCAGGACGGGATGACCGAGACCGAGGCCCTGGGGGCAGCACTGGCTGCACCACCCCCGCCAGCCCCACGGGGGGCACAGGGGGCCACGCGCTCCGAGCCACGCAGCAGCTCTGCGCTGGCTTCGCCAGCCCCTCCCCCACCTCAGGGCGCTCCCAAACATCCTCCGTGGGCAACCCCCGCTCACCGGCCATCGGAGGGCCACGGCCTGCCCCACAAGGGGCCGCGCCAGTCACGCCTCTCCAAGCGCATCGCCCCTGGTTGCCCGAGCCCTCGACTGGGAGCTCAATGAGTAACGGGGGGGGGGGGGGGTTCGGGAGCACGCCGTGGTTTCTGGGGGAGCTGCAAGAGGCGAGGGGCAATGTTGAAAGCCTCCGCCGCCGGGTGAAAAAATGGTCTGCGAAATTGGCGGAGTGCCGGCGGCGTGGGGACATCACCGGGGGGGGGCACGCGGGCGAGAGGGTTCTGGAGGGGAACCGGCGGGTAAGGGGGGCGCAAAAGGCGGTGGAGGTGCTTGAAAGGGAGTTGCAGGGCATGGGTGGGGAGGTGCAGGTGAAACAGGAAGGGGGTGTCAACGACGATGACATTCTCGAGCCCGGTGAGGTGGTGGTGGATGAGAAGGATGAAGAGCGGAGGGCTAACCCGGGGGTTAAGAGAGAGGAAGAAGAGGGGGGGGGGGAGGGGGATGGGGATGGGGAGGGGGGTGGGGATGACGCCGGCGACGTCTTGCGCATTACGGATTGGATGCGCAACCGACTTGGCTCATCCCTGGCAGCAAAAGCTGCCAATTTTCCCTGGACAAGGGAGATGGTAGGCCCCAACCCCGCCCCGCCCTGAACGCCTGTGTCCTACGAGCCCCCCACCCCACCATTTACACGCTCCGTTGGCTGCTGCAGCGCTTCCCGCACAAGCAACTGCACTGCAAGGAGCAGCGTGATTGCCGCTGGCGCCGGGAGGAGGGGTCCGCGCCAGGGGGGGTCCCGGTGTCCTGGGTGACTGGGCCGGGGACAGGGCGCACGGCACCCCTCCCCAACGACTGGCTCCCCAACAAGGCGCAGGGGGGCAAATTTCTAACCGCGGGCTCTGTCAGTGCGGGGAGTTGCCATTGGCACCTCATTTTTGAGCGTTGGGCCGACCACGGCCTTGGCGAGGTGAGGGCGACTCCCCGCAAGGACACCGTCCTCTTTCGGGCCAATTGGACCCGAATCCTCCGCGACGGCATCTATGTGGTCGAGGACGAAGGCAAATACCATGGCTTCGTGGTTGGCCAAATGCTGTCGCGGCCTGGCGCCCTACGCGTCAAGTGCGAGGACGACGCGCAGCGGCACAAACAATGTGCCGTTCGTGCAGTGCTAGCGGAACGTGAGCGCACGCCGACCTCGCAGTTGCGGCAAGCGTTGGCGGCGATCAAGGAGAACGTGGACACGCGCGTGCGGGTATGCCCCCCCGCAAGCATGCCCACATGGCCAATAGGGCCCAAAAATGCACATGGTTGGCGTGCCGGTGCATTGTTCCGGCGACGTTCCAAACAGTTTGTTCTGGCGACGTTCCAATCTGTCACCAAAAAACGTTTGAAAAGTCTTTTGAACGTCGCCGGAACAGCTTATTGGAACGTCGCTGGAACACTCATTCTGGCTATCCTCCATGTAGGTGGAGGACATCCAGGTCAACCCTTCGGACCCGCGCGCCGTTTGGGTGATCCTTCGTTGGCCAGGAAGCGATCCCCGGCCCATCTATTTGGGTACGTTGCTTCAGCAGTTGCACTTGCAGCCCGTCGCTGTGCTCGAGTTTCTCACGGCCATGATGGACTACGTGGCAGCCCGCGGCAGCGTTCTCGCGACGCGCATCGAGGGGTGGGGCAGCATTGGCGACATGTCCCCAGCGCCGCCGCACTGCCAACAAGTGGCCGCAGAGGCCCCCGCCCCGCCCGCGTGTGCACCGCCCGTGCAACCCCAACCCCCGAACCCCCACCCAGCCCCCTGAAACAGCACCCAAACCCAAACCCAAACCCCAACGCCCCCCCAAGCGGGAACCCAAGAGCGCCCCCAAACCAGCCCCCCAAAAAAGGAAGAGGCTTCCGGGGGAGTCCTCCAGCGAGGAGTCGTCCAGCGACTCCTCAACGGACTCCTCCTCGGGGTCCACCACCGACTCCTCGGCGTTCGAGGAGCCCCAGCCCCGCCCCCCGGCCAAGGAGCCCACCAAACCCCCTCGCAAGGCTCCCAAGAGAGCCGCGCCCCCCCAACCCAAGGCCCAGCCCCCCCAACCCCAACCCAAGGCCAAGCCAAAGGCAAGAGGGGGGGGGGTGCAAATACAAAGCGGGGGAGCAAGTGTATGTAGTTTTTCGGGACAATGGGCAGTGGGGGATCGAGCAGGGCAAAGAGGCCCTTGCCGCGGGTGGCCCCCCCGGGGTTGGGGAGACGTGGATCGCCTTCCCCAAAGACCTCGAACTCTTCGCCATCCCGAGAGCGTCGGTTTGGAAAACCAAGACGCAGGCGAAGAAGTTCCTCGCCAAGATGATGGCGGCCGAGGAGGAGGACAAGGAGGACGACGCGGACGCGGACGAGGAGGGGGACGAGAGCAACGACGGGGACGGGGACGGGGGAGACGAAGGGGATGGACCGGGGGCAGGTTTGGGTGCTACCGGGGCTAACCGGGACGGGGGCGTCGGGGAAGAGGTCGAAGGGGTGGAGAGGGAAAGGATGGAGGTCGAAGGGGTGGAGGGTGAAGGGGTGGTGGGAGAAGGGGTGGAGGGTGAAGGGGTGGAGGGTGAAGGGGTGGTGGGTGAAGGGGTGGAGGGTGAAGGGGTGGTGGGTGAAGGGGTGGTGGTCGGTGAGGGGGATGGGGGGGATAGTGGGGCGGGTGACAAGAGTTTGGGGGCGCCCGCCGGGCCCCCGACCACGCAGGACTTTTAGGTGAGAACAAGAGACTAACCCGATGGGCCCCCGGGGGCACCCTACACAACAATGTATGTTACCATTTTTCCCTTCCTTGTGCTTTGCTCTTGTTGTAGAGTGCTTGTTCCGGCGACGTTCCAATAACTTGTTCTAGCGGTGTTCCAATGGTGTTCTAACAAAAACTGTTTTTGAAAACAAGTTTTTTTCACGTGGCAACGCGCCGGGCAACAAATATGAGCATACCAGCGGGGACCCCCAAGGCTAGCAAACAACATATTTTGCCACCATGTACGGGTAGGCTTGGTTGGGGGGTAAATAAATTTTGAACTTTTTTTGTTCCGGCCAGATAGCCTAGAACATTGGAACAATTTGGCCGGAACAACATTGGGTTTCAAAAGCGCACCAAGGGCACTATCGGCCGTCTCGGAGCCATCTCCCAGCTGCACAGGGATGCCCTGCAGCACAGAGGTCTGCGTCCTGCGCATCTCCGTCGCCCTCTCTGCGACGTCATTCTCACTACCGTCCTCCTACACAAGCGGCACGCGGTGCCCGTCCTGCCTCTTGCCGACCACTTCTCCCCCCTGACGAGGGTCCCCGTGAACCAGTCCCTCGCCGGCCGCCCTCTGCAGGCGTGGTATCACGTGGCCAACTGGGCCCCAACGCCTGGGTCGTCCAGGTGGCCAGCCTGGGACGTCATCCTGGGCCTGTGGCTGTCAGGAGACCTCCTCCTGGCCCCCAAGGTGAAGACCGCCAATTCCACCCGGGACAAGTGCAGCCCGTACCGAGTCCTGTATGTGTACATCAAGAGCAACCACATACCGCACGGCATCCAGCAGGACATCGATCTGGAGGCCCATGATGTGATCGTCTTGGACAGTCGGGGCCGGCATGGGCTTACCCCCCATCTCCCGGACCGACGCCGCCTCTGGGCCATCCATTACGGTCGCAACGGACGGAGCCTGGAGGCCGGCTTCCGTGGAGAAGTGATCCCCTCGTGGTGTGCCGCCCTACATTCGGCGTTCTCGGCCATCCTTACTGCAGCTTCCCAAGGCCCCGCACGGTCTTCAAGGACATGCAGGTAGCCATGGGTCGACCCGCCCCGTGGCCCTATCCCCGCCCGTGACGCGTCCTCGAACTCCCGCGCCCAGGTCGTCCCGGTACAGCGCGCAGTTGTGCCAAACGGCGCTCCTTGTCTGGCGGCGTCCTAAGTCGGGGGTGATGCCCCGGGAGACCCACATCTTCTGCTCACGTTGATCTTGGAACGCTGACTCGGTTGGATCCAGGGTAGTTCGGGGCGGTCGGTGGCCGGGACCGGAGAGCTGATCGGACCGTAGCGTTGTGGTACACCGGCGTAGTGATCCAAGCGGCCTGCGGGGAGGAGCGTTCTCAGGTGTGCGACGAGATTCGTCTTACTCTAGCGGAGGTAAGTCGGAGGACTCCCTCGGCAGTGCCTGCGTGGGGCCCCCGAGGGACGACGCCACGGCTCACGGTACGTGGGACCACGGCAGGCGCTCCTCCTCCTCCTCCTCCTCCTCCTCCCCACCACACCACACCACACCACACCACACCACACCCTAAGTTCTCCCCAGCTCTACCAACGGGCTGGGTGCCGGGTGCGAAGCCCCGGACGACAGGGCTCAGGCACCGCCAATAGGCAGTGTACTAGCAGTGTCGGTGCGTGCACGCTCCAGTGCCAAGCACCATCCCCAGGGTCCCCGCAGCCCCTAGTACCGGCCGCAGCGGCCCTGGGAACGGTCAGTGACCCCTACCGAGGACGGCTGACCTAGCCTCCCCCTCCTCTCCTCTAGTGCGCCCCTCCCCACACACAGGGCCCTCTACAGAGCCCAGACGTGCGCCCCCCCCCCCACACTGAGCGCCCCACTACCGCCTGCCACCGCCCGTGTGCGCCCCGCATGGCTCCCGACCCACATGAGGGCCCCACTGTACCCAGACGCGCGCCTCCCCCCTGTGCAAGTGCTGCTGCGCCCCCCGCCGCCTCCCCTGCCCCGTAACCCCTTCCTATTGCTGCCCAATGCCCCTCTCACAGGCTGGCAGCGCCCATGCGGCGCGTCTCCAGGGCCCCGCATCGGCGGCCGGCCGCTTGACAGCCGATAAAGTGGAGGCCCCCAAACCGGGGCTTCAGCGACGCGGCGCTCACCGGGACGGGTATGGCGAGTGTGTGAGTGGGTGAGAGAGGCGTGAGAGACTTGGGCCCCAATGGGACGGCCTCCGCCGGGGCCGGTATTTTCCTGTTCTGTTTTTATTATTCCTGTTTTTCCTCCCTGTTTTTTGCGCGACTGCCTGTGGGGGTGAAAGCCTCATGCAGGACCCTTCAGGCCTGTTAGCGCTTTCCCTTCGGATTTGTCTTTCTTTCTTAGTAGGCGGAGTGAGATGAGCGGCACCACAGCGCCCTGGAGGCCTGTGGCTCAGACACGCGCGGGAGGCCTCGGCCACGACCCCCCGCGCCATAGGAGACCCTACGCACGGCAATAGCCTGGAAGACTGCCAACCGTCGTTGCCAAGAAGCGGCTAGAGCAAGGAAACAGAAAGGGGAGGGGACCTCGCAACCCCCCGGAATGGGCGGCATGGCCCCGCTGGTGAAGCGGTTCGAGGCCGTGCCGCCCTTGCGCCGCCCTACATCCGTTCAGCCGTGAATGTGAAGGAGATTGCAATCGTGACCTATGTGATGTGTATGTATCAAGTAATGTATGTCAGTATAAACAATGAACCGCAGTATTTGTCTAATGTACGCCCCCGGCCAACAGCAAGGGAGGGCCGGGGGACCGGGTAAAAGCCCCGAACCCCCCAAAGGCAGCCCCAATGGTGAGCGCACCACCGGCGGGGGCATGTCCGCGGGGTAAATTTTTGTACAATATTTGATAACCTACCAAGTAGGCCGTACTGCCGTAATCTAATGCTTAGTCGGGTAAATGGCCACCCCCACGGCTAGTCTCGTGCGCACCCCCAAGAGCCGGACCCGACCGGCCGTGCTGAGGCGAGCCCAGCGATGGGCATGACGGGCCAGACTTTAACTGCTGGTGGTCACGCCTCAGTACACTCCGCAGGCTAATAAGGTCCAAGGGGGCCCCAAATACCGTTACGTTCGGGAGTTAAGCCCCGGCGGGATTTGGGGTTGTTTTGGTTAAGAGGACTCACGTTGAGTCCCTGATTACGCTACCACGGAGTTATGACCTCCGGTACTGCCTGCCTACCACGCCTGCTTGCTGCATAGCTTAGTAGGACTAGGGGTGGGGGGCCACCCTATCACAGGATTCGCTAAGGCGGGGCGTTAGTACGGCCTTTCGGCCGGAAAACCCGGCCCGGGGCCCTGCTGCTGGGGCGGCCCGATGCCGCAACGGGACCGGGTAGCCCTCAGGCTAAACGGCAGCGGCCACCGACAGGAAGCGGTCCAGAGACCCCCCAACTGGCGCGCGCGCACCGCTGGATATGCCCCCACTGATGGCTCCCCCCTGTTACCGCCCGCCCCTGAGCGGGGGTCCCCGCCCCCCCCAGGCTGGTGGGTTGACACCAACGAGACGGCTGCCTCCCCACCGGCCCCACAGGGCACACCGCCCGCCCCTGAAGGATGCTCCGACCGCCCCGGGCCGGTGTCCCCGGTTCATGGCAGATGGTGCGTCCCCGGGGGCCGGGAAGGATACTCCGACCACCCCGTGCGTTGGACTCCCCGTCCTCCACCAGGCCGGTGTGCCCCGTTCATGAGATATGACGCCTCCCCGTGGGCCACGACGGATACTCCGACCACCCTCTGGGCTGGAATCCCCGTCCCCCCCGGGCCGGTGTGCCCGGTTATCAGAAGATGATGCCTTGCCATGGGCCCTGCTGGGTACTCCGACCACCCCCTGGGCTGGACCCCCGTCCCCCCAGGCCAATGTGCCCGGTCCTTGAAAGATGATGGCTCCCCGTACGCCTTGAAGGATGCTCCGACCAACCGCTGGGCTGGACTACCCGCCCCCCCCCCCCATGCTGGTGCGCCCGGTTTCTGGAAGATGATGCCTCCCCGTAGGCCCCCAAGGTGCCCCAACCACCCCCTGGGCAGGCCCCCCGTCCCCCCCAGGCCGGTCTACCCGGTTCTTGAGAGGAACTGCCTCCCCGCGGGCCCAGTAAGGTACTTCGACCGCCCCCGGGGCTAGTCCCCTCCGGGCCGGGCTGCCCGGGTATGGGGAAAATAGTGCCTCCCATGGGCCCTTAAGGTTGTTCCAACCACCCCCGGGAGAGTACACCCGATTATAGGCGGCGCCCCGTCTTAGCCCCCCCCCCCCTTGAGGGGTACAGGCATCGCCCCCGCATGACGCCAGGAGTACCCCCCCCCCCCTACTGGGCGCCGCAGCAGCGACCTACGTGCAGCGCGCAGGGACGCGGTGCCGACAAGATGCTGATGTACGGGCCTGTAAGGCCGGCCGCCGAAGGCCACCAACGCGCGAGCGAGAGCAGGTGCCGGCGCCTCACAACTGGGCGGCCCGGTGGAAAGGCAGCGCAGTGCCCATGCATCAGCTTGCGACCGCAACTCCCTGCTCTCGCTATGCAGCCCAGTGACACAACATGTTCCCAACAACGCCGGCAACCCCCTACGTGTAGCACCCTCCTATCCCCGGGGGCCCGCCTGCACCGCACCCCGCGGGATCCCCGGCGTATGCCGCCCCCCCCCCCCCAATATACCCACAGCCGACATTTCAGGCGAGCTGAACTGTTTGCTGTAGGATTGCCGGAACCGCACGTCAAATGCGATCAACATTACGATGATATGGTTTCCTTTTTCAAACGCAAAAGCATCACGTTTTGTGGCAACACCTCAACAAAGGGTAGGGGGGGTGCAGCCATTTTGTTCCCCCCTGATGTGACTCTAACAACCTGTTGGAGCCCACACGCCAGATTTTTATTTGCCTCCCTATCGGACCCCGAAGGCTGCAACTGGAACTTCATGGTAGGGCATTTTCATCACGATGCTTCCATCCGCACGGAGCAGTGGAAGATGCTCTCCTCCATGTCTCGTACCCTTCTCCCTACGAACACGGTCTGGCTTTGTGATTTCAATTCGGTGATCCTACCGAACCGGGACATGTCACATGTTGGAACCTCGGTCAAACACGCCTCAGTCCTCGCTGCGCGGGACGAAGAAATTCTTACCCTGAATTCGTTTAATGCTATTGATTCCTATGCTGTCACACACGCGGGGAGGTTGGAGGACGTGCCGTTGGAAGGATGGACTTGGGGTTCCCCTTGCACTACCCAAACCAATCATGATACATAAACCTCCCCATACCGCAAAAGAAAGAAAACCACACCGCAGGCTAACCCTACCCCAACTGACACCACTGGTACAAGGAACAACAGGGCAGATTGTGATAGAAGAAGGAGGATCAATCGTATCCTCATACCGGCAGAGCTGCAACCCCACATTAACGGTTGCTACCCCAGCTTTCTTGTGAACTCCGACCACAAAGTGGTCACGCTTCTTTTTGCTCCCAATTTTGCTCGACAGACAGTCAAACGCAAACCCTGCCCCACCACATTTCTGAACAATGACGATGTTACAGACAAGATCCAGTCTAAACTGGAAGAAATATCTTTGGCCGGCTACTTGGGTTGGTCTGAAGCAATGTGGGTGATACAACAGGGAGCCTATCGTTGCGAGCTAGATCTCAGGGAAACGGGGTACTCTGAGCTGCAGGTTCAGGTCCACGAATCCTCTCTGCAATGGCCCCCCCCTGCTGCCTGGAGCTTCCTTAAATGCAAAGGACTCACACCTAAGACAGCTTCGTCCGCCTACTCTCTCCTGGTTTCATACGCCGCTACTGAAACATTAGACAGGACAGGTACCAAAGTGCCGGCGAAGCTTAAGCTGCCACTGGCAGACCCCTTTGAGTCCGAGATCCGACACAAAAGGAAGGACATCTGGCGACTAGTCAAGCAACTACAACACAAACGGCGTCTGCTCTCCCTACGTGATCGGTATGGAGTCATCCTCCCGGATGCCCCCGCTATTGCAAAAGAAATCACGGATGTCTGGTCTGGAACCATGGCATCCACAGGAGCCTCCCCCACGGAGTGCAAACTATATCTGCAACAGTTCTTCGGCAGGCGAGTCACTGTTGACATCGCCAAGGCGCTGATGCACCGGCTATCAGTCTGCCTGGTTGAAATCGCACTTGAGTCCTTGAACACAACTTCTTCACTGGATTCGATGGATTCCAATTTTGCATATATAAACGTTTCAGTTCCTTTTTTGCCCCATGTATGGTGTCCATTGTACAATTAGCTTTGGAAAAAGGGTCACTTGACAAAACCTGGAGCCTGGCGCTCCTCAACCCAATCCCCAAGGCATTGGGGATTGTCAAGGCCGACAAACTCAGGCCTGTGGTGCTACAAAACACGTGCCACAAGTGGTTTGCAGCTTGCATTGCGTATCAGCTTAAAGATTTAGTCGGTTACATCACGCCCATCCAGCAGAAGGGGTTCGCTCAAAGGGCGCTTCATTTTTGAACATTTGTGGGAAGCCTTTGGTAGTTGGAGCGCCATTGACTGAGGTGCTTTCTCTTTTATTGACTTCTCGAAAGCCTTTGATTCAGTGTCACATGTTTTTGCACAAACATTTTTTGAAATGTTATGTATCCCGGAGCCATATAGTACCATTCTGATCCAGCTGGTCAGGGCCTCCATTGCTCTCGTCATCCACGGGTCGGTCCAACTGGATTCCTTCATTCAACCTACATCAGGGGTAAGACAAGGATGCCCCCTTTCCCCCACACTGTTTGCGATGCTCATCTCACCTGTCATTACGAAAATGCAGTCTCTGTCAGTGGAGGTCACTGTCCTACTGTACGTTGATGACCTCTTAATCATCATCTCGGGCTCTCGTGAGCACACGGCATCGCTGCTTCGGCGCTGTTAGGAAGTGATGACTGAGTTTCAAGTCATCACTGGACTTAAGGTGAACCCCTCTAAATCACCTATGCTCATACTTGGTGCATGGTCTCCAGCGGCGATCCAAACGGTCGCGCTAGTCCCGCTACCCATCAAGAAATGGTACAAATACCTAGGGGTAAAGCTGGGGGACGTTTCCCCATACGAAGCCTACCAGCCAGCCTTGCAAAAGGCCATTGGTAGAGCCTGCGCCATGCAAAAGTGGGATCTCTCTTTGGATGAACGGGTAGCACTACTCCAGCAGTGGATCTTACCCTTGCTGGTCTTCCCCGCTAGGGTGGTCTATCCAACAGAGCAGGTTATTTCCTCGTTGCGCACTGTCTACCACATCGCTCTCAGACTTAACTCGTGGAGTCTGACTGTGGATATCCTGTCTCTACCGAAAATCGAAGGAGGATGTTGTCTCCCCACCCCAAGATCTTTCTTGCTTTGGCAGCACGCCTCCTCATACGTGCATTTTTTTACAACATCATGAAGCTTTTTCTTCTGTAGTAAGCAGTCACTTTACCAGATGGGCTGACAAGATTGGACTGATTCCTTCTATGCGCTTCCTGCCCTATTTTCAAATGGGATCGAACGTCGTTTGGCAAACCATGCCCTTCTTGGGTGGCTGTGCCAGGGCACTGTCCTGGATCAGACAGCCACACATGGTACCTACCCCTGAGATCATGCCATACGACCTCCCGCTCTGGCATTCAGTTCTTTTCCGAAATGAACATCAACAGTCCTACTTCTGCCCCCGATTAATTCGAGATGGAGTGCTGACCTGGGGGGGATTCCTGGAGGATGACACCTCACAGGCGCTTATTGCCCCTTCCTACGGATCCATTTACAATGTCCCCAAGCCACAGTGTCATGACGGTGACCCCAACCTCCTGAATCTTGATCTCTGGAGTTTCTGGACTAAATCAGGAGTGGGAGCACGTATGTCCTACCCCATACACATAAAAAACAGACAACCCCCAGAGGTTTGGATTAAATTCTGTACTTCAAGGATACCCCTAAATCTGAACGACTTTATCTGGAAAGCGCCGTGGAAAAAATTGCCGGTCGGAGCGCGGCTATCCAAATGGATACCAACAGCGTTACACTGCCCTCTAGATGGTGTGGTGGAAACTATTGATCACGCATTGTCAACATGCAGGTCTTTACCTGTTGCATTTAGCACCATTTCCAAATGTTTCCTCCCACTGTCCATTGACGGTGTGACCGTCTCCAGTGTACAGGACCTCATGTCCTCGTACTTAGACACCACATTTGAAGTGCCAGCAGGGATCATGTCTGGCTAGCCATCATGGTTAACTGGGAGTGTCGCTGCATAGCACGCACAAATGTCCCCACATGGCATCAGTTCATGCACATTTGTATTTCTTCACTTACTACCTGCACTAAACTTCCGCACCCGCCCATCCCGGTCAATGATATCTCGCTATTTGCAAAGTCCTTCCCTCGCTCCTGAATGAAGGGAAACTTGTCCACCCAGATCTGAACCCTGCTGCACCCACCCCCCCATTTCTAAAGCTCAACGTAGATAGCAAAACAAACTTGACAGAGCCATGCGTGACTCTGCTAAACTCTAAGCCCTCATCTGTGAGTTTGAGGACCAGGGGTTTCACATTATTTATACTGATGGATCGACAGAAAAGGTTGCCAAAATTGGCTATGTAGTAGGCTATGGCATTTATGCCCCGGGCCTGCATGCCATAGGTGCCCATCTCCCCCCAGGTCTGCGACAGACTAACAATACCGCTCAACTCTATGCTGCATTTCAGGCTATCAAGCTGTTCCCTTCAAGGAAGATTGCAATCTGCACCGACTCCTCTCTTGTCTTTCTGGGGGCAACAGGGAAAGCCAGGAAATGGGAGCTAAATAACGGGGTTGGCTCCAACATGCCGCTCAACAATGTAGAGCTCTGGAAACAGCTCCTGGCAGAACTTGATAAACCGGACCGAGAGATAGAGTGGATCAAAGTCCCGTCACATGTCGGGATTGTAGGTAATGAAGAGGCGGACGCGCTAGCTGAGATGGGCCGATTGTCCAGCCCACTACTCACACAGTCCTGCGTGCTTACGGCACGCCACATTACTCGCTCTGTGCCACCACAGCGCACTACTGTGCGATGCTCTACTGAACCCAACAGGCAAGACCATAATCCTATTGTGGTCTCGGATTCCGACTCGGACTCCGACTGTGACACGGAGGACACCGAACTCTCCCCACCTCCAGTACCTTTTGATACCTTCGCCCCTGATCATATACCGGTAACACCTGCCACTGCCGTTTTGCCTAAAAGGGACCTACAACCCTCACCTGCACGCTCCCCTAGAGTGATCCCTTTGGGCGTCAGCCCAGCAACACAACTACTCACTGCACTGGACCTGCAACTTTTGCATACCCCTTGTGACAGATCCCTCCCCGAGGGTCTTTCCACGCCCACGGGCTCAGAAACGAGTGTGGCCTCATTGAGATTTGACTGTGATGAGGAGACCATCTCTATGGGCAGTGATTTTGACCCCTCTGCGAGCACAGATGTATCCGTCCCCAGGAAGAAACACCGCATGCACTGGCTCCTGTCTGAGTAGTCCATGGACCTCTTTGCATCTCTGCCTTAGCCTGTCACACACCTGTAACTGACTTGATACAGGGCACCGAGGTTTTTAAGCCGAAAAACACCCAAAATGGCAATAAACCGCGATTTTCCGAGGCTACGTGCATTTTCAGCAAATTTTGCGAGAGACAGAATCCAAGAGGTTGAAATTCCGCATCCGATGGTGAAAAGTGCCGCGCGTTTAGGGGCCCCTAAACCCAGTTATGGCCATTTTAGTCACCCGGCCGACCCCGGCCGAGGTTTTTAAGTTGAAAAACACCCAAAATGGCAATAAATTGCGATTTCCCGAGGCTACGTGCATTTTCAGCAAATTTTGCTGACACAGAATTGAAGAGGTTGAAAATCCGCATCCGATGGTCAAAAGTGCCGCGCGTTTTGGGACCCCTAACCCGACCTATGGCCATTTTAGTCACCCGGCCGGCCCCGGCCGGGGGAGGTTTTTGAGCCAAAGAATACCCAAGAAGGCAATAAATCCCGATTTCCCGGGGCTACGTGCATTTTCAGCAAATTTTGCCGAGATAGAATTGAAGAGGTTGAAATTCCGCATCCGATGGTCAAAAGTGCCGTGTCCTTTGGCCCCCCTAAACCGAGTTATGGCGATTTTAGTCACCCGTTGGGCCCGGCCGACGTTTTTCAGCGAAAAACACCCGAAATGGCAATAGATTGCGATTTCCGGAGGCTACGTGCCTTTTCAGCAAATGTTGCAACAGAAAGAATTGAAGAGGTTGAAATTCCGCATCCGATGGTCAAAAGTGCCGCGTGTGTTGGGGCCCCTAACCCGCGTTATGGCCATTTTAGTCACCCGGCCGGCCCCGGCCGGGGGAGGTTTTTAAGCCGAAAAACACCCAAAAAGGCAATGAATCGCGATTTCCCGGGGGTACGTGCCTTTTCAGCAATTTTTGCGTGAGACAGAATCGAAGAGGTTGAAATTCCGCATCCGATGGTCAAAAGTGCCCTGCGTTTTGGGTCCCCTAAACCCAGTTATGGCCATTTTAGTCACCCGGCCGGGCCCGGCCGAGGTTTTTAAGCCGATAAACACCCAAAATGGCAATAAATCGCGATTTCCCGAGGCTACGTGCATTTTCAGCCAATTTTGCGAAACACATAATCCAAAAGGTTGAAATTCCGCATCCGGTGGTCAAAAGTGCCGCGTGTTTTCGGGCCCCTTACCCGCATTACGGCCATTTTAGTCAGCCGGCGGGCCCCAGCCGGTGGAGGTTTTTAAGCCGAAAAACACCCAAAAAGGCAATAAATCGCGATTTCCCGGGGGTGTGTGCCTTTTCAGCAAATTTCGCTCAGACAGAATTGAAGAGGTTGAAATTCCGCATCCGATGGTCAAAAGTGCCACGCGTTTTGGGCCGCCTAAACCGAGTTATGGCCATTTTAGTCACCTGGCCGGGCCCGGCCGAGGTTTTTAAGCCGAAAACCACCCAAAATGGCAATAAATCGCGATTTCCCGAGGCTACGTGCATTTTCAGCAAATTTTGCTCAAACAGAATCGAAGAGGTTGAAAATCCGCATCCGATGGTCAAAAGTGCAGCGCGTTTTGGGCCGCCTAAACCGAGTTATGGCCATTTTAGTCACCCGGCCGGGCCCGGCCGAGGTTTTTAAGCCGAAAACCACCCAAAATGGCAATAAATCGCGATTTCCCGAGGCTACGTGCATTTTCAGCAAATTTTGCTCAGACAGAACCGAAGAGGTTGAAAATCCGCATCCGATGGTCAAAAGTGCAGCGCGTTTTGGGCCGCCTAAACCGAGTTATGGCCATTTTAGTCACCCGGCCGGGCCCGGCCGAGGTTTTTAAGCCGAAAACCACCCAAAATGGCAATAAATCGCGATTTCCCGAGGCTACGTGCATTTTCAGCAAATTTTGCTCGGACACAATCGAAGAGGTTGAAAATCCGCATCCGATGGTCAAAAGTGCAGCGCGTTTTGGGACCCCTAAACCGAGTTATGGCCATTTTAGTCACCCGGCCGGCCCCGGCCGGGGGAGGTTTTTAAGCCGAAAAACACCCAGAAAGGCAATAAATCGCGATTTCCCGGGGGTACGTGCCTTTTCAGCAATTTTTGCATGAAACGGAATCGAAGAAGTAGAAATTCTGCATCTGATGGTCAAAAGTGCCGTGTGTTCCGGGCCCCCTAAACCGAATTATGGGCATTTTAGTCACCTCACCGGGCCCGGCCGAGGTTTTTAAGCCGAAAAACACCCAAAATGGCAATAAATTGCGATTTCCCGAGATCCTGCGTTTTCAGCAAATTTTACTCAGACAGAATCGAAGAGGTTGAAATTCCGCATTCGATTGTCAAAAGTGCTGGCGTTTTGGGACCCCTAAACCGAGTTATGGCCATTTTAGTCACCCGGCCGGCCCCGGCCGGGGGGGGGGGGTTTAAGCCGAAAAACACGCAGAAAGGCAATAAATCGCGATTGCCCGGGGGTCCGTGCATTATCAACAAATTTTGCGTTGGACAGAATTGAAGAGGTTGAAATTCCGCATCCGATGGTCAAAAGTGCCGCGCGTTTAGGGACCCCTAAACCGAGTTATGGCCATTTTAGTCACCCGGCCGGCCCCGGCTGGGGGGGGGTTTTTAAGCTGAAAAACACCCAGAGAGGCAATAAATCGCGATTTTCCGGGGGTACGTGCATTTTCAGCAAATTTTGCGTAAGATAGAATCGAAGAGGTAGAAATTCCGCACCCGATGGTCGAAAGTGCCCTGTGTTTTGGGCCCCCTCAAACCGAGTTATGGCCATTTTAGTCACCCAGCCGGGCCCGGCCGAGGTTTTTAAGCCGATAAACACCCAAAATGGCAATAACTCGCGATTTCCCGAGGCTACATGCATTTTCAGCAAATTCTGCAAAACACAGAATCCAAAAGGTTGAAAATCCGCATCCGATGGTCAAAAGTGCCGCGTGTTTTGGGACCCCTAACCCGAGTTAGGGCCATTTTAGTCACCCGGCCGGCCCCGGCCGGGGGAGGTTTTTAAGCCGCAAAACACCCAAAAAGGCAATAAATCGCGATTTCCCGGATTTTCAAGACAGTTGTCCTATCATAGTATAAATGACTCAAGCGCCATATTGGGTAAGAGACATGGATGGTCTAGTGGTATGCGCCTTGCTTGGCGCTCGTCCTGGTCCGCGGTTCGAACCCCGGTTTGTCTGTCCGTCGAGGGGCCCGCCGGTGAGGCCTCCGCCATAGCCCCCTTCATCAACCCGCTCTCCCAGTGGGACCGCCGCTGGATGGGTGGCGTGTCTCGTCCTCATAGTTTTTCCCTACTACGGTATGTCTCAATTTGTGCCCGAGTATGCCCGAATGTGAAACAAAAAAGCAAGACACCAACCACAACACACCTGCAGCAGCGCGCTCCGCCACCGGTACCGCCTTGCGTCGCCGGAAGCGCATTTCCTTCTCATAGTCCTCTTCGGCCTCCGGCCAACGGGATTCGAACCCCCGTCTTCAATGCAGCAGCCGGCTGCGCTGCCGCTGAGGTACTGCCTCAAAAACCTACTTATGCCTCTTAGGTCATAGGAACGAAGTGTTCAGATTGAATTTTACAATCAGAGGCTGGGCCTCCGGCCCCCTCACACCAACAATGCCACTGAAGCCTAGCGTAATATCTACGGCACCACGACACAACAGCAGCAGTTGAACTCACTGACACACAACAGAATACGCCACAGGACTGCCGCAGCGACTGAGAGCCGAAGGAGTGCTTGACTACAGCAACAGTGGGTGGTAGGACATACAATTTGTAGTATGCAGGCAGCACTTGCCGAAATATTAGTCATCAGGTGAACACGCTCCAATAATGGCGTTTGATTGTAGATATGGATGCAGTTCTTATGACAGATGAATACATTGTGTTTCATCTAGATTGTCCATAGCATATCCAGTCGAACACAAGAACCGTTGCAGTTTGAATGATGATTGCGCCTATACCCACAGCCCCTACACACCCCACAGCCGCTCATACAGGTCCACTCCCAGCCGACCTACCCTGCATACTACCTGCAAGAACCGCGATATGGGCTGCCCGCGCCCCCCCCGCCGCCTATGGGGAACCATTGCTGATAAGCAATCAGGAGCTCTACTCGGTTATGGTCCAGATCACCTGGATCTGAAGACTCAGGCTCTGGCGAACATGCAGGTCCAGTGGCGACCCAAAAGTGCGGGCAAGTGGCACCCGTTCCAGTGGGAGGCGATCCTGCACTGTCCGACGGCGGAGGGACACAGAGCGGTGCCCTCCTTAGTGAGCAGAACTGGAGACTGCATGCATGTGTGGCTGGCGGGCCGAGCGGACCTCTTGAGGCTGTTCCATAGAACGCTCTTCAGGCAGGCGGACCCGGTACCCGGCGACGCTGTGCGGTTCCTCTACACGCTGCTGAGCATACACCCATGCGAAAGGAGATATGCATGACAGGGGATGACACACAGGGGGGAGTAGGACAGATTGGAGCAAGTGATGCAGATAACCAATCGACATAGCCCAGTGGATTAACCGCACCTCTTCTGTCCTCTAGAGGATGGTCCGAACCCCGGGGGGGATAGAGGTACACCGAACGTCCCGAAAACCCCTCAACACATCCTCAGCCGCCAAATCCGGGGACCCGGGCCGGGGGGGCCCTGCTTGGGCATGCGCGGCCGCCGGCTGGTCGGGGCCCCTAGTTGACCCGGCAGCTGCCAGAATGCGCCGGCAAAGCTGGCTGGTTCGGCCATCGGTGGCTAGCCGCGGCCTTGCACGTGGGCTCATGTGAGTTGCGGCGAGCCCCTGTCGCAGCTCGGGGGCCGCCGCCCCGCCCTTAGGCCGCATTGGGCCCTTCTCCCGGGAGGGGGGCGCCTGGTGCGCCGTGAGGCGTGCCGGGTGGGGCGAGCATAGGGGTAGGGGGCGGGCGGCGTCATCGATCGTGTTGGTCATTGGCGCCCGGGAGGGCACCTGTGGCTGTGTATGCAGCACTTGTGGCGGCTTGCTCACGGCATCGGCTATAAGGCGCCGAGCGTCTGCCTCCGAGAGAGAGGGGCGGTCCGCGCGCGGGGGGGCTTCCCCGGCGGGCAGCGTGTCTTGCCGCCCTTGGCCCAGGGCGTCATGCCGCGTGTGCACGGTTAGGTCCCGTACGACATTGTGGCTCACAGAGAGAGAGAGAGAGAGAGAGTAGGGCGCAGGAGAGAGAGCAGGAGAGAATGAGAGGGAGAGAGTGGGAGAGAGACCCACAGAGCAAGAGTCGGGGGCTAACCGGCGCAAAGGGAGGGTGGTGGGTTCCAACTAACCAGGGTGTATGGGACGCCAAGGCAGCACAGGGCAGTTTAATGGTGAAATAACAGGGCACCATTGCGCCCCTGGAGCACAGGCGCGACACGTCGTTACGTGTTGAAAAGCCGAAGCATGACAAGGGCCGCGAAAATGCGGCCCATGTGAGGGCCTTGGTTGCGAGTGGGCATGAAAATGTGGCCGGCTTGTGCAAGCATGCTGTGGTGCTGAAAAGGTATGCGCCACACACATTACAGCAATGATATGTTGAGGTGTCCGACAGCCGGAGCTTTTGTTGAAATATTGAGACGCCTTTGCGCCACCAAAGGCGCCATTGCGCCCCCGAGGTTCGGGTACGATACGTCCTCACATGCCAGAGAGCAAGTGCATGACAGGGGCATGGCCTGCAGGGCAAGGGATAGAGACTAACCGGCCCTGTGGGACGGTGGTGGGTGCGAGCTGACCTCAGTGTCCAGAGGACCAAAGCCAAAGCACAGTCAGCAACCAAGTGGTGTGGTACAGAACTGGTCTGCGGTGTAGTGCAGCAAGGAAAAAACACTGAACAATGTGGTTATTACCATGCGCCTGTGACACGGGGGCGTATGCGAGCCCAGTTTCCGTTGCCTCATGGCCCGCCGCCCTCGCCGCTCCCGGCTATGCCGCCCCCGGACCACCGTGAACTTGAGCTGGCCTACCTACGGGGCCACGTGGCCGGCCTGGACCGCCGCTCCGAGAACCCCTCGCCCCCTAAGGGGGCTCCGCAGAGGGAACCCCCGGCACCGCAGGGCCCTGCCCCCGACGTGGTCGGCGAGGCGGCACCGGCACTGTTGGCGCCCCCGGTGCGTGAGACGGTGCCCCGGGAGGACCGCCGTCCCCTAGTGCCTACAGAGGCGCCGCGCCGGCCCCAGGGTACGATCTACCGCCGGTCCCCCTCCCCCCGACGGAACTCACATGGTGACCACTGAGGCCAAGGCTGTACGAGCCCCGGTAGGGATGGCCGCACGACATACCGCCGGCCTTACCGCTCCCCTGAACGGTACTATGAGCGCCGGTCCGAGGAGCGTTCCTCAGGAAACCGAGCCCCCACCGCAAGGGGAAGAGACCACAGCCCTGCCCGGCGGGATGACCGCCCCCGCCGTGACCCGCCCGGCTCCGCCCCCGGGGCGAGCCGGGGACAGCGGGACCCCGATGACCGGCGCCGGCGCCGGTCCCCCGGCCCAGATACCGCTAGGCGCGTGTGATATGATGCGCTGGACACAGGGTGCCGGCCGCAGTGGGAGCCCCGCACGGCTCCCGGTGCCCGCCCCCCGCATGTCCTGAGGGACGAACCCCCACGCAAGCGCCAACGCAAGAATAAGAAAGATCGGCAGCCTGCGGCAACACCGCCCGCATGCACCCCGCACAGGCTGCCGGCACACGCCCTTGCGGGAACCCAAACGACGCCAGGCCTCCCGGCCCCCCGTGCACGGCCACCCCGGGACGACGTCCCCCGCACGCCCCAGAAACACCGTGCCGGTGTCACACAGACCAACCCGGGTCTCCGGGACCAGGAGGGCAACACAAGCCCCTTAGCGGCCCCGCGCCGCGAACCCGCCAACCATCCTGCATATCAGGCGCCTCCCCACTGGGTGGTCCCGCCGTCACCTTGCGGGCCGCTTCATGTGGCTGAATGGGGCGGAGGGGGTGGCGGAGGCTTTCCATGGAGGGGAGAACCATGGGTACCTGACCTTCCGAGCCCACGCGCAGGCGCAGGCAGGGTGTGCGGTAGTGAACGCTGCCCTTGGTAGACCTCTTGGACACTCATGCCTGTGCGGAAGACCCCCAAATGGCCCTCGCCAGCGCCGTGACGGCCCCTGTGGCCCACCTCCCGGCGCCCGCTGGCCATCCCCTGGCCCCCCAGGCCCACGATGGCGCTAGGGCCTCAACTCCCCCGGCAGGAGACAGCCCCGCAAGGGAACCAACGCTAGATTGATGTGCAGTCTGTCGCTTCTGGCGCCTCAGCCCATGTGACCAGTGCCCCCCACAGCAGGCCCCCCCGGAGGCGGAGGAGGCTGCTGCGGAACCGGCCCCCGAAGGAGGACGGGTGCTTGAACCTGCCCAAGGTGAGCAACCCAGAGCTGCCTCGCCCGCTCTCGGCACTCGCGCTCCGCGTGAAGCGGAAGCCCCTCCGCCCCCCCCCCCCCCATCGATGTGGATGCGTTCCAGGGCATGGCCACCCAGCTGGCTGGCATCCTGGATGATGAGGCTGGCGCCCTCAGCCCTCCGGAGCCCCCGCAGCCGGCGGTCATGTTGGATGACGACCCTGAGCCACCGGCTGCCGGCCTCGTCGACCACCCGACGGGCGAGCTGGGCCCACACGAGTCCCTCCTGGCGGCGCTCATCGCCGACACCGCCCTGGAGGAGGCGAACCCCTGCAGAGCCATGGACGTCGCTGTCTTAGTGGGCAGCGAACGCCTATCGGCGGTTGGGCGCCGCATGCGTGCGGCGGACCAAGACACCACCCCCGTCCCTGGCTCCCATTCCCCGGAAGGAGACGGCCTCCCCCCCCTCCTGGCCCAGTATGCCAAGAGGACCCGCGAGCTGCTCGAGCTCGTGGGCTTCACCTTGGGGGTCCCCTCCTTCTCCCTCTCCAACTGGGAGAGGGATGCCATCCCGGCCCCTCACCTGCCGGGACTTGGGATCACCGGGTATTACGTGATTGAGGGGAAGGTACATATCCGCCTCCCCATGGCCGAGGGCGGCACGCGCCCCGGGTGGTGGCTCCAGGCCATGGCATATGCGTATGCCTGGTCTGCCCCGCCCCCGCCTCGGGCGGTCACCCCGGATACTCGGGCCCTGGTGTTGGTATGCCAGTGCCCGGTGCATGTCCCACGGGGTGCCCTGGCGACCGCCCCCCCCCCCCCGGGCCAAATCTGCGTCAAGCGTGGGGACCGGTACGCCCCGGTCGACACAGCGGGCATGGACCTCGGGGATCACAGGGCCACCCTCACCCCGCCCGGGGGCAATCCCCTGGCCAACCCTATGCCCATGGTGCGAAGGCCCCCTACGACAGAGCCCGGGGGGGGCGTATCTTAACCCCCTGGGCCCCGGGGGCCCAGCTGCTCCGCGATGCCGACTGGAAAGGCTGGAGCGCCTCGTGGGTGAGCTATGCCCGGGCTCTCCAACCTGCCAAACCGGTGGGTTTCAAAGTACTGGGAGCGCGGGCCCCCGCCCTGCGCGATTGGGTAGTCCCCAGGCTCACCGGCGAGCGGCCGGCGCGGACCCGTTCCCTGACCACGGTCTTCGGCCTCATTGAGCGAGCCTTGCGAACGGCCCAGGAGGCGGCTAGCGACCCGGCGCGAAGCCACGACCCCCACGACGGGCCCGCTCGTGCGGAGCTGGGGTCGGAGCCGGAGAACTCCGGCCCCTCGCAGTCCCAGATTTGAGGGCACGCCAGAGGACGTCCACGCCGTGGGGTACCTGTGGCTCAATGTCCGGGGCCGATACCTACGGCAACGCCTCCCTGGCGCAGGCCTTGCACATGGCAGCGCGCCGCCCCACCCTCCTCATCCTGGCTGAGGCCCAGTCCGAGGCAGGCCCTGAGGACCCCCCCTTCCAGGACTACGGCGGGCACGTCGTGCTCCCTGCCCAAGGCAAGACAGGGGCGGGCCTGGAAGTGTACGTCCGCTCCGGGACAACTACCCTGGCATCCCTCCTCTGGAGCAAGGAGGATGCGAACGCCCTCCTCATGGAGGTCCTCGCCCCGTGGGGTCGGCATCATGTGCTGGCGCGCCATGCCCCCCAAATCAACATAGGCGTGGGGACTTATGTGAGATGCTGGGCCACCATCTGGCGGGAGGTCACCTGCCTGGTCGACCGGACAACCGTCGTGGTTGTCACAGACACCAACTCGGCAGCCCGGCCGGCAGATCGGGGGACCCCCCGCCCCGAGCATACGGGCTACCGCTCGTTCCTCAGGGCCTTCAACCTCAGGGACTTGGTGGACCTTCACCCGGTCCCGCAGGGTACGTACTCATGCTTCCAGAGAGCCGCATGCTCCCGCATCGACACGATCGCCTGCCACAGCGAGGCACAGTTCACCATCGCCTCGTCCCACTACTGGGCGAGTACCCCCCTATGGGACCACCACGTCCCCCTCCTCTTCACCGTCGCGTTCCCGGTGATCCGGCTGGACAAGCCCAGCCCCCATACGGTCTCGGGCACCCCGTAGTACCACTTGGGCCCAGTGGCCCTGTCCCCGGCAGACACGGCCGACTTCCAGGGCTCGGTGCTCCGTAGGAGAGCCGTTGACCCCCAGCTCGCCCCGGATGGATGGCTTAAGGGCTTGCAACGGGCCATGTATGACTGGGCCCACGCCACGGGCAGGGTCCGGGCCCTCCGCTTCCGGCATTACCGCCTTCGGGCCCACCCGGCGGAACAAGCTCCCCCCTCGAGAGCTCCCCAACAACCCTTCCCGGGGCGCAGCATGCTCCCCTCCGTGGGGCACTTTACAGTCACGGCCCAAAACATATTGGGCACCTCCAGGACGGCGGGACACGCCCTCAAACGGAGCCTATTGGCCTTGGGGGAAGCCCAGCGCCAGCGAAGCCTCCGGGGGATTAAACGCAAGGCCCTCCGACGCGTGTAGGAGACCCAGAACCTCAAGCGTTCCCCGGAGCAGTGGAGGGAGGTGCAGCGGCGCAGCCGAGACCCCCCGCGAGATATCTCGGCGATCCTCGTGGACAGCAAGGCTCTCCTCAACCCCAGGGAGACGCTGTGTGCTCTGTACTTGAGCCGCCTACGGCTCCAGGGCCATGGTTATCGGATTCGGGACGACCCCGACCGGTGGGCCCACTTCCACAAGTACCTAGGGCTCTTACCGCAGCATGCCCTGCCGGCCCGCGGCTACTATGTCTAGCCTCGCCACCTCTGGGAGGTGCACTGTGGTCAGGCCCGCGGCCCTGACCTCCACCTGCCCGAGGCGGACGTCCGCATCGATATCACCTTGTACCGGCACCTGACGGAGGCGGACCAGGTGACCCTCTGCGCCGTAGTGCGCAGCCCCCCGGTGAGCCGCACCGTGGGAAGGCGGGGGCGGGTTACCCTGCTCCTGAAAAACCCGGACCAACCGGTCCGGGAGACGAACCTCCTGCGGATAACCTATCTCCTCCCACGTCTCCAAGCTCGAGCCCACGGCCTTCTACGCTGTGGCGACGGCCATTTATGAGCGGGCCCTAGGGGGCCCCTGCCTCGTGGGGGGCATGCGAGGGATTTCCCTCTAGGAAGTAGTCTGCATGGTGCACATGAAGCTGAACCTGGCCAGACTTCAGCACCGAATAGTGGACGTCCCGATCAGGGCTCTCGCGAAGTTCTTCGACGTGATCGCCCAGGACATTCGCCCTATAGTGGGGGCCCAGTTAGGCCTGGGGGAGGCAGACCACCTCGCCACCCATACCGAGGGGTTCTCCTACACCCTGTCCCTGGGCCCCTGGCAGTCCCACACCCTGACGCAGGTCTTGGGAACACCCCAAGGCACGATCCAGGGGGTCCAGGCGGGGGCAACGGCATCGCTCCCATTCCTACGGTTCATGGACATAGCGTACCGGTCTTCAGCAGTAGAGCCCTTCCGTTTCCCGGGGCTCATGTGGGTGGACGACACGATCGTCCTCTTGGAACGAGGCGATCCCCGCCCTATACAAGGGGTCCTGCTGGATCAGCGGACATACTACCAGGGTATGCTGAAGGTGGATGTCCCCGACCGCAAGATCGAACACGGCTCGACGTCTGACCCGCGACCTCTACGGTTGCCACCGCCCCACGGCCAAAGTACACGCCGCCAATGACGCTCTCATGGTCAGAGCGTATAAGCACGTGACGGGCATCTCCCGCCAGACCCACACCGACGCGCGTTGGGGACCTTGGGAGCATGGATGCTAGGGTCTTACTCGGTCAGAGCACGCTTGGCAGACTGCAGTGGTCCGGGAGTGGGTCCGGCAGGGGGCCTAGGCCAAGCGGGAGTTCCGGGACTCCCAGGCCTACTCCCTGCAAACACACCAGGCGCTCAAGGGGGGGCTGCCCAGCGGTGCTTACTCCGTGGCAGTACACTCACCACCCCAAATGCCCCCACCTCATAGCCACGCTGCAGCGAGTCGTGGACGAGGTGGCCTTGCCCATGTGGATGCGAGGCCATTGTTCGGGGACAACCCCCATCCTAGTACAGGGCCCCGGTGGGCCTCATGGGGCGGCGGCGGCGACCTGTGCCCCCCAGGTGGAGGTGTACCCAACCCCGTAGGGCGCCGTCATAAAGGTTGTCGTCCCCCCGTTGGTGTATGAAACGGTGCAGGCCCTGGGCTACCATCACCTCAGTGACCTCTACACCGGGGACCACCGGGTGCTGCCAAAGCACACCCTCAAAGGGCGAGCACCAGCCCGCAAGGGAATCTCGGGGCTGCGTGCGTGGCTGGCCCGCCACGCTGCCGTGCTGGTCCCCCTCCTGAGGGAACCCACACTGCGGTGGCAAGCAGCACCCAAGGGCTGGATCCCGGACGCCGTACCCACCTACCGGGCGGAGGCGGCCAAAACCACTCGGATGGTAACGATATACCATGGGGGGCAGCCCCTCCGGGTGACCGCGGCCATGCAGGACACCATGGAGGCCGCGGGCTGGGTGCCCGACCTCGGGGTGTGCCAGCAGCCCCCGGGCACGCTGCCCAGGGACACGAGGCTCCACCGCCACTTGGTGGCCCTCCTGGGTATCCAAGTGCAGGTGGACGCGCCACTGCACACCCAGCTCTGCGGCGATCTCCGCCAGGAGTCCCTGGCCCAGCTCCAGCGCACCGGGGTCTGGGCGCCCACCATCGTGTGGATGGCCGCCCCCCCAACTGCCGCCTACTTGCAGTGGGCCAAGACATCGCGGGCCACTTTCGTAACGGTCACCGCGGCGTTGCCGCCGTATCCTTGGATAGCCATAGCCCCGGCGGCCGTGGCGAAATTCCAGTACCCGGCGGAGTGTGTGGCGCACAGGTGCCCAGGGCATCCACACAAGGGGCCCCTCTATTACTCCCTCGATATGGTGGGGGGGGTACCAGCAGAGGTACACTAGGCCCTGCGCACCCGTCTCAGGGAGCACCATGGAGACATGGCCCTTCTGGCGCCACACGGCCGGGCTACCTACCCCCCATAAGTACTAGCCCCCGAGGCTCGCCCGGGCATCTGGTTCCACGACCTGCCTACGCCGGCAACCCTCCGCGGTACTGTCGTGGCGGTGGATGCGGGGGCCACGCGGGCGGGCATGGCCATGGCCGGGGTCGCCCAGAGTGGGCCCGCGGCATACCAGTCCCAGGTGGCCTCACGGGTGGGCACCTCCCTGGAGGGGGAGCAATGATCCTCCTGTCGTACGTCCGCCGGTTGGCGACGCACCTAGGAGTATATTGACTGGTGCCAGACTCGGAAGCGACAGTGGGGGCCCTCCGCACGTACCAGGAGGGAGGACACTGCGGAGATGGCATCCACCATCTCTACGCCATCGTCCTTGGGGGGCAGCGCCTCTCCCCGGAGTCCGCGATCAATGTGGTGACCACTCCGTCGCACTGCATCACGGACCTCAATGTCCGTGTAAATGCGGCTACACAGGGCCCCCCGGAGGTGGACCTCACATGGCTCCTCAGGCGCCCCTACTCGTTTATCCCCCCTGTACCCTACCGTGACCAATGTCAGCTCTCCCCGATGGCACGGAGCGATTGGTTGCAGGACCGGGCTTCCATACCGGCGCAAGTTGCCTATGAGGCCCGTTGGGGGGTAAACTACATGTCAGGGGGGTGTTTCCCCCTTTACTGGTTCGACCACGACCTACAGCGCCACATCACGGCGCACCGTATGGACAACGTCCCGAAGATGACGGTCCTAGCTCACCGCTCCTCCCACCGGGACACAGTGGTGGATACCACGTGCCTCCTTTGCGGAGCGCAACCCGAGACAGCGCCCCACTTATGGGCCTGCTCGGCTCAATCCCATGAGTGGGGGCCGGCCCGCCGGCGGCTCGCAGCATGGCTCGACCAAAAGGTGGGACCCCGAGCGGCCCCGGTGCGCCACGACCTATGGGAGCTGGCTGTGTTGGAGCAGTGGGCAGCAGCCCTGCGGACCTCCTGGATGCAGCAGGCCCACCTAGAGTGCACGGGGCCCCACGCACTCGGCACGGAAATCCTCCGCCACGTTGTAGAGGAGTCCATACGGGTCTGGTACGCCCACGCCAAGGCGCGTGCTATGCTGCTGAAGGCCCACCAGGGCCCAGGGAGCACCATGGCGTGGGCATTGCAGGAGCTGCGCCTGCACCAACCAGCAGAGCGAGAAGGGGTGCAGCAGGAGCTCCTGGAGTAAGAACAGTCGCCGAGGGCGGGTCGACCGGGTCTTCCCGGCTCCCCCTCTCATTGCTAGGACCTACACACGTACACACGGCGCGCACACAACACATACAGCCCCGCCCGTTTACCTGTACCCGTGGGTAGACATCCCGGCCATTGCCTTCGGCACACCACACCACACCACACCACACCACACCACACCACACCACACCACACCACACCAGACCACACCACACCACACCCCACCACACCACACCACACCACACCACACCACACCACACCACACCACACCACACCACACCACACCACACCACACCACACCACACCACACCACACCACA
This sequence comes from Eutreptiella sp. 'Long Island Sound 2002', assembly GCA_964036045.1. Classification (NCBI taxonomy): domain Eukaryota; phylum Euglenozoa; class Euglenophyceae; order Eutreptiales; family Eutreptiaceae; genus Eutreptiella; species Eutreptiella sp. 'Long Island Sound 2002'. Next base: position 120,424,523 of record OZ038383.1, on the reverse strand, counting down.
CCACACCACACCACACCACACCACACCACACCACACCACACCACACCACACCACACCACACCACACCACACCACACCACACCACACCACACCACACCACACCACACCACTGGTGACCTGGCAGCAGTTTAAAAACCCCCAGGATGGTAGGTGTAGGACGGATTGCCGACATGCATTGCCACCTTCTGTGTGGACGCGGAGACGAAGGAGCCACCGGAGGTGGATCTGACGTGGCTCCTCAGGCGCCCGTACTCTTTCCCCCCCCCCGGTACCCTACGGTGACCAGTGTCAGCTTTCCCCATCGGCGCTGAGCGACTGGTTGCAGGATCGGGACGCGATCCCGGCATATGCCGGCTATGAGGCCCGATGTGGGGTGAACTATATGCCGGGCGGGGGGCTCCCCCTGGACTGGTTCGACAAGGACCAGCAGCGCCACATCACGGCGCACCGCATGGACAACATCCCTACGATGAGTGTCCTGGCCCACCGGTCCTCCCACCGCAAGACGGTGCTGGACACGACCTGCCTCCTCTGTGGGGCACAGCCGGAAACGGCGCCTCACCTATGGGCCTGCTCGGCCCAGGCCCATGTATGGAGGCCCGCCCGCCAAAGGCTCGCGGAGTGGCTGGACCGGAGGCTGGGCAGGCGGGCGGCCCCAGTGCGCCACCAGCCGTGGGAGCCGGCGGCCCTAGAGCAGTGGTCGGCGGCCCTGCGGACCCCCTCCATGCAGCGGGCCGACCTGGAGTGCACGGGGCGCCACGCGCTGGGCATTGAGTTTATCCGAAACGTGGTGGAGGAGTCCATCACGGTCTGGTACGCTCACGTGAAGGCGCGCACCACAGTGCTGAAGGCCCGCCTGGGCCACGGCAGCACCATGGCGTGGGCGTTGCAGGAGCTGCGCCTGCACCAACAAGCGGAAAGAGAAGGGGTGCAGCGGGAGATCCTGGAGTACCGATGGCCGCCACGGCGATGCCGGCCACGTTTTCCCGGCCTCCCCCGATCTCCGCCCAAGAGCCACATACCTACACACAGCGCGCACAGAACACACACAGCCCAGCCCGTTTACCTTTGCCCTTGGGTAGACATCCCGGCCTTTTGCCATTTGGTAATAGCGCCTTCGGCACACCACACCACACCACACCACACCACTGGTGGCCTGGCACCAGTTTAAAAACCCCCAGGATGCTAGGTGTAGGACGGATTGCCGACATGCATTGCCACGCTCGAAGCCAGCCGTGATAGGTCCTGATAGTCGTGCCACCGCGTGACTCATCTCTAGCCATCGTGGCCCCCTTCTCCGCTCTGCTCCACCGTATGGCGCACCCTGTCTCTCTCTCTCTCTTCTCCCGTATCTCCAAGGGCTGAGTGCGGCACCCCAGGTGCGTCCCTCCCCCTTGCTAGCCCCCTGCTGCTCACAGCGGGCGCAACGTTCTACAATCAGCTCTGGCAAGACGTCGACCTCGCCGTGGCAATCTTCCACGCCGCTATGCGTGGAGCTGCGACGGGGACTGCATTCGACGTGTCCACCGCACAAGCGTGACGCCTTGTGCAGGGGTATCATGAGCCGTTTACTGCGTTGTCCCATCGTGGGGGCCCCGCTCGCCTATGCGCCCCATGGGTTGCAGCCCCGCGCGCCAGCGCGGCGCTCCCCTCGCACCCCCGTCCTCCTGAGTCCTGGTACCCTCATTCGCCGGCCCGCTACACCGGGCGGCCCCACGCTGCTCTGCGTTCGCGCGGCATGATCTTTGTTTCTTCACACCATGGCCACGCTCGTGGCACCCTATGTTTTTTCTTCTACGCCCAGCCCGGTGGGGGCTGCCGTTATTGTTCGTGTTCCTCCCGTGGCTTCTGCGCCCCTATTTGCTACCCCTTCCTGGCGCCTTGCGGCCGTAGGCCACCCCCTCCCTTTTCGTCGCAGCCAAACATGTCCGACCGCTCAACGCCGTCCCAGGACTCCCCCTCTCCTGCCCCCGACACCAGGCGAGGCGGTGCCATTCGTCGGGGGTCGTTCCCCATGTTTCTCATGGATAACTCCCAGTCTGACGACGTTGATCGCCTCCTACGGCAGCTGGACATGCTGAAGGATGACGCGCTGGAGGCGGCAGATGAGGCCATCGGGACCCTCGACCCCGCCTTGGCCGACCTATGCGATGCCTTACGGTGGACAGCTGCGGACGGCGGTATCCAAGCTATCACCCCCGTGACAGGGGCGTGGACGCCACGAGGGCTCCCGCTCACAGCCACCGTCACTGTCGCCACGAGCCCGTTGGATGTGAAAGTTATTGAGCATGTCCTCTTGTCGCTGGTGCAAGGCGGCCTGCTGCTGGAATATGTCTCCAAAGACCGCGACGCCCTCACTGCCGCCCTCGTCGCGCGGTGGAGCCCCTATCATGCCCCCATCTTCGCAGCCCGCCTCCGCAGCTTGTGTTGCCGGGGCCTCTACACGTCCCGCGAACAGCCCCCAGCCATCGACGCCGACACACCCCCAGAAATCCAAAGTCAAAAGCTCTCCCACAAGATTCACAAGCCCATCAGCCAGTTCCTAGCCCCCCACCTTAGGCCGTCATGGGACCGCTTTCGGACCCGTGAGGTGGTGGCGGCCGTTTGGGCGCTGCCCAATGACGTGTATGCAGTCCTGCAAGCAGCCCCGATCCCGACACCGGAGCTCATCCCGCTGAAGTTCGGCCTCGTGGCGTGGGCCTCCTCCATGTGCCTCGCTGGACAGTACAAGTCGACCCCGGTAGCCACTCCCCCTCCCTTCGCCAACAAGGGCATGTAGGCCCCCGACCAGCTGCGGCCGCTGCTGGAGTGCTCGGTCGTGCCGGTCTGCAGCGTGGATCTGCTGCGGCAGATCGAGCAGGCCGGGGAGCACTCTTGGGCCACAGCCCCCACCTTCGCCCTGCTGCAGTCTGGCATCCCGGACACCGCCAGCCCTCCTCCCCTCACCCCGCCCAGCCACGCGCCCTACCTCGCCAAGGGCCAGTCAGCCCCCAGTGCCGTTGGGACCCTGTTTGCGTCGGCTGCATGCACCCCGGCATCGGCGCTGTACCGGTCCCAAGGCAAGACCACCCCTGCACGAACCGATGCATCGCCCTCATCGCTGCTACCCGAACAGCCTAGGCTCTCCTTTAGCCTCCCCGAACCCGCCTCACAAGTCAAGCCAGCTGCCGCCGACCCCACGCCGCCAGAGTCGCCTGCCCCAACCGCCAGCTCGGCCCCCACCAGCCCCTCGCAGCCGGGGGAGCCCTTTGTCCCGGACCTGGACATGCGGGCTTACTAAACCGACGACACCCAGCTGCGTGACCGGTATGAGGCCCTGCAACAGGAGCTGAGCGTGGCGCAAGGGGACCTGGAGTCCCTCAAGCGTGACCTGGACATGGTCCGCGCCGAGCGGGACAACGCCCAGCAACAAGTCCAGCGATCTGCCGCGGCGCAGCGGCAGGCCGAAGCCGTCAAGCTACACAACTTCATCATGGCCCTGCCCCCCCTCCTGTCCATAGCCACAAGGCTCTGCGGCCTCCACTCCACGCCACCCGCGTTCGCCAACGCCGTGCGCAATGCGGTTCCAGCCTTGTTTGAGCCACCGCCGCCCGGCTTCTTGCAGTTCCTGGCCCTCGTGCCCGTAATGCTTGCCGCCGCACTCCTCACCTCGCCTCAGGTGCCTGACCTCAAGGACATGGCCGGCGTGCTCAGGCAGGCTGTGGCTACGCCCAATCCCGTGACTACCCCGGAGGCCCCCGTGGATGCTCCCGAGCTTTCGTTTGCCATCCCGGCCCCGGTTCCCAAGCCCCGGGCGGCTGCTCCCCTCTGGGCCCCAGGCGCTCCTCTCCAGCCGCCGTCACCCACGCCCTCCCCCACCGACGCCGCGCTGGCCTCCCTCTTGGAGTGGATCCCGGAGATCCCAAAAGGCTGCGAAGACGAAGTTGCGCACGCCGCACGCCTTCCGCCTCCAGCTGTTCCGCCACTACGGCACGAGCGTCAGCTCCCTCCCGCAATCCCCGATTCGGGGTCAGTGTACCTGGGTGCGCAGCCACGCGCCCAGCATGCCCGGCGTCACAGACGTCCTGCGCACATTCCTCGCCAGCCCTCCCCCTGTCCAGCGGGTCGTGGACAGTCCAGGCGCCTCCCCGGCCGAAGCCGCAGCCGCCAACCAGGCAGAGGGCGCGGCCAAGAAGAAGGGGTACACGCCCCAGAAAGTGGACCCCCAGATCTTCTCCAAGGCGCTCTGGGTGGGATGACAAGAGGTGGACAACCCCCGATCGGGGGAAGTGGACGCGGAGCTCCTCGGAGGCATCCTCCGCGACAAATTTGGTGCCGGCCTGTCGTCCGTCTCGGACGAGCAGCTCAACCACAAGGCCAAGTTCACGATTGTCGGTGTGAAGCCCGTCGACTACGACAAGGGCATGAAGTTGACCCGACAACACACCGCCCCAGGCTGGACAGTCTCCTGGGCGGAATCCAAGAAGCAGCCCTACACCCCATGGGCCCCCGACCCGGACAGGGACTACCCCGCCCGCACAACCCATCGAGGAGGACGAGGACAGAAGCACCGCCGCCAGCGTGACCCGGAGGAGCAGGTGGACCTCACGGCGACCTCGGAGTCGGAAGGAGAACCAGAGCCCAAGTACTAGCGACGGTACGGCCCACGCCGCTCGGACAGGTCCCCGTCCCGACGCCGCATCCCTGGGCATTGCCGTGATAGCCCGCCGCCGAGGCGTCGCAATGCCTACCGCGACAATCGGATGGACCCCCGTGAACACTCAAGCCGCCACGACCGCCATGGTGCAGCCCCCCTCCATTCCTACCCATACTTGGGGGACCCCCACGGCCCCCCCGTGGCCATGGCCCACAACCCTTACGCTCCCTCGCCCTGGAGCCCCCCGGCCGACCTGCACCGCTTCCAGCCGTACTTGGGCCGGCATCCGCCGGACTGCTAGAGCAAGGGCCGGCGGGGCGCAACGAAGACATCCCAGACGCCGTCTCGCAGCTCCGCCACTTCCACCTCGACGGCGTCCCCCGGCTAAGGGATCTGCACCTGGGTGCATACACCCTCAGCTCTCCCTCTGGGGAATGGGGCCTGGTACCAGTACCGATCCCAGGCACTGCTCATTTCATCCCGCCCCCTTACGCCCTCCACATGTGCCTGCACCTGCCGGCGGGGGTACACTACTACCGGGCGTGCAGCGGGACGGACTCTTGGCCCCGCGACGTCCTGTCACTGATGGGCGCCGTACACTGCGTGCAGGTGTCCAGGTCTCACCAGATACAGTTCTGCCTCAAGGGCATGCCCCCGACTTCCCTCATCCTGCCCGAGCACCACCATGTTGTCCTCCCGCAGTCCCTGCACAACTGAGTTTATATCGCGGCCACCGGCCTCACCCGGGCCAGTGTCCTGGTGGTGGCAGCCATGTATCACCCCCGACACCTACGTAAGTGGGTACAGGGCCAGCCTCGCGCCCTCCCTGCGGCTGTGGCCCGCAAACTGTCCCAGCACCCACCCGCCACCCAGCCCCGCTCCGGTGCCCCCCCTCCCGACCGCCCGTTGTCGCGGCCAGACATCGTGACCCTAAACGTAAAGATGTCACTGCGGCCCGAGCTATGCGCCCTGGACGTACTGCTACGTGAGTACCAGTACCAACCAACCCTGCACGTTCAAGAAGCTGGTCCCCTGATCGTCCAAAGGGTGCACCCCCTTTACCACACCATTCAGGCCCCGCGAAAGTTGCCGGAGGGTGCGCCAGTGTACTCTACAGGACCCCAAACTTGACGGTGACCAGCCACAGCGCCCACCCCTCTGGACGCGCCCTCGTCACGCACTGCACCGTCGCGGGCGTGACACACTGCCATGCCAACGTGTATTTCCCGGCCGATGGGGACCTTGAAACCCTCCAGGAGATCCTGGACTGGGTGTACCCCTACCTCCTCCTCACCCCGGCCAGGGTCGTTGTCTTGACAGGGGACCTAAACGCCAACTGCCGTTGGGTCCCACAGCTCCCAGCCTCTCCCGCCCCGCTCTGCGACATCGTCCTACCCACACTCGCGCGCCTAGGGTTGCGCCGTTTGCACCCGAGCCCGCAAGGCTTCGTAGGTGCCCTCGACCACACCTTCCTCCGGACCCCCTCGGAAGCTGCCCACACCCCGGAGGTGCGCTCTGATTCCAGTTTTCCGTCTGACCATCTGCCCGTGCTGAGCACATTCCATGACCTCCCCCCTGCACCCCAGCTCGTGTGCCCGTCGAAGAAGGGCCGTTTCCCCATCCCCCGGGAACCCCTTGCTAGCCAGCTCCGCGCCCTCAACGACACTTTCCGGGCCGAGCTTGCCTCGCCGCCCTCAGGCGACCCAGGGGCGCAACCGCGCTACGTCGCGGTAACCTCAGCGCCCTACACCGCAACCACGGCGGCCTACGGGCCCCCTGCCCCGAGCCAGCCTGTGCCGTGAGCTGCCCGGGTCCACGTCGCCAACCTGCGACGCCACATCGTCACGCACCCGGACTGGGCATCCCAGTCCCCTCACCTTGTAGAGGTAGCCCGCCTCAAGGAGCAGATCCAGGCAGCTTGGGATGTCATCCTCCTTGAGAAGGATGTAGGCTTCGCGCCCCTACCCAGTGCCCCGAGGCAGCCCACCAAAGTGGACTACCGCCGCACGCTGGGGGCCCGTTACATGCCCCCAGCAGACCCCGTCTACGTCGTGGGGGTCCCGGTACAGCTCCACCAACAGGCCGCGGTTGCGCTGGACCAACTGCGCCAGCGGCACCTGGCTCCCCTCGAGGTGCTCTCCCTCGCCCGCGTCCAGGCGATCACGGGATGGACCAGTGCCCCGCTTGGCCCACCACCCCGCGCCACCATCGCCAACCCGCGTGCCGTCATCCACCGAGCTGTAGCCACTGTGCCGTACCACGATCTGCTCGAATATTGGCTCTTCGGGCAGTTGGAGGACACCCAGTTTACCGTCGTCATGGATTTGGTCAACGACATTCTCGACGGGGCGCCCGTGCCCCAGGCGCATTCTGCGGATTTCATCAACCTCCCGAAGAAGATGCCACAGGGCCCCATCGTCAACGGCAGGCCGCTCACAAATCCGGCCACGGTGTGGAAGCTCACGGCCGCCCTGCTCAAAGACCACTACCAGCCCCGCCTGGTGGCGGGCGGCATCCCGCCACCCTACCAGTTAAGGATGTCGTAGTGGTATGTGTGGTAGTCGGACACGTCGTAGTGGTATGTGGGCAACAGCCGTTGGCTTGGGCCTCAGCACATTGCATGGTTACAGCCACTGTGAACTGATTTGTGTGGAGCCGGATCCTGTGAGCGGGGGTACCCGGTTAGCCAAGTATCCGTCTCTATGCCAGCCAGTTAAGAATGTCCCCCCACTGCTCCTCCGTGGAGCTCCCCCGCGTCCTCCACGACATGTGGTGGGACCGCTGGAGGCGGCGCCTCAAGGCGTGGGTCCTGTCGGACGATGTCCGCCACGCGTACGGCTCCATCAACCACACCACCGAGTACGCCGTCTTGATCGCAGCCGGGATCTCCACGGCCGACGCCACGAAACTTCAACACCATGACCGCGCCCTGGAGGTGCACATGGGAGGGGCTGATCGCCGCTCCCCGTCCTCCACCTACCTAGGTGCCGGCACGGGGCAGGGGTGCCGCGTGTCCGGCATGAAGTACTGTGTTTATGGCGAAGTCCGAGGACGCGAAGCCTGTCGCCACGTCCCTCCCACCGACATCCCCGCGGGACCACTGAACCGGGTGCTGCTGATGGATGATACCCAGTGGCTACCCGGCGACCGTGGCCACCTCCCCACCCTCACCCGCGGTATTGAGCGAGCGGGCCGTCTCACCAACTTCCACTCAGACCCAACCAAGAAGGTCTTGGTCGGCACGGAAATGCGCGATGGCTGGGTCCACTTCCTCAGAGCCATAGTGTACCTAAACGGCCATCCGGTGTGATGCGCCACTAGCCAGGACTACGTCCGCGTCCTTGGCCGCCACGCCCTCCCCCACCTCTTCCACCCCGTCGATTCCCGGCGCTTGTTTTCTGGCGCTAGAACCGTGTGCAGGGCGCTCCGGGCCTCCAAGCTACTGGCCCACTACCCCCTTGCCATGTTCGTCGCCACGTGCCACGGGACGGTGAACTGGTTTACCAGTGTCCGCCCCCCCTCCTACGGGGCCATGCGAGTGCTGGACGCTATGGATGCCTCGGCCTTGCGCACCGCTGGCTGGGCCCTCTCGGCCTCTGCCCACTTCCTCCGCGAAATTCCCGAAGGGGGCGTTGGCATTCCCCCGGCCCCGGTCGTCGGATTCGCCAACTTCATCAGCGTCTACACCCGACACCGGAACCACCCCAACCCCCTGGTTCGCCGGTCCACGCGCCACGGGCTCCTGACTGCCCTCTGGCGCTTCCACCCCTCGCAGCCCTGCCTCACCTCAAAGCTCGGGCTCCGATGTGTTGTCCACCCCACGGACCACGACCTGTTCGTCACCCTCTGCCACCAGTGCGACATCTCCATCCATTTGCCCCTCGCCGGGCATGTGCCGGACCATGCTCCCCACGTGATGGCCCTGTCGTCCCCCGGACTCGTGGTCCAGGACACCCATGCATGGATGCTTGCGGGCCACCGCAGCGCGGAGGATGCGCGCCACGGAGGATGGCCTCGAGTGTCCTCACGTCCCATCCCCCCGGTCGGCACGCTCCCCTTGGTTGGTCGTAGCCGCACGGTGACTGCGACCGTCCCCACGTTCTCCTGGCTCCCAGAGAACTATGGAATCCTCCATGATGCGTCATGGTGCCCACGGACCCGGCGCTGTGGTGGGGCCGTGGCGGTGTTTTGCCCCGTCACTCTCCGGTACCAGGTGTACCGTGTCCCCATTCCCCTACGGCTGGACAACACCTACACGGCGGAGCTGTACACGGCGTGGGTGGCCCTCACCGCCCGGGGCCCCTCAGCTCACCCCGCCTTCGGGTTCCGGTCCGGCTCGTGGCACTTTGCTGATTGCAAGGGGTACATCACGGCCTAGGAGGGGCGCTAGGAACCAGAGGACTCGCTCCAAGGGGACCTCATACGGGAATGCCGCACTATGGCCCGTGGCCACGCCCCCCCCCCCGCCACCTCTACTCCCACATCACCGGCACCTGGCTCGACACCCTACTGGACCAAGTGGATGCGGCGGCGGGGCAAGCCGCTGTCAATTGCCCAGACACAGTGGGGTGGCTCAGTCCCCTGCAAGACCCCCGCGTCTGCTTCTCCCACGCGGGCCTCAAAGTCCACGACGCCCTCCCCCATGCACGCCGCACCCTGATCGCCTCCCACCACGCCTACGCCAAGACCCCCCCTCCTCAGCGCCACCCCACGCTCAGTGGATACGCCACCGCCGTCAGCCATGGTCTCCTCACGTGGGGGGACTACCTCACGGTCACCGGCATTTTCCTTTCCCTGTTCCCCCCTAGGGACACGTCCTGCCCTCTCTGTCTCCTCCCCGCCCCTGGCGACCACGTCCTTTCCTGCTCACTCGACCCGCTCTTTCGCGCCCACTACCATCGGTGGCCTGCGGCCCGGCTCTCCCAGAGGTGTCGTGCCTGGCGCCACTGCACGCCCACGGCCGGGGGGTCCCTCGTCCTCCGGGGCGACGAGCCCTTCCTGCTGGCTGTGGACGGCTCCCTGACCCACGACGCCATCACCACCTACACTGTCGGACGTCTCGGGGCCCTGTCCCTGCCGCACAGGGATGCTCTTCAGCACAGAGGTCTGTGTCCTACGCACCTCCGTCGCCTCCTTTGTGACATCATACTCACTACCGTCCTCCTGCACAAACGGCATGCGGTGCCCGTCCTGCCCCTTGCCGACCACTTCTCCCCCTTGACGGGAGCCCCCGTGAACTAGTCCCTCGCCAACAACCCTCTGCCAGAGTGGTATCACGTCGCCAACTGGACCCCAACGCCTCGGTCATACAGGTAGCCGGCCTGGGACGTCATCCTGGGCCTATGGCTATCAGGAGACCTCCTCCTGGTCGCCAAAGTGAACTCCGCCATCTCCACCCGTAGCAAGTGCAGCCTATACCGAGTCCTGTATGTGTACATGGAGAACAACCAGATGCCGCCGGGTGTACGGCGAGAAATTGAACTGGAAGCCCATGACACGGTCATCTTGGACAGTCTCGGCCGGCACAGGCTTGCCCCCCATTTCCCAGACCGGCGCCGCCTCTGGGCCATCCATTACGGTGGCAACGGACGGAGCCTAGAGGCCGGCCTCCGTGGAGATGTGATCCCCTCGTGGTGTGCCGCACTACACTCAGCCTTCTCGGCCATCCTCACTGCGGCTTCCCAAGGCCCCCGTACGGTCTTCAAGGACGTGCAGGTGGCCCTGGGTCGGCCCGCCCCGTGGCCTTATCTACGCCCGTGACCCGTCCTCGGCCTCACGCGCCCGGACCGTTCCGGTACAGCGCGCAGTCGTGCCAGACCGCGCTCCTTGTCTGGCGGCGTCCTAAGTCGGGGGTGATGCCCCGGCAGACCCACATCTTCCGTGCCCGTTGATCTTGGGACGCTGCCTCGGGTGGATCCACGACAGTTCGGAGCGGTTGGTGGCCGGGACCAGAGAGCGGATGGGACCGTAGCGTTGTCGTACACCGGCGCGGTGACCCAGACGGCCTGCTGGGAGGGGCGTTCTCAGGTGTGCGACGAGATTCGTCTTGCTCTAGCGGAGGTAAGACGGAGGACTCCCTCGGCTGGTTTGTGTGGGACCCCCGGGGGACGACGCCAAGGCCCATCGTCCGTGGGACCGCGGCAGGCGCTCCTCCTCCTCCTCCTCCTCCTCCTCCACACCACACCACACCACACCAAACCACACCACACCACACCACACCACACCAGGGCGTGGGACATGTGGACATGCGACCATGGTTTGTGGTGGCTTTTGGTACTTGAGTTGATGCAGACCACGTGGTGGAGGTGCGCGGGTGCGCGAAAATCAATGCAAAAATTGCTCGATTTTCGCGCGAATTCGGTGCATATTTGCGTTCGCACACGGAACCTTATTGAGACCCTTGTGGACTTATGTTTATGACTTGATTGGTTGAACATTTGATGTTCGTGGCAGACCTTGTCTACATTGACATGACAACCGACACGTAAGGTTTTCTGTCCCCACAAATGTGCACTTGTGGACATGCATAACCTGCATGAAGTCTGGGGCTATGGTTACAGCGGTTGTACATACTCTAGGCGATGGCCTAAGAGCGGCGTCTTGTTTTTTCATAGCTCTCTTGACAAACTCTGAACTCATGTGGCGCCGGAACACAAAAAAAGGAACACCATTCTTCTACTATGTTCACACATTATGCTTTTTTAGCCATTGAGCTTGTGCTCTTGCCACTGCATCTGCATTGTGTTGGATATGTACATTATGATTCAATTTGACCAAATTCATGGACTTCATGAGTGTTGTCATATCACGGTAACTGTAGCCATGACATTTTGTGCTGCATGGCTACATGTGCCATGTGCAGGGGGTATTAACATGACCACTAGCATCTACCCGTGGTGTATAGAACAAGGCAAGGAAGAGTCCCTCCAGGACTTTCTGTCCTTGTGTAAACTCGGGGCCTTTGTCTTGGATGGAGTTGAAAAATGTTGGGGGGTAGTTGTGGTGTTGGAGGCGGCATTATTCTTGCCCAAGTTTTTGTCTTCGCGAGCGTATCAGGATGTTGTTGTGGTTGGCGCTCCAAGCACTATTGCGGATAAGCATAGGTTTGTACTGAGTCAATCACTGAGTCAAGCAGAGTCCTTGGAGTCCTTTGTGTAGGCCTAGATTGAGGACGTGGCGCAGTGGACCCAAGGATCCCCAAAGGTGGCGGGTGATGAGTCCTTTGCCAAGTTTATGGAGGTCTTGCTGCACTTGGTTGCACGTGGACAATTGAAACCCTGGGTGCAAGTGCGGAAGGGCAGGGAACCGCATGTTGCGTCATTTAGCTGTCACCAACAAACCAAGTTAGAGGCTAACAAAGGCAGAGTGGAACAGGCATTGACATGGTGTGGAGGAAGGGGACATCCATTGTCTTTCCTGATTGGTCGGCTGAGCAACAAGATGTCTTGGGCCATGTGGGCGGATGGGGCATATGTTACTTGCTCAACGACAAGTCCGTGAGGTTGGAAATACAAGGGCCACTGCCGCATAGCGAGGGCCATCAAACAAACAATGCGGTAGAGCTGTATGTCGGAGAACAGGCATTGCTCGCCCCGCGGTCGGTCGTGGGGCCCTCGCCATCGCCTCTGACTCAGAACTATTGGTTAAAGGGATGCAAGATGCAGCTCACCGGTGGTGGGCAAATGGGTGGCGGAGGAGGAAGGGTAGAGTCTCGCATGTGGGACTGTGCAGTAGGCTGTTGAAGCTAGAGGAGAAGGTGGGATCGGTGACGTAGATCCTGGGACCCGTGAGGGAACGAGAAAGCACACAAACATGGGTTGACAATGTCTATGGGTGGTCATTTTCGGGGGGCGAGAATACCTCGATGTGGACAGGCTGTCTGCACCAGAACCAGAACCAGAACATTCCATGAACTTTGTGATTGATTGAGAAGAGATGGAGTGGGCAGAGGTCAGGGGGACGCAGGGATGGGGGGGGTTGCACGTACTCCGAGCAAAGACCCCCCAGCTTGGCAAACATGGGCGCCAAAAGGGAGGGAGAGCCTAAGGAGGACAAACCATAAAACGTCACTGTGGCATTGAGGTGAACAACGCAGAGGGAGGCGGGGTAGGGCACGACACAGCAAGGGCGGAGGACGAATGAATTAACAATTAATGTCACAATGTTGTAGTCCTGCTTTTAGTGCCGAATGGGTGCCAAGGCATTGAGGAGTGGGGGCCATGTATGGCACTCTTCAGGCCCATGGACAGACCACAGCTCGGGGCACAGTGTGCCACAAACCAAGAGTGTGCATCGGGTATTCAACCGAGAGGGCAGAGCCTAAGGTGTGGAGAGGGTATGAAGTAGTACGAGACGAACACGCACAATCGGTTGATCTGTTAGGGAGTCACTCCAAGAGAACATTCCGGGCAGAAATCGAGCGCGGCGATGAATTGTTTCTTGAACACATCCACCCTTGGAGAATGCCGTGCACGCCGTGCGCAGGCAGTGTGAAGTTTTGAATGTCGGCAAATACTCAGACCCTACTTTTGGCCCCTTGTGACAAGTTTTTGGTTCCATACTGGGTTTTTTTTTTAGCTTCCTATGCATTCGGGATGTGGCATATTTGAATTGTCACCCTTTGTTGCCCATTTTCAACCATTTTTACCCATTTTCCATCCCCCATATTGAACTCTCCCCACTATGGGGACCCCGAGAAGGCAGGGGTGATGTAGCCATACATAGCCCGCGGACCTTGAGGAGTTTGTGGTACGGCCTTCATCCCCACCACATCACTGACCTCGCTCGCCATCAACAAGTGTGTCGCGTCCACGCTCAGAATCACCACCGCCCTCCCCTTCACCCTATTCGCGGTCCCCATCACCCAAGAGACCACGGACAATGCGTTCCCCGTGCTTCGAGTTGAGGGACACCTCATCGCCGGCTCCAAGAGCGAAGCCATGGGCACCGAAACACTCAAAGCAAGCGGACTTTACAAGGCTGAGTGGTTTGTTCATAGGGACAGTGGAGTACCAAATTGAAGGCAGTTTCGTTGTTCTCATGTGGGCTTTGCTGCTTCGCTGTGCAACCAGTCAGGTGACAGGTATTCTTGGGTGAGTATCCCGGCCTCTGCGTGCGCAGTATGCACGCAATGCCCACACAGTGCGCACGCAGTGCAACAACTTGGCCTTGGTGGAAAGAACAGCGATTTCTGTGTCACTTTTTTGTTGCATGTGGTTGAACGCTGTGACGGGTTCCATTGGCCAAGCAGAGCCTTGAGGAACGTACTTGCTGTGAATCAAGCGAGAGCACTTGAGACTGCTTGTGGACACTTCCGAATCTATGCCTACTTCCCCCCTTGACACAACGTCGAGGGTTACAACTATATTACAGATTGTCCCCTTTCTGCAAGGATTTTCCTGTGTCTGGGGTTGTCTGTGATGCGAAATTGGGTTGCTGATTTTTCTTTTCCTGGGAATACATTGAAGAAATTTTATTTTGTTTATTTACTTGGGATTACAAAAGGGAAATTTGATGCATTGCAAACATCAGGGTTTGGGAAGAGAAGGGGAATTGGGTCACACAAAATTCTGAGTGCGGACCATATGCAGCAGGTCCATGTGAAGTAGGTTCCGTGAAATGATGCATCTTTTGAAACGAGGCTCAGGTCCTTGCCGGCTGGGCCATTCTACTGGGGGGCAATGCATGGGCCCATTCTGAGATCATCACCCCAAAAGGCGTGTGGTGCAGTGCGGTGTATTACGGTGCCAAGCTGCTCCTTTCCCAGTGCTTAAATGGGTATTGGTAAAGAGAGAAATGGAGTGATGAAGCAGTTTGCGTTTCACTGATTGCAGTTGAGCAAGAGCTGAAGGTACTTTATGCTCAACTCCGGTACTTAATGATTCAGTGGCAGCAGTTTTGTGTGAAGTATCTTCATTGATTGGCCTCTGGCCAGATCACAGTGATGATTCACCAATGATAGGAGCCGAAGGCGACGGGGAGTCGGTAAATGGGGCACAACCCCCCCCCCCCCCCCACCCTGCTCCCCTGCTCAAGGCAACATTCGGGGCTGATCTGGCTTGCGCTGCAGTGCAGCGAGACAATACAATGAACTGAGAATGATGGCGATGACCATATGCCTGTGTCACGGGGTATATGCGAGCTCTGTATCCGTTGCTCATGGCCCCTGCTCCTCCTGTCCAAGCTATGCCTTAAGTGAGCCATACTACCCGTAGGGACTGTCCTTCCTAGGTACACCCAAATTAGTTCTGTGCCAAATTGATGGTCACTCTGAGAAGCAGCTTTCTTTTTGCTGGCAATTCCGACAATTTTTTGTTTGTACAGGATCATACTGAAGTTGGTTGGTGTTGTTTGCACTGGTTCCATATGCCAAGCTGTCTCTGTGGCTAATTTCCCCATATGCCAATGTAGCTCACCATTTTCTTGCCTACACAACCTGCGGCTTGTCCAAGCCAACCCCTGCACGGGGTGTATTTTTTTGGTGTTCGGCTTTGGCTTGGACAGGTGGGGGGAGGGGGCGGAGGTTCCTTGTGGACAACATTTTCTTGCCATTTCGTCCCATTGTTGACTGCACCCCATGTGCCAACAATTAGGAAATGGGTTGGCTCGATGCTAGACACCGTGAGCAGCTTGGTGACCCCCTTGCAGGTACGACATTCTCCTTCATTTATGTGCTCCTGAATCAACGAGCTAGGTTAAGGCTGCGGATTCTGTACTCTGCATAATGCCCTGCTGCTGCGGGACTCCCTAACCAGAGACAGGGGAAAGACAGCAGCATCTTTTCAGTAAAGGCGTCGTGTTGTGGCCTTGTTGGCATGTCCACATACTGTCCCAGCATGAATGAGACCGTGAACCTAATGCGGGTCCGCACGCTCTTCCAACCGGAAGCACACAACATGATTGTAGGATCGTTGCCTCAGACCCCTGGCCTTGGATTGGACAAGAAAATCACGTGGATTCTGACCATTCCCATCCTTCACCGGATCCTCACAGGAAGCAAGAAACGCAATGCAGGCTGCATCTGGTAGGGGTGCGGAAAAGAATGATCAGGGACTCTTTGCTTTGGGCTACTTCGTGCTGCCATTGGAAGTAAAAGGGCCAGTGAAGCCATATGCCTTACTGCACCCAACAGCGGCACTCAAACACCAAAGAGCAAGGCCCAGAAATTGCCACTGCCGGAACCTTGCCGAAACGCACTCCCAAACAGGGAAACTATGGAAAAATGGGGAGAACTGGGTGAAGATGTGTCATTTTTGAAAAACTGAGTGGAAAAATGGTGATAAACCACCCCCCAAAAGGTGGTGTACGGTGGTTTTCAGTGTTGATAGGTCACAGGGGGTGGGTATACTGGGCAATGGCCGGAAGAAAAATGGGGGAAATGGGGGAAAATGCAGAAAAGTGGGGAAGAATAGGGCAGAAGGTGGGGATACAATGGGGGGGGGGGTGCAAAAATTTGGGGGGGAAATGGGGAAAAGTGGGGGGAAATGGGGGCAACTAGGGGAAAATGGGGGAAAGATTTTAGAAAAATGGGGGGACGTTGGAAAAAATGTGGAGATTAGGGAAAGGAGAGCCAGCCAGTTGATACCCAACCCCTCTGTGGGTCACTGACAAGCTTCAGCGGAATGTAACGCACCCCTTCATATGGGTGCACATGGTTCATGGGAGAAAAGAGGCAACACTGTGAAAGGGAGCCCATGGACTGCATGCGAACCCTTTCCTCATTCGCCCCCATTTTTCTTATTTCCCCATGTTTCCTTGGGAACTTTGTCAGGAGCCTTATTGCCGGGAATTTCCGGGCCTTGAGAGAGAGAGAGAGGGGGGGGGGGGGGGGGCGGGGGCGTACCGTGCGCTGTGCACGCGCTGTGCGAAAAGTTGGCTGTTCTCCACCACCGGGAGTTCGGTAAGTTCAGAAGATTGAAAGGACGTCATTGAATGGCTGCTGCAGTGGACGGGGCTATAGGGGGCAGAATTTAGGTCCCTGGGACCCATGGCAAGCATCAGATGTTTGAATTTTTGAGTTTTGAATTGATTGTGCATGATTCCGCAGGTGCGTGGTTTTCAGGGTTGTTACCTGGATAATCACCGTAATAATTGGCGCTGTGCCCGCGCTGTGCGTGCTCTGTGCGAAAACGCCCCCAGAGAGAGAGCAGATGCATCAACAGGAGGGAGGCCAGACACCAGCGGATGGCTGCCAAGCAGTAGCTCAGGCAGAAGAACAATGAGCGAGGGGGCACAAACCCCCAGCCCAACCACGCAATAGGAATCTCAATGCAACACTGAGTCATCAGAGGGCCGCATGCGGACGGACGTGCGACCCAGGCTCAGCTTCAAACAAGCATTCCTTCCGTAACAATGTCTCTTCTGCTGCTGTGCATGGTTTCTGATGATGATCGACCTCCACCCACAGTCATATTTTGTTTTCCGTGTATTGTTTGTTGCTTTGTGCCGGTCAGGCCTTTACAAGTCCTGCGTCCAACAATTTGGCTGTGGAAGCTGTGCAACCATGTGCCAGGGGGGACCCCATGGCTCCATTCTGAAGCCCTCAGCTTTCAGGTTGCCGCCCGTCTGCCACTCCACCCGCATCTTTGAAGAGTATGGGGGGCTGAAGATTTTCCTGGATCCCACAGCATTCGGGCAGGACACGGGTGGCGATGTTTGGCTGGGTGGCCTGGCCTTGACCCAGTTGTTGTACGGCCGCCCCAGTGCTGTGGCAGGCAAGCGTGTTCTGGAACTTGGATCGGGGACAGGCTTTGTGGGACTGGCTTTGGCCCGGCTACGGCCGGAGGTGGTGGTGCTCACCGACCAGGTGAGCCTCCTCCCTCTCCTCCGCAAAAATCTTGCTGCCAACAATTTCACTGATGTCGACAGCGAAGAGCCACAAGTGTTGGTCACGACGCTGGACTGGGAGTGCAGCCTCCTGGACCCAGTGGTCATGCGGCAGCGGCCCTTTGACGTTGTGGTGGCGTCGGAGGTGTTGTACGAGCCCCTGGCCGTGCGCAGCTTCACCGCCACACTTCTGAACGTGTGCGACCCCCACACGGTGGTGTACATCGGGTGTTGCTTCTACAGTGAAGATCACGTGCGGCTCACGAACATGTTCTTGGCAAAGGTTGCACGTCGATTTACGTGGGAGGATGTCACAGCTGAGTGCAAGAACTGCAGGGCTTTTTCACGGCAGGGCGTGGTACTGTACCGCCTGACCCCGATTGTTGCTGAACCAAGGAGAGTGAATAATGTGGTACACCAGACCTGTGTTTAGTTGCGGTGCATCCTGTTGTGGGAGAGCCATGCAAGGTGCAAGCATCCACAGCAACACTGTGGGTAGACAGTTGACGATTAAAGTCCGGACTGCAGGGATGGGGACGCTAAGTCACGGGGCTGGAAGGCTGAATCCCTGGGACCCCGCCCAGCCCTATGGGTGGAAAGAAGCGACAGAGGTGCCAATTATAAACAGCTAAGTCTCTTCTGTTGGCGAGCCAGAGGTCTTGGTATTCAGCAGTCTCGCCGGATACCCCGGCGTAACAGCCATGGTAGCTGGCCACCCTCACCATAGGTTCAGGAAAACACTAGCGGGACAACTCCAAGAAGTGTGAGGAGATGTGGGCCAGACTACGACAATACGGTCGTCCTCCTATGTCACTGTGTACTGCCACTCTACACTGCCACTCTGAGCTGTCATTCTGTGCTGCAATCTTATACTGTCACCCTGTGCAGTCACCATGTGCTGTCATTGTATGATGTCATTATCTACTGCCACTGTGTCATTTTGTGCTGTCATTCTGCACCATCACCCCACACTGTCACTCTTTAGTCTCTTCTGTGTTGTCATCGTACACTACAATGGAAGGTCCTTCTGTGCTGCCATCCTATACACTGTGTACTGTCATTCTGTACTCTAAAAAACCTGAACAACCCCCCTCACGCTGCACCAGATGCAAGAAGCATATGTGTATTGGGCCATTTGTGTACAACAGCCCAATCCTGATCTTCAGCTGGCGGATCTCCTGGTCCAGAGGTGAGAAAAGTGGTCGCAGAAACATTTGAGGAAACTGCTTATGCAGAGGTATGGCTTATTGAGTTATTGCTGTATTCCTGCAGTGAAGTTATGCCACTCGAGTGGCATAGCCACGGAATTTCACCTGCCACCGTGTTTGCTCGCACATAGGGCCAAAGGGGTGCGGGCTCAGTGGAACCCGACTTTCACGTCACTTCAAGTAGATACCCCTTGTGCGGACGCACGCCTTCATTAGCAATCAGTTATCCTCAGTATGCAGTGTGGTGCGTACCAAAGAACCCCCTATTTTTTTTCCACCCACCCCCCACATTTGTACCAATTTTACCAAAAAATCTCCCAACCCATTTTTTTTTACCAAAAGACCCCCCATTTGCAACTTTTTTTTGTACCAAACAAACCCCGCCCCATTTTTTTCCAAAGCACCACTCAATTGGCACCAATTCTTACCAAAAAACCCCACCCCTTTTCTGACCAAAAAACTCCACCATTTTTTTTTACAAAAAAACCCAAATCTGTGAGAAGTTTTGCCGTAAAACCTTGCATTGGCACCATTTTTTTTTAACAAAAAAACCCCCTAGTACAGTTTTGGGGGGTTTCTCGGAAAGGTTTGGGGGTTTTCGTGGTAAGGTTTGGGGTTTTTTTTTGCAAGGCTTCGGTTTCTTTTGGGAAAAAAACGGGTTTTTTTTGGTAACGTTTTTGGGTGGCGGTTTTTTTGGTAGGAACTGGTGGGTTTTTTGGTGAGATTTCGGTTTTTTTCAAACGCCGGATTTTGGCCACAGATTTCAAACCCAAATTTGTTGTGGCCCCTTGAGTTAGGGATGGAGACTCCTGAATCCACAAAGTTGTGTGGCCCCTGGAGTTGAGGATATGGACTACCACACTTCGGTGTGGCCCCCTGAGTTGAGGATATGGACTCCCACACTTCGGTGTGGCCCCTTGAGTTGGGGATATGAACTCCCACGCTTCGGTGTGGCCCCCTGAGTTGGGGATATGGACTCTCCATTTTCGGTGTGGCCCCTTGAGTTGGGGATATGAACTCCCACGCTTCGGTGTGGCCCCTTGAGTTGGGGATATGGACTCCCACGCTTCGGTGTGGCCCTTGGTGCCCGCGTTGCATTCGCACCTCTTTGTCGTTCTTACACGCCCTTTCTGTGTCTGGACATTCCAACACAATGCTTCTTGTGGCATTTGCCTATCAAAGCATGTCCCCGTGATGCACTTATGTACGTGTGCAAGGTGTGATAGGGTCGTTCAAACGTATGCGGGGTGCAGAAGCTCTTTCGGTACGGTTAGGTGTTTTTTGGTAAGAAATGGGGTTTTTTGCTTTTCTTTGTGAAAAACGGCGTTTTGTTGTGTAAAACCAAACGGGGTTATTTTTGCAAGGTTTGTGTTAAGAATTGCATTTTTTTGTGCTCAGAGCCTTCACTGACGGTTCCGCAGGGTTGTCCAAACGTCTGGTGGTGCACAGACTGTTTGGCAAGGTTTGGGTTGTTTTTTAATAAGAAATGGGTTGTTTTTTTTTGTAAAAAGCAGCTTTTTTGTAAGCTTCTGGAGGCTGTTGTTTTGGGGGGGTGTCTTTTTCGTAAAATTTGGGTTTTTTGTAGGAATTTTGGGTCGGGGGTTTGTTGGGAAAGATTGGGAGTTTTTTTGTAAGAAATGAGTTTTTCGGTAAATTTTCCTATCCCTAGGGAGGGGACGGCTGTACGAAAAAATCTCCCATTTTGTACTCAAAAAAACGCCAACATACGCAAAAAAGACCCATTTTGTACAAAAAAACTCGAATCGTACCAGCCCTCCCTTGGCGAAGTTTTACAAACCGGTATTTTGGTGCATATTAGTATGCACATGTATGCCTCCCCATTTCAAATAGACTTCCTATGTTTCTAGAGTGAAACTCTCTTCGAAGAGAGGTTGTCAGATCAAGCGCAGACAAGGGCACCGTATACCCTCTCTTTTGAAGTCGTTCCCGTAGCCTACAGCGACGTATGGTTTATGGTTTATAACCCTGTGTATAATCATCGCTTTAGGACCAAACATGATACCCCAATTATTTTTTGGAATTTGACACCAGTACCTGCCCTACCCGGGTACCCCCTGTTTTTTTTGGGGGGGGGCACAAAACTTCGTTGCGTATTTTAGTAGCTGTTTCTGTATTTGGACCTTAGTCATGAAGAAGCTTTTTATGCTATATGGACCCCCTAACCCATGGCGGGGGTCTTAGGTCTCAACGCCGGGTACCCCCAGCCCCCCCCCCCCCCGCCCATCCCCCATACAACCTTTTGCCAGTGAGGACCGACCCACTCTTTATGCCGGATGAGCTCTTTAGTGGCACGTGAAAACTTTTCGAAAATCGATGTTGTCCATTTGATGACAATAGCCACACTTCGGCCTCCGTACGGTAGCGGCCCCGCAAGTCCCCCCAAGCTCTAAAAGCACTTTGCAGAGACGGCTAGATCAAATATATGGAAAAGCACACATACATCCTAATCTTCACAACCAGAGAGCAACAATGCAAAGGGTCATATGCATGTCATGTCATGTACACTCTCAAACTTGCGAAGGTAAACAGACAAGGGGGCACCACATTCTGCCAGGGAGTGAGTAGGAAAAATTCACTGCCATGTCTTTCTTGGGGTACTTGATCCAGATCAAGGCCCCCCTAAACCTTGGGAAGTTATTAAGACTAACACTTCATCATTTTAATCAGTCTTTTTGTGGTTTTTAGTACATTTTTCAAAGTAACTAGGGTTACAACCCCAGTCCTGCATGAAGTTCATCCCTACCACTCAAGTGAGCAGAGGTATCTTCCTTCATGGAGATAATACCGAAATAAAATAGGCATTCCATGCCTTGGGCCTTGTTGGTTAAGCCTAGTGGTCCCCCCCCTCAGGACCCGTATACTCAGCAGCTTTTCCTACTTATTGTGGGCCTACTTTTCAACTGATTCTAAATTCAGTGCTTGGCCATGCTGGCCAAGCCATATCTCGTGTCTGGCCAAACCTACATGCCCCAGATTCCTAACCTACTCCATTGCATGTCAAAGAGTGCACAAGAGGTGCTTGGGACTGTCTCTGAGGCCACACTTATGTCAGTTTTCATTATAAAAATCATTTGTATTGTCCTTTTGTGATTGCATGTTTGTACTTAATCATGCATTGTCTTTTTGCAGCCCTTCTGTGATACATGGGATTTCAAAACTATTCATTGATTCGATCCTTATCCTTTTCATGCTCTACTTGCCGCCGTGGTCTTGTTTTCCAACTACAAAACCTGCAGGATGTCATCACAACCTTTAGGGCACTAATTGAGGATATTCTTTCCCGTAGCAGAGGCATCCCTTGGGTTCTTTTCGAACCGACCCTGAACAAAACTGAGCAATACACAATCCAAGATCAAAGTTCAGCTGAAGAACATGTCCCTCCCATCACTGGCAATGTGATCACGAACATACCCTATCAGCAATGTATAGCTCGGCAGTGGGCTCAACCTCACTGAGCCTAGTCTCAAAGTTGAAGTCGCATGTGAATCTCAAGAAGATCTAGTACATCACAGAAGGGCAGACGAAGAAGCGCCCGGATAATTTGAAGCAATTGCGCGCAGACTCAAACCTGGAGCGCCCAGAGTACCATTAAGCATAGAGGCCTTAGCGGCCCGTGGTGACAGCCTGGAGCACCTTCCGAGGCTCGTTGCAGCCTCCCTCACCCCTTCTGCTTGTCTTGCCTCATCGTCCACTATCGTTGAAGAGCAAGATGACCTGAAGAGGCGCATGGATGAGTACATGCTACACAGGGACTGTCATTAGTCCATACGAGGAGAGAATGGTGAAGAGCCCATCGAAGCAATAGGGTCTCCACCCCGGACTAACATGGACTCGCACTACTACTCGGGTCGCCCGACCGATCTGGCCAACACAGCTTCCCCGCCCAGACGCTCGAGAGGTATTCCCTGGCCTACGTTCACTACATGACCATGCGAAGAGCCTACGTGGCGAACTGAACCTCCCACAACATCAAGAACACGAGAAGCATATCTAGCCTACGAACATCCACACCCCAAAGTAGGGGGTTCTCATACCGCAGGGCTAGCCTATGGTGCTCTCGACCGTAGAGCAAAACTGTTGGCCAAACTGTTATTTGGATCCGAAGATCTGGACGTGACAGTCCTATGTGAGGCTGTAACAGACAAATTGGGTATCACTGAACCCTTAACCAAGCCGGCGATGGCCTCACCTTCTCTAAGTTTGACTTCACTTGCCGACGATCTCAAGAGAGCAAGGGTTTCCAAGCTCCTACCCAAGGTCACTTGCCCTAGTGCCTTTCACCCTGGTGCCCGAACAGTCCTTATCGCTTAGCTACAGGATGTTCAAGTGACTAGGGCCGAGAAGAGGGAACTAACGGCTTTGGCACCACTCGCTAGCAAGTTACCCCCCCCTTCGGATCCAACCTCAGGGGGTGGGAAGCGTGGCAAACCTATTGCCCATGCGAACATCGAGCTAGAACTGCCGGAGTTCGACCCGAAAAATCTGCCCGAATGGGCAGAGGAATTTCCTGAATTTCTTCTACTGACTGACCAATCTCATGTGGATGTGACCACTAAAGGTTCGCTCACGAAGCATTCATGTAAAAAGAAACTTCTGCAGAAACAGGTGAAACAAATTGTAGAAACCTGTTCTGCTTGGGCTGAGGTTCTCCAACGACCGGAGAAAACATTCCCCGTCTATGAGACGGATCTCAGTGTACGCCCACAGATTGAGGAGCTTCCTATGCTCCCTGAATTCCCTTCCGCTGCGTGTATCTCTGAATATGTGTGCGAGCTGGAGTATGTGTTCTCCAGGATGAACGTGGGTTCCTATGGACCCAAGAAACCCCACCTGTGGCTTGTGGGTAAAATCCCCTTCTGTACGTGGGATGATTGCAGGTCAATTTCCGAGAGGAAGCGGCGTACGGATCGTATGATGACGTGGTGGACCTGCTCATTCAGCTTGCTCTCGAGAGGGAGAAGGACTCCCATATGGAAAAATTCCTCAAGAGGCAGAGGGGGAAAGGTGCCAACCCCAATCCTGATCGTGGTGAGTCGAGAGGGTGCAAAACCCCCACTAACGCCAGTAGGGGTGGAGGTAAAGGGGGGGGTAACCTACATGCCATGAATAAAGTGAAAACCGACACCGGTGTACCCTCAGTCTTACACTATAAACCTGTCAATGACAAGGGGGGACCTTGTCATGCCCCTGACTGCGATCATCGCAGTGGGTGCCTTCTGCAACTGAAAAGACAACAGCACACTAAAGATGGGAAAACAGTGCACCATCAGGATCACTTCAGGTGCACCATCACCTGTGGGTTCTGTGGCAAACATCGTCACTACGAGGACGAATGCCACATTAAAAGCCGCGAGAGTGACAAACTCAAACGCCAAGAGGCTGAACGCCAGAAAAACCAAACTCCCTCAAAAACCCCCAAGAATGGAGACAAGGGTGGTAAAGGGGGGGGCAAAGGGGGTGGCAAGGATGGAACCCCCAACCATAACCCTCCGAGGCGCTCGCCAGCGCCCGCTACCTCTCCTTCTCCTACCACGACTGACCCTAGGAAACGGCCCAAGGGAAATGACGCCTCCCCAGGGGAGTCTAACTCCAAGAAGAGGCGACTAGCCTGGATGGACAAATCGCTCATGGCTGCGGGGGTGGATGTGAAATTCCCTGATGGACAGTAGGGGGGCGGCTCGGAAGAGGAGGACTTGGTTTTCTGAATCCTCTTGAAAATCGGGGATCAGGTTTTTCCGGCGGTGCTTGGCGCAACACTCTCTATAGTGGCCCGGCGCCTGCCAAAAACCTTGAACAAAACTAAGACTGTGGCCATAAGAGTAGAGGATGGGAGGACTATCCATTCCCTGGGGGTTGTCGATGTGTGTATTTGTTTTGGCGACAAATTTGTGATGCAGCACTGCAGATTGCTGGACACTGACGCCTTTGACATCATCATTGGTACCGACTTTCTGCGGAAAAACCCCCAGGTGAAAATGTTGTCTCTCCAAAGTCCCTATGCTCCACACTGCGACTTCGGCAGTGGCCTCTTCTGCGTACTTGTGGAGCTGCCAGGACGAAAAGAGTCCGGGCTGCGCTACGCAGCACGGACTAACTATCGTACTGGAAACTACCAGTTGGCCCAACACGTCCTAGAAAACGCACTCGCGGCCCTGCAGGTATCCTTGAAAAAGGTAGGTAGGTAGGTAGGTATCTTCGGGAGCTTGGGATGCCTGCTTTGACAATGCAGGAAGAAGATCTTACCAAGGGGACGTCCTGTCCCTCCCACTACCCTAGTTCATGTGCCTCTTAATCCGCTCCCGCAGGTGCTTGGGAAGGCAGTGTGGCGGCCACGTGGTCCAGGTGTCCCGGGTGGGAGGGTGTCCCCACGTCTGTCCGTGGGTAGGGTCACATGCCCCCTCCTGTGGGCGGCAGCTCTTGGGGCTGCCCAGCCGTAGGGAGTATCTTTCACCACAGGGGGTATTGCTCCTGCGAGTCTACGGTACGACCGCCTCACCCCTGTGGCTGGAGTTGCGGGGCCCCGCTGCTTGGCAGGCGGCCCCCTCCTGGGCTGTGTGCTGGCACGCCTTTCATCAGTTGCTTCCATGGTCTCCAATGCAGCTTGGCCGGGCTCGGAAAAGTGGCCTTGCAGTACCGCTCCTGCCACTTGCCCGGCAGATCGGCTGGATCGCCCCAGTGCGTCTGCCCCTGGGGGTGTAGACTGTTGCGTACTGTCCCTTTGCTGCCCTCGGTGCATGTGCGTGTGCGGTGTCCTGGCCCACTTGGCGCCTGTTCACCGGTGCGCGCGCTGTGTGCCGCTTGTGTGTGCTGTTGGTGGTTACGTCCCTCCTCTCCCCCCCCTGTAATTTTCCTCTTTTCTTTTCTTTTCTTTTTTTTTGCTCTGTATTTGTTTTGTTTTGTTTTGCTTTTTTTTTTTTGAAAATGCAAGAGGGGGCGCGTGCACACTGCAGGCACAGGCATGGGCAACTGGTGCAGGTGGTGTTCTCCCGTGTGCATCAGCGGTGCTTTGTCCGCGGCCGCGCCCCAGGGGCGCGGCGGGCGCGTCTTGATGTACACGAGTACGGGTCAGGGTGGATTTGGTTAGTTGCCTCTTTGCTTTTGGTGCTGGCTGGTTAGGTGGCTGTGTGGGCTGTGGGCGTGGGTTGTGGTTACGGTGCTCCCTCGGCAGGCTGGGTTAGGGGTCAAGGGTTAGAGGTTACGGGGTGCGGCTCTGCTTCGACTCGTGATGAGGCCTCCGCCGGGGCTGGGCGGTTGCAGTTTCGACGGCTGCGGGCTTGGGTTCAGTGCCGCTGGGCGTAGCGGTGCCCGTTTGTGTGCGCGTTGGCGTTCGTCGGCTTCCGGTTCGCTTGGTTTCTTCTGGACGGGGTTCGGCGTGGCATTCCGCGGCGCTGGCTGGCTGGGTAGCGGGGTTAGGTGGTGGCGCCGCTGGCGAGGGGGTCAGGCGCGTCGTGCTGTGTGGCTCGCGGGGCTCCCGGGGTGCCGTGGGGGATGCCGGTGTCTGTGCGTCCACGCTTGCGGGGTGGTGAGGGAGTGTTTGTGCGCAGGGTTGGACTTGGGGTGATCTCCCACAGGCGCCTGCCTTCTCTTCCTCTCTCCTGCAGGGTCTTCTGCAGGCGCCTGAGGACATACGGGTGGTCCTGGGGCGCGCGGAGGTTGTGGGGCGGGTCTCGCTGGGGGTGTAGCGCATCGGCCAGCATGGCTTCCCATGCGGCATGTGGCATCCAGCCCCCCGCCGGCTGGAGGCGGCAGTTCTCCGCCGACCCCTTGCGGGGCCGGTGGACCAGGCCCTCGAGGGAGGGCTCTGCCCGGGCCCACTTTGCAGCTCCCAGAGCTGCGTGTGCATCCAGCGCTGTAACCACTGTCGCTGGGCATGGACGTGGCCTTGGGGGGACGAGTGGGCGTGGGTGGGTGTGGTGGGGTCGTGGGGACTGGTGGCGGTGGCGGGCCCCGGGTAGTCCTCGTAGGTTTGTGCCGGGGGGGTGTGTGGGGAGCGGGGGCGTGGACGGATGTGGATGCGCGCGTACGCGTGCACATTCTCCGCCTCAGGGTTGGGTTGGTATTCGCGGTGGCGGCGGTAGGGGGGCATCTGCTGGATGTGGGCTGACATCGAGGGTTGGTAGGGGGGCGGGGATGCTGCTGATGGACCCTTGCGCTGTTCTGGTCTGATCGGGGGTGGTCCGTGGGCCTGGAGTGCGCGCTTTCAGGGCTGGCGGGACGAGGCACGTTGCGCCTCTGCCGCGGCGCGCCTTGCCATGAAGGTGGTGGCGACAGTGTCGGTGACGTTTGGGGGGCGCCGTGCTGGGCGCTGCTGCTGCTGGGTCTGGGATGGCTGGGGCTGGAGGCCGTAGAGGACGTCCTCGGGGGGTCGGGCTCGTGCTGCCCTCGTGGCGCCGGGCGTGGGCTTGGGCTTGAGTTTGGCTGCGGGCTGAGGCCGTGGTGCGCCGACGGGCTTGGGTGGCTGCTTGGCGGCGGTCTTGGGTTTCGGCCGGGCTCCGGACGCCGGCTTCGCTGGGGCGCGGGCCTTGGCGGCAGCAGGGTTGCTCGCGGTGGGGATGGGTTTGGGGGCCCGTTTGGGAGGCTTTCCCCGCGGCTTGGGGGGTGGTGTGCTGGATGAAGACAAGGTGGTGGTGGCGGATGAGGTGGTTGTGGTGGTGGAATTTCTGGAATCGGAGGCAGAGGAAAGGGCTGTGGGGGACGGCGGGGGGTCCTGGGCGGCGGGGGCGGGCGTCGGATGCTGGGTCCTGTGAGTAATGAGGACGAGGGTGCGGGTTCGGGCACCGGCTGTGTGCACGCCCTTTCCCTGGTGACTTGCGTGCGTGCCGGTGCTGGTGAACGTGTACGTGGCGGTGTGGTGGCGTTGTCTTGGCTGTGCGGGTACGTGGGTTATCCCTGGGGGGGGGTCCACATCAGCTGCAGGACGTGTGCGAACGTTTGCTGGAGGTAGTCGAGGGTGCTGAAGAAGCATCGCTGGATGCCGGGCATGTCCTCCTCCGTGAGGTGGGGGTAGTGTTGGGTGGGGGTGTCGGGGCCTGGCCGCAGCAGCGCCATGAGGCGGGCTGCCACCATGTACGGGCAGAGCTGTACAGTGTTGGGGCGCGGGGGGGTGGGTCCTGTGCGGCTCGGGGGGGCCTCCCTCTGCTCGAGGCGCAGTGTGACCTTCCACAGCCACCGGTCCGTGGAGATCTCCCAGGTCCGTTGTGTCCACTACGCAAGGCAATAAATCGCCTTGCCAAGATCCTGGTTGCAGCTGCGGATGGAGAGCAGCGTGTCCAGGGACCTGCGCTCCCACGTGCCCCGGATGTGGGGGTCGTCAGGCTCGTCCTGCCTGGTGTACGTGTCGGGGCCGGGTTGTGCGGGGGGGGTGGGGGGGGGCGTAATTGGCGGGGAGGAGGGAGTCGGCGCCGTGTACCACCCAGTGGCTAGTTGGTGCGTGGTAGTGGGTGGTGCAGGCGGTGTAGTGTATGTTGTACATGAGGGACATGTACGTGGAGGGGGCTGGCTGCTGGTTGTCGGGGATGGGGATGTCTCCCGGGACGTGGTTCTGACGTGGCTCAGGGAGGCCATCCGGTTGACCCATGTCTCCTTTTCCCACGCCTTGGTGTCGCTGGGGGTGGCGCTGGGTGGAGGTCGGGCCATGTTGGGCTCCTGGTAGCGGGTGCGGCCCTTGGTGTCCACCCGCCCCGGCATGGGGTGTCCAACAAGGTGTCGCCCCCAGTCGATGGGGAGCACCCAGATTCTGCTCCCCGTGGGGGGCGGCCCTCACCGTCAGGGGTGGCGAGCGGGGGGCGGTCGTGTCGGGCGACTTGGAAGAAGGCGTCAAAGAGGAAGTCTCGGACGCCCTCCCCCAGGGTGGCCTCCTGGACCACGGTGGCCGCCCGGATGCGCTGGGTGGTGCCGGAGGTGTGGATGCGTAGCACCTCCTGGTCTCCGAGCTCCGGGAGGTGCTGCGGTACCGCTTCGGGGTTGTGTAGGGCGTAGGGCTCGGCGGGTGCGGCAGCTGGTGGTGCGGGCTGTGATGGGGGGGCTTGTGTGGGTTGGGGGGGGGTGGTCGTCCTTGTTGCGTAAGGGGTCTGGTGATGGGGGGTCTCTTGGTGGCCGCGGGAGGGAAGACTCGCGGTGAGTAAGAAAAAGTCACTGCCATGTCTTTCTTGGAGGGCTTGATCCAGGCCAAGCCCCCCTTAAAACCTTTTGTTGGTGCCAAGACTTTCTCAAGAATTTTGTCACTCTTTTGCAGCTTAAAGTACACTTTCTCAAAGTAACTAGGGTCATAAAGCTCGCCAGGTTGGTTGCGCGTGCTCCGCTATGGATCTCATTCTGAAGAACATCGAAACATGGAGCGATTCCAATCAATTATCCAAGTTTTCTACGGGTATTACTATGCCCCTAATTCGATTCACATCTCCAGAACCCGCCACGAGCCCACCTCCGGGTGAGACATTTTCCTATGCTGCTGCAGGAACATGTAGCAGCCACGGCCGTAACGATATCTGGGATGGCGGCCCGAACGTACAGCTACCGAAGTCTCCAGCAGAAAGCGAGCTGCCTCTCGATCACATAATCCAGATGGCCGCAGACCAATTATCGCACACCGTCCGCTGTCAACTCCGCGAGCACCGCGAATCCAAAGCGCTCTTGAACGATCTACACTTGTTTCCTCCTGCCCCCTTGCCGCCTCATCCCTTCGTAGGCCATGGCACAGACACGAAGCAACGAGTCTCGCAACCGCTGCCGCTCTCTGTCAACAATGCCAGCGATCAGGCCTTTCCGAGACCACTGAAGAGCGCTACCTCCTGTGGTTGGTGCGGCAGTGAAGCCGGCGACACCAGAATTACCAAGTCGCATGGCCCTCAAGGCGAGCAAGATTCGGAAGCCCGCCTTTCTTTGGATCTCAGCGACAGCGCCGCCTTTTGCCTCAAGCTGCGACCCAACGATACAGCTGCTCAGAATCCTTCAGCTCGACGACCTCTGCTCCAAGACAAGACCTCCTACCACCTTGGATGGTGGAGCTTCCTCGTGATTCTGCTGCGGTGGTGTTCTTTCGTCTCACGCCTCCTCAGGACGCTCCGCCGACCTTTTCGTCATCAGCCTCTAGAATTGAAACGCCGACTGAAACGTCGATACCTACGACAGCACAAACTACGAGCCCTCCGACGCCGCGTGACTGCGCGATGACTGTACTGCCAAAAGGTTTCCTTAGCGTCACGCCCTGCACTCCGAATGCCAAAGTTTGCTGACAGTATGGCCAACAGTGTGTGCTCAGCAGCTCCTGATACAAGTTGCAACACTCCTGCGTGCACGGCTACCTTCCGGTCATCAGCAATCGCCGCTGACAGCACTGCCATGGTCAGCCGCTCGTATGGCCTGAGCCCGGGTGTCATCGAAGTCGCCGATGGACCCTGGAGGGACTGGCAGTGCCCTTGCGGCTATCTCAATTTTGAACGCCGCACCAACTGTCTTCATTGTTCCAAGCCATGGCTGCGACCTGTCGGGAGCCCCTCCGCAGGCTCTCAGTGCTATCTGCAGTAAGCGCCCTGTTGATTTATTCAGTTTACTGTACGTTGACATTATGATTCCCAATCTTGCATCTGAAAATTGGGTCTTGTGCCAGTGCGCCCATTGGGCCCCACCTGCACTTACTTGGCGCTGATTTGTCGAGTGCACCTGCGCCCTTGCCTCAGTTTTTTAATACGCGCCACATGTATTTCAATCTGCAGCAGTTTTGCTGACTTGATATGCATCCGTCTGGCAACACCTCTACCTGATGAGCGCTCAACTCTCCACCAGCACAGTTTCACAACTGTTGCTTGCACGCTCAACATTTTCCAAGCCCAGCTTTACCGCTGTTGCTTTTTGCCCTGGCAGTGCCTGCTACGACTATATGCCATGTTGTCTTTTCCCTTAGGGGTGAAACAGCAGATGGTGTAAAGGTTTTGCAGAGGCTGGAAGGCTTAGCCCATATTTATACATCCCCACATCAACCAATGCCACTCGGCAAAGAGTACCAAAGAACACACACACATACCAAATGCCTCACCAGCTGCGCATCTCACACTCACCGGCTCACTCACTGACACACACATTCACACACACCTCAGACCCACACACAACAACGCCTCTCCACCTGACCGGCCTGCTTACACCTACCAGAGAACCTTCTCGAAACAAGCATCACCAAATTTAATTTCTGCCACATCCATAGTACCATTTTCCTTTTCATTCCAAGTCACCTTTTTCAACTGATTTTCCAACTTTTGCAACTGAGTCTCTGAACCGCGGGTTTTCATTCAGCAAAGTCCAGTGAGTCCTAGCCTCCACATTTTTCAGGCCCTCACCCCCACCCTGATATAATGTACACACCCTTATTCACTGCAGGGATAGCCACTCTTCAAAGGGCTAGGATTTGTCCAAAACAGTGACACCCACTTTGTGCCTCCCAGGGTGCAGCCCCTTTTTGATCCCCAGATACTACCCAGGCCTCCACCACACAATGCGAGTGTCCTCCCTGTTTCACCAAGTGTTATCACTCATGGGCCCACCCGCTTCACTACACCTCGGGGCCAGCCCCACCCGCAACCCCCCGCCACACACAACTAACCAGTCCACGTACCTCCTTCCCACACAAACCCCCCATTATTCCTTACACACTACAACCATGCAGCACAGGCAGCGAATATAGTATTCGCTGAGGCCTATGTCTGTATGTGCCATGTGTAGAGTACTCTATGTATCTTTTTCTCTCGAACTGTCATGCTGCGGTCCGGTTATGACCTTAAAGTGAACAATTATTGCAAAAAAAAGTAACTAGGGTTATAACCTTAGCCCCCCCATGAAGTTCACCCCTACCACTGAACTGAGCGGAGGTATCTTCCTTCATGGAGGTTATACCGAAATAAAATAGGCACTTCATGCCCAAGGCCTTGGAGGTTAAGCCTAGTGGTCTCCCACCCCAAGACCCCTATACTCAATTGTTTTTACCACTTATTGTGGTTCTACTTTTCAACTGTTTCTGAATTCAGTTGCTTGGCCAAGTCATGATCTGTGTCTGGCCTAACTCCTCTGCCCCATATTCCTAACCAGCTCCATTTCACCCAAAAGAGTGCACATGAAGTGCTTGATGCTAACTTGGAGGCTAGAGTCAGGCCAGTTTACACTTAAAATCATTTATTTTATCCATTTGTGATTGAATCTTTGTCTTTAAGCCTGCTTTGTCTATCTGCAGCCCTTCTGTGTTACACTGGATTTCAAAACTATTCATTAATTGGATCCACATCCTGTTCTTGCTCTACTTGCTGCTTTGGTTTGGGTTTTCAACTTCAAAACCTGCAGAATTTCATCACAATCTATAGGGCACTAATCAAGGACATCTTTCCGGTAGCAGAGGCAAGCCCTGAGTACCTTTCGAACCGACTCTGAGCAGAAGCACAAGAAAAGCACACTGAAACGCACTTTGAACATGTCCACTCGACTGTCCTCCAGAACCTGGCCAATCAGAAGTGTACAATTCCAACTTCGCAGTGTAGCCCACACAAAGAGTGAACCGCCACTCAGAGTTGCATCTGGGTCTCAGGAAGATCCAGAGCACAGAAGGGCAAATAAAGATGCGCCCAGATTAACCACGGAGGACTTAGCGGCCCGTGGTGATACCCTTCAGGTAGGTAGGTAGGTAGGTGCACTCGGTCGTGGAGAGGCGCCCCATGGTTCCCCCTGGCGTCGCCCCTGTGACGAACAGGAAGAGGCTCCGCGCGTGAAGAGGGGAGGCGGCTTACTTCCCGCTAGACCTGACTGTTGGCCCCCAACAAAGCGGCCCCGGGCTACACCGGGAGGGCTGATCGCCGCCAGCGTGACGTGCTTGTCTCGCCGGGAGGGTGTGCCCCCGTGCTTGCGCACGTCCCCTCCTTTGGGCGGAACCCTAGGGGTTCACCGGACTTCCTGGCGTATCCCGTTCCCAAGGCATGCATGCATGCTCTTGGTACTAGGGTTCCGAGGCGCTTGGGTGTCGCACGCTCCGCCTCGAGTCCCAAAGCAGCGCTGGCCTTAGGATGCAGCCTTACCCCCGGGCTCCGGATCTCGTTTGGCCGGGTCACCTGCATGGCGCGGGCTGCCTCAGTGCCCGGGCTGTGGGCACTGGGTTTCCTACTGTTGGCTTGCGTTGGTGGTTGGGTCCGGGTTGCGGTTGGTCGTGGGTTTTGTTTTCACCTGCCCGTCGTGGCTGGGGTCTTGAGTGGGTGTGTTTGGGCTCGGTTTGTGGTGTTGTCCCTCTTTTGCCGGCTGTTTGTGGTGTTCGTGGTTGGGCTTTGGTGTCGGCCCGCTTTCGGGACGTGTGTGGTTTCGTGCGCGTTTCCCTTGCCCCCCGCCGTTTCCGGTTCCGGTGTGCGGTGTGGGCGTGCGTGCTGGGCCCGGGTCTCGGCTGTGCCCCGGCCTGCTTGGCTGGGTTGTCGGGGTGTGTGTTTTGCGCTTTTTTTTTTTCCGGTTGCTGGGTGTCCCCCTCCCGGGCCTTGTCGTCTCTCCCCCCGTCTCCTTTCTTTTCGGCTGGGCTGCTGGCTTTTTTTTTTTTTTTGTGGGTGTCTGCTTGTTTCGGTGCCCCTTTTCCCGGTGGGCCGCTGTTCCTGGCTTGGTGTTGCCGGTTTTTGCTGGGCGGTCCCCCTGTGCCTGTTTGGGGGTCCTGTCTTCGGTGCCCTCTGGGTGGGGGGTTTGGCCTCCTTCTGTGTTTTTGGCGGGCGGTTTGGTGGCTGCGGGCTCTTTTCGCGCGGCCCCCCTTTCTCCGCCCCCCCTTTTTTTTTTTTTGGGGGGGGGGGGGCGGCCTGGCTGTTCCTCCCTTTGCCTTCCCTCGGCTGGCGCTTGCTCTGTGGCTGGTGTGTGGTGTGGTTGGTCCCTCGCCACTCCTGGCGGAGGTTCCTGTGTGCTACTCCCCGCCACTCCTGGCTGGGTTTCGCTGCCGGTGGTGGTGGGCGGTCCCCGCCACTCCTGGCTGGGGTCCGCTGGCGGTGGTGGTGTGTGGTGTGTGGT
Organism: Eutreptiella sp. 'Long Island Sound 2002'; assembly: GCA_964036045.1. Classification (NCBI taxonomy): domain Eukaryota; phylum Euglenozoa; class Euglenophyceae; order Eutreptiales; family Eutreptiaceae; genus Eutreptiella; species Eutreptiella sp. 'Long Island Sound 2002'. The sequence goes on along the minus strand of OZ038383.1, from coordinate 120,390,828 downwards.
GTGTGGCGGTGGTGTGTTGGTGGGGTCGTGGCTCGTGTGTGGTGTGGTTGGTCCCTCGCCACTCCTGGCGGAGGTTCCTGTGTGCTACTCCCCGCCACTCCTGGCTGGGTTTCGCTGCCGCTGGTGGTGGACGGTCCCCGCCACTCCTGGCTGCGGTCCGTTGGCGGCGTTGCTGTGTGGTGTGTGGTGTGTGGCGGTGGTGTGTTGGTGGGGTTGTGGCTGGTGTGTGGTGTGGTTGGTCCCTCGCCACTCCTGGCGGAGGTTCCTGTGTGCTACTCCCCGCCACTCCTGGCTGGGTATCGCTGCCGGTGGTGGTGGGCGGTCCCCGCCACTCCTGGTGAAGCGTTTTCGGTGGGGGTGATGTCCGTGCGTCCACAGAAAAATTGGAAAAATCGGCAAAATCGAAAATCCTTCAACCCATCACCCCAACCCCTCCAAGTACTACATGAAGTCTATTCCAAACTTCGATTCCATTGCAGTTGCGTAAATGGTCTTGGAATCCTTGCTCACCCCACGGGGAGCGTCCGCGGACACAATCTGGCGTCTATGGACAAAGAGAAGGTATATGTAAAATAATATGCAAAATAAATGCGTTGACATGTACAATGTATATGTATCACCTCTAACCTATAAAATAGCTTAGAAAAAGGGGCGAAATGAAGGCGACGGCGTCGCCGCCATCAGAAAATCTGACGGCTACGAGGCGTCGCCATCAGGATCTCCACTGAGATCCTGCCCAAACTGGGCCAACCAGTGGTTTCTGGGCGAAAAACAACAAAATAAAGTGATTTTTGAGTCAAAAACACTCATTTTGCGTGTCTCCCCCGTACGCGTCGCGTAGCCGACACGACGCGTTTCTGCGCCAATTCAACCTACATATGAAAAGGCCCACTGTTGGGCTACGCCATAGGCGTCTGGGCGATTCCTGGAATCGCCTCAGCATTTTTTGAAAAATGCGTGAACGCGCCACTTTTCGCAAAAATGGACCTTCGCGGAACGCCGCGAAAAAGGTCACGCTATAATCTTTTATTCCTAAAAACGATAAAACAATAATAAAATTGCCTAAAATCTTTAGAAATCGAGAGTTAGATTCTCGATCTGGGGCTGCGTCGCGCAGGCGACGACTGTCGTCGCCAGCCCAGAAAAGACGTAAAATGACGATTTCTGGGGTATTTTACAGAAATCCCACAGAAATCAAGATGCCGTAGCATCAACAGGAAAATTCCTGATCTGGCCTGGCGAAGAGCGCCACAGGCTGTGCAGCGGGTATGGGTGAAGCACCCCATACCGCTTCACCCCCCTCCTTAGAAGCCTTGCCTATATCCAAAGGAAGGCAAGGCCAAGGAGGCGCTCTGACCCCTGCACTGCCCTGGTTTCAAAACTGATTCATCAGAACAGTGGGGGGGGGGGGGGCTTCGTGAGTAATTTACATGGGGGGGAGCACCACACACATGTAAAAAAAAATTAATTAATTTTTTTTTGATCCTGAAATATTCATAGGGCAATTGCCCCTCAGGCGACCACACTGGTCCCTGGCACTCCTCGTAGGCTCTGGTGACCAAACCAGGGGCGCTGCAGGGCCTTCCGCCCTGACTGATGGCGCTTAGGCGCACAGATTGGCCCTCTTTCTCCATGGGCATGGAAATCAATAATTCAATAAATTCGGAAAATTCGGAAAAAATTATTTAGGGTCAAACCCAAGGCAAGGCCTTCCACCGCGCCTGAATTTAGGGCCACTTCCTGCCCAAGGCGTCGAATTCCTCGTGCCTTTTAGGGTCGATTCCCAACCCAAGGTGACGAATGAACGCACCTGATTTGGGGGATTTAGGGTCATTTCCTACCCAAGGCGCCCCACGCCTATTTAGGAAGGGACCTCCCGGAGGGTCAACCAACCCAAGGCGACGAATTAACGCGCCTGATTTGGTTACTGGGTGACACGGGGCGCTTACCGCGCGACCTGCTGTCGTTGCTCTTGGGATTTGCCATCCACTCCACTTGTCAAGCTGCTGCAGGGTCCAGATTTCCTGAAGACCTCTGCTGGGATCGTCGTCGTCGTCGCAGGAGCTCCTGGAGCTGATCTCAGCACTGTCGTCGTCGCTGCTGTTGCCTTGGGGGCCAGTCTTGGCCCAGGCGTCCCTTCTTGCACTGTATTTCCACCAGGGCAATACCTTAGGCTGCAGTCTGTTGCGCTGCGGGAGTTGTCGAAAGCCAGGCAGCAGGTAAGGACCTCGACGTTGTGGGAGCTCATCAACAGGTCTTCCAGTGAACCACGCGGACAGCGGCAAGACCATTTTGAAGCGTTTTCGGTGGGGGTGATGTCCGTGCGTCCACAGAAAAATTGGAAAAATCGGCAAAATCGAAAATCCTTCAACCCATCACCCCAACCCCTCCAAGTACTACATGAAGTCTATTCCAAACTTCGATTCCATTGGAGTTGCGTAAATGGTCTTGGAATCCTTGCTCACCCCACGGGGAGCGTCCGCGGACACAATCTGGCGTCTATGGACAAAGAGAAGGTATATGTAAAATAATATGCAAAATAAATGCGTTGACATGTACAATGTATATGTATCACCTCTAACCTATAAAATAGCTTAGAAAAAGGGGCGAAATGAAGGCGACGGCGTCGCCGCCATCAGAAAATCTGACGGCTACGAGGCGTCGCCATCAGGATCTCCACTGAGATCCTGCCCAAACTGGGCCAACCAGTGGTTTCTGGGCGAAAAACAACAAAATAAAGTGATTTTTGAGTCAAAAACACTCATTTTGCGCGTCTCCCCCCAACGCGTCGCGTAGCCGACACGACGCGTTTCTGCTCCAATTCAACCTACATATGAAAAGGCCCACTGTTGGGCTACGCCATAGGCGTCTGGGCGATTCCTGGAATCGCCTCAGCATTTTTTGAAAAATGCGTGAACGCGCCACTTTTCGCAAAAATGGACCTTCGCGGAACGCCGCGAAAAAGGTCACGCTATAATCTTTTATTCCTAAAAACGATAAAACAATAATAAAATTGCCTAAAATCTTTAGAAATCGAGAGTTAGATTCTCGATCTGGGGCTGCGTCGCGCAGGCGACGACTGTCGTCGCCAGCCCAGAAAAGACGTAAAATGACGATTTCTGGGGTATTTTACAGAAATCCCACAGAAATCAAGATGCCGTAGCATCAACAGGAAAATTCCTGATCTGGCCTGGCGAAGAGCGCCACAGGCTGTGCAGCGGGTATGGGTGAAGCACCCCATACCGCTTCACTGGCTGGGGTCCGCTTGCGGCGGTGGTGTGTGGTGTGTGGTGTGTGGTGTGTGGTGTGTGGTGGTGGTGTGTTGGTGGGGTTGTGGCTGGTGTGTGGTGTGGTTGGTCCCTCGCCACTCCTGGCGGTGGTCCCTGTGTGCTACTCCCCGCCACTCCTGGCTGGGTTTCGCTGCCGGTGGTGGTGGGCGGTCTCCGCCACTCCTGGCTGGGGTCCGTTGGCGGCGGTGGTGTGTGGTGTGTGGTGTGTGGTGTGTTGGTGGGGTCCCTCGCCACTCCTGGCGGAGGTTCCTGTGTGCTACTCCCCGCCACTCCTGGCTGGGTTTCGCTGGCGGCGGTGGTGTGTGGTGTGTGGTGTGTGGTGTGTGGCGGTGGTGTGTTGTTGGGGTTGTGGTTGGTGTGTGGTGTGGTTGGTCCCTCGCCACTCCTGGCGGAGGTCCCTGTGTGCTACTCCCCGCCACTCCTGGCTGGGTTTCGCTGCCGGTGGTGGTGGGCGGTCCCCGTCACTCCTGGCTGGGGTCCGCTGGCGGCGGTGGTGTGTGGTGTGTGGTGTGTGGTGTGTGGCGGTGGTGTGTTGTTGGGGTTGTGGTTGGTGTGTGGTGTGGTTGGTCCCTCGCCACTCCTGGCGGAGGTTCCTGTGTGCTACTCCCAGCCACTCCTGGCTGGGTTTCGCTGCCGGTGGTGGTGGGCGGTCCCCGCCACTCCTGGCTGGGGTCCGTTGGCAGCGGTGGTCTGTGGTGTGTGGTGTGTTGGTGGGGTCCCTCGCCACTCCTGGCGGAGGTTCCTGTGTGCTACTCCCCGCCACCCCTGGCTGGGTTTCGCTGCCGCTGGTGGTGGGCGGTCCCCACCACTCCTGGCTGGGGTCCGCTGGCGGCGGTGGCGTGTGGTGTGTGTTCGTGTGCGTGCTTTGCTTGGCCGGGTCGGGCGGGCCGGCCTCCCGGGCGCGTTCTGGTGCGCCTCACCTTTTCCTTTGGCCGCTTTGTCTTCCTACTTTGCCTGGCCCCCTCCGGGCCGGGGTTGCCCCTCTCTCTTTCGCTGCTGTTGCCGTTCCTCGTTGGTTGTTTTTCTCGGCCTCCCGCTGCCTGGCTCTCCGTGCGCTCGCGCCTCGTTTGTGTCTCCCGCTTGGCCGTTGGCTGCTCTTTGGTGGTTGCTCCCCTGCCCCCCTCCCCTTTTGTGTCTCGCGGTTTTCGTCGCTCCTGCTTGGTGCCTTGGTGTTTTTTTTTTTTTTCCTCCTTCTTCTTTTTCTTCTTCTTTTTCTCTGGTTTCCGGCCCCGGGTGCCCTGGGCCTCGGCGCTTGCGTTGTTTGCTTTGTTTGCCTTCCGTTTCTGGGCTCTCCGTGCGCTTGTCGCTCTTTCGTGCTTTCCGCCTGGTTGTTGGCTGCTCCCGCGTGGTTGCTGCCCCCCCCCCCCCTTTGTGTTTCGCGGTTTTCGTTCCTGCCGCTCGGTGCTGTGTGCCGTGTTGTGCTGTGCTTCCCTGGGTGCGGTGCTGCGCCGCGCTGCTGCGCGTTGTGTCGCCCGGTGTTGTGCTGTCGTGTGCTGTGTTGCGCTCGTGTGGTGCCGCTGCTTGTTGCGCCGTGGCCTCTGGCGCTGCCCGTCGCCCTGGGGCCCTGTGCTCTGCGGCGCTGTGTTTTGCGGTGTTCCCCCGCGCTGTGTGCTCTGTGCTGTGTGTGTTTTGTCGTGGCGCGGCGGTGCGTGCTGTTGTTCGCCGCTCTGCCTTGTGCTGTGTGTGTCTTGGGGTGCTGTGCTGTGCGTTCCCTGTGCTCTCCGTTCTGTGCGGTGCTGTGCTTCGTTGTGCTGGTGCGCTCGTGTTGTGCTGTTCGTGTGGTGCGTGCCGTTGCTGGCGCCTGGTGCTGTGGTGCGCTGCTGTGTGTTGTGCTGTTTCTTGTGGTGTGCCGTGGTGCGGTGCTGGGTCTGCCGGCCCGTGGTTGTCTGCTGGTGGCGTGTTTCGGTGTCGGTGTCCCTGTCTGGCCGCGTGGTCTGCTTCCCTGTGGTTGGTGTGGTTTGCTGTGGTGCCCTGCTTTCCTGTGTCGTGTTCTGTGGTGCTGTGCTGTCGCGTGGTGCTGTGCTGTTGTGCTCTGCTGTCGTGTTGCGGTGCTGTTGGGGCTTGCTTTGCCCTCCTGTGGGCTGTCGTGCTGTGCTGTGTTGTGCTGTTGGTTGGCTGTGCTGTCTTTGGCCCGGTGGTGGTGTCTGCGTGCTGTGGTGCTCTTTTCCTCGTGCTGTGCGTTCCCTGTCTTCTCCGCTCTGTGCGCTGCGGTGCCTTGTTGTGCTGGCTGTGGTGCCCTGCTTCCCTGCGTCGTGTGCTGTGGCGCTGTGCTGTCGTGTGGTGCTGTGCTGTCGTGCTCTGCTGTCGTTTTGCGGTGCTGTTTGTGTTGGCTTTGCCCTCCTGCGGCCTGTCGTGCGGCGCCAGTGTGGTCTGCGCTGTTGTTGGTGCCTCGTGCTGTGGCGTGTCCTTGTGCGGTGTGGTGTCTCCCTGGGCGTTCCGCGGTGTGGTGGTGCTGCTCTGGTGTGTCGTGGTGTCTTGCTGTGCTGTGCGTTGTCCTGTGGTGTCCTGCGCCCTGTGCCGTGTCCTGCGGTGCCGTGCTGCCCTGCGGTGCTGTGCTGTTTGTTTTTCCTTTTGTCCCGTTTTCCTTTGCTAAAAACCCCTGCCGTTTTTCCGTGCCTTTGAAAACTTTCTGAAAACCAAAAATTTAAAATGTTTCTCTTTAGAAAATCTAACTCTACGTTTTTGTTTTTTTTTCTAATGGGGATTTGTCCAAAACAGTGACACCCACTTTGTGCCTCCCAGGGTGCAGCCCCTTTTTGATCCCCAGATACTACCCAGGCCTCCACCACACAATGCGAGTGTCCTCCCTGTTTCACCAAGTGTTATCACTCATGGGCCCACCCGCTTCACTGTATCTCGGGGCCAGCCCCACCCGCCACCACCCGCGACACACAACTAACCACTCCACGTACCTCCTTCCCACACAAACCCCCCATTATTCCTTACACACTACAACCATGCAGCACAGGCAGCACATATAGTATTCGCTGAGGCCTATGTCTGTATGTGCCATGTGTAGAGTACTCTATGTATCTTTTTCTCTCGAACTGTCACGCTGCGGTCCGGTTTGGAACTTCAAGTGAACAATTATTGCAAAAAAAAGTAACTAGGGTTATAACCTTAGCCCCCCCATGAAGTTCACCCCTACCACTGAACTGAGCGGAGGTATCTTCCTTCATGGAGGTTATACCGAAATAAAATAGGCACTTCATGCCCAAGGCCTTGGAGGTTAAGCCTAGTGGTCTCCCACCCCAAGACCCCTATACTCAATTGTTTTTACCACTTATTGTGGTTCTACTTTTCAACTGTTTCTGAATTCAGTTGCTTGGCCAAGTCATGATCTGTGTCTGGCCTAACTCCTCTGCCCCATATTCCTAACCAGCTCCATTTCACCCAAAAGAGTGCACATGAAGTGCTTGATGCTAACTTGGAGGCTAGAGTCAGGCCAGTTTACACTTAAAATCATTTATTTTATCCATTTGTGATTCAATCTTTGTCTTTAAGCCTGCTTTGTCTATCTGCAGCCCTTCTGTGTTACACTGGATTTCAAAACTATTCATTAATTTGATCCACATCCTGTTCTTGCTCTACTTGCTGCTTTGGTTTGGGTTTTCAACTTCAAAACCTGCGGAATTTCATCACAATCTATAGGGCACTAATCAAGGACATCTTTCCGGTAGCAGAGGCAAGCCCTGAGTACCTTTCGAACCGACTCTGAGCAGAAGCACGAAAAAAGCACACTGAAACGCACTTTGAACATGTCCACTCGACTGTCCTCCAGAACCTGGCCAATCAGAAGTGTACCATTCCAACTTCGCAGTGTAGCCCACACAAAGAGTGAACCGCCACTCAGAGTTGCATCTGGGTCTCAGGAAGATCCAGAGCACAGAAGGGCAAATAAAGATGCGCCCAGATTAACCACGGAGGACTTAGCGGCCCGTGGTGATACCCTTCAGCACCTCCGCCGAAGGGTTGCTGCGTCGATCTCCAGATCCGTATGCCCAGCTTCTTCTTCAACGGCTACCCCCGCTGGAGAACCTGAGGAAGAAGGCAAATTCAGAAGGAGAATCAACGAATATATTCTCCACGAGGAGTACTACAAGTCCCGCACAGGCGAAGATGGAGAGGAACCAGCAGACGCCTTGGGATCCCCACCGTACACAGACATGGGTTCCTACCCTTACTCCGGCCCACCTACGGACTTGGTCGACACAGTGTCTCTACCCAGGCGACCTAGAGGGCCAGTATGGCGTCCGGAGCTGCTAACCACCAGCAGGAGCCCTGAAGTGTGCCCCGCATATGTGAAAGCTCCCCATCTACCAGAGCCAACTCATGGGGCCCTGGACCGTACGGCCGAGTTACTGGCCAAATTACTGTCTGGGTCCGAAGACCCTGATGTGACAGCCCTTTCTGAGGCTGTCAAAGCTAAATTGGGTTTCACTGAACCCTTATCCCAGCCAGCACTGGCCTCACCCTCACCCGGACTGAGCACATTGGCTGATGATCTCAAAGGATCAAGGGTGTCCAGGTTGCTACCCAAGGTCACTTGCCCCAGCCCTTTTCATCCTCGCGCCAGGACAGTCCCTATTGCTGAACTACAGGACGTGCCTGTGACAGAGACTTAGAAAAGAGGGCTGTTAGCCCTGGCACCCCTCGCCGGCGTACCTCCCCCCCCTTCAGGCCTAATTCCAGGGGGTGGGAAGACTGGCAGACCTATTGCACAGGCGAACATCCAGCTGGAAGCCGGAGTTCGACCCGAAAAACCTGCCCGTGTGGGCAGAAGAATTTGCTGAGTTTCTTTTGCTGACTGGCCAATCCAATGTGGATGTGGCCACTAAATGTTCATTGTTGAAACGCTCATGCAAAAACAAAGTTTTGCAAAAACAGGTGAAACAGATTGTGAACACTTGTTCAACATGGGCCGAGGTACTTCAAAGACTGGAGAAAATATTCCCAATCTATGAGACTGACCTCAGTGTGCGCACACAGATAGAGGAGCTACCTATGCTCCCTGAGTTTCCTTCCGCTGCGCGAATCTTTGAATACCCGTGCAGCCTAGAGTATCTGTTTTCACGGATGAATGTGGGTTCCTATGGAGCCACTGAGCCCCACCTGTGGCACATGAGTAAGATCCCTACTCGTACGTGGGACGATTGCCGCTCTACCTCTGAGAGGAAGAATCGGACCCACACGTACGACGACCCTGGTGGACTTACTGATCGAGCTGGCCCTTGAGAGGGAGAATGACTCCCACCTGGAGAAATTCTGCAAGAAACACCTCGGTCGAGGTGGTACCGCTACCTCCGAACGCGGCGAAGGGAAAGGGCCTAAAAATCCCACTAACGCCAACCAGGGAGGTGGTAGAGGAAGGGGTAACCTGCGTGCCATGAATGAGGTTAAACCTGAAACAGGTTCCCCCCCTCTGTTCTACTGTAAACCTGTCAATGACAAGGGGGGACCTTGTCGTGCCCCTGACTGCGACCACGGCAGTAGTTGTATGCTGCAGATGAAGCGACAGCAGCACACCAAAAATGGGAAACCTGCGACCCATCAGGACCATTTTAGGTGTACCATCACCTGTGGTTATTATGGCAAGTGTCATCACTACCAGGACGAATGTCACATAAAGAAAGAAGAGAGTGACAAACTCAAGCGGCAGGAGGCCGAACGCCAGAAGAACCAGACACCCACCAGAACTCCCCAGAATGGGGATAAAGGTGGTAAAGGAGGTGGCAAGGGGGGTGGCAAAGGTGGAACCCCTAACCCCCAGACGCGCTCATCAGCGCCCGCTACTACTCCCCCTCCTGCCGAAGGTGACCCCAAGAAGCGCCCACAGGGGAATAACGCCTCCCCTGAGGGGAATAACTCCAAGAGGAGGCAACTGGCCGGGATGCTCAAGTCCCTCATGGCTGCAGGGGTGGATGTCCAATTCCCTGCTGAGGAATAAGGGGGGGGCTCTGAAGAAGAGGACTTGGTTTTCTGGATGCTTGCGAAAATTGGGGATCAAGTTTTTCGAGCAGTGCTTGACACGAGCGCAACACTTTCTATAGTGGCTCGGCGCCTGCTAAAGACTTTCAAGAAAACTAAGGCAGTGGCCATAAGAGTATGGGGATCGGCGTACCATCCATTTCTTGTGGGGAGTCGATGAGACCAAATGCCTGGGCAACGAAACTGTGACCCTACACTGCAGAGTGTCGGACACCGACGCCTTTGGCATCGTCATTGGTACCGACTTCCTGCGAAGAAACCCCCAGGTAAAAATGCTGTCTCTCCAGCGCCCCTGTTCTCTGCACTGCGACTTTGGCAGTGGGCTCTTCTCCGTACCTTTAGAGCTGTCAGGACGAAAAAAGTCTGGTTTGCGCTACGCAACCAAGACTAACTATCGTACTGAAAACTACCAATTGGCCCGTCACGTTCTTGAAAATGGACTGGCGGCCCTCCAGGTGACCCTGGACAAGATCCAGGTAGAATTGTTTGCGAGCCAACAACAGCACATCATGCAGTTGTACTGCTCGAAACATTTGAACTACGCTTTCCGTTTCTTCTGGAAAGCAATGGGCCTAGCGTCCGCTAAGCCTCCCTTCTCCCTGCTCGCGAAGGTTCTAACCACAATGGCTTATGAGGGAGGAAGGGTTGTCATGTGCACCCCTGACTGGGGTTGCCCCGGTGAACACGCTTATTGGCGTCGTATGCTAGACCGAATGACCGTGGGAAGAGTGTGACTCCCCGATGGTCCCATCTACGTGCCTGAGGACTCAGACACAGCTATGCAGGCCCCTGAGTGGGCAAGTTTCTTATCCATTGTCGATGGTTCTCTCAATCCTGTACCCCTGTGTGACCTGGACAAGGTGCTACTAAAAAAGATCATGGCCGAAAATCGTGGCCTGACTCTTTCTGATCGCAAAAACGATCTCCTGAGCACTATCTGCCACACTTACAGGGTGTGAATCTCCCGATGGCTATTTAGAACCTGCAGCTGTAACGGAGGATGCTGACGACCAACTGTCTGAGATCGCCAGCACTCTCCCTCATGTTGATCCCAACTGTGTTGAACTAAAACACAGTGCCTTCCTGGCCCAGCTGTTGCTGAAAGAGGTAGATCTAGAGTCAACCTCAGAACCAACATCCCCTGTGGGGAAACCGGTGCTACACATGCAGGCTATGCACTCAGGTGAACCCGTGGCCCAGAGTCCTGATGCTCTAGCGCGGCCTGCTTCTAATAACATGCCACTGTCTGAGCATGACACTCAGGAACTCTGACGGCTGTTGTACCTGGTGGCCGAACGTATTGAGCGCCAAGAGCGGCTGCAATACCTCAGACAGACCTGGAAATCCTCCATCTGGTCTGAGGAGGACGATGATTCCTACACGCTGCCTTACCCTGAGATACCCCTAGTGTATTCTCTGCACTATGGGCAGCAATGTCTCCCTGAGTGGGACGATGGTTCTGTACCTGCCGAAACTGCTGATCGGCAGTAAAAGAAAGAGCATGGAAAGAGCAACCTGCATGCCGAGGAGGATTTCCTGCAGAAAATCGAGAGTCTTAACCTTGACCCCCGACTGAAGAAACCGCTCCTAACCTATGAGGAGGTCTTCGGCGCCTTGCCGCCCCCCCTTTTTTGTAAAAGACTGGTCCAGATGGAACTGAAACTGAAACCTGATTTCGAGAAGACGCGAGTGAGGCGTCGGCCCTACCCCGCTCCACAGGAACAGGTTGAAGAAATCGAGCGCCAGATCAAGGAATGTATTGATGCTGGCCTCGTGGACGAATATAAGAACGGGGACTACCTGCATCACTACAGCCCCTGTTTCCTGGTTGCTAAACCAGGATCGACTGCCCTACGACTGGTTGTTGACTATGGTGAGGTCAACAAGAAAACCCAAAACCACTCAGGGAGTATTCCTAACATGGAAAATACCCTGGAGCGTATTGCCAAATGCACGTACAAGACCAAAATGGACAAACGCAGTGGTTTCTGGCAGGTTGACCTAACCGCCGCAGCTCAGGAACTGCTGGCTTCCCTAACCCCTAAGGGTCGTGTGTTTAAGTGGAAGGTCATGCCTTTTGGGGTGGCTAATGCCCCAGCGCTCCTCCAAGAGCTAATGAACAAAATTTTGTACATACTGAGGCGCAGACCTCTAGTACAGAAGTTGATTTTCGGGGTGCAGAAATGGAGGCCCACATCGATGACGTGAGTTTGGGTACCAATACCCAAGAGGACCATGTCCTTCTCCTCCGTGAATTTATCATTGTTTGTCAAGAAAACCATCTCCGAATCAAACTCGAAAAATGCGAGTTTATGAAAGAGGAGATGGAGTATTTGGGTTTCGACGTAGGGTATGGCTGGTGGAAACCAGCGGCGTCTAAGATGCAGCCCCTGCAGGACATGCAGATTCGCGATGACCCTAAGAAGGGTCTACACGACGTGAGGAGTTTGGTGGGCGCCTGTAACTTCTATCGTCACATCCACAATTTTACCTACTCCTCAGCCCCTCTCACTGGCCTAATCAAGAAACCTACTCCCTGGAGGTGGACCCCCAGAGAGGAGGAGTGTTTCCAGGAGTTGAAGAAGAAAATTGCCTCCTCCAACTGCCTTGGAGTACCCCGCCCTAAGGGCGAGATAGTCCTGATCACTGATGCCAGTGATTTAGGGGGGGCAGGAACGATCTACCAATGGCAGGAGCTTAACCCAGCTGAACTAACCCACTGCCATTATTGTACTAGCGGACTGAACCGTGATGGCTCCTTGAAGCACGACTACCCCACCAGTGAGTGGCGGCTTGTGCCACTAGGACACTGGAACTGGAAATGGAACCAAGCGCGTTCCAATTACAGCACCTATGACCAGGAACTCCTGGCCGGTATGTTGGTGCTCTTGTCACAGTCCTGACTCCTGGGATCTAACCCTACTGTCTGGCTCTGTGACCAGGAACCAGTGAAGTCTTTTCAGAAGGGCCCATCACCGGAGAAAGCGAAACTAAAGCGGTGGTGGACTTATCTGAGCCAGTTCAGGCTCACAGTTCATCATATCCCTGGTGGAAAAAATGAACTGTCTGACTATCTATTGCGCAATAACTTCGATGCGCTTATAGGTGAGAGCTCTGAAGTGCGCGCCAAAGAGGCTTTCCAGCGTATGGATGTCCAGCTTGACCTGTCCATGCGGACTGCTGGAATCCTTGAGGGTTGGAGCCTAACCGACTATCAGTCAGAGTAGAAAGAAATTCTCCAGACCCTCGGCACTGGTCTCGAACCCCGTGTCATTGACGGGCACCAGTGGTATGAAAAGAACCAGTACCTCTTCTACGAGGACTGTATTGTTGTACCTGAGGACCGGCTTGATGGGTGCCTACAGTGGTCCCATCTCAGCTCAGGTCACACTGGCGCTAATCGCTCAGTGGACTTCTTCCGCGAGTGTTTCTACTCTAGTCTAACCCTGACTGAACTGAGGTCTCGTATGCAGACCATTGTGGATGCTTGTGGCTGTTATGCCAGCAAGCAGAGCAACAGTAGGGATAGGGGACTGATTTCCAGTTTACCCATACCCTATTGTACTAACTCTCTTCTCTATGTGGATTTCATCCACGGCCCACCTGGCTTCGGCGGCTATGATAGTTGCCTAGTGGTCACCTGTGGCCTGTCTCGCTTCACCCGTGTGTTCCCTTGCAGTAAGAAAATCACAGGTGAGCAGACTGTGAAAATGTTGGTCGAACAATGGTTCGAACCCTATGGGGCACCCAAGCAGGTGCACTCTGATGAGGATGTACGCATCCGCAGTGACACTGGGTGGTACAAACGAGTGCTGAATGCCTTCGACGTGGAGGTAACCACAGTTGTACCCTATACCCACACGTCTAAACCTCTTTGTGAGAGGCAAAACCGTGTGTTGGAACAAAACCTGAGAAACCTGATGAAGCAGGAGTGTACTAAAGACTGGGTACGCCTAGTGCCCTCGGCAGTGCTGACCATGAACTCACAGACGAGCTCTTCTACGGGTTTCGGCCCCCACCAACTGTTCTATGGAGGACGACGTGCCTAATTGTTCAAAACCCCCTCTCCTGAGGACTTCAAGAGCCCTGTTGGGGATTGGCTGGAGCACAAGCAGTCTATGGCTAACCAGGCTGGGACTAACCTGAGAAACATCCGTGACCGTGAACTGAGCCAGCAGAATCGCCTACGGCGACCTGCCAGCTTCAAGGTTGGTGACCTTGTTTTGGTACACCATTCATGCCTACCCTCCTGGCCACGTAACTGCCTACACGACCCTTATTTTGGACCCTATCGTATCAGCAGGATAGATGGAACCAGGATCCATGTCAGGTGCAGTCCACGTCTAGGTGGAAAACTGCTTTGTGCACCTAAACAGTTGAGGCACTATCACTCCCCTGACGATTTGTCCTGGGATGAGTGGAGCCTCAGCGACAGTGAGGTCGAGCGTATTGACCTAGAGAACGCTGCAAGCCCAGAGGAGGCAGAGGAACTCGAAGAGATGACTGCTGATGAGATGGCAGTCGATGGTTACTACGTGGTTGCAAGCATTGCTCGCCAGGAGTATAAACAGGGCTGGAAATTGATAACCCTGTGGGATGGCTATGGGCTATCTGAGGCGACCAGGGAACCCACGTCCGCCTTTATACAACCAGATGGGAGTATCAAAACCCTCCGCTCCTACCTCGTTGAGAACAACGAGGGACAGCTACTAACCCATGCTGAGACTCTGAGAAATACTAATTACACTGTTTCAGTCTACTGACTGTCTTCTAACCTTGCAGGGGCAGTTAGCACTCTTGTGCAGATGTGTCTGCGTGTGTGTGTGACAGCAGTTGTCACCGTTGCCCTGCATTGCATCGCAGGACAGGACCGTTAGCCCCCCGTGACAACCACACCCTGGCCGAAGGCCATTGGTTTTACTCAGACCACTGCTTTCAGAGCACTGCGCTTACCTTGTCTGTGCCCTGCAGTCCCATGCCTATGGTTTCCAGCGTGAACCAGATGGCCGCTTATCAGGTTTGCAGCCACCCAGCGAGTGTGTGCCTGGTTGACCATCTGTTGCATGGGAACTGCCCTGATGTAATGACCTTGGGGAGCCAACGAAGAACGGTGGCTTACTACTCCAGGGGGGAATGACAAGCAAGGTGTTATGAAGCAAGGTGTGTCTTCCCTCCTTGGGGACAAGCGTGCCCACAGTTAGGACCCCTGACTGGTCCAGGCCCATGGGGCTCTACCCTTCCTTACAGGGTTTACCATACCCCTAAGTGTGCTAAGTATGTCTGTGTTTGTCTCACTTCTCTCCCCATTGTGGCTCCCGGAGACCAGGCTTCGCTGACGTCAGACCAAAGGTCCTAATCAGGTACTATTACCACTCCTATGGCGCCCAATTTCTGTGCTGGAGCCTATCCATGGGGGAAGACGGCAAACGCCCTACCTACTAGAGGGGAGGGGTGGCCAAGTGTGCTAAGGGCATACAAAACGCCCATTTTTGCCAAAGGCCAAAAGCTAACGCACTCCCCTGCCCACTTGGAAAAGCATGTGGGACAGGAGACACCACTACACTACACTCGCTAACGCCAGCACCAGCCTTCAAAGGCAGGGTGAGCACTCATCACTTGCACTCATCTCCTGCCAGGCGTGCTGACCCTAACACCTACACACGCTACTTGGGGTTGCTGTAAAGGATGTCAAGGGTCCTATTGACCCCCCTGTCCTGGCCTGTCAGAACAGTCACACCACGGGGGCTTGCTTAGGAGCTGCTCACGGATCACATGGGGGCGAGTCTCGTTACTCAAAGGCAACAGCCGTTGCCAACGAGCATAGAAATCCTCCAAGTCGATGAGGTTCACTTGCCCTTTAACCACCCTGGGGCCGAGGGCTCACCACCTATTTAGATTTGGCACCCTCCTCAACAACAGAAAGGTAATGGGCTCATGGAATTGTAGTCTTCCAGCTTAGTCCATAGCAAAAAAGGGACTATGAAACACAATCATTATTTACACTCATGTTCACTCCTTACCTCTCTTCCCTCTCTCCATACAAATATCCCTCTTGTAGTAAAATACACGTAGTTAGGACTTACCTAGGAAGCACCACGTGCTCCCTGGTGTCGCCGCCCGGCGCCTCTCCTCTATCTATCTCTCTTCTCTCCTCTTGTGTTTGGGGCTTGGCTTAGGCCTAGGTATACTCTTGCGATCCCCCAATACATGAAACATGCTTGGGACCCACCAAATAGGCATTTAAATACATGTAGAAGTGGGGACAACCATGGAAAAGGGTTGTAGAGTAAATAGAGGTCCCTTAGGGGCCTGGGACTCCCTCGAAGGTAGTATGTGTGGTATCACTCACAAAATCAGTCGATCATGCATGACATGCTTGACAATCCATGATGTCAAAAATGTGATCATCCAAATTCAAAGAGTTATGAAAAATGAATAGTATAACCTTCTTAGGAACCCATAAGATTGGGGTTGTGGTTGTGTTAGTTCTGAGC
Source organism: Eutreptiella sp. 'Long Island Sound 2002' (assembly GCA_964036045.1). Lineage (NCBI taxonomy): Eukaryota > Euglenozoa > Euglenophyceae > Eutreptiales > Eutreptiaceae > Eutreptiella > Eutreptiella sp. 'Long Island Sound 2002'. The sequence continues at coordinate 120,375,056 of OZ038383.1, read as the reverse complement.
CAAAGTGAAGTTTTGGGTTGGAATGTGAAAAACACATGCTAGGGCGCCAGCATGTCATGACACATGATGCATGACACACGACACATGATGCATGATGAATGATGATGATGATGAATGATGATGATTGATCTGAATCTGCTCTGAGATCAAATAAAGTACACTCTGAGTTCAAAATATATACTCCTTGGGGCTCAATCTCACTCAACTTTCATCGGCCCTTGAGGGGTCATACTCGTGGAAGCGTTGTTCCAAAAAATCCCACAATTCTTTGAGGGTGGGGGCCATTCGTGTGCGTTGAGTGGCCTCGGCGACTCGTGTGTTGATGATGGGGCAAGGTACTCAAAATCATATGCGCCTCGTTGGCCCTTCGGTATGTGGGATCACACCCCGCGAACCATTGTTGAAGCTTCCCCACCCAGTCGTCGTAGTTCTCTAATCGCCCATCGAAATGCGGTTTAGGCATATCACTCTCCTCTACCGCTTTGGTCTAACTATTTTGCACCATAGCCCTTTGGTATGGCCGGTAAGCGGGGGGAGCCATGGTTGGGGGTGCACCTCCACTTGCACTCGGTGCAAATTTCACTGGAGAAACTGTACACGTGTCCGTAGCATGAGATGGCGTGTACGAAGGTTTCCCGGGGGGAGTGAAAACATTTTTCGTAAGGGGATGGATGTTCCTGAACGAAGAGGAGTTCTCCTCCGCATTGTTCCAGGGGCCCGTAGGCTCCGAGGGGCCGCCCTCCACTCGGGGATAGCAAGTTCCTTCTGCTTTTCGGCAGTTCCCCTCCACGAAGTAGGTTCCAGGTGATGGGGCTGATCGTGGTGTTCCTCCCCACCCCTCGGCCACCCCGAATCCGGACAAGCGTTCGGATGGTAGATGCAATCGTGAGATGGGTGGACGGAGAAAGGAAGGACACAACCCCGCCAGGATGAACCGGATGGCGCAGCCATGGTAAAACCAAGGAATCTCCAGGATTGCTCTCCCTATAACCCAAATACGACGGACACGAAGAACACTGATACATACTGTGTATGGATGAGAGTGAACATGGTCCCCAGCTGCCACCCCAGCCAGGACAGGGGGCTTTATACTCCCCTGACTGGGTGGTTACACCATGTCTAGGAGACAAAGGTATGGATGATGCACAAATGCATAAATGTAATAATGTAAAGCAACAAAGCGACAAATGCTACTCTACAAATGATGATAATCTGAATACACAGATCACTGATGACAGTCACGATTGTGGCTCCGACAGACCGCGGTAGACAGATACCGCTAGTCTGGTTACACCCCCCCCACTAAGACCAAAGCCAGGGGCAGTGGCCAAAACGGGCCCTGTTGGCGCATGAGCTGATAAAAGACAGCAGCCACATGGCACTGAAAAAAAAAGAGAGGAGCACCTGGAAAACACCTGGAAGAAGAACTGAACTGCACGAACCCACTCAGCTGTGACCACCCAAGATTCAGGCACCATTCAGGGCAGATCCACGCTGGCAGGCGGTCATTTGGCCCAAGGGGATGGGCCTGGGTAGTGGGTTCACCCAACTGCACCCAGTCAAGAGGCTTAGCACAGAGCGGGGCTCTTGGTCCCTGTTGTACACCAGTGGCGCACACGGCGCACACCGGCTGTGCGGCAAAGGCAAAGATGACAACACTGTTTGGTATTTTTATACCACCCCCCAACAGTGCGCAACCAGCCCCAACCATGGCAGGCAACACTGAATTCACACTCCAACTATGCAAAAACAGCACCCGTTAAGTTAGTGCAGGGGCACTTCGCAAAGCGCAACCCTACCCAGGGACAAAGGACCTGTCCCACTCTTGAAGTACTCTCCTTCTCAAGGCCGATGTGCTGCCACAAATGCAGGAGTTCCAACACACTGAGGCAGCACCATGAAGAGTGAGGGGCCTGCACCCAAAATGAGGGCCCAGGCAGGGCACTGGAGAAGATGACGACGACCTCCAGCGCCACTGACGTCGTCGAACGCGATAGGGATAGAGCTGCAGGCTCGACGCACGTCGACAACGCCTCCATTGGAGTTTGAGGTCTCCATTTGGCTTGGAATTGAGTATCCTGCCCCAAAACTGAAGGTGAGCAAGATGGACAGGACTCGAACCTGATAGAGGCGTGCAGGCGACGCCGTAACTCGTCGACGACACCAAAGAGGCCAGAGACGACGCCGAACGCGTTCGAAAGCGTCGAGGACGCCAGATTTCTCGGATTTGTAGTTGCAGTGGAAGTTGATTTTCTAATACCCACAACAAACTTGTAAGTGCAGAATGTCGCTGATGATCACAACAAACGCACCAAACAGGCCTGCAGGCGTCGCCGTAAACAGCCCACAGGCCTCACAGACTGTCTCTGCCTCCTCAGTCTCCAAAGCAGAGCGCGCAGCAAGCGTGGCAAAGATCTAGACCAACGAATGCTACCATAAAACCAAGGAATCTCCAGCATTGCTCTCCCTATAACCCAAATACGACGGACACGAAGAACACTGATACATACTGTGTATGGATGAGAGTGAACATGGTCCCCACCTGCCACCCCAGCCAGGAAAGGGGGCGTTATACTCCCCTGACTGGGTGGTTATACCATGTCTAAGAGACAAAGGTATGGATGATGAAAAAATGCATAAATGTAGTAATGTAAAGCAACAAAGCAACAAATGCTACTCTACAAATGATGATAATCTAAATATACAGATCACTGATGACAGTAAAGAAGGTCCCTACCAGGACCGGCCCCTGCTGTGCCCCTTCCGCCTGTCACCCCTGGTGACTTGCTCCTGATCAGCGATTGCATTTCTCAAAATCCAGGGTCCAAAATCCAAAAATATAGACAATACAATCTTCCTTCAACCCTGAACAGCAACCAGATCCCACAAATACAGCAATAACCCAATCCACAATCCAAATCCAAACTGCGGGCTTCCGTTCAGCACACCGGTTATCTCACGGTGGCGGGTATGTACAAGAAATGCACCAAAGAGGAAAGCCCTGAAATTGGCATATGAACACAAATAAAGCAAAGTTAGGGAAAGATGGAAACGTACACAATCACAGCCATGGACCCCTCATTCCCTGGACTCAAGACCTTCCCTTGACTCGCCAACATGATGCCCTGAACCCAGTCAAATAAGATGGCTAAATGCCATGTGTCAAAAGTCCCTACACAAACCCCAAAAATGTGTTCACTCCGGAGGCTCTAAATCCTAGCCCAATAGGGGAGGTGGCGTGTCATGGCCTAGAGTGGCACTCAGGACCATGCCTTACCCTGACATAACCTTGGTTGGACTTGGAGTCGATTGGGCTTGGAGAACTGCCCCATGAAGGTAGGTAGGTAGGTATCTTCGGGAGCTCGGGATGCCTTCTTTGACATTGCAGGAAGAAGGTCTTACCAAGGGGACGTCCTGTCCCTCCCACTGCCCTATGTCAGGTGCCTCTTGAGCCGCTCCCGCATGTGCTTGGGAAGGCATTGTCGCGGCCACCCGGTCCATGTGTCCCAGGTGGGAGGGTGTCCCCACATGTGTCCATGGGTAGGGCCACATGCCCCCTCCTTTGGGCGGCAGCTCTGGGGGGCTGCCCAGCCGTGTGGAGTATCTCTCACCACAAGGGGTATTGCTCCCGCTTGTCTACGGTACGACCGCCTCACCCTTGTGGCTTGAGTTGCGGGGCCACTCTGCTTGGCAGGTGACCCCCTCCTGGACTGTGTACCGGCTCGCCTGTCACCGGTTGCTTCCATGGCTCCGGGTGACGTTTGCCATGGTCCCCGATGCAGCCTGGCCGGGCTCGGACCAGTGGCCTTGGAGTACCGCTCCTGCCACTGGCCCGGTGGGTCCGCTGGGTCGCCCCAGTGCGTCCGACCCATGGGGAATTGGTTCTTTCCTGTCCCTCGGCCGCCCTACGTGTGTGCAGTGTCCTGGGCCGTTGGGCTCCTGTTCACCGGTGTGCCCGCGCGGTTTGCTGTGGTGCGTGTGCGGTGTCCTGGGCCTGCTGGCTCCTGTTCACCGATGTGCTCGCTCGGTGTGTTGTGTTGCATGTGCGGTGTCCTGGGCCACTGGGCTCCTGTTCACCGGTGTGCGTGCTGTGTGCGGTGCGCGTGTGCCATGGGTGGTTGTGTCCCTCTTCTTCCCCCCCTAATTTTCGTTTTTTTTTTTTTTTTTGGAAAAAAAGAAAGAAAAAAAAGAAAAAGAAAAAACAAAAAACAGGAAAGCAGGGGCGCGCGTACACTGCAGGCACAGGCATGGGCAGCTGGTGCGGCGGTGCTATAGCGTTGTGTCCTCTGGTGTGTGTCGTCGGTGCTGTGGCGGCGGTCGCGCCCCAGGGGTGCGGCTCGCGTGTCCTGATGTACACGGGTATGGGTCAGGGTGGGTTTGGTTAGGTGTCTCTTTACTTCTGGTGCTGGCTGGTTAGGCGGCTGTGTGGGCTGTGGCTGTTGGCTGTGTCTACGTATTTCCCTCAGCGGGCCTGGTTTGGAGTCAAGGGTTGACGGTTTCGGGATGTGGCTCGGGTTTGATTTGTGTTGGGGCCTCGGCTCGGTTAGGTTTCGGTCAGGGTGGGTTTGGTGAGGTGTCTCTTTGCTTCTGGTGCTGGCTGGTTAGGCGGCTGTGTGGGCTGTGGGTGTGGGCTGTGGTTAAGTTGTTCCCTCGGCGGGTTTGGTTAGGAGTCAAGGGTTAGCGGTTTCGGGGTGTGGCTCGGGTTTGATTTGTGCTTGAGTTCTGGCTCGGTTAGGCGGTTGCGCGGGGCCGGGCGTGTGGCCAGCGGCGTCCACGGGGTCGTGTGCCCGAGGCGAGTGCGGGGTGGTGCGTGCGGGCCGGCCGTTGGCCGGTGGCCTCACTGGGAGTCCCACACGGAGGGGTCGACGGGCGTGCCGGGGGCGTACGCAGCGTGCAGGTTGGGCAGCAGCGGGTGCACGTGCAGGGCGTCGGCGTGCTCGATGGGGACCTCACTGAGGACCGGGGGGTTGGCGGCAAGCAGTATGCGATGCCCGGGAGGGGTGGCGGCGAGGAGCGGGAGGATGTCCGCGGCCCGCGACGTGGGGGTGAACACGACGTGGGCCGGGTGCGGCCCCGGGAGCGGTGTTGGGGGGGGCGGGACCACAGGACGGCGGTCTACTGTGAGGCGATGCTGTGGCGCAGTGTGTGGGGCCGGGTGCTCGGCGGCGTGGGGACGTGTGGCGGGAGGGGGGGGGGGCGGGGCGGTGGCGTGGGAGGGGGCACGGCGGAGGAGTGACGTCAGTGACGTGTGTGTCGTGCTGAGGGTGGGGAGGAGCCCACGGTATTGGGTCCGGGTTCGGCGCCTTTGGGCGTAGTGGTGCTCGTTGTCGTGTGCGTTGGCTTCCTTCGGCGTCCGGTTCGTTTGGTCACTTCTGGGCGGGGCCTGGCGTGGCGCCCCGTGGTGGTGGTGTGCTGGGTAACGGGGTTAGATGGCGGCGCCGCTGGCCGGGGGGTCTGGCGCGTGGTGTTGTGTGGCGCGCAGGGCTCCTGGGGTGCTGTGGGTGTCGCCGGTGTCGGTGCGCCGACGCTTGTGGGGTGGTGAGGGGGTGTGTGCGTGCGGGGCTGGGCTTTGGGTGATGTCCCACAGGCGGATGCCGTCTCGCCGCGTTTCCTGGAGGGTCTCCCGCAGGCGCCTGAGGACGTACGGGTGGTCCTGGGTCGCGGGGAGGTTGCGGGGGTGGACTCCCAGGGGGTGGAGCGCATCGGCCAGCATGGCTTCCCATGCGGCCTGCGGCATCCACCCCCCCGCTGGCCGGAGGCGGCCGTTCTCCACCGACCCCCTGCGGGGCCGATGGACCAGGCCCTCGAGGGAGGGCTCTCCCCGGGCCCACTTCCGCAGCTCCCAGAGCTGCGTGTGGGTCCAGCGCTGCCACCACTGTTCCTGGGCGGGCCTGCGGTCGTGGGCGGAGGAGTGGGCGTGGGTGGGTGTGACGGGGTCGTGGGGACCGGCGGCGGCGGCGGGCCTGGGGGATTCCTCCTAGTCCTGTTCCGTGGGGGTGCGTGGGGAGTGGGGGTGCACGCGGATGTGGACCCGCGGGTGGGCGCGTACGGTCTCCGCCTCGGGGTTGGGCATGGATTCGCGGCGGCGGCGGTAGTGGGGCATGCGTTGCATGTGGGCTGTCATCGGGGGCCGGTAGGGGGGCGGGGGCGCTGCTGGTGGACCCTGGCGTTGTTCCGACTTGGTCGGGGGCGGTCCGTGGGCCTGGGGTGCGGGCTTTGGGAGGTGGTGGGACGAGGCGCGTCGCGCTTCGGCCGCGACGCGCTCCGCCATGAAGGTGGTGGCGGTGGCGTCGGTGACGGTGGGGGGGCGCCGCGCTGGGGGCTTCTGCCTTCGGGCCTGGGACGGCTGGGGCCGGATGTCGTAGAGGACATCCTCGGGGGGCCGGGCTCGCGTTGCCGTCGTGGCGCCGGGTTTGGGCTTGGGTTTTGGCTTGGCTGCGGGTCGCCGTTTGGCGATGGTCTTGGGCTTCGGCTGGGTCGTGGGCGTGGGCTTCGCCGGGGCGTGGGCTTTGGTGGCGGCGGGGCTGCTCGCGGTGGGGGCGGGTTTGGAGGCCCGTTTGGGAGGTGTCCCCCGCGGCCTGGGGGGTGGAGTGCTGGACGAGGACGTGGTGGTGGTGGTGGATGAGGTGGTCGTAGTGGTGGAGGTTGTGGAGTCGGAGGCGGAGGAGAGGGCCGCGGGAGACGGCGGAGCGTCCCGGGCCTCGGGGGCGGGCGTATGATGCTGGGTCCTGTAAGTAGCGAGAACGAGGGTGCAGGTTCGGGCATCGGGCGTGTGCGCGCGTTTTCCCTGGTGATCCGTGCGTGCTGGTGCTGGCGTGGCGGCGTTGTCCCGGCCGCGCGGGCACGTGGGTTACCCGGGGGGTGGCCATCTCTGCTCCAGGACGTGGGGGTGTGTTTGCTGGAGGTAGTCGAGGGTCCGGAAGAAGCATCGCTGGATGCCGGGCATGTCCTCCTCTGTGAGGTGGGGGTAGTTTTGGGTGGGGGTGTGGGGGCCCGGCCATAGCAGCGCCATGAGGCGGGCTGCCACCATGTACGGGCATAGTTGTGGGGTGGTGGGGCGTGGGGGGGTGGGTCCCTCGCGGTTTCGGGGGGCTTCCCTCTGCTGGGGGCGCAGCGTGACCACCCACACCCATCGGTCCGTGGGGATCCCCAAGGTCCGTTGGGTCCACTTGGCGAGGCAATACATTGCCCTACCAAGGCCCTGGCAGCCGCTCCGGATGGAGAGCAGCGTGTCCAGGGATGCGGGTTCCCACGTGCCCCAGATGTGGGGGTCGTCCGGGTCGTCCCCCCTGGCGTACGTGTCGGGGCCTGGGTTGTGTGGGGGGGGGGTGTAGTCGGCGGGGAGGAGGGAGTCGGTGCCGTGTACCACCCAGTGGTCTGTGGGTGCGTCGTAGGTGGTGGTGGAGAGGGTGTAGTGTAGATTGTACATGAGGGTCATGTACGTGGAAGGGGCCTGCTGCTGCTCGTCGGGGGTGGGGATGTCCCCCGGGACGTGGTGCCGGAAGTTGCTTAGGGAGGCCATCCGGGCTACCCATGTTTCCCGCTCCCACTCCTTGGTGCTGTCGGGGGTGGCGTCGGGTGGGGGGTGGGCCATGTTGGGCTCGCGGTAGCGGGTGCGGCCCCGGGTGCTGTCCCGCTCCGGCACGGGGTGTCCGACCAGGTGTCGCCCCCAGTCGATGGGGGGCACCCAGATCCGGCTCCCCGTGGGGGGCGGGCTCTCGCCGTCTGGGGTGGCGCGTGGGGGGCGCTCGTGTCGGGCGACGTGGAGGAAGGCGTCGAAGAGGAAGTCTCTGACGCCTTCCCCCAGGGTGGCCGCCTGGACCAGGGTGGCCGCCCGGATGGGGGTGCTGGTGCCGGAGGTGCAGAGGTACAGCACGACGTCCTGTTCCCCGAGTCCCCGGAGGTGCTGCCGTACCGCTGCGGGGTTGTGTAGGGCGTAGGGTTCGGCCGGTGCGGCGACTGGTGGTGCGGGGTGTGATGGGGGGGGTGGTGTGGGTTGGGGGGGGTGGTCGTCATTGTCGCGCGTGGGGTCCGGTGATGGGGTCTCTTGTGGCGGTCGCGGGAGGGGGGATTCGCGGTGGCGTGTGTCGGCGGGGGTATCGACGTCGATTGGCTGGTGCTGGCTGCCGCGTGTTGTGTCCGTGGCCTGGTCTCGGGGGGGGGGGTGTGGGGGGGGTGGTGCGGGGGTGGCGCTGTTGGTGGTGGGGGGGGCGGGGGTGGGTGTTGCGCTGGCTGGGGGTCTGGGCGTCCCTGTGGGTCGTGTGGGTGTTGCGTGTGTGCGCCGTGTGGCCCTTGCGGTTCTTGACTGGTTTTGGTGCCGGGGTGTAGGTGGGAGGCGGCCGCATGAGCGTCCGGGTCGGGCTGTGGTCCGTATGTAATGGGTGGCTGCTGGTGGATGGTGCTCGCTGGTATGGGGTGTGGGTGGGGGGGCTGCTGGTGGTGGTGGGGTGGGGGGGGCGGGGGTGGGTGTTGTGCCGGCTGGGGGTCCGGGCGTCCCTGTGGGTCGTGTGGGTGTTGTGTGTGTGCGCCGTGTGGCCCTTGCGGTTCTTGACTGGTTGCGGTGCCAGGGGTGCGGGTGGGAGGCGACCGCATGAGCCCCCTGGTGGGGCTGTGGTCCGTATGTGATGGGTGGCTGCTGGTGGATGGTGCTCGCTGGTATGGGGTGTGGGTGGGGGGGCTGTTGGTGGTGGTGGGGCGCTCCTACTAGGCCCTGGTGTTGCTGGTGTGCGTGCGCGGCTCCTCGCGGGTCCATGGGGTGTACCGTGGCTCGTATGTCGTGGGCCCGTGTAGCGGGGGCGGCGGGTGGTGCTGGACCGCGTGGTGGTGGTGTGGAGGGTGTGCCGGTTGTGTGTGGTACCCCGGCGTTGGTGGGTGTGGTGGCAGGGGCTGGTGGTGGTGGAACACGTGATGGTGTGGTGCGGTGATGTGCGCTATGTGGGGTGGGTGGTTCGCGGGGCCTGGTTGTGCTGGGGCGTGGTGGGGATGTAGCTGGTGGGGGTCGCTGTAGCTTGGGGGCATTAGGGGGTAGGGGCTGGGAGGGAGGGGGGCGCGGTGGTGGTGTTGGTGGTGCCATGTCCCCTGGCTCTGCGCGTACGGTGGTCCTGGCATGGTGTGGACGTGTGTGGGCGGTGGTGGCTGACTGGGCTGCAGGGTTTGGGTGCTGCGGTACGGTGGTGGTGGTGGGCGTTGGTGGTGGTGGTGTTGTTGGTGTGCCCCGGGGGTCTGGGCGTGGGGCGGTGCGGTGTGGCTGGACCCGGGCCTTGGTCTGGGCGTCGCGCCCTGCTGGCGGGCGCGTTGGCGGGCCCCCTGGTGCCGGTGCCCCTTGGTCTTCTTGGCCTGGTGGGTGTCGGGGGCGGGTGAACCCCCCTGTCCCCGTGGGGGCAACGGGGAGCGGGCGCGCCAGCGGTGTGCCTCTTGGAGGCTCGTCTTGAGGCCTCTGACGTAGGCCTCCTGGTCCGTGAGGCCTATCCGCGCGGCGGTGGCCTCGTCGGGGGCGGCCAGGTGGGCGTCCCGAAAAGACGCTCAGCCCTCCGGGGGCGTCTGTTGTGCGGGGTGGGGGTGGTGTGCCGGGTAGAGGAGTGCGCTGAGGGGGTAGGGTGTTCCCTTCCGTCGGCCGAGGGCGTTTGCGAACCGGCGGCACGCGGTTCGGAGGTAGGCTGCTATCTCCTCTGGTGCCGTGTCGGCCCACGCTTCCGGCGTCAGGGCTGCTGCTTGGGGGGCCGGGAGTTGTGGGTCTGGGAGGTGTAGGTCTCGGTGGTGGAGGTATAGGGCGAGGAGGATGTGGCGGGCCGCCACGTTCAAGCCGCCTCCGCTGTGGCGTAGGGGTGGGCTGTGGGGGGGCAGGGGTGTGTTGCCCGCAGCCACGGCTATGGCCCATGCGTGGTCCGCCGCGTCCGCCACGTAGTACCCTCCCAGCTGGTCCCGGAGAGTGTCGGTGAGGTACCCGAAAAAGCTGGGGTGGCTGGCGGGGGGGGGTGCGGCTGGGGCCGCGGGCCGTTCGCGGTGGCGGGGGTTGAGGTCCCCGCAGTGGGGGCAGTGGGTGAGGCGGTGCGCGGCTCCCAGGCAGACCCAGTGGTCTGTGTTGCAGGGCAGGGCTGTCTGTGGTAGCCGCTGGCGAACGCAGAGGGGACATGCGGTGGCTGGTGGTTGGTGGTACCTGTGGACGGACGGCGGCGTGGGGGGATGGGGGCTGGTGGCGCGCGCATGCTGGTGGGAGCGTGTGCGGTGCCTGTGGCGCCCGTGTGTGCTGTGCCAGTGCTGTGCTTGGTGGACGGTGTGTAGACGTGGTGGGGGTTCGGTGTTGGTACGTCACGGGGTAGGTTCTCATGGTTGGTGGAACAGGAGTTTGAGGAGGTGGGATTGGTCTGTTGGGGGCAGGGTTGCCGCATGCTGCAGGTATTTGTGGGTGCGGTATGTGAGCTGCTCCGCCGTCTTGGCAACGGCCGTCCGCTGCATGTGCGCCGCCGTGGCCTGGGGGTCCTCCGCGTGGGTGCGTAGCAAGGTGTAGACGGCAGTGGGGACGAGTCCCCTGCGGACTGCCTCGAGCACCTCCGTCTGCTTGAGGACGGTGGTTAGTTGCTTGGTCGCCGGGGACTGCGCCAGCCATCCGGCGTGCTGTGCGATGGTGTGGGTTGGGTTCCAGTCTGTGAGGGTGTCCAGTCCTCTGTACAGGGGGCACGCCTTGAAGTGGTCCCATGTTTCTTCTTCCGCGTGGTTGCAGATGCATTTGGTGTGTCCTGCGGGGACGTGGATCGAGCGGCGCGTATACCATCGGTGGTATCGGGTGAGGAGGGGAAGTTGTTCGAGGGCCAGTTGGAGTCGGGGCTTTTGTAGGTGTGCCGGGAGGCTATCCGGGCGTAGGGCGGAGTAGTAGAGGGGGGTGTGGACGGAGTTTTCGAGGCGTCAGAGGAGTTCGGTGTTCGCTGGGTGGCCCAGTGTGGTGGCCAGTTGCTGGATGGGTGTGGGGTAGTGGTACTGCTTGTCTCGATCCGTGTACGGCGTGTCCTCGGGCATCCATTGGGGGGGCTGTGTGGCCAGGGGTATCGGGGGCAGGTGCTGCAGGTGGCTGTGGTGTGGGGTGTCCAGTCGTACGCGTTCGAGCCCTGGGGTGTGGTTGGTGTTCTGGTGTTTGGCCTGCGTGTCTGCGCGTCCATTGCCGTATGCGTAGCGGTGTGACTCCTGCTCGATGATGTGTAGGGCGTCCTGGGGGTGCATGCCCTTGAAGGCCATCCATAGTCCCAACGCTTGTGTGGTGAGGCCGGACTCGAGTGCTTTGTGGAGGGGCAGGTCCGCAAGGCGCCTGGTGAGGTGGATGTCGACCGTGGCGTCCACGACTACCCAGATGTTGCGGGGCCGGACCGTCGTGGGTGGCGGTGTGGCGGTGACGGCGTCTGCCATGGTGCGCAGTTCGCCCTGGGAGGACGCCCCAAAGATGGTGGTCCCGGTGTGGTGTTCCACGTGGAGGCCGTCCGCGTGCCGGGTGACGCGCACGGAGGCGCAACCGACCGTGGGGGTGCGTTGCTGGGTGCCGGATGCGTCAGTGAAGTAGATGATGTCGGTGTCGCTGGGTATGGGTAGGCGGGCGATTGCTGTGGGGTGATAGACGTAGATGGGGTTCCCCTGGGTGGTTCTGGCGGTGATTTGCGTGGGTTGCAGTAGTGGCGCTGCATAGACGCCTATTCCCTGGGTGATGATGGCCTGGGCTCGTGGGGTGAGGCGGAGGAGGCCCCTGTCTGGGCGTCCCTGGGTGATATACGCGTACATCAGGTGGAAGACCACGTGATGGTCTGTCGCCGTTCCTTGTCGTCTTTGTCGCCGCGGAGGGTGGGGCATTTGTGCTGTAGGGGGCGCATGGGTGCCTCCTGAGGTTCTGCGCGGTGTGGGTCGCAGCGGTCGTGCTCCATGGCTATGCTGTCCGGGTCTGCCCGCTCGTTGGTGAACGTCCATGTCGCCGTGGGTGTCCGGGTCCAGGCTACGTGCGCCGGGTGGTCTGGGGGTACCGTGTGAAACCAGGGGGAGAGCCATGCCTGCTGGTCGGCGGTGGCGGCGGCGGTGGGGGTGCGGTAGTGGGTGGAGATGAGGTGCAGCAGGGGCCACAGAGTGTCGAGGGCTGCCGGGCCGCAGTGCCAGCACGTGCGTGGTATGCCCTGGTCACTGTGTCTGACCGGTGGTACATCGGTCTCCGGTGCATTGTGTTTGGGGATGGACCAGGGGGCACGGTGTCGCTGGACGGTGCGGGTAGCATGTTTGTGGCCGTTTGGTGCTAGCAGCAGGATGGTGGGTGGTGTCCAGCCTTCGGCTGACGGGGTGGGCTCCCCCTGCGTCGTGCCGCCGTCGTTGGGGGTCTCGTGCTCGCTCAGGCGGGGCCGGGGGTGCTGGCGCTGGAAGGCTGTGTACGCCGTGTCGATGTCCTTGGGCCCCGGCATGTCGCGCCCTGCCTTCGTAGCACATGCGCGGAGGTACGCTTGGAAGACGTGGCGTGCTGGCCATTGTGGGTCGGAAAGGAACGGGGCGTGTCGGGCGTCGCATTGGGCCATGATCTTCATCTGTGTTGGGGTGATATACACTATGGTGACGGTGGCCCCTACGAGGCCCAGGGTGTCCACCTCCCCTGCCGGGTGTCGGTGGATGTCGGTGTGTGTGGCCACGAGTGGCCCCTGTTGATCGCAGTGGCGGTTTGTCAGGATGGCGTGTGTGTGGTGCGGTAGGAGGAGTTGTAGCTGGGCCCAGATGCCAGTGCCCACGGGGGTGGAGACGCCGTGTTGTGCCAGTATCCACCGGGGGCAGGTGTTGCGGGCCATTTGCGCTTCTTTTATGCGTATGGCTGCCGCCTCGCGAACTTCTGGTTGGTGGTTGTGTGTTACCCTGTGTAGGAGGTGTGCTGCGTGTTTGGCATAGGCCATGTCGACCAGGGCGCCCGTATTGTCTCCGTAGTAGCGCCAGTGGGCCATCATGGCCTCCTTGGGGAAAGACGTGGGCCAGCCTCCGTGTTGCGCCCATGCCTTCGTCACTTGCTGTCGAGCGTGGCGTAGTGCGTCTTTGGGGCGTGGGAGGTGCAGGGCTTGGTACTCGATGGCCGCGTTGAGCACTGCTTCCATGAAGTACGCCAGGCCCTGCGTAGACAGGAGGTCCCCCCTGGCAATTTGGGGTAGCCGGGCGAGGCGCTCTTCTAGCTTGCTTGGGAGTGTGATGTGGTGGTGCTGCGTGGCCTGTGTGACTCTCAGGTGGACTGTGGTGTCTTCCAGGTGTAGGGGTTCGCCTTTCCGGATGTGGGGGGTGGGGGTCTTGGCGTCGGCCAGCCCGACCGATTTGCGGGGGTGCACTAGGAGCTGGTGGGCGTCCAGGTAGGTTGTGGTGAGTTGGAGAATGGCGGACGCTTGTTCGGTGGTTGTTGGTAGCCCTGCGTTCTCAGGGTCGCGGTGGCGGGTGGCCGTAGTGAGGAGGTTGTCATCTGCGAAGTTGATGAGGGGGGACCGTAGCGGGTATGGGGCGTACCCCGGGTATACCCGTGCTAGCTCGAATGCCAGTGGCAGGGTGACGAGGAGGTAGAGGAAGGGGCCTTCGGCGCCTCCCTGGGGGACCCCGCTGTCTGTGGCGGTCCAGGGGGTGAGGCCCGCGGCCGTGATGACGGCGTAGAGTCGGGTCTGGATGTACCCGGTCATGAAGGATAGGAATGGGAGGCCCATGGCATCCCATACCTCCGTGAGGAGCCGGTGTGGGGCATGGGGGAACGCGCCTTGGACATCGAGGGAGGCGATGATCATCTCGTAGGGGTTCATGTCCAGTGCGGTGTCCTGGAGGAAGATGGCCTCGTGGGGGGACCTGCCGGCCATGGCCCCCCACATGCTGGCGGGCACGTGGGCGAAGACCGCTGGCGCGATGCGGCCTAGGATGAGCGTCCACACCAGCTTGACCTCGGTGGTGGCGCAGACTATGGGCCGCCAGTTCCCCGGCTGCGCCCAGTCCCCCTTTTTGTAGAGGGGGTGGACCAGGTTGGCCCACTCAGGGGGGATGGGCGTGGCGCCCGTGACGATGTCCCACAGGCGGGCTGCCAGGCGGCGTTTGATGGGCAGGCTGAGACGTTGGTACGCTTCGGCCGGCAAACCGTCGACGCCGGGCACGACCCCCTTCTTCAGGCGGTCTAGGGCGCGTTGCAGTTCTGAGATGCTGAAGGGGTCGTGTTCGATGGCGCGCTGCTGTTCCCGGTTGAAGACCCTGGGCACATGCTCGCGGATGGTGTTTCTGGTGTGGGGGTCGAGCTCGGGGAGGGCGTCCCCGTGTTGTGCCTGGAAGCTGTCCAGGACTGCCTGGAGGACGGCGTCGGGGTCATTGGTGAGGCCTCCTTCGGGGGTGCGTACCGCGTGGATGGTACGGCGCCCCGTGTCCTCCAGGATGCGGCTGACGTACCGTAGGGACTTGTACGGCGTGTCGTTTCTGCCGTATCTTTCGCGTTCCTGGGCTGCTGCCGCTATGCGGTGGGCGTGCCATTCCTGGAGTTGGTGGCGGCGGGTGGTGAGGAGCGCACGGAGGTGGGCGTCCCGGTCTCGTGCCTCCGGTGTGCTGGGGTGTAGCAGGGTGGCGAGTTCCCCTTTCGTTGTCCAGATGTCATGGACGAGTTGCTCGAGGGTGAGGTCTGGTGGTGCTCCCGTGTGGTTGGTGTCACGCTCCATGCCGCATGCTTGTGCCGCCCGGCGCATGGCGGTGGTGAGTGTTTGTGCACCCGGGCGGCGTAGGATGGCGTGTAGGGCCCTGTTATACCTGTGCCAGGCGACGTGGTCGTCCTCGGCCGGGAACTGCAGTGTGGGTGGGAGGGTGTCGTCTGGCAGGGTGGCCGCGGGTGGGGGTAGGTTGGGGATGATGAGGTCGATGTAGAGGGGCCAGTGGCTCGTGCCTGTGGGCGGGAAGTCCCCGTAGGTTGCTTCGTGGACGCGCACCGTGGTTTGGTCCCCGTAGCACGTGTCGATGCGGGATGGGTGGGTGCCGGCTTGGTGGGGGTAATGGGAGGGTGTGCCGGTGAGTCCTGCCGTGAGGTCGGTGAGGCCCAGTTGGTGCATGGCGTCCCGGACACCTGTGTCGGTGGCTGTGGGTGGGCCGGTGCGGTCGTCGTCGGTGGGGGCGGCGTTTAGGTCGCCTATGATGATGGTGGGTGCCAGGAGAGAGAGTCCGCGGTACGCCAGGCTCAGGGTGTCCAGGAAGTCCTTGGTCTCCTCCCCGAACGGGACGTGCGTGAGTAGCACGTTTAGCTGCCATCCCGGCCCCACGCACTCGTACGCCCCGAGGCGACCATCCACTCCGAGGTCGGGGTGGGCATGTACCGTGACCGACGTCTTGTGGTAGAGGGGTACCCCCCGTTCCCAGTGGGCGTGATATTTGTTCCCCTCTGGGTCCAGGATCGGTGCTGGTTCGGGTTGGTCTGCTTTGCGGAGGGCTTGCTCCAGGAATCCCAGGAGGTCTGCGCCTTGGGGGTGTGGCCCGGGCATGGCTTGCAGTGTGGCGGCGTTGGTGGGGTCGTAGGTGACCGCGGGCTCGTTGAGGATGCTGATGCGGGCGTGGGCTTCTGCAGGCGCCGGTTTCTGGGGACCGGTAGTTGGGGGGGCGGGCCGTGTCCGGCCCTGGCCCCGTCAGGCGTCGAGGAGGTCGATGACGCCCTGAGCTGCGGGTGCCCTGCGGTTCCGCTTCTGGGGCTGGGGTAGGGCCCATGCATTGTGGACTTCGCCCGTGTACTCGGTGCCGGTGAGGTGCTCCGTGTCGGGGGTGCACAGCTGCATGGGGACCATCTCACGACATGCTTGGTCTCGCCAGAGTTCGAGGGTGCGCCCCAGCTTCTTGTCGTTGGGGGTGGCCGGGTCCCACTTGACGTGGATCTTGAACCCCTGGTGGTCCCCGGTGACGCGGTACCGGTGCTTGACCTCCCCTGCGGCCCATATCCACTTGGAGGGGCCCGCGGCCGTGGGGTACTCGAAGGGCAGCTGCACCCGGGTGTTGATGGCGTATTCGGGATACAGGGCAGCGGCTTCCTCTTTGGTCCAGCTCTTCGGCTTGGCCCTTGGCTTTGGCGCGGGTTTGGCCTGTGTGGGGGCCTTGCGCTTCTGCACACCTTGGCGGCGCCGGGCAGCGGGTTGTCCCCGTTGGGGAGGTGCGCCCTGGGGCCGCTGTACGGGTGCGTGGCCCGGTGCAAACACGGGGTGTTCGCGGGCGGCTGGGACGTCGGGCTTGGACGTGGGGACGGGGTCCGTCAGCTGGAACACTTGCTTGGTCATGAGGCCAAGCACTTCCTCGGCCTCCTGCAGGGCGTCGGGCGGGTCCGTGGGCCAGGTGAGGAGCCGGTGCCCGGTGCCTGCCCCGTGGCGGCGCATGTGGGCCCTGTAGCGGGTGGCGTGGCGTGTCCACGCTGGGGTGCGTTCCGGGGGGAGGGGGCCTTCTGGCGCCCCCTGCGCCCAGTAGAGGGCGTAGTGCAGCGCTTCCCAGGATGCCTCTGGGGCGTGGGGGACGCCTGCGGCGAGTCGCAAGCGGTCTCCTCCGCGTGGTGGGGGCGGGACTTCGCCGTCGGGGGCGTGTGCCGTTGCCCGTCTGACCTTGCCGTGGTCGTCCCATTCCACCATCCACCAGGCGTCCCGGTGTTTGAGGATGTGGACCTCCGTGGTGGTCGGGGGGGCGTCCATGGCGTCCCAGCTGACGAGCTGGATGGGGCGGACCGCAGGGTGGGTCTTCGGGGGTGCTCGCATGTTGAGGATTTGGTGGATGTCCTCGGCGGTGGGGCCCGTGTCGGGGGCGTCCTGCGCTGCTTGGGCTAGAGGTGGGGAGGGGCGGTCCTCCCAGAGGCGGGATGCGGACGCCGTGGCGTACATGGCTGCGATCAGGACGTGTTCCGTCAGCCCTTCCACCATGAGGTGGTTTTCCCCCTCCAGGTCTCGGGGGATGGCGGCTTCCGCCTTTAGGGTGAGGAGTGCGATGGCGCGTTTGGGTCCAGGTGTGGCGTGTGTCGGCTCATCTGGCGGGCGTCCGTCGGATGGGGTGTGGGGGGGGCGCTTCTGGAAGGGGGATGGTCCCACCGCCAGGTGTTCGACAAGGTGTAGTGGTATGGCGTGGTGGCGGTCCGCTGCGGGCAGGAGGTAGGGGTGTGGGTCCCCGGGTACCGTGCCGAGGTATATGCCCCCCCTGTAGGTAGGGGTGGGCAGGGGTTGCTGCAGAGCGCCTGCGCATGGTAGTGCGCACCGAGGGGTGCAGTGGGTGCATGGGGCTGTTATGGGGTGTGGTACCGCGTACACGGAGAAGGGCCCTACTGCTCGTTGGATGTGGCGGGGGATGATGTTGCGGAGGTCCGCCACCCGTGCCGTGCGGCCTTCGCCATAGTATATCCAGAGCGCGTCCTCCAGTGCCATTTTGGGGCGTAGCTTGCGAGCCAGTAGGTTCAAGGTGCTTTTGTGGGTGGCCTCGGTGATGGTGCCGGGTCCAGCGTTAATGCGTGGGAGCAGGTGGCGTTGGTGTTGTGCCGCGGCTCGTCTGCGGGCGGTGTGGAGGGCGGTGCTGTCGGCGGGAGGGGGCGCGTGGTGGGAGGGCCTTTTGCGTGGGGTCGGGGCGACGTGTAGGGGATGCTTCCATGCCGGGCGCGGGTGGTGTTGCGGTGGTTGGAGGCCAGGGTAGGTGGTGAAGGTGTATACGGTGATGGGGGAGCGCTCATGCGTGGCCTGGAGGTAGTAGTGGTCGCGACCCGTGTTGTGGGTGACAATGACGTTGGGCGTTGGTATGTCGTAGTGGAGTGCGGTATTGGGGAGTTGTTTGGTGATGCGTGCCGTCGCGTCCCCTGTTTTGGGCGCGGTGTCCTGGGGCACGAGGATGTGGACTGCCCACGCATCGTGGGCGGGGAGGTCGAGGTCCGGTAGGGTGGGATGAATGGGGCGTCCCCGGAAGTGTGCAAAAGCTGGGTTGTGGCGTGCCGCCGTTTCCGTGATGATGGACGGTGCCCATTGGGGTGGCGCCCCAACTTGCTGGGCCATGGCGGCGACGGCGCGGGCGATCGCCGTGAGGTCCGGGCCGACGCCAGGCTGGTCTGCCGGTGGTTGCAGGCCCCCTTCCGGTGCGGGGTGGTGCCACCATAGGGTGTAGCCCTTTTGTGTGTTATCGTGGGGGGTGTGCACGAGGCCCTGGTGGTTGGAGATGGCGGTCTTGAGGGCTTCCGCTGCCTCGCGGTGGAGGGTGCGCGTGTAGGCCCAGACTCCGGTGGGGGGGGGCGCCCCGGTGTGGGATTCGGCCGTGGTGGGGGCCGGCTCGAGGGTGTGACTGGTGAGGGAGGGTCTGTGCAGCCCTTCGTGCAGGGAGGCGCACACGTGTGCCCACCTGTCCGCCCATCCCTGTTGGGCGCTTCCTGTGTCTGCTCCTGTGGGCAGTCGCACGATGACCACGTGCCAGGGGTGTGACCCCGGTACTACGGTGGGGGGTGTGGTGTGCTCGTGAGCGCGTAGCCATACTGCGGTGTCTGCGTTCGCCGTCACGTAGTCCTCTCCTTCCGCTGTGTGGACGTTTTCGACGGCGGCCTCTCCCTCCAGGGTGAGGAGGAGGTGTGTGCCGGGGGGCTGCGCGTGCGTCTCCGCGTCCCGGAGCCACAGGTACGTGAGCGCCACGGTGCCGGGGAGGATTTCCCCCCACGTGAAGGTGCCTTCAGGTGATGCCCACTGCAGGGGCAGTGTGCCGCGTCCCCGCGAGTCGCTGGTGGCATGGTAGTCGTGGGGGAGGTGACGTTTGGTGAGCCGGTGCGGCATGCGTTCGGTGGTTGCTGTGGGGGGGTCCCAATGACATTCCTCCGGTGGGGGTGCGTCTGCGTCGTCCTCCTGGGGCTGGGCGAGCGGCAGCGCCTGTGCATTCGGTGCGGCGTCGGGTAATCCGCTGTGCGTGAGGGTGTAGAAGCCCTCGGGGGTGAGTTGGAGGACGATGTCCCACTTCGCCGTTTGCTCTGGGGACCACTGGTGGGGCCCGTCCTGCGGTCGGTGGAGGGTGACCTGGTGGCCCCATCTCCAGCTGTGGTAGGCGAGGAGGCTGAGGACGTGTCTTGCTCCGGATCCTCCACGCTTTCCATGTATGCCGTCATGTCGGTGACGTCGACGGCGTACTCGTCCTCCCATTCTTGTGTGGGGGTGCCTGGAGGGGGGGGGGGGCGGTGGTGTACCCGTGGAGTCCCGGCCCCGTGACGTCGGGCAGGTCGTGCTCGAGTGACGCCCGGTACTCGGCGGGCCTGTTGCTGGCTTCGTGGGTGGGGTGGTGGCGCCGCAGGGCGTTGGACAGGTGCGTCCAGGGCGCCCTCTCGCGGGGGGGGGGCCGCGGGGGGGCATTTTGCGGGTTGGGGTCCGCGGGGCTGCTTGCTGTGGGCTCGAGCTCCGGCGGGGTGAGGTCCATATGATGCTCCGTGTCCTCCGTGTGTTGGAGTTCCAGTTCTAGCAGGCTGTCGATGTCCAGGGCCATGGGGTCATCGTGCGTGTTCACGTGCTGGGGTGCTGCTTCATGGCACGGTGGGCGTGTGATGCTGGTGTTCGGGGCACGTGCGGCGGCCGGTGTGGGGTCGTGCGCCGGGGGAGGCGTGCCGTTTGGCGTGGCTGTGGTGTGTGGCTGCACGCTGGTGGCTGTCCTGGCTGGTGGTGTTGCCCCTGTGTGCGGTTCGGGTTGTGGCCGGTGGTGGGTGTTGAGCTGGCGCGAGGTGTGCGGGGTTTCCAGGGGTGGTGCCGGTGGGGTGGGGTGCGGAGTCGGCGGGGCGTGGCTTCGTTCTTGTGTTGGTGGGCTGTGGTGTCCCGTGCCCCCGGGTGGGGGAGGGGGGTGCGGTGCGGTATGGTGGTGTTGTGCTGTGTAGTGGCCTTCCCGTTGGGGGGGGGGGGGGGCACCGTGTCCAGGTCTGGTGGGTCGGGCTGTCGCCTGTGGTTTGTCCTCTGGCGGTGTGGGGCAGCCCCGCGTGGTCCCTTGATCGTTCTCCTGGTGTGTTTCAGTACGTGGCCTGTGCGGGGTCGGTGTGGCATAGGGCCTGGGGTCCCCTGGGGCGGGGTGTGCGGGACTGGAGTGTCGCAACCAGGGGGGTGTGGTCGTGTGGTGCTTGGGGGTGTCGGCCCGCCGTTGGGTGGGCCCGGTGGTGTGGGGTATTGCGTTTGCGGGGTCCGCGGGTCGGTGGGTCGCGGCTGCTTGGGCGTGTTGTGGCCCCGGTGCGGTGCCCGCGGGTGGTGAGTGGCGGTGTGTGGCTGGGGTGTATCGTTTCCACGGTGGGGGGGGGGCTATTTGCTCGGGTGTGGGGTGGGCCTGTGGTAGGTTGCCGGCGGGTAGCGGGTGTCGGGGCCGCACTGTGGGTGGGTATTCCGCGGCGTCCCCTTGGTGCGTCCCGTGGTGGCCTCTGGTCGGCTGGCTGAAGGGGGTTTTTGGGGTGTACCGCATCCATGGGGGACCATTGTGTGTTGGGGCGCCGCAGCGGTGGGTGCGGCGGGTTGTGGGGGTGGGGCTTGTGTCGGTGTCGACCGTGTGTTTGGCGGCGGTGTGTCGTGTGTCGTCCTCGGCGGCTCCTCATGGTGGTCTGTTGTGGTGGTGCCTGGGGGGTGGTCTTGGGCTTTGCGGTTCCTGGGAGGGTGCGGGACATGCGGGGTCGGGTTGGCTGGGGGGGGGGGGGGGGCGCGTGTGTGGGCTTGCGTGTTTGCCCTCTGCTCCCCCCGTGGCCCCTTCCTCTGCCTGTCCCTTACTCCTCTCTTTTCGCTAGCTTGTTTGGCTTTGTGTTTTTTTTTTTTTTGGGGGGGGTGGCTGGGGTGCTGTGCGTGGGTGTGGGTGTGTGCCGGTGTAGGCTCCCGGTTCCCAGGGCGCCGGTCCGGGGGGGGCTGACGGCGGGTGGTTGGCGGCAGTGGTGGCGTGGCGCTTGCGTGGGTGGCTGCGGCTCCTGGTTAGTGTCTGGGTGGCGTGGCCGGGCGTGGGCGTGCGTGTGGGTGTGTTCGTGGCGTGGGCTGATGGGGTGGTGGGCAGTGTGGGCGTGGTTGGTTTGTCTGGGTGTCGGGTATGTTTGCGCCGAAGGCGCAGTGGGTTGGGCTGGGGCACCGTGGGCGATGCAATGGGTGGAGGTGATGCTGGTGACGCCTACGGGGGGGTGCTGTAGGCGTCGAAACGGGTCTGTGTTGTTGACGTGGGTGCTTCGGGTGACGTGCCGGGCGGCGGCGGGGTTGGTGACGTTGTTGGTGTCATAGGTGACGGGGCGGGCGCTGGGGGGGCCTGCGGCTCCGGTGGCCGCTGTAAGTGGTGCAGTGGGTGGTGGCGCGACTGGTGGTGCCGGCGGTGAGGGTGCTGCCGGTGACGTCGATGGTGAAGGCGCCGTGGGTGATGTCACGGGTGGTGGCGATGTTGATGTGGGTGCTGCAGGTGGTGTGCCGGCTGGTGGCGCCGCTGGTACTGTCCCTACGTAGGGTGTTGCCGGGGCCGCTGTGGGCGGTGGTGTCGTCGGTGGTGCCGATGGCGAGGGTGGCGTAGGCGATACACCGGGTGACGGTGAGGCCGGTGTGTGCCGTAGGTGACGCGTTGGGCACGGGTGGTGGGGGGCCGGAGGGGGGTTTGCCGTTGGTGCAACGGGCGATGGTGGCGTTGGTGCCGCAGGTGGTGGCTTGGGCGATGGTGCTGTTGGTGACGCCGACGGGGTGGTTTGTCTGCCTGTCTGCCCGCAGAGTCGGTGCCGGCGCTGGGCGGTTGCCTGTGTGTGTGGTGGTCGGTGCGCCGGGCGCTTGGTGGGCGTGGCCGGGTGCGGGTGTGCGTGTTGGTGTGTACGTGGCGCGGGTTGCGGGGGGTCTGCGGGCGTCGGGTGCGCTGTTGCCGTGCGTGTGGTGGTTTGTGTTGTCTGGTGGGGCGTGGCCGGTGTGTGCGTTGCGTGGGTGTTGTGGGGTCTGGTCGGCGTGGGTGGTGTCGGTGTGGGTGTTTGGGGTTGGGTGTTGGTTGTGGGCGTGTCGTTCGCGTGGTGCAGTCGGGCGTGATGGTGGTGCCGCTGGCGACGTCGATGGTGACGGTGCTGCCGGTGGTAAGGGTGGGACGGTGGTGTGGGCGGTTTCCGGTGTGGGTGGCGTGAAGTGTGGGGGTTCGGCAGGTGTGGTGTGGGGCGGATGGTGGTGTGCTTGGCGACGGCGTCGCGAGTGCTGCCGGGGGGGGGGGTGTTGTTGGTGATGTTGTGGGCGGCCGGTGGCGGGTGGTGGTGGTGGTTGTGGCTGGACTGCTTGGTGGTTGTGGTGTCGGCGGGTGGCCTTGATGACGGGCCCTGGGTGTGTGGTGGCGGGTGGGCGTGCTTGGTGGTGGTGATGGTGTGTCCTTGCGGGTGGTGTTGGGTGTGGTACCATTGGGCGTGTGGTTTGCGATAACTGAGCACTCACCCCTCCGGGTGGCGCGGGCCCGGTGGTCCGGTAGCCCGTCCGGCAGGTGGCGCCGGGTGCTCACGCGTCCCTCCGGACGGCGGCTGCTCCGTAGCCGGCAGGGGCTGGGTTCACTGCCGGGCGCACACACGTCCCTCCGGACGGCGGCTGTTTCGTAGCCGGCAGGGGCTGGGTTCACTGCCAGGCGCACACACGTCCGTCCGGACGGCGGCTGTTTCGTAGCCGGCAGGGGGTGGGTTCACCGCCGGGCGCACACACGTCCATCCGGACGGCGGCTGTTTCGTAGCCGGCAGGGTCTGGGTTCACTGCCGGGCGCACACACGTCCATCCGGACGGCGGCTGGTTCGTAGCCGGCAGGGGCTGGGTTCACTGCCGGGCGCACACACGTCCATCCGGACGGCGGCTGTCGCGCTGTGGGGACTGCGGGGCTTGGACTTGTTCTTGGCGGCTCGTTCGTCGTCGGGTGTGGGTGTTTGCCGTGGTGGTGTCGTGTTTTTGTGCCGTGGTGCGTGCTGGCGTGCGGTGCTGCGTGTGTGCCCTGCTTGGCCTGTGTGTGGCGCGCGCTCCTTGCCCGGGCGTGCTGCTGCGCAGGCGCGGGGACACACCCTCTCTCTGGCGGGCCTGTTGGGCTCCATGGCGGGCCCTGTTGGTGCCCGGCTGTGGCCCGGCGCGCGGCAGTGGGGTGTGTGCACGTTGGGGGGGGGGGGGTTTGGACCCCTCTTCTCTTTTTCCACGCCTTGTCCCTCTGTCCCTCTTCGCCGGCCTGCCCTGCCTGCCCACCCTCTTCGTACCCGCTGGGTTGGCCTTGGCCGGTCGGTTGGTCTTGGCGGTCTGACATTGTGTTTCTTTCCTGCAGGGCGGCGTGGGCTGGGTTCGTTTTGGGGGCGGGTTGCTCGTGTGGTGTGCCGCGCCGCTTGGCTCCTGTTCACCGGTGTGCACGCTCCGTGTGTGGTGTCGTGTGTACGGTGTCCTGGGCCTCCCGGCTCCTGTTCACCGGTGTGCACGTTCTGCGTGTGGTGTCGCGTGTACGGCGTCCTGGGCCTCCCGGCTCCTGTTCACCGGTGTGCACGCCCTGCGTGTGGTGTCGCGTGTACGGCGTCCTGGGCCTCCCGGCTCCTGTTCACCGTGTGCACGTTCTGTGTGTGGTATTGCGTGTACGGTGTCCTGGGCCTCCCGGCTCCTGTTCACCGGTGTGCACGCTCTGTGCGTGGTGTTGCGTGTACGGTGTCCTGGGCCTCCCGGCTCCTGTTCACCGGTGCGCACGCTCTGCGTGTGGCGTTGCGTGTACGGCGTCCTGGGCCTCCCGGCTCCTGTCCACCGGTGTGCACGCTCCGCGTGTGGTGTTGCGTGTACGGCGTCCTGGGCCTCCCGGCTCCTGTTCACCGGTGTGCACGTTCTGTGTGTGGCGTTGCGTGTACGGTGTCCTGGGCTCCCCGGCTCCTGTTCACCGGTGCGCACGCCCTGCGTGTGGTGTCGTGTGTACGGTGTCCTGGGCCTCCCGGCTCCTGTTCACCGGTGTGCACGCCTTGCGTGTGGTGTCGCGTGTACGGCGTCCTGGGCCTCCCGGCTCCTGTTCACCGGTGTGCACGCCCTGTGTGTGGTGTCACGTGTACGGCGTCCTGGGCCTCACGGCTCCTGTTCACCGGTGTGCACGTTCTGTGTGTTGTGTTGCGTGTACGGTGTCCTGGGCCTCCTGGCTCCTGTTCACCAGTGCGCACGCTCTGTGTGTGGTGTCGCGTGTACGGCGTCCTGGGCCTCCCGGCTCCTGTTCACCGGTGTGCACGCCCTGTGTGTGGTGTTGCGTGTACGGTGTCCTGGGCCTCCCGGCTCCTGTTCACCGGTGCGCACGCTCTGCGTGTGGCGTTGCGTGTACGGCGTCCTGGGCCTCCCGGCTCCTGTTCACCGGTGTGCACGCTCTGCGT
The DNA here is from genome assembly GCA_964036045.1 of Eutreptiella sp. 'Long Island Sound 2002'. NCBI lineage: Eukaryota > Euglenozoa > Euglenophyceae > Eutreptiales > Eutreptiaceae > Eutreptiella > Eutreptiella sp. 'Long Island Sound 2002'. The sequence continues at coordinate 120,350,773 of OZ038383.1, read as the reverse complement.
GTGGTGTTGCGTGTACGGCGTCCTGGGCCTCCCGGCTCCTCTTCACCGGTGTGCACGCCCTGTGTGTGGCGTTGCGTGTACGGTGTCCTGGGCTCCCCGGCTCCTGTTCACCGGTGCGCACGCCCTGCGTGTGGTGTCGTGTGTACGGTGTCCTGGGCCTCCCGGCTCCTGTTCACCGGTGTGCACGCCTTGCGTGTGGTGTCGCGTGTACGGCATCCTGGGCCTCCGGGCTCCTGTTCACTGGTGTGCACGCCCTGTGTGTGGTGTCACGTGTACGGCGTCCTGGGCCTCCCGGCTCCTGTTCACCGGTGTGCACGTTCTGTGTGTGGTGTTGCGTGTACGGTGTCCTGGGCCTCCTGGCTCCTGTTCACCGGTGTGCACGCTCTGTGGGTGATGTTGTGTGTACGGTGTCCTGGGCCTCCCGGCTCCTGTTCACCGGTGCGCACGCTCTGCGTGTGGCGTTGCGTGTACGGCGTCCTGGGCCTCCCGGCTCCTGTTCACCGGTGTGCACGCTCTGTGTGTGGTGTTGCGTGTACGGCGTCCTGGGCCTTCCGGCTCCTGTTCGCCGGTGCGCACGCTCTGCGTGTGGTGTTGCGTGTACGGCGTCCTGGGCCTCCTGGCTCCTGTTCACCGGTGTGCACGCCCTGTGTGTGGTGTCGCGTGTACGGCGTCCTGGGCCTCCCGGCTCCTGTTCACCAGTGTGCACGCCCTGTGTGTGGTGTTGCGTGTACGGTGTCCTGGGCTCCCTGGCACCTGTTCACCGGTGCGCACGCCCTGCGTGTGGTGTTGTGCGTACGGTGTCCTGGGCCTCCCGACTCCTGTTCACCGGTGTGTACGCTCTGTGTGTGGTGTTGCGTGTACGGCGTCCTGGGCCTCCCGGCTCCTGTTCACCGGTGTGCACGCTCTGCGTGTACGGTGTCCTGGGCCCCCCGGCTCCTGTTCATCGGTGTGCACGCTCTGCGTGTGGTGTTGCGTGTACGGTGTCCTGGGCCTCCTGGCTCCTGTTCACCGGTGTGCACGCTCTGCGTGTGGTGCTGTGTGTACGATGTCCTGGGCCTCCCGGCTCCTGTTCACCGGTGCGCACGCCCTGCGTGTGGTGTTGCGTGTACGGTGTCCTGGGCCTCCCGGCTCCTGTTCACCGGTGTGCACGCTCTGTGTGCGTGTGCGGTCTCCTGGGCCTCCCGGCTCCTGTTCACCGGTGTGCACGCTTTGTGTGTGGTGGTGCGTGTGCGGTGTCCTGGGCCTTTTGACTCGTGTTCACCGGTGTGCACGCTCTGTGTGTGGTGTTGTGTGCACGGTGTCCTGGGCCTCCCGGCTCCTGTTCACCGGTGTGCACGCCCTGTGCGTGGTGTTGCGTGTACGGTGTCCTGGGCCTCCCGGCTCCTGTTCACCGGTGTGCACGCTCTGTGCGTGGTGTTGCGTATACGGTGTCCTGGGCCTCCCGGCTCCTGTTCACCGGTGCGCACGCTCTGCGTGTGGCGTTGCGTGTACGGCGTCCTGGGCCTCCCGGCTCCTGTTCACCGGTGTGCACGCTCTGCGTGTGGTGTTGCGTGTACGGCGTCCTGGGCCTCCCGGCTCCTGTTCACCGGTGTGCACGCCCTGTGTGTGTCGTTGCGTGTACGGTGTCCTGGGCTCCCCGGCTCCTGTTCACCGGTGTGCACGCCTTGCGTGTGGTGTCGCGTGTACGGCGTCCTGGGCCTCCCGGCTCCTGTTCACCGGTGTGCACACCCTGTGTGTGGTGTCACGTGTACGGCGTCCTGGGCCTCCCGGCTCCTGTTCACCGGTGTGCACGTTCTGTGTGTGGTGTTGCGTGTACGGTGTCCTGGGCCTCCTGGCTCCTGTTCACCGGTGCGCACGCTCTGTGTGTGGTGTCGCGTGTACGGCGTCCTGGGCCTCCCGGCTCCTGTTCACCGGTGTGCACGCTCTGTGCGTGGTGTTGCGTGTACGGTGTCCTGGGCCTCCCGGCTCCTGTTCACCGGTGCGCACGCTCTGCGTGTGGCGTTGCGTGTACGGCGTCCTGGGCCTCCCGGCTCCTGTTCAGCGGTGTGCACGCTCTGCGTGTGGTGTTGCGTGTACGGCGTCCTGGGCCTCCCGGCTCCTGTTCACCCTCGTGCACGCCTTGCGTGTGGTGTCGCGTGTACGGCGTCCTGGGCCTCCCGGCTCCTGTTCACCGGTGTGCACACTCTGCGTGTGGCGTTGCGTGTACGGTGTCCTGGGCTCCCGGGCTCCTGTTCACCGGTGCGCACGCCCTGCGTGTGGTGTCGTGTGTACGGTGTCCTGGGCCTCCCGGCTCCTGTTCACCGGTGTGCACGCCTTGCGTGTGGTGTCGCGTGTACGGCGTCCTGGGCCTCCCGGCTCCTGTTCACCGGTGTGCACGCCCTTTGTGTGGTGTCACGTGTACGGCGTCCTGGGCCCCCCGGCTCCTGTTCACCGGTGTGCACTTTCTGTGTGTGGTGTTGCGTGTACGGTGTCCTGGGCCTCCTGGCTCCTGTTCACCGGTGTGCACGCTCTGTGCGTGGTGTTGTGTGTACGGTGTCCTGGGCCTCCCGGCTCCTGTTCACCGGTGCGCACGCTCTGCGTGTGGCGTTGCGTGTACGGCGTCCTGGGCCTCCCGGCTCCTGTTCACCGGTGTGCACGCTCTGTGTGTGGTGTTGCGTGTACGGCGTCCTGGGCCTCCCGGCTCCTGTTCGCCGGTGCGCACGCTCTGCGTGTGGTGTTGCGTGTACGGCATCCTGGGCCTCCTGGCTCCTGTTCACCGGTGTGCACGCTCTGTGTGTGGTGTCGCGTGTACGGCGTCCTGGGCCTCCCGGCTCCTGTTCACCGGTGTGCACGCCCTGTGTGTGGTGTTGCGTGTACCGTGTCCTGGGCTCCCTGGCTCCTGTTCACCGGTGCGCACGCCCTGCGTGTGGTGTTGTGCGTACGGTGTCCTGGGCCTCCCGGCTCCTGTTCACCGGTGTGTACGCTCTGTGTGTGGTGTTGCGTGTACGGCGTCCTGGGCCTCCCGGCTCCTGTTCACCGGTGTGCACGCTCTGCGTGTACGGTGTCCTGGGCCTCCCGGCTCCTGTTCACCGGTGTGCACGCTCTGCGTGTGGTGTTGCGTGTACGGTGTCCTGGGCCTCCGGGCTCCTGTTCACCGGTGTGCACGCTCTGCGTGTGGTGCTGTGTGTACGATGTCCTGGGCCTCCCGGCTCCTGTTCACCGGTGCGCACGCCCTGCGTGTGGTGTTGCGTGTACGGTGTCCTGGGCCTCCCGGCTCCTGTTCACCAGTGTGCACGCTCTGTGTGCGTGTGCGGTGTCCTGGGCCTCCCGGCTCCTGTTCACTGGTGTGCACGCTTTGTGTGTGGTGGTGCGTGTGCGGTGTCCTGGGCCTTTTGGCTCGTGTTCACCGGTGTGCACGCTCTGTGTGTGGTGTTGTGTGCACGGTGTCCTGGGCCTCCCGGCTCCTGTTCACCCTCGTGCACGCCTTGCGTGTGGTGTCGCGTGTACGGCGTCCTGGGCCTCCCGGCTCCTGTTCACCGGTGTGCACGCTCTGCGTGTGGCGTTGCGTGTACGGTGTCCTGGGCTCCCGGGCTCCTGTTCACCGGTGCGCACGCCCTGCGTGTGGTGTCGTGTGTACGGTGTCCTGGGCCTCCCGGCTCCTGTTCACCGGTGTGCACGCCTTGCGTGTGGTGTCGCGTGTACGGCGTCCTGGGCCTCCCGGCTCCTGTTCACCGGTGTGCACGCCCTGTGTGTGGTGTCACGTGTACGGCGTCCTGGGCCCCCCGGCTCCTGTTCACCGGTGTGCACGTTCTGTGTGTGGTGTTGCGTGTACGGTGTCCTGGGCCTCCTGGCTCCTGTTCACCGGTGTGCACGCTCTGTGCGTGGTGTTGTGTGTACGGTGTCCTGGGCCTCCCGGCTCCTGTTCACCGGTGCGCACGCTCTGCGTGTGGTGTTGCGTGTACGGCGTCCTGGGCCTCCTGGCTCCTGTTCACCGGTGTGCACGCTCTGTGTGTGGTGTCGCGTGTACGGCGTCCTGGGCCTCCCGGCTCCTGTTCACCGGTGTGCACGCCCTGTGTGTGGTGTTGCGTGTACCGTGTCCTGGGCTCCCTGGCTCCTGTTCACCGGTGCGCACGCCCTGCGTGTGGTGTTGTGCGTACGGTGTCCTGGGCCTCCCGGCTCCTGTTCACCGGTGTGTACGCTCTGTGTGTGGTGTTGCGTGTACGGCGTCCTGGGCCTCCCGGCTCCTGTTCACCGGTGTGCACGCTCTGCGTGTACGGTGTCCTGGGCCCCCCGGCTCCTGTTCACCGGTGTGCACGCTCTGCGTGTGGTGTTGCGTGTACGGTGTCCTGGGCCTCCGGGCTCCTGTTCACCGGTGTGCACGCTCTGCGTGTGGTGCTGTGTGTACGATGTCCTGGGCCTCCCGGCTCCTGTTCACCGGTGCGCACGCCCTGCGTGTGGTGTTGCGTGTACGGTGTCCTGGGCCTCCCGGCTCCTGTTCACCAGTGTGCACGCTCTGTGTGCCTGTGCGGTGTCCTGGGCCTCCCGGCTCCTGTTCACTGGTGTGCACGCTTTGTGTGTGGTGGTGCGTGTGCGGTGTCCTGGGCCTTTTGCCTCGTGTTCACCGGTGTGCACGCTCTGTGTGTGGTGTTGTGTGCACGGTGTCCTGGGCCTCCCGGCTCCTGTTCACCGGTGTGCACGCCCTGTGCGTGGTGTTGCGTGTGCTGTTTGGCCCTTTTGCGCTCGTGTGGTGCGTGTTGTGTTGTGCGTGTGGTGTCCTGGGACACTTGGTTCGTGTTCTCCGGTGTCGCGGTGTGTTGCGGTGTGTGTGTGGTGTCGGGTGTGCGGTGCTGCGTGTGCGGTGTCCTGGGCCTCCCGGCCCCTGTTCACCGGTGCGCGTGCTCGGTGTGTTGCGTGGTGTGTGCGGTGTGGGTGTGGGTGCGTGCTCGCGTGTGCCATACCGTGGCCGCATCGTTGCGGACTCTTTGTTTTTGCGGATACATTTTTCTTTACACATTGCTCCCTATGGCGTCTGATTTATTCTTCCCGTTTTTGACTCTTTGATTTTGGCGACGCCCAAGAGTAAGCGTGTCTTAATGCATGCATGGCGGTGTATGTTATTTACGCGTTGGTTTTTTGAGGCATGGCGGTCCCCCGCCCAAAGCATTGCACCAAAGCGGCCTAACCATGGGCAAAATGAGCGTTCATGGTGAGCCGAAGTTCTCCGAAGGACAGCCGCGGGTATTTACAAACCAAGTCAGGGTGAAAACACTGCATGAACTGCACCATGGGCCTGAAAAGGTTAAAATACTAGTGGAGGCCATTTCGGTGAAAGATGCAAAGGGATATACAGCCTATACCAAGGCAAAATAACAAAAAGATGATATAATGGAAAAATGGACCAGTGGATTGAGCGAAGAGAAGCGAGCAAGTGCAGGGGCAAAAAGCAAAACAGACTGGAACATTCTGGCTTGCCTGAAATCAGTCTGGGGCCCTGTAGCTGATCTGAGAAATACTAAAGTACAAAGCCCTTTCATTCTGCTCAAGTCTTGCGCTCTTGCCGTAGTGGTCCTGAAAAAAAATAGAAAAGAAAAATTCCAATTGATGGCTCAAACAAAAAAGACTCAATGGATCGGTAAGGTTTCCTGGTGCGCAGAGCTGTGCATACAGTGGTGCAGTGTGGTGCAGTGTGGTGACGGTGTTGTGTTCTGCCCTGTAGGTGGGTGATGGGTGAAGGCTGACGTGTCAGATGGCTGTTGGTTGCTGGCTGCGTGTTGGTGGGTGTTGGCGGCTGCTGTTTACTGGCTGATTGCTCATGGCTGCTGGGTGCTGGATGTTGACTGCTGCTGCTGTCTGTCGTTGGCTGAGGACTGCTGGCTGCTGGTCGCTGGCTGCTGGTTGCTGGATGTTTGCTGCTGGATGGTAGCTGGGTGCTACTTGCTTGCTGATACAGGTCAAAGGGGTGTCGGAAGAGGGGAGCAGGTTGCCGGGGGGGGGGGGGGATAATGTCTGGGGTGTCTGGGGAGAGTGGTTGGGGGGGGGGGGTGTTTGCTGGCTGTTGTCGCTGGAAGTGTCCTATTGTGGAAGGGAGGCGGTGGGTGGTTGATGTGCTGGTTGTTGGCTGATGGCCGCTGGTTACTGGATGTTGGTCGCTGGCTGCTGGTTGCTGACTGTTGCTGCTGCTGGTTGTTTGCTGTGTGTTGCTGGCTGTTGGCTGCTGGCTGTTGGTTGCTGATTGTTTGCTGTTTGCTGACAAGACGAGAGTGCCGCTGGTGAAGCGAGTGTATGCGTTGGGGTTGAAGGATGGGTCTGGAGGTGAAGTGTCATTTGGAGGAGGTATGCGGTTGGTGATGGGAGGATTTAGTGGTTGAGGCGGAAAGTGTTGAAGTTGTATGGCTGAAGTTTTGGTGGAGGGTTTCGGTTTTGTGGTAGGGCGTTTAGAGTGAGGTCGTTTGTTGGTTGGTTCTTTGTTGGTAGGGGATGGAAAGCGTAGTGGGTGGGGAGCGGTGGATGATGTGCTGTAAATCGAAAAAGATTCGTTCCAGGGGTTGGAGGTGGACGTCGGAGATAACTGATGAAGGTTAGAGATGGGGTTGTCGATGAGCCATTGTTTGGTTTCGTTGAGGACGGTGGTGAGAGGTTTTTGTCGATGTTTTAGGGCTTGACGAAGAGATTTGATGTTGGAGTAGTAGGTTGTTTTCGGTGGGGGTGTGCGTAATTGATTGCTGAGTGTGTTGGGTATGAGGGTTCGAATGAAGTTGCGGCGGTCGCCTTTGGAAGCGGTGGCCCACCAAGTGATGATGGTGTTGTGGAAGTGCCCATTCCAAGTGTTGAAGAATTTTTTCCGTATTGCGTTAGTAGTGTGGCATTCGGTGATGAAGGTGATGGGGTCTAAGGGGTGGTGGTGGTTACAAAGAGGGCAGAGGTAGGTGTTGAGGGTGAAGTGGGGTTGGTAGCCCTTGCAAGAGAAGAGGCCATTCACCCACTTAAAGGTGAAAGTGGAGAAACACGAGGATTTGAGAAAGAAGTGATTACTAAGGGAGAGGTGAATGTTGTTGTGTTGATGGGTTGGGAGTTGATGTTTCGTGAGTTTAGAGGTTATTTTGCCGGGAAGTGGAGTTTGGTTAATGGCCAGTTGTGTGGAAGTTGTGGGGGAGAGAAGGTAATCGAAGTGGGTGGTGCCCCATTTGGAGACACTGTCCGCCGCGTCATTGCCGGGGAAATCGGCATGTCCTTTGATCCAAGTGAAAAGGATGGCGATGTGTTTTAGATGTTGGAGAAGATGCCATATGAGGTTGTACCAAAGGGCAAAGGAGTTGTTGCTAGTGGTGAAGGGGGGAGAGTGAAAGTGAAGGAGGGTATTTAGGGTGAGGCATGTGCTCAAGTTGTCGATGGCGAAGATGATCGGTTGGAGGAGGGTGGTGAGTTGAGGGTAGAGGAGGGAGATGATGATGGCATAGATTTCTGCTGGGTATGACCCTTTGAGGGGAGAGGGGGAGGTAATGATAGTGTGGTCGTTGGGTTGGAGGGAGATAATTGCGGCTGATCCAGAGGGATTGGAAGAGTTGGGGTCGTCCGATCCGTCGGTATAGATGATAGAGTAGGTGGTGTTGGATTGGAGAGCGTTGAGTAAGTCGTGACAGCCCCAATAGTCCAGATGTGAAAAGTTGGGAAGGGGAATATTCTGGTTGGATTTGAGCTGGAAATAATGTGTGGTTGATAGGGTGGTGGTATGTGAGATGGGGAAGTCTTGCAGTGTGGTTGGGCATATTGGGTGTGTGGGGGTAGTAATAAAGGATGAGAGTTCGTTGCCCTTTTGAGTGATGAAGGAGAAGTGGTGGGTGTCGTGAAGGTGGAAGATGTTGTCGGAGAATTGGACTGATGTGGAGTGGAGATTGTGTTGGATGGTTGTGCCCGGGAACCAGAGATTTGAATTTTCGTTGTTGTGGTTGAGGAAGGCGACTTGGATGGCTGAGTTGAGTGGAAGCGATCGGACCTGGCAGGGGTTGTGGTGTGGAATGTTGTGTGTTTGGATGGAGAAGTGGTGGGCTGAGGTGATGAGCATGTCTTGCAGGAGGTTAGAAGCTGGGCCGCGGTGGAAAAGGGTGTGTTGGATAGAACGATTGGATGTGGGGGGACCTTCGTTTGATGTGTAACGGAGGAAGTGGTTGATGGCTTGAGTGTGGGTAATGTGTGATATTTTGGTGATGCCAAGACCAAGAGTGTGGCGAGGAGAATATTTGGTTTTGTTGGGAGTGCGGAGTGAGAGTTTGCCTTGGGATGCTATGTTGACCCAAATGGAGTGGTCAAGTGTGTCAAGAAGTTTGTTGGGGAGGGAATTGTAGATGAGGCGGTAGGCAAGGATAGGAATAAGTTGAATGTTGGAGAGTTTGATGAGTTCGGTGTGTGATAGGGATAGTGGAAGGAGGTTGGTGAAGAAGGAGTTTACGAGGTTTTTTAGGAGGAGGAACATTTGTTGATTTTGTTGAGAAGTGAAGAAGAAGACCCCTAGGTATTTGTAATATTGGCGTGGTTTGCCATGTTGATCGAAGGTGCTGAAGTGGGTAGTAGAGGAAATGCGGATGGTGAGGTGAGGGGCATTGTTGAGGGCGTGGAGTTCGGATTTGGTGGCGTTGAAGGAGAGGCCGTATTTTGGGCCTACGTTGAAGAGGAAGGAGAGTGCAGTGTGCAGGATTTTGGGGCAGGCAGTTTGTAGGGCTATGTCGTCAATAAAGGAGAACAGAGCGGAGAAGGTGTGAGAAGGGAGCAAGGAAGAGAGTTTGCGGATTATGGGGTCGATGAAGAGATTGAAAAGAATTGGAGACATTGGGCATCCCTGGCGGAGTCCCCTGATAGTCATGGCGGCAAAAAGAGAGAAGCCATTGACGGTGGGATAGTCAGCAGGATGAGAGTATAGGTTTTGGATGAAAGAGATAATGTGTTTGGGGAAGTTGTAGTTGTGTAGGATTTGCCATAGGGCTTGGTGGGGGACGGAGTTGAAGGCCTTGTTGAGGTCGAGGTAGAGGTGGTAGATGTCGGGGTGGAGGGAGATGTTGGAGATCATGGTGAATATGTGGTCTGTGCTGCGGTGATTGGGGATGCCACCGTATTGGGAGTGGTGGAGTAGGTTATATTTGGTGGCGTAGAAGGTTAGGGCGGTAGCGGCATATGAGGCGAGTATTTTATAAATTGTTTGGAGAAGAGCGACGAAAATTTTTTCGACGTGAAATAGGTGAATAGTTAACGCCGTAAGCACCGTAACGCTCGTGGGACCCCAACGCCGTCCTTGCCGTCGTCTAACTCGCTATAGGCGCAAAGAAAAACGCGTCGCGAGCAGCGCGTAAAACTCGAAAATTTTTCATAACTCGCCACGACCCCTCACGTCGCGCCCTGCCGCCTTTTTCTTCTTCTTCTCCATGCACCTCCCTCCCCATCCTCGTGCCCATCACTCCCCTTGCCCTGCAGCTCAGGCGGCGGCCCTGGGGGAACGCGGTTAACCCTTAGCAATGAACGCCAACACGCTCCACGACGCCACACAAGAACAAGGCCGAGAACATCAAGAACAACGGGTAGCACGTAAGGCACAGCAGCGAACATGGTCTTGCTGCACGCGAGTGTGTTGGGTCGTGTATAATTTTATTTTTTTTTCAAAAAAATTTTTTTTTTTTTTACACGAAATTATGCAGCGGTTTTACAAGTAGGTACAACCACACCCACGCAAGAAACGAACCCAACAAGGCGACAGGACAGGACACCACGGCACCACGCGGCAGCACGGCACCAGGGCACGAGGGAAAGAGCACTACAGCGCGCAGACACCACCACCGGGCCAAAGACAGCACAGCCAACCAACAGCACAACACAGCACAGCGCGACAGCCCACAGAAGGGCAAAGCAAGCCCCAACAGCACCGCAAAACGACAGCAGAGAGCAACAGCACAGCACCACGCGACAGCACAGCACCACAGAACACGACACAGGAAAGCAGGGCACCACAGCAAACCACACCAACCACAGGGAAGCAGACCACGCGGCCAGACAGGGACACCGACGGCGAAACACGCCACCAGCAAACGACCACGGGCCAACAGACCCAGCACCGCACCACGGCACACGACAGGAAACAGCACAACACACAGCAGCGCACCACAGCGCCAGGCGCCAGCAACGGCACGCACCACACGAACAGCACAACGCGAGCGCACCAGCACAGCGAAGCACAGCACCGCGCAGAGCGGAGAGCACAGGGAACGCACAGCACAGCACCCCGGGACACACACAGCACAAAGCAGAGCGGCAAACAACAGTACGCACCACCGCGCCACGACAAAACACACACAGCACAGAGCACACAGCGCGGGGGAACACCGCAAAACACAGCGCCGCAGAGCACAGGGCCCCAGGGCGACGGGCAGCGCCAGAGGGCACGGCGCAACAAGCAGCGGCACCAAACGAGCGCAACACAGCACAGGACAGCACACCACCGGGCGACACAACGCGCAGCAGCGCGGCGCAGCGCAGCACCCAGCCACGCACAGCACAACACGGCACGCAGCACCGAGCGGCGGCGCCGGAAACCGTGAGAAACAAAAGGGGGGGGGGGGGGGGCAGCAACCACGAGGGAGCAGCCAACAGCCAGGCGAAAAGCACGAAAGAGGAACAAGTGCACGGAGGGCCGAGAAGCGGCAGGCCAACAAAGCAAACAACGCAAGCGCCGAGGCCCAAGGCAACCGGGGCCGGAAACCAGAGAAAGCCGGAGACAACGGGGGCGCACAGAGAAAGAAGAACGGGAGGAAAAAAAAAAAAAAAAAAAAAAAAAAAAAACAACACCCGGGCACCAAGCGGGAGCGACAAAAACCGCGGGACACACAAGGGGAGGGGGGCGGGGGAGCAACCACCAACGAGCAGCCAACGGCCAAGCGGGAGACACCAACCAACCAGGCAGCGGGAGGGGAAAAAAAAAAAAGAAAAAAAAACGAAGCGCCAGGGCAACGAGGAAAGGCAGCAGCAGCGAGAGAGAGGGGGGCAACCCCAGCCCGGAGGGGGCCAAGCAAAGCAGAAAGACAAAGCGGCCAAAGGAAAAGGTGAGGCGCACCAGAACGCGCCCGGGAGGCCGGCCCGCCCGACCCGGCCAAGCAGAGCACGCACACGAACACACACGCACACCGGAACCCGGGTGCCCGCTCCAGAGGACGGGCGGCCGGGGGAGGGACAGCGCCTGACACCAGGCGCCCCTCACAACGGCGGCAGGCACCCCCCCCGGGGACGCCTTTCCGCCACCCCCACAGCGAGCAACGCCGGCCCGCAAGGGCGCACGCTGTGGGGCCGGTGCAGGGTCCACACGCCCGCATCGACCGCATCCGGGACACACGGGTCGCGGAACCCTGGCTGCCCGCTCCAGAGGACGGGCGGTCGGGGGAGGGACAGCGCCTGACACCAGGCGCCCCTCACAACGGTGGAAGGAACCCCCCCCGGGGACGCCCTTCCGCCACCCCCACAGCGAGCAACGCCGGCCCGCAAGGGCGCACGCTGTGGGGCCGGTGCAGGGTCCACACGCCCGCATCGACCGCACCCGGGACACACGGGTTGCGGAACCCTGGCTGCCCGCTCCAGAGGACGGGCGGCCGGGGGAGGGACAGCGCCTGACACCAGGCGCCCCTCACAACGGCGGAAGAGACCCCCCCCCGGGGACGCCCTTCCGCCACCCCAGCAGCGAGCAACGCCGGCCCGCAAGGGCGCACGCTGTGGGGCCGGTGCAGGGTCCACACGCCCGCATCGACCGCACCCGGGACACACGGGTCGCGGAACCCTGGCTGCCCGCTCCAGAGGACGGGCGGCCGGGGGAGGGACAGCGCCTGACACCAGGCGCCCCTCACAACAGTGGAAGGCACCCCCCCCCCGGGGACGCCCTTCCGCCACCCCCACAGCGAGCAACGCCGGCCCGCAAGGGCGCACGCTGTGGGGCCGGTGCAGGGTCCACACGCCCGCATCGACCGCACCCGGGACACACGGGTTGCGGAACCCTGGCTGCCCGCTCCAGAGGACGGGCGGTCGGGGGAAGGACAGCGCCTGACACCAGGCGCCCCACACAACGGTGGAAGGCACCCCCCCCGGGGACGCCCTTCCGCCACCCCCACAGCGAGCAACGCCGGCCCGCGAGGGCGCACGCTGGGGGGCCGGTGCTGGGTTCACACGCCCGCATCGACCGCACCCGGGACACACGGGTCGCGGAACCCCGGCCGCCCGCTCCAGAGGACGGGCGGTCGGGGGAGGGACTGCGCCTGACACCAGGCGCCCCTCACAACACGGTGGAAGGCACCCCACCCGGGGACGCCCTTCCGCCAGCCCCACAGCGAGCAACGCCGGCCCGCAAGGGCGCACGCTGTGGGGCCGGTGCTGGGTCCACACGCCCGCATCGACCGCACCCGGGACACACGGGTCGCGGAACCCTGGCTGCCCGCTCCAGAGGACGGGCGGCCGGGGGAGGGACAGCGCCTGACACCAGGCGCCCCTCACAACGGTGGAAGGCACCCCCCCGGGGACGCCCTTCCACCACCCCCACAGCGAGCAACGCCGGCCCGCAAGGGCGCACGCTGGGGGGCCGGTGCTGGGTACACACGCCCGTATCGACCGCACCCGGGACACACGGGTCGCGGAACCTTGGCAGCCCGCTCCAGAGGACGGGCGGCCGGGGGAGGGACAGCGCCTGACACCAGGCGCCCCTCACATAGGTGGGAAGCACCCCCCCCCGGGGACGCCCTTCCACCACCCCCACAGCGAGCAACACCGGCCCGCGAGGGCTCACGCTGTGGGGCCGGTGCGGAGATCCCACGCCCGCACCGACCGCACCCAGGACACGCGGGACGCGGAACCCTGGCTGCCCGCTCCAGAGGACGGGCGGCCAGGGGCCGCCGCCCCCGCAACCCCAAGCCAAGGAGGGGGGAACCGGGACCGGACCGCCCCCCCCCAAGCACGCCAGACGGAGCACGGGACCGGGGCAGGACACGCGGAGGGGCACGGACCAAGTGGAACGGCCCTACCAGCGCCCAGTGCCGGGACCACGCGAGATGCGCGCGCCACACCACCCAGCGGGGGGGGGAGCGGACACCGCGAGAGCGCGAGCGCACACACACGAAAAGGACACGCGGGGACTACCGGAAGGGCAACCGGACCGAGCGCGCGGAACGCACAGACCGCATGGAATGGCGTACCAGCGAGCGAGGGTAAGGGACACCCGGAGGGGACGGCCCGCCACACGCAGCGCGGAACACGCGGGGCGGGAAGGGGGAAACAGGAGAGACACAACACCAGGTACCGGCCCGAACCCCCCCCGAACCGGCCGCGAGCGCCGCGCACACACAGACGGGACACTGCACCCGCCAAGGCAGTAGTGGCGCACAGCGCCACGCCCCAACCCCTAGGCTAGGCAGCCTCCGCGCCAGCCCAAGGGGGTCCCACTGGCGACAAGCAAGTAGCACGGGCCCGGCGGCGCCGGTGCCCCGGGCGACCACGCATTAGGGGGGCGACGCAGTGGGTAAGCGCCCGCAGCCACGGCTGCGAATTGATGCACTGACCGAGGAGTGGCGAAACGGGGACGCCGGGGAAGGACGGGGCTCCGAGCTCTGTGAACCCGGGGGACTCCGCCACCAGGCAGGAGGTGCGTCTTGGAGGGCCCCCCACTAGGACCCGGTGGGGAGGATATCACCTGGCCCGACCAGGTGGCCCCCCGGGGCCGAAAGGCGTCTAGTACCCGCAAAATCAAACCTCAAACCTCAAACCGTTGTTGTGGTTGAGGAAGGCGACTTGGATGGCTGAGTTGAGTGGAAGCGATCGGACCTGGCAGGGGTTGTGGTGTGGAATGTTGTGTGTTTGGATGGAGAAGTGGTGGGCTGAGGTGATGAGCATGTCTTGCAGGAGGTTAGAAGCTGGGCCGCGGTGGAAAAGGGTGTTTTGGATAGAACGATTGGATGTGGGGGGACCTTCGTTTGATGTGTAACGGAGGAAGTGGTTGATGGCTTGAGTGTGGGTAACGTGTGATATTTTGGTGATGCCAAGACCAAGAGTGTGGCGAGGAGAATATTTGGTTTTGTTGGGAGTGCGGAGTGAGAGTTTGCCTTGGGATGCTATGTTGACCCAAATGGAGTGGTCAAGTGTGTCAAGAAGTTTGTTGGGGAGGGAATTGTAGATGAGGCGGTAGGCAAGGATAGGAATAAGTTGAATGTTGGAGAGTTTGATGAGTTCGGTGTGTGATAGGGATAGTGGAAGGAGGTTGGTGAAGAAGGAGTTTACGAGGTTTTTTAGGAGGAGGAACATTTGTTGATTTTGTTGAGAAGTGAAGAAGAAGACCCCTAGGTATTTGTAATATTGGCGTGGTTTGCCATGTTGATCGAAGGTGCTGAAGTGGGTAGTAGAGGAAATGCGGATGGTGAGGTGAGGGGCATTGTTGAGGGCGTGGAGTTCGGATTTGGTGGCGTTGAAGGAGAGGCCGTATTTTGGGCCTACGTTGAAGAGGAAGGAGAGTGCAGTGTGCAGGATTTTGGGGCAGGCAGTTTGTAGGGCTATGTCGTCAATAAAGGAGAACAGAGCGGAGAAGGTGTGAGAAGGGAGCAAGGAAGAGAGTTTGCGGATTATGGGGTCGATGAAGAGATTGAAAAGAATTGGAGACATTGGGCATCCCTGGCGGAGTCCCCTGATAGTCATGGCGGCAAAAAGAGAGAAGCCATTGACGGTGGGATAGTCAGCAGGATGAGAGTATAGGTTTTGGATGAGAGAGATAATGTGTTTGGGGAAGTTGTAGTTGTGTAGGATTTGCCATAGGGCTTGGTGGGGGACGGAGTTGAAGGCCTTGTTGAGGTCGAGGTAGAGGTGGTAGATGTCGGGGTGGAGGGAGATGTTGGAGATCATGGTGAATATGTGGTCTGTGCTGCGGTGATTGGGGATGCCACCGTATTGGGAGTGGTGGAGTAGGTTATATTTGGTGGCGTAGAAGGTTAGGGCGGTAGCGGCATATGAGGCGAGTATTTTATAAATTGTTTGGAGAAGAGCTATGGGTCGGTAATTGATAGGGTTGTGGGGGTCGTGTTTCTTGTAGAGGAGGAAGATTCGAGCGGTGAGCCATTGTTTGGGAATGGGGTTGGTGATGAAGTGGGAGCATATGTGAAAGAGGAGAGACTTTATGTGTTTGGGAGCTAGGTGGAAGAGGTATAGGTTGGTGTTGGGAAAGCCAGGGGCTTTGACTGGGTTTGAGTTTGAGAGCAAGGTGTTGAAAAAGTTTTCAGTGAATTCGGGGTTAGGAGCGTCCTGAGGGATGGAAGGGGAGAGCTCCATAAGGGAGTCGATAAGTTGGGGTTCTATCTGGAAGTCTGGGGGTCCTCCTAAAGCGGTGAGGCATTGACTCATGGATTCGCAGAGGGAGTAGGGGTCGGAGGTGAGATTGTTGTTGGTGTCGTATAGGGCCATGGGTGTGGTGGAGCGGGGGGTTAAGATGTTATTGAGAGACTTTTTAATTTTGCGTCCTTTAATGAGAGAGTGATGGAGACGTTTTTGGGATTGACGTTTTTTCTTTTCAGTCCATTTGTCTACAGTGCTGGATATATCAGAAATTAAGCTGATAAGAATTATTATGATAAGAATTATTTACGCGTTGGTTTGCGGACTCTTTGCATTTTGCGACGCCCAAGAGTAGGCGTGTGTGTTTAATGCATTCATGCTATGCCACTTATTCTTCATGTCTTGGACTCTTTGTTTTTTGCGTCGCCCAAGAGTAAGCGTGTCTTAATGCTTGCATGGCGGCATATGCTACTTAACCGTTGGTTTGCGGACTCTTTGTATTTTGCGACGCCCAAGAGTAGGCGTGTTCGTTTAATGCATTCATGCTATGCTACTTATTCTTTGTGTCTTGGACTCTTTGTTTTTTGTGACGCCCAAGAGTAAGCGTGTCTTAATGGGCTCAAAGGTGGGTGGGGAGGTACATGGAGAAGGAAAAAGGAAGAGGAAGCGTGCAATTCGGAGGGTGTGGCGTGTTAGTTATCCATTTCTTCGGTGTTTACGCGCCGCTCGTGATGCGGTTGTCTTTACCTATACGGCGTGTTAGGGGGCGGGAGGCACGGTTTGTGGACTCTTTGTTTTTTGCGACGCCCAAGAGTAAGCGTGTCTTAATGTATGCAAGGCGGTACAAGGTACTTACTCGTTGTACCTTTGGACTCCCACGCTACTTATTCCCTTTGTCTTGGACTCTTTGTTTTTTGCGACGCCCAAGAGTAAGCGTGTTTTAATGCATGCATGGCGGTATATGCCACTCACTCTTTGGTTGGTGTTGGGGCGCGCACAAGTCCCCTACTCCTATTGCATGCACTTTGCTAAGTGATTTGGGGCACGCAACGTTTTGGCCCTACTCTCGCCTCTAATCTTCTTCTTTGTTGTTGGAGCGCGCACAAGTCCCTAGCGCCTAGGGCACGCACTTTGCTAGGTGTTTTGGGGCATGCAACGCTCAACTTCGTCGCCGTCGCGACTCTGTTGTTCTGCTTTTTCTGTGAGTGTCCTAAATTTTTTGACCTCGCCAAACAGCGGCGTAAAATGTTTCTGGGGGACGCGATAGGGATAGAAGTGCAGGCTCGACGCACGTCGACAACGCCTCCATTGGAGTTTGAGGTCTCCATTTGGCTTGGAATTGAGTATCCTGCCCCAAAACTGAAGGTGAGCAAGATGGACAGGACTCGAACCTGATAGAGGCGTGCAGGCGACGCCGTAACTCGTCGACGACACCAAAGAGGCCAGAGACGACGCCGAACGCGTTCGAAAGCGTCGAGGACGCCAGATTTCTCGGATTTGTAGTTGCAGTGGAAGTTGATTCTCTAATACCCACAACAAACTTGTAAGTGCAGAATGTCGCTGATGATCACAACAAACGCACCAAACAGGCCTGCAGGCGTCGCCGAAAACAGCCCACAGGCCTCACAGACTGTCTCTGCCTCCTCAGTCTCCAAAGCAGAGCGCGCAGCAAGCGTGGCAAAGATCTAGACCAACGAATGCTACCATAAAACCAAGGAATCTCCAGGATTGCTCTCCCTATAACCCAAATACGACGGACACGAAGAACACTGATACATACTGTGTATGGATGAGAGTGAACATGGTCCCCACCTGCCACCCCAGCCAGGAAAGGGGGCGTTATACTCCCCTGACTGGGTGGTTATACCATGTCTAAGAGACAAAGGTATGGATGATGCAAAAATGCATAAATGTAGTAATGTAAAGCAACAAAGCGACAAATGCTACTCTACAAATGATGATAATCTGAATATACAGATCACTGATGACAGTAAAGAAGGTCCCTACCAGGACCGGCCCCTGCTGTGCCCCTTCCGCCTGTCACCCCTGGTGACTTGCTCCTGATCAGCGATTGCATTTCTCAAAATCCAGGGTCCAAAATCCAAAAATATAGACAATACAATCCTCCTTCAACCCTGAACAGCAACCAGATCCCACAAATACAGCAATAACCCAATCCACAATCCAAATCCAAACTGCGGGCTTCCGTTCAGCACACCGGTTATCTCACGGTGGCGGGTATGTACAAGAATTGCACCAAAGAGGAAAGCCCTGAAATTGGCATATGAACACAAATAAAGCAAAGTTGGGGAAAGATGGAAACGTACACAATCACAGCCATGGACCCCTCATTCCCTGGACTCAAGACCTTCCCTTGACTCGCCAACATGATGCCCTGAACCCAGTCAAATAAGATGGCTAAATGCCATGTGTCAAAAGTCCCTACACAAACCCCAAAAATGTGTTCACTCCGGAGGCTCTAAATCCTAGCCCAATAGGGGAGGTGGCGTGTCATGGCCTAGAGTGGCACTCAGGACCATGCCTTACCCTGACATAACCTTGGTTGGACTTGGAGTCGATTGGGCTTGGAGAACTGCCCCATGAAGATGATCTCACAACATGGCAAAATCAGGCAAATCACACCATTATGCCAAAAACCAATTATATACTCAAAAATGCATACGGCAAATATTCAAATGCTCCATGCATGTGTCAAACCGGAGAGTAATATACAAGGGTAATATAGACCAAAGGTCCATGCCCAAGAATATCCCATCATTGGCTCCGAAATCCCTCCGGTTATGCACATGACATGCTTCACAAGTCAACTCATGAATTTGAGACCTAATTTTGTGAGGCCTCGTGTGCCAAGCCAAAGTGACCATGTGATCCGGCATATGGTGAGGTACAACACCGAAGCATTCCCCAACATATAAGCAACATACCATAGTTCACGGATCTCTAGGCACCTTACTGTTAGCCGACCAGTTGAGCACACAAAACAAAAAAATGAGCTTAAAATGAGGTCAAAAACATGCAAATAATGCCAAATTCAAGATAATTACAATAGTATATAACTTCGCTCACCCATGGTATCAACCTATGATTCAAAACACATTCGCTTGGGACCATTTGCAAACAATCCTCGACTTGGATCCCCACATGGACGCATAGGGACACCTTAGAACCTCCTCCCAACACGCACCATGAAAATGGGAAAATTGATAATGGCGCTTGTGGGTCGCTCCGTAAGCCCTCCCACATGCACTATATGAGCGGTAGACTTAGTCTAGCGCTATGCAGTTCACCATTGGGACATGGGCGAAGCCCTTGCCACGTATGACTCCATATATCTTCCTACAAACGGAGATATATAACATGGGCGTGAGCATATCGAAGCACATACCATGCATATAACACATACCCTCAAAAGGTGGCTCCCACCATGATATGCCATGCCCCTCCATGGACATAACTTCACGTTAAAAATACGTAGGAACCCAAGGAAAGTGTCTATGCAACCCCAACACTCATGCGGTACACTCCAAAGTCGCATCAAAATATTCGGTTGCACGGTCCAAGAGTTATATATCACTTTCTACCCTCTTGACCATTATCCCTTGCTATACCGGGCATGTGTGCACACCAAAGGCGTTTGATGCTCCCTAAATTAGGTTGAGACCAAGGCGGTTCCAACCCAATTTCCAAAATTGATATTCACCGCCGTGAGCCGGAGATATGATTCTTCGAAATGGTCTCACGAATCACTTTTGTTTCGACTATATCTCCAAGCAAAATGAAGGACACAACAAAAGGATGGTTGATTCACGATCGGGGAAAAATGCATGACCACTCGAGATTCATCATATCGAGTGCGGCGATGTCGAAGTCGAAAATCTGATTCTGACAGTCTGAAAAAATCGGATTAATTTTGCGAGTGTATAATATGAAAATTGCGGAAGCAACGAACCCTTTACTGATGAAATCTGACCCTAGTAAGAAAAAGTCACTGCCATGTCTTTCTTGGAGGGCTTGATCCAGGCTAAGCCCCCCTTAAAACCCTTTGTTGATGCTAAGACAAACTTAAGTGTTTTTATCTCTCTTTTGTTGCCTAAAGTACACTTTCTCAAAGTAACTAGGGTTGTGACCCTAGCCCCCCCATGAAGTTCACCCCTACCACTCAACTGAGCGGAGGTACCTTCCCTCATGGAGGACATACCAAAATAAATCAGGCATTTCATGCTTGTTGGCCTTGGAGGTTAAGCCTAGTGGTCTCCCACCCCAAGACCCCTATACTCAATTGTTTCTACCACTTATTGTGGTCCTACTTTGTAACTGTTTCTGAATTCAGTTGCTTGGCCAAGTCATTTTCTGTGTGGTCCTGACATCCATGCCCCTCAGTCCTAACCAGCACCATTTCACCCAAAAGAGTGCACATGAAGTGCCTATTGCAACCTCTGAGGCAAGAGTCAGACCAATTTTCATATAAAACCTTTTGTATTATCCATTTGTGATTGAATCTATGTGCATAAACCTGCTTTGTCTATCTGCAGCCCTTCTGTGTTACACTGGATTCCAAAACCAATCATTGATTCGATCCACATCCTCTTATTGCTCTACTTGCTGCTTTGGTTTGGGTTTTCAACTACAAAACCTGCAGGACATCATCAAAATATCTAGGGCATAAAGCAAGGACATCTTTCCGGTAGCAGAGACAGTCCCTTGTGACCTTTTGAACCGACCCTGAGAAGAACTGCAGAACAAAAGCTCAACAACAAGTTCATCATGTCCACGCCAAGCGTCAGGACCTGGCCTATCCGAACTGTCCAAGTACAAATGGGCAGCATGGCCCACCCAATGAGTGAACCACCTCACCGAGCTCCACATCATCTCAGTGGCGCATCTGGGTCCCAAAGAGATCCAGAACGCAGAAGGGCGGAAGAGAAAAAAGGCCTTACCACCGAGGCCTTAGCAGCACACGGTGGAGACAGCTACAGTCACCTCCACAGACGTGTAACTGCCTCAATATCAAGATCAAATTGTCCAGCTTCATCCTCAACTGCCATTGAAATACCTGAGGAGTATGAGGAGCTGAAGCAGAAGATGGATGAATACATCCTACATCAGGAGTACTACAAATCCATCCGTGGGGAAGATGGAGAGGAGCCACTGGCTGTACATGGATCCATACCACGTACAGACCTAGGGTCCTACGCGCACTCGGATCCTCCGTCGACTGCATCCCTGCCAAGACGAACAAGACCTGAGTATCCAAGACCATGTTATCCAACCCCAAGGGCTCCCGAAGTGGGCCCAACACGAGTCGAAGAACAACATCATCCAAGGCCAACCTACGGTACCCTGGATCACACGGCCGAGCTGTTGGCCAAACTCCTGTCTGGATCAGAAGATCCAGATGTGACGGCCCTATCAGAGGCCATTAAGGCAAAGCTGGGTATTGCAGAACCCTTACCCAAGCCTGATCTGCCCTCTCTCTCTCCAGGGCTGAGTACCCTGGCCGAGGATCTCAAGAGATCAAGGGTCTCAAGGCTGTTGCCTAAGGTCACCTGCCCCAGCCCCTTTCACCCCCGTGCCAGGACTGTGCCTATGGCTGATCTACAGGACGTGCCTGTCACAGAGAGTGAGAGAAGAGGGCTGTCAGCCCTGGCCCCTCTTGCTGGCGTGTCGCCTTCAGGCCTAACTCCGGGGGGTGGGAAGACGGGCAGACCAACTGCCCAGGCGAACATCCAGCTGGAACTGCCGGAGTTCGTCCCCAAAAATCTGCCTGAATGGGCAGAAGAATTTGCAGAGTTCCTTTTGTTGACTGGCCAATCCCATGTGGATGTGGCCACCAAATGTTCACTGCTAAAACGCTCATGCAAAAAGAAATTTTTGCAAAAACAGGTCAAACAGATTGTGAAAACCTGTTCTACCTGGGCAGAGGTACTCCTGAGGTTACAGAAAACATTCCCAGTCTATGAGACTGACCTCAGCGTACGCACACAGATCGAGGAGCTACCTATGCTCCCGGAGTTTCCATCCGCTGCGCGAATTTCTGAGTATGTGTGCGACTTGGAGTACTTATTTTCGAGGATGAACGTGGGCTCCTACGGAGCCACTGAGCCCCACCTGTGGCTCATGAGTAAGATCCCCCAGCGTACGTGGGATGATTACCGCTCCACCTCTGAGAGGAAGAGCAGGACCCACTCGTACGATGCACTGGTGGATCTCTTGATTGAGCTAGCTCTTGAGAGAGAGAATGACTCCCACATGGAGAAATTCCTCAAGAAGCATTTGGGACGAGGTGGTACCCCTACCCCCGAACGTGGCGAAGGGAAGGGGCATAAAAATCCCACTAACACCAACCAGGGAGGTGGTAAAGGGAGGGGCAACCTACGTGCCATGAACGAGGTTCCAACTGATGCAGGCACACCCCCCCTGTTTTACTGCCGACCTGTCAATGACAAGGGGGGACCTTGTCATGCCTCTGACTGCGATCTCCGCAGTGGCTGTATGCTGCAGATGAAACGTCAGCAGCATACTAAAGATGGGAAAACTGTGACCCATCAGGACCATTTCAGGTGTACCATCACCTGTGGTTACTGTGGCAAACGTCGTCAGTACGAGGACGAATGCCACATCAAGAAACGCGAGAGTGACAAACTCAAGCGTCAGGAGGCGGAGCGCCAGAAGACCCAGACGCCCGCCAGAAATCCCCCGAATGGGGATAAAGGTAAAGGAGGTGGCAAGGGGGGTGGCAAAACTGGACCCCCTAACCCCCAGAGGCGCTCATCAGCGCCCGTTGCAACACCCACTCCTGCTGCTACACCCGCTCCTCCCGCAGGTGTTCCCCAGAAGCGCCCCCAAGGGGATAACGCTACCCCTGAGGGGAATAATTCCAAGAAGAGGCGCTTGGCCTGGATGGCCAAGTCCCTCATGGCCGCAGGGGTGGATGTGAAACTCCCTGATGAGGAATAGGGGGGCGGCTCCGAAGAGGAGGACTTGGTTTTCTGGATCCTCGTGAAAATCGGGGATCAGGTTTTTCGAGCGGTGCTTGATACCGGTGCAACACTTTCCATAGTGGCCGGACGCCTGCTTAAAACTTTCAGGAAAACTAAGACGGTGGCCAGAAGAGTAGGGGATGGGCGTACCATCCATTCCTTGGGGGGGGTCAATGTGACCATATGTCTGGGCGACGAAACCGTGACCCAACACTGCAGAGTGTTGGACACTGACGCCTTTGACATCGTCATTGGCACCGACTTTCTAAGAAGAAGCCCCCAGGTAAAAATGCTGTCCCTACAGCGTCCTTACTCTTTGCACTGCGACTTTGGCAGTGGGCTATTCTCCGTTCCTTTGGAGCTGTCAGGACGAAAAGAGTCTGGGCTGCGCTACGCAGCCAAGACGAACTATCGTACTGAAAACTACCAACTGGCCCGTCATGTTCTTGAAACTGGCGGCCCTTCAGGTAAACCTGGATGAGATCCAGGTAGAATTGTTTGTGAGCCAACAACAGCACATCATGCAGTTGTACTGCTCGAAACAAATGAACAATGCTTTCCGTTTCTTCTGGAAAGCAATGGGCCTAGCGTATGCTAACCCTCCCTTCTCCCTGCTCGCGAAGGTTCTAACCAAGATCGCTTATGAGGGAGGAAGTGTTGTTATGTGCACCCCTGACTGGGGTTGCTCTGGTGAACATGCTTACTGGCGCCGTATGCTAGACCGAATGACCGTGGGAAGAGTGCAACTCCCCGACGGCCCCATCTATGTGCCTGAGGACTCAGACACAGCTATGCAGGCCCCTGAGTGGGCCAGTTTCCTGTCCATCATCGATGGATCTCTCAATCCTGTACCCCTGTGTGACCTGGACCAGGTGCTACTAAAAGAGGTCATGGCCGAAAATCGTGGCCTGACCCTTTATGATCTCAAAAATCGATCTCCTGAGCACCTATCTGCCACACTTACAGGGTGTGAGTCTCCTGATGACTATCTGGAACCTGCAGCTGTAAAGGAGGATGCTGACGACCAGCTGTCTGAGATCGCCAGCACTATTCCCTCTGTTGATCCCAGCTGTGTTGACCTAAAACATAGTGCTTTCCTGGCCCAGCTGTTGCTAGAGGAGGTAGATCTAGAGTCAACCTCTGAACCGGCTTCCTCTGTTGGGAAACCAGTGCTACACATGCAGCCTGTGCACGCAGGTGAACCCGTGGCCCGGAGTGCTGATGCTCTGGCACGGCCTGCTGCTAATACCATGCCATTGTCTGAGCATGACACTCAAGAACTCCGACGGCTGTTGTACCTGAAGGCCGAAGGTATTGAGCGCCAAGAGCGGCTGCAATACCTCAGACAGACCTGGAAATACTCCATCTGGTCTGAAGAGGACGATGAGTCCTATACGCTGCCTGATCCTGAGATACCTCTAGTGTATTCTCTACACTACGGGCAGCAATGTCCCCCTGAGTGGGACGATGGTACTGTACCTGCCAAAACTGCTGATCGGCATAAAAAGAAAGAGCATGGAAAAAGCAACCTCCATGCTGAGGAGGATTTCCTTCAGAAACTCGAGAGTCTTAACCTTGACCCCCGCCTGAAGAAACTGCTGATAACCTATGAGGAGGTGTTCGGCGCCTTGCCGCCTCCCCTTTCTTGTAAAAAACTGGTCCAGATGGACCTGAAATTGAAACCAGAATTTGAAAAGACGCGAGTGAGGCGTCGTCCCTACCCCGCTCCACAGGAACAGGTCGGATAAATCGAGCGCCAGATCCAAGAATGCATTGATGCTGGGCTCGTTGAAGAGTATAAACACGGGGACTATCCCCATCACTGCAGTCCTTGTTTCCTTGTTGCTAAACCAGGGTCCACTGCCCTACGTCTTGTTGTAGACTATGGTGAGGTCAACAAGAAAACCCAGAACCACTCAGAAGTATTCCTAACATGGAAAACACCCTGGAGCGTATTGCCAAATGCAGGTATAAGACCAAAATGGACAAACGCTCGGGTTTCTGGCAGGTGGACCTAACCGCCGCAGCTCAGGAGCTGTTGGCCTTTATAACCCCTAAGGGTCGTGTCTTCAAGTGGAAGGTTATGCCTTTCGGGGTGGCTAATGCCCCAGCGCTCTTCAAGGAGCTTATGAACAAAATTTTGTACATACTGAGGCGCAGACCTCTAGTACAAGAGTTGATTTCTCGGGGTGCAGAAATGGAGGCTCACATCGACGACGTGAGTTTGGGTACTAATACCAAAGAGGACCACGTCCTTCTCCTCCGTGAATTTTTCATTGTCTGCCAAGAAAACCATCTCCGAATTAGACTCGAAAAATGTGAGTTTATGAAAGAGGAGATGGAGTATTTGGGTTTCGATGTGGGGTATGGCTGGTGGAAACCAGCCTCGTCTAAGATGCAGCCCCTACAGGACATGCAGATTCGCGATGACCCTAAGAAGGGTCTACACGATGTGAAGAGTTTTGTGGGCGCCTGTAATTTCTATCGGCGTCACATCCACAATTTTACTTACTCCTCTGCACCCCTCACTGACCTGATCAAGAAAACTACTCCCTGGAGGTGGACCTCCAGAGAGGAAGAGTGTTTCCAGGAGTTGAAGAAGAAGATTGCCTCCTCCAACTGCCTGGGAGTGCCCCGCCCTGAGGGCGAGATAGTCCTGATCACTGATGCCAGTGATGTAGGGGGGGGTGGTACGATCTATCAATGGCAGGAGCTTAACCCCGCAGAACTAACCCACTGCCATTATCGTACTACTGGACTGAACCGTGATGGTTCGTTGAAACATGACTATCCTACCAGTGAGTGGCGACTGGTGCCACTGGGACACTGGAATTGGAAATGGAACCAAGCGCGTTCCAACTACAGCACCTATGACCAGGAACTCCTGGCCGGTATTTTGGTGCTATCGTCACAATCCCGACTCCTGGGATCTAACCCTATTGTCTGGCTGTGTGACCAGGAGCCTGTGAAGTCTTTTCAGAAGGGCCCACCACCAGAAAAAGCAAAGCTAAAACGGTGGTGGACTTACCTGAGCCAGTTCAGGCTGACAGTGCATCACATCCCAGGGATTAAGAATGAACTGTCTGACTATATATCGCGCAACAACTTCGATGCGCTTATTGGTGAGAGCTCTGAGGCGCTCGCCAAAGAGGCTTTCCAGCGTATGGATGTCCAGCTTGACCTGTCCATGCGCACTGCTGGAATCCTGGAGGGTTGGAGTCTAACCGACTATCAGTCAGAGTATGAAGAAATACTCCAAACCCTCAGCACTGGTCTCGAACCCCGTGTCATTGACGGGCACCAGTGGTATAAAAACAATCAGTACCTCTTCTACGAGGACCGAATTGTTGTGCCTGAGGCACGACTGGATGGGTGCCTACAGTGGTCCCATCTCAGTTCTGGTCACACTGGCGCTAATCGCTCAGTGGACTTCTTCCGTGAGTGTTTCTACTCTAGTCTAACCCTGACTGAACTGAGGTCGCGTATGCAGACCATTGTGGATGCTTGTGGCTGTCATGCCAGCAAGCAGAGCGACAGTAGGGAGAGGGGCCTGATCTCCAGTTTACCCATACCCTATTGTGCTAACTCTCTTCTCTACGTGGATTACATCCACGGCCTACCACGCTTTGGCGGCTATGATAGTTGCCTCGTGGTCACCTGTGGTCTATCTCGCTTCACCCGTGTGTTCCCTTGCAATAAGAAAATCACAGGTGAGCAGACTGTAAAAATGTTGGTCGAACAATGGTTCGAACCCTATGGAGCACCTAAGCAGGTGCACTCTGATGAAGATGTACGCATCCGCAGTGACACTGGGTGGTACAAACGAGTGCTAAATGCCCTCAACGTGGAGGTAACCACAGGTGTGCCCTATACTCACACGTCTAACCCTCTCTGTGAGAGACAGAACCGTGTGGTGGAGCAAAACTTAAGAATCCTGATGAAACAGGAGCGCACCAAGGACTGAGTACGCCTAGTGCCCTGGACAGTTCTGTCCATGAACTCACAGCGGAGCTCTTCTACGGGTTTCACCCCCCATGACCTGTTCCATGGAGGACGACCTGCTTGGTTCTTCAAAACCCCCTTTCCTGAGGACTTCAAGAGCCCTGTGGGAGATTGGCTGGAACACAAGCAGTCTCTGTCTAACCAGGCTGGTACTAACCTGAGGCACATTCGTGACCGTGAACAGAGCCTACGGAACCGCCTACGGCGACCTGCCAGCTTCAAGGTTGGTGACCTTGTTTTGGTACACCATTCAGGCCTACCCTCCTGGCCACGTAACTGCCTACAGGACCCTTACTTTGGACCCTATCGTATCATCAGGATAGATGGATCTAGGATCCATGTCAGGTGCAGTCCACGTCTAGGTGGTGAACTGTTGTGTGCACCTAAGCAGTTGAGGCACTATCACTCCCCTGACGACTTGTCTTGGGATGAGTGGCGCCTCAGCGACAGTGAGATTGAATGTATAGACCTAGAGAACGCTGCCAGTCCAGAGGAGGCAGACGAACTCGAAGAGATGACTGCCGATGAGATGGCAGTCGATGGTTACTACGTGGTTGCAGGTATTGCTCGCCACGAGTATAAACAGGGCTGGAAATTCCTAACCCTGTGGGATGGCTATGGGTTGTCTGAGGCGACCTGGGAACCTATGTCAGCCTTCATACAACCAGATGGGAGTATCAACCCCATCTTCCGCACTTACCTCGTTGAGAACAACGAGGGTCAGCTCCTAACCCGTGCTGAGACTATGTCCCAGCGTAAGAAGCGAAACTAATTTCCCTGTGTCAGTCTACTGACAGGTGCAGTGAGCACTCTTCTGCAGACGTGCCTGAGTATGGTTGTAAGAGCAGTTGTCACAGTTGCCCCGCATTGCATCGCAGGACAGGACCGTTAGCCCCCCGTGACAACCACTCCCTGGCCGAAGGCCATTGGTTTTTACACAGACTACTGCTTACTGAGCACTGCACTGACCCTGTCTGTGCCCTGCAGACCCATGCCTATGGTTTCCAGCGTGAGCCAGGTGGCCGCTTATCAAGATTGCAGCCACCCAGCGAGTGTTTGCCTTGTTGACCTTGTGTTGCATGGGTACTTCCCTAATGTAATGACCTTGGTGAGCCAACGGAAAACGGTGGCTTACTACACCAGGGGGGAATGACAAGCAAGGTGTTATGAGGCAAGGTGTGTCTTCCCTCCTTGGGGACAAGCGAGCCCACAGTTAGGACCCGTGACTGGTCCAGACCCATGGGGTTCTACCCTTCCTTACAGGGTGTACCATACCCCTAAGTGTGCTAAGTATGTCTGTATGTGTCTCACTTCTCTCCCCAGCGTGGCTCCCGGAGACCGGGCTTCGCTGACGTCGGACCGAAGGTCCTAATCAGGTACTATTACCACTCCTATGGCGCCCAATTTCTCTGCTGGCGCCTATCCTTGGGGTAAGACGGCAAAAGCCCTACCTACTAAGAGGGGAGGGGTGGCCAAGTGTGCTAAGGGCATACAAAACGCCCATTTTTGCTACAGGCCAAAATCTAACGCACTCCCCTGCCAACGAGGAAAAGCACGCGGGACAGGAGACACCACTACACTACACTCACTAACGCCAGCACCGGCCTCCGAAGGCAGGGTGAGCACTCATCACTTGCACTCACCTCTTGCCAGGCCTGCTGACCCTAACCCCTACACACGCTACTGGGTGCTGCAGTCGAAGTTCACTCAGGCCCTCATGGCCCTCTTGTGAAGAAGACAAGAGAACACAGCGCTCCTAAGCAGCTGTGGCCTAACAGGGGACGCCACAACGCGTTTCCCCTGCTAGGGCTTGGAGGGAAGGGGTGCTCTCGTTGCGTGCACAGCGCAGATGTCGTTGAGGTCGAACTGCCCTCGCCAGTACTGGCTGAGGCACAGTGATTTGATTTGTGATCAGCGCCCCTGTTTTCCTGGGGCAGAAAAATGGTAGCCGCCGAAGGCAGCTGCTGCGTGCACCAATCACCCTTAACCTCTCCCACCTGTACAACAGAGGCAAATGAAGGGGTGTTTGCGACGGAGGAACCAAGCCACACTCCAGGTATTATACCCTTCTCAGTGTGACCTATAATACACTGTTCGCAAACACGCTGACGGATCAGCTCCCCTGTCAAGCAAGCAAGCTTTAAGAGACTCCTCAGGTTCTCTTAAAGAACGTACCGAGGAGCCTCTGGGTAACCTAAACAAGGTTTACCGTGCGCAATTCGCGTTGCCTACCCTTTAATGCATCATGTGCACGCAGGGAAGGGAGGCTGAACCACTGACTCAACCAGGAGGTGAGCTCCTCCTGGGCTAACCTACCTTACTCACCATGCATCGTGTGAATGCCGAATTGAAACGAACACAAAACAAGCCTAAGCGTTTTAAGCAACCCTACTTTAACGCCACGGCCGCACACGAACAAACGCTTTCTTTACTACCTGTGAAGAAGGGAACAAGGGTGAATTAGGGATACAGGTGAAGCGTCACAGCGTGTGGATGCCTCGATTAGGCACATGCATCGCGAGCACAGCGCATATTCTAACCCTACGTGCGCGCTGCGCGCTCCATTCGCATCACATACCTTTCATTCCTGTTTTTACCTGTGCAGAGCACGAGAGAAGAACACCCGACCCCCCAACGAGCACAGCGTGGACAACCCTAACGTTTTGACGAAACAACCAACACGAACGCATTGCGTGAGTGTGAGGTGACACTGACATACCTGAGAGATGGGTTGTTGACCTGCTCTGTGGTGTGGGCTGAATTTGAATACTTGAGTCTGAAGTTTATAAAAATTTTGATGCAACTGTGCAAAAATTTCCTTTAAAACTTTGAAAACTACGGCCCATACCTTCTTTTCCAAAAGCCGTTTACGCTTGCGCAACCCTTTTCTTGGAGTCCGCTTCCTTTGCGCTTGTCTGCGACTTTGAGTTATGTGTAAAAATGACGATTTCCCGCGTGGTTTCGTCGATTTTTAACGATTTCACTTGCTAAATTGCAACCCCTTCCGCTAAACCGCAGGAATCACTCCCTGTTGGTTCCATTTTCTATTTTTTCCAGCTCCTGGGGGTTTGTGTCCTCCATTGGGAGTATTGCTCCGCCCTGGCCCTTAGTCAGGACGTTTACTAAAACGCTGTTTATACGGCGATAGCCGTCCGCATTAGAGCGTTCGACTGTACCCTAGTGGGCAAGCATATGTGCTCTAGGGAGGGAGTCCTGGGTTCAATTCCCACAACCCCCAAACTTTTTCCAAAAGTTTTCGTCGCACGCCGGCGACTTTTGAGGAATGCCCCATCGAAGGGACATCATTCATGGTACATTGCACTGTTTTTCAAGGGTACCTACAGTGTGATAGGCTTCTATGAAGTGATGAGGATTTTTTTGGTAAGTTTAATGCATTTTCTGAGGTAATTTTGGGAATATTTCAGCCTTTTTCCTTGGTCCTACTAGCTGAGCTAACTAGTACTCCAGGGGGGAGTAAGAAAAAGTCACTGCCATGTCTTTCTTGGAGGGCTTGATCCAGGCTAAGCCCCCCTTAAAACCCTTTGTTGATGCTAAGACAAACTTAAGTGTTTTTATCTCTCTTTTGTTGCCTAAAGTACACTTTCTCAAAGTAACTAGGGTTGTGGCCCTAGCCCCCCCATGAAGTTCACCCCTACCACTCAACTGAGCGGAGGTACCTTCCTTCATGGAGGACATACCAAAATAAATCAGGCATTTGATGCTTGTTGGCCTTGGAGGTTAAGCCTAGTGGTCTCCCACCCCAAGACCCCTATACTCAATTGTTTCTACCACTTATTGTGGTCCTACTTTGTAACTGTTTCTGAATTCAGTTGCTTGGCCAAGTCATTTTCTGTGTGGTCCTGACATCCATGCCCCTCAGTCCTAACCAGCACCATTTCACCCAAAAGAGTGCACATGAAGTGCCTATTGCAACCTCTGAGGCAAGAGTCAGACCAATTTTCATATAAAACCTTTTGTATTATCCATTTGTGATTGAATCTATGTGCATAAACCTGCTTTGTCTATCTGCAGCCCTTCTGTGTTACACTGGATTCCAAAACCAATCATTGATTCGATCCACATCCTCTTATTGCTCTACTTGCTGCTTTGGTTTGCGTTTTCAACTACAAAACCTGCAGGACATCATCAAAATATCTAGGGCATAAAGCAAGGACATCGGGGTTTCCGCAAAAATATCTGTAAATAACAGTTAACCAATCGGTTACCGCAAAATCGCGAGCCAACTGACAGTCGCCGATACATTGACAATCAGAACAGAAGGCGGAAAAATTACGGAAACATTATGATAAAAAAACCCTGTTGATTCCTGATATTCTGATATATAAATCTCAGCTGGCGGCGCCTCGGTACTGAATATGGCCGCTCATAGCCGGAATGGCCAAACCTATCACACTATCACATCGGGTTAGGTCAGGTGGATGGGAGAGTATGATATCAGCCAATGGCGGCTTGCCGGCACATAGATACACACCCCAAGTGACCCCAAGATGGCCACGGGGGTCCGAACCGGCTTCACCCCCCTTCTCAGAGCGTTGTTACCGCTCGGAAGTCATTGAAGAGAGGACGGGAGGACCCCAATGGGCTCCAACCCCCCCCCCCCCATGTCCCAAGGACACATGGAGGCCTCACACACGTCATAGGCATCCCCCACGCCCCCAAGGGAGGGGTGAGGACACTCATAATCGGTGCCCTACGCCATATCCGGTCTCCTCTTGATCTACAACATGGACCAAGGGGATCAAAGATAGAGAAACGTCGTCGATCGATCTAAATACGTATACCACAATGAAATATATATGTGGAGATCGAGTGAAGGGGGTACATGGCCAATCAAGGCCCAAAAATCCCCGGATGAACGCCCTCATCCGTCTCCCAAGCACAGAAACAAACAAAAATGCCAAGGGGGATCCATTACGGTGCTACTGCAGGAACCAAATAAACCAGCACGCCCTTGACATCCAAAGAAATGTTCTTTTTCTTCAGGTAATCCATCCATACCGTGGTGTACCTCGGCACAAAGCTGCTCGGAGGCTCCCACAAATCCCTGGATGCGGCGAATCCCTTCCAACGGACTTTAGAAAGCCTCCCCCGAGGCGTCCCCGGGTCCGGCTTGTCCGCCAGGATTCTCTCGGCGGTGAAGTCGTAGTCCTCACCCTCGTCGTCCGAGTCCACATCGCCGGCCGTAAACTCAAAGGTGACACGATGTCCGCTGGGGTCTGGTGCTCCGGGACGAAGCTGGGTATGGTCGCGGTCCAGGATCTTGTTATCCCCCACACCAACCGCGTACACATCCTGCCCGACCTTCCGCACGATCAGCCCCGGCGCATACCAAGACGCCTGCCCATGCCTGGACAGGACTTCCTTGTGGTGCCGCTCCACCCACACGGTGTCTTGGAGAGCATACTTCTGGACTTTTCCCTGCTTGAAGTACTTGGCCCTCTTCTCATGCTCGTGCTGAAGTGCCTTGCACACCTTGGCCGCCGTGTCGTCCGCCTCAGCCATCATAGCGTTCACATCCCGGGCCACCTTGCCATGGTTCAACCAAGGGAGAGTGCGTGATACTCGATCCCGTAGGAACAGGATGCGATGCGGCGACAGTCCAGTGGGCCCCGGAAGGTCATGGTACGCCTGGAGTACTCTCCACAGCGAATCATACCAGTTCCGGCCCGGTTCGTCAATGTGCAACTGGCGGAACTTCTCGAACATCTGCCGCCCGGCCACCTCAGCCCGGCCATTCGACCGGCTGTGGTACGCCACGGTCTTGGCGTGCCGAATCCCCATGTGCTTGCACATCGTCTTGAACCACGTCCCCACGAATTGACTGCCCCGATCGCTGCAGATGACAGCTGGGACATCGAAAATCGTCAGCCAATGCCTGATCATGGCGTTGGCGACGGTCTTGGTCTGCAGACCCACTCCATGCTTGTCCTTCTTGTCCTTCTTCTTGGACTTCTTGCCCGGGACTGCCACGATATACCCGCTGTGCCTATCCACTGCCAGGATGACACAGTCGTAGGTCTCTCCTTCCATGGTGACCTCGCACATGGCGAATACATCCATGGCCACGGACCGCATAGGGGCCTCCGGTATAGCCGTATACACCGGGTTGCCCGCTGTGGAGTGGTTGGGGCTCTTCGTGGCCCGACACACGGCGCAGTCGCTGCAGTACTTGTCCAGGAGGGCGTAGTACCCCGGTGGGAACTTGAAGCGCCACTCCAGGTCCTGCTGCATCTTGTCCCGACCCGGATGCATGAGCTGGGCGTTATGCCAGTGGTCAATGAGCTCCTCCGTTCGGTTCTCAGGGACCAAACAGCTTGTCCTTGAGAAACAGTTTATCTGCATCCTCGGTCAAGCCCGCAGGCCATTCGTCGTCCGACGGGGCGCTCACGGCATTCCAGTACTTGCTCCAGTGGTCGGATGCCGCATAGTCATCCAACCAGTCCTCTGTGAGCACCGACCTGACTAGCTCTACAGGGGCCACCATCCATTGCTCGAGGGTTTCCTCTCGAATAGCTTGGACGCGGGCGCCCCGGAACTTGGCCAGGTCCATACGGTTTGCCATCACCACAAAGCACTTGACCCCCTCTTGCTCCATGGCCTTCTCCATCTCGATGATGCGCTTGGGCTCCTCGGTCTCCTCGGCGTCCCCATGGCTGGATATGTCCATCCAAGCCTTGCCCGCGGAGTAGGCCCATCGACTGAGGCAATCTGCCACAGTGTTGTCCTTCCCCGGGACGTATACGACGCTGAGGTCGAACTTGGCGAACGTCTCATGCCATTGGGCTCTTCTTGCCGCCGGTCCCGAGGGGGTGTCGACGTGCTCCTTGTGCCAGCTCTGCAAGGACTGATGGTCCGTACAAACCACCACCGGTTGCAATCCGATGTGGCCAGACCACTTCCTGAGCGCACAAACAATGGCGTACGTCTCCTTCTCCCTCGCGGTCCAGGTTCGTCGTTGGCCCTCGGCCAGGATCCGGCTCCAAAATGCCACGGGTAGGTGTGACCCGTCGTCCCGGACCTGCTCGAGGACTGCACCTACAGCATAGTCCAAGGCGTCCGTTCGTAGCACGAATCCCTTGTCCGGGTCAACCAGGAAAAGCCCCAGCTGCCCCAGGAGTCGCTCCTTCAGGCGGCTGAACGCATCTTCGGCCTCAGGGGTCCAGGCAAGCTTCTTCTTGCTCCCCTTCGGGCCATCGAACTTGCCCACCTGCAGCATTGTGTGCAGCGGCCCCGAGAGTTCTGCATACATCCGGACATAGCCCGAATAGTAATTGCAGAACCCCATGAAGGACCGGAGTTCGCTGATGGTCTGGGGCTTTTCCCAGTGGTGCAGGGACGCCGGCTTCCCAGGCATGGGACGGCGTTGCCCGTGACCAACCACGTGACCCGCGAACTCCACTTCCTTCACGAAGAGTGGGGCTTTGGTGGGCTTGCACACTATGTTGTACTTGTCCAGCTCACTGAGCACTCGGCGCAGATCCTTCTCGTGCGCTTCGATGAGCTCGTCCTCCGTCATGATCTCCGTGCCGGACCCGATGATGATGTCATCCACAAAAGGGTCGGCACAGTCCCGGACCAGACCGAGTAGGTCCTCCATCATGCGCTGGAAAGCGGCGTTGCCATTCTTGGCGCCCATAGGCACCACTTTCCACTGCATGGGCCCCAGCGGCGTCGACATCGCTGTGCAGGGCCTGGAGTCCGGGTGTAGCGGCATCTGGTGATAGCCGTGTTTCAGGTCCAACACCGTGAAGATCCACTTTTTCTGTTGTTTTTGGAGGATGGTGTCGATCAGGGGAAGGGAGTACGAGTCGTGCTCGGTTTGCTTGTTCAAACCCCTGTAATCCACCACCAACCTCCACTCGCCCTTCTCCTGTGTGGGCACGATAAAGGCTGGGCTGGCCCACTCACTGTCGGAGGGTTCGATCCATCCCCGCTCAATGAACTCGGCCAACAACTTCTTCATGGCCTCGGCCTGATCGCCCTGAAGTTGGTACTCCTGATGACGATAGATCTTGGGGTTCGGCTTCAGCTTGATCCTCGCTGTGCCAAACCTCCCACGATCTGGAGGGTTCTTGTTGGCGACACCACTGAATAGCCGCGGATAGGCATTTATCAGCCTCTCCTTCAGCTCGGCGACCTTCAGGTTCTCCTGGGCCTCTTCAGCCGCTTGCTTCGGTATCGACACAACCGACCGCACTGCGGTATAGGCCTCTTCCGGGTCCGAGTACGACCTCTCCTCGTCCGATATGCCGTCTTAATCGTCGTGGGGCATGCTTCCCACCGATAATCTTCGGAAATTTGCGCCATCATCCGAGTTATTGTGGCTACCGGCCCCCATTCTTGGAAAATCCCACGTCGGCGGGTCCGACCCAACCGGACCATCATATTGGTCCGCAATGTGATCCATGACCCTCGCCACGAACTCATCCTTCTCGTACTTGCCGGTGACCAACATCTTAGCATCCCACCAATGCGGAGATGTGACCATGGCCCGCCTCTTCTTGGCTGCCACACGGTCGTGCATCCCCATCCGCATGTAGTTGACGACGTCGTCGACTCGGCGTGGTGACGCGTTCCCGTGGGGGGCCTGGCCACGGGACGCTGCAGTGGACACGCGCAAGTGAGCAGGCAGGCAAAGCACTACGCTCACAGGGGCATCAATACGCTCATGTCATGTGACAAAGCGTTTCAGGATCCTTGCCACTCTGAAGCAAGGGAACAAAAGTATGTACAGCAACACATCAGGATATGTACACATGGGGTTAAGACTGGACTGGGGTAAGGGCATCACAGGACAATAGACACTCAATCCTAACTCATATCCCAATCCCAGGTCCGACCCTCCCAGTGGCTGGTGGGGGCGGGGGCTCAAACACAACCCATGCCCTGCTCAGTCCGAACCCTGAAACCCTGCCAATAGGGGAGGTGTCCCGCCCATCCACAGGCGAGTTCCTGGGAACCAAGGAGCTCCAAGACCAACTGGCAGTGGTTCCCTATGCTCCCTTAACGGCAGGTTCCAACTCCTCGCTGAGCCAGAGATATGGCCCCGCCGTTATCCCCTAGGAGTTGGTAGCTGAAAATGGGCTGTTTCAGCCCAAACTGATATTAGCTCCAAAAACTCCAAAATTGACCCCTCGTCAGGACCCGCCAGAGGTAGGGACGAGGCAACTGACCCTATGCCCTTCGAGTATGAGCTCCCTGGAGCCCTCACCCAACCTGGTGCCCTCTGAGGTCCCGGCATCAGGGCGTCACGGATTCGCCAAGTGGCGTCAGGATGCCCAAAATGGCAAAATCGGCCGTCTCGGGTGACCGTCCAGGGTAGGAAATCTTGGCGATATTGACGCGCCAAGCCTTGATTCACAACCCTTGATTTCCCCTCTGGTCCCATGCCCTGGGTTATCGCTTGCTGTCACGCTGGCTGCTTACTGTTCACCGAGGGGATGACCACACGGACGGGGCAGAAAGCAACATGCGGTGCAAAGGGGGGGATCGTGGATCGCACCAAAAGTTGAAAATCTCCGGATGAGCCGGAGGAGCAAATACGAAACTCAGTGGCGTTCAACCCTTGGTCATATGCTACAATAATCGTCCTTCCTTTCCGGCTAGATCCCGTGCCCCATGGAGATATGGTAATTCCAATATGGCACACAATGGCAAAAACAGCGAAATTTGGCCCAAATGGCCCGCACTCATGATTGCATATATCCATGGCCACGGCGAGGATCCTTTCAACCAAGGATGCTATGGACACATGGGACTTAGGTCCAAATGTATGCCACTTGCCAACCCTCAGGGTCGCCTCTAGCTATTTTCCCCCTTGGAGGGAAAATGACACACAAGTGGGGCAGAATGGCACCATACCCCAAATTGGGTGACTCACAACTCTCCCATCGAGAGGAGAGGCCACATGGGGAAACACCCCATTCGATGTGGGTTTATGTGCCCTCTCCGAATTGCCCTTACCCTTGGTCAAGTGGCGCACGCAACCTCGGGGGTGAAATCAGGGGGAGAAGAAGTTTGTGGCCATTTTGGGCAAAACGGCCAAAATTCACCCAAAAGTGGTCCCTCCAAATATCGTATCTCCGTATCGCAAGAGAAAGGAGCCTCGGGCTTTTGCATGGATGCAAACCGAAGCTTTGCTTCCCTTTTGCAGCAAGGGTTGCGGTTCAAAGCATAATGAAAGCATTTTTAACACCTCAATCCTTGAAGCACACTATTTATGGGAAAAAGTGCATATATCGGCGATATTGGCATGAACATATCTTTGGGACCTTGAGGAGCAAAAATATGAGTAAACACTTTTGGAGTAGGCCCATAGTAGGTGTTTTCAAGTATGCACACTATGGTTAGATTGTCTCTGCCCACTCGTGCCATTAGTGCTTGCATATGAGCGCGTGTGCAAAGAGGCAATGTGGCACGCGTGCTCACAAGGCGAAATTATATCAATTGGAAGACAAGGTTGTAAGAATCAACCAACCCATCCACGATGTCCTTCGTGGTCTCTACTTTACATATTGCCTTGGTTCGAGGCTCAACTCCCCATAGGCTTCGAGTGCGAGCCTCGGGGGTTTGGCCATTTTGGCCTAATTTTTGACCAAAACTTGCCCTCTTTTGGAAAGAGAGTTTTGGTACGCATTGAATTGCGTGGAGCCATCGTTGAGTTGGCTCGAAAAACGAAAATGGCCTCGGTCTTTTGGTCTTGTGAGCATTGTGTTCGGTCATTAACGTTCATGCTCACAAGGCCACAAAGTTAGCGTTTGCGCACGCAAACAACTTGGGTTTGCGAGACCCATAGGCTGCCTAAAACACCGCCATTGCCCGCTTCCCTATACAAAGTGATATGCCCGCGTGAAAGGGGCATGGATGAAAGACATAGGGGGGAGATGTAGGGTTCCGTCCGAACTCATGGTCCTTGAGAAGCATGAGTTCGCACGATCGACGGAAAGCCTTGCGCGCTAATTTTCTCGAAAACGCAACGGCGAAAAGTTCTGGTGAACACACCAGATGAAAGTACATTAAATACCCTCTAGATTCAGCCCTTAAGTTCTCTTAGAACCTCACAGGTACTCTAGAAAAGTCAATCACAAAATTCCCCACGGAGAAGCGACGAAGGCGCGCGAACAGGCGACATCAGGCGGCGATTTCACGACAATTGGAAATCGCGGTAGAAATCGGGTATTTCACCGATTTCCGACCGAAAATCGCCTAAGACAATAAAATCACGGTAATTCTACATCGATTTATTGGTTAGAAATCGGATTCCAGATTTCGCGGGTTAGAGAACAGGGATAGCCGGTGTCAACGGCTTCCGCACGGGTGTGACGGCTCGCAGGCCTCCGGGCCATGGGCCATAACGGGTGTGACGGCTCACAGGCCTCCGGGCCATGGGCCATAGGTTCTGGGTACCGCTTCACCCCCCTCCTTAGAGCAAACCCTGGGGGGTCTCGATAACACCCATGCATGGCAGCGGGTACCCAGGACCATCCCCTGAAGGGGGGGGGGTGTCACATCCTCCTTCCGGCTGATTCGCAGGTTAGGCTGCCCAAATCTCACAGTAAGACAGGTACGGTGCTGTAGACATCAGTAACTGCAAGTATAGTATCAAGTATCAAGTCCCGGGTCCTGGCGGCGATTGTTCGGCATCCAAAGGACCCGTTAACCCATACCAGGCGCACCAAGTGCCGGCTGCGACGGTCACCACCACATTGGCAGTGGCATACACGGCCAACATAGGCGTCACACGACGACCGAGGTGGTCCCACAGGTCGAAAGCGACCACAAAGATCCATCAGGCTACCCCAAGCTTCCCAAGGCCCGCCGGCTGGGGGAGAGTCCCCACGGGTCCTTCCTCAGGCGCACCATGTCCATATCCATACGACGCGAGTCCAGAGTGGTACAGCCGAACGAGCTCCTCCTTAAGGGATCGGGCGTCAAGGACGTCTTTTCCCTCGCTCTATTACCACGAAGGCCATACATGAGGGAGTCCTCATGCAGTGTGGGCGGAGGCGTCGACTCCTCAAACCACCAGTTTCCCAGGCAGACTGACCGAGGTCAGGAGCACCGGAGGCCGCCATCAGACTGCAAGTGTGTCTGCGAGTCGGTAGGCTCACACTGGGACTGACAGTGGCGGACCGCCCGGAGTGTAGTCAGGCAACTGGGCTTCCCGCCTGGCGCCATCAGGATCTCCACACACAGCGAATAGGGCACACGGTATCACGGGCACTCAAACAGAAGAATATGTACTTAGGTACTGGTCCAGGCTGGACCATATGTAAGAACATGTAAACGGCGACTCAGGGCGCCTTCGTAGTCGATTCGCATCCCGCCGGGGGGGAAAAACAGTCCACACTTCAGTGATGGGCTGACATACAGATGCACATATCCTGGGGAACAGAAAGACAAGCAATAAGCGGGGTAATAGGCGTGTAAACACACTCTGGACAGAGCGCCAAACCACGCCCTGGTTAGGATAAGGCATGTGCAGGAGGGTGGACAGGAAAACGCCTGAGTTCAGGCCATATATAGTCAGCTGACACACGTCGACTGGTCTGGA
Organism: Eutreptiella sp. 'Long Island Sound 2002'; assembly: GCA_964036045.1. Taxonomy (NCBI): domain Eukaryota; phylum Euglenozoa; class Euglenophyceae; order Eutreptiales; family Eutreptiaceae; genus Eutreptiella; species Eutreptiella sp. 'Long Island Sound 2002'. The sequence continues at coordinate 120,311,890 of OZ038383.1, read as the reverse complement.
TTCCGCACGTGCCATGGAACCAGGCCACACACCAAAAAATCGCAATGCCGATGACAGCGGCATCCGTTGCGCAACGTCGTATGGGCTTCAAGGCCCCAAGAGCTCGGAAATATGAAGGTCAGTCGCCCTACCTGGTTTCCCAAGGATTCAGCAGGGGGGGGAGTGACAAATAGAAGAAGAGAGGGGCCATCCTCCTCTGGATTCAGCAGGGGGGGGTACATGGCCACTCTGATGGCAGGTCACCGGAAGATGGAAGAGAGCAAGCAAGTGAGGGACGATCCGTCGACCACACAAGCGCTCAAACTGCATCAGGGGAGAGCTCAGGGTGCTGATCAGGCACCCCTGGCTGCAATCGCCCGGGTGAGTGCTGCCAAGTCCGAGACATGGATCTTGGTCTTGTGCCTGCGGATGTACTCCATGAAGGGAGTATTGACCCGCGGCACGAGCGAGGAGACGGGTTCCCAGGTGTCGTGGGACGGCCCATAGCCTCCCCATTGAACCTTGAACTCCAGACCTCCAGGTGCCGAGGCTTTCGGACGCTGGGCCAGGATTTTCTCGACGGTATAGTCGTCCTGCTCAGCATAGTCGTCGTCCGAATCAGCCTCATGTGCGGCGTAGCTCAGGGACACATGCTGGCCACGGAGGTCGGGTTCCCGCACACGGAGTTGACTCTCGTGGCGCTCCCGGAACTGTCCGTGACCTACCTTGATGCAGTAGGTGTCCTCACCAATCCTGCGCACCACCTCTCCAGGTGTGAACCAGGTCTTGGTGCGGTGGGTGCCCATAGGGCGGGGTCTGATCACCCACACCGGGTCTCCCACCCTGAACTTCTGCGCTGTTGAGCTCGGGGCGGACTTCTGACGCTCAGCATGCTCCTTCTCGAGCTGCTGGCGGATGTCCCGCGCCGTTTGCTCTTGCCGCGCGAAGAATTCCTTGGCATCCATGGCCATGCCATCACCAGACAAGGGAAGTCCCCGACCGAGGGGGTCCCTGCCGAACAGAATCTGGTGAGGTGACAAACCGCCCGGAGTGGGGGTGTCATGATGGGCCTTCAGAGCGGGCCACATCTCCTCAAACCAAACTGACGTGGATTGGTGATGTGAATTTTGCGCAGCTTCTCGAACAGCTGCCGTTCAGCCACTTCAGCACGGCCGTTAGACCGGCTGAGATAGGCGACGCTCTTGGCATGACGTATTCCCATGAGGGAACACATGGCCTTGAACCAGCCACCAGTAAACTGGGGCCCTCGGTCACTGCAAATGGTGCGAGGGATGTCAAAGACGGTCAGCCAATGACGAATCATCATGACTGCCACTTCCTTGGCAAGCAACCCCTTTTTGCGTGCTGGAACGGCTACTACGTAGCCACTGTGGCGATCCACACAAAGAACCACACAGTCAAAGGTCTCCTTGCCAATGTGCACTTCGGGCATGGAGGAGACGTCATTGGCCACGCTCTCCATGGGCTGGTCAGGAATTGGGGTCCATTGGGCTTCCCCCTTGACGTTCCGGTTATCGGGATTGCAGGCCTGGCAGACCGAACAACCCTTCCTGACCTTCTTGATGGCGGTGTAGAGAACGATATGGTCGATCTCGAACCGGCGCTGCATGTCAAGGGCTTCCTTCTTGACCCCTGGGTGCAGCATGTGGTGGTGCCAAGCTTCGCAAAGCTCGAGCACCCGGGACTCCGGTACTAGCAGCTTACCATTACGATAGAGCTTGCCATCTTCCTCAGTCAGCCCCTTTGGCCACTTCTGCCCGTCATCAGGGTCGGTCACAGCCCTATACTCGGCCGCAAAGGCCTCAGACTTGGCGTAATCGTCGGTCCAGTCGTCCTGGAGGCAAGACTCCGGGAAGAGGTGCTTGTCGGACTCAGCTCCCTCAGGGGCGAGTACTCTGACCGCTCTGCTCACCCTCTTTCCGAGGGGGGCATCCGCAGCCATAACGACGAAGCATTTAATACCCTCCTCCTCCATCAGGCGCTCCATCTCAATGATCCTCTTGGCTTCAGCGGTCTCAGCCTCATCGCCATGGGCAGACACATCTGTCATGCCCTTGCTGGCGGGATAGGCCCACCTGCTGAGACAGTCCGCCACGGTGTTGTCCTTTCCAGGAATATAAACAACCGTAAGGTCGAACTTGGCCAAGGTCTCATGCCATCTTGCCCGTCGGGAGGCGGGACCAGAGGGGGTGTCCACGTGCTCCTTGTGCCAGGACTGCAGACTCTGATGGTCGGTGCAGACGGTGACGGGATGGAGGGCTATGTACCCAGCCCATTTCCTGAGAGCCATGACGATGGCATACCCCTCCTTTTTACGGGGCGTCCACGTCCGTCTCTGGCCTTCCGCCAGGACTCGGCTCCAGAAGGCCACGGGCACGTGCCTCCCATCGTCAAGCACTTGCTCCAAGACAGCGCCAACGGCGTAGTCGGAAGCGCCGGTGCGCAGGACGAACCCTCGGTCGGGATCCACGAGGTGCAGACCCACTGCGGATAGCAGCGCCTGCTTCATCCCCTCAAAGGCACGGTCGGACTCAGCAGTCCAGACCAGCGCCTTCTTGGACCCCTTCTTGGTCTCCTCACGGTTGCCCTTGAGCATGGTCGTCATGGGGGCTGCATACTCGGCATACATCTTGATATACCCCGAGTAGTAGTTGCAGAACCAGAAAAGTTTATAGTGTTTTCAGCACTGTGTTTTTGCTTCTCCTGCTGCTTGTTGTTGCTGTAGGGTGTCCTGCTGCTGGTTTTGGATGATGAAAAGCTTTTGTTTGTTGAAATACAGTAAAGCCAACTCAATCCAGGATAGCCCAAGCCAATAGTATGCAAGGAGAAGGAAATTCAGGATCAAAGCATGAAGGGCTGCAGTGTAAACAGTGAAAGATGATTAGATATTCACAGAAACTGCAACTCAGGATACATATGAATGTATATTCACAGAGATAGCTGAAATGTTTTGGGTAAAGAGTTAGAAAACTGCCTCAGGATCACTCTCTCTCCATAGTGCCATCTTAGGAGATGTGCACTCTTTGTTTTGGGTCCCATATGTGCTGAGGTGGCATGGTATGTGGCGATGAGGTCACTGCCATGTCACATGGGATCTTCCTACTTAGTTAGGTTGACCAGGAATTGAACCCAGGACCTCTCAAAAAGAGGTGCCTAACCCCCTATGGTGCATACCACTAGGGCAGATAAGTATTCATGGAAAAACATAGATAAATTCATAGGCTCTACCTTAGGTATGTCAGTGCTCAGTCAACTCAGGAAAAGATGTTTTCCTTCTGATTGAAAGGGGATTAAGGGGTCCACTCCATATCCTGATTGGGTGTTTGGTTCCATAGGTCAAAATGTGTTCTCACCACTTTTGGCTGGACCAATACTAAGATAAAAATGCATGGATGCTCAGTGCATCTCTAATACAACTAGAGTATGTCCCAAAGCAATGGAAAAGCACTTTTTCTTACTCCCCCCTTGTGCTGTGGTGGCCACCACTGTCGCATTTTAGGAAAAAGGGAATTTTTCTTGGCCTTTCCTTGGTTTCCACATCTACTTTAAAATACCTACAGTCTCCCTCACACTGAAAAATGGGCGCTCACCATGGCTGGCGTCCTTTTGCTGCTCTGATTGTACAGTTTCCTACAGAAGACTCAGCGCTCTTGGCGCTGCCGGGGCTCCTGTGGCTTGGTTGGGTTAGATTGGGAGCATGCCAAACATGTGCATATGCATCCCTCCCTCCAAGACGCAGCGTCGACACAAGCCAAACGCAAGACACATTATACACACTCGCATGGGTTCTCGTAAACCTGCTGGCGACCTGTGACCTGTCTTAGGGCGTAGGGAGTCGAAAAAGAAATTAATTTGCCCCTTGGTGGGGTCTTGGTTCTGCTCAGTCTCTCCAGGCACCTGCGTTTCGGCCCGAACACGGCCTACTCAGCGAGGCTGCGCGTGGGTATCTGCAGAGGCAGGAATGGGAGAATTATGGACGAATCCACGCAAAAACGAAGCGACGACACCAAAATCCGTCAAATGACGGCGTAGAATTTTTCTGAAACGACACACCTGAGTAGAATCCAATTGTGCATCAAAAGCACTTTTTTATAGAAATTATAGTCATCTCTGGATTTTTTAAATCCAGAAATTCATACGCACAAAATGGCGGCGCGCAGGAGCGGCTCCTAGCGAAGCGCCGGAAAATGGAAAAATAATGGAATTATAAACGTATGTATCACATAGTCTTGAAAATGACGAGACACACATTAATAAACAAACATACAGATTCCACCCACACTAATAGAAGCTTCAAGAATTCAAGAATTCGAAAATCAATTGAAACGACTTCAATGAATCAGGTATAAACTACAGGTATGCTTGTCTCGCATGCCGCATACACATTGCTCGTCTCGTGTCTCCGTGAACGAGTCGTGTAGCAGCGCTAACAACGATAACCACGATAGGACGCGGTAGAGGGATTGATTAGAAAGATTGCAGATGATTAGCGGTCAGATCAGGGTGATTAGTCATACACACAAGTGCATAGCAACGTTCTTCGCGTGCGCCCCTTTTGTTCTCTCACCTTGCTTCACTTCCCAGCGGTAGGTAAGGTAGGTACGCCCAGGGGGGGCCACCCCCTGGTGGAGTCAAGATTGTTGCGGAGATGGGCAGGTTTGCCCAACGTGATTGTGCATAGTCGTGCATGCACACACGCATTAAAGGGTAGGCCACGCGAAGTGCGCACGGTAAACCTTGTTTAGGGTACCCAGGGGCTCCTCGGTACGTTCTTTAAGAGAACCTGAGGAGTCCCTTAACGCTTGCTTGCTTGATAAGGGTAGCTGCTCCATGCAGCGTGTTTGCGGACAGCGTATTATAGGGCACACTGAGAAGGGTATAATACCTGGAGTGTGCCTTGGTTCCTCCGCCGCAAACGCCCTTTCATTTGCCTTTGTTCTACAGGTGGGCAGGTAGGGTGAGTGGTGCAGCAGCATTTTTTTATGCCCTGCTAAACAGGGGCGCAGATCACACAAACAAGTAACTCCGCTCCGCCTGTGGCAGAGCAGGGAGTCCGACTTCATCGACATCTGCGCCTTGCACACGAGAGCACTCCTTCCCTCCAAGCCCTTGCAGGGGAAACGCGTTGTGGCGTCCCCTGTGAGGCCACAGTTGCTTAGCAGCGCTGTGTTCTCTTGTCGTTTCACAGGTGGGTCGCTAGGACCCTTGAGAACTTCCTCTTCGCAACGCCAAGTAGAGTGTGCGTGTAGGAGTGGTAGCCCTGCGTGGGGGCTAGAGCCAGTTGCCCAGCGCTCGCCCACCAGGATGGTGCCACTGTAGGGTGTGTAGGACCTGTAGGGGGCGTGTCACTGTCCCACCCTTTTCCTGCAATTTTAGCTGGGTTGGTGGGCTGTGACAGTGGTTAGGTCAGTGTTTTGGCCACATAGCAAACAGGCATTTTGCATGCCTTCATAGCTTTTGGCCACCCCTCCCTGTAGTAGACAGGTAGGTAGGGAAAACAATACCTGGATTAACACTCTGGGTATTCCCCCAAGGTTTTGCGCCAGCACAGAAATTGGGCGCATAGGGGAGGGGAGACCCGGGGCGTACCCCGTGGCATCAATAAGCCAACCCTCCAGGTTTAGCAAGGGCGCAGACTTGGGTATAATTAGGACACCACTTCTGCGGCTTGCTCTCAGGACCTTAGGACTAGCACACTCACACATACGCTTTGGCAGGTAAGGGTAAGGTTCAGTCCCTAGCTTTAGTCTTGGAGGCAAGCGTCTCAGCGAGCCTCAGTAACTCACCAAGGTTGTTCTGGGACAAGTAGTCAACCAGAACTGAGTTTAGGCGTCCCTCAGGTAGAACAAATGCAGAGAAGGGCTCCCAGGTGGCCTCTTCGACTCCAAACCCTTCCCAGAGGGTGAGGAAGCGCCAACCCTGGCGATAGCGGTGGCGTAGGACAGACTTCACCAGGTAGAAGCCCTCCTTAGCCATCTCCTCGGCGTTCCTGTCGGGGAGTTCACCTTCAACTTCCATAGGGCTGCCAGCCCCTTGTAGGTCCAGAGCGGCGATTTCCTCGTCGTTCAGCTCCCACTCCTCCCCACAGAGGTCTTCAGGATCATGGTAGCGCTTCAGGTGTTGAGCGGCGCAAACCAGGGTCCCCCCTAGACGGGGAGAACATCGCACCGTGATACGGTGACCATCCACAGATAGAATCTTGTACGGCCCGAAGTATGAGTCATCGCTGGTAGAGCGAGGCCAGGCGGGTAGTCGACTGTGGTGCACCAGCACCCAGTCCCCCTCTTGGTAGGTGGCCGGTACTCGGTGCTTGTTCTTCTTGTTCCACTGACGCTCCCTCACTCTCTGGAGCATAGCCTTGGCCTTGTCCACCTTCGCTTGTTGCTCTTGGACCCACTCACCCACAGAAGAATGGGTGTCCTCTGGATAGGGGGCATGTAGGAACCACGCCGGGCGCCCCATGAATAGCTCATGTGGCGAGTAGCCAGTAGCTGAACTCTCTTGGGAGTTCATCATCAAGGATATGACGGGGAGTAGTCTCACCCAGTCTCTGGTGCGTTCAGTTTTGCACCATATCCTGACGTTCTCCTTCAGGACACGAATCTGTCGCTCACATAGGGGGTTGCTCGTGTGAGAGTAGGGAATCCCCGTAGACACCTGGACATTGAGGGACCTCAGGACCCTCTTGTACCAGCCAGTATCTGAGCGTACTCGTACGTCCTCATCGGAGTTGATCTCCTTGGGCGCCCCATAGACACAAAACCACTCCTCCAGGAGTATCTTGATAGTCTCCTCTCCGGTAATGTGCTTGGTACATGGGAACACCCTGGTAAACCTGGTCAACCCACAGGTTACCACGAGGGCGAAGTCATAGCCCCCGAACTTCGGCATCTCCGTGTAGTTCACGTATAGAACACTGTTAGCACAGTGAGGGATGGGCAGGGTCGAGTAGAGACCTCTGTCCCTGATATCCCCTGGTTTACAGGATCTGCACGGGCACTTGTCCACGATAGGCAGGAGCGTCTTCCGCAGCTGGTCGTCAGTCCACGTAGTGTGGAACCACTGCTTGAACAGCCTCAGGGTACGGTCAGCACCCACATGACCACTGGACTCATGGGTCCACTTCAGCAGCGCTGGGACTCGGTCACTAGGCACCACGATGCGGTCCTCGTGCCAGAGGTAGCTCTTGTCCCGCTTCCACTGGTCTTGGTTGACCAGGAGGGGTTCAAGGCGTTTCTCCAGGCGCCGGTAGATATCCCCAAACTCCTGTAGGTACTCCGATTGTTGGAGTCCATCCAGGGGGCGTATCATGGTCATGTTCAGGTCCAGGTGTACGTCCATACGGCCGAACGCCTCCTTAGCCAGCGCTTCAGACCGGGCACCAATCAGGGCGTCGAAGTTGTTGCGGCTGATGTAGTCGGCGCACTCGTTCTTCACTCCCTGGATATGGTGTACCGTCAGCCGTAGTTGACTGAGGTAGGTCCACCAGCGACGTAGCTTGGCCTTCTCAGGTGGGGGGCCCTTCTGGAAACTGCGGACCGGTTCTTGGTCGCACAGCCAGACCACAGGGTTACTCCCCAATAGTCGTGCTTGCGAGGATAGCACCAGCATACCCGCGAGCAATTCCTGCTCATAGGTGGAGTAGTTCCCCCTGGCCTGGTTCCACTTCCAGTTCCAGTGGCCCAGAGGTACTAGGACCCACTTGTCGTCAGGGTAGCTGTGCTTGAGGATTCCATCTCGTTTGAGACCTTCCGTCCCCCATTGGGAAATGGCCGAGTCGAACTCCTCCTTCTCTAGTGCTTGCCATTGGAACAACGTTCCACCACCGCCCACATTGCTGGCGTCGGTCACCAGGATAATCTCCCCTTGTGCCCTAGGCACGCCCAAGCACTTAGCGTTGGCTACCTTGTCTTTGAGCTCGTCAAACGCTTGTTGCTCTTGTGGGCCCCAGCGCCAAGTAGTACTCTTCTTGATCAAGTCCGTCAGAACGGCGCTGGTATAGGTGAAGTTCTTGATGTGGCGGCGATAGAAGTTGCACGCCCCAATGAAACTGCGTACATCATGAAGTCCTTTCTTGGGGTCTTCGTGTCGTACCTTGGCATCCATCAGGGGTTTGGCCTTAGAGGCCGCTGGGGTCCACCACCCATAGCCAACGTCAAACCCCAGGTACTGCATGGTCTCCTGCATGAACTCACACTTCTCCAGCTTGAGTCGTGTGTGGTTCTCCTGGCAGACCGCAAAGAACTCACCCAAGAGGATTAGGTGATCCTCCTGGGTATTGGTCCCGAGGCATACATCGTCGATGTGCGCCTCCATCTGGGCCCCACGGGATATGAGCTCCTGCACCTTAGGTCTCCTTCGTAGGATGGACAAGATCTTGTTCATCAGCTCTTGGAACAGAGCGGGTGCGTTAGCCACGCCGAATGGCATGACCTTCCACTTGAATACCCTCCCCTGAGGGGTGATGAAGGCCAGTAGTTCCTGCGCGTTGGGCGTCAGGTCCACTTGCCAGAATCCACTTCGCTTGTCCATCTTGGTCTTGTAGCGACAGGAGGCTATCTTCTCCAGGGTAGACTCCATATTGGGAATGGACCCTGAGTGGTTCAACGTCTTCTTGTTCAGCTCTCCATAGTCCACTACCAGCCGTTTGGCTGTAGACCCAGGTTTAGCCACCAGGAAACAGGGGCTGCAGTGTAGGGGGTAGTCCCCATCCTTGTACTCCAGGACTAGGCCAGCGTCGATACATTCTTGTATCTGTCGCTCAATCTCGTCAGCCTGCTCTTTAGGAGCTGGATAGGGTCTCCTCCGGATCTTGTGACCCAAGAACTCGGGTTTCAGCTTGAGGTCCATCTGTACCAGCTTGTCGCATGAGGCTGGAGGGGGTAGTTCTCCGAACACCTCCAGATAGGTCCTTATCAGCTTTTGTACCCGCGGGTCCAGTACCTTGATCTTGTCCTCCATGTCCTCGTCGGAGTGTAAGTTGCTTGCCCCTTGAATAGACGTCGGGAGGTGGTCCTCCACCGACTCTTCGCCCGCGGTAGCATCCTTGAGCCCTTGGTAGGCATACAGAAGGTCTTGCTCAACCATCTCCGGTGGACGATGGCAACATAGGCACGCTTTAGGGGGTTCACATACACATTCCTCCGAGAGGTCGTCCTCCTCTGGGGTCCTCACATGGGCACCCCATACGCTCTTCATGAGCTTGAGATCTACCTCCCTTTGCCAGGTGGTGATCTTCTGTTCGAGGTCCTCCTTCAGTTGGGATAGGTCTCCCATACGTCCTTGCTTCAGTGGCCACGAGCTGCGGGTAGGCTTCGCGTAGCATAGCTTTTTCGCCACCAACTTCCTCTTGGAATCCACATACTCCCTGAGCCTGGATCGAGGGTCCAGCTCTTCATCCACGGAGTCTTCCACCCTCATGGAGAGTAGGGGTTTTAGTGGGGCGACGTACTCGGCGTTCTCCACTTCTTCCACCGCAGTCTGCACGAAGAAGGCGTCGTGCTCAGTTTCGTCATCTGAGTGGATAGAGCTAGGTAGCTCAGATAGTCCACACTCAGAGACTCCATCAGGAACAGGTACATGACAGGGAGAGTTGGGGGCGTTGGTGTCAGTCACGACGTACTCATCTCCTCCGGGTGTAGTTTCAACAGCATCTTGAGGTCGTAGGCGATCCTTCAAGTCACCCAAGGCGAGTCCATCGCTTTCTCGTTGTATAGCCTGGACCAGAGTAGAGTCCAGGTCTTCCCAGGGGATGGTGGTAAGACTTCCGTCCACCACGCTGAGCATACTCCCCCATCCGGGCTTCCCAATGGGCGTCTTGCGTCCCAGTGGCACGTAGATGGCCTCATCAGGTAATCGCACCGAGCTGATAGTCAGCTTGTCAAGGAGGGTTCGCCAGTACTCGTTGCCCCCATGGGCTCCCCAATCGGGGGAACACAGGACCATACGGGAACGTTCCAAGGCCACCTTGGTCAGCACCTTCCCCAGTTCACTGAATCTGGGGTTCCCGTAGGCCATCCCGAAAGAGGGCCAGTAAAATTTGTAGCTGCAGTTCTTCCCCTTGCTGCAGTATAGGTCGAGTACATGCTGCTTGTCGCTGGCGAACAGCTCCACACTTAGGTCTTCTCGAGAGTAACCCAACTCCTTCAGACCTTGGTCTAGGACTTCCCCCAATAGTTGATAGTCCTCAGTCTTGGAGGCCGCCATCATGTTCGAGGGCTCCTCCTTCGATAGTCTCAGGTAACTCGAGGTATGTTCCGACTGCTCCAGTGGCACAGACTCTCTGCCACTGCCGTGGTCCACGTACAGGAGGTAGGGCGCTTGCAGCGTCAGGGATTGTATCTGGGAGTGCTGCACGAAGAAGTCAGTACCCAGTACAAAGTCGAAGGCATCAGTGTCCATCACATAGAACCGATGGGCGATAGTCCTGGAGCCCATAGGTACCTCCACTTCGCAGTGGCCGCAGCTGTGCACCACATGTCCATCCCCCATCCGTATAGCGGCGGTGGTCATGGTGTTCTTCAGGCTCCCAAAAGGTAAAATTTTCTTGGCCACTATCGACATTGTGGCTCCAGTATCCAGTACCCCCAGGTATTCATGTCCCCCTAGTCGGATACGTACCCAAAACACCAGGTCTTGGGTGCCACCAGAGCGTCCCCGTCAGAATTCCGCGGGACAGGTCACCTCGAACCCCTTGTTCCGCAATTTGCGGGCCATCCTCATGAAACGGCTTCTCTTCTTGGCGTTGCCGTCATCACCACCTTCATGCTCACGCTTGGCTCCTTGTTCTTGCTGGGCCTGCGTCTGTGAGCGTGTGGTAGGTCCAGACTGCCCTCCAGAGGGCTCGGAGTTCCCCCCTGGATTAGGGTGGGGGTTACCTCCGTTCTTGTCCTTGTTCTTGTTGTCGTTCTGGCGGTTAGCGCCTCCTCCTCGTCCGCCTTGACCCTTGTCTTGACCACCTTGACCACGTCCTTTCGACTTGCCCTTGCCGGAGTCGTTGCCTTTGGCCTTGCCTCCACCTTTGCCTGAGCTTTTGCCAGGATCTTCCCCCTTAAGCTTCGCCGATAGGCGTTGCTTATGGTAGCACTCGTCCTCATAGTGCTTCCGCTTACCGCAGAATGCACACGTGATGGTGCAGCGGTAATGATCCGGCAGCTTCACCTTGGCGCCGGTGATCTTTTCCTGCTGCTTCCCCTGGACTACAAAGCAGTCTCGCTGCTCGCAGTCAGAGGCGTGCTGCAGGTGGCCCTGTTCATCTCTGGCATCACACCAGAATAGCTCCTTCACGTTCTCCATTAGGCGGGCGTGGGCGTGTTTGGGGGTAGTCCCCTGCCCAGGTCGGGACCCTTGGTACCCTTTGCCTCCAGAACCTCCACCACCAGGACGGTAGTGGTTCAGGTGTTGGTCGCTCTCCTTCTCCAGCGCCATCTCCAGGAGCAGCACGCATAGATCCTCGTAGCGGAGGGATCTAGCCTTGCGCTCAGCAGTCAGACGGCACTCGTCCCATAGCTCTCGGGGGAGCTTGGAGCACAACCAAAACAGCAGGTCGTCGCTGCTGTAGGAACCGGGCGTCAGTCGTCCAGCCCAGTGGTCCAGGTCCGCCAACAGCTCGGAGACCCTGCCGGGTTTGGGGTTGTTGGGCAGGACGGGCAGGTTCTGGATCTCGGCCCTGATGGAGAGGTCTGTCTCGTAGGTTGGGTACTGCCTCTCCAGGGCAACCAACACATCGGCAAAGGTGGCGGAGTTAGTGACGATCTGCCTGACCTGCTTCTCCAGGTACTTCGTCTTGCAGCACTGCAGGAGCAGGTCGCACTTCACTCGCCCACTCGCGTGGGTTTGGCCGGTCAGTCGTAGGAACCGGCCAAAGTTCTCAGCGAACTCGCTGAGGTCCTTGCCTGTGAATTCAGGCAGGTTCACCACTATCTTGGAGGTGGCAATAGCCTTCGCCTCCTGAGCTCGGCGTCCTTCAGGGCGTCGGGTCTTCTTCTTCTTCTTCTTCTTCTTCTTACCCTTGGGGTCCTCGGGGTCCTCAGGGTCTTCGTCATCCGATGGCGAAGAAGAAGTCATCGACGGCGGCCCATCATCGGAGGGGTCTCCGCCTAGATCACTGGAGCCATAAGGCTCCACGTCCACAATGGCCCTTAGGGCTGTCAGCCCAAGCTGGTCCAGCTCGGCCCTCGTCGAGTTCGTCACGTGACTGTAGGGCGGCTGGGCTGTCCTCGGGACGAATGGACTTCTCGGTACTGCTGCAGGAGTCGGCATCGGTCGGCTCCTCAGGCTCCCCAGGGTATTTGTCAACCCTGCCGCCAGGTGGTTAGCCTGTACTCGGTGGGGTGACATTCCCACCGTCGTAGGTGACGCATGGGACGGGATCATCAGGGGCTGCAGTTTCTCCCTGATCTCTTGCGTGAGGTCGCTCACGATTTGCGAAGTGGCTCCTCGGAGCACCTCATTGATCTCCGACCGCGTCAGGGACCTGTTGGAGGATCTTCCCGATCCTCTACTCCTGCCTCCCAGAGACTCTGGTCCTCTCCTCAACCCACTCAGGGGTGCATACCCAGGTGCACACCCTGGAGCATACCCAGGAACTTCCATGTAGGTTCCAGTGGCGTGGAGTGGATGGGGATGGTCAGCCGCATACCAACGCGGCGCAGAGCTGAAAGGCACCGGCTCACTGGCAGTAGTTGCCTCAAGGAGCGCAGTGGTAGGTGGGCCCATGCCATAGGCGGGGTAGTGAGGCATGCCAGTAAAGCCTGTGCCCTCTGCCATAGGCGGGTTGGTTGTAAAAGTGGATGTAGCGGCGGCTGGGAGTGTGGTGGTTATGGGAGAGGGTGATGCATGGAGGCCAGAAGCGCTTGGTGCGCCTTCGAAGGTAGGGACATCCGTCGGGTCTTGCCCTTGCTCCTCTCCTTCGTCTGCTCCTTCTCCAGCATCCTTCTCGCTCTCGTTCCCTCTCTTCCTCTTCACAGGCTGAGGTTGAGAGACCACTTCCTTGACCGTCAGGGCCCCGAAGGCCGTCTGGAGGCCATCCAGGGAGTCCTCCGCCGTATCCACTGGCCCATGTAAGGGCTCCACCGAAGGTACAGCGTCAGGCGCCGGCCTTGCCGGTGCCTCGGGCGCTGGCGCTGTGTTCACATCGGCGTCCACTCTTCCTGGATCCATCTTAATCCGCCCTTCTGCTTATGTTTGCCTGCTCGGAGCACTGGTTGTACGGCGCGCGGTCGCTGCCGGTGCACAGAGACAGGCTGCCTCTGCTACCAGAAAAGTTTATAGTGTTTTCAGCACTGTGTTTTTGCTTCTCCTGCTGCTTGTTGTTGCTGTAGGGTGTCCTGCTGCTGGTTTTGGATGATGAAAAGCTTTTGTTTGTTGAAATACAGTAAAGCCAACTCAATCCAGGATAGCCCAAGCCAATAGTATGCAAGGAGAAGGTAATTCAGGATCAAAGCATGAAGGGCTGCAGTGTAAACAGTGAAAGATGATTAGATATTCACAGAAACTGCAACTCAGGATACATATGAATGTATATTCACAGAGATAGCTGAAATGTTTTGGGTAAAGAGTTAGAAAACTGCCTCAGGATCACTCTCTCTCCATAGTGCCATCTTAGAAGATGTGCACTCTTTGTTTTGGGTCCCATATGTGCTGAGGTGGCATGGTATGTGGCGATGAGGTCACTGCCATGTCACATGGGATCTTCCTACTTAGTTAGGTTGACCAGGAATTGAACCCAGGACCTCTCAAAAAGAGGTGCCTAACCCCCTATGGTGCATACCACTAGGGCAGATAAGTATTCATGGAAAAACATAGATAAATTCATAGGCTCTACCTTAGGTATGTCAGTGCTCAGTCAACTCAGGAAAACATGTTTTACTTCTGATTGAAAGGGGATTAAGGGGTCCACTCCATATCCTGATTGGGTGTTTGGTTCCATAGGTCAAAATGTGTTCTCACCACTTTTGGCTGGACCAATACTAAGATAAAAATGCATGGATGCTCAGTGCATCTCTAATACAACTAGAGTATGTCCCAAAGCAATGGAAAAGCACTTTTTCTTACTGAACCCCAAGTACGCCCGTAGCTCAGAGACCGTTTTGGGCTTTTCCCAGTGCTCGATCGCTGCCACCTTGCCAGGTATGGGCTTTCGCTGCCCGTTCCCGACTACGTGGCCAGCGAAGACCACCTCGCTTACCGCAATGGTGGCCTTGTCACTGCTGCCCGTGAGTTTGTGCCGAACCAGAAGGTCCAGCACTCGAGTGACGTCCCTCTCATGTGCCTCCAGGAGCTCCTCGTAGCTCATACTGGGGTCCCCGGACGCGATGATCACGTCGTCCACGAAGGGGTCCGCACAGTCACGCACTGGCTCAAGCAGGTTCTCCAGCATCCGCTGAAAAGCCGCATTGCCGTTGGTAACGCCCATGGGCATCACCTTCCACTGGAAAGGTCCAAGTGGGGTGCTCATGGCTGTGCAGGCACGGGACTCCTCGGCGAGAGGCATCTGATGATAACCATGTTTCAGGTCAATCACCGTGAAGATCCTGCGCCGGTGTTGTTTTTGCAGCATATCCTCAATGAGGGGCAGCGTATAGCTGTCGTGCTGCGTTTGGGCGTTTAGGCCACGGTAGTCCACCACGAGCCACCACTCACCGGCCACCTTCTTGGGGGCGACGAAGCACGGAGAGGCCCACTCGGAGTGGCACGGCTCAAGCCAGCCTCTCTCGAAGAAGTCAGGGAGGATCTTCTCCATGGCCTCTTTCCTCTCGCCCCTTAGGGCAAACTCCCGGTGACGATACACACGGGGGTCCTGCTTCAGTCGTATCTTGGCCTCGCCATACGGTCCACGCACCGGTGGGGGAAACACAGGCTTTCCGCTGAAGAAGGTATCCCCATACTTCTGCGTCAGCCTGGCCCTCAATGCCTGGATCTTGGGGCAATCATCGGACTCCGCCTTGGCTTTTCCGGGCACTTGAACCACGGAGCTTACTTGAGGGGTAGCGACCCCGCTCGGTTTCGGCTCAGGTGGTCTTCCCAGGTGGCCCAAAGGGCCATCTCTGGTCCTGCCTCGGAACAGATCGCCGTAGGTGGGTGGGTTACCGCCAGGCGGCTCGTCCAGGCTGGACATGTGATCCAGCACCCTCTGAACGAAGGTATTCCCATCATAGGAACCGGAGACGATTGAGTCCACTTCCCACCAGGCTTTGTCCTGGCCCTTGCCCTCACGCTGGCCACCCTAGTCGTGAAAGGGCTGATCCATATACCCCTGAACCAGATCCAGCTCCTCTTCTGTGAGGGGGTCCTCCGATTCTCCGAGGTCAACAGGGGGAACCGCAAAGCATTGCCGCCATGGCTCTGCCATGATGCGGTTGACACACACGAAACCCGTGGCGTCGGCCTGATCAAGGCCCCCATCCACATAGTGGAATTCTGTTGGCCATCTCTGGGGTGGCATGGGCTGTCCCTTAGCGTCCTGATAGACGCTCTCTCCAGCCGGTAGGACGACCTTCTTTAAGGTCATGTTGGTCAATGAGGCTACCCAATGTCGGGTACTTTCCTCCTCGGTGCATCCCATAGGAACAACCAGCACTGCCTTGGAGCGGTCCTTGCGAATCTTCGCTATCGCTCTTGGAATGTCCCAACGGGGACAATGGATCCACATCAATCCCTGATGCGGACCCCAGTGCTTCTTCCACGCGGAGTCCTGGGCGCTGCAGTACTTCTCACAAACCCGAAGATGGGCCGAGGTTCCTGAAGAGAACGCATCCAGGGCCAGATCCGAAGCTCCCAGGTCCGCAACCACTCGGCTCGCCACTTCTGGCCTTACGCCGTACTCCGGGTTTGCTGGCCCGATTGGCTCAGTGCCCAGTGCGGCTACTTCGAGCTGATCGCGTTCGGGGTGGATCCATTGGCATTCCACATGGTGCTCAGGTGACGAAAGCCACGAGAGCTGGTCGTCCTGGTACAGGGTCATGGAGGCCTGGGCCGGGAGGACGCCGGAGTCCGTCTCCATCATGAAGTCGTATCCAACGATCATGTCCCAGTCCATCTCGGCCTCGTAGAAGCGACCGTGCAGGAGGATTTCCTTGCCGAGGTCTGGGCGGCTCAGCTCACGATGGTTCACGAACTGCAGCCCGATGTCCGCTTCCTTCGTGCCTCCCACCATGTACTGCCCGTTCGCCACCTTCAGCCTGACAGGTTTCCGACTGTCGGTCAGACACTCTGGTGGAAGTAGGCCAGCCTTGACCAAGCTGACCTGTGCTCCCGTGTCGACCAACACGTCGAAAACCTTTTCCACTTCCCCGCATAGGGCACGGACCTTAAGATGCAACTGCCGCTCGCGACCGACACGGCGCACGGCGTGCAAACTCAGGATCTCCGGCCGTTCCAGAAGCTCAACAAGCGACTGGTGCAGGTCGTGGACAATGGGCTCAGGCTGCCCATCTGCAGCATCCAGCTGCGGTCCGGGTGATCCTCCGATACTCTCGGAAAGATCTTGAAGTACATCAAACACATTCTTGGTCGCGAAGGACGGACGGGCGCAAGGGTTCGTGCCTTCACTTGCCCTCACCCCGCCTCCGCGACTGGGTGCCGGACCGGGCCTTCCGCCCGCGGCAGTCCCTTTGTGCTTATCGACTCCCGACTGGGATGGTTCGGCGCTTCCCACGTCACCATCCTGCGACCGCCCTAGCTGGGGCCCTTGGCTGCAGGGGCTCCGCTAGGGGGCGTCGGTTGTGGAAGTAGGGGTGTTCTCCTCCGCATCAACCTCGTTGACGCCCTTCTTTCTTCCCCTTTTAGTCTTCTTGTCCTTGTCCTTGTTCTGGTCGTTCTGGTTGTTCTCCTTGTTTCTGTTGTCCGACCTGGGGACCCAGTTCCTCTTGATCTCCTGGATCTCCTTGGCCAACTCGGTCCCCTGCGACACCAGCTTGGAGAGCTCGTCCTTGTCCACCTCCACCTTGGCTTCCCGGATACCCGCGGGCGCGCGCTTCTTCGACCCGTGCGCCTTCTTGTAAGCCTCCGTGTCGGCCTTGTGGGTGGGGCATGTTCGGTGGTCATGGTTGAAACCTCTCTTCCTTCCATAACACACGAAACAGCCCTGCTGGTGAGCTCGTATGAACTCCCCAAAGGACAGCGGAGGGTCGCCAATGCGGCGAGGGTCCCTCTTCTCCTTCTTCTTCCAACCCGGCTGCAGGGGCTTCCAGCTTCCCCGGTTGTTCCCCGCGCTCAGGTTGTTGGCCATGAAGGGGCAAACGGCCACCTCGGCGGGCTCATCGTCGTCGTCATCGTCGACGAGAGTCTCATCGCCGTCGGCTCCCGCTGGGTCCATGGCAGCTTCCCCGCCAGGTCCCTCGCCAACGTAGTTGACGTCGCGGTCGCCGGGCCTCAACCCGCGGGTGTGGTGGAGGTTCCGGTACTCCTTGAGCACCTCCTCTCCAACCCACTCCAGGATCTCGTCGCAGCTCATCCGCGCCGGGATGGCCTGCAGACGGATGGTCTGGCCGCTCAACTCACACTCGTCAAGGCGCCACATCGCGGTCTTCTCGCGATCGCCCGAGACGGTGATAAGGAGAGCGTTCCGCAGGGAGTGCCGTTTGACATCCCGGGCCACGTTCTTCCTCGTCCAAGCCACCACGTTCGTATGATACTTTTTGGGGAGCATCATCTTGACCGTGTGGTTGGACTTGGCCCGCTTGGCTTCCTCCTTGGTGACCCTCTTGATCCATGCTTCCAGCAGCATGGAGAGCAGGCGAGCCTGCTCGTCACCCTCGTTCCAATCCTCCACGTTTCGGCGGAAGAGGGTGTAATGCCCTCGGAAGTCTGGCCAGTCCCGTAGGCGAATCTCCCGTCCATCATGCTGAAGCTTGATGGACTTCCACCGCTTGGCAGCCACCTGCGGAGCGTCCACCCGCTCCTGCTCGTTGAGCCACTTCTTTGCTTCCTTGAGGGTCTTGATTTTCCCCTCCTTGGTCGCCACGAAGTATAGCTCTCCGAGCACTACCGGCAGGCGGTACCTGAACCGTCTGAAGACATACTTCTCCGCATCAGCGAGATGCATGTCCTCAGTAACGGTTACCCCCCAATCGTCCAGCTTCTCCAAGAAGCGGTCGAGGTTGAGGGGGTTGCCGTCGTACATGGGGGGCTTGATGTCCTTCAAGTCTTCCCACACGGCGGCATCCGCGGCCTTAGAGACCATAAACGCCGGCGGCGAGGTCGACCGAGGTTCGCATCGGCCTCTCCCACGGACTCCCACGGCTGCCACGTCAATCTCCTCCATGGAATCCCTGTGGCTACGCTGCGGTTCCTCCATGTACGCTGAACCCAGATGTTCACGCCGTACTCCTTCCATGTACGCCTCCTTATCACGGCGCCGGCGGCTGCGTTCAGCGGCCTCCTGTTGTACACCACGCGGCGGGCTGATGTCGAACTCCTCCAGGTCCAGATCCAGGTCCTCACCTCCGCCGACATCCCACTCCACGTCTCCTCTGGGGAGCTCATCCCTGAGTCCACCATAACGTCCACCAGCCATTGGGATTGGCTCGGGGGCTAGTGCGGGTCGTCGGGGGCGTACCAGTGTCCGCGGTGGAGCACGGCGGTTGCGGTACTCCGCGCTGAGCCACTCATCACGCCAATCCTCACTGCCACTGCCGGGCTGCACGCGCTCGTTGCGGCGGCCCGCGCTGTGGTGAGAGGGGGCGGTGAGAGAGGGGGCACTGGCGCTGGGGCGACTCCTGGGGGCTCCGCCGGGGGCGTGGGGTCTGCCTGGACCTGGTCCGGGTCCCCAGCCGTCGTCCGACGAGCCAGACTCCAGGGGTGGGTGGTCGCTGCAGACGCTCCCACGGGCTTCCAGCGCGTCCAGCCTCTGCTGCAGGCCGCTGATGACCTTGTTCAGCGACTTGGTCTCGCCCCTGGCGATGTCCAGCTCTCTCTGCGCGCGCGCGGCGACCCTGGCGATGCGAGTCATCTCGCCCTTGCCCGTGTCTACCTCGCGCTCGAGAAACTGGACCCTCCTGCGGAGGTAGACAATCCACCGCCAGGTGGTATCCGGGTCGCCGTTCCCTGGTGGGTCGTCGGGGTCTCCAGGGGGTCCACTTGGTGGGCGTCCTCCAGGGGGTCCTGATGGTCCTCCGCCAGGGGGTCCCGGTGGGTCTCCGCTGGGTCGCCTCGGTGGGTCCGAGGATGGGCGCTTCTTTGTGATGTCAAAGTCCATGTCGTCATCCTCGTCCATGCGGCCCCACCTGGGCGTCTCGGTCTCGGAAGACTCCGAGCTCCGGTAGAGAGGAGGGAGATCCTCATCCCCACCTTCCGGCTCCATGGGGACGTCTCCGCCTCCTCCGCCCGTCCAAGCCACCACTTGGCGATGTCGGCGGCCTCGTTCATCCCCGTTGCTGGCGGTGAAGAAGGGGTCACTGTCGTGGGGGTGTCCAGCCGCTAGCCTCCGCGGCCTCTCGGGGGTCTTCCCCTTGCCCTTCCTCCGTCGATGGGCAGTGGGGCCACTGCTCCCACTGCTGCCCGTTTTTCGCCTCATCCAGCGTCATCTTGGAGGAGGCGTCCCCTTCGAAAAGCTTTCGAAGGGTCTCCACTCGTGATCCTCCGGGGGGAGTCTCGCGGCGGAGTTTGGCCTCTGCCTCCTCCATTGCGGCGGCGGTGGCTGCGGCAGCTCGCGCTTCGGCTTCCTCCCGGGCACGAGCCGCTTCGGCTTCCCGGGCCAGCTGCAGCCGAGCCTTGTCCGCTTCCAACGCCGCAAGCTCCGCCTCCGTCTTGGCCCTCTCCTCAGCGACCTTCCGTCGCGCGGCCTCGATGGCGTCCTTCTTGGCGGCGTCCGCCTGGGCCTTGGCCGTCGCTTCGGCGTGGGCCCTTTCCTCTGCCTCCTTCTTTGCCCTCTCTTGGGCAAGCGCCTCTTCCAGCGCCTTCACCTCGGCCTCCTTGCAGGCAATGGCCTCCTGCGTCAGGCGGGCTTCCTCGTCGGTTGCCCTAGTCCGGGCAGCCACTGCCTCATGGGCGGCCGCAGCCGTGAGACCGGCCGCGATGGCTGCCACGGTCGAGGCGTGGTAGTCCATGCCTCTGCCCCACTCGGTGGCCTCCTCATGGGCGATGCCGACGGCGTCCTCCACAACAGCGTTCTGCTGCGTGGCCCATTGCCGGGCAACCCGAAGGTTGCAGGGCACCCCACAGGTGCGCTCGCAGGCGCGCACCACATCCCTTTGGTGGGGAGCGACGCTGCCGCTGGAGCTGGCCTGGTAGGCCGGCATCCTCCCACGGTTGGCCGACTCCACGTCGCTGCTGGGGCCTGACTTCCTCAGGAGCAGCGGATGGGGCTTGGCCTTGGTCTGCTTGGCGACTTCCATGAAGTCACCAAGGGTGGCGTGGCCGGGGTGGTGACCACCATTGGCCCGTTGGGGGCCGTGGGCTGGGGCCCGCTCCGGGCGCTTTGGGCGGCTTCGGCGGCCAGGGACTCCTGGTACTCCCGCCACGTCCGGTCCCGCTTCCTGCCCCTGGCGGACCGCTTCTCCTTCCCCGGAGACGCGCTGCTGCTGCCCTGCAGCCTGCGCTCGCTCCCCGGTTCCGGGAAGTTCTTCTTGATCATGTCCCACATGGGGACGTTGATCGAGGCGCCCGACGGGTAGTCGTTGGGCTTCTCGTCCTCCTCAATCCCGTCGGGGCGCAGCCCTTCGCCGGGCCTGTCCGGCCGGGTCCAGGTCCTCCAGCGCCTCTGCTGGAAGCGGAAGGCAAACCCTTCCGCCCGCAGCCAGTCCTCCACGGCCTGCAGGCGGTCGGGGGCCATGTCCGTGCAGAGCTCGAAGCTCCCGGGCATGCCGCCTTCGCACTGGGGGTGACTGTGGCAGTAGTGCTGGTCCCAAACCAACCCACGCAGTAGGTGCGCTGCATGGGGGTGGGGCCGCGGCCACGTGTTACCCGCTTCTTGCCAGTTTACCACGGCAGCGGGGGGCGTACTTGATCTTGAGGTCCTTGGTGTGCACTCGTTCCGCTCAACGAACTGGTCCTGGTGGTGTTTGTTGAGGCGGGTGCTGCAGCACTGGATTGGGAGTGCGGCCGGTGCTGGTCGGCCGGTGGTTGTGGAGGTGGTTGACGCGGCCTTGCTGGTCGGCCAATGGGACTCGCTGATGCAGGAGTCCTGGTCTGTGCACCTCCTTCACGGTCGCGGCGCGGTCAGGGCGATGCTCTGGATGGCGCTGCGGGCTCCGTGACGAACTCGGCGCTGTCGCTGGGCGGCGCTGCGAGCCGCTGCGCTGCGCTGCGCGCTGCGAGCTGCGGCTTGCTGCGCCGCCCTGCTCGGGGTTGGTGGCCCCGAGTGGCACGCGAGGGATGGGTAATCCCGCGGCGCTGAAACGCTTTTGACGCGTTCCCGTGGGGGGCCTGGCCACGGGACGCTGCACTGGACACGCGCAAGTGAGCAGGCAGGCAAAGCACTACGCTCACAGGGGCATCAATACGCTCATGTCATGTGACAAAGCGTTTCAGGATCCTTGCCACTCTGAAACAAGGGAGCAAAAGTATGTACAGCAACACATCGGGATATGTACACATGGGGTTAAGACTGGACTGGGGTAAGGGCATCACAGGACAATAGACACTCAGTCCCAACTCATATCCCAATCCCAGGTCCGACCCTCCCAGTGGCTGGTGGGGGCGGGGGCTCAAACACAACCCATGCCCTGCTCAGTCCGGACCCTGAAACCCTGCCAATAGGGGAGGTGTCCCACCCATCCACAGGCGAGTTCCTGGGAACCAAGGGGCTCCAAGGCCAACTGGCAGTGGTTCCCTATGCTCCCTTAACGGCAGGTCCCAACTCCTCGCTGAGCCAGAGATATGGCCCCGCCGTTATCCCCTAGGAGTTGGTAGCTGAAAATGGGCTGTTTCAGCCCAAACTGATATTAGCTCCGAAAACTCCAAAATTGACCCCTCGTTCGGACCCGCCAGAGGTAGGGACGAGGCAACTGACCCTATGCCCTTCGAGTATGAGCTCCCTGGAGCCCTCACCCAACCTGGTTCCCTCTGAGGTCCCGGCATCAGGGCGTCACGGGTTCGCCAAGTGGGCTCAGGATGCCCAAAATGGCAAAATCGGCCGTCCCGGGCGACCGTCCAGGGTAGGAAATCTTGGCGATATTGACGCGCCAAGCCTTGATTCACAACCCTTGATATCCCCTTTAGTCCCATGCCCTGGGTTATCGCTTGCTGTCACGCTGGCTGCTTACTGTTCACCGAGGGGATGACCACACGGACGGGGCAGAAAGCAACATGCGGTGCAAAGGGGGGGATCGTGTATCGCATCAAAAGTTGAAAAACTCCGGATGAGCCGGAGGAGCAAATACGAAACTCAGTGGCGTTCAACCCTTGGTCATATGCTACAATATTCGCCATTCCTTTCTGGCTAGAATCCGTGCCCCATGGAGATATGGTAATTCCAATATGGCACACAATGGCAAAATCAGCGAAATTTGGCCCAAATGGCCCGCACTCATGATTCCATATCTCCATGGCCACGGCGAGGATCCTTTCAACCAAGGATGCTATGGACACATGGGACTTAGGTCCCAATATATGCCACTTGCCAACCCTCATGGTCGCCTCTAGCTATTTTCCCCCTTGGAGGGAAAATGACACACAAGTGGGGCAGAATGGCAACATACCCCAAATTGGGTGACTCACAACTCTCCCATCGAGAGGAGAGGCCACATGGGGAAACACCCCATTCGATGTGGGTTTATGTGCCCTCTCCGAATTGCCCTTACCCTTGGTCAAGTGGCGCACGCAACCTCGGGGGTGAAATCAGGGGGAGAAGGAGTTTGTGGCCATTTTGGGCAAAACGGCCAAAATTCACCCAAAAGTGGTCCCTCCAAATATCGTATCTCCGTATCGCAAGAGAAAGGAGCCTCGGGCTTTTGCATGGATGCAAACCGAAGCTTTGCTTCGATTTTGCAGCAAGGGTTGCGGTTCAAAGCATAATGAAAGCATTTTTAACACCTCAATCCTTGAAGCACACTATTTATGGGAAAAAGTGCATATATCGGCGATATTGGCATGAACATATCTTTGGGACCTTGAGGAGCAAAAACATGAGTAAACACGTTTGGAGTAGGCCCATAGTAGGTGCTTTCAAGTATGCACACTATGGTTAGATTGTCTCCGCCCACTCGTGCCATTAGTGCTTGCATATGAGCGCGTGTGCAAAGAGGCAATGTGGCACGCGTGCTCACAAGGCGAAATTATATAAAATAGAAGACAAGATTGTAATAATCAACCAAGCCATCCACGATGTCCTTCGTGGTCTCTACTTTACATATTGCCTTGGTTCGAGGCTCAACTCCCCATAGGCTTCGAGTGCGAGCCTCGGGGGTTTGGCCATTTTGGCCTAATTTTCGACCAAAACTTGCCCTCTTTTGAAAATAGAGTTTTGGTACGCATTGAATTGCGTGGAGCCATCGTTGAGTTGGCTCGAAAAACGAAAATGGCCTCGGTCTTTTGGTCTTGTGAGCATTATGTTGGGTCATTAACGTTCATGCTCACAAGGCCACAAAGTTAGCGTTTGCGCAAGCAAACAACTTGGGTTTGCGAGACCCATAGGCTGCCTAAAACACCGCCATTGCCCGCTTCCCTATACAAAGTGATATGCCCGCGTGAAAGGGGCATGGATGAAAGACATAGGGGGGAGATGTAGGGTTCCGTCCGAACTCATGGTCCTTGAGAAGCATGAGTTCGCACGATCGACGGAAAGCCTTGCGCGCTGATTTTCTCGAAAACGCAACGGCGAAAAGTTCTGGTGAACACACCAGATGAAAGTACATTAAATAACCTCTAGATTCAGCCCTTAAGTTCTCTTAGAACCTCACAGGTACTCGAGAAAAGGCAATCACAACATTCGCCACGGAGAAGTGACGAAGGCGCGCGAACAGGCGACATCAGGCGGCGATTTCACGACAATTGGAAATCGCGGTAGAAATCGGGTATCACGGTAATTCTACATCGATTTATTGGTTAGAAATCGGATTCCAGATTTCGCGGGTTAGAGAACAGGGATAGCCGGTGTCAACGGCTTCCGCACGGGTGTGACGGCTCGCAGGCCTCCGGGCTATGGGCCATAACGGGTGTGACGGCTCACAGGCCTCCGGGCCATGGGCCATAGGTTCTGGGTACCGCTTCAGTGGGACAGGACGTCAATGCCATCAATTGGCGGATCCGTCACCTCCTTGGGCTCAAACATGACCTTCATGGGCACCGCCTCCACCCTACGGATGAATGCTTCATCACCCGTTGGCTGGGCCTGCGCCCCATCCACCAGGAAAGCCTTGGTACCCCACGCTTGACCCGGGGAGGGCATTGATACACCCTTGGCGTCGATGAACAACTCCTCCTCTGGCTCGAATGACATCTCGTTCAGGGTGATGGAGTCCAGCGTCGACTTGAGATCCTCCAGCGGACATGGGGTGGATCCTATGCCGGTTATGACCAGGATCCCCTTCGCCCTATCCGTGACGATCTTCTCCACCGTACGTCTGGTATTGTCCAGGGAGCCATGCCAATACACGGGCCCCCACTCCTTCAAACCCCAATGCCTATGCCAGGCTGAGTCTCCTCGATGCCAATGCCTCCTACACTTCCGCAAAAGTGGGGCATCCCGGGAAGCGAAGACGTCCGTCTCGCGCGCTTCGGCTCCCAGCGTCTGGATCATCCTGGCATACACCTGCGGCGCCATTCCATACTCCGTGAGCTGAACTCCACGGTCTCCTCTGAACTTGGCACCCACAGCTTGCACTGCTTGGACGATCCGATCCTCCTCCTCAGCATTCCATTGGGATGATCGGCATGCATAGTCCGTGGACAGCCATGTGAGGCATTCATCATCCTCCCGGACCAGCGTTGCACGATGGGGAACGGCTCCAATGGCGTTTGCCACCATGAAGTCATACCCCATGATCATATCCCAATCTGTAATGTCGGCCACATAGAAGTTCCCAGAAAGACTGCTTCTCTTCGCCAGATCAGGGCGGTTCAAGCGCTCATGTTCCCAGAATTCCATACTGATAGTGGCCTCATGGGTGCCACCACCCATGATCTCTCCATTGGCCACCTTCAGGCGTACCGGTCTCCGGCTGGGCTGCAGGGATTCCTCCTTGAACAACCCTCTCCGGACCAAGCTCACCTGGGCACCCGTATCCACCAAAACATCCACCACCAACTCCTCTTGTCCGCACCGTACACGCACCTTCAAGTGCAACTGCCGCTCATCGCCATGCGGTGTACGGACGACTCTCACGGCATGCAACTCTAGCACATTCAGGTGCATCAGGACTTCGAGGGTATGGTCACGGATGGTGTAGATCTTGGGCTGGTCCTGCCCGTCCACGGGGCTCTCTGTGGTCGCTCCATCCTTCTTGCCACGTCCCTTGCCCACATGAACTTCTTTTGGCAGGGCGCTCCAGGGGTTGGGAGTGGCGAAACTCAGTGGTTTTGGCTCTTCTGGAGCCTTCTTCGGCACCCGATGTGCCTTCGCTTTCTCTGGGATTCCACTGATTTTCGGAGGGAAGACCTCCGAGGTCCCACTCCCGTGGGGGCTCCTCTAGACATGGCCTACCGCAGCTCCCTCCTGCTGCGATCCGCTCAGACTTTGTCCACCACGTTGCTGGGCTTTGAGTTCCTCCAACGTCCTCAACATGCTCTCAGCAACCTCCTCGATCGACCTCACTCGTCGGTCTTGGCCAGGTCCACCACCATAACCTCTTCCTCCACCTTTTCCTTGGCCTTTGCCTTGGCCTTTTCCCCCGTCTCCGCCCTTCGCCTTCCAATCGGCAATCCGCTGGTCCTTGGGCTTCATCTCGGGGTGGGCGGCGAAGTAGGCCTTCGTGTCCGCCTCATACACCTTGCACTGACGGTGGTCATGTGCATCGTTGTTTCCCTTGCCATAACAGACCCAGCACCCGTCGTGCTGACACCTGTACTCCTGGAACGAGAGCGGTGGGTTCCCGATCCTCCTTGGCTCTTTGCCCTTCTTGGGTCCCACCCGGTTCCATCTGGACCGATCCTGCCCATGCTCCCTCACGTTGTGCGCCACAAACGCGGAGAAATGGGCCTCCTCGTGATCCTCCCGGGACCGGGTCCAGTGGTCTTGGCCACTTCCACTACCATCTTCCGCGGAGTTGGCCTGGTCCTCCTGGATCTCCCGATGATGGCGGTCTTCTCGGTGGCCTCGTTGTCCATGACCTTGTCCATCCTGCACGTGGGCCTCGTTCTTGGCGTTGAGCTTCAGCTCCACCGTGATGTACTTCAGGATCTCGTCAAGGCTCATGCGGGCGAAGATGACCTGCATCGTCAGCGGCTCTCCGCGCCTCCACTCCACCTTGTTGAGGCGCATCAGCCTTTGCCCCATGGTGTCGCCGAATACCTCCACGTAGACGGCGTTCTTCAACCCCAACATTCGGCTGGGCTCGCCGAGGTTTCGCCCGAAGAACTCCATTATTCCGGCGTGGGTGTCCTCCGATGCCAAGATCCGTACCGCCACGCGCTTCTTTGCTCTCTTCTTCTCCTCATCCTCCACTCTTCTCTTCCGGTTCCCGGGGAGGACGTCCTTCAGCAGGTGTCGGATCTCGCTGGCCTCATTCCAGTCCTCCACCAGCTTGAGGCTTCTTCGGCACTTGCGGATGTACCGATTCCATTCTCGGACCCTCAGTTCCCCGCGTTCCAGCGGCAGAGGAATGGACCACAAATCCTCCAACTTCTGTTTGGGGGCGTCCACTCGCTCCTCGTCCTCCAGCCACTGGAGGCAGGCCTGCTCTGTCTGGATCAATCCCTCGCGAATCTGATCCCTGAGCTCCTCCTTCAGGTCCTGCGCCAGCTTGTGTGGGAATGTTCGACATACCGACTTGTCCCTTGGCGCTCCCTTCATCTCGCCGACGACCTCCTCGGCAAAGTCCTCCCAATCCAGGATGAAGTCATCCAGGTTTGAGGGCCTGCCATCGTAGTAGGGGATTTTGATTCCCCTGAGGTCGTCAATCCTGAGGGCGTCTCCGACGTCCGCAGCCACCACTCCACCGAGACGGATACCACCTGTGGTCGGGGGGTGTGAGTACACTCCTCGTACATCCCTCTCCTCCATGGCGTGCGGTCCAGTTGGGCCTGAACCCATGGGGTTTGGAATGCGGGAAGGACTTGCTCCACCGGCTGTCCATATCCCCGTATTGGGGTCCTTCACCCACAGATTTCCGCCTGGTTGGCCTCGACCATGTCCGTCAGCGCTTCCCATGGTTCGCCCCTGCATGGTCTGGCTCTGGATCTCCTCTTCCGCATAGACTGCATGGGCAGCCGTAGTGGTCGGTGCATCCTGGGCGGCATGGGACATCTGTACCGTCAGGCTCCTCAGGTCCGTGGTTGCGCGCCCTTCCCGCATGGACCCAGCCAGTGCCGTTTGCTCCCCGAGCATTATGGATTCGCTGAACATGGGAACAAACGGCAGCGCACCCGGGTCAACACGCGGAGGCGCGTAAGATGCCTCTGCAGGGCCGCCCATGGGTTTCTCCATGGCGCTCCTGAGGGTCTTAACCCGCTCCACCAGCTCTGCCGCGGCTGGCTTTGCCGGGAGCTCCGGACCTGAGGTGAGGGGCTGTCGCTCCTCTAGCCTTTCCAGGCGTCTCGACATGTCCTCCACTAGGTGGAGGAGGCTGTCCACCACTCGCTGCTGCTTCTGCAGGGCCAGCTCCAGATTCTCCCGGTACTGGTCCCGTTCCGCTCGCAGCTCCGCCATGTCTCCCTCCGCGGCTGACTGGTCATCCAGGATCCCGGCGACGTCCTCCCCTAGGCCGTCCTTCGCGTTGTCCAGGCAGTCGAGGCGATGCACGATGGCGTCCATCCCCACCTTTGGGTACTTGCCCATGAGGAAGGACACGTGCTCACAGTGGCAATCAGCGTGCTTTCCACCGGCGCATCCCGCGGTTCCCGGCGCCTCGGACTCCTCCGCCATGGGTGTGTCGCCCATGCTATCCTGCGTTGGCTCCGTGTGCCGGGCCACAGGCGCCGTTCTGGCTCTGGCGGGCCTCTCCAACGCCTCGGCGTCATGCTCCAGGCTGGGTTCTGGGCCGTGTTCGCCCTTGTGGGCGGTCTGGCCGTCTCCTCCGACTCCGAAGGTTGCTCATAAGCTGTCCGATAGCCCTCGGAGTGCCCCTCGGAGTCCCACAGCCTGACCGGGCTGGGGTCCGTATCCATAGCCCCGGCGTCCCCTGCCGCGGGCTTGGGTGACCCGCGCTTCCGGTAGCGCCGGGCCCGTCCTCCACTGCTGCCTGAATGGCAGGTCTCCTCAGAGTCCTCCGCGGCGGAGCGGAGGTTGCATGCCTTTTGGCAGCAACGCTCACACATGGAGACCAGGTCCTCCATGTCAAGTCCTCCTCTTCCCGAACGTCGTACTTCTCTTCGGGCTTCAACTTCCGGAGTTCGCCATGCTCCTGAGCGTCTCGGCTCTTCTCTGGCTCCAATCTCCGGCGTGGTATCCACCGAGCCCACAATACGCACCCTGGGCGTACTTGGGCAGGGCTCATAGGGGCCCAAGTCCCCGGGTCGGCGGTAGCTAGGGGCAGCAGGTATGCCTCTGCTACCATAAAGAAGGTCCCTACCAGGCCCCTGCTGTGCCCCTTCCGCCTTGCACCCCTGCTGACTTGCTCCTGATCAGCGATTGCATTTCTCAAAATCCAGGGTCCAAAATCCAAAAAAATAGACAATACAATCCTTCTTCAACCCTGAACAGCAACCAGATCCCAGAAATACAGCAATAACCCAATCCACAATCCAAATCCAAACTGCGGGCTTCCGTTCAGCACACCGGTTATCTCACGGTGGCGGGCATGTACAAGAATTGCACCAAAGAGGAAAGCCCTGACATTGGCATATGAACACGAATAAAGCAAAGTTGGGGAAAGATGGAAACGTACACAATCACAGCCATGGACCCCTAATTCCCTGGACTCAAGACCTTCCCTTGACTCGCCAACATGATGCCCTGAACCCAGTCAAATAAGATGGCCAAATGCCATGTGTCAAAAGTCCCTACACAAACCCCAAAAATGTGTTCACTCCAAAGCCTCTAAATCCTAGCCCAATAGGGGGGGTGGCGTGTCATGGCCTAGAGTGGCACTCAGGACCATGCCCTACCCCGACATAACCTTGGTTGGACTTGGAGTCGATTGGGCTTGGAGAACTGCCCCATGAAGATGATCTCACAACATGGCAAAATCAGGCAAATCACACCATTATGCCCAAAACCAATTATATACTCAAAAATGCATACGGCAAATATTCAAATGCTCCATGCATGTGTCAAACCGGAGAGTAATATACAAGAGTGATATAGACCAAAGGTCCATGCCCAAGAATATCCCATCATTGGCTCCGAAATCCCTCCTGTTATGTACATGACATGCTTCACAAGTCAACTCATGAATTTGAGACCTAATTTTGTGAGGCCTCGTGTGCCAAGCCAAAGTGACCATGTGATCCGGCATATGGTGAGGTACAACACCGAAGCATATGCCAACATATAAGCAACATACCATAGTTCAGGAATCCCTAGGCACTTTACTGTTAGCCGACCAGTTGAGCACATAAAACACAAAAATGAGCATAAAATGAGGTCAAAAACATGCAAATAATGCCAAATTCAAGATAATTACAATAGTATATAACTTCGCTCACCCATGGTATCAACCTATGATTCAAAACACAATTGCTTGGGACCATTTGCAAACAATCCTCGACTTGGATCCCCACATGGACGCATAGGGACACCTTCGAACCTCCTCCCAACACGCACCATGAAAATGGGAAAATTGATAATGGCGCTTGTTGGTCCCTCCGTAAGCCCTCCCACATGCACTATATTGAGCGGAAGACTTAGTCTAGCGCTATGGAGTTCACCATTGGGACATGGGCGAAGCCCTTGCCACGTATGACTCCATATATCTTCCTACAAACGGAGATATATAACATGGGCGTGAGCATATCGAAGCACATACCATGCATATAACACATACCCTCAAAAGGTGGCTCCCACCATGATATGCCATGCCCCTCCATGGACATAACTTCACGTTAAAAATACGTAGGAACCCAAGGAAAGTGTCTATGCAACCCCAAAACTCATGCGGTACACTCGAAGGTCGCATTAAAATATTCGGTTGCACGGTCCAAGAGTTATATATCACTTTCTACCCTCTTGCCCATTATCCCTTGCTTTACCGGGCATGTGTACGTACCAAAGGCGTTTGATGCTCCCTAAATTAAGTTGAGACCAAGGCGGTTCCAACCCAATTTCCAAAATTGATATTCACCGCCGTGAGCCGGAGATATGATTCTTCAAAGTGGTCTCACGAATCACTTTTGTTTCGACTATATCTCCAAGCAAAATGAAGGACACAACAAAAGGAAGGTTGATTCGTGATCGGGGAAAAATGTATGACCACTCGAGATTCATCATATCGAGTGCGGCGATGTCGAAGTCGAAAATACGATTCTGACAGTCTGAAAAGATCGGATTAATTTTGCGAGTGTATAACATGAAAATTGCGGAAGCAACGAACCCTTTACTGATGAAATCTGACCCTTCATCGGGGCTTCCGCAAAAATATCTGTAAATAACAGTTAAACAATCGGTTACCGCAAAATCGCGAGCCAACTGACAGTCGCCGATACATTGACAATCAGAACGGAAGGCGGAAAAATTACGGAAACATTATGATAAAAAAACCCTGTTGATTCCTGATATTCTGATATATAAATCTCAGCTGGCGGCGCCTCGGTACTGAATATGGCCGCTCATAGCCGGAATGGCCAAACCTATCACACTATCACATCGGGTTAGGTCAGGTGGATGGGGGAGTATGATATCAGCCAATGGCGGCTTGCCGGCACATAGATACACACCCCAAGTGACCCCAAGATGGCCACGGGGGTCCGAACCGGCTTCAACAGTCACGATTGTGGCTGCGACAGAATGCGGTAGACAGATGCCGCTAGTCTAGTTACCCGTAGGCGCCGCCGGCTCAAGATCAGGAACGGGTGGAGCCGCCGATGGCGGGGGCCGGATAACCGTATCGAGTTCTACAGGGGTGGCGTACCAGTGGTCCCACGCATCGATTCCTAGATGCAACGGCGGCATAACGCTTAGCGAGCGTTTCCATCGCGCTCAAGCATTTGGCCGTGTTGCTGTTGGATATTTTAAGACGATCCGACACACTCGCCGCCACCGCCTTAGAATCCCGTTGGTAGTCCTGAACCCTCGCGTCAGATTTAGCCAACGTAGACATCTGGGTCATCCAGTCCCCGTAGGACTGACTGATGCCAGCGGTAGAGGCTACTGCCTGAGAAAGCTCCTGCTGGGATCACTGCAGCTCTAGATTGTGAGCTTTCAAGTCCTGCACCTGAGCCATCAGAGATTGGATGCACGTTTCATAGTGCACCACACACCTGGGACAGCCACAGGTGTGCTTTAGTTCAGCCTCCCTCCGCGTTTCAACGGGGCCCCCAGAATGTTGAAAAGAGGGACCCCCACCCCCATGAGGAGGAGATGACCCACCACCGCCTCCGCCAGTGAAGCGGTATGGGGTGCCTCACCCATACCCGCTGCCCAGCCTATGGCGCTCTTCGCCAGGCCGGATCAGGAATTTTCCTGTTGATGTTACGGCATCCTGATTTCTGTGGGATTTCTGTAAAATACCCCAGGAATCGTCTTTTTTCGTCATTTTTGGGCTGGCGACGACAGTCGTCGCCTGCGCGACGCAGCTCCAGATCGAGGTTTTATTCTTCGATTTCTGAAGATTTCAATCTATTTTATTATAGATTTATTGTTTTTAGAAATAAGAGAATATAGCGTGACCTTTTTCGCGGCGTTCCGCGAAGGTCCATTTTTGCGAAAAGTGGCACGTTCACGCATTTTTCGAAAAATCCTGAGGCGATCCCAGGAATCGCCCAGTCGCCCATGGTGTGGCCCAACACTGGGCCTTTTCATATGTAGTTTGAATTGGCGCAGAAACGCGTCGTGTCGGCTACGCGACGCGTTGGGGGGAGACGCGCGAAATGAGTGTTTTTGACTCAAAAATCACTATATTTCGTTGTTTTTCGCCCAAAAACCACTGTTTGGCCCAGTTTGGGCAGGATCTCAGTGGAGATCCTGATGGCGACGCCTCGTAGCCGTCAGATTTTCTGATGGCGGCGACGCCGTCGCCTTCAATTTGTCTTCTTTTCTATGCTATTTTATAGTATAGAATTGTTACATATACATATTACTTGTCTACATGTTTATCATTGTCTACATATACCTTCATCTCTTGCCCAGGACGCCAGATTGTGTCATGGCCGAGGCAAGGATCCCAGAACCCTTCGGAGATACCCAAATTCGAGAAGAAGTCTTGGATTTCATGGGATTGGGGTCGTGCATGCCAAGGAAAGCTTGGAGGTTGCCGAGGTTGCCCTCCCCGTAAATGCTTCAAAAGAATTCTGAAGCATTTTGGGGGAGGGCAACCTCGGCAACCTCCAAGCTTCCCTTGGCATGCACGACCCCAATCCCATCAAATCCAAGACTTCTTCTCGAATTTGGGTATCTCCAAAGAATTCTAGGATCCTTTCCTCGGCCATGACACAATCTGGCGTCCTGGGCAAGAGATGAAGGTATATGTAGACAATAATAAACATGTAGACAAGTAATATGTATATGTAACAATTCTATACTATAAAATAGCATAAAAAAGAAGACGAAATGAAGGCGACGGCGTCGCCGCCATCAGAAAATCTGACGGCTACGAGGCGTCGCCATCAGGATCTCCACTGAGATCCTGCCCAAACTGGGCCAAACAGTGGTTTTTGGGCAAAAAACAACGAAATATAGTGATTTTTGAGTCAAAAACACTCATTTCGCGCGTCTCCCCCCAAGGCGTCGCGTAGCCGACACGACGCGTTTCTGCGCCAATTCAAACTACATATGAAAAGGCCCAGTGTTGGGCCACACCATGGGTGCCTGGGCGATTCCTGGGATCGCCTCAGGATTTTTTGAAAAATGCGTGAACGTGCCACTTTTCGCAAAAATGGACCTTCGCGGAACGCCGCGGAAAAGGTCACGCTATATTCTCTTATTTCTAAAAACGATAAATCTATAATAAAATAGATTAAAATCTTCAGAAATCGAAGAATAAAACTTCGATCTGGAGCTGCGTCGCGCAGGCGACGACTGTCGTCGCCAGCCCAAAAATGACGAAAAAAGACGATTTCTGGGGTATTTTACAGAAATCCCACAGAAATCAGGATGCCGTAACATCAACAGGAAAACTCCTGATCCGACCTGGCGAAGAGCGCCACAGGCCGGCCAGCGGGTATGGGTGAGGCACCCCATACCGCTTCACCCCCCTCCTTAGAAGCCTTGCCTATATCCAAAGGAAGGCAAGGCCAAGGAGGCGCTCTGACCCCTGCACTGCCCTGGTTTCAACCTGATGCAGCAGGTCAGTGGGGCGGGGGGGGGGGCTTCGTGAGTAATATACATGCCACATACATGTATTTTTTTTTGATCTTGATATATTCATAGGGCAATTGCCCCCCAGGCGACCACACTGGTCCCTGGCACTCCTCTTAGCCTCTGGTGACCAAACCAGGGGCGCTGCAGGGCCTTCCGCCCTGACTGATGGCGCTGAGGCGCACATATGGGCCCTTTTTCTCCATGAGCATGGAAACATAATAATTCAATAAATTCAAAAAAAATTATTTAGGGTCAAACCCAAGGCAACGAATTCCTCGCGCCTGAATTTAGGGCCATTTCCTGCCCAAGGCGACCCGCGCGTGTTTAGGGTCGATTCCCAACCCCAGGCGACGAATTAACGCGCCTTATTTGGGGGATTTAGGGTCATTTCCTACCAAAGGCGACCCGCGCCTATTTAGGGTGGGACCTCCGGAGGGTCAACCAACCCAAGGCGACGAATTAACGCGCCTGCTTGTGCGGTTCGGTACCTGGCGTCGTCGTCGCTGTGGTCGTCGCCCAGTGATGATGATAGACTTGGGGGCTCCATAGGGTCCATGGGGAAGCCATGGTCTTATCCATCGTAGGAGTCAAGGAATTCCTTCTTCATCATGTTGATGCCCTGGACCGTAGCTCCTGCAGTTTCCCAGCGTGGATGCCGTACTCGTGCAGTCTGGGCGTCGTCGCCGTCCGCAGGCCGTCACACCGCCTTGGTGGCCTTGGCGTCGGCAGAATTCTTTTGAAGCATTTTGGGGGAGGGCAACCTCGGCAACCTCCAAGCTTCCCTTGGCATGCACGACCCCAATCCCATCAAATCCAAGACTTCTTCTCGAATTTGGGTATCTCCAAAGAATTCTGGGATCCTTGCCTCGGCCATGACACAATCTGGCGTCCTGGGCAAGAGATGAAGGTATATGTAGACAATAATGAACATGTAGACAAGTAATATGTATATGTAACAATTCTATACTATAAAATAGCATAAAAAAGAAGACGAAATGAAGGCGACGGCGTCGCCGCCATCAGAAAATCTGACGGCTACGAGGCGCCGCCATCAGGATCTCCACTGAGATCCTGCCCAAACTGGGCCAAACAGTGGTTATTGGGCGAAAAACAACGAAATATAGTGATTTTTGAGTCAAAAACACTCATTTCGCGCGTGTCCCCCAATTCAAACTACATATGAAAAGGCCCACTGTTGGGCCACACCATGGGTGCCTGGGCGATTCCTGGGATCGCCTCAGGACTTTTTGAAAAATGCGTGAACGTGCCACTTTTCGCAAAAATGGACCTTCGCGGAACGCCGCGAAAAAGGTCACGCTATATTCTCTTATTTCTAGAAACGATAAATCTATAATAAAATAGATTAAAATCTTCAGAAATCGAAGAATAAAACTTCGATCTGGAGCTGCGTCGCGCAGGCGACGACTGTCGTCGCCAGCCCAAAAATGACGAAAAAAGACGATTTCTGGGGTATTTTACAGAAATCCCACAGAAATCAGGATGCCGTAACATCAACAGGAAAATTCCTGATCCGGCCTGGCGAAGAGCGCCACAGGCTGGGCAGCGGGTATGGGTGAGGCACCCCATACCGCTTCACCAGCAGCCCCCCCGGCCACGGAGGGACCAGAGGGCCCCCCCGCAGGGCAAAACGGGGTGCGTAGGGCGCGCAGCAACAAGCTCAGGCGCCCTCCCACTAGAGGTATGCCCCCCCCACCAACCCCCACCACGGGATGGCCGAACCAAGTACGGGACGCCGTGCACGTGTTCAATGCAGGCCCCCTGGCGGGGGCCTGGTGACGGCAGAAGGGGAACAGGACCAACAGTATTCGGCTGCGGTGGTGGCGGTGGGGATTCGTCCACCACAATATATTGCGGTGCTTCATGAACCACCACAGGTGATTGGATTCGCGGATGGGAAGCAAAAACAGGCTCCGAGCCCTTTGCAACCTTTGGATCCCCCCCCCTATGCGGGCAATACCCGCGGTTGTGGGTCCTCCATAGGAGATGTAGTTGAGGGGGGAGAGACCAAGTTTATTGGGATGGTTGCTCAACCTCCCTCCACCGGATTCCCCCCCCCCAGCACAGATTGTTAACCTTCGGCACCGCCGGGGAATCATCCACTAGGAATGGACAATCCTGTGTGCCACTCATAGGCACTGGAGACGTAGTTCGGGCCCAGTCCTCTGTAGGCTCCGTAGATTCCACGACAAGACACGGGCGGTCTTTGACGCCGCTCATAGGCACCGGAGATTCCTCCACAACAATGCACTAAGGGGCCGGAGAGTCCTCCACCATGATGTGGTGGGGCGCCGGGGATTCTTCCACAAGCATGGGGCGATCGCTGATCCCTGACATAGGTTCGGGCGGTGCAGGCGACGAGGCAACTGAAAAACGGGAAATGATGGAGTTCGCATCGTTCCAGTATTCCAATCTCCTTCTCCTCATCGTCGTTGCCCTGTTCCAACGTCAGGGGGAACCACTGGTCACACTCATCCTCCTCGATTTGCATGGGAGAGTCCTGGATGATCGTAGGATTTAGCCTAGATCCGCTTCGGGGATTGGGATACGCTCCCAAGGAAGGAGATTCCTCCACCGGGGAGGGAAACCGCCGCCATCCACTCATTGGGTTTGGCGACAAGTCGGGCATAGTGGGGTTCTGCCTGTCCCCCCGACAGGGCCTGGTGGATTAGGGCCACGGCCTCACGAGCCGGACCCAGATGGCCATGGGGATCAGGTGTGAGCGGGTTGTTTCGACGGTTTTTGGCGTCGAGTAACTCACCAATAAGGCTGATGGGCCCTGCCGCAAACAGGTTCTTTCTGACCTGGGGCTCTGGCAATCCCCCTAGCAACTAAGGAGTGCCAAAGGCGACCAAGATGGGGCCCATTGGCGAAACCATCGTACCCCAGTCGGCAGTGCGCGAGGGTGCAGCGTTCGTACGCTCGATCACCCTCGTAGATGGTTCAATTATTGCCCGATTCTCGGCGCTAATAACGGTTCTGGTGCCTGGACCAGGTAATTGTGGTCCTCTGAGCTCTCTCTGAGGGTGGCTGTCTATTTCCTCCCCACTTAGGCGGCCGAAGCAGCTACGCTTTGTACCGGGGTGTCTGCAAATTTGGTATAGGTAATTTGCCCGATTTACCTACTTTTTTCTACCACAATATTTGACTACTCAGTTTTTTGGCCCAATTACCCACCAAAATGCATGATTTTCCTCCAAAAAAGCTCTCACAATTTTTGTCATTTTACCCAATTTTCTCTAAAAATGCACCACATTTTGGGGGTTCTTGAACTAGAAAACCTTGCTTTTTGTTGTTGTCCTCTGCATGCTTTTTTGTCCTACCCTAAAATTTCACTTTCTAAGCCTCCGGTTTCCAAAATGCTGTAAAATGGTACCATTTTCCTATTTGTGTTGCGAGTCCTCGCAATACGAGACATGAAACAATGCAAACCAGTGCAATTACCCACAGCCTCAGAGCATTCAGAAACAAGCAAAAACAGAATTCACAGTATCAATACATTCTGTACGTCCAGACGTGAGGCTTTCGGAATGCAAGCCCTCGCAATACTGACTGCTGCCTTAGGGTCAGTATAATCTTCATCTCCAGATGACGCCTCTGAAAACAGAGCTGAAATGGCAAATTGCCTAATCTGGAATGCGAGGGTAGGTAGGTAGGTAGGTATCTTCGGGAGCTCGGGATGCCTCCTTTGACACTGCAGGAAGAAGGTCTTACCAAGGGGAGGTCCTGTCCCTCCCACTGCCCTATGTCAGGTGCCTCTTGAGCCGCTCCCGCATGTGCTTGGGAGGGCATTGTCGCGGCCACCCGGTCCATGTGTCCCAGGTGGGAGGGTGTCCCCACATGTATCCATGGTTAGGGCCACATGCCCCCTCCTTTGGGCGGCAGCTCGGGGGGCTGCCCAGCCGTGTGGAGTATCTCTCACCACAAGGGGTATTGCTCCCGCTAGTCTACGGTACAACCGCCTCACCCTTGTGGCTTGAGTTGCGGGGCCACTCTGCTTGGCAGGCAACCGCCTCCTGGACTGTGTACCGGCTCGCCTGTCACCGGTTGCTTCCATGGCTCCGGGTGACGTTTGCCATGGTCCCCGATGCAGCCTGGTTGGGCTCGGGCCAGTGGCCTTGGAGTACCGCTCCTGCCACTGGCCCGATGGGTCGGCTGGGTCGCCCCAGTGTGTCCGACCCATGGGGTGTTGGTTCTCCCCTCCCGCTGGGACCCACAGGCCATAGCCCCCTGCACATCCGCCTCACCATCCCCAACCTTCCCCCCAGCCCCCCAGAGGATGCGGACCAAGGCCTACCACCCCCCCTGAAGATCCCCCCGCTGCATGACAAGCATGCCTGGTCCCAATATCACAGGGCCATAGACCGCGCCCGGCGCATCCAACCAGACCCCACCGACCTACTCACAGCCATGTGCACGGCCGCCGTCGCCTGCGGCTTCCAGCAACAGCCCCACACAGACGACGACCAACCACCCACGGCCCTGGGGGACATGCTCCATGACCTCTGGCATGCGAAGCAACAACTGGCGACCCTCCTCCACACCGACACCCCCCAAACCCGCCGCCAGATACACCACTGCAGGACACGGATAGCCCACATCAGGGCAGACCTGCAGCGGTGGTACATCCACAGGCAACAGCGCATCGCCCAGGAACACGAACGGTATGCGCAACATGAACTCCCCTACAAGGCCATCCGCCACCTCAACGACGCCATCACCGACACCGGCCACCGCACCATCACCACGGTCCGGCAGGAGGACGGCTCCCTCACCAACGACCCAGCCACAGTGCTTCAAGCCACCCAAGACAGCTTCCTCCGGCAACACACCCCAACCCAAGACACACTGGACCCAGACACCCAGGCCAAAATTGACCGCCTCCCTCGGGTCTTCAACCACGCCCAGAGGAGGCAACTGGAAAAACGCCCCTTCACCATCCACGAAGTCCGGAAGGCCATCCACAGTCTCCGGCAACCCAAAACCCCAGGCTACGACGGCCTCCCTGCGGAGGCATACTACCACCTCCCCGCCCACCTCCTCTGCATCCTCGCCCACAGCCCCTCGGACATCGTCACGGGGCGGACCCCCCTGCCAACAGACTGGGCAAACGTTGTCCGCCCCCTCTACAAAAAAGGGGACTGGGCAAACCCGGACAACTGGCGCCCCATAGTCTGTGCGGTCACGGAGGTCAAATTCGTCTGGACCATCCTCCTACGCCGCATCCGCCCCCACCTGGACCCCCACATACCAGCAAGCCTCTGGGGGGCCATCCCAGGCCGGTCCCCACACGAGGCCATCTTCCTCCAGGACACCATCGCAGACATGGACCCGGTGGACCTCATCATCGCCTCCCTCGACGTCAAAGGAGCCTTCCCGAACACCCCCTGGCTCCTTCTAGAAGCGGTGTTGAAACACCTAGGCCTCCCCTTCTACAACTTCACCTCCGGCTACATCCGCACCCGCAAATACACGGTCCGCACTGGAGCAGGCCTCGGCCCCTTCCTGGAGCCAGGCAGCGGGGTGCCCCAGGGGGGAGCAGAGGGCCCCTTCCTGTACCTTCTAGTGACGCTCCCCCTGGCCCTCGCAATCGAGCAGGATTACCGGGCCTACGCACCCTACCCCCTCATTTCCCCCCTGGTGGGCTTCGCAGACGACACCAACCTCACGGTCGCGCACACCCCACACGAACCCCATGCCCCGGACCCCGGGCCAACGGTCACCCAACAGGCCAACGACTTACTGGACGTGACCGTCTCCTACCTCTCCCACAACAACCTCATCGTCCACCACACAAAGTCAGTGGCCATGATCAAGGGGTCTGCCACACCTCCCACCCTAGAGCCACAAGGGCCCCCCATGCAAGTCGTGACAACCACCACCCACCTAAGGGTAATCCAGGCCGCCAACCCTGATGACGCCACCCTCCCTCCCAAGTTGCAATCACACCTCGCCCATCTCCCCAGATATGCGTCCCCGACCACCAAGGCCCTCTCCCTGTCCCACCAGAGCCTGGCGTCCTACCTCACCGGGGTCTTGAACGCCTCCATAGGCTTCCAAGCACTCCACCTGACACACCCCACCACCGCCCTCCAGCCGGCCACACGCGCCGTGACCAAGGCATGGGCTGCACACGGGGGCTGGCCCACCTCCATACCCACCCGCGCCATCCGAGCGGCATGGCCCCACTATGGGGACGCCATAGGGGACGAGGTGAAAGCGGCCTACACCAGACACACCGCCCTCCTCCTTCACCGCATGACCCAAAACCACTCACCGGAGGTCCGCAAGGTCACCGCAATCCACCTCCAAGCCGCACAACGGGCCCGCAACACATGCCCGCGCTGGGTACTCCACCAGACGGGCATGCCCACCAACATGAACACGCGCCTGTGGAACCACCTGCAGCTTCTCCTCCCATCCCCACACCACGCCATACTCACCAACCACACGTGCCCAGAGGAAGGGCCACTAGCGGTCCTCTGCGGGGACCTCCACCATCACCCCAAGGGCACCATCCACACCATAGACCTTGTCGGGGCCTCCATCACCGTAGTATACGTCACCCTCCCCCAAATGCGGGTCCTGCACCACAGCGGGGCACACCACACCCCTTTTCTACAGCTTCCCGAATCGCCACAATACCGCCTCTTCCACCGGTACCTCACGCAGACGGCACGAGCAGCGAGACACACTCTACCGGGAAGCAAAGACATGCACACAGCCTACCCAGAATTCACAAAGCAACACCCCCGACCCATCTCAGCGACACCGCCCTACGCACCCACCGGATCGAAACACGAACCCGTCCCCCCGGTGACGGGCCCAGTCCCACCACTAACCCTACTACTGGCCCCGAATGAAGCCAAACCCACGCAGACCACCATCATCCACCACGGGGCAAAATGGCGCATACCGAAACACCACATGACCGCCCGAGACCTACCACGGGTCCCCCAAGATTCCCAGGGCATGCTACGCACATGTTGGGCCTGTGACCCCGAGGCACCAACCACACCATGGCCCGTACTACACCTCATAGCACGCCACGACACCCACCCCACAACCCACCTACCACCACAGGCCTACGCATGGGTAGCCCCATGGTTCCACCGCAGCGACACTAACCCCACGGTAGCATGGAACCCCGACCACGCGCCCAAATGGCTCTTCACCACTACACCCACATGGCCCCGCCCCGACCCGGCAGGAGTCGCCATCCGTTACAGCATGTACCAGCCAGGCAGAACGGGCAAGCACGAACACCCCTACTATCCGCTCCACCACTCCTGCCACACACCGGAGCACTGAACACAAACCCTCACATGCCACGACCTAAACCCCGACACACCCTACATCCTCCACTACATCTACTCCTACCTCACACAAGGACAGCCGGAGCAGGGACTCATAGCCCTGTCCCCCCAAGCGAAACACATCATCTCCAAAGGAATAGGGGTGTACGCCACCCCCATCCTGCAGCCCACAACCCCAGTAGCCCACCTCGCCACGGGCCTTGCCATATACGCCTACCTGCCCATGAACCCATGCCGCCTCCGACAACCATCACCGGCGGACCGGCTCTTCTTCACCGACGCCTCAGGCGAATCTGCCCTCACGCCCATCACCGGGGGGGCCACCCTGCAGCTAACCCACACCGGGGGACACTACCACATGGACCACCACACGGGCCACACCACCCATGGGGCCTCCTCCCACGGGGAGCTAGGGGCCATGGCCGACGCCATCACCGAGATCGCGGCCCACCTACCCGCCCACTCCCCGCACATCGTCCGGGTCTGGTTCGTGGTAGACGCCACTGTCGACACACACCTGCTCCTCCGCAAAGCAAGGCAACCACTTCACAAAGCCACCGCGACGAGCCTGGGCACCCAGGCACTGCTGCTCTGGAAAGCCCTTCGCAGCCTTCCCCCCTACGTCAAACTCCACATCGTGAAACAAGAGTCCCACAGACACCAATACGGAAATGGTAAGGTCGACAACCAGGCAGTACACCAGCGCACAACACACCTACCAGCCCTCCAGATCGCTGACCTCGGCCGCAACCACACACACCTCCAACACGTGCCCCCTGTACCCGAGCCCCATCAGACCCCAGACTGGGTACCAGAGGACGCCCCCTATTCCTCCCACGACAGAGCATACCACTACCCCAACCCCATCCAACATCTCGCCCGCGTGCTCGGGGACGCAGACAGCCGGGCGCACATCCAGGAGCTCCAGGACAGACTGCAAATCCCCCTCTACCACTGAGCGCTGCGCCCAGCAAACGTCCCAGCCCACCTCCAAAAACGACGCATCCAGCTCCTCAGGGAGCAACTACCATTCCTCACCAGGGTCGCCAGATGGCTCGCCCGCAAGCACATCCACGTCCCAGAAGAACACACCCGTTGCCCGTGCGACCACACCAGCCCGCAGGAC
The DNA here is from genome assembly GCA_964036045.1 of Eutreptiella sp. 'Long Island Sound 2002'. Taxonomy (NCBI): domain Eukaryota; phylum Euglenozoa; class Euglenophyceae; order Eutreptiales; family Eutreptiaceae; genus Eutreptiella; species Eutreptiella sp. 'Long Island Sound 2002'. Next base: position 120,269,940 of record OZ038383.1, on the reverse strand, counting down.
TGGGAACACTTCAAGAAATGCCCCCTCCATACAGGCAGGGACACGCTAGTGGGCTGGTCCCCGGCGGAAACCCTGCGACAACACGAAGGATGGCCAACCCACAGCCACGCACACCAGGCCACCGAACACCTCTTCCGGGATCCCCTGGTCAAAGAAGCCACCATGAGAGGGGCGGTGACACAGGCCCTGCACCGACACCTCACCAAACACACGGAAAACCCCATGGAGGCAGCAGCAGACCTCCAGCTAGAGGCAGTCCGCAGAGCAGCGGCCCAAATGGTACACCGCAAACACCTCCTGTTAACACACGCGGAGCAACTCACCGACCCCACCGCCAGGGAACACATGCAGCGTCTCATCCATTACCATGCCGTGCATGACCCAGACGTCCACTAACCCAGCCCGCGCCCCGCACACGCCCCCCATCTCCATCCGCAGGCCTCCAAGGCACCACCACAGCGCCCCGAGGCCCATCTCTCACCCAAGAAGCCACCCGGCACCGCCCAGTCCGGCCGAGCCCAACCAGGGCCAACCATGCATCGACGTGGATGCGCAAGACCCCAGCAGCCCATCCGGCCCACCCCCCCCGGACCCGGGGCACCCCCCCCTCACACCGGCCAGCATCCGCGACCCCGACCTGCTCCGAGCAACCCTCCAAGGCAGGGCCCGGACCACCCCCCTGGGCTGGTACCGCCTACAAGAGGACTGGACCAAGCTCACCGTCAAAGCCCTCCAGGACCTGACCACCCCAGGCAGCGGCCTCCACGAGACCATTGTAGACCTCGTACTCTGGCGAGCCCGCAAACACACCCAGGGCCAGCACGTCTGGATCCCCCCCATCGAGTGGGGCCAGGCCCTGACGCACGACACCGGCATCAACCTCACGCGTCACGTGACCGGACGCCTCCGACGGGCCCCAGCGGAGACGGACCACCCAGCGGACCCGAACCGCCCGGAGCAGTGGGAACAGGCCACCGCAGCAACCCGCGACACCGCCCTCCGCGCCGCCGGCCTCCGCACCCCAGACAACGACCTCCCCCCCCCCCACCTACAGACAGTGACCACCCCCCGCCGGAGGTCTGGGTTACAGTCCTCGAGCGCGGCCACTACTACGTGATAGCCGCTACGGCTACGTCCCCCGAGCCGCAATGGCTCATCCAAGGAACAGACACCATGTTCGCCCCAGAGACCGCCCCACCAGGTGCAGTAGGGGACCCCACCACCCAGCACAGGGTCCTCAGGGGCGTCCTCCAGCCAGGGGACAAGCCCCCAGCCCGCGCCCTGGCCCAAATCACCTCAGGTAAGGCGGGCTACCACCTGGGATTGGCCATGCTCTGCCTAACCCACTGCCTCCAGCGCCGCTGACCACCCACGGGGACCGTGCCCTGGGTTTGGGCCATCCCCACCGCCCACACACAAGTCGAGGCGGGCCCGGACACACGACCAAACGCCCCCCAAAAAAAAAAAAAAAAAAAAACCAAGCATACACACGTGACTAGTGGGGTCCAAGTATGTTGCCACGCTACGCTACGTAACCGAGACGTGCCCACCGCCCACCTAACCAACGCACGCCCGCTTATGTAGGAGGCGAAAGGGAGCGAAAGGGGACAAAAGGTATGCCGCCGCATGCAAACGAATAGTAGACAAGCCACACACCGCCACCAAGAACGCAAGTATGTTACCATGTCGTGCCACGTCGCCAACCGCGGAGTTGCGTGGGTTAGAACACACAAATAGCCAGGGAGGGGGACACGGGGAGCAAACACACAAATAGCATAGCGCCGACGAGTGCCGGGTCCCAACAAACACACGTGCACGCACCCATGTTCTCTTCCCCTCACAGGTCCCGAGGAGAAGCGTATGCTCGTGTCTGCGTCGTCCGGGCGTTAAAGTAGGGTTGTCTTAGACGCTTAGGCAAGTATTGCGTCGTGCCGTCGTCACACATAAGCGAACGCCCGGCAAGGCGGGAGGACTAGGACACGTTAAGGTAGTGGGGAAAGAAGCAGGTATGTTGCATGTCACGCCGCGCGTGCGGAACGGGCGACGAGAAAAGGTAGCGACCAAAGGGGGGTGGAGACAAGGCGGGAGCAAGTGGGGCGATAAACCTACCCGCAAGCCGGTCGCACACGCATGTCGCATGACGTACCAGCCAGTTCGAGGTGCCGTGTCGCGACAAAACCGCCGCCGCCGCACGCTTGTTTACGCACCCTTCTCTCCCTACGCAGGTTCAAAGGAGGAAGCCCGGGCCGACAAGGAAAAAGACAGAGACACGCAACAAAGCGGAGGCAGGGAAAAAGTGCATGCCAGGGAGAGGAGTAGAGGAAAGGGTAAAGAGCAACGAAGCCGCGAAAGGAACAAGGGGTAGCCAGCGAACGAGCAAGGGGCGCACACAGAGGAGGGGACACGGCGGGCACACGGCGAGCACAACACCGCACCGAGACACCGGAGAGGGGAGCACCGGAGGACCAAGCAAAGAGCAGCACCACGCACCACGACACGCACGGCACAGACACCACACACACCGCACACACCCAACGAACCCCGGCAACCCACCCGGCAGTGGGCGGGCAGACGGGAGAGGGACAGCGCCTGACCCCAAGCGCCCCTCACCATGGTGGAAGGCACCCCCCCCGGGGACGCCCTTCCGCCACCCCCACAGCGAGCAACGCCGGCCCGGAAGGGCGCACGCTGTGGGGCCGGTGCTGGGCCCCCACGCCCACACCGACCGCACCCGGGACACGCGGGTCGCAGAACCCTGGCTGCACGCTCCGGAGGACGGGCGGCCGGGGGAGGGACAGCGCCTGGCACCAAGCGCCCCTCACAACGGTGGAAGGCAGCCCCCCCCGGGGACGCCCTTCTGCCACCCCCACAGCGAGCAACGCCGGCCCCCAAGGGCGCACGCTGTGGGGCCGGTGCTGGGTCCACACGCCCACATCGACCGCACCCGGGACACACGGGTCGCAGAACCCTGGCTGCACGCTCCGGAGGACGAGCGGCCGGGGGAGGGACAGCGCCTGACACCAGGCGCCCCTCACAACGGTGGAAGGCACCACCCCCGGGGACGCCCTTCCGCCACCCCCACAGCGAGCAACGCCGGCCCGCAAGGGCGCACGCTGTGGGGCCGGTGCTGGGCCCCCACGCCCACACCGACCGCACCCGGGACACGCGGGTCGCGGAACCCTGGCTGCACGCTCCGGAGGACGAGCGGCCGGGGGAGGGGCAGCGCCTGACACCAGGCGCCCCTCACAACGGTGGAAGGCACCCCCCCGGGGACGCCCTTCCGCCACCCCCACAGCGAGCAACGCCGGCCCGCAAGGGCGCACGCTGTGGGGCCGGTGCTGGGTCCACACGCCCGCATCGACCGCACCCGGGACACACGGGTCGCGGAACCCTGGCTGCGCGCTCCGGAGGACGAGCAGCCGGGGGAGGGACAGCGCCTGACACCAGGCGCCCCTCACAACGGTGGAAGGCACCCCCCCGAGGACGCCCTTCCGCCACCCCCACAGCGAGCAACGCCGGCCCGCAAGGGCGCACGCTGTGGGGCCGGTGCTGGGTCCACACGCCCGCATCGACCGCACCCGGGACACACGGGCCGCGGAACCCTGGCTGCACGCTCCAGAGGACGAGCGGCCGGGGGAGGGACAGCGTCTGACACCAAGCGCCCCTCACAACGGTGGAAGGCACCCCCCCCGGGGACGCCCTTCTGCCACCCCCACAGCGAGCAACACCGACCCGCAAGGGCGCACGCTGTGGGGCCGGTGCTGGGTCCCCACGCCCACACCGACCGCACCCGGGACACACGGGTCGCGGAACCCTGGCTGCACGCTCCGGAGGACGAGCAGCCGGGGGAGGGACAGCGCCTGACACCAGGCGCCCCTCACAACGGTGGAAGGCACCCCCCCCGGGGACGCCCTTCCGCCACCCCCATAGCGAGCAACGCCAGCCCGCAAGGGCGCACGCTGTGGGGCCGGTGCTGGGTCCACACGCCCGCATCGACCGCACCCGGGACACACGGGTCGCGGAACCCTGGCTGCACGCTCCAGAGGACGAGCGGCCGGGGAAGGGACAGCGCCTGACACCAGGCGCCCATCACAACGGTGGAAGGCACCCCCCCCGAGGACGCCCTTCCGCCATCCCCACAGCGAGCAACGCCGGCCCGCAAGGGCGCACGCTGCGGGGCCGGTGCTGGGTCCACACGCCCGCATCGACCGCACCCGGGACACACGGGTCGCAGAACCCCGGCTGCACGCTCCAAAGGACGAGCGGCCGGGGGAGGGACAGCGCCTGACACCAGGCGCCCCTCACAACGGTGGTAGGCACCCCCCCCGGGGACGCCCTTCCGCCACCCCCACAGCGAGCAACGCCGGCCCGCAAGGGCGCACGCTGTGGGGCTGATGCTGGGTCCACACGCCCGCATCGACCGCACCCGGGACACACGAGTCGCGGAACCCTGGCTGCACGCTCCGGAGGACGAGCGGCCGGGGGAGGGACAGCGCCTGACACCAGGCGCCCCTCACATCGGTGGAAGGCGGCCCCCCCGGGGACGCCCTTCCGCCACCCCCACAGCGAGCAACGCCGGCCCGCAAGGGGGCACGCTGTGGGGCCGGTGCTGGGTCCACACGCCCGCACCGACCGCACCCGGGACACACGGGTCGCGGAACCCTGGCTGCACGCTCCAGAGGACGAGCGGCCGGGGAAGGGACAGCGCCTGACACCAGGCGCCCATCACAACGGTGGAAGGCACCCCCCCCGAGGACGCCCTTCCGCCATCCCCACAGCGAGCAACGCCGGCCCGCAAGGGCGCACGCTGCGGGGCCGGTGCTGGGTCCACACGCCCGCATCGACCGCACCCGGGACACACGGGTCGCAGAACCCCGGCTGCACGCTCCAAAGGACGAGCGGCCGGGGGAGGGACAGCGCCTGACACCAGGCGCCCCTCACAACGGTGGTAGGCACCCCCCCCGGGGACGCCCTTCCGCCACCCCCACAGCGAGCAACGCCAGCCCGCAAGGGCGCACGCTGTGGGGCTGATGCTGGGTCCACACGCCCGCATCGACCGCACCCGGGACACACGAGTCGCGGAACCCTGGCTGCACGCTCCGGAGGACGAGCGGCCGGGGGAGGGACAGCGCCTGACACCAGGCGCCCCTCACATCGGTAGAAGGCACCCCCCCCCGGGGACGCCCTTCCGCCACCCCCACAGCGAGCAACGCCGGCCCGCAAGGGCGCACGCTGTGGGGCCGGTGCTGGGTCCACACGCCCGCACCGACCGCACCCGGGACACACGGGTCGCGGAACCCTGGCTGCACGCTCAGGAGGACGAGCGGCCGGGGAAGGGACAGCGCCTGACACCAGGCGCCCATCACAACGGTGGAAGGCACCCCCCCCCGGGGGCGCCCTTCCGCCACCCCCACAGCGAGCAACGCCGGCCCGGAAGGGCGCACGCTGCGGGGCCGGTGCTGGGTCCACACGCCCGCATCGACCGCACCCGGGACACACGGGTCGCGGAACCCTGGCTGCACGCTCCGGAGGACGAGCGGCCGGGGGAGGGACAGCGCCTAACACCAGGCGCCCCTCACAACGGTGGAAGGCAACCCCCCCGGGGACGCCCTTCCGCCACCCCCACAGCGAGCAACGCCGGCCCGCAAGGGCGCACGCTGTGAGGCCGGTGCTGGGTCCACACGCCCGCATCGACCGCGCCCGGGACACGCGGGTCACGGAACCCTAGCTGCACGCTCCGGAGGACGAGCGGCCGGGGGAGGGACAGCGCCTGACACCAGGCGCCCCTCACAACGGTGGAAGGCACCCCCCCCGGGGACGCCCTTCCGCCACCCCCACAGCGAGCAACGCCGGCCCGCAAGGGCGCACGCTGTGGGGCCGGTGCTGGGTCCACACGCCCGCATCGACCGCACCCGGGACACGCGGGTCGCGGAACCCTGGCTGCACGCTCCGGAGGACGAGTGGCCGGGGGAGGGACAGCGCCTGACACCAGGCGCCCCTCACAACGGTGGAAGGCACCCCCCCCGAGGACGCCCTTCCGCCACCCCCACAGCGAGCAGCGTCGGCCCGCAAGGGCGCATGCTGTGGGGCTGGTGCTGGGTCCACACGCCCGCATCGACCGCGCCCGGGACACGCGGGTCGCGGAACCCTGGCTGCACGCTCCGGAGGACGAGCGGCCGAGGGAGGGACAGCGCCTGACACCAGGCGCCCCCCACAACAGTGGAAGACACTCCCCCCGGGGACGCCCTTCCGCCACCCCCACAGCGAACAACGCCGGCCCGCAAGGGCGCACGCCGTGGGGCCGGTACTGGGTCCACACGCCCACATCGACCGCACCCGGGACACACGGGTCGCGGAACCCTGGCTGCACGCTCCGGAGGACGAGCGGCCAGGGAAGGGACAGCGCCCGACACCAGGCGCCCCTCACAACGGTGGAAGGCAGCCCCCCCGGGGACGCCATTCCGCCACCCCCACAGCGAGCAGCGTCGGCCCGCAAGGGCGCACGCTGTGGGACCGGTGCTGGGTCCACACGCCCGCATCGACCGCGCCCGGGACACTCGGGTCGCGGAACCCTGGCTGCACGCTACGAAGGACGAGCGCGGCCGGGGGAGGGACAGCGCCTGACACCAGGCGCCCCTCACAACGGTGGAAGGCACCCCCCCGGGGACGCCCTTCCGCCACCCCCACAGCGAGCAACGCCGGCCCGCAAGGGCGCACGCTGTGGGGCCGGTGCTGGGTCCACATGCCCGCATCGACCGCACCCGGGACACACGGGTCGCGGAACCCTGGCTGCACGCTCCGGAGGACGCGCGGCCGGGGAAGGGACAGCGCCTGACACCAGGCGCCCCTCACAACGGTGGAAGGCACCCCCCCCGGGGACGCCCTCCCGCCACCCCCACAGCGAGCAACGCCGGCCCGCAAGGGCACACGCTGAGGGGCCGGTGCTGGGTCCACACGCCCGCATCGACCGCACCCGGGACACACGAGTCGCGGAACCCTGGCTGCACGCTCCGGAGGACGAGCGGCCGGGGGAGGGACAGCGCCTGACACCAGGCGCCCCCCACAACGGTGGAAGACACTCCCCCCGGGGACGCCCTTCCGCTACCCCGACAGCGAGCAACGCCGGCCCGCAAGGGCGCACGCTGTGGAGCCGGTGCTGGGCCCGCACGCCCGCATCGACCGCACCCGGGACACACGGGTCGCGGAACCCTGGCTGCCCGCTCCGGAGGACGGGCGACCGGGAGAGGGACAGCGCCTAACACCGGACGCCCCTCGCAACACTGGAAGGCGCCCCCACGGGGATGCCCATCCACCGCCCCCACACCGAGCAACGCACCAACGCACCAACGCACCAGCCACGGGACATCCGCACCCCGCCCCCTGCTCTTAGACACAGCGACATAGCAATGGCGGAACCCGCGGCACCACGCAAGACACGCCCCCGATCTCTGACGCTGGACGAAGCACACGAGGTCATCAGGGCGCTGGGACTCAGAGACGGCGAAGGAGACCCCCCACAAGGGGACACGGGCAAAGACTCCGACCTTGAGGCATTGCCGGAGCCCCCCACGGGGGACGCGCCCGCGGAACCTGCGCCGCCGGCGGGCAGCGTACCCGCGATCTGCCCCGCGTGGAAACGGGGCCATTGCACCGGCGAAGGCTGGTGCCCCAAACAGCACCCCCAGCCCGATGCCGACGACGGAGCGTTGCCCAAGGTGAAACCCGCGGCCGCACGCGCCGCCCTACGCTACGGGGTGACGCAGGGCTGGATCCTGGATGAGACCGCGCGCGGCAGCGTGAACATCCAGGAGGCCGTCGACCGCGTCACCCACGCGGGTCAGGCGGCAGTGGCCCTGCACACCCGGGGCCGCCACGGTGGACCCGCAGAGGGGATCATTGTGGATCCCTCGGGAATGGTGCTGGTCCTGGCGGCGGACATGGTCCGAGGGGTGCTCCACGTGTCCCGCGTGCGGCGGGCGTGCCCACAGTGGACCATCCAGGTGTACACCCCCCCGCGGGCGTGGCCCTTTTCCACATGGGCGGTGCTCGCCGTCATGTGGCACCTGGCACCAGAGGACGCCCCCACAGGGACCGCGGAGGACATCGCCCGGGACCTCCACACCTGGCCGGCCGACCAGGAATACCCCTGGCGCAGGCCCCGGGGCGGCCTCCCGGTGGCACCAGCGGCAGAGGGGCTCAGCCTCGCGGCAACCCTCCAACGGCACCCCGACAAGCAGGCGCGCCACTTCCTGCAGACGGGCACGGTCCCGGCCGCCCCGCCAGACTCCGAGTGGCGATGGGACGCAGGGGTGGCGCAACCACTGCCGGGCCCCTGGACCCTCCCGTTGTGGTACTTACCAATGGGCACCTTGGCCCACGCCACCCAGGCCGTCAAGGGGGCTTTCCCGCAGCCGCCCCTCCCCGGCGTGGCCCTGCTCCGCAGCCTGCAGGCGGGGGCCGCCTGGGTACGGTGGAAGGAAGGGAAGGGGCGCTCGAGCCCCTATTTCCCCATGGTCCAAGGCCAGGCGCTGATTCATGCCGAGGGCATGGGGACCGTGGAATGGGGGGCGATCGTGCCCGGCACGGCGTGCAGGTGGATCACGGCGGCCGCCCCACAGCCCATGTGATCGCCGCCGGCGTGCCACCGCCTCCTACGGATGGTCCCCTCATTGGCCCCCCAGCACGCCCTCACAAGGGACGTGTGGAAAGCCGTACTGAGCCACACCAGGGAGTGGCTGACGAACCCAGGTACGCGGTACCCGCCGGGACCGGTGCTCGAACAGCTCACGGCCCCCACACCCGGGGTCCTCCACGCCCTACACAGGGCGTCGGCCCTCACGAAGCAGCTCAACGACGAAGTGCTGGACCTGGCGCTGGAGCCGCTGCGGGTGCTCTACCCGCAAGCACACATCCCACCCGCGGGCACGTCCAACCACCTAGGCCGCCTAGGGTTGCAGCGCCGCGTCGAGGCCGCGCACCCGGGAGGCGTGGTGGAACAGTGGCTAACGCTCCGCAATCCGTCCACCGCGGAGGGCCACTGGTACCTGCACCAGCTCCTCTTCCAGCCATGGGCAGCCCCGGAACACCGCCGGCAGAACCCGTACCACACGCACCCGGAGCGCCGGGGCGCGCAAAACTACCCGCAGCCGATCCCGCCCGCCCTCCCGCCGGGGCAGGGCCCGGAGGCGCTACAGCGGGGCCCCTTGCTCGACACCGCCACCACGGTACAGCAGTGGGGAGGCGACGACGCGAGTGGTGCCGAACCGGACTGCACGAACTGCGGAGCGGTGGCCTGGATGGCAGCCTATAGGCACCTCACCCGAGATACCACGGGACTCCGGCAGTACAGACCCACGGACCGCACGGCGCTGGCGTCCGCCGTCGCGGCCGTCACCATGGGTCCAGTGGCGGCGTGGCCGGCGCAGCTGCTGCCCCACGTCCCCTGCCGCGACACGCGGCCCCGACGGCCGGCCGCGACGCACGAGCCGACGGCACCCCTCACGGCGGAGCAACTATACGTCGTCGCGGCGGCTTTGCTAGCAGACGGCGGGGAGAGCTTCGTCCACCACCACGGCCCGGCGCAAATTGCGGGATGCATACAAGGGCCCCAGCGCGATGCACCAGACCCGTGGCATGCCACACTCCGCGGGCGCACCCGCGTCTGGGGTGCGGGCGATGGCGCGCCCCCGCCCGGGCCTAAGCAGGGGGAGGCACTGGTACTGCAGACGGCAGGCTACCAAGCCATCGTACACGGCCACACCGGAGGGTACCGGTCGCACATCCTGGCCGGAGGCCGATGGACGGTCTGGCACAGCATCGCCAGGCAGGGGGCTTTCCCGCCCCTGTCCCACGTCGACTGGCGACAGGGGCCCACCCAGGCCTACTATATGTCGGCGGACCCCTGGCCGCTGGCGGTCCTGCTACACACTGTCAGCGCCCCCAACAAGAGGCAGGAACCGGGGTGGGTCAACCCCCCCACACTGGTGTGGAGCCCCGACCAGGAGGAGCATCTACGGGCCGCATGGCAGGGAGACGCCATCAGGGCCACGGACGTCCCGGACCTCCACGCGGGGCCCATCACGCACGCCCGCCCAGCGGCTACCCTGGCGGTGGCCCAACAGGGGCAGCAGAACCCACAGTGGGTGGTCTGCATGTTCAGCCCGGCGGACGCGCACATCGTCGTCTGCGACCCCGAACGCCTGCCGGGGCCCGAAGCCGTGATCCGCGTGGCAGACTGCACACGCATGATCATCAAGGCGCTGCGGGAAGGCGAACATCACGCCCTCCTGCTCCAGGTCAGGCTGAAGGACAACGCCCGGGCGGCGAGGCCGGGAGTGTGGCCGGCAGCGGCGCACCCCGCCGACCTGGAGCTCCAGCTGGCGGTCCCGACCACGGTGTACCACTGGCTACAGGCCTTCCACGACCTGCGGTGGAGGAGCAAACCCGACCGCCAAATCGGCTCCACGCACTGGCAAACGTGGCTGCAAGCAGACGCGCAGCGCGATGCCGCCCGAGGCCTCGGGCCCGCGCCCGCGACGCGAGCCCTCGATGCGGCGGCCCCGGGCCGCACGCTGGCACCACACACGGTGCCGCTGGCCAACCTGCCCTTCCAACCAGCGGCGGAGGGCGCCATTCGGAAGTCAGTGCAGCTCCCCCCGGCGCGAGGGGCCACGGAGCCGACAAAATGCCCCCTGTGTGCGGACAAGTACTACACCAGCGGGGCAATGCTGGAACACCTGGCGTGGCACGCGGTGCACGCTGCGGCCCCGGCGGACGACAAGGAGGCGGCCGCCAACATCCTGCAGGGGAGAGCACGGAGGTCCCCGTGGCACGCCCCGTACACCCGGCGCCCCCCGCCCCAGGCAGCCGACCACGCAGATGGAGGTGAGGAGGCACCCGGAGCGGCCCCGGGGGCTGGCGGTGCGGCCCCAGCAGGGTCCATGTCCATCCCCGCGGGGCTGGCCCCCCTGGCCCCCCTGGCTCCCCCGGTCCCCCGGGCCCCCCTGTGGGCCCCGCTGGGAACGGGCTCAGCGGATGCGGCGCACCCAGATGCCCTGGCGGCACAAGCGAACCCGGCGGCGATGCCGATGCGGGATAGCTGACTCCAGGAGGACACGACGGGCGACGCCCTGTGGCTCCTCTCGTGGAACCTGCGCAACGGCCTCGTGCCGCCAGACCGGTCCCTCCGGGACACACTCCGGCGGCGCCGGGGGCCGGCGGCCTGCACCGACAAGGAGCACCTCATCACCGGCATGCTGCCCCAGGAGGGGGGCTTTGCCATCATGCTCCAGGAAACGGGGATCGCCACCAGGGCGCAGGAGATGCACGTGGCCGCGGCGCTCCGGGACAAGGGGTACACCGCCTACTTCAGCAGCCGGCTGGCGGAGATCGGGGCCACCTCCACCTCGACAGGGGGGGGCCTCCTCACCGCGGTCAGCAGCAAGTACGTGGCGGAGCACGAGGTGCTCAGCGTCACAGAAATTGTCCCCGGGAAAGCCGCGGCCCTGGAGATCCGCACGGACGGGGGAGGCCTCACCCTCATCAACGTCCACGGGCCCCAAGCAGGTTGCTCCCCGTGGGCGGGACGGGCGGCGTTCTGGGCCGACATACAAATGTATGCCACGGCACGCAGCCTCTGCGGGAGGCACCCGGTGGTCATCGCCGGTGACACCAACATCTACATGGATGTCCCCGCCAACCCGGCCACGGAGCATTTCCGAGCGGGCTGGGAAGCCTGCGGCTTCCGAAGAGCCGCGGCAGGCGGCGAGGAGGACATGACCCCCACGCTCCACCCGTCCCAGAACAGGGTGGACACTTTCCTGGTCTACGAGCCCCTCCTGCCGTGGTCCCTGCGGGAGAGCGTCTGGGCTCGCAGCATGGCACACCCCCAGGTGGTCGGCTCGGACCACCTCCCGGTCCGCCTGGCCCTGCCGGGCCTCCTCAGCGCAGCGGGACGCGCGGCGATGCCCACCCCCTACAGCCACACGGAGGGCCGCCTCCTCCCGTACGACGCCGAGGCCGCGCCCGTCCAACACTGCCTGTGGGCGGCGGTCACCGCCGCGCAGGATGAACCCTCCCTTGCGCCCTGGCTGGGTCCCGCGGAGCAGCACGACTACGGGTCCACGCCCGCGGCTGCGGTGGACAAGGTGTTCGAACACCTCCACGCGACGCATGACGCCCTGGCGCGCGTGGTGGGACGCCGGCAGCCGTCTCCGGCGGGAACGGACCCGGTGGAGGGGGACCTCACGGAGAGCGGAAAGCAGCTCCAGGCAGCGGTCCTCCGCTATGACACCCTGGCAGCGCGCGCCCCGGCAGCGTACCAGGCGGACACGGCCAGGCATGGCATCCGGTCCGAGGCGGCGCTCCGGCTCACGGAGGAACTGCAGAGTGTGTCGCCCGGGTTCCGCCCGACCACGCAGGGCCAGCTGCAGGAGGAGCTGGAGAGGCAAGCAGCCGCCCTCGAGGAGGACATTCGCCAGCTCCGCACCCTCCTGGCGGCAGACCGCAAGCGCGCCATCAAGGACTTCTGGCGCCGCCACGCCCCCGACATCGCCCAGCGATGGAAAGCCGTGCGGGGAGCCATAGAGGTAGAGGCCCCAGGCCCGTCAGGCCTCTGGAACGTGCGGGTTCCCAACACCCAAACGCTCCTCACGGAGGCCCACGACGTGATGTTCGCAGTTCGCGCCTTCTGGCGAGAACTGTAGGACAAACGCCCGGTGGACCTCCCGGGTTTCCAGGCGGTCCTCGGCCACCACGTCACCCGGGTCCCTGAGGGGGCCTGGACACAGGTCCAGCAGTACTCCATGCAGGACCTGAAGTCCGCCCTGGACAAGGCCGATGGCAAGGCCCCGGGTCCTAACCACGTGGAGGCCCGCTTCATCAAGGCCCTCCCGGCACCCGTCCAGTGGCTCCTGGTCCACTCCTACCGGGCCATCCTCCGCGGCGCCCCGCCACCGATGCACTGGAGGGACGCGCACATCTGGCTCAGCCCCAAGGTACCGGGCTCTGCCAGACTGGACGACTACAGGCCCATAGCCCTGGGCCAGCTGGACATGAAGCTGCTCACGGGCCCCCTCACCCAGCGCATCACGGAGGTGCTCACACGGCACGGGGTGGTCAGCGACTGGCAGCAGGGGGCCCTCCCTGGCTCCAACACAGGCCCCCCGCTGTTCATGGCGCAGCGGCAGCTCCAGCGGGGAAGGCCCAACTACGTCTTCTCCTTCGACGCCCGCAAGGCCTTCGACACCGCCCCACACGGCGCCCTCCACCTCATCCTGCGCCACCTCTCCGTGCCGCCGGACGTCATTGACCTCCTGCTCTTCCTCCACACGTGCGCCAGGCTGCGCATCGTCACAGCACACGGGCTAACGCAGCCCGTCTACATGCTACGCGGCGTCCGGCAGGGCAACCCCGAGAGCCACCTGCTGTACGCGCTCCTCCTGGAGCCCCTGCTCAGGGCACAGGGGCACCGCCTGCGCCCGCCGGGAGGGGCCGAGCACGGCCTCATCCAGGCCTATGTCGACGACCTGCTGGTGGTGGCCCACACGCTGCAGCACTTCGTCGAGGGCGTGGAGGCGGTGGCCGCGTACCTGGGGATGATGGGCATGGAGCTCAACCCCCGCAAGTGCGCCATGGCCACCACGGAGGGGGTCCCGGGCCTGCAGCTGCGCCTCTGCCCCCACCTGGAAAACCCGTGGTACTGGGTACCAGCGGCGGACTCCGTCCCCTACCTTGGACTTCAGCTGCAGCCGGACGGGGAGTTCTCCCTGCAGCGCAAGCACCGGCTACGCCTGGCGGCAGTGCACCACTGGTGCCTTAACACCCTCGCGCCACCGAAAGTGGTGCAGGACGTCATCCTGGCGATCCTCGGAGGGGTGACGCAGTACGTCGCCCCTTTCATCGCCGACGACTCCGACACTGCACGCCACCTGGACCACATCACGGTCCAGGTCGCGAAGGACAGGGCACGATACGCCTTCGACGCCTCGCGGGACAGCCTGCAGGATGACCGGACCCTGGGGCTCACACGGGTGCCCACGCGGTGCCAGCAGGCAGCGGTGGCCCTCGTGGGTACACTCGTCCACCACCGCGCAACCTCCATGCGCGCGGAGGTCACCAAGATGTTCTGGGAGATAGCCGGCGCGCACGGAATATGCCCCGAGGTGCACTACCCCGTCCCGGAGTTCGCAACTCTGGCGGGAGGCGACTGGGTCCACCGCATACCCCGGGCCCTGGCCGCCCTGGGAGTGGGGATGTACAACCCCATCGCGTGCCCCAGGGCGGCCCATGTCCAACTACAGTCCCCGCCGGGCAAAATCGTCACGCTGCGCACCGCCAAGCTGCGACACCGCGACACGTGCCGCCTGACGGTGCCACACACAACGCCGTGGCATGGGCACCACGGGCCACGCCACCCCTTCCCCAACAACGACGATCCGTGGCCGACGGCGGTGCGGGAGTGCCTCAACCAATGCGCCGATGAACACCTCCATTATTGCCGCCACGAGCAAGGGCCCACCAACCACCCCGGGTGGCGCGATGCCCTGGCCCACCTCTTCCACACCACCGGCACACGGGACCCCGCCTGAGACTCGTCCACCCCACGAGGGCTAAGCAGGACGCCCACACCGGCCCACGGGTGACCCCGGACGGCCTGCACCTCCACGTCGGGGGCTACCGCCGCCGGGACGGCCTGTCCCCCCCCACGCGGGGGGCGGCGTACCAGCCGCCAGCGGCCCTCATGTACATCCTCCGCGACGTACTCGCGGAAAGCGAGCACCAAGAGCCCAACGCGGACGTGGCGTGGCCAGAGCCCTTACGCCCCCGGCCCCACGCGCCGACGCCGTTGTGGCTGGTGACCACAGACGACCAATGCACCCAGGCGGCGGGACAAGCGCAGCTCCGGGCCGAGTGGGTGATAGTGCAAGTGGGGGCAGGCCAGCCCGAACCCCGTGGGCTCCCCCGTGGCACCGCCCTACTGGTGGCTACGGGGGTGCCGCACGACCCACACATGGCGGTGCACGCGCTGGAGGACCGTCCGGAGGACACAGGACACTTGGTGGTACACCAGCGCGGGGGCCCGGCGTGGCTCAAGGAACATGTGACGGCGCTACGGTCCTGGGCAAGCACGGTCGCCGGAGCGGAGATCCGGCTGCACGACCACCCGGCGATCAGCCCAGGCGACACCAGGGCGCTGAGCGTGGACCAACTGACCCACAGCCACCCCGACGTCCGGTGGCACTCCACCGACTTCAACGCGGGGTGGCTCAGCCCCACCGGATACTACTGGATCCCGGAGGCCTGGGGACACACCTCCTCTGACGCGTCCGGGGGCGGACCCTGCAAACACGCCACCAGCGTCGCTCTCGCCGCCGACCTCACCCGCACGTGGGCGGTGGCCATCTCGGGCACGGTGCCCGACGGAGAGGGGGTGGCCGCCTCCCTCCCCCTACATTACGGTGCACACAGACCATGGGTCCACACGGTGGACGCCGAAGTCATCCTCCACCTCCTGCGGCACACAGATCGCGAGCGAACCAAGGGGGTCCCCGCGGGCGCAGCGAAGGTGGTCAACCAGATGCCCCTGAGGTGGCTCCGGGACGGCCTGTGCGCACGGGGGCAACACGCCGGGCACCCGTTCTGGTACGTCCAAGCCACCTCGCACCACAGTGACACCCTACTGCACAAGGCGGACTGGGCGGCGTCCCAGGACACCGTCTTGCAGAACACGCCCATGGACCCTGGCCACGCCCATAT
Organism: Eutreptiella sp. 'Long Island Sound 2002'; assembly: GCA_964036045.1. Classification (NCBI taxonomy): domain Eukaryota; phylum Euglenozoa; class Euglenophyceae; order Eutreptiales; family Eutreptiaceae; genus Eutreptiella; species Eutreptiella sp. 'Long Island Sound 2002'. The sequence continues at coordinate 120,254,184 of OZ038383.1, read as the reverse complement.
CATCGTCGCCGGCCGTGACGGCCATCTCGATCTACGGCCCCCCACGATGCGGGTGCTCGGCGAGTTCGCGCAACGGGCGCAGACGGACCATGCGCTGACGCACCGGGGACACACACCTCTGGGCGCGGCCCACGCCACGGCCTACGTCCACGCCCGGGACCTCACCGCGGCGGCCACCAAGCGCCGGGCGCTGCGGGCCCGAGACGGCCACACGCCGGTGCAGCGCAGGCTCCGCGTCCGGAAGGAGCGGCTCTCCGGCGTCGCCATCGTCCCGCAACCGTGCCTTTTCTGCGGCGGCCCGGAAGAGACCCCGGTGCACATGCACGTGGGCTGCACCCACTCGCGGCTCCTCTGGCCCCACTACCGCCAGGCGGTACACGAGGCGGCCCGCCACCTCCCACCTGGGGACAAGGCCCTGTGGGTGGCCTCGTGGCGCTCCGCAGGCGCCACGTGGACGGAGGTGTTCTGCTCCGGACTGGTGCCCGAGGACGCGGAGGCGCAGCTCCGCGCCATAACCCGATACGACCCGCCGGCAGGGACCTCAGTGGACGACTTCCTCCACCACATGCTCCTGCTGGGGGACTTCGCGTGGGAGCTTCGCAACCACCGGATGGAGCAACTCCTCCACGACCCCCTAAGCGCGGCGGCCCGGGCGCACCAGTGGCTCACTGCGGCGGAGGGCGACCACCCTCCCCCTCCCCCGCGCCCTGACAAGGACTTCGTAGCCTCCCTCCGTGTTGTGAATGGCACTCTGGAGTGCCCACTCCAAGAGAGCCCCCACCCGTATCAGGACCTGCCGGGGGGGTTCTCGAAGCACCTGCAAGACGCCCTTTTCCCACCGTGGATCATCGGGCGCGGCTCCATGACCGCATGGGAGGCGCGCATCGTGGGGGAGGAGTGGGCGCGGGAGTGGGGCCGGTGGTGCGCCGCCACGCGCGCCCCGGAGACCCCTGCGCAACGATACGCCGCCATCCCGCTCCGGGGCTGGGGGCCGGACACCCGGCCGAGACCCACCATGGTCCGCGGGGCGGGACCTGACCACCCGTGGGACGCGGCGACGGGGGAATGGCTGCAGGCGGCCCCGGGGCCGCAAATGGGATGGACTGGGGACGTATCCTCGCTCGTCAGGACGCCCGTCCCGCCCCGCATCGTCCTTCACACCGCCAACGTGCTCCGGGCCACGGAGATACGCACGTGGGGACACGCTGCGGCCACCGTCCGGTGGCACCCCCCAGAGGACGGGGCCACCCAACTCACCGTGGCGCACTTCAAAGCTGGGGGGCCGGTATACGACGACGCCCTGTCCCGGCTGGGCGACACCGGGGGGCCCTTACTCCTCATGCTCCCCACCGGTATCGCAGCCGCGCTGCGCCAGGAGCTGGACGGCTGCGAAGGGCTGCGAGTGGGGTGGGAGGCAGTCGCGGACGGCACCCTGCTGGCCCTCCTCCACAGAGACACCGCGAACGGGTGCCAATGGGACGCGCTGACGCCCCACCTCACCGGGCGCCACGTGTACATGGCGAGCCCCCCCCAGGGGCACCCCCGCCCGGCGTGGGACGACCTCATCACCGCCTTCCACGACCACGGGATCCTCCCCGGCGACACGTGGCAGGATGTCCAGAGGAAGACGCTTGGCAAGGACTACCGGCGCCGCGTCCGCGCCCGCTTGCTGGAGATCCGGGACCCCCTCCGACAGAGGTGGGACGACCTCTGGCTCCGCCATCTCGACCCTTGGTCGCCGCCCTCCCACCTCTCACACACCTGCCGACTCTGCGGAGAGTGTGACACGGTGTCCTCCGCAGCAGCGACAGGCGCCAACAGGTGCGAGCGGTGCACCCAGGTAGCCGCGTGCCCCTGGCCCGAACCTCCCGCAGGTCCGCGCAGGCGCACAGAGGAGGAGGCCTTGCGCCGGCGCATCGAGGGGGCACACACCCCCTCGCACGAACAGGCGGGCCCCGCGGGCGCTGCCCTACTGTGGATCCACGTGCACCTGCGGAACCCCACATCCATTGCGCACCTGTCGCACGTGTTCGCCCCCTAACCCCCACCCGCCGCCGCCCTTTGCAGAGCCCGAAGCACCATGCCACGCCGACGGGGGGATGGGCCGGGGCACACCAGGGCCCGCCGCAGAGCGCAGGAGGCAGCCGTCCCGGGCCTGGTGGCGGACGCGGTGGCGGAGGCAAAAGCAGCGCACGCTGACGCACGGTGCGACCTGGAGGGCAGTGCGAGGGCCTTCCTCAACGAGACCGCCCTCCCGGCCGTCCGCGCCCTGAACGGAGCGGGGGCCCCTACGCTGCTCCCGGCAATGCACCGGATCGTGAACGCCGTCCGGCCGGGGCTCATCAGCCCGGAAGCGGCCCTCTACGGGCACTGGATGGAGTGACGCGAGTCCAATCGGTCGGGCCGGCCCCTGTCCATGGGGGACACCCTCCGGCTGACGGGAGCGGGGTCTGCCATGTCCCTCCGCAGTAGCGCCCCAGCCCTGCTGCACGCCCTCAGGACGCGCTACCCCGGGGACGCGGCCCCGTACCTGAACCAGGCGCGGGCCACGTACCCGGGGGGAGTGTCCGAGCTGGATGCGGCGCTCCACCTTCTACACCCGCCGGACGAGGACCTGGAGGTGGGCGAGGTCACGGTGTTCGTGGAAGGCGCGGACGAGGCGTCCGCCCGCCCCCGGCCGACCAACCCGGTGTATGACGGCACCGGGCCTACCCCCCCGTACGCCGTCGTCTACGAGGCGTTCCCCAGGGAGCCCACTTGGTGCCCCGCCCTCCCACCGGCGACGCACGCGCCCCGCGGCTGGGCTAATCCAGACCTGTCCCCCCCCCTCTCCAGGACCAGGGGTGCCCACCACAGGGGGCAGGTCCTCTGGCAAGAGTGCCCTGGCACCCCCCTCCTCCTCCTCGTCGTCGCGACCCGCGGGGGCCCGGGGCGGATCCTGGGGATCACCCCCACCCACCTCTATGGGGCCACACCCGTACCCCGCCCCCCCCTCCCGGCGCCCGCGGCGCGGGACGGAGTACACACCTTCCTGCGCACACAGGAGGTCACCGCCGTTACGGCGGTCCACCTGGTGCGGCTGCCCCCGACACCGCTCGACGACCCCCGGGGGCCCAGGGCCCTGAGCCCCGCCCCAGACTGGGAGCTGTGGCGCGACGCGTGGGCCAAGTGGCTCCCCCGCCTCCCCTCCCAATGCCGGTGGATGGCCGCGGACCCCCGGCCGTGCGGGGCTGACGCCACAGCCGGCCCCCCACCCCCTCCCCCCCTCCCCCCCGCAGAGCACCACACGGCACTGCCCACGGCACGGCACTGATGCACCAGGAGGTAGTGGGAAGGGCGCGCCTGCCACCACGCATGCCTACCAGAGTAACAGTGATGGCAGACTCCGATGGGCCCCTCGGGCGGGACGACCGCCACCACCGCCGGTCCCGCTCCCGCTCCCCCGTCTCCTCCCAAGAGTGGACGGGGGAGACCCTCGCGGAGCGCGAGGAGCGGAGGCTGGCGGAGGCGGCGGTGGTCGGGCCGCCGCCGCCGGCCCGGAAACCTGGGCCAGCCGAGACGGCCGCCCCCGCCGCCCAAGCAGCCAGCCCCGCCGCCCCACCCCGCCCTGACGCGCAGGAGGCGGAGACCGCGGCGAGCCACGCCGCGGCCCCGGCCGCGGCCCCCGGCACGCCGCCGGCAAGGGGGGCAGCCCCGGCGCAGGAGCCGGACCCGTCGCCGAGGGCTGCCGCAGCCGCGCAGGAGAGCAAGCAGGGCGCGCGAGGGGTTGCCACCGACCCAGCACGGGCCGTGAACGCCTCGCCGGCGGCCGCCGCGGCAGCAGGGAAGACCGAGGAGGGTGTGCGAGGGTCAGCGACCGCGGCCACGGGCGCCTCGTCGGCGGCCGCCGCGGCAGCGAAGGAGAGTGCGGAGGGCGCGAGAGGGGCTGCGGCCCCTGGCACGCCGCGCAAGCGGGGGAAGAACCCCGCACGGGCCGCGGACGCCTCGCCGGCGGCCGCCGCAGCAGCAGCAGTGGGCAGGGAGAGCGCGAAGTACCGCGCCCACGCCAACCCCGCCCACACCCACACCAGCCCCCCCAAGCCGTACCCCCCCAAGCCCTTCCCCCCGGGGCGGGAGCGGCACGTCCGCCCCCCGACGCGCGAGCGCTCGCCGCCGGGCGTCACGCTGCCGCAACTGCAAAGGCAGCGGGACGCCCGGCGAGTGGTCCAGGAAGGGCGCAGCGGCGAGGGGGAGGGGAGCGGCGGACGGCGTGACAGGCAGGGGGCAGGGGAGGGGTCAGGGCACGGGAAGGGCGCGCAGGGGCGCGGGCAGGGAGCCCAGGTGCAGGGGGCGGGGCGAGGGGAGGTGGGAGAGCGAGCGGGCCGGGGCGTGGTGGACGAGAGGCGGGACCCGCGACACGGGCAGGGGGTCGGGGAGGGGCCAGGGCACGGGAAGGGTGCTCAGGGGAGCGGGAAGGGTACCCAGGCGCAGGGGGCAGGACAAGGGGGGATGGGAGAGCGAGCGGGCCAGGGCGTGGGGGACGAGAGGCGGGACCCGCGACACGGGCGCGGGACCGGAAAGGGGCCCAAGGGCAAGGGCAAGGGCAAGGGCAAGGGCCCCAAGGGACAGGAGGGACAGGGCATGGGAGCCCAGGGGGGAGGGCGGGGCGAGGGGAGGGGGGCAGAGGGCGGAGCGCCCCCGCAGCCGGACGTGCAGCCGGTGAGGTGCATCCCCCCCGGCATCCAACAGATGCCGGCACACCACACCTACCACCACCACCACCACCACCACCACCACCTCTACAACATCGACCCTGACGCCGGCGAGCTCGTCCCCCCCCAACCCCCACGACACCAGCACCAGCAAGCCCCCCCCGCGCCGAGGGCGGAGCCGGCGCGGATGGCCCCGGCGGAGGGGGGACGGGGCGTGGCATCGGCGCCGCAGGTGCAGGAGCAGCGAGGGGGGCCGGCACGGGGGGCGGAGGAGAGCCGGCCGTGGGACGTGGACTGGGGCGCAGTCCCGGACCCGCTGGGGGGGGAGACCCTCCCCCTGGTGGGGGAAGTGTACGGGTGGTTGTGCTGGGCCAACCAGGGGACCTCCAGGAGGTCGCGGAAACGCCCTTCGATGCCGTGCTCCTCCGGAGGGACGGAGGAAACCGAGAGGCCACCCCCGGGGGGGTGGGCGGCCCCAGAGGACCACGAGAGGGTCCTCAGGTCAGTGATCCGGGCGGCGTGGCCCGACAGGGAGCCGACGTGGCCGGCCTTCCTGGAGGGGGAGCGGTGCTCCCGCATCACGGATGCGGACGCCAACAACTGGCTCCCCCGGGCTTTGCGTAGCGCCCTCGCCCACTGGCGCTACCGCCGGCACAACCCGCCGCCGCCGCAGCCCCAGCCCCCACACAAGCGGCGGCGCAAGTGAAGGCCCAGACCGGCCCCCCGGGAGGGTTGGGGGGGCGGATGGGCCCCCTGACCCACGCCCCCCCCACGGTATGGCACGACGTGCGGGGGCGCGCCGCCTCCCGCGGGAGGGAGTGCGGGGGCGACAAGCGCGGGGAGGAACCGGCTGCCCCGCAACCTGCTAACCACTGACCACTAACCCCCACGGCCACCCCCGGCCGGCCGGCGCCGCGCGGCAACAGCCGGGGAGGTGAGGGCCCCGGCGAGGGCCTGCGCGGGCATCCAGCTCTCGATAGGGGGGGCGGGTGAAGGGCGCGACCCCCTGGCCGATGGCTGGCCCCCGGGACCAGGGCCGCCATGCCGCCCCCGCCCCCCCCCCCACGGCCGACGAAAGGCATCGCCAGGGGGCCAAAGGGCCCCCCCCAACCCACCCCCCCCCCCCGCACAGACCCGGGGGCGGGCGAGGAGGCGGCCCCCCCACCCCCCCCCCCCCCCCCCCCGCACCCACCACAGCAGGGGAGCCAAAGGCGCGGCCCTCCGCCCCCCCAGGGCCGGGGGGGCGCCCCCCCCTCAGGGGGAACGGCGGCGCAATGCGGGCAACAGCGGCTGGGCCTGCTCCCACGAACCCACACCGGCGTGCCGGAGCAACGCGCACGACGGAGCAGGAAGGAGGCCGCGCCCCACATGACCCTCCCGTGACCACAGCCCGCTCCGAGGTGAGAGAGGGAGGGTATCAAGTCAGATGGGGCCCCCCAGGGGGGCGGTCCACGGGCCGCCCCTCACCCCCCCCCACCCCGGGGCGGCACTTCAGCCCCGACCGCAAGCGCGCGCCGGAAGGGAGCGCACCGGCGACACGGAGAGAGCCAGGAAGGAGTACCACAGGCCGCCGCCTGGAACGAGAGCAGGGAGGCCGCGGCGCGACACCCCCCCCCCCCCCCGCCCCCCCACCGGCCCGCCAGCCGCGGGGGCCCCGGCCCCCACCCCCCGAGGCAGAAGGGACGGACCCCCCCGCCCGAGAGGGGAGCCGGAGTGTGACCTGCCCCCACGCCCCAGCCGCCGGCTCCAATGGGGGCCGCGAAGAGCAAGTGGGCCCACGCCTGCGCACCGGGACGCCGCGCAGATCGTGCCCAGAGAAGCCGGGTGGACGCGAACCGGAATGGTATGGGTGGCCACGCCCCCCATGGACAGCACAACACCAAGGGACGCCCGCTTTGTTGCCTACCCAGGGAAAGCGGCCCCGCAACCCGCTAACCACTGACCGCTGACCCTCACGGCCACCCCCGGCCGGCCAGCGCCGCGCGGCAACGGCCGGGAGATGAGGGGCCCCAGGGAGGGACTGCGTGAGGATCCGGCTCTCGGTAGAGGGGGGCGGGGGAAGGGCGCGACCCCCCTGGCCGATGGCTGGCCCCCTGGGCCGGGACCGCCAAGCCGCCCTCCCCCCCCCTTTGGCCGACAGGGGGCATCGCCAGGGGACCGAAGGACCCCCCCACTCCCCCCCCCCCCCCCTCCCACACAGGCCCGAGAGCGAGCGAGGTGGCGCCCCCCCCCCCCCCCCCCCCCGCACCCACCCCAGCTGGGGAGCCACAGGCGCGGCCCTCCGCCCCCCCAGGGCCGGGGGGGCGCCCCCAGCCACAGGAGGAACGGCGACACGGTAAGGGCAACGGCGGCTGGACCTGCCCCCACGAACCCACACCGGCGTGCCGGAGCAACGCGCACAACGGAACACGAAGGAGGCCGCGCCCCGCATGACCCTCCCGTGACCACAGCCCACTCCGAGGGGACAGAGGGGGGGTTTGCAGGTCAGCCGGGGCCCCCAGGGGAGCGGTCCACGGGCCGCCCCTCACCCCCCCCCACCCCGGGCGGCACTTCAGCCCCGACCGCACGCGCGCGCCGGAGGGGAGAGCCAGAAAGGGGTACCGCAGGCCGCCGCCCGGAACGAGAGCGGGGAGGCCGCAGCGCGACACCCCCCCCGGGGCAAGGGGGATGGGCCCCCCCCACCCGAGAGGGGAGCCGGAGTGTGACCCGCCCCCCCGCTCCGGCCGCCGGCCCACAAGGGGGCCGCGAAGAACAAGCGGGCCCACGCCTGCGCACCGGGACGCCGCACAGATCGTACCCGGAGAAGCTGGGTGAACACGAACCGGAGTGGTATGGGGGGCCACGCCCCCCATGGACAGCGCAACGCCAGTGACGCCCGCTTTGTTGCCTGCCCAGGGAAGGCAGAGGGACGGAAAGAGGCAGAGCGACCCCCCGCCCTACAGTCAGTCGGCGACCCGGCGGTGCTACTGCCCGCCTCTTACCCCTGTGCACGTCAGTCGGCGATCCAACGCACCCCACCCAGCCCCCTCCCCCCCTGTCCCGACCCCGTGCACGTGGACTGGGGCCTCCTGGCACGCGCAACACGCTTCACAACGCACAGCCCCACCCTCAGGACTGGATTCATAGCCGATGGGACCCCTCAGTGGCGTAAGAGACTCCCGCGGCCCAGTAGTGAGAGCGTCAGTCTTCAATCGTCCAGTGCGGGGGTTCGATCCCGGGCGTTGGTGCTCCTGGGATCCCTGCACGTAGAGCTCTCTAGTTGGCGACGTGGGAACCACCCCCCCCTCCAGCAACTCGCGCCACCACCGATACCGGTGGATCGGGTGGAGGTCTCGTTCGTTTTACCCCCCACCCAAGAAAAACAAAAGACATGGGAGCCACCCACCCCTGCAGCAGTGCGCACCGTCACCTGTACTCAAACAGGTCGATGGGAGGCCTCGTCCGGTATTCGAAGGGATCGGTGGGAGACCACCGATCCCGGGGTTCGAACCAGCTCCTTCGCGGCGCGCGCCTGGTGCGCTACCTCCGGGGCGGCTGCCTTCAGAGATACACCGGCACCCGGGTCACAGAACAAACGCGCCCGCAACCCCCTCCCCCTGTGCTAAGAGTCAGCCCGCGGTAGGGCTGCTCTGCTGGGCCATGAACCGGGACAGTGGAGCACCACTCCAGCCACGGTCACCCCAACCCCTCCACGCATCCCGCAGGGCAAAGCTCCGTGCGCATCAGGCTCGTCATGGGAATCCGGCGGGCCGGCGCCTGGACACCAAGACGACACCTCTCTCCCCCCCCGCAAGAACAGAGCGGGGCCCCCACAACCGCATGCCCGCAACGCAGACCCCGACAGCCCACCTAGTGGACGGGCAGATGGGGGAAGGGGAACGCAAGACCCAGAACGCCCACGCAACGGACGAAGGCACCCCCCCGGGGACGCCCAGCCGCCGCCCCCGCAACCCCAAGCCAAGTAGGGGGGAACCGGGACCGGACCGCCCCCCCCCAAGCACGCCAGACGGAGCACGGGACCGGGGCAGGACACGCGGAGGGGCACGGACCACATGGAACGGCCCTACCAGCGCCCAGTGCCGGGACCACGCGAGATGCGCGCGCCACACCACCCAGCGGGGGGCGGACACCGCGAGAGCGCGAGCGCACACACACGAAAAGGACACGCGGGGACCACCAGAAGGGCAACCGGACCGAGCGCGCGGAACGCACGGACCACATGGAATGGCGTACCAGCGAGCGAGGATAAGGGACACCCTGACGGGACGGCCCGCCACACGCAACGCGGGATACGCGGGGCGGGAAGGGGGAAGAAGGGGAGACACAACACCAGGTACCGGCCCGAACCCCCCCGAACCGGCCGCGAGCGCCGCGCACACACAGACGGGACACTGCACCCGCCAAGGCAGTAGTGGCGCACAGCGCCACGCCCCAACCCCTAGGCTAGGCAGCCTCCGCGCCAGCCCAAGGGGGTCCCACTGGCGACAAGCCAGTAGCACGGGCCCGGCGGCGCCGGTGCCCCGGGCGACCACGCATTAGGGGGGCGACGCAGAGGGTAAGCGCCCGCGGCCACGGCTGCGAATTGATGCACTGACCGGGGAGTGGCGAAACGGGGACGCCGGGGAAGGACGGGGCTCCGAGCTCTGTGAACCCGGGGGACTCCGCCACCAGGCAGGAGGTGCGTCTTGGAGGGCCCCCCACTAGGACCCGGTGGGGAGGATATCACCTGGCCCGACCAGGTGGCCCCCCAGGGCCGAAAAGCGTCTAGTACCCGCAAAATCAAACCTCAAACCTCAAACCTCAGACCAAATCCCCCCTCAGACCGCAGCAGTCCCTCACCTGCGGGTACCACGCCATCCACAGGGTCCTCAACCGCGCGGGACTTAGCCCAAAGCTAGCATACCCCCTTCCCACCACTGACCAAGAGGTCCACCAGATACGCAAGCTCGTCTGCGAAATCCTTGCCGCGGCAGCAGAAGACGGCAAGCTTCTCCTCCAAACCGCCCGACCTACAACTGGCCACGCAAGCGCGCCGCGGCGAGCGGACACATACACCGACACAGCACACCCCACCGCACCATCCCCGCCCATGCCCCCCCCCTCTCGCTGCTCAACCAGAGACCCAAACACGCCCACCATCGCGCGCACCCCCGGGCCCCGCGACACGGGCCTCCCCCACCCGCCCCAACACCAGCACACGCCCGCCACACACCCACCCACCGGACACCCCTCACCACCCCCCACACTCGACAACCCACACACACCCGCCGAGAGGAGCCCCGCGCCCCGCGGCACGCCCAACCCACCCAGTGGCCCGCCCACGCCCCCCGCACACACCCCAGAGGACCCAGGCCCACCCCCCCCGGCCCCTGAATGCAGCCCACGCGAACTGTTCCCCCCCCGCGGACGCCAACCCACACAACCTCGCAAATTGCAGGATCCGGGCCCAGCCAAGCCCAGAAGGAGAAGGCCACAGCCCCCCGCCTCCCTCCCCCGCCGCTGCCCACCAGATCGGCCCGCCGGGCCGCCAGGTCACGACCGGGCCCCCCCAGCCGCCCGCCCCCAACCTACAGCCCGAGGAGATGCCCTCCATCCTCCCCGCCGTGGCCGCAGCAGAAGCCGCCGCCCGCAAGCCCGCCCGCATCACAGCCCAACCCGCGTCCACCACCTCCTCCTCATCCTCAGCCTCGTCCACCTCCTCCACCTCATCCTCCGACCCCCCCCTCCCCGCCGCCCTCATCCTCAAGGCCACGGCAAAAGCCAAAGCCACGGCCGCACGCACCGACCCCCCAGCCCCCATACAGGCGACTCGGAAACCCTGGCAACGCACCGGGACGACCCCCGACCCGACATCGGCGCCCTCACACCTCCGGACAGATGTACTCCTCAACCTGGAACCGGACCCCAACCCCAAACCCGACCCCAAACCCAAGCCGGCGCCCACACGAGCACACACAACACCACAAACGCAACGACACAAACCCAACCGACACCACCCCCACCCGGACCCTCACCCAATCCAGGACCCCCCACCCACCGCAACCCACGTCCCCCTCCAACCAGCACCCACCACCAGCGCAGAGGCGGCCACCCAGCACGACCCCGTCCAAGCCCTCGTCCGCATCCCCATGACCAAGCGCCCCGTCATCCATCCCCCACAAACCACCACCGCCGGCCAAACCGACCCAGGGACGTGGGACCCCTCGACCACCGTCACCGTCAAGCCCGGCCCCCGACCCGCCCCCCCTGCCCACCACATAGTGCAGCCCCGGGGACTGCCCACGATGCCCAACCCCCCACCCCCACAAGGGGGACCGGAAAACCCACAAGGGGTCCATGGACCATACCCAAAACACCAACCCCACCACTACCCACACCACCACCACCAGCGGCCCCACCACCACCACTATCAACACCACCCCCACCACTACCACTGCCCACCGCCCTACCCCACCGGGCCACAACCCCCCGTGCACGAACAGCACCAGCGAATGGGATGGCAGCCACCGAGCGTTCCACCCGCATGCCCCACCTACCGCCAGGGGCCACCCCCCCACCGTACCAGCTACCCCCCCCCCGTACCAGGAACCGTATCCGTATCCCCCCGGCCACCACGACCACGCCAAAGGGGCCCCCCGGGCCCAACCCCGCCAAGGACAGTCACTCGACCAATACCACCAGCCGCTGCCGCCACCACACCCCTACGTGGCGGATCCATGGACGACGGGGGACCTCCCCACCCCCCCAGTACCAGGCGGCACCACGCGAAGCCGCCCAGGGGCCGCCGACGCCTCCTGACTGGCCCGACTCGAGCGATGAGGCCCGGTCCCGCAACCGGCGGAGCTCTCGCTCCCCCCCCGCACGGCACACTCGCCCACGGCGCCCACACTCCCACCGCGCCTTAACCACCCACTCGCGCCGCTCCCGCTCCCCCAGGTGCCACCACGACCCCCCGAGACCCCGCTCCCGTCGCTCCCCCTCCCCCGGGCACCACCACGAGCGCCACCGCCGCCCCATGTCCACCTCCCCCTCCCCCCACCGGCCATACAAGACCCCCACCCCGAGCCCCCGCCACCACCGCTCCCGCTCCCCCCGACGCCGCCAGGCACGCCACCGCCGCCCCACGTCCACCTCCCCCTCCCCCCACACGCCCCACCGGGCTCCCCGTTCCCCCCGCCGCCCATACCTATCCACCACCCCCAGCCCCCGCCACCACCACTCCCGCTCCCCCAGACGCCACCAAGCGCGCCACCGCCGCCCAATGTCCACTTCCCCCTCCCGTTTCCCCCTCCGCCCGTACCCGTCCTCCAGCCCCAGCCCCCGCCACCGCCGCTCCCGCTCCCCCAGGCACCGCCACCCCCGCTACCACCGCAGGTGCACGTCCTCCCCCCGCTGCTCCAGGACCCCGGGCCCGGACCCCTCCCCCCCCCAGGCCCCCGCCCAGCTCGCCTGGTGGTCTCCCCCCGCTCTGCAGGAGCTCCGCCGCTGGGTGAAGTGGGCCGGGGGAGCGGGAAGGCACGAAGGGGTGCACATGGTGCATACCTTCAAGGAGGTGCGCACCCGCACACCCGCAAACCCCAACGAGGCCGCCCCGGAGGCCATCATGCCGCGAGCGGCATGGGAGGCCCTCCTCCGCGATGTGGTCCAGGGCCTCCGCCCCCCCTACACCCCCGAAGCCCTCCGCCAGTGGCTCCAGGCCACCCACCCCCAGGCCTGGGCCGCCGGCGCCCCCTACCCACCCCGCCCCTCCCGCCACCACCACACCAAGAAGGGGCAGGACAAGGGCAAGGGAAGGGCAAGGGACACCAAGGAGCACTCAGGCAAGAGGGCACGGAGGGGCCCCAAGTGAGGGCAGGCACTCACAGGGACAGGACGCCGGAAGAGGCACCAAACCAGGGCAGGAAACCACCCAAGAACCAGGAAGGGGCGGGAGCGGGGACCAAAGCACGGAGGAAAAGGGCACCACGGCAGGCGCCACGACCCACACCCAGGAAGGGCATGCCACGACGGGGGGACCAGCGCCGCCCCACCCCCACCAAACACCCCACGACACCCGGGGACGCACCCCCCAACACACACTACCGAAGCAAGCATCGGACGCCGTGCGGATCACACCAGCGCACACCCACCAGCCACCAGAAAACAACACGGAGAATGGAGGGCACACCTACACGGGGAGAACGGGCCACACCCACAGAAGAAGCCGCAGGGAACGCCGCCGCACGGCGCACCACCACGCCCTCACCACCAGGTGACGACCCCGGCCACCACAAGGGCCACCTCACAGGCACCGGAAGAGGACGAAGGCACGGCCACCGCGGCCAGGACTAGGGACCGAAACCCCCAGAGGACACGGGACCAAGGCACAGGCCCCCAGGGAGGGCAACCCCACGGACCGTCACGCGATTGACCTACCCGACCCACCAGCCCGAGCGGCACGCCCGAGCCCCCACAGCACGGACCCAGCGAGACACCCACACCTAATCGCACCCCAGCCACCAGCCAGCCACACTCCGGCCCGCACTCCGCACCACGACACAGGCCAGGCTGACCTCCGCTGACCCACCGCGGCACCACGCGAGACCACGGCACAGCGCACCGCAGCGCGTCACAGTGCAACACGCCACAGCGCGACGCGACGCGACGCGGCACAGAGCGGCACAACACGACACAACTGACCCTAACCTGAAGGAATAACCGAAGCCAGCCACCGCACACCCTGGAAGGCGCCGCAGCAGCACGCCACACACCAGCACCGCAGGCCACACACGGGGCCACAGCGCGACTGGCAACAACGGTGGCGGTCCACCCAGAAGATTAAAACCGGCACCGCAGAGGGGAAAGGACACGAACAAACCCAGCCCCCTAACCCAGAACCACAAGCAGCCGCCTGGCGCAGCCGCCCAGCCGGCAGAGCCAGAACCTAACCCGGCAAGAAGGGGCGCTGCGCCCACCGTGTACATAGCCCACCCGACCCATGGGGCCGGAACGCGACCAAACAGAACGCAACTGAAAACAGCAGCCCGGAAGACAACACTGAATGCAGGCCAGTGCGTGCACCAACCCAGGGAAGGCAGAGGGAGGAAAAGGCAAGTCCCCCCCCAAAAAAACAAAACGGAGGGGGGAGGGGGAAAAGGCGCGAAAACAGCCCACAGCCGCCAAACCGCCCGCCAACACCACCAGAGGCGGCCAAACCCCCCCCCCAGAAGGCACCGAAGACAGGACCCCCAAAGAGGCACAGGGGGACCACCCACCCAAAACCGGCAACACCAAGCCAGGAACAGCGGCGCACCGGGAAAGGGGACACCGAAACAAGCAGAAAGAAAAAAAAAAAAAAAAAAAGAGAGCCACGAGCCCAGCCCGAAAGAAAGGGGATGGCAGGACAGGGACCACAAGGCCCGGGACAGGAACACGAAAAAAAAAAAAAAGGGAAAAAAAAGCGCAAAAAACACACCCCGACAACCCAGCCAAGAAGGGCTGGGCACAGCCGAGACCCGGGCCCAGCACACACACCCAAACCGCACGCCGGAACCGGAAACGGCGGGGGGCAAGCGGGGCGCCCACGAAACCACACACGTCCCATAAGCAGGCAGACACCGAACCCCAACCACGAACACCACAAACAGCCGACACTAGAGGGACAACACCACAAACCGTGCCCAAACACACCCACCCAAGACCCCAGCCAGGACTGGCGGGGTTAACAAAACCCACACCCAACCCCCAACCGGACCCAAACACAAACGCCGCACAACAGTAGGAAACCCAGTGCCCACAGCCCGGGCACTGAGGCAGCCCGTGCCATGCAGGTGACCCGGCCAAACGAGATGCCGAGACCGGGGGTAAGGCTGCATCCTAAGGCCTGCGCTGCTTTGGGACTTGAGGCGGAGCGTGCGACACCCAAGCGCCTCGGAACCCTAGTACCAGGAACGTGCATGCATGCCTTGGCAACGGGATACGCCAGGAAGTCCGGTGAACCTCTAGGGTTCCGCCCAAAGGAGGGGACGTGCGCAAGCACGGGGGCACACCCTCTCGGCGAAACAAGCACGTCACGCTGGCGGCGATCAGCCCTCCCGGTGTTGCCCGGGGCCGCTTTGTTGGGGGCCAACAGCGAGGTCTAACGGGATGTAAGCCGCCTCCCCTCTTCACGCGCGGAGCCTCTTCCTGTTCGTCACAGGGGCGACGCCAGGGGGAACCACGGGGCGCCTCTCCACGACCGAGTGCACCTACCTACCTACTCACCTCCGAGCCCTTTGCAACCTTTGGATCCCCCCCCCTAATCGGGCAATACCCGCGGTGGGGGGTCCTCCATAGGAGATGTAGTTGAGGGGGGAGAGACCAAGTTTATTGGGATGGTTGCTCAATCTCCCTCCACCGGATTCCCCCCCCCAGCACAGATTGTTAACCTTCGGCACCGCCGAGGAATCATCCACTAGGAATGGACAATCCTGTGTGCCACTCATAGGCACTGGAGAGGTAGTTCCGGCCCAGTCCTCTGTAGGCTCCGTAGATTCCACGAGAAGACACGGGCGGTCTTTGACGCCGCTCATAGGCACCGGAGATTCCTCCACAACAATGCACTAAGGGGACGGAGAGTCCTCCACCATGATGTGGTGGGGCGCCGGGGATTCTTCCACAAGCATGGGGCGATCCCTGATCCCTGACATAGGTTCGGGCGGTGCAGGCGACGAGGAAACGGAAAAATGGGAAATGATGGAGTTCGCATCGTTCCAGTATTCCAATCTCCTTCTCCTCATCGTCATTGCCCTGTTCCAACGTCAGGAGGAACCACTGGTCACACTCATCCTCCTCGATTTGCATGGGAGAGTCCTGGATGATCGTAGGATTTAGCCTAGATCCGCTTCGGGGATTGGGATACGCTCCCAAGGAAGGAGATTCCTCCACCGGGGAGGGAAACCGCCGACATCCACTCATTGGAGTGGGCGACAAGTCGGGCATAGTGGGGTTCTGCCTGTCCCCCGACAGGGCCTGGTGGATTAGGGCCACGGCCTCACGAGCCGGACCCAGATGGCCACGGGGATCAGGTGTGAGCGGGTTGTTTCGACGGTTTTTGGCGTCGAGTAACTCACCAATAAGGCTGATGGGCCCTGCCGCAAACAGGTTCTTTCTGACCTGGGGCTCTGGCAATCCCCCTAGCGACTAAGGAGTGCCAGAGTCGACCACGATGGGGCCCATTGGCGAAACCATCGTACCCCAGTCGGCAGTGCGCGAGGGTGCAGCGTTCGTACGCTCGATCACCCTCGTAGATGGTTCAATTATTGCCCGATTCTCGGCGCTAATAACGGTTCTGGTGCCTGGACCAGGTAATTGTGGTCCTCTGAACTCTCTCTGAGGTTGGCTGTCTATTTCCTCCCCACTTAGGCGGCCGAAGCAGCTACGCTTTGTACCGGGGTGTCTGCAAATTTGGTATAGGTAATTTGCCCGATTTACCTACTTTTTTCTACCACAATATTTGACTACTCAGTTTTTTGGCCCAATTACCCACCAAAATGCATGATTTTCCTCCAAAAAAGCTCTCACAATTTTTGTCATTTTACCCAATTTTCTCTAAAAATGCACCACATTTTGGGGGTTCTTGAACTAGAAAACCTTGCTTTTTGTTGTTGTCCTCTGCATGCTTTTTTGTCCTACCCTACAATTCCACTTTTTAAGCCTCTGGTTTTCAAAATGCTGTAAAATGGTACCATTTTCCTATTCGTATTGCGAGTCCTCGCAATACGAGACATGAAACAATGCAAACCAGTGCAATTACCCACAGCCTCAGAGCATTCAGAAACAAGCAAAAACAGAATTCAGAGTATCAATACATTCTGTACGTCGAGACGTGAGGCTTTCGGAATGCAAGCCCTCGCAATACTGACTGCTGCCTTAGGGTCAGTATAATCTTCATCTCCAGATGACACCTCTGAAAACAGAGCTGAAATGGCAAATTGCCTAATCTGGAATGCGAGGGTAGGTAGGTAGGTACGTATCTTCGGGAGCTCGGGATGCCTCCTTTGACACTGCAGGAAGAAGGTCTTACCAAGGGGACGTCCTGTCCCTCCCACTGCCCTATGTCAGGTGCCTCTTGAGCCGCTCCTGCATGTGCTTGGGAAGGCATTGTCGCGGTCACCCGGTCCATGTGTCCCAGGTGGGAGGGTGTCCCCACATGTGTCCATGGGTAGGGCCACATGCCCCCTCCTTTGGGCGGCAGCTCGGGGGGCTGCCAAGCCGTGTGGAGTATCTCTCACCACAAGGGGTATTGCTCCCGCTAGTGAATCGGTAGGGTGGGGGCCCGCCGCGTTGGCCCTTGAAGACCCTGACAATGCAACAGAGCACAAAAGTCAGGCTTCAACCATGACTCCGGTCAGCGGTGTTATCTTCTCGATTTCGATCGCTTTGGGAGTCCATTTGACCACTTTTTATACAAATCTTTCCAGGATTTTTTCCGCGTGGCAGGATTAGTCCTGGCTACATGGTCTCCGGAGAGGCGCAGAAGGAAAATGGATTAATTTATTGCGAAAATCTTATAAAATTAACTATAAAAATCGCTATTTGCCAATCTGGGATTACGCCTCTGCTGAGGTCATTTTTACGCCTGCGGAGACTTCTGCGGTCGCGCTGGGGAGACGCTCCCGCTACCGCATCACCCCTCTCCTTAAAGGAGTTGCAACCCTCTAGGAGGCTTGCAACTCCGCACTGGAGTGCCCTGGAGGAAGTCTCCGCTGGGTGACCCTCCTTTATGGGATACAAAAAGGTTTGTTTATCCCCCAGGGGGAAAAACAAGTCCCAGGGGTGGCCCTGCCCTAGGTGTCCGGTGGGGAGCACCAATACTACCCTCAGGCAGAAATCTGCCTACTTTGACATCTTAGGAAAAAGAAAAAGGCCTTGGGTGGCCTGCCCCGTTTGTTTTGAAAACCTGGCAAAAGCTTTCAGTTTCCCGAAAACCTCCATGCTTTCAAAAACCAAACAACAGGACAGGCACGCACACAGCACTATAACGCAGCATCAAATCCATGGTGCTGTATCAGTTCGTGCCTTACCCAGGCACCGTGCACTGTACTGTACAAGTGCGGGTGCGTGTGCAAGGGGCTGAGCTGCCCCATATATACATGGGTTTTAAGTCCCACATATATACCCGGTCGGTGGAGCCTGCCAAGACTACGCTCAGCTATTAGTGCTCCACCAGAGAAGGAAAACTGCGAGCACTCAAATAAAATATAATAATAATTCCGCAGGTTCGTCCTGCTCTTCCCATACCCCCTTCAAGAGGTGTCATCACGGCTTAACGCCGCCATCGGCGACTGCTCGGACTAGGCGTTTGACTGCTCATGGTCATCTGTTGCTTGGATGCCCATGTCGTTGGTCCTCCCGTTTGTTCCGCTTGAAGCTTGAGAACGCCCTTCAGGCGTTCGACCTCCGCCTCCAGTACGGGTACTCGAAGGAGGACCATGTCCTCTAGTCTCTTGATTCGCTCTTCCATTGGCTGCGCTGCCTGTTCATTCGGTGCTGCTCGTGCTGTCAAAGGATCACGCTGCTGGTTCGTTTGACTCCTCCGCGACGCACTCCTGGTACCATCTTGGCGCCCGTCACCATGGTGAGGTCGGTAGCCTCGTTGCTGCCCGGCTGTGGATCCCCTTGCGGTCCTTTGCTCGAGTTGCGGTTGGTGTGCCGCTCTTCGCTGACCCTGGTGTCTGGCGCTCTCAAAGGCCAGTTGCCGCCTTGGTGAGTCTGCAGGCACTTGCTGCCGCGGACCCATGGTTGCATGTCTCTCCTTCTCCCGCAGATTTGCTTGCCTTGTTCGGGGCTCCTGCATTCCTCTGGTGGCACGCGGTTCTTCTTTTTGCTGCTGCCACGGGTCACTTGGACTTGGATACGCCGGTTGGTACCACCGATCTTGCCCTCTGGCTGGCATCGTTGGGGTCATGGCATTTGTCCACCGTTCAGTCGTGACAGGTGTTGAGAACTTGCTTGAGCTCCATTTTGTGCCGTCGGGAAACTTGATGTCATGATGACCTTCAGGCTCGCTGCTGCCCGAACTCCACGGCGAGTTTGCTTTTTGACTGAGAGATCCCCAGTCCGATGAGCTGCTCATTGTAGCCTCTCTTCTTTTAACAAACGGCTGTTGACCGTCCTCTTACTCCTTCACTGCGGGCGGCTGACGGCCGTCCTTTGACTCCTCCACCTCAAATGGTTGATGGCCGTCCTCCTCGGCGCAGACGGCTTGACGCTGTCTTGTCTTGAGCGACGGGCGGCCGTCTCTTTCTCAACAGCTGGCGGCCGTCTCCACTTGCGCAGCTGGCGGCTGTCTCCTTTTAACGGCTGGCGGCCGTCTCCACTTGAGCAGCCGGCGGCTGTCTCCTTCTCAACGGCTGGAGGCCGTAAACTTCTCCACGGCTGGTGGCCGTCTCCTCTTGAGCGGCTGTTGCCCGTCTCCTTTTGAACGGCTAGCGGCCGTCTCCTCTTGAGCGGCTGGCGGCCGTTCTCCTCGTGAGCGGCTGGCGGCCGTTCTCTGCTGCGCGGCGTGCGGCAGTATTGTGGAAAGATTTTGAAGCGGTAGGGTGGGGGCCCGCCGCGTTGGCCCTTGAAGACCCTGAAAATGCAACAGAGCACAAAAATCAGGCTTCAACCATGACTCCGGTCAGCGGTGTTATCTTCTGGATTTTAATCGCTTTGGGAGTCCATTTGACCACTTTTTATACAAATCTTTCCAGGATTTTTGCCGCATGGCAGGATTAGTCCTGGCTACATGGTCTCTGGAGAGGCGCAGAAGGAAAATTGATTAATTTATTGCGAAAATCTTATAAAATTAACTATAAAAATCGCTATTTCCCAATCTGGGATTACGCCTCTGCTGAGGTCATTTTTACGCCTGCGGAGACTTCTGCGGTCGCGCTGGGGAGACGCTCCCGCTACCGCATCACTAGTCTACGGTACGACCGCCTCACCCTTGTGGCTTGAGTCGCGGGGCCACTCTGCTTCGCAGGCAACCCCCTCCTGGACTGTGTACCGGCTCGCCTGTCACCGGTTGCTTCCATGGCTCCGGGTGACGTTTGCCATGGTCCCCGATGCAGCCTGGTTGGGCTCGGGCCAGTGGCCTTGGAGTACCGCTCCTGCCACTGGCCCGGTGGGTCGGCTGGGTCGCCCCAGTGTGTCCGACCCATGGGGTGTTGGTTCTTTCCCGTCCCTCGACCGCCCTGCGTATGTGGAGTCTGTTTGGCCACCTGGCTCCTGTTCACCGGTGTGCCCGCGTGGTTTGTTGTGTCGCGTCTGCGGTGTCCTGGGCCACTTGGCTCCTGTTCACCGGTGTGCCCGCTCGGTGTGTTGTGTTGCGTGTGCGGTGTCCTGGGCCACTTGGCTCCTGTTCACCGGTGCGCCCGCTGGGCGTGTTGTGTTGCATGTGCGGTGTCCTGGGCCACTTGGCTCCTGTTCACCGGTGCGCCCTCTTGGTGTGTTGTTTTGCGTGTGCGGTGTCCTGGGCCTCTTGGCTCCTGTTCACCGGTGTGCCCGCTGGGTGTGTTGCGTTATGGCAGGTTACAAAACCTTTCGACATTGTCACATGGACCAACATACACATACATGATTGTGAGAACAATCCATTGGCACCATGAAGTTTTCGCGTGACGAGCATGGTAAAGGGAACCTCACAATTCCTAATTTAGGGATGACTTTGAGTAACACCTCGTGATCGAATATGCATTCATTAACCATGGAAACCTTACGAACATTCACGGATTCTAATTTATGGACGGCTTTGTGTAACCTAATAATAATCATTCTTGGCGGCGTGACTCAGTCAATGGATAGTAAATCGAACTGACTAGGGAATGCGAAACAACACCAGATTGGAACAAACAACATATCTGTCGAGACTCAATCATCCAAAATTCTGTCTTCCTCACTGGAGATTGCAATCCGCGACCTGTCCGGTCTCGGCCAGCGACTGTCAAATTCCTGCAACTGTGCGTGTGCGGTGTCCTGGGCCACTTGGCTCCTGTCCACCGGTGCGCCTGCCTGGTGTGTTGTGTTGCTGTGTTGCGTGTGTGGTGTCCTGGACCACTTGGCTCCTGTTCACCGGTGCGCCCGCTCGCCGTGTTGCTTTGCGTGTGCGGTGTCCTCGGCCTCTTGGAACCTGTTTACCGGTGTGCCCGCTCGGTGTGTTGTGTTGCCTGTGCGGTGTCCCGGGCCACTTGGCTCCTGTTCACGGGTGCGCCCGCTGTGTAGTTGTGTTGCGTGGGCGGTGTCCTGGGCCACTTGGCTCCTGTTCACCGGTGCGCCCACTGGGTGTGTTGTGTTGCGTGTGCGGTGTCCCGGGCCTCTTGGCTCCTGTTCACCGGTGCGCCCGGTCGGTGTGTTGTTTTGCTTGTGCGGCGTCCTGGGCCACCTGGCTCCTGTTCACCGGTGTGTGCCTGCTCCTTGGTTGTGTTGTGCGTGCGGTGTCCTGGGCCACTTGGCTCCTGTTCACCAGTGTGCCCGTTCGGTGCGTTGTGTTGCGTGTGCGGTGTCCTGGGCCTCTTGGCTCCTGTTCACCGGTGCGCCGGCTCGGGATGTTGCTTCGCGTGTGCGGCGACCTGGGCCTCGTGGCTCCTGTTCACCGGTGTGCCCGCTCGGTGTGTTTCGTTGCGTGTGCAGTGTCCCGGGCCACTTGGCTCCTGTTCACCGGTGAGCCCGCTCGGTGTGTCACTTTTTAAGCCTCTGGTTTCCAAAATGCTGTAAAATGGTACCATTTTCCTATTCGTATTGCGAGTCCTCGCAATACGAGACATGAAACAATGCAAACCAGTGCAATTACCCACAGCCTCAGAGCATTCAGAAACAAGCAAAAACAGAATTAACAGTATCAATACATTCTGTACGTCGAGACGTGAGGCTTTCGGAATGCAAGGCCTCGCAATACTGACTGCTGCCTTAGGGTCAGTACAATCTTCATCTCCAGATGACGCCTCTGAAAACAGAGCTGAAATGGCAAATTGCCTAAACTGGAATGCAGGGCGTCGCACTGCGAGACAACATATCACGCAAAATAGGGCTGCAAGGCCCTTTAAGGCTTCTTCTTCTTCTTCAATCCCGCTGCCAACATCTTGCTCCTCGACGTCGAGCCCACTGTTGTTTCCGGATCTGGAAGGCTCAGCGTCCTCTGCACTCCCTGGGGCTGCGTCAGTGTCGTCTGTGGCTTTTTCGGCTTCGGCGCCTGGCTCGCCCTCGGCTCGTCCTCATCTGCATCGCCAGCCCGGAACGCTCGAACCTGCGTTAACTTCCGAGGAGATCGCCGATCAGATCCTGTCAGCAGCGGTTCATCGTCATCGTCCCAAAGATCCTCCAACTTTTCGTCTCCAACTTCTGCATGGGCATGTTGACTTGGTTCCTCTGCCGCGGACACCTCGAGACGCGCATATCCCACGTGCTTGTCCTCAACCCACATTCGCATGCCGAACTGGATCCAGACCTCCCACTGTGCCAACCTGGTCTGGTCAATTCTGGCCTGCACACGCTGCGTGACCTCGTGATGGTAGCTCCGTGCCCAATCCGACCGCTTCGGTTTGGTCAATTGCAAAGAACAAACTTGCGGAGGATCATCCAACGCTGCCACTTTCGCCGCCATGTGCACATCGCATTCGATGATCATGACGTTCTCCGTGCGCTCTTTGGTCCGCATCAGCATTGCCATCCACGTATAGAGCACAGGGGGCATGAACACTGGTTCATCGCATTCGCGGCGATCCAAACCGATGTATGGTGGGATCTGTAGTGAGGAGTAGCCAGATGGCAAAGGCATTTCGAGGCCTCGCAATCGAAACGCTTTGTACATACATTTTTCTTGATCTTTATACCGGCCAGCAGAACTAGTACTTTTACTTGAATTCCGCCTTTTCCTGTCTTGCCTGCGCCAGTTAGCCAGTAACACACTTGAACTTTTTCATACCAGTAATCATTCTCAGCAATTCGAGGCGTCTCAAGAAATGTCTGCAAGGCATCCCAAACAGTCTCCACCTCGCCGTAGATCACAAGCACAGTTTCAGGGTAGTCAATCAACTTGGCCATCACAACAGGACTCGCAGGATCAGCACTGTCCGCCAGATTCGCATTCAGAATGATCATGTCGGTGTCCACAGCCTCCAAAAACTTCAGGGGATCTTGCGGACCTTTGTAGGGGGCGCACAGCATTTTGCCCACCTTTCCAATGACCTCAATGTTCACCACGTCCACTTTTCCGGACTCCGTGGACTTGACTTCCATCAAGGGCGATGCCAGTCGTGCACGCAGGCGACCAAGGTCCATTGATGACCCATGCTTTGGATGAGTGTTTCCCATCGCCGTCCAGAATCGCGCCTTGCTGAGTGTTTCCCATTTCGGCGACGGAGCCTCAGGTTTCCATTGCCAAGCCCCGAAAGGGATCCGAAACCAAAGGACATCCCAGTTGTGCAACGCTACCTTCTCTGCCCGACTCGCCTCTGTAAACGTGTGAAGGGTTGCGTTTACCTTGTATGCGTGTTTGCCTACTTGCTTGTGAGGGGAATATACTTCGGGTCGGAGGGATAACGCTGTCCGGCGCGGCTCCCCAATGCCAATTGATCCACTGCTGCTTCTGGTAAGGAGCGGCCCGGTCGTGGATTTCCTTGATGTTTGTTTTTGGTCTCGACAGGTCGGCGGCGACCCGTTGTAGGAGTGATGGCTCGTATAGACCCTGCAAGAACCTCAGCTGGTTCATTGTCACCGGTGTGTCCATCTTCTTGAAATGATCCAGCGACGTCACCGCTGCATCCTCCGCATGGTCAACCCAAGTGAAGAAATGTCCAAACGCCTTGACTGAATAAGTCTCTAAATGAGGAGGATGACCAGCCATATTCGGATTGCGAGGCCTCGCATTGGACAATGGAACATACTTGGAGTTCATCATCGGAAACTTGTGCTAGAATCCAAGCGCTTCCGCTCGAGGCTTTCGGGATCGTTCCGTGAATGTGTTCCCTTGCATTCTCCTCAGGCCCAGCCGGCGAATCTCGCAAATGCATAAGGAAGTTGTCAGCTGCTTCTGACGGTGGCACGGCGGAGATGTCCAGATCGATGGCCTGCTTCCGACCAGCGATTGATACTCGGGTGGCCCAACTGGTCTCCGTTTTCAACAGGTTGACCTTCACCACTTGCATGCACTGCGGTGGATCGAGGCCGTGCTCAAGATGTTGGTCTCCCAGTTCTTTCAGCGCACAGACGCAGTGCTGCTTTGCAATGACGATCCAATCGTCGGCTGGAGACGAAAACATGGGTTTTAAGAAGATGCACATGAAACATTGACGGTGCGACCGGGTTACGTACCTGGTGATTGCCATGCAGTCACTGTCACGGTCTCCTCAGGTGGGTTGGCCATAAGACTTCTCTTCACCTTGTCCACTCGCTTACGTTGATACTTCCGGACCTGGCCGTACTTCTTCTTCTTCTTGTCGATCGAAAGGCTCCCGACGTCAACCTCCACCTGCAAAGGCTTCTTGTAGAACTACAAGAACTCCTCTGGCACCGTTTCCTGCGTGGATGGTACTTGTGACGTGTCTGGTGATGATCTACCCGCTTTTGTTGGCGTCAAACTCTCTGCCATGTAGAAATAGGCCTGTCAAAAGGAAGAAAACTGTGCATCTTTATCCTTTGATTGCGAGGGCTGGCAATTGACATTATAGGTATTTGTCTGCAATTACCTACTTTGCATTGCGAGGCCTCGCATTAGGGTAACAACATATAGTCAAAAACGTACTTTTTGAAAATACGATTGCGAGGGCTTGCTTTCTGAGCACGCAGTAGTGAGCAAAAGCACCGGCATGCGTGGAACAACAACAACAGAGTCGGGAATCAACCTAAAACTGATTCTATGCATCGTTAAAGGCCCAGATTGTGTTCAAAATGTTGGTGCGCTGCGCATCAGACCGCAAAGGAGCCTTGTTGTCCATCAATCGTATTATGGCAGGGGAGAAATTCCGGGGCTGCTGCAGAAATGTACGCAAAACATTGGTCAACACAGTCCTGTATGTGTCCACTTCCGGTTCGATGTAAGGGTCGGACGGAAAATCTAGATCAGCCTCCCAGTGCCTCTCCATGGTCGAGGTACCCGACTGCCAAGGACAGTACCGAATTCTCAGGCGGTCGTCAATGACATACGAGTGCAGGCGCTGTCGGATCTCGGTTTCAATGTCGGAGGACAAACCACTAACCAGCAGGCGTCTGTTATTTATCGCAGGGCACATCTGGACAAACAAATCTTCCACGCCGCTGGGTGTGACAGCCCAAGTGTGACGATCCTTCATGGACACAACTCGACTGAGCATGACTTCACCAAACTCCTCACCATAGTACAATCCTGGCAGGCCGCTGTTGAATGCCTGCCAATGCAACGAACGCAACACCGATGGTCCTCACATACACAACCGGATCACCTGCAGCCCTCCCGAGCTCGATCAAAAGCACCAACACCAGTCGCAAATCATTTGGGGCGTCGATGGCGGTTCCTGGGTGCCGTCCGGACCAGTTGCATTGTCTCACGAGAAATCCACAGTAGAGGACAAGCGGACACCAGTTCTGCACAAGGTACACCATTGCTTTACATACTTCACTCTTCGTTCGATCGATCGCCGTCCCACGGTGGTCGGCAACGGTATGTAACTTGCTCAAATTTCTTTCGCAACTGCCGCAAGAAATGCGGCACACACTTGAAGATGCCGGCAATATTTCTCTCCATGACTCTGAGCTCCGGGTACAACCTTACTGTTTTTCCCGCTCCTAAGCGACCAAAGCGGAAGTACACGAACCGCGAATGGAAGAGGCGCCACAAGTTGGTCACAAGGTATTTCTAGGGATGCCAGCAGCCGTACAACACAGGAGTCCTCTTCAGTTTTTCGTGCCAGTTCCAGTGCTGCGTTCTGTCGGAGTAGACCAACTTCAGGCATCTTTTGTGTATGTTCTCATCAACGAGGATGGGCACATTGGGGTGCGTGCGGTTCGACAGCGATGCAATGTAGTCAATCGCCTCAACTAGGCCCTTGAACTAGGATACCTGATGCATACTGAGCAGCACCGGTTTTCAACCGGGATTCGGTAGTGGATCTCGCACGATGTCAGGGGGCGCTCTGATGCTCGGTAATGCTGCAGGTCTATCCGCAAGCAGGCCCAGGTCTGTCACGATCCCATGGAAGCTCCGTTTCATTTTGACAAGCGCTGCAGCCATACTGCTGATGCTGCCGATGAGCACATCTATGTTTGGGTGTCCTCTAAAGTACGGCAACCTGCAGGGGATCTCAACAACGCAAGCTATGCAATTTTGCGACTGATCCTGGATCCTTGGATGTGTTCCATACTGCTTAATGTAACAATTGTCGATCCAGACGCAAACATGCCGGTTCTCCATCCAACGCCATGTTTCAAGCATCTTTCCCGCGGACCGTTCCTTCATGGTTTCCTCGCGGAGCCGTAGCAGTCCCGTCCTGCACAACCGGCGCCTGTTCTGCCGACCGATGAAGGCAAAACCCGATGCGTCCTCGTCCTGGTGCCGGGTGTGCATCGCAAGCGCAAGATTTTGTATAAGTTGAAGAAATTCTCCTTGAAGTGATTGGCCGCTAGGCTCTCTGGTCTGCTTTTCAACCTCAGTAGTGAGTGCCGTGTTCTCCGGTTCAGTCGCAGCAAGAGCGAAAAATCAAAAAAGAAAGTAGCTCCACTGTTGTTCTTTTCAACGGCAGCCCATAGTGATTCAGTAGTGGTGTACCCGTGTTCCGTTGCATAGAAAGGTCACAATCGCCTGACGATCGGTTCCAGCTCCCTCTTCGCTCGATGCACAATGTTACGTGGCATAAACAATCATCTCAAGGAATCAAAAGTTTGCATTTTATTATAAAGATATATACACATATACACCATTCCACAAAAAACAGGCTCCTTTAACGATACGGTTAAGTAGAATTTCTTGCCAGCACAGTGCTGCACCCGCAACACACGCATATTGATCTTTGCGCGCAACTCCGCCGCGCATGCGCATTGTGGGTTTTTGGTAATGTTCAACTGGTCCCACATTTCTCTTGTGTATCACATCTGCGGTACCCAGTCGGGAACCGCCACCAGTGCCATTGGGCAGTGAAGCCAACGGTGACCACAGTATGAAAACTAGAGATGCCGGCGGGACCTGTATGGGCGCCCATGCAGCAGCGCCGCATCAAAGGGAATGCACATGCTGTGTAGTTGGTGGATCTGTCCATTTTATTGTTTCGTGTTCCATTATTGTGAGGCCTCGCATTTGGATTCCTGAAACTACACCTTTTGCGAATATTTCGAAATGCAATGCGAGGCCTCGCATTCGAAAAAGGAATTTTATTTGTTGTCATTACCCCTATGCGAATTCTGCATGCGTTCCCTTCTGGTAAAATAAATGAAATCGACTCCTTGTATTGCGAGGCCTCGCAATTTGTTGCAGTAAAAAGGCGTAATAACCGACACGAGGTACGACACACAGTGGGTTGTCCTTCCATTTTAAGATACCATCATACGCAGCACTGCAAAGGAGCCCGATTCGTTGCAAAGTCACGAAAGAGGTACTTTCTTTTATAAAAAAAGAGTCATGAAAAATCAGGGTCCAAAAAACAAGGTAATTCACTGAAATAACCCACATCATTTCTCGGTGTTTTTTTTTTAAAAAAGAGCGGTACAAAAGCGTACCTGTTTCGCCCGCCTAAGCCCCAACCATCTGAGGTACCCTAGCTGGATCTCGAGGATGGGGGGCCCCAATGGGAACATTCGGGGATTTCGGAGACTTGGAATTGGTAGCCACTTGGGGCTTGGCCCGTTTTTGCGGCCCTTGCCCGGTCGATGGGGTCAAGGCCGAGGAGGTCGTGAGAGTGGGGACTTGGACATCCTCAGCTAGCCCTCCCGGGAAAGAGATTTTGACTTGAATTCGGTCCGCGATTTCGCGGACCGTTCGCTTTCCGCGATGCCAAACGCCCAACAGAGACGAAAAATTTACACCTCTCCTACCATGAAACTAGATCATAGGGTCAGGAGCAGATGTCGCAGTGGCATGGGCAGCAACATTGCTTGGCAAAGAAGACATAACGATAGTGTTGATTCAATAGTATCCTGCAAACAGATATGATACACATAGCCAATGAAATACCTGATATGCACATATGAGAAATCCACCTTATCATCCACTAATTCATACAACTATAAAACATCCAAGATTGCCTTATCTATCTCAGCTCCTATGTTCCTAACAAAGAAATGGAATATGATATACAATAGTCCCAAAGCTAGGGCCATATAATGATCCCTTAAGGTAATATACTAGGGTAGGGTTCTGACCTGCTTCAGAGGTAAGTCAAAAAGATCATAAAAAGAAGGAAAATTCGGCATCAACGAGATTTCCGAATTCTACAGCCAACAAGTGTTCACAATCAGTAAGAAGAACCGAATGGCATGTCAACAGAGAGAATCATCCATTCTAAACCTTAGTCGTTGTGGAAAGATGCTGGGTCCAAGCAAAAAAATTGAATTGATGTATGTCCATCCACAATATAATGGCAACACGCAAAAAGAAATGAACCAAGGATTTTCTCATGCGCCGCCAATCCGGAAGCTAGTGGATGTAATGTCGGTCATCAAGTCTCGAGATCCTATAGATTCTGCAGAAGCATCTGAGATCCCAGACCGAGTATTTGCTTATTATTACGGCAATGTCATGCCAGGAGTCCTCTGCAAAAATCTATCCAAGTGTGCCAAGTTCGGAGAAGCACGGATCACGCTAAATCCGAACATCAAGCTTCACAACCAGAGGCCATTCTACGCAACTGGCAACAAGCGGAGGGGGGCTCCACGAGATGGGGAAGGGCAGTGTGCGGGCTGCGATCGCCTCTAAAAGGTATCTGTCGGACGTGGAAGTCAAATTGCACAATATGCACATGCATCATCAAGTATTTATAACAAACAACGATGAGCATGTTGAGGAAATTACAATGAAGCAATGATGCATGATATGTTGTGGAGGGTGTGGAAAAGTAGGATTAAATGAATCCTTCGTCTTTCGTGCTTGGTCTGGCTTTTCCTTTGCTGGTGCGAAGCACCATCAAAAGAAAAGCCTTATTACGTTTTTAGCCGTTTTCGGGTCACCTTTCTATGTCGGAAGTGGAGCCAAGCGGTGACAAACAAGAGCAAAAACACTCCTTTGCCTTATGTTTAAGCTAGCAGCGCAAAGAGAGGGAGGGTGCATTTGGCAAGATTAGCGACACAGGTTGCAAATAGCATAAAATTGACGTATTCATAACTCGGGCCTATTGTATCGGATTTTGACGAAATGAATGGCAATTTCGGTCAATTTGGGGGTATTCTTTTCATTTTTGAGCTTTTCAAGGCGGTCCTATGCGCTGAAAACAGTCAAATCGAAAAGCGGTGCCAAAACAAAATGACGGCGGTTTTTCAGCTACACAGCAAGACGAAGCTTTTAGAACCATTTACCAAACTGGTCTTAGATCGAAATTTCGTGCACTATAGCCCGATTTCACTTTGAACAGTCAAAATGAAAGATCGCAAATGCCGGCGACTGCGAAATGCACGCATGCACAGCAAATGAATAATATGGCAAATAGATTTCCTGGGATTTGGGGCTTGTGGCTTATATATAGTGTTGTTCGGCACCTCGACTTTGCTGGTGCACCTTTAAATCGCATCCCTAGGTTATATGGAATTAGTGGATGCTGTTAAAGAAGTTAAAACCTTGTAAAGGCCCTAACTTTGCAAAACAGCCATGATTGATCAAAACAAATATGACACTGCGAATCAGCTCTCTGAGGCGGTCATTTAGAGGGGCTGCATCGTAGACTTTTGAAGTATGTTTCGTTTCGGCGCGCGGACTGTATATAATGGCATAAGGACTGCTTTTAGAGGGGGGCGGGGCCCCGTTCCCCGGCCCCCCAATTAAAAGCCCCCCATGGGGGGGGAGGTGAACAAGGCTGAGGCCCTGACAAAGATGATTGAGAAAAATCTCAAAAACTTCCGATGGCTAGGAAATAGCATGATAAGTTTATGGTGCAGTGCCCCATTCACCGTCCCAAAGCCACCGCCGGAGAATCAGAGTTCGATCGACGCTTGGATGTTGGTAGTGGACTACACAGGCCTCAATAATGCCTTCAACTTTGGTGCTCACCTGCTGCCACACATCGAAAAAGAGAGTTGCATGATATCTGCAACGAAGTTATTCACTCTATTGGACTTGAGGCACAGATTTCACTACACGCCTGTGAGGGCCATGGCGACGCCTCTGGGGACAATGCAGTGAATTGTACTCCCCATGGGAGGCAAATACTCCAGACAATGATGGAAAATGCACTGCTCACTAGCGAGAATGCAGACCTCCTTGAGTCTTGCAGTGTCTACATCGACGACATTAGGATTGCAATTCTCGGAGATGGCTTCGATGAATGTCTGAAAGAGCACGACCGGCAAATCACACGAGTCCTAGAAAATTGTGAGGAAGAAGAAGTTGGTGTTTGGGCCGAAGAAGGGGCGGATGTTTCTGGAATCAATGGAGCTCAGTGGCAGTTTGCTTCAAGATGGCACCAGAACTCCGGCCACAGGGAAATTGGCCACCCTCCAACTGTGGGAGAAGCCTGAAACCATCCCTCAGATGCTTGCCTTTTTGGGATGTTGTAATTATTACCACTCATTCATTCCTATGTAAGCGAAAAATGCTGGTCCCCTTAACACATTATTGAGAATCCCCAAGTCCGAAAGCAGAAAAAGAGACAAAGTGGCCGTGAAATGGAGCCCATAATGCGGGAAACCTTTCGTGGATAGGAAAGAATCTCTCGCCAATTTCGCGATCCGGAAGAATCCAACGCCCCATCGGCAATACTACATTCGCACGGATGCCTCAAACTATGCCATCGGTGCCGTGGTTGAGCAAGTGGACTACAGCAGGGAACACTATCCCTTAGCATTCTGGTTCAGAACAATGACCACAATGCAAAGATACTGGTCCCCCTGCGAACCACAAGCGGGGGGGGGCTCCACGAGATGGGGAAGGGCAGTGTGCGGGCTGTGATTGCCTGTGAAGGGTATTTGTCGGACGTGGAAGTCAGATTGCACAATGTACACGTGCATGATTAGGTACTTATAACAAAGAACGATGAGCATGTTGAAGAAATTTCAAAGATGCAATGATACACGATATGTTGTGGAGGTTTTGGAAAAGTAGGATTAAATTAATTCTTCGTCTTTCGTGTTTACTCTGGCTTTTCCTTTGCTGGTGCGAAGCACCATCAAAAGAAAAGCCTCCTTATAGTTTTTAGCCATTTTCGGGGCACACCTTTCTATGTTGGAAATGGAGCCGGGCGGTGACAAACAAAGGCAAAAACACTCCTTTGCCTTGTGTTTCAGCTAGCAGCGCAAAGACAGGGAGGGTGCATTTGGCAAGATTAGCGACACAGGGTGCAAATAGCATAAAATTGACCTATTCATAACTCGGGCCTATTGTATCGGATTCTGACGAAACTTGGGGCAATTTTGGTCATTTGGGGGTGTTCCTTTCATTTTTGAGCTTGATAAGGCGGCTGCGTGCGCTGAAAATCAACGAATCAAAAAGCAGTGCTAAAACAAAATGACGGCGAGTTTCAATTATACACGAAGATGCAGCTTTTAGAATCATTTACAAATCAGGTCTTAGGTCGACGTTTCGTGCAGTGTAGCCCAATTTCACTTCGGACAGTCAAAATGAAAGATCGCAAATGCCGGCAACTGCGAAATGCACGCATGCACAGCAAATAAATAATATGGCAAATAGATTTCTTGACATTTGGGGCCTGTGCCTTATATATAGTGTTATTTGGTACCTCCACTTTGCTATTGCACCTTTAAATCGCATCCCTAGGTTATATGGAATTAGTGAATGCTAGAAAAGAAGTGAAAACCTTGTAAAGGTCCTAACTTTGTAAAACAGCCATGGTGAATCCAAATAAATATGACGGCGAGAATCAGCTCTCCGAGGCGGTCATTTAGAGGGGCTGCATCGTAGACTTTTGAGGTATGTTTCGTTTTGGCGCGCGGATTGTATATAATGGCATAAAGACTGCTTTTAGAGGGGGGCCGGGCCCCATTCCCCGGCCCCCAATTAAAAGCCCCCCATGGGGGGGGAGGTGACCAAGCCTACGCCATCGCGACCTAGAAATACGCATCGCTGCAATGGTCGCCTAGAAATACCCATTGCTCCAATGGCGATTTGTAAATACTCATCGCTCCAATGGTGACCTGGAAACACTTATCGCTCTAATCGCCCCAAACTCTAACCTCCATAATTCGTCACTGGAAATGTTGTGCCTGTTTTTGTGTGTAAAAGTTTTATACAATGGCAGTGGCCCATTGCAGACCCTTTGAGGCAACATAAAACACAGCGGGCAATCCCGCCATTGACCATGCATTGGCTATATTCAATTGGAAAAAGATCCCTTGCCACACTGCTTGTGCGCATTGTCACAACATTTGTGGTGCACAGCCAGCCCACAGTGCGAAGCCTTGGTCAATCATACGCTCCACTTTCCTTCCGTTGCACTCCCTCTAACCATGCCAGCACCCTAAACCAGCCATGCCAGCCATGTTGATTAGGCTGAACAACATCCCCCAAAATTCTTTTATGGCTGCTTTTGCAAAACCATTGCTCTCTGTTTTGGACTTCAACAACAACTCAAACCCTAGCCTTAGGTTACGGCTACGGCTAGGGTTAGAGCTAGGGGTAGGGTTAGGGCTAGGGGTAGGTGTAGGGTTACGACTAGGCTGAGGGTCGGGGTGCGTGTTAGGGGCAGGGCTGGGTTGAAAAATAGTGTTGGGGTGCAAAGTGGGCAAAATTTTCTTTTGTGCGCCTTGGGTGCCCATGGAGCGTCTAGCGCCAAAGGCGCCCTTGCACTCATAAAGTTGGCACCTGTAATAACTAGCTGTTGGCCAGAGGCCCCCAAGAGAGGGGAGGGGAGGTAGTTGGTGTCCTAGGACCCGCAGAGCCGCACCCCTCGTGGGACCTCCTTATTCTGGCCGCCAAAAATTAATGGCAACTGACAAAAAGCGTAACGCTTGACCTGCCATCCACAAATGTGCCTTCGGTTCGGTTTAGAATGCTCCATTTCCACCGGTAACAGAGCACCATTCTGATAAAATGGTCATTGGGGCCCGCTTTACAGCCGAACGTCACCGGGCGACAGCGGGCCCCTCCACCACTGCTGGGCAGTGAGCAGCGGGCCTTGGGGCCTGGAGCAATAAACCTCACATTTTTACTCTCGGATCCAAATGCCTTGCCCTCTATGTGTGTTCCAATTGGGCCCCCTTTGGACAGCAGGTAGCCATCAACACATCCCAACGATGTGCGCTACCCATCAAACCATACGGTGATGTCCTCTTTGAATTGGAGCACTGCCAGAGGATCAGGCATGTACACTTTGTTACTGCACTTTCATGGAATGTCTGTACTTTATCTGGAATTGTTGGATCCTAATCACATGCCAACTTCTGAGGCTCCTATCTCTCTGAAACCACTTGATGACCAAAAGTAGCGCAAAATGCAGATTGTGTTTTTGACGCAACATGTTTTGCGGAGCATATGCGCATGATTGGATAAAGACCAAACAAATGACACGATAAGCGATTACACCTGATTACAGGGGCGTTCAATGACCTTTGACAGCACTCTCCCCGCCTTAGCAGAGCAATTAGACCCCTAAAGCCCCTAAAGCGTAGAATGAGGTAGGCTCACATGCCACATCTCGTGTGCCACACCTTTCTGTGGTCACCACGGTAAAATATCATTGCATCCTGAATGACAGACTGGTGCTGCACCGAAAAAAAGAAATTGCCACCATGTTCAACAGAGCTTGATGCGTCATATTGTTTAAGCTTTGGTAACAAAAAGAGGTCAAGCAGGTCAGCGACAATGTGTGAGGCATTATCTGTCGGCCATGCATGCTTTCATTTTGTGGAATACTGCCGCTGGTGTTTTGCTTGGAACACTCAAATGCTCCCGGCCACCAGGGCTATGTCGGCGACGAGAACATCTTTCACGATCCAAGACTGGATGGGGTGCTGCTCGTGAACGGCACACACGGGTTCGATGGGGTCCCAGGATGTGTGGGCATCCACCAGAGGTTGACTCTCACACAACCCCCACATCTCCCAAGAAACAACTGTCCAGGTGAAGACAGGGGTGTGGGTGATGGGCCCTGCATGTGGCGTTACCATCACCCAGCAGTGACAGGGAGTGTCCACCACCTCCTCCTCCTCCTCCTCCATACCCCCTCTTTACAGCGTGCATCCCCCTGAGGTATGCTCAGGAAGACTTCCTGCCGCACACGACCCACAAGCCATGTGTACATCAAGCTCAAGAGGCCATGGAAGCAGAGTGTGCATGAGAAAATTGGAAGAAAATTTGTTCACACAATGGCATGCCTATTGGAGGAAAATTGCCAAACCTGGCCATCCCTTCACCTCATCTCCGCAATGGTATAGGTCGAAAAATCATCAAGTTCCTGCATCCTAATGGGCAATCCAGCCCTCTGCACCAGAGCACAGGTACTCTTAACCCCAATACAGCTTTGTGGACGGGTGCCCACGTGCCAGCAACCCCAGCGCAGCCCTGTGCACCAGAACAACAGCTCACAGGTGCCATCAACCCCAGTACAGTCCGGTGAGAGTTTTAATACCAAGCTACAGGTGAAGACAGATGCGCTATGCCAGCCCCTACCAAGTGATGATTTCCAGATTGCCACCTGCATGAACATCCCAGACTCTTCCAGAACTTCCCAGCCAGGCCTGGGGCAGAGGTTGACGTGAAAACAAGCTAGTTGAAACATTTTCTGCAGATGGGGCTGTTGAACAAGTGCCCAACAGCATGGTAGGGGGGGGGGGGGGGGACTGTGCCTCTGCGGATGTCTCTGTGGCTTGTCAGCTGCCGATTGAGGATTGTCGACCCCCACACACTGTATTCAGTCCCTTGGCATTGAGCTTCCCCCGTCTTGCCCTGCCGGGAACTTTGCCCCATCGAGAGGGGTTAACATGTCCCCCACTGCAACCAATCTGAATGGGAAAAGGAAATGGTTTGACGTACAGATTGCACTGCCTTCACTGCTGAACCACTGTAGACTTAGATGCTTTCAGCCCTGCGGTCTGTTTTCTTTGTGGCCAATATCGTATTTGTGCCTGAAACTTGTTTCCTGAATTGAGGGGGCTATATAAACATACTGGTATGCAGGCATGAGTGCAGCCCGCATGAAAAGTGAAAAATGGCATGGAGGAGTGGACATTTGGAAAAGGGGGGGGGGGGAGGCCACAAAACCCAATGTGCTCACACATGCATCCATGTACACTTGGGCATACATGTCTAAACCCAAGACAGGAATGCTATCACAGGTATGCACACACGAGAACAAATGTGCAGCCTGTGGCATGAGACATGCAACCTGTTAGAAAGAATGACAGTATGACAGTATGTGCTGCTCTTTGGTTGCCTTGTCTACTTTTATTTGGTGGATCCGCTCGCCAGACACAGACACATATCTCATCAGCCACCCGTCGACACGGGAACGATGAAAAGCAAAAAGCTGTACCTTAGCCCAACAAAGCGCAACAACATGTAACCAAATGAATGCATATGCACAGATGCCCGCCCACATTTCCCTGTGCACACAGGCAAGCAGCAAACAGTAGCAGCAGGAGCATTGAAATTGCGCACACGTACGCATGAAGGCAATCGGCGATCAGGTGCCAGGGTGCACTCATACGTGAGTGCGTGTATGCACCCAAGCGGCAACGATTCGTTTCTGTGGCATTCTGAAACACTGGCATCCAGAAATCGTCAGGGATGGCTACGACATCGACGCAGGCATCAGAGGCCTGCCATGGCGTATGCACACAGACCGCAGACGCACCAACCGGGTTTTTTTTTTTGAATTCTCAAGCGTACCATGCCTCATTAAGCTGCACCAGACCCCACAAAAGGGTGGAACAGAAGTTGAAATGCCTGTTACCAGTGCTGCAAGCACTGGAACAGACCTTTCTCACATGGCTCGATGGCGATGGATCCCGGAAGCTCAAAGGGGTACTGGCGAGCCGGAGCAGCTGACATGCTAACACCCACCCACCCAGACACAGATGCAGAGTATCGAATCAGATCCCTCACGTCGGATTGCATGTCTTCCCCTCGTCTACAGCAAAGAGACCCCCTCTGCCCATTCACACAACAGTTGAGGAACCCACTGCAGAATCAGTCTTCCCACTGCGTCGCCCCCTCCTGCGACTGCCAGTCTGCAAGCTCTTTGCCTCAGCCGTATCAGGCGTCTTGCCCGTCTTCTGCTCGTGTTTTTGCTGCTCAGTGTCTCTCCCGCTGCCCCCCTGTCTCCCTCTGGAGCGGTCTTGCCCCATGCTGTCCTTGCCTGCAACCTCTGCACTCCCTCCTTTACGAGGCCCATCCTGCCGCTGGCTGCCTCGAGCCTCCCTATCGTGTTCCTTCTCTTTGCCCCGAGCCTTCTCTTCCCCTTGGCTGCTGATGCGCTCCCTCGCCTTCCCCTCTGACCTCTGGCTCTCAGGAACCCCTTGGCGCCGGGCACCTGCAATTGCATCTGAAACAGCCCCATCAGTTTCACTGTAAGTGCGGCCCTCTCGTCTTCCCCTGCCTTCTCTCTTTCTGCGGCTGTCCGTCTTGGCAGCCACCAGCTCTGAGGTGCCCCCTTCATGATCTCCATCCTGGCACTTCTTTTCCCGTCTCTCAGAGCCAGCAGCACCGAAACTTTTGCTTGCCCGCTCCTTCTCTCTCTCAAGCGCCTTGGCCCTCTCAGCTCTTGCCTTAGCACCTCCTCTGTTGCCCCTTCTCCGCTTCCTCAATTCCTTTTCTGGGCTGCTCCTATCCCTGTCCCCCTCCTCCTCCCTGCGTCTCTTGGTTGTTTCCAAGGTTGCATCCCTGTCTCTGTCTCTGTCCCTACCTGTGCCTCCATCTCTCTCTTTATCCCACCGTTGTTCCCTTTCCCTTTCCCTCCCTTTGTCCCACTCCTTCTCCCTGTCATGATCCCAGTCCCAATTCTTCTCCCTCTGCCAATCCCTAAAACGATCCCGTTCCCATTCCCTTTCTCTGTCGCTGTCCTGATCCCAATGACCCTCCCTCTCCTTGTCTCTGTCCCAATCCCGGTTTCTGTTCCGGTATCTGTCCCTATCCCAGTTTCTGTCCCCGTCCTGATGCCAATCCTTGTCCCAATGATCCCAGTCCCTCTCCCCTGGGCCCTTTGACCAGTGGCCTTTTGTAATCCTGTCTCCACTATCCTGCTCCTGTCTACCAACTCGAGTGCCTGGGGCCCTTTCAGGCGGATCGATATCTGCAGAATCCCTGTGAAAAAGAACACTGGCCTGGGATTTGGCTTTTGATTGGCAAGCTGGTATGGCTAGTTGATGCAGAAGTGGGAGGTTGATCGCAAAAGGCAGAGAACACATGCAGGGTAATGCTGGGAGGACATGGAGCATATTATGGCGATTGTGGCACGGGGGGCCACTACAACTGGCCCTGATGCAACACCCCCCCAGCTATCTGTCAAAACTTGGGGGGCAGGGCAGTTTGGGGGGGGGTGAGACCTACTTAGAGAGTGAGGATTGGGATGGAAATGAAAATTGGAGGTACAGACAGACAGACAGACAGACAGACAATACAGCAATACAAATTGAGGTAATGCACTCCTCAGCGTGGCATAAATGCATATTTATTCTCTATGCCACGCCTGGTTGAACCTCGAATTGAAACCAAATCAGTGAAATCAGACCAAGCGTCCCTGATCATCACAGCAACTGGTGAACTAACATCAAGTACAGGGTACAGAAAGTGCATATGTGTGGGAGACAAAAATGAGAGTTCGGCTCGAATGAGAGACAGTAATTCGGCAGCAACAATGAAATCATCATCCAGAGAAACACAAATTACGTGGGGGCACTCAAAACGCCTGGTGAGGGCTTTTCTTGTGAACTTGTGCAGGTGCTAGTCGTCCTAAACACACGATACTCCTAAGACCTGGCATGTGGAGGGTGTTTTTTCTTTCCGTGGGCGTGCGGCGACTTGCGGTAAAACTTTTTATGGTACTCCTTTTCTTTCTTGGCTTCCTCTGAGCTTTGATAGAGGTGAGGGCGTAAAATGTTTCTGCGAGGGCATTCCACAATAGGACTGTCCGCTTCACTAGCAGACTGATCAACACCGTTGTTTGTTTGCTTTTGGGTGGAGGCGGGAGAAATGACTTCAGCAGAAATATTCTTTTGGGGGGTAAACAGCAACTCGGTGCTCTACTGGCTCACGGAAAGCCGTGGGTTCTGCTTCTGAGAGGAAGAGCGAAATTTGTCGAGTTGGTTGCTGATATGCGGGGCAGTTTGGGGGGGGGGGGGGGGGGCTGGAGGGTGTGGGGGGGGGGGGTCGGCCGTGGGGGGGGGGGGGTTCCCAAGTTGGGGGGGCCTGCGGGCGACCCACTACTACCACATGCATACCTCCAGCGGGGATGTGTGTCTGGGGGTTTGGGGCTACGGAGGTATGTATGCGATAATAGCGCTTTCTCGTCTTTGCCGGGAAGAAAGTCTTAAGGATCGCTGTGTGTGAACGCACCATGTAACCACCGGCGTTCGCCCCTAAAAGTTTTGGTACTGCACTGGAGCCGGGGAAGAGCTCCAAATGCGGGATCTTCACTCCGCAACAAACGACATTTGTATAGCGCCTCGTCTTGCTCATTTGGCGCTCAAAGCATGGATGGTTTGATGAAAGGGAAGCATGCACAAAAAAACTTGGGCGCCATTGGCGCCATGGCCCCGACACCACTATCTCTCAAAACCCGGAGGAGGGGGGGGGGGGGGGTTGGGGGGTGTCGCATACAAGGATTGGGGCCGGCTGCCCCCCCATGGATTTTGGTGATTTTACCTTTGCTTGCATGTGGACAAAAGTGGAACGTCCACCATTCCAAGAAATTACATATCGAAAAATAACCCAACACAATAACATCCTCAGAGGGCTCTGGTCAGGATCTTTCTCAGCACCAACCACAACAACCACACCAATAAAATCCATAATTTTGCGGCCTCTATCTCGGAGTTTCTCCAATATGCTTGCTTTTACTTTGAGGCACATTGATTAGATTGGATT
Source organism: Eutreptiella sp. 'Long Island Sound 2002' (assembly GCA_964036045.1). Classification (NCBI taxonomy): domain Eukaryota; phylum Euglenozoa; class Euglenophyceae; order Eutreptiales; family Eutreptiaceae; genus Eutreptiella; species Eutreptiella sp. 'Long Island Sound 2002'. The sequence goes on along the minus strand of OZ038383.1, from coordinate 120,215,346 downwards.
AGGTTTGTAGAAAAGTGCATCGCTCCATGAAACGACCCTTGAATGAGTCTGATTCTGAGTCCGAGTCTGCCCGTTGAGGCCCTTAAGGGGGCCATTACCCTAAAGGTCGGGCCCCTGCCCCTGCCCGAGGACTGTGCCGGCCCACTTGGCCGTGCCCGCCGTGCCTGCCTGCCTTCGTGATGCTACGGGTGGGCACAGCCATCGTGACCCGAGGGCTCGTTGACCCCCTGAGTTGGCACCCTACCTTGGCCTTGTGCCCTACCCTAGTCCACCCCTGGGCCGTGCGCTGGCACTCTGGCTGCCACCACCGCACCTGCCGTTACTGCCGCAACCACGCGCCACACCATTCCACCATTCTCGCCCACAGCCCTTGGGGGGGGGCCTGGAGGTGGGTTCCCACTGTGCCCAGGCCTCCTGGGGGATGAAAAAGAAAGTGCCACGGGCACTGCTCCACTGGGGAGTCCCTGCCCGGGGTAGGGGTCAATGGGTGGTTGGTAACCCCCCGATGCTGCCGTCACAACCCCAACCCCCCCCCCCCGCATCTGTCATTGAACAAGGGAGGGCCGCTTGTTGGTCTTTCTCTCACGCCTTGTGCATCATGGGGGGGGGGGGGGGGCTACGGGCGGGGGTGACGCTGGATTTTCCAGCTGCCTCCCCAGCCAATCTCCATCATGAACAATGTGCAAGGCCTTAAAAGAATCATGCCTCTTTGGGGACTCGTGGGCATATTGGGCTCTTATGTGCTCGGTTGTGGTATCTTGTTACGGCAAATCTTCTGCGAGGTGGCCTTGCATCAACTTGAGCAATTGGGCTCATGAATACTTGGCGATTTCCACAAAAGTGGAGCAGCAGCAAGTTAAGCCCAAAATCAATACCCAAAAATATCAATGCACATCGTACCGCCCACTCCCTTTTGGCGGAGGACAACGTGAGCGATGGCTGGCATTGCTCCCGCTGTGCACATGCTGAGCACACATCGTTCTCCGGCTCTTGTGCCGCCCCTTGCGGGCACTTCTCGGCCACTGCCGACACTTGCCAAAGCATTGCCTCAAGGCGGGCAAATCCCCCTCTACCGGGGGAGGGGGGGGGGAGGCGCCTCCCCGGTCCGGCAGCAGCTGTGCGCACACATGCCCCGCATGCCGCATTCTGCAACAATGGGCCATGCCGTGGCTAGGCACTGCCGGTGGAACGGGGCACCATGCACCACACAAATTGCGTCCGGAGATCCCCTTCCAGTGCCTAGGCCCCAACATGGTTCTAAGGGCAGCAGCCCCTTTGGAGGCGGGCGCGGCTCATGGCCCTAATGATCGGGCACTCTGTATGTCCGCTAGTTGGGGCGCAAGGGCCCACTCCCCCTTCGGAGTTGGGCAGCAGCCCGCTGGGAACCCCGCAGGGTCTCACCGGACACGGGTCGGCGCACGCAAGCAATATCTGTTCTAACGCAGTAGAAGGCCAATTGCTGCAGCATGGGGAGCATCTAGTCCCGTGCCTCAAAGAAAGGGCGCGCAGTGAGGCCGGAAGGCCCCAGAAGTGGTCATGAAAAGAGGAGACCAATGGGTAACATGTGGATCAGAGTTTTGTTGGGCTGCAAAAAAGTGTTAGGCTACAGAAATGTGTTAGACTACACAGGGCTTCAGATGGAACTGGATGGGCATGACTTTGCAGGTCCAGCAGAATACCATAGACGGGGACATAGCTTGTGAAAATGTATGGCTAAAGATGATGGACCAACCAGCATAGGGCGCCTGGGCCCAGCGCGGGAGTCCTATGTCCCCCAAACGTAGATGCCCGCACCTCATTGCCTAGGAAAGCCCGGTGATGTGTACAAGGCACCAACCCACCCTGGACCGGGTTATGGATGGGTATAACGATATGGGAGTTAAGTTGTGTGGAGGAGACATAGAGGCTCTCCCACGTTTGTGCCCGCCCTCCCGGTGGCCATGGTGGGGTAACAGCATAAATTAGTCCTTCCTCCTCCTCCTCACCCTCCCCGCATGGTAGTATGTGTCCCTTCTCCCTCTCTTTTTGGTTTTCTTTTTCATTCCTCGTTTTGGGGGGGGGGGGTTTCAACAGGAAATATCAGACATTTTCTTGGTGGAGCCAGAGGGCAACCCAGGCCGCGCACGGTGGGGACCAATAGTGGGTCCAAGGAGAAAAAAATTCATTTTTTCCAAAATTGTTCCTAGACCACTTGCGATGCTCAAACAAGTGTTTTTAGCCCACTTTGAGCCCGTGGTGGCGTGTTTTGGCCCAAAATGCCTTGAGAATGGGCCATTTTGGGACTAAAAATGGGTGAACAAAGGGTCAAAAACGGATTGTTGCACAAGTGATCGTGGAACATTTGACAAACAAGTCGAATGAGCTCATTTTGAGCCCGTTTGGAGCCATTTTGGCCCCTCTAAGGTCCCAAGAAGCCTTGAAAATGGGCTATTTTGTGACCCCCCCCCCCCCCCCGCGACCCTGCTCCGCCCCCGGCCACATGCTTCATCATAGTGTGGTCGCTTTCATGTGTGCTCTCACGTGCCCTTCCCGGCCTCGCCTCGCATGTTTTGCGAGCTTTGTGTCGCTCCCTCTTTTCCGGGGTTCTGGTGGCCATCGCTCTCTAGCACACTGTCTTGTGCTGTCTTGTCACGTGGTCTTGGCCGGTGGTTGCCTCTCTTGTTGTGTCTCGCCGTGCCTCGTGCGATTGAATCATTCTTGCTTCGACCAGTCGGTTTCTCCCGTTGTTGTGTTGCCTTCCTCTACCAGGTGCTTTGCTCCCCCGGAGAACTGTCCGGCTGCGCGGAAAGCGTGGTGGAGAACCAGCGGCTTTGATGCATGTAGATGCAACCCCCCATGCCCAAGTCCGGGAAATGGGCGCCTTGCGACAGCATCAACGGGGATGGATGAATAGCACATATGTGGAGCTAGCATCATCCCCGTTTGTTTTGTATTATGCCATTGTGCAATAGTCACTGTGGTAGACTCAACATTTTCTTTTCTTTGCTTTTTTTTTTTACAAAGCTACAACAGTTCTGCAACAGTACGAGATAGCCTTTCTTTTTCCAGATTCTTTGAGAGGAGACACACACACTAAGGGGGCCGCGTTGGTCCCATGAGTGATGCGGTGTCCATCACGGGGGCGATCCACCACGGTGTGGATGCCTGGGGCAGTGCCCGAGGGGCTAGGACCGTTGTTTGTGCCCGCGCGTGAAGCGGCAGTTTGCACCAAAAACCGAGTGCAGTCTCATGAGGGTCCCCCCACAACCCTTGGCAGAATTCTTTGAGGGCATGTTGGCGCGCCGGGCAAAGTGTCCCTTTTGTCCCCCAGTTCTCCGTCTTCTCCCCATTTTTCTTTGTGTTGTGGACCCTCCAAAAGGCAAGGGTTGTGTGGCCATTGCACCCAAGGTAGGCCCGCCCGAGAGGGCAGGGGGTAAGAAGCCACTTCGGATTTGGTCCCCATGCCGGGGGTCCCTAAGAAGGCCGAGGCGTTGTAGGCCTTGGGCCCAATTGATGGTCCACGGGACAGCAAGGGACCATGTTCCGCCACATTGGCAACGTTGCAGATGGCCCAAGCACCGCCTCGTCACGTGGCTGTGAAGATGATGAACAACACGTTTGTGCTTTGTGTTGTCACAAATGGACCACCACCGTTTGTGGGCAGTGCAACGAGAAGAATTGTATTCCATAAAGAATGCTATGACGTGATTATTTGCAATTTTCCCTACTTGTGCTGAGCTTGGTAACACTTGCTCTAATGACATCTAGGGAGTGGCACACTACCCAGCAAATAGAGTGTTTTTGTACATATGTTGCCACTCGAATGGATTTGTGTGGTCATTAGGTGCCAATACAGATGCAAGCAATCATAGTGACCCACATAGGGGGCCCTGCAGCGGAAATGAGAACGCGGTGACACGCCGAAAAGCAACGCACAATAGGAACCACAAAGGGGCACAAACCAAACAGCAAACCACTCCACAAGAACAAGTGCCAAAGGAGCTCCACCGAGGGGAGGAACGCATGGTGACATGGTGACGTGCACGCCAAACCCACAAAGAGGAGGCCACTGTGGCACTTGCATCAGGGTACCATGGAGGGCAGTCGGGCAGCAGGAAGGCATGGGGTCTCCATCTCTCCGAAAGTGAGGGGCGGAGGCAACCTGCAAAGCTGTCAACGGTCCAAAAGGTGGAGGAAACCCCTGTTTCAACCATGCCAACAGGGTTGGGGGGGAGGGTATTTCCCATTTTGGCATGCCTAGTTTTGACCTCACAACCTCATTCATTCGTGATCTTTAGGTCAAAAAATGGAGGGATCAAACTTTTGACCTGATGAATCTTCGAAGAGGGTCACAGCGGTTAACTATCCAGTTTCATACCTTGGGGTATGCACCTGCCCGCGATCAAACAACCCTCTTTAAGGTGATTGATGGATTCCTCCCTCCACCGTCCCCAAAAGCGAATTTTCAGTGGGTGGTTCTAGCAGGTCTCCAATCAGAAACTTGTACTTTGCCCGCCTGTCGTTTTTCATTCTTTCCTCACTTTCTTTCCAGTGCAACCCTAGATCGGCCTGCCCATCCACTGCCCTCCAGGGGTTGGCCAAAAAATCGTTTGGCCGATCCTACCATGGCTACAAATAGACCCAAAACAGCTGTTTCAGGAACCCATGGACACTGTTTGGGGGGGCTGATTGATGCTGTGTGGATCTGTGTTGGGTTTCATGCAGTGATTTACCAAAAATTATGATGCGCCCATTCCCCTGTTTGGCTGGTTGCCCAAGTCCCGTTGCCCTCCTGACAAGGCACAGTAAAATCGAAAATCCATCTGATGGGCGGGAGCGCGCGGCCCCGCCCGCTAATTAAACTGCAACTGTGAACAAGAGGGGCAGTGGGGCCAAACTGGGGTTTCTGGGGAAACCTGGGTTCTTCATCACGGGAAAAGTGGGTGGGCATTCATGCTCCTCCAATATGGAAGGGTCATGCAGACCCACCACACAGACATGCACTCACGCACACTGGTGCTTGCAAACCCCTCTCTCTTTGCTGCAACCAAACCCAAAAGCGACAGGGGACACGCAAGGAAATGCAGGCAGAACACACCAATGCCAGCTTTTGTCTGCGGAGTCAGGAGATGCAGCAGTCCCACGCGACCTTCCACCCCTCTTACTCTTGCCACCGCGCTTGCGCCGGGAACTGCCTTCACGCCGCCCACTCTCGGAAGGCATAATGACATTGTCACCTTGCAAGGCTTCACCCCACCATGCGCGCCCTGGGGGCACCTTTCCTGAGGCAGGAGAGGAACTTGTGGCCCCTGAAAAACCAGGGAAAATGTACAGCAAGACCAGAGACATGGACATGGATTGGGCAGCCCCACAGGAAAAAAAGCTCAAACCCCGCAGCTGGAATTGGTTGCAAGAGGCACATACCAGCTTCCTCGTCCAATTGCTTTGCAGTGTCCTCCATATGACCGGAAGCCTACAGTGAATGCAGCAGAAAGTAGTTGAGGGGATCCATGCATATGGTTGGGGCAATTGGGAGTGGAAATGGAGCAAGAAAATTGAGGGCTCAGGGCTGGATTGCACAACAGCCCTTCTCTCTACAATGTGCACATCTCACAACGTTTGCAACCCTGCTGCCATTAAACAGTGTCGACAACCATTTGCCACTCTCTACAGCCTGCTACAATGGTGCAGGGCTGAGGGGAATGCCTTTCTTGCAATTCTACAAAAACCCTTCACAAACCTTTATGACTCTCCCCTGGACACCCCTCTGCATTCCCCTATGACCCCCTACAACTGTCCCACCTTCGTTTGACTCTCTGTTGCAAGAACTGGCATTCAATTTATAACTGATGGTGGTTGGCGGTCGATGACAGCACTTGGGCATTGCGGATCACTGAGTTAGCTGAGAAACTTGCATGTGGCCATGAATTGTGCCATGTCACACCTGTGCAGGAGGGGGGAATTGCAGTCATGGAGTGCCTGAATTGCGGACAAATTCTGGAAAATTGCCGAAGAGTTGCAGAAAATTGCAGGAAAATTGCAGAAAGTGATGGTGCAAGCAGCCCTCCTCAACTGTCAGGGAACAATACTTCTGGACAGGTAGGTGGCCAACAACGTTTTTTTTTTGCATTGTACAACACTGTCCACTGGCATCACAGGAGGCGACCCTGAACGTGCGACTGCGCAAACATCTTTTGTTGATAAAACACAGATTTTGCACAACTGCCACACCAAGTAATCCTTATTCCTGGCAGAAAAGGTGACAGCAAAAGCACCAACAGGCACGCAAGATGGAAACTGCAAAAAATTGCAATACCTTGCAATATATTGCGGAAACTTGAAAAACTGCGGACCCCCCTCCCCCCCCCTCCCCCTACACCAGTGATGTGCGCATCAACTGGGGGCGAAGGCTGAGGGGGATGTGTGAAGGGGGTCAACAGCCTTTTTTTGAAGTTATGACGGAGTGCAACTGAAAACCGCACTTAAACCTCACAAAACCTCAAGCAGTACCTGAGTGAACGCAGCACCGTTTTCCCCCTCGACGGATGGTTGCAATGGGCTGCACTTGTCTTCATTCGCAGGAGTCAGTGGGAGTGGAGGAGAGGCCCTTGCTGGCCTCAGTCGCACACGAAGTGGGGAAGAATCCTCGTCTTGGGACCCCTAGGGCAATGCATCAATAAGGGAAAAGACCCGAATCTGAATTCAAAAATTGCCCTCCAATCCCCTCCCATGTCCCCACACCCCGTCTATATGACACCTTGCCTGCTCATTGATCACAGGCTGCCACTGGGCCAAGGACACTCACCTTGTGGCCTGGTGTTTGGGGACACTGTATCCTCTCTGGGTTGTGCCCATGGGACTCTGGAACACCATCGCCCACCAAACCCATCCCCCAGGGGTATACCCAACGCTTTGTTGTGCGATGGCAGGTCTGGGGTGTGTTTGCCACTCACTTGCAAAGCGGGATCGTCGTTCCGAAAAACCTACTCTCCTGAATGCCGCCACAAAGTGGATGTTGTCAGGGCCAGGGACATGTAGGCCGAGTTTCATGGTTGTTCTTCCTCAGGTGTCTGTCTAAGCCATTACTGTGGGGCTTTGCCTTCAAATTCCCATTGCCCGCACCTCCCTGGCTCCCAATGCGCACAGTCAAAAAGCTGAAGGGTGGTGGGGGGGGGGGGGGGCGGGGGGTTCAATTGCATACCCCTGTAATCAGTTGTACATTCCTTGCTACCTGGCAAATGAAACACAAAAAAAAAGCAGTGGAATACAATTTCAGAAATTGCAGGGAAAAAATGGAAAATGCGGAAAATGCAGCCAAAAAAGGCGATCACCAGACACAAGTCGTTACTGTACTGCACTGCACTGCAAGATGCGCATCGCAAGCCTTTTGCCAAACTCTGCATGCAACGGCAACTCCTGAAAAAGACAAAATGTCACATATTCTTTTAGGCCACAAGGTGTGGAAGTGTTCCCATGTGCAGTGACAATACAACACTTGCTAGTGTGGAGTGACTTCCATTTAAATTGAATGAGACCTTTAAATGAGTTCAGTGCCAAACTAGGAAGAGCATCATCTGGTTCAGGTATACTTCTGCAAGAACGTGCTCATTACAGGTTGGTCAACAGTCTCCACAGGGCTATCACATGCTTGCATGGTAAAGCAAAGCGCTGCAAACCTCTCAATATTGCAGGCACATGTCCTTGTGCAGGTCGCACCAAACTGGTCGCTGTCCTTCTCCTTCGCCAATCCGTCCTTTTTTACTTTTTGTTTGCCTAAATGAGCCTTGCCTTCAATGTGGCACTCTACTGAGATGTGTGTTCATAAAACTGTGCCAATTGTGTGCCATATGTTTTCCACATGTCAAACAGCACAGAATTAGCTTGTTTGTAAGTCTTGATATGCCTCAAAAGGTTCATTTGGAAACAGCGCCATACAAGGTCAGGAACATGGCACAATACTTAGCACCAGCAGTACCTTTGCCCAACCCAAGCCTGAGCCATCCAATTCAAATGTAGGGTTCAGAATTATGGTGTTTGAAAGAACAGGGGAATTACAACTGATACACAGAAAAAGGAAAACAGTATGGTCAGGGAGTGGATGGAAGCAAAACCTAGCTATGGATGTACAATGCAGGTCCTCTTTGTTGACTAAAGAACTGGCAGAGCAGAAAAAGTTAAAAAAAAAAAAAGGAAAAAGTGGAAACAGGTAAATGGCTTTTATCCTCCCTCACTGCATCTTGCCGTCTTAAAGGCCACAAAGGCTTAGCAAGTGCGTTGGTTGAAACTTCTGGGTGTATGCACTGGTTTGCGTAGTTAGGAGGAAAATACTAGTATTGTTTGTCCACAAGGTGATCTACAAGGTGGAGAATCATATGTCTGGTTGGTGAAATTCTATTGCCTTTGGCAAAGCACCTCGAAGAGAGGCTGACAGTCAGCCAATCAGGCAGTCAGTCAAGCAAGCAGTCTGTCAGTCAGTCAGGCAGGCAGGCAGTAAGTTGGGCAAGCAGGCAGGCAGACAAGCAGATAGGCAGGGAGCAATACACAAGGCAGCAACACACAATTTGGCTTTTTTCAGTGGCAGACCACGGCTACAAACAGTCGGAAATCATAAAGCTACACAAACAGTTGGTGGTCAAGTGGTAGATCACTCGCCCAACAACTGACCCAGCAGCGGTTCGAATCCCGGTGCACGACCACTGGCCTGAGCCGATCGACCCAGCAGCTCCTTTTTACCCGGCCCTGGTTCAAATCCTTCTAAGCACAAACTTTTGACCCCCCCCCTCCCCCCCCCAAGATGTGGCGTCCAGTTTCAGGGGTATAGAGGCCTCAAATCAAAAAATCCATTGGGGGATCATTTCGTCGGGCAAAATGATGATTTTACAAGGATTGGACATCCAATATCATGCCTTGGGGTATGCTACGCGAATGACCCCCAACATGGGGGGGGGGGGGGTGAACGGCATCCACGCCTGGGCTTGATCTAACAACCTCTCTTCGAGGTGATTCATTAAATGGGCCCAAAATTGGAGGCTGATATTAGGTACACACTTGTTTTTGACCTCTGAATCCAAGGGGTGGTTTTTGGCCACTAAAAAAAAGTCGGCCCCCAACCCCGCTCAGTGCAGGTCACTCAACCACCTGAAGTGTATGTTCCAGTGTGTGGTACCATTGCTTGGCAATCGGTTTCCATCAGATTAAACATTTTTCAATAACGAACTTTTGACACTCTGTGGACACCTGCATAGCTGCGCTGCTGCTATCATTGGTGGCAGTGGGGTGGATGGTGGCATAGGATTGCTTTTCCACATGGTGCAGGAACAATGAGGGGCCTTTGTTGCAACATAGACGCTTTCTTTTCGCAAGGACAACACAGCGTTCTGTACCTCATTGTAAGTTGCTGATTTCACTGTCAGATGGTCTGTGTCCTGAAGATAGTGCACCTGCCACTGGGGATCTGAGCGAGCACCAAGCGCTTGCGAGGTGCAAGCGTGTGACGGTGTGTGTTGTGCTGCACCAACCCGTTTGTGCCACAGGCAGATCACACACAACTCTGTTGTTGTTGTAACAACCACGACTGGCGAGAGAGGTTTTGATCAAAACGACCCCTGAAAGATCCTACAAACAGTGCCATGCACGTTACAGAAGAACAGAGTAATGTGCAGTGGCAGACAACTGTTGGCAGGCACCACAACTCCAAACAGATTACATGTTCGCAGAAAGGGCCTAAAACTTCCAGTGGATTACTTACCTGTTGGCAGGTGTGGCCTAACTTGTGGCACAGTTGATTGGTTGGGCCCAAGGTCAGAGGTTTGGCCCATGCACAATCCCCCTTGTGGCAACAGCATGCCAATCCTTCATCCCCGCATTGCACCAACTGCACCACTACCCCCTGTGTTGCACCAGTAGACTATTGACGCACGAGGATGGTGGAAGTAGGCACTCGCCCAAGCACATTTGGTTGGCGGAAGCCAAGTCTTTGTCACACACTGGCGTGGGCTCAAATACCTGGTTCTGGGCTGGGAACATGGGCCCAGAGGATGCAGCTGCTTTTGGCTTGCTTTCACCATCTGGGACCAGATCCAGTGCAAAATTGTAGTCTACTGAGCCTTGGCTGACAATGTCCTGATACATATCTTTGTAGATTTGACTAAAGACAGGATTGTCTCCGATCTGCAGGCAAATGAGGGGACAAGACGGAGGCGCAAGACCACGCATTGCTACAGTGCGGAATGCAACCTGTAGAAGAACCGGTCTGTCACACATTCTGAGAAGCTCCCAGGGTCAGTGGCATGGACTCCTCTGTATTTGACTGCATTTGTGGGGGGGGCTTCAATTGGTCAGGTGTGGACCCGCCACTCAGCTCCAGCCGCGCCTGCCTCACGGCCTTCATTGCCAACTCAGTTCCATGATTGTTCGTGTCACGCGGACAGTGTCTTGCAGTTCTTTCCTTTCCCTCCTCCCTGAATGGGGCAAGAGTCGGGCTGCATCTACTGGGTTCAGGGCATTGTCGCCGTCGGACTTTGTGGGGGGGGGGGGGGGGCATCATCCTCACGAGGGCAAAACTGTTGCCTCTGAGCTCCACCCAGTCCTTTCCTGCCTCTTAACACGACAAAAACATGCATTGTCTCCAGTCCATGTTGTGCCTACCCCCTCCTGCAGCCACACATGCCCATGCTCTGCCCCCTTTGTGAGGGCCCCCGGCAGGGTGAGCACGCCACAGCACACAGAGGTTGATGATGTAGGCGATGCTGACCGGCAGTCACCGCTGAAGGTTGTGTTGTGCCCCCTTCTTGCGAGGATGTTCCAATGTAAGCTTTTTGGCTTTGTGAGGTATGTGATCTTGTACGATGTGTGGTGCGACGAGCTGTTTGCTGCCGAGGGCTGGGTGCTGAGGTGAGTTGGGAATATGGGAATGCTCCACGCTGTGTTGTGTGGCCCCTTTAGTAGCAAATAAGGACTCACAATCCACTGTTTGTTTTGTGGCCCATTGGGTCAGAATATGGCCTCAAAATCCATGCTCTGTTGTGTGGCCCCTGGAGTTGGGAATATAGGTGTGACCAAGTCTAGGTCCCAAGCGTGGGAGTCCGGGTCCTTTGGGGGGACTAGCTCAGCCAAACCTAAGCTGGCCTAGGCTAAGATTTAGTAATAAGACCCACATACATGCAGAGCAAAGGAGGGGCACGTCTAAAATGGCACTCAGCAGTATGCCGCCTCGCTGTGGGTCCTGCTGCCGCCAACCCACATTCCCCCAGGCAACCTCGTACACCCCCACAAACAGTCCTGTAGGAAACGAAAACACACGCGCGCTAGCCACACACCACACCCAAACCGGCCATACAGCCAGCGCCATCTCACGGCAAACACATGCGGACCCCCCTCATCATATCCCCTCCCAACCCTCGGGTACCCCACCGTCAAGGCAGTTTTTTTTTCCCGCCTCCTCCGTGGTACTAGAGGAAGACATCATGAAACTCCAGCCCCTCCGGGTGCTACACGGACCGAAGACGAGAGAGATTGCCACCACTATGGGGGAGTATCTTCACCGCGCGCACACCACGCACTACTTTTAGGGCGGGTTGTCCCCAGAATGGGTTGCCTTTTACCTCCCTCTTAACATGCCCCCTAAGGAGAGCAAGCCCCTAGGTACAAGACCTGTGTAAACCTCGCTCCCTGTTGCCCTATCCAGCGTCTGCCAAGGTGAAAATACTTAAGATGGCCCCTTGCGAGCGAGCACCACCCTAGTTTGGGGTCTCCTTGCTGAATTGTCCATTTTCTCCACCCTTGTCCAAAGAGCAGAGGGAAATTATAGCTCTTCCGTCTTACCCACCAGTTTATCCACGGCTTCTTGGTCGGGTCACATGGCTAAATCTCCGCAGGGGGAGTATCTACGCCTCGCACGCATTGAGCGCAACTTTTGCGGCATGCTTTCATTGAACACCCCGGCTTTCCCCCCTCCTAAAACAGCCCCTACAAAGAGAAACCCCTGAAGTGGTAAGCACTGTTGCTTGGTCGGGATAGGTGGTCAAATCTCCGTGCCACGTGTGCGCAGCGGCACAGCCTCAAGTGCTCCCCCCATGGCATTAAGAAGGGCCCCATCGGGGACCGAGATATCCACAGGAGGATAGTGAGGGGCTGGGAAAGGCCCACAAAACCATAGGCCATCAGGAGGCGGCCTCACAAGCAAGCTCCTTGTCACCTGCAAAAGAATTGCTCACGGGGCTTAACGGATGAGCTGCATTGGCAACCCCCCCTCCCTCACGTAGTGCATGTAGACCGTCACTGGCTGCGCAAAGGCAATCAAAAATAAAAATTCTTTGAGCAGCTGTTGTTGAAAGACCTTCCCTATGGAGGAGGCCTTACACCGCAGAAACTACATTACCGCTGCAGCGCTATTCCTAAAACGGTGTACCTTGCACCACCTCACATTGTACACTTTAACCCACACAACAAGCTCCCGGGTAGCCCGCCCGCCCACCTACAACATACCCCGGTGGGTGAGTGACACAGAGAACACGTGTACTATCACAATGGGGCGTACAAGGCCCAAAGACGCAAAGAGGTAGGGGTTGAAGTTGGACAGTCCCGAAGAACACCATCGGAGCTACACAAGAAAAACTGTTACAAAAACACACATAAACACTCTTACAGTGCATATCGCCCCCCTATAAAACGGGCTGTACAAAGAGAACCCTTGGTGGTAAACACGGTTGCTTGGTCGGGATAGGTGGCCAAATCTCTGCGGCACGTGCAAGCTGCGTCAAGAGCTGCCCCTTGAGTCACCTCACCCAGTGTGTTAACACCCAACTTGTGTGAAAGAGAAACGCCACCACAGAAATGCGGAAGCCAACAGCCCTTTCTGAAATGTACTAGTGGTCCTCAACACTCTTCAAGGTGTGGGATATACCACCAATGTGCCAATGGGCCACGGAAGTCACAGTATGTTTTGGAGTTAGCGGGACTTGAATTTGTCAATTGTTGATGTGTGTGCACACAACGTGAATAGGATCCATTGTTTGATGCCAATGGACCTTTGGAGGTTGACCTCGGTGCACAATCTTTGACCAACAGTGGAGCAGTGTACATAGCGGTCCCGCGGCGCACTTGTAGAATGCAAAAAGTGGTTGTTCTTGGGGGAAACACCCAAAACCCTTGAAAATGGACCTGGGACAGGTAGGACCACACCCCGGGTCCGCATTCTAGGGGAGGTACCAAGAACATCAAGCCCCAACGGGTGTTTGTAGTTGCTCAACCACTTCGTTCTTGCCATTCTAGTAGTAGAACGCCTAGAATAAAATCCCACAACAATCTTGGGTGTTCTAGTGTGGGCCAAGGCCTGATGCTTTTCAAGTAGCCTTCGGATTTGCCGTGCTCCTCGCTAACTCACAAATTCCCCGGAGAGGACACAAAGATGCCCCGCTTCCCATCCATCACACCCGGAACCCGCATGAGCCAAACAATGGACGTTGTTGGAACTAATGTTGTTGGAGCTTGATAGAACCTTTGGCCCTTCTTCAACAAAAAATGGTAAACATAGCCTTGTGAAACATCAAATATACCAGTGTTAGCCACGGGGATAAACAGGTGAATAGCAACTACACGGGTGCAACCTCTACATACTCCACTAAAGTGCCCCTATGTGTGACGTGCTCCTGCCATGAACTTAATTCAGTGGACAACAACAAGACATAAACACAATTCGGGTTGCAAATGCCACGAATGTCACACAAGGCTACATGAGGCACCACCACACGCCACCCTTCCCGCTCCCCCGCATTGTGCAAAACTCAAATTCATCCCATCCCCCTTGGACTGACCTGAGATTCCCTTGCCCTCCCCAGCTCATACATCTGTTTTCCCTTTGTTCCACAAAAGAAGGTGAAATTATTGACCAGCTGTGCAGACTGAAATGCTTGCATACTCTCATGGCCTATGCCTGGCACCCACCATGCAGCCTGGCAGGCTTCGCATTCAGTGTTTCCCAGCTCCCCCACTCCCCTGGCCACTCACATCTCCCTGGCTCCACAATCCGCAGACATGGACGTCAAGGTTTGAAAGAATGCACCACAAGAACAGTTGCGGCGGAGGGGGTACAAAGGCGACATGGGGAGGTGGTACAAATGCACCCAACATGGGCCAAAATCCCTGCCACCATTCAACGGAAACCATGCACAGGGACCGCGTATAGTGACATGCAAGGGACGCACATGTTCCGTGATGTGTGGGGCAGTGTGTGTGGTGGTTGCCAGCGAGGTATCTGGTTTGTATGACATGCTTTCTTCATCTGGTATCCTGACATCTGAACAGGTATGAGCGGGGAATTAAGGGGATGCAAGTAATATTCACAGAACACAGCCAATTTTGAGATGTCCAAGCGTCTTTGGCTAGGGCACTCAGGCTCTTGACAAGGTGAGGGAAAACACACCTGCACTTGTTGCTGCAGTAAAGGCACATTGTGGGCACTGAAATAGGGTGTAGGATTGTGAGATCCCAGGATTCCTCCTTCAGGAGGCCGTACCAAGCTCCCCGGTGGCTGGTATGGCTTGGGATTGCGGGGTCGCACAGACACGTATGTTGGAGAAATTTGCAAGACAGGGGCGGGCTTGGCAGCATACTCAGGGCTGTACTCGGAACGAGGAGCCTACAGGCGTGGGGAGAAAGTGTGAATGGAGAATGGGAACCTAACAGCATGATGATATCAAACTTATCCAAACTCCCCAGCAGGAACCAACGGTCTGACAGGAAACTGTTTGCTGGTGCTGTGGCATGCTGCAACACCGCCAGTGTGGGGAGGGGAGCCTTTTCAGATGCAGCCAGGCCTGTCCAAGCAACACATATCCTTCCCAGAGAGCATGCAAAAGCTCAACAGGGCCAATGGAGAGGTAACCCCGCCCCCCCCCTATTAATATCCCCCCCCCCCCCCTCAGTATGCTGGAAATTCCAGATCATTTAACGACCCCCCCCCACTTGGACATATGTGACATGAAACATGCACTGCACCAGTTCTGAATTGCTCCACCAGCTGACACACAGTCTGCAATGTTGCTGAAAAGTAAGTCCTCTAGCGAGAGGAAGAGCTGGAGCTGGCACCATCATGGGGCTGGATAAATGCAGCAATAGCAATGGTTGCCTGCTTCATGCGCTTTGCCGGAGGCTCTGCAATAGGCCATGGTGCAAAAATCGATCAGATCAGTGTCAAGTCAGTACTTTCACTCAGGTCAACCCCTAAGAGAGGTGTGAGACCTGTCGTCGGTGGGCCACAGGTAGCCCAACTTGAGAAATGATTTTGGCACATTATTTTGGCAACACCATACCTGCCATAGTGACTGCAATACACAGCAAATAGCACAAGACATTGACAATCCCACCCTAATAATGCCCTCCCACCCTATAACCCCCCCCCACCCCTCCCGAGAACCCCAAAAATTCCAGATTGACAATACCCCTGTGGACCCCACCCCTTCGTTGACCCAAACCTCTGAACAGTTGGGTATGCGGTCCAGGTGTGATCTGACAGTTCGCACCGCCCCAACCTCCAAACTCAAGGGACAACACCAAAGCGTGGAAGTCTATCACCCCAACTCAAAGGGCCATACAAAGTGTGTGGGAGTCCATCACCCCAACTCAAGGGGCCACACCGAAGCGCGTGGGAGTCCATCACCCCGACTCAAGTGACCACACAAAGCGTGTGGGAGACCATCACCGCAACTCAAGGGGGCACACCAAAGTGTGGGAGCCAATAAGGAAAGAAAGAACGCACTGTGTAATCACTGGCGTTCGAAGAGCCCCAGTGGGCGAAGTGGCCACATAACCTGTGCCGTCTCAAGGGCCCAAAGGTGGGCAATGGCTAAATGACCCCTACCGTCTCGGTTTTCCCAACCCTCAGTGCACGGGATGAAATCAGAAGTGGGAATCAAAGGGAAACAAAATTGTTTACCATGTTTACTGTGCATATTTGAAATCCCCTGAAAATTGTGAGAAAATTTCTATTGCCTTTGGCAAATCCACCTCGCAGTGAATGTGCCCCGAGCAATGAACCCCCAAAGGCCTGGTTTTGCAATCATCCCTTAGATTATTGTGCATCATGGCTCTCCATGGGGTTACGCGTACTCCCATCGTCAACTAATGATCACCCAAATATAGCCCAAGAGTTCTTGGGGGTTGTTGTAGGTGAACTCGAAATCACGATTTTTGAGCAAACTTGTGCTCAAAACGGCTGTGCTCTGTGGTAGACTACAAACGGGTGGGTTTGAGAAACTCAAAAAATAGTACCTAGGACCCTGTGCATTGGTTCATGGGGTCCATATAGAAGACAAAAATGGAATGCGACCAAGATCTAAATCGAGGCACAATGGTGGCCATAGGCCACCCATCGTTCCCCACTAAAGTGCAAACACGCCCAAAATGGCGCTTTTGAGGGTCAATGAACCCCACCAAGAGGGCCTAGTGGGTGCTACATGGCTCTCCACAGGTATGTACATACTCTCATTGTCACCAAATGATCACCCCACAACAGCTCAAGGGTCCCGGGGGTTGTCCCAGGTCACCCGGAAATCGTGATCTTTGACCCAACCCATGACAGCTTGAAAACGGTTGTCCTCATCGTTGGGGCCCTATAAGGGGGCTATTCTGCTTGGAGATCACACCTGGAACCCTCAGCATTGGTCACGGGTCCACATAGGGTTCAAGTGCAGGGGTGGGGGTCCTGACCAAAAACTCATTAGGGGATGCGTGAATTGAATGAAAGAATGATTTTAGAAGGGGTTAAAACATGTATGCAGGCCGCCGTGGGTCTGATCTAAGGATCTCTGTGAGGTGATTTTCAAGCGACGCATGCCAGCCAGCCTGGAAACGGCTAAAGTCCTCACCGGCAACAGCCCATAGAGGGGGGGGGGTGGGTACCTTGCGTTTGGACCTGAGACCCCTGCCATTGGCAGGGGGGTCTATGTACAAGAAAAAAGCTGTTGGGGACTCAGGTCTGATTCGACGCACTGTGGCCACAATAACCAAAAAAAGCTTTCACTGCTCCCCCTCACCCCAACAAGTGGTTCCCAGGAACCGGGGGTAGAGCGGTCAAAATCGAAAGGTTCATTGGGGGATAAATGTGTCTCCCAAAATGATGATTTTACAAGGCTTTCGGATACCCAATATTATGCTTTGGGGTATTCTACACGAATGTTCCCCGAAAAAGGGGGGGACACCGGCGTTTGCGCTTGATCTAACAACCCCTCTTCGAGTGCGCTTGATCTAACAACCCCTCTTCGAGTGCGCTTGATCTAACAACCTCTCTTCGAGTGCGCTTGATCTAACAACCTCTCTTCGAGGTTATTTCCGGACCAATTTCAAGTATAGACCTGTTCCCCCCCCGGCGGACCCCCCCCCCCCTACCTTAAATATCATACCTTGGGGGATGCTGCGCCACTCACCACAGCCTCTTAGAGGGAATTAGATGGTGATGCAAAAACCAATAGCGACTCCGGTATGCTGGTTCCTGTGCGTCCTTGCTCCCCAGGGTTTCCGTTCTGCACAACTTTCAACCAGCATGTCTGTGCAGGGGAGGGAAAATTAGTACTCCTGAATAACCATTTCATTAATCTTTGACTGCCAGCCACAACCAACTTCCAGCACGTCTCACAGTTTTGTACCTGCTCCTCAACTTGTGCCAGGGGCACAGGGGGCACGTACGCCGCCGTATCCTCTGGGTCTGAGGGACTTGTGTCCGGTAGCGGCATTGACTCTTGCACTGGCTCCTCCTCCACTGGCATGGGAATGTACGTGTGCGGCAGTGTATCTGACGTCTGCAAATACATGGGCAGCCCTGCTGCATGTGGGTCGGCCTTAATGGGAGGCGGCGATGCTGGGACATTATCACCACCATCTCCAGCTGCGCGCCAATTTGCGGGAGTCTGCTCATCTTCAGGATTCTCGTTCGCAGGTGGGGAAGATGGCGTAGCAGCCTTGGACTCCGCGGCAGGGGCGGGCACCTCGGGCTCAGCCTCCTGCTCCGGTTCTGGCTCCAGCTCTGCTGCACGCTTGGGCTCGGGTACAGGCTCGGGCTGCGGCTCACGCACTGTCGCTGGCTCGGGCTCTTCGATGGGTGATGGCTCCGGCTCAGGCATGGGTAATGGCGCAGCACGCAAGGCTGATGGCTCGGGTGGGGGTGAGGGTGCACACTCAGGTGGTGCTTGGGGTGGTGGTTTTGGCTGTTGTTGACGAGCAGGGTGTGCCATGGGTCTTTGTGGTCGCAGCTGGATGTCCATGTCTGGGACGGTACCTCTTGGTGCCATAGCAGCTTGGCCTGGCATGCCCTACGTCAGACGAAAAATGATTCTCCGGAAAGCAAAACTTCAGAGTGTACTACCAAACAAAGCACTTGGCTGCGGTCCTCCCGGGAACTGTGTATGGCAGCCACCAAACTATCCTTTGCCCAGTACAACTAGACACAGTCACATCAATTGGCAACCTTCAACAAAATGCCTGTGAGAAAAATGCTACAGAATGCAAACGCACAAGACGAAGATTCCCCTTCGATTCGAAAAAAAAATTCGTACTGCCAAATAGAATCCTGGAGTTCCCAGTCCATTTGCTGTAGGGAGTTTCCGAGGAGTTGGAAAGCAGGCAGAATGACGGTGCAAACAAAGTCCGCGGCGCAAATGACATCATACTGGCAACAGCTCGGTGAAATCCATCTCGTCGGATTCATCTCCCCAACTGGGCTAATACACAAAAGGTTGCGTTCACGTGGGGAAGCAAACAAAACTGATGTAGCGAAACGTGACACATTTGACCCGGACATGCATCGGCCACACCTCGGTCAGACGCAAAACACAACGAGTCAATGTTTTCGGCAACTAATTTTCACGACTTTGAAGGCCAAAGCACGTCATAGAAACTCCATAGAGCAACGTCTCAACAAGGTCGAACGCGTGCTCAACCCACTAGTCAACTCGCAAAGGTCTTTACGCTGCGTTGGGCTTGTCGATGAGAAAGTGTCCACCTCGCCTCGCACGCGATAGTTTAGGGGCGGCCGGTACACAGGAGCATGCTAGTACCACCGAGTTGGACCACAGTAGTGTTGCAAGGTTGCGAAATGCGGCACTATTCGGTGCACGATTAGCTCACTTTTCGCTCCTTCCCGAAAGTTGATCGGACTGTTTTGAGCTATGCACAACGTATTCAATGTATGCAGGTAGTGCCAAAGTAGGTGCACCCTGGGAAAACAGTGTTCCAACATCTGATTTGTCTGTAAGTGTGTGTCAGCATGAGACGTGAGCAACGATGGCAGAAATTCCGGGTGAATGCCACTTGCTGTGGGTCAGCGGATTCCGCCTTCGAGGAGAAAACGACCTCTGTTTGATGTTGGGGTTCGGTTACGCTTGTTTTCACCTCACTTGTTTTGGGATTCCGTGGCTAAGTTATTCGACAACTCGTTTCGCTTTTTCACTGAAAGATAATTGCGCCACGTCGTTTTGTCGCCAACAAATACAGTCGATAAAGAGCACCTCAAATTCGGAAAAAAGTTTGGGGCCTTACCCTCTTTCGAGTTCGGCATCAAAATTTTGCTTCGAAGAGCTACATGCCCGAAGAAAACCCGAAAAAAACCAAACGGGTTGAACAAATCGGAAGCAACGCGGAAACAACACAGCCTCTGGATCTCAATTCGCCCATTCACCTCATGAATGGTGTCACTTCAGAGTTTGAGTCTTTCGTTTCGGCGTTTTGCCAGTTGTGTGGCAACAAGACCATTGAAACACTTCCACCCCGTAGGGTTCGCGTCGGGGAGGCGAGGAAAATGCAAGTAGTGACACGGACTAAGCACTACGCATGTCGTCATATATCGTTCCACAAAAGCCCATCATAACTAGTTTTAATAGATGAGGTGGCTGTGCATACCTCGCCACCCAAGGTGTTCTCCTCTTGGGTTTCTGCTCCTGTGGAGTTTTCGGAGGCATCCTTTTTGCTCCAGACAGAAGGAGGGTTTGTGAGGGAAGGTTGGCCTTCGTGTTTCGAATCTTTCCCTTTGTTCTTTGCAACTTTCAGGATGGCGAAACGTGTGTTGACTGCAAGACACAGAAGGATGGATACCCACAAGACTTCCGTTCAAGTGAGTCATGCTTCGATCATCTGACGGCGATATTCGCATGGTTCCACGGCACACATCCCGTTGCAGGTACGAAACCACGCAATACTTAGGGCAGCTGTGCGCTAACTTGTGGGGAATTCCGAGTCCGCATTTCACTTTTATTTTGGTGGTGGCAGCGATCCTCGGCCTGGTGGTGTCCAAACAATCAGTTCAGTGCCCAGAATGCCGGATGGCCTGGGTGTGCACCGGCACACCCCTCGGTTTTCAGGTTCAGCGGCCGGCTGTTGGTAGGAGTCAGCTCTGGCGTTGCATGTGCACGCACAAATCTACCTTCTGGGCATACGGGTTGTGGAGCGACAGGCCCGCTGCAATTACCTGGTAACGCTTGCTTTGGAATCACCACTGCCGACTGGGCCTGCCTCTGTTGCTGCTCCTTTTGTTGTTGCGCGATCCGTTGGCCGATATTGACATTGGTGAATTTCTAAATTGGAAATGGAGAGCAGGTAGCGACATGCTCACGTTGCCTGGCATTATTTGCAGAACATATTTTTTCATTGAAGATACCTTGGACATTCACCGCTGCTCATGTAACAGGGCTTGCCTTCGAAATTGACACTTCCCAGGTATTGAATTGGGTGTCCAATCTGGTCTTGTTCGTGAGAACAGCCAAGCCGCACATGCCGATCCCGCAGGCGCCGCAGGAACCCCGGCTAATGGAAATGGTGCTCAAAAGTTTAAGTGTTAAGGTTGAGTGTTCTTCTGGCTTTGAACGCAACATTTCTGTAGCTGGGACAGCTGATGTCTACGCTAATGAAAGTTTCTTTGGTGTCTGCAACCCACAACGTCCGTTGCATTTCAAACAAGCAAGGGGGGGCCACATTTGGGCGAGTCGAACGCTTCAGCACAGGGGGGGGGGGGGGGTCGCGGCCCGTACTCAAGTTGGGTGTCGAGCAACAGGCCGGCGACGAATTTGTGGCCAAGCAGACATTTATTTCTTTGTTTCGGAACGGTATGAATGTAGTTTTTATATCATTGTGATTGCAACCTACATAGTTTTCATTCTGATACAATTTCCGGGTGGATCCGGCATAATTTGGCATGGTTGCCGAAATGGTGCATTCTATGTAGAGTTGAACAAGAGTGAAAGTTGCGCACTGTTCGCTGTTGCTCCGTCTCCTTGGCCACAAAATAGCCGCATCTGAACTAAGGTGTGTTGGTCTGTGGAGCGCATCTAAGGATTTGCTAGTAGCATTTGTAATGCTTGCATTTGTACATCCCAAGTGGTAGTTTGGCCGAACCAATTGTAAAGGAGTTCCAAACGGCCAAGTACCTTTTGGGCTACGACACTCTTGTTGTTTTTTGAAGCGGTGGCCCTCCATCCACTTTGAGGTTTGAGGTTTGAGGTTTGATTTTGCGGGTACTAGACGCCTTTCGGCCCCGGGGGGCCACCTGGTCGGGCCAGGTGATATCCTCCCCACCGGGCCCTAGTGGGGGGCCCTCCAAGACGCACCTCCTGCCTGGTGGCGGAGTCCCCCGGGTTCACAGAGCTCGGAGCCCCGTCCTTCCCCGGCGTCCCCGTTTCGCCACTCCCCGGTCAGTGCATCAATTCGCAGCCGTGGCTGCGGGCGCTTACCCACTGCGTCGCCCCCCTAATGCGTGGTCGCCCGGGGCGCCGGCGCCGCCGGGCCCGTGCTACTGGCTTGTCGCCAGTGGGACCCCCTTGGGCTGGCGCGGAGGCTGCCTAGCCTAGGGGTTGGGGCGTGGCGCTGTGCGCCACTACTGCCTTGGCGGGTGCAGTGTCCCGTCTGTGTGTGCGCGGCGCTCGCGGCCGGTTCGGGGGGGTTCGGGCCGGTACCTGGTGTTGTGTCTCCCCTTCTTCCCCCTTCCCGCCCCGCGTGTTCCGCGCTGCGTGTGGCGGGCCGTCCCGTCCGGGTGTCCCTTATCCTCGCTCGCTGGTACGCCATTCCATGTGGTCCGTGCGTTCCGCGCGCTCGGTCCGGTTGCCCTTCTGGTGGTCCCCGCGTGTCCTTTTCGTGTGTGTGCGCTCGCGCTCTCGCGGTGTCCGCTCCCCGCTGGGTGGTGTGGCGCGCGCATCTCGCGTGCTCCCGGCACTGGGCGCTGGTAGGGCCGTTCCATGTGGTCCGTGCCCCTCCGCGTGTCCTGCCCCGGTCCCGTGCTCCGTCTGGCGTGCTTGGGGGGGGGCGGTCCGGTCCCGGTTCCCCCCTACTTGGCTTGGGGTTGTGGGGGCGGCGGCAGGGCGTCCCCGGGGGGGTGCCTTCGACCGTTGCGTTGTGGGCGCGGGCGTGCGGTTGTGGGGGCCCCGCTCTGTTCCTGTGAGGGGGGAGAGAGGTGTCGACTTGGTGTCCAGGCGCCGGTCCGCCGGATCCTATGACGAGCCCGATGCGCACGGTGCTTCGCCCTGCGGGATGCGTGGGGGGGTTGGGGTGACCGTGGCTGGTGTGGTGCACCAATGTTCCGGCTCATGGCCCAGCAGAGCACCCCTACCGCGGGCTTACTCTTAGCTCAGGGGGAGGGGGTTGCGGGCGCGTTTGTTCTGTGACCCGGGTGCCAGTGTATCTCTGAAGGCAGCCGCCCCGGAGGTAGCGCACCAGGCGCGCGCCGCGAAGGAGCTGGTTCGAACCCCGTGATCGGTGGTCTCCCACCGATCCCCTCGAATACCGGACGAGGCCTCCCGTCGACCTGTTCGAGTACAGGTGACGGTGCGCACTGCTGCAGGGGTGGGTGGCTCCCATGTGTTTTGTTTTTCTAGGGTGGGGGGTAAAACGAACGAGACCTCCACCCGATCCACCGGTATCGGTGGTGGCGCGAGTTGCTGGAGGGGGGGGTGGTTCCCACGTCGCCAACTAGAGAGCTCTACGTGCAGGGATCCCAAGAGCACCAACGCCTGGGATCGAACCCCCGCACTGGACGATTGAAGACCTACGCTCTCACTACTGGGCCGCGGGAGTCTCTTACGCGACTTAGGGGTGTCGCCGGCTATGAATCCAGTCCTGAGGGCGGGGCTGTGCGCTGTGAAGCGTGTTGCGCGTGCCGGGAGGCCCCAGTCCACGTGCACGGGGTCGGGACAGGGGGGGAGGGGGCTGGGTGGGGTGCGGCACCGTCGGACCGCCGACTGATGTGCACAGGGGTAAGAGGCGGACAGTAGCACCGCCGGATCGCCGACTGACTGTAGGGCGGGGGGTCGCTCTGCCTCTTTCCGTCCCTCTGCCTTCCCTGGGCAGGCAACAAAGCGGGCGTCACTGGCGTTGTGCTCTCCATGGGGGGCGTGGCCCCCCATACCACTCCGGTTCGTGCTCACCCGGCTTCTCTGGGTACGATCTGTGCGGCGTCCCGGTGCGCAGGCGTGGGCCCGCTTGTTCTTCGCGGCCCCCATTTGAGCCGGCGGCTGGAGCGGGGGGGCGGGTCACACTCTGGCTCCCCTCTCGGGTGGGGGGGGCCCATCCCCCCTTGCCTCGGGGGGGGTGTCGCGCCGCGGCCTCCCTGCTCTCGTTCCGGGCGGCGGCATGCGGTACCCCTTTCTGGCTCTCTCCGTGTCGCCGGCGCGCTCCCTTCCGGCGCGCGCGTGCGGTCGGGGCTGAAGTGCCGCCCCGGGGTGGGGGGGGGTGAGGGGCGGCCCGTGGACCGCTCCCCTGGGGGCCCCAGCTGACCTGCAAACCCCCCCTCTGTCCCCTCGGAGTGGGCTGTGGTTACGGGAGGGTCATGCGGGGCGCGGCCTCCTTCCTGTTCCGTTGTGCGCGTTGCTCCGGCACGCCGGTGTAGCTTCGCGGGAGCAGGTCCAGCCGCCGTTGCCCTTATCGCGCCGCCGTTCCTCCTGAGGGGGGGGCGCCCCCCCGGCCCTTGGGGGGCGGAGGGCCGCGCCTGTGGCTCCCCTGCTGTGGTGGGTGCGGGGGGGGGGGGGTGGGGGGGCCGCCCCCCCGCCCGCCCTCGGGTCTGTGTGGGGGGGGGGGGGGGTGGGTTGGGGGGGGCCCTTTGGCCCCCTGGCGATGCCTCTCGTCGGCCGGGGGGGAGGGGCGGGGGCGGCATGGCGGTCCTGGTCCCGGGGGCCAGCCATCGGCCAGGGGGTTGCGCCCTTCTCCCGCCCCCCCTATCGAGAGCCGGATGCTCGCGCAGGCCCTCGCCGGGGCCCCTCATCCCCCGGCCGTTGTCGCGCGGCGCTGGCCGGCCGGGGGTGGCCGTGAGGGTTAGCGGTCAGTGGTTAGCGGGTTGCGGGGCAGCGGGTTCCTCCCCGCGCTCGTTGTCTCCGCACTCCCTCCCGCGGGAGGTGGCGCGCCCTCGTACGTCGTGCCACACCGTGGGGGGGGCGTGGGTCGGGGGGCCCATCCCCCCCCCCCAACCCTCCCGTACCCGCCGTCTGGGCCTTCACTTGCGCCGCCGCTTGTGTGGGGGCTGGGGCTGCGGCGGCGGCGGGTTGTGCCGGCGGTAGCGCCAGTGGGCGAGGGCGCTACGCAAAGCCCGGGGGAGCCAGTTGTTGGCGTCCGCATCCGTGATGCGGAGCACCGCTCCCCCTTCCAGGAAGGCCGGCCACGTCGGCTCCCTGTCGGGCCACGCCGCCCGGATCACTGACCTGAGGACCCTCTCGTGGTCCTCTGGGGCCGCCCACCCCCCCGGGGGTGCCTCTCGGTTTCCTCCGTCCCTGCGGAGGAGCACGGCATCGAAGGGCCGGTTCCGCGACCTCCTGGAGGTCCCCTGGTTGGCCCAGCACAACCACCCGTACACTTCCCCCACCAGGGGGAGGGTCTCCCCCCCCAGCGGGTCCGGGACCGCGCTCCAGTCCCGGTCCCATGGCCGGCCCTCCTCCGCCCCCCGTGCCGGCCCCCCTCGCTGCCCCTGCGCCTGCGGCGCCGATGCCGCGCCCCGTCCCCCCTCCGCCGAGGCCATCCGCGCCGGCTCCGCCCTCGGCGCGGGGGGGGCTTGCTGGTGCTGGTGTCGTGGGGGTTGGGGGGGGACGAGCTCGCCGGCGTCAGGGTCGATGTTGTAGAGGTGGTGGTGGTGGTGGTGGTGGTGGTGGTGGGTGTGGTGTGCCGGCATCTGTTGGATGCCGGGGGGGATGCACCTCACCGGCTGCACGTCCGGCTGCGGGGGCGCTCCGCCCTCTGCCCCCCTCCCTTCGCCCCGCCCTCCTCCCTGGGCTCCCATGCCCCGTCCTGCCTGTCCCTTGGGGCCCGCGGCGCCCTTGCCCTTGCCCTTGGGTCCCTTTCCAGTCCCATGCCCGTGTCGCGGGTCCCGCCTCTCGTCCCCCACGCCCTGGCCCGCTCGCTCTCCCATCCCCCCTCGTCCTGCCCCCTGCACCTGGGTACCCTTCCCGCGCCCCTGAGCGCCCTTCCCGTGCCCTGGCCCCTCCCCGGCCCCCTGCCTGTGTCGCGGGTCCCGCCTCCCGTCCACCACGCCCTCGCCCGCTCGCTCTCCCACCTCCCCTCGCCCCGCCCCCTGCACCTGGGCTCCCTGCCCGCGCCCCTGCGCGCCCTTCCCGTGCCCTGACCCCTCCCCTGCCCCCTGCCTGTCGCGCCGTCCGCTGCTCCCCTCCCCCCGCCGCTGCGCCCTTCCTGGACCACTCGCCGGGCGTCCCGCTGCCTTTGCAGTCGCGGCAGCGTGACGCCCGGCGGCGAGCGCTCGCGCGCCGCGGGGCGGACGTGCCGCTCCCGCCCCGGGGGGAAGGGCTTGGGGGGGTACGGCTTGGGGGGGCTGGTGTGGGTGTGGGCGGGGTTGGCGTGGGCGCCGTACTTCGCGCTCTCCCTGCCCACTGCGGCTGCTGCGGCGGCCGCCGGCGAGGCGTCCGCGGCCCGTGCGGGGTTCTTCCCCCGCTTGCGCGGCGTGCTGGGGGCCGCAGCGTGGCCGGCCGAGGCGGCGTCGCGGCCCGCGGGGGTCGCGGCCGCAGCCCCTCGCGCGCCCCCCTCACCCTCCTTCGCTGCCGTGGCGGCCGCCGACGAGGCGCCCGTGGCCGCGGTCGCAAACCCTCGCACGCCCTCCTCGTTCTCCTCTGCTGCCGCGGCGGCCGCCGGCGAGGCGCCCACGGCCCGTGCGGGGTCCGTCGCAACCCCTCGCGCGCCCTTCTTGCTCTCCTGTGCGGCTGCGGCAGCCCTCGGCGACGCGTCCGGCTCCTGCGCCGGGGCTGCCCCCCTTGTCGGCGGCGTGCCGGGGGCCGCGGCCGGGGCCGCGGCGTGGCTCGCCGCGGTCTCCGCCTCCTGCGCGTCTGGGCGGGGCGGGGCGGCGGGGCTGGCCGCTTGGGCGGCGGGGGCGGCCCTCTCGGCTGGCCCAGGGTCCCGGGCCGGCGGCGGCGGCCCGACCACCGCCGCCTCCGCCAGCCTCCGCTCCTCGCGCTCCGCGAGGGTCTCCCCCGTCCACTCCGGGGAGGAGACGGTGGAGCGGGAGCGGGACCGGCGGTGGTGGCGGTCGTCCCGCTGGAGGGACCCATCGGAGTCTGCCATCACTGTTACTCTGGTAGGCATGCGTGGTGGCAGGCGCGCCCTTCCCACTACCTCCTGGTGCATCAGTGCCGTGCCGTGGGCAGTGCCGTGTGGTGCTCTGCGGGGGGGAGGGGGGGAGGGGGTGGGGGGCCGGCTGTGGCGTCAGCCCCGCACGGCCGGGGGCCCGCGGCCATCCACCGGCATTGGGAGGGGAGGCGGGGGAGCCACGCGGCCCACGCGTCGCGCCACAGCTCCCAGTCTGGGGCCGGGTTCAGGGCCCTGGGCCCCCGGGGGTCGCTGAGCGGTGTCGGGGGCAGCCGCACCAGGTGGACCCCCGTAACGGCGGTGACCTCCTGTGTGCGCAGGAAGGTGTGTACTCCGTCCCGCGCCGCGGGCGCCGGGATGGGGGGGCGGGGTACGGGTGTGGCCCCATAGAGGTGGGTGGGGGTGATCCCCAGGATCCGCCCCGGGCCCCCGCGGGTCGCGACGACGAGGAGGAGGAGGGGGGTGCCAGGGCACTCTTGCCAGAGGACCTGCCCCCTGTGGTGGGCACCCCTGGTCCTGGAGAGGGGGGGGGACAGGTCTGGGTCAGCCCAGCCGCGGGGCGCGTGCGTCGCCGGTGGGAGGGCGGGGCACCAAGTGGGCTCCCTGGGGAACGCCTCGTAGACGACGGCGTACGGGGGGGTAGGCCCGGTGCCGTCATACACCGGGTTGGTGGGCCGGGGGCGGGCGGACGCCTCGTCCGCGCCTTCCACGAACACCGTGACCTCGCCCACCTCCAGGTCCTCGTCCGGCGGGTGTAGAAGGTGGAGCGCCGCATCCAGCTCGGACACTCCCCCCGGGTACGTGGCCCGCGCCTGGTTCAGGTACGGGGCCGCGTCCCCGGGGTAGCGCGTCCTGAGGGCGTGCAGCAGGGCTGGGGCGCTACTGCGGAGGGACATGGCAGACCCCGCTCCCGTCAGCCGGAGGGTGTCCCCCATGGACAGGGGCCGGCCCGACCGATTGGACTCGCGCCACTCCATCCAGTGCCCGTAGAGGGCCGCTTCCGGGCTGATGAGCCCCGGCCGGATGGCGTTCATGATCCGGTGCATTGCCGGGAGCAGCGTAGGGGCCCCCGCTCCGTTCAGGGCGCGGACGGCCGGGAGGGCGGTCTCGTTGAGGAAGGCCCTCGCACTGCCCTCCAGGTCGCACCGTGCGGCAGCGTGCGCTTCTTTTGCCTCCGCCACCGCGTCCGCCACCAGGCCCCGGACGGCCGCCTCCTGCGCTCTGCAGCGGGCCCTGGTGTGCCCCGGCCCATCCCCCCGTCGGCGTGGCATGGTGCTGCGGGCTCTGCAAAGGGCGGCGGCGGGTGGGGGTTAGGGGGCGAACACGTGCGACAGGTGCGCACCGGATGTGGGGTCCCGCAGGTGCACGTGGATCCACAGAAGGGCAGCGCCCGCGGGGCCCGCTTGTTCGTGCGAGGGGGTGTGTGCCCCCTCGATGCGCCGGCGCAAGGCCTCCTCCTCTGTGCGCCTGCGCGGGCCTGCGGGAGGTTCGGGCCAGGGGCACGCGGCTACCTGGGTGCACCGCGCGCACCTGTTGGCGCCTGTCGATGCTGCGGAGGACACCGTGTCACATTCCCCGCAGAGTCGGCAGGTGTGTGGGAGGTGGGAGGGCGGAGACCAAGGGTCGAGATGGCGGAGCCAGAGGTCGTCCCACCTCTGTCGGAGGGGGTCCCGGATCTCCAGCAGGCGGGCGTGGACGCGGCGCCGGTAGTCCTTGCCAAGCGTCTTCCGCTGGACCTCCTGCCACGTGTCGCCGGGGAGGATTCCGTGGTCGTGGAAGGCGGCGATGAGGTCGTCCCACGTCGGGCGGGGGTGCCCCTGGGGGGGGCTCGCCATGTACACGTGGCGCCCGGTGAGGTGGAGCGTCAGCGCGTCCCATTGGCACCCGTTCGCGGTGTCCCTGTGGAGGAGGGCCAGCAGGGTGCCGTCCGCGACCGCCTCCCACCCGACTCGCAGCCCTTCGCAGCCGTCTAGCTCCTGGCGCAGTGCGGCTGCAATGCCGGTGGGGAGCATGAGGAGCAAGGGCCCCTGGGTGTCGCCCAGCCGGGACAGGGCGTCGTCGTATACCGGCCCCCCAGCTTTGAAGTGCGCCACGGTGAGTTGGGTGGCCCCGTCCTCTGGGGGGTGCCACCGGACGGTGGCCGCAGCGTGTCCCCACGTGCGTATCTCCGTGGCCCGGAGCACGTTGGCGGCGTGAAGGACGATGCGGGGCGGGACGGGCGTCCTGACGAGTGAGGATACGTCCCCAGTCCATCCCGTTTGCGGCCCCGGGGCCGCCTGCAGCCATTCCCCCGTCGCCGCGTCCCACGGGTGGTCAGGCCCCGCCCCGCGGATCATGGTGGGTCTCGGCCGGGTGTCCGGCCCCCGGCACCGGCGCGGGATGGCGGCGTATTGTTGCGCAGGGGTCTCCGGGGCGCGCGTGGCGGCGCACCACCGGCCCCACTCCCGCGCCCACTTCTCCCCCACGATGCGCGCCTCCCATGCGGTCATGGAGCCGCGCCCCATGATCCACGGTGGGAAGAGGGCGTCTTGTAGGTGCCTCGAGAACCCCCCCGGCAGGTCCTCGTACGGGTGGGGGCTCTCTTGGGGCGGGCACTTGTAACTGCGGTCGCCCACCAAAGCCAGACACCCGATCCAACAACAAGTGCTGATCTTATATACACCTACAATTCATACCACGCATATTTTTTGCCTTCACCTCCAGGCAGTACGACGACTTAATTGAAGCGCGACGCCTTTGACAGACGTGCACACGTGCTATTCCTACGCATGTACAGTATCATGAAATGATGAGAATGCTCGGCAGGATAGCCAGGACAGCACACCAAGAGTGCTACGCAATGTTTCTGCTTGTGGGGATTTTATTGCAAAGTTTGTATCTGACAGAGATGTACATATTTGCCTGTTTGTGTTGCTCAGGGGTGTTGTAAGCCCATGTATTGTCTCTGGCGTTGTGGACCTACGTGACAACCGGAATAACAAATCAGTATAAGTACTGCAGCTTTGGTCTTTGCCGTCGCTTCCCTTGTTCCTCCTAACTATTTTCTCAAACTGTGATTTTGTCTCAGCCGGAGACCCAGCAGGAGAATCATGATATGGTCTTCAAACAATAAGTGGGGCAGCAAACTACGGCAGAAGCCAGCACCTCAAAATAGGTCCACTCCACGCCTGTTGCCACCTACATGGGCAAGCGCCGCAGAGTCGCCGGGCCCCAAGCACCAGGGCCAGGAATCACCCCAAGGTTCCCCTTCACTGCCGCTCGGACTACCCAAGGGTCCAGAACACGGAGCTACCGCCAGACAATGGCCATGTGAACCGAGCGCACCACAAAGGGTGAACTTACAAGACAATACATGCTCTATGTCTGCTGCGCTTGTTGATGGTGCTACAGAGCAGAAGCAGAGCTGCGGCGAATGCAGACGCTGCTTGATTGGCTGGTCGTGCGTCAATGCAAGGCTACATAGCCCGCGCACAACAGAATCATGTTCCTGGGATGACATCGTTGCCGGTCTTGTGAAAGAACGTGCTCAGTTTGAAAAGGAGGCAGCCGAAGTCCGAGCTCGCGGGCTCGCCACGAGTGTCACATGTGACTGTTGCTTCTTTGGTTGCCCTTTCTGTATAGTGTGGGATGAGATCGACGAAGAGAGGAACACTTATGCCGAAGAGCCAAACCACGATGGAGAAGAGACGCGCGAAGTGTTTCATATTGCAGGGCTGAGAGCGCCAGACGCCGTCCACGTGGTTTTGGAGGATTTCTGGGAAAGTCTACTGGATGTCGCCTGGAAATCTGGATCCGAGGTTGTGGAGAATCTCTGGGAAGTAACAGCGCAACAGCTGCAAGATATGTTCGGACACGTCGACTCACTGTCTGCTGCGAGGCTACTACCGAGCCCAGTCAGGTGCTGGGCTAGGATTTGTTGCAAGGTTCTTTGCAGCGAGTGCGAGCCGTGGCATGATTCTCAGGCGCTGTACGATTTTGTTTATCTTGTTCTGTATAATGTGTGGATGCAAAGTGAAGGAAACACTATGGTCTTGGGTCGTTTGGACAACGAGTTTCAGACCGCCTACCGCTATGAAGAAGACGACGGAGAAGAGGCTTCTGACGGTAGCGAGCCCATTGAGCTGGACGCTGACGACTACTGGGACTCCTTCATTATCGGTGAGAAAGAACAGTTAGAGTGGTGGTACCTAAAGAACAGTGGCCCTCAGTTGCAGCTGTACTACACAAATGAGGACTACTACCAAGACCAAGTCGAAGACGAAGAGGCACAATCAGACGTCGATGCCCAAGAGGAAGAGGCAGAAGCAGATGTCGAGGCTGATCAGGATGAGGCACAACCCAATGAATACTACTATCAAGACCACGTCGAAGAGGAAGAGGCAGAAGCAGGAGAAGATTTTTCTGAAGAAATTGACGACAACTCGGAGAACAAGGAGAGCTCAGAACACGAGCCTGAAGAGTCTTTTTCTGGAGGAGCTGACGACCCTGCAGAGAGCAAGGAAAATCGGTCCTATGGGTCTGAACTGTCCTCTCCTTTGCAGGATGTAGGACCTCTAGAGAGCCCTGATGCGTTTTCGTTTACAACACCAGTCCCTGTGACAGCTCATTCTCTGTCTGTCACCACTCACTCTCAAAGTCGGTGGTGCAGGTACGGCACACGGTGCTGGCGTCACAAGGAAGGACAGTGTCATTTCCGCCACAAGTAGAGTTTGTTGACTTCTGTACAGTACATTATTGCTTCGACGACCCTTTGTACCCCTTCGCCACGACAGCTGCTCACTTCCTCCGCTCGCCATTGGACCCCTGTGCGAGCGAGGGGCAGTGCTTGCTAGTGCTGGGCCAAGCGTTCGAAGGCCGTCCAACTCTTAAGACAACTCACGGAGTGGGAAGTATTGCTGTTGACGGATGATTCCCCCTTCCTTTTTGTTTTTCCTCTTCAACTAGTGGTGCTGGGCTTGCCACGGCGCTGTCCAGGTACCAGCTCAATGGCCTGGGGGTGGCGACCAGATAGCCTTGGTTGAGTTGAACTTGAGTCCACAATTTTTTAGGGTTAATTCTTGAGAGCAGGTTGTGGTAACCTGATGTCTGTTTGCTTGTCTGAAGTTTTGATAACCTGCAGTGAACGCTTGAGGTCCTGAAGTTTCAAGGCTGGAAATTTCAGAGCATTCCTAAGTGTCATCATTGAACAACGCTGGGTATCAGGGCTGAACATTTCGTTTCTCTCCACTCATCCTTTCCTCAAGCCATGCCATGTCGGTTCAAAATGCCTTCGTCCTGGAAAGAGGTGGTGCTGCAGTGCGTCGACAGCAATACAGGTGTACGACCTTGTATCCAGCTCCCTTGTACAAACCAGCTCTGAAGTGCCTGAAGTACTGTTCCTCCCTTTCCTTACACGTTTGATTTGTCCAGGTCTTGGTCTGTTTGTTGGTTTGGCTTATTGTTCCTACAAGGTCAACTGTCCATCGTCGTTCTGTTTGCCCTTCCAGTGGAGACATCGCATTCAAATGAACGAAGTCCTGGTTTGTTACCTTTTGTTGGAATTTGGGGAGTACAGTACAGGTACACAAGGTGTTTGTGTCTCTCATTTTGGTGTTCTTGAAGCAATTTTGAAGTTTGAAGTTGGATTTTGATATTTTGTTGCGAATCAGAGTCCCTGTTCCCTGGCGACGCGCTCGGACAGGGTTACGGCGCTCACCACGTGACGCTCTACGCTGCGCTGACAGCGTTTGACTGTCCTGCGCCACCTGTAACAGCTAAGTCTGTTACAATTCTTCAATTTTGCAAATTTTCAAATTTTGCTCTGTTTTTCTGTCGGCGACGCTTGTCGTCGCTTTTCGACGCGCGAGTGCGTTCGTGGCACTCGTCGACACTGGTATTGTGTGTCGACGGCTCTCTTTCAGCGTCTTGCCCAGTTTCAGGGCTTCATCCTGGCCCATTTTGGGTTTTTAGACCTTTTTGGCCTGTTTCTGGCCAAATGTGCCATTTTTGGCAGGATCGGTCGCAAGCGACAGCTGCGACGCGTGGCGACGCCCTCCGTCGTTCGCCACGGCGCTGCTGGGGCACTCCGAGTGCGCCTGGGTGTTTTCGAGGTGAGTTTTGGGTCGATTTTGGTCAATTTTCACTCTTTGAGAGAATTTCATCTTTGTGATCATCCATCACCATTTCAAGTCAATCAGCCTATTTTGGCTGCTCATGTGCAGTCAACTCCTTCGCCAGAGCGAACCTGTAAGTGAGTTACGAATGGTCAGAACTTGGTAACAACCCTTCCATCTTTCACCATCCACGCTCAGTGCATCAAGAATGACAGTTCACATGACACATGACACATGACTGGAAGAAGTGACCATGATGGTAGTTGAGCAGAGGATTAACCCACTCAATTGCTGTACATCGGCGACCCATACAATCCAGTTTGCTTCCGACTTGATGGTAGTTGAGCAGAGGATTAACCCACTCAATTGCTGTACATCGGCGACCCATACAATCCAGTTTTCTTCCGATAAGTCTACTTCTGTTTGGCAACTCAGATCACAGACACTGATAGGTTGTACCACAGTGTCCATTTTGTTCTTGTCTGGGGACTCATAGGTATTACCAGGGTCTCGCGCTGATAGGTACTACCACAGCGGACACCACTCCACGCCACTTTAGCTCTGCACACTACCTGCGTCTGAATTAGCCATTGCATTATGGACACAAGCCGGTTGACGTGCGGCAACACGCAACTAGTTACTCTTGCCGGAGTAGGGCTGACTTGTACTCGTTCGGAGAGACAAGAAATCCACGTGTTTGTTTGGTGGGTCTTAGCTGCCGGGTATCAGGCCGTGGCAGCACTGCAGCAAAGACCCCACAGACCCCACAACCACAGCAGGCAAAGAGGGAAAAGACCCCACAGACCCCACAACCACAGCAGAGCCGCAGAATGTTCACTTGATCCCTTTTCTCACCCGCATATACCGACATTTTTTCGCACATTCTTTCTGTCCTCCAGCCATGTATCTGTGTGCCAGCTTCAGGCGCCACTGTCGCTTGTACATACCTCAGTTTGGGTACGCCAGAGAAAATGGAGCATTCAGGAGGTTTGGAATTTCAGTTCCAATTTCAATCAGCAGTTCATCTCAGCAATCATGTCAGTGTCATTCATGTCATCAGTTTCATCCATCATTCATCATTCATCATTCAGCACTTTATCAATTCATCAGGAGTTTATCAGCAGTCTATCGATTCATCATTATTCATCATCTCATCATTCATCATCATTCATAATCATCCGCAGCATCACTCCATAAATTACAATCAATATATACAGCTCTTTTGACTGTCATGCAGCGACAATTCCAGTGTATGCATGGCATGCTGCGATGTGTCAGGTTCATAGGTCAAACCACAACCAGGTTGATAGGTCAAACCACAGCCGCAAAAAGAGGCACTGTTTTGTGGGACACACGTGTAAACCCGGAGGTTGATAGGTAACACCACAGCTGTCGAGGGTATACATGAACCAGCAGTGAGCTGCCAACCTCTCGTTAGTGAGATAGGTAATTGAATTGCTTGACCCGTGTGCCAGGTGTGGCCGACCGCATTACTCTGTGCGTATCGGCCTCACCCCCGTGGGTGCGTCCTGGTAGGGGGGTGTAACTGCGGTCGCCCACCAAAGCCAGACACCCGATCCAACAACAAGTGCTGATCTTATATACACCTACAATTCATACCACGCATATTTTTTGCCTTCACCTCCAGGCAGTACGACGACTTAATTGAAGCGCGACGCCTTTGACAGACGTGCACACGTGCTATTCCTACGCATGTACAGTATCATGAAATGATGAGAATGCTCGGCAGGATAGCCAGGACAGCACACCAAGAGTGCTACGCAATGTTTCTGCTTGTGGGGATTTTATTGCAAAGTTTGTATCTGACAGAGATGTACATATTTGCCTGTTTGTGTTGCTCAGGGGTGTTGTAAGCCCATGTATTGTCTCTGGCGTTGTGGACCTACGTGACAACCGGAATAACAAATCAGTATAAGTACTGCAGCTTTGGTCTTTGCCGTCGCTTCCCTTGTTCCTCCTAACTATTTTCTCAAACTGTGATTTTGTCTCAGCCGGAGACCCAGCAGGAGAATCATGATATGGTCTTCAAACAATAAGTGGGGCAGCAAACTACGGCAGAAGCCAGCACCTCAAAATAGGTCCACTCCACGCCTGTTGCCACCTACATGGGCAAGCGCCGCAGAGTCGCCGGGCCCCAAGCACCAGGGCCAGGAATCACCCCAAGGTTCCCCTTCACTGCCGCTCGGACTACCCAAGGGTCCAGAACACGGAGCTACCGCCAGACAATGGCCATGTGAACCGAGCGCACCACAAAGGGTGAACTTACAGCACTCCAGAGTGCCATTCACAACACGGAGGGAGGCTACGAAGTCCTTGTCAGGGCGCGGGGGAGGGGGAGGGTGGTCGCCCGCCGCCGCAGTGAGCCACCGGTGCGCCCGGGCCGCCGCGCTTAGGGGCTCGTGGAGGAGTTGCTCCAGCCGGTGGTTGCGAAGCTCCCACGCGAAGTCCCCCAGCCGGAGCATGTGGTGGAGGAAATCGTCCACTGAGGTCCCTCCCGGCGGGTCGTATCGGGTTATGGCGCGGAGCTGCGCCTCCGCGTCCTCGGGCACCAGTCCGGAGCAGAACACCTCCGTCCACGTGGCGCCTGCGGAGCGCCACGAGGCCACCCACAGGGCCTTGTCCCCAGGTGGGAGGTGGCGGGCCGCCTCGTGTACCGCCTGGCGGTAGTGGGGCCAGAGGAGCCGTGAGTGGGTGCAACCCACGTGCATGTGCACCGGGGTCTCTTCCGGGCCGCCGCAGAAAAGGCACGGTTGTGGGACGATGGCGACGCCGGAGAGCCGCTCCTTCCGGACGCGGAGCCTGCGCTGCACCGGCGTGTGGCCGTCTCGGGCCCGCAGCGCCCGGCGGTTGGTGGCCGCCGCGGTGAGGTCCCGGGCGTGGACGTAGGCCGTGGCGTGGGCCGCGCCCAGAGGTGTGTGTCCCCGGTGCGTCAGCGCATGGTCCGTCTGCGCCCGTTGCGCGACCTCGCCGAGCACCCGCATCGTGGGGGGCCGTAGATCGAGATGGCCGTCACGGCCGGCGACAATGACTTGGGCGTGGCCATGGTCCGGGGGCGTATTCTGCAAGACGGTGTCCTGGGACGCCGCCCAGTCCGCCTTGTGCAGTAGGGCGTCACTGTGGTGCGAGGTGGCTCGGACGTACCAGAACGGGTGCCCGGCGTGTTGCCCCCGCGCGCACAGGCCGTCCCGGAGCCACCTCAGGGGCATCTGGTTGACCACCTTCGCTGCGCCCGCGGGGACCCCCGTGGTTCGCTTGCGATCTGCGTGCCGCAGGAGGTGGAGGATGACTTCGGCGTCCACCGTGTGGACCCATGGTCTGTGTGCACCGTAATGTAGGGGGAGGGAGGCGGCCACCCCCTCCCCGTCGGGCACCGTGCCCGAGATGGCCACCGCCCATGTGCGGGTGAGGTCAGCGGCGAGAGCGACGCTGGTGGCGTGTTTGCAGGGTCCGCCCCCGGACGCGTCAGAGGAGGTGTGTCCCCAGGCCTCCGGGATCCAGTAGTATCCGGTGGGGCTGAGCCACCCCGCGTTGAGGTCGGCGGAGTGCCACCGGACGTCGGGGTGGCTGGGGGTCAGTTGGTCCACGCTCAGCGCCCTGGTGTAGCCTGGGCTGATCGCCGGGTGGTCGTGCAGCCGGATCTCCGCTCCGGCGACCGTGCTTGCCCAGGACCGTAGCGCCGTCACATGTTCCTTGAGCCACGCCGGGCCCCCGCGCTGGTGCACCACCAGGTGTTCCGTGTCCTCCGGACGGTCCTCCAGCGCGTGCACCGCCATGTGTGGGTCGTGCGGCACCCCCGTAGCCACTAGTAGGGCGGTGCCACGGGGGAGCCCACGGGGTTCGGGCTGGCCTGCCCCCACTTGCACTATTACGCACTCGGCCCGGAGCTGCGCTTGTCCCGTCGCTTGGGTGCATTGGTCGTCCGTGGTCACCAGCCACAACGGCGTCGGCGCGTGGGGCCGGGGGCGTAAGGGCTCTGGCCACGCCACGTCCGCGTTAGGCTCTTGGTGCTCGCTACCCGCGAGTACTGACGCGTTCCCGTGGGGGGCCGGCCACGGGACGCTGCGGTGACACGCACAGGTGAGCAGGCAGGCAAGGCACTACGCTCACAAGGGCATCAATACGCCTGTGTCATGTGACAAAGCGTTTCAGAATCCTTGCCACTCTGCAAAGAGGGAACGAAAGTATGTACAGCAACACATCAGGATATGTACACATGG
Source organism: Eutreptiella sp. 'Long Island Sound 2002' (assembly GCA_964036045.1). Taxonomy (NCBI): domain Eukaryota; phylum Euglenozoa; class Euglenophyceae; order Eutreptiales; family Eutreptiaceae; genus Eutreptiella; species Eutreptiella sp. 'Long Island Sound 2002'. Next base: position 120,178,487 of record OZ038383.1, on the reverse strand, counting down.
GGTTAAGACTGGACTGGGGTAAGGGCATCACAGGACCATAGACACTCAGTCCCAACTCATATCCCAATCCCAGGTCCGACCCTCTCAGTGGCTGATGGGGGCGGGGGCTCAAACACAACCCATGCCCTGCTCAGTCCGGACCCTGAAACCCTGCCAATGGGAGAGGTGTCCCGCCCAGCCACAGGCGAGTTCCTGGGAACCAAGGGGCTCCAAGGCCAACCGACAATGGCTCCCTATGCTCCCTCAACGGCAGGTCCCAACTCCTCTCTGAGCCAGAGATATGGCCCCGCCATTATCACCCAGGAGTTGGTAGCTGAAAATGGGCTGTTTCAGCCCAAACTGAAACTAACTCAAAAATTCCCAAAATTGACCCCTCGTCCGGACCCGCCAGAGGTAGGGACGAGGCAACTGACCCTATGCCGTTCGAGTATGAGCTCCCTGGAGCCCTCACCCAACCTGGTTCCCTCTGAGGTCCCGGCATCAGGGCAACACGGATGAGTCAAGTGGGGTCATGATGCCAAAATTACCAAAATTGGCGTCATTCCCACGCGTGGCTCGCCCGGCCAAGGTAAGGCCAATGGCTCACAGGGTAGGAGGCAGGACCTGGGACTTATGTCTGAGTGTACAACTTGGATTTAGGTCCGGGCTCCCTATGGGCTTAGAGAAATGGGGCCGCCAATTGACCACACGGAAGGGGGAAATTGGGGTCCCAAAATTGGGTCATTTTGGCTGCCTGAAATGAGCCAAAATTCGGTGTGCTCCCAATAGTATATCTCCCCGCCGGCTTGGAGATCGGATCCGCCATTTGATACGTGATCCACCGGGAGTCCAACAGAGACTCCCATGCCCTTGGCTCTCAAAGATCTCCATGCCACTCGGCGTGGTGACGACCCCAATTGGGTCCACAAATGCAAAAATGGCAAAATTGCCCATACTCAATTTGGCCTAGCGCCTTGACGAAGGCGGCTCCGCTTCGCCCACGTGGTGTGTGGACCATGGGGACCATTACCCATAACACCCATGTCATATATGGTCCATTGGTCCATGCGTCCGGCGTGCACGAAGGTTAGAACATGGGGCACGGCGGGCAGCAAAAGTGGAAAAATGCTCAAAATGGCCAAAAATGCGCACACTCATGGTTGAGGCAAATGAGGCACATGCCCGACTCGGACCGGAGTGTGCCATAGGATTGGTATCAAGTCATGTTGGTCCAACATATCTTTTGGGCGTCGCCCAACTCCTCCGGTATTGGGAATGGCAGGGTCGCCAAGTGAGCCCATGATTTGGGATAGTCCCAAATCGCCAACATGGCGGCCACGGTATGCCAAGCCTAAGAGGAGTTATTCGCCGGGTCCAAGATATGTTGGCTACCGAAGTATGTACCCTCATAACATACTTGGGTCATGATGTCAATTGAGCGCAACGTTGAGATACACGGTCGCCACTTGACATCATGACGAGCCAAAAATGGCAAAATTGGCACAATGACACACAAAAGTGCCTTGAAAGGTCTACAATTATATTATAATATCTCCGGCTTGGATCGTGCAATCACTTAATCCTTCTAAACACAATGACTTGACACCATTGACCTTCGATCCCACATATGTGCTCCACTTGGGGCGCCTTGAAAGGTTACGAGCGCTACTTCCCAAGTGGGCACATGAAAATATGGAAAATTGTAAAACACACACCTTGCTCCCAACGCATTGCTTCGGGATCACCACACAAGCTTCCCTTCACGAAGGTTAGGCTTGCAATTGACCGTAGGGAGTATGGAGAAGGGGCTTGCACAATATGAGGTCCATTGGCGGGCTTGTCTTGGAGCAATGGACCCGCCAAATGGGCACGCAACACAACACATGGCACATACCACATATTGCCCAAAAAGGTAGCTCCCACCATGATATGTCATGCCCCTCCAAGGGCATAACTTTGTGTCAATCGCTCATAGGAACTCAAGGAGAGTTCCTATGCAACACCAACACTTGCGCGCTACACTCCAAAGTTATCTTAACGCACGCAATATCATGGCCAAAGAGTTATAACGCAAACTCTACCCAATTGACCATGATCCATTACACTAGCGCGCACGTGTGGAAACGCAAGGCATATAATGCTTCCTAAATTACGTCGGGAGTATTGTAAATACATCCCACGTTTCCTTATCGTAATTCCTCGCAAGCAACACGAGATATGACCTTCACAAGTGGCCTCACGAATCAACTTTGTTTTGCCCATATCTTTAAGACAAATGGAGGGCAGGATAAAAGGGAAGTTGATTCGTGCATACGGAAGCACGTAGGTCCACTCGGAAGAGGTCAAATCAAGTGCGGGGATGTCGAAGTCGAAAATCCGATTTCGACATCCTGAAAAATTCGGATTAAGGTTGCGAGTATTAATTATGAAAATTGCGGAAGCATCCATGCAGTTCCTGGCGACTTTGGAGCCTTCGTGACGGATAGCGTTAAAATTTCCATTATAAACAGTTAAACTGGCGGTTACGGTAAAGTCGCGAGCCAACCGCCAGCAGTCAAAACAGTGAGTATCGGAACGGAAGCGTAAAAATTGACGGAAACAATATGAAAATAAAACCCTGTTGATTCCTGATATTCTGATACACAAATCTCCACTGGCGGTGCATCGGTTGCCGATGCGGGGCTTCACGGCACGGAACACGCCGTGCATGGGGTTAGTGGACCGGAGACCGGTTGTATGCCGTAACCTGGCCATGGGGTTCTGGGTACCGCTTCACCCCCCTCCTTAGAGCAAACCCTGGGGGGGCTCGATAACACCCACGCATGGCAGCGGGTACCCAGGACCACTTCCTGAAGAGGGGGGGGGGTGTCACATCCTCACTTCAGTAAGTCACAGTAAGATAGGTATCCCACAGTGGGATAGGTATGCTGCTGTAACAGCTCGTAGCACATGTATAGTATCAAGTATCAAGTCCCGGGTCCTGGCGGCGATTGTTCGGCATCCAAAGGACCCGTTAACCCATACCAGGCGCACCGGGTGCCGGCTGCTACGGTCACCACCACAGTGGCAGTGGCATACACGGCCAACATAGGCGTCACACGACGGCCGAGGTGGCCCCACAAGTCGAGAGCGACCACAAAGATCCATCAGGCTACCCCAAGCTTCCCAAGGCCCGCCGACTGGGGAGAGTCCCCACGGGTCCTTCCTCGGGCGCACCATGTCCATATCCATACGACGCGAGTCCAGAGTGCCATAGTCGAACTCCTTACGAACCCCAAATCGTAAGGGAACTCCTCCTGAAGGGATCGGGCATCAAGGCCGTCTTTTCCCTCGCCCTACTGCCACGAAGGCCATACATGAGGGAGTCCTCATGCAGTGTGGGCGGAGGCGTCGACTCCTCAAACCACCAGTTTCCCAGGCAGACTGACCGAGGTCAGGAGCACCGGAGGCCGCCATCCGAATGCAAGTGCGTCTGCAAATCGGTAGGCTCACACTGGGACTGACAGTGGCGGACCGCTGGGAGTGTAGTCAGGCAACTGGGCTTCCCGCCTGGCGCCATCAGGATCTCCACACATCACAGCGAATAGGGCAACACGGTATCACGGGCACTCAAACAGTAGAATCTGTAATCAAGTACTGGTCCAGGCTGGACCAGGCTGTAAGGATATGTACACGGCGACTCAAGGCGCCTCTGTATCCCGATTCGTGGTGAAAAACAGTCCATCCCTCAGCGATGGGCTGATGACACTTAACATACAGATGCACATATCCTGGAGGGCAGAAAAACAAGCAACAATTTGGGTAAATAGGCGTGTAAACACACTCAGAACAGAGTGCCAAACCACGCCACGGTCAGGATAAGGCAAATGCAGAAGGATGGACAGGATAACGCCTGAGTTCAGGCATATATAGTCTCGAGACACACGTCGACTGATCTGGATTCCGCAAATGCCATGGAACCAGACCACACACCAAAAAATCGCAATGCCGATGACAGCGGCATCCGTTGCGCAACGTCGTATGGGCTTCAAGGCCCCAAGAGCTCAGAATTATGAAGGTCAGTCGCCCTACCTGGTTTCCCAAGGATCCAGCAGGGGGGGGAGTGACGAGTAGAAGAAGAGAGGGGCCATCCTCCTCTGGATTCAGCAGGGGGGGGTATATGGCCACTCTGTCACCCAAAGATGGAAGAGAGCAAGCAAGTAAGGGACGATTCGTCGGCCTCACAAGCGCTCATAACACATCAGGGGAGAGCTCAGGGCGCTGATCAGGCACCCCTGGCTGCAATCGCCCGGGTGAGTGCTGCCAAGTCCGAAACGTGGATCTTGGTCTTGTGCTTGCGGATGTACTCCATGAAGGGAGTATTGACCCGCGGCACAAACGAGGAGACGGGTTCCCAGTTGTCGTGGGACGGCCCATAGCCTCGCCAACGAACCTTGAACTCCAGACCTCCGGGTGCCGAGGCCTTCGGACGCTGAGCCAGGATCTTCTCGACAGTATAGTCGTCCTGCTCAGCATAGTCGTCGTCCGAATCGGCCTCATGTTTGGCGTAGTCCAGGGACACATGTCGGCCACGGAGGTCGGGTTCCCGCACACGGAGTTGACTCTCGTGGCGCTCCCGGAACTGTCCGTGACCCACCTTGATGCGGTAGGTGTCCTCACCAATCCTGCGGACCACCTCGCCGGGTGTGAACCAGGTCTTGGTGCGGTGGGTGCCCATGGGGCGGGGTCTGATCACCCACACCGGGTCTCCCACCCTGAACTTCTGCGCTGTTGAGCTCGGGGCGGACTTCTGACGCTCAGTATGCTCCTTCTCAAGCTGCTGGCGGATGTCCCGCGCCGTTTGCTCCTGCCGCGCGAAGAATTCCTTGGCATCCATAGCCATGCCATCACCAGACAAGGGAAGTCCCCTACCCAGGGGGTCCCTGCCGAACAGAATCTGGTGAGGGGACAAACCGCCCGGAGTGGGGGTGTCATGATGGGCCTTCAGAGCAGGCCACATCTCCTCAAACCAGTTCCGACGTGGATTGGTGATGTGGATCTTGCGCAGCTTCTTGAACAGCTGCCGTCCAGCCACTTCAGCACGGCCGTTAGACCGGCTGAGATAGGCGACGCTCTTGGCATGTCGTATATCCATGAGGGAACACATAGCCTTGAGCCAGCCACCAGTAAACTGGGGCCCTCGGTCACTGCAAATGGTGCGGGGGATGTCAAAGACGGTCAGCCAATGACGAATCATCATGACTGCCACTTCCTTGGCAAGCAACCCCTTTTTGCGTGCCGGAACGGCTACAACGTAGCCGCTGTGGCGGTCCACACAGAGAACCACACAGTCAAAGGTCTCCTTGCCAATGTGCACTTCGGGCATGGAGAAGACGTCCATGGCCACGCTCTCCATGGGCTGGTCAGGAACCGGGGTCCATTGGGGTTCCCCCTTGACGTTCCGGTTGTCGGGATTGCAGGCCTGACAGACCGAACAACCCTTCCTGACCTTCTTGATGGCGGTGTAGAGAGCGATATGGTCGATCTCGAACCCGCGCTGCATGTCAAGGGCTTGCTTCTTGACCCCTGGGTGCAGCATGTGGTGGTGCCAAGCTTCACAAAGCTCGAGCACCCGGGACTCCGGGACTAGCAGCTTACCATTCCGGTAGAGCTTGCCATCTTCCTCGGTCAGCCCCTTTGGCCACTTCTGCCCGTCGTCAGGGTCGGTCACAGCCTTATACTCGGCCGCAAAGGCCTCAGACTTGGCGTAATCGTCGGTCCAGTCGTCCTGGAGGCAAGACTCCGGGAAGAGGTGCTTGTCGGACTCAGTACCCACAGGGGGTGCCGGACCGGGCCTTCCGCCCGCGGCACCCACAGGGGCGAGTACACTGACCGTTCTGCTCACCCTCGAAGCGAGGGGGGCATCTGCGGCCATGACGACGAAGCATTTGGCACCCTCCTCCTCCATCAGGCGCTCCATTTCAATGATCCTCTTGGCTTCAGCGGTCTCAGCCTCATCGCCATGGGCAGAGATATCCTGCATGCCCTTGCTGGCGGGATAGGCCCACCTACTGAGACAGTCCGCCACGGTGTTATCCTTTCCAGGAATATAAACAACCGTAAGGTCGAACTTGGCCAAGGTCTCATGCCATCTTGCCCGTCGGGAGGCGGGACCTGAGGGGGTGTCCACGTGCTCCTTGTGCCACGACTGCAGACTCTGATGGTCGGTGCAGACGGTGACGGGATGGAGGGCTATGTACCCAGCCCATTTCCTGAGAGCCATGACAATGGCATACGCCTCCTTTTCACGGGGCGTCCACGTCCGTCTCTGGCCTTCCGCCAGGACTCGGCTCCAGAAGGCCACGGGCACGTGCCTCCCATCGTCAAGCACTTGCTCCAACACAGCGCCAATGGCGTAGTCGGAAGCGTCGGTGCGCAGGACGATCCCTCGGTCGGGATCCACGAGGTGCAGACCCACTGCGGATAGCAGCGCCTGCTTCATCCCCTCAAAGGCACGGTCAGACTCTTCAGTCCAGACTAAAGCCTTCTTGGACCCCTTCTTGGTCTCCTCTCGGTTGCCCTTGAGCATGGTCGTCATGGGGGCTGCATACTCGGCATACATTTTGATATACCCCGAGTAGTAGTTGCAGAACCCCAGATACGCCCGTAGCTCAGAGACCGTTTTGGGCTTTTCCCAGTGCTCGATCGCAGCCACCTTGCCGGGTATGGGCTTTCGCTGCCCGTTCCCGACTACGTGGCCAGCGAAGACCACCTCGCTTACCGCAATGGTGGCCTTGTCACTGCTGCCCGTGAGTTTGTGCCGAACCAGGAGGTCCAGCACCCGAGTGACGTCCCTCTCGTGTGCCTCCAGGAGCTCCTCGTAGCTCATGCTGGGGTCCCCGGACGCGATGATCACGTCGTCCACAAAGGGGTCCGCACAGTCACGCACCGGCTCAAGCAGGTTCTCCAGCATCCGCTGAAAAGCCGCATTGCCGTTGGTAACGCCCATGGGCATCACCTTCCACTGGAGAGGTCCAAGTGGGGTGCTCATGGCTGTGCAGGCACGGGACTCCTCGGCGAGAGGTATCTGATGATAACCATGTTTCAGGTCAATCACCGTGAAGATCCTCCGCCGGTGTTGCTTTTGCAGCATGTCCTCAATGAGGGGCAGCGTATAGCTGTCGTGCTGCGTTTGGGCGTTCAGGCCGCGGTAGTCGACCACGAGCCGCCACTCACCGGCAACCTTCTTGGGGACGACGAAGCACGGAGAGGCCCATTCCGAGTGGCACGGCTCGAGCCAGCCTCTCTGGATGAAGTCACGGAGGATCTTCTCCATGGCCTCTTTCCTCTCGCCCCTCAGGGCAAACTCCCGGTGCCGGTACACACGGGGGTCCTGCTTCAGTCGTATCTTGGCCTCGCCATACGGTCCACGCACCGGTGGGGGGAACACAGGTTTTCCGCTGAAGAAGGTCTCACCATACTTCTGCTTCAGCCTGGCCCTCAACGCCTGGATCTTGGGGCAGTCATCGGACTCCGCCTTGGCTTTTCCGGGCACTTGAACCACGGAGCTTACTTGAGGGGTAGCTACTCCGCTCGCTTTCGGCTCAGGTGGTCTTCCCAGGTGACCCAAAGGGCCATCTCTGGTCTTGCCTCGGAACAGATCGCCGTAGGTGGGTGGGTTACCGCCAGGCGGCTCGTCTTGGCTGGACATGTGATCCAGCACCCTCTGCACGAAGGTATTCCCGTCATAGGAACCAGAGACGATTGAGTCCACTTCCCACCAGGCTTTGTCCTGGCCTTTGCCCTCACGCTGGTTCCCCCAGTCGTGAAAGGGCTGATCCATATACCCCTGAACCAGATCCCACTCCTCTTCAGTGAGGGGGTCTTCGGAGTCCGATTCTTCGATGTCAACAGGGGGAACCGCAAAGCATTGCCTCCAAGGCTCTGCTATGATACGGTTGACACACACGAAGTCCGTGGTGTCGGCCTGATCAAGGCCCCCATCCACATAGTGGAATTCTGTTGGCCATCTCTGGGGTGGCATGGGCTGTCCCTTAGCGTCCTGATAGACACTCTCTCCAGCCGGTAGGACGACCTTGTTCAAGGTCATGTTGGTCAATGAGGCTACCCAATGTCGGGTACTTTCCTCCTCGGTGCATCCCATAGGAACAACCAGCACTGCCTTGGAGCGGTCCTTGCGAATCTTCGCTATCGCTCTTGGAATGTCCCAACGGGGGCAATGGATCCACATCAATCCCTGATGCGGACCCCAGTGCTTCTTCCACGCGGAGTCCTGGGCGCTCCAGTACTTCTCACATACCCGCAGATGGGCGGAGGTTCCTGAAGAGAACGCATCCAGGGCCAGATCCGACGCTCCCAGGTCCGCGACCACTCGGTACGCCACTTCCGGCCTTACGCCGTACTCCTGGTTCGCTGGCCCAGTAGGCTCAGTGTCCAGCGCGGCCACTTCGAGCTGATTGCGTTCGGGGTGGATCCATTGGCATTCCACATGGTGCTCAGGTGACGAAAGCCACGAGAGCTGGTCGTCCTGGTACAGGGTCATGGAGGCCTGGGCCGGGAGGACGCCGGAGTCCGTCTCCATCATGAAGTCGTACCCGACGATCATGTCCCAGTCCATCTCGGCCTCGTAGAAGCTACCGTGCAGGAGGATTTCCTTGCCGAGGTCTGGGCGGCTCAGCTCACGATGGTTCACGAACTGCAGCCCAATGGCCGCTTCCTTCGTGCCTCCCACCATGTACTGGCCGTTCGCCACCTTCAGCCTGACAGGTTTCCGACTGTCGGTCAGACACTCTGGTGGAAGTAGGCCAGCCTTGACCAAGCTGACTTGAGCTCCCGTGTCGACCAACACGTCGAAAACCTTTTCCACTTCCCCGCATAAGGCACGGACCTTAAGATGCAACTGCCGCTCGCGACCGACACGGCGCACGGCGTGCAAACTCAGGATCTCCGGCCGTTCCAGAAGCTCAACAAGCGACTGGTGCAGGTCGTGGACAATGGGCTCAGGCTGCCCATCTGCAGCATCCAGCTGCGGTCCGGGTGATCCTCCGATACTCTCGGATAGATCCTGTAGTACATCAAACACGTTCTTGGTCGCGAAGGACGGACGGGTGCAAGGGTTCGTGCCTTCACTTGCCCTCACCCCGCCTCCGCGACTGGGCGCCGGACCGGGCCTTCCGCCCGCGGCAGTCCCCTTGTGCTTATCGACTCCCGACTGGGATGGATCGGCGCTTCCCACGTCACCATCCTGCGACCGCCCTAGCTGGGGCCCTTGGCTGCAGGGGCTCCGCTAGGGGGCGTCGGTTGTGGAAGAGGGGGTGTTCTCCTCGGCCTCAACGTCGTTGACGCCCTTCTTTCTTCCCCCTTTACCTCCTCCTTTACCCTTCTTGTCCTTGTCCTTGTTCTGGTCATTCTGGTTGTTCTCCTTGTTCTTGTTGTCCGACCTGGGGACCCAGTTCCGCTTGATCTCCTGGATCTCCTTGGCCAACTCGGTCCCCACCGACGACATCAGCTTGGCCAGCTCGTCCTTGTCGACCTCCATTTTGGCTTCCCGGATACCCGCGGGCGCACGCTTCTTCGACCCGTGCGCCTTCTTGTAAGCCTCCGTGTCGGCCTTGTGGACGGGGCATGTTCGGTGGTCATGGTTGAAGCCTTTCTTCCTCCCATAACACACGAAACAGCCCTGAGGGTGAGCTCGTATGAACTCCCCAAAGGACAGCGGAGGGTCGCCAATGCGGCGAGCATCCCTCTTCTCCTGCTTCCTCCAACCCTGCTGCAGGGGCTTCCAGTTCCCCGGCTTGCTCCCCGTGTTCAGGTTCTTGGCCACGAAGGCACAAACGGCCACTTCGGCGGGCTCATCGTCGTCGTCATCGTCGACGAGAGTCTCATCGCCGCCGGCTCCCGCTGGGTCCATGGCAGATTCCCCGCCAGGTCCCTCGCCAACGTAGTTGACGTCGCGGTCGCCGGGCCTCAACCCGCGGGTGTGGTGGAGGTTTCGGTACTCCTTGAGTACTTCCTCGCCAACCCACTCAAGGATCTCGTCGCAGCTCATCCGCGCCGGGATGGGCTGCAGACGGATGGTCTGGCCGCTCAACTCACAATCGTCAAGGCGCCACATCGCGGTCTTCTCGCGATCGCCCGAGACGGTGATGAGAAGAGCGTTCCGCAGGGAGTGCCGTTTGACATCCCGGGCCACGTTCTTCTTCGCCCAAGACACCACGTTCGTATGATACTCCTTGGGGAGCATCATCTTGAACGTGTGGTTGGACTTGGCCCGCTTGGATTCCTCCTTGGTGACCCTTTTGAACCATGCTTCCGGCAGCATGGAGAGCAGGCGAGCCTGCTCGTCACCCTCGTTCCAGTCCTCCACGTTGCGGCGGAAGAGGGTGTATTTCCCTCGGAAGTCTCGCCACTCTCGTAGGCGGATCTCCCGTCCATCATGCTCAAGCTTGATGGACTTCCAGCGCTTGGCCGCCACCTGCGGAGCGTCCACCCGCTCCTGCTCGTTGAGCCACTTCTTGGCTTCCTTGAGGGTCTTGATTTTCCCCTCCTTGGTCGCCATGAAGTATAGCTCTCCGAGCACTTCCGGCAGGCGGTACCTGAACCGTTTGAAGACATACTTCTCCGCATCAGCGGGAGGCAGGTCTTCAGTGACGGTCAGCCCCCAATCGTCCAGCTTCTCCAAGAAGCGGTCGAGGTTGAGGGGGTTGCCATCGTACATGGGGGGCTTGATGTCCTTCAAGTCTTCCCACACGGCGGCGTCCGCGGCCTTAGAGACCATGAACGCCGGCCGCGAGGTCGACCGAGGTTCCCATCGGCTTCGCCCACGGACTCCCACGGCCGCCACGTCCATCTCCTCCATGGAATCCCTGTGGCTACGCCGCGGTTCCTCCACGTACGCTGAACCAAAATGTTCACGCCGTACTGCATCCATGTACGCATCCTCATCACGGCGCCGGCGGCTGCGTTCAGCGGCCTCCCGTCGTACACCACGCGGCGGGCTGATGTCGAACTCCTCCAGGTCCAGGTCCAGGTCCAGGTCCAGGTCCTCACCTTCGCCGACATCCCACTCCACGTCTCCTCTGGGGACCTCATCCCTGAGTCCACCATAACGTCCTCCAGCCCTGGGGATTGGCGCCGGGGCTGGTGGCGGGCGTCGGGGGCGTACAGGCGTCCGCGGTGGAGCAGGGCGGTTGTGGTAGTCCGCGCTGAGCCACTCATCGCGCCATTCCTCACTGCCACTGCCGGGCGGCACGCGCTCGTTGCGGCGGCCCGCGCTGTGGTGAGAGGGGGCGGAGAGAGAGGGGGCACTGGCGCTGGGGCGACTCCTGGGGGCTCCGCCGGGGGCGTGGGGTCTGCCTGGACCTGGTCCGGGTCCCCAGCCGTCGTCCGACGAGCCAGACTCCAGGGGTGGGTGGTCGCTGCCGACGTTCCCACGGGCTTCCAGCGCGTCCAGCCTCTCCTGCAGGCCGCTGACGACGTTGGTCAGCGACTTGGTCTCGGCCCTGGCGATGTCCAGGTCCTTCTGCGCGCGCGCGGCGACCCCGGAGATGCGAGCCATCTCGACCTTGCCCGTGTCTACCTCGCACTCGAGGGCAAAGACCCTCCTGCGGAGGTAGACAATCCACCGCCAGGTGGTATCCGGGTCGCCGTTCCCTGGTGGGTCGTCGGGGTCCCCAGGGGGTCCTCCAGGAGGGCCTCCGCCGGGTCCGCCCGGTCCAGGGGGTCCTCCCCCGCCCGGTGGTCCGCCTCCAGGGGGTCCACTTGGTGGGCGTCCTCCAGGGGGTCCTGATGGTCCTCCGCCAGGGGGTCCCGGTGGGTCTCCGCCGGGTCGCCTCGGTGGGTCCGAGGATGGGCGCTTCCTCGTGATGCCGAACTCCATGTCGTCATCCTCGTCCATGTCGCCCCACCTGGGCGTCTCGGTCACGGAGGACTCGGAGCTCCGGTAGGGAGGAGGGGGATCCTCATCCTCACCTTCCATGGGGACGTCTCCGCCTCTTCCGCCCGTCCAAGCCACCACTTGGCGATGTCGACGGCCTCGTTCATCCCCGTCACTGGCGGTGAAGAAGGGGTCACTGTCATGGGGGTGCCCACCCGCTGGCCTCCGCGGCCTCTCGGGGGTCTTCCCCTTGCCCTTCTTCCGTCGACGGGCGGTGGTGCTACCGCTCCCACTGCTGCCCGTGTCCGCCTCATCCAGCTTCATCCTGGAGGAGGCGTCCCCTTCGAAAAGCCTTCGAAGGGTCTCCACTCGCGATCCTCCCGGGGGAGTCTCGTGGCGGAGTTTGGCCTCTGCCTCCTCCATTGCGGCGGCGGTGGCTGCGGCAGCTCGCGCTTCGGCCTCTTCCCGAGCACGAGCCGCCTCGGCTTCCCGGGTCTGCAGCAGCTGCGCCTTCTGCGCCTCCAACGCCGCCAGCTCCGCCTCCGTCTTGGCCTTCTCCTCAGCGACCTTCCGTCGCGCGGCTTCGATGGCTTCCTTCTTGGCGGCGTCCTCCTGGGCCTTAGCCGTCGCTTCGGCGTGGGCCCTTTCCTCCGCCTCCTTCTTTGCCCTCTCTTGGGCAAGCGCCTCCCCCAGCGCCTTCACCTCGGCCTCCTTGCAGGCAATGGCCTCCTGCGTCAGGCGGGCTTCCTCGTCGGCTGCCGCCAACTCACCGTTGACCTGGGCAGTTGCTGCCCCATGGGCGGCCACGGCCGTGAGTCCGGCCGCAATGGCCGCCACGGTCTGGGCGTGGATGGCCATGCCATGCGCCGACTGCGCAGCCTCCTCCTGGGCGATGCCGGTGGCGCCCTCCACGGCAGCGCTGTACTGCCTGGCCCGTTGCCGGGCAACCCGACGGTTGCAGGGCACCCCACAGGCGCGCTCACATGCGCGCGCCACGTCCCTTTCGGGAGCGACGCTGCTGCTGGAGCTGGCCTGGTCGGCCGGCATCCTCCCGCGGTGGGCCGACTCCACGTCGCTGCTGGGGCCTGCTGGGGCCTGCCGGGCCCTCAGGAGCAGCGGACGGGACTTGCCCTGGGTCTGCTTGGCGACTTGGATGTAGTCGCCAAGGGTGGTGGAGCCGGGGTGGTGACCACCATTGGCCCGTTGGGGACTTGGGGCTGGGGTTCCGCCCTTGGCGCCTTGGGCGGCTTCGGCGGCCAGGGACTCCTGGTACTCCCGCCACTTCCGGTCCCTCTTCCTGTCCCCGGCGGACCGCTTCTCCGTCCCCGGAGACGCGCTGCTGCTGCCCTGCAGCCTGCGCTCGCTCCCCGGTTCCGGGAACTTCCTCTCGATCACGTCCCACAGGGAGACGTTGATCGAGGCGCCCGACGGGTACACGTTGGGCTCCTCGTCCTCCTCAATCCCGTCGGGACGCAGGCCTTCGCCGGGCCTGTCCGGCCGGGTCCACGTCCTCCAGCGCCTCTGCTGGTGGCGGTACTCGTACCCTTCCGCCCGCAGCCAGTCCTCCACGGCCTGCAGGCGGTCGGGGGCGATGTCCGTGCGGAGCTCGAAGCTCCTGGGCATGCCGCCTTCGCACTGGGGGTTGCTGTGGCGGTAGTGCTGGTCCCAAACCAACCCACGCAGCAGGCGTGCTGCATGGGGGTGGGGCCGCGGCCACGTCCTGCCCGCTTCCTGCCAATTCACCATGGCAGCGGGGGCGTAGATGATCTTGAAGTCCTTGATGTGCACTCGTTCAACTCAACGAACTGGTTGTGGTTGTTGAGGAGGGTGCTGCAGCACTGGATTGGAAGTGCGGCTGGTGCTGGTCAGCCGGTGGTTGTGGAGGTGGTTGACGCGGCCTTGCTGGTCGGCCTATGGGACTCCGGGTCGGCCGATGGGGCTGATGCAGGAGTCCTGGTCTGTGCACCTCTTTCAGGGTTGCTGCGCGGTCAGGGCGATGCGCTGGACGGCGCTGCGGGCTCCGTGACGAACTCGGCGCTGTCGCTGAGTGGCGCTGCGAGCCGCTGCGCTGCGCTGCGAGACGCTGCGCTGCGCTGCGAGCTGCGAGCTGCGCCGCGCTGCTGCGACGCGCTGCTCGGGGTTGGTGGCCCCGAGTGGCACGCGAGGGCTGGGTAACCCCGCGGCGGTGAAACGCTTTTGACGCGTTCCCGTGGGGGGCCGGCCACGGGACGCTGCGGTGACACGCACAGGTGAGCAGGCAGGCAAGGCACTACGCTCACAAGGGCATCAATACGCCTGTGTCATGTGACAAAGCGTTTCAGAATCCTTGCCACTCTGCAAAGAGGGAACAAAAGTATGTACAGCAACACATCAGGATATGTACACATGGGGTTAAGACTGGACTGGGGTAAGGGCATCACAGGACCATAGACACTCAGTCCCAACTCATATCCCAATCCCAGGTCCGACCCTCTCAGTGGCTGATGAGGGCGGGGGCTCAAACACAACCCATGCCCTGCTCAGTCCGGACCCTGAAACCCTGCCAATGGGAGAGGTGTCCCGCCCAGCCACAGGCGAGTTCCTGGGAACCAAGGGGCTCCAAGGCCAACCGACAGTGGCTCCCTATGCTCCCTCAACGGCAGGTCCCAACTCCTCTCTGAGCCAGAGATATGGCCCCGCCATTATCACCCAGGAGTTGGTAGCTGAAAATGGGCTGTTTCAGCCCAAACTGAAACTAACTCAAAAATTCCCAAAATTGACCCCTCGTCCGGACCCGCCAGAGGTAGGGACGAGGCAACTGACCCTATGCCGTTCGAGTATGAGCTCCCTGGAGCCCTCACCCAACCTGGTTCCCTCTGAGGTCCCGGCATCAGGGCAACACGGATGAGTCAAGTGGGGTCATGATGCCAAAATTACCAAAATTGGCGTCATTCCCACGCGTGGCTCGCCCGGCCAAGGTAAGGCCAATGGCTCACAGGGTAGGAGGCAGGACCTAGGACTTATATCTGAGTGTACAACTTGGATTTAGGTCCGGGCTCCCTATGGGCTTAGAGAAATGGGGCCCCCATTTGACCACACGGAAGGGGGAAATTGGGGTCCCAAAATTGGGTCATTTTGGCTGCCTGAAATGAGCCAAAATCCGGTGTGCTCCCAATAGTATATCTCCCCGCCGGCTTGGAGATCGGATCCGCCATTTGATACGTGATCCACCCGGAGTCCAACAGAGACTCCCATGCCCTTGGCTCCCAAAGATCTCCATGCCACTCGGCGTGGTGACGACCCCAATTGGGTCCACAAATGCAAAAATGGCAAAATTGCCCATACTCAATTTGGCCTAGCGCCTTGACGAAGGCGGCTCCGCTTCGCCCACGTGGTGTGTGGACCATGGGGACCATTACCCATAACACCCATGTCATATATGGTCCATTAGTCCATGCGTCCGGCGTGCACGAAGGTTAGAACATGGGGCACGGCGGGCAGCAAAAGTGGAAAAATGCTCAAAATGGCCAAAAATGCGCACACTCATGGTTGAGGCAAATGAGGCACATGCCCGACTCGGACCGGAGTGTGCCATAGGCTTGGTATCAAGTCATGTTGGTCCAACATATCTTTTGGGCGTCGCCCAACTCCTCCGGTATTGGGAATGGCAGGGTCGCCAAGTGAGCCCATGATTTGGGATAGTCCCAAATCGCCAACATGGCGGCCACGGTATGCCAAGCCTAAGAGGAGTTATTCGCCGGGTCCAAGATATGTTGGCTACCGAAGTATGTACCCTCATAACATATCTGGGTCATGATGTCAATTGAGCGCAACATTGAGATACACGGTCGCCACTTGACATCATGACGAGCCAAAAATGGCAAAATTGGCACAATGACACACAAAAGTGCCTTGAAAGGTCTACAATTATATTATAATATCTCCGGCTTGGATCGTGCAATCACTTAATCCTTCTAAACACAATGACTTGACACCATTGACCTCCGATCCCACATATGTGCTCCACTTGGGGCGCCTTGAAAGGTTACGAGCGCTACTTCCCAAGTGGGCACATGAAAATATGGAAAATTGTAAAACACACACCTTGCTCCCAACGCATTGCTTCGGGATCACCACACAAGCTTCCCTTCACGAAGGTTAGGCTTGCAATTGACCGTAGGGAGTATGGAGAAGGGGCTTGCACAATATGAGGTCCATTGGCGGGCTTGTCTTGGAGCAATGGACCCGCCAAATGGGCACGCAACACAACACATGGCACATACCACATATTGCCCAAAAAGGTAGCTCCCACCATGATATGTCATGCCCCTCCAAGGGCATAACTTTGTGTCAATCGCTCATAGGAACTCAAGGAGAGTTCCTATGCAACACCAACACTTGCGCGCTACACTCGAAAGTTATCTTAACGCACGCAATATCATGGCCAAAGAGTTATAACGCAAACTCTACCCAATTGACCATGTTCCATTACACTAGCGCGCACGTGTGGAAACGCAAGGCATATAATGCTTCCTAAATTACGTCGGGAGTATTGTAAATACATCCCACGTTTCCTTATCGTAATTCCTCGCAAGCAACACGAGATATGACCTTCACAAGTGGCCTCACGAATCAACTTTGTTTTGCCCATATCTTTAAGACAAATGGAGGGCAGGATAAAAGGGAAGTTGATTCGTGCATACGGAAGCACGTAGGTCCACTCGGAAGAGGTCAAATCAAGTGCGGGGATGTCGAAGTCGAAAATCCGATTTCGACATCCTGAAAAATTCGGATTAAGGTTGCGAGTATTAATTATGAAAATTGCGGAAGCATCCATGCAGTTCCTGGCGACTTTGGAGCCTTCGTGACGGATAGCGTTAAAATTTCCATTATAAACAGTTAAACTGGCGGTTACGGTAAAGTCGCGAGCCAACCGCCAGCAGTCAAAACAGTGAGTATCGGAACGGAAGCGTAAAAATTGACGGAAACAATATGAAAATAAAACCCTGTTGATTCCTGATATTCTGATACACAAATCTCCGCTGGCGGTGCATCGGTTGCCGATGCGGGGCTTCACGGCACGGAACACGCCGTGCATGGGGTTAGTGGACCGGAGACCGGTTGTATGCCGTAACCTGGCCATGGGGTTCTGGGTACCGCTTCAGTACGTCGCGGAGGATGTACATGAGGGCCGCTGGCGGGTGGTACGCCGCCCCCCGCGTGGGGGGGGACAGGCCGTCTCGGCGGCGGTAGCCCCCGACGTGGAGGTGCAGGCCGTCCGGGGTCACCCGTGGGCCGGTGTGGGCGTCCTGCTTAGCCCTCGTGGGGTGGACGAGTCTCAGGCGGGGGTCCCGTGTGCCGGTGGTGTGGAAGAGGTGGGCCAGGGCGTCGCGCCACCCGGGGTGGTTGGTGGGCTCCTGCTCACGGCGGCAATAATGGAGGTGTTCATCGGCGCATTGGTTGAGGCACTCCCGCACCGCCGTCGGCCACGGATTGTCGTTGTCGGGGAAGGGGTGGCGTGGCCCGTGGTGCCCGTGCCACGGCGTTGTGTGTGGCACCGTCAGGCGGCACGTGTCGCGGTGTCGCAGCTTGGCGGTGCGCAGCGTGACGATTTTGCCCGGCGGGGACTGTAGTTGGACATGAGCCGCCCTGGGGCACGCAATGGGGATGTACATCCCCCCTCCCAGGGCGGCCAGGGCCCGGGGTATGCGGTGGACCCAGTCGCCTCCCGCCAGAGTTGCGAACTCCGGGACGGGGTAGTGCACCTCGGGACATATTCCGTGCGCGCCGGCTATCTCCCAGAACATCTTGGTGACCTCGGCGCGCACGGAGGTTGCGCGGTGGTGGACGAGTGTACCCACGAGGGCCACCGCTGCCTGCTGGCACCGCGTGGGCACCCGTGTGAGCCCCAGGGTCCGGTCATCCTGCAGGCTGTCCCGCGAGGCGTCGAAGGCGTACCGCGCCCTGTCCTTCGCGACCTGGACCGTGATGTGGTCCAGGTGGCGTGCAGTGTCGGAGTCGTCGGCGATGAAAGGGGCGATGTACTGCGTCACCCCTCCGAGGATCGCCAGGATGACGTCCTGCACCACTTTCGGTGGCGCGAGGGTGTTAAGGCACCAGTGGTGCACTGCCGCCAGGCGTAGCCGGTGCTTGCGCTGGGGGGGGAGAACTCCCCGTCCGGCTGCAGCTGGAGTCCCAGGTAGGGGACGGAGTCCGCCGCTGGTACCCAGTACCACGGGTTTTCCAGGTGGGGGCAGAGGCGCAGCTGCAGGCCCGGGACCCCCTCCGTGGTGGCCATGGCGCACTTGCGGGGGTTGAGCTCCATGCCCATCATCCCCAGGTACGCGGCCACCGCCTCCACGCCCTCGACGAAGTGCTGCAGCGTGTGGGCCACCACCAGCAGGTCGTCGACATAGGCCTGGATGAGGCCGTGCTCGGCCCCTCCCGGCGGGCGCAGGCGGTGCCCCTGTGCCCTGAGCAGGGGCTCCAGGAGGAGCGCGTACAGCAGGGGGCTCTCGGGGTTGCCCTGCCGGACGCCGCGTAGCATGTAGACGGGCTGCGTTAGCCCGTGTGCTGTGACGATGCGCAGCCTGGCGCACGTGTGGAGGAAGAGCAGGAGGTCAATGACGTCCGGCGGCACGGAGAGGTGGCGCAGGATGAGGTGGAGGGCGCCGTGTGGGGCGGTGTCGAAGGCCTTGCGGGCGTCAAAGGAGAAGACGTAGTTGGGCCTTCCCCACTGGAGCTGCCGCTGCGCCATGAACAGCGGGGGGCCTGTGTTGGAGCCAGGGAGGGCCCCCTGCTGCCAGTCGCTGACCACTCCGTGCCGTGTGAGCACCTCTGTGATGCGCTGGGTGAGGGGGCCCGTGAGCAGCTTCATGTCCAGCTGGCCCAGGGCTATGGGCCTGTAGTCGTCCAGTCTGGCAGAGCCCGGTACCTTGGGGCTGAGCCAGATGTGCGCGTCCCTCCAGTGCATCGGTGGCGGGGCGCCGCGGAGGATGGCCCGGTAGGAATGGACCAGGAGGCACTGGACGGGTGCCGGGAGGGCCTTGATGAAGCGGGCCTCCACGTGGTTAGGACCTGGGGCCTTGCCATCGGCCTTGTCCAGGGCGGACTTCAGGTCCTGCATGGAGTACTGCTGGACCTGTGTCCAGGCCCCCTCGGGGACCCGGGTGACGTGGTGGCCGTGGACCGCCTGGAAACCCGGGAGGTCCACCGGGCGTTTGTCATACAGTTCTCGCCAGAAGGCGCGAACTGCGAACATCACGTCGTGGGCCTCCGTGAGGAGCGTTTGGGTGTTGGGAACCCGCACGTTCCAGAGGCCTGACGGGCCTGGGGCCTCTACCTCTATGGCTCCCCGCACGGCTTTCCATCGCTGGGCGATGTCGGGGGCGTGGCGGCGCCAGAAGTCCTTGATGGCGCGCTTGCGGTCTGCCGCCAGGAGGGCGCGGAGCTGGCGAATGTCCTCCTCGAGGGCGGCTGCTTGCCTCTCCAGCTCCTCCTGTAGCTGGCCCTGCGTGGTCGGGCGGAACCCGGGCGACACACCCTGCAGTTCCTCCGTGAGCCGGAGCGCCGCCTCGGACCGGATGCCATGCCTGGCCGCGTCCGCCTTGTACGCTGCCGGGGCGCGCGCTGCCAGGGTGTCATAGCGGAGGACCGCTGCCTGGAGCTGCTTTCCGCTCTCCGTGAGGTCCCCCTCCACCGGGTCGGTTCCCGCCGGGGACGGCTGCCGGCGTCCCACCACGCGCGCCAGGGCGTCATGTGTCGCGTGGAGGTGTTCGAACACCTTGTCCACCGCGGCCGCGGGCATGGACCCGTAGTCGTGCTGCTCTGCGGGACCCAGCCAGGGCGCCAGGGAGGGTTCATCCTGCGCGGCGGTGACCGCCGCCCACAGGCAGTGTTGGACGGGCGCGGCCTCGGCGTCGTACGGGAGGAGGCGGCCCTCCGTGTGGCTGTAGGGGGTGGGCATCGCCGCGCGTCCCGCTGCGCTGAGGAGACCCGGCAGGGCCAGGCGGACCGGGAGGTGGTCCGAGCCGACCACCTGGGGGTGTGCCATGCCGCGAGCCCAGACGCTTTCCCGCAGGGACCACGGCAGGAGGGGCTCGTTGACCAGGAAGGTGTCCACCCTGTGCTGGGACGGGTGGAGCGTGGGGGTCATGTCCTCCTCGCCGCCTGCCGCGGCTCTTCGGAAGCCGCAGGCTTCCCAGCCCGCTCGGAAATGCTCCGTGGCCGGGTTGGCGGGGACATCCATGTAGATGTTGGTGTCGCTGGCGATGACCACCGGGTGCCTCCCGCCGAGGCTGCGTGCCGTGGCATACATTTGTATGTCGGCCCAGAACGCCGCCCGTCCCGCCCACGGGGAGCAGCCTGCTTGCGGCCCGTGGACGTTGATGAGGGTGAGGCCTCCCCCGTCCGTGCGGATCTCCAGGGCCGCGGCCTTCCCGGGGACAATTTCCGTGAAGCTGAGCACCTCGTGCTCCGCCAAGTACTTGCTGCTGACCGCGGTGAGGAGGCCCCCCCCTCTCGAGGTGGAGGTGGCCCCCGTCTCCGCCAGCCGGCTGCTGAAGTAGGCGGTGTACCCCTTGTCCCAGAGCGCCGCGGCCACGTGCATCTCCTGCGCCCTGGTGGCGATCCCCGTTTCCTGGAGCATGATGGCAAAGCCCCCCTCCTGGGGCAGCATGCCGGTGATGAGGTGCTCCTTGTCGGTGCAGGCCGCCGGCCCCCGGCGCCGCCGGAGTGTGTCCCGGAGGGACCGGTCTGGCGGCACGAGGCCGTTGCGCAGGTTCCACGAGAGGAGCCACAGGGCGTCGCCCGCCGTGTCCTCCTGGAGTCAGCTATCCCGCATCGGCATCGCCGCCGGGTTCGCTGGTGCCGCCAGGGCATCTGGGTGCGCCGCATCCGCTGAGCCCGTTCCCAGCGGGGCCCACAGGGGGGCCCGGGGGACCGGGGGAGCCAGGGGGGCCAGGGGGGCCAGCCCCGCAGGGATGGACATGGACCCTGGTGGGGCCGCACCGCCGGCCCCCGGGGCCGCTCCGGGTGCCTCCTCACCTCCATCTGCGTGGTCGGCTGCCTGGGGCGGGGAGCGCCGGGTGTACGGGGCGTGCCACGGGGACCTCCGTGCTCTCCCCTGCAGGATGTTGGCGGCCGCCTCCTTGTCGTCCGCCGGGGCTGCAGCGTGCACCGCGTGCCACGCCAGGTGTTCCAGCATTGCCCCGCTGGTGTAGTACTTGTCCGCACACAGGGGGCATTTCGTCGGCTCCGTGGCCCCTCGCGCCGGGGGGAGCTGCACCGACTTCCGAATGGCGCCCTCCGCCGCTGGTTCGAAGGGCAGGTTGGCCAGCGGCACCGTGTGTGGTGCCAGCGTGCGGCCCGGGGCCGCCGCATCGAGGGCTCGCGTCGCGGGCGCGGGCCCGAGGCCTCGGATGGCATCGCGCTGCGCGTCTGCTTGCAGCCACGTTTGCCAGTGCGTGGAGCCGATTTGGCGGTCGGGCTTGCCCCTCCATCGCAGGTCGTGGGAGGCCTGTAGCCAGTGGTACACCGCGGTCGGGACCGCCAGCTGGAGCTCCAGGTCGGCGGGGTGCGCCGCTGCCGGCCACACTCCCGGCGTCGCCGCCCGGGCGTTGTCCTCCAGCCTGACCTGGAGCAGGAGGGCGTGGTGCTCGCCCTCCCGCAGCGCCTTGATGATCATGCGGGTGCAGTCTGCCACGCGGATCACGGCTTCGGGCCCCGGCAGGCGTTCGGGGTCGCAGACGACGATGTGCGCCTCCGCCGGGCTGAACATGCAGACCACCCACTGTGGGTTCTGCTGTCCCCGTTGGGCCACCGCCAGGGTAGCCGCTGGGCGGGCGTGCTTGATTGGCCCCGCGTGGAGGTCCGGGACGTCCGTGGCCCTGATGGCGTCTCCCTGCCACGCGGCCCGTAGATGCTCCTCCTGGTCGGGGCTCCACACCAGTGTGGGGGGGTTGACCCACCCCGGTTCCTGCCTCTTGTTGGGGGCGCTGACAGTGTGTAGCAGGACCGCCAGCGGCCAGGGGTCCGCCGACATATAGTAGGCCTGGGTGGGCCCCTGTCGCCAGTCGACGTGGGGCAGGGGCGGGAAAGCCCCCTGCCTGGCGGTGCTGTGCCAGACCGTCCATCGGCCTCCGGCCAGGACGTGCGACCGGTACCCTCCGGCGTGGCCGTGTATGATGGCTTGGTAGCCTGCCGTCTGCAGTACCAGTGCCTCCCCCTGCTTAGGCCCGGGCGGGGGTGCGCCATCGCCCGCACCCCAGACGCGGGTGCGCCCGCGGAGTGTGGCATGCCACGGGTCTGGTGCATCGCGCTGAGGCCCTTGTATGCATCCCGCAATTTGCGCCGGGCCGTGGTGGTGGACGAAGCTCTCCCCGCCGTCTGCTAGCAAAGCCGCCGCGACGACGTATAGTTGCTCCGCCGTGAGGGGTGCCGTCGGCTCGTGCGTCGCGGCCGACCGTCGGGGCCGCGTGTCGCGGCAGGGGATGTGGGGCAGCAGTTGCGCCGGCCACGCCGCCACTGGACCCATGGTGACGGCCGCGACCGCGGACGCCAGCGCCGTGCGGTCCGTGGGTCTGTACTGCCGGAGTCCCGTGGTATCTCGGGTGAGGTGCCTGCAGGCTGCCATCCAGGCCACCGCTCCGCAGTTCGTGCAGTCCGGTTCGGCACCACTCGCGTCGTCGCCTCCCCTTTGCTGTACCGTGGTGGCGGTGTCGAGCGGGAGGCCCCGCTGTAGCGCCTCCGGGCCCTGCCCCGGCGGGAGGGCGGGCGGGATTGGCTGCGGGTAGTTTTGCGCGCCTCGGCGCTCCGGGTGCGTGTGGTACGGGTTTTGCCGGCGGTGTTCCGGGGCTGCCCGTGGCTGGAAGAGGAGTTGGTGCAGGTACCAGTGGCCCTCCGCGGTGGACGGATTGCGGAGCGCTAGCCACTGTTCTACCACGCCTCCTGGGTGCGCGGCCTCGACGCGGCGCTGCAACCCCAGGCGGCCTAGGCGGTTGGACGTGCCCGCGGCTGGGATGTGTGCTTGCGGGTAGAGCACCCGCAGCGGCTCCAGCGCCAGGTCCAGCACTTCGTCGTTGAGCTGCTTCGTGAGGGCCGACGCCCTGTGTAGGGCGTGGAGGACCCCGGGTGTGGGGGCCGTGAGCTGTTCGAGCACCGGTCCCGGCGGGTACCGCGTACCCGGGTTCGTTAGCCACTCCCTGGTGTGGCTCAGTACGGCCTTCCACACGTCCCTTGTAAAGGCGTGCTGGGGGGCCAAAGAGGGGACCATCCGTAGGAGGCGGTGGCACGCCGGCGGCGATCGCATGGGCTGTGGGGCGGCCGCCGTGATCCACCTGCACGCCGTGCCGGGCATGATCGCCCCCCATTCCACGGTCCCCATGCCCTCGGCGTGGATCAGCGCCTGGCCTTGGACCATGGGGAAATAGGGGCTCGAGCGCCCCTTCCCTTCCTTCCACCGTACCCAGGCGGCCCCCGCCTGCAGGCTGCGGAGCAGGGCCACGCCGGGGAGGAGCGGCTGTGGGAAAGCCCCCTTGACGGCCTGGGTGGCGTGGGCCAAGGTGCCCATGGGCAAGTACCACAACGGGAGGGTCCAGGGGCCCGGCAGCGGTTGCGCCACCCCTGCGTCCCATCGCCACTCGGAGTCTGGCGGGGTGGCCGGGACCGTGCCCGTCTGCAGGAAGTGGCGTGCCTGCTTGTCGGGGTGCCGTTGGAGGGTTGCCGCGAGGCTGAGCCCCTCTGCCGCTGGTGCCACCGGGAGGCCGCCCCGGGGCCTGCGCCAGGGGTATTCCTGGTCGGCCGGCCAGGTGTGGAGGTCCCGGGCGATGTCCTCCGCGGTCCCTGTGGGGGCGTCCTCTGGTGCCAGGTGCCACATGACGGCGAGCACCGCCCATGTGGAAAAGGGCCACGCCCGCGGGGGGGTGTACACCTGGATGGTCCACTGTGGGCACGCCCGCCGCACGCGGGACGCGTGGAGCACCCCTCGGACCATGTCCGCCGCCAGGACCAGCACCATTCCCGAGGGATCCACAATGATCCCCTCTGCGGGTCCACCGTGGCGGCCCCGGGTGTGCAAGGCCACTGCCGCCTGTCCCGCGTGGGTGACTCGGTCGACGGCCTCCTGGATGATCACGCTGCCGCGCGCGGTCTCATCCAGGATCCAGCCCTGCGCCAGCCCGTAGCGTAGGGCGGCGCGTGCGGCCGCGGGTTTCACCTCGGGCAACGCTCCGTCATCGGGGCCGGGCTGGGGGTGCTGTTTGGGGCACCAGCCTTCGCCGGTGCAGTGGCCCCGTTTCCACGCGGGGCAGATCGCGGGTACGCTGCCCGCTGGCGGCGCAGGTTCCACGGGCGCGTCTCCCGTGGGGGGCTCCGGCAATGCCTCCAGGTCGGAGTCCGTGCCCGCGTCCCCTTGTGGGGGGTCTCCTTCGCCGTCTCTGAGTCCCAGCGCCCTGATGACCTCGTGTGCTTCGTCCAGCGTCGGAGGTCGGGGGCGTGTCTTGCGTGGTGCCGCGGGTTCCGCCATTGCTGTGTCGCTGTGTCTAAGAGCAGGGGGTGGGGTGCGGATGTCCCGTGGCTGGTGCGTTGGTGCGCTGGTGCGTTGCTCGGTGTGGGGGTCGTGGATGGGCATCCCCGGGGGGGCGCTTTCCAGCGTTGCGAGGGGCGTCCGGTGTTAGGCGCTGTCCCTCTCCCGGTCGCCCGTCCTCCGGAGCGGGCAGCCAGGGTTCCGCGACCCGTGTGTCCCGGGTGCGGTCGATGCGGGCGCGTGGGCCCAGCACCGGCCCCACAGCGTGCGCCCTTGCGGGCCGGCGTTGTTCGCTGTGGGGGTGGCGGAAGGGCGTCCCCGGGGGGGGTGCCTTCCACCGTTGTGGGGGGCGCCTGGTGTCAGGCGCTGTCCCTCCCCCGGCCGCTCGTCCTCCGATGCGGGCAGCCAGGGTTCCGCGACCCGTGTGTCCCGGGTGCGGTCGATGCGGGCGTGTGGACCCAGCACCAGCCCCACAGCGTGCGCCCTTGCGGGCCGGCGTTGCTCGCTGTGGGGGTGGCGGACGGGCGTCCCCGGGGGGGGTGCCTTCCACCGTTGTGAGGGGCGCCTGGTGTCAGGCGCTGTCCCTCCCCCGGCCGCTCGTCCTCCGGAGCGTGCAGCCAGGGTTCTGCGACCCGTGTGTCCCGGGTGCGGTCGATGCGGGCGTGTGGACCCAGCACCGGCCCCACAGCGTGCGCCCTTGCGGGCCGACGCTGCTCGCTGTGGGGGTGGCGGAGGGGCGTCCCCGGGGGGGGTGCCTTCCACCGTTGTGAGGGGCGCCTGGTGTCAGGCGCTGTCCCTTCCCCGGCCGCTCGTCCTCTGGAGCGTGCAGCCAGGGTTCCGCGACCCGTGTGTCCCGGGTGCGGTCGATGCGGGCGTGTGGACCCAGGACCGGCCCCACAGCGTGCGCCCTTGCGGGCCGGCGTTGCTCGCTGTGGGGGTGGCGGAAGGGCGTCCCCGGGGGGGCTGCCTTCCACCGTCGTGAGGGGCGCCTGGTGTCAGGCGCTGTCCCTCCCCTGGCCGCTCGTCCTCCGGAGCGTGCAGCCAGGGTTCTGCGACCCGTGTGTCCCGGGTGCGGTCGATGCGGGCGTGTGGACCCAGCACCGGCCCCACAGCGTGCGCCCTTGCGGGCCGGCGTTGCTCGCTGTGGGGGTGGCGGAAGGGCGTCCCCGGGGGGGGTGCCTTCCACCGTTGTGAGGGGCGCCTGGTGTCAGGCGCTGTCCCTCCCCCGGCCGCTCGTCCTCCGGAGCGTGCAGCCAGGGTTCCGCGACCCGCGTGTCCCGGGCGCGGTCGATGCGGGCGTGTGGACCCAGCACCGGCCCCACAGCGTGCGCCCTTGCGGGCCGGCGTTGCTCGCTGTGGGGGTGGCGGAAGGGCGTCCCCGGGGGGGGTGCCTTCCACCGTTGTGAAGGGCGCCTGGTGTCAGGCGCTGTCCCTCCCCCGGCCGCTCGTCCTCCGGAGCGTGCAGCCAGGGTTCTGCGACCCGTGTGTCCCGGGTGCGGTCGATGCGGGCGTGTGGACCCAGCACCGGCCCCACAGCGTGCGCCCTTGCGGGCCGGCGTTGCTCGTTGTGGGGGTGGCGGAAGGGCGTCCCCGGGGGGGGTGCCTTCCACCGTTGTGAGGGGCGCCTGGTGTCAGGCGCTGTCCCTTCCCTGGCCGCTCGTCCTCCGGAGCGTGCAGCCAGGGTTCCGCGACCCGCGTGTCCTGGGTGCGGTCGGTGCGGGCGTGTGGACCCAGCACCGGCCCCACAGCGTGCGCCCTTGCGGGCCGGCGTTGCTCGCTGTGGG
Organism: Eutreptiella sp. 'Long Island Sound 2002'; assembly: GCA_964036045.1. NCBI lineage: Eukaryota > Euglenozoa > Euglenophyceae > Eutreptiales > Eutreptiaceae > Eutreptiella > Eutreptiella sp. 'Long Island Sound 2002'. The sequence goes on along the minus strand of OZ038383.1, from coordinate 120,152,347 downwards.
GGTGGCGGAAGGGCATCCCCGGGGGGGGTGCCTTCCACCGTTGTGAGGGGCGCCTGGTGTCAGGTGCTGTCCCTCCCCCGGCCGCTCGTCCTCCGGAGCGTGCAGCCAGGGTTCCGCGACCCGTGTGTCCCGGGTGCGGTCGATGCTTGGCGTGTGGACCCAGCACCGGCCCCACAGCGTGCGCCCTTGCGTGCCGGCATTGCTCGCTGTGGGGGTGGCGGAAGGGCGTCCCCGGGGGGGGTGCTCTCCACCGTTGTGAGGGGCGCCTGGTGTCAGGCGCTGTCCCTCCCCCGGCCGCTCGTCCTCCGGAGCGTGCAGCCAGGGTTCCGCGACCCGTGTGTCCCGGGTGCGGTCGATGCGGGCGTGTGGACCCAGCACCGGCCCCACAGCGTGCCCCCTTGCAGGCCGGCGTTGCTCGCTGTGGGGGTGGCGGAAGGGCGTCCCCGGGGGGGGTGCCTTCCACCGTTGTGAGGGGCGCCTGGTGTCAGGCGCTGTCCCTCCCCCGGCCGCTCGTCCTCCGGAGCGTGCAGCCAGGGTTCCGCGACCCGTGTGTCCCGGGTGCGGTCGATGCGGGCGTGTGGACCCAGGACCGTCCCCACAGCATGCGCCCTTGCGGGCCGGCGTTGCTCGCTGTGGGGGTGGCGGAAGGGCGTCCCCGGGGGGGGTGCCTTCCACCGTTGTGAGGGGCGCCTGGTGTCAGGCGCTGTCCCTCCCCTGGCCGCTCGTCCTCCGGAGCGTGCAGCCAGGGTTCTGCGACCCGTGTGTCCCGGGTGCGGTCGATGCGGGCGTGTGGACCCAGCACCGGCCCCACAGCGTGCGCCCTTGCGGGCCGGCGTTGCTCGCTGTTGGGGTGGCGGAAGGGCGTCCCCGGGGGGGGTGCCTTCCACCGTTGTGAGGGGCGCCTGGTGTCAGGCGCTGTCCCTTCCCCGGCCGCTCGTCCTCCGGAGCGTGCAGCCAGGGTTCCGCGACCCGCGTGTCCCGGGTGCGGTCGATGCGGGCGTGTGGATCCAGCACCGGCCCCACAGCGTGCGCCCTTGCGGGCCGGCGTTGCTCGCTGTGGGGGTGGCGGAAGGGCGTCCCCGGGGGGGGGGTGCCGTCCACCGTTGTGAGGGGCGCCTGGTGTCAGGCGCTGTCCCTCCCCCGGCCGCTCGTCCTCCGGAGCGTGCAGCCAGGGTTCCGCGACCCGTGTGTCCCGGGTGCGGTCGATGCGGGCGTGTGGACCCAGCACCGGCCCCACAGCGTGCGCCCTTGCAGGCCGGCGTTGCTCGCTGTGCGGGTGGCGGAAGGGCGTCCCCGGGGGGGGTGCCTTCCACCGTTGTGAGGGGCGCCTGGTGTCGGGCGCTGTCCCTCCCCCGGCCGCTCGTCCTCCGGAGCGTGCAGCCAGGGTTCCGCGACCCGTATGTCCCGGGTGCGGTCGATGCGGGCGTGTGGACCCAGCACCGGCCCCACAGCGTGCGCCCTTGCGGGCCGGCGTTGCTCGCTGTGGGGGTGGCGGAAGGGCGTCCCCGGGGGGGGGTGCCTTCCACCGTTGTGAGGGGCGCTTGGTGCCAGGCGCTGTCCCTCCCCCGGCCGCCTGTCCTCCGGAGCGTGCAGCCAGGGTTCCGCGACCCGCGTGTCCCGGGCGCGGTCGGTGCGGGCGTGGGGACCCAGCACCGGCCCCACAGCGTGCGCCCTTGCGGGCCGGCGTTGCTCGCTGTGGGGGTGGCGGAAGGGCGTCCCCGGGGGGGGTGCCTTCCACCGTTGTGAGGGGCGCCTGGTGTCAGGCGCTGTCCCTCTCCCGTCTGCCCACCCACTGCTGGGTGGGTTGCCGGGGTTCGTTGGGTGTGTGCGGTGTGTGTGGTGTCTGTGGCGTGCGTGTCGTGGTGCGTGGTGCTGCTCTTCCCTTGGTCCTCCGGTGCTCCCCTCTCCGGCGTCTCGGTGCGGTGTTGTGCTCGCCGTGTGCCCGCCGTGTCTCCTCCCCTGTGTGCGCCCCTTGCTCGTTCGCTTGCTACCCCTTGTTCCTTTCGCGGCTTCGTTGCTCTTTACCCTTTCCTCTACCCCTCTCCCTGGCATGCACTTTTTCCCTGCCTCCGCTTTGTTGTGTGTCTCTGTCTTTTTCCTTGTCGGCCCGGGCTTCCTCCTTTGGACCTGCGTAGAGAGAGGAGGGAGCGTAAACGGGCGTGCGGCGGCGGCGGTTTTGTCGCGACACGGCACCTCGAGCTGGCTGGTACGTCATGCGACATGCGTGTGCGACCGGCTTGCGCGTAGGTTTATCGCCCCACTTGCTCCCGTCTTGTCTCCACACCCCTTTGGCCGCTACCTTTACTCGTTGCCCGTTCCGCGTGCGCGGCGTGACATGCAACATACCTGCTTCTTTCCCCACTACCTTAACGTGTCCTAGTCCTCCCGCCTTGCCGGGCGTTCGCTTATGTGTGACAACGGCACGACGCAATACTTGCCTAAGCGTCTAAGACAACCCTACTTTAGCGCCCGGACGACGCAGACACGAGCATACGCTTCTCCTCGGGACCTGTGAGGGGAAGAGAATATGGGTGCATGCACGTGTGTTTGTTGGGACCCGGCACACGCCGGCGCTATGCTATTTGTGTGTATGCTCCCCGTGTCCCCCTCCCTGGCTATTTGTGTGTTCTATCCAACGCAACTCCGCGGTTGGCGACGTGGCACGACATGGTAACATACTTGCGTTCTTGGTGGCGGTGTGTGGCTTGCCTACTATTCGTTTGCATGCGGCGGCATACCTTTTGTCCCCTTTCGCTCCCTTTCGCCTCCTACATAAGCGGGCGTGCGGGTGGGCTCCATCCACTTTGATGATGACCAATCTACGTGTAATCTGTGACCATACCATATATGTCATATTTTGGCCGTTCGGGTTTTTCAACAAACTTTGTACCACAACGTTAGGCATGAGTTGGGCTATCCGATTACGTGTCTTTGCCACCGCATTGTTAACCCGTTGACGTAACGATCGCAACTTTTTGTTCGGAGCGATCGTCGGCTTATCTTTATAGTAATCCTTACGACACTGGAATTGTTGTTTGGTTGGGTAAGCCAAAGGCTAGCCTGTCACTGCTTTAGTGATGATAAGGATGTGGCACACACACAGATGAAGAATGTGGTAGACGGCGTATGATGCCACGCTGCGGGCGAAGGCCGATGAGCACCAGCCCACGGCCTTGTTAAATGGCCATGGTGCATGTGCACAATGCAAGTGGGTGTTTACCAGCAAGGGTGATAAGGCACACCACAACAGGTTGCGGCATCCTGCAAGTGGCCAGCTCGTGGATGAGTAAACATGTCGTGTTCTTGACAAGCTCATTGGATAATTTCTTTACTCTTTGTTGTGTATGCATTGCATTGCAAAGGAGGGACGAAGAGAGGTAAAGTAGACGAGGAAGAAGGTGGGGGGGGGGCAGCTTTAGCCGACAGAGGGAGGGAGCCGGGGGCGGGAGGGAGGGAGCTGAGGGAGGGAGGGAGGGAGGGGGGTCCCAAGGGGGGGGGGGGGTCGGACCCTGTACTCAAGTTGAAGCGTTCAAGTGGCCCAAATGTGTCCCCCCAAGGATGAAGTTGCACTAGACACAGGTGTGGGTATAGCACATAAAGTGTATGCTTGAGGTCTGTAGATATTGTTTTATAACAGACAATTCGTGACAAAACACATTCAAAAAGTCACCAAAAACCACAAAGGAGGCGTGTGAAGCAGCTTGGCGCGCTTGGACGCTGAGCATGCCCCGCTCCAAGTGCGCCAAGCAGCCTTTTGTTTTTTGGTTAACGAGAGCCAAGACTTCAATTCCACCTCTTCAAGGAATGTATCTAATTTGTCAGTTGCTTGTGGTCGGAAGATTGAAAAACGCTTAAAGCCATCTGAAATCAAAGAAATTGCACCACCAGTGACTCATCAGACGTGTTTTCTCAATGTTTTGACGGCGCCGGACATTTTAACTGGTAAGAGCTCAGGCCTTTAAATTGGACTTTACACACCAGAAGTGACACAGAGTACAGTCCCTGCAGTACACACTGCTGAACAAATGGCATCCACTGGGCAGGTTTTCCAACTTCCACGTGCGCAATCAAGCTTTTGACGCCCGTGCAAAATGCCCTCCTGTCAAAAAGGTATTTTCAACCAAAATTGTTTGTGACCCAGACGCTTCTGATTCATATCAATGAGACCGTCGCATTTCGAAATATGTAAAGAATACTCAATGGGACCACAGAAATCGCTGGATGATCGCTCGGGGTACCACTATGGTGATTGTCTCGTGTCCGGCTGCCGGGACCCAACCTAGAGCCGGAAACTGGAGCGGGCCGCGGGCCCAAAGGAAAAATGTTTTTCGAAAAAAATAGGCCAACTAGTAATGAAACATCATTCGATTGACCTGCAGATCCTGTTTAATGTCGGCGCAGATCGAAAAAAAATCGTTCCCATCTGCCCATCACTCTGGGGCTAATTTCCGAGGCCAAATTCACGCATGCCGCCTTCAATTTACCACCCCACCGTCATTTCATTCTTCCCGTGGTCATCATGAATTTCACCCTATTTGGGAGCTCTAAAGCTGCCGATGAAGGCCTTTCTACTTCAACTAATGGCCGTCGCACCTTTTGCAAAAATACCAAGCTTCCAACTCTTCGCTACAAACACGCTTTCCATCCCGCCAATATGACTCTGTTGACGGCAAAATCTTTGACACACGCCAACGCATTTTTATCTCCGAAGTCTACTGCCGTCTTCAAGATTACTCCGAATTTCATCTAGACGTTGAAGGTACCGACATTCAATCCGCTTTCGTTGGGGGCAACCCTGCGGATATTTTGGACCGAAGCAGAGTGTCCTCCGTCGCACACAACGACCTTGAAAAACTATTGTTTAAACACAAACGCTCCTACCTAAAACCGTACGAGTTAGACTACTCTCAAAATGAAGCCAAGAAGTCACCGCCAACCGCCACCTAGTAGGCCAAACAACTACATCTGTGCTAGATGAAGCCAAGAAGGACAATGTAGACCTCAAGGGATGGTTCGTTATACTGGCGTGAGATGCTCAAGTAGTGGCCGCCACCTTTCGCATGCTAGGCTCAACTTCGGCTCTATTCCCTGTAGGAAAAAGTCACTACCACGTCTTTTGTGAAGGACTTGATCCAGGCCAAGCCCACCCTATTCTTTGGGAACTAATGAAGACTAACACTTAATCATTTTTATCTTTTGAAGCATAAGGTTCATTTTTCAAAGTAACTAGGGTTATAACCCTAGCCCTCCATGAAGTTCACCCCTACCACTCAACTGAGCAGAGGTATCTTCCTTCATGGAGGTTATACCGAAATAAAAAAAGGCATTTCATGCCTTTGTATTCAGAGGTTAAGCCTAATGGTCTCCCACCCCAGGACCTAGATACTCAAATGTTTCACGCACTTATTGTGGTTGTACTTTTCAAGTGATTCGGAATTCAATTGCTTGGCCAAGTTGGCCAACCCATATCCTGCATCTGGCCCAACCTACTTGCCCCTGGTTCCTAACCAATTCCATTGCATCTCAAACTGTGCACATGAAGTGCTTGTGACTATCCCTGGGGCGAGACTGATGCCAGTTTTCACTGTAAAATCATTTGCTTTGTTTATAAAAGATTGAAGCTATGTACTTAAGCCTCCATTGTCCATTGTGCCGCCCCTCTTTTGCTACACGTGCCTTGAATTGGAACGATATTTACTTGACATTCAATTCCATCGGGTATTTTGATTGCCTTGCACTACTTCTTTATCATTTTGCACTTGGAAACAATCAATCAAGGTTTTCATCTCCAAAAACAACAAGCAAGAAGGAACAAACACATTAAAGGCAAACCTGAAACCTTTTCTAGTAGCACAGACACACTCCCACGTGCAGGCTAAAGCACCGAGAAGCAATTTGATTCCACCATGTCTGTGACACGCAGTGCTAAAGCATTGCCCATCAGGTCCACACCCATGGCTGAAGCTGAAGCTGGGCCGTCTAGGGCATCATCCCTAAGTGAAAGACTAAGTACAACGGGAATCATCTTTCGAGATCTTGGCCCTCGTGGAGAGCATGGAGCAGGACGGGCGGAAGAAAATGAAGAATATATAGACCCTGGACTCCGTCTAGAAGTTGAGGCTCCCGAATTAATGTTGGAGAACCTGAAACAACTGGAGGGCAGAGATCCATTGTTGGCTGCATTAGCTTTGACGAAGGTTTGGCTGCATTGGTCTCCGGTCAGCCACGTCCCCGGTTGCTTAGCTCTATTTTAGCATGGCGTTGCCCTTTTGCTTGGTCTTCCTTGGGTTTTTCTTACTGCGTCAAAAAGGACAACCCTATCCTGAAAATCTTGCACATCCTTGTACAGTCACACGAGCAATGTGCCACAAGTCGAAGTAAGAAAAAGTCACTGCCATGTCTTTCTTGGAGGACGTGATGCAGGCCAAGCCCCCCCTAAAAGCTTTTTGTTGATGCTGAGACTAACTTAATGATTTTTATCTCTCTTTTGAAGTTTAAAGTACACTTTCTCTAAGTAACTAGGGTTATAACCCTAGCGCCTCATGAAGTTCACCCCTATTAGTCACCTGAGCGGAGGGATTTTTCTTCATGGAGGTAATACCAAAATAAAGTAGGCACTTCATGCCTAAGGCCTTGTAGGTTAAGCCTAGTGGTCCCCCACCTCAGAACCCCATACTCAACTAATTGTACCACTTATCATGGTTCTACTTTTTAACTGTTTCTGAATTCAGTTGCTTGGCCATATGGCCAAGTCAAATTCTGTGTCTGGCCCAACTCTTATGCCCCAGATTCCTAACCAACTCCATTTCATCCAAAAGAGTGCACATGACGTGCTTGAAGCTAACATGGAGGCCTTGGTCATGCCACTTTTTACATAAAAATCATTTGTTTTATCCAATTGTGATTGAATCTTTGTACTTTGTGCTTTGTCTATCTGCAGCCCTTCTGTGATACACTGGATTTCAAAACTATTCATTGATTCGATCCACATCCTGTTCTTGCTCTACTTGCTGCTTTGGTCATGTTTTTCAACACCAAAACTTGCAGGATTTCATCAAAATTATTAGGTCACTAATCAAGGATATCTTTCCGGTAGCAGAGGCAACCCTTGAGAACCTTTCGAACCGACTCTAAGATGTACACAAGCCAAACTCAGCAAACAATATGTCCACACCATCAGTACAACTGTCCGCCAGGACTTGGCAAATTCGGAGTGTACAAGTACAACTGGGCAGCAGTGTGCCCATCTCAATGAGTGAGCCCAAGCTCAAAGTTGCATGTGGGTCTCAAGAAAGTAAGAAAAAGTCACTGCCATGTCTTTCTTGGAGGGCTTGATCCAGGCCAAGCCCCCGTTAAGACCCTTTTGTTGATGCTAAGACTTACTTAAGTATTTTTATCTCTCTTTTGAAGCTTAAAGTACACGTTCTCAAAGTAACTAGGGTCATAACCCCAGCCCCCCATGAAGTTCACCCCTACCACTCAACTCAGCGGAGGTATCTTCCTTCATGGAGGTTATACCGAAATAAAGTAGGCATTTCATGCCTAAGGCCTTGGAGGTTAAGCCTAGTGGTCCCCCACCCCAAGACCCCTATACTCAATTGTTTCTACCACTTATTGTGGCCAGGTTAGGGTTAGGCTTTTGTTGTTGTTGTTGTTGTTCTATTTATAGAAAAAACATTACAAAATGCAAGAGATCAATGACACAATTGCTGATATTCAACACGGCCTTACAAAACTTAAAGGCTCTCAAAGAGGCTCCCTTGCTGCATACTCTGAAGCTGGATCTTCCCTTCAATTCAATAGGGAACAGTGGGACACAGGCACTCGCAGCACTCAAAGAGGCTCCCTTGCTGCATACTCTGGAGCTGGATCTTCCCTCCAATTTAGTACAAGACAGTGGGGCGGAAGCATTTGCAGCGCTGAAGGAGCTAGCTCCCCCTCTTGCGTACTCTAACCCTTGATCTTCACTTCGATTCAGTAGGAGACAGTGGGACTCGGGCACTTGCAGCGCTGAGAAAGACCTCATTGTTGCACACTCTGACCCTTGATCTTTCCAACAATTCAGTAGGAGACATTGGGGCACGGGCACTTGCACCACTGAAGGAGGCTCCCTGACGCATACGCATGGGGACTCGTACGAGGGTCAGATACAAGTTCGGCCATTTGATGGTTCTATTCTTTTCAAAAAATGGTTCAATGAACGATTGAATAGCCTATTGCCAGGTGATGTGGTCACAGTTCATCATCAAGCCAGATTTCGAGGTCACACGGCAGCAGGGCAGCAATGTTCATACATGGTGCATCGCGGGTTCATGTTTAGGCAGACCAATGTAGCACTGAGGGACGTTCGAAAATTTATCTGATCCGACCCGGAAATGGAGAAACAACCCACAAAGAGGTGCCCCTGCCCCTGACACACGACCTCCCACTAGAGCAGAGTGTCAACACATGAATGCCAACATGCAAAATGAACGAATCCAATGTGCAAATGTTCAATGGAGAAATTCAAAAATCGCTGAGTGTATAATCCGCACCAGTCCTGTTTTTCGGTACGAGACACAAGTTGCGCCCACCACAAATCCGCCCCCCCAGTACCATGCCACATATGATGCAATGCCTTGGAAATAATTTGTATTGGCGTTGTTAAATCCAGGGTTGGGGTCATTCCTTTTGATGACATCCGATGTCACACGGTCACACAAGGGTTCTCCTGGAATTGAAAATAGAAGATCAAATGGGTCACGGTAAGAATTCTCGTTCGACCCCTACCCCCGTTGACCCAGAAGGGGAAAACCCTCACGTGTCATAGGCCCTTGCCTTCTATCATCATACCTATACTGCAAGTGACACTCTATATAAAGCCCGAAATCCCTTGAAGACATCCCTTGTGGAAGCTCTACAACCTGTACAACTGGACTGAACTGGAAGCCACGCCATTTGTCATCCGGAATTGTGCTCTACATCGGGGCTGTGCTCTGCAACGCTTGAGTCAACCGCTGCAGCAATCTTCGTGCATTTTCAGTTGACACTGAGTTAAATAACTGGATTTCAAAATAAAGTTCACTTTCCAGGCCTTCATAGATGGCAAAAAAGTCCAGGCTGTCAATTTTGTTAATGCCGGCCCTTATTTTTTCCCGTACACGGTCCCCCATACACCATTGATTGAACTCATTCTCCTGCATAGCACCCGGTCTCCAGTAAGTTCTGCTGGCGACATTGCTCAATTCCGACTCGAATCTAACATCCACTTTGACCATCACATGCATCCATGCAATCATGTGCAAATGTTCCTGGACAAATTCAAAAATCGCTGAGTGTATAATCCGCATTGAATCACGTACACTTTTACAACCCTTAATGATGTCTCCTTCTTTTGTCAGACATGATACAAGAGGATATGTGACTGTTTCTACACGAGCACCCGGTACCCTTTGCCCAGCAAACTCAGCGATGTCACCCAGTACATCTGCCCCGACATCTGTCATTTTCCTTCCAGCTAAGTGCCCGTGCCCCACTGTCTCCTATTGAATTGATGGAGAGATCAAGCGTCAGTGTGTGCAACAAGGGGGCCTTGGTCAGTGCTGCAAGTGCTTAGGCTGTGAAGATCAATCATGGGACGGAGCAGTTTGTGGCGTGTATGAAGGGACTGATGTGGAATGTACGAGCACTACATTTTGTAGTACCTTCTGTCGAATCCAGTGCCAGTGCCAGGGCCCGAGCACTTGCAGCAGCACTGAAGAAAGCTCCCTTGTTGCACACTCTGATGCTTAATCTCAACTCCAATGCAGTAGGAGACAGTTGGGCCCCACATAACGATGACTCCCAAGTACTTTCCTCAGCCTTCTGCACACTCGACTCAGTGACTCTGACTGCAGAAACATGACATGCCATACTTCCTTAGGCAATGGAGGTATCATTTTTGAGTCTGCAGAGAAACAGCAAGAATGCCCATTCTTTTTGTTCATGGCGAATCAGTGATTTTTTTGGTGCAGGAGCGACTCTGCAGTCTTCGTACCAGTCTGGAAAATCCAGAGACGGGAAACACGGTCTATCTGGACACCGTTGAATCTGGGAGATTTTCTGGGATACGGGAAACACGGTCAATTTGAAAAACCGTTCAATCGGGGAAATTTTCCGGGATGGGGGGGCGAAACTGGGAGCCAGTATGCGCAGTTGAGTCCAACCCCAGAATCCAAAATTCCGTTTTCATTCCAGATCCTTTGGAGCACAACGACTTTGAACACGACGGTACACCCCAACGGCCCCATAAAAAATGCTCCACAATGTCTGCAGTTCTCTGTCAGCTACTACTGCTTGTCTCTCTCTCTCCTAACCCGCGGTAATTGTGCTGCCTATGTCTTTATTGGTAATTGTGCCACGCGTGTCTCCACCGCTCAACAGCCGTCTGGCCGGCATATGATTTTGTGCTGCCTGCCTACTCCTTTTCTTAACCTTCTCAATGGCCCCATACGCGATTCTTCTTGTGCCCATGAGTGAACCATGTGAACCCTGGACCCTCGTCGTAACAAGCAGTACACAAAAAAGCATGCCAGTCAGTGGTTGGGGTCAACTAGCCTCACCTGGATCTGTGGAACTTAAATGGCAATGGCAAGTCTGCAAGCAGTATATATCCCCTGATCGCAAATGACCTGACCTGCCCTTCACCTGACCTGTCTCCTTTGCATCACTGCTGGTTGTGGCCGAACTCTCTGCCCCGGAGACCGAGGCAATGACAGCAGCAGCGGTATCTACATCAACAACCGAGCCATTGCCTCAGCTGCCAGTTTGAATTATGTCGCAACCCTGGTCACTGAACGCCATGTTTTCCCCTCTGTGTGTCGCCTGCCTGTATGAGCAGGTTGACGTGGTGCGACTTTTACTCCTACCTACCTAGATTGTAACGCAAAGCTTTCTGGGGTGTGCCATTCGCCGGTTCTGTGACGTCGCTGTATTCTGGTTGCTCCTCAATGCCGGTGCCAGTGTAAACAGGGTTACGCGCCGCAAACCCAGCCGGAAAAACGCGGTCGGTGATGCACGTTTCGATGTCAACAACACCCACCCCTCACCCCCCCAGCAGCAACCATTCTACAACCTCTGTGTGTCCAGCCGCTGATCTGAGTAGCAGCGGACTCACGTGTTACGTAGATACGATGACATGCACACAATAATCCGAAAATAACACAGATGAAATGAAATGAAATGAAACACACAAACAACAAGATACAACGTGTCGAATTGTACACACAAACAAACAAACAAACACAAAAAAACACCAATATTACTGTTTTGTTTGTTCCCAGGCAGTAATATGGATGATGAACTACTACCACCCCGCGACCGGAGAGGAAGAGGAAGAAGATACAAAGTGCTACCAGATCCACTGCGAACGCCGTCCCTCCCCCGCTCTTCGTCATCGGAACCCCCCTCCCCCTTGACACCATCACCACCCCGCCCGCCGTCACCGAGGAAGAAAAGGAAGAAGAAGATCGACACCTGTGTCGATGCTATCATGAAAAGACCAATCAATCACACAGGTTACTGGTACACATGGAATCCGGTGGACCGCAGATCACCCTCGCCACCACCAGCACCACCACCACCACCACCACCAAAGAAACGACAACAACGGTGGCTGTTTCATACCAACGGACCGGCCACTGCCGTACAGCGATGGCAGGAGTCTTTGTACAGCCACAGCGGAAGCCACCATCCACCACCATACATCAGTGGTTGTCGCTACCCACCCACCCCTTCCTCCCGACGACAAACCCCTCCTCCTTGGCCAAGAACATTGCCACATGTTTTTCGGTACGAGACACAAGTTGCGCCCACCACAACCACAACCACGCAGCACAAAATGATCTGTGGTAAATTTGGACGTAGGAAACAACCGTAACCCTAACCCTAACCCTACCCAACGCCGAAACATTTAACCAGAACACAAGATGTCACATGGCAGGACTGAATCGCGAATAGGGCGAATGCAACATGTCCAAATCTGGTTACGGTTAGGGTTGCATTAGGGTCACGCACGTTGGGTAAATCAGTTTTGGAAAATAGGGCAGGGGATAGACAAAATGTGGTATTTGCCCCCCCCCCCCTCCTCACGTGCACTTGTGTATTTCTAGTTTCACCGTAGGTGAAACCACCAGTACTTCGTGATCACACGCAGCAAAATAAATCAATTCAGGTATTGCCATGCATCCGAATGTCACATCTGGTATTTGGAGTGTGTGTACAATCAATCCCAAACATGCTGCAACAATATCACCGGGCCATTTGCATTTTGACTTTATGTGTGGCTCGTGTGATTTGGCATGAGTCCATCGAGCCATCACTGCATCTGCCAACACCATGCGCCGCCTTGTTGCAATTGGACCATTTTCATCGGTCACCTCAAACCTGAATTTGTGCATCGGAACATGGTTTTTGAGACTGCTGTGGCCATCCGCAACAAATCGATACAAAAACCGCTCCAGCAGGTAAACCAGGCGCATCGCGAATAGCGTATCTGGTGTGCACGGAAACTGTACACAGTAGTATCCATTGGGATGTACAATACCCAACTCAAAAAATTGCATATTGGCCCCCTTACAGTATTTCCCATGGGTAGCGTCCGCAACACTTCCCACGAACAACGGAAATGACACCAGTGCCTTATCGCCTCTTTTGTGTCGGTCGATGTCCATGATCTCACATCTGTACAAGCCATTCCGGTAGTCCTCCATTTCTTCTGGCGGCATCGTGAAGCCATCATAATACTCCACCCAGTCCGATAACCCCCTTCTCAACTCCGACAAGGCATGGCAACGGGTTGAATGATGCACGAGGGGCGACCAGATGTCGAGATCTTGGGCTGCCGCGTACAGGACATGATTGTACAGTATTTCACCCCCTCTCAGAAATGCCGCCAAGTCCGTGCGAAGCATCATGTGGGTTTCCATGGATCCCTGAGTGAGTGAGTGAGTGTGTATACATACGTTCAGCATACATACGACAAGGCACACACGTCCATCCGAAATCAAGGGTTCATCCATGGTTTCTGTATCACTGCACCCTCATCCTACGTGTCTACGTGTCTACATTTCCCCATTTTCCTCCCCACCAGGCAACATGTGACCAGATGGGACCCTCCCGTACTGCACTGAGTAACCCTAACCCTAATCAAGACTCGAACTAGGACCGCATTGGAGATCACCGTTGCCTTCACGATCGTCCTGAAACACGGCTAGAAAATGGCCTGTTTTCACCTGCGACTGGTACCCGTACAGGGTCGCGTACTTGCCCACTGGCGCTTCCAGAACACCTTAGCAAATGGGGGGTTAGGATAGCACAACCGCATCAATATCCAGCGATAGGCGTCATTGAGGTATCGCGAACAGTGGAGCTGCATAATAACATTGGTCCCACAAGTGTGCTCCTCCTAGTACACTGCTCCCAAACTACAACGGTGGAGCGTTCTGGCAACACAACACACACACTTCTGCCTCATCCTGCGTGCCACAACCGAGGAACCCAGCAAAAAGGGCAAGACAGTGGATAACCCCAGCATAGATTAGATTTGGCGGGAGACGAAGTCCTATCCGTTGCACCCAACACCGATCCCCGAAAGATCCGGGCAAGGCTCCGCCACAAACTTCGTCACCCTCCCCAAAGGTGGCCGAATCAGCTCGAAACTGTAATCAGCCTGATGACGATGATGACGAGTGATCGGACGCTACTACGTAGTGGCAGAACCATCCGGAAAATCACGTAATGGCTATTATCAACGGCTGGAAACGTCTGGCTAGCTATAGGTCGATGTGGGCTATTTCTTGTGGCGACTGATCGATTCTGTGGTACAAAGCGGTACAAGAAATACTCACTCACTAGATGGTTTTGAGCCACGGTGTGGTTACGTACCGATGCCACTGTCTTCCACTGAAGAAACTCTAACTCTGCAATGACATGCCATACTTCCTTAGGCAATGAATGCCCGTTCTTTTTGTTATTTTTTGTTCATGGCCAATCAGTGATTTTTTTTTGTGCAGGAGCGACTCTGCAGTCTTCGTACCAGTCTGGGAAATTTTCTGGGATACGGCAAACACGGTCTATCTGGAAACCGTTGAATCTGGGAAATTTCCTGGGATACGGGAAACACGGTCAATACGAAAACCATTGAATCTGGGAAATTTTCTGGCATACGGGAAACACGGTCAATATGGAAACCGTTGAATCTGGGAAATTTCCTGGGATACGGGAAACACGGTCAATACGAAAACCGTTGAATCTGGGAAATTTTCTGGGTTACGGGAAACACGGTCAATACGGAAACCATTGAATCTGGGAAATTTTCTGGGATACGGGAAACACGGTCAATACGAAAACCATTGAATCTGGGAAATTTTCTGGGATACGGGAAACACGGTCAATACGGAAACCGTTGAATCTGGGAAATTTTCTGGGATACGGGAAACACGGTCAATACGAAAAAGGTTGAATCTGGGAAATTTTCTGGCATACGGGAAACACGGTCAATACGAAAACCGTTGAATCTGGGAGCACCCATCCCTCATCCATCGCACATCCCGATTTGAAAGAAGATCGTGTTTATTGGTCTTGGTCTCCTTCTTGTTGGCCGTCTTCAGTTGTACACCGTTTCACCACTCTTGGATACCTGGCTTGTTGCATAAGCTTGCCATGTCCCTCCCCTGCTTTCCGTTGCAGTGGCACCCTTGCTGGGCTTGCTGCATGGTTCGCCCGGTTTTCTCCGGTCGTCTTCCCCATATTCTTGTGGGTTTTATATTCTACACATTTTTGTTTTGTATGGCCATATACAGCCCTTTTCTTCACAATCACTCACTTACTCCACATCCAGGGAGGAGGGAGGAAGGAACGAACTGCAAAGCATTATCTGCCTGCTTGCGTGACACCAACAATCACTGAGTTGCCAAGGAGGAAGCAGGCGGGTCCACGCGTAAGCACCAACCATTGTGGGCGGGCGCTGACGACAGGCAAGAAACGTAAGAGGCGCGTGGCAGGGGGGCACGCGCGTACGGGATGACGTACACACATTACGTGTACATACACATGGGCAACAAATACACAACATCTCACACAGATGGATGGGACAAGCAATCGTTTTACACGCCATTCTGTGCATGACCGACAGAGAATTTAATTTTGTTGTACTCGGTTTTGATCCTTGATTTTTCTTTTGTGTATTCCGCGTTCCCGTATTGTGACGCTCTCTTGTTGAGGACCTAATCTCCTATTCTACCACACGGCGTGATGAGCGGCAGCGTTCGAGTCATTCGAGTCGGCTTTCCGCGTGCCCACATGGTGGGATGGGCCATGGTTGCCATCTTTCAACTGCTTCCGAAGAAGGTGTACCTGTGCCTGAACGATTTCACCGCTACGTGATCCATCAGAAACACGACCGGTTGATGGATGAGGTCGCCAGGTACCAGTGTGTCTCCAAAATCGACCCTATGCTGTGCACGACGCGGTATGGGGCGCTCCGCATCATGGGGGTCCTGCACACCGAAGATCCGATTTTGACGGCTTTGGACTGGACATCCAAATTGAAGGCACGATACCGCCAACTGTCACTCCTCGTGCACCCCGATAAGAACCCCGACCACATCCAGCGTGCGACGGAGTGTTTCAAGAGCATTAATTGGGTGTGTGTGTGTGTGCGTGTGCGTGTGCACACACGTACGCCCCGACGCCACCACTGCCTTGCGTTGCACCACACCGTACCCTACCCTCCTTTCTCAGGCATACGGCGAACTGCGTGGGGGATTCAGACCGATGGTGTATTCGCCGCTACCACGGAGCCCACCGGGTTGCCGCTACAATTGGGTCAGCGACAGCGACAGCGACAGCGATAGCGACAGCGACAGCGACAGCGACAGCGAGGAAGACGCATCGGGTAGCGACACGGAAACGGACACGGACGCGGGTGGTCATCATCGGACAACCAACGACGGTCACGGTGATGGCAGCGATGCGGAAGGATGGATGGATGGAAGCAATGGCCCCATGTCGTACACCAGTCAAATCCCCTGTCTGGATCGTCTTTGTGGCATGCACATGTCGGCGCTACAGTCAATCTGCGACTGCGAAGACGTACTCGTCGCTTCCAATCTCTGGAGCACTTGTTCAACCTACAGGACATTCTGCGAGAGGCTTGATCGGTTCAGAATGAAACACACGACGCCACGGCCGTCTCTGTGGCACACGTTTGTCAGTAATTTAATGAGCGTCGAGGACGTCTATATGTTTTTGTCCGGTTTTTGTATGAACGTGCACGAAAATCGGAAAATTTCCATCGGGCAACTGAGAAAGACACCCGTGGAACGACTACGCGTGAAGGCGTACGTGATGCTGTGTATGTGCAGATATTAGTGTGCACACGCCCTAACCAGAAGGGCGGCTGTTTGGGTTTTTTTTTCTCTTGTTTGGTTTGGTTTGGTGCGATACAGGCATCCCACCCACCGTCTGGTTGATCTCTCCTTCGGTTAGGGTTCACCGATTGGCGTTTTGGTGACGTGGGTCGTGTATATACATCAGGTGGGTGACAGCAGGGGGCAGGTGTTGTCCCATTCCGATTCTGATTTCACCCAGCCGGCCGGACGCAGGGCAGGCATACAACCATCATCGAGTCACGTTTCGATATGCGGTGCTGTCATCTTTCTTTGCCTGTCCCTGTGCTCGTCGTGGAATCTTGCAACGGGGGTTTTTCGCACGAGAGAAAATCGCATAGCACATAGACAACAATACAATAAAGGGGCAAGGGTTCGAAACAGGCGCACAGTTATTCGAAATGCGAAATTGCCCATGGCGAACAAAACACCCCTGGTAGGTGGGCAGGGACACACGGATTTGCAAGGATTTGGTTTTTTTGTGTGAGGCTATGTGAGGCTCGAGAGACTGATGACATCCAAGCTCGTGTGTCCGGATCCGGTGTGCCAAGTGTCCAGGATTGTCCTACACGAGCTGACCCATTTCGTGGCCAAGGAGTCAAGGAACTACGACGCCGCGTTCGAGGCGTGGGTGGTGGTGGTGTGTGCACAAAATACGACGATGGACATTATCGCGTACCGACTACCGCACCACCTGTTTGTGCTATTTCTCTTTTTATTGTTGTGTGCCTGGCTTACAGAAGTCTCGTACGGCAACCGGTTAAGAAAACAGAGTAAGGGCAGATGTAGATCCCTGATTTGTCTACTGTAAAGGAGCACCCACTTTGTGCAGAAATGGGGGCTGATTCCAGTATCTTGCGTAAGGGCAGTAGAGATAGTGAGTACACGAGCCCGTAGGCACGTGAAACGATGTGATTCTCCTCTTACGCTACGCTGTTAGTCAAAATCGAGTCAAAAACCATTGCACGCCACCACCATCCCACAGACTCCACTGCAGCAGGACCATCTGTGATGTACAAAAAGAGGCGGACGAGGAAACCGATGATAAGACAGTTGGTGTGGGGAAGACGAGGCACCAACCATTGCGCGCTGAAGACAGGCAAACAAGTAAGAGGCCGCAGATCAGCTGGGGGATGATGAAGTGGGCACACCGCTGAAGACGGGGAGGAGCAATCTTCATGCCTTCAATGCGCAGAACGTTGCCGGAGCGGCAGATGTCAAAGGAGCAATCTTCATGCCTTCAATGCGCAGAACGTTGCCGGAGCGGCAGATATCAGACCAATGGCACCCTGTACCATTCTGGGTGCTGAAGACAGGCAGGAGCAATTCTCATGCCTTCAATGCGCAGAACGTTGCCAGAGCGGCAGATATCAGACCAATGGCATGGCACCGTGTACCATTGTGGGTGCTGAAGACAGGCAGGAGCAATCTTCATGCCTTCAATGCGCAGAACGTTGCGGGAGCGGCAGATATCAGACCAATGGCATGGCACCGTGTACCATTGTGGGTGCTGAAGACAGGCAGGAGCAATCTTCATGCCTTCAATGCACAGAACGTTGCCGGAGCGGCAGATATCAGACCAATGGCACCGTGTACCATTGTGGGCGCCGAATCGAAGCCCCCCTCTCATCCGGTGTGCGTTTAGACAGGTTTTCACAACTGTTTGACCATCGGCGGCGGCTCTTGGTTCGGCGGCGGCACCAGCAGCAGATATTCGCCTTTTTGCTTCATTGCAGTCCCGGGGGGGGGGGGGGGGTTGTGTTTCTTTGTGCTTATCCATCCATCTATTTCGTAAAAGAGGTATCACTGCAGGGTTGCGTGCGGCGCACACAAGCCATACAGAGAAAGTTGGCACCAGTTGCAAACCCTGCGTGCATATCAATGATTGAGACATGCGGCAGATCCCACATGTCAGGCGTCCGTCAGAGCGGATGTGGTGGGGTGGACAGATGCCAACAGACTCATGGTTGCTTTTTTCATTTTCAGGTAGCACATGCCATGCCACTCACCGTTGCTGACTGACCATGACCATGCCACCCATTGGCATCGTGATGCAAAAGCTCCAAACTGTGCACACGTGGCAGGCGATCACACCGGAAGTGGCTGCCGGTTTGTGGTCTGATATTCTGAGTATCGCTCCGCATTCTGGAACAGATCAGAATCTGGTTCGCCTGGATCAACTGAGGCCCAGGTCTTGCAAAATCATCCAAGGCCTTGTCAGAGGGCCTGTTTCTGAGAAAATACTGGACATGTACAGATGCACGGTGTGTGGAAGGCTACATATCTTCATGACCGTTTACAGAAGGGGTGTTTATGAGAATCAAACAATTTGTACCTCGTTTGTACCAATTTGCATTTGTACCTCGTTCCATTCTTGAAGAATGATCACGCATCAGCACTCGGCTTGTTTGGGGTCAGATGAAATCACAATGAACAAAACTACCACAACGATGATGAGACGCCATCAAATCATGTTGTTTTTTACGGGTGATTTTGCGTTGCTTTGATGCCTCTAGGCTTAGTTGTTACACTGTGGTTCCTGTATCACCCGGTCTGCCTTCTGCACTGCATCCACATTCCTTTTCGGCGTGTTCGTTTATTGTCGGGTGGTTGTGCGTGTCATTCTTTTGCTGCATTTGTGTATACCCTGATTCCTTGCCGGTGTCATGTGCACATGTCACCGCTTTCTGCACATCAATTGTGTGTTCTGAGGCTAGTATGGTGACCTCTGCTGCACGACCCCTTGAACGCTTAACAGACTGTTGTGTGTGTGTGTTGTGACGGTAATTCATCTTCGATTGCCCCGCATATAACGATAACAGGTGGTGTGAGCGAAGGTGTAGCAGCATCCAGGGCATTCGGAGATATGGCACAGTTTGTACGTACGTCCAATTACATAAAGCTGTGAGGGATACCAGGAACAGGTATATTTCACTCACTTGTCCTACAAATTGCAGAACATTTCTGTGTTGCTTAGTAATAGCATGCAGAATATCACCCTTCGGATATCGCAGCTGTGTGAATCACATGTATTCGATCTGCGTCGTCAGTTGGAGCAGATCAGTTCAGGCCATCAAAATATTCCTGTTTACATGCTCTTTGCTGCTCTCGACGAGTCTGGTGTGATGGTGGAAGACCTTTTGACAATGCAGGTTTCTGACAATGCGTCGTGTGTTGCACCGATTGCCGTCACAATTGTTGACTGTCACACCTGTGTCTTCGTTGCGTTACAGGAGATGATCAGCATTATTGGGACAAGGGTTCAATGGTTGGGGCAAATGAGGCACATGCCCGACTTGGACCGGAGTGTGCCATAGGATTGGTATCAAGTCATATGTGTCCAACACATCTTTTGGGCGTCGCCCAACTCCTCCGGTTTTGGGAATGGCAGGGTCGCCAAGTGAGCCCATGATTTGGGATAGTCCCAAATCGCCAACATGGCGGCCACGGTACGCCAAGCCCAAGAGGAATTATTCGCTGGGTCCAAGATATTTTGGGCACCGAAGTATGTACCCTCATAACAAACTTGGGTCATGATGTCAATTGGGCGCAACGTTGAGATACACGGTCGCCACTTGACATCATGACGGGCAAAAAACAGCAATATTGGCGAAAAAACCCCAAAAGTGCCTTGAAAGGCGCACAAATATATTACAATATCTTCAGCTTGGATTGAGTAATCGACCGCACCCGCTACCGCGAGCCCAACATGGCCCACCCCCCACCCGACGCCACCCCCGACAGCACCAAAGAGTGGGAGCGGGAAACATGGGTAGCCCGGATGGCCTCCCTAAGCAACTTCCGGCACCACGTCCCGGGGGACATCCCCACCCCCGACGAGCAGCAGCCAGCCCCCTCCACGTACATGACCCTCATGTACAATCTGCACTACACCTCTCCACCACCACCTGTGACGCACCCACAGACCACTGGGTGGTACACGGCACCGACTCCCTCCTCCCCGCCGACTACACCCCCCCCACACACAACCCAGGCCCCGACACGTACGCCAGGGGGGACGACCCGGATGACCCCCACATCTGGGGCACGTGGGAACCCGAATCCCTGGACACGCTGCTCTCCATCCGCAGCGGCTACCAGGGCCTTGGTAGGGCGATGTATTGCCTCGCCAAGTGGACCCAACAGACCTGGGGGATCCCCACGGACCGATGGGTGTGGGTGGTCACGCTGCGCCCCCAGCAGAGGGAAGCCCCCCCAAACCGCAGGGGACCCACCCCCCCACGCCCCACCACCCTACAACTCTGCCCGTACATGGTGGCAGCCCGCCTCATGACGCTGCTATGGCCGGGCCCCCACACCCCCACCCAAAACTACCCCCAACTCACAGAGGAGGACATGCCCGGCATCCAGCGATGCTTCTTCCGGACCCTCGACTACCTCCAGCAAACACACCCCCACGTCCTGGAGCAGATATGGCCACCCCCCGGGTAACCCACATGCCCGCGCAGCCGAGACAACGCCGCCACGCCAGCACCAGCACGCACGGATCACCAGGGAAAACGCGCGCACACGCCCGATGCCCGAACCTGCACCCTCGTTCTCGCTACTTACAGGACCCAGCATCATACGCCCGCCCCCGAGGCCCGGGACCCTCCGCCGTCTCCCGCAGCCCTCTCCTCCGCCTCCGACTCCACAACATCCACCACCACGACCACCTCATCCACCACCACCACCACGTCCTCATCCAGCACTCCACCCCCCAGGCCGCGGGGGACACCTCCCAAACGGGCCTCCAAACCCGCCCCCACCGCGAGCAGCCCCGCCGCCGCCAAGGCCCACGCCCCGACGAAGCCCACGCCCACGACCCAGCCGAAGCCCAAGACCGCCGCCAAACGGCAACCCGCAGCCAAGCCCAAACCCAAGCCCAAACCCGGCGCCACGACGGCAGCGCGAGCCCGGCCCCCCGAGGATGTCCTCTACGACATCCGGCCCCAGCCATCCCAGGCCCAAAGGCAGCAGCGCCCAGCGCGGCGCCCCCCCACCGTCACCGACGCCAGCGCCACCACCTTCATGGCGGAGCGCGCCGCGGCCGAAGCGCGACGCGCCTCGTCCCGCCACCTCTCAAATCCCGCACCCCAGGCCCACGGACCGCTCCCGACCAAGCCAGGACAACGCCAGGGTCCACCAGCAGCGTCCCCGCCCCCCTACCGGCCCCCGATGACAGCCCACATACAACGCATGCCCCACTACCGCCGCCGCCGCGAATCCCCGCCCAACCCCGAGGCGGAGACCGTACGCGCACACCCGCGGGTCCACATCCGCGTGCACCCCCACTCCCCACGCACCCCCACGGAACAGGACTACGAGGAATCCCCCAGGGCCCGCCACCGCCGCCGGTCCCCACGACCCCGTCACACCCATCCACGCCCACTCCTCCGCCCAAGACCGCAGGCCCGCCCAGGAACAGTGGTGGCAGAGCTGGACCCACACGCAGCTCTGGGAGCTGCGCAAATGGGCCCGGGGAGAGCCCTCCCTCGAGGGCCTGGTCCATCGGCCCCGCAAGGGGTCGGTGGAGAACTGCCGCCTCCGGCCGGCGGGGGGGTGGATGCCGCAGGCCGCATGGGAAGCCATGCTGGCCGATGCGCTCCACCCCCTGGGAGTCCACCCCCGCAACCTCCCCGCGCCCCAGGACCACCCGTATGTCCTCAAGCGCCTGCGGGAGACCCTCCAGGAAACGCGGCGAGACGGCATCCGCCTGTGGGACATCACCCAAAGCCCAGCCCCGCACGCACACACCCCTTCACCACCCCGGAAGCGTCGGCGCACCGACACCGGCGACACCCACAGCACCCCAGGAGTCCTGCGCGCCACACAACACGACGCGCCTGACCCCCCGGCCAGCGGCGCCGCCATCTAACCCCGTTACCCAGCACACCACCACCACGGGGCGCCACGCCAGGCCCCGCCCAGAAGTCACCAAACGAACCGGACACCGAAGGAAGCCAACGCACACGACAACGAGCACCACTACGCCCAAAGGCGCCGAACCCAGGCCCGATACCGTGGGCTCCTCTCCACCCTCAGCACGACACACACGTCACTGACGTCACTCCTCTGCCGTGCCCCCTCCCACGCCAGCGCCCCGCCCCCCCCCCCCTCCCCCGCACGTCCCCACGCCGCCCAGCACCCAGCCCCACACACTGCGCCACAGCATCGCCCTAGTCCGGCTCCTCCACCATCGCGCCACTAGGCACCCCACCGCCGTCCTGTGGTCCCGCTCCCCCCAGCACCGCTCCCGGGGCCGCACCCGGCCCACGTTGTGTTCGCCCCCACGTCGCGGGCAGCGGACATCCTCCCGCTCCTCGCCGCCACCCCTCCCGGGCATCGCATACTGCTTGCCGCCAACCCCTCGGTCCTCAGTGAGGTCCTCATCGGGCACGCCGACGCCCTGCACGTGCGCCCGCTGCTGCCCAACCTGCACGCTGCGTACGCCCCCGGCACGCCCGTCGACCCCTCCGTGTGGGACTCCCAGTGAGGCCACCGGCCAACGGCCGGCCCGCACGCACCACCCTGCACTCGCCTCGGGCGCACGACCCCGTGGACGCCGCTACCCACACGCCCGGCCCCGCGCAACCGCCTAACCGAGCCAGAACTCAAGCACAAGTCAAACCCGAGCCACACCCCGAAACCGCTAACCCTTGACTCCTAACCAAACCCGCCGAGGGAACAACGTAACCACAGCCCACACCCACAGCCCACACAGCCGCCTAACCAGCCAACTCCAGAAGCAAAGAGACACCTCACCAAACCCACCCTGACCCAAGCCCGTGTACATCAGGACGCACGAGCCGCACCCCTGGGGCGCGACCGCCGCCACAGCACCGACGACACACGCCAGAGGACACAACGCTAATGCACCGCCGCACCAGCTGCCCGTGCCTGTGCCTGCAGTGTACGCGCGCCCCTGTTTTTCTCTTTTTTGTTTTTCTTTGTTTTTTTCCAAAAAAAAAAAAAAAGCACAAAAAAAAAACGAAAATTAGGGGGGGAGGAAGAGGGACACAACCACCCATGGCACACGCGCACCGCACACAGCACGCACACCGGTGAACAGGAGCCCAGTGGCCCCGGGGACCGCACATGCAACACAACACACCGAGCGAGCACACCGGTGAACAGGAGCCAGCTGGCCCAGGACACCGCAGACGCACCACAGCAAACCGCGCGGGCACACCAGTGAACAGGAGCCCAGCGGCCCAGGACACTGCACACACGTAGGGCGGCCGAGGGACAGGAAAGAACCAATACCCCATGGGTCGGACGCACTGGGGCGACCCAGCCGACCCACCGGACCAGTGGCAGGAGCGGTACTCCAAGGCCACTGGTCCGAGCCCGGCCAGGCTGCACCGGAGACCATGGCAAACGTCACCCGGAGCCATGGAAGCAACCGGTGACAGGCGAGCCGGTACACAGTCCAGGAGGGGGTCACCTGCCAAGCAGAGTGGCCCCGCAACTGAAGCCACAAGGCTGAGGCGGTCGTACCGTAGACAAGCGGGAGCAATACCCCTTGTGGTGAGAGATACTCCACACGGCTGGGCAGCCCCCCAGAGCTGCCGCCCAAAGGAGGGGGCATGTGGCCCTACCCATGGACACATGTGGGGACACCCTCCCACCTGGGACACATGGACCGGGTGGCCGCGACAATGCCTTCCCAAGCACATGCGGGAGCGGCTCAAGAGGCACCTGACATAGGGCAGTGGGAGGGACAGGACGTCCCCTTGGTAAGACCTTCTTCCTGCAATGTCAAAGGAGGCATCCCGAGCTCCCGAAGATACCTACCTACCTACCCTCGGAGATATGGCACAGTTTGTACGTACGTCCAATTACATAAAGCTGTGAGGGATACCAGGAACAGGTATATTTCACTCACTTGTCCTACAAATTGCAGAACATTTCTGTGTTGATTAGTAATAGCATGCAGAATATCACCCTTCGGATATCGCAGCTGTGTGAATCACATGTATTCGATCTGCGTCGTCAGTTGGAGCAGATCAGTTCAGGCCATCAAAATATTCCTGTTTACATGCTCTTTGCTGCTCTCGACGAGTCTGGTGTGATGGTGGAAGACCTTTTGACAATGCAGGTTTCTGACAATGCGTCGTGTGTTGCACCGATTGCCGTCACAATTGTTGACTGTCACACCTGTGTCTTCGTTGCGTTACAGGAGATGATCAGCATTATTGGGACAAGGGTTCAATGGTTGGGGCAAATGAGGCACATGCCCGACTTGGACCGGAGTGTGCCATAGGATTGGTATCAAGTCATATGTGTCCAACATATCTTTTGGGCGTCGCCCAACTCCTCCGGTTTTGGGAATGGCAGGGTCGCCAAGTGAGCCCATGATTTGGGATAGTCCCAAATCGCCAACATGGCGGCCACGGTACGCCAAGCCCAAGAGGAATTATTCGCTGGGTCCAAGATATGTTGGGCACCGAAGTATGTACCCTCATAAAAAACTTGGGTCATGATGTCAATTGGGCGCAACGTTGAGATACACGGTCGCCACTTGACATCATGACGGGCAAAAAACAGCAATATTGGCGAAAAAACCCCAAAAGTGCCTTGAAAGGCGCACAAATATATTACAATATCTTCGGCTTGGATTGAGTAATCGACCAATCCTTCTAAACGCAATGACTTGACATCAATGACCTTTGATTCCACATATGTGTCCCACTTGGGGCGCTTTGAAAGGTTACGAGCGCTACTTCCCAAGTGGGCACATGAAAATATGGAAAATTGCAAAACACACACCTTGCTCACAACGTATCGCTTTGGGATCGCCACACAAGCTTCCCTCCACGAAGGTTAGGCTTGCAATTGATCGTGGGGAGTATGGAGAAGGGGCTTGCGCAATATGAGGTCCATTGGCGGGTTTGGCTTGGAGCGATGGACCCGCCAAATGGGCACGCAACACAACACATGGCACATACCACATATTGCCCAAAAAGGTAGCTCCCCCCACGATATGTCATGCCCCTCCAAGGGCATAACTTTGTGTCAATCCCTCATAGGAACTCAAGGAGAGTTCCTATGCAACACCAACACTCGCGCGCTACACTCGAAAGTTATCTTGACGCACGCAATATCATGGCCAAAGAGTTATAACGCAAACTCTACCCTCTTGACCATGATCCATTACACTAGCGCGCACGTGTGGAGACGCAAGGCATATGAAGCTTCCTAAATTACGTCGGGAGTATTGTGAATACATCCCACGTTTCTTTATTGTCATTCCTCGCAAGCGGCACGAGATATGACCCCCACAAGTGGCCTCACGAATCAACTTTGTTTTGCCCATTTCTCTAAGACGAATGGAGGGCAAGACAAAAGGAAAGTTGATTCGTGCATAGGGAAACACGTAGGTCCACTCGAAAGAGGTCAAATCAAGTGCGGGGATGTCGAAGTCGAAAATCCGATTTCGACATCCTGAAAAATTCGGATTAAGGTTGCGAGTGTAGAATGTGAAAATTGCGGATGCATCAATGCAATTCCTGAAGACTTCAGAGTCTTCGTCACGATTTGCGCTAAAATATCTGTATATAACAGTTAAACTGGCGGTTACGCTAAAGTCGCGAGCTAACCGCCAGCTGTCAAAACAGTGAGTATCAGAACGGAAGCGTAAAAATTGACGGAAACATTATAAAAATAAAACCCTGTTGATTCCTGATATTCTGATATATAAATCTCCGCTGGCGGTGCATGGGTTGCCGATGCGGGGCTTTACGGCACGGAACACGCTCCCGCCGGGCTCGCACCGGGCGTCAACGGGCGTCTTCCCTTCCGAACATGGGGTTAGTGGACCGGAGACCGGTTGTATGCCCTACCCTAGCCATGGGGTTCTGGGTACCGCTTCAGGAGGGCCTTGCATCCATATTTCAAGCTACCACACCCTGTTCCGGTGGACGATTTACTGCGCTCTGTTGTGGTAGACGAGTTTGTGCCCTGCGAGATTTGCGGTTACAAGAACATTTTCACACGGACGCACTGTGTGAATTGTAAGCAGCCAATTGAAGGTATGTGCCTGCTGAGTGTACACGAGGGTGAATGATGGTGGTGGTGGTGATGATGACTGTTGTTGACAATCAGGTGGATCCTTCAATAGGCATTATGGCGAGGTGGATGACTCTTCGGCTGTGGTGCCTGGCTCGGATGGGGCGGAAGTGGTGGCAGGAAAATCAGCCATGGTGGTCGACCCTGATGATGATGATGCAGTGGTGCCACGCCTTACGCGCTCTGTGGCAAGAAAGGATCAGGTGTCTCTGTGGGGTATTCCAGTGCGCAGGAGCCCCCGCCCCGGTTTACTGGAAGTCGAACATGTGGGCACACCGCCAGGATCGGTGGTCAGGTGGACAAGGTGTGATAACTGTTGTCAATGGGTGACATTTGAATCAGATGTTGCACACCCGCCTGCAGCACCCTGGACATGTAAAGATAATACATGGAATATTCAGTTGGCCCATTGCTTTTCCAACAAGGACTTTGAATCTGTTTATTCAGCATGCTGGGTTGACACCTTTGATAAGCGACCGGTCCTGCGTAGTACCGTGTGTGGCAAGAGACTGGACTTTTGGTATGTATATAACACGGTGACACAGTTGGGTGGTTGGTCAACTGTGGCAGCCAACCATTGGCAGTACCATGTCCACCCGGAATTATCACCACAGCAGCTCTCGTCGCTATATTTGAGGTACCTATATGACTTTGAGTGTGCGCATTTTCGTGGCAAGCGCTATGATACAAAAGATGAAGGGGCAAAGCTGTGGCGTTTCCTTGAAGTGCAAGCTCCATGATGCGTTGCGTTTCCGATTGGCAGTCAGATGGTGCTCCCACCAGCATTGTCCAATGTGGCCCATTCTAACGGTCTCCGTTCTGTGTTTGATGAGATTTGTGTTATGAATTCCAAACAGCATAACACGAGTGCGCCTAATTCTAACCCAATCTGATCAATGCGACTCTCGAAGCTTCAGTGTCTGCATTCTTTAACAAATGTGCATACGTGCATATCCGTGCGGTGTACATCTGTGGACAACCTCCCACAGACAAATTTTGGTATGAGTGGGATGGTCCTTTTTGTTTTTCTGTACATGTCAATTAGCACTCATAAATTATGTAAAAATACTCAGAATCTTGGTTGTTCCACCAACAGATGGCGATTCATGCAAGGATGCAGAATGGGGTGAAAATTATGAGCGGACCTTTGTCAAAGATGGGGTGCATTTTGAGATCGTGGAGCATCAGTTGTTCGAATATGTGAATAACCTTGATGGTTTTAAAAAAAAAAATGGCACGGCTGTGTGGCCAGTATCACAGGGTTATTTTACACGAGTGCTGCCTCGAGAACCGTATTGACAAACAGGAGTTTTTGACAAGTCTGCTCTGGCTCTTAGATGAAAAGCAAAGCAGCGATGCGTGTGACCCAGTTGCACTTGTTATTGTTGGTAATAAAGCAAAAGAGGTGCAGGCACCTCTTTTGGCCTCATTACATGATCATAATGTCTGTTACCTGATTCCCGAGCACAGTTTAGAAAATGCAATTTCGCATTGCACAGTGCGACTAGCCCAAAAAACGATAATACCTGAACAAAGTATGGAATATAAGAACAGACTTGTCTTGTATAATGGATACCTTTATGAGAAAGCTGAACATATAGTGGCAGAAAAGGTGAAGTCGTCCCATGTAGTCCAAAAAGTAATTAAAGGGTTGCTGTTAGCGGGGGTAGGGTCAGGGTCACCGAGCTGGTGCAACCAGTCTTGGTTTTATAACCCTTTTTAGTGTCTAGGGTGGACCTACCAGGTTTAGCAGCAGCAGCAGCAAGCAGCAAGCAGCAGCAGTAAGCAGCAAGCAGCAGCACGCGCGAAATGGGTAAAAATCGGAACTCCGTCGTAGTGCTTCAGATTTGGGTGAAATTTAGGTGGATGATACCTATGGGTGTGAAGTACAATCACACAAAGTTTGAGCAAGAATCTCAACGGTGGCGGCCAGGAACAGAATTCGCAAGTGGCGGACCTCAGTTTCAAGAACTGCACTTTAGGGCCAAAAATAGCCGTTTTTGGGCCAAAAAAGCCCCGGAGCACACTCAAAACGGCCAAACGAAGGGAAACAGTGGGTACACTCCACGTGCGGCTTGACTTCTCCGTGTCAACGAGCTCTTTGCGGCCCTCGAACTCCATGATATGTCCTGGAAACGGCCCAAAAAGGCCCCCAGAAGCTCCAAATGCCGACAACCACAAACCAAGAATAGGCTATATCTTTGGCTGCATGGCTCAAAATGCGATTTGGAGGGCACCTACTGCACCCGCAACCCCCCACTTTTTGTGGTTTCCACCCCTCAGAATTGCCCAAACGGACACCTAGACCCCAATACCTAGGCCCACTCGGCTTCGGCAAGCTGCAAGCTCAAGCCCAAACAGATGGTTGCCCAAATGGGTCAACAAGCTCAAGCCCAAACTGGTGGGTGCCGAAATGGGTCAACAGGGGCAAAAAGATGACTTTTCTCAAAAATGATCCTAGGGCACGTGCAACGCTAAAACAAGTGTTTTTAGACTGTTTTGAGCTTGTGGTGCCTCCGAAGATCCCAAAATGTCTTGAAAATGGGCTGTTTTGGGACCAGAATGGGTCAAAAATGGGTCAAAAACACATTTTTCCAAACCTCATCCTAGACCATTTGGGGTGCACAAACGGGTGAAATGAGCCCATTTTGAGCCCATTTTGGGGCATTTTGGCCCCTCAGAAGTCCAAAAAGCCTTGAAAGTGGGCCTCGTGGTGATGGCGTTCACTTGCAAGCTGATTTCACTTTGTCAAGAGCCATCAATGTGTGAATCATTCTTGATGCCCCGCACCAGTCATAGCTGAAGTTCCCTTTCCAACAAGCTCGGTCCCAATATTCAGTCTTGATTAGGGTTAGGGGTCACAGGCACAGGCACAGGCACCACATCTTACACCGTGACCCTGAACCCCCAAAGTCCCTATCATGGTGTGCGGATGACACACAAACAAACAACAACAGGGCCTTCTGCAGGATTTGATTAAATGACGTGATGCTCACCCCCTACACAACAGTTTCTTGTGGTTCAGGGAGGGCACCGAATTTGAAATACAACCCGCTACATAGAACTCTGTAGCCCACACATAGGTGCTCATCGGGTGGGATGCGAATGTGCCATTAGAATGCACATTGGAATCGCGTGGGTGAGGGGGGGGTTCATTCGCTATAGAATTTGCGCAGAACAGCCACACACATCAACACAGATGGTAGACAACAGCCATACAGAACAACCACTCAGACAAGCAAACTAACTGTACAAAATTTCACAGACACACAACACAAAACACAAAACAATACACAGCTTCCAGAACATGGAGGGTTTAAGGGGGCAAAACCCTGTGCGTTACCTCGAAAGACCCCAGGGATTCGCATTCAGGTGTTGTTCCACCACCGTGTGAGAAGAGCAATGCAGGGCAGGACAAGTACATCGTCTAGGAAACAATCACTCAGCATGTTCGTAACTTCTTGAACTCAGCTGCGCCCATGCCACCCTCCTTTCATTCCACATGTGTCCACCAGTAGCAGGATTATGGGTGGGGAAATTTTGGTGTTGAGGAATGCAACAGACATTGTTTCGTTCAATTTTTTTGGTTGCAGATGTATATGGGAGAAGCCCCCCCCCGCCCCCCTGGTCCCTTCCCCCGAGGGCTGCTTATGCTTTCTGGTTTTTTAGGTGACGGTCTTGATTTTCCTGTGTTTTTGATTTTTCTGGTTCTCCTCCGCATATGTTGTATGCTGTATTGCGTGTCATGTCATCCGAATCTTTCCCGGATCTCAAAACTCAGTTGGCAGTTCGTTTTTGCTAGATTTGTGACAGTTCTGTGTGCAGTCAGGTGGATTTAAAACGCACAATCCACTTTTCCGGTCTTTTTGGCATCCTCGAGAAACAGAGTGACAGAAATGGAGAATGCCCACACTTTTTGGTTTGGCGCTGGCAAAACACCGGAAAGCGCAGCAACCCTGTAGTGCTAGTCAATGAATCTGTTTTTTTTATTGATGTGTTCCTCGTCATCATCTGAGTCTGACGTCACAAGTTCATCAAGATTTATTCCCTTTTCAGATAGCCTCATCTGTGTCTTTGCGGTCTCTCTTTCCGCTCGCCACTGGCACAGTTTGTTGCGTTGTACATCCGTAAACAAGTTTTCGATGATGTGTGCATTTTCCTCGTTTTCTGCTTTGTACAACTCGAATGTCATGTGAGTCAGCTGTGTGTGCATGTCTGACGATGATGTGGACACGGAAGATGCTGAGGTGCTACCGCCGAATGCGAACTCACTGACAAAGCCCTTTCGTATATCTGTTAATGTTTTGGGTCTCTTAGTAGCTGTAGCATATGAGATCAAGTCTGAGTCAAGCCATGGTATCACGATCGCATCATACACCTGATCAGCCGTTTGCTCAATGTAATGATGAGTGGTTTTCGCATCAACATATCCTATCCACCGGCGGATGACATCAACATCATTACCAGCTTCATAGAGCCAGGTCAGCACAGTTCGCCGGAGGGCATGTAGGTGTACATGATCTCCGCTAATATCGCATTCTGTGCATGCATCTTTGAACCATCGTACTGAAGTGGACGGGCGTGTGTGATCAATGCGATTATGAAACAAATATGCGTCTTTTGACAAAGCAGCATGGTGTATGTACATCTGCAATGCCTCAGCAAGCAATGGATCAATCGTGACTCTTCTTTTGTTTCCAAATTTCTCCAGCAGAACCACCCATGTTCGAATGTTATTGTTCTCATCTAGGACATCACATACCTTCATTAGGTAGATTGCGCGTTTGCGAGCACCAGTGTGTAGAAAGCTAAGCAACTGGGCTACACAGCGATGATTCTGCTTCGATTTCAAGTGGCTAATCAGCCGATCAATCTCCTCTCTGGTGAATACATCGCGTCTCCGCTGACGCTTTCGAGACTGACATCTCAGTTCTTTGTGTGTAAACGGTATCCAGTTTGACCATTGCAGTAGTGAAGCCCATTGCCCACCCTGTGTAAACCTACAAAGTGTTTTTCTGAGAGTGGTGCTGTACAGCATTTCTCCATTGTTCACCTTTTGTGCAAATTCAGCCCTGGAAATAGAGTTCAGACAATCAGATAATGATCCTGTGGGGCATAGCATCTTGCTCATGTGATAGAAGCAGTGGGCATGCATGGTGACATTGCGCAAGTTGTGATCAACTGGTATTCCTTGTTGCAGAAGGCTCGCGTGCTGTGATGCAATAATTTTCCGTAGTAGTTCCAAGACCTGCATACCATCACTCCACCTGATGGGGGTTACAGCTCTGATAAAAGCGGAATTTGTGAAAATCTCGGATCATAAAATGAGGAATGAATGATTTTTTTTCATTTGGGCCCTCGCAGACAATTTCTGCTCTAATCGCCTTCTCACGGCAGTTGCTGTATTCATCGAGCTCCTTCAACTCACGTGCAATGTGCTTGATGAATTGCGTATTTGTCACTGCACAGGACTGGAATCTAAATCTGGTGACACCAGGAAAAATATTTGGTTCTACTTTTTACCTGTTTTGGAATTCAGTTGCTTGGGCAAGTCATATTATGTGTCTGGCCTAACTCCTTTGCCCGATATTCCTAACCAGCTCCATTTCATCTAAAAGAGTGCACATGAAGTGCTTGATGCTAACATCAAAAATATTAGGGCACTAATCAAGGACATCTTTCCGGTAGCAGAGGCAACCCTTGAGAAACTTTCGAATCGACTCTGAGAAGTACACGAGTCAAAACCAGGAACAAAATGTCCACACCATCAGTACCGCTGTCTGCCAGAACCTGGCCAATTTGGAGTGTAAAAGTTCAACTTGGCAACAATGGGCCCAACTCAATGAGTGAGCCCAAGCTCAGAGCCGCCTCTGGGTCTCAAGAAGATCCAGTTCACAGAAGGGCGGAACAAGAAGCGCCCAGATTAACCACTGAGGCCTTAGCGGCCCGTGTGACAGCCTGCAACACCTTCGCCGAAGGGTTGCCGTATCCATCTCCCATTCTGCCTGTCCAGCTCCTTCGTCTACGGCTACAGCAGCTAGAGGACCTGAGGAACAACAAGAATTTAGAAGGAGAATGGACGAATATCTTCTCCACGAGGAGTACTACAAGTCCGTCAGAGGGGAAGATGGAGAGGAACCACTCGAAGCCTGGGGACTGCCTCCATACACGGATATGGGTTCCTGCCCTTACTCCCGCCCCGCTACGGACCTGGCCGACACAGTGTCTCTACCCAGGCGACCGAGAGGGTCAGCATGGCGTCCAAAGCTGCCAGTGACTAGCAGGAGCCCTGAAGTGTGCCCAGCTTATGTGGAGGAGTCCCATTCCCCCGGGCCAACCTATTGTGCCCTGGACGGTACAGCCGAACTACTGGCCAAACTGCTGTCTGGGTCCGAAGACCCAGATGTGAGAGCCGTGTGTGAGGCTGTCAAGGCTAAATTGGGTATCACTGAACCCTTACCCCAGCCAGCGGTAGCCTCACCCTCTCCCGGACTGAGCACGCTTGCTGAAGATCTCAAAAGATCAAAGGTGTTCAGGTTGCTACACAAGGTCACTTGCCCCAGCCCGTTTCATCCTCGCGCCTGGACAGTCCCTATCGCTGAACTACAGGACGTGCCTGTGACAGAGACTGAGAAAAGAGGGCGAACAGCCCTGGCACCCCTTGCTGGCGTACCTTCCCCCCCTTCAGGCCTAACCCCAGGGGGTGGGAAGAGTGGCAGACCAATTGCCCAGGCGAACATCCAGCTGGAATTGCCGGAGTTCGACCCGAAAAATCTGCCTGAATGGGCAGAAGAATTTGCTGAGTTTCTTTTGCTGACCGGCCAATCCCATGTGGATGTAGCCACTAAATGTTCATTGTTGAAACGCTCATGCAAAAAGAAACAGGTGAAACAGATTGTGAACACCTGTTCAATATGGGCTGTGGTTCTCCAAAGATTGGAGAAAACGTTTCCGGTCTATGAGTCTGACCTCGGTGTACGCACACAGATTGAGGAGCTCCCTATGCTCCCCGAGTTTCATTCCGCTATGCGAGTCTCTGAATATGTGTGCGACCTGGAGTATCTGTTCTCACGGATGAACGTGGGTTCCTATGGGGCCATAGAACCCCACCTGTGGCTCATGAGTAAGATCCCTGCCCGTACGTGGGACGATTGCCGCACTACCTCTGAGAGGAAGAGTCGGACCCACACGTACAATGACCTTGTGGACCTGCTGATTGAGCTGGCCCTTTAGAGGGAGAATGACTCCCACATGGAGAAATTCGTCAAGAAACACCTGGGTTGAGGTGGCACCCCTGCCCCCGAACGTGGCGAAGGGAAAGGGCCTAAAAATCCCACTAACGCCAACCAGGGTGGTGACAAAGGTAGGGGTAACCTGCGTGCCATGAACGAGGTTAAGCCTGAAGCAGGTAAACCCCTGCTGTTCTTCTGTAAGCCTGTCAATGACAAGGGGGGACCTTGTCATGCCCCTGACTGCGACCTCCGCAGTGGTTGTATGCTGCAAATGAAACGACAGCAGCACACCAAAGATGGGAAAACAGTGACCCATCAGGACCATTTCAGGTGTACCATCACCTGTGGTTAGTGTGGCAAGCGTCGTCAGTAAGAAAAAGTGCTTTTCCATTGCTTTGAGGCATACTCTAGTTGTATTAGAGATGCACTGAGCATCCATGCATTTTTATCTTAGTATTGGTCCCACCAAAACTGGTGATAACACATTTTGACCTATGGAACCAAACACCCAATCAGGATATGGAGTGGACCCCTTAATCCCCTTTCAATGTGAGGCAAATCATCTTTTCCTGAGTTAACTGAGAACTGACATAACCAAGGCAGAGCCTATGAATTTATCTATGTTTTTCCATGAATACTTATCTGCCCTAGTGGTATGCACCCTAGGGGGCTAGGCACCTCTTTTTGAGAGGTCCTGGGTTCAATTCCTGGTCAGCCTAGCTAAGCAGGAGGATCCCATGTGACATGGCAGTGACCTCATCGCCACATGCCCTGCCACTTCAGCACATATGGGACCCAAAACAAAGAGTGCACATCTCCTGAGATGGCACTATGGAGATAGAGTGACCTTGGGGCAGTTTTCCAACTCTTTTCCAAAAACATTTCAGCTATCTTGGTGAATATGCATTCCTAATTGACCTGAGTTGCAGTTTCTGTGAATATCCAATCATCTTTCACTGTTTACACTGCAGCCCTTCATGCTTTGATCCTGATTCTCTTCTCCTTGCATACTATTGGCTTGGGTTATCCTGGATTGACTACATTTCTGCAAACAAAAGGTTTTCATCTTCCAAAACAAGCAGCAGGAAACCCTACACCTACAGCAAGCAGCAGGAGAAGCAAAAACACAGTGCTGAAACCACTATAAACTTTTCTGGTAGCAGAGGC
Organism: Eutreptiella sp. 'Long Island Sound 2002'; assembly: GCA_964036045.1. Classification (NCBI taxonomy): domain Eukaryota; phylum Euglenozoa; class Euglenophyceae; order Eutreptiales; family Eutreptiaceae; genus Eutreptiella; species Eutreptiella sp. 'Long Island Sound 2002'. Next base: position 120,117,471 of record OZ038383.1, on the reverse strand, counting down.
AGCCTGTCTCTGTGCACCGGCAGCGACCCCGCGCCGTACAACCAGTGTGCCGAGTACAGGCAAATATAAGCAGAAGGGTGAAAGAAGATGGATCCAAGAAAGGAGGACGCCGACGCGAAGACAGCGCCAGCGCCTGAGGCACCGGCAAGGCCGGCACCTGGCGCTGTACCTTCGGCGGAGCCCTTACATGGGCCAGTGGATACGGCTGAGGACTCCCTGGATGGGCTCCAGACGGCCTTCGGGGCCCTGTCTGTCGAAGAAGTGGTCTCTCAGCCTCAGCCTGTGAAGAGGAAGAGAGAGAACGAGAGCGAGAAGGATGCTGGAGAAGAAGCAGACGAAGGAGAGGAGCAAGGGCAAGACCTGACGAATGTCCCTACCTTCGAAGGCGCACCAAGCGCTTCTGGCCTCGACGCATCACCCTCTCCTTTAACCACCATACTCCCAGCCGCCGCAACATCCACTTCCACAACCAACCCGCCTATGGCAGAGGGCACAGGCTTTACTGGCATGCCTCCCTACCCCGCCTATGGTATGGGCCCACCTACCACTGCGCTCCATGAGGCAACTACTGCCAGTGAGCCGGTGGCTTCCAGCTCTGCGTCGCGATGGTATGCGGCTGACTATCCCCATCCATTACACGCTACTGGAACCTATGTGGATGTTCCTGGGTATGCTCCGGGGTATGCACCTGGGTATGCACCCTTGAGTGGGTTGAGGAGAGGACCAGAGTCTCTTGGAGGCAGGAGTAGAGGATCGGGGAGATCCTCCAACAGGTCCCTGACGCGTTCGGAGATCAACGAGGTGCTGCGAGGAGCCACTTCAAAAATCGTGGGCGACCTCACACAAGAGATCCGTGAGAAGCTGGAGCCCCTGATGATCCCGCCCCAAGCGTCACCTATCTCGGTGGGAATGTCACCCCACCGAGTACAGGCTAATCACCTGGCAGCAGGGTTGACACATACCCTGGGGAGCCTGAGGAGCAGACCGATGCCGACGCCTGCAGCTATTCCGAGAAGTCCCTTCGTGCCGAGAACGGCCCAGCCGCCCTACAGCCACGTGACGAACTCGACGAGGGCCGAGCTGGACCGGCTGGGGCTGACAGCCCTAAGGGCTATGGTGGACGTGGAGCCTTATGGCTCCAGTGATCTAGGCGGAGACCCCTCTGATGATGAGCCGCCGTCGATGGATTCTTCTTCGCCCTCAGATGACGATGACCCTGAGGACCCCGAGGACCCAAAGGGGAAGAAGAAGAAGAAGAAGAAGAAGAAGACCCGACGCCCTGAAGGACGCAGGTCTCAGGAGGCGAAGGCTATTGCCACCTCCAAGATCGTGGTGAACCTGCCTGAGTTCACAGGCAAGGACCTCAGCGAGCTCGCTGAGAATTTTGGCCGGTTTCTACGACTGACCGGCCAAACCCACGCTAGTGGGCGAGTGAAGTGCGATCTCCTCCTGCAGTGCTGCAAGACCAAATACCTGGAGAAGCAGGTCAGGCAGATCGTGACTAACTCCGCCACCTTTGCCGATGTGTTGGTTGCCCTGGAGAGGCAGTACGCGACCTACGAAACCGACCTCTCCATCAGGGCCGAGATCCAGAACCTGCCCGTGCTGCCCAACAACCCCAAACCTGGCAGGGTATCCGAGCTGTTGGCTGATCTGGATCACTTGGCTGGACAACTGACGCCCGGTTCCTACAGCAGCGACGACCTGCTGTTCTGGTTGGTGGCCAAGCTCCCTCGAGAGCTATGGGACGAGTGCCGTTGGACGGCGGAGCGCAAGGCCAGATCCCTCCGCTACGAGGATCTGTGCGTGCTACTCCTGGAGCTGGCACTGGAGAAGGAGAGCGACCAGCACTTGAACAACTACCGTCCTGGTGGTGGAGGTTCTGGAGGCAAAGGGTACCAAGGGTCCCGACCTGGGCAGGGGACTACCCCCAAACACGCCCACGCCCGCATCATGGAGAATGTGAAGGAGCTATTCTGGTGTGATGCCAGGGATGAGCATGGCCACCTGCAGCACGCCCCTGACTGCGAGCAGCGAAACTGCTTCGTAGTCCAGGGGAAGCAGCAGGAAAAGAACACCGGCGCCAAAGCGAAGCTGCCGGATCATTACCGGTTGACCATCACGTGTGCATTCTGCGGTAAGCGGAAGCACTACGAGGATGAGTGCTACCATAAGCAACGCCTATCGGCAAAGCTTAAAGGGGAAGATCCTGGCAAAGGCTCAGGCAAAGGTGGAGGCAAAGGCAAAGGCAGCGACTCCGGCAAGGGCAAGTCGAAAGGACGTGGCCAAGGTGGACAAGACAAGGGTCAAGGTGGACGAGGAGGAGGCGCTAACCGCCAGCTGGACAACAAGAACAAGGACAAGAACGGAGGCAACCCCAACCCTAATCCAGGGGGGAACTCCGAGCCCTCTGGAGGGCAGTCTGGTCCTACCACACGCTCACAAACGCAGGCCCAGCAAGAACAAGGATCCAAGCGTGAGCATGAAGGTGGTGATGACGGCAACGCCAAGAAGAGGAGCCGTTTCATGAGGATCGCCCGCAAACTGCGGAACAAGGGGTTCGAGGTGACCTGTCCCGCTGAATTCTGACGGGGACGCTCTGGTGGCACCCAAGACCTGGTGTTTTGGGTACGTATCCGACTAAGTGACTAGGGGGACGTGAATACCTGGGGGTACTGGATACTGGAGCCACAATATCTATAGTGGCCAAGAAAACTTTACCTTGTCGGAGCCTGAAGAACACCATGACCACCGCTGCTATACGCATGCAAGATGGACATGTGGTGCACAGCTGCGGGGACTGTGAAGTGGAGGTACCTATGGGCTCCCGGACTATCGCCCATCGGTTCTATGTGATGGACACTGAGGCCTTCCACTTTGTACTGGGTACTGACTTCTTCGTACAGCACTCCCAGATACAATCCCTGACGCTGCAAGCGCCCTACCTCCTCTACGTGGACCACGGCAGTGGCAGAGAGTCTGTGCCACTAGAGCAGTCAGAACATACCTCGGGTTACCTGAGACTATCGAAGGAGGAGCCCTCGAACATGATGGAGGCCTCCAAAACTGAGGACTATCAACTATCCGGGGAAGTCCTAGACCAAGGTCTGAAGGAGTTGGGTTACTCTCGAGAAGACCTAAGTGTGGAGCTGTTCGCCAGCGACAAGCAGCATGTACTGGACCTATACTGCAGCAAGGGGAAGAACTGCAGCTACAAATTTTACTGGCCCTCTCTCGGGATGGCCCACGGGAACCCCAGATTCAGCAAACTGGGGAAGGTGCTGACCAAGGTGGCCTTGGAACGTTCCCGTATGGTCCTGTGTTCTCCCGATTGGGGAGCCCATGGGGGCAACGAGTACTGGCGAAACCTCCTGTACAGGCTGACTATCAGCTCTGTTCGTTTGCCTGATGAGGCCATCTACGTGCCTCTGGGACGCAAGACGCCTATTGGGAAGCCCGGATGGGGGAGTATGCTCAGCGTGGCGGACGGAAGTCTTACCACCATCCCCTGGGAGGACCTGGACCCGACTCTGGTCCAGGCTATACAACGAGAAAGCGATGGACTCGCCTTGGGTGACTTGAAGGATCGCCTACGACCTCAAGATGCTGTTGAGACTACACCCGGAGGAGATGAGTACGTCGTGACTGACACCAACGCCCCCAACTCTCCCTGTCATGTACCTGTACCTGATGGAGTCTCTGAGTGTGGTCTATCTGAGCTACCTAGCTCTATCCACTCAGATGACGATACTGAGCACGACACCTTCTTCGTGCAGACCTGTGTGGAGGAAGTGGAGAACGCCGAGTACGTCGCCCCACTGAAACCCCTACTCTCCATGAGGGTGGAAGACCCCGTGGACGAGGAGGTGGACCCTCGATCCAGGCTCAGGGAGTATGTGGATTCCAAGAGGAAGTTGGTGGCGAAAAAGCTATGCTACGCGAAGCCTACCCGCAGCTCACGGCCACTGAAGCAAGGACGTATGGGAGACCTATCCCAATTGAAGGAGGACCTCGAACAGAAGATCACCACCTGGCAAAGGGAGGTAGATCTTAAGCTCATGAAGAGCGTGTGGGGCGCCCATGTGAGGACCCCAGATGAGGACGACCTCTCGGAGGAATGTGTATGTGAACCCCCTCGAGCGTGCCTATGTTGCCATCGTCCATCGGAGATGGTTGAACAAGACCTTCTCTATGCCTACCAAGGTCTGAAGGATACTACCACGGGCGAAGAGTCGGTGGAGGACCACCTCCCGACGTCTATTACTCAGGGGGCAAGCAACTTACACTCTGACGAGGACATGGAGGACAAGATCAAGGTATTGGACCTGCGGGTACAGAAGCTTATAAGGACCTATCTGGAGGTGTTCGGAGAACTACCCCCTCCAGCCTCATGTGACAAGCTGGTACAGATGGACCTCAAGCTGAAACCTGAGTTCGTGGGTCACAAGATCCGGAGGAGACCCTACCCAGCTCCTAAAGAGCAGGCCGACGAGATCGAGCGACAGATACAAGAATGTATCGACGCTGGCCTAGTCCTGGAGTACAAGGATGGGGACTACCCGCTACACTGCAGCCCCTGTTTCCTGGTGGCTAAACCTGGGTCTACAGCCAAACGGCTGGTGGTGGACTACGGAGAGCTGAACAAGAAGACGCTGAACCACTCAGGGTCCATTCCCAATATGGAGTCTACCCTGGAGAAGATAGCCTCCTGCCGCTACAAGACCAAGATGGACAAGCGAAGCGGATTCTGGCAAGTGGACCTGGCGCCCAACGCACAGGAACTACTGGCCTTCATCACCCCTCAGGGGAGGGTGTTCAAGTGGAAGGTCATGCCGTTTGGCGTGGCTAAGGCACCCGCTCTATTCCAAGAGCTGATGAACAAGATCTTGTCCATCCTACGAAGGAGCCCTAAGGTGCAGGAGCTCAAGCTCAAACCCGAGTTCGTGGGTCACAAGATCCAGAGGAGACCCTATCCAGCTCCTAAAGAGCAGACCGACGAGATTGAGCGACAGATACAACAGTGTATCGACGCTGGCCTAGTCCTGGAGTACAAGGACGGGGACTACCCCCTACACTGCAGCCCCTGTTTCCTGGTGGCTAAACCTGGGTCTACAGCCAAACGGCTGGTAGTGGACTATGGAGAGCTGAACAAGAAGACGCTGAACCACTCAGGGTCCATTCCCAATATGGAGTCTACCCTGGAGAAGATAGCCTCCTGTCGCTACAAGACCAAGATGGACAAGCGAAGCGGATTCTGGCAAGTCAACCTGACGCCCAACGCACAGGAACTACTGGCCTTCATCACCCCTCAGGGGAGGGTGTTCAAGTGGAAGGTCATGCCGTTTGGCGTGGCTAACGCACCCGCTCTTTTCCAAGAGCTGATGAACAAGATCTTGTCCATCCTACGAAGGAGACCTAAGGTGCAGGAGCTCATATCCCGTGGTGCCCAGATGGAGGCTCACATCGACGATGTATGCCTTGGGACCAATACCCAGGAGGATCACCTAATCCTCTTGGGTGAGTTCTTTGCGGTCTGCCAGGAGAACCGCACACGACTCAAGCTGGAGAAGTGTGAGTTCATGCAGGAGACCATGCAGTACCTGGGGTTTGACGTTGGCTATGGGTGGTGGACCCCAGCGGCCTCTAAGGCCAAACCCCTGATGGATGCCAAGGTACGACACGAAGACCCCAAGAAAGGACTTCATGATGTACGCAGTTTCATTGGGGCGTGCAACTTCTATCGCCGCCACATCAAGAACTTCACCTACACCAGCGCCGTTCTGACGGACTTGATCAAGAAGAGTACTACTTGGCGCTGGGGCCCACAAGAGCAACAAGCGTTTGACGAGCTCAAAGACAAGGTAGCCAACGCTAAGTGCTTGGGCGTGCCTAGGGCACAAGGGGAGATTATCCTGGTGACCGACGCCAGCAATGTGGGCGGTGGTGGAACGTTGTTCCAATGGCAAGCACGGGAGAAGGAGGAGTTCGACTCGGCCATTTCCCAATGGGGGACGGAAGGTCTCAACCGAGATGGAACGCTCAAGCACAGCTACCCTGACGACAAGTGGGTCCTAGTACCTCTGGGCCACTGGAACTGGAAGTGGAACCAGGCCAGGGGGAACTACTCCAGCTATGAGCAGGAATTGCTCGCGGGTATGCTGGTGCTATCCTCACAAGCAAGACTGTTTGGGAGTAACCCTGTGGTCTGGCTGTGCGACCAAGAACCGGTCCGCAGTTTCCAGAAGGGTCCCCCACCTGAGAAGGCCAAGCTACAACGCTGGTGGACCTACCTCAGTCAACTACAGCTGACGGTACACCATATCCAGGGAGTGAAGAACGAGTGTGCCGAGTACATCAGCCGAACCAACTTCGACGCCCTGATTGGTGCCCGGTCTGAAGCGCTGGCTAAGGAGGCGTTCAGCCGTATGGACGTCCACCTGGACCTCAACATGACGATGATACGCCCCCTGGATGGACTCCAACAATCGGAGTACCTGAAGGAGTTCGGGGATATCTACAAGCGCCTGGAGAAACGCCTTGAACCCCTCCTGGTCAACCAAGACCAGTGGAAGAAGGACAAGAGCTAACTATGGCACGAGGACCGTATCGTGGTGCCTAGTGACCGAGTTCCAGCGATGCTGAAGTGGACCCATGAGTCCAGTGGTCATGTGGGTGCTGACCGCACCCTGAGGCTGTTCAAGCAGTGGTTCCACACTACGTGGACTGACGACCAACTGCCGAAAACCCTCCAGCCTATCGTGGACAAGCTCCCGTGCAGGTCCTGTAAACCAGGGGATATCAGGGACAGGGGTCTCTACTCGACCCTGCCCATCCCTCACTGTGCTAACAGTGTTCTATACGTGGACTACACGGAGATGCCGAAGTTCGGGGGCTATGACTTCGCCCTCGTGGTAACCTGCGGGTTGACCAGGTTTACCAGGGTGTTCCCATGTACCAAGCACATTACCAGGGAGGAGACTATCAAGATACTCCTGGAGGAGTGGTTTTGTGTCTTTGGGGCGCCCAAGGAGATCAACTCCGATGAGGACGTACGAGTACGCTCAGATACTGGCTGGTACAAGAGGGTCCTGAGATCCCTCAATGTCCAGGTGTCTACGGGGATTCCCTACTCTCACACGAGCAACCCCCTATGTGAGCGACAGATTCGTGTCCTGAAGGAGAACGTACGGATATGGTGCAAAACTGAACGCACCAGAGACTGGGTGAGACTACTCCCCGTCATATCCTTGATGATGAACTCCCAAGAGAGTTCTGCTACTGGCTACTCGCCCCATGAGCTATTCCTCGGGCGCCCGGCATGGTTCCTACATGCCCCCTATCCAGAGGACACCCATTCTTCTGTGGGTGAATGGGTCCAAGAGCAACACGCGAAGGTGGACAAGGCCAAGGCTATGCTCCAGAGAGTGAGGGAGCGTCAGTGGAACAAGAAGAACAAGCACCGAGTACCGGCCACCTATCAAGATGGGGACTGGGTGCTGGTGCACCACAGTCGACTACCCGCCTGGCCACGCTCTACCAGCGATGACCCATACTTCGGGCCGTACAAGATTCTATCTGTGGATGGACACCGTATCACCGTGCGGTGTTCTCCCCGTCTAGGGGGGACCCTGGTGTGCGCTGCTCAACACCTGAAGCGCTACCATGATCCTGAAGACCTCTGTGGGGAGGAGTGGGAGCTGAACGACGAGGAAATCGCCGCTCTGGACCTACAAGGGGCTGCCAGCCCTATGGAAGTTGAAGGTGAACTCCCCGACATGAACGCCGAGGAGATGGCTAAGGAAGGCTTCTACCTGGTGAAGTCTGTCCTACGCCACCGCCATCACCAGGGTTGGCGCTTCCTCACCCTCTGGGAAGGGTTTGGAGTCGAAGAGGCCACCTGGGAGCCTTTCTCTGCATTTGTTCTACCTGAGGGACGCCTAAACTCAGTTCTGGTTGACTACTTGTCCCAGAACAACCTTGGTGAGTTGCTGAGGCTCGCTGAGACGCTTGCCTCCAAGACTAAAGCTAGGGACTGAACCTTACCCTTACCTGCCAAAGCGTATGTGTGAGTGTGCTATTCCTAAGGTCCTGAGAGCAAGCCGCAGAAGTGGTGTCCTAATTATACCCAAGTCTGCACGCTTGCTAAACCTGGAGGGTTGGCTTATTGATGCCACGGGGTACGCCCCGGGTCTCCCCTCCCCTAAGCGCCCAATTTCTGTGCTGGCGCAAAACCTTTGGGGAATACCCAGCGTACTAATCCAGGTATTGTTTTCCCTACCTATCTGTCTACTACAGGGAGGGGTGGCCAAAAGCTATGAAGGCTTGAAAACGCTGTTTTGCTAAGTGGCCAAAACACTGACCTAACCACTGCCACAGCCCACCAACCCTGCTAAAATTGCAGGAAACGGGTGGGACAGTGACACACGCACTACAGGTCCTACACACCCTACAGTGGCACCATCCTGGTGGGCGAGCACTGGGGCAACTGGCTCAAGCCCCCACTCAGGACTACCACTCCTACACGCACACTCTACTGGGCGTTGCGAAGGCAAAGGTCTCGTGGGTCCTAGCGACCCTCCTGTGAAATGACAAGGGAACACAGCGCTGCTAAGCAACTGTGTCCTAACAGGGGACGCCACAACGCGTTTCCCCTGCTAGGGCTTGGAGGGAAGAGGTGCTCTTGCGTGCATGGCGCAGATGTCGAAGAAGTCGGACTCCCTGCTCTGCAACAGGCGGAGCGCAGTTGCTTGTTTGTGTGATCTGCGCCCTTGTTTAGCCGGGCATGAAAAAATTGGTATGCTGCTGCACGGATCACCCTACCTGCCCACCTGTAAAACAAAGGCAAATGAAAGGGCGTTTGCGGCGGAGGAACCAAGCCACACTCCAGGTATTATACCCTTCTCAGTGTGACCTATAATACACTGTCCGCAAACACGCTGGAGGACCAGCTACCCTCGTCAAGCAAGCAAGCTTTAAGGGACTCCTCAGGTTCTCTCAAAGAACGTACCGAGGAGCCCCTGGGTAGCCTAAACAAGGTTTACCGTGCGCACTTCGCGTGGCCTACCCTTTAATGCGTGTGTGCATACGCGAGTATGCACGATCGCGTTGGGCAAACCTGCCCATCTCAACCTCAATCACGACTCCACCAGGGGGTGGCCCCGCCTGGGCTTACTCACCTTACATACCGCTGGAGAGAGAGAGCAAGTGAGGGGCGCACGCGAAGAACATTGCTATGCACTTGTATGTATGTCTAATCACCCTGATCTGACCGCTAATCATCTGCAATCTTTCTAATCAATCCCTCTATCGCGTTCTATCTTTGTTAGCGCTGCTACAAGGCTCGTTCACGGAGACACGAGACGAGCAATGTGTATGCGGCATACGAGACGAGCATACCTGTAGTTTATACCTGATTCATTGAAGTCTTTTCGTTCATTTTCGAATTCTTGAATTTTTGAAGCTTCTATTAGTGTGGGTGGAATCTGTATGTTTGTTTATTAATGTGTGTCTCGTCATTTTCAAGACTACGTGAGACATACGTTTATAATTCCATTATTTCTCCATTTTCCGGCGCTTCGCTAGGAGCCGCTCCTGCGCGCCGCCATTTTATGCGTATGAATTTCTGGATTTAAAAGATCCAGAGATGACTATAATTTTTATAAAAATGTGCTTCTGATGCACAATTGGATTCTGCTCAGGTGTGTTGTTTCAGAAAAACTCTAGGCCGTCATTTGACGGATTTTGGTGTCGTCGCTTCGTTTTTGCGTGGATTCGTCCATAATTCTCCCATTCCTGCCTCTGCAGATACCCACGCGCAGCCTCGCTGAGTAGGCCGTGTTCGGGCCGAAACGCAGGTGCCTGGAGAGACTGAGCAGAACCAAGACCCCAACAAGGGGCAATTTAATTTTTTGACGACTCCCTTCGCCCTAAGACAGGTCAGAGGTTGCTAGCAGGTTTACGAGAACCCATGCGAGTGTGTATAATGTGTCTTGCGTTGGGTTTGTGTCGACGCTGCGTCTTGGAGGGAGGCATGCATATGCACATGTTTGGCATGCTCCCATACTAACCCAACCAAGCCACAGGAGCCCCGGCAGCGCCATGAGCGCTGAGTCTTCTGTAGGATATGTTACAAACAGAGCAGCAAAAGGACGCCAGCCATGGTGAGCGCCCATTTTTCAGTGTGAGGGAAACTATAGGTATTTTAAAGTAGATGTGGAAACCAAGGAAAGGCCAAGAGAAAATCCCTTTTTCCTAAAATGCGACAGTGGTGGCCACCACAGCACAAGGGGGGAGTAAGAAAAAGTGCTTTTCCATTGCTTTGAGGCATACTCTAGTTGTATTAGAGATGCACTGAGCATCCATGCATTTTTTTCTTAGTATTGGTCCCACCAAAACTGGTGATAACACATTTTGACCTATGGAACCAAACACCCAATCAGGATATGGAGTGGACCCCTTAATCCCCTTTCAATGTGAAGCAAATCATCTTTTCCTGACTTAACTGAGAACTGACATAACCAAGGCAGAGCCTATGAATTTATCTATGTTTTTCCATGAATACTTATCTGCCCTAGTGGTATGCACCCCAGGGAACTAGGCACCTCTTTTTGAGAGGTCCTGGGTTCAATTCCTGGTCAGCCTAGCTAAGCAGGAAGATCCCATGTGACATGGCAGTGACCTCATCGCCACATGCCCTGCCACCTCAGCACATATGGGACCCAAAACAAAGAGTGCACATCTCCTGAGATGGCACCATGGAGATAGAGTGACCTTGGGGCAGTTTTCCAACTCTTTTCCGAAAACATTTCAGCTATCTTGGTGAATATGCATTCCTAATTGACCTGAGTTGCAGTTTCTGTGAATATCCAATCATCTTTCACTGTTTTCACTGCAGCCCTTCATGCTTTGATCCTGATTCTCTTCTCCTTGCATACTATTGGCTTGGGTTATCCTGGATTGACTACATTTCTGCAAACAAAAGGTTTTCATCTTCCAAAACAAGCAGCAGGAAACCCTACACCTACAGCAAGCAGCAGGAGAAGCAAAAACACAGTGCTGAAACCACTATAAACTTTTCTTCGTCACTACGAGGACGAATGTCACATTAAAAAACGTGAGAGTGACAAACACAAACGGCAAGAGGCTCAACGCCAGAAGACCCAAACACCCTCCAGAACTCCCCACAATGGGGATAAGAGTGGTAAGGGAGGAGATAAGGGAGGTGGCAAGGGTGGAACCCCAAACCCCCAGAGGAGCTCATCAGCACCCGCTACTTCTCCCTCTCCTGCCGAGGGTGACCCGAAGAAGCGCCCACAGGGGGATAACGCCTCCCCTGAGGGGACTAACTCCAAGAAGAGGCGACTGGCCGGGATGGCCAAGTCCCTCATGGCCGCAGGGGTGGATATCAAATTCCCTGCTGAGGAGTAGGGGAGCGGCTCCAAAGAGGAGGACTTGGTTTTCTGGATCCTCGTGAAAATAGGGGATCAGGTTTTTCGAGCAGTGCTTGACACCAGCGCAACACTTTCTATAGAAGCCCGGCGCTTGCTAAAGACTTTCAAGAAAACTAAGACAGTGGCCATAAGAGTAGGGGATGGGCGTACCATCCATTCCTTGCAGAGTGTCGATGTGACTCTTTGTCTTGGCGACGAAACTGTGACCCAACACTGCAGAGTGTTGGACACTGACGCCTTTGATATCATCATTGGCACAGACTTCTTGCGAAGAAACCTGTTAACAAACCCCCAGGTAAAAATGTTGTCCCTCCAGCGCCCCTATTGTCTACACTGCGACTTTGGCAGTGGGCTCGTCTCCGTACCTTTGGAGCTGTCAGGACGAAAAGAGTCTGGGCTACGCTACGCAGCCAAGACTAACTATCGTACTGAAAACTACCAATTGACCCGTCACGTTCTTGAAAATGGACTGGCGGTACTTCAGGTATCCCTGGATGAGATCCAGGTTGAATTGTTCCAGAGCCAACAACAGCACATCATGCAGTTGTATTGCTCAAAAAATTTGGATAACGCTTTCTGTTTCTTCTGGAAAGCAATGAGCCTAGCGTATGCTAACCCTCCCTTCTCCCAGAAAGATGTCCTTGATTAATGCCCTAGATATTTTGATGAAATGCTGCAGGTTTTGAAGTTGAAAACCCAAACCAAAGCAGCAAGTAGAGCAAGAACAGGATGTGGATCGAATCAATGATTGGTTTTGGAATCCAGTGTAACACAGAAGGGCTGCAGATAGACAATGCAGGTTTATACACAAAGATTCAATCACAAATGGATAATACAAAAGATTTTATATGAAAATTGGACTGACTCAGGCCTCCAAGATAGCATTAGGCACTTCATGTGCACTCTTTTGGGTGAGATGGTGCTGGTTAGGAATGTGGGGCATAGATATCAGGCCAACACAGAAAATGACTTGGCCAAGCAACTGAATTCAGAAACAGTTGAAACGTAGAACCACAATAAGTGGTAGAAACAATTGAGTATAGGGGTCTTGGTGTGGGAGACCACTAGGCTTAACCTCCAAGGCCTTAATCATGAAATGCCCATTTTATTTCGGTATATCCTCCATGAAGGAAGGTACCTCCGCTCAGTTGAGTGGTAGGGGTGAACTTCATGGGGGGCTAGGGTTACAACCCTAGTAACTTTGAGAAAGTGTACTTCAGGCTTCAAAAGAGAGATAAAAACACTTAAGTTTGTCTTAGCATCAACAAAAGGGGTTTAAGGGGGGCTTGGCCTGGATCAAGCCCTCCAAGAAAGACATGGCAGTGACTTTTTCTTACTCCCCCCTGGAGTACTAGTTAGCTAAGCTAGCAGGACCAAGGAAAAAGGCTCAAATATTCCCAAAATTACCTCAGAAAATGCATTAAACTTACCAAAAACATCCTCATCAGTTCATAGAAGCCTATCAGACTGTAGGTACCCTCGAAAAACAGTGTAATGTACCGTGAATGATGTCCCTTCGATGGGGCATTCCTCAAAAGTCGCCCGCGTGCGACGAAAGCTTTTGGTACAAATTTGGGGGTAATGGGGTTTGAACCCAGGACTCCCTCCCTAGAGCACACATGCTTGCCCACTAGGGTACAGTCGACCACTCTAATGCGGACGGCGATTGCCGTATAAACAGCGTTTCAGTAAACGTCCTGACCAAGGGCCAGGGCGGAGCAATACTCCCAATGGAGGACACAAATCTCCAGGAGCTGGAAAAAATAGAAAATGTAACCAACAGGGAGTGATTCCTGCGGTTTAGCGGAAGGGGTTGCGATTTAGCAAGTCAAATTGCTAAAAATTGACGAAATCACGCGGGAAATCGTCATTTTTTACACATAACTCAAAGTCACAGACAAGCGCAAAGGAAGCGGACTTCAAAAACAAGGTTGCGCAAGCGTAAACGGCTTTTGTAAAAGAAGGTATGAGCCGTAGTTTTCAAAGTTCTAAAGGAAATTTTTGCACAGTTGCATCAAAATTTTTATAAACTTTAGTGAAAAGTGTTGAAACTCAACCCACAGCACAGAGCCGGCGGACAACCCACCTCTCAGTTATGCCAGTGTCATCTCACACCCATGCATTGCTTTCGTGTTGGTTGCTTCGCTAAAACGTTAGGGTTGTCAACGCTGTTACCGTTGGGGGTTCGGGCGCTCATCTCCTTTGCTCTGCACAGGTCCAAACAGGAATGAGAGGTATGCGATGCGAATGGAGCGCGCAGCGTGCACGTAGGGTTAGAATATGCGCTGTGCTCGCGATGCATGTGCCTAATTGAGGCATTCACACGCTGTGACGCTTTCCCTGTACCCCAATTCAACCTTGATTTCTCTTCACAGGTAAGGAAAGGAAAGTGTTTGCTCGTGTGTAGCCGTAGCGTTAAAGTAGGGTTTTCCAAACGCTTAGGCTTGTTTAAGACTCGCAATAGGGTTGCTTTGCGTTCGCTTCACTTCCGCATTCACACGATGCATGGTGAGTAAGGTAGGTTAGCCCAGGAGGAGCTCACCTCCTGGTTGAGTCAGTGATTATGGTTCCGCCTCCCTTCCCTACATGCGTGCACACGATGCATTAAAGGGTAGGCCACGCGAAATGCGCACCGTAAACCTTGTTTAGGTTACCCAGGGGCTCCTCGGTACGTTCTTTAAGAGAACCTGAGGAGTCTCTTAACGCTTGCTTGCTCGACAGGGCGTGTTTGAGGACAGTGTATTATAGGTCACACTGAGAAGCGTATAATATGTGGAGTGTGGCTAGGTTCCTCAGCCGCAAACACCCCTTGATTGGCCTCTGTTGTACAGGTCGGAGAGGTTCAGGGTGATTGGTGCACGCAGCAGCTGCCTTCGGCGGCTACCCATTTATCTGCCCCAGCAAAACAGGGGCGCTGATCACACAATCATTTGACTGCGCCTCAGCCAGGAGTGGCGTGCGCAGTTCGACTCCATCGACATCCGCGCTGTGCACGCAACAAGTGCACCCCTTCCCTCCAAGCCCTAGCAGGAAAACGTGTTGTGACGTCCGTGTTAGGCCACAGCTGCTTAGCAGCGCTGTGTTCTCTTGTCTTCTTCACAGGAGGGTCATTAGGACCCGAGACATCATTGACAGCAACACCAAGTAGCGTGTGTAGGGGTTAGGGTCAGCAGGCCTGGCAGGGGTTGAGTGCAAGTGATGAGTGCTCACCCTGCCTTCGAAGGCCGGTGCTGGCGTTAGTGAGTGTAGTGTAGTGGTGTCTCCTGTCCCGCGTGCTTTTCCTCGTGGGCAGGGGAGTGCGTTAGCTTTTGGCCCTTAGCAAAAATGGGCGTTTTGTATGCCCTGAGCACACTTGCCCACCCCTCCCCTCTAGTAGGTTGAGCTTTTGCCATCTTTCCCCAAGAATAGGCGCCAGCACAGAAATTGGGCGCCATAGGAGTGGTAATAGTACCTGATTAGGACCTTCGGTCTGACGTCAGTGAAGCCCGGTCTCCGGGAGCCACGCCGGGTAGAGAAGTGAGACACACACAGACATACGTAGCACACATAGGGGTATGGTAAACCCTGTAAGGAAGCGTAGAACCCCATTGGTCTGGACCACTCAGGGGTCCTAACTGTGGGCTCGCTTGTCCCCAAGGAGGGAAGGCACACCTTGCCTCCTAACACCTTGCTTGTAATTCCCCCCTGGTGTAGTAAGCCACCGTTCTTCGTTGGCTCCCCAAGGTCATTACATTAGGGCAGTCCCCATGCAACACATGGTCAACAAGGCATGGGTCTGCAGGGCAAAGACAGGGTCAGTGCAGTGCTCAGCACCTGTCAGTAGACTGACACAGGGAAATTAGTTTCGCTTCTTACGCTGGGAATGTATGTAGGCTGACATAGGTTCCCAGGTCGCCTCAGATAACCCATAGCCATCCCTAAGGGTTAGGAATTTCCGGCCCTGTTTATACTCGTGGCGAGCAATACCTGCAACCACGTAGTAACCATCGACTGCCATCTCATCGGCAGTCATCTCTTCCAGTTCGTCTGCCTCCTCTGGACTGTCAGCGTTCTCTAGGTCTATACGCTCGACCTCACTGTCGCTGAGGCGCCACTCATCTCAAAACAAGTCGTCAGGGGAGTGATAGTGCCTCAACTGTTTAGGTGCACACAGCAGTTCACCACCTAGACGTGGACTGCACCTGACATGGATCCTCGATCCATCCATCCTGATGATACGATAGGGTCCAAAATAAGGGTCCTGTAGGCAGTTACGTGGCCAGGAGGGTAGGCCTGAATGGTGTACCAAAACAAGGTCACCAACCTTGAAGCTGGCAGGTCACCGTAGGCGGTTCCGTCGGCTCAGTTCACAGTCACGAATGTGTCTCAGGCTAGTCCCAGCCTGGTTAGCCAGAGACTGCTTGCGTTCCAGCCAATCTCCCACAGGGCTCGTGAAGTCCTCAGGAAAGGGTGTTTTGAAGAACCAAGCAGGTCGTCCTCCATGCAACAGTTTGTGGGGGCTGAAACCCGTAGAACAGTTCCGCTGTGAGTTCATGGTCAGCACTGCCCAGGGCACCAGACGTACCCAGTCCTTGGTACGCTCCTGTTTCATCAGGATTCTTAAGTTTTGCTCCACCACACG
Source organism: Eutreptiella sp. 'Long Island Sound 2002' (assembly GCA_964036045.1). NCBI lineage: Eukaryota > Euglenozoa > Euglenophyceae > Eutreptiales > Eutreptiaceae > Eutreptiella > Eutreptiella sp. 'Long Island Sound 2002'. The sequence goes on along the minus strand of OZ038383.1, from coordinate 120,101,400 downwards.
GTTCCGTCTCTCACAGAGAGGGTTAGACGTGTGGGTATAGGGCACACCTGTGGTTACCTCCACTCTGAGGGCATTTAGCACTCGTTTGTACCACCCAGTGTCACTGCGGATGCGTACATCCTCATCAGAGTGCACCTGCTTAGGTGCTCCATAGGGTTCGAACCATTGTTCGACCAACATTTTCACAGTCTGCTGACCTGTGATTTTCTTATTGCAAGGGAACACACGAGTGAAGCGAGATAGGCCACAGGTGACCACTAGGCAGCTATCATAGCCGCCGAAGCGTGGTAGGCCGTGGATGAAATCCACGTAGAGAAGAGAGTTAGCATAATAGGGTATGGGTAAGCTGAAGATCAGGCCCCTATCCCTACTGTTGCTCTGCTTGCTGGCATGACAGCCACAAGCATCCACAATGGTCTGCATACGCGACCTCAGTTCAGTCAGGGTTAGACTAGAGTAGAAACACTCACGGAAGAAGTCCACTGAGCGATTAGCGCCAGTGTTACCAGACCTGAGATGGGACCACTGTAGGCACCCATCCAGTCGTGCCTCAGGCACCACAATTCGGTCCTCGTAGAAGAGGTACTGATTGTTTTTATACCACTGCTGCCCGTCAATGACACGTGGTTCGAGACCAGTGCTGAGGGTTTGGAGAATTTCTTCATACTCTGACTGATAGTAGGTTAGATTCCAACCCTCCAGGATTCCAGCAGTGCGCATGGACAGGTCAAGCTGGACATCCATACGCTGGAAAGCCTCTCTGGCGAGCGCCTCAGAGCTCTCACCAATAAGCGCATCGAAGTTGTTGCGCGATATATAGTCAGACAGTTCATTCTTTATCCCGGGGATATGATGTACTGTCAGCCTGAACTGGCTCAGGTAAGTCCAACACCGCTTTAGCTTAGCTTTCTCTGGTGGTGGGCCCTTCTGAAAAGACTTCACAGGCTCCTGGTCACATAGCCAGACAATAGGGTTAGATCCCAGGAGTCGGGATCGTGACGAAAGCACCAACATACCGGCCAGGAGTTCCTGGTCATAGGTGCTGTAATTGGAACGCGCTTGGTTCCATTTCCAATTCCAGTGTCCCAGTGGCACCAGTCGCCACTCACTGGTAGGATAGTCATGTTTCAACGAACCATCACGGTTCAGTCCACTAGTACGATAATGGCAGTGGGGTAGTTCAGCGGGGTTAAGCTCCTGCCAGTGGTGGATCGTACCACCCCCCCTACGTCACTGGCATCAGTGATCAGGACTATCTCGCCCTCAGGGCGGGGTACACCCAGGCAGTTGGAGGAGGCAATCTTCTTCTTCAACTCCTGGAAACACTCTTCCTCTCTGGAGGTCCACCTCCAAGGAGTAGTTTTCTTGATTAGGTCAGTGAGGGGGGCAGAAGAGTAAGTAAAATTGTGGATGTGACGCCGATAGAAATTACAGGCGCCAACAAAACCCCTCACATCGTGTAGACCCTTCTTAGCGTCATCGCGAATCTGCATGTCCTGTAGGGGCTGCATCTTAGACGCGGCTGGTTTCCACCAGCCATACCCCACGTCGAAACCCAAATACTCCATCTCCTCTTTCATAAACTCACATTTTTCGAGTTTGATTCGCAGATGGTTTTCTTGACAGACAATGATAAATTCACGGAGGAGAAGGACATGGTCCTCTTTGGTATTAGTACCCAAACTCACGTCGTCGATGTGGGCCTCCATTTCTGCACCCCGAGAAATCAACTCCTGTACTAGAGGCCTGCGCCTCAGTATGTACAAAAATTTGTTCATTAGCTCTTGGAAGAGCGCTGGGGCATTAGCCACCCCGAAAAGCATAACCTTCCATTTAAAGACACGGCCCTTAGGGGTTATAAAAGCCAGCAGCTCCTGAGCTGCAGAGGTTAGGTCCACCTGCCAGAAACCAGAACGTTTGTCCATTTTGGTCTTGTACCTGCATTTGGCAATACGCTCCAGGGTATTTTCCATGTTAGGAATACTCTATGAATGGTTCTGGGTTTTCTTGTTGACCTTACCATAGTCTACAACCAGTCGTAGGGCAGTCAACCCTGGTTTGGCAACCAGGAAACAGGGACTGCAGTGATGGAGGTAGTCCCCCTGCTTATATTCTTCAACGAGGCCAGCATCAATACATTCCTCGATCTGGCGCTCGATTTCTTCAACCTGTTCCTGAGGAGCGGGATAGGGACGACGCCTCACTCGTGTCTTTTAAAATTCAGGTTTCAGTTTCAGGTCCATCTGGACCAGTTTCTTACAAGAGAGGGGACGCGGCAAGGCGACGAACACCTCCTCATAGGTTATCAGCAGATTCTTCAGGCGGGGGTCAAGCCTAAGACTCTCGAGTTTCTGAAGGAAATCCTCCTCAGCATGGAGGTTGCTCTTTCCATGTTCTTTCTTTTTCTGCCGATCAGCAGTTTCGGCAGGCACCGAACCATCGTCCCAGTCAGGGGGACATTGCTGCCCATAGTGCAGAGAATACACTAGAGGTATCTCAGGATCAGGCAGCGTATAGGACTCATCGTCCTCCTCAGACCAGATGGAGGATTTCCAGGTCTGTCTCAGGTATTGCAGCCGCTCTTGGCGCTCATTACCTTCGGCCTTCAGGTACAACAGCCGCTGGAGTTCCTGAGTGTCATGCTTAGACAATGGCATGTTATTAGCAGCAGGCCGCGCCAGTGCTTCAGCACTCCGGGCCACGGGTTCACCTGTGTGCATAGGCTGCATGTGTAGCACTGGCTTCCCAACAGGGGAAGCGGGTTCAGATGTTGACTCTAGATCTACCTCCTCCAGCAACAGCTGGGCCAGGAAGGCACTATTTTTTAGGTCAACACAGCTGGGATCAACAGGAGGGATAGTGCTGGCGATTTCAGACAGTTGGTCGTCAGCATCCTCTTTAACAGCTGCAGGTTCCAGATAGTCATCGGGAAACTCACACCCTGTAAGTGTGGCAGATAGGTGCTCAGGAGATCGATTTTTGAGATCAAAAAGGGTCAGGCCACGATTTTCGGCCATGACCTCTTTCAGTAGCACCTGGTCTAGGTCACACAGGGGTACAGGATTGAGAGATCCATCAACGATGGACAGGAAACTGGCCCACTCAGGGGCCTGCATAGCTGTGTCTGAGTCCTCAGGCACATAGATGGGGCCGTCGGGGAGTTGCACTCTTCCCACGGTCATTCGATCTAGAATACAGCGCCAGTAAGCATGTTCACCAGAGCAGCCCCAGTCAGGGGTGCACATGACAACCCTTCCTCCCTCATAAGCGATTTTGGTTAGAACCTTCGCGAGCAGGGAGAAGGGAGGGTTAGCATACGCTAGGGTCATTGTTTTCCAGAAGAAACGGAAAGCATTGTTCAGTTGTTTCGAGCAGTACAACTGCATGATGTGCTGTTGTTGGCTCGCAAACAATTCCACCTGGATCTCATCCAGGTTTACCTGAAGGGCCGCCAGTCCATTTTCAAGAACGTGACGGGCCAATTGGTAGTTTTGAGTACGATAGTTAGTCTTGGATGCGTAGCGCAGCCCAGACTCTTGTCGTCCTGACAGCTCCGAAGGTACGGAGAATAGCCCACTGCCAAAGTCGCAGTGCAAAGAATAGGGGCGCTGGAGAGACAGCATTTTTACCTGGGGGTTTCTTCGTAGGAAGTCTGTACCAATGACGATGTCAAAGGCGTCGGTTTCCAGCACTCTGCAATGTTGGGTCACGGTTTCGTCGCCCAGGCATATCGTCAAATCGACCCCCCCCAAGGAATGGATGGTACGCCCATCCCCTACTCTTATGGCCACGGTCTTAGTTTTCTTGAAAGTCTTTAGCAGGCGCCGGGCCACTATGGAAAGTGTTGCACTTGTGTCAAGCACCGCTCGAAAAACTTGATCCCCCATTTTTTACGAGGATCAAGAAAACCAAGTCCTCCTCTTCGGAGCCGCCCCCCTACTCCTCATCAGGGACCTTAGCATCCACCCCTGCAGCAATGAGGGACCTGGCCATCCAGGCCAAGCGCCTCTTCTTGGAGTTATTCCCCTCAGGGGTAGCGTTATCCCCCTGGGGACGCTTCTTAGGATCACCTGCGGCAGGAGCGGGTGTAGCAGCAGGAGTGGGTGTAGCAACGGGCGCTGATGAGCGCCTCTGGGGGTTAGGGGGTCCATTTCTGACACCCCCTTTGCCACCTCCTTTACCACCTTTATCCCCATTCGGGGGATTTCTGGTGGGTGTTTGGGTCTTCTGGCGTTCGGCCTCCTGACGCTTGAGTTTGTCACTCTCGCGTTTCTTTATGTGGCATTCGTCCTCGTAGTAACGACGTTTGCCACAAAAGCCACAGTTGATGGTACACCTGAAATGGTCCTGATGGGTCACAGGTTTCCCATTCTTGGTATGCTGCTGTCGTTTCATCTGCAGCATACAGCTACTGCGGTGATCGCAGTCAGAGGCATGACAAGGCCCCCCCTTGTCATTGACAGGTTTGCAGTAGAACAGAGGGGGTGTATCTGCATCAGGAGTAACCTCATTCACGGCACGTAGGTTACCCCTCCCCTTACCACCTCCCTGGTTGGCGTTAGTGGGTTTTTTAGGCCCTTTGCCTTCGCCACGTTCGGGGGTAGGGGTACCACCTCGACCGGAATGCTTCTTGAGGAATTTCTCCATGTGGGAGTCATTCTCTCTCTCAAGAGCTAGCTCAATCAAGAGGTCCACCAGTTCATCCTACGAGTGGGTCCTACTCTTCCTCTCAGAGGTAGAGCGGCAATCATCCCACGTACGTTGGGGGATCTTACTCATGAGCCACAGGTGGGGCTCAGTGGCTCCGTAGGAGCCCACGTTCATTCGCGAAAACAAGTACTCCAAGTCGCACACATATTCAGAAATTCGCGCAGCGGATGGAAACTCAGGGAGCATAGGTAGCTCCTCTATCTGTGTGCGCACACTGAGGTCAGTCTCATAGACTGGGAATGATTTCTCCAACCTCAGGAGTACCTCTGCCCAGGTGGAACAGGTTTTCACAATCTGTTTCGCCTGTTTTTGCAAAAATTTCTTTTTGCATGAGCCTTTCAGCAGTGAGCATTTGGTGGCCACATCCACATGGGATTGGCCAGTCAGCAAAAGGAAATCAGCAAATTCTTCTGCCCATTCGGGCAGATTTTTGGGGTCGAACTCCGGCAGTTCCAGCTGGATGTTCGCCTGGGCAATAGGTCTGCCCGTCTTCCCACCCCCCGGAATTAGGCCTGACGGCGACACGCTGGCAAGAGGTGCCAGGGCTGACAGCCCTCTTTTCTCAATCTCTGTGACAGGCACGTCCTGTAGTTCAGCCATGGGCACTGTCCTGGCACGGGGGTGAAAGGGGCTGGGGCAGGTGACCTTAGGCAACAGCCTTGAGACCCTGGATCTCTTAAGATCTTCGGCCAGGGTACTCAGTCCGGGAGAGGGGGAGGACAACTCTGGCTTGGGTAAGGGTTCTGCAATACCCAGTTTCGCCTTAATGGCCTCCGATAGGGCCGTCACGTCTGGATCATCTGATCCACACAGAAGTTTGACCAACAGTTCGGCCGTATGATCCAGGGCACCGTAGGTTGGCCTTGGATGATGTTGTTCCTCAACTCGAGTCGGGTCCACTTCGGGAGCCCCTGGGGTTGGACAACATGCTCTTGGATACTCGGGTCTCGGTCGTCTTGGCAGGGATGCTGTCTCGGCTCTGTCGGACGGCGGGCCAGAGTGCGTGTAGGACCCTAGGTCTGTACGTGGTCTGGATCCGTGTACTGCCAATGGCTCCTCCCCATCTTCGCCACGAATGGATTTGTAGTACTCCTCATGGAGGATGTATTCATCCATCTTCTCTCCCAGCTCCTCGTATTCCTCAGGGCTTCCAATCGCTGTTGAGGATGAAGCCGGACAGGCGGATCGGGAGACTGAAGCTGCTACACGCCTGTGGAGATGCTGAAGGCTGTCTCCACCGTGGGCCGCTAAGGCCTCGGTGGTAAGGCCTTTATTTTCTTCCGCCCTTCTGCGTTCTGGATCTCCTTGGGACCCCGATGCGCCACTGAGATGTTGTGGAGCTCCGTAAGGTGGTTCACTCATAGGGTGGGCCATGTTGCCCATTTGCACTTGGACAGTTCTGATGGGCCAGGTCCTGACGCTTGGCATGGACATGATGAGCTTGTTGTTGAGCTTTGTGTGCTGCACTTCTTCTCAGGGTCGGTTCAAAAGGTCACAAGGGACTGTCTCTGCCACCGGAAAGATGTCCTTGAATAATGCCCTAGATATTTTGATGAAATGCTGCAGGTTTTGAAGTTGAAAACCCAAACCAAAGCAGCAAGTAGAGCAAGAACAGGATGTGGATCGAATCAATGATTGGTTTTGGAATCCAGTGTAACACAGAAGGGCTGCAGATAGACAATGCAGGTTTATACACAAAGATTCAATCACAAATGGATAATACAAAAGATTTTATATGAAAATTGGACTGACTCAGGCCTCCAAGATAGCATTAGGCACTTCATGTGCACTCTATTGGGTGAAATGGTGCTGATTAGGAATGTGGGGCATAGATGTCAGGCCAACACAGAAAATGACTTGGCCAAGCAACTGAATTCAGAAACAGTTGAAAAGTAGAACCACAATAAGTGGTAGAAACAATTGAGTATAGGAGTCTTGGGGTGAGAGACCACTAGGCGTAGCCCCCAAGGCCTTAAGCATGAAATGCCTATTTTATTTCCGTATATATTCCACAAAGGAAGGTACCTCCGCTCAGGTGAGTGGTAGGGGTGAACTTCATGGGGGGCTAGGGTTACAACCCTAGTAACTTTGAGAAAGTGTACTTTAGGCTTCAAAAGAGAGATAAAAACACTTAAGTTTGTCTTAGCATCAACAAAAGGGGTTTAAGGGGGGCTTGGCCTGGATCAAGCCCTCCAAGAAAGACATGGCAGTGACTTTTTCTTACTCTCCGTGCTCTCAAAGGTTCTAACCAAAATCGCTTACAAGGGAGGAAGGGTTGTTATGTGTACCCCTTACTGGGGTTGTTCAGGTGAACAAGTTTATTGGCGCCTCATGCTGGACCGAATGACTGTGGGAAGACTGCAACTCCCCGACGGTCCCATTTATGTGCCTGAGGACTCAGACACAGCTATGCAGGCCCCTGAGTGGGCCAGTTTCTTATCCATTGTCGATGGTTCCCTCAACCCTGTACCCCTGTGTGATCTGGATCAGGTGCTACTGAAAGAGGTCATGGCTGAAAATCGTCGCCTGACCCTTTCTGATCTCAAAAAAAGATCTTCTGAGCACCTATCTGCCACACTTACAGGGTGTGAATCACCCGATGGCTATCTGGAACCTGCAGCTGTGAAGGAGGATGCTGACGATCAACTGTCTGAAATCGCCAGCACTATCCCTCCTGTTGAAACCAGCTGTGTTGCACTCAAACACAGTGCCTTCCTGGCCCAGCTGTTGCTGGAGGAGGTAGACCTAGAGTCAACCTCAGAACCAACTTTTCCTGTTGGGAAACCGGTGCTGCACATGCAGCATACACACTCGGGTGAACTCGTGGCTCAGAGTCCTGATGTTCTAGTGCGGCCTGCTTCTAATAACATGCCAGTGTCTGAGCATTACACTCAGGAACTCGGACGTCTGTTGCACTTGAAGGCCTAAGGTATTGAGCGCCAAGAGCGGCTGCAATACCTCAGACAGACCTGGAAATCCTCCATCTGGTCTGAGGAGGACGATGAATCCTACACGCTGCCTGACCCTGAGATACCCCTAGTGTATTCTCTGCACTATGGGCAGCAATGTCCCCCTGAGTGGTACGATGGCTCAGTACCTGCCGAAACTGCTGATCGGCAGGAAAAGAAAGAGCATGATAAGAGCAACCTCCATGCTGAGGAGGATTTCCTGCAGAAAATCGAGAGTCTTAACCTTGACCCCCGACTGAAGAAACTGCTCCTAAACTATGTGGAGGTGTTTGGCGCCCTGCCGCCTCCTCTGTCTTGCAAAAAACTGGACCAGATGGACCTGAAACTGAAACCTGAATTTGAGAAGACGCGAATGAGACGTCGTCCCTATCCCGCTCCTCAGGAACAGGTTGAAGAAATCGAGTGCCAGATCCGGAATGTATTGATGCTGGCCTCGTTGAACAATATAAGAAGGCGGACTACCCCAATCACTGCAGTCCCTGTTTCCTGGTTGCCAAACCAGGGTCAACTGCCCTACGACTGGTTGTTGACTATGGTGAGGTTAACAAGAAACCCCAAAGCCACTCAGGGAGTATTCCTAACATGGAAAATACCTTGGAGTGTATTGCCAAATGCCGGTACAAGACCAAAATGGAGAAACGCAGTGGTTTCTGGCAGGTAGACCTAACCGCCGCAGCGCAGGAACTGCTGGCTTTTATACCCCCTAAAGTTGGTGTGTTTAAGTGCAAGTTCATGCCTTTTGGGTTTGCTAATGCCCCGGCACTCTTCCAGGAACTGATGAACAAAATTTTGTACATACTGAGGCGCAGACCTCTAGGACAGGAGTTGATTTGAAGTGCAGAAATGGAGGCCCACATAGATGACGTGAGTTTGGGTACTAATACCCAAGAGGACCATGCCCTTCTCCTCCGTGAGGTTTTCATTGTTTGTCAGGAAAACCATCTCTGAATCAAACTCGAAAAATGCGAGTTCATGAAAGAGGAGATGGAGTATTTGGGTTTCGACGTGGGGTATGGCTGGTGGAAACCAGCCGCGTTTAAGATGCAGCCCCTACAGGACATGCAGATTTGCGATGACCCTAAGAAGGGTCTACACGACTTGAGGAGTTTTGTGGGCGCCTGTAACTTCTATAGGCGCCACATCCACAATTTTACCTACTTCTCTGCCCCTCTCACTGACCTAGTCAAGAAAACTACTTCCTGGAGGTGGACCACCAGAGAGGAGGAGCGTTTTCAGGAGTTGAAGGAGAAAATTTGCTCCTCCAACTGCCTGGGAGTACCCCGCCCTAAGGGCAGGATAGTGCTGATCACTGATTCCAGTGATGTAGGGGGGGGTGGAACGATATACCAATGGCAGGAGCTTAACCCAGCTGAACTAACCCACTGTTATTAATGTACTAGTGGACTGAACCGTGATGGCTCCTTGAAGCATGACTATCCTACCAGTGAGTGGCGCCTTGTGCCACTGGGGCACTGGAACTGGAAATGGAACCAAGCGCGTTCCAATTACAGCACCTACGACCAGGAACTCCTGGCCGGTATGTTGGTGCTCTCATCACAGTCCCAACTATTGGGATCTAATCCTCTTGTCTGCCTCTGTAACCAGGAACAGGTGAAGTCTTTTCAGAAGGGCCCACCACCGGAGAAAGCGAAGCTAAAGCGTTGGTGGACTTACCTGAGCCAGTTCAGACTGACAGTCCATCATATCCCGGGTATACAAAATGGAGGTAGGTAGGTAGGTAGGTTCACTCGGTCATGGAGAGGCGCCCCTTGGTTCCCCCTGGCGTCGCCCCTTTGACGAACAGGAAGAGGCTCCGCACTTGAAGAGGGGAGGCGACTTACATCCCGCTAGACCTGACTGTTGGCCCCTAACAAAGGGGCCCCGGGCAACACCGGGAGGGCTGATCACCACCAGCGTGAAGTGCTTGTCTCGTCGGGAGGGTTTGCCCCCGTGCTTGCGCACGTCCTCTCCTTTTGGCGGAACCCTAGAGGTTCACCGGACTTCCTGGCGTGTCCTGTTCCCAAGGCATGCATGCATGTTCTTGGTACTGGGGTTTCAAGGGGCTTGGGTGTCCCACGCTCCGCCTCGAGTCCCAAAGCAGCGCAGGCCTTAGGATGCAGCCTTACCCCCGGGCTCCGGATCTCGTTTGGCCGGGTCACCTACATGGCATGGGCTACCTCAGTGCCCGGGCTATGGACACTGGGTTTCCTACTGTTGTGTGGCGTTTGTGCTTGGGTCCGGGTTGTGCTTTGGTTTGGGTTTCGGTAACCCCGAGAGCCCTGGCTGGGGTCTTGGGTGGGTGTGTTTGGGCACGGTTTGTGGTTTCGCCCCTCTTTTCCCCGCTGGGGTTTGCGGTGTTTGTGGTTAGGCTTGGGTTTCAGCCTGCACCCCACCTGTCGTGGTTAGGGTTTTGGGATGTGCGTGGCTGTGTGCGCGCTCCGCCTGCTCCCCGCCGTTTCGGGTTCTGGTGTGCGGTGTGGGCGTGCGTGCTGGGGTCCGGGTTTGGGCTGCGCCCCGCCTCTCCTTGGGGAGGTGTCGGGGTGTTTGTGTGCTTGTGTGCCCGTCTTGCGTGGTCTCCTGCACCTCCTGGTTGGGGGTGCGGTGCGGGTGTGTGTGGTTGGGCCTGGGTTGCTGCCGCGCCCCGCCACTCCTGGCTGAGGTGTTGGGGCGTGTGTGTGTTGATGTGCGCGCCCTGCTTGTACCCCGCCTTTCCTGGGTCCGGTGTGCTGTGTGGGCGTGTGTGCTGTGCTCGGGTTTCGGCTGTGCCCGAGCCCTGTTTGTTGGGTTGTTGGGGTGTGCGTGCGGTCGTGCGTGTACCCCGCTTGCCCCCCCCTTCCTGGGGGGCCGCCTGTGGCGCGGGGGTGTGCGGGTGTTGCCGTTGGTGGGGTTTGTTCCCCCCCCTCCCCTTTTGTTTTTGTTTTTTCTTTTGGGGGGGCTTTGTGGTGTCGGTCGCTGGTTGTCCCCGTCTTGGGTCTTGTGGTCTCTGTCCCCCCATAGAAAGTTTTATAGTGATTTCAACACTGTGTTTGTGCCTCTCCTGCTGCTTGCTGCTGGTGTAGGGTTTCCTGCTGCTTGTTTTTGAAGATGAAAATGTTTTAGTTGCTGAAATACAATCAATCCAGGATGGCCCAAGCCAGAGATAAGCAAGTAGAAGAGAATCAGGATCAAAGCATGAAGGGCTGCAGTGTAAACAGTGAAAGAAGAAAGAGTATTCACAGAAAATGCAACTCAAGTCACTTCGGATTGCATATTCACAAAGATAGCTGAAATGTTTTGGAAAAAGAGTTGGAAAACTGCCCCATGGTCACTCAATCTCCATAGTGCCATCTCAGGAGATGTGCACTCTTTGTTTTGGGTCCCATATGTGCTGAGGTGGCAGGGCATGTGGCGATGAGGTCACTGCCATGTCACATGGGATCTTCCTACTTAGCTAGGCTGACCAGGAATTGAACCCAGGACCTCTCAAAAAGGGGTGCCCAGCCCCCTAGGGTGCATACCACTAGGACAGCTAAGAATTCATGAGAAAACATAGATAAATTCATAGGCTCTGCCCTGGATATGTCAGTTCTCAGTCGACTCAGGAAAATATGAATTGCCTCACACTGATAGGGGATTAAGGGGTCCACTCCATAACCTGATTTAGTGTTTGGTTCCATAGGTCAAAATGTGTTATCACCACTTTTGGTTGGACAAATACTAAGATAGAAATGCCTGTGTGCTCAGTGCATCTCTAATACAATTAGAGTATGCCTCAAAGCATTGGAAAAGCACTTTTTCTTACTCCCCCCTTGTGCTGTGGTGGCCACCACTGTCGCACTTTCAGGAAAAAGGGATTTTTTTCTTGGCTCTTCCTTGGTTTCCACATCTACTTTGAAATACCTATAGTTTCCCTCACACAGGAAAATGGACGCTCACCATGGCTGGCGCCTTTTTGCTGCTTTGTTCGTGACATTTCCTACAGAAAGCTCAGCGCTCATGGCGCTGCCGGGGTTCCTGTGGCTTGGTTGGGGTAGTTTGGGAGCAGGCCAAAACCATGTGCATGTGCATCCCTCCCTCCAAGACGCAGCGCGACACTAACCCAACGCAAGACTCTGTATGGACATCCGCTCTGGTTGTCAAAACCTGCTGGCGACCTGCTGTCCTGATCTTAGGGCAAAGGGAGTCGTCAGGAAATTAAATTGCCCCTTGGTGGGGTCTTGGGTTCTGCTCAGTCTCCTGGCTGCTGCTTTTCGGCCCAGAAAGCGGCCTACTCAGGTAGGTAGGTAGGTGCTCTCGGTCGTGGAGAGGCGCCCCTTGGTTCCCCCTGGCGTCCCCCCTGTGACGAACAGGAAGAGGCTCCGCGCGTGAAGAGGGGAGGCGGCTTACATTCCGCTAGACCTGACTGTTGGCCCCCAACAAAGCGGCCCCGGGCAACACCAGGAGGGCTGATCGCCGCCGGCGTGACGTGCTTGTCTCGCCGGGAGGGTGTGCCCCCGTGCTTGCGCACGTCCCCTACTTTGTGCGGAACCCTGGAGGTTCACCGGACTTCCTGGCGTATCCCGTTCCCAAGACATGCATGCATGTTCTTGGTACTAGGGTTCCGAGGCGCTTGGGTGTCGCACGCTCCGCGTCGAGTCCCAAAGCAGCGCAGGCCTTAGGATGCAGCCTTACCCCCGGTCCCCGGATCTCGTTTGGCTGGGTCACCTGCATGGCACGGGCCGCCTCAGTGACCGGGCTGTGGGCACTGGGTTTCCTACTGTTGGCTTGCGTTTGTGTTTGGGTCCGGGTTGCGGTCGGGTGTGGGTTTTGTTAACCCCTGCCAGTCCTGGCTGGGGTCTTGGGTGGGTGTGTTTGGGCACGGTTTGTGGTGTTGTCCCTCTTTTGCCGGCTGTTTGTGGTGTTCGTGGGCGTGCGTGCTGGGCCCGGGTCTCGGCTGTGCCCCGCCCTTCTTGGCTGGGTTGCCGGGGTGTGTTTTTTGCGCCTTTTTTTTTTTGCTTTGTGGTGTCGGTTTCTGGGTGTCCCAGTCCCGGGCCTTGTGGTCTGTCCCCCCATCCCCTTTTTTTCGGGCTGGGCTGCTGACTTTTTTTTTTCGTGGTGTCTGTCTGCATGTTTCGGTGCCCCTTTTCCCGCTGGGCCGCTGTTCCTGGCTTGGTTTTGCCGGTTTTGGCTGCATGGTCCCCCTGTGCCTCTTTGGGGGTCCTGTCTTTGGTGGCTTCTGGGTGGGGGGTTTGGCCGCCTTGTGTGTTGTTGGCGGGCGGTTTGGTGGCTGTGGGCTGTTTTCGCGCCCCCCCCCCTCGGCCCCCTGTTTTTTTTGGGGGGGGGCGGGGGCTGCCTGTTTTTCCCTCTGCCCTCCCTGGGCTGGCGCACGCACTGTGGCTGGTCTGTGGTGTGGTTGGTCCCTCGTCACTCCTGGCGGCGGTTCCTGTGTGCTACTCCCCGCCACTCCTGGCTGGGTTTCGCTGCCGGTGGTGGTGGGCGTTCCTCGCCACTCCTGGCTGGGGTCCGCTGGCGGCGGTGGTGTGTGGTGTGCGGTGTGTGGTGTGCGGCGGTGGTGTGTTGGTGGGGTTGTGGCTGGTGTGTGGTGTGGTTGGTCCCTCGCCACTCCTGGCGGAGGTCCCTGTGTGCTACTCCCCGCCAATCCTGGCTGGATTTCGCTGCCGGTGGTGGTGGGCGTTCCTCGCCACTCCTGGCAGAGGGTCCCCGGCGCGGTTCCCCGCCACTCCTGGCTGGGGTCCGCTGGCGGCGGTGGTGTGTGGTGTGTGGTGTGTGGCGGTGGTGTGTTGGTGGGGTTGTGGCTGGTGTGTGGTGTGGTTGGTCCCTCGCCACTTCTGGCGGAGGTTCCTGTGTGCTACTCCCCGCCACTCCTGGCTGGGTCTCGCTGCCGGTGGTGGTGGGCGTTCCTCGCCACTCCTGGCAGAGGGTCCCCGGCGCGGTTCCCCGCCACTCCTGGCTGGGTTTCGCTGCCGGCGGTGGTGTGTGGTGTGTGGTGTGCGGCGGTGGTGTGTTGGTGGGGTTGTGGCTGGTGTGTGGTTCGGTTGGTCCCTCGCCACTCCTGGCGGAGGTTCCTGTGTGCTACTCCCCGCCACTCCTGGCTGGGTTTCGCTGCCGGTGATGGTGGGCGTTCCTCGCCACTCCTGGCTGAGGCTCCCGGGTGCGGTTCCCCGCCACGCCTGGCTGGGGTCCGCTGGCGGCGGTGGTGTGTGGTGTGTGGTGTGTGGTGTGTGGTGTGTGGTCTGTGGCGGTGGTGTGTTGGTGGGGTTGTGGCTGGTGTGTGGTGTGGTTGGTCCCTCGCCTCTCCTGGCGGAGGTTCCTGTGTGCTACTCCCCGCCACTCCTGGCTGGGTTTCGCTGCCGGTGGTGGTGGGCGTTCCTCGCCACTCCTGGCTGAGGCTCCCGGGTGCGGTTCCACGCCACTCCTGGCTGGGGTCCGCTGGCGGCGGTGGTGTGTGGTGTGCGTCGTGTGGTGTGCGGCGGTGGTGTGTTGGTGGGACGAAAATTTTTTTGACGTAGAATAGGTGAATAGTTAGCGCCGTAAACAGCGAAACGCTCGTAGGACCCTAACGCCGTGCCTCACGACGTCTAACTAGCCGTAGGCGCAAGGAAAAACGCGTCGCGAGCAGCGCGTAAAACTCGAAAAAATTGTTTCTAAGCCGCCGCGTCCATTCGCCCTGCTTCCCTTCCTTTTCTTTCCTTCTCCATGCACCCACCCCCCTTCCCTCGTGCCCCCCCTCACTCCGTTCCGTCAGCTTAGGCGACCGGCCCTGGGGGAGAAGCGGTCCACCCCTTGCAAGCAAGACCACCATCTTCGCGGCCGCGTGGCAACATGTAAGTCAGAAATTTCACCTTGGTATTGCTGCTTGCCTGCGTGCGTGATTTGCGTAGAGTTTGATTTTCTAAGGAGAAACGTAAAATTTTTTGGTTTTCAGAAAGTTTTCAAAGGCACGGAAAAACAGCAGGGGTATTTAGCAAAGGAAAAGAGGACAAAAGGAAAAACAAACACCAGCAGCGCAGACAACCGCACAGCACAGCCCACCAGCACAACACCGCAAGGCAGCACAGCACCGCACGACACAGCACAGGGCGCGGGACACCACAGGACAACTCACAGCACAGCAAGACACCACGACACACCAGAACGGCACAACCACACCGCAGAACGCCCAGGGAGACACCAGAACACACAGGGACACGCCACAGCACGAGGCACCAACAACAGCGCAGACGCAACGGGAACCGAACAACACGACGCGCAGCGCAACACAGTGTAAGGTTTTCGTGCAACCTATATTCTCGCTTTTTTCAGTGCAAAATCCTGATATATGTACACCCACAGAAAACCACGATCCCAGCACTGTTTTGGACAGTGTTGGTATCAGTGGATCAGCAATTTCTGTAGTTCTACATTGATGGTGTTTTCACCATTTTCTGTACTATAAAACTGAGTTTGGGTCGGCAACGGCCAGTCCTGAGATCACGCGCGCCGATCCAGAAGTTGTCGATTTCTGACGTTTTTTAAGATATTTCAATCAGTTTCATTGTTTAGATTCTTTGTATATCAGTTTTAAGTATAAGCGGATGTAACGGCACTATCGCGACGCCGTTCTGCGCTAGTTTTTTTGGCCCAAGTAGGCCATGTTCACGATTTTTTATGAAGTCGTAGGTGCCACAGATCCTGAAGTTATAGGCACCAAATCACAGCCCATCAGTTGGGCTTTGCATGCATAGGTTGATTGGGTTTCCAAACGCGTCGGTGCACCGGCACCACGCGTTGGGGGGAGACTCGTGTTCATAGTGCATGTATGCATTGTTTTGCTTATATTACAATGTTATATGCCCCCCTTTGTTCATTTCTTCTCAGAACATGTGAAAGGGATCGTTTTGAAATCCCTTCGCATTTCGTGGTCATGACTTTGACTTGTATGTAGTCGGTGTTGGGGATTTGAAGGAGGTTTGTTTGTGTTTTTTGGGGTAATGTTGGATGTATAGGCCAAAGCCCATTTCACTACAACAAATGACTTCAAAAATTCTGTTAACCCGGTAGAACTATGTGGTGGTTAACACACAGCACCGTACACACAGGGAAAAGACACAAACCAACACCACCAGCAGAGCAAAACGGACAGCAGGGCGCCACAGCACGGCACCAGCAGACAACCACGGGCCACCAGACCGAGCATCGCACCACAGCACACCAAGGGAAACAGCACAACACACGGCAGTCACCACAGCACCGGGCGCCAGCAACAGCACGCACCACACTAACAGCACAACGCAAGCGCACCAGCACAGCAAAGCACAGCACCGCACAGAGCGGAGAGGACAGGGAAGGCACCGCACAGCATCCAAGGACACACACAGCACAAAGCAGAGCGGCGAACAACAGCACACACCACCACGCAACGACAAAACACACACAGCGCGGGGGAACACCGCAAAACAGAGCTCCGCAAAGCACAAGGCCCCAGGGCGACGGGGAGCACCAGAGGGCACGGCAGGGCACGACGAGCAGCGGCACCAACGGAGCGCAGCAAAACAACACAGCACACAACAGCACAACACCAGGCGACACAACGCGCAGCAGCGCAGCGCGGCACTGCAACCCGGGACACAAAGCACGGCACAACACACGGCACACAGCAACGAGCGAAAGCGACAAAAACCGCAAGACACAAAAGCACACACACCAAGAACAAGGAGAAGGGCACTCAGGGACAAACACACACAACAAGGGACGCCCCCACTCGCGAAACACACGGCCACAACCGGCGGGCCCCAGCCAGGAGTGGCGGGGAGCCGCACAACAGCACCGCCGGCGGACCCCAGCCAGGAGTGGCGGGGAACCGCACGCGGGACCCTCAGCCAGGAGTGGCGAGGAACGCCCACCACCACCGGCAGCGAAACCCAGCCAGGAGTGGCGGGGAGTAGCACACAGGAACCTCCGCCAGGAGTGGCGAGGGACCAACCACACCACACACCAGCCACAACCCCACCAACACACCACCGCCACACACCACACACCACACACGACACACCACACACCACACACCACCGCCGCCAGCGGACCCCAGCCAGGAGTGGCGGGCAACTGCGCCCGGGACCCTCAGCCAGAAGTGGCGAGGACCGCCCACCACCACCAGCAGCGAAACCCAGCCAGGAGTGGCAGGGAGTAGCACACAGGAACCTCCGCCAAAAGTGGCGAGGGACCAACCACACCACACACCAGCCACAACCCCACCAACACACCACCGCCGCACACCACACACCACACAACACACACCACACACCACCGCCGTGAAAGTGCTGCCCTGGGTCGTGGAAGGTGCCGGAGGGCTCGGGGCCGGCAAGACCAGTGGGGCAGGCACGCGAGGAGTCGACCTGAACGCTGCTGTTGGGGGTAGAACCGGATACACGGACACCAACGGAGGCGAGAGCAGCAACAACGGAAGCAAGATCCATGCTGATTGTTATCCGGCAGAAAATCCCAGTCTATGAAGAAAATTGATGCGGATTATTCTAAGTACATCTGAGTGTCCATATCTATCTGAAAAGATTTAAATAAATCCGATTGTGAAAAACAATTTGGCTGATTTGGCTTCGGGCGCGCATCAGCGGCAATTGGCGATTCCAGGTAAATGATCGGAACGCGACGGATTTACGATGAATGGACCGCGGAATCAGATCCGGCACATCAGAAATATATAGGTCTGATCCTGAGACTGAGCTGCGGGGCGGCAATTCCGCCGAAGCAGAGAAAATGACCAAAATGTAGCCAATCTGTGGCAGATCTGTGAAAATCTGAGCAGATGGGGGTTAGCCGCACTTACACTCCCCCTCCAAAAACACACTGGGGTGTGTCGCTACGTCAACGAAGAACGTAGTGCGGGCAAGTCCCAGAAAAAAAATAGAAATGTAGCCTCCATGGGGCGAAATCTGTTTGATCTGACCTGATTTGGGCTGAATTGGCACTGAATCAGGATGGATGAACCTGAAATGAGACAGAATGAGGAGTGACGAACAGTCCTCCGTGCAGTAAAACATTAGGTTAAGGGCTACAAAGCATGTAAACGTATCGAGAATCGATACCAAACCATGCACTGGTTGAGAATGAGGTAGATTATTGGTGGATTGAGTGGGGGAATCAAGAAATGGAGTGACATCTCGGCGCTCTGGCACAGTTTAGCTGTCGCGGGCACGCTACGGTGTCCTCCACGTACTCTACATCGTGTTGGTCCCGCTTTTCTCGTTCTGAAAAGTGCAGCATGTGCTTCAGATTTGGCGCATCTGGTGGATGATCACAAGATTCAGCAAGATTGGGAATTAATTTGGGCAGAGATGAAGGAGATGAAGCAATCACAGAGAGGGAAAACAAATACAAAGTGAATAGAAAAACATCAGCGTCAGCGAAGTTAGGCAAAGCCGTCAACAGATCTTCGAGGAATGAGCGGAGATGACAAGGAAATCAACCTAAAATGTCCTAAAATGAGTAAATTCCCTCAGATGAAGGTGAAATGAAGCGGAATGTCTAGAACTGAAACTACTAACACTTTCGTTTAGACTAGAGTTAATATATATTGTCGTTTATTCAGCTCAATTGTGCTTTCCGGCACGTTGGTTCGCGAGCATCCACCAGATTCCATCAAAATGTGGATCATGTGATGATGCATCATGATGGGACATGATGGCCCTGGATCCTTGGCATGTAACGCGCCGAAGGTTCGCTGAAGGCGCTTTACTGACAGTATATAACTGAGAGACACCGAATAGTCCTTTATTTACAGTGGCGGTGGTGTCAATCGACTTGGACAAGGCCCATCTTTGGATTGAGTCCCACAAGACACTTGGATTCACCATTTTTGACAGTTTCAGGTCGGATTGAGCTCACATTGGCGTGTGCCAAAAATACAACGAAGCTTACGGACTTCAGAGGTTGCTGTTAGAAGTCCCTCGAGCTCCTATGTGAAGGTTGTCTGAACAATTGACGTCGGGGTCTTGCACAACAGTGACAGAATGATGGACAAACCTGAGGAATTCAAGTTAAATTCAAGGAATCTGGATCTGAATCTGGACTTTGGCTTCAGCATCACGGCAAATGAAGGTAAGACCTGAGTTCCTGGCGTCGCAACTGGTGCAGCCAGTACTACAGGGGGTGCCTGTAGGGGTGAATGTCACCGGCCGGTGTTTTTACTATGTACATTTGCTTCCATCTGCACGAGTAGCCAAATTCCAAAAATGCACAGACCAACAGAGACAAGATTACCCCGAATCTGCCTGAATTAAGCCTGAGTTTGGTTTTTTCTAGACACGGCAGCACACTCCGTGGCTTTCGGCAGCGTATCTACGCCTTGTCTGCCAAACGGAGACCAAAGAAAAGTTGATTGACGTCAAATTATCAAACATTCGCAGTTCTCCACATCATGACATAATCAGGAAGAATGAACAGTGGATTGAGCAGAATGTGGTTTTTTTCAAGTCGTCAGAACACTCACATTGGAATAAGTGGTCGACGGGGCGAGGCTGGAGCTTTTGTAGGAGTTGGACATGCAAGGGTTTCGAACCTACACCCTTGAGCCCTAGCGACGAGTGCCATGACGCCCTGGACTAGACGACTGTTACCCAGATTATGGCGTCGGCGACTCAAGTCACGACGGATCTCCCTCAATTCGGCCAAGCACGAATACATGTGACCACCAACCTGTCTGGTCGGGCCCTCATACGGCTTGGGCGCTGCAAATCAGCGGCCGAACTCGAAGCTTGGTCCTCATTTGGTTCCTGGGCTGGCCTGACCGCAGGAGGGGGGATCGACGGATCAGCCCTGGAATGTGGCTGCTGAGGGCCGTAAAAGGCTGGATCTCGATTCACCACAGGTCTTTTTCCGTCGCTTCCCACCTGTCTGTCTGGTTTCGACAAACAGTCTGTCAGGAGTACGCCAATTTCGGGGTGCTTCTTGAGGAAGTCGATGAACCCCTTGGTGTACCCATGGACAAAAGAATGGGCTGGTTCCCAGTTGTTGTGACTGGAATCAAAGCCCCTCCACTCACATAGAAATTCCCATTCGCCCTTTCCGTCACGTCTTGCTTCTAAAATCCTCTTGAGTTCGTACTTCCCCCCTTCGATGACCCGATCGGACAAAAATTTCGAAGTCCAAAAAAGGGGTTTAACCCGATCCTTGGGGGAGGGGATCTCTCTCTTGAGGCGATCGCCCGAAACGTCACTTTCCCTGCTGACATCCACACGAATCCTCCACCTGTTCTCACCTAGGCGCGCTGTAACAGCGAATGGCCCCTCCCACAAGGGAAGAAGCTTGTCATCTCCGTCCAGGGTGGTTTCGGATTTTCGAAGCCAAACTCGATCATCGACTTCAAGATTGTGGGGGTTTTTTCGGCCTTGATTCTGGACCCAAAGCCAGTCAGCTTGATGCTTATCGATTAATTTCGAGACAGTTTTTTCTGCTCGTTGGATTTCGTCCAAAAACAACGAAGCATCTTTACAGGGGCGAGGATTATTCAACGGGTTGTTCCACCAACACTTCTTTCGTCCAAAGACAATTTCATTTGGAGAAAGGCCATGATACAAAGGCGTGTTGTGGTAACGGCGAAGCAATGCGAAGAGAACTTCAAGCCAAAGGAAATCCTTTTCACTCGCGAGCTCCTTACGAAGCATATTTATAATAGAGCGGCCGGCTCTTTCGCCAGGCAGCGCTCGATGCGAGTGGATTTCACATCTTAGGTGGTGGATTCCAAGGCGAGCACATAATTCTCTCCACCATTCGGAGGTGTACTCTTTGCCTGAGTCCGTAACCACCTCGGATGGGACGTCCCAACCCCCCATCCAGGTCTGCGCGCACCATTTGGCGGCAGCCTTGCCAGTCATCGACTCGATGTTGCAAGGCAACACCTGAATGTAGCCGGAATGACGGCACTGAATAAGGAGCACACCATTGACCCTTTTATTGGTCCAATGGCACTCTTCGTCATCGAGTTCACCGAGATAGAAGAAATCACTGGTGACTCTGTTAAAGAGGCGCTCCGGAATAGGGTGTGGCCTCAGATGGCCGTGCTTCTTCGCGCTGGGGGGCGTCGAGACAGCACATTGGGCACATCCGGCGGCTACTTTCATGCAATGGGTATATAGCCTTGAGCCAAACAACCTATGTTTAATCATCGACCATAATCTACGGCCATGTGCGTGGGGGGACTCCCATTTGTGCCACCAGTTTAACACTCGGGGGGCCAGGGCGTCTGGTACGCACAATTTACCCTCCATCCACAGCTTCCCCCCATCCAACGAATATTCAGCAAAAATTCCATCCTTGTGAGCAACTTTGGATTTGAGATTCTCAAAGACCTCTTTAAACATGGAATCATGCAGATAATCGGACGTCCAGTCACGGATGATCAGGGAATCTTTCGGCAGGGGTGGAGTTTTGGCCGGATCTCGACGCTTAATGCCCTGAATCAACCGAAATCCACTTACACGTCGGGTGTAGTCAAACCGTTTCACACTCCCTGAGGAGGGATCGGTGACTTTCTCCACGACTTTCAGTGATTTGGTGACGATCTCATGGGCATGCGCCGGATCTGAGAAGGCCGTGATGTCGTGACACGGGCATGCGTGCTGTTTAACAGTGCATTGCATGCATTCACGTCGAATAAGCTTTTTTTCCTCTTGATCCCACTCGATTACGACGTGGCGGTCCTGCTCCGTACCATGGATGTTGGTACTTTGCAGCCCCTCTGAAGCGGGGTAAGCCCATCGGCTCAGAGCATCCGCTACCGTGTTGTGTTTTCCAGGCAAATACGACACATGGAGGTCAAACAGACTGAGAAATTCGTGCCATCTGGCCCGTCGACCAGCTGGGCTCGCGACAGTATCAATGTGTTCGGTGGCCCAATACTCCAGAGATCGATGATCCGTCAGGACCTCGACATGATTGGTGCCAACCCACGATTGGTACTTTTTCAAAGCACAGATTATGGCGTAGGTTTCTTGCTCACGCGGCGACCATTGCATTTGGCGTGGGGCTAGCTTCCGAGACCAAAATGCAAGAGGGTAATGATCATCTGTGGCTTCATCAACCTGTTCAAGGACAGCTCCGATCGCGTACCTAGAAGCGTCGGTTCTTATGTAGAAGGGTCGGTCAAATTTCGGCACATGCAACGTGGCGACTTCGCAGAGGGCCGCCTTCAAGTGATAGAAGGCCTCCTCGCACTCGTCAGTCCACTTGACACGAACCTTTGAACCTGCCTTGCCCGCATCTCTCCCTACCTTCAATAATTCAGTGAGGGGGGCAGCAAATTTGGCATAATTCGGCACAAAAGTGTGGTAAAAATTGCAACAACCCAGGAATCCTCTCAATTCCGTGATCGTCTCAGGGCGCTTCCACTTCTGAATAGCGACGAGCTTCCCTGGACTGGGTCGTCGGGTGCCATTCTCAAGGAGAGAACCACAAAATTCGACTGATTTTAAAAATAGTTTTCCCTTCTTTGGCCCACAAATCAGCTGATTGGCATCAAGAATGTCCAAAACTTGGTTCAGCTGCTTTTCATGTAGGGCCACCAGCTCGGCTTCGGTCAGTCCCTCCCCCTCTGTTGCGATGATTATGTCATCTATGTACACACTCACGAAGGCACGAAGCTCAGGATGAGCTGTAAAAAGCACATCCTCCATCATTCTTTGAAAAAACGAAGGGGCGTTCTTCAGGCCCATGGGCATGACCGTCCACTGGACTGGGCCACATGGCGTGCACATACAGGTGAGAGGTCGGCTGTCCTTCCTCAACGGCATTTGGTGAAAGCCGTGACGGAGATCCAGCACAGAAAACAAACGACCTCTTGCCCTCTTGGCGATTTCCTCCTCAATGAGGGGCAGGGGGTGTGAATCCGCCTTGTTTTCGGCGTTGAGATTGCGAAAATCAACAACCATTCGCCAACCATCAATAGTGTTCTGGTCTGCAGGCGGCGGCTTTGGGACTGTGAAGGGTGCACAGCACCACTCGCTGGTCATACAACCCTCAAGCCAACCAAATTCCCTGAGATTTCTCTCGATTATTTTTCTGAGGATCTCATGTTTATGTCCATGGTTCTCATAAGGACGCTGTTTCTTCGCCTTGTACCCTTCACGAAGCTCGATGAAGGCTTCACCGAACTGCCCACGGACAGGGGGGTCTTTGATCAACTTCCCCGAAAGGGTTGTGTCCTTCCGTTCCTCAAAAATCTTGTCTCTTTTCTTGGAACACAACTCAGTGTCCACCTGATCGCCAGGAATTACTGTCGAAAAAACTTTGGCGACTTCTTCGGCCTTGGCAGGAAGAATCTTCTTACGGATGTCCCTAAAAAGGTCCGTATCAACTGCCTCTTGAAGATAGGTGGGTCGAGTGTCGACATTCCAGAGATTCTCTTCGTGATCCAGCTCCTCGAAAGGATCTATGAAAGCTTCCACACGGGGTTTTTCATAAAAAACTCTGAATTTGCGGCGCGATTTAAAATTTTTCTTCGCCCGTGCACTGAAGATTCTTTGCGATGTCGATCGTATTGGGGAAGAGGGAGACGAGGCGGATCCATTTGACGTTGGATCACCTTGGGCATCTGACGGACAAAAATCAGAAAAAATAGATTCATCATCAGTACCACGCTCAACCTCAGATTCAGACCCAACACAGGAATCAGTACTAGAATCAGCAGAATCAGAGTCAGAAAGCTTTCCATCCACCAGGAATGCAAGCGAACTCCAGGACCGCTGTGGCAGGGGACCTGTGTCGTCCCTGGCATACAGCTTAATCTTCCTGGGAAGTTCGATGTAATCTACACAAATGTCTTGCAATTCCTTAAACCAAGGCTTGTCGTCCCACAAGGGCACAACTAAAATCGCCTGGGTTTGATCTTGCTTGATTTTGTGGATGACCTGCTGGATTAAGTGAAACGGAGGATTAATCCATAACTTCTTGTCCCATTTATGGGTCCAAGCGTCGCGAAAGTGCTTGTCAAAGCGCTTGTTCTCGCGGTTAGCAAAGGCATCATACTGTGGCCAAAAGGAATGGTGTTCATAAAAATATTCACAAATTGTATCGCGCCATTTGTCGACAACTCTGTAGGATGAAGAGTGCCAGCGCGAAGGGCGTCGTGGCTGGGAGTCCCTACGAAGACATTCTAACTCTCGGGAGTAATCGGCACTCCCATTCACCTCTGCAATGGTGACATCTTCGCCAAATTTTGGTGTAACCTTTTGCTTCAAAAATTCTTCTGCACTTTTAAACCCTGCGTGCAAAAAACGAAATTCAGGACACTCCAAGGGACCTGACTCCAGCAAAAAACAACGCCGATGACCTACGGGCGCTACCCTGTTCTTGCGAAGCCAAGGATGGCCCAAGTAAAGATCATACTTTATGTCGGCACGATAGAAGTAGTCATCCTTAAGGACAACTTCCTCCACATTACCTTCTTCCCAAAGGTCTTGAGCGACCAAATGAGTTGATATATAACAACCGCGTTGCCCACCTGCGAGAGAATGTCCAGAAACTCCCTCGAGGGTAACAGGAAGAGGCGAATCAAACACGCAGTCGTCAGGCAAAAAGGAATTGGATTGGAGATTTACCTCCGATCCATTGTCACACAAACAAGTGGCAAGGTGGAAATTGCCCTTGCGATCAGAGACCCACATCTTTGTGACAAACTGACGGGCCCTGTGCTTGGACTGTACACCAACCTCGTCCACTACAACAGAAGGATCCGCTGCCGGATCCAGGGGAGAAGAGACAAGCGACCCTACATCAAGTAGTGGTCGAGAAGGAATCTGGGGATCATGCCTGAAATCGCCTGGGGAGGGGCGATTTTCGTGGCTCCCCTAGGCGTTCTGACCTCCAGTGGCTGCGTTAACATTGTGAACACACCCTGATTCGTCGACCCACTCATCTTGTAGCGGATCATCTGCTGGATTCATCAAGGCATTTTCAACGTAATCTCGATCCGCATCGGACACCTGATCTGCACCTGAGACCTGATCCACACGATGGTTGCCCTTTCCACGTCCACGGCCACGGCCGCCGGATGATGGACCTCCACCGTCGCCACGCCCTCTGCCCTTACCAGAGAAAGGGGTTCCCGAAGGATTTCCCTTACCTTTACCCTGGGATCCTGGAGCATTTCCCTTGTTTGTACCGGATTGAGGGGTTTGGCCTGGATTTCGATTTCCGCCTCCGGCGTTGCTATTGGGATTTTTCTGGCCGTTCGGCTGCCCACCGGAGCCGGATGGAGTCCGATTTCCTGTGCCTTGGGACCCTCCAGTATTTTTGTTTCCCCCGGAGAGGGTCGGATTCCCTTTTCCAGCCTTCCCACCATGCACCTGTCTGTCATTCCTGTCTGAATTCTGCGAATTACTGATATTTTCACCAATCACCTTGTGATCGTAAGGAGACCATCGGTGATTATCAGTAGAATGCGTCTTAGCTCGGTTCGTAGAACCTAAAAGAAGGCAGATGCTACAGTGCTGCTGAACATTCCGGGTGTCATTCACCTTTTTGTTGCCCTTTTGGGCCCCATTTTGGGTGTTTTGCTGGGTATTCTTGTTTCCCCCAAGACCCTCATGGAAATTCTGATTGGCGGCGTCGGCGAGCCGCTCAACCTCCTCCCAGAGTTCCTTCGGGTGGTACGAAAACACCCAGTTTTTGGCCTTCAGGCGATGGCCATGGAAGCTTACTCCCTTGTTGAGGACTTGGACAAACAAGTCCCGATCCTCGTGTTCATTAAACTTGATTTTCCACGTGTTTTCAGTGAATTTCACCTTGGAAAACGACGTGGGGGAACACTTTTGAAGTGCTTCCCGAACTGAAAATTTATTGGCGGAGGCATCGAAGCCTTCCACCTCCGCCCACCAGGTCTTGACCTTTTCTTCGGACTGTCTGTTCCGAAGGGTGGCGGCAGTTTCTGCGGGGATCTTGTCAAAAATCAGATTTTTCAGCTCGGCACTAGAAAATTTTTCGCCTGAATGTTCAGCTTCTTCCACTAAATTCCAGAAGCGCTGTTTCTTGTCTTGCACTTCGTGCAAGATTAATCGCGAGAATGAAGGAAGATTGTTCAACATTTGGTGGTAATGGTCCTCTGGCAGCCGGGATCCACGTACCTCCAACTGTTCCCACACCTCATCAAAGGTAAGGGTGGAACTGGTATCCTCGCCATCACTCCAAGTCCTGAGCCAAGTGTTGGCCGGCGCTCCCTCAAGGCAATCCAAGAGGGCCATCAGGAACTGATCATCTTGGAGTTTTTGAGTCTTAACCCACAGTTTAAATTCCCGTTGGAACTGAGGCCAACGTCTGGGGTTCCCATTATACTTCGGTTGCTTGGCAACCTGACGAAGTCGCAAGGAAGTAGGATTGAGAAGCGAATCCAGCCCAACACCGGCCGTAATGGCAGACACCTTGGCGGCATCATTCGCCACACCAGCTCCGGCGAGGGTCTGGGCGAGCAACAGCTGGGCTAAGGCATTGGAATCAGCAGCAGGAGGGGCAGTACGGGAGGCAGTTCGCTTGGCATTCTGCGCCTCAGTCCTAGCCTTCGCCGTCCTACTCTCAGAACGAGAGATTTTAACCCTTTCCTTTAGCTTGGTCCTGCTGATCCTTGCATCGGTGGTCCTGGAGTCCACCGAAGGAGCAATTGAAAAAGTTTCTGTCGCCTCCTCCGACGGCTCTGTTGCTTGTCCACCGATGATGCGCCCTCAGACCGCATGTGCGTCTTGAAAAGATTTTTTATTCCCAGCGTTTCAATGATGAGGTGCATTTGATCTTTGAGCGTTTGGAGCTCAGCATCTCGCTGGAATCTGCAGCAGCAGTCGGCAGGACAGTACATACCGTGTCCTGAAGGGCCTGAGCAGGCTGTCGGACCGCTGATCTCGGTGGTCCGCAGCCAGGAGTCCACTTGGGGAGCTCCTTCAGCCCTGATTTCCAGGCTTGCCTGCCTGGCCGCCTCTAAAATTCCCTCCTCAACCGCGGCGGCTAGATCGTCGCGGATGGAAACAGGGGGATGAGGGGCGGAGGGCCCGGGAACAGGTGCCGTGCCCTTCTCCTTCGGGAAGGGGCTTGCCTTCCAGATCTGCAAAAAAATGGCAAAAGAGTCATCTTCTTGAGAACGCCACCACATCCTGGTATTAATTTCGTCCTGAAGGAGGAAAAAATATTCCATTAAAAAATCAGAGGCGATTCTTTCTTGTCCGATCAGCTTAGACGTGGCTAAGAGACAAAGGGCCTCAAGGGCCTCAAGGTTACGGGTCACTTCTGGGGACAAATGGTCGCCCCAGTGTGCCCAAGAGGCTGGTCGATTATAGCTAGGTACCTCACCTGGACCACCCATCTCAATGTCATTCACATCGGCGTCAATGGTCTCAAATGTTGGACCTCCGTAAGGAAGGTTGGTACCTGCCAGGTCCGTAAGCTCCACCGGAGCGTTGCCATCGTCGTAGGCCGGCGAATTCCAGCTGCTCGATGGCCAATTTCCACTGGGATCATAATGGTAATCTGGGCCTCCACAGCTGCTGATGTGTGCCCTTCTTGGGCAGCTTGGGCTTGCGCAAGGCATTCCTCTCAAGGCCTCGTTCGCGCAGCACCATGGCAGCGTAATCGTTACTTCTCCAGAAGCGGCGGGGTCTACGGGGCCGTACTGGGGAGCGGGCTGTGGACTGAAGGGCTGTGAAGCAACATTCAGGTAGCCTCTGCTACCATGAAAGTGCTGCCCTGGGTCGTGGAAGGTGCCGGAGGGCTCGGGGCCGGCAAGACCAGTGGGGCAGGCACGCGAGGAGTCGACCTGAACGCTGCTGTTGGGGGTAGAACCGGATACACGGACACCAACGGAGGCGAGAGCAGCAACAACGGAAGCAAGATCCATGCTGATTGTTATCCGGCAGAAAATCCCAGTCTATGAAGAAAATTGAATGCGGATCATTCTAAGTACATCTGAGTGTCCATATCTATCTGAAAAGATTTAAATAAATCCGATTGTGAAAAACAATGTGGCTGATTTGGCTTCGGGCGCGCATCAGCGGCAATTGGCGATTCCAGGTAAATGATCGGAACGCGACGGATT
Organism: Eutreptiella sp. 'Long Island Sound 2002'; assembly: GCA_964036045.1. Taxonomy (NCBI): domain Eukaryota; phylum Euglenozoa; class Euglenophyceae; order Eutreptiales; family Eutreptiaceae; genus Eutreptiella; species Eutreptiella sp. 'Long Island Sound 2002'. The sequence continues at coordinate 120,073,677 of OZ038383.1, read as the reverse complement.
TACGATGAATGGACCGCGGAATCAGATCCGGCACATCAGAAATATATAGGTCTGATCCTGAGACTGAGCTCCGGGGCGGCAATTCCGCCGAAGCAGAGAAAATGACCAAAATGTAGCCAATCTGTGGCAGATCTGTGAAAATCTGAGCAGATGGGGGTTAGCCGCACTTACACGCCGACAGCAAAACCAAGCCAGGAGTGGCGGGGAACCGCACCCGGGACCCTCAGCCAGGAGTGGCGAGGAACGCCCACCACCACCGGCAGCGAAACCCAGCCAGCAGTGGCGGGGAATAGCACACAGGAACCTCCGCCAGGATTGGCGAGGGACCAGCCACACCACACACCAGCCACAACCCCACCAACACACCACCGCCGCACACCACACACCACACACCACACACCACCGCCGCCAGCGGACCCCAGCCAGGAGTGGCGGGGAACCGCACCCAGGACCCTCAGCCAGGAGTGGCGAGAAGCGCCCACCACCGCCGACAGCGAAACACAGCCAGGAGTGGCGGGGAGTAGCACACAGGGACCTCCGCCAGGAGTGGCGAGGGACCAACCACACCACACACCAGCCACAACCCCACCAACACACCACCGCCGCACACCACACGACGCACACCACACACCACCGCCGCCAGCGGAGCCCAGCCAGGAGTGGCGGGGAACCGCACCCGGCAGCCTCAGCCAGGAGTGGGGAGGAACGCCCACCACCACCGTCAGCGAAACCCAGCCAGGAGTGGCGGGGAGTAGCACACAGGAACCTCCACCAGGAGAGGCGAGGGACCAACCACACCACACACCAGCCACAACCCAACCAGCACACCACCGCCACACACCACACACCACACACCACACACCACACACCACACACCACCGCCGCCAGCGGACCCCAGCCAGGAGTGGCGGGGAACTGCGCCCGGGACCCACAGCCAGGAGTGGCGAGGACCGCCCAGCACCACCGGCAGCGAAACCCAGCCAGGAGTGGCGGGGAGTAGCACACAGGAACCTCCGCCAGGAGTGGCGAGGGACCAACCACACCACACACCAGCCACAACCCCAGCAACACACACCCCCCGCACACCACACACCACGAACCACCGCCGACAGCGAAACCCAGCCAGGAGTGGCGGGGAACCGCGCCCGGGACCCTCCGCCAGGAGTGGCGAGGAACACCCACAACCACCGGCAGCGAAACCCAGCCAGGAGTGGCGGGGAGTAGCACACAGGAACCTCCGCCAGAAGTGGAGAGGGACCAACCACACCACACACCAGCCACAACCCCACCAACACACCACCGCCGCACACCACACACCACAGACCACCACCGCCAGCGGACCCCAGCCAGGAGTGGCGGGGAACCGCACCCGGGACCCTCAGCCAGGAGTGGCGAGGAGCGCCCACCACCGCCGACAGCGAAACCGAGCCAGGAGTGGCGGCAAACCGCACCCGGGACCCTCAGCCAGGAGTGGCGAGGAACGCCCACCACCACCGGCAGCGAAACCCAGCCAGGAGTGGCGGGGAGTAGCACACAGGGACCTCCGCCAGGAGTGGCGAGGGACCAACCACACCACACACCAGCCACAACCCCACCAACACACCACCGCCACACACCACACACCACACACCACCGCCGCCAGCTGACCCCAGCCAGGAGTGGCGGGGAACCGCACCCGGGAGCCTCAGCCAGGAGTGGCCAGGAACGCCCACCCCCACCGGCAGCGAAACCCAGCCAGGAGTGGCGGGGAGTAGCACACAGGGACCTCCGCCAGGAGTGGCGAGGGACCAACCACACCACACACCAGCCACAACCCCACCAACACACCACCGCCACACACCACACACCACACACCACCGCCGCCAGCGGACCCCAGCCAGGGGTGGCGGGGAACCGCACCCGGGAGCCTCAGCCAGGAGTGGCGAGGAACGCCCACCACCACCGGCAGCGAAACCCAGCCAGGAGTGGCGGGGAGGGGCACACAGGAACCTCCGCCAGGAGTGGCGAGGGACCAACCACACCACACACCAGCCACAACCCCACCAACCCAGGGCCAGCCCAGGGAAGGCAGAGAGAAAAACAGGCAGGCCCCCCCCCGAAAAAAAAAACAGGGGGCCGAGTGGGGGGGGCGCGAAAACAGCCCACAGCCACCAAACCGCCCGCCAACAACACAAAAGGCGGCCAAACCCCCCACCCAGAAGGCACCGAAGACAGGACCCCCAAAGAGGCACAGGGGCACCACCCAGCCAAAACCGGCAACACCAAGCCAGGAACAGCGGCCCACCGGGAAAAGGGGCACCGAAACATGCAGACACACACCACGAAAAAAAAAAAAGCCAGCAGCCCAGCCCGAAAGAAAGGGGATGGGGGGACAGACCACAAGGCCCGGGACAGGGACACCCAGCAACCGACACCAGAAAGCAAAAAAAAAAAAAGGCGCAAAAAACACACCCCAGCAACCCACCCAAGAAGGGCGGGGCACAGCCGAGACCCAGGCCAAGCACGCACGCCCACGAACACCATAAAAAGCCGGCAAAAGAGAGACAACACCACAAAACGGTGCCCAAACACACCCACCCAAGACCCCAGCCAGGACTGGCAGGGGTTAACAAAACCCACACCCAACCGCAACCCGGACCCAAACACAAACACAAGCCAACAGTAGGAAACCCAGTGCCCACAGCCCGGGCACTGAGGCAGCCCGTGCCATGCAGGTGACCCGGCCAAACGAGATCCGGAGACCGGGGGTAAGGCTGCATCCTAAGGCCTGCGCTGCTTTTGGACTCGAGGCGGAGCGTGCGACACCCAAGCGCCTCGGAACCCTAGTACCAAGAACATGCATGCATGTCTTGGGAACGGGATACGCCAGGAAGTCCGGTGAACCTCTAGGGTTCCGCCCAAAGGAGAGGACGTGCGCAAGCACGGGGGCACACCCTCCCGGCGAGACAAGCACGTCACGCCGGCGGCGATCAGCCCTCCCGGTGTTGCCCGGGGCCGCTTTGTTGGGGGCCAACAGTCAGGTCTAGCGGGATGTAGGCCGCCACCCCTCTTCACGCGCGGAGCCTCTTCCTGTTTGTCACAGGGGCGACGCCAGGGGGAACCAAGGGGCGCTTCTCCACGACCGAGAGCACCTACCTACCTACCTGAGTAGGCCGCTTTCTGGGCCGAAAAGCAGCAGCCAGGAGACTGAGCAGAACCCAAGACCCCACCAAGGGGCAATTTAATTTCCTGACGACTCCCTTTGCCCTAAGATCAGGACAGCAGGTCGCCAGCAGGTTTTAACAACCAGAGCGGATGTCCATACAGAGTCTGGCGTTGGGTTAGTGTCGCGCTGCGTCTTGGAGGGAGGGATGCACATGCACATGGTTTTGGCATGCTCCCAAACTACCCCAACCAAGCCACAGGAACCCCGGCAGCGCCATGAGCGCTGAGCCTTCTGTAGGAAATGTCGAGAACAAAGCAGCAAAAAGGCGCCAGCCATGGTGAGCGTCCGTTTTTCTGTGTGACGGAAACTATAGGTATTTTAAAGTAGATGTGGAAACCAAGGAAAGGCCAAGAAAAAAGATCCCTTTTTCCTGAGAGTGCGACAGTGGTGGCCACCACAGCACAAGGGGGGAGTAAGAAAAAGTGCTATTCCAATGCTTTGCGGCATACTCTAGTTGTATTAGAGATGCACTGAGCACACAGGCATTTCTATCTTAGTATTTGTCCAACCAAAAGTGGTGATAACACATTTTGACCAATGGAACCAAACGGTAAATCAGGTTATGGAGTGGACCCCTTAGTCCCCTATCAGTGTGAGGCAATTCATATTGTCCTGAGTCGACTGACAACTGACATATCCAGGGCAGAGCCCATGAATTTATCTATGTTTTCTCATGAATTCTTAGCTGTCCTAGTGGTATGCACCCTAGGGGGCTGGGCACCCCTTTTTGAGAGGTCCTGGGTTCAATTCCCGGTCAGGCTAGCTAAGTAGGAAGATCCCATGTGACATGGCAGTGACCTCATCGCCACATGCCCTGCCACCTCAGCACATATGGGACCCAAAACAAAGAGTGCACATCTCCTGAGATGGCACTATGGAGATTGAGTGACCATGGGGCAGTTTTCCAACTCTTTTTCCAAAACATTTCAGCTATCTTTGTGAATATGCAATCCGAAGTGACTTGAGTTGCATTTTCTGTGAATACTCTTTCTTCTTTCACTGTTTACACTGCAGCCCTTCATGCTTTGATCCTGATTCTCTTCTACTTGCTTATCTCTGGCTTGGGCCATCCTGGATTGATTGTATTTCAGCAACTAAAACATTTTCATCTTCAAAAACAAGCAGCAGGAAAACCTACACCAGCAGCAAGCAGCAGGGGAGGCACAAACACAGTGTTGAAATCACTTTAAAACTTTCTATGGGGGGACAGAGACCACAAGACTCAGGACGGGGACAACCAGCGAGCGACACCACAAAGCCAGTAAGAAAAAGTGCTTTTCCATTGCTTTGAGGCATACTCTAGTTGTATTAGAGGTGCACTGAGCATCCATGCATTTTTATCTTAGTATTGGTCCAACCAAAAGTGGTGATAACACATTTTGACCTATGGAACCAAACACCCAATCAGGATATGGAGTGGACCCCTTAATCCCCTTTCATTGTGAAGTAAAACATCTTTTCCTGAGTTGACTGAGCACTGACATACCTAAAGTAGAGCCTATGGTTTTATCTATGTTTTTCCATGAATTCTTAGCTATCCTAGTGGTATGCACCCTAGGGGGCTGGGCACCTCTTTTTGAGAGGTCCTGGGTTCAATTCCTGGTCAGCCTAGCTAAGTAGGAAGATCCCATGTGACATGGCAGTGACCTCATCGCCACATACCATGCCACCTCAGCACATATGGGACCCAAAACAAAGAGTGCACATCTCCTAAGATGGCACTATGGAGAGAGAGTGATCCTGAGGCAGTTTTCTAACTCTTTTCCTAAAGCATTTCAGCTATCTTTGTGAATATGCATTCATTTGTGACCTGAGCTGTAGTTTCTGTGAATATCCAATCATCTTTCACTGTTTACACTGCAGCCCTTCATGCTTTGATCCTGAATTACCTTCTCCTTGCATACTATTGGCTTGGGCTATCCTGGATTGAGTTGGCTTTACTGTATTTCAACAAACAAAAGCTTTTCATAATCCAAAACCAGCAGCAGGACACCCTACAGCAACAACAAGCAGCAGGAGAAGCAAAAACACAGTGCTGAAAACACTATAAACTTTTCTGGTAGCAAGAGGCAGCCTGTCTCTGTGCACCGGCAGCGACCCCGCGCCGTACAACCAGTGCTCCGAGTACAGGCAAACATAAGCAGAAGGGCGGATTAAGATGGACCCAGGAAGAGTGGAAGCCGACGTGAAGACAGCGCCAGCGCCTGAGGCACCGGCAAGGCCGGCGCCTGGCGCTGTAGCTTCGGTGGAGCCCTTACATGGGCCAGTGGATACGGCGGAGCACTCCCTGGATGGCCTCCAGACGGCCTTCGGGGCCCTGTCGGTCGAGGAAGTGGTCTCTCAGCCTCAGCCTGTGAAGAGGAAGAGAGGGAACGAGAGCGAGAAGGATGCTGGAGAAGGAGCAGACGAAGGAGAGGAGCAAGGGCAAGACCCGACGGATGTCCCTACCTTCGAAGGCGCACCAAGCGCTTCTGGCCTCCATGCATCACCCTTTCCCATAACCACCACACTCCCAGCCGCCGCTACATCCACTTCCACAACCAACCCGCCTATGGCAGAGGGCACAGGCTTTACTGGCATGCCTCACTACCCCGCCTATGGCATGGGCCCACCTACCACTGCGCTCCTTGAGGCAACTACTGCCAGTGAGCCGGTGGCTTCCAGCTCTGCGCCGCGATGGTATGCGGCTGACCATCCCCATCCACTCCACGCCACTGGAACCTACATGGAAGTTCCTGGGTATGCTCCTGGGTATGCACCTGGGTATGCACCCCTGAGTGGGTTGAGGAGAGGACCAGAGTCTCTGGGAGGCAGGAGTAGAGGATCGGCAAGATCCTCCAACAGGTCCTTGACGCGGTCGGAGATCAATGAGGTGCTCCGAGGAGCCACTTCGCAAATCGTGAGCGACCTCACGCAAGAGATCAGGGAGAAACTGGAGCCCCTGATGATCCCGTCCCATGCGTCACCTACGACAGTGGGAATGTCACCCCACCGAGTACAGGCTAACCACCTGGCGGCAGGGTTGACAAATACCCTGGGGAGCCTGAGGAGCCGACCGATGCCGACTCCTGCAGCAGTACCGAGAAGTCCATACGTCCCGAGAACGGCCCAGCCGCCCTACAGCCACGTGACGAACTCGACGAGGGCCGAGCTGGACCAGCTGGGGCTGACAGCCCTAAGGGCTATGGTGGACGTGGAGCCTTATGGCTCCAGTGATCTTGGCGGAGACCCCTCCGACGACGAGCCGCCGTCGATGGACTCTTCTTCGCCCTCAGAGGACGAGGACCCTGAGGACCCCGAGGACCCCAAGGGTAAGAAGAAGAAGAAGAAGAAGAAGAAGACCCGACGCCCTGAAGGACGCCGAGCTCAGGAGGCGAAGGCTATTGCCACCTCCAAGATAGTGGTGAACCTGCCTGAGTTCACAGGCAAGGACCTCAGCGAGTTCGCTGAGAACTTTGGCCGGCTCCTACGACTGACCGGCCAAACCCACGCGAGGGGGCGAGTGAAGTGCGATCTGCTCCTGCAGTGCTGCAAGACCAAGTACCTGGAGAAGCAGGTCAGGCAGATCGTCACAAACTCCGCCACCTTTGCCGACGTGTTGGTCGCCCTGGAGAGGCAGTACCCGACCTACGAGACCGACCTCTCCATCAGGGCCGAGATCCAGAACCTGCCCGTGCTGCCCAACAACCCCAAACCTGGCACGGTCTCCGAGCTGTTGGCGGACCTGGATCACTGGGCTGGACGACTGACGCCCGGTTCCTACAGCAGCGACGACCTGCTGTTCTGGTTGTGCGCCAAGCTCCCCCGAGAGCTATGGGACGAGTGCCGTCTGACGGCTGAGCGCAAGGCTAGATCCCTCCGCTACGAGGATCTATGCGTGCTGCTCCTGGAGATGGCGCTGGAGAAGGAGAGCGACCAGCACCTGAACAACTACCGTCCTGGTGGTGGAGGTTCTGGAGGCAAAGGGTACCAAGGGTCCCGACCTGGGCAGGGGACTACCCCCAAACACGCCCACCCCCGCCTAATGGAGAACGTGAAGGAGCTATTCTGGTGTGATGCCAGAGACGAGCAGGGCCACCTGCAGCACGCCTCTGACTGCGAGCAGCGAGACTGCTTCGTCGTCCAGGGGAAGCAGCAGGAGAAGATCACCGGCGCCAAAGTGAAGCTGCCGGATCATTACCGCTGCACCATCACGTGTGCATTCTGCGGTAAGCGGAAGCACTACGAGGATGAGTGCTACCATAAGCAACGCCTATCGGCGAAGCTTAAGGGGGAAGATCCTGGCAAAGGCTCAGGCAAAGGTGGAGGCAAGGCCAAAGGCAACGACTCCGGCAAGGGCAAGTCGAAAGGACGTGGTCAAGGTGGTCAAGACAAGGGTCAAGGTGGACGAGGAGGAGGCGCTAACCGCCAGAACGACAACAAGAACAAGGACAAGAACGGAGGTAATCCCAACCCTAATCCAGGGGGGAACTCCGAGCCCTCTGGAGGGCAGTCTGGACCTACCACACGCTCACAGACGCAGGCCCAGCAAGAACAAGGAGCCAAGCGTGAGCATGAAGGTGGTGATGACGGCAACGCCAAGAAGAGAAGCCGTTTCATGAGGATGGCCCGCAAATTGCGGAACAAGGGGTTCGAGGTGACCTGTCCCGCGGAATTCTGACGGGGACGCTCTGGTGGCACCCAAGACCTGGTGTTTTGGGTACGTATCCGACTAGGGGGACGTGAATACATGGGGGTACTGGATACTGGCGCCACAATATCTATAGTGGCCAAGAAAATTTTACCTTGTGGGAGCCTGAAGAACACCATGACCACCGCCGCTATACGCATGGGGGATGGACATGTGGTGCACAGCTGCGGGGACTGTGAAGTGGGAGTACCTATGGGCTCTCGAACTATCACCCATCGGTTCTATGTGATGGACACTGAGGCCTTCGACTTTGTACTGGGTACTGACTTCTTCGTGCAGCACTCCCAGATACAATCCCTGACGCTGCAAGCGCCCTACCTCCTGTACGTGGACCACGGCAGTGGCAGAGAGTCTGTGCCACTGGAGCAGTCCGAACATACCTCGAGTTACCTGAGACTATCGAAGGAGGAGCCCTCGAACATGATGGCGGCCTCCAAAGCTGAGGACTATCAACTATTGGGGGAAGTCCTAGACCAAGGTCTGAAGGAGTTGGGTTACTGAAGCGGTACCCAGAACCCCATGGCCGGATTACGGCATACAACCGGTCTCCGGTCCACTAACCCCATGCACGGCGTGTTCCGTGCCGTGAAGCCCCGCATCGGCAACCGATGCACCGCCAGCGGAGATTTGTGTATCAGAATATCAGGAATCAACAGGGTTTTATTTTCATATTGTTTCCGTCAATTTTTATGCTTCCGTTCCGATACTCACTGTTTTGACTGCTGGCGGTTGGTTCGCGACTTTACCGTAACCGCCAGTTTAACTGTTTATAATGGAAATTTTAACGTTATCCGTCACGAAGGCTCCAAAGTCGCCAGGAACTGCATGGATGCTTCCGCAATTTTCATAATTAATACTCGCAACCTTAATCCGAATTTTTCAGGATGTCGAAATCGGATTTTCGACTTCGACATCCCCGCACTTGATTTGACCTCTTTCGAGTGGACCTACGTGCTTCCGTATGCACGAATCAACTTCCCTTTTATCTTGCCCTCCATTTGTCTTAAAGATATGGGCAAAACAAAGTTGATTCGTGAGGCCACTTGTAAAGGTCATATCTCGTGCCGCTTGCGAGTATTGACGATAAGGAAACGTGGGATGTATTCACAATACTCCCGACGTAATTTAGGAAGCTTTATATGCCTTGCGTTTCCACACATGCGCGCTAGTGTAATGGATCATGGTCAAGAGGGTAGAGTTTGCGTTATAACTCTTTGGCCATGATGTTGCGTGCGTTAAGATAACTTTCGAGTGTAGCGCGCAAGTGTTGGTGTTGCATAGGAACTCTCCTTGAGTTCCTATGAGCGATTGACCCAAAGTTATGCCCTTGGAGGGGCATGACATATCGTGGTGGGAGCTACATTTTTGGGCAATATATGGTATGTGCCATGTGTTGTGTTGCGTGCCCATTTGGCGGGTCCATTGCTCCAAGTCGAACCCGCCAATGGACCTCATATTGTGCAAGCCCCTTCTCCGTACTCCCTACGATCAATTGCAAGCCTAACCTTCGTGAAGGGAAGCTTGTGTGGTGATCCCGAAGCGATGCGTTGGGGGCAAGGTGTGTATTTTACATTTTTCCATATTTTCATGTGCCCACTTGGGAAGCAGCGCTCGTAACCTTTCAAGGCGCCCCAAGTGGAGCACATATGTGGGATCGAGGGTCATTGGTGTCAAGTCATTGTGTTTAGAAGGGTTAGTTGATTGCACGATCCGAGCCGAAGATATTATAATATAATTGTGCGCCTTTCAAGGCACTTTTGTGTGTCATTGTGTCAATTTTGCCATTTTTGGCTCGTCATGATGTCAAGTGGCGACCGTGTATCTCAACGATGCGCTCAATTGACATCATGACCCAAGTATGTTATGGGGGTATATACTTTGGTAGCCAACATATCTTGGACCCGGCGGATAACTCCTCTTAGGCTTGGCATACCGTGGCCGCCATGTTGGCGATTTGGGACTATCCCAAATCATGGGCTCACTTGGCGACCCTGCCATTCCCAATACCGGAGGAGTTGGGCGACGCCCCAAAGATATGTTGGACACATATGACTTGACATCAATTCTATGGCACACTCCGGTCCGAGTCGGGCTTGTGCCACATTTGCCCTAACCATGAGTGTGCGCAATTTTGGCCATTTTGAGCATTTTTCCACTTTCGCTGCCCGCCGTGCCCCATGTTTTAACCTTCGTGCACGCCGGACGCATGGACCAATGGACCATATATGACATAGGTGTTATGGGTAATGGTCCCCATGGTCCACACACCACGTGGGCGAAGCGGAGCCGCCTTCGTTAAGGCGCTAGGCCATATTGAGTATGGGCAATTTTGCCATTTTTGCATTTGTGGACCCAATTGGGATCGTCACCACGCCGAGTGGCATGGAGATCTTTGAGAGCCAAGGGCATGGGAGTCTCCGTTGGACTCCCGGTGGATCACGTATGGAATGCCGGATCTGATCTCCAAGCCGGCGTGGAGATATGCTATTGGGAGCACACTGAATTTTGGCTCATTTCAAGCAGCCAAAACGACCCAATTTTGGGACCCCAATTTCCCCCTTCCGTGTGGTCAATTGGCGGCCCCATTTCTCTAAGCCCATAGGGAGCCCGGACCTAAATCCAAGTTGTACACTCAGATAGAAGTCCTAGGTCCTGCCTCCTACCCTGTGAGCCATTGGCCTTACCTTGGCCGGGCGAGCCACGCGTGGGAATGACGCCAATTTTGGTGATTTTGGCATCATGACCCCACTTGACTCATCCGTGTTGCCCTGATGCCGGGACCTCAGAGGGAACCAGGTTGGGTGAGGGCTCCAGGGAGTTCGTACTCGAAGGGCACAGGGTCAGTCGCCTCGTCCCTACCTCTGGCGGGTCCGGACGAGGGGTCAATTTTGGGGATTTTTGAGTTAATTTCAGTTTGGGCTGAAACAGCCCATTTTCAGCTACCAACTCCTGGGTGATAATGGCGGGGCCATATCTCTGGTTCAGAGTGGAGTTGGGACCTGCCATTAAGGGAGCATAGGGAGCTACTGTCGGCTGGCCTTGGAGCTCCTTGGTTCCCAGGAACTCGCCTGTGGCTGGGCAGGACACCCTCCCTATTGGCAGGGTTTCAGGGTCCGGACTGAGCAGGGCATGGGTTGTGTTTGAGCCCCCGCCCCCATCAGCCACTGAGAGGGTCGGACCTGGGATTGGGATATGAGTTGGGACTGAGTGTCTATGGTCCTGTGATGCCCTTACCCCAGTCCAGTCTTAACCCCATGTGTACATATCCTGATGTGTTGCTGTACATACTTTCGTTCCCTCTTTGCAGAGTGGCAAGGATTCTGAAACGCTTTGTCACAGGACACAGGCGTATTGATGCCCTTGTGAGCGTAGTGCCTTGCCTGCCTGCTCACCTGTGCGTGTCACCGCAGCGTCCCGTGGCCGGCCCCCCACGGGAACGCGTCAAAAGCGTTTCACCGCCGCGGGGTTACCCAACCCTCGCGTGCCACTCGGGGCCACCAACCCCGAGCAGCGCGTCGCAGCAGCGCGGCGCAGCTCGCAGCTCGCAGCGCAGCGCAGCGTCTCGCAGCGCAGCGCAGCAGCTCGCAGCGCCACTCAGCGACAGCGCCGAGTTCGTCACGGAGCCCGCAGCGCCACCCAGAGCATCGTCCTGACCGCGCAGCGCCCGTGGAAGAGGTGCACAGACCAGGACTCCTGCATCAGCCCCATCGGCCGACCCGGAGTCCCAACGGCCGACCAGCAAGGCCGCGTCAACCACCTCCACAATCATCGGCTGACCAGCACCAGACGCACTTCCAATCCAGTGCTGCAGCACCCTCCTCAACAACCACAACCAGTTCGTTGAGTCGAACGAGTGCACATCAAGGACTTCAAGATCATCTACGCCCCCGCTGCCATGGTGAATTGGCAGGAGGCGGGTAGGACGTGGCCGCGGCCCCACCCCCATGCAGCACGCCTGCTGCGTGGGTTGGTTTGGGACCAGCATTACCGCCACAGCAACCCCCAGTGCGAAGGGGGCATGCCCAGGAGCTTCGAGCTCCGCACGGACATCGCCCCCGACCGCCTGCAGGCCGTGGAGGACTGGCTGCGGGCGGAGGGGTACGAGTACCGCCACCAGCAGAGGCGCTGGAGGGCGTGGACCCGGCCGGACAGGCCCGGGGAAGGGCTGCGTCCCGACGGGATTGAGGAGGACGAGGAGCCCAACGCCTACCCGTCGGGCGCCTCGATCAACGTCTCCCTGTGGGACGTGATCGAGAAGAAGTTCCCGGAACCGGGGAACGAGCGCAGGCTGCAGGGCAGCAGCAGCGCGTCTCCGGCGACGGAGAAGAGGTCCGCCGGGGACAAGAAGAGGGACCGGAGGTGGCGGGAGTACCAGGAGTCCCTGGCTGCCGAAGCCGCCCAAGGCGCCAAGGGCGGAACCCCAGCCCCCAGTCCCCAACGGCCCAATGGTGGACACCACCCCGGCTCCACCACCCTTGGCGACTACATCCAAGTCGCCAAGCAGACCCAGGCCAAACCCCGTCCGCTGCTCCTGAGGGCTCGGCAGGCCTCAGCAGGCCCCAGCAGCGACATCGAGTCGGCCCACCGCGGGAGGACGCCGGCCGACCAGGCCAGCTCCAGCAGCAGCGTCGCTCCCGAAAGGGAAGTGGCGCGCGCCTGTGAGCGCGCCTGTGGGGTGCCCTGCAACCGTCGGGTTGCCCGGCAACGGGCCAAGCAGTACAGCGCTGCTGTGGAGGGCGCCGCCGGCATCGCCCAGGAGGAGGCTGCGCAGTGGGCGCATGGCATGGCCATCCACACCCAGACCGTGGCGGCCATCGCGGCTGGACTCACGGCCGTGGCCGCCCATAGTGCAGCAACTGCCCAGGTCAACGATGAGTTGGCGGCTGTCGACGAGGAAGCCCGCCTGACGCAGGAGGCCATTGCCTGCAAGGAGGCCGAGGTGAAGGCGCTGGCAGAGGCGCTTGCCCAAGAGAGGGCAAAGAAGGAGGCGGAGGAAAGGGCCCACGCCGAAGCGACGGCTAAGGCCCAGGAGGATGCCGCCAAGAAGGAAGCCATCGAAGCCGCGCGACGGAAGGTCGCTGAGGAGAAGGCCAAGACGGAGGCGGAGCTGGCGGCGTTGGAGGCGCAGAAGGCGCAGCTGCTGCAGGCCCGGGAGACCGAGGCGGCTCGTGCTCGGGAAGAGGCCGAAGCGCGAGCTGCAGCAGCCACCGCCGCCGCAATGGAGGAGGCAGAGGCCAAACTCCGCCACGAGACTCCCCCGGGAGGATCGCGAGTGGAGACCCTTCGAAGGCTTTTCGAAGGGGACGCCTCCTCCAGGATGAAGCTGGACGAGGCGGACACGGGCAGCAGTGGGAGCGGTAGCACCACCGCCCGTCGACGGAGGAAGGGCAAGGGGAAGACCCCCGAGAGGCCGCGGAGGCCAGCGGGTGGGCACCCCCACGACAGTGACCCCTTCTTCACCGCCAGTGACGGGGATGAACGAGGCCGTCGACATCGCCAAGTGGTGGCTTGGACGGGTGGAAGTGGCGGAGACGTCCCCATGGAAGGTGAGGATGAGGATCCCCCTCCTCCCTACCGGAGCTCCGAGTCCTCCGTGACCGAGACGCCCAGGTGGGGCGACATGGACGAGGATGACGACATGGACTTCGGCATCACGAGGAGGCGCCCATCCTCGGACCCACCGAGGCGACCCGGCGGAGACCCACCGGGACCCCCTGGCGGAGGACCTTCAGGACCCCCTGGAGGACGCCCACCAAGTGGACCCCCTGGAGGCGGACCACCGGGCGGGGGAGGACCCCCTGGACCGGGCGGACCCGGCGGAGGCCCTCCTGGAGGACCCCCTGGGGACCCCGGCGACCCACCAGGGAACGGTGTCCCGGATGCCACCTGGCGGTGGATTGTCTACCTCCGCAGGAGAGTCCAGTTGCTCGAGCTGGAGGTAGACACGGGCAAGAGCGAGATGGCTCGCATCTCCACGGTCGCCGCGCGTGCGCAGAAGAACCTGGACATCGCCAGGGCCGAGACCAAGTCGCTGACCAACGTCGTCAGCGGCCTGCAGGATAGGCTGGATGCGCTGGAAGCCCGTGGGAGGGTCGGCAGCGACCACCCACCCCTGGAGTCAGGCTCGTCGGACGACGGCTGGGGACCCGGACCAGGTCCAGGCAGACCCCACGCCCCCGGCGGAGCCCCCAGGAGTCGCCCCAGCGCCAGTGCCCCCTCTCTCACCGCCCCCTCTCACCACAGCGCGGGCCGCCGCAACGAGCGCGTGCCGCCCGGCAGTGGCAGTGAGGAATGGCGCGATGAGTGGCTCAGCGCGGACTACCACAACCGCCGTGCTCCACCGCGGACGCCTGTACGCCCCCGACGCCCGCCACCAGCCCCGGTGCCAATCCCCAGGGCTGGAGGACGTTATGGTGGACTCAGGGATGAGGTCCCCAGAGGAGACGTGGAGTGGGATGTCGGCGAAGGTGAGGACCTGGACCTGGACCTGGACCTGGAGGAGTTCGACATCAGCCCGCCGCGTGGTGTACGACGGGAGGCCGCTGAACGCAGCCGCCGGCGCCGTGATGAGGATGCGTACATGGATGCAGTACGGCGTGAACATTTCGGTTCAGCGTACGTGGAGGAACCGCGGCGTAGCCACAGGGATTCCATGGAGGAGATGGACGTGGCGGCCGTGGGAGTCCGTGGGCGAGGCCGATGGGAACCTCGGTCGACCTCGCGGCCGGCGTTCATGGTCTCTAAGGCCGCGGACGCCGCCGTGTGGGAAGACTTGAAGGACATCAAGCCCCCCATGTACGACGGCAACCCCCTCAACCTCGACCGCTTCTTGGAGAAGCTGGACGATTGGGGGCTGGCCGTCACTGAAGACCAACCTCCCGCGGATGCGGAGAGATATGTCTTCAAACGGTTCAGGTACCGCCTGCCGGAAGTGCTCGGCGAGCTATACTTCGTGGCGACCAAGGAGGGGAAAATCAAGACCCTCAAGGACGCCAAGAAGTGGCTCAACGAGCAGGAGCGGGTGGACGCTCCGCAGGTGGCTGCCAAGCGCTGGAAGTCCATCAAGCTCGAGCATGATGGACGGGAGATCCGCCTACGGGAATGGCGTGACTTCCGAGGGAAATACACCCTCTTCCGCCGCAACGTGGAGGATTGGAACGAGGGTGACGAGCAGGCTCGCCTGCTCTCCATGCTACCGGAAGCATGGATCAAGAGGGTCACCAAGGAGGAATCCAAGAGGGCCAACTCCAACCACACGGTCAAGATGATGCTCCCCAAGGAGTATCATACGAACGTGGTGAGTTGGGCGAAGAAGAACGTGGCCCGGGATGTCAAACGGCACTCCCTGCGGAACGCTCTTCTCATCACCGTCTCGGGCGATCGCGAGAAGACCGCGATTTGGCGCCTTGACGACTGTGAGTTGAGCGGCCAGACCATCCGTCTGCAGCCCATCCCGGCGCGGATGAGCTGCGACGAGATCCTGGAGTGGGTTGGCGAGGAAGTACTCAAGGAGTACCGAAACCTCCACCACACCCGCGGGTTGAGGCCCGGCGACCGCGACGTCAACTACGTTGGCGAGGGGCCTGGCGGGGAATCTGCCATGGACCCAGCGGGAGCCGGCGGCGATGAGACTCTCGTCGACGATGACGACGACGATGAGCCCGCCGAAATGGCCGTGTGTGCCTTCGTGGCCAAGAACCTGAGCGCGGGGACCAAGCCAGCAAACTGGAAGCCCCTGCAGCCAGGTTGGAAGAAGCAGGAGAAGAGGGACCCTCGCCGTATTGGCGACCCTCCGCTGTCCTTTGGGGAGTTCGTACGAGCTCACCCGCAGGGCTGTTTCGTGTGTTATGGGAGGAAGAAAGGCTTCAACCATGACCACCGAACATGCCCCGTCCACAAGGCCGACACGGAGGCTTACAAGAAGGCGCACGGGTCGAAGAAGCGTGCGCCCGCGGGTATCCGGGAAGCCAAGATGGAGGTGGACAAGGAAGAGCTGGCCAAGCTGATGTCGTCGGTGGGGACCGAGTTGGCCAAGGAGATCCAGGAGATCAAGAGGAACTGGGTCCCCAGATCGGACAACAAGAACAAGGAGAACAACCAGAATGACCAGAACAAGGACAAGGACAAGAACAAGGGTAAAGGAGGAGGTAAAGGGGGAAGAAGGAAGGGCGTCAACGACGTTGAGGCCGAGGAGAACACCCCCTCTTCCACAACCGACGCCCCCTAGCGGAGCCCCTGCAGCCAAGGGCCCCAGCTAGGGCGGTCGCAGGATGGTGACGTGGGAAGCGCCGAACCATCCCTGTTGGGAGTCGGTAAACACAAGGGGACAGCCGCGGGCGGAAGGCCCGGTCCGGCGCCCAGTCGCGGAGGCGGGGTGAGGGCAAGTGAAGGCACGAACCCTTGCACCCGTCCGTCCTTCGCGACCAAGAACGTGTTTGATGTACTACAGGATCTATCCGAGAGTATCGGAGGATCACCCGGACCGCAGCTGGATGCTGCAGATGGGCAGCCTGAGCCCATTGTCCACGACCTGCACCAGTCGCTTGTGGAGCTTCTGGAACGGCCGGAGATCCTGAGTTTGCACGCCGTGCGCCGTGTCGGTCGCGAGCGGCAGTTGCATCTTAAGGTCCGTGCCTTATGCGGGGAAGTGGAAAAGGTTTTCGACGTGTTGGTCGACACGGGAGCTCAAGTCAGCTTGGTCAAGGCTGGCCTGCTTCCGCCAGAGTGTCTTACCGACAGTCGGAAGCCTGTCAGGCTGAAGGTGGCGAACGGCCAGTACATGGTGGGAGGCACGAAGGAAGCGGCCATTGGGCTGCAGTTCGTGAACCATCGTGAACTGAGCCGCCCAGACCTCGGCAAGGAAATCCTCCTGCACGGTAGCTTCTACGAGGCCGAGATGGACTGGGACATGATCGTCGGGTACGACTTCATGATGGAGACGGACTCCGGCGTCCTCCCGGCCCAGGCTTCCATGACCCTGTACCAGGACGACCAACTCTCGTGGCTTTCGTCACCTGAGCACCATGTGGAATGCCAATGGATCCACCCCGAACGCAATCAGCTCGAAGTGGCCGCGCTGGACACTGAGCCTACTGGGCCAGCGAACCAGGAGTACGGCGTAAGGCCGGAAGTGGCG
This sequence comes from Eutreptiella sp. 'Long Island Sound 2002', assembly GCA_964036045.1. Lineage (NCBI taxonomy): Eukaryota > Euglenozoa > Euglenophyceae > Eutreptiales > Eutreptiaceae > Eutreptiella > Eutreptiella sp. 'Long Island Sound 2002'. Next base: position 120,056,646 of record OZ038383.1, on the reverse strand, counting down.
TACCGAGTGGTCGCGGACCTGGGAGCGTCGGATCTGGCCCTGGACGCGTTCTCTTCAGGAACCTCCGCCCATCTGCGGGTATGTGAGAAGTACTGGAGCGCCCAGGACTCCGCGTGGAAGAAGCACTGGGGTCCGCATCAGGGATTGATGTGGATCCATTGCCCCCGTTGGGACATTCCAAGAGCGATAGCGAAGATTCGCAAGGACCGCTCCAAGGCAGTGCTGGTTGTTCCTATGGGATGCACCGAGGAGGAAAGTACCCGACATTGGGTAGCCTCATTGACCAACATGACCTTGAACAAGGTCGTCCTACCGGCTGGAGAGAGTGTCTATCAGGACGCTAAGGGACAGCCCATGCCGCCCCAGAGATGGCCAACAGAATTCCACTATGTGGATGGGGGCCTTGATCAGGCCGACACCACGGACTTCGTGTGTGTCAACCGCATCATAGCAGAGCCATGGCGGCAATGCTTTGCGGTTCCCCCTGTTGACATCGAAGAATCGGACTCCGAAGACCCCCTCACTGAAGAGGAGTGGGATCTGGTTCAGGGGTATATGGATCAGCCCTTTCACGACTGGGGAAACCAGCGTGAGGGCAAAGGCCAGGACAAAGCCTGGTGGGAAGTGGACTCAATCGTCTCCGGTTCCTATGACGGGAATACCTTCGTGCAGAGGGTGCTGGATCACATGTCCAGCCAAGACGAGCCGCCTGGCGGTAACCCACCCACCTACGGCGATCTGTTCCGAGGCAAGACCAGAGATGGCCCTTTGGGCCACCTGGGAAGACCACCTGAGCCGAAAGCGAGCGGGGTCGCTACCCCTCAAGTAAGCTCCGTGGTTCAAGTGCCCGGAAAAGCCAAGGCGGAGTCCGATGACTGCCCCAAGATCCAGGCGTTGAGGGCCAGGCTGAAGCAGAAGTATGGCGAGACCTTCTTCAGCGGAAAGCCTGTGTTTCCCCCACCGGTGCGTGGACCGTATGGCGAGGCCAAGATACGACTGAAGCAGGACCCCCGTGTGTATCGTCACCGGGAGTTTGCCCTGAGGGGCGAGAGGAAAGAGGCCATGGAGAAGATCCTCCGTGACTTCATCCAGAGAGGCTGGCTTGAGCCGTGCCACTCCGAGTGGGCCTCTCCCTGCTTCGTCGTCCCCAAGAAGGTTGCCGGTGAGTGGCGGCTCGTGGTCGACTACCGCGGCCTGAACGCCCAAACGCAGCACGACAGCTATACGCTGCCCCTCATTGAGGACATGCTGCAAAAGCAACACCGGCGGAGGATCTTCACGGTGATTGACCTGAAACATGGTTATCATCAGATGCCTCTCGCCGAGGAGTCCCGTGCCTGCACAGCCATGAGCACCCCACTTGGACCTCTCCAGTGGAAGGTGATGCCTATGGGCGTTACCAACGGCAATGCGGCTTTTCAGCGGATGCTGGAGAACCTGCTTGAGCCGGTGCGCGACTGTGCGGACCCCTTCGTGGACGACGTGATCATCGCGTCCGGGGACCCCAGCATGAGCTACGAGGAGCTCCTGGGGGCACACGAGAGGGACGTCACTCGAGTGCTGGACCTTCTGGTTCGGCACAAACTCACGGGCAGCAGTGACAAGGCCACCATTGCGGTAAGCGAGGTGGTCTTCGCTGGCCACGTAGTCGGGAACGGGCAGCGAAAGCCCATACGTGGCAAGGTGGCTGCGATTGAGCACTGGGAAAAGCCCAAAACGGTCTCTGAGCTACGGGCGTATCTGGGGTTCTGCAATTACTACTCGGGGTATATCAAAATGTATGCCGAGTATGCAGCCCCCATGACGACCATGCTCAAGGGCAACCGAGAGGAGACCAAAAAGGGTCCAAGAAGGCTCTGGTCTGGACACCTGAGTCTGACCGTGCCTTTGAGGGAATGAAGCAGGCGCTGCTATCCGCAGTGAGTCTGCACCTCGTGGATCCCGACCGAGGGTTCGTCCTGCGCACCGACGCTTCCGACTACGCCATTGGGGCTGTGTTGGAGCAAGTGCTTGACGATGGAAGGCACGTGCCCGTGGCCTTCTGGAGCCGAGTCCTGGCGGAAGGCCAGAGACGGACGTGGACGCCCCGTGAAAAGGAGGCGTATGCCATCGTCATGGCTCTCAGGAAATGGGCTGGGTACATAGCCCTCCATCCCGTCACCGTCTGCACCGACCATCAGAGTCTGCAGTCGTGGCACAAGGAGCACGTGGACACCCCCTCGGGTCCCGCCTCCCGACGGGCAAGATGGCACGAGACCTTGGCCAAGTTCGACCTTACGGTTGTTTATATTCCTGGAAAGGATAACACCGTGGCGGACTGTCTCAGTAGGTGGGCCTATCCCGCCAGCAAGGGCATGCAGGATATCTCTGCCCATGGCGATGAGGCTGAGACCGCTGAAGCCAAGAAGATCATTGAAATGGAGCGCCTGATGGAGGAGGAGGGTGCCAAATGCTTCGTCGTCATGGCCGCAGATGCCCCCCTCGCTTCGAGGGTGAGCAGAGCGGTCAGTGTACTCGCCCCTGTGGGTGCCGCGGGCGGAAGGCCCGGTCCGGCACCCCCTGTGGGAGTGGAGTCCGACAAGCACCTCTTCCCAGAGTCTTGCCTCCAGGACGACTGGACCGACGATTACGCCAAGTCTGAGGCCTTTGCGGCCGAGTATAGGGCTGTGACCGACCCTGACGACGGGCAGAAGTGGCCAAAGGGGCTGACTGAGGAAGATGGCAAGCTCTACCGGAATGGTAAGCTGCTAGTCCCAGAGTCCCGAGTGCTCGAGCTGTGTGAAGCTTGGCACCACCACATGCTGCACCCAGGGGTCAAGAAGCAAGCTCTTGACATGCAGCGTCGGTTCGAGATCGACCATATCGTTCTCTACACCGCCATCAAGAGGGTCAGGAAGGGTTGCTCGGTCTGTCAGGCCTGCAATCCCGACAACCGGAACGTCAAGGGGGAACCCCAATGGACCCCGGTTCCTGACCAACCCATGGAGAGCGTGGCCATGGACGTCTTCTCCATGCCCGAAGTGCACATTGGCAAGGAGACCTTTGACTGTGTGGTTCTCTGTGTGGACCGCCACAGCGGCTACGTTGTAGCCGTTCCGGCACGCAAAAAGGGGTTGCTTGCCAAGGAAGTGGCAGTCATGATGATTCGTCATTGGCTGACCGTCTTTGACATCCCCCGCACCATTTGCAGTGACCGAGGGCCCCAGTTTACTGGTGGCTGGTTCAAGGCTATGTGTTCCCTCATGGGAATACGACATGCCAAGAGCGTTGCCTATCTCAGCCGGTCTAACGGCCGTGCTGAAGTGGCTGGACGGCAGCTGTTCGAGAAGCTGCGCAAGATCCACATCACCAATCCACGGCGGAACTGGTTCGAGGAGATGTGGCCTGCTCTGAAGGCCCATCATGACACCCCCACTCCGGGCGGTTTGTCCCCTCACCAGATTCTGTTCGGCAGGGACCCCCTGGGTAGGGGACTTCCCTTGTCTGGTGATGGCATGGCTATGGATGCCAAGGAGTTCTTCGCGCGGCAAGAGCAAACGGCGCGGGACATCCGCCAGCAGCTTGAGAAGGAGCATGCTGAGCGTCAGAAGTCCGCCCCGAGCTCGACAGCGCAGAAGTTCAGGGTGGGAGACACGGTGTGGGTGATCAGACCCCGCCCCATGGGCACCCACCGCACCAAGACCTGGTTCACACCCGGCGAGGTGGTCCGCAGGATTGGTGAGGACACCTACCGCATCAAGGTGGGTCACGGACAGTTCCGGGAGCGCCACGAGGGTCAACTCCGTGCGCGGGAACCCGACCTCCGTGGCCGACATGTGTCCCTGGACTATGCCAAACATGAGGCCGACTCGGACGACGACTATGCTGAGCAGGACGACTATACTGTCGAGAAGATCCTGGCTCAGCGTCCGAAGGCCTCGGCACCCGGAGGTCTGGAGTTCAAGGTTCGTTGGCGAGGCTATGGGCCGTCCCACGACACCTGGGAACCCGTCTCCTCATTCGTGCCGCGGGTCAATACTCCCTTCATGGAGTACATCCGCAAGCACAAGACCAAGATCCATGTCTCGGACTTGGCAGCACTCACCCGGGCGATTGCAGCCAGGGGTGCCTGATCAGCGCCCTGAGCTCTCCCCTGATGTGCCTTGAGGCGCTTGTGAGGCCGACGAACCGTCCCTTACTTGCTTGCTCTCTTCCATCTTTCGGTGACAGAGTGGCCATATACCCCCCCTGCTGAGTCCAGAGGAGGATGGCCCCTCTTTTCTTCTATTCGTCACTCCCCCCCCTGCTGAATCCTTGGGAAACCAGGTAGGGCGACTGACCTTCATATTTTTGAGCTCTTGGGGCCTTGAAGCCCATACGACGTTGCGCAACGGATGCCGCTGTCATCGGCATTGCGATTTTTTGGTGTGTGGTCTGGTTCCATGGCATTTGCGGAATCCAGACCAGTCGACGTGTGTCTCGAGACTATATATGCCTGAACTCAGGCGTTATCCTGTCCATCCTCCTGCATTTGCCTTATCCTGACCGTGGCGTGGTTTGGCACTCTGTTCTGAGTGTGTTTACACGCCTATTTACCCAAATTGTTGCTTGTTTTTCTGCCCTCCAGGATATGTGCATCTGTATGTCAAGTGTCATCAGCCCATCGCTGAGGGATGGACTGTTTTTCACCACGAATCGGGATACAGAGGCGCCTTGAGTCGCCGTGTACATATCCTTACAGCCTGGTCCAGCCTGGACCAGTACTTGATTACAGGTTCTACTGTTTGAGTGCCCGTGATACGGTGTTGCCCTATTCGCTGTGATGTGTGGAGATCCTGATGGCGCCAGGCGGGAAGCCCAGTTGCCTGACTACACTCCCAGCGGTCCGCCACTGTCAGTCCCAGTGTGAGCCTACCGATTTGCAGACGCACTTGCATTCGGATGGCGGCCTCCGGTGCTCCTGACCTCGGTCAGTCTGCCTGGGAAACTGGTGGTTTGAGGAGTCGACGCCTCCGCCCACACTGCATGAGGACTCCCTCATGTATGGCCACGCTTCGTGGTAGTAGGGCGAGGGAAAAGACGGCCTTGATGCCCGATCCCTTCGGGAGGAGTTCCCTTACGATTTGGGGTTCGTAAGGAGTTCGACTATGGCACTCTGGACTCGCGTCGTATGGATATGGACATGGTGCGCCCGAGGAAGGACCCGTGGGGACTCTCCCCAGTCGGCGGGCCTTGGGAAGCCTGGGGTAGCCTGATGGATCTTTGTGGTCGCTCTCGACTTGTGGGGCCACCTCGGCCGTCGTGTGACGCCTATGTTGGCCGTGTATGCCACTGCCACTGTGGTAGTGACCGTAGCAGCCGGCACCCGGTGCGCCTGGTATGGGTTAACGGGTCCTTTGGATGCCGAACAATCGCCGCCAGGACCCGGGACTTGATACTTGATACTATACATGTGCTACGAGCTGTTACAGCAGCATACCTATCCCACTGTGGGATACCTATCTTACTGTGACTTGCTGAAGTGAGGGTGTGACAACCCCCCCCCCTTTCAGGGAGTGGTCCTGGGTACCCGCTGCCATGCGTGGGTGTTAACGAGCCCCCCCAGGGTTTGCTCTAAGGAGGGGGGTGAAGCGGTACCCAGAACCCCATGGCCGGATTACGGCATACAACCGGTCTCCGGTCCACTAACCCCATGCACGGCGTGTTCCGTGCCGTGAAGCCCCGCATCGGCAACCGATGCACCGCCAGCGGAGATTTGTGTATCAGAATATCAGGAATCAACAGGGTTTTATTTTCATATTGTTTCCGTCAATTTTTATGCTTCCGTTCCGATACTCACTGTTTTGACTGCTGGCGGTTGGTTCGCGACTTTACCGTAACCGCCAGTTTAACTGTTTATAATGGAAATTTTAACGTTATCCGTCACGAAGGCTCCAAAGTCGCCAGGAACTGCATGGATGCTTCCGCAATTTTCATAATTAATACTCGCAACCTTAATCCGAATTTTTCAGGATGTCGAAATCGGATTTTCGACTTCGACATCCCCGCACTTGATTTGACCTCTTTCGAGTGGACCTACGTGCTTCCGTATGCACGAATCAACTTCCCTTTTATCTTGCCCTCCATTTGTCTTAAAGATATGGGCAAAACAAAGTTGATTCGTGAGGCCACTTGTAAAGGTCATATCTCGTGCCGCTTGCGAGTATTGACGATAAGGAAACGTGGGATGTATTCACAATACTCCCGACGTAATTTAGGAAGCTTTATATGCCTTGCGTTTCCACACATGCGCGCTAGTGTAATGGATCATGGTCAAGAGGGTAGAGTTTGCGTTATAACTCTTTGGCCATGATGTTGCGTGCGTTAAGATAACTTTCGAGTGTAGCGCGCAAGTGTTGGTGTTGCATAGGAACTTTCCTTGAGTTCCTATGAGCGATTGACCCAAAGTTATGCCCTTGGAGGTGCATGACATATCGTGGTGGGAGCTACATTTTTGGGCAATATATGGTATGTGCCATGTGTTGTGTTGCGTGCCCATTTGGCGGGTCCATTGCTCCAAGTCGAACCCGCCAATGGACCTCATATTGTGCAAGCCCCTTCTCCGTACTCCCTACGGTCAATTGCAAGCCTAACCTTCGTGAAGGGAAGCTTGTGTGGTGATCCCGAAGCGATGCGTTGGGGGCAAGGTGTGTATTTTACATTTTTCCATATTTTCATGTGCCCACTTGGGAAGCAGCGCTCGTAACCTTTCAAGGCGCCCCAAGTGGAGCACATATGTGGGATCGAGGGTCATTGGTGTCAAGTCATTGTGTTTAGAAGGGTTAGTTGATTGCACGATCCGAGCCGAAGATATTATAATATAATTGTGCGCCTTTCAAGGCACTTTTGTGTGTCATTGTGTCAATTTTGCCATTTTTGGCTCGTCATGATGTCAAGTGGCGACCGTGTATCTCAACGATGCGCTCAATTGACATCATGACCCAAGTATGTTATGAGGGTATATACTTTGGTAGCCAACATATCTTGGATCCGGCGGATAACTCCTCTTAGGCTTGGCATACCGTGGCCGCCATGTTGGCGATTTGGGACTATCCCAAATCATGGGCTCACTTGGCGACCCTGCCATTCCCAATACCGGAGGAGTTGGGCGACGCCCCAAAGATATGTTGGACACATATGACTTGACATCAATTCTATGGCACACTCCGGTCCGAGTCGGGCTTGTGCCACATTTGCCCTAACCATGAGTGTGCGCAATTTTGGCCATTTTGAGCATTTTTCCACTTTCGCTGCCCGCCGTGCCCCATGTTTTAACCTTCGTGCACGCCGGACGCATGGACCAATGGACCATATATGACATAGGTGTTATGGGTAATGGTCCCCATGGTCCACACACCACGTGGGCGAAGCGGAGCCGCCTTCGTTAAGGCGCTAGGCCATATTGAGTATGGGCAATTTTGCCATTTTTGCATTTGTGGACCCAATAGGGATCGTCACCACGCCGAGTGGCATGGAGATCTTTGAGAGCCAAGGGCATGGGAGTCTCCGTTGGACTCCCGGTGGATCACGTATGGAATGCCGGATCTGATCTCCAAGCCGGCGTGGAGATATGCTATTGGGAGCACACTGAATTTTGGCTCATTTCAAGCAGCCAAAACGACCCAATTTTGGGACCCCAATTTCCCCCTTCCGTGTGGTCAATTGGCGGCCCCATTTCTCTAAGCCCATAGGGAGCCCGGACCTAAATCCAAGTTGTAAACTCAGATATAAGTCCTAGGTCCTGCCTCCTACCCTGTGAGCCATTGGCCTTACCTTGGCCGGGCGAGCCACGCGTGGGAATGACGCCAATTTTGGTGATTTTGGCATCATGACCCCACTTGACTCATCCGTGTTGCCCTGATGCCGGGACCTCAGAGGGAACCAGGTTGGGTGAGGGCTCCAGGGAGTTCGTACTCGAAGGGCACAGGGTCAGTCGCCTCGTCCCTACCTCTGGCGGGTCCGGACGAGGGGTCAATTTTGGGGATTTTTGAGTTAATTTCAGTTTGGGCTGAAACAGCCCATTTTCAGCTACCAACTCCTGGGTGATAATGGCGGGGCCATATCTCTGGTTCAGAGTGGAGTTGGGACCTGCCATTAAGGGAGCATAGGGAGCCACTGTCGGCTGGCCTTGGAGCTCCTTGGTTCCCAGGAACTCGCCTGTGGCTGGGCAGGACACCCTCCCTATTGGCAGGGTTTCAGGGTCCGGACTGAGCAGGGCATGGGTTGTGTTTGAGCCCCCGCCCCCATCAGCCACTGAGAGGGTCGGACCTGGGATTGGGATATGAGTTGGGACTGAGTGTCTATGGTCCTGTGATGCCCTTACCCCAGTCCAGTCTTAACCCCATGTGTACATATCCTGATGTGTTGCTGTACATACTTTCGTTCCCTCTTTGCAGAGTGGCAAGGATTCTGAAACGCTTTGTCACAGGACACAGGCGTATTGATGCCCTTGTGAGCGTAGTGCCTTGCCTGCCTGCTCACCTGTGCGTGTCACCGCAGCGTCCCGTGGCCGGCCCCCCACGGGAACGCGTCATTACTCTCGAGAAGACCTAAGTGTGGAGCTGTTCGCCAGCGACAAGCAGCATGTACTGGACCTATACTGCAGCAAGGGGAAGAACTGCAGCTACAAATTTTACTGGCCCTCTTTCGGGATGGCCTACGGGAACCCCAGATTCAGTGAACTGGGGAAGGTGCTGACCAAGGTTGCCTTGGAACGTTCCCGTATGGTCCTGTGTTCCCCCGATTGGGGAGCCCATGGGGGCAACGAGTACTGGCGAACCCTCCTTGACAAGCTGACTATCAGCTCGGTGCGATTACCTGATGAGGCCATCTACGTGCGTCTGGGACGCAAGACGCCCATTGGGAAGCCCGGATGGGGTAGTATGCTCAGCGTGGTGGACGGAAGTCTTACCACCATCCCCTGGGAAGACCTGGACCCTACTCTGGTCCAGGCTATACAACGAGAAAGCGATGGACTCGCCTTGGGTGACTTGAAGGATCGCCTACGACCTCAAGATGCTGTTGAAACTACACCCGGAGGAGATGAGTACATCGTGACTGACACCAACGCCCCCAACTCTCCCTGTCATGTACCTGTTCCTGATGGAGTCTCTGAGTGTGGACTATCTGAGCTACCTAGCTCTATCCACTCAGACGACGAAACTGAGCACGACGCCTTCTTCGTGCAGACCTGTGTGGAGGAAGTGGAGAACGCCGAGTACGTCGCCCCACTAAAACCCCTTACTCTGGATGAGGGTGGAAGACCCCGTGGATGAAGAGCTGGACCCTCGATCCAGGCTCAGGGAGTATGTGGATTCCAAGAGGAAGTTGGTGGCGAAAAAGCTATGCTACGCGAAGCCTACCCGCAGCTCATGGCCACTGAAGCAAGGACGTATGGGAGACCTATCCCAACTGAAGGAGGACCTCGAACAGAAGATCACCACCTGGCAAAGGGAGGTAGATCTCAAGCTCATGAAGAGCGTGTGGGGCGCCCATGTGAGGACCCCAGAGGAGGACGACCTCTCGGAGGAATGTGTATGTGAACCCCCTCGAGCGTGCCTATGTTGCCATCGTCCACCGGAGATGGTCGAGCAAGACCTTCTATATGCCTACCAAGGGCTGAAGGATGCTACCGCGGGCGAAGAGTCGGTGGAGGACCACCTCCCGACGTCTTTTCAAGGGGCAAGCAACTTACACTCCGACGAGGACATGGAGGACAAGATCAAGGTATTGGACCCGCGGGTACAGAAGCTGATAAGGACCTATCTGGAGGTGTTCGGAGAACTACCCCCTCCAGCCTCATGTGACAAGCTGGTACAGATGGACCTCAAGCTGAAACCCGAGTTCGTGGGTCACAAGATCCGGAGGAGACCCTATCCAGCTCCTAAAGAGCAGGCCGATGAGATTGAGCGACAGATACAAGAGTGTATCGACGCTGGCCTAGTCCTGGAGTACAAGGACGGGGACTACCCCCTACACTGCAGCCCCTGTTTCCTGGTGGCTAAACCTGGGTCTAGAGCCAAACGGCTGGTAGTGGACTATGGAGAGCTGAACAAGAAGACGTTGAACCACTCAGGGTCCATTCCCAATATGGAGTCTACCCTGGAGAAGATAGCCTCCTGTCGCTACAAGACCAAGATGGACAAGCGAAGTGGATTCTGGCAAGTGGACCTGACGCCCAACGCGCAGGAACTACTGGCCTTCATCACCCCTCAGGGGAGGGTATTCAAGTGGAAGGTCATGCCGTTTGGCGTGGCTAACGCACCCGCTCTGTTCCAAGAGCTGATGAACAAGATCTTGTCCATCCTACGAAGGAGACCTAAGGTGCAGGAGCTCATATCCCGTGGGGCCCAGATGGAGGCTCACATCGACGATGTATGCCTCGGGACCAATACCCAGGAGGATCACCTAATCCTCTTGGGTGAGTTCTTTGCGGTCTGCCAGGAGAACCACACACGACTCAAGCTGGAGAAGTGTGAGTTCATGCAGGAGACCATGCAGTACCTGGGGTTTGACGTTGGCTATGGGTGGTGGACCCCAGCGGCCTCTAAGGCCAAACCCCTGATGGATGCCAAGGTACGACACGAAGACCCCAAGAAAGGACTTCATGATGTACGCAGTTTCATTGGGGCGTGCAACTTCTATCGCCGCCACATCAAAAACTTCACCTACACCAGCGCTGTACTGACTGACTTGATCAAGAAGAGTACTACTTGGCGCTGGGGCCCACAAGAGCAACAAGCGTTTGACGAGCTCAAAGACAAGGTAGCCAACGCTAAGTGCTTGGGCGTGCCTAGGGCACAAGGGGAGATTATCCTGGTGACCGACGCCAGCAATGTGGGCGGTGGTGGAACGTTGTTCCAATGGCAAGCACTAGAGAAGGAGGAGTTCGACTCGGCCATTTCCCAATGGGGGACGGAAGGTCTCAACCGAGATGGAACCCTCAAGCACAGCTACCCTGACGACAAGTGGGTCCTAGTACCTCTGGGCCACTGGAACTGGAAGTGGAACCAGGCCAGGGGGAACTACTCCACCTATGAGCAGGAACTGCTCGCGGGTATGCTGGTGCTATCCTCACAAGCACGACTGTTGGGGAGTAACCCTGTGGTCTGGCTATGCGACCAAGAACCGGTCCGCAGTTTCCAGAAGGGTCCTCCACCTGAGAAGGCCAAGCTACGTCGCTGGTGGACCTACCTCCGTCAACTACGGCTGACGGTACACCATATCCAGGGAGTGAAGAACGAGTGTGCCGACTACATCAGCCGCAACAACTTCGACGCCCTGATTGGTGCCCGGTCTGAAGCGCTGGCTAAGGAGGCGTTCAGCCGTATGGACGTACACCTGGACCTGAACATGACCATGATACGCCCCCTGGATGGACTCCAACAATCGGAGTACCTACAGGAGTTTGGGGATATCTACCGGCGCCTGGAGAAACGCCTTGAACCCCTCCTGGTCAACCAAGACCAGTGGAAGCGGGACAAGAGCTACCTCTGGCACGAGGACCGCATCGTGGTTCCTAGTGACCGAGTCCCAGCGCTGCTGAAGTGGACCCATGAGTCCAGTGGTCATGTGGGTGCTGACCGTACCCTGAGGCTGTTCAAGCAGTGGTTCCACACTACGTGGACTGACGACCAACTGCAGAAGACACTCCAGCCTATCGTGGACAAGTGCCCGTGCAGGTCCTGTAAACCAGGGGATATCAGGGACAGAGGTCTCTACTCGACCCTGCCCATCCCACACTGTGCCAACAGTGTTCTATACGTGGACTACACGGAGATGCCGAAGTTCCGGGGCTATGACTTCGCCCTCGTGGTAACCTGTGGGTTGCCTAGGTTTACCAGGGTGTTCCCATGTACCAAGCACATTACCAGAGAGGAGACTATCAAGATACTCTTGGAGGAGTGGTTTTGTGTCTATGGGGCGCCCAAGGAGATCAACTCCGATGAGGACATACGAGTACGCTCAGATACTGGCTGGTACAAGAGGGTCCTGAGATCCCTCAATGTCCAGGTGTCTACGGGGATTCCCTACTCTCACACGAGCAACCCCCTATGTGAGCGACAGATTCGTGTCCTGAAGGAGAACGTCAGGATATGGTGCAAAACTGAACGCACCAGAGACTGGGTGAGACTACTCCCCGTCATATCCTTGATGATGAACTCCCAAGAGAGTTCAGCTACTGGCTACTCGCCACATGAGCTATTCATGGGGCGCCCGGCGTGGTTCCTACATGCCCCCTATCCAGAGGACACCCATTCTTCTGTGGGTGAATGGGTCCAAGAGCAACAAGCGAAGGTGGACAAGGCCAAGGCTATGCTCCAGAGAGTGAGGGAGCGTCAGTGGAACAAGAAGAACAAGCACCGTGTACCGGCCACCTACCAAGAGGGGGACTGGGTGCTGGTGCACCACAGTCGACTACCCGCCTGGCCACGCTCTACCAGCGATGACCCATACTTCGGGCCGTACAAGATCCTATCTGTGGATGGACACCGTATCACCGTGCGGTGTTCTCCCCGTCTAGGGGGGACCCTGGTGTGCGCTGCTCAACACCTGAAGCGCTACCATGATCCTGAAGACCTCTGTGGGGAGGAGTGGGAGCTGAACGACGAGGAAATCGCCGCTCTGGACCTACAAGGGGCTGCCAGCCCTATGGAAGTTGAAGGTGAACTCCCCGACATGAACGCCGAGGAGATGGCTAAGGAGGGCTTCTACCTGGTGAAGTCTGTCCTACGCCACCGCTATCGCCAGGGTTGGCGCCTCCTCACCCTCTGGGAAGGGTTTGGAGTCGAAGAGGCCACCTGGGAGCCCTTCTCTGCATTTGTTCTACCGGAGGGACGCCTAAACTCAGTTCTGGTTGACTACTTGTCCCAGAACAACCTTGGTGAGTTGCTGAGGCTCGCCGAGACGCTTGCCTCCAAGACTAAAGCTAGGGACTGAACCTTACCCTTACCTGCCAAAGCGTATGTGTGAGTGTGCTAGTCCTAAGGTCCTGAGAGCAAGCCGCAGAAGTGGTGTCCTAATTATACCCAAGCCTGCGCCCTTGCTAAACCTGGAGGGTTGGCTTATTGATGCCACGGGGTACGCCCCGGGTCTCCCCTCCCCTATGCGCCCAATTTCTGTGCTGGCGCAAAACCTTGGGGGAATACCCAGCGTGCTAATCCAGGTATTGTTTTCCCTACCTATCTGTCTACTACAGGGAGGGGTGGCCAAAAGCTATGAAGGCAGGCAAAACGCCGTTTTGCTATGTGGCCAAAACACTGACCTAACCACTGCCACAGCCCACAAACCCCGCTAAAATTGCAGGAAAAGGGTGGGACAGTGACACACCCCCTACAGGTCCTACACACCCTACAGTGGCACCATCCTGGTGGGCGAGCACTGGGCAACTGGCTCTAGCCCCCACTCAGGACTACCACTCCTACACGCACACTCTACTGGGCGTTGCGAAGGTGAAGGTCTCATGGGTCCTAGCGACCCTCCTGTGAAATGACAAGAGAACACAGCGCTGCTAAGCAACTGTGGCCTAACAGGGGACGCCACAACGCGTTTCCCCTGCTAGGGCTTGGAGGGAAGGAGTGCTCTCGCGTGCAAGGCGCAGATGTCGATGAAGTCGGACTCCCTGCTCTGCCACAGGCGGAGCGGAGTTACTTGTTTGTGTGATCTGCGCCCTTGTTTAGCAGGGCAAAAAAAAATGCTGCTGCACCAATCACCCTACCTGCCCACCTGAAAAACAAAGGCAAATGAAAGGGCGTTTGCGGCGGAGGAACCAAGGCACACTCCAGGTATTATACCCTTCTCAGTGTGCCCTATAATACACTGTCCGCAAACACGCTGCATGGAGCAGCTACCCTTGTCAAGCAAGGAAGCGTTAAGGGACTCCTCAGGTTCTCTTAAAGAACGTACCGAGGAGCCCCTGGGTAGCCTAAACAAGGTTTACCGTGCGCACTTCGCGTGGCCTACCCTTTTAATGCGTGTGTGCATGCACGAGTATGCGACAGGATCGTGGGCAAACCTGCCCATCTACGCGTCAATCTTGACTCCACCAGGGGGTGGCCCCGCCTGGGCGTACCTACCTTACCTACCGCTGGGAAGTGAAGCAAGGTGAGAGAACAAAAGGGGCGCACGCGAAGAATGTTGCTATGCACTTGTGTGTATGACTAATCACCCTGATCTGACCGCTAATCATCTGCAATCTTTCTAATCAATCCCTCTACCGCGTCCTATCGTGGTTATCGTTGTTAGCGCTGCTACACGACTCGTTCACGGAGACACGAGACGAGCAATGTGTATGCGGCATGCGAGACAAGCATACCTGTAGTTTATACCTGATTCATTGAAGTCTTTTCAATTGATTTTTGAATTCTTGAATTTTCGAATCTTCTATTAGTGTGGGTGGAATCTGTATGTTTGTTTATTAATGTGTGTCTCGTCATTTTCAAGACTACGTGATACATACGTTTATAATTCCATTATTTTTCCATTTTCCGGCGCTTCGCTAGGAGCCGCTCCTGCGCGCCGCCATTTTATGCGTATGAATTTCTGGATTTAAAAAATCCAGAGATGACTATAATTTCTATAAAAATGTGCTTTTGATGCACAATTGGATTCTGCTCAGGTGTGTCGTTTCAGAAAAATTCTACGCCGTCATTTGACGGATTTTGGTGTCGTCGCTTCGTTTTTGCGTGGATTCGTCCATAATTCTCCCATTCCTGCCTCTGCAGATACCCACGCGCAGCCTCGCTGAGTAGGCCGTGTTCGGGCCGAAACGCAGGTGCCTGGAGAGACTGAGCAGAACCAAGACCCCGCCAAGGGGCAAATTAATTTCTCTTTCAACTCCCTTCGCCCTAAGACAGGTCACAGGTCGCCAGCAGGTTTACGAGAACCCATGCCAGTGTGTATAATGTGTCTTGCGTTTCGGTTGTGTCGACGCTGCGTCTTGGAGGGAGGGATGCATATGCACATGTTTGGCATGCTCCCAATCTAACCCAACCAAGCCACAGGAGCCCCGGCAGCGCCATGAGCGCTGAGTCTTCTGGAGGAAATGATACAATCAGAGCAGCAAAAGGACGCCAACCATGGTGAGCGCCCATTTTTCAGTGTGAGGGAGACTGTAGGTATTTTAAAGTAGATGTGGAAACCAAGGAAAGGCCAAGAAAAATTCCCTATTTCCTAAAATGCGACAGTGGTGGCCACCACAGCACAAGGGGGGAGTAAGAAAAAGTGCTCTTTCATTGCTTTGAGGCATACTCTAGTTGTATTAGAGGTGCACTGAGCATCCATGCATTTTTATCTTAGTATTGGTCCAACCAAAAGTGGTGATAACACATTTTGACCTATGGAACCAAACACCCAATCAGGATATGGAGTGGACCCCTTAATCCCCTTTCATTGTGAAGTAAAACATCTTTTCCTGAGTTGACTGAGCACTGACATACCCAAAGTAGAGCCTATGAATTTATCTATGTTTTTCCATGAATTCTTAGCTATCCTAGTGGTATGCACCCTAGGGGGCTGGGCACCCCTTTTTGAGAGGTCCTGGGTTCAATTCCTGGTCAGCCTAGCTAAGTAGGAAGATCCCATGTGACATGGCAGTGACCTCATCGCCACATACCATGCCACCTCAGCACATATGGGACCCAAAACAAAGAGTGCACATCTCCTAAGATGGCACTATGGAGAGAGAGTGATCCTGAGGCAGTTTTCTAACTCTTTTCCTAAAACATTTCAGCTATCTTTGTGAATATGCATTCATTTGTGACCTGAGCTGTAGTTTCTGTGAATATCCAATCATCTTTCACTGATTACACTGCAGCCCTTCATGCTTTGATCCTGAATTACCTTCTCCTTGCATACTATTGGCTTGGGCTATCCTGGATTGAGTTGGCTTTACTGTATTTCAACAAACAAAAGCTTTTCATCATCCAAAACCAGCAGCAGGACACCCTACAGCAACAACAAGCAGCAGGAGAAGCAAAAACACAGTGCTGAAAACACTATAAACTTTTCTAAGCCCCCCCAAAAGAAAAAACAAGAACCAAAGGGAAGGGGGGGGAATAAACCCCACCAACGGCAACACCCGCACACCCCCGCGCCACAGGCGGCCCCCCAGGAAGGGCGGGGGCAAGCGGGGTACACGCACTACCGCACGCACACCCCAACAACCCAACAAACAGGGCTCGGGCACCGCCGAAACCCGAGCCCAGCACACACGCCCACACAGCACACCGGACCCAGGAAAGGCGGGGTACAAGCAGGGCGCGCACACAAACACACACACGCCCCCACACCTCAGCCAGGAGTGGCGGGGTGCGGCAGCAACCCAGGCCCAACCACACACACCCGCACCGCACCCGTAACCAGGAGGTGAAGGAGACCACGCAGGACGGGCACACAAGCACACACACACCCCGACACCTCCCCAAGGAGAGGCGGGGCGCAGCCCAAACCCGGACCCCAGCACGCACGCCCACACCGCACACCAGAACTGGAAACGGCGGGGAGCAGGCGGAGCGCGCACACAGCCACGCACATCCCAAAACCCTAACCACGACAGGTGGGGTGCAGGCTGAAACCCAAGCCTAACCACAAACACCGCAAACCCCAGCGGGGAAAAGAGGGGCGAAACCACAAACCGTACCCAAACACACCCACCCAAGACCCCAGCCAGGGCTGGCGGGGTTACCGAAACCCAAACCAAAGCACAACCCGGACCCAAGCACAAACGCCACACAACAGTAGGTAACCCAGTGTCCGTAGCCCGGGCACTGAGGTAGCCCGTGCCATGTAGGTGACCCGGCCAAACGAGATCCGGAGACCGGGGGTAAGGCTGCATCCTAAGGCCTGCGCTGCTTTGGGACTCGAGGCGGAGCGTGGGACACCCAAGCGCCTTGGAACCCCAGTACCAAGAACATGCATGCATGCCTTGGGAACAGGACACGCCAGGAAGTCCGGTGAACCTCTAGGGTTCCGCCCAAAGGAGGGGACGTGCGCAAGCACGGGGGCAAACCCTCCCGACGGGACAAGCACTTCACGCTGGTGGTGATCAGCCCTCCCGGTGTTGCCCGGGGCCCCTTTGTTAGGGGCCAACAGTCAGGTCTAGCGGGATGTAAGTCGCCTCCCCTCTTCAAGTGCGGAGCCTCTTCCTGTTGGTCACAGGGGCGACGCCAGGGGGAACCAAGGGGCGCCTCTCCATGACCGAGTGAACCTACCTACCTACCTACCTCCATTTTCTATACCCGGGATATGATGGACTGTGAGCCTGAACTGGCTCAGGTAAGTCCACCACCGCTTTAGTTTCGCTTTCTCCGGTGGTGGGCCCTTCTGAAAAGACTTCACCTGTTCCTGGTCACAGAGGCAGACAAGAGGATTAGATCCCAATAGTTGGGACTGTGATGAGAGCACCAACATACCGGCCAGGAGCTTCTGGTCGTAGGTGCTGTAATTGGAACGCGCTTGGTTCCATTTCCAGTTCCAGTGCCCCAGTGGCACAAGGCGCCACTCACTGGTAGGATAGAGTAAGAAAAAGTGCTTTTCCATTGCTTTGAGGCATACTCTAGTTGTATTAGAGATGCACTGAGCATCCATGCATTTTTATCTTAGTATTGGTCCAACCAAAAGTGGTGATAACACATTTTGACCTATGGAACCAAACACCCAATCAGGATATGGAGTGGACCCCTTAATCCCCTTTCAATGTGAAGTAAAACATCTTTTCCTGAGTTGACTGAGCACTGACATGCCTAAGGTAGAGCCTATGAATTTATCTATGTTTTTCCATGAATTCTTAGCTATCCTAGTGGTATGCACCCTAGGGGGCTGGGCACCTCTTTTTGAGAGGTCCTGGGTTCAATTCCTGGTCAGCCTAGCTAAGTAGGAAGATCCCATGTGACATGGCAGTGACCTCATCGTCACATACCATGCCACCTCAGCACATATGGGACCCAAAACAAAGAGTGCACATCTCCTAAGATGGCACTATGGAGAGAGAGTGATCCTGAGGCAGCTTTCTAACTCTTTTCCAAAAACATTTCAGCTATCTTTGTGAATATGCATTCATATGTGACCTGAGTTGCAGTTTCTGTGAATATCCAATCATCTTTCACTGTTTACACTGCAGCCCTTCATGCTTTGATCCTGAATCCTCTTCTCTTTGCATACTATTGGCTTGGGCTATCCTGGAGTGACTTGGAGTGACTGTATTTCATCAAAACAAAGCTTTTCATCTCCAAAAACAAGCAGCAGGAAACCCTACACCAACAGCAAGCAGCAGGAGAGGCAAAACACAGTGCTGAAAACACTATAAACTTTTCTGGTAGCAAGAGGCAGCCTGTCTCTGTGCACCGGCAGCGACCCCGCGCCGTACAACCAGTGCTCCGAGTACAGGCAAACATAAGCAGAAGGGCGGACTAAGATGGATCCAGGAAAGGAGGACGCTGACGTGAAGACAGCGCCAGCGCCTGAGGCACCGGCAAGGCCGGCACCTGGCGCTGTACCTTCGGCGGAGCCCTTACATGGGCCAGTGGATACGGCTGAGGACTCCCTGGATGGGGTTCAGACGGCCTTCGGGGCCCTGTCTGTCGAAGAAGTGGTCTCTCAGCCTCAGCCTGTGAAGAGGAAGAGAGACAACGAGAGCGAGAAGGATGCTGGAGGAGAAGCAGTCGAAGGAGAGGAACAAGGGCAAGACCTGACGAGTATCCCTACCTTCGAAGGCGCACCAAGCGCTTCTGGCCTCCACGCATCACCCTCTCCCATAACCACCACACTCCCAGCCGCAGCAACATCCACTTCCACAACCAACCTGCCTATGGCAGAGGGCACAGGCTTTACTGGCATGCCTCCCTACCCCGCCTATGGTATGGGCCCACCTACCACTGCGCTCCATGAGGCAACTACTGCCAGTGAGCCTGTGGCTTCCAGCGCTGCGCCGCGATGGTATGCAGCTGATTATCCCCATCCACTACACGCTACTGGAACCTATGTGGATGTTCCTGGGTATGCTCCTGGGTATGCACCTGGGTATGCACCCTTGAGTGGGTTGAGGAGAGGACCTGAGTCCCTTGGAGGCAGGAGTAGAGGATCGGGGAGATCCTCCAACAGGTTCCTGACGCGGTCGGAGATCAACGAGGTGCTCCGAGGAGCCACTTCAAAAATCGTGGGCGACCTCACGCAAGAGATCAGGGAGAAACTGGAGCCCCTGATGATCCCGTCCCATGCGTCACCTACGACGGTGGGAATGTCACCCCACCGAGTACAGGCTAACCACCTGGCGGCAGGGTTGACAAATACCCTGGGGAGCCTGAGGAGCCGACCGATGCCGACTCCTGCAGCAATACCGAGAAGTCCTTTCGTCCCAAGAACGGCCCAGCCGCCCTACAGCCACGTGACGAACTCGACGAGGGCCGAGCTGGACCAGCTGGGGCTGACAGCCTTAAGGGCTATGGTGGACGTAGAGCCTTATGGCTCTAGTGATCTTGGCGGAGACCCCTCCGATGACGAGCCGCCGTCGATGGATTCTTCTTCGCCCTCAGAGGACGATGACCCTGAGGACCCCGAGGACCCCAAGGGTAAGAAGAAGAAGAAGAAGAAGAAGAAGACCCGACGCCCTGAAGGACGCCGAGCTCAGGAGGCGAAGGCTATTGCCACCTCCAAGATAGTGGTGAACCTGCCTGAGTTCACAGGCAAGGACCTCAGCGAGTTCGCTGAGAACTTTGGCCGGTTCCTACGACTGACCGGCCAAACCCACGCGAGGGGGCGAGTGAAGTGCGATCTGCTCCTGCAGTGCTGCAAGACCAAGTACCTGGAGAAGCAGGTCAGGCAGATCGTAACTAACTCCGCCACCTTTGCCGATGTGTTGGTTGCCCTGGAGAGGCAGTACCCAACCTACGAAACCGACCTCTCCATCAGGGCCGAGATCCAGAACCTGCCCGTGCTGCCCAACAACCCCAAACCTGGCAGGGTCTCCGAGCTGTTGGCTGACCTGGATCACTGGGCTGGACGACTGACGCCCGGTTCCTACAGCAGCGACGACCTGCTGTTCTGGTTGTGCGCCAAGCTTTCCCGAGAGCTATGGGACGAGTGCCGTTTGACGGCTGAGCGCAAGGCTAGATCCCTCCGCTACGAGGATCTATGCGTGCTGCTCCTGGAGATGGCGCTGGAGAAGGAGAGCGACCAGCACTTGAACAACTACCGTCCTGGTGGTGGAGATAGGGGTCTTGCCAAGCCGGGACGCATCACCCGTGCGCGTTCTGCGCCGGTGACAGCCCAGGTACCGCCTCTTGAGAGGGTTCCAAAGGCCCAAGTTGTGAACTGACGGTATATACCAATGCTCAGTAAGTCCCAAAAACTTCTTCAAAAACGGTAAATCCCCGCCCAGCATAACACTTGCCGCACAGCGTGCGCCCTTCACGATGACGGATCGCGTAGTTATGATCCGCTGCAGGACCTAGTAGCGTACAAAGCGCAATCAAAATTTTGTTCGAAAAAATGTTCGTTCGAAGGAAAAGCTTCGTTCGAACGTTCGAAGGTTCGAACGAAGGCAATATTCGAAGAAATAACACACCCTCAGATTCTTTTTCCAGACCCGGCGCAAATCCTTCAGATTGGAGTCACCACAGTATGCCAGCTCTAAAACCCAAATGTGTGCTGCATTGCGGGCTAGATGCTCATGATTTCGGATGCGAATGGTAAGCTGAGTCCAGCTTACACCCGCTACAGGATAACCATCGCCACTCACAATGAAAACCAACCCATCTTTGCTGGGCTGTAGAGTTTCATAGAGGCAGGGCTGTGTGAAAACGTAGTTGATCCAGTGATCAAACGGCCAGGAGACATTTCGGATGCCAGTTTTCTTGTCGATGTGGCCAACAAGGTGCAGGGGCTCCTTCATCCTTTTCCAAGCCAAGTTGACTCTCCGGCGGCCTGGCATTGGTTTCCCAAACCTTAGGTCAGTCTGTTTGTACCATACGTCCGCACGCTTGGAAATAAAGCGCGATAGAACCCGAAGGCGGCGTCTAGGGATTCCCAAATCGAGGAGCAAAGCGACTGCTTCTTCAGGCGAGCATTGAGCATCGCTGTGCCACCGTAGAAGTTGATTCAATCTCTGCTTGTCAGCGCCTGGGTTGACTCGTGTGTAGATTGAGTGTAAAAGCTGGCGTCCCAGGCCGGAGGAGGTGAAAAATTGCACAAGCGCGTCCTCAACGTCCTGGCTATAAGCATTCGTCGTGCCTACCGCGTTTTTGAGCGTAATTCCAAGTTGCACCATTGGTCAAACAGTGACACCCTTAAAAATACAACAAATCAGTTGAAAAAACAAAAAAAACCCTTCTTTCTGGCACAAATCTGCGTCTCTCTGGCACAAATCTGCGTTTTTCTGGCACAAGTCTGCGGCAATCGCCTGTCAATCTGGTGCGCGCGCTGCTGTTGCTGCGCTTTTGCGGCAATTCTCCCCAGCAGCTTGGATTCAATTGGATTTAATTGAATTGCGATTAAAGCAAATACAGGCTTCGAATTCGAATCTTCGTTCGAAGATTCGAATCTTCGTTCGAAGACTGAAGTTCGTTCGAAGAAAATACCCCCCCCAGTGGGTCTCATGGGGGTGGAGGTTCTGGAGGCAAAGGGTACCAAGGGTCCCGACCTGGGCAGGGGACTACCCCCAAACACGCCCATGCCCGTACTATGGAGAACGTGAAGGAGCTATTCTGGTGTGACGCCAGAGACGAGCAGGGCCACCTGCAGCACGCCTCTGACTGTGAGCAGCGAGACTGCTTTGTAGTCCAGGGGAAGCAGCAGGAAAAGAACACCGGCGCCAAAGCGAAGCTGCCGGATCATTACCGCTGCACCATCACGTGTGCATTCTGCGGTAAGCGGAAGCACTACGAGGATGAGTGCTACCATAAGCAACGCCTATCGGCGAAGCTTAAGGGGGAAGATCCTGGCAAAGGCTCAGGCAAAGGTGGAGGCAAGGCCAAAGGCAACGACTCCGGCAAGGGCAAGTCTAAAGGACGTGGCCAAGGTGGACAAGACAAGGGTCAAGGTGGACGAGGAGGAGGCGCTAACCGCCAGCCCGACAACAAGAACAAGGACAAGAACGGAGGCAACCCCAACCCTAATCCAGGGGGGAACTCCGAGCCCTCTGGAGGGCAGTCTGGACCTACCACACGCTCACAAACGCAGGCCCAGCAAGAACAAGGAGCCAAGCGTGAGCATGAAGGTGGTGATGACGGCAACGCTAAGAAGAGGAGCCGTTTCATGAGGATGGCCCGCAAATTGCGGAACAAGGGGTTCGAGGTGACCTGTCCCGCGGAGTTCTGACGGGGACGCTCTGGTGGCACCCAAGACCTGGTGTTTTGGGTACGTATCTGACTAGGGGGACGTGAATACCTGGGGGTATTGGACACTGGCGCCACCATATCTATAGTGGCCAAGAAAATTTTACCTTGTGGGAGCCTGAAGAACACCATGACCACCGCCGCTATACGCATGGGGGATGGACATGTGGTTCACAGCTGCGGGGACTGTGAAGTTGAGGTACCTATGGGCTCCAGGACTATCGCCCATCGGTTCTATGTGATGGACACTGAGGCCTTCGACTTTGTACTGGGTACTGACTTCTTCGTACAGCACTCCCAGATACAATCCCTGACGCTGCAAGCGCCCTACCTCCTCTACGTGGACCACGGCAGTGGCAGAGAGTCTGTGCCACTGGAGCAGTCGGAACATACCTCGAGTTACCTGAGACTATCAAAGGAGGAGCCCTCGAACATGATGGCGGCCTCCAAAACTGAGGACTATCAACTATTGGGGGAGGTCCTAGACCAAGGTCTGAAGGAGTTGGGTTACTCTCGAGAAGACCTAAGTGTGGAGTTGTTCGCCAGCGACGAGCAACATGTACTGGGCAAGCAGCAAGGGGAAGAACTGCAGCTACAAATGTTACTGGCCCTCTTTCGGGATGGCCTACGGGAACCCCAGATTTAGTGAACTGGGGAAGGTGCTGACCAAGGTGGCCTTGGAACGTTCCCGTATGGTCCTGTGTTCCCCCGATTGGGGAGCCCATGGGGGCAACGAGTACTGGAGAACCCTCCTTGACAAGCTGACTATCAGCTCTGTGCGGTTACCTGATGAGGCCATCTACGTGCCTCTGGGACGCAAGACGCCCATTGGGAAGCCCGGATGGGGGAGTATGCTAAGCGTGGTGGACGGAGGTCTTACCTCCATTCCCTGGGAGGATCTGGACCCGACTCTGGTCCAGGCTATACAACGAGAAAGCGATGGACTCGCCTTGGGTGACTTGAAGGATCGCCTACGACCTCAAGATGCTGTTGAGACTACAGCCGGAGGAGATGAGTACGTCGTGACTGACACCAACGCCCCCAACTCCCCCTGTCATGTACCTGTTCCTGATGGAGTCTCTGAGTGTGGACTATCTGAGCTACCTAGCTCTTTCCACTCAGATGACGAAACTGAGCACGACGCCTTCTTCGTGCAGACCTGTGTGGAGGAAGTGGTGATCGCCGAGTACGTCGCCCCACTACAACCCCTACTCTCCATGAGGGTGGAAGACCCCGTGGACGAGGAGCTGGATCCTCGATCCAGACTCAGGGAGTATGTGGATTCCAAGAGGAAGTTGGTGGGGAAAAAGCTATGCTACGCGAAGCCTACCCGCAGCTCATGGCCATTGAAGCAAGGACGTAGGGGAGACCTATCCCAATTGAAGGAGGACCTCGAACAGAAGATCACCACCTGGCAAAGGGAGGTTGTTCAAGCAGTGGTTCCACACTACGTGGACTGACGACCAACTGCGGAAAACCCTGCAGCCTATCGTGGACAAGTGCCCGTGCAGGTCCTGTAAACCAGGGGATATCAGGGACAGAGGCCTCTACTCGACCCTGCCCATCCCTCACTGTGCTAACAGTGTTCTATACGTGGACTACACGGAGATGCCGAAGTTCGGGGGCTATGACTTCGCCCTCGTGGTAACCTGTGGGTTGACCAGGTTTACCAGGGTGTTCTCCTGTACCAAGCACATTACCGGGGAGGAGACTATCAAGATACTCCTGGAGGAGTGGTTTTGTGTCTATGGGGCGCCAAAGGAGATCAACTCCGATGAGGACGTACGAGTACGCTCAGATACTGGCTGGTACAAGAGGGTCCTGAGATCCCTCAATGTCCAGGTGTCTACGGGGATTCCCTACTCTCACACGAGCAACCCCCTATGTGAGCGACAGATTCGTGTCCTGAAGGAGAACGTCAGGATATGGTGCAAAACTGAACGCACCAGAGACTGGGTGAGACTACTCCCCGTGATATCCTTGATGATGAACTCCCAAGAGAGTTCTGTTACTGGCTACTCGCCCCATGAGCTATTCCTAGGGCGCCCGGCGTGTTTCTTACATGCCGCCTATCCAGAGGACACCCATTCTTCTGTGGGTGAATGGGTCCAAGAGCAACAAGCGAAGGTGGACAAGGCCAAGGCTATGCTCCAGAGAGTGAGGGAGCGTCAGTGGAACAAGAAGAACAAGCACCGAGTACCGGCCACCTACCAAGAGGGGGACTGGGTGCTGGTGCACCACAGTCGACTACCCGCCTGGCCACGCTCTACCAGCGATGACCCATACTTCGGGCCGTACAAGATTCTATCTGTGGATGGACACCGTATCACCGTGCGGTGTTCTCCCCGTCTAGGGGGGACCCTGGTGTGCGCTGCTCAGCACCTGAAGCGCTACCATGATCCTGAAGACCTCTGTGGGGAGGAGTGGGAGCTGAACGACGAGGAAATCGCCGCTCTGGACCTACAAGGGGCTGCCAGCCCTATGGAAGTTGAAGGTGAACTCCCCGACATGAACGCCGAGGAGATGGCTAAGGAGGGCTTCTACCTGGTGAAGTCTGTCCTACGCCACCGCTATCGCCAGGGTTGGCGCTTCCTCACCCTCTGGGAAGGGTTTGGAGTCGAAGAGGCCACCTGGGAGCCCTTCTCTGCATTTGTTCTACCTGAGGGACGCCTAAACTCAGTTCTGGTTGACTACTTGTCCCAGAACAACCTTGGTGAGTTGCTGAGGCTCGCTGAGACGCTTGCCTCCAAGACTAAAGCTAGGGACTGAACCTTACCCTTACCTGCACAAAGCGTATGTGTGAGTGTGCTATTCCTAAGGTCCTGAGAGCAAGCCGCAGAAATGGTGTCCTAATTATACCCAAGTCTGCGCCCTTGCTAAACCTGGAGGGTTGGCTTATTGATGCCACGGGGTACGCCCCGGGTCTCCCCTCCCCTATGCACCCAATTTCTGTGCTGGCGCAAAACCTTGGGGGAATACCCAGCGTGCTAATCCAGGTATTGTTTTCCCTACCTATCTGTCTACTACAGGGAGGGGTGGCCAAAAGCTATGAAGGGATGAAAACGCCGTTTTGCTATGTGGCCAAAACACTGACCTAACCACTGCCACAGCCCACCAACCCTACTAAAATTGCAGGAAACGGGTGGGACAGTGACACACGCACCACAGGTCCTACACACCGTACAGTGGCACCATCCTGGTGGGCGAGCACTGGGGCAACTGGCTCAAGCCCCCACGCAGGACTACCACTCCTACGCGCACACTCTACTGGCCGTTGCGATGACAAAGGTGTCGTGGGTCCTAGCGACCCTCCTGTGAAATGACAAGAGAACACAGCGCTGCTAAGCAACTGTGGCCTAACAGGGGACGCCACAACGCGTTTCCCCTGCTAGGGCTTGGAGGGAAGGAGTGCTCTCGTGTGCAAGGCGCAGATGTCGATGGAGTCGGACTCCCTGCTCTGCCACAGGCAGAGGGGAGTTACTTGTTTGTGTGATCCGCGCCCTTGTTTAGCAGGGCATAAAAAAATGCTGCTGCACCACTCACCCTACCTGCCCACCTGTAAACAAAGGCAAATGAAAGGGCGTTTGCGGCGGAGGAACCAAGCCACACTCCAGGTATTATACCCTTCTCAGTGTGACCTATAATACACTGTCCGCAAACACGCTGGAGGACCAGCTACCCTTGTCAAGCAAGCAAGCTTTAAGGGACTCCTCAGGTTCTCTTAAAGAACGTACCGAGGAGCCCCTGGGTAGCCCAAACAAGGTTTACCGTGCGCACTTTGCGTGGCCTACCCTTTAATGCGTGTGTGCATGCACGAGTATGCACGTGAATCGTGGGCAAACCTGCCCATCTGCGCGTCAATCACAACTCCACGAGGGGGTGGCCCCGCCTCAGCTTACTCACCTTACCTACTGCTGGGAGAGAGAGCAAGTGAGGGGCGCACGCGAAGAACGTTGCTATGCACTTGTGTGTATGTCTAATCACCCTGATCTGACCGCTAATCATCTGCAATCTTTCTAATCCATCCCTCTATCGCGTTCTATCTTTGTTAGCGCTGCTACAAGGCTCGTTCACGGAGACACGAGACGAGCAATGTGTATGCGGCATACGAGACGAGCATACCTGTAGTTTATACCTGATTCATTGAAGTCTTTTCAATTGCTTTTCGAATTCTTGAATTTTTGAAGCTTCTATTAGTGTGGGTGGAATCTGTATGTTTATTTATTAATGTGTGTCTCGTCATTTTCAAGACTACGTGCGACATACGTTTATAATTCCATTATTTCTCCATTTTCCGGCGCTTCGCTAGGAGCCGCTCCTGCGCGCCGCCATTTTATGCGTATGAATTTCTGGATTTACAAAATCCAGAGATGACTATAATTTCTATAAAAATGTGCTTCTGATGCACAATTGGATTCTGCTCAGGTGTGTTGTTTCAGAAAAATTCTACGCCGTCATTTGACGGATTTTGGTGTCGTCGCTTCGTTTTTGCGTGGATTCGTCCATAATTCTCCCATTCCTGCCTCTGCAAATACCCACGCGCAGCCTCGCTGAGTAGGCCGTGTTCCGGCCGAAACGCAGGTGCGTGGAGAGACTGAGCAGAACCAAGACCCCACCAAGGGGCAAATGAATTTTTCCTTTGACTCCCTTCGCCCTAAGACAGGTCACAGGTCGCCAGCAGGTTCACGAGAACCCATGCGAGTGTGTATAATGTGTCTTGCGTTGGGTTTGTGTCGACGCTGCGTCTTGGAGGGAGGGATGCATATGCACATGTTTTGCATGCTCCCATCCTAACCCAACCAAGCCACAGGAGCCCCGGCAGCGCCATGAGCGCTGAGTCTTCTGTAGGATATGATACAATCAGAGCAGCAAAAGAGCGCCAGCCATGGTGAGCGCTCATTTTTCAGTGTGAGGGAAACTGTAGGTATTTTAAAGAAGATGTGGAAACCAAGGAAAGGCCAAGAAAAATTCCCTTTTTCCCGAAATGCGACAGTGGTGGCCACCA
The DNA here is from genome assembly GCA_964036045.1 of Eutreptiella sp. 'Long Island Sound 2002'. Taxonomy (NCBI): domain Eukaryota; phylum Euglenozoa; class Euglenophyceae; order Eutreptiales; family Eutreptiaceae; genus Eutreptiella; species Eutreptiella sp. 'Long Island Sound 2002'. Next base: position 120,029,295 of record OZ038383.1, on the reverse strand, counting down.
CAGCACAAGGGGGAGTAAGAAAAAGTGCTTTTCCATTGCTTTGAGTCATACTCTAGTTGTATTAGAGATGCACTGAGCATCCATGCATTCTTATCTTAGTATTGGTCCAACCAAAAGTGGTGATAACACATTTTGACCTATGGAACCAAACACCCAATCAGGATATGGAGTGGACCCCTTAATCCCCTTTCATTGTGAAGTAAAACATCTTTTCCTGAGTTGACTGAGCACTGACATACCTAAAGTAGAGCCTATGAATTTATCTATGTTTTTCCATGAATTCTTAGCTATCCTAGTGGTATGCACCCTAGGGGGCTGGACACCTCTTTTTGAGAGGTCCTGGGTTCAATTCCTGGTCAGCCTAGCTAAGTAGGAAGATCCCATGTGACATGGCAGTGACCTCATCGCCACATACCATGCCACCTCAGCACATATGGGACCCAAAACAAAGAGTGCACATCTCCTGAGATGGCACTATGAAGAGAGAGTGACCATGGGGCAGTTTTCTAACTCTTTTCCAAAAACAGTTCAGCTATCTTTGTGAATATGCATTCCTTTGTGACCTGAGTTGCAGTTTCTGTGAATATCCAATCATCTTACACTGTTTACACTGCAGCCCTTCATGCTTTGATCCTGAATCCTCTTCTCTTTGCATACTATTGGCTTGGGCTATCCTGGAGTGACTTGGAGTGACTGTATTTCATCAAAACCAAAGCTTTTCATCTCCAAAAACAAGCAGCAGGAAACCCTACACCAACAGCAAGCAGCAGGAGAGGCAAAACACAGTGCTGAAAACACTATAAACGTTTCTAAAACTGCCCCATGGTCACTCAATCTCCATAGTGCCATCTCAGGAGATGTGCACTCTTTCTGTATGCGGATCCCACGGCTCTCGACGTCCACAACGAGCATACAGGGCAAAACTGCAAAATCCCAACACGGAATCAACAAAGTCCCCAGATCGTTAAATCCTTTGTCACATAATAATACCCTGAATTACAATGCATTAATTCTCAACGTTAATCTACAACAAAACAGCACTTTTCATGCACTGACAATCCTTCACTTCTGCACGCGCGCGACGCATCCTAAGCTGTAGGACTCGCGATCTCAGCCTGGGCATGCGTGCCCATTACATCCCCCTCCCAAGACACTGCCAAGTGTCTGAAAAACTGATATATACCCCTACATGGGCAAGCATGCCCACAGAAAAACAGAGCATATATAACACCACACAGAAAAATCTGCTGACAAGATGACATACCCGGATTACTCCATCCCATTTCTGAACTACCTCAGGGCCCTACCCACAGGTTACCTCCGGTTACTCCCTGGGGCTGATAGGCACCCTTGGTTTCACACGGGGATGCATTACAACATGAGACTGTGCAGAATAATGGAAACCTGAAATCTGTCCTACCCCAGGGCCTGAAATCCTGTACTGCGGCCCCTCTATCCTTTTTCGGGTAAAAAAACTGACACATATCTGAATCGGGGGTGCTGCCCTTTAAAAAACCCAAGCTGACTGTCGGGACAAAATTTCTGAGAAAGCTTGAAAACTCTAATCAGAAAATTCTGACTAAAACTTCTTAGCCTAAAACTCAGGGGGCAGTTTCTCCAAAAGCTGATATTCAAAACAGAAATCACATCCATTTATTGCCCATGCCATCTGTTTTTCTGCACCAAAAATTTTCCTGCTCAGAAGTTTATTGAACATCAAAAAATTGCATCTCAGAATTCAAAAATCCAAACAGGCACCAACGCAGCAAAAGCAAAGCAGAAAACAGTGAAACATGTCACTGTGTGACCTCAAAGGGTGTGGAGAAACCCTTAAGCCAATGTACAAACTGCTGCAGGCCTTCAACCTGGCACTTAACGTGCCTTAATTCTGAGATGCCACTTCTGAGTTCTTTTTTCACGCCCGCTCCCCATGCTCCACATCTGTGAAGCGCCGACGATGGTAGCGGAGGGGTTGGTGCAGAACTGGAACACAAAAAGACAGACCTGGCACTGTTTGGGCATCTCATCTGAAATTTTTCCATACTCGACCACTGTTGTTGACCCCACTTGGATTATCCACCTGTAACACAAACACAAGAAGGAAATGTGGATCAGTATATACAAGGTCAGGGCAAAAGAAATATCCGTTATCCAATTCACCCCCACGCTCCCCTTCCACAGTGGTAGAAGACACAGGAGCTGAGGACGACCAAATTCTACTCAACATTCACCCACAGTGGCAGGCCCAATGATCATAGAAAAAAACATGGGCAATGCCTGGCCATGGCATCCAGCCCGCGGCCTGCGGACCTGAACCTCAGTGGAGGGGTCAACCTTGGTCTAGCTGGGTGTACAATCCACCAGACCCAAGGGACCTACAGGGTACAAACCAACACAGGTCACCCACAAACCTGCTTACCCACTCACTGAAGGTGTTAACGCGATTATCTATCTTGTGGTGGGGGGGTTTTCCACTGCACCCGAAAAACGTGCCAGCCCTAGGCTGCAGAGACAAACAAAACAAAAGGCGTGCAGAGTCAGGAGGACCCAGGCTCGCAAGCCCTGATGGCGTCCCCCTCTCAAAACTGGAGGCACACTCGTCAGTGCACCCCATGCACACAGAACATACAAAGTTCTGTCCCAGGAAAAACAGAAGCGGTACTGTGCCCTATGCTTAAAAATCGAGGCAGGGCAGCCACGCGCCAGCCCAGAGCCTCCAAACAGGCGTTAACCCGGGTCACACTGTGACTCAACACCAAAACAACCAAAGTGGAACCAAGACAGAAGTCACAGAAAAATATTCCTCTTGTCAGCAAAACCAATCCTACTATGAGCAGACACTATCGTGAGCCAGAAAGGCTCAAACCAGCCCAGTGTAAAACTGGACTTTTAGCTTCAAAATCTGAAAACCAAAACAAGGCTGCATATCAGTGCAAGCCTGCAAGCACAAAGGCAGTGCTTTTTCAGCACCACAGGCGCTTGGTGTCAAACCCATTATTCTCATCTCACTCATTTGAGTGAGATTTAGACCAAAAACTGGCGAACCTTGAAATGCTCCACTGCAGTGAACAAGCATGCGCGAACACACATTGACACACAGAATTAACCCCTATGAAGCAACATCTCAACGAAATTTTCGCTGGGCGCCCCTCCGGCGTCAACAGCCTGTTGAACATCGCGACCTCGTGACAGCGTTGACGAAGGGGCTGCGCACGTCGCTGGGAACTGGGAGCCGCGGCGAACCTCCTGCATAGCTCATTGCAGCGGCGCTTGCGCCGGCACTGTTCAGCAGCATCACCAAGCTCATCAGCGCCGCCTTTGGCCTACTTCGCCCAAGCCTTGCAAAAAAATTTCCCCGAAGCGTTCGCGTTGCCATCCGCTGTCCCAACTTGACAACAAAACTGTAGCCTTGACGAAGGAATTTCCGGATTTCCTACTTGTTGGCGCCTGCTGCCGAATGAACGCTCCCAACGGCGTCTGTCTACAGCCTGTTGCACTCCGGCTGTCAGTGATGGCGCCTGCTTCCGGACCCAGGTTGCTCTGTTGCCTCTGGCCGGACGAACTTCACCAAAACTTAGGCGTTGATTTTGCGATGCAGTTTTGATCTTTTTCTCCGTGAGCTGGTAACGATCTTGTATGCGGATCCCACGGCTCTCGACGTCCACAACGAGCATACAGGGCAAAACTGCAAAATCCCAACACGGAATCCACAATGTCCCCAGATCGTTAAATCCTTTGTCACATAATAATACCCTGAATTACAATGCATTAATTCTCAACGTTAATCTACAACAAAACAGCACTTTTCATGCACTGAAAATCCTTCACTTCTGCACGCGCGCGACGCATCCTAAGCTGTAGGACTCGCGATCTCAGCCTCGGCATGCGTGCCCATTACACTTTCTTTTGGGTCCCATATGTGCTGAGGTGGCAGGGCATGTGACGATGAGGTCACTGCCATGTCACATGGGATCTTCCTACTTAGCCAGGCTGACCAGGAATTGAACCCAGGACCTCTCAAAAAGAAGTGCCCAGCCCCCTAGGGTGCATACAACTAGGACAGCTAAGAATTCATGAGAAAACATAGATAAATTCGGAGGCTGTGCACTGGATATGTCAGTTCTCAGTCGACTCAGGTAGGTAGGTCGGTGCGCTCGGTCGTGGAGAGGCGCCCCATGGTTCCCCCTGGCATTGCCCCTGTGACGAACAGGAAGAGGCTCCGCGTGTGAAGAGGGGAGGCGGCTTACATCCCGCTAGACCTGTCTGTTGGCCCCCAACAAAGCGGCCCCGGGCATCACCGGGAGGGGTGATGGCCGCCAGCGTGACGTGCCTGTCTCGCCGGGAGGGTGTGCCTCCCTGCTTGCGCACGTCCCCTTCTTTGGGCGGAACCCTAGAGGTTCACCGGACTTCCTGGCGTATCCCGTTCCCAAGGCATGCATGCACATTCTTGGTACTAGGGTTCCGAGGCGCTTGGGTGTCGCACGCTCCGCCTCGAGTCCCAAGAGAGCGCAGGCCTTAGGATGCAGCCTTACCCCGGGTCTCCGGATCTCGTTTGGCCGGGTCACCTGCATGGCACGGGCTGCCTGAGTGCCCGGGCTGTGGGCACTGGGTTTCCCACTGTTGTGCGGCGTTTGTGTTCGGGTCCTGTTTGCGGTTGGGTGTGGGATTTGTTAACCCCGCCAGTTCTGGCTGGGGTCTTGGGTGGGTGTGTTCGGGCACGGTTTGTGGTGTTCTCCCTCTTTTGCCGGCTGTTTGTGGTGTTCGTGGTTGGGCTTAGGTTTCGGCCGGCTTATGGGACGTGTGTGGTTTCGTGCGCGCCCCGCTTGCCCCCCGCCGTTTCCGGTTCCGGCGTGCGGTGTGGGCGTGCGTGCTGGGCGCGGGTCTCGCCTGTGCCCCGCCCTTCTTGGCTGGGTTGCCGGGGTGTGTTTTTTGCGCTTTTGTTTTTTTCGTTTTTTTTTTTGGTGTTGGTTGCTGGGTGTCCCTGTCCCGGGCCTTGTGGTCCCTGTCCCCCCATCCCCTTTCTTTCGGGCTGGGCTGCTGGCTCTTTTTTTTTTTTCTGGCGTGTGTCTGCATGTTTCGGTGTCCCTTCTCCCGGTGGGCCGCTGTTCCTGGCTTGGTGTTGCCGGTTTTGGCTGGGTGGTCCCCCTGTGCCTCTTTGGGGGTCCTGTCTTCGGTGCCTTCTGGGGGGGGGGGTTTGGCCGCGTCTGGTGGTCTTGGCGGGCAGTTTGGTTGCTGTGGGCTGTTTTGGCGCCCCCCCCCCTCCCCCCTCTGTTGTTTTTTTTTTTGGGGGGGGGCCTGCCTGTTCCTCCCTCTGCCTTCCCTGGGCTGGCGCACGCACTGACCCGCATTCAGTGTTGTCTTCCGGGCTGCTGTTGGCGGTTGCGTTCTGTTTGGCCGTGTTGAGCCAGGTGGTTGTTCGTCCACATTCTGAGACATTCTGAGCTCATTTTTCTACATTACTCACTCACATCTGTTTCATCAAATTCTGATCCAAATTTCAAATTCCTGGTACATCAGGCCCAATTACGTCCCCTTTGAGTTGACTGTGGGGCTATTCAGTACACCAGGTGAGAAGGTTTTATAGTGATTTCAACGCTGTGTTTGTGCCTCTCCTGCTGCTTGCTGCTGGTGTAGGGTTTCCTGCTGCTTGTTTTTGAAGAGGAAAATGTTTTAGTTGCTGAAATACAGTCAATCCAGGATAGCCCAAGCCAGAGATAAGCAAGTAGAAGAGAATCAGGATCAAAGCATGAAGGGCTGCAGTGTAAACAGTGAAAGATGAAAGAATATTCACAGACACTGCAACTCAGGGCAAATCGGATTGCATATTCACAAAGATAGCTGAAATATTCTGGAAAAAGAGTTGGAAAACTGCCCCATGGTCACTCAATCTCCGTAGTGCCATCTCAAGAGATGTGCACTCTTTGTTTTGGGTCCCATATGTGCTGAGGTGGCAGGGCATGTGGCGATGAGGTCACTGCCATGTCACATGGGATCTTCCTACTTAGCTAGGCTGACCGGGAATTGAACCCAGGAGCTCTCAAAAAGAGGTGCCCAGCCCCCTAGGGTGCATACCACTAGGACAGCTAAGAATTCATGAGAAAACATAGATAAATTCATAGGCTCTGCACTGGATATGTCAGTTCTCAGTCGACTCAGGAAAAGATGAATTGCCTCACATTGATAGGGGATTAAGGGGTCCACTCCATATCCTGATTTAGTGTTTGGTTCCATAGGTCAAAATGTGTTATCACCACTTTTGGTTGGACAAATACTAAGATAGAAATGCCTGTGTGCTTGGAGCACCTCTAATACAACTAGAGCATACCCTAAAGCATTGGAAAAGCACTTCTTCTTACTCCCCCCTTGTGCTGTGGTGGCCACCACTGTCGCACTTTCAGGAAAAACGGGTTTTTTTTCTTGGTCTTTCCTTGGTTTCCACATCTACTTTAAAATACCTATAGTTTCCGTCACACAGAAAAATGGACGCTCACCATGGCTGGCGCCTTTTTGCTGCTTTGTTCGTGACATTTCCTACAGAAGGCTCAGCGCTCATGGCGCTGCCGGGGTCCCTGTGGCTTGGTTGGGGTAGTTTGGGAGCATGCCAAAACCATGTGCATGTGCATCCCTCCCTCCAAGACGCAGCGCGACACTAACCCAACGCCAGACTCTGTATGGACATCCGCTCTGGTTGTTAAAACCTGCTGGCTCCCTGCTGTCCTGATCTTAGGGCGAAGGGAGTCGTCAAGAAATTAAATTGCCCCTTGGTGGAGTCTTGGGTCCTGCTCAGTCTCCTGGCTGCTGCTTTTCGGCCCAGAAAGCAGCCTACTCAGCGACGCTTTCGCGAGGATATCTGCAGAGGCAGGAATGGGAGAATTTTGGACGAATCCACGCGAACGCGAAGCGACAACACCTAAATCCGTCAAATGACGGCCTAGAATTTTTCTAAGACAACACACTCAAGCAGAATCCGATTGTGCATCAGAAGCACATTTTTATAAAAATTATAGTCGTCTCTCGATTTTTTAAATCAAGAAATTCCTACGCATAAAAAGGCGGCGCGCTGGAGCGGCTCCTAGCGAAGCGCCGGAAAATACAGAAATAATGAGATTATAAACGTATGTCTCACGTAGACTGGAGAATGACGAGACACACATTAATATATAAACATACAGATTCCACCCACACTGATAGAAAGAATCAAAACTCCAAGAATTCCAAAATCAACAAAAGACTTCAATGAATCAGGTATAAACCACAGGTGTGCTCGTCTCGTATGCAGCATGCACATTGCTCGTCTCGTGTCTCCGTGAATGAGTCTTGTAGCAGCGCTAACAAACGATAGAGGGCTAGATTAGAAAGATTGCAGATGATTAGACGTCAGATCAGGGCGATTAGACATACACACAAGTGCATAGCGACGTTTTTCGCTTGCGCCTCGTTTCACGTTCCCACTTGCTTTCTCTCTCCAGCGGTAGGTAAGGTAGGTAAGCCCAGGTGGGGCCACCCCGTGGTGGAGTTCGTGATCGTGGGTTAGATTTGTAGGAAAAACAGTGATTGGCACAGGTTGTTCACAAACTCGTGCATGCTCGTGCATTCACACATGCATTAAAGGGTAGGCCACGCGAAATGCGCACGGTAAACCTTGTTTAGGTTACCCAGGGGCTCCTTGGGACGTTCTTTAAGCAAACCTGAGGAGTCTTTTAACGCTTGCTTGCTTGACAGGGCGTGTTTGAGGACAGTGTATTATAGGTCACACTGAGAAGTGTATAATACGTGGAATGTGGCTTGGTTCCTCAGCCGCAAACACCCCTTCATTGGCCTTTGCTTTACAGGTGGGCAGTCAGGGTGATTGGTGCAGCAGCGTCCCATTTTTTCTTGCCCTGCTAAACAAGGGCGCTGATCACACAAACAATTGACTGCACCTCCGCCAGGAGTGGCGAGGGCAGTTCGACTCCATCGACATCCACGCTGTGCACGCATCAAGAGCCCCTCTTCCCTCCAAGCCCTAGCAGGGGAAACGCGTTGTGGCGTCCCCTGTTAGGCCACAGTTGCTTAGCAGCGCTGTGTTCTCTTGTCTTCTTCACAGGAGGGTCATTAGGACTCACGACTTGACCTCCGACAACACCCAGTAGAGCGTGAGTGTAGGAGTGGTAATCTTGAGTGGGGGCTTGAGCCAGTTGCAGAAGTGCTCGCCCACCAGGATGGTGCCACTGTTGGTAGGGTGTGTAGTGTAGTGGTGTCTCTTGTCCCGCGTGGTTTTCCTCGTGGGCAGGGGAGTGAGGCCAAGAGGATCATAGAAATGGAGCGCCTGATGGAGGAGGAGGGTGTTAAATGCTTCGTCCTCATGGCCGCGGATGCCCCCCTCGGAACGAGGATGGGCAGAGCGGTCAGAGTACTCGCCCCTGAGGGAACTGAGTCCGACAAGCACCTCTTCCCTGAATCTATCCTCCAGGACAACTGGACCGACGACTACGCCAAGTCTGAGTCCTTTGAGGCCGAATATAGGGCTGTGACCGACCCTGATGACGGGCAGAAGTGGCCAAAGGGGCTGACTGAGGAGGATGGCAAGCTCTACCGGAATGGTAAGCTGCTGGTCCCGTAGTCCCGAGTGCTCGAGCTGTGTGAGGCTTGGCACCACCACATGATGCACCCAGGGGTCAAGAAGCAGGCCCTGGACATGCAGCGCCGGTTTGAGATCGACCAGATCGGTCTCTACAACGTCATCAAGAAGGTCAGGAAAGGTTGCTCGGTCTGTCAGGCCTGCTATCCCGATAACCGGAACGTCAAGGGGGAAGCCCAATGGACTCCGGTGCCTGACCAGCCCATGGAGAGCGTGGCCATGGACGTCTTCTCCATGCCCAAAGTTCACATAGGCAAGGAGACCTTTGACTGTGTGGTCCTTTGTGTGAACCGCCACAGCGGCTACGTAGTAGCTGTTCCGGCACGCAAAAGGGGGTTGCTTGCCAAGGAAGTGGCAGTCATGATGATTCGTCATTGGCTGACCGTCTTTGACATCCCCGGTACCATTTGCAGTGACCGAGGGCCCCATTTTACTTGTGGCTGGTTCAAGGCCATGTGTTCCCTCATTGGAATACGTCATGCCAAGAGCGTCGCCTATCTCAGCCGGTCTAACGGCCGGGCTGAAGTGGCTGGACGACAGCTGTTCGAGAAGCTACGCAAGCTTCACGTCACCAATCCACGTTGGAACTGGTTTGAGGAGATGTGGCCCGCTCTGAGGGCCCATCATGACACCCCCACTCCGGGTGGTTTGTCCCCTCACCAGATTTTGTTCGGCAGGGACCCCGTGGGTCGGGGACTTCCCTTGTCTGGTGATGGTATGGCCATGGACGCCAAGGAATTCTTCGCGCGGCAAGAGGCAACGGCGCGGGACATCCGCCAGCAGCTCGAGAAGGAGCATGCTGAGCGTCAGAAGTCCGCCCCTAGCTCGACAGCGCAAAAGTTCAAGCTGGGAGACCCGGTGTGGGTGATCAGACCCCGCCCTATGGGCACCCACCGCACCAAAACCTGGTTCACACCCGGAGAGGTGGTCCGCAGGATTGGTGAGGACACCTACCGCATCAAGGTGGGTCACGGACAGTTCCGGGAGCACCACAAGAGTCAACTCCGTGTGCGGAAACCCGACCTCCGTGGCCAACATGTGTCCCTGGACTACGCCGCACATGAGGCTGATTACGACGACGACTACGCGGAGCAGGACGACTATACCGTCGAGAAGATCCAGGCCCAGCGTCCGAACTCCTCGGCACCCGGAGGCCTGGAGTTCAAGGTTCGTTGGCGAGGCAATGGGCCGTCCCACGACACCTGGGAACCCGTCTCCTAGTTCGTGCCGCGGATTAACACCCCCTTCATGGACTACATCCGCAAGCACAAGACCAAGATCCATGTCTCGGACTTGGCAGCACTCACCCGGGCGCTTGCAGCCAGGGGCGCCTGATCACCGCCCTGAGCTCTCCCCTAATGCCTTTTGAGCACTTGTTTGGTCGACGGATCATCCCTCACTTGCTTGCTCTCTTCCATCTTCCGGTGACATGCCATCTCAGTGGCCATATACCCCCCCCCTGCTGAATCCAGGGGAGGATGGCCCCTCTCTTCCACTCCTATTCGTCACTCCCCGCCTGCTGAATCCTTGGGAAACCAGGCAGGGCGACTGACCTTGACATTTCCTGAGCTCTTAGGGCCTTGAAGCCCATACGACGTTGCGCAACGGATGCCGCTGTCATTGGCATTGCGATTTTTGGGTGTGTGGTCTGGTCCCATGGCACTTGCGGGATCCAGACCAGTCTACGTGTGTCTGCGGACTATATATGGCCTGAACTCAGGCGTCTTTCTGTCCACCCTCCTGCATATTCCTTATCCTGACCGGGGCGTGGTTTGGCGCTCTATCCAGAGTGTGTTTACACGCCTATTTACCTGTTTCTCGCTCACTTTTCCGCCCCCCAGGATATGTGCATCTGTATGTTAAGTGTTGTCAGCCCATCACCGAGATATGGACTGTTTTTCCCCCGAAGGGACACGAATCGGAATACGAAGGCGCCCTGGGTCGCCGTGTACATGCTCTTACATAAGGTCCAGCCTGGACCAGTACCTACGTACAGATTCTTCTGTTTGAGTGCCCGTGATACCGTGTGCCCTAGTGGCTGTGATGTGCTGAGATCCTGATGGCGCCAGGCGGGAAGCCCAGTTGCCTGACTACACTCCCAGCGGTCCGCCACTGTCAGTCCCAGTGTGAGCCTACCGACTCGTAGACGCACTTGCAGTCCGGTGGCAACCTCCGGTGTCCTGACCTCGGTCAGTCTGCCTGGGAAACTGGTGGTTTGGGGAGTCAACGCCTCCGCCCAGACTGCATGGGGACTCCCCCATGCATGGCCTTCGTGGTAATGGGGCGTGGGAAAAGACGGCCTTGATGCCCGATCCCTTATGGAGGAGCTCGTTCGGCTTTACCACTCTGGACTCGCGTCGTGGATATGGACATGGTGCGCCCAAGGAAAGACCCGTGGGGACTCTCCCCTAGACTGCGGCCTTGGGAAGCCTGGGGTAGCCTGATGGATCTTTGTGGTCGCTTTTGACCTGTGGGACCACCTCGGTCGTCGTGTGACACCTATGTTGGCCGTGTATGCCACTGCCACTGTGGTAGTGACCGTCGCAGCCGGCACCCGGTGCGCCTGGTATGGGTTAACGGGACCTTTGGATACCGAACAGCCGCCAGGACCCGGGACTTGATACTTGATACTATACTTGCGGTTACTGAAAACTACAGCACTGTACCTGTCTTACTGTGGGATTGTAATGGGCAACCTAACCCGCAAATCGGCCTGAAGTGAGGATGTGACACCCCCCCCTTCCTTCAGGGGATGGTCCGGGGTACCCGCTGCCATGCTTGGGTGTTATCGTGCCCCCCCCCAGGGTTTGCTCTAAGGGGTGGGGTGAAGCGGTTCCCAGAACCTATGGCCCATGGCCCGGAGGCCTGTGAGCCGTTACACCCGTGCGGAAGCCGTTGACACCGGCTGTCAGCGGGATATCCCTGTTCTGTAATGCGCGAAATCTGGAATCCAATTTCTAACCATTAAATCGATGTAGAATTACCATAATTTTACTGTCTTGGTCGATTTTCAGTTAGAAATCGGTGAAATACCCGATTTCTACCGCGATTTCTAATTGTCGTGAATTCGCCGCCTGTTGTCGCCTGTTCGCGCGCTTTCGTCGCTTCTCCGTGGCGAGTTTTGTGATGGACTTTGCTCGAGTACCTTTGAGGTTATAAGAGAACTTAAGGGCTGGATCTAGAGGATTTTTCTTGTACTTTCATCTGGTGTGTTCACCAGAATATTTCGCCGTTGCATCTGAGAGAAAATCAGCGCGCAAGCTTTTCCGTCGATCGCTCGAACTCATGGTTCTCAAGGACCATGAGTTCGGACGGAACCTTACATCCCCCCCCTATGTCTTTCATTCATGCCCCTTTCATGTGGGCATATCACTTTGCATGGGGAAGAGGGCAATAGGGATGTTTTAGGCAGCCTATGGGTTTCGCAAACCCAAGTCGTTTGCGTGCGCAAACGCTAACTTTGTGGCCTTGTGAGCATGAACGTTAAAAACCGAACACAATGCTCACAAGACCAAAATCCCTAGGCCATTTTTGATTTTTGAGCCAACTCAACGATGGCTCCACGCAATTCAATGCGTACCAAAACTCAGTTTTTGAAAGAGGGCAAATTTTGGTCGGAAATTACGCCAAAATGGCGGAACCTCACGAGGCTCGTACTCGAGGCCGTGGCTCAGAGTCCTTTCAAGCGAATCCGTGTCGCGCGATCGCAGCAGAAGAATATAAAAAAAACACGAAAAAGACGCACAACCAGCAAAAATAAAGCGCAAAATCGATTTTTCCGACGTCAGAAACCCCCAAAAACATTTTACGCCGCTGTTTGGCGAGCTTGCAAAATTTAGGACACTCACAGAAAAAGCAGAACAACAGAGTCGCGACGGCGACGAAGTTGAGCGTTGCATGCCCCAAAACACCTAGCAAAGTGCGTGCCCTAGGCGCTAGGGACTTGTGCGCGCTCCAACAACAAAGAAGAAGATTAGAGGCGAGAGTAGGGCCAAAACGATGGCCTTCGGCCAGGGAGTGGTTGTCAGGGGGGGCTAACGGTCCTGTCCTGCGGTGCAATGCGGGGCAACCATGACAACCGCTCTTACACACCAACCCCCCTGTTTTGTAGCACAAAAGAGCCGCCAAGATGGGAAAGCGGAACATTGCGTGCCCCAAATCACTTAGCAAAGTGCATGCAATAGGAGTAGGGGACTTGTGCGCGCCCCAACACCAACCAAAGAGTGACTGGCATATGCCGCCATGCAAGCATTAAGACACGCTTACTCTTGGGCGTCGCATAAAACAAAGAGTCCAAGACAAAAAGAATAAGTAGCGTGGGAGTCCCAAGGTACAACGAGTAAGTACCTTGTACCGCCTTGCAGGCATTAAGACACGCTTACTCTTGGGCGTTGCAAAAAACAAAGAGTCCACAAACCGTGCCTCCCGCCCCCTAACACGCCGTATAGGTAAAGAAAAACGCTTCACGAGCGGCGCGTAAACACCGAAGAAATGGATAACTAACACGCCACACCCTCCGACTTGCACGCTTCCTCTTCCTTTGTCCTTCTCCATGTACCTCCCCACCCACCTTTGAGCCCATTACGACACGCTTACTCTTGAGCGTCGCAAAAAACAAAGAGTCCAAGACATAAAGAATAAGTAGCATAGCATGAATGCATTAAACAAACACGCCTACTCTTGGGCGTCGCAAAATACAAAGAGTCCGCAAACCAATGGTTAAGTAGCATATGCCGCCATGCAAGCATTAAGACACGCTTACTCTTGGGCGTCGCAAAAAACAAAGAGTCCAAGACATGAAGAATAAGTAGCATATCATGAATGCATTAAACAAACAAGCCTACTCTTGGGCGTCGCAAAATGCAAAGAGTCCACAAACCAACGCGTAAATAGCATACACCGCCATGCATGCATTAAGACACGCTTACTCTTGGGCGTCGCCAAAATCAAAGAGTCCAAGACGGGAAGAATAAGTCAGACGCCATAGGAAGCAATGTGTAAAGAGAAATATTTCCACAAAAACAAAGAGTCCGCAACGACGCGGTCGCGGTATGGCACACGCGAGCACGCACCCACACCCACACCGCACACACCACGCAACACACCGAGCACGCGCACCAGTGAACAGGGGCCGGGAGGCCCAGGACACCGCACACGCAACACCGCACACCGGACACCACACACACCGCAACACACCGCGACACCGGAGAACACGAACCAAGTGTCCGAGGACACCACACGCACAACACAACACGCACCACACGAGCGCAAAAGGGCCAAACGGCACACGCAACACCACGCGCAGAGCGTGCACACCGGTGAACAGGAGCCGGGAGGCCCGGGACACCGTACACACAACACCACACACAGAGCGTGCACACCGGTGAACACGAGCCAAAAGGCCCAGGACACCGCACACCCACCACCACACACAGAGCGTGCACACCGGTGAACAGGAGCCGGGAGGCCCAGGACGCCGTACACGCACCACCACACACAAAGCGTGCACACGGGTGAACAGGAGCCGGGAGGCCCAGGACACCGTACACGCACACAGAGCGTGCACAACGGTGAGCAGGAGCCAGGAGGCCCAGGACACCGTACACGCAACACCACACACAGAGCGTGCACACCGGTGAACAGGAGCCGGGAGGCCCAGGACGCCGTACACGCAACACCACACACAGAGCGTACACACCGGTGAACAGGAGCCAGGAGGCCCAGGACACCGTACACACAACACCACACGCAGAGCGTGCACACCGGTGAACAGGAGCCGGGAGGCCCAGGACACGGTACACGCAACACCACACGCAGGGCGTGCACACCGGTGAACAGGAGCCGGGAGGCCCAGGACACCGTACACACAGCACCACACGCAGAGCGTGCACACCGGTGAACAGGAGCCGGGAGGCCCAGGACACCGTACACACAACACCACACACAGAGCGTGCAGACCGGTGAACAGGAGCTGGGGGGCCCAGGACACCGTACACGCAACACCACGCACAGAGCGTGCACACCGGTGAACAGGAGCCAGGAGGCCAAGGACACCGTACACACAACACCACACGCAGAGCGTGCACACCGGTGAACAGGAGCCGGGAGGCCCAGGACACCGTACACGCAACACCACACACAGAGCGTGCACACCGGTGAACAGGAGCCGGGAGGCCCAGGACACCGTACACACAACACCACACGCAGGGCGTGCGCACCGGTGAACAGGAGCCAGGGAGCCCAGGACACCGTACACGCAACACCACACACAGGGCGTGCACACCAGTGAACAGGAGCCGGGAGGCCCAGGACGCCGTACACGCAACACCACACACAGAGCGTGCACACCGGTGAACAGGAGCCAGGAGGCCCAGGACGCCGTACACGCAACACCACACACAGAGCGTGCGCACCGGTGAACAGGAGCCGGGAGGCCCAGGACACCGTACACACAACACCACACACAGGGCGTGCGCACCGGTGAACAGATGCCGGGAGGCCCAGGACACCGTACGCGCAACACCACGCACAGAGCGTGCACACCGGTGAACAGGAGCCGGGAGGCCCAGGACACCGTACACACAACACCACACGCAGGGCGTGCGCACCGGTGAACAGGAGCCAGGGAGCCCAGGACACCGTACACGCAACACCACACACAGGGCGTGCACACCGGCGAACAGGAGCCGGGAGGCCCAGGACGCCGTACACGCAACACCACACACAGAGCGTGCACACCGGTGAACAGGAGCCGGGAGGCCCAGGAAGCCGTACACGCAACACCACACGCAGAACGTGCGCACCGGTGAACAGGAGCCGGGAGGCCCAGGACAGCGTACACACAACACCACACGCAGGGCGTGCGCGCCGGTAAACAGGAGCTGGGAGGCCCAGGACACCGTACGCGCAACACCACGCACAGAGCGTGCACACTGGTGAACAGGAGCCGGGAGGCCCAGGACACCGTACACGCAACTCCACACACAGAACGTGCACACCGGTGAACAGGAGCCGGGAGGCCCAGGACACCGTACACGCAACACCACACGCAGGGCGTGCACACCGGTAAACAGGAGCTGGGAGGCCCAGGACACCGTACACGCAACACCACACACAGAACGTGCACACCGGTGAACAGGGGCCGGGAGGCCCAGGACACCGTACACGCAACACCACACACAGAACGTACACACCGGTGAACAGGAGCCGGGAGGCCCAGGACGCCGTACACGCAACACCACACACAGAGCGTGCGCACCGGTGAACAGGAGCCAGGAGGCCCAGGACGCCGTACACGCAACACCACACGCAGAGCGTGCACACCGGTGAACAGGAGCCAGGAGGCCCAGGACACCGTATACACAGCACCACACGCAGGGCGTGCGCACCGGTGAACAGGAGCCGGGAGGCCCAGGACACCGTACGCGCAACACCACACACAGAGCGTGCACACCAGTGCACAGAAGCCGGGAGGCCCAGGACACCGTACACACAGCACCACACACAGAGCGTGCACACCGGTGAACAGGAGCCGGGAGGCCCAGGACACCGTACACGCACCACCACACACAGAGCGTGCACACCGGTGAACAGGAGCCAGGGGGCCCAGGACACCGTACACACAACACCACACACAGAGAATGCACACCGGTGAACAGGAGCCAGGCGGCGCGGCACACCACACGAGCAACCCGCCCCCAAAACGAACCCAACCTACGCTGCCCTGCAGGAAAGAAACACCATGTCAGACCACCAAGACCAACCGTCCGGCCAAGGCCAACCCAGCGGGTACGAAGAGGGTGGGCAGGCAGGGCAGGCCGGCGAAGAGGGACAGAGGGACAAGGCGGGGAAAGCGAGAGGAGGGGTCCGAACCCCCCCCCCCCCCAGCGTGCACACACCCCACTGCCGCGCGCCGGGCCACAGCCGGGCGCCAACAGGGCCCGCCATGGAGCCAAACGGGCCCGCCAGAGAGAGGGTGTGTCCCCGCGCCTGCGCAACAGCACGCCCGGGCAAGGAGCGCGCGCCACACACAGGCCAAGCAGGGCACACGCGCAGCACCGCACGCCAGCACGCACCACGGCACAAAAACACGACACCACCACGGCAAACACCCACACCCGACGACGAACGAGCCGCCAAGAACAAGTCCAAGCCCCGCAGTCCCCACAGCGCGACAGCCGCCGTCCGGATGGACGTGTGTGCGCCCGGCAGTGAACCCAGCCCCTGCCGGCTACGAACCAGCCGCCGTCCGGATGGACGTGTGTGCGCCCGGCAGTGAACCCAACCCCTGCCGGCTACGAGACAGCCGCCGTCCGGATGGACGTGTGTGCGCCCGGCGGTGAACCCACCCCCTGCCGGCTACGAAACAGCCGCCGTCCGGACGGACGTGTGTGCGCCCGGCAGTGAACCCAGCCCCTGCCGGCTACGAAACAGCCGCCGTCCGGAGGGACGTGTGTGCGCCCGGCAGCGAACCCAGCCCCTGCCGGCTACGGAACAGCCGCCGTCCGGAGGGACGCGTGAGCACCCGGCGCCACCTGCCAGACGGGCTACCGGACCACCGGGCCCGCGCCACCCGGAGGGGTGAGTGCTCAGTTATCGCAAACCACACGCCCAACGGTACCACACCCAACACCACCCGCAATGACACACCGTCACCACCACCATGCACGCCCACCCGCCACCAAAAACCCAGGGCCCATCATCAGGGCTGCCCGCCGACACCACAACCACCAAGCAGTCCAGCCACAACCACCACCACCACCCGCCACCGGCCGCCCACAACACCACCAACAACACCCTCCCCCCCGGCAGCACTCACGACGCCGTCGCCAAGCACACCACCATCCGCCCCGCACCAAACCCGCCACACCCCCACACTCCACACCACCCACACCAGAAACCGCCAACACCGCCGTCGTCCCACCCTTACCACCTGCAGCACCGTCACCATCGACGTCGCCAGCGGCACCACCATCACGCCCGACCGCACCGCGCGAACGACACGCCCACAACCAGCACCCAACCCCAAACACCCACACTGACACCACCCACGCCGACCAGACCCCACGACACCCACGCAACGCACACGCCGGCCACGCTCCACCAGACAACACAAACCACCACACGCACGGCAACAGCGCACCCGACGCCCACAGACCCCCCGCAACCCGCGCCACGTACACACCAACACGCACACCCGCACCCAACCACGCCCACCAAACGCCGGGCGCACCGACCACCACGCGCACGGGCAACCGCCCAACGCCGGCACCGACTCCGCGGGCAGACAGGCAGACAAACCACCCCGTCGGCATCACCAACAGCACCATCACCAAAGGCACCACCTGCGGCACCAACGCCACCATCGCCCGTTGCACCAACGGCAAACCCCCCTACGGCCCCCCACCACCCGTTCCCAACGCGTCACCTACGGCACACACCGGCCTCACCGTCACCCAGTGCATCGCCTGCGTCACCCTCGCCATCGGCACCACCGACGACACCACCGCCCACAGCAGCCCCGGCAACACCCTACGTAGGGACAGTACCAGCGGCGCCACCAACCGGCACACCACCTGCAACACCCACATCAACATCGCCACCACCCATGACGTCACCCGCAGCGCCCTCACCATCGACGTCACCGGCAGCACCCTCACCGCCGGCATCACCAGTCGCGCCACCACCCACTGCACCACTTACAGCGACCACCGGAGCCGCAGGCCCCCCCAGCGCCCGCCCCATCACCTATGACACCATCAGCGTCACCAACCCCGTCGCCGCCCGGCGCGTCACACAAGCACCCACGTCAACAACACAAAACCGTTTCGACGCCTACAGCACCCCCCCGTAGGCGTCACCAGCATCTCCTCCACCCATTGCATCGCCCACGGTGCCCCAGCCCAACCCACTGCGCCTTCGGCGCACACATACCCGACACCCACACAAACCAACCACGCCCGCACTGCCCGCCACCCCATCAGCCCACGCCATGAACACACCCACACGCACGCCCACGCCCGGCCACGCCACCCAGACACTAACCAGGAGCCGCAGCCACCCACGCAAGCGCCACGCCACCACTGCCGCCAACCACCCGCCGTCAGCACCCCCCGGACCGGCGCCCTGGGAACCGGAAGCCTGGGGGCCGGCGCACACACAGGGAACCCAGAGCACAACAGCCACCCGACCCCCGTCCCCCACGACACCCACGTCCACACCGGCGCCGACACCGGCACACACCCACAACCACGCACAGCACCCCAGCCAGCCCCCCCCCAAAAAAAAAAAAAAAACCAAACAAGCCAACGAAAACAGAGGAGTAAGGGACAGGCAGAGGAAGGGGCCACGGGGGGAGCAGAAGACAAACACGCAACCCCACACACGCGCCCCCCCCCCCAGCCAACCCGACCCCGCATGTCCCGCACCCTCCCAGGAACCGCAAAGCCAAAGACCACCCCCCAGGCACCACCACAACAGACCACCATGAGGAGCCGCCGAGGACGACACATGACACACCGCCGCGAACCACACGGTCGACACCGACACAAGCCCCAGCCCCACAACCCGCCGCACCCACCGCTGCGGCGCCCCAACACACAATGGTGCCCCCATGGATGCGGTACACCCCAAAAACCCCCTTCAGCCAGCCAACCAGAGACCACCACGGGACGCACCAAGGGGACACCGCGGAATACCCACCCACAGTGAGGCCCCGACACCCGCTACCCGCCGGCAACCTACCACGGGCCCACCCCACACCTGAGCAAATAGCCCCCCCCCCACCGTGGAAACGATACACCCCAGCCACACACCGCCACTCACCACCCACGGGCACCGCACCGGGGCCACCCCACGCCCAAGAAGCCGCGACCCACCGACCCGCGGACCCCGCGAACGCAATACCCCGCACCACTGGGCCCACTCAACGGTGGGCCGACACCCCCAAGCACCACACGACCACACCCCCCTGGTTGCTACACTCCAGTCCTGCACACCCCGCCCCAGGGGACCCCAGGCCCCACGCCACACCGACCCCGCACGGCCCACGTACTGAAACACGCCAGGAGGACGATCAAGAGACCACGCGGGGCTGCCCCACACCGCCAGAGGACAAACCACGGGCGAAAACCAACCCCACCAGACCTGGACACGGTGCCCCCCCCCCCCCAACAGGAAGGCCACCACACAGCACAACACCACCATACCGCACCGCACCCCCCTCCCCCAACCGGGGGCACGGGACACCACAGCCCACCAACACAGGAACGAAACCGCGCCCCGCCGACTCCGCATCCCACCCCACCGGCACCACCCCTGGAAACCCCGCACACCTCGCGCCAGCTCAACACCCACCACCGGCCACAACCCGAACCGCGCACAGGGGCAACACCGCCGGCCAGAACAGCCACCAGCGTGCAGCCACACACCACAACCACGCCAAACGGCGCGCCTCCCCCGGCGCACGACCCCGCACTGGCCGCCGCACGTGCCCCGAACACCAGCATCACACGCCCGCCGTGCCATGAAGCAGCACCCCAACACGTGAACGCGCACGATGACCCCATGGCCCTGGACATCGACAGCCTGCTAGAACTGGAACTCCAACACACGGAGGACACGGAGCATCATATGGACCTCACCCCGCCGGAGCTCGAGCCCGCAGCAAGCGGCCCCGCGGACCCCAGCCCGCATAATGCCCCCCCGCCCCCCCCCCCCCCCCCCCGCGAGCGGGCGCCCTGGACGCCCCTGTCCAACGCCCTGCAGCGCCACCACCCCACCCACGAAGCCAGCAACGGGCCCGCCGAGTACCGGGCGTCCCTCGAGCACGACCTGCCCGACGTCACGGGGCCGGGACTCCACGGGTACACCACCGCCCCCCCCCCTCCAGGCTCCCCCACACAAGAATGGGAGGACGAGTACGCCGTCGACGTCACCGACATGACGGCATACGTGGAAAGCGTGGAGGACCCGGAGCAAGACACCGTCCTCAGCCTCCTCGCCTACCACAGCTGGAGATGGGGCCACCAGGTCACCCTCCACCGACCGCAGGACGGGCCCCACCAGTGGTCCCCAGAGCAAACGGCGAAGTGGGACATCGTCCTCCAACTCACCCCCGAGGGCTTCTACATCCTCACGCACAGCGGAGTACCCGACGCCGCACCCAATGCACAGGCGCTGCCGCTGGCCCAGCCCCAGGAGGACGACGCAGACACACCCCCCCCGGAGGAATGTAATTGGGACCCCCCCACAGCCACCACCGAACGCATGCCGCACCGGCTCACCAAACGTCACCTCCCCCACGACTACCATGCCACCAACGACTCGCGGGGACGCCGCACACTGCCCCTGCAGTGGGCATCACCCGAAGGCACCTTCACGTGGGGGGAAATCCTCCCCGGCACCGTGGCGCTCACGTACCTGTGGCTCCGGGACGCGGAGACACACGCGCAGCCCCCCGGCACACACCTCCTCCTCACCCTGGAGGGAGAGGCCGCCGTCGAAAACGTCCACACAGCGGAGGGAGAGGACTACGTGACGGCGAACGCAGACACCGCAGTGTGGCTACACGCTCACGAGCACACCACACCCCCCACCGTAGTACTGGGGTCACACCCCTGGCACGTGGTCATCGTGCGACTGCCCACAGGAGCAGACGCAGGAAGCGCCTAACAGGGATTGGCGGACAGGTGGGCGCACGTCCCTACGTGCTCATTTGGATCAGGTACCCTTGAATTACCCAAGTGAAACCGTGGTTCAACCGAGTTCAACCGCGCACTTTCATTACGGCTTCCCCACGGTTGAACCCCTATCGAGGTACAGCAACAAATTGCTAAGTAGCAACCTGAAAACCGCTATTTTTCAGTACTGCAAGAGATGCCACACCCCCTAAGAAGAATGTTTTTGAAAACCTTCTTACCTCATTGCTGCAAAACACTGGAGACATATTTCTCTTGGATCATATTTCACGGCGGTGGTGTTGTAGGTGCCAGTGGCGGCGGCTGTATTGGTTAAACCGCACGGCTTCACCATCAACTTTTCGTTAGGCGTGGTGACATACACCCCTGCGCCTTGTTTGGATTCCCCTTAGGACTTTGGACCCTTTTTAGTGAACAACAATTACATGCAAGCCTACACTTGATTGTCAGAAGCTTGTTTCCTCATCGATTGCACTAAAATGTAACCGGCTTTCGAGGTGGTTCAACCGCTGGACAGGCGCGCGGTTGCACCGGCTTCACCGGTTCAACCGCTGTTGCACGAAGCGCTACACAAAAAACACATCTTCACCTTGGGAAGCCAAACGTGACCAGTTCGTTCTGCATCGCCACAGGCAGACGTCCCCATGCAATGCCTGTGTACGGTACAGGCACAATGCGCTGTCCAGACCACGCCAGAGGCACGTGGGGCCTAAGAGCGTTAAACATGACCCCATATCGAGGATCCACAATGTGTCCCCATAATAAATCACGCCCCCAACGTATCCATGCAGGAAGAGAAGGCCCATTTGCACAAAGTAGGGCACTGGTAAACAGTTCCCCCCCCACAAAATCACCCAGGGCTATTTCCCCCGTAAGGGGACTGTCATCCTTTGGATGCGTATGTACAAGCATGGGATGATCGCCCACCCCATGGACCACTGCGAGCGCAGTGTAGGTTAGTTGGGGGAGTACACTTCGGATGTGTGCGTTCACACGCCGGACCAGTTCCGGATCTCTCCTCGTTTGCACTGCAACTTGCACACGGTGATGCCCCTGCACCATTACGGCCCCCCACAACTGCCTACGGTACCGTGCTCCATTTCCTTCCCGCCACTGCCACCCCCTCATTCCCTTGAGGCACGTAAAAAGTCAGTCGTTTGGGAGTGGCTCTTCCTTCACGTGAGGCACTGGTGCACCAACCTCTGGGGCTGCCTCTTCGTTATCTTCCTGCTTACATGCAGGCATTTCCTCGTCCTTCGGCGCTTCACCAACCTCCTCAATCTCCTCTTGCCCAACCGGGGCTGCAGGCGAGTCCTCCCCACTGTGCTGGTGCTCCTGCACCCCTGGACCAGCAGACTCCACCTTTTCCTCTTTGACCTCCTGTTCTTCACTCTCCTTTGGCTCTGGCACCTCCGGCGGACTAGGCACAGGAATGTGCTTCTCAGTGTCCTTTGGCTCTGGAATCACGGGCGGCGTCGGCACAGGAACCCCATTGTCACTGTCCTTTTCCGCTTCAGCTTCCGGCGCGGGAGTGACCTCCTTCTCCTCGAGTGGACTGTACGAGGGGGAGTCCTCCATTGTCTTCTTGCCCTCCTCATCGATCGCTTCCTGTTTCTGGGCGCGGCGCTCTTTCAACGCCTCCTCGGCAGCGTGGGGGTTACTGAAGCTTGTGCTGTCCTTGACTGCAATAACTGGCCACGTTGTCCCAGCTGCATCGCCCTCCTCCTCCCACTGTGGGGGAAGGAAGACCAATTCTTCCCCCTTTTTGGGCCGGGGGGTCCCCCTCGTGGCTTTCCCCGGGGTACCCACGGCCAGACGTGGCTCGCCATCAGGACCCTCCACAATGACCCATCGAATCGGCGTGTTGGCCGCCCATCCGAACCGCTGTCGCAGCTGTTTGCGCGTGTCCTCAACCGCCAGTCGTCGTTGTTGGGCTTGATCCAAGCGCTGCAAAAAGGAAAAAATAGTGAAACCGTGGTTCAGGCGGTTCAAGCGTGCGGTTGAACTACACTTCACCGGTTCAACCGCGCACACCTCCAGAGCTGACGCATGCGCCGATTCCGCCCTGATCGCTTTCTCCTCGTCGCCATCCTTCGATCCCGCAGCCAACTCTGTTGCCAGGGCCTTTACATCCTGCGCCGTGTCGCTGGGGAGCTTGCCGGAGTCACTGTCGGAACTGGGGGCCGGAACTACCTTCTTCTTCTTCTTCTTTGGGATATGCTTTGCGGCTGGGACCGATTCGTGCTCTTCAAAAAGGGGGTCTGACTCGTCCGTCTCACTGCTGTCCGGGGCGATTTTCCGCTTTTTAGAGGAAGCACCGCTGCCAGTTTTGGCTTTCTTTTTCGGCTTCTTGTCGCCAGAGACTTGGGCCTTCGCGGGCGGTGCTTCAGCCTTTGCACTTGTCCGCTTCTCCTTCTGGAGCTCCTTCCGGGCGGACTGAAACAGGGACTTCGGAACCACTTTGCTGCCAGGGATGCTCGTCTCTTCGGGTGGCGGTGGTGCTGGAAGACGTGGAGGCTTGGGGGCCTTTCCACTGCTCTCGGATGCTGCACCTGCTCCAAGTGGGCGGTCCCACACACTCTTGTAGAACTCCTCAAAGCTCTCTCCCACACGACTTGGTTGGGGCGCGGTGGTGACGGCTGGACTGGACTCCAGAGGCGTTGACCTCTGCCGTTCTGGCGCAGGACTGCCTTGCCCGGCATTGCCCAATTCCCGCAAGCCCCGCTGCACGCCACGACTCATGCGGTCGACCACTTGAGCGGCGCCAGGGATCTGCCGATACCACACGTCCCACCACTCCACGATGGGCATGGGTGGCCATCGCCCGCGGACGACAATGCCAGGACCACGCCGATCCACCACGAACATGTGCTCAGGCACATCACTGGCGGTCAACTGCAGAGAAAGCAAGGAGGCCGGTGAACCGCAGAAGTGGGGGAACGCGTTTCAGTGTGTAGGAAGGTGACGCTCAAAAGTGCACGGTTGAAGACGGTGAAGGCGGTTCAGCCGCACGGTTGAACCCGCTGAAACGACGGTTGAACTACTGCACACCTGTTGCACCCCTTGGATCGCTTGAACCACACTTGGCTGCACGAATGGCGATGGTGCCATTGCCGGTGGCGCCGCTGCTGCCGTCGCGGCGCTTGCCTTGGCCTTCTTGTGCTTTCCCCCACCTGAGATGGTGGCGCCCATAGCCAGCGTGCTGCTCGGAGTCGCCGTGTACCGCTGGACCTCCGATTCGTCGAACCAGCCTGGTGGCAACTCCACCGGGGCCTTGAAGAAGAAGCGCGGACCGTGTCCTGCGCTGTGACCACCGCCGCGGCCCACGGAGTCCGCGCCAAACCAGGACGGGCTCCTGGCAACACCGCACCCCGCGGTGGCCCATATCCGGAACAAGGCATCCAGCCCTGGTTCGTCCAGGGACATGTGGCCCTGGGGGTTACGACAGACCCGGACGGAGCACCTACAATCAGAAAAACGCACATCAGAACATTCATAAACAGAAAAACACACAGCAACGAAACGCAGCATGCGCCATATCAAAACATCTACCAAAAGACCGAAAAACACCAGCACAATCAACTAGCAAACAACAAGACAACAGCAGACCTTCCACTCCGAAAACTCCCCGGCGCTCAGGCACTTCGTCTCCCAGGGGTACGACTGTACCCCTTCCTTGTCTTCTTGGCGGTGCTTCCTCATCCACAGCGTCATGGCACGGCGGAACACGTACTTCGGCGTCACGTCAGCCAGCCACCGCCACTCAGGCGTCTCGGGCGCCAGGGTGGTGTCGGGGTTGCAGGTGTTGTGGACCACCACTTCTTCCTTCAGCGGGAACTTGTCGGCCAGGTGGGGGGCTGGAGGCGCTGCCGCTGCTTGTGGCGCTGGCGCGGCAGGGGGATCGGCGCCTTGGCCCGTACCCAGTGCCCGCAGGCAGTCCTGCAAGGCCTTCCCCAAAGACTCGGGGTCCATGGTGCAAAGGCACCTGAGAGAAGCAGGGGTGAAACCGTGGGGAAGCCGGTTCAACCGCGCGGATGAACCTCCTGAACCACGGTTGAACCACACACACACCTCCTAGTTGCCAACTTCCAATTGAGCGTGCACTACGTGCTCATCTTGCCGTCGCCGCCGCCCGTCCCATCGAGGCATCTCCTTGTAGAGGAAGGTGCGCTCGTGCGCATGGCGGAGCATTGCCTCATCCTTTTCCTCCTTGGTAGCCTTACGACCACCACCCCGGGAACTTGTGGTTAGAAAGTTGTCTTTAAAGACATAGTTAAGCGACTCAACAATGTCGCCACAAAACATGCCCCCCCCCCAAGGTTGCAAATTACCCAATACGGTGGCCCCCTCGTTGCGGAGCCAAAGCAAGTAGGGTAATCGTTTATGGGGACATATAGTGTTTTGAAACCTCTTTGCAATTTGTGCACACCCTTGGACGAATGGATCATATGTCCACCGATAGATAGCAGTTAGCAATTTCCCCATGTCCTCAACGGTAGTGGTGACATGTGGTGTTAGACGCAAACTCTTTGCAATGGGCAACCAATTGGCAAACAAGTGCCATGTCTCTTCCCCATCGGGGAAGGACCGGCCTTTCAAAGAAACATTGGTCTTAGCGTCCTTTAGGAGGCTTTGAACCTTGGATCGTTGTGGTACCGTCAACATTGTGGCTCGTGTGCGCACAAACGTTGTTAAGTATTCACCACATCGTATCACAAGATGAAGAACACACATGATGACACACCCTATACGGTCATCCACTTTCAATAATGGACCTTCGATGCACCCTTTTGCACCAACACAACTAACTCCTTGTTTCCTATACTTTAGGAATTTTGCTTCAAGTCTTGTACTTCGTCGCCATTCACACCCTACCCATCTTTCTTTCTCCCTAGACCATGTCGCAAAAGAATAAATTGAACCAATTTCATAAAATGTTGATAGACCAAGTATATGACGAAGCCAAGGGCTATCGCCTCCAATAATGACAACCGTTCGCACCCAAAACCCTCGGAGCAACATGTAGCCACGGTCAATAATTTGTTGTATTTTTTTTGGTGTCTCTCCAAAGAGGACACGCACAAGATCCGTTTCATGCTCACTTACGAGAGCAAGGTCAAGGGTCCAATTGTAGAGCAAAGTTCGTGCTTTTTGCATGTGGTTTGCAAAACCACATGCAATTTGGCACCATGACCTTGCTCCACATGGAAGCCCATCACCGCGCACTATAAGTACATAGGGGTGATCATCCCTAAATCTTGGGAAGTGCATTTCTTCTAGCACATCCCTTTGATCACCTATATATTGTATCCAATCATCCACATCCCAACGAACCCCAACTCTTCCATCCTTTATGGTCGTTTTTAGTACTTGTCTCTTACTTAACGTGGACCAAGCTTTATCCATCGTTGCATACGACGGAAAGCAATGTGTCCATGGGACGGTGCTTGCACGGGTTTTCTTCTCTTTGGCATCGGCCCACGAAATAAGCTTCTTGTACCTAGGGACGGTTGAACCGAGAAATTGGGATAAAGTGCGCGGTTGAACCGGCGGTTGAATGGGTTGCCGTCATGGCACCAAAAAGCGTCCAATGGTACAAACCACAAAGTATTCACATTTGTGACGCGGGCAACACGTTGCAACTCATATGTTCATGCTTTGGGCAACATTAAGCGATTATTTTGCCGTGCAAACGTTGTCATGAAGCACAATCACAATTGTTCATTTGTGATAAGGGTTCAACCGCACCGTTGAACCCCGTTGAACCCCGTTGAACCACTTGTAGGCATGTGTGCATTATGCGACATACCTTCGCTTCGGCATCCCAAGGTCCAAAATGAGGCGCACAGCGTCCGATCCTGTGAAAGCTTTTTTTGTAGCCCTTTTTGTCTGTTTGGAAGCCCTCTGTGTGTTACCAATTCGGTCAGCAAGTTGTTTCCATAGGCGTTTTGTCGTGCCGTTTGTGCATAAAAAGGTGAACAAGTCCTCCACCAGCTGTTGGTCCCCCCACCCGCTGTAGTGGTCGTTCACCACTTGCAGCCAGTGGTGGAACATTTTTTAATTTTTTTTAAAAAAGCTTTGTCACGTGTCAGTTTCAGGCGGTTATGCAAATATTTTGTTCAGAAACGCGCGCGCCGCTGGCGCAGCCGCCACCGCCAGCGCTGGCGGTGGTTCAACCGCGGTTCAACCGCGGTTCAGCGGTTCAACCGCGCCCCTTCCGAGTTCAACCGGGTTAAACCCGATAAAACCACTGCGTGAAGTACCTGATCCAAATGAGCTCGTAGGGGTGTGCGCCTCCCTGCACGAAGGGCTGCACAGACCCTCCCTCACCAGTCACACCCTCGAGCCGGCCCCCACCACGGCCGAATCCCACACCGGGGCGGCCCCCCCCACCGGAGTCTGGGCCTACACGCGCACCCTCCACCGCGAGGCAGCGGAAGCCCTCAAGACCGCCATCTCCAACCACCAAGGCCTAGTGCACACCCCCCACGATAACACACAAAAGGGCTACACCCTATGGTGGCACCACCCCGCACCAGAAGGGGGCCTGCCGCCACCGGCAGACCAGCCTGGCATCGGCCGAGACCTCACGGCGATCGCCCGCGCCGTCGCCGCCATGGCCCAGCAAGCTGGGGCGCCACCCCAGTGGGCACCGTCCATCATCAAGGAAACGGCGGCACGCCACAACCCAGCTTTCACACACTTCCGGGGACGCCCCATTCATCCCACCCTACCGGACCTCGACCTCCCCGCCCACGATGCGTGGGCAGTCCACATCCTCGTGCCCCACGACACCGCGCCCAAAACGGGGGACGCGACGGCACGCATCACCAAACAACTCCCCAATACCGCACTCCACTACGACATACCAACGCCAAACGTCATCGTCACCCACAACACGGGTCGCGACCACTACTACCTCCAGGCCACGCATGAGCGCTCCCCCGTCACCATATACACCTTCAGCACCTACCCTGGCCTCCAGCCACCGCAACACCACCCGCGCCCGGCATGGAAGCATCCCCTACACCTCGCCCCGACCGCGCGCAAAAGGCCCACCCACCACGCGCCCCCTCCCGCCGACAGCACCGCCCTCCACACCGCCTGCAGACGGGCCGCGGCACACCACCAAAACCACCTGCTCCCATGCATTAACGCTGGACCCGGCACCGTCACCGAGGCCACCCACAAAGGCACCTTGAACCTACTGGCTCGCAAACTACGCCCCAAAATGGCACTGGAGGACACGCTCTGGATATACTATGGCGAAAGCCGCACGGCACGGGTGGCGGACCTCCGCAACATCATCCCCCGCCACATCCAGCGCGCGGTAGGGCCCTTCACCGTGTACGCGGTACCGCACCCCATAACAGCCCCATGCACCCACTGCAACCCTCGGTGCGCGCTACCATGCGCAGGCGCTCTGCAGCAACCCCTGCCCACCCCTACCTACAGGGGGGGCATATTCCTCGGCACGATACCCGGGGACCCACACCCCTACCTCCTGCCCGCAGCGGACCGCCACCACGCCATACCGCTACACCTTGTCGAGCACCTGGCGGTGGGACCATCCCCCTTCCAGAAGGGCCCCCCCCACACCCCATCCGACGGACGCTCGCCAGATGAGCCGACGCACGCCACACCTGGACCCAAACGCGCCATCGCACTCCTCACCCTAAAGGCGGAAGCCACCATCCCCCGAGACCTGGAGGGGGAAAACCACCTCATGGTGGAAGGGCTGACGGAACACGTCCTGATCGCAGCCATGTACGCCACGGCGTCCGCCTCCCGCCTCTGGGAGGACCGCCCCTCCCCACCTCTAGCCCAAGCAGCGCAGGACGCCCCCGACGCGGGCCCCACCGCCGAGGACATCCACCAAATCCTCAACATGCGAGCACCCCCGAAGACCCACCCTGCGGTCCGCCCCATCCAGCTCGTCAGCTGGGACGCCATGGACGCCCCCCCGACCACCACGGAGGTCCACATCCTCAAACACTGGGACACCTGGTGGACGGTGGAATGGGACGACCACGGCAAGGTCCGACGGGCAACGGCACACGCCCCCGACGACAAAATCCCGCCCCCACCACGCAGAGGGGACCGCTTGCGACTCGCCGCACGCATCGCCCACGCCTCAGAGGCAGCCTGGGAAGCGCTGCACTACGCCCTCTACTGGGCGCAGGGGGCGCCAGAAGGCCCCCTCCACCCGGAACGCACCCCAGCGTGGACACGCCACGCCACCCGCTACACGGCCCACATGCGCTGCCACGGGGCAGGCACCGGGCACCGGCTCCTCACCTGGCCCACGGACCCGCCCGACGCCCTGCAGGAGGCCGAGGAAGTGCTTGGCCTCATGACCAAGCAAGTGTTCCAGCTGAAGGACCCCGTCCCCACGTCCAAGCCCGACGTCCCAGCCGCCCGCGAACACCCCGTGTTTGCACCGGGCCACGCACCCGTACAGCAGCCCCAGGGCGCACCTCTCCAACGGGGACAACCCGCTGCCCGACGCCGCCAAGGTGCGCAGAAGCGCAAGGCCCCCCCACAGGCCAAACCCGCGCCAAAGCCAAGGGCCAAGCCGAAGAGCTGGACCAAAGATGAAGCCGCTGCCCTGTATCCCGAATACGCCATCGGCACCCGGGTGCAGCTGCCCTTCGAGTACCCCACTGCCGCGGGCCCCTCCAAGTGGATATGGGCCGCAGGGGAGGTCAAGCACCGGTACCTCGTCACCGGGGACCACCAGGGGTTCAAGATCCACGTCAAGTGGGACCCGGCCACCCCCAACGACAAGAAGCTGGGGCGCACCATCGAACTCTGGCGACACCGAACCGGTCGTGAGATGGTCCCCATGCAGCTGTGCACCCCCGACACGGAGCACCTCACCGGCACCGAGTACACAGGCGAAGTCCACAATGCATGGGCCCTACCCCAGCCCCAGAAGCGGAACGGCAGGGCACCCGCAGCTCAGGGCGTCATTGACCTCCTCGACGCCTGACGGTGCCAGGGCGGGACACGGCCCGCCCCCCCAACTACCGGTCCCCAGAAACCGGCGCCTGCGGAAGCCCACGCCCGCATCAACATCCTCAACGAGCCCGCGGTCACCTACGACCCCACCAAGGCCGCTACACTGCAAGCCATGCCCGGGCCGCACCCCCAAGGCGCAGACCTCCTGGGGTTCCTGGAGCAAGCCCTTCGCAGAGCGGACCAACCCGAACCAGCACCGATCCTGGACCCGGAGGGGAACAAATATCACGCCCACTGGGAACGGGGGGTACTCCTCTACCACAAGACGTCGGTCACGGTACATGCCCACCCCGACCTCGGAGTGGATGGTCGCCTCGGGGCGTACGAGTGCGTGGGGCCCGGATGGCAGCTAAACGTGCTACTCACGCACGTCCCATTCGGGGAGGAGACCAAGGACTTCCTGGACACCCTGAGCCTGGCGTACCGCCGACTCTCCCTCCTGGCAACCACCATCATCATAGGCGACCTAAACGCCGCCCCCACCGACGACGACCGCACCGGCCCACCAACAGCCACCGACACAGCTGTCCGGGACGCCATGCACCAACTGGGCCTCACCGACCTCACGGCAGGACTCACCGGCACACCCTCCCATTACCCCCACCAAGCCGGCATCCACCCATCCCGCATCGACACGTGCTACGGGGACCCAACCACGGTGCGCGTCTACGAAGCAGCCTACGGGGACCTCCCGCCCACAGGCACGGGCCACCGGCCCCTCTACATCGACCTCATCATCCCCAACCCACCCCCACCCGCGGCCACCCTGCGAGACGACACCCTCCCACCCACACTGCAGTTCCCGGCCGAGGATGACCACGGCGCCTGGCACAGGTATAACAGGGCCCTACACGCCATCCTGCGCCACCCGGGTGCACCGACACTCACCACGGCCATGCGCCGGGCGGCACAAGCATGCGGCATGGAGCGTGACACCAACCACACGGGAGCACCACCAGACCTCACCCTCCAGCAACTCGTCCATGACATCTGGACCACGAAAGGGGAACTCGCCACCCTGCTACGCCCCAGCACACCGGAGGCACGAGACCGGGACGCCCACCTCCGTGCGCTCCTCACCACCCGCCGCCACCAACTCCAGGAAAGGCACGCCCACCGCATAGCGGCCGCAGCCCAAGAACGCGAAAGATACGGCACAAACGACACGCCGTACAAGCCCCTACGGTACGTCAGCCGCATCCTGGAGGACACGGGGCGCCGTACCATCCACGCGGTACACACCCCCGAAGGAGGCCTCACCAATGACCCCGAAGCCGTCCTCCAGGCAGTCCTGGACAGCTTCCAGGCACAACACGGGGACGCCCTCCCTGAGCTCGACCCCCACACCAGAAACACCATCCGCGAGCATGTGCCCAGGGTCTTCAACCGGGAACAGCGGCGCGCCATCGAACACGACCCCTTCAGCATCTCAGAACTGCAACGCGCCCTAGACCCCCTGAAGAAGGGGGTCGTGCCCGGCGTCGACGGTTTGCCCGCCGAAGCGTACCAACGTCTCACCCTGCCCGTCAAACGCCGCCTGGCAGCCCGCCTGTGGGACATAGTCACGGGCGCCACGCCCATCCCCCCTGAGTGGGCCAACCTGGTGCACCCCCTCTACAAAAAGGGGGACTGGGCGCAGCCGGGGGACTGGCGGCCAATAGTCTGCGCCACCACCGAGGTCAAGCTGGTGTGGACGCTCATCCTAGGCCGCATCGCGCCAGCGGTCTTCGCCCACGTGCCCGCCAGCATGTGGGGAGCCATGGCCGGCAGGTCCCCCCACGAGGCCATCTTCCTCCGGGACACCGCACTGGACATGAACCCCTACGAGATGATCATCGCCTCCCTCGATGTCCAAGGCGCGTTCCCCCACGCCCCACACCGGCTCCTCACGGAGGTATGGGATGCCATGGGCCTCCCATTATTATCCTTCATGACCGGGTACATCCAGACCCGACTCTACGCCGTCATCACAGCCGCAGGCCTCACCCCCTGGACCGGCACAGACAGCGGGGTCCCCCAGGGAGGCGCCGAAGGCCCCTTCCTCTACCTCCTCGTCACCCTGCCTCTGGCATTCGAGCTAGCACGGGTATACCCGGGGTACGCCCCATACCCGCTACGGTCCCCCCTCATCAACTTCGCGGACGACAACCTCCTAACTACGGCCACCCGCCACCGCGACCCTGAGAACGCAGGGCTACCAACGACCACCGAACAAGCGTCCGCCATTCTCCAACTCACCACAACCTACCTGGACGCCCACCAGCTCCTAGTGCACCCCCGCAAATCGGTCGGGCTGGCCGACGCCAAGACCCCCACCCCCCACATCCGGAAAGGCGAACCCCTACACCTGGAAGACACCACAGTCCACCTGGGAGTCACACAGGCCACGCAGCACCACCACATCACACTCCCAAGCAAGCTAGAAGAGCGCCTCGCCCAGCTACCCCAAATTGCCAGGGGGGACCTCCTGTCTACGCAGGGCCTGGCGTACTTCATGGAAGCAGTGCTCAACGCGGCCATCGGGTACCAAGCCCTGCACCTCCCGCGCCCCCAAGACGCACTACGCCACGCTCGACAGCAAGTGACGAATGCATGGGCGCAACACGGAGGCTGGCCCACGTCTTTCCCCAAGGAGGCCATGATGGCCCACTGGCGCTACTACGGAGACAATACAGGCGCCCTGGTCGACATGGCCTATGCCAAACACGCAGCACACCTCCTACACAGGGTAACACACAACCACCAACCAGAAGTTCGCGAGGCGGCAGCCATACGCATAAAAGAAGCGCAAATGGCCCGCAACACCTGCCCCCGGTGGATACTGGCGCAACACGGCGTCTTCACCTCCGTGGGCACTGGCATCTGGGCCCAGCTACAACTCCTCCTACCGCACCACACACACGCCATCCTGACAAACCACCACTGCGATCAACAGGGGCCACTGGTGGCCACACACACCGACATCCACCGACGCCCGGCAGGCGAGGTGGACACCCTGCGCCTCGTAGGGGCCACCATCACCATAGTGTATATCACCCCAACACAGATGAAGATCATGGCCCAATGCGACGCCCACCACGCCCCGTTCCTTTCCGACCCACGATGGCCAGCACGCCACGTCTTCCAAGCGTACCTCCGCCCATGTGCTACGAAGGCAGGGCGCGACATGCCGGGGCCCAAGGACATCGACACGGCGTACACAGCCTTCCAGCGCCAGCACCCCCGGCCCCGCCCGAGCGAGCACGAGACCCCCAACGACGGCGGCACGACGCAGGGGGAGCCCACCCCGTCAGCAGAAGGCTGGACACCACCCACCATCCTGCTACTAGCACCAAACAGCCACAAACATGCTACCCGCACTGTCCAGCGACACCATGCCCCCTGGTCCATCCCCAAACACAATGCACCGGAGACCGATGTACCACCAGTCAGACACAGTGACCAGGGCATACCACGCACGTGCTGGCACTGCGGCCCGGCAGCCCTCGACACTCCGTGGCCCCTGCTGCACCTCATCTCCACCCACTACCGCACCCCCACCGCCGCCGCCACCGCCGACTGGCAGGCATGGCTCTCCCCCTGGTTTCACACGGTACCCCCAGACCACCCGGCGCACGTAGCCTGGACCCGAACACCCACGGCGACATGGATGTTCACCAACGAGCGGGCAGACCCGGACAGCGTAGCCATGGAGTACGACCGCTGCGACCCACACCG
This sequence comes from Eutreptiella sp. 'Long Island Sound 2002', assembly GCA_964036045.1. Lineage (NCBI taxonomy): Eukaryota > Euglenozoa > Euglenophyceae > Eutreptiales > Eutreptiaceae > Eutreptiella > Eutreptiella sp. 'Long Island Sound 2002'. The sequence continues at coordinate 119,995,239 of OZ038383.1, read as the reverse complement.
CGCAGGACCTCAGGAGGCACCCATGCGCCCCCTACAGCACAAATGCCCCACCCTCCGCGGCGACAAAGACGACAAGGAGCGGCGACAGACCATCACGTGCCAGAAGTTCCACCCCAACACGGGATACCTCTTCCACCTGATGTACGCGTATATCACCCAGGGACGCCCAGACAGGGGCTTCCTCCGCCTCACCCCACGAGCCCAGGCCATCATCACCCAGGGGATAGGCGTCTATGCAGCGCCACTACTGCAACCCACGCAAATCACCGCCAGAACCGCCCAGGGGAACGCCATCTACGTCTATCACCCCACAGCAATCGCCCGCCTACCCATACCCAGCGACACCGACATCATCTACTTCACTGACGCATCCGGCACCCAGCAACGCACCCCCACGGTCGGTTGCGCCTCCGTGCGCATCACCCGGCACGCGGACGGCCTCCACGTGGAACACCACACCGGGGCCACCATCTTTGGGGCGTCCTTCCACGGCGAACTGCGCACCATGGCAGACGCCGTCACCGCCACACCGCCACCCACGACGATCTGGCCCCGCAACATCTGGGTAGTCGTGGACGCCACGGTCGACATCCACGTCACCAGGCGACTTGCGGACCTGCCCCTCCACAAAGCACTCGAATCCGGCCTCACCACACAAGCGTTGGGACTATGGATGGCCTTCAAGGGCATGCACCCCCAGGACGCCCTACACATCGTCAAGCAGGAGTCACACCGCTACGCATACGGCAATGGACGCGCAGACACGCAGGCCAAACACCAGAACACCAACCACACCCCAGGGCTCGAACGCGTGCGACTGGACACCCCACACCACAGCCACCTGCAGCACCTGCCCCCGATACCCCCGGCCACACAGCCCCCCCAATGGATGCCCGAGGACACGCCGTACACGGATCGAGACAAGCAGTACCACTACCCCACACCCATCCAGCAACTGGCCACCACACTGGGCCACCCAGCGAACACCGAACTCCTCCGACGCCTCGAAGACTCCGTCCACACCCCCCTCTACTACTCCGCCCTGCGCCCGGATAGCCTCCCAGCACACCTACATAGCCCCGACTCCAACTCGCCCTCAAACAACTTCCCCTCCTCACCCGATACCACCGATGGTATACGCGCCGCTCGATCCACGTCCCTGCAGGACACACCAAATGCATCTGCAGCCACGCGGAAGAAGAAACATGGGACCACTTCAAGGCGTGCCCCCTGTACAGAGGACTGGACACCCTCACAGACTGGAACCCAACCCACACCATCGCACAGCACGCCGGATGGCTGACGCAGTCCCCGGCGACCCAGCAACTCACCACCGTCCTCAAGCAGACGGAGGTGCTCGAGGCATTCCGCAGGGGACTCGTCCCCACTGCCGTCTACACCTTGCTACGCACCCACGCGGAGGACCCCCAGGCCACGGCGGCGCACATGCAGCGGACGGCCGTTGCCAAGACGGCGGAGCAGCTCACATACCGCACCCACAAATACCTGCAGCATGCGGCAATCCTGCCCCCGACAGACCAAGCCCACCTCCTCAAACTCCTGTTCTACCAACCATGAGAACCTACCCCGTGACATACCAACACGGAACCCCCACCTCGTCAGAAAGATGTCCTTGAATTATGCCCTAGGTCTTTTGATGTATTCCTGCAAGTTGGTTTTGTAGTGGAAAACCCCAAACCAAAGCAGCAAGTAGAGCAAGGACTGAATATGGATCGAATCAATGAAATCAATGATTGGTTTTGGAATCCAGTGTAACACAGAAGGGCTGCAGATAGACAAAGCAGGTATATGAACATAGATTCAATCACAAATGAATAATGCAAAAGGTTTTAAAAGAAAATTGGTCAGACTCTAGCCTCAGTGGTTGCAATAGGCACTTCATGTGCACTCTTTTGGGTGAAATGGTGCTGGTTAGGACTGAGGGGCATAGATGTCAGGACCACACAGAAAATGACTTGGCCAAGCAACTGAATTCAGAAACAGTTACAAAGTAGGACCACAATAAGTGGTAGATTCAATTGAGTATAGGGGTCTTGGGGTGGGAGACCACTTAGGCTTAACCTCCAAGGCCCACAAGCATGGAATGCCTGATTTATTTTGGTATGACCTCCATGAAGGAAGGTACCTCCGCTCAGTTGAGTGGTAGGGGTGAACTTCATGGGGGGGGCTAGGGTCACAACCCTACTTACCTTGAGAAAGTGTACTTTAGGCCACAAAAGAGAGATAAAAACACTTAAGTTTGTCTCAGCATCAACAAAGGGTTTTCAGGGGGGGCTTAGCCTGGATCAAGCCCTCCAAGAAAGACATGGCAGTGACTTTTTCTTACTCCCCCCTGGAGTACTAGTTGATCAAGCTAGTAGGACCAAGGAAAAAGGCTCAAATATTCCCAAAATTACCTCAAAAAATGCATTAAACTTACAGAAAACATTCTCATCACTTCATAGAAGCCTATCACACTGTATGGACCCTTGAAAAACAGTGTAATGTACCGTGAATGATGTCCCTTCGAAGGGGCATTCCTCAAAAGTCGCTGGCGTGCGGCGAAAACTTTTGGAAAAAGTGTGGGGGCAGTGGGAATTGAACCCAGGACTCCCTGTCCAGAGCACATGTGTCTGTCCACTAGGGTACAGCCGAACGCTCTAATGCGGACGGTTATCGCCGTATAAACAGCGTTTTAGTAAACGTCCTGACCAAGGGCCAGGGCGGAGCAATACTCCCAATGGAGGACACAAACCCCCAGGAGCTGAAAAAAATAGAAAATGGAACCAGCAGGGAGTGATTCCTGCGGTTTTGCGGAAGGGGCTGCGATTTAGCAAGTGAAATCGTTGAAAATCGACGAAACCACGCGGGAAATCGTCATTTTTACACATAACTTAAAGTCGCAGACAAGCGCAAACGAAGCGGACGCCAAGAAAAGGGTTGCGCAAGCGAAAACGGCATTTGGAAAAGAAGGTATGTGCCGTAGACTTGGGTATAATTAGGACACCACTTCTGCGGCTTGCTCTCAGGACCTTAGGACTAGCACACTCACACATACGTCATGGCAAGTAAGGGTAAGGTAAACCCTGAAAGGAAGGGTAGAACCCCATGGGTCTGGACCAGTCAGGGGTCCTAACTGTGGGCTCGCTTGTCCCCAAGGAGGGAAGACACACCTTGCCTCATAACACCTTGCTTGTCATTCCCCCCTGGTGTAGAAAGCCACCGTTCTTCGTTGGCTCACCAAGGTCATTACATTAGGGCAGTACCCATGCAACACATGGTCAACAAGGCAAACACTCGCTGGGTGGCTGCAATCTTGATAAGCGGCCACCTGGCTCACGCTGGAAACCATAGGCATGGGTCTGCAGGGCACAGACAGGGTCAGTTGACTGACACAGGGTAATTAGTTTCGCTTCTTACGCTGGGACATAGTCTCAGCACGGGTTAGGAGCTGCCCCTCGTTGTTCTCAACGAGGTAAGTGCGGAAGATGGGGTTGATACTCCCATCTGGTTGTATGAAGGCTGACATAGGTTCCCAGGTCGCCTCGGACAACCCATAGCCATCCCACAGGGTAAGGAATTTCCAGCCCTGTTTATACTCGTGGCGAGCAATACCTGCAACCACGTAGTAACCATCGACTGCCATCTCATCGGCAGTCATCTCTTCGAATTCGTCTGCCTCCTCTGGACTGGCAGCGTTCTCTAGGTCTATACGTTCAATCTCACTGTCGCTGAGGCGCCACTCATCCCAAGACAAGTCGTCAGGGGAGTGATAGTGCCTCAGCTGCTTAGGAGCACATAGCAGTTCACCACCTAGACGTGGACTGCACCTGACATGGATCCTGGATCCATCTATCCTGATGATACGATAGGGTCCAAAGTAAGGGTCCTGTAGGCAGTTACGTGGCCAGGAGGGTAGGCGTGAATGGTGTACCAAAACAAGGTCACCAACCTTGAAGCTGGCAGGTCGCCGTAGGCGGTTCCGTCGGCTCTGTTCACGGTCACGAATGTGCCTCAGGTTAGTACCAGCCTGGTTAGCCAGAGACTGCTTGTGTTCTAGCCAATCTCCTACAGGGCTCTTGAAGTCCTCAGGAAAGGGGGTTTTGAAGAACCAAGCAGGTCGTCCTCCATGGAACAGTTCGTGGGGGGTGAAACCCGTAGAAGAGCTCCGCTGTGAGTTCATGGACAGAACTGCCCAGGGCACTAGGCGTACCCAGTCCTTGGTGCGCTCCTGTTTCATCAGGATTCTTAAGTTTTGCTCCACCACACGGTTCTGTCTCTCACAGAGAGGGTTAGACGTGTGAGTGTAGGGCACACCTGTGGTTACCTCCACGTTGAGGGCATTTAGCACTCGTTTGTACCACCCAGTGTCACTGCGGATGCGTACATCTTCATCAGAGTGCACCTGTTTAGGTGCTCCATAGGGTTCGAACCATTGTTCGACCAACATTTTCACAGTCTGCTCACCTGTGATTTTCTTATTGCAAGGGAACACACGGGTGAAGCGAGATAGACCACAGGTGACCACCAGGCAACTATCATAGCCGCCAAAGCGTGGTAGGCCGTGGATGTAATCCACGTAGAGAAGAGAGTTAGCACAATAGGGTATGGGTAAGCTGGAGATTAGACCCCTATCCCTACTGTCGCTCTGCTTGCTGGCATGACAGCCACAAGCATCCACAATGGTCTGCATACGCGACCTCAGTTCAGTCAGGGTTAGACTGGAGTAGAAACACTCACGGAAGAAGTCCACTGAGCGATTAGCGCCAGTGTGACCGGAACTGAGATGGGACCACTGTAGGCACCCATCTAGTCGTGCCTCAGGCACCACAATTCGGTCCTCGTAGAAGAGGTACTGATTGTTTTTATACCACTGGTGCCCGTCAATGACACGGGGTTCGAGACCAGTGTTGAGGGTTTGGAGAATTTCTTCATACTCTGACTGATAGTCGGTTAGACTCCAACCCTCCAGGATTCCAGCAGTGCGCATGGACAGGTCAAGCTGGACATCCATACGCTGGAAAGCCTCTTTGGCGAGCGCCTCAGAGCTCTCACCAATAAGCGCATCGAAGTTGTTGCGCGATATATAGTCAGACAGTTCATTCTTAATCCCGGGGATATGATGCACTGTCAGCCTGAACTGGCTCAGGTAAGTCCACCACCGTTTTAGCTTCGCTTTCTCTGGTGGTGGGCCCTTCTGAAATGACTTCACAGGCTCCTGGTCACACAGCCAGACAATAGGGTTAGACCCCAGGAGTCGGGATTGTGAAGATAGCACCAACATACCGGCCAGGAGTTCCTGGTCATAGGTGCTGTAGTTGGAACGCGCTTGGTTCCACTTCCAATTCCAGTGTCCCAGTGGCACCAGTCGCCACTCACTGGTAGGATAGTCGTGTTTCAACGAACCATCACGGTTCAGTCCAGTAGTACGATAATGGCAGTGGGTTAGCTCAGCGGGGTTAAGCTCCTGCCATTGATAGATCGTACCTCCCCCCCCTACATCACTGGCATCAGTGATCAGGACTATCTCGCCCTCGGGGCGGGGAACTCCCAAGCAGTTGGAGGAGGCAATCTTCTTCTTCAACTCCTGGAAACACTCTTCCTCTCTGGAGGTCCACCTCCAGGGAGTAGTTTTCTTGATTAGGTCAGTGAGGGGTGCAGAGGAGTAAGTAAAATTGTGGATGTGACGCCGATAGAAATTACAGGCGCCCACAAAACTCCTCACATCGTGTAGACCCTTCTTAGGGTCATCGCGAATCTGCATGTCCTGTAAGGGCTGCATCTTAGACGCGGCTGGTTTCCACCAGCCATACCCCACGTCGAAACCCAAATACTCCATCTCCTCTTTCATGAACTCACATTTTTCGAGTTTGATTCGGAGATGGTTTTCTTGACAAACAGTGAAGAATTCACGTAGGAGAAGGACATGGTCCTCTTTGGTATTAGTACCCAAACTCACGTCGTCGATGTGAGCCTCCATTTCTGCACCCCGAGAAATCAACTCTTGTACTAGAGGCCTGCGCCTCAGTATGTACAAAATTTTGTTCATAAGCTCCTGGAAGAGCGCTGGGGCGTTAGCCACCCCGAAAGGCATAACCTTCCACTTGAAGACACGACCCTTAGGGGTTATAAAGGCAAGCAGCTCCTGAGCTGCGGCGGTTAGGTCAACCTGCCAGAAACCAGAGCGTTTGTCCATTTTGGTCTTATACCTACATTTGGCAATACGCTCCAGGGTGTTTTCCATGTTAGGAATACTCCCTGAGTGGTTCTGGGTTTTCTTGTTGACCTCACCATAGTCTACAACAAGACGTAGAGCAGTCGACCCTGGTTTAGCAACAATGAAACAGGGGCTGCAGTGATGGGGATAGTCCCCATGTTTGTACTCTTCAACGAGGCCAGCATCAATGCATTCTTGGATCTGGCGCTCGATTTCTTCAACCTGTTCCTGTGGAGCGGGATAGGGACGACGCCTCACTCGCGTCTTTTCAAATTCTGGTTTCAATTTCAGGTCCATCTGGACCAGTTGTTTGCAAGAAAGGGGAGGCGGCAAGGCGCCGAACACCTCCTCATATGTTATCAGCAGTTTCTTCAGGCGGGGGTCAAGGTTAAGACTCTCGACTTTCTGAAGGAAATCCTCCTCAGCATGGAGGTTGCTTTTTCCATGTTCTTTCTTTTTATGCCGATCAGCAGTTTCGGCAGGTACAGTACCATCGTCCCACTCAGGGGGACATTGCTGCCCATAGTGTAGAGAGTACACTAGAGGTATCTCAGGATCAGGCAGCGTATAGGACTCATCGTCCTCTTCAGACCAGATGGAGTATTTCCAGGTCTGTTTGAGGTATTGAAGCCGCTCTTGGCGCTCAATACCTTCGGCCTTCAGGTACAACAGCCGTCGGAGTTCTTGCGTGTCATGCTCAGACAAGGGCATGTTATTAGCAGCAGGCCGTGCCAGAGCATCAGTACTCCGGGCCACGGGTTCACCTGTGTGCACAGGCTGCATGTGTAGCACTGGTTTCCCAACAGAGGAAGCGGGTTCAGAGGTTGACTCTAGATCTACCTCCTCTAGCAACAGCTGGGCCAGGAAAGCACTATGTTTTAGGTCAACACAGCTGGGATCCACAGAGGGAATAGTGCTGGCGATCTCAGACAGTTGGTCGTCAGCATCCTCTTTTACAGCTGCAGGTTCCAGATAGTCATCAGGAGACTCACACCCTGTAAGTGTGGCAGATACGTGCTCAGGAGATCGAATTTTGAGATCATAAAGGGTCAGGCCACGATTTTCGGCCATGACCTCTTTTAGTAGCACCTGGTCCAGGTCACACAGGGGTACAGGATTGAGAGATCCATCGATGATGGACAGGAAACTGGCCCACTCAGGGGCCTGCATAGCTGTGTCTGAGTCCTCAGGCACATAGATGGGGCCGTCGGGGAGTTGCACTCTTCCCACGGTCATTCGGTCCAGCATACGGCGCCAGTAGGCATGTTCACCAGAGCAACCCCAGTCAGGGGTGCACATAACAACCCTTCCTCCCTCATAAGCGATCTTGGTCAGGACCTTCGCGAGCAGGGAGAAGGGAGGGTTAGCATACGCTAGGCCCATTGCTCTCCAGAAGAAACGGAAAGCATTGTTCGTCTGTTTCGAGCAGTACAACTGCATGATGTGCTGTTGTTGGCTCGCAAACAATTCCACCTGGATCTCATCCAGGTTTACCTGAAGGGCCGCCAGTCCATTTTCAAGAACATGACGGGCCAGTTGGTAATTTTCAGTACGATAGTTCGTCTTGGCTGCGTAGCGCAGCCCAGACTCTTTTCGTCCTGACAGCTCCAAAGGAACGGAGAATAGCCCACTGCCAAAGTCGCAGTGCAAAGAGTAAGGTCGCTGTAGGGACAGCATTTTAACCTGGGGGTTTCTTCTTAGAAAGTCAGTGCCAATGACAATGTCAAAGGCGTCAGTGTCCAACACTCTGCAGTGTTGAGTCACGGTTTCGTCGCCCAGACAGATGGTCACATCGACCCCCCCCAAGGAATGGATGGTACGCCCATCCCCTACTCTTATGGCCACGGTCTTAGTCTTCTTGAAAGTTTTAAGCAGGCGCCGGGCCACTATGGAAAGTGTTGCACCGGTATCAAGCACTGCTCGAAAAACCTGATCCCCGATTTTCACGAGGATCCAGAAAACCAAGTCCTCCTCTTCGGAGCCGCCCCCCTATTCCTCATCAGGGAATTTCACATCCACTCCTGCAGCCATGAGGGACTTGGCCATCCAGGCCAAGCGCCTCTTTTTAGAATTATTTCCCTCAGGGGTAGCGTTATCCCCTTGGGGTCGCTTCTGGGGGACACCTGCGGCAGGAGCGGGTGTGGCAGCAGGAGTAGGCGTAGCAACAGGCGCTGATGAGCGCCTCTGGGGGTTAGGGGGTCCAGTCTTACCACCCCCCCTGGCCACCTCCTTTACCTTTATCCCCATTCGGGGGATTCCTGGCGGGCGTCGGGTTCTTCTGGCGCTCCGCCTCCTGACGCTTGAGTTTGTCACTCTCGCGTTTCTTGATGTGGCATTCGTCCTCATAGTGACGACGCTTGCCACAGTAACCACAGGTGATGGTACACCTGAAGTGGTCCTGATGGGTCACAGTTTTCCCATCTTTAGTATGCTGCTGACGTTTCATCTGCAGCATACAGCCACTGCGAAGATCGCAGTCAGAGGCATGACAAGGTCCCCCCTTGTCTTTGACAGGTCGGCAGTAAAACAGGGGGGGGGTGCCTGCATCAGTTGGAACCTCGTTCATGGCACGTAGGTTGCCCCTCCCTTTACCGCCTCCCTGGTTGGTGTTAGTGGGATTTTTATGCCCCTTCCCTTCGCCACGTTCAGGGGTAGGGGTACCACCTCGTCCCAAATGTTTCTTGAGGAACTTCTCCATGTGGGAGTCGTTCTCTCTCTCAAGAGCTAGCTCAATCAAGAGATCCACCAGTGTATCATACGAGTGGGTCCTGCTCTTCCTCTCAGAGGTTGAGCGGCAATCATCCCACGTACGCTGGGGGATCTTACTCATGAGCCACAGGTGGGGCTCAGTGGCTCCGTAGGAGCCCACATTCATCCTCGAAAATAAGTACTCCATGTCGCACACATACTCAGAAATTCGCGCAGCGGATGGAAACTCCGGGAGCATAGGTAGCTCCTCGATTTGTGTGCGTACGCTGAGGTCAGTCTCATAGACTGGGAATGTTTTCTCTAACCTCAGGAGTACCTCCGCCCAAGTAGAACAGGTTTTCACAATCTGTTTGACCTGTTTTTGCAAAAATTTCTTTTTGCATGAGCGTTTTAGCAGTGAACATTTGGTGGCCACATCCACATGGGATTGGCCAGTCAACAAAAGGAACTCCGCAAATTCTTCTGCCCATTCTGGCAGGTTTTTAGGGTCGAACTCCGGCAGTTCCAGCTGGATGTTCGCCTGGGCAATCGGTCTGCCCATCTTCCCACCCCCCGGAGTTAGGCCTGAAGGCGACACGCCGGCAAGTGGGGCCAGGGCTGACAGCCCTCTTCTCTCACTCTCTGTGACAGGCACGTCCTGTAGGTCCGCCATAGGCACAGTCCTGGCACGGGGGTGAAAGGGGCTGGGGCAGGTAACCTTAGGCAGGAGCCTTGAGACCCTCGATCTCTTGAGATCTTCGGCCAAGGTACTCAGCCCTGGAGAGAGAGAGAGGAACTCAGGCTTGGGTAAGGGTTCTGCAATACCCAGTTTAGCCTTAATGGCCTCTGATAAGGCCGTCACATCTGGATCTTCTGATCCAGACAGGAATTTGGCCAGCAGCTCGGCCGTTTGATCCAGGGCACCGTAGGTTGGCCTTGGATGATGTTCTTCGACTCGAGTTGGGCCCACTTCGGGAGCCCTTGGGGTTGGGTACTCAGGTCGTAGTCGTCTTGGCAGGGATGTAGTAGACGGAGGGCCTGAGTGTGAGTAGGACCCTAGATCCGTACGTGGTCTTGACCCATGTACAGCCAGTGGTTCCTCTCCATCTTCCCCACGGATGGATTTGTAGTACTCATCGTGCATGATGTACTCATCCATCTTCATCTTCAGCTTCTCATATTCCTCAGGTCCTTCAATGGCAGTTGAGGATGAAGCTGGGCAATTGGATCGTGATACTGAAGCAGCCACACGTCTGTGGAGGTGACTGAAGCTGTCTCCACCGTGTGCTGCTAAGGCCTCGGTGGTAAGGCCTTTATTCTTCTCCGCCCTTCTGCGTTCTGGATCTCCTTGGGACCCAGATGCGCCACTGAGGTGATGTGGTGCTCGGTGTGGTGGTTCACTCATTGGGTGGACCACACTGCCCATTTGTACTTGGACAGTTCGGATAGGCCAGGTCCTTACACTTGGTGTGGACATTATGGACTTTTTGTTGAGCTTTTGTTCTGCACTTCTCAGGGTCGGTTCAAAAGGTCTCAAGGGACTGTCTCTGCTACCGGAAAGATGTCCTTGAATTATGCCCTAGGTCTTTTGATGTATTCCTGCAAGTTGGTTTTGTAGTGGAAAACCCCAAACCAAAGCAGCAAGTAGAGCAAGGACTGAATATGGATCGAATCAATGAAATCAATGATTGGTTTTGGAATCGAGTGTACCACAGAAGGGCTGCAGATAGACAAAGCAGGTATATGAACATAGATTCAATCACAAATGAATAATGCAAAAGGTTTTAAAAGAAAATTGGTCAGACTCTAGCCTCAGTGGTTGCAATAGGCACTTCATGTGCACTCTTTTGGGTGAAATGGTGCTGGTTAGGACTGAGGGGCATAGATGTCAGGACCACACAGAAAATGACTTGGCCAAGCAACTGAATTCAGAAACAGTTACAAAGTAGGACCACAATAAGTGGTAGATTCAATTGAGTATAGGGGTCTTGGGGTGGGAGACCACTTAGGCTTAACCTCCAAGGCCCACAAGCATGGAATGCCTGATTTTTTTTGGTATGACCTCCATGAAGGAAGGTACCTCCGCTCAGTTGAGTGGTAGGGGTGAACTTCATGGGGGGGGCTAGGGTCACAACCCTAGTTACCTTGAGAAAGTGTACTTTAGGCCACAAAAGAGAGATAAAAACACTTAAGTTTGTCTCAGCATCAACAAAGGGTTTTAAGGGGGGGCTTAGCCTGGATCAAGCCCTCCAAGAAAGACATGGCAGTGACTTTTTCTTACTTCGTCTACACACCATCCACCGAGCACAGCACTGGCACAGCACACACGGACACCACAGGCACCGCACACACTCCCACCAGCATGCGCGCGCCACCAGCCCCCATCCCCCCACGCCGCCGTCCGTCCACAGGTACCACAAACCACCAGCCACCGCATGTCCCCTCTGCGTTCGCCGGCGGCTACCACAGACAGCCCTGCCCTGCAACCCAGACCACTGGGTCTGCCTGGGAGCCGCGCACCGCCTCACCCGCTGCCCCCACTGCGGGGACCTCAACCCCCGCCACCGCGAGCGGCCCGCGGCCCCAGCCGCACCCCCCCCCGCCAGCCACCCCAGCTTCTTCGGGTTCCTCACCGACACCCTCCGGGACCACCTGGGAGGGTACTACGTGGCGGACGCGGCGGACCACGCATGGACCATAGCCGTGGCCACGGGCAGCACACCCCTGCCCCCCCACAGCCCACCCCTACGCCACAGCGGAGGCGGCTTGAACGTGGCGGCCCGCCACATCCTCCTCGCCCTATACCTCCACCACCGAGACCTACACCTCCCAGACCCACAACTCCCGGCCCCCCAAGCAGCAGCCCTGACGCCGGAAGCTCGGGCCGACACGGCACCACAGGAGATAGCAGCCTACCTCCGAATCACTTGCCGCCGGTTCAAAAACGCCCTCGGCCGACGGAAGGGAACACCTTACCCACTCAGCGCACTCCTCTACCCGGCACACCACCGCCACCCCGCAAAACAGAAGCCCCCGGAGGGCTGGGCGTCTTTTCGGGACGCCCACCTGGCCGCCCCCGCCGAGGCCACCGCGACGCGGATGGGCCTCACGGACCAGGAAACCTACGTCAGAGGCCTCAAGACGAGCCTCCAAGAGGCACACCGCTGGCACGCCCGCTCCCCGTTGCCCCCACAGGGACAGGGGGGTTCACCCGCCCCCGACACCCACCAGGCCAAGAAGACCAAGACAGGTCAGGGGGCCCGCCAACGCGACCACCAGCAGGGCGCGACGCCCCGACCAAGGCCCGGGTCCAGCCACACCGCACCACCCCACGCCCAGACCCCCGGGGCACACTAACAACACCGCCACCGCCAGCGCCCACCACCACCACCGTACCGCAGCACCCAAACCCTGCAGCCCAGTCAGCCACCACCGCCCACACACGTCCACACCATGCCAGGACCACCATACGCGCAGAGCCAGGGGACATGGCACCACCAACACCACCGCCACGCCCCCGTCCCTCCCAACCCCTACCCCCTAATGCCCCCAAGGTACAGCGACCCCCACCAGCTACATCCCCACCACGCCCCAGCACAACCAGGCCCCGCGAACCACCCACCCCACATAGCGCACATCACCGCACCACACCATCACGTATTCCACCACCACCAGCCCCTGCCACCACACCCACCAACGCCGGGGTACCACACACGACCGGCACACCCTCCACACCACCACCACGCGGTCCAGCACCACCCGCCGCCCCCGCTACACGGGCCCACGACATACGAACCACGGTACACCCCAATGGACCCGCGAGGAGCCGCGGACGCACACCAGCAACACCAGGGCCTAGTAGGAGCGCCCCACCACCACCAACAGCCCCCCCACCCACACTCCATACCAGCGAGCATCATCCACCAGCAGCCACCCATCACATACGGACCACAGCCCCACCCAGGGGCTCATGCGGCCGCCTCCCACCCGCACCCCGGCACCACAACCAGTCAAGAACCGCAAGGGCCACACGGCGCACACACGCAACACCCACACGACCCACAGGGACGCCCGGACCCCCAGCCAGCACAACACCCACCCCCGCCCCCCCCACCCCACCACCACCAGCAGCCCCCCCACCCACACCCCATACCAGCGAGCACCATCCACCAGCAGCCACCCATTACATACGGACCACAGCCCCACCCGGACGCTCATGCGGCCGCCTCCCACCCACACCCCGGCACCACAACCAGTCAAGAACCGCAAGGGCCGCACGGCGCACACACGCAACACCCACACGACCCACAGGGACGCCCAGACCCCCAGCCAGCACAACACCCACCCCCGCCCCCCCCACCACCAACAGCGTCACCCCCACACCACCACCCCCCGCCCCCCCCCCCGAGACCAGGCCACGGACACAACACGCGGCAGCCAGCACCAGCCAATTGACGTCGATACCCCCGCCGACACACGCCACCGCGAATCCCCCCTCCCGCGACCGCCACAAGAGACACCATCACCGGACCCCACGCGCGACAACGACGACCAGCCCCCCAAACCCGGACCAGCCCCCCCATCACACCCCGCACCACCAGTCGCCGCACCGGCCGAACCCTACGCCCTACACAACCCCGCAGCGGTACGGCAGCACCTCCGGGGACTCGGGGAACAGGACGTCGTGCTGTACCTCCGCACCTCCGGCACCAGCACCCCCATCCGGGCGGCCACCCTGGTCCAGGCGGCCACCGTGGGGGAAGACGTCAGAGACTTCCTCTTCGACGCCTTCCTCCACGTCGCCCGACACGAGCGCCCCCCACGCGCCACCCCAGACGGCGAGAGCCCGCCCCCCAGGGGGAGCCGGATCTGTGTACCCCCCATCGACTGGGGGCGACACCTGGTCGGACACCCCGTGCCGGGGCGGGTGGACACCAAGGGCCGCACCAGCTACCACGAGCCCGACATGGCCCACCCCCCACCCGACGCCACCCCCGACAGCACCAAAGAGTGGGAGCGGGAAACATGGGTAGCCCGGATGGCCTCCCTGAGCAACTTCCGGCACCACGTCCCGGGGGACATCCCCACCCCCGACGAGCAGCAGCCAGCCCCCTCCACGTACATGACCCTCATGTACAATCTGCACTACACCCTCTCCACCACCAACTACCACGCACCCACAGACCACTGGGTGGTACACGGCACCGACTCCCTCCTCCCCGCCGACTACACCCCCCCCCCCCCACACAACCCAGGCCCCGACACGTACGCCAGGGGGGACGACCCGGACGACCCCCACATCTGGGGCACGTGGGAACCCAAATCCCTGGACATGCTGCTCTCCATCCGCAGCGGCTACCAGGGCCTTGGTAGGGCGATGTATTGCCTCGCCAAGTGGACCCAACGGACCTGGGGGATCCCCACGGACCGATGGGTGTGGGTGGTCACGCTGCGCCCCCAGCAGAGGGAAGCCCCCCCGAAACCGCAGGGGACCCACCCCCCCACGCCCCACCACCCTACAACTATGCCCGTACATGGTGGCAGCCCGCCTCATGACGCTGCTGTGGCCTGGCCCAGACACCCCCACCCAAAACTACCCCCACCTCACAGAGGAGGACATGCCCGGCATCCAGCGATGCTTCTTCCAGACCCTCGACTACCTCCAGCAAACACACCCGCACGTCCTGGAGCAGATTTGGCCACCCCCCGGGTAACCCACGTGCCCGCGCAGCCGAGACAACGCCGCCACGCCAGCACCAGCACGCACGGATCACCAGGGAAAACGCGCGTCACGCCCGGTGCCCGAACCTGCACTCTCGTTCTCGCTACTTACAGTACCCAGCATCATACGCCCGCCCCCGAGGCCCAGGACCCTCCGCCGTCTCCCACAGCCCTCTCCTCCGCCTCCGACTCCACAACCTCCACCACCACGACCACCTCATCCACCACCACCACCACGTCCTCATCCAGGACTCCACCCCCCAGGCTGCGGGGGACACCTCCCAAACGGGCCTCCAAAACCGCCCCCACCGTGAGCAGCCCCGCCGCCGCCAAGGCCCACGCCCCGACGAAGCCCACACCCACGACCCAGCCGAAGCCCAAGACCGCCGCCAAACGGCCACCCAAACCCGTCAGCACGCCACGACCGCAACCCGCAGCCAAGCCCAAACCCAAGCCCAAACCCGGCGCCACGACGGCAGCGCGAGCCCGGCCCCCCGAGGACGTCCTCTACGACATCCGGCCCCAGCCGTCCCAGGCCCGAAGGCAGCAGCGCCCAGCGCAGCGCTCCCCCACCGTCACCGACGCCACCGCCACCGCCTTCATGGCGGAGCGCGCCGCGGCCGAAGCGCGACGCACCTCGTCCCGCCACCTCTCAAAGCCCGCACCCCAGGCCCACGGACCGCTCCCGACCAAGCCAGAACGACGCCAGGGTCCACCAGCAGCGTCCCCGCCCCCCTACCGGCCCTCGATGACAGCCCACATGCAACGCATGCCCCACTACCGCCGCCGCCGCGAATCCCCGCCCAACCCCGAGGCGGAGACTGTACGCGCACACCCGCGGATCCACATCCGCGTGCACCCCCACTCCCCACGCACCCCCAGGGAACAGGACTACGAGGAATCCCCCAGGCCCGCCAACGCCGCCGGTCCCCACGACCCCGTCACACCCACCCACGCCCACTCCTCCGCCCAAGACCGCAGGCCCGCCCAGGAACAGTGGTGGCAGCGCTGGACCCACACGCAGCTCTGGGAGCTGCGGAAGTGGGCCCGGGGAGAGCCCTCCCCCGAGGGCCTGGTCCATCGGCCCCGCAAGGGGTCGGTGGAGAACTGCCGCCTCCGGCCGGCGGGGGGGTGGATGCCGCAGGCCGCATGGGAAGCCATGCTGGCCGATGCGCTCCACCCCCTGGGAGTCCACCCCCGCAACCTCCCCGCGCCCCAGGACCACCCGTATGTCCTCAGGCGCCTGCGGGAGACCCTCCAGGAAACGCAGCGAGACGGCATCTGCCTGTGGGACATCACCCAAAGCCCAGCCCCGCACGCACACACCCCCTCAACACCCCACAAGCGTCGGCGCACCGACACCGGCGACACACACAGCACCCCAGGAGCCCTGCGCGCCACACAACACGACGCGCCTGACCCCCCGGCCAGCGGCGCCGCCATCTAACCCCGTTACCCAGCAAACCACCACCACGGGGTGCCACACCAGGCCCCGCTCAGAAGTCACCAAACGAACCGGACGCCGAAGGAAGCCAACGCACACGACAACGAGCACCACTACGCCCAAAGGCGCCGAACCCAGGCCCGCTACCGTGAGCTCCTCTCCACCCTCAGCACGACACACACGGCGCTGGCGTCACTCCTCCGCCGTGCCCCCTCCCACGCCACCGCCCCGCCCCCCCCCCCTCCCGCCGCACGTCCCCAAGCCGCCCAGCACCCAGCCCCACACACTGCGCCACAGCATCGCCCTAGTCCGGCTCCTCCACCATCGCGCCACTTGGCACCTCACAGTAGACCGCCGTCCGGTGGTCCCGCTCCCCCCAGCACCGCTCCCGGGGCCGCACCCGGCCCACGTCGTGTTCGCCCCCACGTCGCGGGCCGCGGACATCCTCCCGCTCCTCGCCGCCACCCCTCCCGGGCATCGCATACTGCTTGCCGCCAACCCCTCGGTCCTCAGTGAGGTCCTCATCGGGCACGCCGACGCCCTGCACGTGCGCCCGCTGCTGCCCAACCTGCACGCTGCGTACGCCCCCGGCACGCCCGTCGACCCCTCCGTGTGGGACTCCCAGTGAGGCCACCGGCCACCGGCCGGCCCGCACGCACCACCCCGCACTCGCCTCGGGCGCACAACCCCGTGGACGCCGCTACCCGCACGCCCGGCCCCGCGCAACTGCCTAACCGAGCCAGAACCCAAGCACAAATCAAACCCGAGCCACACCCCGAAACCGCTAACCCTTGACTCCTAACCAAACCCGCCGAGGGAACAACGTAACCAAAGCCCACACCCACAGCCCACACAGCCGCCTAACCAGCCAGCTCCAGAAGCAAAGAGACACCTCACCAAACCCACCCTGACCCAAGCCCGTGTACATCAGGACGCGCGAGCCGCACCCCTGGGGCGCGACCGCCGCCACAGCACCGACGACACACGCCAGAGGACACAACGCTATTGCACCGCTGCACCAGCTGCCCGTGCCTGTGCCTGCAGTGTACGCGCGCCCCTGTTTTTCTCTTTTTTTTGTTTTTTCTTTTTTTTTCCCAAAAAAAAAAAAAAGAACAAGTAAAAAAAAAAAAACAAAAAAAAAATGAAAATTAGGGGGGGAGGAAGAGGGACACAACCACCCATGGCACACGCGCACCGCACACAGCACGCACACCGGTGAACAGGAGCCCAGTGGCCCAGGACACCGCACATGCAACACAACACACCGAGCGAGCACACCGGTGAACAGGAGCCAGCTGGCCCAGGACACCGCAGAGGCACCACAGCAAACCGCGCGGGCACACCGGTGAACAGGAGCCCAGCAGCCCAGGACACTGCACACACGTAGGGCGGCCGAGGGACAGGAAAGAACCAATACCCCATGGGTCGGACGCACTGGGGCGACCCAGCCGACCCACCGGGCCAGTGGCAGGAGCGGTACTCCAAGGCCACTGGTCCGAGCCCGGCCAGGCTGCATCGGGGACCATGGCAAACGTCACCCGGAGCCATGGAAGCAACCGGTGACAGGCGAGCCGGTACACAGTCCAGGAGGGGGTCACCTGCCGAGCAGAGTGGCCCCGCAACTCAAGCCACAAGGGTGAGGCAGTCGTACCGTAGACAAGCGGGAGCAATACCCCTTGTGGTGAGAGATACTCCACACGGCTGGGCAGCCCCCCAGAGCTGCCGCCCAAAGGAGGGGGCATGTGGCCCTACCCATGGACACATGTGGGGACACCCTCCCACCTGGGACACATGGACCGGGTGGCCGCGACAATGCCTTCCCAAGCACATGCGGGAGCGGCTCAAGAGGCACCTGACATAGGGCAGTGGGAGGGACAGGACGTCCCCTTGGTGAGACCTTCACTCCTGCAATGTCAAAGGAGGCATCCCGAGCTCCCGAAGATACCTACCTACCTACCTCGTACTCGAGGCCTATGCGGAGTTGAGCCTTGAATTAAGGCAATATGTAAAGTAGAGACCACGAAGGACATCGTGGATGGCTTGGTTGATTTTTACAACCTTATCTTCTATTTCGTATAATGTCGCCTTGTGAGCACGCGTGCCATACTGCCTCCTTGCACACGCACTCATATGCAAGCACTAACGACACGAGTGGGCGGAGACAATCTAACCATAGTGGGCATATTTGAAGGCACCTACTATGGGCCTACTCCAAAAAGGCTTACTCATATTTTTGCTCCTCAATGACCCAAAGATATGTACATGCCAATATCGCCGATATATGCACTTTTTCCCACAAATAGTGTGCTACAAGGATTGAGGTGTTAAAAATGTTTTCATTATGCTTTGAACCTCAACCCTTGTTGCAAAAGGGAAGCAAACCTTCGGTTTGCATCCATGCAAAAGCCATAGGCTCATATCTATTGTGATATGGAGATGCGATTTTTCGAGTGACCACTTTTGGGTGAATATTGGCCGTTTTGCCCAGAATGGCCACAAATGCCTTCTCCCCCCGATTTCACCGCCGAGGTTGCGTGCGCCAGTTGACCAAGGGTAAGGGCGATTCGGAGAGGGCACATAAACCCGCATCGAATGGGGTGTTTCCCCATGTGGCCTCTCCTCTCGAAGGGAGAGTTGTGAGTCACCCAATTTAGGGTATGTTGCCATTCTGCCCCATTTGTGTGTCACTTTCCCCCCAATGGAAAAAAAGCTAGAGGAGACCATGAGGGTTGGCAAGCAGCATATATCGGGACCTAAGTCCCATGTGTCTACAGCATCTTTGGTTGAAAGAATCCTCGCCGTGGCCATGGAGATATGGAATCATGAGTGCGGGCCGTTTTCGGCCAAATTTCGCTATTTTTGCCATTGTGTGCCATATTGAAACTACCATATCTCCATTGGGCACAAGATCTGGCCAAGAAAGAAGGGCGATTATTGTAGCATATGACCAAGGGTTGAGCGCCATTGAGTTTCGTATTTGCTCCTCCGGCTCATCCGGAGTTATTCAACTTTTGGTGCGATCCATGATCCCCCCCTTTGCAGCGCATGTTGCTTTCTGCTCCGTCCGTGTGGTCATCCCCTCGGTGAACAGTAAGCAGCCAGCGTGACAGCAAGCTATGACCCAGGGCATGGGACCAAAGGGGATATCAAGGGTTGTGAAACAAGGCTTGGCGTGACAAAATCGCCAAGGTTTCCTACCCTGGACGGTCGCCCGAGACGGCTGATTTCGCCATTTTGGCATTTGTGGACCCAGTTTGGATTGTCACCACGCCGAGTGGCATGAAGATCTTTGGGAGCCAAAGGCATGGGAGTCTCTGTTGGACTCTGGGTGGATGGCGTGTGGAATGGCAGATCCGATCTCTAAGCCGGCGTGGAGATATACTATCAGGGACACCTTCGATTTTGGCTCATTTTGAGCAGCCAAAATGACCCCCTTTTGGGACCCCAATTTCAGCCCCCCGGGTGGTCAATTGGCGGCCCCATATCTCTATGCCCACAGGGAGCCCGGACCTAATTCCACGTTCTGCACTCAGAAATAGGTCCTAGGTCCTGCCTTCTATCCTGTGAGCCATTGGCCTTGCCCTGGCCGGGCGAATCACCCGTCGGAATGATGCCAATTTTGGTGATTTTGGCATCATGACCCCGCTTGACGAACCAGTGGTGCCCTGATGCCGGGACCTCAGAGGGAACCAGGTTGGGTGAGGGCTCCAGGGAGTTCGTACCCGAAAAGCATGGGGTCAGTTGCCTCGTCCCTACCTCTGGCGGGTCCGGACGAGGGGTCAATTTTGGAGTTTTGTGAGCTAATATCAGTCTGGGCTGAAACAGCCCATTTTCAGCTACCAACTCCTAGGGGATAATGGCGGGGCCTTATCTCCGGCTCAGAGTGGAGTTGGGACCTGTCGTTAAGGGAGCATAGGGAGCCACTGTCGGTTGGCCTTGGAGCTCCCTGGTTCCCAGAAACTCGCCTGTGGCTGGGCGGGACACCCCCCTTATTGGCAGGGTTTCAGGGTCCGGACTGAGCAGGGCATGGGTTGTGGTTGAGCCCCCGCCCCCACCAGCCACTGAGAGGGTCGGACCTGGGATTGGGATATGAGTTGGGACTGAGTGTCTATTGCCCTGTGATGCCCTTACCCCAGTCCAGTCTTAACCCCATGTGTACATATCCTGATGTGTTGCTGTACATACTTTTGTTCCCTTGTTTCAGAGTGGCAAGGATCCTGAAACGCTTTGTCACATGACACGAGCATGAGGATGCCCTTGTGAGCGCAGTGCTTTGCCTGCCTGCTTGCTTGTGCGTGTCCGCCGCAGCGTCCCGTGGCCAGGCCCCCCACGGGAACGCGTCAGTCACGTGACCTACCTCAACCTGGTCAGGTGACGCACCTCTACCTAGACCTACCTTGACCTGGCCACGTGACGTGCCTCAACCTGGTCACGTGCCGTACCTCAACTTGGTCACGTCACCTACCCCAACCTGGTCATGTGACATACCTCAACCTGGTCACCTGACC
Source organism: Eutreptiella sp. 'Long Island Sound 2002' (assembly GCA_964036045.1). NCBI lineage: Eukaryota > Euglenozoa > Euglenophyceae > Eutreptiales > Eutreptiaceae > Eutreptiella > Eutreptiella sp. 'Long Island Sound 2002'. The sequence goes on along the minus strand of OZ038383.1, from coordinate 119,974,661 downwards.
TACTTCGACTTGGTCACATGACCTACCTCAACTTGGTCACGTGACCCACATCAACCTCATCATGTGACCTTGTTCAGCCTAGTCAGGTGACCTACCTCAACCTGGCCACGTGACGTACCTCGATGTAGACGTACCTTGACCTAGCCACGTCACCTACCTCAACCGGGGCACGTGACGTACCTCAACCTGGTCACGTCACCTACCCCAACCTGGTCACGTGACATACCTCAACGTGGTCACCTGACGCACTTCAACCTGGGCAATTGACCCACCTCAACCTGGTTACGTGACCTACCTCAATCTGGTCACGCAACCAACATGAATTTGGTCAGTTGACCTACCTAAAGCTCATCATGTGACGTAGACGCAACCTGGTCACTTGACCTACGTCAATCTGGTGACGTGACCTACCTTAACCTGAACACGTGACCTACCTTGACTTGGTCACGTGCCTAGGTCAGGGTAGGTCAAGTGACCTACCTAGTCCTGGTCACATGACCTACCGTCACCTAGCGACATAACCTACCTTAAACTGGTCACCTGACTTATGTTAACACTTACCTCAACTCAAGCTACCTCAACCTGGTCACGTGACCTACCTGAACATGGTCACGTGTCCTACCTCAACCTGCTCACGTGACATACCTCGACCTAGCCACGTGACCTACCTCAACCCGTTCACATGACCTACGTCAACCTGGCCACATGACCTACCTCAGTCGGGTTACGTGACCCACCGCAACCTCGTCACATGACCTATTTCAGCCTGGTCACGTGACCTACCTCAACCTGGTCACGCAACGTGCCTCTACCTAGACCTTTCAGTACCTTTGCGTTTGCGTTTGCGTTTGATCTGCTTTTTGATCTACTTTCCAAAATCCTCCAATGTTGAACTCGTGTGCTTTCCTTCCCAAAATCTCGTCACTGAAAACCCAAGCGGGCAGGGCAACCAACGAATACAATACAAACCCAAGACTGATTGAAATCTTGAACTCTTTCACTGTATTCACAGATCCGTCAGGTGTCCATACTGAGATCAAACGATCCCATTGCACAATATACAAACAAAAGACATTCAGCAATGCATTACATACATTAACACACGCTAAATCCTACAAAATCAGTTCCTTTTATAACAAAAGAAAGTTTTATAAAAGCGAATTCAGTGCACAAATCTGTGCGCGCGCATACTCTGTCCAAAAAAGCGGCATCTGCGCTGCAACGCAACCAGCACGATATATGGGGTTATGTAACATACAAATGTCAGTACAACCAAGTACTGAACACCATACAATAGTGAAAAAATAGCAATAATGATAATAAATTGTAAACCAAGAGAAGACACGGGCATTCAGGCTTGTCCTCACCTCCACAATCCCCCCCCAAGCTAACACAGGGCCTGCCCTAGGGTGGCTGAACCAAAACAACCCAAAGGTGAGGCAAGACGGTTTGGGTGGGTGAAAAAGCACTGCTTTGGGTGGGTGTAAAACCGTTTTGCCTCCAAAATGAGCCTGCAAGGTTTTACACTCCCCCCCCAGGCTCGGAACTACCCTCCCAAGGGTGGCTCTGACCGGACAACAATGAAACCTGCAGGCTGTAAACCTACAATAGTATACACTCTATTCTACATCAAGTCTGACCTACATTGCCATTCCAACAATGTCAGGCAACTACTTTTAGTAGTCTTCGGCTTGACAAAAGTGCCCACAGGGTCACGTCGGGTGGTGTCTGGACCTATACCCATCTGCACATCCCACTGGGTGTAAAAAAAACCGTTAAGTGCTCATAACACAAAACCTGCAGTGCTCATGGCAGAGAAAAAGTTTAGTATAAAAATACTGAAACAAAACCTCTGCTCTTTCCCAACAAAAGCAAGAAAACAAACAGAAAAACCACTCTGCTTTTTCTCCAAGACAGTAGCAGTTGAAAAACAAAAAAAGACACTCTGCTCACAAGCAGGCAGGTGCAAAGCAAAACAAAAATGAAAAACTGATTAAACAAGACTTCACTCAAAGTGCCAAGCAGGGCTTAACCAGCCACTGCTGGAAAGTGTAAAAATATTATCAACGAAGCAAAAAAAAGGCAAAGGCACATATCAGTGCCTGCACACAAGGTGCTTGGCGCCACTTGTAGGCCAAACAAAGGCCTCGTTGACTAAGTCAACTTTATGATGCATTGTAATTTACATCACATTCTGCCATGTGTGGCAGATATATACCACAAGGCGCTCACAGCGCCAAAAGCTGACAAAGAAAGCGCTTTAAGCGCTCGCAAATTGAACAACGCTCACAGTTGCAAACATACTGCGCTTTTGTAGCGCACAAAACTGCAAAGGCATCGCACTTGAGCCAGCGCGCCAACCGCAAAAGCAGCGCGCTTTAGAGAGCATTGCTCAGTCCAAGAAGGGATTCCCTTGGTCCTCCCTGGAGTTCACCACAGCCTGCCCCCACACGTCTCACGTATGGCACTCGGTCTTATTCTCACTTGTACCTCGGCATGCGCGTCCTTGGATTGAGTCTAATACCTCAAAGAACTTGGCTATAGCGCGGCGACGCTGCACAGCTTGTCCTGCTCGCTGTCCCCTTTGTTTGGGCCTCGCGACATTCGACGAATCATGTGTGGAGCTCCTTAGCTGATGAGCTCCACCAGGATCTCCCCAAGTTACTGTCCACGCTTCAAAATCATTCAAACTCGCTTGTAACTCGTCCGTTCGGCGCTCAGTCACTTGGGATTTGTTCTGCCAGCGCTTTATCACACTTGAAACGGGCCTTGGTTCTTTCTTCTCGACGAACTTGTTCCATTTGTTCTTTCTGACGGACACAGAGGGCGAATAGTTACCCAACAGTTCCACAACTTGTCGGAGGTCACTTAAGGATCGCTTCAAGGAATTTTCCAACGAGGTCTCCAACTTCGCCAACACACCTGAGTACCCAGACGCTTTGTTCTTGTTCGGCGGCGCATTCGATTTTGCGGGGGTCTTCTTTGGCGTTGCCTTGCTTGAATCCGCCAGCTCCTTCGATGAGCGCTCCCGTGGTTCCTTCAGTTCTGTTCGGCGGCGTACTTGTCTGCTCCGAATTCAACGAAGGCTGGAACAACCGGCAATAGAGCTTTTGAAAAACCTGGCCAAAGTTCGCGTACCTCTTCGCGCAGATGACTTGTTGCTCATACCTGAGATTTTGTCTTACTCGTTCTTCCTCTGCGACGGGTCGTTGCACTGCTGCGATGGTGGCGGCTTCAGCACATCGTGGCACTTCTGTTACTCCACTTGAGCAGCGCTGCGGCGGCGGTGAAGGGGCTGGTCTTGACGGCGCCTTTATAGCCATGGGGTGTGATCTGCAGTAACCTTGGGTTTGGCGGTCCTGATGATCTTTTTGGACGTTTGATCTACTTTTCAAAATCCTCCAATTTTGAACTCCTGTGCTTTCGTGTTCAAAATCTCGTCACTGAAAACCCAAGCGGGCAGGGCAACCAACGAATACAATACAAACCCAAGACTGATTGAAATCTTGAACTCTTTCACTGTATTCACAGATCCGTCAGTGTGTCCATACTGAGATCAAACGATCCCATTGCACACTATACAAACAACAGACATTCAGCAATGCATTACATACATTAACACACGCTAAATCCTACAAAATCAGTTCCTTTTATAATAAAAGAAAGCTTTATAAAAGCGAATTCAGTGCACAAATCTGTGCGCGTGCATACTCTGCAGTCCCCAAAAAAGTGGCATGTGCAATGCAACGCAACCAGCACGATATATGAGGTTATGTAACATACAAATGTCAGTACAACCAAGTACTGAACACCATACAATAGTGAAAAAAATAGCAATAATGATAATGAATTGTAGACCAAGAGAAGACACGGGCATTCAGGCTTGTCCTCACCTTTACACCTACCTTGACCTGGCCACGTGACCTACCTGAACCCGGTCACGCGACCTACCTCAACCTGGTCACATCACCTACCTCAACCTAGTCATGTGACCTAACTCAACCTGGTCACCTCACCCACCTCAAGCTAGTCACGTGATCCACCTGCACCTGGTCACGTGACCTACCTCAACCTGTTCACGCTACCTACCTCAACCTGGTCGCGTGACCTACCTGAATCTGGTCAAGCGACCTACCTGGACCTTGTCAAGTGCCCCCCTACCTAAGGCCTCCTCACGTGACGTAGACGCAACCTAGTCACTTGACCTACGTCACCCTGGTGACGTGACCTACTTTAACCTGAACACAGTGATCTACCTCAACCTGGTCATGTGACCTACCGTTACCTAGTCACGTGACCTACCTCAACGGCCCAGCCACGCCCACCTGAGCGAGCAGAAGCCCTTTCCGCCGAAGGGACCCCTGGTGCCCCGGGCCCCCTTTCCCGAAGGGCAACAGCGGGACGCGACGAGCGCCGGAGGCCTGACCCCCCCGAGCACGCCGGCGGTCACCGTCACAGTGCCGCAGCTGCAACGACGGGTGGTGTAGCAAGAGCAGGTCCAGGAAGGGCTTGAGGGGTGCGGGAGGGGCCTCGGGGACGGCGACCGCGTGGGTCGGGGCACACAACCCGAAGGAGCAGGGGTAGGGCAGCGGCGCCGCGCAGCGGCGGGCAAGAGAGGGAAGGGAGCAGGCGGAGACAAGGGAGGGAAAAGGCAAGGGAAAGGCAAGGGTGCAGGCGGCAGCGGAGGGAGCAAAGAGCACGGGCAAGGAAAGGGACCGGAGGGGACATAGGGGGGAGGAGGACGAGGGACGGGGAAGCGACGAAGGAGCAAATGAGGCGACGCGGGACGCCACAGCAAAGGCGGACGGGGCCTGGTTTTTTTGCAATCGATGATCACTTCAAGGTCCATACTGGACCGATGCCGGGGCCTTGTTAGGGGTAAGAGAGGGAGGGGCAAGGGACACCACCCGCACGGAAAGGAAGGAGCGGACGCCCCGCGGCTGGAGGCCCCCGTCCAAGGGGTGCAATGCACCCCGGCACTTAGGGGATGCCGGCACACCACGCTCGAACCACCACCCCATCTACAACATCCACCCCTCTTTGGGAGAAGTCCTTTCCCCCCCAATCCCCCCGCCACCAGGTTCCCCCGCGCGGAGGCGTCTTGCGCGACCCCGCCCCGGAGAAAGCCCCCGTCCCCGCGGCGCGGAAGCCCAAGGCGGAACCGGCACAGGTGGCTGCGAAGGCCTCAGACCTCGCCGGGGGATGGGTGAGGGTTTGGGGCACCAATCCTGACTCGCGGGGGGGCGTAGCCCTCCCGGCGGTGCCGGAGGTGCTAGAGTGGCTGAACTGGGCCACCTGCAGGTACCGGAGGAAGCGCGCATTTGACGACGTGTTCCTCCGCCGGCATGGGGGGGACCGGGAGGCACCCCCGGGGGGTCGGATGGCCCGAGAAGATCACAAACGGATCCTCCGGGCCATCATCCACCCCGGGTGGCCGGACCGGGATTCCGGCTGGCGACCGTTTATGGATGGGGGGGCGGTGCTCCGCGTCACCGACGCAGACACCAACGGATGGTTTCCCCGGGCACCGCCCTCAACCCATGGCGCTACCGCCCAAGGCATCTGCCGTTGCCGCAGCCCTAGCCTCCGCAGAAACGACGGCGCAAGTGACGGCTCCACGGCGCACCCCGCCCCTCTCCAGAGCGCGGCTTGGGGGGAGGCCACGACCACACTCTCATCCCGCAGTGGCGCGCGCAACCTGGGCCGGCCCCGCAACCAAATGCTGCCTGGGGGGGCGAGAGGGGATTTCGTGCCGCCGCTCGGCCAGATGGGAGCCCACGACCCCGCTGCATCAGTGCGGGGCGCGGGACCCCCCCCCTTCAAAGGCCACAACCAGCTGGGAGACGGGTGGTACATGGGACGCTGGGCTTGTGCAAATGCCCCCGATCCGCCGCCCCGCCGACCCCGCACGCGCGCGCTCCACGGAGCGCATGAAGGAGCTTGGACCCGGCCGCACGGTGCCGTGACCCACGCGCCGCGGAGGCACGGTGCACCTCGGCACAGAGTGGAAACGGTGGGGGGTCGCCGAGTCCCTTCCAGCCACTGACCTAGGGTCGCGACCGCTGGTGGTAGGCGTGAGCCTCGAGCCTCCGACCTTGACCTCTGCGATGGCGAGGGATCACCCTCCATGCCTACCTTACCACAATCCGCTAACTACGGCCCACGACCTTTGGCGACGGGCAGAGGGGGGGGCTGGCACCGCCGCCCGGCTAGATATGAGCCCATGACCCCCGCTGCAACGGAGCGGAGCGGCCCCCTCCGCGGGCCATGACCAGCCGAGCTCAAGCACACCCCCCCCCCCTACGCCCCACCAACCCCGCACACACACGCACTTGGGGGCACAAGGCGGGTGCCTGGGCCTGGCCACGCGGTGCCATGGCCCGCGCGCCAACGGCGCGCGGTCTGCCCCGGTGCAAGCTGGGCATGGCGGAGGGCCGCCGGGGCCTTCCCACCTCCCACCTCCCACAGTAGGGAGCAACACACACAAATAGACATGCACACACACACACACACACACTAGAAACCCCCTCCCCATATTGGACAATGTTATATGTCGCCTTCATCGAAAAACCCTCCTCTTGTGCACAACACTGAATACATGTAATGCCATAATTGAGTCCATTTCTGTCCCGGTTCACATGTTTGGCTTGTAGCTCTTTCGGGTTGTAGGTATTTAGAATGCGAACCTCGAAGGGGCAGTTACACATAATTTAGCCGACCCAGCTACATCCCTGCCCCATTTTGGGGACTGTACTTTTTTACATGCCTTGCAAGCTTGACACCACCACTGCATGAAATGTGTTTTGACGGCATGAGGGCAGCTGAAACAGGGGTTTAAGGTGATGCCACTACGTGAAACGTGTTTTGATGGCATGGGGACAGCGGAAAGGGGGGTTTGAGGTGTTGCCACTGTGTGAAATGTGTTTGGACGGCATGGGGGTAGTAGAAAGGGGGTTTGAGATGATGCCACTACATGAAGTTTGTTTTCAGGGCATGGGGGCAGTGGAAAGGGGGCTTTGAGGTATCGCAACTACGCGAAATGTGTTTTGACGGCATGGGGGCCGTGGAAAAAGGGTTTGAAGTGCTGCCACTGCATGAAATGTGTTTTGACGGCATGGGGGCAGCGGAACGGGGCGTTTGAGGTGTTGCCACTGCGTGAAATACATTTTAACGGCATGGGGGCAGTGGAAAAGGGTTTGAAGTGCTGCCACTGCATGAAATGTGTTTTGACGGCATGGGGGCAGTGGAAAGGGGTGCTTGAGGTGTTGCCACTGCGTGAAATATGTTTTGACGGCATGGGGGAAGTGAAAAAGGGGTTTGAGGTGTTGCCACTGCGTGAAATGTGTTCTGACGGCATGGGACAGTAGAAAGGGGGGTTTGAGGTGATGCCACTGCATAAAGTGTGTTTTGATTGCATGAGGGCAATGGAAACGGGGTTTGAAGTGTTGCCACCGCGTGAAATGTGTTTTGAAGAAATGGGGGCCGTGGGAAAGGGGGTTTGAGGTGTTGCCACTACGTCAAATGTGTTTTGAGGGCATGGGGGCAGTGGAAAGGGGGGTTTGGGCTGTTGCCTCTACATGAAATGTGTTTTGAGGGCATGGGGGCAGTGAAAGGGGGGGTTTGGGGTGTTGCCACTACGTGAAATGTGTTTTGACGGCATGGGGGCAGTGGAAACGGTGGTTTGAGGTGATGCCACTGTGTCAAATGTGTTTTGAGGGCATGGGGGTAGTGGAAAGGGGGGTTTGAGGTGTTGCCACTACGTCAACTGTGTTTTGAGGGCATGGGGGCAGTGAAAGGGGGGGTTTGAGGTGATGCCACCGCGTGAAATGTCCCAAATGACTGCACTTGTCCGAACCCTTGCCCTCATTCGGTCCCATGTTGGATTTTTCTACCATTATGCTTCCACCACCACCACTAACACAAATGGAAGTTCACAATCTGTGGTGAGGCCCGTTGGAAATGCTTGCGTGGCACACACAGACTCACATGGTGAATGAATGCCTGACTCCTCTGGTTCCTCGGAGGTATCAGTGAGCAGTGCCGGCATAGAAGCTCGCAGAGCGAACCGACGAGCACTGAACACACACACTGCATTTGATGATGGAGACACTACACATATGAATCGGAGCCTAGAGTAAAGCACGGCCGAATGAGTGCCCACTGATACGGCTTCACCATGGTGCAGATGCTAGGAGCAGCAGCAGCAGAAGCAGCAACAGCAGCAGCAGCAGCAGCACCACCACCACCACCAGTTCTTAGGAACAGGTGGGTGCAGGTTCGATGCAAACTGATTCACCTCTGTGCAACGTGAGCAGTAGCATAGCCTCTCCAAGCAGCCAAAGTGACCAGTTTGAAGTGACATTACTTTCACACTGTCTACATGGAGTTGCTGCTGCTGCAGCTGGACAGTCCACCCAATTTGGCGAGCCCGGTCCGCTTCTTGATTCCCCATCACATCCACATGAGAGGAGACCACTGCATTGTGAATCCTGGTATTCTAAACGCATAGGGTGGGTCTTCCCATAATGTGACACTGGGTACTAGGCCATTGGAGCCAACCAATCCCCTGATTTGCCATTGCTGGGCAGCTTGAGGTGCTCCCAACTTTGCCTGTTGTGAATGTTGGAAATGCACGGGTAACGGCCATCTCTTGTGTTCTTGGTTTGTCTGTAGTTTTGGGGGGACAAATCCCGCAATTCTGGTGCTTGCATCAGTGGCGATTCCACGGCCTGCCAATCTGCCTATTCCTCGTTCCCCTCTTCAGAGGAGCAATCTGTAAAAACCTAGCAGAAACAATCGTCTGCCAAGGCATGGAGGACATCAAGTATTTCCTCTGCACTGGCAATTTTCTTGACTTTCTTTCACGAGCCCTGCATGCCGCTTTGGATGAGGGAGGAGTAGGTGATGTTGGTGGCAGCCCTGTCGGGCGCAACGGGCCTGCCAGCGTTTTATTCATCAGTATTCATCACGCCCGTTTGGTGTCCGTGTTGCCCCGTAATGCGCAATATGCAGTGTGTTGACGGCGCTCGAACTATAATCATGGTGGGTCACTTTGAAGGCTATTTCTGGCCAAAAATGACCAATATAGGGACCCTTGAGGCCATCAGCACGGTAAAAAATTTGCCACTTGCGTGCATCGTGTAAAATGTCCGGTGTTAATAGTGCTTGGTATTCAGTTTGCAATCCGCTGTACAGAGAGTGCGCACTGTCAATAGTGCATAGTTGGCAGAGTGTGTGTGGCGGCACAGTGTGCATTGTTCAAAGTGTGCACTTTGCAATGTGCGCATTGTGCGGTGTACAAAGTGTGCTGTGTGCATGACTGAGAAGTCATTCAATGGTGTAGGGTGGGGCACCCCCTTTTAGCAAGCACCAGGTGGCAACAGCAGCGCAACAAAATTTCAAAATACATTCAAGTGTTTGGCCGGTGTGGACCCAGTCTTCATCCCCACCAAAGCGGTGGACCCCCACAACACCGGAGTGGCTCTGGACTTCACCATGGCCCAATGCCAGAGGCGTCTACTGTACACAGTCATGCCTGCGCGCATGTGCATATACCGCCGTGTGGCTGAAGGTGAAGCCAGAACACCACAATGTACAATGACCATTGATGCATGCATCCCTCACAGTTTGGGCTGGAGCAGGACGTGCATGAACGTCTTTGGAGCAGCAGCACACATGCACACCGGAGGTACCCCTTACGCGGATGGATGGGGATGCACGTCACACCGGAGGTGCATATTCATCCCCCCCCCCCGGCTGCTCACCATCCGATGCAGTGTTGTTGCGGGGCAGCTCCGCCGGATCAGATGCCTGACACGTGGGCCTGCACACTGCCGTCCCCTGCAAGTCTGCGGTCACACGTGCTGTGTGCAGAGCTCGTCATGTCCAATGCATAAGAGGGTGCAGTGTGCAGTGTGTACTGTGCAGAGTGTCCGATGCATTCGGTGTGCAGTGCGGTGTGCAGCATGCGTACAATGAAGAGAACGCAGTGCGCAGTGTGCGAAGCAGCACATTGCGCATTGTTCAAAGTGCGCAACTTATAACAACCCTCCAAAGCACCGCCACAACCCTCCCTCCCTCTATCACTCCCTGTCACGCTTGCTCGTCGATTGTGACCCCATAAGCCCATAGGCGGTGTCGCATGCACTGCGTGTGCGCTTGGTTGATTTAATATGTGACTGGACGGGGGGGGGGGGGGCGTAGCGTGTGTGGGGCCTGCCAAATCTGGTGTTTGCTTATCTTTTTGGATGCCGTGGAACAGCCAATGCCAACTGCTGTGCGTAGCCACCAGTCGAGGAGACCCGCTGGTGATCCCCCTGCCACGCGTTCCTTGTACCTCTTTGTTCTGCAGCCGTGTCATCTTCTCCACTGATGTCTCCACCACCATCACGCTGCTCAGCATGTACTTTGATACACACGCTATGGCTGTCTGGGGGTTGGTCCATTGAGTGAAATTGGTTGGTAATTATGCAAAATGGAAGGGGAAACAACCGCAGACCCTTGTGCCCACCAGTGCAACAACACCCCGCCAATCCTTTGCTCATGGCAGGTACGAAGGACACCACGTGCCAAGAGAAGGTAACTGAGGCGACGTGCGAATGCCCCCTTCGAGGCATCCCCAAACCCGCTGGACCATCGGCCGCCAAGGACTCCGTCTAAATGGACCACGACGCAGCCACCCCGCCCCCCCGCCCAGGCCACACCTGGCACTCCGCCTGATCCATCCCAGGGCCCGGTCCAGCGGCCTCCAGCCCCGCCGGTGCACGGGGGATGTTTGCTCGTCCGCCTCCGCCCCGGATCCTGCGATGGGCCTCGACCCGGTATCCGCATCGGTGCATGCTCGGGGGAGGGGGCCAAGGACCCGCAAAGCGGGGGAAGCGCACGGGGGCCCCGTCCCGGCGGGCCGGGCCTTTGGTCCCGGAACGAAGTGCAGCAACGCTCAGGTCGAATCGGGCGGGAGAGCCAAATGAATGGACACACCACCATGCTCAAGCGCTGTTCCTGATGTGGTTTGCCTTGCTTTCCACCACTCTATCATCCACGACCCAGCTGCTCACAGGAAACTACATACAGTCAGTCAGCCCTCCGAGTACACACATACAAGGATACAAACCCACACACAAACACTGGCGCACCCATGTCCAGTCATGCACATGGGCACACACATGTACACATATGTACCCATATGTACAATTATGCAAGCCTGCACGTATGCAAGCATGCACAAGCACATCTACATACACATGCAGATGCACATGTGCACATCCTTACACAACACAAGGGAAGCGGGATGCATGTGTGCATATAGACACACCCTATCTGCAGGAGATCCATAAAACCTTGCAAAGGCCCTGCAAAACTCCTGCATTGAAGACGCTTTTTGTGCTGAGAAGATTGCAGCCTGCTCATTGAGCACGGAAGCGGCATGTGTGGCCACAAATCTGGCAACACATCACATTACATCATGAATGGTGCTGCAAATTCTCCTTCCCTACAAGCTAAATCTCTCGCTCGCTCACTCACTCTCTTTGTAATCACACTGACTCCATGAATCAGGGTCCTGGTGGGGCGGGCCAAGCGGCAGGACGAACGTTACCTTGACCCCAACTTGCAGCCACAGCACAAACCATCGCAGAAATGTGCCTGTAATTGACTGCAAAGCCCAGAAACGGATACCCAGGACCAGTGAACTGTGTCAAGCTCTTGATCATGTCTTTGGCTGCGGGCTTTGGTCTGTGAGGATTTGCGATGCTTTGCAGCACGTTCACATGGGGGCCATGGACCAGTGGCACGTATCCTCCCGGATGCAGAAGGCCTGCGCAACATGCATGTTGAAAACGACAATGCTGAGCATTCAGCAGCAGCTCCAGAACATGTGGCGTGTCCAACGAACAACTGACACAAACGTGTGCCACAAACATGTGCCACGGATGAGTGCCACAGACGAGTGCCACGGTTGAGGGCCACAGACGAGTGCCACAAACAAATGCCACGGACGAGTGCCACAGACGAGTGCCACGAAGGAGTGCCACAGACCAGTGCCACGGACGAGGGCCACGGACGAGGGCCTTGGACGAGTGCCACGAACGAGTGCCACGGACGAGTCTCATGAATGAGTGCCATGACAGAGTGTCAAAAACAAAGGCATGGAGGCGGGGAGGGCCGTTAAATGCTTGTGAGACTATTATGACACACAATGGCACAAACATTGTTATGGGACAGTGAAAAATGCTGGCTTGGCCCCCCCACATACACAATAACATCACGGCAGATGACATCGTTGTTGGGGTATGCATGGTTCTCGCGCGCTGTGGTGTTGGGATACTACTTAGCAAACCAATATCCAACAGTCTCACGGTAGCCAAGATGCCATTGTAGACATTATGCCGCATGCTTGCCATATGTAGCTCATTGCACTTACCTGCAATTGTTCGGAGCAGAGGGCTGGCAGTGACACTCAGCCGTGGCGATCCTAATGGAGTAAAAGCAGCCTGAAGAAGATCTGCATAGGGCCCTGCGGCGTTCATGGCAGTGTTCCACGCACTCATGCAGGCGTCAAGGCCAGCAGGGCAGAGCAACTCCACAAAAACGTCGTATCGCGTAGAAAGAAATACAGATGTGAGGCGTTGGCGGGTCCTAACACGAATGCATAGTACACTGAGGACGCACAAAATGGGGTGTGCACAAGGTGCAGGTGTATGTTGAGGACATGGCGTTGGAGGACACTAGCACCAAGGCAATAGATGCACTGTCTGTGCAGGGTGAGTTTGTGTCAGCCAAGTATAACACTTTGGGGATGGTGCACAAGCATGCCCCCCCCCCCCCCCCCTCCACCAAAAGAAAGCGAAACGAGGTTCTTTTAGCTGCTGCACAGCTGAAAATCTGGAAAACACACAGATGATGTATTTTTTAGTCAGCCACCCCCGCCACCCCCCAAAAAACACATTTCTCCAAGACGAGCACTTGGTAGGTCACTGTTTGTTGATGGGTTGCACTAATTTTTTTTTGGATGAAACAGGCAGACTCACGGCACCACTTGTCACCCTCTTGCAACACAACATTGGGGATTAGACCATTTTTTCAAGTCTGTGCTACACATGGTGTACTGCACTCTATTTTGCTAAAAATACAAAAAAGAGTCAGAATTGCAGCAACACGGTACCATGCCGGATCAAGGTGTGGCATAATGTAATGTTAGAACATTGATCATCATACTGTTTATGATGTTTCACAGTGGACATGTCTTGACAAAGATCTAAAAGAGCGCAGCACATATTCGTATGTGACGTACTAGTACAATGTAGCACCATAGAGATTCCCTGGTGTGTTCCCATGTACCCTTCGTGAACGGGGGATAAGTGGCCGTTTGAATGGGGCGTGAATATTCACGTGAATCGACCCAAATTTCGAGGTTTCCGGGGGAATACACCATATTTTTGGTTCCTTCTGAGGGATTTGAGGGGGTAAAATTCTTCCCCCAGCTTCATTACGCATCGTCCAGTGAAGGTCCCGCCCCAAAAGCATCCACCATGCCCAAACTGCGCCCCAAACGAGAGGTGCCAAAACCCGGCAAGCCTGTAGCCGATTCACCGGCGTGAAATCACGTGAATTGGTATGAAATTCGCACAAATTTTGTACGAATTTCACGTGAATTCACGTGATTTTACACAAATGTTACCGGTGTGCACCCCCTCATTTGTCCTAACACCCAAGGTACGCTCTCCAATGCATCCCTGCATGCACCCTGGCCACAGGCAACAACGGTCTGAGTTCGTGTTGTGATCTCATGTCCGTTTCTGGCGACACCGGAACCGCCGCTCTAGAGTCTGAAGGTGCTGCATGTCGGTTAGAAGCCGTCTTCTTGTATGGCTTGCATACGTTTGTACACTTATGGGCCCTTGCCCATTTTGTGCCCTTTTGGTCGCATCCCACCCATGCGACCAGAGGCTATCATCAATGGTGTGGTTGTCCACAACCACTTACACCCCTAGTCTCCCCCGGAGGAGGCTTAGGCCCCCGCTGTTGCGCAACATGCGCTTCAGCCTCCGGTGACTTCCCTCCATGGCAAAGCAGGAGAACTTTGACAAGATTCTCCACTTCTTTGCAAAATAATACATGTGGTCGATCCAAAGATGCGTCCACAGAAGTTTGCCCCACTGGAGCTCATTGTGGGCGGTGCCCACGGCTATGCTATGGTTCCGGAGCCGCCCCAAGTCGGCCGCGGAGAACCATGCGGAACGCCAAGCGAATACACACATGCTTGCAAATTCTCCCACCATGTTTTGCACACCGACTCCCAACTTTTTCCTCCTACTTGATGCTGCCTCACACTGGGGTGTTGTAGGCAAGCATCTATTACCTTCTCCCAACCGCTGTTCCGCATGAAATGGATGGCAGCAGCACACTCCATCCTTACCTTCCCCTTGCTGTTTGCCTTGTCATTGTTTAATGAGGCACGGGAAGTTCGTGCTGCAGGCCGTGCCTCATCTAGAACTGGTTGGAGCATGGTGCGTGCCACAGTGGCCGGTGCCTTACCTGTCAATTGTACAAATAGGTCCCGTGTCCCGTTTATGCCACACAACAATGGGGTCCTCCGAGGCCATAATCAGGCACTCGCCTATCACTTGTAATGGTCCTATATATAGCACCTATGGCAACAGCCCCTATCCAGTTGCCGTCTATTGCACTTGCTGTGCCAAAGGTAGCAAGGCAAACAGCACGGTTGCACATGCAGACCCAACACACGGTGGCACCGGGGGATTTTGCCTTCTAGTTTTGGCAGCCCGCCATGAGCACCTGTGCTTTCCCATCTGCACACAGAAAAAACAGGGACTGCCTTTCGTTCCCTTCCGTATCTTTAAAACTTACGGTTGCGGCCTTGCGCAACTCATCATCAAAATCGATTTCTTGGGAGGCCGCTCAGAGGGTCTCCAACTTTTCACTGGCCCCCAGTAGCCACCAACTAGATAGTTGGTTGGGGCTGGCGGTGCCACCAAGCGTGCAATGGACGTACGAGGCCTCATGCCTCGATGTACCATCCACCGCGAGGCGAGCTGCAACAACGTTTGCTGGGACATGGTCAGAAGAAGAGGCAAAGAAAGGCTTTGAGAGCTGTGAGAAAGCGAAACAGTGGAAATTGGGGCAAATTCGTACAAAATTCGTACGAATTTTGTACGAATTTCGTTCGAATTCTCGTGAATTTGTGAATCTAGCGTGAGTTTCTGTGTGAATTTGGGTGCGTGAATTTCAGATTCGACCGAATCTCACCGAATATGTTGAACCATGTGGCTACCTTAAACCTCTAATTTGCACACATTTATTGGATCACGCTTTGGGCGAAGATAGCACGAAAAACGCACACGATGGCACCAAGTTACGCGCAAAACACAACAAAAAGTTGTGAAATTCACGGTACCGTGAATCTCCCATTCAAACGGCCCGTTCATGAAGGGTACACAGTAGGGCCTGTGTTGTCCAGGGTTTGTCTTTTGGGAGACTACCATGGAGCCCTTGTCACTATTCGTTCCACCGGCAGTGCACAGGCGCACAGCATTTCAAGGATGCGTCAACATAGGAGCTGCACGTCGTTGTCTGTTTATTTCTTTGATGATAGATAAGAATCGAAGCTGCTGGGCGGGTGGGTGGGTGTACACTCACAGAAAAAGACGACAGACGGTCAAAGGAGAGAGATTGACAATCACGCATATATACCACCTCCCTTCATCGCACATGTGCACTGCCTCTATGTAGAACCTTCGTTCCTTGCAAGAACTACAGTTCCACCAACAGTGCACAGGCGCACAGCAATTTAGGGACGCGTCCACATAGTAGCTGCATGTCGCTGTCGGTTTCTTTCTTTGTTCACTGCTCACAGAGGTCGAGCGAATGCAAATATCGCCCCCCCCCCCCCGCCCCTGGCTCAACACCCCCCACACACTCGAGCACCAGAGTATGCGTGGCGGGGGCTCTGCGCATTGTAGGCGGGTAAATGGCTGTGGGCTGGCTTCCCACGCGTGTCAGCGTGTCTCTGCTGCCTCCCTAACCTTGCGCTACGCCGAAAACTCATGGGTGCGGCTTGGGGGGTCTGTAGGGTTCAGAGCAGACACCACCCAGAATATTGACATATCGATCCTAGCACAGGGTAGAAGCCTATAAATTGAACGTAATATGCGGTGCTGCATTGGGCACCCACTGGATGCCCGCATGTACAAGCATTAGAGGCGTGCGGTGTCGTTATCTACTCCTAAATTTGCTGCTCCCCAGCTGCAGTACACGGCGCATTTAATGGTGTAGTAGGCAGCGTACATTTCAGCCCGTTGCAGCGTGGAAACCCACTTTGGGCATAGGACTGAGCGATAGACACCGGGTCGTCCCACCACTCCTGCCCAGTACCGCATGCCTGCTTGCGCCGTGTCTGAGAACATGGTGAACCGCCGTTGTGTCGTTGGTTGCTGCTGCGTGTGAGAGGGGATGGCGAAGATGAAGCGGGTTGCCGTAGCCCGCGTGATACTCGAAGACAACAACTTTGATCTTGCGAGCATCGTGCGGTAGGCCCCCGCAAAGAATTGGGATGAGGCACTGACTAGCCGTGCCATCCACTGTAGTCTCCCGATCAAACGCACCATTGCCCGCGGCTCGCATCGCCCCGTCCGGCAGCCTTGATCTAGAGCCAGAGTGTGGCAGCCAACATTGAGGTAGTGTTGCTGATGGAGTGGTTGATGGAATCCATCACCTTGCCCAAGAACTCAATATGTGCGGGGGGCGGAGCCGGGACATGTCGGCAATAATGAATCTAGCCTCCCGCCCGCACAGCTACTGCCCGGCTTCGCATTGAAATGAGTACGTTGTCCAGGTAAAGGTTGTATTATACATTGTATCCTCTCAGGGACGCCTTGATAATGGCACCCACTAGGTGCTACCACACTGCCGGCGAGTACTGCCACCTGAACGGGAGCCCGGTGTGGGGCCAGGACTGCCTGCCTGAGCTGATTACGAAGACCCTCTTCCATTGATGCAGCATTCAGATGGACCAGTATGTGTTCGTCAAGTTCATCATTTGGAGTGCACCTCTGTGTGCCGACACTAGGTGCTGAGCACTGGAGCACAGCCCATGGAGCTGAAGTTTTGGCGGCTTGTAGTTATCCACATTGATGTGTGTGGCGTTAGCAGGAGGCGGCATTTGTGTGTGTTTTTGTCACGCAAAAACGCTGTTGTTGTGGCCTAGCGCCGCGTTGGCCTCGTCCCCTTTGTCACGGCGTGGACGGACCGAAACATGCCGTCGAGTGCCCGTGCTCACTGTTGCTGTTGCCGCACTACTGCTAGTCCCCGTTTGTAGACGCCTAGCAAGTCGGCAAGGACGCACTTGTTCTAGATTGATGGGGCCACGTTGACGAGGCCCGACGGCCCCAAGCCAACTCCAGTGCTCGTGCGATCTCTTTCCCCGTACGGTTGTTGTAGATAGCCGTGTCCTCCATCTCGAGGCCACCGTCCACCAGCTTGAGCACGCCTCCTCATATTGCTTTGTGGCCTGCCGTCCGCCACATATGCGCTGCAAGTGAGCTTGAGGGCCCATGGCTAGGCAAAGTGGCTACACAACCCCTGCCATCTTGGGGCTCCCCGGCGCTCAGTGGAGAAACAAAATCAGAACTGGTTACTTACTCCTTGCCGTCTTAGGGCCGCAAGCAAGACACAAAGCGCTCCACACATGCACCTCCTGCTATGCATATGCTGCATATTGAATGAAGAACTGGTGAACATTGCAGCCATCTCAAGGGCAAAGTGGCCACTTAACCCCTGCCATCTAGGGGCCCCCCAAAGCTCAATGCTAGGACAAAATCAGAAGTGGTTACTTAACCCCCACCATCTCGGGGGCCCACATATGGGCAAAGGGGCTACATAACCCTTGCCGTCCAAGCGGGCCCTGGTGCTCAACACGGGGACAAAATCAAAAGTGGCTACTTAACCCCTACTATCTCACAGGCGCATATGTGGGCAAGTGGCTACACAATTCCTGCCGTTTCAAGGGTCCCTGTCGCTCAAGGCGGGGACAAAGTCACAAGTGGCTACTTAACCCTTGACGTCTTGGGGCCCACATATGGGCAAAGTGGCAATATAACTTTGCCGTCTCAGGAGTCACCGGCACCCAAGGCGGGGACAAAATCAGAAGTGGCTACTTAAACCCCGTCTTGGAGGCCCACATGTGGGCAAAGTGGCTACATAACCCCTACCATGTTGGGGGTCCCCAACACTTAGCACATGGACAAAATCAGAAGTGGCTGCATAACCCCTGTAAGAAAGGTCCCTTGGGGATGTCTTTCAAGGCTGCCCTAAAAAAAGGGGCTCCTTAAATACACCCCTGGCCCTCTCCTAATTTGCTCGCGGTCATGGTACCTTCCGGGGTCATGGTGGAGCATGCTGGTGAAACTCGATTTGGCATGACAACTTGTGGTTCCTGGAGGATACGTTCACGACGACCAACGGGACTCTTCGTCTATTACGTGCTCCGCTTGTTTGATTTTTTGGCCAGCTGACCACACCTGCTGTAGATGCAAAAATTGTATCCACTGTTGCACCAATGATTATCGGAGATGTGAGTGCCAATTGTGACATGTATGCTTTGCACCCTTGTGTAGCATAACTTAAAAAAAAGAACAAAGAAAATTAATGAGGAGGCACTTGGTGTTCTTCAATAGAGTGCCCAGCACCTCAAGCCTGGTGCAATACTTCATATGCTGCAGGATTATGGTGTATTGCAGGGCATTACTGTGCTGTGCCATGTCGTCCATCACATGAAACTGGGTGGCATTCATTCATTCATTCAGTTACCGCTTAGTCCTCTGCATTGGCGTCATCGGTTGATTGCCCAATGAGCCATTGTGAGAAATCAAAAGCAGTACGAAATGTGGGTGCAGCTGTAGTATAGAAGGTTAGGCTGCATTGTACTTTCAGCTGGTCCGTACAGGATCTGTCTTGTTGGTACAGGATCTGTCTAGTCAATGGCGTGGGGACTGGGCCCATCCCTTGGAAGATCTCCCTGCTCGTAGGGCGGAGGTGTGAGAGGGGGACAACATTGCAACCCCCCCCCCCCCCCAATTTCGGTGAAGAAATCCCAACATTTCATCGGAACATTTCGGCGGACCTATTTTTCGGCAAAACCGGTTCCCAGTGACCTAGATCTCAGTCCCAGGTCCCAAACACACCTTCCTTTTGGTTGCTGTGCAGGTACAGTGATGTGGAAACCCAAAATGTCTCTCGATTTTCAAAAAAAATTCATCCCTTGGTCCGTACATGGTCCTTGAGCAGTGGTATACCAGTTGTAGTCAGTACTCCGGTGGTAGTGCACTCGATGTTCATATGACAGACGTTAGTTCAAGCCCCGGGGTGACACAATGTAATACTTTTTGTCACCTATCCTGCAGTAGTCAATCTGACGAGAAATTTTTTTTCATGCACAAACAAAGCTTGCTTGAAGAAGACGAATGCACACATGCTTCCCATTACAACGTCACTGGCCTTGGAGTGGTCAACTTGATGAGCAAATTGTTTTTTCATGCACAAACAAAGGCTGCCACAAGAAAACAAATGTCTGTCTTTATCCCATTTCTGTGCGATATACTCGTGTTTCCTCTTTTTGTCCGTGCATTCCTTGGCCCGTTTTTCCTGTCTCTTGTGCCTCTCCTCTCGCTCCTCATATCCTGGAGCAAGCACAAATTTTGCACCAGCACGAATATGCCTGGCACACGCAACATCATGGATGCCTGAGGTGACGTGCCTCGTCAATGAGTCCTCCCGTGCCTCATCCATCTTTTTGCCGCATGGCTTGCAGTACAATTTACCATTGTTGTCATACAAACCGTATTTACCGTATTTTTCTACCCTCTGTGCGATTGTCACCCTTTTCAGTACTCGAGGGTTTTTGCCCTTCTTCAAAGTGTCAAGACGCGAAGGGTTTAAGCGCACCATCTGACCATTTGACTGTGATGTGCTGGGTGGGTGTGCAGCAGACCCTGTGGCAGCACTAGAAGACTCTGCAACAGACGCTGAAGGCTGCATGACCCCAAATTCCACTGACTCTGTGGCCAAAGATGTGGCTGCACCACACACAACAAGAGGTGCCGAAGGCACCTGCAGCCCAGAATCCACTGAGTGGGGGGCTGATGACGAGGTGCCTGAAGAACGGTGGCTGAAGAACGAACTGGGGCGTGCAGAGCGAAGACACAAGGGGGGTGGGGGTTGACATTGTGGAGAGAAAATGGTGAGTGGTGGCCTCTAGAAACAAGAGGTCGGATCCCTCGGGAGGTAACATGAATGCCAAAAAATGTATGCAAACATGAAGGGGCCGTCCAAGAAACCATGTGTGAACTGCAGTTTGCCGTTGATTAACTGCCAATCAGTACTCTGCCTCACCAGTTTCAAGCTCCTTCTGGCGTTTCCCCCTTTGCATCTGTACCACCTGCGCAGGGCAGCGGTCCCGAATGCAACAAGCACCCAAATGTTGGTGGTGGTTGTGCACACGATGCTGTGGTTCTGGACCAACAACAAACATCAGTCACAGCCGCAGCAGCAGCAGCAATAACAAAAACATTTGCCACCAGCTTGGTGCATGACTGAGCTTCGGTGCCCAGCGACCAATTGCATTTGACTTTGCTTGGAACACACGTTGCCGGATTTTTGTGGCAAGAGAATGCTGCTGCCTCACGCATGTTTGTATCAGGCTAGTGGCCTGGGATGTCTGCGCTGTGAGGCGCATGATGTGGAATTTGGCAAGTTAATGAGGCTGTGCCCGCCCAATCCTTGTGCACAAGGCAAAGATTCGTATGGCTGGTTCCTTTTGCATGTGTCTTGTGTGTGTACAGGTTTGGGGGGAGGGGTGTACCGTCTGAAAGGTTCGAAAGAGGCAGCAATGCAGATGCAACACAAATCTGGGACTGCAGAATGGGACGCACGGTCTCAAGCTGTAGGGTGCGGTCCAGACACCCAATGTCGGTCCCATCAACTTCTGCTGCACACCTGCCTTTTCTGTGTTTGGCAAGCAGTTTTGACTCCTGGTTCCACAGGGCACAAGATGTGGCAATGGGACGTCAGAAACGTAGAGGCATCTGGGGAATCCCTGTGCGCGGTGCATTACGCAGTGCAGCCGCTTTATCTGGGCGGTGCGTGGTGCATGACACATCACTGCGCACCAGGTAGTATTCCGAAGTGCACTGATGGGCGGCAAAACCCTAGTGCTCCTGAGGATTCCTCCATTGATATCAGATCTGAGCAAATACCTTGATGCTCCCAGCAGGGCTTATAGCAGGGAAGGAGGGTGTTCCCAAGGGACACGCCCAACCGCGCACTCCTGCATGACACAAGCTCAACGTGGGGACTCCTGAAACGATCCCCTTCACGTCAGTACAACTGCTGCATAGCATGCACAATGTTTGCTCTTCCAAAGCAAGTCTCCTTGACCCTACCCTTCAGGGGGAATACGCTTAGAACTGGGAACTCAAGCAAGAAAAAAACGTTGAGAAAGAAAACTGAGGAAAACTGACATTCCATGCAAGGCCGACCGTGGTGTGTCACCTCAACCTGACTTCAGAGAACCAATGCCCAACTCATGCTACGATTGGCATAGCAGCAGCTAGTGCCTGCCAGTCACGTGGGGCTCTTGCTGAGTTTTGCACACTGATTCACAGCTTCGTGACCCTATGAACAACACTCCATCCCTCCAAGATGGAAGGCTGATAGCTTTGCGAGTCAAGTTAGACAGTCCTACAGGGACATGCAAGACACACCCACACACCTAACAACATCCACAAGGATTGAAGAGGCAGTGAAGCAATTGTCTCCAAACACAGCCACGGCAACGGTGAACGGCGCCACTCCTTCCATGGGCCCAATCACAAGTTGCGCTCTGAGGGGGATGTCGACCTGGGTGGCCATGATGCCATCAACATCATTGCGTATCCGTTTCACCTGCAAAAGAGTTTACAAGGGTTAATCTGTTGTTGTGGAGTGCCCCTTGACCAAGGGACAATACTAAAGTACAAGGTCATCAATTGTTTCCACGCACAAAGATGGGTGTCGGCAACACAATGCACTGGGACTATGGGTGCGCATTTGTCTTCTTGACGGCCAATTTGGTTGCAATCGCATGCTAGTTCAATAAGCATTACCAATGTGGTGCTCAATGACCCTGCCAGTGCAAGGTACTGCAGGACCTGCTTTCTCCAGCGTGTTCCCAGGCTGGCCACACATTACATTGTATGGTCCGATCACCATGCCATTTGTGCTTCTTGGGGAATAGCTCGTCGTTTTATTGCGCAGTAGCCCTTCAATTGCCCACTTCACACTGTCATCTCGTGGCATTAAGCCGATGTGAAAGCGTGGCCATGTTGAGGAAAATGGGAAGCAAACACTGTTCTAAGTGCCTCGCGTGCGTCCACGAAGTGCCAAGACCAAATTTGTGTGCGTGGAAATGTACGACACTTGATTGTGATATATTTTGATGCAACAAATTCTGCACCCCTTGTTAGCAATGGGCAATTAACAACTATGCGGATAGGGAACCTTGTTCATGAGACGGAAAAGAGTGCTTGAATGGCGGCTAGGCCTTGGCACGCCGTTGTGAGGGGTGTTTTATGTAACCATTTCCGTTCAGTTCACACCATTTTCCTAAACAGCGTGACATGGGTCACGAAACGAGACACCAACGATCCATAGATGTTCACGCAAAGCCAATGTCTAGAGGGCATACTCCGTGTGCAAATAGACCCTTTGTTGTGGTAAAAGTGAGCAAACTTCTGCTGAAAGTGAAGCCACACAGCAACCTTCCATTCGCAGCAGATCACCCTTAGAGACACACACATAAAAACCGCAATACCCCCAAAGTGAACGCTTGAGGAAATCCCATGGAATCCCCCCCCCAAAAAGCCAAACAAATCTTATTTTGCACAAAATTTCTCCAAAGGAATATGTCACCTGCACAATCCCGGCGAGTAGAGTTTGCAAAGGCAAAAGAAGGAAACAAGCATCAGAATTTCAGCATCAGAATTTGAACGGAAGGCGCTTGGTCGCAAACAACGGCATGACCGGCAACAGTTGGGCACGGTGCGGCCAACCCCGCTCCACAAGCAGGTGCGACCGCACCAACAGACACGCAACCTGGCTAGACCTCCGGGGTGCCATACTCCAGCTCGATTGAGCATACCTCGAGGTCAGTGTGCCGGTTTCAAGGGGATAGGAAAGACAGGGGGTGGGTGGGTGGGTGTGTGGGTGGGCACAGACAGCTTGTGTCAGGTGGGGGGTGGGTGGGTGGGCGGATAGCAAACCTTCCTAAGAAAAGGGGGGTGGGGGCTGGTGATGGATGGCCTGTGACTGGGCAGTGTGCTAAACCTCCGCAGCACTCCTGTAGTGAGCCGGGTCTGCAGCAGGGTGATGGCCACCAAGTATTCGGCAGCTCCTGGCATGTGCTCTGTCGCCACAAATCATTCTCTGAGCACTCGAGATCAACCATAATGTGCTGTGGCTGTCTCCCTGACGGAAATTGTGCCAACTATCTGTGGGCTCTGGCCAATCGGCTGAATACCCCACTGTACAACAACTGATGTGCCCTGTGGGCACACTGTGCCCTTGTCCCTCCCCCTGCGTGCTACTCTTGGTACTTACGGATTGCGCCCAAGTGAAGCGCGGGTCAGTCTGCTTGGGCTAGGTTGGCTCCGTCGCTAGACACTTCCCCATTTCTGTCCCCTCCTCATCACAGTCCAAAAATGGGGTATCCAGGTTGTTCGGTGCATCCCATTCCTACCCGGGGCACAATCCTAACTCGGAACCTCCGGGGGAATCCTATCAACCCCGGGGTTTGAACCAACAACAACCTCAGCGGGACGAGCAAAGCAAAGAATACCAATCGACCATACCCCTTGTTGCCCTACTCCACTCCATGGCAAAAAAGGTGGCGCCCTGCAGGCGCACTACGCCCTTCCTCGCCCTCGTCATACCACTCTTGGCACTCGTGGATTGCGCCCAAGTGGAGCGCGGGGCGGTTGCTGGGGTCAATGCGGGGCAACTCCAGGTCAAAAAATGCACCACGGAGGGTTCACGAAAATAGTAGTTCGCTAAAATTGGCTCCCCCGGCGGCACCGCCGCCTTCGCTCCAGGGTTCGAACCCAGGACCCGTACAACGAGCGTCAAGTGTGTTTCCGCCAAGCTATGAAGACAACGCCAGCAGGTAAACCGCCACCCAAACCACCAGGTCACAACGAAAATTCGCCCTCCTACTACAGCGGTGCTTTCGGTATATAACACCGTACTCCCCGCAGCCGTACCAGGCTCCCTCGGCTGCGCCGGCACCATGGCCTCCACGAGCCGCGGCAGGAATCCCAAGAGCACTGTGACACAAGGGTCCAGTGCGATTCAGGTATGCTCCTCCCCTATATTATGTTGTCATATCACTTTTGGTACTTATGGATCGTGCCCAAGCGAAGCGCGGGACGGTCTGCTTGGGCCAGGCTGGCGGTCCGTGTCCGGACACACTGTGCCCCCTCCACCCTTTGTCGCGTCAGATGAAATCTTGTTCCTCCAGGGGGGCGTCCTCTCTCTCCATACCTGGACCCCCCCCCCGCATTCCTGGCTCGTCCGGCATGTGCTCTGCCGCGGGGGCGCGGCAGCTATTTGGGATCCAAAGCCTGATCTGGCCTCCTAAAAGTGGTGGGGGTGGTGGCAGGGCACCGCTGTCGCCATGCAGTGCACCGGTGTTTCAGGGAGCATGCCCTCCACTTACCGGCACAGACCTGCAGGGCGTCGGAAATTGTGGGCCCCAGCACACCAGGCCTGACCAAGCCGGTGTGTTGCCCCGCGCTTCAGCAGTAGACATGCCAATGTTTAGCGGGCGTGGGGGCTCCACACTGCTGGCACCGCTAGCAATCCCCTGCTGGTTGGCTCTCCACTGGGATCCATTCACCGTCCCCAGTCTGCCACTAGAGCACCCCTCCCACAGCCCTGAACTTGACGCTCCTCCAAACGGCATTGTTTCCTAGAGCTGACCAAGCATCAGCCAGAGTGGCATACTTGGCAGAGGCAGAGGAGCCACCACCAGATGAACCCATGTAGCAGGGGGCATAGACCCTTTAGGACTTGCAAAGACAGTCCCACGTGTGCCACGCACGCAAATCTCCCAGTGGCAGCTGCACATCCTCATGAGGACCGCCGAAGTCCTTAGGAGTTGTCCAACCGCGCCAGTGCGGACAGACATGTAAGCCTTCATTCAGCCTTTGTCACCACAGAGGGCCCTTTCTGGCTCCATCGCCCCAAAGTTGGTATACTAGCGTCCTCCTCCACGGTGGCTTTGGCCAGCTCCGCACAGGGCCGCTCAATCTCCGCCGCTTGGCGTTGGAGGGCACCCTCCACCAAACCCTGATTGGATACAGTTCCGTTGTCCATGATGAAAGTGAAGAGGCAAATTGAGGAGCAGGCTGAAGTGCCCTAACAGTGGAAACACAAACACAAAAAGTTGGGGCAAGGCCCAACAAGTGTTTTAACGGCGCCCATGAGCCCCCCCCGCCCCGGTTCCAAGCGGTGGGGTCTGCAGTTCCGGACCTAAAGACAAAGTGGAAGACACACAAAATAGCGATAGCAATCCAACATCCAATTCAACCCTGTGGGATACGACATTTTTTTGAGCTGTTATGGTGGAAACTGAGATCAAAAACATACCTGCTGGTCCAAGGCATTGTACTGATGGACTGTGTCGATCAGCAGCACAACTACAGCACAGGCGCGGTAAGGCCCGTGGCGTGCGGGATGCGCGAGGAGGAAGCGCAGTTCGTCCAGATGACTCCAGCCAGGGCGCATGCAGACAGATTCAACGCACCACCCAACATGGACTGGTCGATCCAGCTGCTCGGCGTACTCGCCAGGGATCCACCATTGAGTCCTCTTGCCTTTTGAGTCTAGCATAGCAGAGCACAATGCAGCGCAGCACAACACAGCACAACACAGTACAGCACAACACAATATAGCGCAGCACACCCAACTGATTTTGCTATCATGGGGAGAGGATTACCTCCTCCGCTCTGACCACCACCCCATATGGAGCCTGGTCAGTTGAGAGGGCATTTTGTGCACAGGGCCATGCGCACAAAAGCCTTATCAAGTGACTGGCGAGCAGGGTCGAAAATTTGCGCACAAAATGGCTTACCAACTGAGCGGCAAGGGGTTCCTGCACACAAAATTCCTTATCATTTGACCGGCAAAAGGGTGGCGGTATGCAATTTTCACCCCGAACCACGCGTACAGTACAGTACAGTATAGTACGTATAAGTATAGGTGACTGCAATATAGCACAGCGCAGCACAGCACAGTACAGTACAATACAGTACAGTATTGTGCAGTATAGCACAATATCATACAGTACGGTACAGTGCAATACAGTATATCTGGGGATGCGCACAAAATGCCTTACCAGCTGACCGGCAAGGAGGGTCTCGAAAACACCTGCACAGTATTACAGTGGTTGCACAGTATTACAGTGGTTACCCAGTGTACAGTGCAGTCCTACAGTACAGCACAGTACAGTACAATACAGTACATACAGTATAGTATAGTACTGTACTGTACTGTACAGTTTCAGTACAATACAGTACAATACGAGACCTGCTACGAAAAAGCATGGTAGTGGTGGACACAGCAGCCGGCAGCTGGGACACCAACACGCCACAATGAAAAGATCAAATGGCGGGCTCTGCAACCAGGGGCAAACCTGGGTGTGCTGGTGGGTCCGCCAGCAGACGCACCGACCCAACGGAATCAATGGGATGTCCTTGCAACAGACGTCAAACTAGCAAGATAGTCCCAGACTGCTGGGACAGGCTGCAGATATTACGAGTCGTGCAACGACCTACCACAACACTGTGGGCTAGGTGAAAGGGCCGACACCACAACGTCGGGAGTTGTGCAAAGATGTGGGGCAGCCCAGTGTTGCTGAGGCCAAAATGACAGATGGCTCTGAGGGACTTCGTAAAAAACGTGATGGCCACTCTGGTGTGCACGTGGTGGGGGATTACCAGGACGACTGCAGGGGCAACCATATTCAACTGGAGGGGGGGGGGGGGTTGGCATGGGGCAGATACTGGGGTTTGGTTTGGTTTGGTTTGGCAAGCACCCGGCCCGTGGCTCTGTCCGTCCCTTGGACGCAAGGCCTACCGCATGGGGCGCGGATTGCTTCAACGTATCGACGCCGGGTCTATACACCTTGGGCACCCCTACGGTCAGCCCTTGGGGAGCTCCACAGTTGATAAGGCATTTTTTGCGTAGAGTCCTGTGCACAAAATGCCTAACCAACTAACTGGCAAGCGGGTCTCGAAAAGCCTACACACAAAATGCGTTATCAACTGACCGAGCTACCCATATAAGGGTTACCCCCCTTTCAGAATTTGAGGTTGGAAAATTTCAGACACCGCATTTGCGGGTTGGATGGATATGTTGACTAATTTTGTATTTTGCTGTGATGTGCTGCATAGAGATGTGCCATGCTATGCCCAACAACATAAACCTCGATGTTGTGCTCGCCGAATAATCTTGCTCTGTTGAAGCTTGTGCAGGCTATCAATGTAATGACCGGGAAACAGCCTGCCAATGATCTGCTTCATGTTGGCAGGGGAAATGATGGCAACGTTGCTTGCAGCAAGCTGGGCTGGGGCAAAGGGGCAAGGGTTGGCTCGGGATACGCGGTCCATTGCATCCTCGACTGCAGCTTTTTGGGGGCTGACTCTGGGCCCAGGGGCATAGATACGGTGCCTTTTGACTGGGGTGGACATGGTGGGCTGCAAGAATGAAGTGGATCAGGGAAAAACGGGCAGTAACGAATGCAATTCACAATGGAAGTGCACAGCCAGCGCAGAACGTTTCATGTGGGTACAGGTTGTGAGTCCCGCAATGTTTGATGGCACTCAAATCATTTGTTTGAGGCCTGCACTGGACCCGTGTTGTCTTCCGAGTGGTGAATGCCAAGGTCAACAGTCCCCATTTTCGGACGTACAACCTCACCAGGCGCCAGACTGAGCAATCCCCCTCTTCAGACGTATGACCTGACCACGCAAACGCTCACCACCTACAACACGCCATCTGCACACTTATTTTGAGGATGTAGAAACCAGAGCGAGCTGTAGCCGACCCCTCCCACCTCTGTGCCAGATTTAAGGGAGGGAGGGGTAGGGGGTGTGATGCAACAACAGATACTTAGTTACGGAATGCCCCCATGTCACAAGAAATCGGATCATAGGGTCAAAAGTTCGGGTGCACAATGTAATAGTTCCTCAGTGCCTTGGTGACATAAATTGGGTAACAGGTTCAGCTCGCTTGCAGGCAGTGGGGTGAGGCAGTTCCATATGTGGTGCAATACCCGCTCATGCACCACATTTGCACCTTGCCTAGCTCTATGATTGCCCGATCGTTCTCCTCTGTCCCCACAACACAAAAGGCATGACGAAGGCAAGAAAAGCTGCCCAGCAATGCATCAGAGGCCCCACAAAAAGTGTGCTGAGTGCTGAGTGACAGGCAGGTGTTCGTGGCAGTTGTTCGCGGCAGTTGTTCGTGGCAGGTGTTCGTGGCAGGTTTTCCTAGCAGGTGATCGTGGCAGGTGTTCGTGGCAGTTGTTCGTGGCAGGTGTTCCTGGCAGGTGTTCCTGGCAGGTGTTCCTGGCAGGTGTTCGTGGCAGCTGTTCCTGGCAAGTGTTCGTGGCAGGTGTTCGTGGCAGGTGTTCGTGGTAGGTGTTCGTGGCAGGTGTTCGTGGCAGGTGTTCGTGGCAGGTAATCGTGGCAGGTGTTCCTGGCAGGTGTTCCTGGCAGGTGTTCGTGGCAGTTGTTCGTGGCAGTTGTTCGTGGCAGGTGTTCGTGGCAGTTGTTCGTGGGAGGTGTTCGTGGCAGGTGTTCGTGGCAGGTGTTCGTGGCAGGTGTTCGTGGCAGGTGTTCGTGGCAGGTGTTCGTGGCAAGTGTTCGTGGCAGTTGTTCTTGGCAAGTGTTCCTGGCATGTGTTCCTGGCAGGTGTTCTTGGCAGGTGTTCGTGGCAGGTGTTCCTGGCAGGTGTTCCTGGCAAGTGTTCGTGGCAGGTGTTCGTGGCAGGTGTTCGTGGCAGGTGTTCCTGGCAAGTGTTCGTGGCAGGTGTTCTTGGCAGCTGTTCGTGGCCGTTGTTCTTGGCAGGTGTTCCTGGCAGGTGTTCGTGGGCGGTGTTCGTGGCAGGTGTTCGTGGCAGTTGTTCGTGGCAGTTGTTCGTGGCAGGTGTTCGTGGCACGTGTGCCTGGCAGGCGTTCGTGGCATGTGTTCGTGGCAGGTGTTCGTGGCAGTGGTTCCTGGCAGGTGTTCGTGGCAGGTGTTCGTGGCAGTTGTTCGTGGCAGGTGTTCCTGGCAGGTGTTCCTGGCAGTTGTTCGTGGCAGTTGTTAGTGGCAGTTGTTTGGGGCAGGTGTTCGTGGCAGGTGTTCGTGGCAGTTGTTCGTGGCAGGTGTTCTTGGCAGGTGTTCCTGGCAGGTGTTCGTGGCAGGTATTCGTGGCAGGTGTTCGTGGCAGTTGCTTGTGGCAGGTGCTCGTGGCAGGTATTCGTGGCAGGTGTTTGTGGCAGGTGTTCGTGGCAGGCGTTCGTGGCAGGTGTTCCTTGCAGGTGTTCGTGGCAGGTGTTCGTGGCAGTTGTTCGTGGCAGGTGCTCGTGGCAGTTGTTTGTGGCAGGTGTTCGTGGCAGTTGTTCGTGGCAGGTGTTCGTGGCAGGTGTTCGTAGCAGTTGTTCCTGGCAGGTGTTCGTGGCAAGTGTTTGTGGCAGTTGCTCTTGGCAAGTGCAGGTGTTTGTGGCAGGTGTTCGTGGCAAGTGTTTGTGGCAGGTGTTCCTGGCAAGTGTTCGTGGCAGGTGTTCTTGGCAGCTGTTCGTGGCCGTTGTTCTTGGCAGGTGTTCGTGGCACGTGTGCCTCGCAGGTGTTCGTGGCACGTGTTTGTGGCAGGTTTTCGTGGCAGTTGTTCGCGGCAGTGGTTCGTGGCAGGTGTTCGTGGCAGTTGTTCGTGGGAGTTGTTCATGGCAGGTGTTCGTGGCAGGTGTTCGTGGCAGTTGTTCGGGGCAGGTGTTCGTGGCAGGTGTTCGTGGCAGTTGTTCGTGGCAGGTGTTCATGGCAGGTGTTCCTGGCAGGTGTTCGTGGCAGGTATTCGTGGTAGGTGTTCGTGGCAAGTGTAGGTGGCAGGTGTTCGTGGCAGTTGTTCGTGGCAGTTGTTCCTGGCAGGTGTTCGTGGCAGGTGTTCGTGGGAGGTGTTCGTTGCAGGTGTTCGTGGCGGGTGTTCGTGGCAAGTGTTTGTGGCAGGTGTTCGTGGAAGGTGCTCGTGGCAGTTGTTCGTGGCAGGTGTTCCTGGCAGGTGTTCGTGGCAGGTGTCCCTGGCAGTTGTTCCTGGCAGTTGTTCGTGGCAGGCGTTCGTGGCAGGTGTTCGTGGCAAGTGTTTGTGGCAGGTGTTCCTGGCAGTTGTTCGTGGCAGGTGTTCGTGGCAGGTGTTCGTGGCAGGTGTTCTTGAGAGCTGTTCGTGGCCTTTGTTCTTGGCAGGTGTTCCTGGCAGGTGTTCCTGGCAGGTGTTCGTGGCAGGTGTTCGTGGCAGTTGTTCGTGGCAGTTGTTCGTGGCACTTGTTTGTGGCACGTGTGCCTGGCAGGTGTTCGTGGTACGTGTTTGTGGTGTGTGTTCATGGCAGTTGTTCGTGGCAGTGGTTCGTGGCAGGTGTTCGTGGCAGTTGTTCGTGGCAGGTGTTCCTGGCAGTTGTTCGTGGCAGGTGTTTGTGGCAGTTGTTCGTGGCAGTTGTTCGTGGCAGGTGTTCTTGGCAGGTGTTCCTGGTAGGTATTCGTGGCAGGTGTTCATGGTAGGTGCTCGTGGCAGGTATTCGTGGCAGGTGATCGTGGCAGGTGTTCGTGGCAGGTGTTCGTGGCAGGTGTTCGTGGCAGTTGTTCGTGGCAGGTGTTCGTGGCAGGTGATCGTGGCAGGTGTTCGTGGCAGGTGTTCGTGGCAGGTGTTCGTGGCAGGTGTTCGTGGCAGGTTTTCGTGGCAAGTCTTCGTGGTAGTTGTTCTTGGGAAGTGTTCGTGGCAGCTGTTCCTGGCAGGTGTTCCAGGCACGTGCTCGTGGAAGGTGTTCGTGGCAGGTGTTCGTGGCAGGTGTTCGTGGCAGTTGTTCGTGGCAGGTGTTCGTGGCAGGTGTTCCCGGCACGTGTTCGTGGCAGGTGTTCGTGGCAGTTGTTCGTGGCAGGTGTTCGTGGCAGTTGTTCGTGGTAGTTGTTCAAGGCCAGTGTTCGTGGCAGGTGTTCGTGGCAGTTGTTCGTGGCAGGTGTTCGTGGCTGGTGTTCGTGGCAGGTGTACGTGGGAACTGTTCGTGGCAGGAGCTCGTGGCAGGTGCTCGTGGCAGGTGTTCCTGGCAGGTGCTCCTGGCAGGTGTTCCTGGCAGGTGTTCGTGGGAGGTGTTCGTGGCAGTTGTTCGTGGCAGCTGTTCGTGGCAGTTGTTCGTGGCACGTGTGCCTGGCAGGTGTTCGTGGCAGTTGTTCGTGGCAGGTGTTCGTGGCAGGTGTGCGTGGCAGGTGTTCCTGGCGATCGTTCGTGGCAGGTGTTCGTGGCAAGTGTTTGTGGCAGGTGTTCCTAGCAATTGTGCGTGGCAGGTGTTCCTGGCAGGTGTTCGTGGCAGGTGTTCGTGGCAGGTGTTCGTGGCAGTTGTTCGTGGCAGTTGTTCGTGGCACGTGTGCCTGGGAGGTGTTCGTGGCACGTGTTTGTGGTAGGTGTTCATGGCAGTTGTTCGTGGCAGTGGTTCGTGGCAGGTTTTCGTGGCAGTTGTTCGTGGCAGGTGTTCCCGGCCCTTGAAAAAAAAAAGGCGCAACATACCACAAGGGCCAGAGTTGGCGCTGTTCTCGAACACAGACCCACAACAGGGCTGAAAGTGGTGGGCCCTGGCCTGCGTCAAAAAAACCGCACAACAGAGCTAAAAGCGGTGGCCCTTGGCCTGCTTGAAAATTTTTCAGCTCCGTGAATATTTTCAAAGTAAAATATAACTGCAATTGGTACACGGCCAGAATCACGGCACGTTTACCTGTGAAAGAAAGGCACACAGCAGGGCAGAAAGTGGTGGCCCAGGAAGTGCACAGCACGCTGCAATATGTGGCCCCAGGCCCCCCAGAAGAAATTTCAGCACCATGAAGTGCTCAACAACAATATATACCATACATACATACGAACCACGTAGCGGGGGTCGAGCGGCTACCAAAGCGCGTTGAGGGAGACGCTCAAATAACACCTCTCGGTGGAGTGCCGTGGTAGCCCCTTCACGTTAACCGTCCTGTTGAGGAGGTACGCCGGTGCGGGCTGCTTGTGGACCGGGGCAACGTAGAGCCCCAAGTAGCCCGCGCGTACATCACTGGCCCGGGGTGCCTGCACCGGGGGGAAAGGGACCGGGGACCCGATGGGCAGCTCAGCGAGTGATGGGCTCACCGGCCCCCAACCCTTGTCAATCGCCACTGCCCTCTCGCCCGCGGCTGTCACCATCGCGGGCTCCGCTTCCGATGCCCCCGGCACCGGCTCCTTTGTCCCTGACGCCAGTTGCGTTTGCCGTCAAAGCGGTGGTCAGGAGGAAGTGCTGGCATCTTCGGTGGGCGAGCGTTACCGGACGTTGACTCTGTGTTTTGGGTGCCGTTTGCATCAACCAAAGGCTCGTGCAGGGGGAATTGAGCCTGCAAATGTAGGGGGGGGAGGGGCTTCCAAAGTAATAGTTTCGATAAAGATGCAAATGGCAGCAAAGCACTGCAGCGGCCCGGTCCCGGGTTCCACCTCACTGAGAGCTCACTGAGCCGTCACTGAGAGCTAATTGGGCTCACTGAGCACTCACTGCGCCATTTGGCGCGCTCACTGAGCGCCCCAAATGGCTCAGTCGGTTCTCAGTTGCACCTCCAGACTGGCAACTGCAGCTGGCGGCAGTATGCTGGGGCCGCCTCAGCACGGCCCCATGCAGACCATACACAAGGCCCGTACAGGCCCCCATACAGCCCCCGTAAAGGCCAGCAGCAGACTGGCATGGCCTGTGCAAGAGGCCCCCGTGCTGGCCACGTTGTGCACATGTTTAGCCCACTCGTGGGGCACCTTGTGCACATGTTGAGCCCGCTCGTGGGGCATTACACGCATAACACACAAAGAACCCCCCTGCCAGCCCAAAGCCCCGAACCCACCTTTCCCAACACCCTGGTGCACCCCACCACCACCCGGTCGTGCCCCCTACCAATATTCCCCCCAACACCCCGGGGTGAATCCTGCAGCGCAGGGGGAGAAGGGAGTAACACCTTGCCGCTGCAGATGTAGCGCATCAAAAGCGGGACCTCGGCGCCCGCATCGCTCCTTGTACAGCGCTTCTCCGGCCCGCGATGCCAGGAGAAGCCGAGCAGCAAAGCCTGCTGTGCAGAGATGGGGCAGGAGGAGGGGGCCCAATACTGCTGCATCATGGCGGCCTCCCCGGGTCCACTGTTACCCAGGTGGAGCCATGATGGCATGCTTGTCCACAGGACGTCGCCTTCCTCCACGTACACGTGGCACATGGGGTCGGCGCCGTCCAGGGCAGGGCTGGCCAGCAGCAGCGGGTGGTATGGGCAGCCGGGGCCTGACGGGCCCACGGGGCCCAGCCAGTCGTCCAGCTGCTCAAACCGCGGCAGACCAACCGCGCCCTGCAGTCCCTCGCCGAAGGGGAAGTACACCCCCAGTGGCTGAGAGCCCTGGGGTTGGGCAGCGGCCCGTCTCCCCGTGGCCGTGAAGCCAGCTCATCCTTGGCCCCTGGCAGAGGGTCAAGGATGAACCGTTCCACGTCCACCCACTTGTGACGCTCGTCGGGGGTCAGGAAGCGGAAGAGAACAACCTGCTTCCCCACCCCCGGCAGCGCGGCGAGACTCCGATGTCTCAGCGTGGAGGCAAAGAGAACCATGTCCCCACGCTCAAACTCGAAGGTCTCGACCCGCGGAGCGTCATGGTCACCCAGGTGGCTGCCCAAGTGCACCTCCAAATGATACTTGTCCGAGAGGACAAGCATCATTGAGAGATGCCCGGGCAGCTCACCCATGCCAGGGAGCGTACCTGGCAACTTATCAACGTTAGTATGCCAGGTCTGCTCCCTAGCATCTTCACCGGCGGCAATTGCCGACCACTGCGTTGGGAATAGATCCCTCATCTCGGGCCAGCGAGCACTGCACTGCTGACTAGCCCGTTGCAAGGAGTCCCTTCCCAACATAGAGATAACCTTGCCAGGCTGAGTACCCCAGCGCCGTGGCAGTTTGGGATCAGCCAAGCACTCCTCGCGAGAGTGTGCATTGGACAGCAGATCCCAAATTGCATCCGGCTGGGTGCCGCAGGAGTCGACGAGAATGCGGTACCAGTTCTCGCACTCCTTGGCCTCTACCGCCCCCCTAACCACCCGGAGCCCCAAGTCGCACCAGGACTCATCCGACTCAAGGTCATGAGCCGGGAATTCATGTGAGAACACCGGGGCAGCCAGGGAGATGTAGGGGGGAGGGGAGGCGGCACCGCGGAGGTACATGGACTCCTTGGTCCTGTACAGGGCTGAGGTGGTGTAGTCGGGCACCACATGGCACCACTCGGGATTGATGGGACAAGCCGAAAGGCTTTTCCACCTTTCTCCTGCCACCACTCCGACCCGGAAAGGCAGGGCCTCAAGGAGTCCCTTCTTGGGTGCAACGTGGCTGACACCAAGATCTGCAGTCCAACCGTGTTGGAGATCTTTGGTGTCATGAACCCGTGTCCCGAACTCGTGGGGGGTACCGATCAGCTTTCTTGAGGACTACTGCACCAAATCTTGGACAGCAGCCACAGGAAAGCGGAAGTGTGCAGCACGAAGAGCTTGATGCACGTGGCGCAACATTTGGTTGCACCGGTGCATCCAGCTCTTTCCAAGGGTCACATCGGACACGGTGATGTGGACCACTTCTGGGGAAGGGGCAGGGAGCTGCTGGGCCCACAGCTTCAAGGGCTCTAGGTCCGTCAAAGGCACCCCCGGGCACGCTGCCTCTGTGAAAGCGGTAGGTACCCGGGGGCGACTAAGGAAAGACGTGAGAGCCTTTGAAGCCGCTGGTTCCAGGCCTGGGACGACATTGGACATGGTATGAAAGAGAGGACCTATGGGAGCAAGCAGGAATGGATGGGTAGGCGGATAGGGGGGCGGAGGAGAGGCGGAAAGGGGGGGGAGCCCTGTGAGTGAGCCCCCAATTAGCTCTCACTGAG
This sequence comes from Eutreptiella sp. 'Long Island Sound 2002', assembly GCA_964036045.1. NCBI lineage: Eukaryota > Euglenozoa > Euglenophyceae > Eutreptiales > Eutreptiaceae > Eutreptiella > Eutreptiella sp. 'Long Island Sound 2002'. The sequence goes on along the minus strand of OZ038383.1, from coordinate 119,939,414 downwards.
CGCTCACTAAGCGCTCACTGAGCCATTTGGCGCGCTCACTGAGCGCTCAGTGAGCGCTTAGTGAGCCGGCTCAGTGACGGCTCAGTGACGGCTCAGTCGGGCGCTCAGTCAATTGAGCCGCCGCCAAAAAAAGTACCCCCCCCCCCTTGGACCTTGACCAAGTGAGTATCTAAAACTTCTAAAAACATCAAATGCACATTACCTAGCATGCAAAACGCACAACAAACAAGCACAAAGACATCGCAATGCACAACTGAGGCCCAAATGAGCCCCAACTTCACATTTCCACTTAGCCACCAGTGAGCCGCAGGTACATAAAACCGCATGTAGAACAGGCTGGCAGTGAAGCAGGTCACAACCCTACCCTGGCATTTTACCCCTAAGGGAGCATTATTTGGCCCTATATATGGGATATATGTGGGATAGGGTATATCATATTCCATTTCCTTGTTAGGAACATAGGATGTGGGATAGATAAGGCATTCTTGGATGTTTAGTAGTTATATCAATTAGTGGATGATAGGGTGGATTTCTCATATGTGCATATCAGATATTTCATTGGCTATGTGTACAATATCTGTTTGCAGGATACTATTCAGTCAACACTATCGTTATGTCTTCGGTGCCAAGCAATGTTGCTGCCCATGCCACTGCGACCTCTGCTCCTGACCACCCGGTCTGGTTTCATGGTAGCAGAGGCGAAAATTTTTCGTCTCTGTTGGGCGTTTGGCATCGCGGAAAGCGATCGGTCCAAGACATCGTGGACCAAATACAAATTAAAATCTCTTCCCCGGGAGGGATAGCTGAGGGTGTCCAGGTCCCCACTCTCAGGACCTCCTCGGCCCTGACCCCATCGACCGGGCAGGGGCCGCAAAAACGGGCCAAGCCCCAAGTGGCTACAAATCCTAAGTTTCCGAAATCCCCGAATGTTCCCATCGGGGCCCCCCATCCTCGAAATCCAGCTGGTGTACCTGGGATGGTTGGGGGGAAAATAGACGGCCACCCTCAAAGAGAGATAAGAGGACCACAATCGCCTATTATGGGCTCGGGAACCGTTACTAGCGCCGAGAATCGGGCAGTAATTGACCAATCTACTGGGGTGATCGAGCGTACGAACGCTGCGCCCTCACGCGCTGCCGACTGGGGTACGATGGCTTCGCCAATGGGGCCTATCGTGGTCGACTCTGGCACTCCTCCGTCGCTAGGGGGGTCGCCAGAGCCTCAGTTCAGAAAAAACCTGTTTGCGGCAGGGCCCATCAGCCCCATTGTTGACCAACTCGACGCTGAAAACCGTCGAGTCCTCGCGCTCACGCCTGATCCCCATGGCCATCTGGGTCCGGCTCGAGAGGCCGTGGCCCTGATCCAGCAAGCCCTGTCGGGGACTAGGCAGAACCCCACTGTGGTGGAATCGTCGCCCACTCCAATGAGTGGATCGCGGCGGTTTCCCTCCCTGGTGGAGGAATCTCCTGCCTTGGGAGCGTATCCCAATCCCCCGAGCGGATCCAGGCTAAATCCTACGATCATCGAGGAATCCCCCACGCAAATCGAGGAGGATGAGTGTGACCAGTGGTTCCCCCTGGCGGTGGAGCAGTGGAACGACGATGAGGAGGAGGAGATTGGAGTGTTGGAACGTCATGAACTCCATCATTCCCCTATTTCCGTTGCCTCGTCGCCTGCACCTCCTGAACCTATGTCAGGGACCAGGGATCGCCCCATGCTTGTGGAAGAATCCCCGGCCCCCCACTACATCACGGTGGAGGACTCTCCGGCCCCTTAGTTCGTTGCTGTGGAAGAGTCCCCGGTGCCTATGAGCGGCGTCAAAAACCGCCCGTGTCTTGTCGTGGAATCTCCGGAGCCTACGGAGGACCGGGCCGGTACTACATCTCCGGTGCCTATGAGTGGCACGAAAGATCGTCCATCCCTAGTGGATGATTCTCCGGCACTGCCGAAGGTCAACAATCTGTGCTGGGGGGGAGGGAATCAGGTGGAGGGAGGTTCAGCAACCCTCCCAACAAATTTGGTCTCTCCCCCCACAAATACATCTCCTACGGAGGACCCCCAACTGCCCAATTGGGGGGGGTTCCAGAGGTTGCAACGGGATCGGAGCCTGTTTTTGCTTCCCATCCGAGAACTCGATCACCTATGGTGGTTCATGAGTCACCACAGTATATTGTGGTGGACGATTCCCCACCCCCACCGCCGCGACCGAATAATGTTGGTCATGTTCCCCCTCCGCCGTCACCCCGCCACCGCCAGGTGGCTTACATCGAGCACGTGCAAGGAATCCCGCACCTGGTTCGTCCATCTAGTGGTGGGGGTTCGGGGGGGGGACATCCCTCTAGTGGGGGGGCGCCAGCACCTGTTGCTGCGCGCCCCGCACCCCCGTCTCGCCCTGCGGGGGGGCCCTCTGGTCCCTCCGTGGCAGGGGGGGCTGCTGGGGGGGGCGGTGGTGGGTCATCTCCTCCTCGTGGAGGGGGGGGTCCATCTTTTCGACATTCTGGGGGCCCCACTCCTACACGGGGGGAGGAAGACCTACAGCACACCTGTGGCTGTCCCCGGTGTGTGGTGCACTACGAAACGTGCATCCAATCTCTGATGGCACAGGTGAAGGACCTGCGAACTCAGAATCTAGAGTTGCAGCGATCCCATCAGGAACTTTCTCAGGCAGTAGCCTCTACCGTGGGCATCAGTCAGTCCTACGGGGACCGGATGACCCAAATCTTGTCTACATTGGCTAAATTTGACGCGGCGGTTCAGGGCTACCGCCGGGATTCTAAGGTGGTGGAGGCTAGCGTGGCAGATCATCTTAAGATGTCCAACGGCAACACGGCTAAGTGCTTTAGCGCAGTGGAGTCGCTCGCTACACGTTACGCCGCCGTTGCATCTAGGATCGATGCGTGGGACCGCTGGTACTCCACGCCTGCGGAACCCGTTACGGTGGTCCTACCCCCGCCATCGGCGCCTCCACCCGTTCCTGATCCTACACCGGCGGCGCCTACGGCGCCCATGGGCGCGCCATCCGGTTCATCCGGTGGTGGGTGTGTCCTTCCTTTCTCCGTCCACCCATCCCACGATTGCATCTACCATCCGAACGCTTGTCCGGATTCGGGGTGGCCGAGGGGGGGGGAAGAACACCACGAACACCCCCACCCCCAAGAACCTACATCGTGGAGGGGAATCGCCGAAAAGCAGAAGGAACGTGCTGTTCCCGAGTGGAGGGCGACGCCTAAGGGCGAAGAACACCCCACGGAGCCTACGGCCCCGTGGGCCAATGAAGAGGAGAACACCTCTTCGTTGGGGAACATTAATCCCCTCACGAAAAATGTTTTCACTTCCCCTGGGAAACCTTCGTACACGCCCTCTCATCCTACGGATACGTGTACAGTCTCTCCAGTGAAGGTTGCACCAAGTGCAAGTGGAGGTGCACCCCCAACCATGGCTCCCCCTGCTTACCACCCGTACCAAATGCCTATGGTGCAAAATAGTTACACCAAAGCGGTGGAGGATAGTGATATGCCTAAACCGCAATTTAATGGGCAGCTAGAGTGCTACGACGAGTGGGTGGAGAAGCTTCAACAATGGTTGGGGGGGTGTGATCCCATGTACCGAAAGGCCAACGAGGCAAAAATGATTTTGAGTACCTTGCCCCCATGGCTAAAGGCGATCATCAACGCCCGGGTTGCCGAGGCCACCCACCACACACGCACGGCCCCCACCCTCAAAGAGTTGTGGGACTTTTTGGAACAACGTTTCCACGAGTATGACCCCTCAAGGGCTGATGAAAGGTGGCGAGCCCTCACCCCCAGGGTGGTTAAAGGGCAAGTGACCCTCATCGACCTTGAAGATTTCTATGCTCGTTGGCAACGTTTGTTGCCTCTGAGCAATGAGACTCGTCCCCACGTGATCCGGGAGCAGCTCCTAAGCAAGCTCCCGTGGATCAAGGAGAAGGTCGTCAAGCAAGAGGCTAAGAATAGCCCAGACAGCTATGTGGTGGATTTTAGTGGCCTTGACCCTTCGCCGGGTCGCGCCCCATTCGAAAAAGAACTCAGGAAATATAGCGCTCAAGCTTGCACTACGGTTCCTGAGATTGTTTCCTATTCGGGGCCGGGGGTGATAGTTGACTGCAAAGACCCGGCTCTCCAGGAGTGGATCTTGAAACTCAACAACACACCTCACACACGCGGCTACACTATGAAAGTGGAGCAACGTAGGCCTCGTTTGAAGCCTGCGGAAATCTACGCCCTTGCCCATAAAAGCGTATCGGAGAGGGAAGCTCTCGAACGCCTCAATAAAGGAGACAAGACGACGGTGACGTACACTCATCGCCCTTCTCACAATAAAACCGCGGTGAATGCGGTTAATGCGGAGGCTACGGTGGACCCTGACACCTCCGAACCCGCTGACACCTCCGTCAACGCCGTGGGTCACTCTAAACCTCCGGCGAAGAAACCCGTCGACCCCGGGGCTAAACCGCCACCTACCTTTTGGGTTCCGTGTTCCAAACATTGGAAAACACGTAAACAAACGGAGATGGACATGTCTTGGATTGATTGGGGTGCCACCAATACCACTCTTTGGACGTGTAAGCCTAATTCTCCGTGCAATGACACTCATTGGAACATTGCGGGTAAGTCTAAAGGTGGTAAGCCTAAGGGTGGCGATAAGGGTGGCGGTGGTGATAAGGGTGGTGGTGGTTATAAGGGTGGCGGCGGCAAGGGCGATAAAGGAGGCAAGGGAGCGCCGAACGGGCGCGGACGTTGGTAGGAGTGCCCAGAGGCGCCCCCTTCGAAAGAAGAAAACCTCGGGCACCCCTGTGACACTACCGTGGCTCTCGTTCCATCGAGAGTCATGAAGGGGCATATAGTGACTAGTGAGATTCAAACCGAACTTTCCGTTCAGGTTGTTTTGCCCAATGGAGAACGCAAGGCCCTCCGTATTTTGGTGGATTTTGGGTGCCAAGCGGTCGCTTTGGCCAACCCCAATGTTTTTGGAGACCAACTCCCCGAAAAATATGAATCCCCCCAACGGAGGCGCCTACTCCAAGCCGATAATGAGACGCCTTTGCCGGGGGGGGACGAGCAAATAGACGTCAAGGGGGTGCCCACAGTCGCAAGCGGTCGCAGGCGGTCGCAGGCGGTCGCAAGCGCTTGAGATGCCCTTTTTTGGCCCCCTTTTAAGGGCTCCACGCAGTTGTACTACGGCTTGTGACCCGTCTACACACATATTTTCTCGTGCTCTTTGCCATGAACGTAGTTTTCACCACATTTTTATTTTAACCGAAAAAATGGTTTTGTACCCGAAAGTAACAATGGCATAGTTAGATGACGTCATGACTGTGAAAAAAAGTGACGATGGGGTCTAAAGGACCAAATTTTGCTGCCGTGGCAAATCGGTTCCTATTCTCATTATTGATGTCCGTTCTCGTGCACGTGAGGCCCAAAAAGTATTTTGTGACCTTCATGCAAAAGCTTGGCGCAAAACTGGGTATCCTCCATTGGCTTCACAATTTGATGTGCCACCGGTGGTTGCTTGTTGCGTTCTTTTGATAGCCATCTAGCACCCGAGGAAGAGGGATACAATGACCAATAGGCCGTCTCAAGGTCGCCGGCGTTGCAAGGCATCTTGAATGTTTGAAAAGATAGGAATGAGCGCACGCGCAATGCCCTACAAAAGGCGGCCAAACAAAAGGGGCAAGCGACAGATCCAATGGAAGCTAACAAGGTGCGTGTTCATCGTGCCAAGTGGCAAAAGGCCAAGGCTCCCTGCATCCAGCCACTTGAGTTGACAATGAGGCAGGCAACAAGCCATTGGCAATGCTACTATTTAGTGCAAGAGACAATTGTGATATGTCTTTCCTTCAATGGGTTAATGCATGGCACACTTGGAGGGACGGAGGGAGGGAGGCCGGGCGGGTTGGAGGGATTGGGGGAGTGAGTGTATGGGTTATGCCATTTGTAGACGTGTACGAAAATTTTCTTAAGCGGTCGCAGGCAGTCGCAGGCGGTCGCAGGCGGTGGGCACCCCCCAAAATTCAATTTACGGGGGTTGTGGATGGTAGTGTTTCACTTCCTCGTGTTGCCCAGTATGGCGTGTCCCCGTACCTTGTCCCGAATTTACCTTGGGATATGGTTTTGGGGCACCCATGGGGTTACGAACATTGTGTGAGCCATTTTGCCTGTTTCAATTGTTTGTACTCTCACCATCCAGTGCACCCCCGTTTTTGGATTGAGGACTTCCGTGAGGCTCCACGAACCGGCAAACCATTTTTGGTGAAACCCATTCATGGTAAGGTGTCACGTCAGTCCGTGTGGGGCCTAACCGTTCCAGTCATTGGGGCGGTCACTCCTACGCACCCTGCCCCGGCCATTGTGGTTACGCCCCCTGGTGGCGAACCGCCTAACCGTGTTGAGGCCGAGAAACACATATCCTATGCCTTGACCGCTTCCTCCGTGGCCCCCGTACAGGACCGGGCTTGTGCTTTGGAGCTCGTTGAATTTGCTCCCGAAGCCCTTGCCCGTGATGTTCTACCTACGCGGCGTGATGGGTCCATGTGGACCCAGTCTGACTATGGCCTCACGCCATATTGGGCCGCACGTGTCAAAAAACAATTTGGCAAAAACCCCGACGTGGACGCCTTCAATAGGGTCCCGGGTATGGCCCAGGCTACCCGTTGGGTTTCGCCGCTTGAAGATTTCTTTTCCACTCCCGCGGACCCCTCCAAATTGTATTGGATGTGCCCTCCCTATCATCGGTTTTCCGATTGTGTTCGGAAAATTCGGCAAGAAAAACTACGAGCCATCGTCGTAGGGCCGAAGTGGACACATAGGGAGTGGTGGAAACCCCTTATGGAAATTACTTTGCAAGGGTGCCACCTTCCTGGGCCAGAGACTAAAGCCTGTCTCTATCAGAATGACCACCTCACGCCCCTTCCTCAACGGGGTTGGTCCACGGTGGCGCTATACGTGGACGGTGGTATTGCGGAGGAAAATTTGGCGGCCACTAAATGTCATGTGGCCTCCGTTTTGGCACCGGCCGTCTCTAACCCCAACACGGATGGCGAGCCGGGCATGACCTCGGAGGAAGAGTCGGAGGATGAAAGGGTGCCTAACCATTTGGCTTCGGTGCGCACCCTCACGTATCAGGCGACCCATAAAAAACTCCTCGCACCCGTTACTCTTGATCCTACCCCCGAAGATTTGGAGGCACAAGAATGCGTGCGTTCACGCATTGCGAAAATTGAACGAGAGTTATTGGGTGGGAGGGCCACTACCGTTAAGCGTTACCGAAAACTTAAAGGCGCCACACGATTGTTGGCGGCTTCTCGTGTGGGTGGCGTTGTCACCACCCAAGAGCCTATTGTGTCTCCGGAGGTGGAGCTCATGAGGAAACGCATCCTCGCGGACTACGAGCGGGATGTTTTTAGTGGGGAGGTTCGTCTCCGTCCGGGCCAGGAACACCCTAAGGTCCGTGGTACGGAGCGGTTGGGGTTTGCTAAACTTGATCTATACCCGAACGCCAAACCCAAGTCCGTGAAACCTATACGGTTGGTGGGGGAGCGTGCCGCGGCGGAGCAAGAAATAGTGGAGGACTTTTTGGCTCGTGGCTGGATTGAGCCGTGCCCTGCCTCCGAATGGGCGTCCAACGGTTTCGTTGTGCCCAAGAAAGAGAAGGGAAAATGGCGCCTCGTGGTGGACTACCGCCAACTTAATGAGGCTACCTTGCCCGACGCACACCCCCTCCCCCTCATAGAAAACATGTTGGAAAATCAATCCAAACACAAGATTTTCACTATTGTGGACTTGAGTAAAGGGTTTCATCAAATTCCCCTTCACCCTGAATCCCGGGCTAAGACCGCCATGAATTTGGCGGGTAAGCGATACCAATGGCGTGTTATGCCTATGGGTATCAAGAATGGGCCCGCTATTTTTCAACGGGTCATGGACCATGTTTTGCAGGGTTTGGATTGTGCGGACGTATATATTGATGATATTATTATTGGTTCCTCCGGTGCGACGGAGGAGGAGCTATTGGCTAACCACGACCGCGACGTGCGTGCCGTGTTGGATAGGCTACGAAAAGAGGAGTTGGTTGCTTCGGTTAGCAAAACCGATTTCTTTGTTCGTTCGGTTGAGTTTTGTGGCCATGTGTTGGAAATTGGCACACGTCGGCCGGCGCCAGGGAAAATGTTGGCGCTTGAGCGTTGGGACAAACCGGATAATGTTCGGGAGCTCCGGGGGTTCTTGGGGCTCGCCAACTATTATTCGGGCTATGTCCAAAACTACGCCTCCATAGCTACCCCTTTGATTAATATGTTGAAGGATTTGCCTAAGCATAAGAATGGCAAAAAGATAGGCCTAACATGGAATGCTTCGCCTAACGAGGCCTTTTTGAAGCTCAAGCGTGCTATTACGGATATTGTTCCCCTCCAACTAGCCGATTGGGATAAGGACTTTGTCCTCACCCCGGACGCTAGTAATTGGGCGGTGGGGGCGGCCCTACAGCAGGAAGGTCCCGATGGTGCCCTACGCCCCCTTGCCTTTTTCTCCCGCAAATTGTCAGGCAGCCAATTGAATTGGAGCCCTCGGGAGAAAGAATGCTACGCCATAGTGGCGGCGCTTTTAAAATGGCATGGTTGGGTGGGGAACAAGCGCGTGGAGGTCCGTACGGACCACCGTAGCCTTGAAAATTGGGCTACGGAGGACCTCAAAACCGTGGGGGGTCCCTCTCCACGCCAAGCACGTTGGCATGAATTGTTCTCTAAATTCGACCTCCATGTGGTTTACACTCCGGGTCCAATGAACCCCGTGGGTGATTTCTTGTCCCGTTGGGCTTACCCTGCTAACCCGGCGTTGGGTGATGTGTCCATACATGGGACGGCCCAAGCGGCCGGGGATGTGCGGGACATGATGGCGGCCGAGAAGGAGGAACTTCTCGCCCGCCCCCTTGTATTTAGGGCGGTTGTGGCGCCCGTTGTTACTAGGTCTAAAGCGGCGCCTCGGGCTCAAGGGGCACCCGCGTGTGATCCACCCCCTCTGGCTTCGCCTCCAGTGGGGGGGGGGACGAAGCAAAAGAGAAAGCTTCGGAGACTGGAGCGAATTGTCAAGATAAAAAAATCTTGGAAGTCCCACAAGAAAGCAACTCCTATACATGGGGAGGATGCTCCCAATGTTTTTGAGATAAATTGGGCTAAACACTACCCAAATTGTCAACGCTACAAACAAATGTGGCAAGATGCCTTGAATGGGAGCTTCCAAGATGGAGTGAGGTTGGTGGATAACAAGCTCGTCCGTAATGGACGGTGGTGTGTTCCTACGCCGCTAGTGCATCGTTTAGTGGCCGAATACCATGATGCACTTCACTTAACTACCTCCAGTGTGGAAAAACACTGGAAGGAAATTGCTATGGGTCTTCAAGGCTCAAATATCCTTTATTGCAACTATCTCCAAAATGCAAGATGTTTCGGAAATGCCAAGATACCCAAAATGCAGAGATGTAATGGACTCCAACAGGATCTCACCCCATGCAGCAGCACAATCACCAAAAGCGTTGAACGGTCATTAAATCATTGTTCCAAAGGACCCTGTGCAGAGATCATTGTAATTCAGAGGGATAACCAAAAATAACTGCACACTTCACAGATCGTAATTCGTAATTCTACAACGTAAATCGGTGTTACTCAACACTTCTTGACTATTAAATATTGCCGAATCGTCAGGCCGATCCTACTGCCTTATTGCCAAATCCTAGCTCTGAGCTGCTGCCACTTACACTCCCCTCCCAAGACTCTCAGCACATCAGTGGAAGTGATGAGCGTCTGAAAATTGGTTGAACGGGCCAAAAATCCAGGACTGCAGTGGCAGCCCAGCGAAAGAGGAGTCAGTGTGCTCTCAAAGAGAGCACCACCCAGCACTGCCCTGCATGCAAACCATGTGGTTGTGACAGGCCCATTAATTAAAAGCAACTAATGGCAGAAGACACCCAGAAAAGACTGAGCTCGTACGATTGTCTCTGTGGATTGGCTGTCGGCTTGGCGAGAACCTGAGAAGGAAAGCAGCAAGAAATGACTACTCAGCAATCAATGACCGTCCAAACACACAAGAAAAAATTGAAACAGATCGGGAAACAGGCAAATGGTCACTGTGCCGGCGCAGCCGGTGTCCATCACTGCACCCTGACCCAACAGGGCATGACAGAGCCGCGCTGCCCTCTGTACTCAGCAAATTGGTGTAGAAGTTACGGGTCATAGAGTATGCCGAAGCATATACTCGAACCAGCACAGCAAACCTAACACACAGACATACAGGAGGAGAACACAGGATAATTACTGCAAATATTTCATCAAGCCATGACGGCGACAGTAATCCTCAACCCTGTCATTATTGCGACCAACAAACTTCCTGATATCCTCCCAGGTCCGATCAGGATGTCCCATCCATGCTATACACAGCTCCACCTTTCGATAATTTTTCTTGGGGCCAGAACCCCTGTGGTCCAAAACCTGCTCAACATTATAAGTGTCATCACTCGGTGGAAGCTGTCGGTCAGAGTAGTAGCTGAGAGGCACCTTGGTTTTGGGATCAGGGGACCTGTAATACTTCAGCCTCTCACGCTGCAACACCTGCTGACCTGTGGGTCCACTGTTGGTCTGTACCAAATATCTGCCCCCCCCCATCCACCTTAAAATTTCGTAGGGACCTTGCCAAATTCGTTTCAACTTGTTGAAATTGGGCTGGTCCTTGCGCGGCAGGTCACGAACCCACACCCTATCCCCCTCCCGGAAGGGTATGTCCCTGAATTTGGCAGTCAATTTGGCTGAAGCGTCGTGGTGCAACTTGACCAGATGGTCATGCACCTGCTTGCGCTCAGAGGCCAGGCGATCAAAAAAGTCCTGCGCCTCTTGTGCCCCCTCGCCAGGGACAATGGGCGGACACTCCCCAAATCCCACAGGATCCCTCCCAAAAACCAATCTGTGGGGGGAATAGGGGGCCACCAGCCCAGGGAGGTCATTCAACCCCCACAGTGCCAGCGGCAGTGCATGGTACCAGCTACGTGGCCGCTGGTTTAAAAATTTGCGGAGGGCCATGACCACACTCTTGACCGCGGCCTCCGCCCTGCCGTTTGTGGATGGTTTGTAAACCACACTCGTGTGGTGTTCTATCCCGCTCAAATCGAACAAGTCATTCAAAAAATCAGAATTAATAACAGAGGCATTATCACTGAATACCTCTTTGGGTAATCCCATAAAAAAGACAACCCTTTCTAAAAACAGTGTGGCTGCTTTCCTGCTGTCCATCCCCAATTTGGTAGTGGGGATGGCCAGCACGTAGCCTGTAAACCTGCAGACCACCACCATCGCGTAGTCGAAGACCACGTCATTGACCTTTGTCTTAGGCAAATCGACAAAATCGATTGCCAGGCTACTGAAAATTTCATCTGGAACAGGATAGAACTCCACCTCTCCCGGTTGAATCCCCGTTCTGGGCTTGGTCTGTTGACAGACCTCACAGGAGTCACAGAAAGATTTAACCTCCAACCAGAGCTGGCGATCCGTCAACCCAGAAAAGGAGAACTTGCGGCGGCAGATATGATACGTCTTATCCACCCCCCCATGTATATACGTATGGCATGCTGCAATAACCTTGGTAATCAGACTCCGAGGGACAACATGCTTCCCGTCCCTACGAATACGCAAAGTCCCAGGACTGGGACGGTATATGCAGCACCCTGGAGCCCTGAGATGCGGGTCATCCTGTTGCAGGGACGCCAAAATCCCTTGCCACTCAGGATCTTGCCGATACTCAGGCTCCCAATCAGCAAACAAAACTGAAACATCAGGCGGGACAGTGTTCGCACGGACACTGGCCCACGTCAGATCTGAAACACCATCAGCGCCCTCAGCCACATTGGCCCCAGGGGCACACTGCATGGCAGCCACCATCGCTGCAGGAGACCAGTTCTGCTGACGGATGTTACGCCTGACTGTCCTAAACTTTTTATTCCTAAGAGACCGGGAAAGGGGTGAGGAAGTGCTGTAAACCTGTCTCAATCGGCGTTCAGCAAGTGAAAACTGTACATCATCTTCCTCCACAGCACTGATTGAATCCTGCAAACAAGGAGACATGCAAACACAATCGCTGACATGACGCCACGAATCAGGGCAGCCTTGCAGGGAAGGCTGCTTGGCGCACCAATCAGAAAAAATGGAGCGCACATTAACGCACACAGAGCGCAGCTCTGCTAGCTGATCTGCCCACTGCCGCACCTCCTGGTCATCGTTGTCCCATCCCCTTTGGTCCTGCTCAGAACCATGCAGCGACACATCTGGCGCATAATGCATGGCGGGGTAGGCCCACCGCGACAAAACATCAGGAACCTCCTGATTTTCCCCCTTTGTGTACACCACTTCAATTTTGAAGCGGGCCAAAAATTGATGCCACCGGCCTCGCCTCCCGATTGGACCGGACACAGTGTCGAAGTCCTCCCGGGTCCAACTTTCCAGGCTTCGGTGGTCGGTCAAAACTGTGACCGGATAACGCAAATTGACCTGTGCTGACTGCAGCCAACTACGAAATTTGAAGAGAGTGGCCACAATTGCGTAGGTTTCCTTGTCGCGGATGTGCCAGGCCCTTTGGCCCTTGCCAGGCGTGCCTTGCAGTTTGCGGGAAAAAAATGCGACTGGGCGTAACGGGCAACTGCAATCAGCTTCAGCACAGGAGCAGCCCTTCTGCTCCAATACCCCCCCCACTGCATACTCGGAGGAATCGCACCGGATCCAGAACTGCCTGGTGGTATCCGGCAAGTGTAACACAGCATCCTGACAGAGACTTTTTTTCAGTTGCTCGAAGCATCGAACCATGTGGTCACTCCAATGGATGCGGTTCTCCCGCTGGCACACATGTTGACGCAGCAAACGCTCTCTCTGGGCAGCAGACAAACCAGGATGTTGCTGCCTCAGTCTGTCCTGTAACTCCCTCTTGGCCCTCGCAGAAAGTGGCGGATGCGCCGACTTACTCTTGCCTTTTTTTGTTAAGTCCAGGCCACGGAGTGCATCCGTCAAAGGTGCAGCAAGGTCCGCGAACCTGTCTATATAAAGTGCATACCACTGTGCAAATCCTAAAAATGCCTTAAGCTGGGTCGGCGTGTGGATGTCCTGCCAACGCCATCGCTGAACCGATGCAGTCTTTTCAGGATCAGGACATCTCCGACCCCTGCACAGAATTTGACCACAAAAACGCACCCGCTGCACAAAAAGCAGCATCTTGGACGGCTTAATGGTCAAATCACAGTCATCCATACGCTGCAGAAATCTGCGCAGCTCAGACTCATGCTGCCGAAGGCAGGAATCAGTAACAAGTGCGTCCAAATCAGGATTATCCTCAGTATCAGGGGTGCCCAATAATAAATCATCAATGTATGGCTCTAGGCCCAAAGAACTAAGGCAATCAGAGACCATACGCTGATACATTTGGGGGGCCGTCTTCAGCCCCATGGGGAGCACTGTCCACTGGAACAGGCCCCATGGGGTGACAAAAGCAGTCAGGGGGCGGGAGGCCTCGTCCAAATGCATCTGGTGAAAACCATCTTCTAAATCGAAGATGGACCAAATGGCATTTTTGGACTGCTTCAAAAACATATCATCGATGACGGGCAGTGGAAACTGCTCGTCATCAATTTGTGAATTTAAGTAGCGGTAGTCGATGACTAGCCGCCACTTGCCTCCCGGTTTGGGCACACAAAAAGCTCTGGCTGCCCAAACTGAGCTGGAGGGCTCCAGCATACCCCGTTGTGAAAATTTGGTGATGAGCTCACGAAAGGCCGCATCACGTAGCCCCACTGCCCGATATGGTGTGACCCGCTGAGGCTTAGCCCCAGATTTCAGTGAAATAGAGGCCACCCCATACTTACCCCGTGTACTGGGATTCACTGTGCGTATATCATCAGGAAAAGTAAAAACTTTCGAAAATTCCTCTTGTAACCGGACACGAATGGGCTGACATCGAGGGTCGGCATTGTCACCCTCGACCACCGAACGAACACTTCTCTCGTGCAGCGCCCTGTATTGTGGTGACCCCTCAGACAACATGCGCAGCCGTGCTTCACGCACAGAAAAAGGCGCAGGGCAGGTCACACAGCGAGACCGCCGCCCCGCACGCTCATCATCAGCTTCATACTGATCGTCAGAAAGCGGGTAATGTGTAGAGGGCGAATTGTCCAGCCGAACAGGCTGATCCTCGTCCTCCCATTCCCTATTATCCGGATCACAGTAACCCTTCACCTCATCCACGTCTCCCCAAGTCCTGCCCCCTGAAGCCCGGGATGCTGAACCCTGCGCGTCAAACAAAACAACCCGAGTGGTCCAGTTGGGCTGCTTATAGACAACCCCTTGCTCATTTTTGTAAATAGGAACGGAGGGGTCCAGGTCCCACCAGTCCAGTGCTGCTTCCCCCAAACTCCAAAACCACGAAAATTGTTTTTGCACTGGAACAACCAAAATGCCGCAGGCCTCATCAAGCAGAATTTTCTGCACGACCTCAGAAAGCAGGTGCTGGGGAGGGTGCAGCCACAGCATTTTGTCATTCCGTTTGGAACTAGGATCATAGGACCAGTTTTGCTGCAAGGCGTTGTCTTCAGCATCCCAGTAGCTATGAAATAGGCGGGACCTTCTGGACGAGAAGGCGTCAACAAAAGGCTGATGCTGCAGACCTGCCCACTTCAGGACAGCATCGCGCACCTTGGGCAAAAGGATCTGCTTGCCCCTGTTATATACAGACTTAGCTGACTGACGAACACGTTGAGACATCCAGGCCTTTCGCTCATGCCGAGGAAAAGCCATAACCTTGCGAAAAGTCTTATCATACTGCTGACGAATCCGGCGTGAGAATAAAGGCGTGGGACATAGCCCTGCCTCCAACAGGGGGTCGGAAGTCAATTCAGATTCAGATTCCACAGATATACACCGCTGGCAGACTTCATCCACCACACACGAACATACGGGGGCTGCTGAAGTGTGTACCTGGGGGGGGCCCTCTGAGCGGCGCCACTCCCCATCCTTTGCTTGTGAATCCCAGACCCCAGTATGTTGCTTGAAACGACCCCAGTCACCAGCAAAACTATCAGGAGGTAGCTCCGCCTCCCGAAGGGTTCGCACTGCCGGTGTCGGGGTATCCTCCTCAGAGTTTGCATCGCTGATGCCCTGCTCCGAATCAGTGTCCTCGTATGGCAATTTACAGGGGCAGCAATGGCCCTCGTCAGCATGGTTGATAAACTCAAATGAATTGGTGCGTCCAGGCGCCAAGGGAATACGCCAAGTGGGTCTGATACGCCTTGCCATACACTCTTTAACACAGAAGCAGTCCTTAGCACAAGTACACAACCTGTCAGAATTATGGCACTGTTGCTCTGACGAAGTCGGTATCTCAGCATTGCACGGCATCGCACATGATGAATCCTGAGAGGCAGGAGAAGACAGGGAGGATAGGGTAGGGATCATGCTAACTACAGAAATGAGAGATGCAGCCAACGAAGCGGCTGTGACCGCAGTGACTGCTGGCATCAAACGAGAGAAGGAAAGAATCAACTCTGGTGCCCCGGCCATGCGTGGCACACCAGAAGCGGTTTCCCCTTCGCTATCAGAATCAGAAGCAAGGTCAATCAGGCGGCGACAGTAATTCTTTGTGCGCCGCTGACGACCACCAGAGTGTACAACACTCACAGACCCACTGGAGCTCTGTGGTGCTGAACCAGCGCCAGACACCTGTAGCAATGTCCTGACCTGTGCCGGACAACCACACTCAGACGCACAGAGAGCGTCCATAAGACAATCGCGGACAGGGTCCACAATAAGGCCATAGGCCTTGCAGAAAGGATAGCCTACGATTAGCTGTTCCTGTACCTCGGCCATGTACACGAACGCACCCTCGCAGACCACCTCCACAACACTGCCATCGCAACCCTCGATTGCGATCCCCAGGTCAACCACAGCACCCTGGGTACCACCCTCCAACCGCGTTCCATTCACTGCAGAAATTCGCAGCGGACGAGTGGCAGGCACCAATGTCCCCTCCGGAAAAAAAGATCGGGGAGCAATGGCAAAACACATGGAACCTAAATCCACTAACATGGGAGCCTGTCGATCACAGGCCTGGCAGTCACGATACTTCACACTGGCTGCAACCAGAAGTTCTGTTTTTGCGTCTTCCGGCAATTCAGCGCGACGCCGACGCACCCGCTCAACTTTCTGCCGCCGCACAGTGCGCTGAGGCTCAAAGGGCATGCGCTCAGGGGAGCTAGAAATAGCCCTGAGACTCACCGTGACTGGCAATCTCAATTCATCAGTAAAAGGTAATTCAGAACGCCCCGGCGGCACCATTGCAGGAGACAAGGCCACCGGAGCAGTAGGCACAGGTTCTGACTGGAGGGAGGAGGACACACCCACAGTGGTAGGCGGAGCAGGGGCTCCCGTCTTTCGACTCACTCTCATCGGACCTCGTGTTCGCTTTTTCCTGTGTCTCCGACCTCTCTAAGGCGAACCACCTGAAGGTTCAGGAGTCGCATCTGGAGACGGGTTGGGATCTGCATTCCCCTGGGCAGGCTCTTCCTCTTTTACCTGGCGATGTCTACGATTCCTGTTTCGGTCACCGCCTCGGCCCCTGCCTTTTCCATCTCCACCCTTGCCTTTGCCCTTGCCCTTACTCTTCGGGCAGTCATTGGCCCAATGGTCTTTGGAGCCACAGCGAACACAGGCTCCTTCCTTACGCCACTGCTCCACCTGACGCTGAGCATTTGTCAACAGGGACGCGCCTTTACCCTGCTGATCGACGTTATCTCCCAGCTTCCGATTTGTATCGCCATTTTGCCTGTCGCGTCCTGCCCCCCCCCCAGTTCGCCCACCAGAGGGTCGGACACGTCTCTTGTTTGGGGTTCCTGCCGCAACATCTTCTTTCTTCTTGCGGCACTCACCCTCCTTGTGACCTTTGATGCCACAATAATTGCACGCACCCTGAAATTTCTGACCTTGCCCACGCAACACGCGGAGCGAGGCCTCTTCAGCACGCTTGACCGCATCTCGGTCCTCACGCCAACCCATTTCGTACACCACCAGCTCATGCGCACCCTCATGACTGAGTTCAACGTAATGAACACGTTCATATTTATATATCTCATCTAGCTCAGCCTCATAACCACCATGTCTGTGGAGGGCTTCAATGTACGCATCCTTAGCCTGCAGCGCCGTAACCGGTGCGGCCTTCTGGGCCAGCAAGCACCATTGGAGAACCCAAAGGCCATAAGCAGCCAATGATTTCTCCTTCGGGGGGGTACTGGCTTCCCACTGCTTACGCAGCACTTTTCGGGACTGCAACCCCCGCCCACGGCCCGCCAAATCAAGCCAAATTTTCTGGTAAGTCCACCCTAGTGACATGTGTAGTTGGGTGTACAAAGCCCTTTTAGCCTCGGGCAATGTAGTGAGCAATATTTTCGCCATTATATCCGCGCCACACCGCCGATACCAATAATTATGAAAATTGCGCCATTGCAGTTCAAAAGCAACCCAATGATTGTAATCTCCACTCCACTTTGGGCACTTCAATATTTTCGTGACTTCTCGCCTAGTGTCGTCATCCAGTGCCTCCATGTCGGGTCGTTCATTACCCGTTCTACCGAAAACTCGCCTAAGCTTCGCCTTATCGGGTCCTTTGGTGTGAAGCTTAGGGTCGTAGTCATGGCGGGCTTCCGGCACCGCACCAAAAAAATCCTCAACCTCCGGAAAATCTGCAGAGATACCCACACCCGCCAAAGAAATCTCATGGAGACTCTCCTCCTCATCCTCGTACATAGGTAGCAAAGGGGGCACATCTTCAAAATCCCCTTGCCCACCGTGTCCTCCAAAGATAGAAGGGGCTTGCACATTCAAAGTTTGCAGGCGAACCCCTCCGTCAGACGAGGAGAACGCCATGGGAAGCAAGCTAGCCTTAGGGGCCCTCAATGTCCCATCTCCCCAATCAAAATCATCCTTACACCCTGTTGAATGTAATGCTTGCACATTACCGCCAAAGCGGACCGGTTGAGAGCGGGAGCGCCGTGAAGAAGCGCGCTCCTTCGGTTCAAACGCCCGCAACTTAGAATCAACAGAATGGGAGCGAAGGCGCTCCTTGTTCAACCCACAATCACGATGGAACACGTGAGCATGCGATGAAGAGCCCATGAGTGTGGGAAAAACCTGCGATGCACACTCCAAATCGGCATTGCTCCCATTGTGGACATCCCATTCGCTCATCGCAATCTCAAGTGCAGCCACTCGCTCTTGCAAATGGTCCGCATCCTGAGTATCGGATAAGCGTGTGCCTACTTCGTCCACAATAGTTTGCAACGCCGAGAGACGATCACACATCAAACGTGCATCAAAAGATGCACCACTCCTCGATGGAGAAGACTCCAAAGCCTCCAAAGCGGCTACTTTTTGCAACACCGAAGCCTTAAAAGCTACATAATCCGTAGTTTGAGTATCTATTTTGCGTGTGCATTCATCGAAACGTGTAGCAAGAGCCACATAACATGCACAAGTATCCGAACATGAAACACACACACCCGAAGGTGTGCGCGTCGACCGCAAAGAGGAAAGCCCCAATTGTAACTTCTTTAATGCCTCATCTCCCTGAGAGAGGCGATCAGAGAGTTCACGAACGCGCGCATCACACGAGCACGAACATGCATGGGCACTCCCATGACGTGACGCCTCTTGGAGCTTGGTGACTTCTACCTTTACATCCGAAACTTGCTCTCGCAGAGCACTAATGACCGCAAAACATGAACAAGTGTCGGGACACACCGAAGAGACGTGTGTCCTCTTGCCTTGATTCACATGTTGTTTAAAAGACTCATAGTCACCAAGAAGTTGTGAACGAAATTGCTCGAAGCATGTACGCCACTCATTAGAATCACCCGTTGGGCACGAAGCGGGTGTGGGAAGATGGGAAGAAATTTGGGTGCGCACCGATGCAATTTGTTCCCTAAACTCGAGCCGCAACTCGTTTAACCGCAACTCCAAGGACTCATCCATTAGAGATTGGGATGCACGAAGTTGTGAAGAACCAATCTCCAACGCATCAAGACGGTTGGTAAGCGAACGAGTAAGAGGAACAAAATTCGCGTCATTAATTAACGGCGTGGACGGTGGAGGATCATCCCCAAGCATCCCATAAATATGACGGCGAACCCATGAAATTTGGCGATCAACTAAAGCAAAATGATCCAAGCGTGACTCAACGGAAGCAATGCGAGCATTATAGTCGTCAAAATGAACGCGAGATTGTATTGAATGTTCCAAGCCCGCAAGGTATGGGCGCAACACTTCATAAAACCACGGACATGGTCATTAAAATTAGAGCTCAAGATATTTCTAGCGAAGCTAGGCGGCGTGAGCAAACGAAGACACAGAAGAAAGCACTCTTCAGATGGCCATGAACCTGCATGCGAGCGTTGTGCGCAAATACAAGTGACAGTGTCTCTCGACGTTGCATTACTCAACAGAACACACGTGGTCCCGATTTTCGTGACATTCCTTCATTATCCAAGTACTAGCAGGTCGCGGACAGTTTTGCACACAATCAGATCAACATAGGAAAGAGCATGTTGCCTATCATAGTGGAAAATGACGCCGTAAACAGCGCAAATAATCAAACAAGCACTATTAAAGAAAAAGAGACCAGAAAATAGAATTTTCATTGACAGAAACAGAAGTGCATTTCTCAAATCAACTTTGGAACAGGCAATTCGGGATCTGCGGCTTTTTTCTGGCGCAACTGGTCGCATGCGCGACACAGTCACATAGTCCTGTTCAGCGCCCCCGGGGGGTCGGGGGCTTGAGACCTAGGTCTAGTGGGGAGGACCAGATCCAGGTTTATGTGCTGCAGCTCCCGTGGTGGGACTCGGGGGCGTTTCTTGGAGGGGGGTGGGGGTAGGGGCAGGTACAGGATCATGGGGTGACATGGCACATGGGCGGAGGCGTACTGGCTGACGATGTGGAGGAGCTCACAGGGTACACTGCGATGCAGGGCATGAATGGAGGCGGGTAGTTGTGACGAGTAGCCAAGTCATCTTGATATGCATCATGCAATCCTCGTGTGATGGTCTCCAAGTTCCCATAAATGTTTTGAATACCGCCGTGTAAAACCGAATTAATGTGACCTTGCAATTGAACTTCATGAACTAATTGTTGAAATTGAGCAAGTTGTGCCGCAGGTTCGGATGTGAACGACACAAATTCATGAGGTAACCCCGCGGAATCGACCCACCGTTCACGTTCAATGTGTACTCGCCGGTCGGCTTGAATGTCAAGGTCCATGCCCTCAAGTTGAGGATGCTCGCCGGCGAAAAATTCACGAACCCGTGAACACGGCGGATCATGTAGACGTGCTACTTGTTGACATGGAATACTACCGAGTTGTAAAGCCATTGTCGCATGGGATGAACTAGACGATGCTACCATGCTATGGGTCTTCAAGGCTCAAATATCCTTTATTGCAACTATCTCCAAAATGCAAGATGTTTCGGAAATGCCAAGATACCCAAAATGCAGAGATGTAATGGACTCCAACAGGATCTCACCCCATGCAGCAGCACAATCACCAAAAGCGTTGAACGGTCATTAAATCATTGTTCCAAAGGACCCTGTGCAGAGATCATTGTAATTCAGAGGGATAACCAAAAATAACTGCACACTTCACAGATCGTAATTCGTAATTCTACAACGTAAATCGGTGTTACTCAACACTTCTTGACTATTAAATATTGCCGAATCGTCAGGCCGATCCTACTGCCTTATAGCCAAATCCTAGCTCTGAGCTGCTGCCACTTACAGAAATTAACCGTGGCGTGGAAGGTGAGGGGTTGTAAAAAGCAGTGGAACTGCAATGTCAAACGTGTCCCTCATGTGCCATTCACACGCATGACACCAAGCGCAAGCAAGGGTACATGACCCCTATGCCTATACCTATGGAGCCCATGGACTCCATAGCGCTTGATGTGTTTCACTACCCTTCCACCTCCCACGATGGAGAAGTGTATGACCGAATGCTCCTATGTGTATGCCGGCTTTCCGGCTACCTCATCGCGATCCCTAGTCCTAAACCCCGTCATGAAGACAAGGATGAAGGGCTAACGGGGAGAAGAGCGGCCCATTTGGTAATGGAGCGCTGGGTGGATAGGTTCGGAGCCCCTCGTGAAATATGCTCCGACCGTGGGCCACAATTTGTGAGCCAATATTTCCAAACCCTTTGTTCTAAGATTGGTGCCCGCTCGACTATGTGTCTCGCGGGTAGGCACCAAGGTAATGGCAAGGCCGAAAATACTGGCAAGCAGCTAAGGCGTGCCGTTGCTAAAGCCATTACCTTGAAGAAAAAGAAAACTAATTGGGTAGAGGTTTTGCCCGCCGTTGTACGAGCGTGGCATGAGACTACAGGTCCTTCAGGTTATACACCTAACGAGATTGTGTTTGGTAAACACAACCGTACTAAGGGGCCTCCTCTTGCTGAGCCTAAGGGGGTGGCCCAAGACGCCGCTCACTACTTCCAACGGCGTGAGGAGCTTATTGCTCTTGCACGGAGGGCTATGATTCAAGTGCAAGAGACAATGGCTCGTAAGCATAATAAGAGTAGCAGTTCAGCACGCTCAGCCAAGTCTAGACTGAAGTGGGCCACGGAACGCGCACGGGCCATAGCCTTTGCCAAGGCCGGCGCAAAGGCCTCCTCTGAAGAAACATCACCCAGCTGGATACCTAAACACCGAGTCGAGGGGTCCGCCTTACCGCCCGGTTCTGCCATTTGTTGGCGAACCGGGTCGGGCCAGAATCCTCGCAGCAGAAACCTAGTCTTATGCAAATTCAGCCAAAGTCCGGACAAATCACCAAACCTTTCAAGGGCCGCAATGACCCTTTTCATAACACGCAGCCTGGGTCGTGGCATGGCCTCAAGATGCACAAGCAAGTCGTCCGCATACAAATGAACCAAAAGGAAAGGGGAAACCGCCTGTAGCTGAACGATCAATGGGGAACAAGAGCACGAATAATGCCAGCGAGAGTGGATCACCGTGCCGCACACCAGAGCGGGGGTAGACCTTCTCCTCCCAAAAAACCCCGCGTCCCACCGCAAAAACAAAAGGCGCCCGAAGAAGCTGGATAAGGAGGGCAATCAAAGCCTGATCAACATCCGGGTACTCCAAGATTGCGCACATATAGGCACGCTGAACGCCGTCATATGCTTTTGCAAAGTCTACAGTAAGAAAGGCCCCCACTGTGTAATGATCCCAAGCCCCACGGGAACCCGAGATGTGGTCGAGGATAGACCTTCCCCTTATGAACGCCTTTTGTTCCTTAGGGGTAACAAAGGAGATGAAGTCCTCAAGTAACAGCAGGAGTGTGCCAGTGAACCACCTGAACATAGAGTTTTGCCAGCAAATAGGTCGGAGGGCCGAAACCTCGGGTACCCCCGGCCGCTTTGAGATGCAATTCATGATAGTGACGCGTTCCCGTGGGGGGCCGGCCACGGGACGCTGCGGTGACACGCACAGGTGAGCAGGCAGGCAAAGCACTACGCTCACAAGGGCATCAATACGCTCGTGTCATGTGACAAAGCGTTTCAGGATCCTTGCCACTCTGCAACAAGGGAACGAAAGTATGTACAGCAACACATCAGGATATGTACACATGGGGTTAAGACTGGACTGGGGTAAGGGCATCACAGGACAATAGACACTCAGTCCCAACTCATATCCCAATCCTAGGTCCGACCCTCTCAGTGGCTGGTGGGGGCGGGGGCTCAACCACAACCCATGCCCTGCTCAGTCCGGACCCTGAAACCTTGCCAATAGGGGGGGTGTCCCGCCCAGCCACAGGCGAGTTCCTGGGAACCAAGGGGCTCCAAGGCCAACCGACAGTGGCTCCCTATGCTCCCTTAACGGCAGGTCCCAACTCCACTCTGAGCCGGAGATAAGGCCCCGCCATTATCCCCTAGGAGTTGGTAGCTGAAAATGGGCTGTTTCAGCCCAAACTGATATTAGCTTGAAAAACTCCAAAATTGACCCCTCGTCCGGACCCGCCAGAGGTAGGGACGAGGCAACTGACCCTATGCCCTTCGAGTACGAACTCCCTGGAGCCCTCACCCAACTTGGTTCCCTCTGAGGTCCCGGCATCAGGGCACCACGTGTTCGTCGAGTGGGGTCATGATGCCAAAATCACCAAAATTGGCGTCATTCCCACGCGCGGCTCGCCCGGCCAGGGCAAGGCCAATGGCTCACAGGTTAGGAGGCAGGACCTAGGACTTATATCTGAGTGTACAACTTGGAATTAGGTCCGGGCTCCCTGTGGGCATAGAGAAATGGGGCCGCCAATTGACCACACTGAGGGGTGAAATTGAGGTCCCAAAATGGGGTCATTTTGGCTGCTCGAAATGAGCCAAAATTCGGGGTGCTCCCAATAGTATATCTCCACGCCGGCTTGGAGATCGGATCCGCCATTCCATACGCGATCCACTGGGAGTCCAACGGAGACTCCCATGCCCTTGGCTCTCAAAGATCTCCATGCCACTTGGTGTGGTGACGATCCCAATTGGGTCCACAAATGCCAAAATGGCAAAATTGCCCACACTCACTTTGGGCTAGCGCCTTGACGAAGGTTGCTCCGCTTCGCCCACGTGGTGTGTGAACCATGGGGACCAATATACATAACACCCATGTCATATATGGTCCATTGGTCCATGCGTCCGGCGTGCACGGGTGGGCTCAACATAGTGCACGGCGGGCAGATAATGTGGAAAATTGCTCAAAATGGTCAGAAATGCGCACACTCATGGTTAGGGCAAATGAGGCACATGCCCGACTTGGACCGGAGTGTGCCATAGGATTGGTATCAAGTCATATGTGTCCAACATATCTTTTGGGCGTCGCCCAACTCCTCCGGTTTTGGGAATGGCAGGGTCGCCAAGTGAGCCCATGATTTGGGATAGTCCCAAATCGCCAACATGGCGGCCACGGTATGCCAAGCCCAAGAGGAGTTATTCGCCGGGTCCAAGATATGTTGGGCACCGAAGTATGTACCCTCATAACATACTTGCGTCATGATGTCAATTGAGCGCAACGTTGAGATACAAGGTCGCCACTTGACATCATGACGGGCCAAAAACGGCAAAATTGGCACAAAGACACACAAAAGTGCTGAATTTAGTGCCTTGAAAGGCGCACAATTATATTATAATATCTTCGGCTTGGATCGTGCAATCAACTAATCCTTCTAAACACAATGACTTGACATCAATGACCTTCGATTCCACGTATGTGCTCCACTTGGGGCGCTTTGAAAGGTTGCGAGCGCTACTTCCCAAGTGGGCACATGAAAATATGGAAAATTGCAAAACACACACCTTGCTCCCAACGCATCGCTTCGGGATCGCCACACAAGTTTCCCTTCACGAAGGTTAGGCTTGCAATTGATCGTAGGGAGTATGGAGAAGGGGCTTGCACAATATGAGGTCCATTGGCGGGCTTGGCTTGGAGCAATGGACCCGCCAAATGGGCACGCAACACAACACAAGGCACATACTCCATATTGCTCAAAAAGGTAGCTCCCCCCACGATATGTCATGCCCCTCCAAGGGCATAACTTTGTGTCAATCGCTCATAGGAACTCAAGGAGAGTTCCTATGCAACACCAACACTCGCGCGCTACACTCGAAAGTTATCTTAACGCACGCAATATCATGGCCATAGAGTTACAACGCAAACTCTACCCTCTTGACCATGATCCATTACTCTAGCGCGCACGTGTGGAGACGCAAGGCATATAATGCTTCCTAAATTACGTCGGCAGTATTGTGAATACATCCCACGTTTCCTTATTGTCATTCCTCGCAAGCAACACGAGATATGACCTTCACAAGTGGCCTCACGAATCAACTTTGTTTTGCCCATATCTTTAAGACAAATGGAGGGCAGGATAAAAGGAAAGTTGATTCGTGCATAGGGAAGCACCTAGGTCTACTCGAAAGAGGTCAAATCAAGTGCGGGGATGTCGAAGTCGAAAATCCGATTTCGACATCCTGAAAAATTCGGATTAAGGTTGCGAGTGTAGAATGTGAAAATTGCGGATGCATCAACGCAATTCCTGAAGACTTTAGAGCCTTCGTCACGGATAGCGTTAAAATTTCCATTATTAACAGTTAAACTGGCGGTTACGCTAAAGTCGCGAGCTAACCGCCAGCTGCCAAAACAGTGAGTATCAGAACGGAAGCGTAAAAATTGACGGAAACAATATGAAAATAAAACCCTGTTGATTCCTGATGTTCTGATATATAAATCTCCGCTGGCGGTGCATCGGTTGCCGATGCGGGGCTTTACGGCACGGAACACGCTCCTGCCGGGCTCGCACCGGGCGTCAACGGGCGCTTTCCGTACATGGGGTTAGTGGACCGGAGACCGGTCTTCCCTTCCGTACATGGGGTTAGTGGACCGGAGACCGGTTGTATGCCCTACCCTAGCCATGGGGTTCTGGGTACCGCTTCAATAGCCAAAGACCAAGACTCCGGAACCACCCCCGGCGACCACATAGTCTGTACCATGTGCAGCATTTGGGGAACAAAAGCCGACGGCATCCGCGGATACACTGCGGCCGACACCCCATCCAACCCCGGGGATGACGTTGCATGCATTTGCTCCAGAGCCGTGAGCACAACTTCCTCTGTAAGCGTCCGCAACACCTTTGGGTCCACTCCCCGCCATTGTCGCGGCACGTCCAAGCTCTGGAGGAAGGCCTGACAGTCAGAGGCGGTAGTGCCATTACCGGCCATAACACCGCTCCAATACCAAGACAAAGCCTTAGCCAATTTTTAAGGGATCCGTGAGGAGATGCCCCCCGTGTTGTCGTATGACACAGAGCCGGCGACGGTTTTGGAGCTTTTGGACGAACCTAGTGATTTCCGCCTTCTGGCGTGCCTTCGGGGACGCTTCCGACGAGAGAACCTCCCGTAGGGACTCCAACACCAGCAGGCCAGTCCTATCCTGTTGCTCGCACTCCGACAATGCAACTAGCCGTGAGTAGGCCACCTCATCAGTTGACGGGTGGAACCCCTTGTGTCCCAAAAATTCATGCGCCTCAGTGGAGACCCTGTGCCGGGTGCACGACCTGAAGTAGGCAGCCGCTTCCAGAAAACCGCACGGACGATGTGTCCTCTCGTAACGCCACGACACCTCGCGTATCTTTGTGTGTGCCTCCTCCCACCTACCCAAACCCGTCGATAACTGTGCACGTAACCTCGTAGCACATGTATAGTATCAAGTATCAAGTCCCGGGTCCTGGCGGCGATTGTTCGGCATCCAAAGGACCCGTTAACCCATACCAGGCGCACCGGGTGCCGGCTGCTACGGTCACCACCACAGTGGCAGTGGCATACACGGCCAACATAGGCGACACACGACGACCGAGGTGGTCCCACAGGTCGAGAGCGACCACAAAGATCCATCAGGCTACCCCAAGCTTCCCAAGGCCCGCCGACTGGGGAGAGTCCCCACGGGTCCTTCCTCGGGCGCACCATGTCCATATCCATACGACGCGAGTCCAGAGTGTTACAGCCGAACGAGCTCCTCCTTAAGGGATCGGGCATCAAGGCCGTCTTTTCCCTCGCCCTATTACCACAAAGGCCATACATGAGGGAGTCCTCATGCAGTGTGGGCCGAGGCGTCGACTCCTCAAACCACCAGTTTCCCAGGCAGACTGACCGAGGTCAGGAGCACCGGAGGCCGCCATCCGACTGCAAGTGCGTCTGCGAGTCGGTAGGCTCACACTGGGACTGACAGTGGCGGACCGCTGGGAGTGTAGTCAGGCAACTGGGCTTCCCGCCTGGCGCCATCAGGATCTCCACATCACAGCGAATAGGGCACACGGTATCACGAGCACTCAAACAGTAGAATCTGTACTCAGGTACTGGTCCAGGCTGGACCAGGCTGTAAGAACATGTACACGGCGACCCAAGGCGCCTTTGTATACGATTCGCATTCCCTCGGGGGAGAAACAGTCACATCTCAGTGATGGGACGACAAGACTCAACATTGTAAGTGCGGCTAGCCCCCATCTGCTCAGATTTTCACAGATCTGCCCCAGATTGACTACATTTTGGTCATTTTCTCTGCTTCGGCGGAATCGCCGCCTCGCAGCTCAGTCTCAGGATCAGACCTATATATTTCTGATATGCCGGATCTGATTCCGCGGTCCATTCATCGTAAATCCGTCGCGTTCCGATCATTTACCTGGAATCGCCAATTGCCGCTGATGCGCGCCCGAAGCCAAATCAGCCAAATAATTTTTCACAATCGGATTTATTTAAATCTTTTCAGATAGTTTTGGACACTCAGATGTACTTAGGATAATCCGCATCAATTTTCTTCATAGACTGGGATTTTCTGCCGGATAACAATCAACATGGATCTTGCTTCCGTTGTTGCTGCTCTCGCCTCCGTTGGTGTCCGCGTATCCGGTTCTGCCCCCAACAGCAGCGTTCAGGTCGACTCCTCGCGTGCCTGCCCCACTGGTCTTGCCGGCCCCGAGCCCTCCGGCACCATCAACGACCCAGGGCAGCACTTTCATGGTAGCAGAGGCTACCTGAATGTTGTTCCTTTGGTGTCCCAACCACAGCCCGCTCCCCAGTACGGCCCCGTAGACCCCGCCGCTTCTGGAGAAGTAACGATTACACTGCCTTGGTGCTGCGCGAACGAGGCCTTGAGAGGAATGCCTTGCGCGAGTCCAAGCTGCCCAAGAAGGGCACAAATCAGCAGCTGTGGGGACCCAGATTACCACAATCCCAGTCGAAATTGGCCATCGAGTAGCTGGAATCCGCCGGCCTACGTTGATGGCAACGCTCCGGTGGACCTTACGGAGCTGGCAGGTACCAACATTCCTTATCAATGTCCAACATTTGAGACCACGGACGCCGATCTGAACGACATTGAGATGGGTGGTCCAGGTGAGGTACCTAGCTATAATCGACCAGCCTCTTGGGCACAATGGGACGACCATTTGTCCCTAGAAGTGACCCGTAACCTTGAGGCCCTTGAGGCCCTTTGTCTTTTAGCCACGTCTAAGGTAATCGGACAAGAAAGAATCGCCTCTGATTTTTTAATGGAATATTTTTTCCTCCTTCAGGACGAAATTAATACCAGGATGTGGTGGCGTTCTCAAGAAGATGACTCTTTTGCCATTTTTTTGCAGATCTGGAAGGCAAGCCCCTTCCCGAAGGAGAAGGGCACGGCACCTGTTCCCGGGCCCTCCGCCCCTCATCCCCCTGTTTCCATCCGCGACGATCTAGCCGCCGTGGTTGAGGAAGGAATTTTAGAGGCGGCCAGGCAGGCAAGCCTGGAAATTAGGGCTGAAGGAGCTCCCCAAGTGGACTCCTGGCTGCGGACCACAGAGATCAGCGGTCCGACAGCCTGCTCAGGCCCTCCAGGACACGGTATGTACTGTCCTGCCGACTGTTCCTGCAGATTCCAGCGAGATGCTGAGCTCCAAACGCTCAAAGATCAAATGCACCTCATCATTGAAACGCTGGGAATAAAAAATCCTTTCAAGACGCACATGCGGTCTGAGGGCGCATCATCGGTGGAACAAGCAACAGAACCGTCGGAGGAGGCGACAGAAATTTTTTCAATTGCTCCTTCGGTGGACTCCAGGACCACCGATGCAAGGATCAGCAGGACCAAGCTAAAGGAAAGGGTTAAAATCTCTCGATCTGAGAGTAGGACGGCGAAGGCTAGGACTGAGGCTCAGAATGCCAAGCGAACTGCCTCCCGTACTGCCCCTCCTGCTGCTGATTCCAATGCCTTAGCCCAGCTGTTGCTCGCCCAGACCCTCGCCGGAGCTGGTGTGGCGAATGAGGCCGCCAAGGTGTCTGCCATTACGGCCGGTGTTGGGCTGGATTCGCTTCTTAATCCTACTTCATTGCGACTTCGTCAGGTTGCCAAGCAACCGAAGTATAATGGGAACCCCAGACGTTGGCCTCAGTTCCAACGGGAATTTAAACTGTGGGTTAAGACTCAAAAACTCCAAGATGATCAGTTCCTGATGGCCCTCTTGGATTGCCTTGAGGGAGCGCCGGCCAACACTTGGCTCAGGACTTGGAGTGATGGTGAGGATACAAGTTCCCCCCTTACCTTTGATGAGGTGTGGGAACAATTGGAGGTACGTGGATCCCGGCTGCCAGAGGACCATTACCACCAAATGTAGAAGAATTTTCCTTCATTCTCGCGATTAATCTTGCACGAAGTGCAAGACAAAAGACAGCGCTTCTGGAATTTAGTGGAAGAATCTGAACATTCAGGCGAAAAATTTTCTAGTGCCGAGCTGAAAAATCTGATTTTTGACAAGATCCCCTCAGAAACTGCCGCCACCCTTCGGAACAAACAGTCCGAAGAAAAGGTCAAGACCTGGTGGGCGGAGGTCGAAGGCTTCGATGCCTCGGCCAACAGGTTTTCCGTCAGGGAGGCACTTCAAAAGTGTTCCCCCACGTCGTTTTCCAAGGTGAAATTCACTGAAAACACGTGGAAAATCAAGTTTAATGAACACGAGGATCGGGACTTGTTTGTCCAAGTCCTCAACAAGGGAGTAAGCTTCCATGGCCATCGCCTGAAGGCCAAAAACTGGGTGTTTTCGTTCACCCCAAAGGAACTCTGGGAAGAGGTTGAGCGGCTCGCTGACGCCGCCAATCAGAATTTCCATGAGGGTCTTGGGGGAAACAAGAATACCCAGCAAAACACCCAAAATGGGGCCCAAAAGGGCAACAAAAAGGTGAATGACACCCGGAATGTTCAGGATCACTGTAGCATCTGCCTTCTTTTAGGTTCTACGAACCGAGCTAAGACGCATTCCACTGGTAATCACCGATGGTCTCCTTACGATCACAAGGTGATTGGTGAAAATATCAGTAATCCGCAGAATTCAGACAGGAATGACAGACAGGTGCATGGTGGGAAGGCTGGAAAAGGGAATCCGACCCCCTCCGGTGGAAACAAAAATACTGGAGGCCCTGGCGGGTCCCAAGGCACAGGAAATCGGACTCCATCCGGCTCCGGTGGGCAGCCGAACGGCCAGAAAAATCCCAATAGCAACGCCGGAGGCGGAAATCGAAATCCAGGCCAAAACCCTCAATCCGGTACAAACAAGGGAAATCCTTCGGGAACCCCTTTCTCTGGTAAGGGCAGAGGGCGTGGCGAAGGTGGAGGTTCATCATCCGGCGGCCGTGGCCGTGGACGTGGAAAGGGCAACCATCGTGTGGATCAGGTCTCAGGTGCAGATCAGGTGTCCGATGCGGATCGAGATTATGTGGAAAATGCCTTGAATCCAGCAGATCATCCGCTCCAAGATGAGTGGGTCGACGAATCAGGGTGTGTTCATAATGTTAACGCAGCCACTGGAGGTCAGAACGCCTAGGGGAGCCACGAAAATCGCCCCTCCCCAGGCGATTTCAGGCATGATCCCCAGATTCCATCTCGACCACTACTTGATGTAGGGTCGCTTGTCTCCTCTCCCCTGGATCCGGCAGCGGATCCTTCTGTTGTAGTGGACGAGGTTGGTGTACAGTCCAAGCACAGGGCCCGTCAGTTTGTCACAAAGCTGTGGGTCTCTGATCGCAAGGGAAATTTCCACCTCGCCACTTGTTTGTGTGACAATGGATCAGAGGTAAATCTCCAATCCAATTCTTTCTTACCCGACGACTGCGTGTTTGAGTCGCCTCATCCTGTTACCCTCGAGGGAGTTTCTGGACATTCTCTCGCAGGTGGGCAATGCGGTTGTTATATATCAACTCATTTGGTCGCTCAAGACCTTTGGGAAGAAGGCAATGTGGAGGAAGTTATCCTTAAGGATGACTACTTTTATCGTGCCGACATAAAGTATGACCTTTACTTGGGCCATCCTTGGCTTAGCAAGAACAGGGTGGCGCCCGTAGGTCATCGGCGTTGTTTTTTGCTGGAGTCAGGTCCCTTGGAGCGTCCTGAATTTCGTTTTTTGCACGCAGGGTTTAAAAGTGCAGAAGAATTTTTGAAGCGAAAGGTTACACCAAAATTTGGCGAAGATGTCACCATTGCAGAGGTGAATGGGAGTGCCGATTACTCCCGAGAGTTAGAATGTCTTCGTAGGGACTCCCAGCCACGCCGCCCTTCGCGCTGGCACTCTTCATCCTACAGAGTTGTCGACAAATGGCGCGATACAATTTGTGAATATTTTTATGAACACCATTCCTTTTGGCCACAGTATGATGCCTTTGCTAACCGCGAGAACAAGCGCTTTGACAAGCACTTTCGCGACGCTTGGACCCATAAATGGGACAAGAAGTTATGGATTAACCCTCCGTTTCACTTAATCCAGCAGGTCATCCACAAAATCAAGCAAGATAAAACCCAGGCGATTTTAGTTGTGCCCTTGTGGGACGACAAGCCTTGGTTTAAGGAATTGCAAGACATTTGTGTAGATTACATCGAACTTCCCAGGAAGATTAAGCTGTATGCCAGGGACGACACAGGTCCCCTGCCACAGCGGTCCTGGAGTTCGCTTGCATTTCTGGTGGATGGAAAGCTTTCTGACTCTGATTCTGCTGATTCTAGTACTGATTCCTGTGTTGGGTCTGAATCTGAGGTTGAGCGTGGTACTGATGATGAATCTATTTTTTCTGATTTTTGTCCGTCAGATACCCAAGGTGATCCAACGTCAAATGGATCCGCCTCGTCTCCCTCTTCCCCAATACGAGCGACATCGAAAAGAATCTTCAGTGCACGGGCGAATAAAAATTTTAAATCGCGCCGCAAATTCAGAGTTTTTTTATGAAAAACCCCGTGTGGAAGCTTTCATAGATCCTTTCGAGGAGCTGGATCACGAAGAGAATCTCTGGAATGTCGACACTCGACCCACCTATCTTCAAGAGGCAGTTGATACGGACCTTTTTAGGGACATCCGTAAGAAGATTCTTCCTGCCAAGGCCGAAGAAGTCGCCAAAGTTTTTTCGACAGTAATTCCTGGCGATCAGGTGGACACTGAATTGTGTTCCAAGTCAAGAGAAAAGATTTTTGAGGAACGGAAGGACACAACCCTTTCGGGGAAGTTGATCAAAGACCCCCCTGTCCGTGGGCAGTTCGGTGAAGCCTTCATCGAGCTTCGTGAAGGTTACAAGGCGAAGAAACAGCGTCCTTATGAAAACCATGGACACAAACATGAGATACTCAGAAAAATAATCGAGAGAAATCTCAGGGAATTTGGTTGGCTTGAGGGTTGTATGACCAGCGAATGGTGCTGTGCACCCTTCACAGTCCCGAAGCCGCTGCCTGCAGACCAGAACACTATTGATGGTTGGCGAATGGTTGTTGATTTTCGCAATCTCAACGCCGAAACCAAGGCGGATTCGCACCCCCTGCCCCTCATTGAGGAGGAAATCGCCAAGAGAGCAAGAGGTCGTTTGTTTTCTGTGCTGGATCTCCGTCACGGTTTTCACCAAATGCCGTTGAGGAAGGACAGCCGACCTCTCACCTGTATGTGCACGCCATGTGGCCCAGTCCAGTGGACGGTCATGCCCATGGGCCTGAACAACGCCCCTTCGTTTTTTCAAAGAATGATGGAGGATGTGCTTTTTACAGCTCATCCTGAGCTTCGTGCCTTCGTGAGTGTGTACATAGATGATATAATCATCGCGACAGAGGGGGAGGGACTGACCGAAGCCGAGCTGGTGGCCCTACATGAAAAGCAGCTGAACCAGGTTTTGGACATTCTTGATGCCAATCAGCTGTTTTTTGGGCCAAAGAAGGGAAAATTCTTTTTAAAATCAGTCGAATTTTGTGGTTCTCTCCTTGAGAATGGCACCCGACGACCCAGTCCAGGGAAGCTCGTCGCTATTCAGAAGTGGAAGCGCCCTGAGACGATCACGGAATTGAGAGGATTCCTGGGTTGTTGCAATTTTTACCACACTTTTGTGCCGAATTATGCCAAATTTGCTGCCCCCCTCACTGAATTATTGAAGGTAGGGAGAGATGCTGGCAAGGCAGGTTCAAAGGTTCGTGTCAAGTGGACTGACGAGTGCGAGGAGGCCTTCCATCACTTGAAGGCGGCCCTCTGCGAAGTCGCCACGTTACATGTGCCGCAATTCGGCCGACCCTTCTACATAAGAACCGACGCTTCTAGGTACGCGATCGGAGCTGTCCTTGAACAGGTTGATGAAGCCACAGGTGATCATTACCCTCTTGCATTTTGGTCTCGGAAGCTAGCCCCACGCCAAATGCAATGGTCGCCGCGTGGGCAAGAAACCTACGCCATAATCTGTGCTTTAAAAAAGTACCAATCGTGGGTTGGCACCAATCGAGTCGAGGTCCTGACGGATCATCGATCTCTGGAGTATTGGGCCACCGAACACATTGATACTGTCGCGAGCCCAGCTGGTCGACGGGCCAGATGGCACGAATTTCTCAGTCTGTTTGACCTCCATGTGTCGTATTTGCCTGGAAAACACAACACGGTAGCGGATGCTCTGAGCCGATGGGCTTACCCCGCTTCAGAGGGGCTGCAAAGTACCAACATCCATGGTACGGAGCAGGACCGCCATGTCATAATCGAATGGGATCAGGAAGAAAAAAAGCTCATTCGACGTGCATGCATGCAATGCGCTGTTAAACAGCACGCATTACCGTGCCATGACATCACGGCCTTTTCAGATCCGGCGCATGCGCATGAGATTATAACCAAATCACTGAAAGTCGTGGAGAAAGTCACCGATCCCTCCTCAGGGAGTGTGAAACGGTTTGACTATACCCGATGTGTAAGTGGATTTCGGTTGATCCAGGGCATTAAGCGTCGAGATCCGGCCAAAACTCCACCCCTGCCGAAAGATTCCCTGATCATCCGTGACTGGACGTCCGATTATCTGCAGGATCCCATGTTTAAAGAGGTCTTTGGAAATCTCAAATCCAAAGATGCTCACAAGGATGGGATTTTTTCTGAATATTCGTTGGATGGGGGGAAGCTGTGGATGGAGGGTAAATTGTGCGTACCAGACGCCCTGGCCCCCCGAGTGTTAAACTGGTGGCACAAATGGGAGTCCCCCCACGCACATGGCCGTCGATTATGGTCGATGATTAAACATAGGATGTTTGGCTCAAGGCTATATACTCATTGCATGAAACTAGCCGCCGGATGTGCCCAATGTGCTGTCTCGACGCCCCCCAGCGCGAAGAAGCACGGCCATCTGAGGCCACACCCTATTCCGGAGCGCCTCTTTAACAGAGTCACCAGTGATTTCTTCTATCTCGGTGAGCTCGATGACGAAGAGTGCCATTGGACTAATAAAAAGATCAATGGTGTGCTCCTTATTCAGTGCCGTCATTCTGGCTACATTCAGGTGTTGCCTTGCAACATCGAGTCAATGACTGGCAAGGCTGCCGCCAAATGGTGCGCGCAGACCTGGATGGGAGGTTGGGACGTCCCATCCGAGGTGGTTACGGACTTAGGCAAAGAGTACTCCTCCGAATGGTGGAGAGAATTATGTGCTCGCCTTGGAATCCACCACCTGAGATGTGAAATCCACTCGCATCGAGCGCTGCCTGGCGAAAGAGCCGGCCGCTCTATTATAAATATGCTTCGTAAGGAGCTTGCGAGTGAAAAGGATTTCCATTGGCTTGAAGTTCTCTTCGCATTGCTTCGCCGTTACCACAACACGCCTTTGTACCTTGGCCTTTCTCCAAATGAAATTGTCTTTGGACGAAAGAAGTGTTGGTGGAACATGCCGTTGAATAATCCTCGCCCTTGTAAAGATGCTTCGTTGTTTTTGGACGACGTCCAACGAGCAGATAAAACTGTCTCGAAATTAATTGACAAGCATCAAGCTGACTGGCTTTGGGTCCAGAATCAAGGCCGAAAAAACCCCCACAATTTTGAAGTCGATGATCGAGTTTGGCTTCGAAAATCCCAAACCACCCTGGACGGAGATGAGAAGCTTCTTCCCTTGTGGGAGGGCCCATTCGCTGTTACAGCGCGTCTAGGTGAGAACAGGTGGAGGATTCGTGTGGATGTCAGCAGGGAAATTGACGTTTCGGGCGATCGCCTCAAGAGAGAGATCCCCTCCCCCAAGGATCGGGTTAAACCCCTTTTTTGGACTTCGAAATTTTTGTCCGATCGGGTCATCGAAGGGGGGAAGTACGAACTCAAGAGGATTTTAGAAGCAAGACGTGACGGAAAGGGCGAATGGGAATTTCTATGTGAGTGGAGGGGCTTTGATTCCAGTCACAACAACTGGGAACCAGCCCATTCTTTTGTCCATGGGTACACCAAGGGGTTCATCGACTTCCTCAAGAAGCACCCCGAAATTGGCGTACTCCTGACAGACTGTCTGTCGAAACCAGACAGACAGGTGGAGAGCGACGGAAAAAGACCTGTGGTGAATCGAGATCCAGCCTTTTACGGCCCTCAGCAGCCACATTCCAGGGCTGATCCGTCGATCCCCCCTCCTGCGGTCAGGCCAGCCCAGGAACCAAATGAGGACCAAGCTTCGAGTTCGGCCGCTGATTTGCAGCGCCCAAGCCGTACGAGGGCCCGACCAGACAGGTTGGTGATCACCTGTATTCGTGCTTGGCCGAATTGAGGGAGATCCGTCGTGACTTGAGTCGCCGACGCCATAATCTGGGTAACAGTCGTCTAGTCCAGGGCGTCATGGCACTCGTCGCTAGGGCTCAAGGGTGTAGGTTCGAAACCCTTGCATGTCCAACTCCTACAAAAGCTCCAGCCTCGCCCCGTCGACCACTTATTCCAATGTGAGTGTTCTGACGACTTGAAAGAACCACATTCTGCTCAATCCACTGTTCATTCCTCCTGATTATGTCATGATGTGGAGAACTGCGAATGTTTGATAATTTGACGTCAATCAACTTTTCTTTGGTCTCCGTTCGGCAGACAAGGCGTAGATACGCTGCCGAAAGCCACGGAGTGTGCTGCCGTGTTCAGAAAAAACCAAACTCAGGCTTAATTCAGGCAGATTCGGGGTAATCTTGTCTCTGTTGGTCTGTGCATCTTTGGAATTTGGCTACTCGTGCAGATGGAAGCAAATGTACATAGTAAAAACGCCGGCCGGCGACATTCACCCCTACAGGCACCCCCTGTAGTACTGGCTGCACCAGATGCGACGCCAGGAACTCAGATCTTACCTTCATTTGCCGTGATGTTGAAGCTAAAGTCCAGATTCAGATCCAGATTCCTTGAATTTACCTTGAATTCCTCAGGTTTGTCCATCATTCTGCCACTGTTGCACAAAACCCAGACGTCAATTGTTCAGACAACCTTCACATAGGAGCTCTAGGGACTTCTAACAGCAACCTCTGAAGTCCGTAAGCTTCGTTGTATTTTTGGCACACGCCAATGTGAGCTCAATCCGACCTGAAACTGTCGAAAATGGTGAATCCAAGTGTCTTGTGGGACTCAATCAAAAGATTGGCCTTGTCCAAGTCGATTGACACCGCCGCCACTGTAAATAAAGGACCATTCGGTGTCTCTCAGTTATATACTGTCAGTAAAGCGCCTTCAGCGAACCTTCGGCGCGTTACATGCCAAGGATCCAGGGCCAGCATGTCCCATCATGATGCATCATCACATGATCCGGAATCTGTTGGATGCTCGCAAACCAACGTGCCGGAAAGCACAATTGAGCTGAATAAACGACAATATATATTAACTCTAGTCTAAACGAAAGTGTTAGTAGTTTCAGTTCTAGACATTCCGCTTCATTTAACCTTCATCTTAGGGAATTTCCTCATTTTAGGACAATTTAGGTTGATGTCCTTGTCATCTCCTCTCATTCCTCGAAGATCTGTGCCTAACTAAGTGAACAGAAAAACATTCCTACCTTCTGTGGTTCACTTGGGGCCTACAGACTACATCTGTATTTGTTTTCCCTCTCTGTGATTGTTTCGTCTCCTTCATCACTGCCCAAATTGACTCTCAATCTTGCTGAATCTAGTGATCATCCACCAGATGCGCCAAATCTGAAGCACATGCTGCACTTTTCAGAACGAGAAAAGCGGGAGTAACACGATGTAGAGTTCGGCGAGGACACCGTAGCGTGCCCGCGACAGCTAAACTGTGCCAGAGCGCCGAGATGTCACTCCATTTCTTGATTCCCCCACTCAATCCACCAATAATCTACCTCATTCTCAACCAGTGCATGGTTTGGTATCGATTCTCGATATGTTTACATGCTTTTTAGCCCTTAACCTAATGTTTTACTGCACGGAGGACTGTTCGTCACTTCTCATTCTGTCTCATTTCAGGTTCATCCATCCTGATTCAGTGCCAATTCAGCCCAAATCAGGTCAGATCAAGCAGATTTCGCCCCATCGAGGCTACAATTCTATTTTTTTCTGGGACTTACGCGCACTACGTTCTTCGTTGACGTAGCGACACACCCCAGTGTGTTTTTGGAGGGGGAGTGTAAGTGCGGCTAGCCCCCATCTGCTCAGATTTTCACAGATCTGCCCCAGATTGACTACATTTTGGTCATTTTCTCTGCTTCGGCGGAATGGCCGCCTCGCAGCTCAGTCTCAGGATCAGACCTATATATTTCTGATATGCCGGATCTGATTCCGCGGTCCATTCATCGTAAATCCGTCGCGTTCCGATCATTTACCTGGAATCGCCAATTGCCGCTGATGCGCGCCCGAAGCCAAATCAGCCAAATAATTTTTCACAATCGGATTTATTTAAATCTTTTCAGATAGTTTTGGACACTCAGATGTACTTAGGATAATCCGCATCAATTTTCTTCATAGACTGGGATTTTCTGCCGGATAACAATCAACATGGATCTTGCTTCCGTTGTTGCTGCTCTCGCCTCCGTTGGTGTCCGCGTATCCGGTTCTGCCCCCAACAGCAGCGTTCAGGTCGACTCCTCGCGTGCCTGCCCCACTGGTCTTGCCGGCCCCGAGCCCTCCGGCACCATCAACGACCCAGGGCAGCACTTTCATCAACATACAGATGCACATATCCTGGGGGGCAGAAAAAGAAGCAATAAGCGGGGTAAATAGGCGTGTAAACACACTCTGGATAGAGCGCCAAACCACGCCACGGTCAGGATAAGGCAAATGCAGGGGCGTGGACAGGACAACGCCTTCAGGCCATATATAGTCTCGAGACACACGTCGACTGGTCTGGATTCCGCAAGTGCCATGGAACCAGACCACACACCAAAAAATCGCAATGCCGATGACAGCGACATCCGTTGCGCAACGTCGTATGGGCTTCAAGGCCCCAAGAGCTCAGAAATGTGAAGGTCAGTCGCCCTACCTGGTTTCCCAAGGATTCAGCAGGGGGGGGAGTGACGAATAGAAGAAGAGAGGGGCCATCCTCCTCTGGATTCAGCAGGGGGGGGGTATATGGCCACTCTGATGGCAGGTCACCGAAAGATGGAAGAGAGCAAGCAAGTAAGGGACGATCCGTCGACCTCACAAGTGCTGAAAACACATCAGGGGAGAGCTCAGGGCGCTGATCAGGCACCCCTTGCTGCAATCGCCCGGGTGAGTGCTGCCAAGTCCGAGACATGGATCTTGGTCTTGTGCTTGCGGATGTACTCCATGAAGGGAGTATTGACCCGCGGCACGAACGAGGAGACGGGTTCCCAGGTGTCGTGGGACGGCCCATAGCCTCGCCAACGAACCTTGAACTCCAGGCCTCCAGGTGCCGAGGCTTTCGGACGCTGAGCCAGGATCTTCTCGACTGTATAGTCGTCCTGCTCAGCATAGTCGTCGTCCGAATCGGCCTCATGTGCGGCGTAGCTCAGGGACACATGCTGGCCACGGAGGTCGGGTTCCCGCACACGGAGTTGACTCTCGTGGCGCTCCCGGAACTTTCCGTGACCCACCTTGATGCGGTAGGTGTCCTCACCAATCCTGCGGACCACCTCGCCGGGTGTGAACCAGGTTTTGGTGCGGTGGGTGCCCATAGGGCGGGGTCTGATCACCCACACCGGGTCTCCCACCCTGAACTTCTGCGCTGTCGAGCCCGGGGCGGACTTCTGACGCTCAGCATGCTCCTTCTCGAGCTGCTGGCGGATGTCCTGCGCCGTTTGCTCTTGCCGCGCGAAGAATTCCTTGGCATCCATAGCCATGCCATCACCAGACAAGGGAAGTCCCCGACCCAGGGGGTCCCTGCCGAACAGAATCTGGTGAGGGGACGAACCGCCCGGAGTGGGGGTGTCATGATGGGCCTTCAGAGCAGGCCACATCTCCTCAAACCAGTTCCGACGTGGATTGGTGATGTGGATCTTGCGCAGCTTCTCGAACAGCTGCCGTCCAGCCACTTCAGCACGGCCGTTAGACCGGCTGAGATAGGCGACGCTCTTGGCATGACGTATCCCCATGAGGGAACACATAGCCTTGAACCAGCCACCAGTAAACTGGGGCCCTCGGTCACTGCAAATGGTGCGGGGGATGTCAAAGACGGTCAGCCAATGACGAATCATCATGACTGCCACTTCCTTGGCAAGCAACCCCTTTTTGCGTGCCGGAACGGCTACTACGTAGCCACTGTGGCGATCCACGCAAAGAACCACACAGTCAAAGGTCTCCTTGCCAATGTGCACTTGGGGCATGGAGAAGACGTCCATGGCCACGCTCTCCATGGGCTGGTCAGGAACCGGGGTCCATTGGGCTTCCCCCTTGACGTTCCGGTTGTCGGGATTGCAGGCCTGGCAGACCGAACAACCCTTCCTGACCTTCTTGATGGCGGTGTAGAGAACGATATGGTCGATCTCGAACCGGCGCTGCATGTCAAGGGCTTGCTTCTTGACCCCTGGGTGCAGCATGTGGTGGTGCCAAGCTTCACAAAGCTCGAGCACCCGGGACTCCAGTACTAGCAGCTTACCATTCCGGTAGAGCTTGCCATCTTCCTCGGTCAGCCCCTTTGGCCACTTCTGCCTGTCGTCAGGGTCGGTCACAGCCCTATACTCGGCCGCAAAGGCCTCAGACTTGGCGTAGTCGTCGGTCCAGTTGTCCTGGAGGCAAGACTCAGGGAAGAGGTGCTTGTCGGACTCAGCTCCCTCAGGGGCGAGTACTCTGACCGCTCTGCTCACCCTCGTGCTGAGGGGGGCATCCGCAGCCATGACGACGAAACATTTTACACCCTCCTCCTCCATCAGGCGCTCCATTTCAATGATCCTCTTGGCCTCAGCGGTCTCAGCCTCATCGCCATGGGCAGAGATGTCCGTCATGCCCTTGCTGGCGGGATAGGCCCACCTACTGAGACAGTCCGCAACGGTGTTATCCTTTCCAGGAATATACACAACCGTGAGGTCGAACTTGGCCAAGGTCTCATGCCATCTTGCCCGTCGGGAGGCGGGACCTGAGGGGGTGTCCACGTGCTCCTTGTGCCACGACTGCAGACTCTGATGGTCGGTGCAGACGGTGACGGGATGGAGGGCTATGTACCCAGCCCATTTCCTGAGAGCCATGACGATGGCATACGCCTCCTTTTCACGGGGCGTCCACGTCCGTCTCTGGCCTTCCGCCAGGACTCGGCTCCAGAAGGCCACGGGCACGTGCCTCCCGTCGTCAAGCACTTGCTCTAAGAGTGCGCCAACGGCGTAGTCGGAAGCATCGGTGCGCAGGACGAACCCTCGGTCGGGATCCACGAGGTGCAGACCCACTGCGGATAGCAGCGCCTGCTTCATCCCCTCAAAGGCACGGTCGGAATCAGCATCCCAGACCAGAGCCTTCTTGGACCCCTTTTTGGTCTCCTCTCGGTTGCCCTTGAGCATGGTCGTCATGGGGGCTGCATACTCGGCATACATTTTGATATACCCCGAGTAGTAATTGCAGAACCCCAG
The DNA here is from genome assembly GCA_964036045.1 of Eutreptiella sp. 'Long Island Sound 2002'. Taxonomy (NCBI): domain Eukaryota; phylum Euglenozoa; class Euglenophyceae; order Eutreptiales; family Eutreptiaceae; genus Eutreptiella; species Eutreptiella sp. 'Long Island Sound 2002'. The sequence continues at coordinate 119,898,543 of OZ038383.1, read as the reverse complement.
ATACGCCCGTAGCTCAGAGACCGTCTTGGGCTTTTCCCAGTGCTCAATCGCAGCCACCTTGCCAGGTATGGGCTTTCGCTGCCCGTTCCCGACTACGTGGCCAGCGAAGACCACCTCGCTTACCGCAATGGTGGCCTTTTCACTGCTGCCCGTAAGTTTGTGCCGAACCAGAAGGTCCAGCACTCGAGTGACTTTCTTTCGTGTGCCTCCAGGAGCTCCTCGTAGCTCATACTGGGGTCCCCGGACGCGATGATCACGTCGTCCACGAAGGGGTCCGCACAGTCACGCACCGGCTCAAGCAGGTTCTCCAGCATCCGCTGAAAAGCCGCATTGCCGTTGGTAACGCCCATGGGCATCACCTTCCACTGGAGAGGTCCAAGTGGGGTGCTCATGGCTGTGCAGGCACGGGACTCCTCGGCGAGAGGCATCTGATGATAACCATGTTTCAGGTCAATCACCGTGAAGATCCTCCGCCGGTGTTGTTTTTGCAGCATGTCCTCAATGAGGGGAAGCGTATAGCTATCATGCTGCGTTTGGGCGTTCAGGCCGCGGTAGTCGACCACGAGCCGCCACTCACCGGCAACCTTCTTGGGGACGACGAAGCACGGAGAGGCCCATTCGGAGTGGCACGGCTCAAGCCAGCCTCTCTGGATGAAGTCACGGAGGATCTTCTCCATGGCCTCTTTCCTCTCGCCCCTCAGGGCAAACTCCCGGTGACGATACACACGGGGGTCCTGCTTCAGTCGTATCTTGGCCTCGCCATACGGTCCACGCACCGGTGGGGGAAACACAGGCTTACCGCTGAAGAAGGTATCACCATACTTCTGCTTCAGCCTGGCCCTCAATGCCTGGATCTTGGGGCAGTCATCGGACTCCGCCTTGGCTTTTCCGGGCACTTGAACCACGGAGCTTACTTGAGGGGTAGCGGCCCCGCTCATCTTCGGCTCAGGCGGTCTTCCCAGGTGGCCCAAAGGGCCATCTCTGGTCTTGCCTCGGAATAGATCGCCGTAGGTGGGTGGGTTACCCCCGATTGGCTCGTCCTGGCTGGACAGGTGGTCCAGTACCCTCCTTACGAAGGTATCTCCATCATAGGAACCAGAGACGATTGAGTCCACTTCCCACCAGGCTTTGTCCTGGCCTTTGCCCTCACGCTGGTTTCCCCAGTCGTGAAAGGGCTGATCCATATACCCCTGAACCAGATCCAGCTCCTCTTCAGTGAGGGGGTCTTCCGATTCCGATTCTTCGATGTCAACAGGGGGAACCGCAAAGCAATGCCGCCAGGGCTCTGCTATGATACGGTTGACACACACGAAGTCCGTGGCGTCGGCCTGATCAAGGCCCCCATCCACATAGTGGAATTCCGTTGTCCATCTCTGGGGTGGCATGGGCTGTCCCTTAGCGTCCTGATAGACACTCTCTCCAGCCGGTAGGACGACCTTGTTTAAGGTCATGTTGGTCAATGAGGCTACCCAATGTCGGGTACTTTCCTCCTCGGTGCATCCCATAGGAACAACCAGCACTGCCTTGGAGCGGTCCTTGCGAATCTTCGCTATCGCTCTTGGAATGTCCCAACAGGGGCAATGGATCCACATCAAGCCCTGATGCGGACCCCAGTGCTTCTTCCACGCGGAGTCCTGGGCGCTTCAGTACTTCTCACACACCCGAAGATGGGCGGAGGTTCCTGAAGAGAACGCATCCAGGGCCAGATCCGAAGCTCCCAGGTCCGCAACCACTCGGCTCGCCACTTCCGGCCTTACGCCGTACTCCTGGTTTGCTGGCCCAGTTGGCTCAGTGCCCAGTGCAGCTACTTCGAGCTGATCGCGTTCGGGGTGGATCCATTGGCATTCCAAATGGTGCTCAGGTGACGAAAGCCACGAGAGCTGGTCGTCCTGGTACAGGGTCATGGAGGCCTGGGCCGGGAGGACGCCGGAGTCCGTGTCCATCATGAAGTCGTACCCGACGATCATGTCCCAGTCCATCTCGGCCTCGTAGAAGCGACCGTGCAGGAGGATTTCCTTGCCGAGGTCTGGGCGGCTCAGCTCACGATGGTTCACGAACTGCAGCCCAATGGCCGCTTCCTTCGTGCCTCCCACCATGTACTGGCTGTTCGCCACCTTCAGCCTGACAGGTTTCCGACTGTCGGTCAGACACTCTGGCGGAAGTAGGCCAGCCTTGACCAAGCTGACCTGAGCGCCCGTGTCAACCAACACGTCGAAAATCTTTTCCACTTCCCCGCATAGGGCACTGACCTTAAGATGCAACTGCCGCTCGCGACCGACACGGCGCACGGCGTGCAAACTCAGGATCTCCGGCCGTTCCAGAAGCTCAACAAGCGACTGGTGCAGGTCGTGGACAATGGGCTCAGGCTGCCCATCTGCAGCATCCAGCTGCGGTCCGGGTGATCCTTCGATACTCTCGGATAGATCCTGTAGTACATCAAACACATTCTTGGTCGCGAAGGACGGACGGGTGCAAGGGTTCGTGCCTTCACTTGCCCTCACCCCGCCTCCGCGACTGGGTGCCGGACCGGGCCTTCCGCCCGCGGCAGTCCCTTTGTGCTTATCGACTCCCGACTGGGATGGTTCGGCGCTTCCCACGTCACCATCCTGCGACCGCCCTAGCTGGGGCCCTTGGCTGCAGGGGCTCCGCTAGGGGGCGTCGGTTGTGGAAGTAGGGGAAGTCTCCTCGGCATCAACCTTGTTGACTCCCTTCTTCCTTTCCCTTCTTTCCTTTCTAGTCGTCTTGTTCTTGTCCTTGTTCTGGTCATTCTGGTTGTTCTCCTTGTTCTTGTTGTCCGACCTGGGGACCCAGTTCCGCTTGATCTCCTGGATCTCCTTGGCCAACTCGGTCCCCTGCGACACCAGCTTGGAGAGCTCGTCCCTGTCCACCTCCACCTTGGCTTCCCGGATACCCGCGGGCGCACGCTTCTTCGACCCGTGCGCCTTCTTGTAAGCCTCCGTGTCGGCCTTGTGGACGGGGCATGTTCGGTGGTCATGGTTGAAGCCTCGCTTCCTCCCATAACACACGAAACAGCCCTGAGGGTGAGCTCGTATGAACTCCCCAAAGGACAGCGGAGGGTCGCCAATGCGGCGAGGGTCCCTCTTCTCCTGCTTCCTCCAACCCTGCTGCAGGGGCTTCCAGTTTCCCGGTTTGCTCCCCGCGCTCAGGTTTTTGGCCACGAAGGCACAAACGGCCACTTCGGCGGGCTCATCGTCGTCGTCATCGTCGACGAGAGTCTCATCGCCGCCGGCTCCCGCTGGGTCCATGGCAGCTTCCCCGCCAGGTCCCTCGCCAACGTAGTTGACGTCGCGGTCGCCGGGCCTCAGCCCGCGGGTGTGGTGGAAGTTTCGGTACTCCTTGAGTACTTCCTCGCCAATCCACTCCAGGATCTCGTCGCAGCTCATCCGCGCCGGGATGGCCTGCAGACGGATGGTCTGGCCGCTCAACTCGCACTCGTCAAGGCGCCACATCGCGGTCTTCTCGCGATCGCCCGAGACGGTGATGAGGAGAGCGTTCCGCAGGGAGTGCCGTTTGACATCCCGGGCCACGTTCTTCCTCGTCCAAGCCACCACGTTCGTATGATACTCTTTGGGGAGCATCATCTTGACCGTGTGGTTGGACTTGGCACTCTTGGTTTCCTCCTTGGTGACCCTCTTGATCCATGCTTCCGGCAGCATGGAGAGCAGGTGAGCCTGCTCGTCACCCTCGTTCCAATCCTCCACATTGCGGCGGAAGAGGGTGTATTTCCCTCGGAAGTCACGCCAGTCCCGTAGGCGGATCTCCCGTCCATCATGCTCAAGCTTGATGGACTTCCACCGCTTGGCAGCCACCTGCGGAGCGTCCACCCGCTCCTGCTCGTTGAGCCACTTCTTGGCTTCCTTGAGGGTCTTGATTTTCCCTTCCTTGGTCGCCACGAAGTATAGCTCTCCGAGCACTTCCGGCAGGCGGTACCTGAACCGTCTGAAGACATACTTCTCCGCATCAGCGGGATGCAAGTCCTCAGTAACGGTTACCCCCCAATCGTCCAGCTTCTCCAAGAAGCGGTCGAGGTTGAGGGGGTTGCCGTCGTACATGGGGGGCTTGATGTCCTTCAAGTCTTCCCACACGGCGGCATCCGCGGCCTTAGAGACCATGAACGCCGGCCGCGAGGTCGACCGAGGTTCCCATCGGCCTCTCCAGTAAGAAAAAGTGCTCTTCCATTGCTTTGAGGCATACTCTAGTTGTATTAGAGATGCACTGAGCATCCATGCATTTTTATCTTAGTATTGGTCCAACCAAAAGTGGTGATAACACATTTTGACCTATGGAACCAAACACCCAATCAGGATATGGAGTGGACCCCTTAATCCCCTTTCATTGTGAAGTAAAACATCTTTTCCTGAGTTGACTGAGCACTGACATACCTAAGGTAGAGCCTATGAATTTATCTATGTTTTTCCATGAATTCTTAGCTATCCTAGTGGTATGCACCATAGGGGGCTAGGCACCTCTTTTTGAGAGGTCCTGGGTTCAATTCCTGGTCAGCCTAGCTAAGTAGGAAGATCCCATGTGACATGGCAGTGACCTCATCGCCACATACCATGCCACCTCAGCACATATGGGACCCAAAACAAAGAGTGCACATCTCCTAAGATGGCACTATGGAGAGAGAGTGATCCTGAGGCAGTTTTCTAACTCTTTTCCCAAAACATTTCAGCTATCTCTGTGAATATGCATTCATTTGTGACCTGAGTTGCAGTTTCTGTGAATATCCAATCATCTTTCACTGTCTACACTGCAGCCCTTCATGCTTTGATCCTGAATTACCTTCTCCTTGCATACTATTGGCTTGGGCTATCCTGGATTGACTTGGCTTTACTGTATTTCAACAAACAAAAGCTTTTCATCATCCAAAACAAGCAGCAGGACACCCTACAACAACAACAAGCAGCAGGAGAAGCAAAAACACAGTGCTGAAAACACTATAAACTTTTCTGGTAGCAGAGGCAGCCTGTCTCTGTGCACAGGCAGCGACCCCGCGCCGTACAACCAGTGCTCCGAGCAGGCAAATATAAGCAGAAGGGCGGATTAAGATTGATCCAGGAAGAGTGGACGCCGACGTGAAGACAGCGCCAGCGCCTGAGACACCGGCAAGGCCGGCGCCTGGCGCTGTACCTTCAGCGGAGCCCTTACATGGGCCAGTGGATACGGCTGAGGACTCCCTGGATGGCCTCCAGACGGCCTTCGGGGCCCTGTCGGTCGAGAAGGTGGTGGCTCAGCCTGCAAAAAGGAAGAGAGAGAGCGAGAAGGATGCTGGAGACGGAGCAGACGAAGGAGAGGAGCAAGGGCAAGACCCGACGGATGTCCCTACCTTCGAAGGCGCACCAAGCGCTTCTGGCCTCCATGCATCACCCTCTCCCATAACCACCACACTCCCAGCCGCCGCTACATCCACTTCCACAACCAACCCGCCTATGGCAGAGGGCACAGGCTTTACTGGCATGCCTCACTACCCCGCCTATGGCATGGGCCCACCTACCACTGCGCTGCTTGAGGCAACTACTGCCAGTGAGCCGGTGGCTTCCAGCTCTGCGCCGCGATGGTATGCGGCTGACCATCCCCATCCACTCCACGCCACTGGAACCTACATGGAAGTTCCTGGGTATGCTCCTGGGTATGCACCTGGGTATGCACCCCTGAGTGGGTTGAGGAGAGGACCAGAGTCTCTGGGAGGCAGGAGTAGAGGATCGGGAAGATCCTCCAACAGGTCCCTGACGCGGTCGGAGATCAATGAGGTGCTCCGAGGAGCCACTTCGCAAATCGTGAGCGACCTCACGCAAGAGATCAGGGAGAAACTGGAGCCCCTGATGATCCCGTCCCATGCGTCACCTACGACGGTGGGAATGTCACCCCACCGAGTACAGGCTAACCACCTGGCGGCAGGGTTGACAAATACCCTGGGGAGCCTGAGAAGCCGACCGATGCCGACTCCTGCAGCAGTACCGAGAAGTCCATTCGTCCCGAGAACGGCCCAGCCGCCCTACAGCCACGTGACGAACTCGACGAGGGCCGAGCTGGACCAGCTGGGGCTGACAGCCCTAAGGGCTATGGTGGACGTGGAGCCTTATGGCTCCAGTGATCTTGGCGGAGACCCCTCCGACGACGAGCCGCCGTCGATGGACTCTTCTTCGCCCTCAGACGACGAGGACCCTGAGGACCCCGAGGACCCCAAGGGTAAGAAGAAGAAGAAGAAGAAGAAGAAGACCCGACGCCCTGAAGGACGCCGAGCTCAGGAGGCGAAGGCTATTGCCACCTCCAAGATAGTGGTGAACCTGCCTGAGTTCACAGGCAAGGACCTCAGCGAGTTCGCTGAGAACTTTGGCCGGTTCCTACGACTGACCGGCCAAACCCACGCGAGTGGGCGAGTGAAGTGCGATCTGCTCCTGCAGTGCTGCAAGACCAAGTACCTGGAGAAGCAGGTCAGGCAGATCGTCACAAACTCCGCCACCTTTGCCGACGTGTTGGTTGCCCTGGAGAGGCAGTACCCGACCTACGAGACCGACCTCTCCATCAGGGCCGAGATCCAGAACCTGCCCGTGCTGCCCAACAACCCCAAACCTGGCAGGGTCTCCGAGCTGTTGGCGGACCTGGATCACTGGGCTGGACGACTGACGCCCGGTTCCTACAGCAGCGACGACCTGCTGTTCTGGTTGTGCGCCAAGCTCCCCCGAGAGCTATGGGACGAGTGCCGTCTGACGGCTGAGCGCAAGGCTAGATCCCTCCGCTACGAGGATCTATGCGTGCTGCTCCTGGAGATGGCGCTGGAGAAGGAGAGCGACCAGCACCTGAACGACTACCGTCCTGGTGGTGGAGGTTCTGGAGGCAAAGGGTACCAAGGGTCCCGACCTGGGCAGGGGACTACCCCCAAACACGCCCACGCCCACCTAATGGAGAACGTGAAGGAGCTATTCTGGTGTGATGCCAGAGATGAGCAGGGCCACCTGCAGCACGCCTCTGACTGCGAGCAGCGAGACTGCTTCGTCGTCCAGGGGAAGCAGCAGGAGAAGATCACCGGCGCCACAGTGAAGCTGCCGGATCATTACCGCTGCACCATCACGTGTGCATTCTGCGGTAAGCGGAAGCACTACGAGGATGAGTGCTACCATAAGCAACGCCTATCGGCGAAGCTTAAGGGGGAAGATCCTGGCAAAGGCTCAGGCAAAGGTGGAGGCAAGGCCAAAGGCAACGACTCCGGCAAGGGCAAGTCGAAAGGACGTGGTCAAGGTGGTCAAGACAAGGGTCAAGGTGGACGAGGAGGAGGCGCTAACCGCCAGAACGACAACAAGAACAAGGACAAGAACGGAGGTAACCCCAACCCTAATCCAGGGGGGAACTCCGAGCCCTCTGGAGGGCAGTCTGGACCTACCACACGCTCACAGACGCAGGCCCAGCAAGAACAAGGAGCCAAGCGTGAGCATGAAGGTGGTGATGACGGCAACGCCAAGAAGAGAAGCCGTTTCATGAGGATGGCCCGCAAATTGCGGAACAAGGGGTTCGAGGTGACCTGTCCCGCGGAATTCTGACGGGGACGCTCTGGTGGCACCCAAGACCTGGTGTTTTGGGTACGTATCCGAATAGGGGGACGTGAATACCTGGGGGTACTGGATACTGGCGCCACAATATCTATAGTGGCCAAGAAAATTTTACCTTGTGGGAGCCTGAAGAACACCATGACCACCGCCGCTATACGCATGGGGGATGGACATGTGGTGCACAGCTGCGGGGACTGTGAAGTGGAGGTACCTATGGGCTCTCGAACTATCGCCCATCGGTTCTATGTGATGGACACTGAGGCCTTCGACTTTGTACTGGGTACTGACTTCTTCGTGCAGCACTCCCAGATACAATCCCTGACGCTGCAAGCGCCCTACCTCCTCTACGTGGACCACGGCAGTGGCAGAGAGTCTGTGCCACTGGAGCAGTCGGAACATACCTCGAGTTACCTGAGACTATCGAAGGAGGAGCCCTCGAACATGATGGCGGCCTCCAAAACTGAGGACTATCAACTATTGGGGGAAGTCCTAGACCAAGGTCTGAAGGAGTTGGGTTACTCTCGAGAAGACCTAAGTGTGGAGCTGTTCGCCAGCGACAACCAGCATGTACTGGACCTATACTGCAGCAAGGGGAAGAACTGCAGCTACAAATTTTACTGGCCCTCTTTCGGGATGGCCTACGGGAACCCCAGATTCAGTGAACTGGGGAAGGTGCTGACCAAGGTGGGCTTGGAACGTTCCCGTATGGTCCTGTGTTCCCCCGATTGGGGAGCCCATGGGGGCAACGAGTACTGGCGAACCCTCCTTGACAAGCTGACTATCAGCTCGGTGCGATTACCTGATGAGGCCATCTACGTGCCTCTGGGACGCAAGACGCCCATTGGGAAGCCCGGATGGGGGAGTATGCTCAGCGTGGTGGACGGAAGTCTTACCACCATCCCCTGGGAAGACCTGGACCCTACTCTGGTCCAGGCTATACAACGAGAAAGCGATGGACTCGCCTTGGGTGACTTGAAGGATCGCCTACGACCTCAAGATGCTGTTGAAACTACACCCGGAGGAGATGAGTACGTCGTGACTGACACCAACGCCCCCAACTCTCCCTGTCATGTACCTGTTCCTGATGGAGTCTCTGAGTGTGGACTATCTGAGCTACCTAGCTCTATCCACTCAGACGACGAAACTGAGCACGACGCCTTCTTCGTGCAGACCGCGGTGGAGGAAGTGGAGAACGCCGAGTACGTCGCCCCACTAAAACCCCTACTCTCCATGAGGGTGGAAGACCCCGTGGATGAAGAGCTGGACCCTCGATCCAGGCTCAGGGAGTATGTGGATTCCAAGAGGAAGTTGGTGGCGAAAAAGCTATGCTACGCGAAGCCTACCCGCAGCTCATGGCCACTGAAGCAAGGACGTATGGGAGACCTATCCCAACTGAAGGAGGACCTCGAACAGAAGATCACCACCTGGCAAAGGGAGGTAGATCTCAAGCTCATGAAGAGCGTGTGGGGCGCCCATGTGAGGACCCCAGAGGAGGACGACCTCTCGGAGGAATGTGTATGTGAACCCCCTCGAGCGTGCCTATGTTGCCATCGTCCACCGGAGATGGTCGAGCAAGACCTTCTATATGCCTACCAAGGGCTGAAGGATGCTACCGCGGGCGAAGAGTCGGTGGAGGACCACCTCCCGACGTCTATTCAAGGGGCAAGCAACTTACACTCCGACGAGGACATGGAGGACAAGATCAAGGTATTGGACCCGCGGGTACAGAAGCTGATAAGGACCTATCTGGAGGTGTTCGGAGAACTACCCCCTCCAGCCTCATGTGACAAGCTGGTACAGATGGACCTCAAGCTGAAACCCGAGTTCGTGGGTCACAAGATCCGGAGGAGACCCTATCCAGCTCCTAAAGAGCAGGCCGATGAGATTGAGCGACAGATACAAGAGTGTATCGACGCTGGCCTAGTCCTGGAGTACAAGGACGGGGACTACCCCCTACACTGCAGCCCCTGTTTCCTGGTGGCTAAACCTGGGTCTACAGCCAAACGGCTGGTAGTGGACTATGGAGAGCTGAACAAGAAGACGTTGAACCACTCAGGGTCCATTCCCAATATGGAGTCTACCCTGGAGAAGATAGCCTCCTGTCGCTACAAGACCAAGATGGACAAGCGAAGTGGATTCTGGCAAGTGGACCTGACGCTGAACGCGCAGGAACCACTGGCCTTCATCACCCCTCAGGGGAGGGTATTCAAGTGGAAGGTCATGCCGTTTGGCGTGGCTAACGCACCCGCTCTGTTCCAAGAGCTGATGAACAAGATCTTGTCCATCCTACGAAGGAGACCTAAGGTGCAGGAGCTCATATCCCGTGGGGCCCAGATGGAGGCTCACATCGACGATGTATGCCTCGGGACCAATACCCAGGAGGATCACCTAATCCTCTTGGGTGAGTTCTTTGCGGTCTGCCAGGAGAACCACACACGACTCAAGCTGGAGAAGTGTGAGTTCATGCAGGAGACCATGCAGTACCTGGGGTTTGATGTTGGCTATGGGTGGTGGACCCCAGCGGCCTCTAAGGCCAAACCCCTGATGGATGCCAAGGTACGACACGAAGACCCCAAGAAAGGACTTCATGATGTACGCAGTTTCATTGGGGCGTGCAACTTCTATCGCCGCCACATCAAAAACTTCACCTACACCAGCGCTGTACTGACTGACTTGATCAAGAAGAGTACTACTTGGCGCTGGGGCCCACAAGAGCAACAAGCGTTTGACGAGCTCAAAGACAAGGTAGCCAACGCTAAGTGCTTGGGCGTGCCTAGGGCACAAGGGGAGATTATCCTGGTGACCGACGCCAGCAATGTGGGCGGTGGTGGAACGTTGTTCCAATGGCAAGCACTAGAGAAGGAGGAGTTCGACTCGGCCATTTCCCAATGGGGGACGGAAGGTCTCAACCGAGATGGAACCCTCAAGCACAGCTACCCTGACGACAAGTGGGTCCTAGTACCTCTGGGCCACTGGAACTGGAAGTGGAACCAGGCCAGGGGGAACTACTCCACCTATGAGCAGGAATTGCTCGCGGGTATGCTGGTGCTATCCTCTCAAGCACGACTGTTGGGGAGTAACCCTGTGGTCTGGCTTTGCGACCAAGAACCGGTCCGCAGTTTCCAGAAGGGTCCCCCACCTGAGAAGGCCAAGCTACGTCGCTGGTGGACCTACCTCAGTCAACTACGGCTGACGGTACATCATATCCAGGGAGTGAAGAACGAGTGCGCCGACTACATCAGCCGCAACAACTTCGACGCCCTGATTGGTGCCCGGTCTGAAGCGCTGGCTAAGGAGGCGTTCAGCCGTACGGACGTACACCTGGACCTGAACATGACCATGATACGCCCCCTGGATGGACTCCAACAATCGGAGTACCTACAGGAGTTTGGGGATATCTACCGGCGCCTGGAGAAACGCCTTGAACCCCTCCTGGTCAACCAAGACCAGTGGAAGCGGGACAAGAGCTACCTCTGGCACGAGGACCGCATCGTGGTGCCTAGTGACCGAGTCCCAGCGCTGCTGAAGTGGACCCATGAGTCCAGTGGTCATGTGGGTGCTGACCGTACCCTGAGGCTGTTCAAGCAGTGGTTCCACACTACGTGGACTGACGACCAACTGCAGAAGACGCTCCAGCCTATCGTGGACAAGTGCCCGTGCAGGTCCTGTAAACCAGGGGATATCAGGGACAGAGGTCTCTACTCGACCCTGCCCATCCCACAATGTGCCAACAGTGTTCTTTACGTGGACTACACGGAGATGCCAAAGTTCGGGGGCTATGACTTCGCCCTCGTGGTAACCTGTGGGTTGACCAGGTTTACCAGGGTGTTTCCATGTACCAAGCACATTACCGGAGAGGAGACTATCAAGATACTCCTGGAGGAGTGGTTTTGTGTCTATGGGGCGCCCAAGGAGATCAACTCCGATGAGGACGTACGAGTACGCTCAGACACTGGCTGGTACAAGAGGGTCCTGAGATCCCTCAATGTCCAGGTGTCTACGGGGATTCCCTACTCTCACACGAGCAACCCCCTATGTGAGCGACAGATTCGCGTCCTGAAGGAGAACGTCAGGATATGGTGCAAAACTGAACGCACCAGAGACTGGGTGAGACTACTCCCCGTCATATCCTTGATGATGAACTCCCAAGAGAGTTCAGCTACTGGCTACTCGCCACATGAGCTATTCATGGGTCGCCCGGCATGGTTCCTACATGCCCCCTATCCAGAGGACACCCATTCTTCTGTGGGTGAATGGGTCCAAGAGCAACAAGCGAAGGTGGACAAGGCCAAGGCTATGCTCCAGAGAGTGAGGGAGCGTCAGTGGAACAAGAAGAACAAGCACCGTGTACCGGCCACCTACCAAGAGGGGGACTGGGTGCTGGTGCACCACAGTCGACTACCCGCCTGGCCACGCTCTACCAGCGATGACCCATACTTCGGGCCGTACAAGATCCTATCTGTGGACGGTCACCGTATCACTGTGCGGTGTTCTCCCCGACTAGGGGGGACCCTGGTGTGCGCTGCCCAACACCTGAAGCGCTACCATGACCCTGAAGACCTCTGTGGGGAGGAGTGGGAGCTGAACGACGAGGAAATCGCCGCTCTGGACCTACAAGGGGCAGCCAGCCCTATGGAAGTTGAAGGTGAACTCCCCGACATGAACGCCGAGGAGATGGCTAAGGAGGGCTTCTACCTGGTGAAGTCTGTCCTACGCCACCGCTATCGCCAGGGTTGGCGCTTCCTCACCCTCTGGGAAAGGTTTGGGGTCGAAGAGGCCACCTGGGAGCCCTTCTCTGCATTTGGTCTACCTGAGGACGCCTAAACTCAGTTCTGGTTGACTACTTGTCCCAGAACAACCTTGGTGAGTTGCTGAGGCTCGCTGAGACGCTTGCCTCCAAGACTAAAGCTAGGGACTGAACCTTACCCTTACCTGCCAAAACGTATGTGTGAGTGTGCTAGTCCTAAGGTCCTGAGAGCAAGCCGCAGAAGTGGTGTCCTAATTATACCCAAGTCTGCGCCCTTGCTAAACCTGGAGGGTTGGCTTATTGATGCCACGGGGTACGCCCCGGGTCTCCCCTCCCCTATGCGCCCAATTTCTGTGCTGGCGCAAAACCTTGGGGGAATACCCAGCGTGCTAATCCAGGTATTGTTTTCCCTACCTATCTGTCTACTACAGGGAGGGGTGGCCAAAAGCTATGAAGGCATGCAAAACGCCTGTTTGCTATGTGGCCAAAACACTGACCTAACCACTGTCACAGCCCACCAACCCCGCTAAAATTGCAGGAAAAGGGTGGGACAGTGACACACCCCCTACAGGTCCTACACACCCTACAGTGGCACCATCCTGGTGGGCGAGCACTGGGCAACTGGCTCTAGCCCCCACTCAGGACTACCACTCCTACACGCACACTCTACTGGGCGTTGCGAAGATGAAGGTCTCTTGGGTCCTAGCGACCCTCCTGTGAAATGACAAGAGAACACAGCGCTGCTAAGCAACTGTGGCCTAACAGGGGACGCCACAACGCGTTTCCCCTGCTAGGGCTTGGAGGGAAGGAGTGCTCTCGCGTGCAAGGCGCAGATGTCGATGAAGTCGGACTCCCTGCTCTGCCACAGGCGGAGCGCAGTTGCTTGTTTGTGTGATCTGCGCCCTTGTTTAGCAGGGCATAAAAAAAATGCTGCTGCACCAATCACCCTACCTGCCCACCTGTAAAACAAAGGCAAATGAAAGGGCGTCTGCGGCGGAGGAACCAAGGCACACTCCAGGTATTATACCCTTCTCAGTGTGCCCTATAATACACTGTCCGCAAACACGCTGCATGGAGCAGCTACCCTTGTCAAGCAAGCAAGCGTTAAGGGACTCCTCAGGTTCTCTTAAAGAACGTACCGAGGAGCCCCTGGGTAGCCTAAACAAGGTTTACCGTGCGCACTTCGCGTGGCCTACCCTTTTAATGCGTGTGTGCATGCACGAGTATGCGACAGGATCGTGGGCAAACCTGCCCATCTACGCGTCAATCTTGACTCCACCAGGGGGTGGCCCCGCCTGGGCGTACCTACCTTACCTACCGCTGGGAAGTGAAGCAAGGTGAGAGAACAAAAGGGGCGCACGCGAAGAACGTTGCTATGCACTTGTGTGTATGACTAATCACCCTGATCTGACCGCTAATCATCTGCAATCTTTCTAATCAATCCCTCTACCGCGTCCTATCGTGGTTATCGTTGTTAGCGCTGCTACACGACTCGTTCACGGAGACACGAGACGAGCAATGTGTATGCGGCATGCGAGACAAGCATACCTGTAGTTTATACCTGATTCATTGAAGTCTTTTCAATTGCTTTTCGAATTCTTGAATTTTCGAATCTCCTATTAGTGTGGGTGGAATCTGTATGTTTGTTTATTAATGTGTGTCTCGTCATTTTCAAGACTACGTGATACATACGTTTATAATTCCATTATTTTTCCATTTTCCGGCGCTTCGCTAGGAGCCGCTCCTGCGCGCCGCCATTTTATGCGTATGAATTTCTGGATTTAAAAAATCCAGAGATGACTATAATTTCTATAAAAATGTGCTTTTGATGCACAATTGGATTCTGCTCAGGTGTGTCGTTTCAGAAAAATTCTACGCCGTCATTTGACGGATTTTGGTGTCGTCGCTTCGTTTTTGCGTGGATTCGTCCATAATTCTCCCATTCCTGCCTCTGCAGATACCCACGCGCAGCCTCGCTGAGTAGGCCGTGTTCGGGCCGAAACGCAGGTGCCTGGAGAGACTGAGCAGAACCAAGACCCCGCCAAGGGGCAAATTAATTTCTTTTTCGACTCCCTTCGCCCTAAGACAGGTCACAGGTCGCCAGCAGGTTTACGAGAACCCATGCGAGTGTGTATAATGTGTCTTGCGTTTGGGTTGTGTCGACGCTGCGTCTTGGAGGGAGGGATGCATATGCACATGTTTGGCATGCTCCCAATCTAACCCAACCAAGCCACAGGAGCCCCGGCAGCGCCATGAGCGCTGAGTCTTCTGGAGGAAATGATACAATCAGAGCAGCAAAAGGACGCCAACCATGGTGAGCGCCCATTTTTCAGTGTGAGGGAGACTGTAGGTATTTTAAAGTAGATGTGGAAACCAAGGAAAGGCCAAGAAAAATTCCCTTTTTCCTAAAATGCGACAGTGGTGGCCACCACAGCACAAGGGGGGAGTAAGAAAAAGTGCTTTTCCATTGCTTTGAGGCATACTCTAGTTGTATTAGAGATGCACTGAGCATCCATGCATTTTTATCTTAGTATTGGTCCAACCAAAAGTGGTGATAACACATTTTGGCCTATGGAACCAAACACCCAATCAGGATATGGAGTGGACCCCTTAATCCCCTTTCATTGTGAAGTAAAACATCTTTTCCTGAGTTGACTGAGCACTGACATACCTAAGGTAGAGCCTATGAATTTATCTATGTTTTTCCATGAATACTTATCTGCCCTAGTGGTATGCACCATAGGGGGCTAGGCACCTCTTTTTGAGAGGTCCTGGGTTCAATTCCTGGTCAGCCTAGCTAAGTAGGAAGATCCCATGTGACATGGCAGTGACCTCATCGCCACATACCATGCCACCTCAGCACATATGGGACCCAAAACAAAGAGTGCACATCTCCTAAGATGGCACTATGGAGAGAGAGTGATCCTGAGGCAGTTTTCTAACTCTTTTCCCAAAACATTTCAGCTATCTCTGTGAATATGCATTCATTTGTGACCTGAGTTGCAGTTTCTGTGAATATCCAATCATCTTTCACTGTCTACACTGCAGCCCTTCATGCTTTGATCCTGAATTACCTTCTCCTTGCATACTATTGGCTTGGGCTATCCTGGATTGACTTGGCTTTACTGTATTTCAACAAACAAAAGCTTTTCATCATCCAAAACAAGCAGCAGGACACCCTACAACAACAACAAGCAGCAGGAGAAGCAAAAACACAGTGCTGAAAACACTATAAACTTTTCTTCTCCCACGGACTCCAACGGCCGCCACGTCCATCTCCTCCATGGAATCCCTGTGGCTACGCCGCGGTTCCTCCAGGTACGCTGAACCCAGATGTTCACGCCGTACTCCTTCCATGTATGCCTCCTCATCACGGCGCCGGCGGCTGCGTTCAGCGGCCTCTCGTCGTACACCACACGGCGGGCTGATGTCGAACTCCTCCAGGTCCAGGTCCAGGTCCTCACCTTCGCCGACATCCCACTCCACGTCTCCTCTGGGGACCTCATCCCTGAGTCCACCATAATGTCCACCAGCCATTGGGATTGGCTCCAGGGCTGGTGCGGGGCGCCGGGGGCGTACCGGTTTCCGTGGTGGAGCACGGCGGTTGCGGTGCTCCGCGCTGAGCCACTCATCACGCCAATCCTCACTGCCACTGCCGGGCGGCACGCGCTCGTTGCGGCGGCCCGCGCTGTGGTGAGAGGGGGCGGTGAGAGAGGGGGCACTGGCGCCGGGGCGACTCCTGGGGGCTCCGCCGGGGGCGTGGGGTCTGCCTGGACCTGGTCCGGGTCCCCAGCCGTCGTCCGACGAGCCAGACTCCAGGGGTGGGTGGTCGCTGCCGACGCTCCCACGGGCTTCCAGCGCGTCCAGCCTCTGCTGCAGGCCGCTGATGACCGTGTTCAGCTGCCTGGTCTCCGCCCTGGCGATGTCCAGCTCTCTCTGCGCGCGCGGCGACCTCGGAGATGCGAGTCATCTCGCCCTTGCCGGTGTCTACCTCGGGCTCGAGGAACTGGACCCTCCTGCGGAGGTAGACAATCCACCGCCAGGTGGTATTTGGGTCGCCATTCCCTGGTGGGTCGTCGGGGTCCCCAGGGGGTCCTCCAGGAGGGCCTCCGCCGGGTCCGCCCGGTCCGGGGGGTCCTCCCCCGCCCGGTGGTCCGCCTCCAGGGGGTCCACTTGGTGGGCGTCCTCCAGGGGGTCCTGATGGTCCTCCGCCAGGGGGTCCCGGTGGGTCTCCGCCGGGTCGCCTCGGTGGGTCCGAGGATGGGCGCTTCTTCGTGATGCCGAAGTCCATGTCGTCATCCTCGTCCATGTCGCCCCACCTGGGCGTCTCGGTGTCGGAAGACTCCGAGCTCCGGTAGGGAGGAGGGAGATCCTCATCCTCACCTTCCGGTTCCATGGGGACGTCTCCGCCTCCTCCGCACGTCCAAGCCACCACTTGGCGATGTCGGCGGCCTCGTTCATCCCCTGTCGCCCGACCGTCGCTGGCGGTGAAGAAGGGGTCACTGTCGTGGGGGTGTCCGCCCGCTGGCCTCCGTGGCCTCTCGGGGGTCTTCCCCTTGACCTTCCTCCGTCGATGGGCGGTGGGGCCACTGCTCCCACTGCTGCCCGTGTCGGCCTCGTCCAGCGTCATCTTGGAGGAGGCGTCCCCTTCGAAAAGCTTTCGAAGGGTCTCCACTCGTGATCCTCCCGGGGGAGTCTCGCGGCGGAGTTTGGCCTCTGCCTCCTCCATTGCGGCGGCGGTGGCTGCGGCAGCTCGCCTTTCGGCCTCCTCCCCGGCACGAGCCGCCTCTGCTTCCCGGGTCTGCTGCAGCCGCGCCTTCTCCGCTTCCAACGCCGCCAGCTCCGCCTCCGTCTTGGCCCTGTCCTCAGCGACCTTCCGTCGCGCGGCCTCGATGGCGTCCTTCTTGGCGGCGTCCGCCTGGGCCTTAGCCGTCGCTTCGGCGTGGGCCCTTTCCTCTGCCTCCTTCTTTGCCCTCTCTTGGGCAAGCGCCTCTTCCAGCGCCCTCACCTCGGCCTCCTTGCAGGCAATGGCCTGCTGCGTCAGGCGGGCTTCCTCGTCGGCTGCCGCCAACTCACCGTTGACCTGGGCAGTCGCTGCCCCATGGGCGGCTACGGCCGTGAGTCCGGCCGCAATGGCCGCCACGGTCTGGGCGTGGATGGCCATGCCATGCCCCCACTCCGCGGCCTCCTCCTGGGCGATGCCGACGGCGCCCTCCACGGCAGCGCTGTGCTGCCTGGCCCGTTGCCGGGCAACCCGAAGGTTGCAGGGCACCCCACAGGCGCGCTCACAGGCGCGCGCCACGTCCCTGTCGGGAGCGACGCTGCTGCTGGAGCTGGCCTGGTCGGCCGGCATCCTCCCGCGGTGGGCCGACTCCACGTCGCTGCTGGGGCCTGCTGGGGCCTGCTGGGGCCTCAGGAGCAGCGGACGGGGCTTGGCCTTGGTCTGCTTGGCGACTTGGATGAAGTCGCCGAGGGTGGCGTGGCCGGGGTGATGACCACCATTGGCCCGTTGGGGACTCGGGGCTGGGGTTCCGCCCCTGGCGCCTTGGGCGGCTTCGGCGGCCAGGGACTCCTGGTACTCCCGCCACTTCCGGTCCCGCTTCCTGTCCCCGGCGGACCGCTTCTCCTTCCCCGGAGACGCGCTGCTGCTGCCCTGCAGCCTGCGCTCGCTCCCCGGTTCCGGGAAGTTCTTCTCGATCATGTCCCACATGGAGACGTTGATCGAGGCGCCCGACGGGTACTCGTTGGGCATCTCGTCCTCCTCAATCCCGTCGGGACGCAGGCCTTCGCCGGGCCTGTCCGGCCGGGTCCACGTCCTCCAGCGCCTCTGCTGGAAGCGGAAGGCGAACCCTTCCGCCCGCAGCCAGTCCTCCACGGCCTGCAGGCGGTCGGGGGCGATGTCCGTGCGGAGCTCGAAGCTCCTGGGCATGCCGCCTTCGCACTTGGGGTGGCTGTGGCGGTAGTGCTGGTCCCAAACCACCCCACGCAGTAGGTGCGCTGCATGGGGGTGGGGCCGCGGCCACGTCCTGCCCGCTTCTTGCCAGTTTACCATGGCAGCGGGGGGCGTACTTGGTCTTGAGGTCCTTGGTGTGCACTCGTTCCACTCAACGAACTGGTGGTGGTTGTTGAGGCGGGTGCTGCAGCACTGGATTGGGAGTGCGGCTGGTGCTGGTCAGCCGGTGGTTGTGGAGGTGGTTGACGCGGCCTTGCTGGTCGGCCGATGGGACTCGCTGATGCAGGAGTCCTGGTCTGTGCACCTCTTTTACGGTCGCTGCGCGGTCAGGGCGATGCTCTGGACGGCGCTGCGGGCTCCGTGACGAACTCGGCGCTGTGGCTGGGCGGCGCTGCGACCCGCTGCGCTGCGCTGCGAGCTGCGAGCTGCGAGCTGCTGCGCCGCGCTGCTCGGGGTTGGTGGCCCCGAGTGGCACGCGAGGGATGGGTAACCCCGCGGCGGTGAAACGCTTTTGACGCGTTCCCGTGGGGGGCCGGCCACGGGACGCTGCGGTGACACGCACAGGTGAGCAGGCAGGCAAAGCACTACGCTCACAAGGGCATCAATACGCCCGTGTCATGTGACAAAGCGTTTCAGGATCCTTGCCACTCTGCAACAAGGGAACGAAAGTATGTACAGCAACACATCAGGATATGTACACATGGGGTTAAGACTGGACTGGGGTAAGGGCATCACAGGACAATAGACACTCAGTCCAAACTCATATCCCATTCCCAGGTCCGACCCTCTCAGTGGCTGGTGGGGGCGGGGGCTCAACCACAACCCATGCCCTGCTCAGTCCGGACCCTGAAACCCTGCCAATAGGGGGGGTGTCCCGCCCAGCCACAGGCGGGTTCCTGGGAACCAAGGTGCTCCAAGGCCAACCGACAGTGGCTCCCTATGCTCCCTTAACGGCAGGTCCCAACTCCACTCTGAGCCAGAGATATGGCCCCGCCATTATCCCTCAGGAGTTGGTAGCTGAAAATGGGCTGTTTCAGCCCAAACTGATATTAGCTTGAAAAACTCCAAAATTGACCCCTCGTCCGGACCCGCCAGAGGTAGGGACGAGGCAACTGACCCTATGCCTTTCGGGTACGAACTCCCTGGAGCCCTCACCCAACTTGGTTCCCTCTGAGGTCCCGGCATCAGGGCACCACGTGTTCGTCGAGTGGGTGTAAAACGCAAGCACCCAAAAGGCTGCCTTGCATGTTTACACATTTCAAGACCTCAGAGTCTTGTTTCGGCCAGTACTCAGAATTTTCAAACCTCTCATTTTGAATCTCCTGCAGTCCCATTTTGAAAACCTTGAAACGACGCCCTTCTTGTAATTGCCGCACGCAATAAATCAAATGAGTCGATCAATCTTGACTTGGTGATACGGAGTGATTCAACAGATAAGCCGTTTCATGGCCTAAACAATAATGGACGCTCAGCACAATACATACACTGTAAACATGCTAAAATCCTACAAAATCAGATCTTTTTATAATAAAAATCAGTGCTTCTCGGAAAGAAAACAATGCACACGTCAGTGCGCACACGTGTCCTGCAGTGCCCAAATAGCGGCATCTGCGACGCACCACAGCAAATAACTTATATGGGGCTATGTCATGCACAACAAACAGAAATTAGACATAATTGCTGTAATCCTGACCCTGCCAAATGCAGAGGTCCACAGAAGAAACCAACCTTGTTCTGTCCTGTCCTGAGCTTCCCTTTACACTCCCCCCCCAAGCCCACACATACCCTGATGTGTGGCTGAGACCCCAAAACAAAAGGGTGCGAAGGGTTTTACCATAGGGCTGGGAAAAGCTCAGACAGAGCTGGGTGGGTGTAACACGCAAGCACCCAAAAGGCCGCCTTGCATGTTTACACTCCCCCCCCAGGCTCAGCACTCCCCAAATGAGTTGCTGACCCGAGAAAAAAAATAGCAAAACATGCAGGCCTTTACCTACAATACAATACAGATATTATTGTCCGTGATCTGGCTATTTCTACTCATTCCAGGTAAAAACAGCTACTATCTATGTGCAGGTCATGCTAGTGGAATACCACTGATACCACAGATAGCTTTACCCTCCTGAAAGGGATTTCTGTCACAAAACAGTGCCCTAGGGAAGTGGTGAAGTGGTGTTTCAACCTATACCCACTCAAACTCCTCACAGGGTGTAAAAACCTGATAAGTGCTCATGGCACACAACCTGAAGTGCTCATGGCACAGATAAAATTTAGTATAAAAATACTGAAAGAAAACCCCTGCTTTTTTCAACAAAAGCAGAAAAACAAACGGGAAAACCACTCTGCTTTTTCTCCAAGACAGAAGCAGCTAAAAAAGAAAAAAAAGACACACTGCTCACAAGCAGGCAGGTGCAAAGCAAAACAGAATTGCCAAACTGAGTAAACCAGAGTTCACTCAAAGTGTAAAGCAGGGTGTATCCCACCACTGCTCATTGCAGATCCAAAATAGTATCTACAACGAAAAAGAAAGCAAAGGCACATGTCAGTGCCAGCACACAAGGCGCTTGGCGCCCAAGAAGAGGCCAAAACAGACCTCGTTGACAAAGTCAACTTTTGGATGCATTGTAATTTACATCACATTCTGCCATCTGTGGCAGATATATACCACAAGGCGCTCACAGCGCCAAAAACTGACAAAGAAAGCGCTGCAAGCGCTCGCAAATTGAAAAACGCTCACGGTTGCACTCCCATATTATCCACTGCACTATCTTGATGTGGTGGTAACTCTTGGGGCCCTTCTTGATGAGGTATCAATTGATCTTGTGGTGTTTGTGGAAAATTTCCACCATATTGAACCAATGGCCCTTGATGTGAAGAGCTGGCTTGTTGTTGCTCCTCTTATAGTTGAATCATGGCCAAAGCATGCTTGTTGATGTCGAAATTGGGTTGGTGATGGTCTCCATTTGTTTGTCTACATTGCTTGCGCATTCCACAAGTCTGTCGTATGATTGCTTCAACGAAGTATGAAACCCCATGAGGTCTTGGTGAAGTTTCCGAACTTGTTGATCATTTTGTTGATGGTTATGATCCACTATTTTCCGGAGGCCTCTCCCTTCGTTGAGCACACCAAAGGCATTGCGCTTCAGCCAGCGCGCCAACGGCAAAAGCAGCGCGCTTTAAAGAGCACTGCTCAGTCCAAGAAGGGATTCCCTTGGTTCTCCTTGGAGTTCACCACAGACTGCCCCCACATGTCTCGCGTAGGGCACTCGGTCTTCTTCTCGCTTGTACCTCGGCATGCGCGACCTTGGATTGAGTTTAATACCTCAAAGAACTTGGCTATAGCGCGGCGACGCTGCACAGCTCGTCCTGCTCGCTGTCCCCTTTGTTTGGGCCTCGCGACGTTCGACGACTCATTTGTGGAGCTCCTTCGCTGCTGAACTCCACCAGGATCTCCCGAAGTTACTGTCCACGCGTCAAAATCATCCAAACTCGCTTGTAACTCGTCCGTTCGGCGCTCAGTCACTTGGGATTCGTTCTGCCGGCGCTTCGTCACACTTGAAACGGGCCTTGGTTCTTGCTTATCGACGAACTTGTTCCATTTGTTCGTTCTGACGGACACAGAGGGCGAACAGTTACCCAACAGTTCCACAACTTGTCGGAGGTCACTTAAGGATCGCTTCAAGGAATTTTCCAACGACGTCTCCAACTTCGCCAACACACCTGAGTACTCAGACGCTTTGTTCTTGTTCGGCGGCGCATTCGATTTTGCGGTGTTCTTCTTTGGCGTTGCCTTGCTGGAATCCGCCAGCTCCTTCAATGAGCGCTCCCGTGGTTCCTTCAGTTCGTTCAGCGGCGTACTTGTCTGCCCCGAATTCAACGAAGGCTGGAACAACCGACAATAGAGCTTTTGAAAAACGTGGCCAAAGTTCGCGTACCTCTTCGCGCAGATGACTTGTTGCTCATACCTGAGACTTTGCCTTATTCGTTCTTCCTCTGCGACGAGTCGTTGCACTGCTGTGATGGCGGCGGCTTCAGTACATCGTGGCACTTCTGTTACTCCACTTGAAAGGCGCTGCGGCGGCGGTGTTGTCCTGGGCGGGGCTGGCGCTGGTCTGGACGGCGCCTTGATGGTGTCTTGATTGACGGCTCGGCCGGGCCGTAGACTCCTGTGATTGGACTCCTGACTCTTATTGATCTCATCTGCAGCTACAGGCAAAGGCAAAGAAACGTCGTGTTTATCTGTTGAATATTTCAAGACCTCAGAGTCTTGTTTCGGCCAGTACTCAGAATTTTCAAACCTCTCATTTTGAATCTCCTGCAGTCCCATTTTGAAAACCTTGAAACGACGCCCTTCTTGTAATTGCCGCACGCAATAAATCAAATGAGTCGATCAATCTTGACTTGGTGATACGGAGTGATTCAACAGATAAGCCGTTTCATGGCCTAATCAATAATGGACGCTCAGCACAATACATACACTGTAAACATGCTAAAATCCTACAAAATCAGATCTTTTTATAATAAAAATCAGTGCTTCTCGGAAAGAAAACAATGCACACGTCAGTGCGCACACATGTCCTGCAGTGCCCAAATAGCGGCATCTGCGACGCACCACAGCAAATAACTTATATGGGGCTATGTCATGCACAACAAACAGAAATTAGACATAATTGCTGTAATCCTGACCCTGCCAAATGCAGAGGTCCACAGAAGAAACCAACCTTGTTCTGTCCTGTCCTGAGCTTCCCTTTACAGTGGGGTCATGATGCCAAAATCACCAAAATTGGGGTCATTCCCACGCGCGGCTCGCCCGGCCAGGACAAGGCCAATGGCTCACAGGTTAGGAGGCAGGACCTAGGACTTATATCTGAGTGTACAATGTGGAATTAGGTCCGGGCTCCCTGTGGGCATAGAGAAATGGGGCCGCCAATTGACCACACTGAGGGGTGAAATTGAGGTCCCAAAATGGGGTCATTTTGGCTGCTCGAAATGAGCCAAAATTCGGGGTGCTCCCAATAGTATATCTCCACGCCGGCTTGGAGATCGGATCCGCCATTCCATACGCGATCCACTGGGAGTCCAACGGAGACTCCCATGCCCTTGGCTCTCAAAGATCTCCATGCCACTTGGTGTGGTGACGATCCCAATTGGGTCCACAAATGCCAAAATGGCAAAATTGCCCACACTCACTTTGGGCTAGCGCCTTGACGAAGGTTGCTCCGCTTCGCCCACGTGGTGTGTGAACCATGGGGACCAATATACATAACACCCATGTCATATATGGTCCATTGGTCCATGCGTCCGGCGTGCACGGGTGGGCTCAACATAGTGCACGGCGGGCAGCAAAAGTGGAAAATTGCTCAAAATGGTCAGAAATGCGCACACTCATGGTTAGGGCAAATGAGGCACATGCCCGACTTGGACCGGAGTGTGCCATAACATTGGTATCAAGTCATATGTGTCCAACATATCTTTTGGGCGTCGCCCAACTCCTCCGGTTTTGGGAATGGCAGGGTCGCCAAGTGAGCCCATGATTTGGGATAGTCCCAAATCGCCAACATGGCGGCCACGGTATGCCAAGCCCAAGAGGAGTTATTCGCCGGGTCCAAGATATGTTGGGCACCGAAGTATGTACCCTCATAACATACTTGGGTCATGATGTCAATTGAGCGCAACGTTGAGATACAAGGTCGCCACTTGACATCATGACGGGCCAAAAACGGCAAAATTGGCACAAAGACACACAAAAGTGCCTTGAAAGGCGCACAATTATATTATAATATCTTCGGCTTGGACCGTGCAATCAACTAATCCTTCTAAACACAATGACTTGACACCAATGACCTTCAATTCCACGTATGTGCTCCACTTGGGGCGCTTTGAAAGGTTGCGAGCGCTACTTCCCAAGTGGGCACATGAAAATATGGAAAATTGCAAAACACACACCTTGCTCCCAACGCATCGCTTCGGGATCGCCACACAAGTTTCCCTTCACGAAGGTTAGGCTTGCAATTGATCGTAGGGAGTATGGAGAAGGGGCTTGCACAATATGAGGTCCATTGGCGGGCTTGGCTTGGAGCGATGGACCCGCCAAATGGGCACGCAACACAACACAAGGCACATACTCCATATTGCCCAAAAAGGTAGCTCCCCCCACGATATGTCATGCCCCTCCAAGGGCATAACTTTGTGTCAATCGCTCATAGGAACTCAAGGAGAGTTCCTATGCAACACCAACACTCGCACGCTACACTCGAAAATTATCTTAACGCACGCAATATCATGGCCATAGAGTTACAACGCAAACTCTACCCTCTTGACCATGATCCATTACACTAGCGCGCACGTGTGGAGACGCAAGGCATATAATGCTTCCTAAATTACGTCGGGAGTATTGTGAATACATCCCACGTTTCCTTATTGTCATTCCTCGCAAGCAACACGAGATATGACCTTCACAAGTGGCCTCACGAATCAACTTTGTTTTGCCCATATCTTTAAGACAAATGGAGGGCAGGATAAAAGGAAAGTTGATTCGTGCATAGGGAAGCACGTAGGTCTACTCGAAAGAGGTCAAATCAAGTGCGGGGATGTCGAAGTCGAAAATCCGATTTCGACATCCTGAAAAATTCGGATTAAGGTTGCGAGTGTAGAATGTGAAAATTGCGGATGCATCAACGCAATTCCTGAAGACTTTAGAGCCTTCGTCACGGATAGCGTTAAAATTTCCATTATTAACAGTTAAACTGGCGGTTACGCTAAAGTCGCGAGCTAACCGCCAGCTGCCAAAACAGTGAGTATCAGAACGGAAGCGTAAAAATTGACGGAAACAATATGAAAATAAAACCCTGTTGATTCCTGATGTTCTGATATATAAATCTCCGCTGGCGGTGCATCGGTTGCCGATGCGGGGCTTTACGGCACGGAACACGCTCCCGCCGGGCTCGCACCGGGCGTCAACGGGCGCTTTCCGTACATGGGGTTAGTGGACCGGAGACCGGTCTTCCCTTCCGTACATGGGGTTAGTGGACCGGAGACCGGTTGTATGCCCTACCCTAGCCATGGGGTTCTGGGTACCGCTTCAATAGCCAAAGACCAAGACTCCGGAACCACCCCCGGCGACCACATAGTCTGTACCATGTGCAGCATTTGGGGAACAAAAGCCGACGGCATCCGCGGATACACTGCGGCCGACACCCCATCCAACCCCGGGGATGACGTTGCATGCATTTGCTCCAGAGCCGTGAGCACAACTTCCTCTGTAAGCGTCCGCAACACCTTTGGGTCCACTCCCCGCCATTGTCGCGGCACGTCCAAGCTCTGGAGGAAGGCCTGACAGTCAGAGGCGGTAGTGCCATTACCGGCCATAACACCGCTCCAATACCAAGACAAAGCCTTAGCCATTTTTAAGGGATCCGTGAGGAGATGCCCCCCGTGTTGTCGTATGACACAGAGCCGGCGACGGTTTTGGAGCTTTTGGACGAACCTAGTGATTTCCGCCTTCTGGCGTGCCTTCGGGGACGCTTCCGACGAGAGAACCTCCCGTAGGGACTCCAACACCAGCAGGCCAGTCCTATCCTGTTGCTCGCACTCCGACAATGCAACTAGCCGTGAGTAGGCCACCTCATCAGTTGACGGGTGGAACCCCTTGTGTCCCAAAAATTCATGCGCCTCAGTGGAGACCCTGTGCCGGGTGCACGACCTGAAGTAGGCAGCCGCTTCCAGAAAACCGCACGGACGATGTGTCCTCTCGTAACGCCACGACACCTCGCGTATCTTTGTGTGTGCCTCCTCCCACCTACCCAAACCCGTCGATAACTGTGCACGTAACCTGGTCTCCAGATTGGAGACCGTCATATCATCCGAGAGGAAGGACCTAGGTATGCGCTCACGGGGAGCCACACTCGGATGCACTCGTGGTGCCATGCTAACTACAACACACTTGTGGTCCGACTTGGACAAAAAGGTTTGATAACCCCCGCCAATTCGGACGCCAGCTCCGGACACACACACACCCTATCTATTCGACAGAGCAAGGGCACCGCAGCCCCTGTGCCGTCACCACTAATAGACGCCAAGGGCCTGGTAGACGGTGTGTGCACCGGTTGGGTGGAAGCGTCTTTAGTAGAGGGAAAACCCCAGGTCCAGCCATCAGGCACCTGTATATCAGGGGAGGGGCGGGTGTACGACTAGCCACACATCACTAATATTCCAATTTGCCAGTATTGCCACCTCCACTTGGCGTGCAAGTAGGGTATCCGCCGACTCCCCAGACTTAGGCACCGTGAGGGAGTCAACACCCGGGACCACTACCGAATTGTGATCACAAAGGGACACATGCACCGTGAGGGCATGCCGCTGCACAAAGCGGTCGACCGCCTCCCACTGGCGCCGTCGCTCAGCCGCCTTGTCGTGAAAATGAGCGGACAGTACGGTGAGCCGAAGCCCATCCCTAGAGGCATGCGTGGCAAACATGATACGCGGCTCAAGCGAGGCGGCCCAACACAACTCCCATTCACCGGACCACACAACGCCTGTCCCCCCAAAGCCCGACAACGTCGCATTAACCAGAGTGTGCAACCAAAACTTCCTGCCCCAGCCCTGTAGGCGCTCCTGGTCCACCCCAACCGGAGAGACCCAAAGGTGAGCCTCTTGTAGCCCCAAAAATTCAATGTGTGACTTCGTCATAAAAGTCATCAGGTCCAACACCCTAGGCTGCTTTGCACCCTTGGGCTTAGCAAACACACCCCTGCAGTTGAAGGTCGCCACCGTAAGTGGCTTGGTGATCAGAACTTCACACATATAACCGGAACCGGGCCCCGGACGCCTTCAGAGACTGTAGCCAGTTGTGTTGCTTCAACGTTTCAGCCGTGGGACTGACGAACCTAGAGGGCATAACTGGGGACGCAAGACCGTCTGGCTGTGGGGCGCTGGGCATTTGCTGCCCGCCACCCCCCACCGGGAGCAGTGTCGCAGGCCTAGGCACTGAGGATGGCCCAACAGATCCAGGAGGAAAAGATGCCGCAGACAAGGAAGAGGATGGGGCCACAGGGTAAGACACAGGATGAGGAGGGGAGGCAAAGGGTAAGAAGACGGCGGAGACGGCGGTGGTCCGGCCAGCGGGCCAGGGAGAACCTTGGCATGAGGGCGAGGCGAAGGCGCCGCCTGGGCCGGGCTTGGCCCCCTGGGGGCTGGCCCGCCACGTCGCCAGGCAGCATACCTAGACGTCCAGTCCTCGGCAGACCGAACCACAAACTTCCCACCAGTGTAGGTAGAGCTCACATGCTCACATGAGCAGGCCCACGCCGGCAGCCTCGGGTTACCGAGCGTCCAGCGCAGCTTGCGCAGACAAATGGTGTCTTCAGCCACCCGGTTGCGCTTGGCATGCAAAGCTGTTGCGACCAGACTCCTGATCTGCAGAGGGAAGAGGTTTTCCTCTACATCCACCAGGACTAACGTGGACGCCTGGTCCATCGCACTCAGGTCCAGCCCTCTTGAAACCGAGACAGAGCCAGAGGGGTTTGACGACAGGGACCCGGCCTTGTGCCAGAATTCATTGGTGGCCTCATCCACGAAGAGGTAACCCTCGTCTATTAGGCCGGGCATCACTGCCGATCGAAAAACCTGGGAATCTTTCACCGTGGCAAAAGCCACTTCAATCCGGTTCATCTCTACATACCTAACTTTCGGCAGGTCTGAAAACTTGTCACTGCCACCAATGATAAACTTGTAAATGGTGGCCCAAAAATGTGTCACCGCTGGTGTAGCCTGGATCTTTTTGATCATGCGGACAATGACCACCACCTCTGATTTGGGAAAATGCCCCTTATGTGTGTCAAACGACACAAACGAAAATCAGTTTTGGTCAATGTGCATTTCCATGAGGTCCTCCATCGCTGCTGGAGAGCCCGTGGGAAAAACAATTCGCTTTGTTTTGGAAACATCCGGCCCGTTCACCACCAACCCGATTTCATCGGATAGCCCCAGGAGTTCGACATACATAGGCACATCCTTGGACTCGCAAGTTAGGACCGAGAGGGAGCGCTGCTCTGGCGCCCACTCGACAAAAACCCCCGAGGGGGGGGGGGGGGCTCCAAGGGCAAGCAGATTAACCACCCCTCGTAGAGGGCCCTGAGTGCTCGGAGACGACCGGCGCTTCAACGTCGACTCGACCAGGTGGGCATATGTGCCGGCCCCCGAAACGAGTGAAGAAGCCAGGCGCAGCATCCTGCTAGTACATCTTAAGAGATGCCATCGATCTTCAGCCCCAAGCCGTCTTGAATTTGTCTCGAAATGTCAAATACTGGGACGTCCTTGTCATTGAAGAGAACCACTCGTAGGTCGGAGGCAGGAAAGTGCCGCAACGCATGGTGGATGGCCGTAGACAAGCCCTTTAGAGACCGCAGGTGGGCAACAAACACCAACTGGAAGGGGCTATCGTCGCTGCGCCAAATCACGTGCCCCAGCGGGGCCGCACGAGCAGCGCACGCCGTATTCCAGATGAACGGCTCCTGTGCGATGTCTAGTCGAGCGAAGAAGGCCTCCTCAGTGAAGACCGCGTGGACCGAGTCAGAGGCGATGCCGGTGGCCACTGCCAGCTAGGCAGACTCGTTGGAATAGAACGGCGAGACCCCATCAACCAGGTGGGCCATGGCAAACTCCTCACGCACCTGGGCCATTTCCTGCTGGGAAGGCATGCTATGGAATCGCAAGCCAGATCCCCGAGATGAGTCCTGCGACAATGTCCGAAAAGAGATGGTGTCCTCAGAGATGTCGTCCGTTGTATACCAGGAACCCTGCCGGACGACAGCAAGCGGAGCAGCTCGGCCGACTCTCAGGCGTTTGCCGCCGCCGAGAGGGATCACTGCTCAGGCGCCTGGCAGGAGGTACTCGGTCCCGAAGAGTAGGTCGCGCAGTCGGCGGTACAGATCGTACGACCAGTACTGCCAGGGAAGGCACTCGAAGACAAGGGCAGCAGCGGAGAAGGCGCCCATACACAACCGGGTCTTACCGCCAGTCTTTCCTTAACAATCACTGGGCCAGCCCGGACATCGCAGGTAGAGCAACATGTGGGTCGATAGAAAAAAAATAGACCCCCACAGTGAGCTTCATATCTCCGGGCTACTATGGAGCTCGAAGCTTTCGTTTTCTTCCATTCAGGCGCG
This sequence comes from Eutreptiella sp. 'Long Island Sound 2002', assembly GCA_964036045.1. Lineage (NCBI taxonomy): Eukaryota > Euglenozoa > Euglenophyceae > Eutreptiales > Eutreptiaceae > Eutreptiella > Eutreptiella sp. 'Long Island Sound 2002'. The sequence goes on along the minus strand of OZ038383.1, from coordinate 119,869,110 downwards.
ATACTGCTCTCTTGAAGGGGAGCATATCTGCGGCTTCGGTCGTTCAAGAGGCTGGGCTAAACGACTTCAGCTCTCCCCCTGATTTCGTGACTCTTGGCGTCATGAGGTGACTTGGTGACCCAATATCACCGAAACGCCGGAACCGGAGGTGAAGCCTCAAGACCCAGCTCCTCATATGGATTATAGTCGCTTGGTATGTACTTAGTGTGTCTTGGTTACCCACCGGCTGGTCCAGCCAAGGGGTTGTTTCTTGACTTTTTGAACCGGGGGGACTTGGGCACCAAATGGTCCCCTAGACTAGATACACCCCCCTTGGGGTACTGGCAACCCCATATCTCTCAGATTTTGGAGAGTTAAACCGAGCCATCTTCGGAATATCGAATATGGACCCTGGGCTAGATGTACCCCCACTGGCGGAGCAGAAACTCCCATGGGTTGAGAGCTAGAGGAGAAACGGAGCCCAGTACTACCAATAGGTAAGTTGGAGTCGTTTCGTGTGTTGCCGGGAGACCCCCACCACCCATCTCAGAGGGCTTCACGAGTTGGGGTCTTGGGTATTATGAGGGCATACCCGCCTGAGGTGAATCCCCATCATTTCTCCCTCTCACCGTTGCTGTGCCAAGATGCATGTACATATGACCCCAACCACTGAAATGTACTTATTCCCTCTTCTTTGTTTATAGTGTGGCAAGGATTCTCGGCCGCTTTGTCTTTCATTGTGATGCTTTGATCGTTGCATCCAGTGCGATGTGTGTTTGCCGTTCGCCCCGTTGACCTAGGGACACCCTACTCACGGGTGACGCGTCGAAAAGGTCTCACCCCGAGTCAGACGCAGCTTGCAACTGCCAAAGCCCACACTAGACCACAAGGGCCCGGCTCATGAAGCCGGCCGCCAAGCTGCAGAGGCGTCCACCATCAAAGGCAATGAGTTCCTCCGTGTGAAGATCAAGACCATCATCAACAACCCCTCCACCAGGGGCGTGGAAAAGGCCCACCACTGGCCGTAGGTGGCAGCCCATACCAGAGGGGTGGGGCACGAGAGCATGCGAGCCTTGCCCCCACCCCTAGATCAAGCTGCCCAAGGGTTGAAGTGGGACCAAACATGGAGGAATTCGTGGGAGCCCCTACGACCCAGGCACCACGTCCCCACCACGCTGGAGCTGCGCGGCTGCATCTTCAAAGAGGAAATGGACGCCCGTACGGGCATGCTCTACCGCCGGAAAAACTGGCTCGTCTACCAGTTCTCCCACCATCCCCAGCTCTTCTCAGTCACAACCATCGTCGCCATCCATATACACGTGGCCATCTAAGCCCACCGCGCCCTAGCCATCGACGACACTAGTCTCCATTACCGCATCGCTGGACACATACTACGGCCCACCACCATTACCACCACACCCGTTAGCTCCTCTTCTGCACTGTGCTCCGTCACCACCAACGCCACCATCACCCTGGGACATGCACCTTTGACAACATGCCCTCATCTGCCGTCTCCGCCAGTGCACTAATCCACTCATTATGTCCTTCAACTATTTCGTGCGAATCAACCTCTTAGGCGGCCAAAAGTGGTACACTTTTCCCCTCAAAGACGCAAAAAAAAAACCCAGCCAAAAGTATACTAGGTGAAACAATCAAATTACTCTGGTTTTTTTAAAACGACTGCCAAAAGCACGATAGGTAAAATGGTCGAATTACCCAGTTTTTTGCTAACAACTTTTTGACATGTACAATAGCACAAAAAACCCTCTTTAGCATTATCGAATACATTTGGAGACAAAAAAAGTGACATCATCATCCAGGATTCCGAAGCCTTGCAATCTACAATAAAAACTATCGGTTATTTGGCCGAAATGCCCTCTTTTTTGAATGCAAAGCCCCGCAATACGGCTTGAAAGCAGTCAAAATATGCTATTTTTTCTGTGCTGTGATTGTGAAGATCGGGTTAAATGATCGTGTCTTTTGGGCTGGCCATTTGAAAACTAGAGTAAATTCGCCTAAATACCCACTTTGGAATGCGAAGCCTTGCAGTCCAAATCAAAACGTGGGCAATTTAGATCAATTACCCGGGTCTTGCTTATGCATTGCAAAGCCTCGCAATAGGTTTGGGAAAATGGCATGACTCACCCATAAATCAATTCGACAACATGACGAAAGGCCAAAAAAAAGTAAAAAGAGAAACTGCAGGACACAAAGAAAGCAAAAAACAAAAGTTTTCAGCCAATAGTGCCCACAAAAATAGACCCCCCAAATAAAAAAGTAGGTATTTTGCCTAAATTACCCTCCCCCTTTTTGGCCTGAAAACATGCAAAAAACCCACTGCTCGATTTGGCGCCCTTCAAAAACCAGGGTAATTGACTTACCTACCACAAACCGGCCGACATCTACGAAAAAAAGCAGCACCACTTTCCGCCGCCTACAAACCTCATGACGATAAACATCCGCCACCAAACATTCATCAAAAACTGAATCACCTTAAAAGAATTCTGAAAATGCCCCATTTGGCATTTCTTTCTTTGGTGGATTATTTGCTATTACTTGCCACTAAGTACTTGATCTTGCTCGTCACTATTACTTGGAAAAAAGGCCCAGCTACACAATAGAATCACCAAGCATTTGGCAGAACTTTTTCCTACTTGCTTGAGCCAATCTCAGTCAAGTTTGCAGTGCAGCCAGGTAGGTGCAACACCACAAACACAATGTTTACTTTGTGGTTGTGGTGAACGGGCATGCTTTTAGCAGTTCGTGTGACGTTTACCGTCAGAATACCGCACCGATCACAATCTGCCATATTGAGGTGTCCAAAAGGTGAGAGGAGCAAACTGGCTACATATCCCCTGCCGTCTCATGGCTTCACAATGGAGAGGAGTGATGTGGCTCCAGAAAACGGTCTCAAAGGGGAGAAGCTTTTGCTACATCTGGTTGCTCTTTTCGTACTATGTTGAAAAAAGCATGAAAACAGGGGCCCTGTATTTCTGCTTATACAAAGCACCCTCACTGGGTGAGCACTACATGCAAAAGCACACCCCTGGGGGTCAATGGTAGGCTTGTCGGGGAAGCAAAGCAGAACGCAGAGAAATTGTTCTGCTGGGCAAAAATGTCACAAAGTAAAATTTGCCCTATGCAGGTCACGTGTGCGGTATTTTTATTGCCCCAATCCTGGACCTACACACAGACCAACTTGGCTTGGTGGCATAAAGGAGACCGCATACGGCACCAGCCCCCAGGTGAGCAGGTCTATACCCACCCCTCTGGGGCCGGGCCAGAGGGCCTAGATGGAGGGGGGGGCGTTGCGAGATTGGAGTTGGATGGTCAGCTGAGAGCCCAAGGGCAGGGTATCGAGGAGGGCTAGCACAGGGAAGGGGGGAAAATGTGCCATCGTCAGCCCTAAGATGAAGGCATACTGCCTGTATGCGGTGGAGGATGCGAGCTATAGAAAGACGTGGGGGGGGGGGGTCATGGTAGTCGATCACCAGGGAAGGGTTCTCCTGTGGGAGGTGATCACCTTCACAGCGCTCACTCTTTCCACCCACGTAGTGGAGGCCACTATGCTTGGGGTGGGGCTAATGGCACTGGCCCGATGGTGTCAAGAGCATGGCATACAACGAGAATATGTGGCGCTGTGCTCAGACAACCTGGGGGCGGTCCAGGGGCTACAGGGGGGCACACTGCAGGAGAGGACTGCAGTGTCATGGACCGCATCAGCGCACATATGCACATGCAAGGGCTGCGGTTGTGCTGGATCTACATCCAAGCGCGGCACAACTCCGAGAGGAGGGACTGGTTGTCGCACCTCAACAAGGTGGTAGACGAGGGGCGCGGATTGGGGGGGTTGGGGGGGGTGAGGAGTATGGCAGAGGTATGGATGGTGGCCACTGGCCCCAGGCAGTGGGGTAGTGGAGAGAGGGAATTCCGCTCCACTGCACCCATGTAGTGAGGCACCCATGCAGGAGGCCCACTGCCCACTGCCCCACAGGCGGTGAGGCAGTGCACAGGGTTCAGGTTTTGCGCTGTGGGGGGTTCACCATCGGCTGGGGGGCGGGGGGGGGGGGCAAGCAGCATCACTACCTCTTCCCAACACACCACCCAATAGTTATGGTGGTTGCCTGGGCCTTGTGGTTCTAGGCGGCACAAAGTGGAAACCTGTCAAACTTCTGGTTCAGTGAAAACCAGAAGTCAAATAAATTGCAATAATCCGTTGTGTCCAACTTCACATTCCAACTGCCGCTATCAATTGAAACCAACCATGGAACAACCCACAACGAAACAAACCATGATAAATGGCCGTCTATGTGCAATCATAAATAAAAAATCGGTGTGCATGACGCACACTTTGGAAAAATATCTCCGGTGCCTTTGGCATCAACATTCACTGTGGAGCTTAAAGCCTTGACCTAGCCGCAGCACCTTGGGCTGAAAGGGCCCAAAGGAGGAGGGGGAGGGGGCTGGGTATTAGGGTTAACAGTTAGGTGGCGGGGGGTTTGTGCAGGAGGAGTTCTGTGGGGTCTCCCGACCCCTACAGACGTCCCTCAAGTGCGTATCGTGGAGTGACAGTTTGTCAAATTTTCGTCTTGTGTTCCAGATCATCTACAGCCTAACACCTTCCGGCGCCGCCTGTGGCGCCCAGTTTTATGCGTCCGTGTTGGCGGAGGTCCGGAAAGGTCCAAGGCAACAACTCAGCACTGCCTGTCTGTTGCTCAACACCTGCACAGCGAAAGCGCCGCCAGCGGTTTAGCAGTGTTCAGCCTCACGACTCCGCTGCCTTCTGTCCCCCTGGAACTGCACCATGCAGGCCTCCGCTGGTCCTTGCAGGGTCACTTGCCCATCAAGGTGCCTGTGTGGTGCTTGCTGCTAAGGCGCCGTGGAAGAGCCGCCCTCCCATGGCCCACACACAGAAAAGGACATATGCATGAGTGCAGACCGGACAAACGTATCAATAAATGATGTTTCACCATCACCACATCCCAACCCTGTTCCATCATGTGGCAGGCCAAAGGTGAGGGCCAAGGCACCAGCCGGAGCTGTCTGGATACATCCCCGTGTCCCTGCCCGGGATTTGCCAAGATGGTATGCTCACTGACACTGGCACTGGAGGGAGCTGCCAGGTGTGCCCTGTCCTGCTGCAGTCCTCAGCTCCATTTCTACCCGCACACAAGTGTAATTCCCAAAGGCAAGCAATACTTTTCAGGTATCATTTCTACATTCACTGCCTGCTCCTTGACAATTCTTGTGCTGCATCTCTCAAAACTACATTGAAGTTGCAGTTCTGACAAGTCTGTTTTCGCTGTGCAAGGAAACAGTCAATGGTTCACAAAAACATGAAAGTGATCATTGTGTCCAGTTTGGTGCACTTTCTCCCGTGGGCACACCCGACTGGTGCCATACCTTGTGCTCTCAACAAGTGTAGGGGATGAGACAAGCAGGGCGGAGGCACTGACAGCATGTTTTTCAGCGGGAGGCCCCAACGGAAGTGGTGGTCGGGCCACGGCAGCCAAGATCCAGCTCTGCGGCTGCAGGCAGGGGCGGTTGCGGCACAGGGGGGGGAGGATGTCCGCACAGGCACACAGACCAGGAAGGCAGTCCAAACGGCTGTGCATGCAGAGGAAGGGTGGTCACAAACGAGGGCCTTCGGAGGGTGTGACAGGCGTTGTCTACCTACCGGCCGACCGCCCCACGGAAAAGAAACCCAGACCCCCACACATCATCCATCCCACCCTTTTGAAAGGTCACCTTCGGGAAATGCGGCGCTGGACGATGGCATACCCAATGCACAGCCCCATCGCTCCCCTGACGCGGCGCCTCTGTGCTTGCCTCGACCCGTTGCGCACCAGAGGCCACGTGGCAGACTCCAATTGAGGGGGCAGGCGTGTTGTGCTGCGCATCCTGCGATTCTCAGGAATGCGCACTGCACTGTGCAACAAAAATCCGCACAAATCAAAATGGGATTGCTTTCGACCCTTTTCTCTGAGAAGGTGAGGGATATGCTCTCGGGGCGTCAGAGGGGCGATGTATTGCACGCAAGGGACACGCAGGAAAGCTGCGACCTCCGTCTGGTGTAGAGTAAGACATCCACAAAACCGATGCACCGACGCATGAAATGGCCTTCATTGATGCACTGCACCGAATGGAAGGACAAAGGGCAACAAAATGCAGCAGAGACACAAGAAGATGGGACCGTCCAATGGTGTGAACCGCTGAATGTGTCAGTAGCGCTTCATGAAACCCGATGACAGACGAGTGCTTTGGTTCCTTTGGGGATGAAGGAGCCAGAATTGCATCTGCCCGAAATTCGGCCATGCAACCGTGAACGCAAGGATCCACAGACATTCCATCCAGACTACAGATGAGCGGTACCCATAGGGGGGGGGGGGGCAAGATTCAGCTCTGGATCCTCCACTGGACCCACCCACCAACCACCCACCCCTGGGAGATGGGGTGTCCCATTGAGTACTGATCTGGGCAACGACACATGCACAAAATGGGACCACATATTCACAACCACCTCGAGCACCCAGCTCAGAGCTGGATATCTTGTAGTGCCTAATCGGATGCAATTTCACTGCCGCATTGAGAGAAAACGGAGTGATGCCAACTCCGATTGTTAGGACCGCTTATTCACTCTTATCTTGGCCTGCTCTAGTGAAATCTATGCTGAGCCCTACACTTATTAGCCTGCACTCATTAGCCTGAATCTGCAGTGCCACTGCATAGTCATACTTCAGCCAGCCCGTAGGGTCCGATGCAATAATGAGCAATTGCTCAACTACAGTGGAACAAAACAGCAACCTCCAACCACTTAGACTGTGGGTGAGGGGGCGTCCTTGCACTGCGCGCGCGCTACTTTTAGACCAGATTCCCCTCGAAGAGCCCCCAAGCACACCCCTTCCAAGACCCCTTAAAATTAGGTAATCCAAACTACCCTAGCTCAAGACAGTTGCAAGCTACCTTCCCTTCGCATGAGACATGATGCACAATGAGACCATTTTGGCACCATTTTTAGTGATAGAGGTTGAGATGGGGCAAATTTGCATGTTATCTGATCCATGAACACCCGTTTCCTAACGTACATGGTACTCACACGAAACTTAATAGCGTCCTTGTATCCAATAATGGGCCTTTCTTCAATGCTTTCACTTCCCAATGGAATCTTTGGCCACCCCATGTGTGCTTATCCTTCCGAGACGAAATGGTTCTTTGCCACTCTACACAGATACAACATAGGGCATATAAACGAGTGTGTGCCATTGAACCTCTGCATGGTGGGGTGAAATCAACCTAGAAAAGAGTGGACGTGGTGGAAGTGTGAAAAAGGTCGGAAATGGGTGAAACTGGGTGAAAATCCAAAAATGCCACAACCCCATTGTGTAAGAAGCATCAAAACCTACTCTCAAACAACAATGATGCCCCTAGTATCACAAAGTATGGGTCTCTAGTACGGCCGGATTCCCAAATCGTTGCACTGCACGTGCACTGCGCACGCATTGCGCTGAGTGCGCCCCCTGAAGGCTATCCAATGTTCCGTGAACCTCAGCAGCACTAGAGGCTTAACCAAACAGCTACATACAACGATAAACAACTGCTACATAACATCCATAACTCCATGACCCCAGCAACACCCAGAAACCAAATTCTGTGCCAGCCCCACAGAAAGGCACAAGGCACACATTTGGACAGGACACACAGGAGGAAGAATTCCAACCAAAACTGCCCTCACACCCTGACCAACCCACCCAAAGTCATTACCCTGATTTGGTCAGATGCACAACGGAAGCATGCTGACAACGACCACCACCCAAACCCCTGACAACAAGGGGCACAAACAAACACACGATGTGTGCTGCATGGAACGATTTGAAGCCCCCACCCCAGGAAGGAAATCATATTAAGGAGCAATAGTCCATGGGGCTTCTACCCATTCCAGCCCCCAAACTCACCCAAGGGGCAAGTCGCGCGGGTTTCTGGAGAGCTGCCGCCCTGTATGACAAGAGGCTCCCCCCTCCATCCTTTATGTTGCCTCACGTGAGGCCCGTCCATGCTTCATGAGCCCCTCCGCGCTGTTGGGAGACAGAGCACCCTCCTGCATGCTGTACAGCATGGTGGAGTGTCGTGCATGGGCGTCACGAACCCATCCCTGGCCCTGTCGGGCCATGCCAGGCAATTCCGTGCAGAGACGCTGTGCTCCGCGAAGAGAGGGAAAGGTAAAGGGGTTAGGGGGCCACTCCCCCACGGAGGGTGGGGTAGAGTACTGGACTTCGTACTGACCCATGTCCTCATCGCACTCACGATGAGTGCTGCCCGCTCGCGAGGCAGACATCACGCTCTCAAAAAGTGGCGCCAGCAGGGTGGGGGGCAGATCGGGGGGGGTAGAACACCGGACGGCATATTGTTGCACGTCCTCATAAGACGCACTCTGAGTGCTGTCCCTTCGCGGGGTAGACATGGCGCTCTCAAATAGGGGCGCCAGCAGGACGGGGGGCAGGGGCAGGTGAGGTGAATCCTGCTGTCGGTCAGACCCCCCCCCTGGTGTGCATGCAGGCGACCAATGCTCTGGGGACACGTGCCGCACTGAGTGCCAACTGGAAGTCACCGCCGGCGACCATGCCGGAGATGGCGAGAATTGCCCTGGCCTACTCAGCACCCGCGGAGACGGGGTGCTAGTTACGTTGAACCCCATCGGAGGGCCGGTGGGCAGGACGGCGGTGCGTGAAGTCCGCGCGTTGGGCCGTGGTTCCCTTCGGGGCTGTAGCGGTTGTGGCCTTGCTTGAGGCATTCGGATCTGCTGCAACATCCTTGCTATCCCCGGGGGAATGTCGCGTCCCTTTTCGTGTGGAGGCTGCTCCGGGCTTCGTATCGGTAGTGGGGTGCGCTGCCCCTCTAGGGTGCTTACCACCACTATGCGTGACGCACGCTCAGGAGTGATAGCTCCTGTGAGCTGTAGGTATGAGAGCGCATGCCTGGACATGGGGAGGGGAGCTCCGGCTGGGCTCCCGTGACGGTCTGGGGCCTCCAGGGCCGTATGTGACCGCGCATCCCCTTGCTGTAGCTGGGGTCGCTTGCGTCGTGGGCTCCCCGGCCGTTCTGTGACCGACTGTCGCCTTTTGACCCCTCGGGGCACCCGCGCAGGTGGTGCCCTACGCCGTGACTTCCTCAGCGCCGGGTTCCCTGACCTGTGAACGGATCGGGCCCTGGGAGCGCGTGTGCGGGGCACTGCGTGTGGCGGTGAGGACCGCGCGGGGCCGCATCTGGGCCCCGCTGTCGCTCGTCGGTAGCGTCCCCCGGTGTTGATGGGCTCAGATTCCCACGAGGACGACGAGGAGAAGACCTCCGGGGTAGAGGGCCCTTCCTCCGAGGTGTATTCCATCTGCACCGGGGGTGACGACGGCGACGGCGGAGCCCATCCTAGAGGTGCATCCGGGGGAGTTAGCGCATCTACGCGCTGAAACAAATCGCTGGGCGCTGCCGCTCGCCCCGCTGGCAGTGCCGCTTGGTGACTCGAGCCCACTGCAGCTACATCAGGTGGAGGCGGGGCCGCCTGCTTGGCAGGTCGGAGCAACCGGTAGGGCCGCGTGGGGGGAGCTCCAGGGTTGCGGTGTGCCGGAAAGTAGTCAGCCGCAAACAAAGTGGCGCTCTTCTTACCTCCTCCTCTGCCGGTGAGATGCCTGGGGGTGTGCATAGCAGGCAGCAGCGACGATGTGTACTTGAGCTTGGGAATGCGCTCCCTGATGTTGGGGCTGGACTCCGTTGCTTCCCGCCGTTCCTTGGCCCGCTGGGCATTTCTCCGTCTCGTGTCCGGTGAGGGGGGCGGTGCCTGTAGCACAGCCGTCCAGCGCACCTCACAGTACTCTTGCAGGTTTTGTAGGAGTTTCAGCATGTCCGGGCGCCGTGTGAAGTATGGTCTCGCAGACACACCCACTACTGTGGGGGCCCCCAGTGGGACCAGGGAGGAGCATTTGGTAAGCACACCACCTGGTAGCACGGCCCCAGCCACGCTCAGCTTTTGCAAGGTCGCTAGGGCAAGCTTTAGAACCCTTGCCCTTTCTGGTAGCGGGAGGGCAGTCGCCCGATACACAGCCTGGGGTGAGGCCGGCAAGGTGCGCGCCGCGAAGCACTCAAAGTCCATCGCTAGCTCCATGAAGGAGACTTGCCCTTTCCCTGGTATCCAGACCAGCTCGTTGACCCATCGTAGCAGATCGTCACGAAAGTCGGAGTCCCACCGCCACTCTTGAGCTGTGGGTTGGCGAATCCGCAGCTTCTCCCTGTGCTCCGGCCGCGGTAGCGGCCCGATGAACTGCCAGAATGGGTACCCTCTGCCTTGTTTCGTCTTAGGCTGGTCAAAGAGCTGCACATCTTCCCGGTGTGCCCGCGCCCGCAGAATTTGCAGCGGCATACTATGAAAACCGTACATGAAGTCGTGCACCTGACCTTTGGGGATGCCGTGCGACAGGTGTTCCGGCATCAAGCCACAGATCCGTACGCACGTGGGCCAACTACTGATCTGGTCTGATAGCCCCAGTGCCCTCGCCGTTCTCATAAGCGAGCGCCAGGCACCGGATCGATGTATGCCCCAGGCTGGGCAGGCCCACAAGATGTGTTCGTCGTCTTCTTCTTGTTGCCGCGAGCAGTATGGGCATAGCGGTGTCGCCCTGAGGCCCCTCGCATGCGCCCTGGCAGCCGTCCATAACGCCCCTGTGAGCCAGCCCCGCAGCAGCGCCTTATCAAATTCTGTGCCCTCTGATAGAAGGACTTGACATGCCTCCCTGTCGAGGGCCCCTAAGATGCCTTGAAATTGTCGCGGTCGACGATCTTCCAGCGAGAGCAGGGCCCGCCGCCTGATGGAGTCCCGCAGGATATGCTTGAATTTGTCCTCGTTTATGAGCGTCATGTCTATTTCTTCGGGCACCCCGGGCACATTCCAGACCCACCAATGATCCGCCTGCCTCCAGCCAAGGCTCTCCAACTCCAGGAGGGCTCGTTGAACCGGTCCTGATGTAGTGGGTCGTACCTGCGCTTGCCGAGCTTCAATGCACGACCGCACCACAACCTGAAGGGTGCCTGGCGTGCGCGCCACCGCGAGGAGCCAACATACCCTGTCATACGTGATTTTCATGTGAGGAGACACTCGGTGTCCCTGTACTAGCAGCACGAAGATGATCTCCTTCGCCCTACCTGGCCTCGAGGTGCCCCACAAACTGTGGAGCACTGCCGTCTCCAGACTCTGTAGATCCCTCCGGGATACCTCCGCCCCCGGGGTACCCCATAGGGCTGCGGCTTGTACCAGAGTGGCAATGATGTGCGTTCGCCGGCTGAAGCCCCCTTGCGCACCCCTCACTCTGGACAGCAGGTGTACCCCCTTGGATGTCCTCTTTTTCAGGAGCGGGCCAGTCCCCCTGGTCAGGCTGGTACGAATACCCACCCCCAGTGAGCGAAATTCAGCTTGGAGGGGGAGTGAGATCCCTTGGAGTACCGTGTATTTGCGAGCAATTTCCTTGGATTGTCGTACTTGTATGGACAGTGACTTCTTGGGGTTCACTTTTTGCAAGGTGAGAGCCAGCCACTCATCAGTGAGCTGCATCACCGGCGCCATGTATTGGCCCTCAGATCGCAACGGATACGTGTCATGTGCATAGCCCATGGACCCGACCTGGATCGTGCCCGCCTCTTGTGGCTGGGGTTGAGCGCCCCTGAGCTTCGCTGGGCTGGGGGGTGGGGACTCCTCCGATGCTGCCATTTCCTCTTCCTCCAGCCCATCGCGTGCGGGCTCAGGTGCGGAGGAGGGGTGTGGCAGCTGCGATTGCTGAGGTGGAGGTGGAGGTCCATGGCCACATGTGCATGGGTTGGAGTGTTCCCAATATTCAAACTGGTCAATCCCCGAGCCGAAGGTCTTCATGACGCACCCGCTCGGGGCCGGTGGTGGCCGAAAGCGGGACACTGCGGTGGACTGGGAGGGTTTACGTCTGTATCTCAGCTCCTTGGGCTCTTCCAGCTTGGGCGGTATGGGCGGCAGGCTGTGTACCGTCACCGAGATAGCTCCTTCCAGCTCGTCCACGGCGCGCATCCAGACTGTGGTGAGCATGTTGATCATGAGTACGCTCATGGCGCACCCTTGCAGTACGCCGTTCGTGGCGTGAAAGAAGGAGCCTAGCGCCCCGTTTATTTTGAAAGCCCTGTGTAATTGTTGATACATGGCCTCCAATGCCGCCTGCGGTTTGGGGTCCAGGCCGAACTCTCGTGCCATCCGGAAGGAGATTTGTTGTGGTATCAAATCAAAACACTTCACATAGTCAGTGCCAGCGCCAGATAATGCCTGCTTCAGTAGGTGTGCTCGCTCAATGAGGGCGGCCAGTAGAGTTGCTGCGTCCAGGGCGCTCTTCTGCGGCCTGAAGGCAAATGCATTTCAGTGCACCCACTTCTCTTGCCAGATGAGGCAGTCACGGAGGCGGATACCGGACCAGGCGCCATAAATCGCAGACAGCACCGACAGCGGCCTGAGCTGTAGCGGCTCACTGCCCTCGCCTTTGGGGATCAGCGGAATGTACCCTGTGGCAGGTTGCTCAGGCCATACGCCATGGGATTCAACCCAGTTTAACAGCTGTGCCAGCATGTGGTGTAGCGGCCATGGCATGTTCCGCATGTCTACGACAGTCCAGCCGTCTAAACCTGTGGCCCGGCTGCGTTTCATGTCCTTGAACTGACGGCAGAGGCGCTCCGCGGTGATGGGCTGACATTCCATCTGGTGATGCTCCACATATTTGCCGAACCTGCGCCAGAAGGGTTCAGTTTCCGGCTCCGGCAGCGTCGGATCCGCATGCTGCCTCATTATCGGGTCCCATTTCTGGTGTATCACGAGGTCCATTTCGGGCACATTGCCAGTCAAGGTGCCGTCCTCTTTCTGGATCAGGACAGTGGGCGTGTACTTGTCCTCTTTGATCCATTGGTACACCTTTCCTGGCGATGTGGTCAAGGTCTCCTCAATCCATTCTCTCCAATCTTGGTGCCTCTTCTTCTCTTCGTGAGCTAGTTGCCGCCTACTCGGCATTTTAATCTTATCACTGAGTCGGACCAAGTCGGTAATGGTCATGGGTGCACTTTCTGGAGCCTCCATCACCGTGCGCAGTTGTTCTTGGTGCTCTGCAACACATTGCCCTTTGGAGATGAGCTGAAGAATGCGGTGGGCCCTCCTGCGTATCGCCTTCCAATTGTTGAGGACCTTTCGCGGTACGGGGCCCATAACAGGGACCACGGCTTGTTCCCTGCTTGCCGTCCACTTCATCACCGGCACTAGGGCGCTCAGCAGGGCGGACATCTCCTTAGTTGGTGCAGTGCACGGGAGTCCTGACGACGTCATGCGCTTCGGCGTGAGCTCCACCGTCTTGAGCATCTTCTTGGTTCCCCGTCCTCTCGGCAACTCTTGGGGAGCCAGTGGTAGTTGGCATATTCCTGTCCTGACCGCTGGCGGTGGTGCCATGGTTAGGACCGGCATGGTTTCTTCAGCCAGCCATGTCCAAAGGTCCCACAGTTGATCTGCCGTGGACGCCTCATTGTCTAGGACTTTCTCCCATATCGCCACGTACGGTTCGGTGACGTCTTTCACTATTTGGTCTCGCTTGCGTTTCTGCAGGTGGGCTGGTATCATGGGTGGTAACCGCACAAACTTCAGAACCCGCTGGGCAGACTGCTTGAAATTGAAGGTGAAGGGACCGGCTTGTGTCCAGGCACGGGACATCTTTCGGTTGGTAAGACTTTCATGATGGCACTGGCCGTCTTGGCATCTGCCAAAATACCATCAATTCTGGTTGGTTTCTGTTTGATGGAGCCATTGTGGTACGAGCACTGGCAGTCCTGTCCCGTGGTCCGTGCATGTAAGAGGTCGACATCCACAATGCGCCCCGACAGCAGCTCCGTCATCATGAGGTTGGGCATGCAGCGGTAGTGATCTAGTTGGATATTGGCATCCGTGGCTATCAGAAAGGGGGAGTTCCCCAGCTTTGCAACTTGGGTCAGCACTGCCTCCCATAGCTTGCCATTTAGCTTGTGGTCTCCTGGGATCCCATACACCACAATCACGTTTAGGGGGCGTTTACCATCCGCTGGGGTCACGATGACGTGCAGCCACCTGCCTGAATTCCACAGTTCCTCACTTAGTGTGCATCCCGGGTCCCGCTGAGCTTGCTTTGCCGGCGAGTTTTCCCGTACCAGAAGGGCCGCCCCTCCTGGGGCAGCTCCCCAAATGCCACCTGTCTTGGATAGTAGGGGGGCTCCCCAAAAGGGTTGCCACCCCTTCTGTCATGCCATGAAGGCCATTGCATTCTAGGCCCCTTGCGTGAGCCGTGTTTCCGTGAGTGCTACGATGTCCTCTTGCAAATCCAGCACTTCATGGTGGTGTGCTCGCAGGGCCGTCACGTTGATGAGTGCCAGAGAGGTGGGTCCTGGGTTGGGGTGCACGTCACCACAGCGTAGGATCTGGTCACGCTTCCAGTGTGGATGCGTGTGTGCGCGTGTGTGTGCGCGCACATGCAGCGCGGCCCACTGGTCAGGTGGCACCAGCTGTGCCAAGTTGTGGGCCGACTGTGTTGGGGTGGGATTCTGATTTGACTGATCCAGGAGCAGGGGGCGAAAAGGAACAAGGCAGGCCAGGCGGTTAGGCAGGCTGGAGGGGTCAGGAAGAGAAGCTCTGAGGTAACAGTGACAGTGAATACTGGCATTGCGGTGTGTTTCAGGCACCGCTGCTGAGGACGGCGGGCTTACCCGACTCGTCCATAATAGTCTGGCGGCTCTCGCCATCACAGACCGTCTCTCGGCACTATGACGCGGCGGGCGGTCCCGTCTCGCGCACGGCTTAGCTGGGTGGTTAGCGGAGCTCTCCGTCTTAGCTGTGCTGGCCTGCTCGTCACTGGCAGGGTTGAGAGTGTGCATGGGCCGCAGGGATGGTGCGCCTTGACGGATTTTCAGGTCACGGTCATCTGTCGTCTCGGTAGCCTCGCTGCAGCTTCCATTCCGGGTCGAGCCACTGGAAGTGAGAAGGCAAGTTTGTGAGTAGGGGGATACTGTATCTGCATGTATCAGCGCTTGCTGAGAGGACCGCACGTTCAGGCACCTGCGCAGTACCCTTGCGCTCCGCCTCCTCCCGTAAGGCCTCCTCGATCTCGTTTGGGGTAGCAAAACCAGGGTGCATACCCCCGCCTCCACGCAAACGCACCTGCACATGACTCCCGCTCTGGGGCACCTTCATGTCGTCCGCGAGGGCACGCCCCTCGCATAACATCCAAAAATCGTCGTCGCCACAGCCCCACAGCCGGACAACTGCACAGCGCAGCTGGCGTGCTCCTTCGCAGGGAACCTGCACCCAACCCCGCAGGCCTTGTAACCAAACGTGGGGGGGGGGGCGGGGCGCGTGGCCGATCCGCCCGTGGCAGAACCATCACCCCGTCCCCTTGAGCTAACCCCCCTGGTTCGGCCAAAGATTGACCGTTGTGTTTGTTTTGGTCACCAGGGGGGGTCGCCCAAGGTTCAAGGGATCCGGCGTCCAGATGCCGCGTCCCGGCAATCCCCGTCCCCCTCTTGCCTCGGCGTAGGGCTTCACTCAGCTCAATCGATTGCCCGGCTTTTGACCCGCCGGCCGGTTTCCCCCCAACACGCGCTCCTCCAGGCTCGCCCTGTCGAGGCACCAGCCCACGGGGCAATTGGAAAGCATTCCCCACCGACATACAAAATATAAAAGACAAGAGGAATCCTGAAGACTTCCCGCGCGGCGGACGTTTCCGGCTCGCGTAGCACGGCGGCTGTTTGTACCGGCTCGTGCATGTCCTTGGACGCAGCAATGCCACTGCCCGAACGGTCAGCATTATTGTCCTAACTCCATGTCGTGGTTGTCCTCCACGACGTCTTGCAAAGAGGTAGTCTCTGGGTCGTCGTCCGCCTGTGTGGCTAGACGTAGCCTCTCTTGGCGTCCAACTCTTTCCGCTGCTGGTCGGAGTTTGTGCGACACGCACCGCCTCCAAATTCGTGGGTTTGCTCTGGTGTCGGTGGACTCCAGCTTGTGCGCCTGCCATTCCGTTGGCACCCCTGTTACGGTAATGTCGAACACCGGCTTGGTTATGGACGTGTTGACGAGGTGTTGGCAGGAAAGAACTTGGACCCTACCCGAGGGAAAGACACGTGCGGCCTCCTCTTGAGCCCACGTGGTACCGTAGCCGAAACCGGCCGGGTATCCGTACACCCGTATGCGTGTTCGTTTGGTGGGGGCCTCTGCTCCAAGCAGGTTTGCAATACCTGTCCTTTGCTGCTCGCTTGGTTCGTCTGTTCCCCATATTCGGACACCCCATCTGCCGACAGTGTCTCCTGTCAGCACACCGGCAAACCAGTATTGGGAGTGAAGGATCTCCCATATGTTGCTTGAGCTCTTCATGTTGGGGGCTTTCAGCCAGAGAATGCGTGCTTCCAGTCCAGGTCCAGGAGATCCGTTCGACATCCACGGCCTTGCCTCGATGCCTTGCAGCTTGCCCGACCCAATGAGCACTCTTTTGGCAGCCTCCAGTGGGAGCTCCATCGTGACTGAGTAATGTTCTGCTCGGCGAAAAATCGCCATTGGCGGTGCCTGTGTCATTCCTTGCATGCACGTTTTCAGGTACTCCATCGTTTGCTGCCTCACCCAGCGTTGTGCAGAACCTTTGGTTCTGTTCAGAGGCAGTTCGGAGTCCGAGCACATAAGAGGGTCTATCTGCAAGGATATCTTGTGGAAGCCACTTTCTCTCTCCGAGGGCGTCACTGGGGCATGCTCCGCCGTGTCTGATTCCTGATGGTCCGATTCGTCGTCTTGTTCCATTGTGGTCCTTTCCCACTGCATCGATAGTTGCTGATCTGCTATGGGCCTGGGCGGACCCTCGGAGTGGACCCACTCGGCCCGCGTGATTCGGGTTGCCAGGGTTAGCAAGCAGCCCTGAACATCCAGATCGGCGCGCGTGAGTCTCATGCGGCGTAGTGCGTCCGCGACAGTTGCCTTTTTGACTCCGGCTGTATTTGGCACGTTGACGATGGCAGCCATGTGTTCTACCTGAGGATGGGACGTGAAGGCCATGTCTGCGAGTTCCGCACATGAGTCTGCTGTGCCCCCTAGCATGAGCACCCTTTGGAAGGTGCCTGGTCTCTCTGAGACTTTCCATTCGGCTGGTGGTTTGTTGGGATTCAGCACCGGAAGGCCAAGTTGTTTGTTGTCGGCTTCTTTCCAGAGTTGCAATGGTAGTAGGGCAGAGGCTTGCCATGTTCGTGCTTCCTCCGCAGCTACTCCATGCGTCGGTTGCACTGGCATACCCACATCTTTTGGCTTGCCAAGTACTTTGACAGCAGATCGTGTTTTGACTACCGTATAAGCACTAGACTGGCTGCTTTCCTGTGACTTTTGCAGTGAGGAGGATTTCCCCTTGGCCGCTGCGTCCGCATACGTGCGTGGCCGTTGAGCCAGCTGTGTTGGCTCCGCTGCATCTTCGTTGTCTGAAGTCTTCTTGGGATGTCGAATGGAGGCCCGAAGCTCCTTGATCGTGGCGGTGAGCTCTTTGATCATGTCTTTGAGCTCTCGAATTTCCTTGTCTTTGGGATCTTCTCGCACCGCTTTGCTCCCTACACCAGTGGTTGACTGGCGGGCTGGGGACTGTGATCTGGCCTTGGATCCTGCTGCCCCCTGGGATTGGGTGGGGTTTTGTGATCGGCTTGCACCTTTGCTGGTGCTCTTTGCAGATGTGGGTGTGTTTCGCTCTCCAGCCGCTGCACTTGGCTGTTGTTGTGAGGTCGCCCCCATGGCCGCCTGGACCTCCTGGCGGATGATGTCGCGCAGCCCTCGTAGCGCTTTGTCGTCCAGCGTGATGGGCGACATATTGTATGGCCCCGGTCAAGGGCAGTATCAGCGAGGCCAGAAGCCTGTGTGAGCGCGAAACGAGGGCACTGGGCCCTGTGTAGGTCAAGAGTTGTTGCTTTCGGTAAGATTCTGGGTCTCAGAGTCTCAGTGGCAGTGTCACCACATGCAGGGGCAACAAAAACACCTTTGAAGCCCCCACCCCAACTTCTGGTGCTGCTGAGAATTAGTTGGTGCCCCAGGAAACATCTGGCCTACATTGATCTGTGCCAAAGGTGCCAGAGCTTTCCTGGGCTCAGCCAAAGGCACCGAAGATAAGTTTGCACATCCGTGAAGATGGCACGGCGCACCGTTATTGCATGGGATGGGGAGTGGGGAGGCCGGGGGCTTTACTCTGCATCATCAGGATCAGGCCTCTTTTTGGGACACAGGAGGGCAGGAGGTTTGGCTCTCTCAGCCCTCTCACAGCACCCCTACTTGAATTGGTGCAGGGCCTCACCCTGCGGCTTGCAGCCACTTCTGTTCTTTGGTGAAGTCTTCAGTGACGAAGGAAAGAGAACACAGCGGTTGTCCACATGCCTCAACATCAGAAATGCCCTTTTGATTTTTTTGGTGGCCATGTCCCTGGGCACTGACCGTAGGCCCTGGCGACAAAGAAATTACGAAGGGTCCGTGTTTTGGCAAACCACTGGTGAGGGCATGATGCCTGAGGGTACAGGAAGCATGAGACTACAAGGAAGGAGCAATATATGCGGTGGCCCTGCCCTATGACTCATATGCGCAGATTTTGTGAGCGAGTCTGTCTTTGTGTGTGTGTGTGACGCCCAAATCTTTCAAATCATGCTCAAACTGCGAGGTTCAACAATGATGCGACCAAACAATGAGTTCTGTTTTCTATTGCCCTGTCGCCGGGCTTCAGGAACTGGTTTGAGATGACACGCAACATGCAACAAGAGGGAGTGGGGCTCATGCTCCTACCGCGTCCCGCATCCCGGGTCCGTTCTCCCGTGCTTCCCTGCGCGGAGGCCCCACTGGGCGAGTCTGCTGTGCTGTTGGCGGACGCGGGGGGCGAAAAACCCACGGGTGCCGCTGTGTGTGTGTGTGTGTGCATGCACATGTGTGTCTGTCTATGTCTACTGCATTGAGGGAAGGAGACCAGCATGGGTCAACAGGGTCAAGTATGCATTTCAGGCACTCCACTCTTGTCTGTGCTGGTGGATCAAAGTCCCTACGGTTGTGCTCCCACTTTGGTGAGAACCTCCTTTGGGAGATGGTTGTGCAAATTCTGTCTCCGCTTGTCCATGCTCAATTGTCGCTATCACCGTCGTCACCCTACGCCTACGCTTGCAGTTGCTCCTTGTGTCCTGTGTGGGCATCAACAGCCTGTTGCGTGCGAGAGCCTACATTGTGTCAAGGCTTCATACTAGGGTTCTGTTGGGCTGCCACTGTGTGGTTGTTGGCGTGAGCCTTGGCGACCTGTGGCTGCCAATTTGTAGCATGCCTGCTCCTCATGTGCCGCAGCCTTACACGGGTGCCCTGCATGCCCCGTGGCGCAACACTGCCAAACTCGTGTGCCCCACCACTATCCAAAATGCACATTGCCATTTCACATACTTGCAACCAAATTGTTGTAGGCGCCTCTTGATTTCTAGGCTTCGTAAGTTGCATGGTCCTACGTCCACTGAGATGATTGCAACTGGCGATCACCACAAAGGGTTACCATGCGGCCTCACATGTGTGTCCATCTTCCCTAGTATCCCCGGGGGGGAGCCTGATACGTGCTAGCTCCTCATAGAAGTCTATTGCAAAATGTTGTGCACTACCTTATTGCCTCCCCTTGTTGGAGGCATCACTAGGCAATTTTCTCCTTTGTCTTGGCATCGGCCACTTTGGTTCCTGTAAGCCCCCTTGGTGCCCAACACGTGCTGTCACTTGCCGTTCAACAGTGCTGGGCTGCCCATCTTTAGTGTGACAAGCTGAAGGTGCACTAGCACCTTGTGTAACCTAGTGACTCAAGGGCGTCCGTTCACCGAGACCACTGTACTTGCCCCCAAGGGTGCAACAAGAAGCACTTGTTGGACATTGTTGTTGCCAGCACCCTTGCTGCTACCGCACAAGCCCTAAGAGGGTGTGTCATCGTGTTAGCACCCTAATTTCTTCCTTTGGCAACATCTTCCGGCCCGTATCTGTTGCTATGAACATTGTAGTAGCGGCCGTCCGACGTTGGCCTCCAAATTGAAGGCAAGCTCGGTTACGATAATATGCTTGGCCAAGTTTGAGTAAGGCCCACCGTGGGAATCTTGCGTGCACAAAGGAACAAGGAACCCGCCCAAACTTGCGCAAAGGAATGAAGTGTGATAACCATTACAAGCAGAGGAAAAAAAATTCTGCCAGGTGAATATTTTCAGGTCTTTTTTTGGGAAGGCCCACATTGGGGGGATTGGTGAAGGGGAAATTGGTAGAAGGTCCCTTGCTATTGTTTCCGCTTGGGCTCTTGATGGCCGATGTTATTGCCGAGTGGGTTGGATGGTTGCTATTATTTCCTCATGGGTTCTAGATGGTTAGTCACCTGCTTGGCAAACTACAAAGATTGTATGGCAAATACTTGACCTATACTTGACCTTGTGTGTGTCACCATAGGGTTGCTAAGGCACTGTACCAAAAGACACAACTTGAAATTGCATCGCCTAGCGGTGTTGCTCGGTCAATAGATCACATAAGACAAAGCACCAAATCAGTTCAACAATGCAGCACCCACTGGTTGATCAACGGTGCAGAGTGCTACAGGCACCCTCAATGCCTTCAATAGTATCAATCGCAAACGCAAACATGCCAACAATGCCACAGGACTTAGTGGTCACTCTCCAAAGACCCCACCGCGCCTTCGGGACACTACGCCTACATAAACCCACAATGGCATATACACATGTGACACAGCATGCAAGTCGATATCCAGGCCATACCCCAAAGCCTCGGCCATCTAACAGATGATACCACATAGCACATCTCCAGTGCCCCACCGCGACCCACACACACGCCTGACCGCCACAACAAAAAAAGCGGGGGTGGGGGCGGGTTGTGGGAACACAATAAATTTTCATATCTCATATCTGTACACAACAGTAGAAATGATCCCCTGTTCAAGAAAGACAAGTGGGCAAGTCAAATAGGGGATCACATAAGACAAAGCACCAAATCAGTTCAACAATACACCTCTGGTAATCTTCATCCTCTCCTGCCATATCACGCGAACAAAGCGCGACGGTGCAACACCAGCAATATAAATATGGATTGAGTACGTGCGGCAAAAGCGGGCCGGTCGCTCAGCGGCCAAGCAGCCACGGCACCTGGCCCCAAACACCCAGAACAACCCGCAACACGCGCACCCCAGTTCATATTGAATGAAACATATATGCAACACGCCGCACGAGCATTTGAGTACCCTGCACCCAAATGTATGGCAGCTGAACACCGCCAATATGATTGTTGGAGGATAGCGACAAAAAGACCGCGCGACTGTTCACGCGCACGCGCCAGCGATGCCTACAAAGGTGGTTGCCGGCAGCGCCCTTCACATTAGGATCCCCCGCATCCGTAAACAGCCGCTCGACCTCGGACTAGAGTCGTTGCCCCAGATCTTTCGCAGCCAACTCCAACGATGCGGGAGCCTCGTCGCACGAACATGCCTGGTCAAACACCAGACGCGCTTGCAACCCCAGCCACATGCGACGCATAGGCCTCCTCGCTAGGCGCCTGGCCAGCACAACACACATGTGTAGACGCGCACGTTCCCGCCCACGCTCCAAGGCTTGCGCCGAACGGCGGTGGTGGTGGCGGCCCCTGCGGTGCTGGCGTCTACTGACATGGCGTTTCATCGATACAAAACGCCGCATCACAGCACAAGTGTCCAACAAAAGGTACTACAGGACCAACCCACCCACTTGCTGCACCTCACGAGGATGAGCAAGCAGAACGTACCCCAAACGATAAGCATGGCTACATGCACGCTGCATACTAGACTGTTGATTCGGCGCCAACCTATCGGGCGGATCAGCTAGCTGCAATACCCCTGGTACTAAACACACATCCACAATCAAAGGATGTTGCATTAAGTGTAACACCAGGGCCCGCAAAAGGCGTTGCTGTCTGTTCAACCACATAGATGCCCTCAATGACAAAAATTGGCGAGCCGCTACTTGCGAATCTGTCACCAAAACGACATAACTCCAGCCGAGCCTCACAGCCAACCGCACCAACCACACCAACACCCACTGCTCCGCACTCTGCTGCGTGTGCCGCTCCGGGGGTATAACCTGTGAACGAATTCTAGACAACCTCGGTATGAAGCCCCCCCCCCCCCCCCCCGGTAACGGTTGGCATCCAATGCCGCATCACCAAACACAATGGTGCACCGCCCACAAATTAGGCATAGCTGACAGCGAATGGTAAATTGCAATGCGTGCCAACGCGGGTGGCTCCCATGATTCCATACATACGATAATTGCTGTGCATAGGCCATGGAGGACTCGGGGCGTGGGGCGCTCGAACCCCCCCCCCCCCTGTCACAGCAGTAGCTCCCAGCGAGCAGGGGACCCCACAACTGCGGCCGGAAATGCCAGTGGATGAAACCGAGGGCTGCCTTAGAGAGCAAGCGGGATGAGGGGCGGGAACGGGTGGCCAAATGCAACCAAATGTTAGGCATTTGCAGAATTGCACGCTGATGGGACCTAATCGTGTGAATACCCAAATTAATATATTTTCCCAAAAATAAAATCTCAGTTCCTGGGTCTAGTGTACTTTTGGCAGAAACAATGAACCCCGCCTCCTCCAGGGCCCGAACCACCCGCGCAGTGACTGCTTGCGCGGGTCCGGTCCCAGGATCAGGAAGTCGTCCATCGTCCATTGTCCATCAAGGGGGGGGGGGCGCCCGCCTCTTTCGTGGTCCCCAACGGGGGGCTAGTCCACGGCCTGCACGCTCGCTTTGTGCTGGGTAAAATTTGGGTCGGCAGAGTATAGGGGGGGAGTACATAGGGGGTACGGGGAAATGAGGGGGAGGGGGTAAAGGGGGTACAAGGGGGAGTATATGGCACGCACGGGGGAGATTTGGATTTGGATTCGGGTTGCCGATCTTCAGGCTCACAGGACTTTGGGGGGGGGGGGCAATGGCATCCCCGATGACTCTACATATTGGACGGCCATGCCATGTGAGATGCACATCCTGGGTCGTGGACGGACACATCTTAGCATCCTTGACGCCGGGGTAGTGTCTAGGCCAGGCACCCAGTACGGATGCATTGGGACACCCGGACCCTTTACCTCATCCGCCGCAGCCCAAGCAATGCCCGTGGCGCAGCCCCTTGCACCGCGCCTACCACAGCCCCTACATGCACCTACCATTGCCTCACCCATTGTCCCTCGCATAGCCCCCCCTCAGCCCACTACCTCTGCCTTAGCCCTTGCCCCTACATGTGCCCCGGCACCACCTCGAAAACCAAGGGAGGGAGGCAAGGAGGGAGGGAGGGATGGCTTCCCGACAATTCTCCTGATGGGGCGGCCTTGCCATTTGAAATGTACACCTCCAGCCCCCGACGGGTGACGATGCTAGCCTCCGGCGGCGAAGGGTCACACCCAGCTCATAACACAGGGCGCTTCTAGTGCGCGTTGTGGCCTCTCCCACGACCCTGTACGGGAGGAGGCTATATGTGTCATTGTGCGGCTAGCACGCTGTCAGTCTGGAACATGCACCACAAAGAGCACTACCATGTGGTCAAGCCCATGGCAACTTTGCCAACTGAGACAACTTTCATCATGGACACATGGTCGCCAAACAGGGCAACTACAAGCCACTGCACCCACTTAATAAGGTCCAGCACAACCTCAGAAGTGCCCAGCCCCACCACTTGCTGCCTTCCCATGGTGGGGTTGTGGATCCTTTTTGGGTCAAGAGTGAGTTCAATCTAGCACACTTGGTTGGCATAGTGCAGTCAGGATGTGAGGCTTATCACCGTGACAGTGTGCTTGCGGCACCGTGTGACAGTGTGTGTGCTCCACTGCGTGGCAATGAGCCCGCCGCACATTGGGATAGTGTGCCTCTGCGTGAAACTTTGCTCGCTGCACAATGTTGCAGAGTGTGAGCTGCAGAGTGTGGCAGGGCGCCTGCGGCACAACATCACAGAGTGCCAGTTACAGATCGTGACCATCCGTTGGGCTAATGCCTCATGTGAAAGTGGCGTTCAGTGTCTGTGCCTTTGTTTGCTGTTGTGTATGTTTGTGTGTGCATTGATGTCGAAAAGTGTTGCATGAAGTTTGTCCCATGAATGATGACCGTAGAGGCCCCTTTGGGGCCCAACCAAATACACGGGTGCTGGATTGTGCAATGTGGGAGTGAAAGGAAGGCGCATTATTGGGCTGTCTTGTGTGTTTATGGTGCGTTGGCGACATATCAGATGACCTCCAACAAACCCAAAACCAAAACAACAGAAACAAAATGACTCTGACAGAGGCAACAAGTGTGCAAGCAAACTGGAACAAAGACGCGGCACTTCCTGCAATTTCAAGGAACACGAAACTGGGCAGTTGACTGACTTCGGCTGCCAAGGGAGGCCGTCCTGCGCTGCCACGTGCACCAGGGGTATGTGAATCGGGCAGTGCATCCAGCGATGGATCACCCCCTGAGTGGCCAAGCATTCTGGGTGCGGATGGGGTCTAGCATGTTACTGCCCTTTGGGCCACATCAAAACCCACATACCCACCTGCACTGGACCAGAACTCTCACTGGCTACAGTTGTACAGTGGGCAACTTCACTATGTCATTCCTCAAACCATCATTACTGGTACACATTTTGGGGGCATCTTCCTTACGAAAGACATGCGCAACCCATGGCATTAACGAAATTCAGGAGTGACCCTTGAAGGATATCTGGCACCATCAACAGAAACCCTCACTGACACTCATGCCTACCACTAAAACGTTGCTGATAGAATCCCCATCACCTGGAACCATTATTTTAATTTGCTGGGTGGAGTGCCCCACGCAGACACACTAAGTACACACAAGCAAAACACGCAACATAGACGTCTGCTTCACAGCCGAGCTCATGAAGAAGACATGCCCCAAGTGGCACCTGTGCTGTGCATCAGAGCCCTGGTTTTTGCATTGAACAGTCCCCTGTTCCGAGGCAATGGCCGCTGAAGCACCGCCACGGAGGGTATTGCCCTGAGGAACGCACCACCCGACATGGGATGGCGCATCTGATGCAGGCTCACCAGGTGACGGGGGATCCAACGGACCCCGTGGCCCCGGGAGACCGGGGGACGTCCACTGATGCCAAAGGGGCGGGTAGAAACGTTGGGGTCCTGGGGAATGTGGATGGAGGGCAGGTGGCGTGCCTCACCAGGGGGGCAGGCAGCGACGTCGACTTGGGGAGGGACAGCACAGACACGGAGGAGGCCATGGGGCTGATGTTGGCTTTGGAGCCGACTCTGTTCAGGGGCTTCCACAGCGCGCAATTCCCCCGGCGCTGGGCTGCAGCGTTGAAAGCGCTGGCAGCCCGCACCAAACATCGCAGCAGGCGCCATCGCCGCTGGGCCGCATTGCGGCGGCGATGGATTGTTGCGATGCCCTTGATGGCGTCCTGTAGACTCACGTTGAGCCTCAGAGGCCCATCCATGAGCGTGCGCAGGCGGCACTTCGGACAAGAGATGACGCCGTCTGCTGCCTGGGGAATGGGGGAGCGGGGAGGAGGGGAAAGAGGGGGTGGGGGAGATGGAGTGGGCACGTGGGCAGGTCTTGAGGGAGTGTGTAAGGTCAGGTGTCTGGGGAGGCGTAGAGGGCGGGAGGGGCGTGGGGCTGGGGGAGGTAAGGGGGCCTTGCAAGGGCATACCGCAAGGTATGAAGTTTGAGCAGAAGAAAGGAATCCTGTAAGAGTCATATAGCCTTCAGTACTCCCTGCAAAACATGACCCCCATGCACCCCCGTTCACTCCATTAACAATCACAAAACTCTGCCGCGGCAATTGGTGGCATAATTGGTCAAACACACTATGAAAGTCTTAAAAATAGCGTTCAAGTGTCAAAGAACTTTGATTCCCGTGAACGACTTTATGTTTCAGACGGGTTCCCGGGGTTGGGGGCCTTTGACCCCACGCGGGGCCCATTGGGGTTGTGATTCTAGTTGACCATGGCCATCAGAGCAAGGCAGTGACGGGCATCCGCTCATCATCATTCCAAACCGCGTCGCCTGCTCCTGACGTCGCGCGCACCCCCCCCGGGGCCTATTGGGGGGGGGGGGTTGGTTTTGGCTACCACCCGCCCTGTGGTCTCTGGCGCCAGACTGTCTGTGCATGCCCGACCTAAGGCATGGGAATGCGGAGTGTACCGTCAGTACTTGTCGCGCTCGTGCCCGTGCATCATCTTTATGTGTGCCCGCGCCGCGTGCCGTGTACCTGGACCACTGGTCCTCCGCATCGCCCGCTCCGGCGTTCTCGCTGGGTCATGGACCTGCTCACCTATCATGGGCGAAGAACCGTACTATGGTGGCCCACTGGCGGAACTCCACTACCTGCAATGCCGCTGGCACGTGCATATGGTTTGTTGGGACTGCTCCCCAGTCGTGCGTGCCTTCTCCTTCCTCGGCTATACACGTGCGTGACCGGGGGAATCCGCTAATGATGCGCAGGGTCAGCCCCCCACGCATTCTCCATGGCAGACTCACCGTCTGCAGCGCTCTTCTCCATTTGGCCCAGTGGCACGGGCATCGGTACCGCGCCGTGACCTCTTCGTGCCTTTCGCATCGAGGGCATTCCTCTAGACGCGGGTGCCACATCCCCAGGTGTAGCAGCACGAGCACTATGCCCGTCTTTGGGGACTCACGGAGGAGCTGTTCCATTCGGGGATGGAGGGCCCGCGGTGGTCTCCATTTGCCCGGTGCGTGAATGCGCCATTCCATGTCTGCCGAGCCCTGCGCCGTGCGGCGCGCCCCGTATGTCGCCGACCATGGCAAGGGCACCGCCAGTCGCTGTCGCTTGGCACCCTTGTTGACTGCCTCTGTGGCCTGCGCGTGCGCCAAGATGTTGCCCATCTTCCGTAGGTCGTGGTGGCTTGTTAGTGTTGATACCTCTTGGTGGGATTTCACCCACCAGTGCGCTGCCGTGGCCACACCAACCGACCATTGCAGCGCCCTCCGCAGGGGATGCTTCTGCTGCTACGGTGGTTTCTCTGCTAACGCCGCTGCTGCTTGTGCGTCGTACGTTTGCTCTATCGTCCACGCCCCTAGGTCTCGGAGGCGCTCTACCACATACCACCCCAGCACAGCACCTAGTAGCTCGGCCGTGGTGTTATCTACCCACGTCTCTAGGGGTACTGGGTTGGAGAGAAGCATGCAGCGGCTGGAGGGGTGGGTGGGGGCTTGGCGGAGGAAAGGGGGGGCCGGAGGAGAAGAAGGTGGGGGGGTGGGTGGGCATGGAGGAGGAGCAAAAAGAGAAGAAGGGGGGGGGGGGCAGGGCGTTGCTTGGGCGGAGGGGGGAGGGGGGGAGGGGGTCTAGGGTAGGGGGGGAGGTAGTCCAGGGGGGGGAGCCCCCCTTCCGGAATGAACCATATCGACCAAGAATTGCAAAAAAGCACCACATTGACCCATTCAGTACATACATTTGTCATAATGTCTGAACACAGGTAATCAAATCATCTTTTTGGGTCCATACATTGTGCCCTCACCTAAACACCACCGGGCAACACAAACAGGAAACACAGTGGAATGCTGATTGTTATCAAATTGTTTGCTGAAGATCAATCAGAGTTGGACTTGCATGAGCAAAAACTCATGCGGCAGGAAGCGCACCTCGCGGTCTTGGCGTGCCATTACGGCTGCTTGTGTTATAAACTCATGCAGAGTTGCCATTGGAGTGTTCAAAAAGAGTGTGGAACATGCTTTCTGTGCCACATTATGCGCCTCTTGCCTTGTCTTCCAAGTCCATCTATCTTGGAAACGAAAATAGAGGATCGCGTTTACAACATCGTCGTGTTTTACGCGGGGACACGGTTGGACCGGGGTGCCGAAGAACGCACGGGACGCTGGGACATGGTGTCTGCAACAGAGGGAAGAAAGGATACAATGGAGTGACCAAAGAACCCTGCTATCAGTGCGCCGAAGGCGCGGGAGGAAAAATTGGCCGAAACGAAAAAAAGTTTCCAAAACCCTGATTCTCAGGTGAATTAGAGCGGAGGGGGGAGGGGGGGAGGGGGTCCAAGGGAGGGAGGGAGGTGGTCCAAGGGGGAGGGGTCCCCCCCCCCCTGCCGGAATGAAAATTAAAGCAATGCCCTGGGGGGGGGAGCTCCTGGATGGCCCTTCCATCTCGGTGCCCTAAAAACTCCCTCAGCCAGTCCTACACCCCGGACCCCCCTGTCCTCCAAGGCCCATACCCTACCAGGGTGGACACCCCCCTACTCCTCGCCCCGGAAAATCTCGCGCGGACTCCCTGTTTCATTTCGAAACAGATCCACGCCGAGATCCTGTGAGGGGGGTGGATGCAAGCCATACAATACATATAGATATACTACATATAGCTCCAAATTGTGTCCTCAACCGGGGAGAAATCCAAATTGGCTACATAACCCCTACACGAGGGTTCCCGAAGCAGCAACCGTGGGTGCTTGGTTGGACCAGACCGCCTGTTCTCCGCGTCGCGTAAGGTGCTGCCCCCTACCCCTAGAAATGGGGGTATCAAAAAAGGGTACATAACCATTGCCGTGTATGGGCCATGGGGGCTTTACATGGGGTACGCCGGCTGTTGTTTGGGGCATACTTCTTCCTGAGGATTGTCCTTAAGGAATATCATGATGGGGGCAACAATAATGAAAAACATACAACCCATGGCACGCTCTCAGTTCAAGGGGCGGGCCCGCTAAAAGACATGGGCTGCATGTTCATTTCAGTCGCATGGGGCCCAACGGATTGCGCTGTTGGTGCATGTCCCCTTTGCGACTACCTCGAGCCCCTTGGACGGGCACTGCCGGCCACCCTCCGACTCTCCGGTCGTCATCTTTCATCACGGACATACTGCCACACCCCGCAGGTCGTCACAAACAAACGATGGCGAGCACAACCCAAAAGGGATGAATCTTCCCACTTTCCCCACGAACTCACCCAAATTCTCCCCCACTCACCCCAGTTCCCCGCAGTTTCCCCTGTTATCCACCATTTTGACATAACTTTAGCAAAAAACAGTTAGGTTTCCTAAAGTCTCCTCAATTTTGAAGATTATCAGCCCTGCTCAATACTCACCCACGCTGTCGTTTGTTCCGAAAAATTGTGATTGAGTGTTCATGCACCCCAAGCCTCTGCCCTTCCTACCTTTCACTGTGCCATCCCTTTTAGGATTTGCCTCCCCATCACTGCACTTCGCTCCAATGCTGTGTGGTTCTTTTGCCAGGGTGCGTGGTGCACAAGAAACCCAACGGCAATGCACTCAGCCCTCCAGCAACCTAAGATCAGAGAGGACACGAGGGATGGTTTTGCAGCTTGAAAACCATGGCGTGGTACAACTGTGACAATTGAACTCCTTACAGACCAATGGAGACCCAGCTCCGAAATATCATGCAGATCTACAAGCTATTGACCGTGTTTGTCAATGGGCGCCTCTGGAGCTGTGTCAATATGAGGCTCTACTGCATCTTGCTATGTATGAGAAAACGCCACTGTATCGCTTTAATGTGACTATGGCCAAGGTTGATGTGGTTGTTGTGCCCCCCGCCAAGGCGCTGGAGCCACCATTCAATTGCCTGAGCAGATTATCCAGGAAATTGATGCCCTTGAGGCTGGTATCAGGCAGCTTAATAGGCCGTATGTTCGTGCTTTGTCACTATCTACGTTATTGAAGGTCTCCGACCTGGCAGCGCAATGCAGCCGTGGGTGTTGCACAAAATTGCAGAAGGCAACAGGGTACAGCGTCTTTCCAAGGCCCCCCAAGTGGCGGAAGAGGTGTTGCAAGCATTTTCCTAGAACTGTTGATACCTCAGGGCCCACTGATGTTGGACGGCAACAACGCCCATCACAGCCGTGATGGGGTAAGTGGAGGTGCAGAGCCTGGACAGGGATCAGAGTGGGTCTGAGTACCTGCATTGCAATAGTGAGAACGCACTTGGAGCACAGCGTGTGGCCACACTCCAGGACCATGGGGGTCTTGTGTGTGTAGGGATCGAGGCAGACTGGGCATGAGCCCCCGGCAGTGTCCACAATGTCTGAAATATCTCGGTTCAGAAACTCTGAGCTGCTGAGCTTCACTTTGAGGTCCAAAAGGGCGTAGTTCTTTGGTAGTGCCTCCGCCTCCGTGGGCTCCATGCAAGTGGGGCAGCACATGGTGTCGCCCCCCTTCCGCAGCTGCTGAAGGCACTTGAGGCAGGCGGTATGTTGGCAGTGCAGCATCAATGGTGCCCGGGAGGTGCCGTTGTATCGACGGCTGCAGCGTGGGCAGGCTGGCTGCCAGCAGCCACGCTTCCCCTTCAGTCCCTAAGGGAGGGGGAAGGATGTATGAGGTGCTCGCTGCTGGTAAGGCATTGCCATGTGGGCCCACATAGAGGAAAACATGCATGCCGCGCTGTGCACTGCGTGCCAGTGTTTGGCAGCTGTTTTTGAAGCAAATGCCCAATTTAACAATGGCAGGGACGTGGTGGCCTAAGGGGTCAACCAGCAACAACGGAAGCCTCCACTCTACATCCTCACCAATGGAGGTCGCTGCCATCATACCCCCTGCCAGGACAGAGCCATCAGATGAGGAAGAGGAGGAAGAACTCACCGGTAAGGCCACTCATCCCCTGCAACCCAACTAGGACCCATTCCATTCCCCCGGGTCGTCATTGCCTCCCCACAACAGTGTCCGGTTGCAAGCCAACCTGCAAGACATCCACACCAGCCAAAGTCACCCCCACCCCCCTTGGGTGTGCACAAGGTGGCTTTGGGTGCCTGGCAAATGGACATGTGTCCACAACAGTACCACGGCCATCGTCCCCGAGTGGCCCTTTTCTTGGAGATTTCAAAAAGGTACAACATAACTCCCCACCCCCAAAGGTGACTCTCAAAACATTTAATCAATTTGGCCAAAAAATTGAAAACCCGGTTTGTGGACAGAATCCCCCCCCCTCCCACGAAAACACCCATGTATGTCCCCTCACTAGTGCACGTCAGGTTCAACCCAGAACCACATCATCAGCACCCAAGAGGATAGGTGGGCACCATTTTTGAGTTGGGGCCGTGGGGGCCCACACGGGGTCAAGGGTGCAGTACTTGACCCAAGCGGAGGACACTAATGGGAGACGACATGCCATGATGCCGAGACGGGGTGCATTGGGCACTATGGGGTTTTGTGCAGCATTGGGTATTGGTTGCATTTCCTCCTCCTCCTCCTCCTCCTCCTCTCCCTCCTCCAACTCTATGTGCACCACTGTGTGTACCCTGCATGTGCCTCTCTTCGACCCCTTGTGTGTGCCCATCTGTGCGCCTATTATGTGTCCTCTATGAGGAAAATGTGCACACGCAGTGCCCAAGGTGTACAACACCGTTGAGCACGTGGTGCACAGTATTTAGGTGGTTTTGCTTATGGATATGAACATTCGACCACTCTTTCTTCTTTCCTCTGGTGGTAGTTATTTCTGCTGTGAACGCTAATCTCCTATAATCATAATTAGAGTTTGTGGAAGGGCAGAGGGATCTGATGTGTGCATTGACCCACCTCCTTGGCACAGGGAGGCACACCTGGATACCATCGGGCCGGATGAAGATGGGTGTGTAGTGGCGAATTGAAATCTCCAGTGCAATTGTTATTAATGTTCCTAGTTCAAACCGCAAAACGAGCTGAAATGACAAGGCGGTACGAACGGGGCGGCTGCGATGTGGAATGGCCGTAGGGTGGGGGTGACCGCAACGATACGGGTGATACCGTGGCCGAGGTGCGAGGGCGGGCTTGGGTGTGGGTTTGGGTGGGTCACCACGGGCTATGTGCGTGAGGGTGCGCGTGTCTGGGCCCAGACCAAGGCGCTCCCTAACGGGTGGCTGGACAGGTGGGGTTGCTAGTGGTGCATTTGGGTGTCCTGGCAGCAGCGACATCCGTGGGCGGGGGGGGGGGGGGGTGCATGGGCAATAATGAGGATCGTTGTTGTGTGACCACCCCTGGCAATGTTGTCTGGCCCGACGGCAAGGTTGGTCCTCCTGGAGGGGATTTGGGGACAGCAAGGCGTTGTGGACGGGGTACTGTCTGCGCCAGGATGGCCCTCGCTCTCTCGAGGCTTCGGTCGAGGAAGTGCGACCTGGATACGCACTGTCCCCCCGTCCACAACGCGAATTGGCCCCGCCTCTCCAGCGCAAAACTGGCACCGCATCCACCAAAGGTGGAACAGGTCATCTTGGGTTGCTAGGGGCGGTGACAGCCATTGTTCGGTCCTTGGGGTGATGAGGTCGGTTGCCCTGGCGAGGGGGGGGGGGGGTCCTGTTGGGCTGGGAGGATCTTTGGTGGGGGGGTGAGGTAGGGTGGTGATGGGGGATTTCGGTGTGAGGATGGACCGTAGGATGGTGCTGGAGGTGATCCTGGTGTGGGCGGTGTGGGCAGGGGGGTGAGCATTGGCGGTTGAGGCGAAGCCAGCGCCGCGAGGCTCTTGGCGGCGTCAGAGTCCCACGGTGACTTGTCCCCTTGATCGCCATACAGCAGCGACTCAGGCAGATTCCCCCACCCTACTGAGGGGGGAGACGCCGGGGACACAAGAAAAACAGGCAAGGCTTGTGATAGATTGAAAACATGTTCTGCCATTGTCCCTTTGAGACAGGTGCCGAGCAAAAACGGTCAAGGACAGGAGGAGTGGAGAGGCAAGGCATTTGTGTGCATGGGGGATGGCTTGCTTACCTACTAGTTGCTGGGCCCTGCATGTGGTGGCATAATGAGACGGACAAGTGGTTGGGGGGGCCTCATGGGCCGCCCACGACCGCCCCGGTGCCCTGCCACTCTGGCGGCTCCGCTGGTTCGGAACCCGGTATGCGTACTCGAGCCCCGGGGTGTGTGTGCCACTATCAGGCCCCGCCTCAGACATGGTGTGCTAGAAAGAGAAGTGGCTTCGGTCTCAAACCCCCTTCCCAACCAGCATTCTCAATGAGAAGAAGCAGCAACAAATGGATGATGGAGAAATATTGAACAAAAAAGATATCAGTTTGAGAAAAAGCGACTTTCGGTCATGCCCCGGACAGGCCACCTGAATCCGTGCATCGCTCATCCCAATGGCATCCAAAAGGTTAGTCGCGCCCCCGGGACAGCACGGATTCCTTTTCAAAGGGGGGGGCTGGGGCGGGGCGGTGATCTGCCAAAATTAGGGGAAAAAAAAAAGAATTCTGCTTTGTGCGCCACCGAATTTGGGTGTTTGGGGGGGGGGGTTGTTTCAACGTCCGCATAGATAGGGAAACATGTTTGGGCACTGGTCACGCAAGCGGTTTTGAAAACGGGGCATGCCGGACGGCAACAACATCAATTTGTATGTCTGGTCAACTAATCATAAGGAGCAAAATAAAAATTCACACTGGGTCCACCAAGTAACCTTGTTCGGGGTCCATGTGGCAGCCTGATTGGCCCAGGAGTCGGACTACACATCGGAGGCACCGTTGGAGGAGAAAATTCACCCAAAATTTTCCTGGCTCCTCGGAACCACACAAAAAGTTTTCCACCCATGTTGGGCCATGCTACGTGGCACCCAAACAAACCCGACAAGGAAAAATGGAGAGGAAATACCACCAATGCACCGCATGGTACGACTATATTACGTGCTAGCCTCCAAGATACATGTGCCGTACTCTCCAATACCCTAAAGCGTCCAACTGACCCACTAGGGTGCACCCTGTTAAGAGTCTGTGTCTCCCTAGGGGAGGCCGTGTCCTTATCGTGAATGTGAAGCAATTCACTACCCGAAGATTCAGGAGGACCGGAGGGGTTCGTTATAGCCTCCTGGCCTCAAACTTGACCTCTCTGCACCACAACTCCCCCAATCCTTGGAATCCACCCCTCTTGTGGCTCCTACAATGTCAATACCTTGGCTTCCGGGAAGTCCTTCATGTACACCACGTCCCAACCCTATGTTGTGCCTTCTAGCACAGCGTGAAGGAACACGTCCTCCCGTTGATGAAGAGGAGGGCCCCGAACGGAGTGCAGCCAACCGTTGACGTTGAATTGATGGAATGACATGTGTAGGTGAAGCCGAAGAAACACAAATGGGCACAAATGGGCTTTGACGAGGGATCGTCATCACTCATCATGAACTAGTTGTTGGGCTTTGAGTTGACGGGTGGTCTGCACACCTCATGCACTACTTAGTGGGCTTTGAGTTGACGGATAGTTTGCACACTTCATGGACTACGTATTGGGCTTTGAGTTGACAGATCGTTTGCACCCTTCATGTACTTCTTAGTGGTCTCTCAGTTGACGGATAGCCTTGGATAGCTTGCACAGGCCTCAAGATGCTCACACCCACCACTGCTGCGGCTCCCGATGGTACCTCAGTGTAGAGCACAGCAAGGCTTGAACCACCACCATATCAACCAACGATCCAAGGGGTATACTCCTAGACTAGGACAAAAAAAGGCCTAAACGTGTGTGAATTCATACGAAGTCCGTAGGAAATTCATATGAACTTCGTACGAACTTCATGTTCACGAACCAATTCAGAATTCACTGCTAGTACCGGGTTCAGACAAAGTTCGAATGAGTTTCCTACGAAGTTCATCCGAATTTTGTACGGATGCACACAAATTGAAACGAATTCTGTCGGATTGTGTTCCGGGGCACATTCCCTCTTCCATTTGCTTGCATGTATGGACGTGTGAGACAATCATTGCGGCATCCTTGCAGGTTTCGGGTATGGGTGTGGGGATGGGGGCCTGCCAAAGGAGGGCTTTCATCTGCTAACCGACCGCTCTCAACGGAGGCGCCCACAAGTAGTTAAAGGAGCTGGCTGCTCGGTACACGGTGAAGTACCTGCCCGATACCGGGCAAATACTCCTAACCCCGGAGATAAGAGCTAGCAACCACCAATAGGATAGTTGGTTAGGGGTTGTGGTGCCGCCGAGTGTGTCGTTGACATATGAGGCCTCATGCCTTGATGTGCCATCCACAACAATGGGTAGCCAATGTACGTTCCGGTCGTCCGGGTGCATGACATATGATGGTGGGGTTGGTCGGCACTTGCATAGATGTCCCAGCCAGTCCAGCAGGTAGCAAGCGGCGCCATGGATGGCCGTGTCATCACCAGTACATGCCGTGAGGGCCCGGGACTCTGTTGAGGCTACCTTTCTTAGCATGTACATACACCTGTTCCAATACTACGCTGTAAGGTCATCTGCCCAACGAGGTACCGTACTTCTGTTCTAGACAATTGCATTGACCGGATTCGCCACACGGCCATAACCAGCCTCTCCTACATGCTTGGCTACGCGACCGATGGGAGACAACTTCCCAAGGAATATAATTTCACGATGAGGTGTGGCAAGCCGGAAACGTAAGTGTCAAGGACAAGGAGGGGAATGCCCGGAGGTGACTTTTCCTCTTTTGTTTCCACGGAAAAGCACAAGTGCTGATGGCGGGCTGCCTAACTTGGAAGGCAGAATCCCCTGCAGCTACAGTGTGCTGGGTTTGCATGCAAAACTGTGCCGGTTGCCTTGCTACCTTTGGTTCTGCAAACGCCCGATGTGGCCATTGGAGCCATATATAGAACTATCACGGGGGATAGACGAGCGCCGGATCATGGCCTCCACGGTGTGCGTCATGTTGTGTTGTGTGGCATCAATGGGACACAAGAACTCTTTGTGCAACAAACAAGGAAGGCGGCTGCCACTATTGCCCGAACCATGTTGCCCCTATTTTGGATGAGGCACGGCTTGTGGTAAAAAATTACACCCGTGCCTCATTTAATAATGAGAACGCGAACACCAAAGGGTAGGTCAAGTATGAATGTGCGGCGGCAGTACACTTCATGCGGAACAAGGGGTGGGAAAAGGTCATTGATGCTTGCTTACAGCCCCCAAATGTGCGGCCCCATCAGGTAGGAGGGAAAAGTTGGGAGTCAATGTGCAAAACTTGGTGGGAGAGTTCTGTAAGAATGTGCAAGTTCGCTTGGCACCCCACTTAATTGTGGCGGCTCCGGGGACATAGTCTGGCAGTGAGCATTGCCCATAATGAGCTCCATTGGGGCAAAGTGCCGAGGAAGCATCTTTGGATCGATCGCATGTATTTTTTCTTAAAACAAGTGCAGATTCTCGTCAAACTTCTCCTGCTTTGCCATTGAAGAGTGTCACCGGAGGCTGAAGCGCATGCTGCACAACAGCGGGGGCCTAAGCCTCCCGCGGGGAAGGCCAAGGGGGCAAAAGGTTGTGGACAACCACCACCCATGAATTGTTGTGTCCTCTCCACCAGTTCATTTCGCTTCACTTCGCACTACCATCCAAAGCAGGGTTCCATTTTGCGGCACTCCCGCGTTCCTTCCGCTAGGTCCTCACCTACTGCTCCACGCCTTGCTGTTCCACACTGCTTGTCCCAAGCCACGGGAGGGACGTGTTTTCTGTGTGTGATGGGAGAGCTGCCCTTGTGCTCACAGGCGATGCTTCTGCGCCTTGTGTCCCTCCCACGCCGGCGCCGGCATGCTCCCGAAGAAGGTGAAGATTGGAGGGTGCCCAACACCACCGATTGGGAAAATGAGCCCCGGGGGGAGGAGGAGGGGATCATCGTGAATCTTCATCACCGTTCTAGCGCAACATACCATACCATACCGTACCGTACTGATTCCTGGTGGGCCGACTGTCGGCGGCGGCGGGGGCTAAGGCGATGTCCCGCCACACATGATCATGTCCACCATTTCCCCCCACCTTACGCCAAGGAGCCAAGGGTGCTTTGGGCCCCGTCTTCGCTCGGTTCCTCACTCCCCTGCCTCATCCCATCCTCCTCCATCGGGACGTCAACACACGGTACAGGTTCAAAGACGACATGATTGCGCTGTTCGGCCCCTCGCGTGGCCATGAGACCGTTGATGATAGCCTTAACACCACCTAGGGCGTCTTAGTGGGGCACAATGGCCCGCAAAAGCGCTCGTTTGAGGTTGTGTGCACCATGGTGGGCGGAACTTGCTTGGTAGAGCTGCCATTGAGCCCATTAAGACCCTCTCGAAACTCAGGCTTTCATTAACATGGACCCCCTGACCAATGAAGGTTGTTACCATCGTTATTTGCAAGGTTCCCATAAGAACCTTCCTACAGCTATAGTAATCATTCACACAATCACTTGAGTTCAACCGGAAAGTGATTTGGTTGCCCCCCTACTCACTCAGTGATTGGGATATTGTTTGACTCCGAACTCTGCGTGTTGTGTAGTTGCCACACGAATTCCGGCCATCTCGGGCTCAAGAACCTATGTGCACACATGCTGGCGGGTGCAAACTCATGCCCCCAAATTGTCTTTTTTTTCTTTTTGGCTGACTCCAGAAGTTCAAAGAGTACTCAAGACTGTGCTTGGCAAAGTGGGCGTCTCCAGCATATGATACAGTGGATCCCCGCAACGCGGCAAACTCATGCCCCCAAATTGTCAATAGAAGGTGTGAGTCAAAACCACCACACACCGTAACTGCCAAGAGACGTGGTAGCACACTTGGTATTTTATGCATGGCATCCAAGCGAAGTGCAAGAGTCGGGAAAAGCGCTGCTTGGGTTGTGTAATATAGTGAATAGCCCATACACTGGAGTGTGTCTTTCTGCCCAAGTTTGACCACCGTGCCTCTTGTTCGCGCCGGACGTGACCAGCCGGTGCGTTGTCCGTTGTGACCAGCCTTTGAAGCCATTGGTGTTCGAGCTTTAGGTGATTTGGCAACGCTTAGAAAGAGTTGCGACTATACAACAACATGTCGCCGCAGTTAACATTGGCCTCCGGGCACCTCTGGCCAGGCAAACCACAAGCGCTCTTCAGGGCACTTTCATGCCGTCGTCCCCCTACCCCCCCCACCCACCCCTTGTGCCGCTCCCTCTTTTCTCCAGATGAATTCTTGGTCTCCCAAGAGGGGGGGGTGCTCCCGCAGGACACACACCTCTCCCCCGGAGACCCCCTGTCCCCACAGCTCCTCCCATTCAATTTCACCAAGGTCAATGACAAAATGTGATTGTTAGGATGGAAACGATGTTGTCATGCTTTCGAACTCCATGAAGTCGCGTCATCAGCTTCCCACCTTTGCGGGGCGGAGTTGTTTGCCTATGCTGGCCTGATCATGCCCCTTTTTACCGCCCACCACCCCACACGCCCGGTACATGGATCCACCGTTCCCTCCCCTCTTGACGTTGCGGTTGTTCCCAAAGCCCCGCATGGAAAAACAAGCCCCTGGTCTCCTTCCACCATTTGGCTTTCCATCGTTGTGTGATTCCCGACATTCCTTTGATGAGCAGTTCACAGGCCCAGGCGACACCATCTATTCCCTCCATTGCTCCAATGCCATAAATGCTTGCTCCTGTGCATACAATTCCTCTGGATTGTGTGCATGGTGCCACTCAGCTAGTGGCATTGGTCCCCCCAGTTTTCCGGTCAAATTTGATCCCTCGGCACACGCCATGCAAGCGCCACACCGTCCAATGTTTCCCAAAACACCTTGGCGCTCCGACAAGCCAACCGAAGAAACAATGGTGGCCTCGCGCTTGCACCATTCGGTCAAATTCCCTACCAACCTACATTACGATTCGTGGTCTTCGCCATGGTGAGAAGTGATAGGGGGCGGAACACGAAGGTACAACAGATGTTCTTTGTTGAATTCTTGGACTGCAACGCACAAGTGAATGATGTGGGCAGTCCTATAAGGGTTGCGTAACTGCGAGAGTCGCGTAAATTTCAGGATAGCCAGAGGCAGAGGAAGCATTTTAGCTGACTTGGACAGAAGCTTGGGATATAGCGTTGTATGGGTGAACAGTCGTGCTACGGTGTTATGATGCCAATACGACGATTTGTGGCAATGGGCGACATGGCTCATATGGGGATAGTAAAACGGAAAAGTATTCAGTGTGTGGGCCGGTGACAAAACAATGGCGACGAGCGAAAGCCAAGGGGATCAAAGGACAACAACTGCTAGAGGGACGCTTTCACACCACAAGGAGCACTATGTTTAAAATTAGATGACACGGTACCTTGCATTCGCTAGCGATGCTAATGGCCTTCTTGACTTGGGCGATGGTGGGGAGTTGTGCGATATTGACTCCAAAAGTGCCCAAGATTCTATTATACTCCAATGAGGTAGCTATTGTCCATTTTTTGGCGATATCTTGTGCAATATGTTTCGCAAGTTGGTTGCTCGATCATCGGTAACGGCCTATTGTGCATTATTGTTTACTGCTTGTTTTTGCGGGTTTACATATGTTGAGGAAAGATGGACAAAGACTTTCACACGTGACAGTTAAACATGATCTCTGTACAATGACTCAACTCACATGAGGTGTTGTGCGGAGAAGCAGCAGGTGATCGACAAAGAAAAGTGCGAAACACAATTGGGATATGAGAACATGGTGACACAAGTAGTTAGACATCGAGCACATCGTGCCACAGTGTGGGGATTGCTCGTACCGTGTGTTGTTTGTGCCACCTTGTGTCCTGATTCTTTGGACCTAATATGTGTCAAATGCATGGAGGTAACACCGTGGATTTCGTTGGCACACAAAAAGGGGAGGGGGGGGGGGTGATATAGCCGAAGTACAACAACAGCATGGGAATTGGCGTGGGCGTGCCATGGCTGAGAGGGACGTGCGGTTCTTGGTAGGTGACCCAGGAGTTGATGTGCGTGTGCTACAGAGGATTTGAAATGAGCGGACATTGACATGACCTTCTGTATGCGCAAATGGACGGTGGTCCAGGGGCAGGGCATGGACACGATTGGGGGCACAACACATAGGAGCCATGGCTATATCGAAGGTCTTGCGACATTGACTAAGGTTGTGTCTTCGCCTAGCATCGACACGTGTCATTCAAGGTCCCTTATGGGGGAACTCGCGATTTGCCCCAAAAGCAGAATGGGACCCATCCCCACCACCTGCATCACCTTCTCTCCTATGTTTCCATGCGACTTTTTCCCAAATTAGAACACCCAATGCTATGGCGTCAAGTGGTAGCATGCAGCTTGCAACCTGCAATGGCACCCGCATACGGCTCCAAAAAAATGGGTGTGGCTGCGAGCTAGGGCTCGTTGCTTGCACCTAATCATTTGGTCACACACAACCCGGCGGTCAGCGTTGTTTGAGGTTGTATGTGTCAAGTAGAAAAGTGTGTGCAGACGTTGAGGCAAGAGAGTATATTCCAACTCTTGAAAGCAAGAGACATATGTAAAGGTAGCGGGGAACCGAAAACTGCCTGGCCAAACTGTTGGTCCCTATTAGACAAGATACCTTTGGGTTGTCATCAAGTTTAACGGTCCGGAGATCAGTGAAGGGTGAAATGCGGGATGTCAAATAGAGCATGAGATTTTGCAGTCTATTTGGCAATGTGTTGATGCAAGCCTGTGTTATATGTGGCTTCTGTTGGTTACTTGTTTCGCTAACGAGGTCGAGAGATAATTAGAAATGGCAACATGCTTAATTAATACATGCTTTACACGCTTCAACGAGTCGTGCAAGCATGGACTTTCCTTTCTCATGTATCTATACATGTGCAGCAACTGGCTGTATATCAAGAAAAGAACTCTACAGAAGGAAGGCAACTTGAAAAGTGTTCTGATAATTCAACGGAACAAAATAGAATACATTCCAACACCCTGCATGCAGCAACGGCCGTACCTTATGGTGATGCCTGCATGAGCAGTCACAGACCATGATGCCGAATTGCAAAACAACCGCAACATAACACCTCAACAATTCCCCAATTGCCTCTCACCGGTCCTTCTACTAGGGAGTTTCACTCTTAAAAGCCCCGGGCAAATTGGTGTTGCACTGCCGGAGAGTATCTCAAGCACAAGGTGGGAAGAAAATTGCTCTGCGGGGGGGGGGGTGGACACGGAGGCCCATTTTCCCAACCCCCCCCTCCTTGGCCGCCGTGACGGGAGGGGGGGTTCATGGCGGGGCTGCCCGACCTGCCGTGCCGGAGGGGGGGGGGGTCAACCCAACATCTATGGCTCAAAATTATACCCACGTCGTGCTGATCATTTTGAGTACTCAAATCGGGGGGGGGGGGGGGATTATTGGTGGAAAAAGGTTTTTGGGGCCAAAATTTGTGATCCTGCACCTTTGGCGCCAAGATCCGTTCTTACAGAAAACAAAGGGCCCTACATGGAACCCCATTTCTCCAACCCCCCCCCCCCCCCCCCCGCCCTCCTTCGGCGGGCGTCCATGTCACCCCCCCCCCCCCCCCCCGCGCAGCGCAATTTTCAGGTCGCCCAATCAGTCGGGGGTACGGATACATTCATGTGCAAGTGGGCTCCATGAAGCGGCAATCAAACATGAGGCACACCAAATAGGGACAACAAGCCTTGCGTGACGTTGTGACACATGTCCTGTACGCATGCCAGATCCCATATACGGGGCACAAATCGCGAAGCACACTGTGTACCCGGGTTGCAGCATGCTTCCTTTTGCATGGAATCTTTGCTATTCGCCACCATATATTCAAGTCACAGAACGACACCTCAATTGGGTTTGATTCTCAAGATTGTCTTGTAATAGCGCACCATGATGTGCCCAAGCACTGATGTCTTGGCGACATTGTTGTCCCACAACCCGAAAGGTAGCCAAGAGGAAGTCCTCGGGGCACCACGTGACATACCGAGAGGACACCGTAGCAGCCATGGAAGGAGCCAATCCCAACTCACGTCCTTCGCCACGTTCTCCAACCCAATGATGGTTTCCTTCATGTGGTCCTTCACAGCGGACGTCAAGCTCTCGCCAGAACACCACCCATTCAATGACAATCGCACTGATAAAGCTATGAATATCGCGTTGTCCTTCTAGATTTCTCGTCATACCGGTTCTAGCACAATTGGTCTGCCCACGTCACACATGTTCAAGGTGTTCCGTTGCATCCTTTAGCGGCAAAACACATGGTCGTTTCCGAAAATGTGACTCACGATGGGCATGTAACAGCAACGACGAATGAGCAACACACCGAGTTGTGGGGATTGGGTCTAGTACTTTTTTAGGCACCACCACTGAACACCGAATACCAGTTCCTTAGACTAAATGTCGGGGTAACAACTTGTAGCACGGTTGGATGTGTGTGTAGTTGGAAAGGTGCAGAACTAGTCAAAAGAACACATATACCAGGACTTTCACCGTCGGCAGTGAACAGTGCACAAAAGTAGGAACAGAGCAGAAGCAAGAAAATAGGTGGACACATAGGTACAACAGCCCTTTGGTATCCCATGGCTTCAGATAGTTTCGCTGTTGATCGTGACATTGCTTCCCATTATGCGGTAAGTATGATTCATGTTTGTTGTATACCAAAAAAAAGTTCTACCGTGATTCACATTAATTGAATATAGGGGGATGCCTTTGGAACCCGGTGACTCCAAAATAGCCATAAAACGCGCCATTTTTTTTGGTCATGCTACGAAAAATGGGAACCGGAAATGGGGTGTACGAGTCATTGGTGTAGTAGATAAACTCTTGTCTTCCGCTGGGGAAACGCTGG
The DNA here is from genome assembly GCA_964036045.1 of Eutreptiella sp. 'Long Island Sound 2002'. Classification (NCBI taxonomy): domain Eukaryota; phylum Euglenozoa; class Euglenophyceae; order Eutreptiales; family Eutreptiaceae; genus Eutreptiella; species Eutreptiella sp. 'Long Island Sound 2002'. The sequence continues at coordinate 119,826,618 of OZ038383.1, read as the reverse complement.
GCCAATTTCCGAATGATGGTTTCCTTCATGTGGTCCTTCACAGCGGACGTCAAGCTCTCGCCAGAACACCACCCATTCAATGACAATCGCACTGATAAAGCTATAAATATCGCGTTGTCCATCTAGATTTCTCGTCATACCGGTTCTAGCACAATTGGTCTGCCCACGTCACACATGTTCAAGGTGTTCCGTTGCATCCTTTAGCGGCAAAACACATGGTCGTTTCCGAAAATGTGACTCACGATGGGCATGTAACAGCAACGACGAATGAGCAACACACCGAGTTGTGGGGATTGGGTCTAGTACTTTTTTAGGCACCACCACTGAACACCGAATACCAGTTCCTTAGACTAAATGTCGGGGTAACAACTTGTAGCACGGTTGGATGTGTGTGCAGCTGGAAAGGTGCAGAACTAGTCAAAAGAACACATATACCAGGACTTTCACTTTCGGCAGTGAACAGTGCACAAAGTCAGGAATAGAGCAGAAGCAAGAAAATAGGTGGACACATAGGTACAACAGCCCTTTGGTATCCCATGGCTTCAGATAGTTTCGCCGTTGATCGTGACATTGCTTCCCATTATGCGGTAAGTATGATTCATGTTTGTTGTATACCAAAAAAAGTTCTACCATGATTCACATTAATTGAATATAGGGGGATGCCTTTGGAACCCGGTGACACTCCAAAATAGCCATAAAATGCGCCATTCTTTTTGGTCATGCTACGAAAAACGGGAACCGGAAATGGGGTGTACGAGTCATTGGTATAGTAGATAAACTCTTGTCTTCCGCTGGGGAAACGCTGGGCCAATTTCCAGTATTGCCTCCAAATAGCCTTCTTCTTGCTTTTCCTCTCCAACTGCGCCTCGGCGTCCTCTTGCCCCCGTGCTCCCACCCTACCCCGGGCACCCCGACCCCTTACCGGCTCTAGGGAAGACAAGTTCGCGGCAAGTGGGCCACTTTCTAGGAGTGGCGGGGGGGTTGTTGCAATTGCTGCTGGTGGTGCTATGCTGCACCTAATTTCGCTTGTGGAGCAGCCGGTGGTGCTTGTTGAGCAGCTGGTGGTGCTACGGCTGCTTGCTGCGCTCCTAGCTCCTTTCAATAAAGAGCACATCATTTCTGCTTTTTTTGAACAAATGTGAATTTTGTATTTACCTTTTTGAATGGCTTTTGGTGTGTTGGGGCGTTGTTCACTGCCAGCATAGCCTCTAGAACCTATTTCTCCATTTCACAAAACCAATTCTCGTGGCGGAGGGGTGAGAATAACAGAAGGGGCGTTGGTAATTCCAAATGACTCAAATATACTTGGTTGCGCATGAGATAACGTTTGGGCATCTTACTCTGGTACGCAGAGGGTGGTATACGTTGACATACCCGAAATGATAAGACAATGCAGTCTATTTTCAACGCAAAAAGAGCCCCAAAGATCTAATTTTTGCAGGAAATGAGCTGAGGGACCTTGGCAAAGCTGTGCAATAAATATAGCGCAACCAACCCAAGTACCACTTTTTACCACTTTTGTGCCTCAATTCTACGCGTGAAAAGGAAGCGAGAGAGGGCAACCTTGGTGTTTTCCACAGCATTTGGGTGTCAATTGGCTTGGAAAACACTAGTTCTTTGAGTAGTGGGGTTCAGCTACAACAAGCTTGCAAAGCAGGCCAGAATGGCCAAATTGGACCAAATGCACTAGAACCCAAAAAATTCATATCTCCTGCTTACTGGCTCAAATTTTGACAAACCAAAAAGTAAATCCGGGTAGTTTTTGACTCCGAACACAATTATGGTGTCAAAATATCGGCGTCTGGCAGCCGGACCGTGGAAATCGACGATCCGTACTGCAGAGCCCTGATTCATGTCGTTTGTTTTGTTTTGTGCCAAAAATTGATTTTGCAACATTGTTAGCTTTTCAGACCCCTGCAAATTTGTTGTCTCAAATCGGATTTTCGTCAACTCTAGCTAGGTCCTAATTGGCAAAATCAAAATCAGAAATTGTCAATGTCGCTCCAGCAGTACACCAGGCACGCACCACGAAAACTGACATTTTTGACAGGTAAAAATATGTTATGGCCGTGTTTGCTCACACCTGATGTAGTCTAGCATTGACTCACACCGGGGAGTTGCCATCCAGGGTAGGTGGTAGCATTTCTTCATGAAGATGATGATTCATGAAGAAACATTCTCAACCTGTCAAGAAATGCTATCTGATAGCATTTCTTAACGAAGAAACACTATCTGCCACCAACACCGGTGAAAGCATTTCTTCATTGAAAATTGTGAGCCTTCGATGGCGGATATAAGGAAACGCCATATGATAGCGGATCTCATACAGAGTATTGTTCTGACAACTTGTGGTTTGTCTGGGACATTGAGACCCCTGCGCGACAGAAAGCCTCCTCCTGTACCCCATGGTGTCTCTGGTAGATATTTTTGAGAGTGGGCACCACCACATGGCCATACACCAGTCCTTGTTATCAAGCGGCTGCAACGTTTTACCACCAGCGCCGCGAATTGCGGCTCTTTGGGCTCCACTATTTGTGGCCATCCATGGGTAGTGGGTCACGGTGCCGTTATCACGACCAGAGGGCAACGCAGTTCCTCACTCCCCATTTGTGACAGCACACCACCATGATCTTTTCCATCTCAAATCAAATCATGGACTGGTGACATGGTAGTTCCTACAACTGTATCTGACTGTTGAAGCTCAAAACACTTCGATGATCTTGCGTTTCCCTTGATCTCTGCAATGGACTAGGGATGCTGTGTGCGGGAAAGGGGCCTGGTGGGCATGGTTTGCGTGCCTACCCCCAGGAACCAGTCCCCATACTGTGCCCCTGGGCCTGCTTGCACCCTAAATTGGTACATGGAATATTTTGAGACACACCTTGATTCCACCGGCCGGGCCTTCGTTGATGGTATTCTCCGCGGCAGTGCGGAATGACCCTCGTGGCCTTCCAGGGCGCTCTTGGGGTGCGGAGTTGGTGCGGCTGGCGCGATTGAACGCTTGACACCACTCGACCGCCTCGACGGCGCTGGTAGCGCGCAGTCGCCATGGGGGCCCAAAGTGGGGACCAGCCACAACAAACTCCACCGTGTGCGGCCCGGTGACCACTGCACCCTCCAAATTGTACACCTGCAGCAGTGCCCCCGTCTGTGAGTCAAACTGAGCCGCGAAGTTGTCACGGATGCCGACGTGGCGCGAGATAGTGCGCAAATGCCGCACCGACTGCAGGGGCCCAAACTTGGCATACTGAGCCTCCTCGAACGTGAATCCACTGGTGCGCTGAGCGTCCACGTCTGGCAGCGTTGTGCTGGACTCCTGTGGGCTGCCCAGCGGGTGCACGTGATGAGTGAAGGCAGGGGAGGCAGAGCGGCTGTGCAATGGATCAGCAGCACAGGAGTTGACCTCCTCGTCGCAGTGATGAGGACAAGGCAGAGGGGGAGGCGAGTCCTCTTGGCAGGCCTTCATGAGGCGGATGCGGCGGAGGGTGTTCATGATGATGTTCGGCATTGTTGCAGGGCAGGGGCAACAACAACACTGAGAGGGTTAAAGCAGCATATGCCTCGCACCCACCCCCTTCGTCCCTCTGTAAATTACAGTGCACTGGCGAATCCCTCAACTGAGCGGCGAGAATGGGTTGAGGAAAACCCCTTCGAAGCCTAATGCGACATGAAAATTCTATCATTATGTTAAGGAGGCAACTCATTTGGGAGGGGTTGGGTTGGGAGGAGGAGACCTGGCATACGGTCATTCACTTGGTCAGGGGGCAGGTCACGTGACGTTCCCCCAACAATGTGTTTTCATGATCACATGCCAAAAAATAACTCCACCAGGAGACCTTCCCAGCTTAGAAGCCCTTGCTCACTCCATCCGACATCATCCTGACAGCAATGACCCAAAACCAATTCTTGTCCCCGTCTTATCCCAAATTCTGTCCTTCCTTTCAGTCTTCAGGAACACAGTAAGCAGCATGCAGAGATCAGAATTGGCGCCACACCAGGGCCGCATATAAACGCCTGACCTCCCCCCAAAGCAATGGTTCTTGAGTAACTGTACAGAATGGTGGTTTAACAAGACGTTTTGTATTGAGCACCCGCAACTGAAGACGACCATCTCACCAGGGCAACTTGAAGATGAGGGAGAAGATATACATCAGGGTTACTGCGAATGTGTTAATTGCTGCCATGCAAACACTTTCGCAGATGTGGAGTACTATTGCCTGGACCTAGAGATAGAACTCGAGTAAGAGCTTGAACTAGAGCCGGAACTGGAGGTAGAGGTACCAGAATCCACAGATATTACGGAGGAATCAGGATCCGTGTCTTTCTGCCCTAAAAAGCAGTCAATTACATTCGAAAAGGGAGCATCTTTGGGAAGTGTGCACACCTCTTGTATGTTCTTGGGGGCCTGTCCTTTCCTCACCTTTCACACTTTGTGCTGCCGCCTCAGCCGCCTCACAACACCCCAGTTAATTGCTATGGCATCAAATGGATAATCCTCATCACACAAAGTCCTCAACTCCAATCAAATGCATGAGTATGGCTTCCTATGTCATGTTGTTGCACAAGGCTGTCAGAGTTCTGTGTTGAGCATACTAAGGGATGTGACAGAAAGACCGCTGCTTCACACAGAATCAAAAGCTCTGGAAAGCCATTGGGCAGGACTCTTAGAACTGTAACATCGTTGTGAGTTGTGTTATGTGATACTTGTCATTTGAAGTTGCATTTTGCTCGAGAACACACGCCCGTGAGCAACACGCAAAATAACAAGTCCCAGTGCGTCCCCCAGGCCCTCCCTTATTTTGTGCGTTCATGTACCTCCCCTTCTCCCCTCAACCCGCCTGCACATTGTTTGTGCCCCACAGTTCCTGGAGTTGCTGCCAATTAGAAGATCTTCCACCCCATCAACTAGACCATTGACAACAGATGCTGAGACGTGCAGATGCATCCAGTGCAACTGGCCCTGCCGCCAATTACTGTGACAACCATTAATGGACCTTGTGGAAGCTGCCCATGATCGGCTTCAGCCATATGGGGAGCTGAATGAATTTCCGCGTGGTGCAACCATCCAGAGCGGTGGGCCACAGATGTGAAATGGATGGTGGATTTGTTGCGCATGAAGGAGCACAGGGCACAAGGGACGCCCACGGCGGCACCAACAACACCAACACGGCATGCGCGGCACCAAAACAACACAACACACTCCATCAGCAGCAAAACACCTTGCCTGGCACCAAACGGCACAGCCAGCACCCAAATAGCACAACCAGCAACAACGCGGCACAACCAGCACTGAAAAAGCACACGCAGCACCAAAACAGCCCAACCAGCACCAAAACAGCCCAACCAGAAGCACCACGCCACACAACCAGCACCAAGCGAGCACACCCAGGACCCAAGCAGCAGAGCCAACACCAAAACAGCACAGACAGCACCATAACACGACACCCAGCACCAACGCGGCACAGGCATCACCAAAACAACACACCCGGCACCAAAAGAGCACCACGAGCACCAAAGCACCGCCACCAGCGCCAAAACAACACAACTGGCAGGGAAAGCGCACAACCACCACCCACACAGCACGCCCAGCACCAAAACGACGCGACCGGTACCGACATGACACAACGAGCACCAAAACAGCACACCAGCACCAAAACATTACAAACAGTGCCAAAACAACACCACCAGTCCCCAAACGGCACAGCCAGCCCTGGAATGGCACAGCTAACACCAACAGAGGAAAACCAGCACCACAACAGCACAACCAGTGACAAAACAACACAACCAGCGCAAAAACAACACCACGAGCACTAAAATACCATGAACGGCATAAAAATGACGCACCGAGTGCCAAACTAGAACAACCAACACCAACACGGCACAACCAGCAACAAAACAGCACAACCGGCACCAAGACAACGAAACCAGCACCGGAACAAAACAAGCAGCGCCGCAGAAGCACACCCCGCAACAACATAGCACACCCAGCAGCAGAGCAAAGCACCCAGTACAAGTACATGTGGTGGTCCCCTTCCGTATGCCACAACATGCCCTCAAGCTTGCCCCATACGATCTTGCGGTCTGGCGGGTCCGCGGTCCGGCCAGCATTTGGCCGGTTGTGGTTGAAGATGCGGGCCCAATGGTCGTTTGCGATGCCCAATGCCCCTTTGTGGGTGTCCGCTACCTTATGTGGTGCCCAAAAGTTGGAAGAGCTGCTGCGTAGTTGAAAGCACCTTGGAGGCAGGGTTCACGCCTCAGGGGGAGTCAGGTTCAAGCTTCAGGAGCGGGTCGCCGTGCGCAACGAAGAGGAGGGTAGCAATGACAGGGAGGGCCAGTAGCCCATTGGCCGCGTAGGCACGAGGCACCGCCAACCCGAGGCACAACTATTAGTCGGGTGCGCATCACCAACTCCATCCTTTAGGACAAGGACTACGGTGTATACCAACATCACCGCCTTCAACCTACGGCCGACCCGCCGCCACTCTGCATGACTGGTTGAATGTTTGGCCACCCGCATGGCGTACCGACCATTGCCGGATGCACACCCACTACATTGACGGCCACGCAGTGGATGCCGACCCCTCTTGGCAGCCTCTCCACCAAACCCAATCAAAACCCGCCGCTTTCGGCAGGGAGGCCCGGTACAAGGACTCGGCCAAGAGGAAGCTGTTCCTGTTCGACTCCCGCCCATGAGGGGAAGAGACCCTCCCCATCTATCCACTCCCCACGGTCACAATGGGAGTGGGACTTTGATGGTGGGTACGGCAGTGTTGTGGAAAGTTTCGGGAAGGGAGCAGACAAGTGTGCCAGCGGGGTCTTTGACAACGTTGACTCAACTCATGGCAAAGGGACAATAAGACATGGTGGAGATAGGGACACCTTACACACACAAGAAGGGTCAAAGAACGGGGATTTCCTAGGCAGGATGAGGGGGCTTGCTGGATAGCAAGGGGTCTAGGAAGGGTGCAATAAGGGTCCACAAAGGGGTTCCTAGGGGGCCTTCTGCCCAAACAAAGATGACTCCGTCACCGCCTTGCCCCCGGGCTGGTGATAACTCCTGGGACGTATTTTCACCCCATAAGCACTCCCGAAAATGGTGGTCTGTTACTTTAGCCATGCACCAACACCTCGTTTTTTTTTTGGGGGGGGGGTTCCTCGCCCAGCCTTCCTTGGCAGCACCCCATGGGCTCCCTTGTGAGCATGGTGTCATTTGCATCGAGTAGCCGGAAGGTCCACAAACTACAAGGACTGTTGGTAAATGGCATGTGGGTTATAGTGCTAGCCTACAGTCATTTGCAATGAGTGGCCAAATGGTTTGCACAGTAGAAGATTGTCGGAAATTAGCCCGCTGGCCCGCCTATGAGCTTGGAGCCATTCGCATTGCGTGTCGCAATGGATTGTGCGCTCGAGGATTCTCGGCAACTGGCATCCACGGTGCAGTTTGAGCCCGTAATCATTAGCACTACGTAGGCGGATGCTCTGCACACCAGAAGGGTTGTTGGTAAATGGTATTTGGGTTTTGGTCTGAGCCGGGAGTCATTTGCACTGAGTGGCGGGATGGTGTGCACACTAGACGGTTGTCGGCAAGCAGAATTCAGGCTCCCCTATGAGCATGGAGCACTTTGCAGTGAGTGGCCGGATGGTTTGCACAATAGAAGCAGTGCTGGCAATTGGCATTCGGGCTCACCTGTGAGCCTGGGCTCATTTTCACTGAGTGGCTAGATGGTCTGCACACTAGAATGACTGTTGGCAACTAGCGGTTAAGCTTGCCTGTGAGGCTTCAGTCATTTGCACTCAGTGGCTGGGTGGTCTGCACACTAGAAGGACTGCTGGTAAGGGGCATTCGGGCCTCCCTCTAAGCACGGAGTCATTTGCACCGGGTGGCCGGATGGTCTACACACTAGTAAAGCTGTTGGTAAGAAGCATTTGGGGTCCCTTGTGTGCAGGGAGTCATTGACACTAAGTGGCCGGTTGGTCTGCACACCAGAAGATTGTTGGTAGGTAGTATTTGGCGTCCCTTGTGAGTACGGAGTCATTTGCATGGAGTGGCCGCATGGTCTACACATTAGAAGACTGCTGGTAGGTGGGATCCGCTCTCCCGTGCGAGGGTGGTGTCATTTGTGTGAAGTGGCTAAATGGTGTGCACACTACAAGACTGTTGTTGGTAAGTGGCATTTGGGCTTCCCTCTAAGCATGGAAGCATTTGCATTGAGTGGCCGGATGGTCTGCACACTAGAAGAACTATTGGTAGGTAGCATTTGGGATGCCCTGTTAGCATGGTGTTGTTTGCATTGAGTGGCCACATGGTCTGCAGTGTAGAAGACTGTTGGTAAGTAGCAATTGGGGTCGCCTATGAGTATGGTGTCATGTCCACGGAGTAAACGGATGGTCTGCACTAGAAGGACTGCTTGGGGGCATGAACCTGATATCCCAGGCCGGCGGGCACCCCGAAAAACGAGCAAAAAATTTCATTCTTGGCTTGTGTGGCCAACAGTGCAACTCACATAAAAATTCAATTTCCCAAAACTGCATTGTGGGGGCCATATTTCATAATGTTTCATTGTCACCAATGAAACAGCAACTGACATGGAAGCATTGAGGTGTGATGGACAACATCCCCAGACCCCCCCCCTCCATTCCATTCGATCTGCGGCTGTGGACCAGGTGCAGCCACGAACAACTTCCCCCTGTGACAAACGAGTGTATGTAAAGGAGCAACACAAAACACAGGTAGGGAACTTGTGCACACAGTGTAGCTGCATGTGTAGAAGCATATTGGTGATGAAAAAGACGGTTACTGGCAAATGACATCAGCAAGGGAGAGAGTTTCACTCTTAACAGTGAAACACTCCGAGGTGCAACGTGGAGACGGCAGACCAAATATATGACCCTGTTGGTGAAACTGAGATAGAAGATAAACCGTACGTGGCTGCTGCAGGGAAGTACAGTGCAAATACACAGGGAGAGTGTCATATGTCCGTCCAGTCCAAGACAGAGGCTGAAGGGTACATTTTATGGTTCATAAATGATTGTTCTTGTCTGTTGAAAAACAAAAGCATATAGTGCACTTCCGGACCAAACTGTGCAGTAAGTCATCACAGAGCAGTGCGGTGACTGGAAAAAATCCAACACTCGTTTCAAGCATTTCGGGCACAGGTGTCATTATGGCAGTGTGCTTCACAGTTGACAGTGAAAAAATAGTGTGATAACCCAGCAGACCAGCAGATGTTGTCAGGGCAACAATAGTACAACCATGCGCAGTTATCAAAAAACACACCTGACAAGTCAGCCCATTCCGCCTACTGCTTTGCACTGCGGGTCCTCCGGGAAGGCTGCTCAAGCTGAGCCACACTGCGGATGGTCACGGCCTCTGCTTTGGGTTTCCGTTTCAGCCCCAGAGCTCATCGTCTGCCACAACCCGCATTGTTAGCAGCCTCAATCTGCACTGCATTTGCCTGCTGTTGGACCTTGTCAATACTCTGTACATCCACCCTAGCCTCCAGGTCTATCTGAGTGAGGGTGGTCTGCTCAGTCTACCCCTTTGCACCTGTCTTGGCAGTGGTCTTGGACTTCGCCTTCTTGTTCCCTCTTGCCTTCGCACGAGCAGGCTTTGCATCGGCACTAATAGCATTGAAAGCAAGTTCCAGGTCAGTTGGGCGCACATGGACCGCAGGATCGAAAGCACATCAACAGCTTCAGGACCGACACTTTCATTGTCAACAGTGAAACCTCCTCGGACAGCCCGGTTTTTTGGAGTGGTGGTGGCACCGAATGGGCTGTCGAGGAGCCTCTGATGTTGGCTTCCTTGCCTGTGTTCAACAACCTTTGCACCATTCTCGTTCAATGACGTTTTCGCCGCCTCTAGTTCATCCTTTTCCTGTTGCTTCGCGACCAACTTCCGCCTCTTGTGATCTAGTTTCTCTGCCGCTTTGACTTCATGTCGCAGGTTCTGGTCAAGCAGGCGCAGTTGTTGCGCATTCACTAGCGTTCCGGCCTGCCACAGCTCTCCTTCGGCTTGCAAGTTTGCTGTTGGTTCCCGTGCACATTGCTGCACAGCGCGCACCAGATTTTGCTTGACTGAGTTGGTCCCCATTCTCCATGCATCCGGTACCCAGAGGCTCAACAACCAGCCAGGCAAACAGGCAATCGGTGTTGTTGTCATCCCATAAACTTGTGTCGGTTTGCGGAGGGCGTGGAACATCACCACAATTTCCGGCAGCTCTGGTGCACTTGGTACCACAAGGCCTCCAGTCACCAATCCTAGGAGCCAGCGGAACCACGATGGCCTCCGCTCCAAATTTGTAACAGTGTATGGCAGGAGCTGTAAAATACTTCCGGGTGTCACTAGGCTAGCGCACAGGGTTCGTGTCGTCAACTGTTGAGGCTTCTTGCTTGTGAACAGCATGTCTTCTCGGGGGGTGTACAGCCGGATACGGGTGTACCGCCATTCCCGCAGTGGTGCAGCCTCTCTGAACAGAGACACTAGGCCGTACTTCACATTTGGAGCGTACAGGTCTGTTCGGACCTCTTTAGTGGCAAGCCGCTTTCCGAATCCCGGCGGCACAAGTGATGTCTCATTTCCTTCAGGGACTCCAATATACAGGAGCTGGGCCTTTGTAGACGGATGCTTGCCCACTTCGCCAGTGAAGTGGATCGTCCTCTGTGTTCTGGCAAAGGCAGCACTGCACACTCCATCCGGCTCAGATGCAGCTCCCGCACTACCAGCTTTAGTCTCCTGAGCACACAGTGTTTCATGCAGTGAACTGCGTGTGTCACCGCGCAAAGGGTCCTGCCAGAATTTTGCCTTCCGCAAATTTTGCCATGTTGGTTGACTAGTCCCCAACCGGTACCTCGCTGCCTCGCGGCCTGCCGCACTCGGTGCCCAATACCTCTCATCCCACTTAACTATGTTACAAAGCATTTGCACGGTCGCCTCAATTCCTGCATTACAATGAGACACGAAAGGAGTTTCACTGCTGACCGTGAAACAGTGCAACGCCAAGCCTTGCTTGAAGCTTCAAGCTTCAAGGAAAGTGCTGGGCTACCCCGGCCGTACTGTTTGTAGTTCGTCAACTTGGTGGGTAGTCCACGGTGCACGATCAACATGAATACAATCTCCTAGAAGCTCAGAAATCTGAAGTGCCTGTACCACGTCCGGAGTCATGTGTTCTGCCAAGGCAATCCAGAGAGCCACGACAGCCAACGTATGCATGTCTTTGTCTTGCAGCTCACATTCGTTGTTTGCTGAGTCCAAGGTAGAGTTTCACAGTTGAGAGTGTAACTACCCTACACTATTAAGCACACTTAGGTGCTCATATAATCCATCCCACCCAAAATGAACCACCACCACCATCCCAAGGGGGGTATGTAGACAGGCGTAAGGGCGTGCGGCCCACAATGTAGTACAGCACCGCCCTGGCCCCAGGGTTTCACTGTTGTGAAACACTGGGACAGGTTGGGGTGTCACAAGAGGAATCCCCAAAATGGTGTTCGTTGAAAATTGGTGTTTTCGGAAATATGAGGATTTGTTGGGGGTTTGTGGTCATTTTTCTGCAACAGTGAAGCTGCCTATCCCGGGTGACTCCCTTGGGAGCACAGAGTGATTTGCAGTGAGTGGCCGGATGATCTGCCAACAGAGGAACCGTTGGAAAGTAGTATTTCGGGTCCCTTGTGAGCATGGAGACTTTTGCATTGAGTGGCCGGATGGTATGCGCACTAGAAGGTTGTTGGCAAGTAGCATTTGGCCCTCCTTGCAGCCATGGAGTCATGTGCACAGAGTGGCCGCATGGTGTACACACTAGAAAACTGCTAGTAAGTGGCATTCAAGCTCCGTTGTGAGCACGTAGTCATTAGCACCGAGTGGGCAGATGGTCGGCACCCTAGAAGGAGTGTCAGTGAATGGTGTCATGGGTTCTTCATGAGTATGCAGTCATTTTTGGTGAGTGGCCGGATGGTCTGCACACCACAAGACCGATGGTAAGTAGCAATTGGGGTCCCTTGTGAGCATTGTGTCATGTGCACCGAGAGGCCGGATGGTCTGCACACTAGAAAGACTGTCGGTAAGTAGCATTCTGAGTCCCATGTGGGCATGGAGCCATTTGCAGTGGGTGGCCGGATGGTCTGCAGAGTAGAACACTGTTGGTATGTAGCGTTTGGGCTCGCTGAGCATAGAGTCATGTGCACTGAGTGGCGAGATGGTCTCCAGACTAGCAAGCTATTAGTAAGTGGTCTTCGGGCTCCCTTGTGGGTGCTCGCGTGTGAGCATGGAGTCATTTGCAGTGAGTGGCCGGCCGGTCTGCACACCAGAAAGACCGTTGGTGAATGGCATTTGGGATGCCCTGTGAGCATGGAGTGATTTCCACCGGGTGGCCGGATGGTTTGCATATGAGAAGGATTGTTGGGAAGTGGCGTTTGGGATCCCCAAGCACCATGGAGTCATGTGAAGTGAGTGGCCCGTTGGTTTGCACACTAGAAGACTGTTTGGTAAGTGGCATTTGGGCTCCCCGGTGAGCATGGAGTCATTTGCACTGAGTGCCCCGATGGTGGGTGTCCTAGCGACGTCCGTTGGCGGGTGGAGGGGCATGGCGAAAGTAGAGAGGATCGTGGGTGTGCCACCAGCGCGGGCAGTATTATCAACATGAACACCACAGTTGCCCTGGAGGAGGCAAATTTGGGATTGCGGGCCGTCGTTGACGGGCTACCGTGGCCGCCATGATCAACCTCGCCCTCTCTAGGCTTCTATGCAAGAAATGTGACCTAAATATCCCCTTTCACCCCCGCACTAGCCACTTGCCCATGCCGTTGCATCGCGACGTGATACCTTGTCCACCCGATATCAAAGTGCCGTCAATGGTGGCCAGGGACGGACCATTAGTCCTTGAGGTGATGGGGTTGTTGCCTCGGACGTTTTTGGGCACGGGGGGTGTAGGGGGGTGGTGATGGTGGGAGATTTTGGAGTGAGGGGCCATAAAGCAACGGATACGCAGCTACCAATCGCCGGTGTCCCAGGGGACCAGTCATAGCTCGTGAATTTACTGTTGCACTACAGCACTTCCGAACCAGTACTGGATGTTGCCTTGAGTTCACTCATGGGCTATTGAATGTCTCTTACGCTTAGAGTGAGGGGGGGGGCATTGGATGCTGGTTGGGGCGATAGAAGTATGGGCGGGGCTGTCTAAATTGGCGGTTGAGGCGAAGCTAGCTTTGACGCGGATTTCTCGGCATCGCTGTCCCGAGGGGAGGGCAGGGAGTCTCTCAACAACTGCTGCTCCGCTACCTCCCAGTCTTACACCCAATCGGGAAGGGCATTGTCAAACACCACTGCCATGATAGGGGGGTGCAGAAGAGGGACATTTGGGGAGATGCTTGTACATCCTTGAACTAACCACAAGGCACAAAAAAGTCAAAGAAACCATAAACCCATGTCCATCAATTCTCGGGCATGGGGAAAAATGGCACAAGGAGAGGACCACCTTCAATTACCTCCAGCTGCCGAAGGCCGTACAATGAGGTGGGTGAAGGGCTTCAGGCGCTTATGGGGTCAACATCGCCCGTTTGAATGTGGCCCCGTGGATGGTGCTTGCTAATCGGGTGTTTGCAAGGGCGTGCACCCCTTCACTCAAACTCAGGCTCCTAGCTGCAGAGTGTGCCTGTTCGGATCTTCTATTTCAAACATTGAACAACATACTACGAACAACCCATGGAAATCACATGACTTCATAACAAGGACACACTTTTGGGCTAATTTTTTGGCTACTCCAGAAGTTCAAAGAGTACTCAAGATTGTGCTTGGGAAAATGGGCGTCTCCAGCATATGATACAGTGGATTCCCGCAAAGCGGGGCACATGGCAAGGACCGAGAGTTCATATGTGTATACCAGAGGGCTCTCTGATGCGGTAGGCAAAACTGCCACGCCATATGGCAAGCCTATAATGCGTAAGATTTAAGGGGGTGAAGACATGCTGAATCACGTGTGTGCCATCCCCCACAGGTCCTCAAGAGTGACAAGCTTTCGTCGCTTTGTAGGGCCCATGTCCGGTGGCGGGCGTTGGCCCAGGATGACACGCTTTTAGGCTAATTTTTCACGTCTTCAAGTGGAAACATAGGAGCGCCAGCAAAAATTTGTTTTCAAAAAACAAAAGCGACCGTCCTGTATGGCGCTAACATGCCACGTTAATGCGTGCATCACTCATCCCCGTTGGCATCCAAAGGGTTGGTCGCGCCGCTGGGACTCAACGGATTCAAGGATCCAGGGAAGCCGGGGGTGGGCCAGTGGCATGCGAAAACAATGAAAAAGAAGAGCCTACTTTATGTGCCGCCCGCTATAGGGGTTGAGAGGTTGGGGGTTGGGGTTGCCGACATCTTTGTGTTTATCAACTGTTCTAATCCCAAGCAATAGAGGGAAACACTCATGGGTGAGCAGTAGTGGCGCAACTAATTTTGGAAAACACGGCATGACGGAGGACAACAAAGCACTCACTACGGTTGGTACAAGCGGTGCGATGACAACTTTTGTTTTAAACGACATGGAATGTACACAAAGGGCGGGTAAGATCACACCCACTATTACACGTAGTCGTTAAGGCAACACCTACACAACACACGTGTCAAATTACGGGCACTTGTGATGGGTCGTCCGGAACGCAGCACCCACAGCAACTGCAGGTAAAAGTGCGGGCACCTGTGACTGGTTGTCGTGAAGACAGCATCTTCATATGTGTGAAGATAAATGGGCATTTTGGAGCGGAGCGGTGCCCAAAATGACAGATGCAGGTCGCCGTCTGGGTGTGTGGATATTTATAGTTTTTCTACGCATGCAATTGCACGTGGGATTTCCGAGTTGTTCCCAAACATACCGGGGCAACAACACATGTCACAAAGAATATGTAAGACGAGCACTACGGTGACATATGATGAACAACGACGAACCATCTTAATTTTTCTTTGCCATTTCCCTTTGTTGTTTCCCCGGACCATTTCCTCGCTCCTGCTAAAATTGAACCTTCCGATTTTGTTTATTTTCCAATGGCAATACCACCCAAACAAGCACCTGAGTCCGCACGTGAGACGCAGGTGCCTCCATCACACTGTGGGTAGACCAAATCCTCCCCCGTGTTTTGGCAGGCGAAGCGGTCATTTAGCGCACACCAAATATGCATTTGGGACACGCAAAATGAGCATTTGGTGTACGCCAAAAGGGTGTATGGCGTGCGCCAAAGCAGGTTAAATCAAAAAATTTTCACACAATCAAGTGCACAAACTCTCTCCACCTTCCTTTTTGTGACCGTAGACTATGCACACACTGATACGTTGACCTACGTACCAAGCTACTTCCACGTTGGGTGTGCTACTCTTCTCTTTAGACTCCTTTTGTACCTTATTTTTGTTAACCATGATTGTTAGCCGATGCCATCTTAGAGTAAAAAAGCTGGCGGCAAGAAGCCGAAGGTCGAGGTTACGGTGACCAAGCCGGCTGCCAGGCTCGAAGCGAAGGATGCTACTGAGCAGGGGCAACCACACCGGTGCAAAGTGATGTGGAAGGTGTGCAGCAGGAGGAGTATTCGGAGGTGTCGGCGGTGTTGAAAGAGCAGGAGGACACAATGGTGGAGACATTCCCAAAGGCCGGTTTGGAGGTTGTGTACAAGATTACAAGTGGCACAATTCGACAACACAGCAATGAGGCTGCGGTCGTGTGGCGTGTGGACATGACGGGATGCACTCTGGTGCTTGTAAAGGGTGTCCTTTGCGTATTCACCTAAGAGGTGCGACAATTATTCCCCAAATCTCTTGCACCATGGCTAGGGAAGACAGCAATAGAGTCATTGAAAAGCACACTGGCTTTATGCCATGGCGCAGGGGGTCGCCAAGAAGTACATCAACCGCGTTATGCCCATTAATGCGGTAGACTCGGATGTCCCGGCTGACTAGCATTGGCTGAGGGTTGATCTGCTGCGCACAAGCCACTAGACCAAGAACAAATCCAAGACCACATAGGCCATGCAAAATCACCACCACCCATCATTACAACGCAAGGGATACCGGCAGTTGTTTGGGGGGGGTGCCGAAGGAGGTGTTTAACCACTCGTGTGCGGTGCCAACACCCTCCCGTGATGCAATGGAGCTTGTTGATTTGCAATGGCGGTGGGCGCTACCAAACCATGCCCGAAGGTTTGAATGACTGGTTGGACGTGGAATGATGGGGAATGATGGGGAATTATGGGGGATTATGGTGGAATTATGGCTTGGTTTTGATTCTTGATGGGCTGCTGTTTGTTCCCGATGGCTTGCTTTTGATTCTTGCCGGGTTGCTTTAAATTGCCGTTGTCGGTTGTTGATGCGTGGTGACTTGCTGTTGATTCCTGATGTGTTGCCCAGTTGCTGTTGATCGCTGCTGGGCTATTCTTGATTCCTGGTGGCTTCTTGTTGATTCTTGATGTGTTGCTTTGGTACTTGTAGAGGTAGGCGAGTCGCACATAAAGGACAATGACATCCCAATTTCCCCATAATTCCACCATAATTCCCCATAATTCCACCATAATTCCCCCATAATTCCCCATAATTCCCCATAATTCCACCATAATTCCACCATATTTCCCCCATAATCCCCCAATATTCCCCATAATTGCCCATAATCCCCCCATAATCCCCCCATAATTCCCCAAAATCCCCCATAATCCCCCATAATTCCCCATAATTCCCCATAATTCCACCAATGTGACGGGACAGCCAGCAGCTGCTCGACAAGCCCACTATAGCCTTTAGGAATTATGGGAATTTTCCCCGCCACCGCCAGATGAACTTTCCCCGCCAGCGCCGCCAGCGGTTTGGCGGCCGCACACCCCTGCGCATTGCTCGGGAAGGCGGCCATGAATGGTGAGGTTATTTTCATCTAGCTGTATGCATCCCCATGGTCGAAGAGCCTATAGGTTTCGCTCAAAAGCCAACGTTGCTACCATGTGTCGTACCGCGAGGGTGTGGTCAGCCCCACGGAAGTATCACGGTTCTCAATGGGACCACGATCAGACAAGGTTCGGGAGGTCCGGTCCGCGTGATCTTCGTAATATACCACCCAAGAGGTTCCAAACGTCACCCTTGACAGTCCAACGGGAGCACGAAACCGTGTTAATGTGGTCAATCATGGTGTCTAAAGGTGTTGCACTGGAAGAGAATCTAGAAGGCGGGGTTCTAGAGGAGCCGACGGAAGCGATGCAGCCCCGTCATCGGCATGTCGTTTTTGAGGAGTCATTCACGGAACCGGTTGTGCCGCCGCCAGTGACAAGAATGTACATTGGTGACTTTTGGGACCCCGCTAGTATCGCACTTGGGCGACGTGTTGCTGTTGCAGACACCTGCGTGCTACGCTCTACTTGAGTAGCGTGAACGGCCGCCCCCACGTTGCCCCAACTACAGAACTAAAGAGGACAATGTAGCAGGTTGCGAGATGCCTAATGTACGCCGCTGCGAGTTGCTGCCTACGGACTCGGACGTGCACGTGCGCTTTGTGGAGGGTCTAGGCGCACTTGTGTTCTTGAGGGCTCAAATGACAAAGGCCCGCGGGCATCCCTATATGGGATGGGCGTAGATGCACTTGTTGGGTGAACTCCTCTCGACCTGGACGCGGGGTAGTACAACTACTTTCAAAGATGGAATGTTACCTTCAACGGATCGTGTAAGCATAAGGTGGCCCACCACCCAACTTGTCCCATACAACCATGCAAGTGAGAAACACCAATTGGACTATTCTTTGATTGCTTTGGTTCTCGCAGTGTTTTGGCGGGCTTTTGGCATGGTTTAGGCGCACACCAAATGAGTGTTTGAAACACGCCAAAAAGGGTGGTTGGCGCACACCAAATGAGCGTTTGGAACACATCAAAAGAGCGGTTGGCACAGACCAAGAGAGAGTGCTTTCCGCATGCCAAAAGGGTCTTGGGCGCACGCCAAATCTTGTTTGGCGCTTGTTTCTTCGTGCATTCCAATCCTTGTTTAAGGTTGCTGGAATCTATCACTTCTTGTCTCCTTCCTCACTGTAGGCCATTATTCCACTGCCAGAGTTCCTGCTGGAAATAGGGACGTCACCGATTTTTGAGTTGGAAGAGGATGCGAAGGGATAATCCCCATCATTGCCATCACAACACGCTAGTACTCATGTTCTTGGTAAAAGTGGTGCTGAGGGCTCAACCGCAGTGCCGCCGCTGGTCTGGATTGTGGTGTTGGAGGTGGATGTGTCCGCGCTGCCCCTCACCTTGGGCCGCGGCAATTGCTTCAAGGTCAACTCCACTGAGAACACCATTGTCTATATCTTTTACGCAAAGGACAACACACTATGCAAGGTCTAGAACCACCTTCGTCCAACGACCAACTGGTGGTGACCAATCGCTGCAGCGTCCCATCTGGGTCCTCTTGTACGACATGAACATGGGGCTGCAAGTTGGGGTGGCCCCTCTTGTCCTGGTGGAGCCGTCCAGCACGCACCACCCTCTGCTCCTTTGCACATTGGACACATTGGGGCTGCTGCAACAGCACCGGCAAATGGAATGGGCAGAAGTCTACACCTTCCTCCGGGCATCAGTGGTTTTTCACCTACCAGTCAAATCCTACTCGCGCATTAAAATGCTGTCCACGTGCCTACTGCCTGAGCCCAAGTGGTGCAACCATGACACATCGGCCAAAAAAAACTTCCTGCAAGTAATTCAACATCACACACACCCAGTGCGACAAACCCTGTGCTACTTGGAACGCTCTCTCACTCTGCTATGGAAGCTGGTTGCCCGTGCACCCTCTTCCATTGAAATTGTGTCCATGACCAGTTTGCGAAAATCCCACAACTCTGCATACCAGTTCCCGAGTAAAGCCGACATCATGTGCCTTTTGGATTGGGGTTCCTAGTTTAATGGCCGCCTTTGTCATTATGCTTCGGTTGTCGCCCAAACCGCGGGAGCGCCAATTGGCGGCAACTAATCTACTCAGGTGGCTTGCCTCATGCTTCTCTTTTGGGAGGACAGACTTGTGGTTGCACACCCTTGTTTTCCCCCCCTCCTCGACTACAAGGACAATTTCCTGATAAATTCCGGCCCTGACAACAAACGAAATGGGTACTCTCCGGATAGCATCTTGGTTGTTTTGTCCAATATCACTGGCATGTAGCTAACCAACGAACGTTCGGGTTCCCTAGATTTCCTAGAAAACACACTGCCTTTGGAGCCCCATATGTTTTGACTGAAGCGCCCTCTACTAGGGTACGCAACTGAAATGTTGCCACCCCATTCATTCAATGTCTTGGATCCCACTAGCCCTACTGCCCGGCGCATGCTATGGTCCCTTATCCCTAATCTAAATAAAAAAAGCTGCCCATTACCACCGGCCGGTACCGGGTTAACACTTCGCAAAAAACATGAGCACCGTTGCACGCACACTTCGGGCAAAAGGTTACCCAATTAGCCTCTGGAAATCACATGTGCTTCAACTTCTTAGCTGGATCTGCATCATCCTGGCATCGCAGGGCTTCCCGTCCACGCCCACGGCACCCTCATCGGAAGCCCGTATCCAAAGGCACCCAATGTATGACATAGCGCTTGACATGCACGCACGAATTGGCTTAGCACAACCCCATGCATGCTGCCCAACCAACACGTCACGTACACCGGTGACAAGACAGAAACAGCGGAGTATAACTCCCCCAGACGTCGACCGGTGATGGTCCCTAGAGATGAGATCATGCGCAAACAAAGAGCAAGCAAAACAACAAATTCAAAGACACAAAGCCAGTGTGTAGAGAAGGGCATCAACAGCCATGCCGCATTACCAAAGAGCAAGTTCCGCCTCACACCGTTCATACATACACAAGCATATATGCGCATTAGGTCACCTTCCATGACAACACACACTCTCCAGGTTTCCCTGGCTGGTTTATACAGCCAGGGAAGGGATGCATGAGGATGCGAAGAGGGTATGGAATTGGCCGATTTTAAGGGACATAGATGGGCAACTTTTCGGGGGCGTTTGGCACAGAACATGTCCTGCCAGGCTCTCGCATCCTTGAATACCACATGGTACAGCACTAGATGACACTTTAGATCGCACCCATCCACCAATATCCCATGCCACATCATGGCCCATCTCTAGTAAACAGCACAGGCACATTCGAAAGCATCTTCCTTTATCTGGGTTACGTACGGGTAAGTACATGGGGTTGGGCAACACATTACTGCCCTTTCTTTTTCTTTGAGAAATTAGCAATTCTTTATTTAAATGGCGGTTACATGTGCGGTTACACGTGGTTGCACGCCCGGTCACCAGTCTAGTTCCATGGCTTTTTGATGTTACCCGGTTACGATATGCCTGGTTAGACGTTGATACGCACCCGGGCGCCCTGGAGCCCATGGCTGTGGGTCTGGTGCACTGGGTAGACAGCTGGTTGTTGCAGTCCATAGGGACCAGTGTCTGCGTGTGTGATGCCCAATGTGTGTGTGTGGCAATTGCCAATTGCCCCGCAACGGTGTGTGTGTGTGTGTGTGTGTGTGTGTGTGTGTGTGTGACGACGCCCAATTAGTTTCAACAGAGCGTTGGCTAATATACAGCACTTCTACAGCTTTGTCCGCTCAGCTGCGATGCTCATTGTTGGCTCCCACCGCCGCCTTTCCTCCCTCTCAGCACAACAGAAGACATACACCTATGTACAGCAAATGGGACCTCGCCTACCGCAGGCTGCAGCCCTGCATGCCCATCAGCGGACTCTATGCAAGGGCCCACCGTGGGGCGAGCTTGCAACTGCACATGCAATTCACGTGCTGACTGTGTCCCTGAGGAGTGCCTCTCTTCAGATGAGGAGTGCAGCACTGGGCCTGAGGAAGCTGTGTGGACACTCCTTGACGAGGTCGACGACGTGGCCCCACTGTGTTACGGTGAAGTAGACGCCACTTGGGTCGCCTCCAGCCTGTTTTTCAACCTTACTCAAGTGGAGGTACCCCCTGAGACCAAGACCCTTTACGAGGATTGGAAGCCTGTATCGCTGTGACCCCTGTCCCCCCGCTGTCCCCCCATGCTGCACTCGATCTCCCTTCAAACACCAAATTAGGTAATGGGAGGCTGGACCCCTCTGGAAGCACATGATACACCAGGCACACCGGACTGTCCTTCCGCCGCTCCACAGACATCCTCTGCACACACACGATTGCGAAACACAGCACAACAACAGTGGCTGAGTGTGAACCCTCGTCAGTTGGAGTCAAACAAAAGGCATGTCCAACGCCAAGAGGCGCCTTTCTGTAGGAAGCAAGCGCCAGCAGATGCCCGTAGTCCTTCAGGCCTGATGAGAGGATGAGGCACTGCACTGCCGTTTTGGCAGATCAGCCTCATCCGGATTCCCACAGGGAACAAGCAGGTTCACAGTGCACACACACACACACACTTGTGCAGGAACCAAACGATAAGACGACTGTTGCTTAGCACGAGCACTGCGGATCGGATGGCACCCAGAACACCTCGTCAGGCCAGCGAACAATCAAAACAGCACAAAGCAGGGCAAAGCATTGAAGCTGTCATGAAGTCATAAGGCTAGGCGCCTTTCTGCAGTGCGCGCGCGCTCACACACACACACACACACACACACACACACACACACACACACACACACACACACACACACACACACACACACAGACACACAGACACACACACACACACACACACACACACACACACACACACACAGACACACAGACACACAGACACACACACACACACACACACACACACACACACACACACACACACACACACACACACACACACACACACACACACACACACACACACACACACACACACACACACACACACACACACACACACACACACACACACAGACACACAGACACACACACACACAGACACACACACACACACACACACACACACACACACACACACACACACACACACACACACACACACAGACACACACACACACAGACACACACACACACACACACACACACACACACACACACACACACACACACACACACACACGTGGGGCGCCCACACCCAACATACAACAGCCCGCTCAGGGTGCCCCAAATTTGTCAACAATTACCCGAAGGATATCCGTGGGGGACACCACGGAAAGCGGGTGGAAGTCGGCGTCCACGACATACAACCGCGAGGCAGTGCTGGAGGCCAGGCGCTGCACTGCCTCCTTCAGAGTGATGTCTGCCGTCACGATGTACGGCGTTGTGGCCTTGGCAGGGGCCAGCACCGCATGGCGGTCTTCGCTGGGGCCCCGCGCGCACGGCCGGCGCAGCTTCCGCGTGTTGAGGAAGTTCTCCACCTGAAGCGCCAGGAACGGGAAGTCGTCCAGCACGAACCCCCGGAGGTCTGAACTGCTCAGAATGGACACAAGTCGGTGGTCCACGTCTGTAATGGCCAGTGACGACACGTTCTTGCGGTGCATTTGGTACAAGGCCTCAATGGCCGGGGTCTCCCGGACCACGCTCTCCACCTTCTTGCACACCAGCTCCAGCTCCTGCAGAGTGGCCAAGGCCTTTGTTGAGGGACCACATGGACGGGCACTTAACAGTCAAAGTGAAATGCAACTGAGGAATACCTCCCGCCAACACCTTCGGACTTGGCGGGAAGAAAATTGCTCTGCGGGGGGGGGGGGTGACACGGAGGCCCATTTTCCCACCCCCCCGCCCCCCCTCCTTGGCCGCCGTGACAGGAGGGGGGTTCAGGGCGGGGGTGCCGGACCTGCCGGTCCGGTGGGGGGGGGGGGTCAACCCGACATCTATGGCTCAAAATGATACCCATGTCGCGCTGATCATTTTGACTACTCAAATGTGGGGGGGGGGGGGGATTTTGGTGGAAAAAACTTTTTCGGGCCAAAAGTTGTGTTCCTGCGCCAACATCCATTCTTACACAAAACAAAGGGCCCGACACGGAACCCCATTTCTCCAACCCCCCCCCCCCTCCTTCGGCGGGCGTCCATGCCCCCCCCCCCCCCCCCGCAGAGCAATGGTGAGGTCGCCCTTGGTTCGGTGATGGTGTCAGCCTCCAAAGTGGAGGAGGGGCAAGCCCTGGCATGCCCCCCAAACCCTCCCAGCCAAGGCACTTCGGAGTCCGAGGAGGACACCGGTGCATCCCTGTGACAATGTGTGTGCACACAAAATGCCCCCCCCCCCCTTGTCCAAGCAACGGTAAATGACCAGAAATTGACCGAACCAACGCCCGGTGTTGCTTGGACACGGGCGTTGCTGACGCGCCGCAATGCACGTGTAGACACCAAAGAGGTAAAGCACACTACAAATGCCCTCTTGGCTAACAGAGCTGCCTTGACACAAGAGGTAAAGCACACTACAAATGCCCTCTTGGCTAACAGAGCTGCCTTCACACAAGAGGTAAAGCACACTACAAATGCCCTCTTGGCTAACAGAGCTGCCTTGACACAAGAGGTAAAGCACACTACAAATGCCCTCTTGGCTAACAGAGCTGCCTTGACACAAGAGGTAAAGCACACTACAAATGCCCTCTTGGCTAACAGAGCTGCCTTGACACAAGAGGTAAAGCACACTACAAATGCCCTCTTGGCTAACAGAGCTGCCTTGACACAAAACATGAACTTCGTGCTTCTCAAACCCAAGGCATCAGGAGGCACACATGGCACACAGCAGTCGCGGTGAAGGGGCCCTGGAGTCGACAGTGGCAGCAGAACAAACCTGCGAAGCATGCACAACGGGGGCTGTGGGGGGGGGGGGGGTGATGGTCGGGGTATGTTTGGGGGTTGGACAACGTTTTGTTGCGGCGCGTCGGTGGTTGCATAGGGTCAGTGCAGTCACTTTACTCTTCCATTCGTCCCATGGGGGAAACTCGGGGTATGGCAAAGGTGCCAGCTGGGTATTCCCAGCCACACTGGGAACCTCAGGGGGGTGGGCTCCTGAGGCGGCCATGGGATTAGAGTTACACCATGCCACAAGACATACATACATACATACAAAGATATATATATATCTCTCTGGGACATCCGGTTCATGCCAACACGGAGCGTTTTCACATTTTTTCAGACTTTTCTCAACTTTTGGCGTAATGCACCAAAATGTCGTCACCTTGGGGGGGGTATGTGTATGCTTTTCGAAATCTGTGGGAAAACGCCGTTTCAGAAATGTATGGGTTGGGGGGGGTAGGTGGTCACAGTTTTGCGCACCGAGCTGTACAAGGGAGGACACACAGGGCACAGGCAATGGTCCAGGGATCACTCATTATTCCGAATCCGATTCGTTGTCATCGTTGCCCCTTTCTGCAAGGGCCGGGACTCCATTGGGGCACACATCCCCGTGCTTGTGACTGGGAACATATTTCTTCAGTTTTTCCCAATCCTGCAGCCTGCGTGGCTTCACTGGTACCCACCCTGTGTTCAGGGGCATGGCCCACAGGCCGTCAGTTGTGAGGTCCACATTTCGCTGTTTGGTGAGCTGGACCTTGCGCCATGGAATGGCCTCACTGTACCCTGATTTCACCCAGACAAAACCGGGGTGGGCCTCCAGGTTTTCAGGGTTAGGTGTCTTGCCAAAGTCCAACCACTTTATTTTCTCATCTCTGATCAAAACAGGCTTCTGCTGATGGTCCAGGTGGCTGCCTGAAGACTTATATGCACCGGCCAGCCACCTGGACATATCCCAAAAATCGCTGCGCTTCAAAATGCGCAGCTTGCGTACAAACCGCTGTTTGTTTCGTACAACGTGCTGGATTGTTAGGCCAGCCATGTCAGTGAGACCGTGCTCCAAATCGACGTCGATGCAGGTTGCCAGAAATTCGTGTTGCGAAGCCTTGGTGGGGTGAATCTTTTTATCCCAAAACTGGGCTGCAAAAGCCGCGGCCTCAGTAGTGGATAAAATGTCGTGCTCTGTGTGGGCGCATGCAGGCTGCTGTGACCCACCGGTACGAGGCTTTTTGGCGCGCAAGTCAGGCCGCCGCGTCACCTGCACCCAAGTTTCACCCCCAGATCGCGCTCTTTTTCGCACCAAAGGTTTCAGTGGCGCATCAGGGGAAGCAACAGCACGTTGTGTGAATTTGTATGAAGACATGGTGGCTGCCTGTTAGCAAAAATAGGCAGCAGGCAACACAGGCACTGTCCAAAGCGGAGAAAAATCTCAAACATGTCGTTAGCACAGCATGCAAACCTGGGGTGTTCCGAATAGCCCTTTTCAAGGGCTTTCCGAATATGCCCCACATACCCCCCCCAACCGGACACTCAGCGGGCACAAATGAGACCACAAAGGCACCAACCCCTGAAAACGCTCCGTGTTGGCATGAAACCGCACGTCCCAGAGAGATATATATATATATTTATATTCATATATATAGGGGTTGGAATGCAACTGCAAACGTGTGGTCATAGCAACTCGGGGCGGTGGCCTCGGACCACACCGCCATGATGGTACATCACCCCTCCCCGCTTACACCACACTTGCAGCAGCCTTCTCCCCAAACGTTTCGAGGAATGAAAAAGAAGGGCCTAAGACCAAGATTGACTCCTTGGAACACTTTCTACGGATCGACCTAAGGAGGGAGGGGCCTAAGACCAAGAGTGGCTCCTTGGAACACTTTCTACGTATCGACCTAATAAGGGCACAGGAAAAAGCCCTTACTTAAATAACTCACCTTCACTTGATGAGCTATCAGAATCATATGCTGCGGTGGCCGACCTCTTCTTTGGCTGCCAACTAAACACCTGGTTCCTCCTCCCTACACTCTGCAACGGGCGAGAACGCTCCGCCCCGGAAGATGCCTCGTCGTCGTCGTCGGAGGAGGAGGAGGAGGAGGAGGAGGAGGACTTGATCCTCTTGGGGTGCGGGGCTGGTGCTGTGCTGGCACTAGGAGGGCCCTGAGCTACGTCCCCTCCATCCTCAGCATGCACCTCATGATGAGACCGCTTGCTGTTGTTCTTCTTTCCCGACCAGTTCACCACCATTTCCTTTTCCTCTGCCTTGACGCACAAGGCACTCGGAGGTGCAGAACCGGCATGCTTTGAATCAAAATGATGGGCCATGCCATACAACCAGATGGTCCCCAACAAAGGGAACAAAATCAGAAGTCAAAACCTACGCCGGGGGTCACCCTGATGCACCACGCAACAAAGCGTGGATTCAAAGATTGTCCCTGCCGCCTAGGGGATCCCCACCGCCTCAGAGCGGGGGGCAGAATCAGAAAAGGGCCCACAAGTGGGCAAGGTAGCTACATAACCCCATTGGGCGCCTTCGGCGCCCGTTGGCTCCTTGGGCTCATACCTTTAACAACTAACTGTCGGCCGGAGGCCCCTTGGGGGGGGGGGGGGGGGGGGGTAGTTGGCATCCTAGGACCCGCGGAGTCGCCCCCCCCCGGGGGTGCCAGATATGAAACGCAACTGCACAACAGTCACGTGCCGCCGGTGAACGGATTCCTGTCAGCACCCGGTGGATGGCTCTGTTGCAGTCTGACGCACAAACTGCATTTGTAGCAGGGGCACGGAGCGGCTTTCCATTTGCAGACCCCCCCCCCCATATAAACACACAGGAGCGGGCGACTTTTCACTAGACGAAGGCCTACAGCTTCGACCCGCTGCATATAATGCTACCCTCCGGCCGTCGGCAACTCCCCTCCACACATCAGTGGTCCCTCTCATATCTTCTGTCAGTTGCCCTCTAAACGCCATCAATCCCGCCCGCTGCAGCCATGTTCCGTGCGGAACCACCTGCAGAGTGCATCTGCCAACGCTGCCGATCAGCGCCGGGTGCTTGGCCAAGTAGCAGATGATGTCGATGGAGCACAGGATATGGGGTGAGTCAGTGACGAGCACAGGCAGTTGGTGCGGGGGAGGGGCCTCCTCGTCCAGCAATCCCCGCCTGATGACCGAGACCAGCGGCGTGTCCGGCGCGGGCCCCGCAACAAAGTCCAGCACGGCCCCTTTGTTGTAGGGCGCATGCCCGCGCCGCCGCAGGTACTCGGCAGCGCTCACGTCAAAAGCGTCGCACTTGGGCTGCAGAATGCGCGCGAGCTCAAACCAGGGCTTCGACACGGTGGTCCCGATCTGAGCCTCGCATTCCTCGACAATCACCCGCAGGAGGTCCACAACGTGCAGCACGTCCCGGCAGGCGCCGCTGCCGTCCACAAGCAGAAGACTCTGCGCGGGGCTCTGCGCCAGCGCCGCGAAGGCGCCGCGCAGGGGCTCGTCGTCGCGGATCACCGCGGCCCCGGGGGCGCCGCTCAGGACGTCCCGAAGCGTCACTGCGCTCAGTTCGGCCGGGGGCTGGGCCCCCGGGCCCCCCGCGGCCGGCGTCGGGGAGGCGACGCCGTGCGGCTCGGGGTCCGCGCCGAGGGCCCCGGCCTCCGGGCGCTTGGCGGGGGGGGCGCCGTCGACGGGAGGCGCAAGGCTTGTGCATCGGGCGGGGCTGTCGGAGCGCGCGCCAGACTTGATGCAGGGCCTCGGGGCCTTGAGCGGACTCCGCGACACTTTCGTGGGGAGGTCCCCGAAGTATTCCGCGAACTCCGCGAACGCCACCCGCTTGGGGGCCCGGCGGGCCTCGCACGCGTGGTCACGGATCCGCTCCAAATGGTCCCCGAGATCGAGGGAGCACCGCACGAAGGGCCCCCGGGGGGACTGCGATGCCGAGTTGACGCGCGGGAGCTCCGGGAAGCGCACCGAGAAATCGTCCAAGTCATGGGGGCTGATGGGGTCCTCCGCCCCCGCCGCCGCGGGAGAGGCATCGTCCTCCAGACTGACCGGCAGCTCCGGCACCGGAGGGGCTGATTGGGCTTCGTGGATCGCCGCCCGGAGCGCCTGCAGCAGCAGCTCAATATCGCTTCCTTGGGGCGGAGACATCAGCTGTAGACCAGTTTGGGGCGCGCGGGCGGTCACCACTGCACGCTGCAGGCGGGGGAAGAGGGTGTCCTGAGGGACCCCGGCAGCGATGTCGCTGTGGGTGCGTGGCACATAATCCGGGACCAGGCACAGGTTCTGCTCTTGAGTGGAGCCGCATCTGGTCACCGCCACTTTGTGGAGCTGGCAATTATCAATGAGCACACATTGAGAGGCAGGGACCAGAGGGTGCATCTTGGACAAGTCCTTCAGCAACTCCGTCTCGTAGATCCCGGACGCATTGCGCACCGAGAGCTCTGTGCATTTCGATTCATCACAGATCATCACAAACCAATCCTCTGGAATGTCTGCCGCCGCGAGCAGGTGCTCAATGTGAGTGCAGTTGGAGCACGAAAAGAGTCCCAGAGGGTAGCCCGCAGCCTTCAGAAATTGCAGCAGCTCTCGAGCCCCCGGTCGCACGAAGACCATCTGTTTGGCACTGGGCATTGAAATGAAATCATCCACAGGGTAATGGTCTCGTTGGGAGTAGTCACGGGTGGCAATCAGTGTGTCGTCCAAGTCAAAGACAAAAAAAGGTTTGGATGTGTGAAGCCACCACAGAGGCATGGCTCTGAGGGCACACACACACAAACCGTCGGATTTTGGTCTGGACAAGGTTCGACGAGGAGCGTGGGCGGTACTTTTGCAAGAGATATGATTTTATTACTACCACTGCGGTCTGAACATTGGTAACCTCCTAAGTACAATGCTGATCTCCTCATGGGGGGTACCCAGTTCAAATTCAGTACTCCGACACCCTGCAAACTGTTGAAGTTCATGGGGAATGCAGGGGCTGATACCCCACAAAGGCACCCACATCCATGTACTTGTGCATGCCAATGATCTATCATCTTCCGGGTATTGCTTTCCCAGATCACGTGTGGTGGGTGGGGCTGCGTGGAGAGGGTCGACTAGGCATGGGAGGGGGGGCGGCTTCAGGGCAAGTGAAGTCTGCCCCAGGGATCAGATGGCGAGGGCGGAAGAGACACGGTTTCAAATAGAGAGGATAAGTGGGATGGCTAAGTAACCTGACCATATTGGGGTCCCCAAAGCGGGAAGGAGACATGGCGGTTGAAATATTGCCATGTTGGGCTCCTAACAATCTTGTTTGGCAGCCAAATTGCACTCCTTTTCTGAGATGCTTGGCTTTCTCAAGGGATACCCATGGTACCATAGAAAATTGACACCTCTTATCTAAAAATGTATGGCACTGCCAAGCTTGGGCAGAACTAAACTTGGGCAGAATGAGATAATAGATGGTTCGATTGTACGCGTGGGATCGTCAACAAACACATAGAGGTGTGCGTCGGGGTGTCGGGACAGTGTTTTCCGGCGTAACACGTCATAGTAGAGGAGGAAAAGTGTGGGTGAGAGGGGGCATCCCTCTTTCATGCCTCGCTTGGGGTGTATGGGTGGTCGCGGCAGTGGATATAGAGTGCCGCAGGGGTGTGGCTGTAGATTTCCGTGATTATCCATATAATGGGCTCTGGTGCTCCTGCCTCCCGTATAATGTCTGTGATCATCGTACGAGGGACAGAAGGGAATGCCTTTGCCAGGTAGCCCTCCGATTTGTGTAAGTTGTTCATGAGTTTTGTTGTTAGTGTCGTTGTGTTTCTGCCGCTAAGGGCGCCGTGTTGGATGTTGAGTAGCCCCGGGGTCATTGCCTTGGTGATGCGCTTGAGCAGCAGCCGGGTCACGATGCCATAGATGGCTGTGGATATATATAATGGTCAGTAGTTTTTCGGGTCTTGTGGGTCCTTTTTCTTGTAGATCAGGACAACCCTGGAAGCCAGCGAGGTGTGGGAGATCTTGTGCCCCCTCCAAATGTCTAGGATTGCCTGGTATCGTTGTTGTTGCATGTGGTGGGGTAAGTGGCGCAGTAGGCTTGGGGGTACGCCGTCGGTTCCTGCAGATTTGTGTTTTGGGGCACGGAGGCATCCGCGAAACTCTTCCCGTGTTGGTTCACTGGTATCCCATGGCCATTTGTTGCCGTGTTTGCGTATGAGATCCCTGCAATAGGTGGGGTCATACTTGGGGTCTCCAGCAAAGTGGTTCAGCACATGTTGTGTGCCCCTGACAGGTGGTTGCGGTGGGTATTGGGAGATCACGCCAGTGCGCCACCGTTTGATGGTCTTATAGAAGTACCCGGACCGGTGCACGGCAGCTTGTCGCATCTTGCCGATCTGTCGGCGGATGTGTTGCTCCTGTGCAGCGCCCAGCGCCTTCAGTTTCTCCTCCGGGGAGGAGGCTTTAGCCCACACTGGGGTTGGCGCTTGGTTGAGTTTTGTCCGTCGTGGGCGAGCGGCCGAGGCGATGGCGCCCAAGATCATGTGTGCACAGGCTCACGGTGCCTGTGTATCGCAGGAGCCAAGATTGGCCATTTGTGCCGTGAATTTTTTGAACTGCAGGGCGCACTAGCACGCCACTGTTGGCCGTGGAGGTGGCGGTTTCGTGACGTGACCACCGTGACGTCACTTCAGTCCGAGCAGGACGAGGGAGTGGTCAGACATGTGCATGCGGATTCCACCGTAGTAGGTCCACGGTATGTTCGGCATTTGTTGGCGCACCAGTATTGCGTCCACTCTATGTGGTCTGCCTTGACGGAGTATGTGTGTGTAGTATTGCCCCACGTCAGGGTGGTGGGGTGTGGCCGGGACAGGGTCAAGTAGGCTAGCGTCGCCTAGGCCTACTTGCCATGGGCGGGTGGGGGCTACAGCTCACATGTCGTCGTTCAAGTCCCCCATGATTATATCGTAGGGGTCGTGGAGTGGATGAACTGGTCCACTTCCGTTTTGTCTCGCGGTGTGAATTTGGAGTAGACACACACTATGGTGCGTTGTGGTCCGTTAGGGAGCCGGAGGCGTAAGGCCGCTGCTAGCCCACGTGGGGAGTGTATGACCCCCAGTTTGTGTGAGACCAATGTGTTTTTCGCTAGGAAAGCCATCCGGGGTCCCATTCCGGGCGCGGCGTAACACTTATAGTCGTTGTGGAGAGCGGTGGTCGCCGCTTCGGGGAGGGGGAAACCGGGGTCATACTCTTGGATGCCGCACAAGTCGGTGCGACAATCGCTCACTAGGTGGACGATGTTGGACCACCGCTGTAGGCTCACCTACACAGCCTTACGCGCCCTGCACATTCCAGGTGGCGAGTCTCATCTCTGTGTCTTTGTGCTGGTCGGTTTGCTGCAGGCTTTGTACGTCCCGTTGTGTCTTGGTAACCAGTTGTTTGGCGTATGCCTCTAAGTCCTGTATAGGGACTAGGGGACCCTGTAGGGTGCGGGTGTGGTTGTTTAGTCGGGAGATTGTACGTTGTCCAGGGCTCAAGTTTACGTCCCCAAAGATGTGGACCCAGGTAGCATTGTAGCGGGTGTTGTATGGGCTGATGGGCTAGTCACACCGATGTGCCGTACTAGGGTACCGGTGGGCAATTGTCCGGACCTCGTGTCGTACCGCCCTGGTGTGCGCGGTACCCCGCGTTAAGAGCAAAAGATAGAGCCATGGTCGCATGTATGTTGAGGGCGGCCTTGGCCGACATTGTGTCATGAGTGGGCTGTGACGGTGTACGTATAGTCCTCGAAAAAGGCCTGTAGTGGGGTGTGAGCAGCCGCCATCCTTCAATGTATGTGTCGTGGGTGTCAGTATCAGGGGCAAACCCACTGTCCATGCTAAGGTGAGCGCGGGGGGCGTTCTAACGCTTTCCCTTGCCTTGGGATGTTTTTGGCTGCTTGTTGCGGTCCTTGCCTTGAGCGTCTCCCACCACAAATGCGGAAGACTTGTTGGCTGGTGGTTTCGGTAGCCTGTCGGGTGACTTGGGGTCGGGTTACTTTTTCTTGGTGGGTGGGGAGACCTTACTTGGGTTCTGCTGTGGCGTGCAGCTGTGTTCTTTGGTCTTAGTTTTGTGTGGTGTATGGGATGTGGTGTCGCGTTCCGTGAGTTTGGGGGGGTGTGACGTTGGTTTGTCTCTGTTCGTTGGTGGTGCCGGTGGGTGTGTTTCGGGTGGTGATGAGGAGGCCTTGGCGTCGACGTTCCCGTGGAGTTCAGTGCAGACGTCCCATTCATGGATGTCGATGGGGGCCGATTCTGCGAGTAGTTTTTTTCCCCTATTGATGTCCTGGATGACTTTGGTCATAATGCCTGCCCCTAGTTGTTTAGCTACTTGCATTCGTCCGCGGAAAGGTGCGTTGTTCCCGGTGTCGAGGCAGATCTTGTGCCTCAGCATCTGGCCGATGAGGTCCGAGGCCTATTGGTCTATCGTGTCGTCCCCTAGCGTAAGGTGTACGTATTCCCCAAGCGCCACGCCAACGTAATGGCCGGCCGCCAGGGCGACGGTTGCGGTTGTGTGTTGGTACCTCATTGAGGCGTATGTGCACCCCACGTCGCTCCACATGTGGGGCTCGGCGTGCCAGTTGGTCCAACATGCAAAAATGGATGCCACCACGCGGGCCGTGTCTTCCCCTACACCGTGTGTCCATCCTACAAAGACAGTCAGGGTGTCGTCGCGTGGCGCAGGGGTTTGGGTGGTCGTTTCAGTTGTGCGGTCCAGCTAGCGGACTGGGTCTAGTTGTTGCGATTTTTGTGTCGTGTTGGTCATTATGTGTACTAGTTTGTAGGCCTTCATGCTTTTGAGCAGTTGTGCAGGGAAGGTTAGCATGGTCAGCATGGTGAGAATTGGACCGTGAGCCTGTAGGGGTCTATCGGCCGGTATCCTCGGAGAAAGAACGCAATGCGGCGCCCTAACTCTAGCTGTTCCCAGTTGATGCCGTCAACGATTTCCAGGACAGAGGAAACCTTGTCGTCTTTGTGTTTAGTGTACCGCTAACGGAGTACGTAGAGCCCCTCGTAGTCAGTCTCCACCAACTAGTATGGGCCGGGGCTTCCGGCGCTATGTTCCTCTTGTTTGATCGTCTATACAGTTTGTGTCAACCGGGGAATCGGTTGCACAGGGATGCGCAACTTCCAGGCGTGTGACCTGCTTTGAATTTCCATTTGAATGTATTTTCTAGGTTCTTACTAGCTATTGAGGAGGCCACGTCGGGCTGGTGTCCGCTAACGCATTTCATAAACGCGTCACAGGTGCGGATCTCCGTCTTAGGGGCACTCAAACACCACCATGGTTTTTGTCGATTCTGGTTCTAGTGTGTCGGTGCACTTTTCTAGCCCCAGTTGGATGGGCGAGCCGTTGGAGAGGGTGAATGCCCGGTGCGCCGGTTCGTGTCCCTGCTTGATGGCGTTGTCTGAGTGTAGGGCCATGATGGGTCTTGGTTCTGTGGTTGGGGGGTGGCGTTTTAGCTGATCGTTTTTGGCTGCCCACTTGGTCACGCGGTATTTGTCGAATTGATACACCCCTCGGACGTACCTTGCTAGCTTCCATAGGGGCGCCCTATGGAGGCAGTCCATGCGGTAGGTTTGGAGTGCACTAGGGTCTTGCCTGTATGCCTCGTAGGTAACTATCAACTCACGTGCTTCTGGTTCGATGAGAGCGCGGAGGATCTGTTCAATCCGTCTTCACTGCCTCCCCATTCGGTCTGTATGGCCGCCCTTTGCATCCGCCGCTCGTGGTTGAGCTGGGCGTTCGTTTGAGCGGGGAAGTAGGAGGTAGGAGCGGTTGCGGATGTCCGGGTTCCCCTCGTGGTCACTTCGCTGTGTAAGGTGTAGTGCTCAGTGTCGGTGATGTCAGCGACAGTACCTAGCTCGTCCGAGTCTGCCTCGTGTCGTACTGTCATTATTTTCCGTAGCTCGTGTTGGGCACATGTGGGTAGCTGATAAGTGTTTCCATCGTAATAGGTGCCATCTTGTTTTTGTCATGGGATGTGTTCGGTTGTTACCAACCGGTTTTGGTTTTAAGTGCAACCCGCAGAACCCGCATAACATGTACGCCCTTGGGACGGTTTGTGGGGCCGGTCAGGTATAGTTGAAGCCGGGGGTCGTATCATGTCCTAACCCGTGTCCAGGTGGGGGTGCAGGGGCATGTGTCTCGTCATGGGTGCCGGTGTCGTCTGGTTGGCTCCAGGGTCTTCGTGGATGCTGCCATGCTCTGTTGAGGTGTCGGGGGGGGGGGGGGCGACAGAGCGGGAGTCAGCTCATCTAGTATTGGGTGCGGAGGCCGAGACATGCCGGGTATGCATACCTCGGCGGTGCATCCGGAACTTCGTTTTGTTGGCCCGGGACATATTCCACTTCACATCAAAGTGCCCCAACAACTAATGCTAACGTGCCTGTCGACCAGTAGGCCTTGTCGGCGTAGCAAACACCTCCGACGTCAACTTCTCGAGGCCACTGTGGCCGGCGACCACAATAACGGGCCGTCGGCCAATCTAGGCAGCATACTTTTTTAGCGCACAAATGATGGCGTAGGTCTCCTTTTCGTGGATTTCCCACTTCGCTGCTTGACGTGGCGTTAACTTTTGGCTCATGTAGGCAACCGGCTTGGTCTTCTTTTCCAATATCTCGGCGGTTGTGGGGGTTGAACCTCCCGAGGGCAGCTGTTCGAGAGTGGCGCCAATGGCGTGCTTGCTGGCGTCACACCGTAGTACAAACGGTCTGTGTGGGTCAACGGTCTGCACACAAAGGCCCGAGAGTGGCTTAAGTTTTAGCTGTTCAAAAAGGCGTTGTTCCTCCAATGAGAATTGTACAGCCACCTTGCTTCCTTTCTTGCCCAAATCCTTGCCGACTTTCAGCTTCTCTAGGAGCGGTCCCGCATATTGGGCGAAATCCTTGAAGTATTCGTTGTAATAGTTGCAGAACCCCAAAAAGCCCCGCAGGCTAGTGATAGTCTTTGGTAACGGCCATTTCTCCAACGGCATTAGCTTGCCTGCTTGTGGCTCTCGCACGCCATGACGCAGTCGATGACCACAAAACTCCACACTCTCCACAAATAGACTCCTCTTATCCCAGTCGGCGACAAACTTGAATTCCTCCAATCTGGTAAGGATTCGGCGGATGTCTGCATCATGTTGTTGTATCAACTCTTCCCGTGTCATACCGTCCTTCAATTCTGTTCCAATTATGAGTTCGTCAATACACGGGTTGCAGATGTCCCGCAAATCCCCAAGGACCCACTCAATCATGCGCTGCCAAGCAGCTGGGCTGTTTTTCGGGCCTTGAGGCATGCAATTGGGTTGCAAGACCCCGATGGGTGTATAAGTAGGTGCAAGATCTCGGGTGTCCTTGTGTAACGGAATTTGACTGAAAGCATCCTTCAAGTCAATGATACTCCACAAATGTCGCCTACCTTGGCGTTCCAGAATGTCACTGATGTTAGGCAGGGGGTATGTGTCGACAAAAGTCTCTTCATTCACCCCGCGGTATTCAGCGACACCTCTCCATTCCCCGTGCGGGTCGTGTGTTCGGAGTGGGAATTGGATTGCTGTTCGGCCGTTGATAAAAGGGAGCAAACCGTCCTCTCGGTCTTTTGGGGAAGTGTGTCCGTAGCTGCCCCTGCCTCCCCCGAGTGCTCACCACGCACCCCCGGACGTAGAAAGATATACCACCGAGCAACACACCCAAACGGAGTACGACACCGACGACAACACTGCATGGATGATACCTGCTGAGACCCCTCAACTGACCGCCAAGGACCACCACACTGAAAATCTAGATGAGGATGACATGTGCCCTATATGCATGCAACTACCCCCATCCATCGCCTTACCCTGCTACCCTTGCCACAAGTAATGCTAGGAGTGCGCTCGTGACACCCGCCTGACTAGGTGCCACATGTGTGGATCACCCCTGACACGGCCAAGTAACAACCCCTTACCCCCGGTGAACAATCCAGCCCCGGTGAACGACCTAGCCCCCGTACAACACCTACGAACCAAACTACCCGGTTACTGGCCAGCTCGCCACCGGCCCCGCGGAACCAAGGACACCATAGACAAGGTCAACAAGGCAACTCACCCGCCCGCCTGGTTCATTAGGCGGGCGCTGGTACACCACGACCTAATACTGGTGTACGACATCGGCGATGCATGGACACAGGCGCCGGTATAACAACGACGGACACGGGAACGGGACCCACACCAACCCGCTGCCCCGCTACGCTATGCACAAGGAGTAATACACGCACCACAACCCCCACAAACGAGCCGGTGGATCCTGGACCCCACTAAAGATGGCGACGTTGAGTCAAAGCCGGGACCCGCACCCGAAATCACCGGTAGCGTATTCTCGGTGTCCTCCTGATACTGTGTAGTCTCGTTGGGAAAGTGGGGGAAGGACGGCTTTGGGTGGAGGGTTGTGCATCCTGCGTTTGCACGCAGCTCTGCATTCCTTTCCGTGCCGCACTCTCGTATATTCCCCGGCTGCCCCTTGGGTGATGGTATTACCTCGTGTGTGGTCTGTTTAGTGGTGGTTGGTGTGGGGTTGCGCTGCCATATGTGTCGGATGGGCGTTTAGGGGTTGGAGGCGTTAAGTTAGCCTCGGTGGACTGGCGCTTTGCAGTGGCATGGCGCGCCGTGTCGTTCTGTCGCTTGTTGGTAGGGTGGTGCGGGTGGTGTGTTGCTCTTCATTTTGGCATGTCCATTTGTTCGGGGGTTCGTCAGTGGGGTGGGGGCCAGGGTTTCGTTCCACATCGCCCTCTTCGGTGACGTCATGTTGCCATGTGCCCTCCCTTGGGAATAGGGGGTTAGGATTGGCCCCATCGTACAACCTACGAGGGATTGTGGCCGACTCCCGTTGACTAATGGAAAAGTGGTGGTATGTTGCGCATTAGAAGAATGCAATATCAGCCATGCCACATCGAAGGCACAGGACGTGGACCCCCGTGGTCGTGTTGCGGCAAGGGGTGTGCTGATACGTTAGCGTCGGGGTGGATTGGCGTGTTTTTGTTTGTCCGCCATGTGGGGTGTGGGGGGTAGTTCGTCTTGGGGTCTGTAGTGCCCTATCTTGTGTGCTGGCGTGTTGCAGTGTGAGTGTGGCTTCTAATTGCGGGGTATATGGCTGTGAAATGGGTGTGGGTACTGTAACAGTCTCATGTAAGCTGTTCATGTGTGATGGCAGGTCCTGCGGCTGTGACATAGGCGTTACCGCAGGCGGGTAGTGATTGTTCCCCGTACTTAACGATGGTATGATGCCTCTTTGTGTGTGCGTGTGTGTCTGTGTGGTGTGTGCGCGCGTCTGTGTGTCTATGTGTTCCTTGTGGCTAAGTTGTCGGCCGTAGATTGCCCCTGGTATTGTGGTGTGTGGGGTCCGTGGTGTGTGGGGTGTGGGGTGTGATGGTGTGGTTTCTAGGGCCGTTGTGTGTGCTGTGTGGCGTTGTGGTTTGTGCCGTGGTGGTGTATTGGACTATGGTTTCTAGGCTGTGGTGTGTGTGGGGATGTGGTGTGTATGGGGGTGTGGTGGTGGTGGGGGGGGGTTGTGGTGTATGCAGCTGGGGTTGCTGTCTAGGTCGACCTTGCGGCATGTAAAGCCCTCCCCCCTCCCTAGGGTAGTCAAACAAGACAGCCCATACAGGGGCTCCGTTGACACAACCAGACCTTGGGTTCAGACCCACAGAGTGTCAAAACCCGTTCTTGACTGTTTTTGAGACTGCTTATTTTGATTCTGTTCGTTCAAAGCATTTTTAATCGCAACCCCCGTTTCAATTTTTAAAATCCAAGAAAAACCCACGGACTAAAATTGAAACTAGAGATTTTACGCCAATTGAAATTTTCATTGATTTTGTTTTGTTTTGCAGATGTATTGTGTTGTACGATAGTGTACTTTATTGTGTTGTATTGCACTGTACTGCATCGTATTGTACCCTACTGTGCTGTGCTCCACTAACCTTTACTGTACTATACTGTAGGTACGTACACACTGTATTGTACTGCATTGTACTGTATTGTACCGCACTACACTCACCTGTACAGTACTGTACTATATTGTAGTGTGCTGTAGTGTGCTGTTCTATACTATTGTACTTTACTGTGTTGTACTATACTGGACTTTACGTGTTGTATTGTGCTGTACTGCACTGTACTGTACTCTACTATGCTGCATATACTTACTGTATTGTATTGTACTTTGTTGTACTGTACCATACCGTGTTGTGCTGTACTGTGTTGTGTTGTACACATGTATGTGCTGTGTTGCACTGTGCTGTGATGTACTGTTGTGCTTTAATGTGTTCTACCGTGCTGCACTGTACTGTGTGATACTGTAATGTACTGTATTGTGCTGTGCTGTACCGAGCTTAAAATTTGCGGCGCTTCGTTTCAATTCTTTGGTTTAAAATCTAAAAATTCAAAGAGTCCAAATATTAGCGGTAGAATTTAAACAGACAAAATGAAAAACATCGTGGAAAAAATACATCCCCCTCCCCTTGTGACGCCCTGCACGCATTTTTGTGCAGGCAAAGCAAAGCACCACAACCCAAGTGCCTAGAAAGCACATCTCGCACACCACAGCCCCACAAACGACAACCACACACAACCAAGCGCGAGAAACCAGATCTCCACAACCCACTACCCCATACACAACACACCTAGATACCACAGCCCCACACCCCACAACCACACACCACAGCCGCAAACGCCACAATAGCAGCCAAGCAAAGTGTGAACTAGCCCCATTACCTGCTTTGGGGCAATCCTCAACCTATAGCCTAGCTACAATGAACACACACACACACACATATGCACACACACAAACACACACGTTGAGAACCGCGAGACAAGAACAAAGCAAGAAAAGCGGTGGAAAAAAATGTCCTCATGAACAGCAGAGTTGTCCTGGACGTCTTTTGGTCTGGTGAAGATGACAGGGATGGAAGCATGTTAAGTGCACAAACACACACACACACACACACACACACACACACACTCACACACACACAAACACACACACACACACAATCCGGCGACAAACAAAGCACAGAGAAGACTGGTCTGGATGTACTAGATCTCGTCAGTTGCAAAACAGTAGTATGTCCCGCCTGCACTAAGCGCCTTTTTGTGTGAGGAGAAACAGGGCCAACAGCTCAGCCCGCGGTCACGCCTGCATAGGAGACAGGGCGTAAGGCTCTGCAAATTTACCTCAAAGTGGGTCCGTCCCTGTCCCTGCCCACTGCACTCCCTCACCAGGAACCAGGACCATAGACCAACGGCGTTTGCTTCTGGTTAGGCTACCCTGTCATATTCGCTACCAGGTCCCCGTCTCGATACTTTGGACAGCCTTTGAGACAGAGCATATGGAAAGCAGGAAGTCCCGTAACCGGGACTCCACACACACACGCATACAGGGTGGCTGCAGGCATAGTGAGTCCCGAGGTCCCGTTGTAATGTTTGGTGCTCCGTTGTGTGTGCTGTACCCTCGTACCTGTCCTGCCCCGTCAACAGCCACCAAGGCCAGAGGGACATTCTCGGTACTTCGGATGTGCTGTACGTGCGTGAACCCTATATTCCTTTGTCTACGGAGACATCATATGAAATGTTCTAGGCGTTCTGGACGAATTTAAAAAAAGGTTCTACGACGCGCACAACGTCCAGAAAGCGCAGAACGAATCGGTGTGGCTCCGGGGACACATGGAGAGCCACGCGTGGAATACGCGCGCAACGCGTACGACGCGCACGACGTGTTGTGGAACAGAGTACCACTGTTGGGGGGGGGGGGGGGTGGGCCGCGTCCTCACAGTTGGGTATCCAGCCTACGCGGTTGTTCCACCAGGGTTCGCACTGGTCCCATGGGTAGGGATGGCAGAGGCTCCCCCTCCATGATCGTCTCGTTCCGCCCCACCACGCCCATGACAGACTACACGTCGTGGGCGTCCCCGAAGCACTTGATGTGCATGTGCTTCCCGCACGCTCCACACGCCCAACGCGTACTCCCGTTGCGGCAATGCGTGCACAAGAGGCGGCTCGCAAAGCGCCTCGGTGCATGCACCGTAGGGACCGCAGCGGTTGGCGTTGTGTTGTTGAACACCGCGCCGCTAAAGTACCGCTGCTTGAGGATGTCCCATTGGAATTCCCACATGGTGGTCTTGTCGTCCACCAATCCCAATGCCTTGGCGGTGGCAAAGGCATTGCCGGCCGCGTACCGCACCATGAAGGCACGCACAGCGTGGCTCCAGGTCATTTGCCTCCCCAATTGGCGCATTTGCAGCGCCATTTGGTTGGCCCCATCTACGGCACGGGAGAACTCCCGGTAGCACGCTACGACCGGAGGGAGAGGGTTCCCTCTCCGGTCTTTGGGCACCTCCTCCCCATACCAACAATTGGTAAGGAAGGGGAGCAAGCGTGGGGGTTTGTGCCCCACCTTCGGGTTCTTGTACACGGCAAGTTCATAGTTCTTGTCGGCCACAATTGCCCGTGCCATGTCGCCCTCCTGGGTAAGGGCGGCCGCCCTTGTAAGGCCGGCATCTCGCTTATCATGCTTTGAAAGCATGAGAAACGGCCGACGTTGGGCCGCGAATTCCTCGGCAAGCCCATGACTTCCGAAGAAGCTGTCCGCACAGAGGACGGTGGACTGCGGGATGATCCTCGCCCATAGACGCATGATACCCTTAGCGTCGTACTTGCCGCAACATGACCCAAAGCGGCGGACCTTGCCGCGACGCCCCGTGTAGAGGTAGACGTCGAACACGTAACCCCCCCCATTGTCCGCGAGGACGTATAATTTGATGCCCGTAGAATGGGGCTTACGGGCAATGTATTGCCGTAGGCCCAGGCATCGGCCACCACTGTGGGGAACGACAGCCTCGTCCCCACAAACCGCCCCTCCAATTTCCCATGCAGCGCTCCATGTTGCGTTGCACTCCTCAATTAAATCCGTCACATCGGTCCGTAATAACCGTTGTAGACGGTAGTAGATTTCCCGGGGGAGTAGGGACGCCATATACTTGTTGTACGCAAGGTGGCGCTTGTCCCAGATCCCGTCTACCTGCATGGGATGTACCATTCCCAAGCAGATTAGGAAATCATTGTACCTGCACAGGGGGATGCAGGTGCTAGTGCTGCAGCACACGTACGACACATTGCACATGTCGTACGCGTGTACAGTGCTGCCTCTACCATTGTCCCTGGGGCCTAGAGACACGTTCTGCGTGTCAGATGCGTCCTACAACGATCTCAACCTAGCGCGTCCTAAAGCGATTCCACTCTACGGAAACGGGGTGCGCGTCGCGCACCACATACTTTTCTACCCATGGGAGCAGGGATCGATGGTTGGTTTCCAGTAGGATTGCACGCTGCAGGCCACATATGGGTCGCAGCATATACTCCCAGATCTCATCTAGGGAATAGGCCCATAGTTTCGATCTTCCTGGTCGAACACCATGCTCCAGATTTGCGGCACAGTCCGGGCGCGGTAGGGCTCCTGATTGGAGCTTGTCCAATGCTGGCATGTTGATGAGCTGTGCAGACAAGGAAGGGGGTGTCATGTAGGTGGCCTACATTAGCTGCAGAGCATGCATAACGCGTGTAACACTATACTGTCCCCGGAGCCCTACACGGAGACAACGCCCGCGACGCTCTGAACGCGCACAACGACCGTATCTGATGCCGGGGACAGGAGGAGAGACAGCATGCGCAACATGCAGAGCACGAAGAACGCG
This sequence comes from Eutreptiella sp. 'Long Island Sound 2002', assembly GCA_964036045.1. Classification (NCBI taxonomy): domain Eukaryota; phylum Euglenozoa; class Euglenophyceae; order Eutreptiales; family Eutreptiaceae; genus Eutreptiella; species Eutreptiella sp. 'Long Island Sound 2002'. Next base: position 119,785,201 of record OZ038383.1, on the reverse strand, counting down.
GGGTCAGAACGTTTTTTCCGAGCAACAGTCCATGACAGTCATATTCCTGACTATATTGTCTGACGGTCAGAACGTGGGTACCCCGCCGCAGCCGCAATGGCCAGACGGACTCTCGGGACCCTCTGCCGTCCACCACCCAAAAGCCCACAGCCAAGTAAGGTACAAAAAGGGACCGGCGGTCAAACCTCACCACCATCATTCGTGCCCGAATAGGACGCACGGGACACGAAGCGATGGCGCCAGGGACACAACCGGAGACAACGCGCGAAACGAATACGACGCGCGGCACGCACCTGTGACCTGGGTCGCCAGTGTCCATCTTTGGTTCTTCCACCTCCTCCTGCTTGATCGGCAGGTCGTCCATCGGGCCGGCTTCCTCGGGCACCACAGGGGCATCTTGCGGCGACGGGGCGACGGGGGCATCTTGGGGCGGTGGTGGCGGTGGGTGCAGCTGCTGTGGCTGAGGCGGCGGCGGTGGGGGGTGGTGCTGCTGATAGTGTTGCGGCGGTGGTGGCGGGATGCGATCCGGGTCCCACTCCGCCTTCATACCCGGTTCTTCCCACTCCTCATCCTCGTAATACTGCGGCTGCTGCCCGTACATCTGGCCGTACCGCTGCCCATGCTGCCCATACTGTTGCCCGTACTGCGGCGGTTGGTACGGCACCGGGTACTGCGGGGGATATTGCGGCGGCGGCAGCTGCGGGGGCATGCCCTGTGACATGGAACGCATATTAAGCGCGGCGAACACAGTTATTGTCACCAGAGCCGAATCCGGAGACAGCACGCGGAACGTCTGGAGTGCGCAGAACAAACGAGGAGGCCGCCAGGGACAGTGCAAGAGACAGCGTGTATCACGTGCATCGCGCAAACAGCACCACACCTTGTGGCGCTTCCATGCTTGAAATTCTTGGTACTCTGCCTGCCGCACCAGAGTCCACGTCTTCTGTTCCGGCTCCTCAGTCAGCCCGTGGTCGGCCTCGAGCATGTACCTCAACAGTCCAGCTGCCCGCACGGTTCGGTTGTACTTCTGGATCAACTCGTCCAGATCCATGTCCATCACATCCTGGACGTGGAAGCCTGAGACGTCCGACATCTCCGACCGCGGCTTTCGAGGCCGGCCTCCAGTGCCGAGGACTCCGCGAGCCTCTCGTCCAGAAAGGCTTGCCAGCGGGATACCCCCGGGTTTGGGCTTTGGGTCTCCGCCTCGAATTCCCCGGCCTCCCCGCAACCACTAACACAATCGCCAACACGACGTAGAATACTCTTTGCAGCGCCCTCTGCCCCGGCGGTTGGGTACAGCGTCTGGAAATGCTCCACTGCCTTCGTGACCGAACTGCAGTTCTTCGTTCCACATGACAGCACAGCTTGGATCGTGCGCGGCTCAGCGCGGCTTAGCATGGTTGCGGCGAGGCCCAGATCTTGACGCACTGCAGGACACGAAACACGCGCTGAACGACATGCATGTCTCCAGGTACACATGCGGAGACGACGTGCGCAGCGAATTGGACGCGCGGAACACGAGCGACGGTCCCCGGGGACGCAAGGAAAGCCTCCATGCACAGCAAACTGAACGTTGTGCACACGCATACCTTCAGCACCCGTTGCCGCCTTCAGCTGTGCGCAGCAGTTCTTGTAATGGTGCACGAACGTACCCAGCGAGTACCCGTACTCGTTGTTAAAGAATTTCTTCAGGATCTCGATGGATCGGGCATGGTGCGCCGATCCGGTGAACTTCTCCTGCCTTGTCTGCCCGGTGGGGAGCTTGCTTGGCGAGCGGCCATGGGTCTCCACCAGGAAATGGGGCCTCGCCTTCTCCTTCCCCTTCTCCAGCGCCTCCGTCTTTGCCGCCTTCAAGACCCCCTTCTGCTGCACTGGACTCTTCTCGGCACTCTCGTCGCTCTCACTGCTGCTTGAGTTGCCGCTGCTGCTACTCGTGCTGCTCTTGCTGGTGTCACTCTTGGAGCTGCTGCTGCTTGCACTTCCAGGTGACAGTGGTTCATGCGGCACTTCCAGGTGTGTCGAGCGTGGGGCACGCCGGGGCTGCGAAGCCATCCGCGCTGGCTCCGCCTTGATCTCCTTGACCTCCTCCTCGAAAGCATCGTCGTCGTCTTTTGACACGATCCTCTTCGCCTTCCCCTTTGGGTCCTTTTTCTTCGGCTTTGCCTCTTCTTTCCGCTCCTCCCGCTTCTCTTCCTTCCTTCCTTCCGGCTTGCCCTTGGTCTTGTCTTCGGCCTTGTGCTTCTTCTTCTCCTTTTTCTCCTTCTTATGCTTTTTGTCCCCCTACAGGACACAAAGAACGCGTAAAACACGATTAATGTCGCCACGGACACTCCGAGAGACAACGCGCGCGACGCGCAAAACACATGGGACAGTTCAAACAGGCTCCAGGGACTGATACAAAGACAACACCACGGACGTCCGGAACATGCAGAACATGTACCTTTTCGGGTGTTGTACGGACCATGTACGTGCAGGACTGCGTCAGCGTCAGAACCCAATGATTGCTCTTCGTCTTTTTATCATACACTTCCTCCATGCCGGAGACCCACCGGGCATGGTACCCGGCTGCAAAGAATGGGTGAAATCACCAGCGGCACACGAAGAGGCAACGCGTGGAACTCGAGCAACTCAAACACTGCACACATACATGTTTGCTGCTTCACTTGAAAAACCACCGCCGCATTCTGGTCCTTCGTGACGTCGCAGCACGACATGGGGTCGCACTCGGTGAGGTGGGTGTGGGGTAGCTGGTACTGACTGGGGTACCAAGGCAGCATGGCACATAGTGCTGAGCAACGAAAGAAAAATCCTGCACAGGTGCTGGGGAACACTGAGAACGCGCAGAAGAGGGAATTCGGCCCTGGGGACAAGAGCAGAGCAACCACACACCACCCGCAGAGCAAGCCCTCTCAGGGTGTAACTGACGCGACTTGGACATGTACACGCAGTTCTCCGAAGGCCCCCTGTGGGCCACGGCGGTGTCACGCTCAGGGCGCAACTGACGCGACTTGGACATGTACACGCAGTTCTCCCTCACACATGCATTGCAAGGCGTGCACAAGTGCTGCAAAACACGTAAAACATACTTCACAAAGTAATTGGCGCCGGGGACAGTTGTGGAGCCAGACGTGAGAAGCGCGCGGCACGCGCGGGACACGCGCGTCGTTGTTACCTACTGGTATGGGGTCATGCAGGACATGTAGGACACGTATGACAGCGGAGCCACGGTCAGCAAAGGGGCTCTACACCCAAAAATGATGAAATTACCAAAAGCGGACAATTCCAGTGCGTTCCTCGCCCTCAAAAACCCCTAGAGCCAACCAAACCTCAGCGGAGACATGCACGACAAATTCGGCTCCCGAGAGCCATAGACAAAGGAATATTGGGTTGTAGTGGGTGCTGTCCCAGTGGTTGAGTCACTGGGCTCGTGCCGTGAAGGTGCCAATTCGATTCCCACTGCCTGCATGGCCTTGCTGCCGAAGAGAAGACCAGCAGGTGGCCGGCTGCAGTGAATACAAGGGGTGGCAGGGTGCTGGTGCTCTGACATGGCTTGCAATAGCCTTTTGAGTGCGGCAATATGATCCAGTATGGTAACTAACCGTATGTGCATGTTTGTGCTACTGACAAGCTGTATGGGTTAAGAGGCTTGGACTGGTCCGGAGGTCAGCGGTATTTACTCGTACCACGGTAGCGGAGGTTCAATCCATCCTGTCGTCAAAAACACACCACCGCCCCTTACAGCAGCTCGCTACGACACCGGCACTGCCAGCCGCGGTAGGTGCGCCTTGCTGCTTTTTCGGGACTACACCCCTGCCCCCCTCCAACGAGAAAAAACACCACCGACCCCTCCGGCAGCGCGCACGGCTTGCGGGCCTTGAAGGCCGCGGCAGGGGCGCATTGCTTATATGCTGTGCCACTGTGTGCCGGGCAGCCGGAAGTAGATACGACACTGAGTATACAGCTTTCACCGTGGCTTGAACGTCATGCGAACCCGTGGCATACGCCCTATACGTGCCTTTATGCATCGCTCTCATCGCCTCCGGGCCGTATCCGGAAATCATGGCAACCCGCAACCATGCCGCTGCGCTGAGAATCTGTGCAGCCCATGAATCAGTGAACGGCAGCCCATTCCTGAACATCCCTGTGAAAATTGCTCCCAGGTAACCATGGTATGCTCTCTCCGTGCTCAGGGGGGGAGGTCCCAGTTTCAAATCCCAGGACGCCGTTAGTGCTGCAGTTTCAGCAAAAGCAAGCCCCGCCTCTGTCAGACCACACATCATCACCATCCCCATTGGTTTGCATATCGGGCCACGGCACTGGCCCATACAGTAGTCCTGCGTATCCGTTACGCATTCGCAAACTACTGGTAGTCCCCATGCTGTCTGTAGCACATACCTGATCTGCTCCACTAGGTCCGCCCACGCCCCTTGTGGCGCGTCTGTCGCTACTAATCTGTTATCCCTACACTGGCACATTGCGACGGTATGAGCCCCCACCAAGTACACGAAACCAAAATCAGACACCTTCAGGTCGCCTAACCGTCTGAATAGGTGCCTCCGCTGGTATGCTGGCCACACGCAGCGCAAATCCGCTGCCTGTGCACTGAAGGACCCACGCATCGGGATGCAGCCACCTCGCTCCCATACCTGACCAGCAGCAGTACATCGGTTGTTTGAAGTGAGGTCAAAATCGACAAGCCGAATGAGATCCTCATGAGTCACATACCTGAGGGACCTGGGGAATTATGGGGTTTTCGCAGAGCGTGGGCATGGGATGTTGTGCACGAGTTCCTTACAAAAAGAAGGGTACAGGCCGGTGCGGGAAACAGCGGTTGAGTGCCATAAGCTTATGAGCAGCATCGCAGAAAACCAGGGATGGCCCGTGAATTCAAAAGAAGTGTTGTGCAAACTGTACTTGACTGGGAAGGCGAAGAGTTTGCTTAAGGGTAAATGGTTATGGAGACGTATTGCTGCAAACCGTGAGCCAGTGTTGCACAAGGTACAGCTCACAACAGTCCATGCTGGCGGCACGTGACTGACAGGGGTAGCCTGTCCACATATCCTAGCCGGTGATGTCCGAGGGCACAGCACGCGTCCCCTGACTTGCGCAGGCGCTTGCACGTGTTGCACGGTGCGCGCTGGTGTGTACTGCATAGATCGAGTGCCCATGCGCATGTATGTGGTGCCAGCGCTGCCACACATGCTTGCGGCGCCGGCGGTGCTGCAAACTTGCGTTGCCTGGTAGTCTGGTATGGTGCCTGCGGAGTTTTGCCCTGCCCAATGACGGGGAAGAAATTTGCGGCGAAGCCCCCCCCCCCCCCTTTGGCGGTGTCCGAGGAGGAGGGCATTAGCCCGGTGTTTAACGCTCCCATGAGGGCCCGCTGGGTCCGGGCTTCTTCCACTTCCGCTGGACTGCGCCTGTGTCTGTACACGTACGCGCGTGCCTTGTTCTATCTGGAGTGTGCGCGCAATGCCCATGTTTCTTCGCAGTATTGACTGAGCTTAGCAATATGCCCCACCATGGCTTGTCTGGACGCAAAATATGGGCGTCTGCTGAGTCCGCTTTGCTGAGGCCCGCCCAGCGGGACCAATGAATTCGCCCTGGTGATTACTTTAGCGGGGTGCAGGGCGCCCCGCGTAACCAACTTGTGCATGGTGCATAACGCCAGCCTGAGAATTCTGGCGCGCTCTTGCAGCGGCAGTGCCATCCCTCTGTATTTGGCCTGTGGTGCTGTAGGTAGGGTGCGCCGTGACGTTTCCTCAAATTCGAGCGCGAGCTCTATGAATGTGATTGTGCCTAGCTCGTCTGCCCAGACCAGCTGGCGCATCCAGGACAAGAGATCCGCTAAGAAGGGTAGCTCCCAAGGCCAGGTTTTGGCTGTGGGCTTGGCGGGCGTCAGCGTGCCTAGATATTCGGTGCGCGGGACCGGGCCCGTCAGCTGCTGGTACGGATACCCTGCCTGTCTGACATGTCTGGCTGAGGGAAACAGCATGGCGGCCTGCTCATCTCGAATCTTGCGGGCCGCAAGAATGGCCACATACATGGCATGTATGGCCTGTAAAAATTCTAGGCTGGTGTTGCGTTCCTACCTGTTGACAGGCAGTGGAATGTCAGGCGCTAGTCCACACGTGAGTAAGCAGGGGGGCCAGTGGGCAGTGCGTTCCAGCCCTGGAAATTGCTGAGCCAGATGCTGGACGTTGGGGGAGTGAGAGTCTCTGATGTTGTGCCATGCCTTACAGCTCCAAAAAATATGTTGCTCTGTCTCTGCGGCCTTACCGCAGAAGGGGCAGTCAGAGGTGGGCCGCAGGCCCCTTGGATGTGCGCGCAGCGCTGTCCAGACCCCCCCCCGCAAGGATGGTGCAAAGCAGAGAGCGTTCGAGCTCTGATGCGAAAGAGAGTATGCATTGTGGGACCAAACGCCTATTAGTGGTGTAGTGCATGCCTGTGAACTGTCGAGGCTTGCGCTGAATAAGCTGGGCTATCAGCTGTGCCCTGAGCTGTTCCCGTACATGGTGCTTGACCTCCGCCTTGTCGCCAACGAGGTTCAGGGGCTGGGCGACGCCTGGCGCTGTCCATTCCCACCACCCTTGCGCTGGGGTCCAGCCCCAGTTGTGCAGTGTCTGCAGTGCCCTGCCGAAAGGTCCTACTGATTGCGGTGAGGGGTGTTTCTCCCATATGGCCTGGGCCAAAACAAGCGATGGTCCCCGCGTACGGCATAGCATCGCCAGCCATACCGCGCGCTGATACGGGATGATCAGGGTGGGGGCGATCCTGTGCCCTGCACAGAGCAGGCAAAAAACGATTTCCTTGGCCCGCGCTGGCGGTAGGGAACCCAAATGGTGGTAATGATTTTGGTCTCAAAGGAGCTCAGGCTTTTGGGCTGTAGTGGCACGATCTCCACTGCATGGTGGCCTCTGGCCGTAATCATCGTAGAGACCACAGAACATCTCCGTTCAAAGTGTCCCTGGGCTCCGTGCACCCTGTGCAGCAGTTTGCCAGCACGCGCAATACGTTGCAATGTGAGTGGGCCCGAACTGGTATCCCCTGTCGTGCGCACCCCTGCCCCCAGTGAATTGAACTCTGTCGAAATTGGAAAGGGTTCCCGCCCCATCCGCAGTGGATCTTTGTCAGCAAGGCCGGCTTGAAAGCTTACCGATTTCAACGGGTTCACTGCCTGCCCCGTGTCTGTCAGCCACTCCTCCGTGCGCTCCAGCAGTCGCTGCGTGCGCGATCGCGCTGTGCCTAATCCGCAGGTGTCATCTGCGTATCCTAATGCCGTGATAATGAAGGACAGTGCTTCCGTGGGAGATCCCCCTGGTGGCATGCGGTTTGCTGACACCTTGATTGCTTGTGCCTGAGCGTCCATGACTCGCTTCCAAATGCTGGTCAGCAAGTTTATAAAAATCACGCTGAGGGGATAGCCCTGAAGAATGCCATTGGTGGCTTGGGAAAAACTGCACATACATGCCATAATTTCAAAACAGCGCATGAGCGGGGCGTACATTCCGGACAAAGCCCTGTGGACCCCTTCATCCATGCCCTCTTCTTTGGCGACCAAAAGAACCACCTGCTGTGGAATAAGGTCAAAGCATTTGACATAATGTAGCCCGAAACCCATGAGGGTCGTTTGCATGACATCGCATAACTCAATTAGCAGGGAGATCATGCCCGTTGCGTCTGTGGCCCCTCTTTTCTTTCTGAAACCATAGGCCTGAGGATGGATCCAGGTCTCTTGCCATGTCATGCATTCCTCCAATCGAACCCCCGCCCATACCCGGTAGATCTGAGACAGGACAGACAGTGGTCGTTGCTGCATGGGGAGCATGCCTTCCCCTTTTGGAATAAGAGAGATGAAGCCACGGGCTAGGATTCTCGGCCACCGGCCAGTCTGTTCAATGACAGTGAGCAGTTCAGCAAGCTAGTTGAGCAGCACGTCAGGCAGGCACAAGAGGTCGGCGACGCACCAGCCGTCTAGCCCTGTGGATGTGTGCAGCCCCATTTTCCTGAATCGTTTCCTGAGCCGCGCCCCTGTGAGTGGAGTGGTTTGCATCCGCTGCCCCCCCCCCCCCCCCCGAAAAAGGGCGCGTACTTGCGTAAGAAGATTTCTGGGTCGGACTCGGCCTGGTTTGCGTACTTACGCATGACCTTATCCCAGGCCTCATGCAGGATGCTGTCGATGCGATTGACATTGGAGGTGGGCTCCCCAGTGTCTGGGTCCTTCAGCATAAGCAGGGGCGCTGAGCTGTCATCCTTGATCCAGGCATATATGTCCCTTGGTGACTCTGACCAGGCTACGTTCATTTTCTTTTCCCACTTAGCGATGCGCTCAATGGCTTCTCGCTTGGCCAGCTTGCGGCCTAATGACTGTAGCTTGTCATAATGCCGCATGGCATCCGTCAGGCTGGGGATGGGCCGCGGTACCTCGCAGAGGGGGTCTGGGGAGAGGTGGTGTAAATCCTGAAGCTCCAGATCGTCTCTAACTGCCTGTCCTAACTTCCTCATGCGTCTGCATGCTGCATTCCATGCCTGCATCACATCCACAGGGGTGTTGCACAACAGCTTGCTCAGGGGCTTCTTGGCTGTTGCCCTGCAGTTTCCCCCCTCCCGTCTGGCCATTTTGCGCCCCCAGCGGATGACGTCCCTGAGGCAGCCCATGGTTGCCTGTATTTTAGACAGCAGCTTAGGGCGGGGTCCCCCCTGACGTGTGGTGTGGGACAGGCCCATTGTGGTGTGTTTGAGCATGTGGTCGGTGCCTCGACCTCTGTCTGCCGTTTTGGGTGCACAAGGCAGTGCGGTCTGCGATTCTGAGCTCGGGTCCAGACAGCCCAGCGCCAACCCCACCTCCTCTGCAACCCAAGTCCAGTGTGCCCAGAGATCGTCTGTGGACTGGCCTGTCTCCAGCATGCGCTGCCAGACTGTTTCTGTGTGTGTGTGTGTACATAATGGATGGGAAGGTAAAAGGTAAGAGGGGTACAAGGTAATATGTCCATGAGGATGTGTGTGTATGTGTGTGTGTGTGCGTGTGTGCATGTCCTGATTGGGTTAGTTCTCGCTTCCCTCACAAAGTGTCTTTGTGTATGTGTGTGTCTGTGTCTGTGTGCGGGTAGAACAATATTAAAGAGGGAGGCCCGCATGGGTCCAGGGCCCCCAGCGGTCACCTTAGGCGCCAGCTTGAAAAAGACAAAAGCTACAGCCCTAACAGGCTGTGGAGCTGCCTCTAGTGCCTGCTCGGGTCGCGGTAGGGGGCCTCACCTGAGCCAGAACCTCTGGGGCGTGGGGGTTATGTCACCTCGTTCCCTGCTCTCCCGTGCTTGGCAGCGCCCGGCGGCGTACAGCGCCTCCTCTTGGCAGGGGGGGGGGGGGTCGCATCCACCCTTCCTCGCTTGTGTGCCCGCACCCGGCCCGGTGCCGCGTCCAGGCCCCGCTGTCGTCTGCGTCTCTTCGCCGACGGTGTGCCCCCCGCCCCAGGGGGGTGGGCCTCCGCTCTTCGTGTCCCCGGCTGTCGGCCCCGCATAGTCGGTCGCGGATGCCCGGCATGTCCCCTGGCGCAGCAGTGCCGCACCCGCCGACCCACAGCTGCACAGGATGCGCATTGTCTGTGTTGGTGTGCCACGCAGACCCAGAGGCGTGGCAGCCGCGGCCCCTGCTCAGGGCGTCTCGCCACCGCGCACTTTTGCGGTGGGGTAAAAAGCGCCGTTCTGCCACAGCGCGCCGCTCCTGCCGGAGGTTCCGGCTCCTCGGTGACACAGTACTGTGGGCCTCGCCTCGTCCCCGGTGGGAGCACCGGGCCCGCGTAGAAGTCGCTGGCGTACGCCCCCGCCGAGCGCTTCGCTACTCCCTTGCCCGGGCACTTCACTTCGTGGGGCTGCTGCGCCGGTGCCGACTTCACCTTCACGACCTGTGCTCATCGGCGTTTGCTCTGCTGTCGCGCCACCTTTGCCTGCTGCTGTTGGGCCCATCTCTTCGCGCTGTACTGCTGCATACGGCGCAAGTGGTGCCAGACCGCCGCTGGGCGTGTGAATATAGGCCTTCCCTTTACCACCGCCGTGGTGCCCGCCCCCAGCGGGACCAGAGAGCGGCACCTGTTGGTGAAGCCCGCCGGGAGAATGGACTCCCTGCCCGCCGCCTTCCCCAGCGGACTGACCGCCAGCCGTAGGACTCTTCCCTTCTCTTGCAGTGACATCTCCCCTCCCTTAAATCGTGTCTGAGGGGTAGGGGGGAGAGGTCTCCCTGTGTACGATTCCAAGTCCAGCGCCAGTTCCAGGAAAGACACTTGCCGGTGTGCCTCGGGCAGGCTGTCGTCTCTTGGCAGCCATTGTAACTCCGAGAGCCACCGCAGTACAGCCGGTTGGAAGTCCGGCCCCCACTTCCAATCTCTGGGCAGCTGCCCCATTGCTGGCAGGCATGTTTTAGTCGGCCGCGGGAAAGGGGGCTGAAGCTGGTGCCAGGGATATTGTTCCTGGGGTGCTTTGCGCTGCTCCACGGGAAATAGAAGGGATTCTTCCTCGTCCCGTTGCTTTCGGGCCCGCATTACCGCCAAGAACATGCAGTGCAGCTGGTGCACAAACTGTTCCAGCAGGTTCTGGTCGTCGTGTGCCCACTGGTGGCCTGCCAGGGCCAACTCCTCCCGCTGTCTTGACGCCTCGTCGGGGTCTTCGTCCGGCCCCGGCAACCAGTGTCTCGAGACCCTATTCAGCTCTTTGCAACGCTTCTTCCAGCCGAGCCCCCTTGCCAGGCCACTTCGCTTCACCACCTCTTCTGACAGCAGTCCAGTGACAGCAGTGTGTGTCTGTGTGCGTGTGTGTGTGTGTGCACAAGGCGGGGGGGGGGGGGGATGAGGTACTACGGTGGGTGGGATGGCCATAGACACGGCCTACGACCCCCAGACAGAGCCCACTAACCCCCCGAGTGACCCCCAAGAAGACCCTAAACCAAATCCACAGAACCGCAGCGAGGCCCCTAACCGAGGCAACCCAAGCCAAGGTACCCCCGCAGTATGGGACCCGAAGACGGGTCCCAAGATGTCTAGGCCCGCGCTGTTGGGCCAAATATCCTTGAAACTGGGTTGTGAGGGCCAATGGGTATGTGCCTTGTACATTTTTGCTTGTGTTTCACGGCTTTATGTTTGTTTGGTTTCGTTTAAATTTTAATGCCGACATCTTTTTTTGGTTTAAATTTTAATGTTGGCGGCCTTCAAATTTTGTGAAGTTTAAATTTGAAAGCAAATTCTAAAGTCAAAATTTAAAGGCGACACCCATTTCAATATTTCCACCCATGTACACCGGTAGGCCTCCGCAGCTAACAAACATGATAAAATAACAGCCACACACACAAAGCACCCCGTGGGAGTGGAAAATTTTCCAAGCAACCACTCTATCCCCCTGCAAGAAAGTGTAACTTTCGTTTCACGGATTAATTTTTGGCCAAATATTACATATATTTGCTTTAACGTGGGTCTCTAGTGCATCTAATGGGGGCAATGCGCCCACCAATGGAGGGCTTGCTCTCGGCTCACCCCCTTATGGATGCAACACTCGCAAGTTGGGTTGGGCTTGCCGGACAACGGAAAGCATTTGGGGTTATTCCCCATGGTCTTCAAGCACAATTCCCCGCGGTGCAATGCGACCTCAACCCCCTTTAAGTCCCGGATTGCGTGATGGCCAACACTCCTTTACCCCACTCCCCCACGCCCCGCGCCTCAGGGGCTTGACCCGAAAAAGCCTTCTTAGAACTCCCAAGTATGGCCCCATACTCTCGCCGAATCCGGACCAATCCGACCCAAATCCCCCATGCACTCTTGTCCCAAGCGGTACTCCCATCCTCAAGATCCGTTATGACGATGTCGGAATCCACGGCATCACCCCGCGCACCCCCTTCCACCTCCTCCATGTCCTCAGCAATCCATTCTTCCCCCAATCCCCCCAAAACCTCCTTTAAGAGCTTACACTACCACGACATCCAACGGGGCAGAGGCAGGGCTCTCTCCATCTTATCCACACTGGCTAGCATAAGCGGCGGGATGGCTCCTCGCGCTGCTGCTCCTTCTCCTTGGCGTTCTTTAAGTCCTCCACCTCCTTCCTCAACCGCTTGTACTAGCGGGCAGGAGCTGGAGCTGCTCCCCCTGCAACCTGATCATCTCCGTCATCCTCTCGGGCATCTTGCCCGCTCCCACTTCACCGCTTTGCCCCCCCCGCCCGCCCCTCCTTGCGCTCCCCCTTGCATGGCCTCGTCGTCCCCCCTTCACCCCAAGCCTCAAAATCGCATATGAACATGGTCACCTTTGCTCAAATCAGCTCAGCCCGCATCCAACACTCTCCCCCCCCTCAACAACCACCATTCGTCCTCTGTCGCCCCCCAAAGTTCCGTCACCGCGAGCTTCACGTCCCCCATGTCCCTCACATGCCTCTGTGTCCACCCTCCCGGTCCCTCAATCCCTAGATCGAAACCTAGATCCGCTGCGCCCCCCCCCCCCCCCCACGCTGGTTCAGGGGGGCCACGGGGTATGCCCCATTGCTTTCGCACCCTGCGGCCACGGCGGTATGCCCAACAGCGTGGTTGCTTGGTCGGACGTCAAGGTTCCTTCCGCGCCGGGCCTTTCCCCCGTGCTCCCGGTCCCCGTCGCAGGCGGTGGGAAGCCGACACCCTGTAGGATCCCATGACGCATCCCTACCCTGCGCCCCATGCCGCTCCCACTGCCTGTTGACTGTCTCCTCGCCCCGCGCGCCGTGGTCCACGGACTGCACTCGTATCTCGTACTCCCTTTTGTTAAAGGACTCCACAGTCTCGTCGGTGTCACCTCCATGAGGTCTCCCTTCGGCAGTCCGGCGCGCGATGAACCCCACCGCCCCTCAGGTAACGTAAAGACCCCATAGTCGGGCCTTGTCTATTCGCCTTGTGCCTCGTGCAGCATTGGGAGCCCAGTCTACATGCTGGGGCTTGAGCCCCGGGTGTGACCCGAAGGCCAGACGATGCGCCAAAAAAAACTCATAGGTTAGAAACCATGTGACACCAAGCAGCAAGGGTCCCCACACCCGACAGGAAAAACAACAGTTCAGCAAATGCCTAACTGTCAAAAATCATTCATAAGAAAATGATTTGTGCCTCTAACTTTAGGATTGTTATTTGGAGGGGGGGAGGGGGCGAGGCAAAGGTGGTAAGTGTCTGCCATAGCAACGGCCATCGCAACCTGGCTTGCACCGTATTCTGCAGCCACGGCACATGGGCTCACCAACGGGAGGAGGAAATGTTGGTGAGGTGCAAATAGGGGGCCGTGAAAATTTCCTGGTACCACCGTGGCATTTTTTTTTCGGGGGGTACCCCCGTAGTGGGAGGGGGGTAGGGGAAAAAAATGTGCAAAAATTTTTCTGGGCCCAAAAGACCGAGATTTCTTGAAATCTATCCCACTCCTTTGAATATGGGAGGTGCAAATAGGATACTTTTCAAAGGCTCCATTGATATTTTGGCCGATATTGGGTGGCATTTGTGTTTAAGGGCACCTTGCTAGTGGCGCCCAATCAGGCTGAACCATGCCTTTTTTCAGGATGCCGCTCTCTCTGGCTGCATAACCCCTACCATCTCGGAGGCCCAAAAGTGGGCAGAATTGCTCTGTAACTCGTGTTCTCGGGGGTCCCCAGAAAAAGACAAAATCAAAGCATCGCACAGCAAAAAACTATGGAAAAAATAATTTGCCTTCGTGTCGCAACCCATGTTGGAGTTCCTGCACATTGCCCACAGCAGGATTTGAACCCAGGATATTGCAAATGCAGCACCACTGCTTTTCCACTAAGGTATGGGCCAACTCTGACAACCCTCTACTCCGGGATGGCATTGATATTTGGTCCAATATGTGTTTCATACATTATTGAGTTCTCCTGAATTTTAAGTGCAGACACAATGGGGTGCAAAACCTCGGACGCATGAAGGAAATTTTTCTTATGGCGCCTTCCTTGGGTTCTGCTTGCGAAAAAAAAATTCAACAAGTGCAGTACCATTTTTTCCGGGGGGTACCCCCGGATGGGGGGGAGGGGGGTACGAAAAAATTTCTGCGATTTTTTTTGCCACCAGCCCCCTGGGTGCAGAAGATAGCACAAGGGGAAGACGTCTAAAACACATGCACCACGCATTGCACCGTGCACACCGTGTGTACTTTCTCTCACACTGACAGAAACCAACAAAAACACATGGGAACACGCAGAGTTCTTGGTGCGTGTTCTTGGTTTTTTTGGGGGGGCGGGTTTAGGTTCTTGTACCACTGATAGATGCGTGGATTCTGGTAATGAGATATGCTGTGCAAGAGGAGGATATGAAGGTAGAATGTTGTCACTCTGCAGGTAATTGGTCATTCAGAGTCCGTGTTTTTGTACCAATCTCCCACACAGGGTCATGGCACTGATGTTTTGGGAATCGCTAGCTCATGTGTCTCCCTATGTGAACAAGCACCTCCAATGTCCAAGCAGCATAATGCTCCAGGTAGCGCTGCACAAGGGGGAGGGAAGCTGGAAGCCATCCCCACAAGGCATGGTGGACAGGTAATGCGCAGATGCATGGAGTCCAATGAGAGCGTGCAACAACACAACTTGAGAATTGGGGGGTCCGATGCAGAGGGTCCAAAGCACTGTCTGCAAAGAATTGGTTATGGGTGGCGAGATGGTCCTGAGCAGAAAGGACAGAAGAACAGTCCTGGGAGACCTCTGCCAAGGCCGTGATAAGGCGAATCCAATGAATACATGCTGATCTTCAGAGCCACAGGTTGGGCACACGGGCAACCATTTGCAATAGGGGCACACCATGGACAGCACCATCGTGGGACCCAACGTAGATGCAATTTGCAATTTTCCTGTCTGGAAGGTACTGTCAAATCCATGTGTGCACCAATGACGGATAACTCTGCAGCTTGCCACCCACACGATGTTTGCTGGACCTGGATGGGTTCCTAGCAACCCTTGTGACCCTTGCTGTTGTATAAGTCTACATCTTGGTGTCTACAATCTTGACCATGCAGCCAGTCCCTGTCTCCCCATAACTGCGCACATGAAACCCACAGCAGCATGATGAGCATTGCCAGGACTCTGCCAGCATTCCGAAGGGAACAATAGACTGAACAATGGCACCATAATACAAAGCAGCATTTTGTGGGTTACGAAGGTTCGGCATGATATTTACAAAGATTAGAATTGCTGAACTCAGTGGCCTCATCCACCAACCAGCCGCAGACCAACACCCGCCAGGAAAGTGCATAAGGCCACTTGAGTCGCCAAAGGTTGTCACTTGGCAGTCGGCCGTCATCCGTTGTACGACCAAATAACATCAACTACCGCAGCCTTGATTAGGGGAAGGAATGGAATAAGTCATTAAATGCAAAAGTGCCGCGTCTTTTGCCAAAAAATCTCTTCAAACTTCGTGGTATTGAGTCTCTTGTACACCCAAAGTCATGCATCTCCGAATCCCTTTTACCACTCGAAACCCCACTTTGAAGGGCAGCTCCCGCCTTCAAAGAGGACTGGCACACAATTGCCCTCAGTACCAACACAAGCAGCAGAACCGCAGCAAAACAAAAGTAGTGGAAGACTGTCAGGCCTTTGCTAGCGTGGTCAAGAAGGTCTTCGGGGAAAATTGCTGCAACTCCATCCATTGCGGAGGGCCAACGGATGGGTTTTGGAGGAGGAAGGGCACCGTTTGGATGAAGGGTATGGGTTGCAGGTGCGGTTGTCACCAAGCCGAGGACATTCTGTGGGTAATCCAATCGGGTGGGGACAATGCAGAGGAGGTGTGTCTTCCTCTGCCTATGGGCAGGCAGCTCCACCTTGGGCTGAGAGAACCTGCGACAAAAAAGGCTAAAACCTCAGCTTTTTTTTGGGGGGGGGGGTTGGCTTTCTGGGGAGACAGAGGTCCTGAAAGCCACGATGCGGGGGTTCTGCTTTGGGCAGGAAGGGTGGCACACAATCCAAGTGCATGGCACAAGGCCTGCCCATCAACGATGCCTCATGCATGCTTAGTGGAGCACGCCGGCCTTGGACACCACATCCGCTGTGAATGGCAATGAAAAGTCAAGGAATACTCAATGTGCGAATGCAATGTGCACACATTCAAGAGGGGCTTCGGGAGATGCAACCCCTTGGCTGCCTGCCTTAAGACACACCTGTGCCTTTAGCCCGGCCAACTTAGCTCTGTCGCTTTATGTAGCAGTTTGAGCTGCTTCAGTTCATGTCACATCAACACCACATGACGCGTGTCTCAGTTGTGTATCATCTTGACGGCACCTACGATGTTCCCCATTGAAATCCTGCACCATTTCCGCACACAAGGGCACCTGGACGGCTGGAAAAGCAACCATGGGCAGTGGCAAACGCGTTCGGTGCCTTTGGAGATTGTGGGCCGATACTGGTTGTTTGTGGACAAAGAAGTTTTTTGTTTTTGCGATCAAATTGGCCAAAACTGAATGTGCCGGGACCGGAAGGGCAAGTTCATTTAAGTACAGATTTCGGCAGTGCCCGGGTCTCAATACGGGATTCAGCTCATGGCTGGTACCCCATGGTCTCCATGTTGTCGTAGTACCAGGAGGGGAAAAATTTTAAGAGGTTTTTTTTTCGGATGACCAAAATTAAAGGGGTAAAAAATTGGTATTGCTCCTTAGAAATGAAGGAAAATTTTGGTATGCGGCCCCTTGCTGCTACTTCCTAGTGGATGTTCATTGTGGATTCCGGCTGGGCTCTGGACGTTCAGGTGACGTTCAGATGACATGCAGATGTGCAGACATAAAAAAGGCCAAAAAAAGCGAAGCAAAAAATTGACCCTAAGCTGGGTTTGAACCCAGGACCCTTAGCCCCCGAAGCTAGCGCAACTACCAACTGAGCTACATCACGATCTAGCAGGACTGTAACATCAGAGTGTGCATGTCATAGTGAAAAAAAAAAGGTGTCGTTATGGCACCTTCTGGCTCAATATGGCACAAAGAATCCTTAAAATTGAAGGAAATATTTGGTACGAGGGAGGGCTTCAAAATTTGTCCCAACAACTTTTCCCCGCGCCCAAATTTTTCCCCTCCTGGTAATGCTGGATCTCATTGGTCCGCAGGGCAGTCACTAGCGGCTGCAGTGCAGTGAGCGAGTGGCGTAACCTGTGTCTCTGTGCCTCAGTTTTAGCACAAAACGAAAGCACACAAGCACGGACACCGAAGCAGGCCAAACAAACTCGACAGTGTGCCGCCCCCCATGGGGCCTGTCACATAGGCCTTGAACAGGGCGATAGAAGTCGCGCATAGCGTATTGGGTGGGACGGGTGGGCTACAGGCTCAAATGCAAAAATTGCACTACAACAACAACACACGCATGCACACCACACACACGCACACACGCACACCACAAACAGAGCCAAACCATAGATCTGAACGTGATCTAAGATTTAGCACAAAACGAAAGCACACAAGCACGGACACCGAAGCAGGCCAAACAAACTTGATAGTGTGCCGCCCCCCATGGGTCTGGGTCATGCCAAAAACTGCAGCAAAACATACCCACACAGCTTGTCCCTTACGGATCAAACAGGTGGGCCACGCCCACCACCGGCCGCAGGGAGCCTTGCACGAATACATAAGGCAGGTGCCTGCCTTCATGCAGACAATGCCTGCTGATCGTCAAGTGGACCGTGCCCAGCTGGTACACCACCCGCCACTTGTGCGAGCACAGGTGGTGCTGGCCGGGTGGTTTGACGTTGGGGGCGCCCCGGGGCGGAACGCCCGGGCAGGCATCCCGTGCAGGCGCCGCGCAATGTCTAGCGCGGCGTCCAGCAGCACCGCCGGCGCGAGGGCCTCCGGGATGTCGACCTAGAAGAAAATCTTCGCGGCCGTCGCCAGCAGCACCCGGCGCACCGGCCGGCGGGCCGGCAGCCCGCGGAGGGCCCTGCGAAGTCGCTCCCCGCCCCGCAGCCGCCTCCGGGCGGTCGCCTCCTAGGATCGCCTGTGCCGGCGTCGCCCACGGTTGTGCCGTTTGCCCTTTTTTCGTGTCATAACGCAGGCAAAGAAACACTGGCGCGGCAAATGCAAAAGCGACACACACCAATCACAGGGCTGGCTCAATCGCACAGGGCCCCCTGACCTGGACCTCGCATGCTATGTCATCGCCCCCACTGACTCCTCCAGCCTATACTGCAGGAAGACCTCATGGGATTCCGCCCCATCCCCCCCCCCCCTCATACGACCGGATCCCCGATCGCCATGCCTGCGGAAGCACAAAAGGCCCCATGGGGACGCCCAGGGTCAACAGAAAAACCGTCTTGCGGTCCGGAAAGGCCCACAGATCGCCTACTACGTGTTGCAGCCTCGCGTGCCAGGCCCAGATCCCTTGCAAACTGGCCATGCAGCCTGCTAATGGGGTCCGCCGGATTCACTGCAACACGCACCCGGTGAATGTAAACTGTAAAACCCGGGCAGGACGCCCACAGGTACGTGAAACACTTAAGCAGGGGTTGCTGGTACACACGCCCCACACTCGCTTTGCACCGCAAAAGCTGCACCAGTGCCGCCGCATTGTCACCAAAAAGATGTGCCTCGCAGACGCCTACATTAAGAATAAATTTCAAACCCCACAGAACAGCAGGCGCCTCCGCGCATTGCTTGTTCGGCGGCTGCTCAGGGGGCACCGCGGACCGCGAACCAAGCTCCATCGAAAAAAGTCCCAACCTGTACACCCCCCCGTCGAGCGCCGCACCGGCTTTCTACGCACCTCTCTCGGCAGGGGGACCACTTACCGACCCGGCAAAGCCAACACACAGACCACGCACATAGAGCGCGACAACTTGACCGGGGTAAACTGCAGACGGGGGGGGGGGGACACATGGGAGTGAGGACTATGCCAAAAGCGAGGTCTACAAATCCACTGCGCGCGCCCCAAAAACTGCTGCAAGCGCCGCACACTACAGACACTGACGGACAGTCTCAGCCTGTGGGCCAGCAGGGCCTCCCACTCATTCCCCGCCGTCCGCAGGCTGCCCCCACCAAAGTCCACGTCTTTCCCCAACCACACCGGGCGCGCAACCGGCTCCAAGGTGCTCTTTATAACTCCACCCGCCGCACGCAACGCCTGCACCGCGCGCATAGCCTGCCCACGCACGCGCCCTTTACCCCGTCCCACAATCAGCACATCTTCGATGTAAATCAAAACCAACACCTCCACCAGGCCAGTCTCCTCCACCAAACGTTCCAATACCTTCTTGGCACATAATGGGGCTATACTTCCAACCAAAAGGCAAGCATCTGAACGACAAAACTCCTCCCTCACCATCCGAGATACGGAAGGCCCCGCAGAAGGCTTCCGGGAGGCGCAGCGACCAAAAACAATTACTGAGGTCAATATGGCACATACACAGTTCCTCTCCCCCCCCCCCCCCAGGAGCCCCAGCACCTCCCAAACCGGCCGCAGACATCGGGCTCTACTATACAAAGGGGGGAGGAAAAAGGAAGACCCCTGCTGTGCCACCTGCGCCAAAAGGGCAAGGACCTCCACCGACGGCAGCGAAAATTTCTCAGGCTTCTCAGCCATCTCTCTATTCACTGGCACCAAGTTCACAATCAGGCTACACTTATCAAGAGTTTTTGGGATGGCAAAAACCCCCCCGTTCGGACCCGCCAACCCCGGCGGAAGGGGGAACAACAGGTTCTGGCTACGCAAAGCATGCAACATGACTACCGCCTCGTCGGACGGGGGCCCAACTCCTGAGAAGTGGCGGCTGGCAACCGACGCAAAGGAATCCGGCACATAGCGCTCCCAAATATAAGCCGGGATAGGAATATGCCCCACCACTCCCAGACCTCTACTCTCTTCCCTTATGCGCTGCATCAACAACTTCCGCGACGTAGAATCGTGTAGCAGGGACTCCCAAACCCCGGAGTTCAGGGAGGACAGCGCCGTTGCAATCAAGGGCACGAAATCCGTCTGCGCAGGTCCCTAGCCGCCTCCACCCCCCAATCCAGAAATTGGATCAAGCGCCGTTCCAACAAGCCCGGTGGGACCCTAGGCAAGCATGCACGCAAGCCACGCAACCAGGCATCCCACTCACCGCATTGCAGGCGCTCCTGAGCCCACCAACCCACTTCCGACTCGGCAAGAAACTGCCGCTCGGGCAGCCGCACCCACAAGCCTGGCCGGTCATGCTGCTTTCCTCTTTCCCAAGACCGACGCGACCGCACCCGTCCCGTGTGCCGCGATTCGGAGCCGACGGATAGAGGAGGTGCCTGCCGATGGGGGGGGGGGGGGGGGGGGCTCAGCATCGACGTCGATGACGTCTTCTCTCTCCCGGCATCCGCCCGTACGCTCGGATCCTAGTCGCCCCTGCACAGCCGCGAAGGCCAGAGGGGTATCCGGGACCCTCGCGTCCCCGCTTCTGCCGGGACTCTCTCTACCTCTCTCAGTGCCACCCCCCCCCCCCCCCCCCCGGCAGGCTGGCCATCTCCTTGCTACCCCCCCATCGTCTCGTCGACCGCGGTCTGCCTGGGACCCGGCGGTGGCCTCCGCATCCCTCTACCCCCCGAGGTCTTCTTCTGGACCCATATCCTTTTCCCGCACATATAGGGCCACAAGCTCCCCCGGGAACATGTCTTTGAGGGATACAACCCTACACTCCCACTCCATGTCCCCTCGCGCATTGGGCCACGGCAGCTCCACGTTGTCTGCCACGATGAAATCGTCTGTGGTGTCACCATAGTGGGCCACCACTGACTCTGACATCCAACGACCCCACCAGGCGAGCCATCGGACCGGCAAACCCAACCAGCGCAAGGCCGCCGACCCACCCCTCCTCCACGCATGCCACCGCGCGTGGGCGCTTTCACATCCGTTGAGGGCGGTCGCCATGACCATCTAGAGGTAGGCCGCCCCTTGTGGGCAGAAGTGCGCCAGCGGTACCGCTGATGTGGATCCCTCAGAGTCCAGCCATCGCAGCCATGCCCTTCCGTAGCTCCCCAGCTTCCTTCGGACGAAGTGTGGGTCACACTTAACGGTGTGAACCCCAGGCCCCTTCCACGGACCCTCCACGCCTTATGGGGGCTGCCTCGCCCACCCGCAGCAGGCACGTGGATGATAGGACCGCCATCCCGTATGCCATCCACTGTGCCCTGCCATCACATGCTCTCGCGAAACTCCTGAGCTCCTCGAGACCCGTGTAAGGGCGTGCCACTGCCTGAGATGTGGCCCACTTTGGGCACCTCCAAACCCTGCCTGTAACGAATTCCGGTAGCCATCCCATTTCTTCCAATGCGTGCATCGCTGATACCGCCCCCCTGAGGAAACTCCTGGGATACCCCAGGCCCCAGAGCTGAACTAGGGACCTGCATGCTTCTGTCTCCAGGCCATCGATCGGTGTGTATCCGAACCAGAGGGCCAGTTTCTTGTAGTACGTACCCATGGTGCTCTTCGCCCAGGAGGACGCTTGCAGGGCATCCACGGAGGTGTTCTCATCCTCCTTCCACGGCCGTCTCCACACTGCCCATACCAGACGCCAGACCACGTCGTCCCCATCCCGGAAGTCGGTTGGCTACAAGACCACCACATCTTGTCGGGATTTGACCGCCTAGCGCCCAACCGGGCAGCGCCCCCATCACTCAAATCCTGGGCACTCATGAAACCAGTGGTGTTTCACGCCTCTCCCCGCATTCTTGCAAGCCCGACACGTCGTAAGTGGCGCGCACGTCACATCCATCGGTTCCGCCCGAGGCTTTGTCGTGTACAGCCTGCGGTCTCCCTCGACCTTGAACTTTGCTTTCATGGCCAGGAGCCTGCGCGCCACCACCTCTTCCTCCGCGGCTCCTGTACAACCTTGCGATCTCGCCGGCAGACTGGGTTCACTGTCTCCCGCCTCCCGCTGGTCAACCGCCCCTTTGGGGTCAAGACCCCTTTTACCTCGGTACCTCAATGCAGAGCCGATACACTGGGGCGGCATCAGAAGTGGATCTCCCGAATAGGGGACCCAGTGAGTTGAGTGAAGGGGAGGTCAACGCCGTCTCTATCGGGTGACCCCGTAAGCTGGACAGCAGCCGGACTAGGGGGGTGCAAGCATCGCCGTTTACAGACACGGACATCGGGGGACAGCGGGCGCCGACGCTTTAACTGTAGAACGCGCAGGGCCGCCAACTCGCTCTCCAGATGCTGGCCCTTCTCTCGCCAGGCTACCTCCTGCCAGTGTTCCGTGACTGTGACCCAATCGCCCCACTGACGCGCCAAGAGGCGCCCAGTGCTGAGGCCCACGTACTGGGAGTGTAGCCGTCGCTTCAGGGCAACTGACGATTCGTATACCTCCTTGTGATGGGAGTGAACCAGTTCCGCATATGAGGATCCGATAGGCTGGGATGTGCTGAAGAAAGCTGCCCTTTATAAGCGTTCAGCCTCCCCCATGCACGTACGGAGCCCCTGCTCGTGGGCCCTCATGCGGTAGGCCATCATGGAGGCCCATGTCATGTATTTCTGATGGGACATGGATGCATGGTGCAGAGTGGCACCCCCGATGGTGCGTGTCTGACGCTGATATACCCCCAGGAGGGTGGTGGCCAGTTTGAGTGTAGGTAGGTAGGAGAGGGTGTAATTATGATATGTGAGCAGGGCCCGAGCCATGTTCATCTTGGCATGCATGGCACCCTAGAAGCAAGACGTGCGGAATAGGTATCGGGCTGACAGTAATGGAGCCCTCCACTCTGAGACCATCGCGCGCAACCAGGCGGTGGTCTTGCAGGCCATATGAAGTAGAAGTGTGTAGGATCTATAGTGCGCCTGTAGTTCACGGCGTATGTCTCTCCAGAGGGTGTGTAATTGAGCCACAAACCTCATGAGGAAAATTTCCCCCGGGAGGCCCCGACGGACCAAGGGAGGCCGGCGGGGGCCTAGATTTGAGGGGGTAGACGGGTTTGACACATAGTCGTGGACCCTGGCCTAAAGCGGCGGACTCAGAGAGGAGAGGAGACGCAGGAGCGTACAGGCCGTGCTGTTAGAGTAGGTTGCTGCAGGATGTATGACGCACGGGTGTCAGGGGACGACCGCGGTCGCTTGGGACCGCGCTTGTTGTGCCCTCCGTTCCGTGGTTTGTAGTGCACCTGCGCCTGCAGCGTGGTATTGTCGGGGTTCAGGGAGACAACTCGGCGACGGAGTTTAGTGTACCATACCGGCGTGCTGCGGTTGTCAGCATTTGAGCGAATGCCGTCCGTGCGTGGGGGCATGGGTAATGACCGGCGTAAAAGGGTTGCGGCATGCATCATATGGTACTGATGCCATGCCACACGGTACCGGAGTTCGCGCACCTTTTCCCGCGTTACAGTGTCAATGAAGGACTGAGGGATACGCAGTTTGGAAATGTGGTCCAGATGTTCCGGTGAGGCCTGGTCAAGCCACCGTTGTGCCATGTCCTCCCAAGGACCCCATGTGCGGACCCACTCGCGGAGGAAAATCGGGGACCATGCACTACTGTGCACAAGTCGTGCGTGCGGGGTGCCTCGATGCCACTGAAAACATAGGGGGCAGAGGACTTTGGTTTTTTCCCAAGGGGGGGAGCAACCCGCCCATCGCACATTACCCCACATCCACTGGACCCATACGTGCCGGGCCAGCACCCGTAGAGGGAGCCAAGTCGCCCAATGCAGGCCCCGATACACTTGATACGGGCGCGTGGCAGCAATCCATTTGCTCGCGGGGGTCGGAGCCTCAGTCCCCCCTACGGATATGCTGGACGGATCTGTGGGATTGTGGATAGGTAGAGTAAGGGACGCTGCCAGTTTGGCGAGAAGGTCCACTTCGTTGTTATGATGTCATCCAACTCCTGGGCATCACGGGCAGATGAGGTTTTCCGGTGCCCTGGGATCCAGCGGACCCGAATATTCTTTTCCCCCAGGGTGGGCGACACTCGGGAGCGTAGGTCCATGTCGGAGGCCTCTCGGTGGGGCTCCATAGGGCCATGATCCACCACTGCCTGATTGTCCAGGGTGATGGTGGACCCCGGGGCCGCCAAGTGAGCAGCCACACACAGTCCCATTAGTTCAGCGCGATGTGATGTCTAGGGCCCATGGACTCTGACAATGCACTGGAAAGGGCCACAGGTCAGTGCCATTCCCGCTCCGGACCCCTGCGGTGATCCCTGACAGTCTGGTGTCACCAACAACTTGCTCCCATCGCTGTGCCAAGAATTGCCCTCTGGGGGCTTTTCATTGGTGTATACGTCATAACCGCATACCTCCGTCCTCTTGAAGCCAGTCGGGGTGTCTCCGTGTTCCTGAATATGCCACACGGGGGATGGGGAACATTTTTTCATGGCAATATCAGGTTGTCCCACTGTAGGTTGTTGGGCAACCAACAGCCGACCGTCCTCTGTGTCCTCGCTGTCAAAGAGTTCCGGACCACAGGGACGCCGCTTCATGGGTTGGAGGGATATCCCGGGGATGGCCCCCGAGTGACTGGAGCAGTGAGACATAGGCCAGAAGGGGCGTCTGAGTGCGAGGGACACCTTTGTCCAAGGGAAAAGGAAAAAGGTCGGGGTGGGCCCTGAGATTGTGTTGCATGATGGTAATGAAGCGCCTGCGGCAAGCCCAGTAGATGTATCGTAGCCCCAGGCCTCCATCTCTCACTGGTGTACCCAGGAGGTGGTGGTTGCGGGATGTCTCCATACCCTTGGGCTGGCGGACAAACTGAGATACCATTGTGTCAATGCGATGGAACATCTTGTCCGACGGGAGCAAGATCAAACGATGCATCCAGCGTGGCATGAGAACAAAATTCACCAATTGTGCCCTCTGGAATCCATTCATGGGGACAAAGGCATACTGGGCCAGGTCTGACTGGACCAAGGGCATGTAGTCTGCCCGGGCCTTGTGGGCCCACTGTGGGTGGGCCAAAATGTGCCCCAAATATTGAAGAATGGGGGGGCGAACTTTGTTGGACACACCACCCCACACAAACGACTCGGTCACATGACGCGGAGTCCAGCGGTAGATTTCGGTCTTACTCGAGTTCACTCGAAAACCTAGGATCCGGCCAAGTTCGCTGACCCTGTGCAGCACAAGATGTGTGGTTTCGCAGTCCGGCGCCATGAACGCCACATCATCCATATACACAAAAAATTTCACTTTTGGGAACTCCTTGTTGAGGGCCCGGTGAAAAATTTCGTACTCGTACTCGTGGGCCTGCACTTCTTTGCGCAACAGCAGCGTGGACGAAGCCAGCAGGCTTGCATATACCCATTGAGGCGTGGCGTCCAGCTTCCGGACCTTCAGCAGCTCTGCCTTGCTCAAAGGAGGTGCCCCAGCCATCTTCCTCTTCGCCGCGGCCTGGGATTTCGCACTGACCTCCGCCAACTCTTTGTGCAGCCCCTCCATGGCCATATGCCGGTCTTCCACCAGCTTCTTCCACTCCTGCAGCTCAGGCGCCGGGGCCGGGGGCTGGCAGATTTCGCAAAACCCACCCCTTCCACATCAAGGCTGCACTGCGCAATCACACAGAAAGCTCCTATCATTTTGGGCAATCCCACCTCTCCATCGACCGGCACCCCAAACTTTTTGATAAACGTGTCCTCCCAATCCTTTCTCCTGTCCATCAACACCGACGATGCCATTTCAATTGTCAACGTGGCCCTCGCAATTTCGATGAGGGGCACCAAATCGATAAAGGTGGAGCAAATAGTGCCACTGGCAAATGCCGCGAAATCCGACATAGACATTACTGCTGGCCGGGTCTATACCAGTGATCACGGAGTTTGACTCTACATGTGATCCTCGTCTAGCCTGCAGGCTCAAATACAAGAATTGCACTACAACAAGAACACACCCATGCACACCACACACACCCACACACGCACACCACAAACAGAGCTAAACCATAGATCAGAACGTGATCTAAAAGCAACGTTTTCTCTCTACAAGGTCCATTGCTGCGGTCGGTGCAGGTGCATCTCCCATTCGGTAGGATCCCAGTGCACTTTGTGCCTTTTCGGTAGTGGAAGTAGGGTTCTCTTCCGGTGCACATACAATTGTTGTCGCACGTGTTGTGTTTCTATGATGCATAGTGTGTGCATCGCCTGGTATGTGTGTGTTTCGAGCTACTAGCGGTGAGACTAGTCTAGCGCGTGGCTGAGTAAATGGTGTGTGTAGCTCTGATGCGCATATGTGAGTTCTTTTGGCGTAATTTGTAACCCCGAGGGGTGTGCAACCGTTTTGGGGGTTGTAGGGCGGGGGGGGGGGGGGGGGGCTTGGTTGAACCAAACCTTGGGGATCAACGGGTCGGGCGGTCAACCGCCGGGCTCAAGGGGGGAGCGGGTACCCCAACATAGACACCTCAAAATGATGTCCATGACATGTTGATCATTTTGGATATGCACAACTGGAGTAAAACGTTTTTGCAAGAAAATGATCAAAAAAATTTTCTAATGCACTCAGGCTCCCATCACCCAAGGTCCAACCCTGAGGTCAGGTCGGGTCAGGATCAAAATCCTTTTTACTGTTTTTCATCCATTTCTGAATGTTCCACAAAATTCGGAGTATTTTGAGTATGGACACATAGGGTCAAAGAAAACAAATTTGCCCTACTGTATGCGTACAAGAAAATCTCGGGCGCCTCTGGTTGCCTACAAAACCCATTGTTCCGTACAACCATTTTGGCGTCTGTAGAGCCCCTTGCCCCCCCCCCCCCCCCCCCCGCCCCTTGGGGTCGGATCCTGAGCAAGAGCAACACCCGTGGTGTTGACAGATGGTGTGGTACGTTCGTTTCACACCGAGGGCGCTCTCGTAGAGTGACCTCAATTCCCTCAGGTGCTTTATGGCGTGTAGGTGTGTGTGGGTAAGATCCTCCATGCGGTTTAGTGAAGTCATCCAGCAGTTGTGAAGCATGTTGGGGGTCCTGGGCTTCTTCAACGAGTGTGTCGTGGTTGTTGTCTGATGGAGGAATTGTGCGCGTGAACAAGCACACGGCTTCCATATCGTTGGCTTGTCGTGCTTTGTGAAGCCATGTATCTATGTCGAGCACTGGCTGGTCGTGTTCATTATCTCGTTTTCATTTCCGTGACGTTCCCTTTGGTGCACGCACCATGCTGCACAGATTTTGCGGCGTTTCTCGTGGTGTACAGTGTCGCGCAGTAAAGCGCGTCATCCACAGGGGCGGCGGAGGCAAGTCAGGTGTGGGAGCTGCTATGCTATGCCGTAGCCCGTGGACGCCTTGTATCGCTCGGAACTCGAAGAGTCGTGCCACGGAGCGGATGGTGTGATGACGGTTTGGGATTTGTGCCCCGTACAAACAATTCTTTGGTTACTGCTTCACTTTGTTGTTTCCCCTTTGATGGTGGGGCCCTTGACGGCCCGCTCATACTACGCCTCCTACTCATCAGGGCGCACAACCCCCGAAAAAATAGATTCCCACTGTGTTTACGAACACAGCTTCTGGAGTCCAGAATTGACTACAAAAAGTTTGCTCCTCGGTGCCTGTAGCAGTCCTCCTTGGGGGGGATCAAACGTGGTTATGGCAACTGCTAGGCATCATCGTGGCTCCCCAAGTCACCCGACCCATAAAGCCCGTCGTCCGGGCAGCTCGGGCCACTAGCAGGACACGGCCCCAAAGGACCCTCCCGGTGCAACCGCGCATATTCCGACCGCCCTAGGCACTATGGGCACCGTTGGACCACAACCGGATTTGGTGGCATTTCCGTTCATGGTTCGTTCATAATTCGTTCAAAATTCGCTGTTCATGATTCAGCAAAGCTGCGCTGCCCATTCACGAATTGTGGACGCACTTTATAAACACGTATTATGAACGTGTTTTACGAACTAAGCTGTCACAGATCCTAGACATGGAAGTGAACCCGGCAGACGTGGCGGGGGTTCGCATCCGCTATCGAGTCAAGTGTGCCGAGTACTCCATCGCCCTCTCCGCCTTGTACTAGCTGCTCCTCCTCAACCCGCGGTGGGGCTGTTCCCTTTTTGTCCGTGTTGCACGATTGGGAATGGTCCTGACGCCTCACGGACACTTGGGCAGCCAATACGCCGTGCTTGGCTAGTCTGAGTGTGTTGGGGTGGGAGGGCTGTGTTGATGAGGATATCTTGCTGCGGAGTTGTCAGTTGACACCCCCAAGCCCCCGCAGCGCCCTCCCCAGCAAACCCCCCCCCAACCGAAAAACCTAAACCCCCTGCCTTGCCCCCCCCCCCCCCCCCCAACCGACGAAACACAAAAAGGGCACCGGTGGCAAGCACAAGTCCTTCGAGTCAAGGAGCTCGTCGTCGACGGACCACGCAGTCCCCCGTGGAAAGGGAAGGGGGGTGAAGAAGAGGCAGCAATAGCAAAAGTGGCGTGAGGAACCCGCCGCTTCGGAGGGGGATGGCGCACTTGACCCCCTGCTTGGTGCATAGGTTTTGGTGCCCTACACCGATGGTGTCTACCCCGGGGTTGTGACTTGTGTTGTTTGGGGGAGGGGGGAGAATCTGGGTGGAACACCCAACAGAAAAGGAGATGTTTCGGGTTGAGAGGCATGTTTTGTATGCCTCTCATGCCGTAGCAGTGACCCATTGGGAGCAGCAAAAAGCGGCTGCTGCCAAGAAGCCCAAAAAGAACCCTCACCCTAAAGTGGACGTCACCCTGGCGGCTGAGCCGGCCCCCAAGCCCCCAAAGCCTCACCCCCCCTCCCCCCCGGGGGGGGGGGGGCACCAACGGTCGTGATGCGACACCCCCCCGCGCTATCTCTCAAAACTTGCGGGGGTGGGGGGGGTGGGGGGGTAGTTGTGGTGGGGGGGTCGTGAGGGGAGATTTCGGCTCTGGGGGGGGAGGGGGTTCCCAAGGTGTGGGGGCTTGCGCGCGACCCACTACTACCACGTGCCTACCTCCAGGGGGGAAGTGTGACTCGGGGTTTGAGGGTACGGAGGTATGTATGCGATAACACCGCTTTCTCGTCGTTGTCGAGAAGAAAGTCGGAAGGGTCGCCTTGTTGCCCCAATCCCTAACCCCAAGTCAAGGGGGCACGCAATAAAGCGTGGGAAAGAGAAACAAGAAACAAAGAAAGAATGCATTCGCCCCTAAAAGAGTTTGGCGCTGCACTTGGGCCGCATTTTGCTCCGCATGCATGATCCGTTGTATAAGTACCGCGTTTATAAGGGCTACTTTTTCGAAGCCGCTGAAGGGTAGTGTTTTATATGGGGCTAGGTCGTGGCGCAGCTGGTTGCTGACCATGTTCCGCGCGTGGTCCTTGTGTAAAAGGTGCGGCAGTGCGTGTCTTAGGTAGGTTAGTATACGGGGTTGTATCGTCTATTGCAGGCCCTGCAATGTTATGGTTCCGGGCTCTTAGTAGCGCTCCCAATGGCGGGTCTTGGTTTTATCCGCGTTAAAGTGAGGCCCAAACGGTAGGTCACACGGTATAGATGATTGAGCGCATCGAGTAGGGTTGTTTGGTCGGCGGCCCGCACAGCTGTTTCATCAATGAAAATGTAGAGGAGTGCGTCAGGGTGCCGGGAAAGTGTTTCCCATAGCAACACGTCGTAGGAGAGGAGGAACAGTGTGGGCGAGAGGGGGCACCTCTCTTTCATGCCTCGCTTGTGGTGTATGCATAAGTCGCAGCCGTGAATACGGAGTACCACGGGGGTGTGGCTGTATAATTTTGTTAGTATACGCACCATGGGCTGTGGCGCTCCTACCTCCCGGCTAATGTCCGTGATCATCATACTTAGGCGGCTCTATACGCACGTAGCAAAATTGCCACAGTCCCCAAATGGGTACCACCCCAAAACGGGGGCTGAAAAACCACTTTGAAAAATTGCACAACTGTGCTCTGCAGGGAAAACCCCCAAAAACCTGTGAATTATCCAAAATTGGTGTTTGTAGGGGGTACTACATGTGCCAGTCAAAAGTCATGTATCCCCTTCAAATTTGGACACTGCAGTGTCCATCCAAAGAAAAATCCAATTGTTCCAAATCATCCGCTGCTGCATTTCAAACCACACCACAAAATGCAACCTAAAAAATGAAGCAAGGAGGATGACAAGCAAACACATGCAAAACTCTGGTTTGCTTTTTATTACCGCGTCTGCTGACCCAGTCACTGTGATTGTATGCGAAGCGTGAGAAATAATGCACCACCAGTGGTGCCGACAAACAACGGAGGCGCCACCAGTGCAGCCAATGCAATAATAAATGACGGCAACAATGCCTGCACAAGAAATGGCGCAGCAGGAGTAAAAAAATGGCGAGTCGCTGAATTTTGGCGCTGCAGCGCCCAAAATTACCAAAACATGAAAAAGGGCACCAGTCTCACACTTGCATAGAACAGTATTTGGAACAGTGTGCAAATCGAGGCGAAAAAACTACTGACATAGACACAGGCGATGCCAACCGCACAACGCAGTCTATTTCTTCTTCGGGGGAGCCTTCTTACCCTTGGCCTGACCTACTTTGGCGTGAAACGGATTGACGGGGGTACTGTCCTTGGCCTTTTTGGCCGGCCTTTTGGGGGGACCATCAACCTCATCCCCACTATCGTCGGAGGACGGCTTCTTCTTGCTGGGTGTGCTCGTCTTCTTGCTGTCACCACCTCCGACCATCATGATCTCCTCCTCCTCCTCCTCTTCCTCCACATCGTCCCCCCCCTCCTCATCTTCCCCGTCCCCAGGCCGCTGCACCACAACTGGCATACAGTCCCTAATCCTTGGCATCCAAGCGTCCCAGTTAACCAAGTAGACACAGTCCATCTCCTGCACATAGGCCGCTAGCTGTTCACAGAACTCGTTAAACAAACCCTGGCGCCCAGTGAAACAAGCTGCCAGACAGGGGGACTCAGGAAGGCAGGACAGGAGCTGTGCTGGCAATACAGCCGATGCTGTCAAAGGCAGGAGCCACACTTCATCCTCGGACTGTCTGTCGCGTCGGGGAACAATACGAAGCACACGCAGGAGCCAACCAGCCGCTGCCAGACCACTGGTGCTGCCGTATGCACCCTGATCGCAAATGAAAATATTCGGGACCTTCACCCTAAACTTGTCTGGGACACAGAAGCAAATAGTCCTCTCCTCGAACCGATAGGTCGGGTGACCGACTGCCTGATCACAAAAAAAGGTCATAATATATGCCAGCCTCCACACTCCTCAGAGTTGCGCAACTGATTAACCAAAAAATTAACGTCGGCCGCCATTCCACCCATAGCCACAGGTACCAGCTTCACAGCAACCTTCAACACCAGCGGATGGATATCGTCCATTTGTTCCTTCATACACTCAATGAAGACCTGTTGTCAAAAGCACATTTCATTACAGATGGGCACTGCAGTGCCTAAAGTGACCAGCAGTGCGAAATCGAACCCACTTTTATGCCTAACGGTTGCATACCCGTTTGTACTCCCTGAATGCAATCGTATACGGGATAGCCTTGCCAGGAACCAACGCAATTGCCTCTGCCCGAGCTCCAGTTGCTTTAGTCCCATCCTGCGGCTTGTTGAGCCAGATAGTTGTTGATTTCTCCCCATCGGTTGCTGTCACTGCAGTTTCCTTGACAGGCCTCGCCGGCGCAATCCTCAGGTCAGCCCATTCCTCATCCTGCCATAGCGGTGCTTTCTGGATGGTGTCCCAGCTTGGTAAAGGATTTTCGGCACTCCAGGTCCATTTCCCCAGTGACAATTTGGCGGCCCTCGGCGACTTTGCAAGCAGTTTGCGGACTCTTCGCATTTCATGCACGTTCACTGTTAGAACAGGAGACCACTGGTACCACTGGGATCCAAACAACCTTACGTCGTGTGTCGGGGGGGGGGGGTCAACAGCGATCGCGCCAGACCCTGCCGCCCCATAAACATACGTCGAGAAGGATGGATGAGCGTGTTGTCCTGGTGAAGGTACAACATCTCCCACAGGCGGTCCCGCTTCAACAGTCTGGCCTTGGCATGTAGTCCTGCAATTTTGGCCCCATCTCCAGCCATGTACAGCAGTATTTCATCCATCTGGTCGCCATGCAGTCCCGTCAACGGCCGCAGAGTGTAGGGGTTGAGCACTGCACTGCAAAAATTAGGGTCCCATCGAATTTGGGCACTGCAGTTCCCATTAACACCAAAAGACGACAAAAACAGCTACTCAGAGGACACAGTACCCTCACCGGCAGTCTTCTCAAAGGTGTCAATAAACTCAGCCATGCGGCCACCGGATATCTGCAGTAATGAAACCAGCGTTCTCCAATTCTTCCAGATTGAGTCCTGGCAAGCATACAGTGTTGGACAGGCCACAGGTACGCAAAGGACTGACAACGGTGTTCTCATCGTGCATCTCTCATACCACACATGTTTTCTCACCCAGCCGGCCACACTTCCGCAGAGCCACCAGCAGCATCTCTTTCGCTTTGCCCTTCTGCACTTCAGTCCAAATTCGAGCGGCCACTTGTCCCATACTCAGCTTGGTCACTGAGTGTTGTACCGCGTTGTGATCGCCTCCAATAATCTCTCTGATGTCAACAGGACACTCGTGTCTAATCTCCTCGCAGTAGACGTGTTGTAACCAGTCCGGCAGTGCCCGTGAGTTCGCACAGTATTCTTGGTGAAGTCTTTGGAGTGCCGTCTGGATATGACCCACGCCCAAGCAGTAGGGAATTTCAGCTGATACAA
Source organism: Eutreptiella sp. 'Long Island Sound 2002' (assembly GCA_964036045.1). NCBI lineage: Eukaryota > Euglenozoa > Euglenophyceae > Eutreptiales > Eutreptiaceae > Eutreptiella > Eutreptiella sp. 'Long Island Sound 2002'. Next base: position 119,752,627 of record OZ038383.1, on the reverse strand, counting down.
AAATGCACCACTGGGAGATGGGAGATGGGAGATATCAGTGAGATGGGCACTGCAATGCCCAAACGACCAGAATGTGTGAAAATGCCAACGCTTGTGTGACACGATGGTAGTGTACCTTCGTTTCGCCATATGAGAATGTTTGAGATAGGCCGGCAGGGTGGATTTGTCCTCAGGCTTGCGATCCGCGATAGTACTAAGTCCTCGTCCCTCTCCTTGTCTGCCCACGTGTGAGGTCGGTGTCAACTTTTATCTTGGTCAGCTATATCTTGACCAGTTCCTTTTTGATCCACGTTGTCCGGAATCTTTCCGTTGCCCGGTCTGTTCCTGTCCGCTTCACTGGAGCCTGCCCCGACTGCGCCCGTGTCTTCTCTGCTGTGTGAAGGGCTTGCGATGCGGTCTGCTGCTCATCCCCTTCCGGCAGTTCGGTATCGGAAGGCATAGCTTAGCAAAGGGGCTAACCAAGGGTCACACGGCACACTACAAAAGGCCACAAGGCTGCAAATTGTTGATTTACACGCTTCTAATGTTGATTACTACTGGCAGCGCTCGACAATTGAACACAGATGGCAGAAATAGCATCACAGTCGGATGCACCTGGTAAAAATCGAGGGTCACACTCATTCAGCTCCAAAAGGACAGCCACGGGGGCATCGGAATCATCACTGTGAACGGACACTGCTTCTGGAGGGGGGGGGTCCGGGTCCCATCCATCATCACCCACAAAATCAGCAGCCCTCAGGTTTGGATCTCCGGCTGCCCCACCGGCGGGGGGGAGGGGGGTCCTCATCACTGTCACTGTCGCCATCAGCATTGGGGGGGGCGGGTATCCGGGCGGGGTCCCTTCGCGCAAAAGCGCGTGCTGGCCGGCGTCGCTTGTACCGGTCTGGTGTATTACATGCGCGTAACATGTCCTGTGCCTGTGCTACTGTTGTGTCCATATCACCTGGAGGACGTTGTGGCACGTGTCTACCTAGCTTTGTCATCACGTCAGCATCAACTTTAGCAGGTTTAACAAGTGTCTGCAATGTCTTGGCACATAGATCTCGGTAATGCTCTGCAGTGAGCACCGTATCTAGTGCGCAAGGAAAATCCATCTTGGCAGGATCCCACCCGTCTTGCACGATACTCGACTTCTGACTGGACCAGACCGGGGGGGGTATAACACCAACATCAAATCGCGCCATCAATCTGGTGAAACGACGATCAACCAGTTGTGGCAGTTCCTTGGGAACATTAACGTACTGCAGGTCCTTTGGGGTCTGGCCTGCAACAGGAGTGAGTACAAACAGGTCATGCACCTGTTGCAACGTACAGTTCCCAGGGTGTTGTGCCATTAAGTGCACAACACGGCTTAACAGCGCCTCACACGGTTCCTCACTGTGTGCCACCCCAGGTAAGCGGGCAAACCACTGGGACCACAACAACCTAGCAACAACAATGGTGCGCACATATTCAACCTTGTCCTCATAACCTAAGGTGAGCCTCAGAAGGACGTGTAGGCAACGGCTCAGCAATGGGCCTGCAGCGTGCTGCTCTCCCTGTGCAGACCAATGACAATCCCTCACTTGCGACCCAATAATAAACAAGGCTGTAATGTAACTATACAGCAGCGTTACCAACCCTTGCACATGTGTAAGAAGTGTGCTGTGATTAGCGCTACCCGGTCGGTGCAAACCCCTTAGAGTCTGTAACTTCTGTTCCAAAGGTTGGCACCACTTATGGGCCAAGTGCAAGAGCACCAGAATCATACGCTCCATATAGATGAGTTTCGGAAAGTTGGGCACTGCAGTGCCCAAATCGAGTGAACAATAGGAAAAATAAGTCAATAAAGGGAAGAATCTTCTGTTGCACAGGGTTACACAATATTTATATGGGTGCCATGTGCCATACACTACCGGGGTACGTGTAATGAACAGGGGCACGGTGCACCGAGCATAGCTGATGCTGTAAATCAGCTTAAGGACACGGTAGTGAATATTTTCGTCGACCAACAGTGGAAGACGGTGCTGTGTGTGCTGTTGCACCTCCTCGAGCCCGTGAATAATAGAGACAAGGTCGGGGGTAGCGGACACAGTTAGGTCTGTGAGAAAAAAGGGGGTCCAAGCTGGGCTGGTAACATTAGCCCGTCGTATGTCCAAGGGACAATGAACATGTTGAAGGCGGATGGGGTCGTCCATCAACCCTTGCAAGCCATCAATGAAATTTTTATGGCTCTGCACCAACAAGTCTGCAGTGTACCCGATCCTTTGCCGCAAAACCGAGAGGCTAGAAAAAGACGGCATAACGTCAACAGGTCGTTTCAAGAGTATGATAGCACCGGCTGTACAATTAAGGGACCGTTTTTCATTACCAGGCACAGGCCGGAAGTTACGTCTATAAAAATTATCGAACCATAGGACAGCGGGTTTACCTTCCAAGGTCTGCCAAAGACTGGTGCACGCAGTTGCTCCTTGAACAGCAAAGGAGGGTACATTGTAGGAACATTGACCCATGTGAGCCAAACACCTACGTTGCACACGACTCTTGGGTTGGACACCTACAGCCCTCTTGGCACGTGGACAACACCTCTTGTGTAGAACAGACCATATATTAAAAACCTCTTGCTCAGCAACACGGAACCATTGGTCAGGCAGACAATTAACGGTCCGCATGTCCCTTTGTTGGATGTATTCACCAACGGACCGCCTACTTCTCCACTCGAAGCGGAGATCTAACGGCCACGTACAAAACTCATCGGCACCCTTATCCCTACCCACAGCCTCAGATAGATCCTCCTTTGAAGCATACACCTTCGAACTAAGGAACGGCCGGAAGGGAGCCGCATCCATGGACAAAAGTCCTGTTTGCAGGCAGCAAAGGTAAGGGGACAAAGAGAACAGAGACACCATCACAAAACAAACCTGATGCGGCATAGACCAAAAGCAGCTAGCGAAGATCCAAACAATGTATCCCCCAATGGACGTGGAACGTTCCAAAGCCTGGGTACACTCCAAGGTGGCAGTCAGACAACCGGCTGTATATTTCCAATGAGCAGAGGATGAGTACCAACGTCCGATGATTCATACGTCCTTTGTCAGGTGTTACGCAATGGGAACCAATGGTAGTGAAATGCGGAGTTTTAAATTCTTTGGACACTGCAGTGCCCAAAAGTACTGGAAGTCCATTTTCAAGTGCACATTCGGACAGGAATGGAAGTGATTGGGCAATGTACATTATACGTGGCCTTCCGAGTATAACACCGCGGTGCGATGACCCATTGATAACGGGTATGCCAAGTTTTGATGCCTGCTGATGCAGTAGGACATCACCTGTGGAGATGACTACAGAGGTGTACTGGAGAACCCACTGAAAAAAGCCATTTCAAATTTTTGGGCACTGCAGTGCCCAAAAATTTTTAATCATGCAATTTTCAGCCCGGAATAGGGGGTGTATATGTGCACCCCTGGAAGCAAGAAAAGGCGAGGTTGTTGTATCCCACGATGAAAATACACGTGGAGTTGGCCGAAAAAATGATATGCTTTTTTTGGGTGCCAAAAACGGATGTTGAAATCGCCATGAATTGTGCCTTTTTGCAACGAAGTCTACGTGCGTAAAGAGCCGCCTAAGTCATACGGGGGATAGACGGGAATGCCTTCGCCACGTCGAGGAGGGCTAGGTAGCCGTATGTTTTGTGCAAGTCGTTCACGAGTTTTGTCGCAAGTGTGGTTGCGTTTTTGCTGCTGAGGTGCTCACTGCACCGAGGCAATGGCACCTACCCCGCACTGCACTGCCCCCCCCCCCCCCCGCCCCCACCCCCCCACAACAGGCGGCGTGGCCCCGCTGGTCAGCGGTTCGAGGCCACGCCGCCCTCCGTGCTGGAGCTGTTGGGTACCCCTGGGGTAATGGCCTTAGTAATGCGCCCGGGAAGCAGTCGCGTCAAGATGCCATTGATGGCCGTGGACACGTGCATTGGCCGGTAGTTTTTTTGGTCTTCTGGGTCCTTTTTCTTGTAGATTAGGACAACCATGGACGCGAACCAGGTGGGGCAGATCTTGTTCCCCCTCCAGATGACCAAGATGGCGTGGTAGAGTCGTCGGTGCATGTGTAGTGGTAGGTGGCGCAGCAAGTGGGGGTACGCCGTTGGAACCTGTGCATGTGTTATTCTTAGCCCCAGAGACAGTTGCGGGACTCCTCCCATGTCGGCTTGTTGGCGTCCCAGTGCCTTTTGTTGACGTGCTTACATATGAGTTCCCTGCAGTAGCACGGATGACAATCGGGGTCTTAAGCAAAGTGGTCCAAGACGTGTTGTGTGCCCCCACTAGGTGGTTGCGGTGTGGTTCGGGAAGTGAGGCCAGTGGGCCACCGTTCCACGGTTTTATAGAAGTAGCCAGAATGGTGCACGGCCGTGCGAGGCAGCTTGCTGATCTGTCGGCGGATATGTTGCTCCGGTGCGGCACCGAACGTTTATACTGTCTCCAGAGAGGAGGTGTCGGCCTAGGCTGGGTTGGGTGTCTAGGTGCGCTTCGCCCGTCTTGGGGAGGCGGCACGGGCGATAGCCCCCAAGATTAAGCACGCATGTGTGTCGCAACGGCCTAGGCTGGCCATGTGTGCTATAAACTTTTCGAAATGCGGCGCACACCAGCGCGCCCTCATTGCCTTTGGCGGTGGCCACGCCGTGACACTCCTTGTGCGCCATTTGAGTCCGAGCAAGCCCAAAGAGTGGTCAAACACGGGCATGCGTATTACGTTGTAGTAGGTCCACGGTATGTGAAGTATGTGTCCGCATACGTGTATTGCGTCGAGTCTACGCGGCCTATTTTGGCGTGAGATGCGTGTGTAGTATTGCCGTGTGTCAGGGTGATGCGGTGTGGCAAAGAGCGGCTCAAAGCGGCTCGCGTCCTCCACACCTTATTGCCATGGGCGAGTGGGGGCTGCACATCGGCTGCCGCCCAAATGTCATCATTGAAGTCCACCCGGAGTATGTCGTAGGGGGTCACGGGGCGGATGAATTAAGCCACTTGCGTCTTGTCCCTTGGTGTGAAAATGGAGCAAACACAGACTATGGTGCGTCGGGGTCCGTGGGGGAGCTGGAGGGTTAGGGCTGCAGCTAGGCCCTGTGGAGAGTAGATGACCTCCAATATGTGTGGGACCAGTTTGTTTTTGGCCACGCAGGCCACCCACGGTCCTGTTCCGAGTGCGACACATCACTTGTCGCGGCTTCAAGGAGGACAAAGCCGGGGTTAGACTCTGGAATGCCACATAAGTCAATGCGACAATCACTCATTAGGTGTATGACGAGAGCCTGAAATTGTAGGCTTAGTGAACCCTGCGCGTCCTACACCTTGCATGTCGCGCATTTGGCAAGTCACCCTATGTCCAAGGGTCCTGAGTACATGGCCGAGGGTATGGGACATGTGTGCCGGGGGTGGTGGATATCTGGCGGAGACTTGCGCACATATGGCAAAGATTCGCGAACATATTGCAGCAGGTCCCGGATATATGGTTGAGCGTCCCGGACATCTGCAAGAGACCTCGAGACATATGGCGGAGGGTGACGAGACATATGGCCAAGGGTCCCGGACATATGGCCGAGGGTCCCGGACATATGGGAGCAGGTCCAGTACATATGGCGGAGGGCCCCGCACATATGGAAGACCTCTAGACATGTGGCCGAGAGACTGGGACAAATGAATGAGGATTGTTTTTGTAGCCCCTCGAGCCTGTACAGGATTTACAAAGCTTACAGCAAACTACATAGCACAAGGACAAAGACATTAAGCTCGCCAGCCGATTTTGGCCCGTCCTTCACAATCGCCCGAAATTCTCTAAATTCTCTGAGATCCTGTGGAAACTTTTGGATAGATCTATAGAATGGGACACACGCTACTAGCCCATAGCATCAATCCCCAATTGGTGCAAAACATCGCTAGAAATCTGGCCGGGAACAGAGCACCGTCGGCGATTGGCTAAAATGTGCACTTGCCAACCGACGGCGCAAATTGCCGCACTTCACGGTGGCACTTCATTTGGCCGCAATATTAACAGTTTGTGAATCCACGGGTAGGTCCAGCTAGCCTACTCGGGAGGGAGGGTGCAAGCCCCTTGGCGGATGCCGGTTTGGCACTGCTTGCAACCCTTGCTTGAGCTTGGTGTTTTTCTTCTTTGTCACAATGGTGTCCATGGAGCAAACCCTTGGGGGCAGCCACCCCGGTTTCGATGAAAGCCAAAATTCTTTTTCTTTTGATTGGACAGATTCCACAAATGTCCGGTTGGCTAAACAAGACCCATTTGTGTGTGCAATATTGGAGCAGCTAGATGAGCGGTACGGTGCTGCAGGGATTGCATAAGTGGGAGCACCACTGCTTACCACGTACAAAGCACCTTTTCTCGCACACTCAGCCATCCAAACCACCAAGAATGTCAACCCCCGCTGCAACGCAAGCCCATCCACCTAGGCAGCCCACCACCCCCGGGGGCCACAGTCTCTCCTCGCACCACCTATGCTGCCAAACATGCGCAACGATGACCCAAAGTTTGCTTCCACCTATCCCCCATGATGCTATGTGTACCCCGCACCATGTCGCCCGCAACGTGACGTGGATGCTGATTGCACACTTCTCATGCACCTTTCCCAGGCAGTACCGAGCCCCCAACATCCACTTGCGGAAGTATGTGCCCCACATCTTTTGGCCAATTCGTGACAACAACCTTGGCTGTTGCAATATGGAGGGCGAGGACTCACCCAAACTCCCCTTTCCCCTCCCTTGGTACAAGTTTGAACATAAAGGTTGTTCCGGCGACAACATTCCAAATAGGAACAGTTTTGGTCCGAAAAATATCCTATCGGAACACCACCGGAACAACTTGCAGAGACCAGCCAACCAGGTTCCTTGCCATGAGTTCCGAAGTTTGCAAATGATGGTATTGGTCCTTTTCTTGCTTGTTGAGTGTGTCTAGGGCCGACGTTTGTCAATAGCGGCCTGCTGCTACGTTTCGTGGCATTGTTCCCACATTCACCTCGTCGTACCCATTTTGGAATTTTGTTGTTCGGCCTCAACAGAGCTGTTATGTGGTGCTCAGCACAATGATTCTATGTTGTTCCAACGGTGGGGCATGCCCTTACCCATTATGTTTGTGCCTTGTTGCCGTGTCTACTGCTGGTTGTTAGTGTTGTTCCTTGGTACAAATGCTACATACGTCCATAGATGCCTTCCATAGGGTTATGCATTTTGAATTTTCATCATCCATGCTCTTTCTGTTAGATTACCATGCGTGCTAAAAAGACCCGGGTTAAGGAAGTAACCACCCACCTTGTCCATTTGGCGGGTGCGGTGAGCATTCAAGACGGGGATCCTGTAGGGGAGCTTTTGGCGAATTGGGCCGTCTCCTCCCCACACGCTGGGCGCCAATTTATTGTGGCTGTGTGCTTGGCCCAACTTAGTTGTGTTCGGGATGTGCAGCAGGGGGCAATCACTAAGTACGCCTCCAAGATCCTTCCCCCCAATGAGTGTGGCGAACTCATCTTAAACCTACGTGCGCCCAAATCAGCATGGCGCACTCTTTCCGAGGTGTATACTCTCCGGGGGTTGAGATACACGGCGGCTACCGGGTTGCCGTTTGCTCGCCCCATCTGTCCTGAGCGGGCTTTCCACCAACGCTGGAAGGACCAGTTGGCGCCGCTTGAGTTGGAACCCCCGGTGAGCACATCCGACCGAAAGGCCACAGGTGTCAGCTAGCCATGGGCATCTGGCTTCGCTACATTGCGAGCCAGCCCCCATTGTGCGGCATGATCGATCGGTCTTTCCCCTTGACATTCATTGTCAGAGGGGATGGCTATCCATGTGCTGGTGGGGAGCGGTCCAAGTGGCGCGTCTCCATCGTCGACATGGGCCTCTAGGGACGCATCCCCGCATGCGTACGGGTCATCGAATTCGCCATCTGTGGGGACAAGCAAATGTCCACCTTGGCAACCGTTTGGAAAGGTAACATCGAGGTGTGTTTTGTGCACCAACAATTGTTCCAGCGACATTCCGGTAACTTGTTCCGGGGACGTTCCGGCGGTGTTCCGGCCATTGGTTTGAACACCCATTGGAACAATTTGGTTCGAACAATTTGCCTTTGTTTTTTCAGGCAATCCAACTCGTTGTGGACACCAAACAAGTGGTCTACGACGCCCGTGATCACCCGGCCGATGTTTGGTTGGGTGGGATGGGGATGCGGATGGAGGAGACCAAGGGGATGGGCTGTACCTGCGGCTCACTGGTGGCTAAGTGGAAATGTGAAGTTGGGGCTCATTTGGGGCTCAGTTGTGCATTGCGATGTCTTTGTGCTTGTTTGTTGTGCGTTTTGCATGCTAGGTAATGTGCATTTAATGTTTTTAGAAGTTTTAGATACTCACTTGGTCAAGGTTCAAGGGGGGGGGGTACTTTTTTTGGCGACGGCTCAGTTGACTGAGCGCCCGACTGAGCCGTCACTGAGCCGTCACTGAGCCGGCTCACTGAGCGCTCAGTGAGCGCTCAGTGAGCGCTCACTGAGCGCGCCAAATGGCTCAGTGAGCGCTCAGTGAGCGCTCAGTGAGAGCTAATTGGGGGCTCACTCAGAGGGTTCCCCCCCCTTTCCGCCTCTCCTCCGCCCCCCTATCCGCCTACCCATCCATTCCTTCTCGCTCCCATAGGTCCTCTCTTTCACACCATGTCTATTGTTGTCCCAGGCCTGGAACCGGCAGCTTCAAAGGCTCTCGCGTCTTTCCTTAGTCGCCCCCGGGTACCTACCGCTTTCACAGAGGCAGCGTACCCGGGGGTGCCTTCGACGGACCTAGAGCCCTTGAAGCTGTGGGCCCAGCAGCTCCCTGCCCCTTCCCCAGAAGTGGTCCACATCAACGTGACCGATGTGACCCTTCTTGGAAAGAGCTGGATGCACCGGTGCAACCAAATGTTGCGCCAGGTGCATCCAGCTCTTCGTGCCGTACGCTTCCGCTTTCCTGTGGCTGCTGTCCAAGATTTGGTGCAGCAGTCCTCAGGAAAGCTGATCGGTACCCCCCACGAGTTCGGGACACGGGTTCATGACACCAAAGATCTCCAACACGGTTGGACTTCAGATCTTGGTGTGAGCCACGTCGCTCCCAAGAAGGGACTCCTTGAGCCCCTGCCTTTCGGGGTCGGGGTGGTGTCAGGGGAATGGTGGGAAAGCCTTTCGGCTTGTCCCATCATTCCTGAGTGGTGCCATGTGGTGCCCGACTACACCACCCCAGCCTTGTACAGGACCAAGGAGCCCGTGTTCCTCCGCGGTGCCGCCTCCCCTCCCCCCTACATTTCCCTGGCTGCCCCGGTGTTCTCACATGAACTCCCGGCTCATGACCTTGAGTCGGATGAGTCCTTGTGCGACTTGGGGCTCCGGGTGGTTAGGGGGGCGGTAGAGGCCAAGGAGTGCGAGAACTGGTACCACATTCTCGTCGACTCCTGCGGCACCCAGCCGGATGCAATTTGGGATCTGCTGTCCAATGCACACTCTCGCGAGGAGTGCTTGGCTGATCCCAAACTGCCACGGCGCTGGGGTACTCGGCCCGGCAAGCTTATCTCTGTGTTGGAAAGGGACCCCTTGCAACGGGCTAGTCAGCAGTGCAGTGCTCGCTGGCCCGAGATGAGGGGTCTCTTCCCAACGCAGTGGTCGGCAATTGCCGCCGGGGAAGATGCTAGGGAGCAGACCTGGCACACTGACATTGATAAGTTGCCAGGGACGCTCCCTATCATGGGTGAGCTGCCCGACCATCTCTCAATGATGCTTGTCCTCTCGGACAAGTATCATTTAGAGGTGCACCTGGGCAGCCACCTGGGTGACCATGACGCTCTGCGGGTCGAGACCTTCGAGTTTCAGCGTGGGGACATGGTTCTCTTTGCCTCCACGCTGAGACATCGGGGTCTCGCCGCGCTGCCGGGGGTGGGGAAGCAGGTCGTTCTCTTCCGCTTCCTCACCCCCGACGAGCGTCACAAGTGGGTGGACGTTGAGCGGTTCATCCTTGACCCTCTGCCAGGGGCCAAGGATGAGCTGGCTTCACGGCCACGGGGAGACGGGCCGCTGCCCAACCCCAGGGCTATCAGCCACTGGGGGCAGTACTTCGCCTTCGGCGAGGGACTGCAGGGCGCGGTCGGTCTGCCGCGGTTTGAGCAGCTGGACGACTGGCTGGCCCCCGTGGGCGCGTCAGGCCCCGGCTGCCCATACCACCCGCTGCTGCTGGCCAGGCCTGCCCTGGACGCCGCCGACCCTATGTGCCACGTGTACGTGGAGGAAGGCGACGTTCTGTGGACAAGCGGGCCATCATGGCTCGACCTGGGTAACAGTGGACCCGGGGAGGCCGCCATGCTGCAGCAGTATTGGGCCCCCTGCTCCCGCCCCATCTCCGCACAGCAGGCTTTGCTGCTCGGCTTCTCGTGGCATCGCGGGCCGGAGAAGCGGTGTACACGGAGCGATGCGGGCGCCGAGGTCCCGCTTTTGATGCGCTGCATCTGCAGCGGCAAGGTCTTACTCCCTTCTCCCCCTGCCCTGCAGGATTCACACCGGGGTGTTGGGCGGAATATTGGTAGGGGGCGCGACAGGGTGGTGGTGGGGTGCACCAGGGTGTTTGGAAAGGTGGGTCTGGGGCTGTGGGCCTGTGGGGCTGTGGGCTGGCAGGGGGTTCTCTGTGTGCCCCACGAGCGGGCTTAACATGTGCACAGGGTGCCCCACGAGTGGGTTTAACATGTGCACAGGGTGCCCCACGAGTGGGTTTAACATGTGCAGAGGCTGGCCAGCGCGTGGGCCTACTGCACAGGCCGTGCCAGTCTGCTGCTGGCCTTTACGGGGCCTGTATGGGGGCCTGTACGGGCCCTGTGTGTGGCCTGCATGGGGCTGTGCTCAGGCGGCTCCAGCACCCTGCCGCCAGTTGCAGTTGCCAGTCTGGAGGTGCAACTGAGACCTGACTGAGCCGTCTGGTGCGCTCAGTGAGCGCTCACTGAGCCATTTGGCGCGCTCACTGAGCGCTCACTGAGCGCTCACTGCGCCATTTGGCGCGCTCACTGAGCGCTCAGTGAGCGCTCAGTGAGCGCTCAGTGAGCGCGCCAAATGGCTCAGTGAGCGCTCAGTGAGCCCAATTAGCTCTCACTGACGGCTCAGTGAGCTCTCAGTGGGGGAGGCGCGAACGTTACCTGGCACCTTCGGTGGGCGGCGCGAACGTTACCGGGCGCGAACGTTGACTCTGTGCTTTGCTGCTGTTTCCATCTTTTTTTTTGGACCCCCCCCCCCCCCCCCCCTACGTTTGCAGGCTCAATTCCCCCTGCACGAGCCTTTGGTTGATGCAAACGGCAGCAAAACACAGAGTCAACTTTTGCGCCCGGTAACGTTCGCGCCGCCCACCGAAGGCAGCTCCTCACGACCACCGCTGGCAACGCGACGGCAACTGCAACTGGTGTCAGCGATGAAGGATGGGGCATCGGGAGCGGAGCCTGCGATGGCAGCGGCGGTTGACAAGGCTCGGGGGCCGGTGGGCCCATCACTCGCCGACCTGGCCATCGGGTCCCCGGTCCCTTTTCCCGTGGTGCAGCCACCCCGGGCCAGTGATGTACGCGCGGGCTTCTTGGGGCTGTACATTGCCCCGGTCAACAAGCAGCCCGCACCGGCGTACCTCCTCAACAGGACGGTGAACGTGAAGGGGGTACCGCGGCACTCCACCGAGAGGTGGTATTGGAGCGTCACCCTCAACGCGGTCACCGCCGCGCAGCAAACGACGGTCACCCAGATGCACCTGCCGTGCAGGGTGACCCTGTCTGAGGATTGTGGGCTTGTGGCAGGGGAGGGGGGATTTTTTGTAGCCCGTTTTGCCTACCGGCTGGGGTCCAAACACTGGTGCTTGGACCTAGCCGTGGGGTCGGAGGAGGGGGGGTTGATGGCGCGCGCTGGCTCAATTGCTTTTAAGCAGGTGCTGTCATGGGACGTGCAGGGGGAGGGGTTTTTCTCGGAGGCTTGGCACGCCATGCGTGGCCACGTCTCCACCTTCCGTGCCAGCGCTCTGGGGGGGGACGTCATTGACCCAGAGGTGGTCAGTGATGGGGAGGTGACGGATGGGGGGAAGAGTGATGGCGGCCGCAGTGATCGGAGTGCCCGCAGTGGGACCGCAAAAGGAAAAAAACGGGCCGCCAAGGACATCAACCCCCCCGCCCCCCCCAAAAAGCTGGCGGGCAAGGGAAATGCAGCCGCACCTCAGAAGGCGGCCCTGGGGAGCCCCCTTCGTGAGCCTGGGTCACCGGGCACTGTGCCCATGATCGTGTACCGGGAGGCATGCCGTGACCGTGACCAGTTTCGCCAGGAGCGGGATGCTGCCCATCTGGCAGCGGAAGCAGCCACCCGTCTCAAGGAGGAGCTGGACACGGTCAAGCGGCAGCGGGACGACCTGCAGGCGAAGCTCGTGGACGCTGATCGCCAAGGGGCTGCCACTGAGGCACGCCTGGAGGTGCTGCAGCGGTCCAAGGGCTGGAAGAACATTGAATCTGGGCCGGGGGCTGCATCCCCCTCCCAGTCAGGGGTTCCGGTTGCACCCCCCGCCACCTACAGCGCGCAGTCCATGCAATTCCTGGCATCGGGACTGTTGGAGTACGCCCACTTGGCCACGCGGCTGATGGCCGACGCCAAGTCGTCGTGCCAGCAGCTGCAGACCATTGCTGGGCTGGCTCGAACAACCACGATGCCGGACCTGAGCGTGGACAGCCTGCCGAAGGTTGAGGCGGAAGTGTCAACCCGCCTGCAGAACGCCGACCGCCGGTACCGGTCGGATGTGGTGGCGGCTGCTCAGCAGCCTGGCTGGGAGCTAGAGCAGTCCGCGTTCGGCAGTCCGGGTTCTCTCCCTGGAACTGCGGCTCTGTGGTAGCCGCTGGACCCCCACTACGTGGTTCGTATATATGTATGGTATATATTGTTGTTGAGCACTTCATGACATTTCTTTTGGGGGGGCTGGGGCCACAGATTGCAGCGTGCTGTGCACTTGCTGCACCACTTTCTGCCCTGCTGTGTGCCTTTGTTTCACAGGTAAACGTGCCGTGATTGTGGCCGTGTACCGATTGCAACTGTATGTTATTCCAAAAATATTGACGGAGCTGAAAATTTTCCAAGGCGGCCAGGGGCCACCACTTTCAGCTCTGATGTGCTGCTTCTTTTCACACAGGCCAGTGGCCACAACTTTCAGCCCTGGTATGGGCACGAACAAGTGAGGGCTGTGCTGCCTTTTTTCACACAGGCCAGTGGCCACAACTTTCAGCCCTGTTGTGGGCCTGTGTTCAAGACCAGGGCCGACTCTGGCCCCTGTGGTATGTTAATTGCGACCCTTTTTTTTTTCTTTCAATTTTGCATGCAGGCCAGAGGCCACGTCTTTCAGCCCTGTTACGGGCACGAACCAGAGCAGGGGTGTGCTGCCTTTGTTCACACAGGCCACACAGACCGCAAACAGTATTTGAAAACAGTATTGGCCTCTTGTGTGGTGCCTGTGTACTGCCTGTCTTTTGGTGTGCAGTGACTGAGAGGTAACTGAGAGCTCAGTGAGAGCTAACTGAGCGCTCACTGAGCTCACTGAGCGCTCACTGAGCCATTTGGCGCGCTCAGTGAGCGCTCACTGAGCGCTCAGTGAGCGCTCACTGAGCGCGCCAAATGGCTCAGTGAGCGCTCAGTGAGCGCTCAGTGAGCGCGCCAAACGGCTCAGTGGGCTCTCAGTCGGGTGGATGGAATTGTTGGCCGCCACAAACAGGTGGTTGTGGGCAGGGGGTGCAAGGGGGATGTGCCACCTACCACCAGGGACTGAAAACAGGTGTGTGCCAGGGCTGGGGGGGGGGGGGGGGGGCTGCAGCGCATATTACGGCAGCAACCGGGCGGAGGGGGGCGTCAAAGGGGGCAATGCGAGACGCTGCGGGGGGTGGGGGGGGGGGGGGAGGATGGGACAAACTCCCTGGCGGCATCCTCGGGGGGGGGTACGACGGGACAAACACGCTGGCGGCATCCCCGGGGGGGAGAGGGGGGCAAACACCATGGCGGCATCCCCCCGGGGGGGGGGGGGGGTGGGACAAACACCCTGGTGCAACCCCACTACCCCAACCCGACGAAGAGTGTGAATCCTGCAGGGGCAAGGGGGGGGAAGGCTAGGGACAACAATCAAGGGGAAACAGGTGGGGGGGATAGCAAAGAGATGTGAAAAGAGGTAAGTGTGACGCAAGCACGGGGACTGCATGTGGCAATACACCTCTACCACAGGTCCTACACAAAATGCCACCCAAGCGGCCCTTTTCCTTGTTGGGAACACAGCGCCAGCGCGCAACCCGGATTGAGCATCTGGAGGCCGCGGTGGCGGCCTCCCTATGTGAGGAATATCGGGCCGAGCTGCAACCCGATGGTAGCATACTGCTAGTCCCTGAGGACTATAGCCGGCCCACGGACACCACCCCCGACATCAAGTCGGAGGCCTTGCGCGTGCTGTGGCGGATGCGTAGTTCACAGATGTCGCGCCGCGACATGGCCTACCTGCTGCCCGACCTGGACAGCACCGTTAGCTGGGCCGACGTGGCCCCGTGGCTGAAGCACCTCAGCCAACCTGCTAGCCGGCGGGTTTGTATCCTTGAGGGGGAGTATGAGATGCAAGGGGCGTACTGCAATATTGCTGAGCGGCTAGCCCTGCTCTATGAAGCGCGTGCCGTACGCACACCGGAAGCCTTGCAACCGGGCGCGCAGCGCAACACCTGGGTGACCATCGGCGTTGACGGCACCAACCGGTGGAATCGGGCCTACGTGCACTGTGCAGTGGCTGCACCGGGTTGTGGGCCCACACAGCTTGCTAGCTGGTGGCTGTTTGAGGGTAGCGAGATGTGGGCCACGGTGTACGGCATGCAATCGGAGTGTGACTTCGATACGCAGCTCCGCGCTGCTACGGCCCTGCAACTGCCGCATGCGGATGGGGTGGCACGCAGCCCCCTATTCTTCGTCCGGGCCGATGGCAAGGCCCACATCATGCTGGCCGGCGGGGACGGCTTCACCAAGAAGAGCCCCGGGGCCATGGTGTGCCACTGCTGCGGGGCAAACAGTGAAACGGTTTTGCGCAAGTTCGGGGGACAAGAGGTTGCCCTGGAAGGAATCAAGGGACATGTACGGCTGACCGGGGTGTTTCGTGACATCCCGGCGGACCGCCGCATTCCTGACTTCGGTGCGCATGGAGTCATGCGTGTTGCCATTGCGGGGGTCAATGGAATTGTGCGGGGGCTGGTGACCCATGGCGGGGTATCGAGGAAGAGTGCGGCCACCATGGTGCAGGGGGTTATAAACGGGGCACGGAAAGTGGCCCGCACGGTGCGGCCTGGAAAGTGGGGGGCGGACAAGGCAAATGCCAAAGGACAGGTGCGCATGGAGTTGGGGGCTGCTGCGCACTTTGTCAAGGCCCGGCTGTGGGGCCCACTGTTGCAGCTGGTTGCACCGGTGATGGGGAACCATCAAGTGGGGGGCAGGCCATGGGTTGATGTGTGCACGGAGTGGTGGGAGGCGTTTGCGGCCATGGCCGAGGTGGCCTGGAAGGCCGACTTTCTGAGTGGTGCAGAGCAACGTGCCTTGCTGCAACGGCAACGGACCATGGGGGCAAGGCACCTTGACCTGGGATGGGGGAAGACGTTGTGGACGCACATGTGGGTTGACCACATGTATGCGTATGTTGCACGGTGGGGGACCATTGCAAGGTTTAGTTGCTTTGCATTGGAGGGCAGCCACGTGCGACTGAAACGGTTGCTTAGGAATAGTGGGGGGGTTAGCTTGCTGAACGATAGGTCCGGCTTGCAGTGTGTGGTGGATAACCACACGCTAGATGACCACCTCCGCAAGGAAGGTTGGGAGGTGGAGAGTAGGGCCGTGACCAAGCAAAGGGGGTTCCAACGACGGTGCATGACTTGGTCACGTGCCCGGCGGGAGAGGAAGGGGAGGGAGAACATGGTGAGGAGGATTGTGGAACGTGCATTGCGACAAAGGACCAAGTAAGTGCTTATGATGGATGATTTGTGCCCGTGCATGTTAAGTGAGCCCTGAGTGAGCCCCCAATTAGCTCTCACTGAGCGCTCACTGAGCGCTCACTGAGCCATTTGGCGCGCTCACTGAGCGCTCAGTGAGCCCTCACTGAGCGCTCAGTGAGCCGGCTCAGTCACGGCTCAGTGACGGCTCAGTCGGGATGCTCAGTCAACTGAGCCGTCGAAAAAAAGAAACCCCCCCGGTGAAATCCTCTTGGCCTAGGGATTGGGATCCCTTTGGGGACATTCCAAAACCCCAACCCACCCCCGAAAGCCACAACTTTTCACATTAAACCCCTTGAAAAACACCACTTAGCCCCAAATGAGCCGTTTTAGCCCCAAATGAGCCCCAACTTCACATTTCCAAGTGAGCCGCAGGTACAGGCCAGGGGCAGGTGAGGGTGCGCTGGCGGCTAGCCGGGATAAGGGCATGGGGGTGGAGGTCGCCGGGTTGGAGGGTGAAGGGGTGGAGTTCCGGTAACTTGTTCCGCCGGTGTTCCAGTGGTGTTCCGGCAAAAACTGTTTTTGAATGCAAATGTTGTTCGCACGACAACACGGAATACGACAAATGTGAAAGCACTAGCGGTGTGCCCCTAGGCTAGCAAACAACATATTTTCATAGCATGAATGGGTGTGCTTGGCTAGCAGATAAATCAACTTCCGACTTATTTTGTTCCGGGCATTTTTGTTGGAACACTGGAACAATTTGGCTGGACCAACCTTTGCGTTCAAGCGCGTGCCTAGGGCCAGCGGGCTACAACCACAGTGGCCACCGAAGCACAAGATCTGACCACTATCAATGTGCCCCCATCACCAAGATGGCCCGTAAGCACCGCACCAAGCCCCGTTGTGGTTGTAACGGGAAGTGCCGCACTCAGCACTGTCGGGGCTATCGCCCGGCTAACCCATCCCCTCCGCGGGCCCCCCACCACTGTATTAGGCACCGTACACTCCGCACCACCACTAAAGCGTGCCAATTTTGCCCGAGGCCACCCCTACAAGACATGTTCTCACCCCAACACCACCTAGCCCCATGGCCGCAACGAATGCTCTGCTACAGCGAAAATACCAAGCTATTGGTAAGTCCGGCGCTGCTTGGGCTCATGGTGGCCCTAGGATCCGACGGACCCGCTATTTGTAAGAAACGTCAACCACACAAGGGTGGTCGCGCTTGGCGAGGCCCTAAGGGGACTGTGGGTGCCGGCGCCACCTAATCCCCTTTCCGCCCACCCCAACGTTGGCAGCGACCTCGTCCCTTCCCCACCATTTTCCATCTGCTTGATGCGTGGTGAGGGGTTGCGTGCTGTAATTAACCAGGTGAAGGTTGTTACAACTTCTGTTCATTTAATGCCACAGCAAAATGTCAGCAATCAGATTGCATGTAAAGGGGTGTGTATGCACCCTTCAATGATTTCCCTCCTTTGGCGGACTATCTTTGAGCAATCCGCACCACCATGTCCCTTTAGCTAGACCCTCCCCGTTCTTGTTGCCAGTTGCGCCTACTCAAGCTTGTAGGCTAGCTCAAGCAAGTTCATGCCGCATTGAAGAAGCATTGTTTTCTGCAGCATCGCCCGTTCTTAAGGGGACGCATTGGCCATCCCCCACTCCCATGTTTGTTGCTGGAAGCGGAAAGATGGAGGCACAGCCTACTGGTTCTTGCAAACGGGAGCCATGTGGGGACAAGCCCCCACCCATGACCATTTGCCCTGACCCTCTCGGTGCTGTATGGGTGGGTAGGTGGGAGGCGGGGAGGCGCGGGGAGGGGGCGGGATGGACCCGCGGCGCAGGGGTTGGGCGAGGGTAGGGGAGGAGGGGGGCAGCAGCAGGAGCACCAACACGACCAGCTGTGCGAATTCCTCCGCCCCAAGGCCCCCCAAGCGCCCCCCCAAGGCCCACTAAAAGCCCAAGAAGGCCCGCCACTTCGAGAGTAGCGGGGAGGAAGCCCTCCCCGCCTCCCGCATTCCTAAGCCCGAGGCCAAGGCCAACCCCCCCCGCGCCGCCCCAAATCCCCCAAGAAATAGGGCCGTGACCGCTTCGGGAAGGTGCCGGGTGTGGGGGTATGTCCCTTGGGCTGAGGGGGGCAACGGAGGGACTGTCAGCCAAGTGACTGTGTTCGGGGATGGGGATGAGGAGCTCGACCCGGGGGATTGGTGGGTGGTATCGCAAGGGTGCAATGGGGAGGAGGGAGAGAAGGGGAAGAAGGGGAAGAAGAGGAAGAGGGAGCACGGGAGGGAGCAAGAAGACGGGGGCACCTTCTGGGTGGTGGGGGAGCTCCTCATCCGCACCCGGGAGGAGGCGGAGACCCGCCTCCGGGAGGCCTTGGAGAAGGGGGACGATGGGGATGACAAGGGAGGCGGGGGTGACGACAACGGGGAGGGGCTCGACAAGGGGGGTGACAAGGGGGGCGAGGATGGAGGTGAGGAGGAAGGTTGCAAGCAGGGGTGAGAAGGAAGGGGACACGGGGGATGAGAAGGGGGGTACCTTGAGCAAGGATGCGCCCCGGCAACCCCCACCACACAGGAGGGGTAGCCAGGGGCTATGGGGCTGAGGGGCTAATCAAGCAAAGTGGCCTAAATATATCATGCTAACCCACCACCAAGAGACAGGGCGCCGGCCCGCCAAGTAACCTTCCAAGAGACCTATGTGGTGGGGGGCTAACGGGGCTAACCCGGGGCGGCGGCGGGGGGGGGGGGAGGGACCCGGTGCTCCGTGAGTCGGGTCGAACATCGCGACCCTGTGATTGGCCACAGCTAGCCATGGTAGCTGGCGCAGCTTCTCTTTGAGAAGTGGCGAAGCATGATTTTATATTGATCTAGCGTCGTTCTAGCAACGTTCTAGCGAACGCCGCTAGACCGTTAAAACAGTGCAGTTGTGAAAAACAAAGCATGGGCCAAGAAGCACGGATAGGGATGTACAGATTAAACCCATCAAAGAACCCACAACTTACCCCCCAAGGGGGGGGTAATCCCCCCATTTTCCCGTTCTAGCCTTCTCGCGCCATCTGGGCTACAATGGAATTCACTCTTCTAGTGTGTACCTAGGGTTGGGGCCCTGTTCCACACCGCAAGCCGGTTATCGCGGTCAGCCACCGTTTCCCAAAAACCTGACCTGAACACTGGCTACAGACCCTATCCTTAGCACCGGCCTCCACAACCATATCGCGCGTCCCCCGCCCCGCCCAGCTGCTGAGATAGTCAACAAGGTTGCGTGCGCTTCCGACATACCTTGGCCCCACCAACACGCCTTGCCAACGCAGCCGGGGCGCGACGCGATGCAAGATACACTGCTGGGCCACGAGCCACGTAGAATAGATGCGCGGCCCCACAGGACTTGGGCTATCGCGCCCACGCTATCCATCACCAGGTCTACATGCCTACGGCCTGAATTCCGTGCCACATCAAGGGCACACAAAACCCTGAACAGCTCAGCCTATTGCTGACTACTAACCCACCGTGGGCACCTGTGGATAACCGACTCCGCAGAGCACCATACCACTACAAAAAATCAGTCTTGGCGGGCACGGGCACGCGGCTGCATCACGATACACGGCAATCGCCGCGCTTTCAGTCGGTTGTGGTGCCCGCCGCTACCCCCATCGTTAGCTGCTTGTCCTCGTGCGGCCAGCCTCTGAAGGCAGTAAACGGGGGGGGGGGGGGGCAGAGGCCTTGGTTGTTCAAAGCCGCCACCGGAGGTGGGCCGGCTGAACTTTCTTCAAGCTTACAGGGCAAGAGGGCAGTGAAGGGGGGAGGGAGGTGGGGGCTGGGCGGGGCGGAGTGGGGTGGGGGGCTGTTTTTGCTGGCCTGGCTTCGAGGGGGGGGGGGGGGGCAGTAGGCCCGCCCCCGATTTACTAGACCCGGGGGTCCAGCCCAGGGCCTGCACGCTCGCTTTGTGGTCTAGTCGGGGGGGTGGGTATGCTGGTACGCTCCTTGGTTCTTGGTCCTTGGTTCTTGGTCCTTGGTCCTTGGTCCTTGGTCCTTGGTTCATGGTTCTTGGTTCTTGGTTCTTGGTAATGTGTACCCCGCAGACATGCGGGGTAATGTGTACATAGTGAATTAACGCAATAATTAGTTCCTACTGCCGTAATTAATGCTTAAAGGGTTGGAGCCGAACTCAACCGGCCGCGTTCAGGCGAGCCCGGAGTCCGGGTATGACGAGCCAAACTTTATGTGCTGGTGGTCACGCCTCTTCGCTACCCCGCGGACTTAAACTGCCCAAGGGGGCCCTAAGGACCGTACTGTCCGGGAGTTAAGCCCCGGCGGGCGTTAGAATTGGTTAAGAGGACGCACGTTGAGTCCCAGCTCCTGTTACCCCGGGGTTCTGATCTCCGGTACTACTTGCCAACCACGCCCCCTGCTACTGAGGGTACCCGGAGGGAGCAGAGGGCACCCCCATAGGTCAGCTCACGGAGGCGGGGCGTTAGTACGGGCGACAAACCAGGGACCTAGCCCGGTGCGTTACGGAGGAGGGGGCATGATGCAGGGTTGCGCCGTAGGGGAGATCTCAGCAACGGCCGCCGGCAGGATGTGGCCCCCGCCCCCCCCCCCCCCCGCCACCTGGCAAGGCCGCGCCGCTACGGGCCACAGCCCCCCTGGGGGCCCTACCGCTAGGGTCGCCCGGTGCAGAGGTCCTCCCCACCCCATGGCTCGCAGGAGCGGGGCGTTACTACAGTCCCATGACCGGAGGACCCAGCCCGGAGCCCGACGGGTGGGGGGGTAGGCACAGGGTGGCCCAGCAGGGGGTGTCTCAGCGACGGCCGCCGGCTGGGTAGGGCCCCACGACCCACCCGGGCCGGCGCGTCCGCGCAGCAACAGACTACCGCCCCCTGCCAACGACTGCCGCGCGGCGGCGGCTGCCCGGCTGGGCTGCGCAAAGGGTCGGCCCACCTGCGGCACAAAGGAGCGAGGCGTTAGTATGGTCAACATACCAAAGGACCCAGCTTGGAGCCGTGGGCAAGGGGAGCCTGACCCCTGGCTACCCAGCGAACTGCCCAACGACGGCGGCTACCAGCGAGGTGTGGCCCTGGGCTCCACCCCGGTGGAGGGCCGGAGCAGCTGCTGACACTTGTCGGCTCTCTCCCCCGCTCCGGCTGGTGCGGGCCGGTGCCAGCCGGGGCCACCTTGAGGTCAGGAGGCCCACCACGGCCCTGGCCAGCGCAGACCAACGGCATCCGGGGCGGCCCAAAACCCGGTGGCCCCCCCCCCCCCCCGCCCCGGCGTGCGCACAATGACCACAGCCGGGGCGTGCAGCCTTCTTGGCGTCCCCCCCCTCCCGCCCCAGGGGTGTACTATCCTCACCCCCCCAGCTGACCTGCGGAGGGGAGAACGGTTTCTCGGCGGCGTAAGGGTGCACGACGTGGCGCCTAGCACGGGTCTCTGCGTCACAGGCACCATGGCAGAATTCCGCGCCCTTTCCTTGGCTGAAGAGAGGTTCCACCTTGAGGCCCAACCGCCGCAGGCGCGCCGTGTAGACCGTGTGGCCCTCGTGCCGGGGGTTTTCCTGGCCACGGTGCAGCACGGGCCCACGGCGACCAAGGTTGTGGGGGTGCCCCTCACGGACGCGCTCGCCCGCACGCTGGGCATCCAGCTCTCCATCCTCACGGGCAAGGTGAACACGGCCGAGCGGGCAGTGTTGGGGACACGGTGGCCCAAGGTCCTGTGGATGTTTGTGCCCGACATGGCAGACTAGTACCACCAAGAGATCCTCCCCAGGGGCGGTGACCTTAAGCTCCATTTCACAGGGTCGTTCCTGGGCCACATTCGGTGGGGCACCTCGCAGCATCGGTGCAGGGACAAGGTCAACCACGACCCCTACCACCTACGGCGCCTTCTCAACCATTCAGTCACCCCTGTGAGCCCCCCGATGGCCTACCAATGGCTATGGCTCTGGATCGCCCCGAGGGCCGCGTGGGCCGCCCGCTGCTCCCAAGAGCCGTTCTGGGCCGGGGTCCCCAATGCCAATGGGTACCCCGCCGACTCCCTCGGGGCCCCGCCGCACCTGACGGGCCTGATCTCCGGCTCCCTGCGCCTGGTGAAAGCTAGCCAGGTGCTCCCCGAGCCGGCCCCGCCGGGCGCGCCCCCCGCCACGCAAGCTGGCGCTGTGCCGCCCCGGCTGCCCGGTATGGCTACCAGGCCGCCTCCGGCGCCCCAAGAAGCCCAAGCGGCCGCACCCAGGCGGAATTCGACCCGCCGCACGACTAAGGCCCGCCGCCTGGCCCCTCAATGTAGGGACGCCTGTTAGCCCCCGTCCGTGACGCAACGGCTATCTGGGAGGACGTCCGCGGCCTGCCCGACCCACCCTCTGCGGGGGGGGGCTATCCGCCAGAGCCCGGCACCGCCCCTCCGCGCGTTGGCACTCCACTGCCCGCAGGCACTGCCCATCGGGGCAGAGCCAGCGCCAGCAGCACCACACCGCCAGCCGCCCTTCTCGCATTACTCCCCGGCGGCGCAGCAGCCAGCCCCCCTGTGTTCCCCCCACACCCAGCCAGCCCACCACACATATGCCCGGTCCCCCTTACGAGGGCCACGCCGTGGTCCACCATACCATGCAGCGGGCGGCCGAAGCGTCCAGCCTGATAGCTCCCGCGCGCCTATCCAACGCGAAGAACGACCTGTACTCTCGCATGGCCGCCTTCTCTTCCGCATCCTATCTTCGGCATCATGTTGGCCCTCCGGGCCGCTCAAACGGGCGACCACGTCGCGAACATCCTCATAGACAAGGCTGCACGCTAGAGGGCGGCGGGCCCAGCGGTCGCCTCAGCGCTGGCCGACCGGGTGCTGTACCTTGAGGCCGGCAAATTTCTCACCTTGGCGGATGAGACCCGCCAATGGTGCGCCCAGCGACTATGGGAGTCGAGAGCGGCCCTCCCAGACAGCACACCCTTCGCAGCGGTTGCTACCGCCATCGCATGCACGGCCAATGTCGCGCCTGACATCCGCACCACCCTCCTGCAGACCACAGACCGGGGCACCTTCTGGACGCCCCTCCCGGGGGCAGTAGCGACCGCCGCCCGCCCGGAGGAACTGCAGTCCATTGGGGCGGCGGTCAAGGACCAACGGGGCATGTCGTCGCCGCCCGCCTGGGGCAAGGGTGCCACCCGGCACGTGCCGGGTGCGGTGGCACCCCCCTCCCGCTACCCCACGCCCAGCATGGGCACCGGAGCCCTCGGCGCGGGTGCCGGGGCAGCGACCGCGGCGGCAGTGCCCCAACCGACGGCCCCGCCTCCCCCCCACCGTACCCACCCGGCCACACACCCCACCAGGCGTCGTTCCCGGTGCCCTGTCCGACGAGCCCGGCCCCGGTCCCGTGGGTCCCACCGGCAACCCCGGCCCAGGCCCCTCAACCAGCCCCATGGGCCAACCAGCCCCAAGTTCCAAAGCCAGCGGCCCCTAGAGGGCGACGTACGCGCCCCCCCGCCCCCCCGCGCGACACGCATGGGCTCCCCCGATTCCTGCCAGCTAATCATCGAGGTATGCGGTCTCAGCCCGGAGACCATGTCGAGCTCGGCAGTCCGGGACACGCTGCGGGTCCACTTGGGGTCCACCAAGTTCGTCCCGCTGCCCAGCCTGGAGCATGGGTACGAGTACGTCCCCTGCTTCGAGGTAGTGTGGCTGGCGTTCGCGGGAGACGAGACCCGCGCCCTGATGCCGGTGATGGCAGCGGCGGGGTACGTGTCAGTGACCCTACGGCCGTACCGGGCCGACGGCACCCTCTTCTCCCCCCCACCCGAGCAGGGCTAGCCCCCCAAGAAGAAGGCGAAGTTGCAGCCACATCCGCAGCAGCCCCAGATGGCGCGGCAGCCGCCGGCCCCTGTGGCCATGTCACCACCACCCGCAACATTCTCGCCGCCACCCCCCCCCCCCCCCCCATGGCTCCCCCCAGCCATCGCCCTGGCCTCCGGCTCAGCAGCCCGCCCCGCAACCCACCATGCTCCCGACGGCCCCGATGGTGTGGCGTCCCCGAAGGGCAGCGACCCACGCGCCGGGAGCACCGGGCGGCCGAGCGGGAGGGTACTAACTCTCCCTCCACCTCCCCCAAGGGGTCCGCAGCCCGGGCCCGCTCAGGGCCGTGGCGATGGCCCTGCTAGACCACCCCGCCCCACACCAGGTGCGCGCCCTGGCCAGCGTCCTCAACAACATCTTCCGGGATGCCCCCCCCACACCTGCCAGTCTCCGACAGCAGGGTCGGGGCCCGGAGGGGCTGGACGCCGTCCACTTCCGCTGTACCGCATGGTACCAACGCCCGGCAGCGGGCGGAACCGCGGGCTGCCCCGCATGCAGTTTCCGGGAGGCAGTGCATCTCCTCGCGGCGGGGGACGAACGGCGCGACTGGTACCAGGCGTTCGGCGATCTCGGCTTGGCCCGCTTACAGGCTGTTGGAGTCCTCGCCCTCGCCCGCCCCATCCTCCATGCCCTGCTCAGCATCATCGAGCCCTGGGTGTAGCTGCTGGGCTGCTCCCTGCGCAGGCTCAGTGCGAGCACCCCGTCCTTTCCACTAGTCCTCCACGCCTGGCGCCTGGCCCACCCGGGCCCCCTGCTCGACAGCCCAGCAGGGTGGCACCATGACGCCGGGGACCACAACCGCCTGCAACCCGGGGACGAGCCCCCGAGCCCCTAAGGGCCCTCATATGCCGTGGGGCTGAGGTGCTCTAGCTGCGGGAGACTCCGCGCAGCAAGGGTAAGCGCCGCCTCTATCCACCCCCACTAGGGGCGCCACGGCAAGGCGTGTTCTGTGTCCTCCTCGACTCCCCCACACCGGTCACCGTGGAGATGTCGTCTCGGGCCGTTGTCCAACTGGGTGTGGCCAAGCCCGGGGCAGTACCGGTGGGCCGGCTGCAAGGCACCCGGTGCGAATCGCCACCCAGGGATCAAGGCCCCCCCGAGGAGTATGCCTCGTACGCGCTCGGCGTGCCGCACAACCCCCTGGAGCACCTACAACGCAGGCCCCCTAACATGGGCCGCCTCCTTGTCGTCACATCAAATTGCCGCCGCCTCCGATCAGAGCGCCTAAGGGTCCCGCACCTCATCGCGTACCTGGGCTGTGCAGAGCCCGACATCGCCCACCTACAAGAGGCTGGCACGCAGTTTGCCGCCGCGTGGCTGGCCGGCCTGAAGTACCGCGTGTGTGTGGGGCCCCTCTTCCCCGGGCCATGAGGCAACGGATACTGGGCTCGCATAGGCCCCCGTGTCACAGGCGCATGGTCATAACCACATAGTTAAGTGTTTTTCCTCGCTGCACTGCAGCGCAGACCAGTTCTGTACCACTCCACGTGGCTGCTGATTGTGCTTTGGCCTTGGCCATCTGTACATCGAGGTCAGCTTGCACCCACCACCCCCCCAGCGCCGATTAGTCTCTAACCCTTGCCCTACATGTCTTGTTCTTGCTGCCCCTGTCTTGCTCTTACCCTCTGGCACGTGAAGACGTGTCATATCCGAACTCCGGGGGTGCAAAGGCGCCTTTGGGGGCGCAAAGGCGTCTCAACGTTGCACCAAAAGTTTTTGTGGCTTGACACTTCAACAGTTGCATTGCTGTACTTTCGCGCATACCTGTTTAGTACCACACCATGTGTGCGCTAGCCGCCCACATATCCAGATCAACTCGCACCCACCACCCTCCCGTGGGCCGCACTCTGGCTGCCCCTGTCGTGCTCGGGCTTTCTGACACGTAATGACGTGTCGCACCCCTGCTCCGCAGGCGCAAAGGCGTCCCGATGTTTCACCATTAAGCTTTTCAGCTCTATGCTGCCATGTCTGCCAGCACACCCTGGTCAGCTCCAAAGCACCACCCTCCCACAGTGCCGGTTAGCCCCCGACTCTTGCTCTGTGGGTCTCTCTCCCCCTCTCTCCCCCTCTCTCCCTCTCTCTCTCTCTCTCTCTCCTGCCCTGTCTCTCTCTCCCTCTCCTTCTATCTGGTCCTCCTCCCATTGCGCCCCACCCTCTCTCTCTCTCTCTCTCTCTCGCATAAAGGGGTTTTCGGGACGTTCGGTAGTTCTCTATCCCCCCCGGGGTTCGAACCCTCCTCCACAGGACAGAAGAGCTGCGGTATACCCACTGAGCTACGACGAGTTGCTATATGCATCACTTGTTCCGATCTTTCCTACTCCCCCTTGCGTGTCATCCCCTTACAGGCATATCGCCTTTCGCATGAGGGTGCGCTGAGCAGCGTGTAAAGGAACCACACAGCGTCCCCGGATACCGGGTCCGCCTGCCTGAAGAGCGTTCTCTGGAACGGCCTTAAGAGGTCAGCTCGGCCCGCCAGCCACACAAGCATGCAGTTTCCAGTTCTGCTCACAGAGGAGGGCACTGCTCTGTGTCCCTCTGCCGTAGGACAGTGGAGGATCGCCTCCCACTTGAGCGGATGCCACTTGCCTGCACTTTTGGGTCGCCACTGGACCTGCGTGTTCGTCAGAGCCTGAGTCTTCAGGGTCCAGTTGTTTTCGACAATCACCCAGTAGAGTTCTTGGGTGCTCATCAGCAATGGCTCCCCATGATTGTCCACAATCTCACAGTGCATCCTGGTGCTGTGTGGTTGGTCCAGTCGTAGCCCGATTTGCTGATTGCGGGCCCAGGCCATTGTGGTCAGCTCGGCATCGAATGCCCTTCGTTCGCAATGGCGTCAGGCTGGCTCAGTGCTTGCACCTTGAAACGCTGGCGTTCTGGTTGAGGCTTGACCTTCTTTGGGGCTGGCTGGATTTGTGTGTATGGGCCACGTCGTTGCTGACGTGGTCCCTGCTCCTGCCATGTCCTTCCCGGCAGCATCACGCCCCGAAGCTCTTCCGCGACAGGACGCGGGGTGTGTACCTGAGTTCAGCCACTGTCGGTGTCGCAAATGTGTGCTGCTTCACGCCGCGACAAGACGCGGCTCTCGTGACGAAAAGCTCCTGCGTCAGAACGCAGGTTTCGGACATGCAGGCATTATTGGGCTTGAAACCTGTGAGATTTCCGCATCAGAATGCATGGGCTACAGGCTCTGCTGCTAACGACCCTGTTCAGGGCTCTTGCTTTTCCTGAGCTTTCGCCTCTTACGCTGCCGCCTGGTGTCGCTCACATCTGTGCTGCAGGACAGTGTTTCTGCTGCAGACAGTTCATCCAACAAACCTCCTTAGTGTGTGTGTCCTGTGCTTATGTCTTCACTATCCAAACTGCTCGAGGTGTATGATTCCATTCCACGTGGTGCTAGTTCCCCGGATGCTTCCCCTGTCACCTCATCACTATCCATGGGTACCATACCCAGGGATGACCAGAGTGCTTTGGTGTCCTCTCATTCGGATCGTGAACCTCCCCGCAACCCTACCGTGGACTTCGACCCTGATGATGACTGTTGTGTGACATGCTAGGACCACAGCGGGCTCGAGCACATGCCTTCCATCGCCATTCTACTTGCCACCTCATTCCCCTGCACGTTGACATGTGCTGGGACATGCTCCCACCTGACTTCTCTTCCTAGCTTTGCCATTTCCCGGAGCAGCATTTCCTAGACGGGAACGTGGGCCTGCAGCTTACCAGATGTGGTTGTCCATCCCTTTGACTTCCAGCGTTCCCTTGGTGCGCGTTTGAAACCCAATGTTGTTCCGGCCAAATTGTTCCAGTGTTCTAGGCTATCTGGCCGGAACAAAAAAAGTTCAAAATCTATTTGCCCCCCAACCAAGCCTACCCGTACATGGTGGCAAAATATGTGGTTTGCTAGCCTTGGGGGTCCCCGCTGGTATGCTCATATTTGTTGCCCGGCGCGTTGCCACGTGAAAAAAACTTGTTTTCAAAAACAGTTTTTGTTAGAACACCATTGGAACACCGCTGGAACAAGTTATTGGAACGTCGCCGGAACAAGCACTCTACAACAAGAGCAAAGCACAAGGAAGGGTAAAATGGTAACATACATTGTTGTGTAGGGTGCTCCCGGGGGCCCATCAGGTTAGTCTCTTGGTCTCACCCAAAAGTCCTGTGTGGTCGGGGGCCCGGCGGGCGCCCCCGAACTCTTGTCACCCGCCCCACTATCCCCCCCATCTCCCTCACCGACCACCACCCCTTCACCAACCACCCCTTCACCCTCCACCCCTTCACCCACCACCCCTTCACCCTCCACCCCTTCACCCTCCACCCCTTCCCCCCCCACCCCTTCACCCTCCACCCCTTCGACCTCCATCCTTTCCCCCTCCACCCCTTCGACCTCTTCCCCGACGCCCCCATCCCGGATAGCCCCGGTAGCAGCCAAACCTGCCCCCGGTCCATCCCCTTCGTCTCCCCCGTCCCCGTCCCCGTCGTTGCTCTCGTCCCCCTCCTCGTCCGCCTCCGCGTCGTCCTCCTTGTCCTCCTCCTCGGCCGCCATCATCTTGGCGAGGAACTTCTTCGCCTGCGTCTTGGTTTTCCAAACCGACACTCTCGGGATGGCGAAGAGTTCAGGGTCTTTGGGGAAGGCGATCCACGTCTCCCCAACCCCGGGAGGGCCACCAGCGGCAAGGGCCTCTTTGCCCTGCTCGATCCCCCACTGCCCATTGTCCCGAAAAACTACATACACTTGCTCCCCCGCTTTGTATTTGCACGCCCCCCCCCCTCTTGCCTTTGCCTTGGCCTTGGGTTGGGGTTGGGGGGGCGGGACCTTGGGTTGGGGGGGCGCGGCTCTCTTGGGAGCCTTGCGAGGGGGTTTGGTGGGCTCCTTGGCCGGGGGGCGGGGCTGGGGCTCCTCGAACGCCGAGGAGTCGGTGGTGGACCCCGAGGAGGAGTCCGTTGAGGAGTCGTTGGACGACTCCTCGCTGGAGGACTCCCCCGGGAGCCTCTTCCTTTTTTGGGGGGGTGGTTTGGGGGCGCTCTTGGGTTTCCCGCTTGGGGGGGCGTTGGGGTTTGGGTTTGGGTTTGGGTGCTGTTTGGGTGGCTGGGTGGGGGTTTAGGGGTTGGGGTTGCACGGGCGGTGCAGACGCGGGCGGGGGGGGGGGGGGGGGAGACTCTGCGGCCACTTGTTGGCAGTGCGGCGGCGCTGGGGACATGTCGCCAATGCTGCCCCACCCCTCGATGCGCGTCGCGAGAACACTGCCGCGGGCTGCCACGTAGTCCATCATGGCCGTGAGGAACTCGAACACGGCGACGGGCTGCAAGTGCAACTGCTTAAGCAACGTACCCAAATAGATGGGCCGGGGATCGCTTCCTGGCCAACGAAGGATCACCCGAACGGCGCGCGGGTCCGAAGGGTTGACCTGAATGTCCTCCACCTACATGGAGGATAGCCAGGATGAGTGTTCCAGCGACGTTCCAATAAGCTGTTCCGGCGACGTTCAAAAGACTTTTCAAGCGCTTTTTGGTGACAGATTGGAACGTCGCCAGAACAACCTGTTTGGAACGTCGCCGGAACAATGCACCGGCACGTCAACCATGTGCATTTTTGGGCCCTATTGGCCATGTGGACATGCTTGCGGGGGGGCATACCCGCACGCGCGTGTCCACGTCCGCTCCCCATCCCCATCCCCGTCCCCATCCCCATCCCCCTCCCCCCCCCCTCTTCTTCCTCTCTCTTAACCCCCGGGTTAGCCCTCCGCTCTTCATCCTTCTCATCCACCACCACCTCACCTAGCTCCACAATGTCATCGTCGTTGACACCCCCTTCGTGTTTCACCTGCACCCCCCCACCCACGCCCTGCAACTCCCTTTCAAGCACCTCCACCGCCTTCTGCGCCTCCCTTCCCCGCCAGTTCCCCTCGAGAACCCTCTCGCCCGCGTGCCCCCCCCCGGTGAGGTCCCCACGCCGCCGGCACTCCGCCAATTTCGCAGACCATTTTTTCACCCGGCGGCGGAGGCTTTCAACATTGCCCCTCGCCTCTTGCAGCTCCCCCAAAACCACGGCCTGCTCCCGAACCCCCCCCCCGTTACTGATTGAGCTCCCAGTCGAGGGCTCGGGCAACTGGGGGCGATGCGCTTGGAGAGGCGCGACTGGTGCAGCCCCTTGTGGGGCAGGCCGTGGCGGCTCCAGTGGCCGGTGAGCGGGGGTTGCCCACGGAGGATGTTTGGGAGCGCCCTGAGGCGGGGGAGGGGCTGCTAAGCCAGCGCAGAGCTGCTACGTGGCTCGGAGCGCGTGGCCCCCTTTGCCCCCAGTGGGGCTGGCGGAGGTGGTGCAGCCAGTGCTGCCCCCGGGGCCTCGGTCTCGGTAATCCCGTTCTGCAGACAAGGATGCCGGAGAGAGGCGAACCCTACCCAGACACCTTGTTCCGGCGACGTTCCAACAACCTGTTCCGGCGACGATCTGGCGACGTTCGAGTGGCCGTTGGAACGTCGCCAGAACGTCGCCGGAACAGGTTGTTGGAACGTCGCCGGAACAGTGGAAAATAGGCACAGTTCCGCGCGCGCAGAGGGCGCACTGCGTGCACTACGGCCCCGTGGGGGGGGGGGGGATCCACTACAAAGAATCCTAGCCCCTTTAGGGGCATGGGGCACGAACAATCACTGGGGGTTCTTGGGTTTTCCCCTTCCCCTCAACAACAAAGATTCCTAGCCCATTTATGGGCATGGGGCACGAACAATCACTGGGGGTTCTTGGGTTTTCCCCTTCCCCTGAACAACAAAGATTCCTAGCCCCTTTATGGGCATGGGGCACGAATAATCACTGGGGGTTCTTGGGTTTTCCCCTTCCCATCAACAACAAATCATCAAATTCCTAAAGAGCAAAGAGCAAAAGGGACATACGGGGGAGCGGGGGGAGCAGGGCAGGCAGGGACACACAAACCCAACGCACTGTTTTCCACTGCGCGCAAAGCGCGCCAAAGCAAACACCCAAACCCAAACCCAAACCTAGGCCCAAACCAAAACCCGCACCCGAAAACACACCCAACCCCCAGCCCAAACCCAAACCCAAGCCCACACCCAAGCCCAAACCCACACCCAAGCCCAAACCCACACCCAGGCCCAAGCCCAAACCCAAGCCCAAACCCCCACCCAAGCCCAAACCCGCAAGGCTGAATATTCTTGGTGGCCTTCAAAAGCGCCAGCATCATTTGCATCATATCTGCGCTGACGGGCGCGGCCATGGATAGGAGCAGAAGAAAGAAGAGAGCCGAGGAAGGGGGGTGGTGCAGAGGGGGTGGTCTCTAGTGCAGCCCTGGGAACACAAGGCACATGTCGAACAGCATCATGTTGGTGGAGATGAATGTGAAAGTACAAGAAAACCCATTGCAACACTTGCCGCAGAGCGTCGGCGTCCGAATCAATGGATGCCTGCGAGCGACCGCAGCTGGCGGTCCCAGTAGCCGTTTGCCGGCCACCGCCCCGGGCACTGTGTTCATTGAAAGCCTGCTTCAGGAAGCGGTTAAGGCTTTCCACAATGTCATTGGAGAACATTACCAATCCGAACGGCCAAATGTCGTCCAATACGCGATCCGCATCCTCCTCCAGGAAAAGGAGGTAATGGGACGCGGACCTAGGAGCATAATGCTCCCGGAAGGCAGCTGCCGCTGCCCGGCATTGGGGACGCGTACCCACCTGATAGGTGTGGTACAGGTCCTTCAAAAGCTTCGCCATCCCCATCACAGCCCTATAGAGGGGCTCCTCCGGCCCAACCGACAGGAACAATGCAACATCGGGCCAAGCCGCAAACAGGCGCGACGTATCCTCACCATCCGGGGAACAATCCTTGCCTAGGCGGCACCCAGTGCGATGCTCATGCAATACCGCCTCAATCGCCGCACGGGACACCTCATCGCCCCCGGCTAGCTGCTCTGCCACCAACCGCTCAATGTTGGTCATTTGCAACCGGCCCATCGCCATGCAATAGTGCAGAATGCACATGACAACGCGGCACCGGGCAATGACCACCACTGGTTCCACGGAACAACGTGCGGCCTTCAACGATGGTGTTCCCAACAAGAAGGACATCCGCTGTGCGTGGTCCGACTCAGTGGTCCGGACCACGTCTTTGCCCCGCCACACAGCGGCGTCGGAGTCCCAAATCCCCTCGTTGTATAGTGACCCCACTTGTGGGGCCGGTGTGATCCCGGTAATGCGGCGCACCCACGGGGAGTCACCACCGAGCCAGGCATCGGCCGCTTCCTCATGGGAATTGAAGACCACCCGGTGGGTGTCCACGACCTCCTGGATGGCCTAAGAAAAAAACATCAATTTTGTTGGAACCAGATCGTTCCGGTGGCGGTTCCAACGAAACACTTGGACGTCGCCGGAACGTCGCCGGAACAAGCTATTGGAACGTCGCCGGAACAACACGGTGTGTGCACGGCACACCTTAATATTGTCTTCCCAAAGGGTTGCTAGGGTCGCCATCGCTTTGTCCCCGCAGATTGCGAGGCCGATGACCCACACGCAGGCGGCAAATTCGTCCCCAAAGGCCCATGTTGGCGATGGACACAGACAATTGGGACCACTCCCCGCCTGCGCAAGGGTAGCCATCCCCCCTGACAATGAAAGTCAGGGGGAAGGACCAATCGATCATGCGGCAAAACGGGGGTTGGCTAGCAATGTAGCGCAGCCATGATGCCCACGGCCAACTGATGCCCGTGGCCTTGGGATCCGAAGTGCTCACCGCGGGGGCCAGCTCCAAGGGGGCCAATAGATCTTGCCAGCGCTGCTGGAAAGCCCTCTCAGGGCAAGTCGGACGGGCGAATGGAAGGCCCGTGGTTGCGGTGTACTTCAGCCCCCAGAGGGTGTACAATTCCGAGAGCGTGCGCCAAGCGGATTTGGGCGCACGCAGGTTGAGGATGAGCTCGCAACACTCATCCGGGGGAAGGACCTCAGAGGCGTACTTGGCGATTGCCCCCTGCTGTATCTCTCCTACACAGCTTGGTTGGGCCAAGCGCACGGCCACCGCAAATTGGCGGCGGGCGTGTGGAGAGGAGACGGCCTGTTCCGCTATGAGCTCCCCAACAAGATCCCCGTCCCGGAGGCTAACAGCACTAGCCAAATGGACGAGGTGGGTGGTTAGTTGCGCAACGCGGGTTTGCGATCTAGGCATGATGAAGCTACAACAATGAACTACGAAGCGAAATTTGGCAATGCATACCTCTAGGGGAATATGCCCGTAGACCCACCGAGCATTCAGGCAAGGAACAAATACCAAAATGGGACCCTAGGCATGGCCACAATGCACAAATCAAACGGGAGAACGGGGACGCCAACGTTGAAAAGTCATACAACGCTGCGTCTGAACTACAAGAAACAGCAGGCTTGCAAATGGATACGAAAAGTTCGAAATGTGTACA
The DNA here is from genome assembly GCA_964036045.1 of Eutreptiella sp. 'Long Island Sound 2002'. NCBI lineage: Eukaryota > Euglenozoa > Euglenophyceae > Eutreptiales > Eutreptiaceae > Eutreptiella > Eutreptiella sp. 'Long Island Sound 2002'. The sequence goes on along the minus strand of OZ038383.1, from coordinate 119,719,411 downwards.
CCTAGTGGAAGGTGGCGCCAACGGCTCACAATATGTCGACATAGCCCCGATGGGAAAGACAAGCCTTGGACGCGTTATACATGCAAGAAAGAGACAAAAAAAATCATTTACGAACTTGGAAACTCATGGTGATAGATCTGGTTATCTGGCCTGCGACACTTGTTGCAGTGGTGTTCCCAACGAGATTGTTCCGGCGGGAATTGTTCCCATTGGGAATATTCTAGTCGAGAACAACATTGGGTTTTAAACGCTTACCAAGGGTTGGGCCCTGCCAGTCGCTCCCAGTTGCAGGTACTGTGAGTCGGTGAGGATTGCCAGTTTTAGCACCCAGAACCCCTATAGGGCTTCCAGTGCTGCCCAAAGCTCCGCTCCGTTGTTTGTTTGCCTATGGCGTGTCGGTACATAGCCGCAGAAACGCACCTCAGGCCCTTGCGCATCTTCCGCTGCGAATACGCCAAAGCCACCTGCCCTGCGCATGTCCTTGTGGCTCGGTCTTTTAGATGACCCGTCCGTGTACACAATCTTGTAAGGCTTTGCAACCAGTTCTGCAATCAGGTCTTGCACTCCTTGAAGCACTCCCGTGCCCGCCTGCCTCGGGCGCTTCGGGTGTGATTCTGTCTCCCTATGCCAACTGTGTGTGCCGGCGTTGCGTTCTTGCGTGAAGCACTACGTGTGCGTTTGCCACCACGCACTCAATCCCCCATTTACTCGTACTTCCCCTTGTTGCGGCTGCACTCCGGTATCTCGAAGTTGCTCCGGTGACTGCTGGAAGCCTGTCCACTGCTCCCTGCGCTCTCCCGAGTAAAACCCTCTTCCCCGGGGGGGGTGGGGGGCTGGTCCCCCTGCTGCACGCCGGCCTCCTGAATGGGTCCCAAGTCCGCGAACATGCCCAAGAGCACAGCCTCAGTGTGCATATAGAGCCCGCCGAGGGCGTGGTGCTGGCAGCAGTCAACTTGCACCTCCCACCAGCCCTGCCAGCGGCCCGACCGGGGCTGTTATCGGCGACGCCTCCGTTTTCGAGCACACGGCAGGGGCCAGTGTCAAGACCGTGGGCAGCGACCTCAACAAGGCCCAAGGCCCCCCCGGGGGGGGGTGCCTCTCCAAGGCTATGAGCCCGAAAGGCCCGCTGGCCGGGTTCCGGGCCCCGTACCGGCTGGACGACCCGACGAACCAGATCTAGCTAGTGGGGCGCCCCTCAAATCGCGAACTAGATTGGGTCCTCGTGGGCCCGGAAACCCCATGCGTGGGGGCCCACAAAGTCCTGCTCCCTGGGCTCGGCACCCACCGGTTGGTGCAGTGCGACCCGGTGTTCGCGGATCGCGTCTTCCTAGCGGCAAACCCCTCCTACCGCCGCTTCCACTGATTAGGCCGGAGTAGCATGCGCCCGCGGCGGCAGCGGCCTCACTGGCCTTGTGGTGATCAGCCCATGCCCGCCTGACCCCACATGGGACGGTCCAAGCGGCGTGGGCCGCCCTAGATGGCTTGGTGCCTTCCCAGAAGGATTCCTGGCGCCCCCAAGACCGGGATGTCCTGCGGGTGGCCCACGAGCTCGACGGAGCCGTAGGGTCAGCGACAGCGGACGCGGTCCAGGCCTGGTGGCAGGACCGCCAAGACGCGGCGTAGGGGCACTCCTGCGCATGGAGAAGGCCAAGCGGGCTTGGGTGGCCCTAACATCCCAGACGGGGTGGACACTGCGCCTGTGGGCGCCCAATATCTGTTGGGCCTACAGAGCTACAGGCCCTTGGAGTCCTCGGCCTCGCCCGCCCCATCCTCCATGCCCTGCTCACCATCATCCAGCCCTGGGTGTACGTGCTGGGCCGCTTCCTTCGCAGGCTCGGTGCCAGCGCCCCGTCCTTTCCGCTGGTTGTCGCCGGCGTGGTCCTCCACGCTTGGCGCCCGGCCCACCCGGGCCCCCTGCTCGACAGCCCAGCAGGGTGGCACTATAACGCCGGGGACCACGGCCTCCTGCAACCCGGGGACGAGCCCCCGAGCCCCCAGCGGCCCTCATATGCCGTGGGGCTGAGGTGCTCTAGCTGCGGGAGACTCCGCGCAGCCGGGGTAAGCGGGGCCTCTACCCCCCCCCCCACTAGGGGCACCACGGCAGGGCCTGTTCTGTGTCCGCCTTGACTGCGCCACACCGGTCACTGTGGAGATGTCGTCTCGGGCCATTGTCGAACTCGTGGGTGTGGCCCAGCCCGGGGCAACACCGGTGGGCCGACTGCAAAGCACCCGGTGCGAATCGCCACCCCCGGATCAAGGCGCCCCCGAGGAGTATGCCTTGTACGTGCTTGGCATGCCGCACGACCCCTTGGAGCACCTACAACGCAGGCCCCTTGACATGGGCCGCCTCCTTGTCCCTCGCATCGGACCCCCTAAAGGTCCCGCGCCTCATCGCGCAATTGGGCTGTGCAGAGCCCGACATCGCCCGCCTGCAAGAGGTGGGCACACAGTTTTCCGCCGCGTGGCTAGCCAGCGTGAAGTACCGCGTGTGCGTGGGGCCCCTCTTCCCCGGGGAGGGGGGGGGGCTGGTCACCCTGTTGCACGCCGGCCTCCTGAATGGGTCCCAAGTCCGCGAACATGCCCAAGAGCACAGCCTCAGTGTGCGTATAGAGCCCGCCCTGGGCGCGGTGCTGGCAGCAGTCAACTTGCACCTCCCACCGGCCCTGCCAGCGGTCCGACGCAGGGCTGTCATCGGCGACGTCTCCGTTTTCCTGCACACGGCAGGGGCCAGTGTCAAGACCGTGGCCAGCTACCTCAACAAGGCCCAAGGCCCCCCGCGGGGGAGGCTGGCTCTCCAAGGCTATGTGCCCGAACGGCCCGCTGGCCGGGTTCCGAGCCCCGTACCGGCTGGACGACCCGACGAACCAGGTCTAGCTAGTGGGGCGCCCCTCAAGTCGCGAGCTAGATTGGGTCCTCGTGGGCTCGGAAACCCCGTGCGTGGGGGCTGACAAAGTCCTGCTCCCCGGCCTCAACACCCACCGGATGGTGCAGTGCGACCCGGTGTTCGCGGATGGCGTCTTCGCGGCGGCCAACCTCTCCTGCCGCCGCTTCCGGTGCTTTGGCCGGAGCAGCATGCGCCCGCGGCGGCAGTGGCCTCACCGGCCCTGTGGTGGTCGGCCCACGCCCGCCTGACCCCGAATGGGACGGTCCAAGCGGCGTGGGCCGCCCTGGATGCCCTGGTGCCTTCCCAGAAGGATTCTTGCCCCCCCCCCAGACCCGGATGTCCTGCGGGCGGCCCACGAGCTCGACGGAGCCGTAGGGGCGGCGACAGCGGACGCGGTCCAGGCCTGGTGGCAGGACCGCCAAGACGCGGCGTGCGGGCACTCCTGCGCGTGGAGAAGGCCAAGCAGGCTGAGGTGGCCCTGACATCCCAAACGAGGCGGACACTGCGCCTCTGGGCGCCGAAGTTCCGTCTCCTCACCGAGGTCAGCCCCGACGGGGTCCGCTTCCCAGACACACGGAGGCCTAGAAGCAAGAGCTGCTTCGCCAGGCGCAGGAGCTGCATTGCGGCCATGCGGGCCTCCTGCCGTACCTCTCGCGCCTCAAGGCCCCCATGCGTCCGGGTGACCCCGTGGACGACCCCGACTTCATCTTGTGCATGCGCGCAGCGCTGCCCCGGCCGTTGGACCCACCAGCCGTGGGGGGCCCCGCCTACGTACCACGACACGAGCAGGCCGTCAAAAAGGACTCCGCGGCCACATCCCTGGACGAGCTACCACGGCCCCTGGTGTTCGCCCTGCCAGGCTTCGCGCTGCGGTTACTAGTGGGTGTCCTGGAGGACCTCGCACTAGGGACCCCCAGCCGGCTGCTCTCGGCGGTGCCCCACCTCTGCCTCCCCAAGAAACTCCGAGCGTGGCTGGTGCGCAAAAGCCAGCCCGTCATGCCGGAGCCCTACCTCCAGCGGCTGGAGACGGGTGTCGTGCAGGATCGCCGCGTCACCCGACGAGAGCTCCGGCGCGTTGTCCCCCCGGAGCACTTTGCGTAGCGGCGGCAATTCTCGGGCCAGACGCGAGCCCTGGCTTGCCGTTGGTTGCTGGCCGCTTGGGCCGTCCAGCACGAGGGGGTCTGGCCGGACGACTGGAAAGAGGCAAATGCCTTTTGCAATCCCGACCGAGATGAAGCCGGGGCGTGGCATCACGAGGCCCCGGAGGAGTCTCTGTCGCCTTGGCTGGAGCGCTTCTACGATGGCCTTCAGGTGTGGGTGGCCTCTCCATGCTGCCTTGCGGGCCCTTACAAGCTGCGCCACGGCGGTGCCCAGAGCGGCAGCCAGGGCGTGGAGTATTTCTCCAAGATCTCGCAGAAGCGGACGGAGTACCTCCGCCATGCGGTCCGCGAAGGGCTCTACCCCGAGGACCGGCGCCCTGGAGCGCGGACCCAGCGTCCTACGTCCCGCGGCAGGTCGCCCCCCCCCCCCCCCCCGGAACCCCCTTCGTCACCGAGGTCGCCATCAGCGACGACCGCCGCCACTTTGCCTTCACGGGGTGGGGTCAGGCCTAGCTGTTGGGCATCTCCGCGGTCATGTGGGCGGTTGCCTGCGGCTCCGTGCAAGTTGGGAAACTGAAGGTGCACCACCTCCTCGTGCGCAATCACCGGCTGAACTCCGCCCCGGGGACTCAACCCACGACCCTGGGCCCGGGGGCTTCATGGTGACCGGCATTCCCCTGGTGATGGGCGAGCAACCGACCCCGCAAATTGCCAAAGCCGAAGCCAGCGTGGCGAAGATTGAGCGCGCGCTCTACCACCTCCGCCAAGCCCACGTGCTCGTCCTCCGTATCGTCCTCACGGACGTCATCTCGGCCGTGGACTATGTCTACGAGGCCTTGCCACCCTGCCCAACGCGCCTGCGCCGCAAAGAGCGGGCAGTGGGGTGGGTCCTAACCGGGGCGCTGCAAGTGCCGCGTAACGTGCCTAGGGCAGTCCTGTGGATGCCTGTTGCCGTTGGGGGCTTTGGCTTCCCCAACATGTAGAGATGGATGTGTCTCCGGCATGTTCTAGGGTACCTCAGGGCCATGGATTCGCGCAGGGTGCTCATCCACAAAAACTTCCGTGCCCTCACCCACCCGAACCACTGGAAAAGCCTGGACAACCCGGACCAGCAACGCCTACTCCACACCATGGCCGAGACCCACCCGGAGGTGCACGTTCTCCAGGCTGCCACGGCACAGCCCGCGGGTGTGGACACCCGGGTGTACCGGCCGTAAGAGTCCGGAGGGGTCCTCCTGGCAGCGGATGGGGTGATGGAGACCACGCCGGACATCGACACCCTGGGCTGTGGCGCGCTGGTGGCGGACGCCGCGGGGGTCCTCGCGACCGTCGCCTCCGAGATCATGAAGCAGGCCGCCAGCCCTTGGGCCGCTAAATGGGGAGGCAAGCTGGAGGCGTGGCGCCTCGCCGCGTCGCTGGGAGTCGCCCATGCAGCAGTCCAGTACGCGGGCGTTGATTGCACCTCTGCCACCCTCGGCTGTGACGGGGGCGTCCCCTCCCAACCCCCCAGCGTAGACGGGGTACGGGTCGCCTTCGCCGAGGCCCTAGGGCGCGGCCGTCCCCACCTGTATGTGCCTGCGCAGCACAACACCCTGTGGTCCGGCCTCCTCTTAGACCTCCAGGCGGGCACCCATGACCTGGCAGCGATAGGCCTGGGCATGGCGCGCGAGGACACGCACCGACTTCCAAGCGCGCTGGACGGCATGGCCCATCGATTCGAGTCGCGCTGCCTGGTGACGGCAGTCCCACGAGAGATGGACCGCCTATATGCCAAGCTGGCGGCCCCATCCGTCACCTTCGTCCGGGGCCCGCCTGAGGACGACCAGGCTCTGCAGGCCTGGGCCCAACTGCTGACCAGGGGGGAAGTGCCCACAGAGGGCCTCCCGTTTGCGGCCTGGGTGCGCATGGCAGCCTCCACTCACAGCTCGGCGCACGCGGAGTTTCAGTGCGCGTATTCCTCGCAACCCTGAAAGGGGTGGGGGGATCACATGGTCCGCTCCTGCCCGGTGATGCTCGTAGCGGCGTTGACCGGTTTCAGGGCCATGTGCGCCCTGCTGCGGTCCCGGGGTTATGCCGTGTGCTGGCGTGATTCCCTGGGAGCCACCGTCTATGACAAGGCAGGCCACGCCTCCCATTGGCGGCTGGTGCGGGACGACGACGTGGTCGTCCAATCCGAGAGCGCCGCATGGGACGTGGCCATTACGTGGTCTCTGGCGTGCTCGATGGCAGGACCGCGTCCTGAGGTAGTGGGCCGCGCCGTCCCCGTGTCCGTGCTGGACCCCGTGGAACGCGGGGTGTGCGCAGACGTGGTCCTCAGTGTGGCGCCCCACCATCCTTGCAAGTTGCCGTCCTAGAGGTGGTCTTGGCCCCGCCCGCAACCAGCCGGGCAATGTTCCCGGGCTTCACCCTCTAGCCGCTCCGCGACGGGCCCCTGTTGGCGTTCCCGGCAAGCCCGGCGCCACCCGGCCTCCTCGCGGCCCTGCGGGCCTTCTTCCCCGTGGAGGAGGCGCCCCCGAGGGATCAGCCAGCGGAGGGCGACGGTCCCGAGCCCCGAGCAGGTGACCTCGATCTGGGTGTGGAGCTCGACGCCGACGAGGACGATAGGTACCTCCTCAGCTAATCGCCCCCCCCCCCCTCTCCTCCCTCTCCCTCCAGCCCCCCCCCCCCCCCCCCGGGGGGGCCCGACCTAGCACCAAGGGGGGTGCAAGTCGGCGCAGCGCGCGGCCGGGCACCCCTGCCGCCCTGGGCTGGGATCTCCGGTGCAGCGCACAGCCCCGGGGCTACCCGGCCGCTGGGACAGGCAGGGCTGTGCCACTCCGCCGGGCCATGACCTCGCCCCCCCGGGCAGCATCGCCCCCCACCTCCCCAAGCCACCCTCCTCTCTCTCTTGACTGGCACGCCGCGCCCCAACCCACGGGGCCGGCGGACCATGAGTGGGCCAGACCTCGCCCCTTGTGGACGAGGATGCCCAGCGAAAAACGGCGCCCGGCGAGCGCCACTTCCTGCCCTCCTTGGCCGCCCCAACGTACTCGGCTGGCCTAGTGCGAGGAGGCACACGGACGCGCCGTCATTCCCGCCGGGGGCAGACGGCAGCGCCCACGCGAGTACATGGCGTACAATATCCGTATCGCAGCAATTGACGTGTCGAGTGCCCGCTCTGCTTGCTCGCGACTTGTGCCACTGCCCATGCCACCAAGGGACGAGCTCAGGGGGGGCGCAGCGACCCACAGGGGCGGCAGGGGGAGTGTGGGGAGGGAGTACGGGACGGGGACGCCGGGTGCGGGACCACCACAGCGCGGGCGGCGGCCCGGTCGGCGAGGCAAGGAGCCTCCGGCTCCCGCCCCCCCCCCCCCCCCCCAGGGCAGCAAGGGCCACCCTACAGCCCAGCAAGCGACACAGGACGGGAACGAGGCTGCGCCCACGAACCCGGCCATAGAAACAGTGGGCGCAGAGATAAAAAGCGGTATGCAGCGCGACGCGCGACGGCAACCGCAGGGTCGACGCGGAGGAACGCCGAGCGGTGCAGCGAGACCACACCCAGAGGCCGCGAGGGCGTCTCCCCCCCGCCAGACAGCTGGCCCGGCACGGCGCGGCCTGACGCAGGGGCTAGGGGCACAGCCACCTCGGAGGGATGTTCGGGCAAGGCGCGACCACAGTCGTGGACCCGGTTGTGCCTGCACAGAACCCACCCTCGCCCAAGGGGTGGGTAGGGTGTCGCCCCTCTTGCTCTGCACAGCACAAACAGCAAGCAAAATGCCGCGGCGCAACATAAGGCACCCCCCGTACCGCGCCCTCCCGCCGCCGTCCCCGTACCGGAAGGGCCGGCACAGGCCGCAGCCGGTTTCACGTTGCCGCCTGCGGACCTGGGAGCAGCGGACGCGCCGATGGGCGGCGCGGAGCGACCCGGCGCTAGCCCTCCGCCTCTGGCGCTCCCATGTGAGCCGCGCGCCACCCCCCCCGCCACCCGCGCACGGAAGGGTCCCTCGCGGCCGTCGCCTCCGCTCTCCTTGACCTCGAAGGGCCGGTCCCCCGCCTTCTCGGCCTGGAGGACATCCTCATGGGATGCTTCCTCCGCTGGACGGACACGGGCGCGGACGCCAGGTGGGGGCTGACCACCCTGCAGCGCGTCACCTAGGGCCTAGCAGTGTCGGGCCCCGCGCTCCACGATGCCCTGGGATGGCGGTATGGCCGGGCGGCGGCGGTATGGCCGGGCGGCCGCGCTCAAGCGGTCCCCCCGCCACCATTGGAGGGAGGGAGCACAGCTCTCCAAGGTCCCCCCCTTGCTGGCACCCCTCTAGGACCACGGTCCCCTCCCCGTCCGCCGCGTCGGTGCCGCTGCCCCGCGGGCCTGGACCGGCGCAGGGTGCTCCTGGTCGAGGGGTGGGACGACGGGGCAGAGGGCTCCACGGGCCATTTGGTGGGTATCACCCACGGCGGCACCATCACGTGCCTCCTCTGGGGCTACAGGCCCCTCGCCCCACCCCGGGAGCTGCTCGCGGCCGCCGGCGCGGTGTCGGCCTCCGTCCCGCGAGTGTTCGCTGTGTGGTATGCGGTGCTGCCAGCCCCGGAGGCGCCCGAGCCGCCCCCGCGACGCCGGTACCCCCTGGCGGGGGGCGACACCCACGCTTGGGCGTGGGCCGGGGTCCGCGAGCTCGTGGAGGCGTGGCGGCGGGGCCACGGGGTAAAGGTCGTGTTCCCCGCGCCCGGACCCAGGTGTGCGGACACCAAGTGGCCCTACAGCTGAGGCCGCCATATCCCTCGCCCCTCACCCCCCCCACGCCCCCCATGCCAGGAGTGCAGTTGTGCGCAGGGGACGAGGACTCCAACCCCCTCCCCTGCGGCGGCGATTACACAGCACACCCATAGCCCCTCGATTGGTACCGGGGCGGGGGTAGGCTGCACAGGCGCGACACCTGCCACCGCCTCTGCCTGTGCTGACGTGCGCACGGGTGGCGGCCCAGTCCCCCTAACCAGCGCAGGCATGCGCAAAGGTGGCAGGCGTCCCCCCACCCAGGATTCAATACACAAAGTGGAGGCCCACCAGCCGAGCAAGGGGCCTTGCCGCGGCCTCCGCAGCCCGCCCCACCACCCCGCCATCCAGCCTCCCCCCCCGCGGGAAGCGCGCATCCCCCTCCCCCCACCCCCCACCTCGCCCAACCAACGGCACGGCTACAGGCGTGCCCCCCGCGGCCCGCGGATGCGGTTGGGTGTGCATCGCATGCATGGCTGGCCGATATGCAGAGTCGTCGGGACAGCCAGCGAGTGCCCCCCAGCAGGCGGCCTGTGAGCCTCAAGATCGGCCCTCAAATCAAATCAAATCAAATCAAATCCCAAATGCCCCCTCCCCCCCCCCCCCGAACTCCAAGGGCGCCCCCCAAAGAGCTTGCCATCCTGGGGCCCCAGCCCGCGCGCGCATGATTTGTTGCGCTACCGCCGTGAGGCGGGTCTCGGAGATCAACACCACATCCGCGCGCCACTGGGCGACCGTGTGCCAGTGCAGGCGCATGGACGTGACATTGGGCTACGCCACGCGCATTGGCCCCGCGTGGGGTTCCACGTCCCCGCACCGCGACACGAGCAGGGAGGGGAAAACCCGGCGGTGCCGCACCGGAACAGGGGGGGGGGGGTGGAGCCCCGGTTGCCCATGTGGGAGGGGGTAGGAGGGGGGCGGTACACACCCACCCACGTACTCAGCCGCCAGTGGTCAGAGGGCGCCAGGGGCGGGGCCAGAGGGGCAGCAAAGCATGCTTGTAGGTCTGTGTCCGATCTCGGGTCTGCTGCACCGGGGTCGAGCGGTCATCTCCCTAGGGCGGGCGCGCCGGGTGGTGGAGGGCGCGGCGTAGGGGGAGGTGGCGGCCCGCCTTTGGCAAGTGGCAGGGGGCCATGAGGCAACGGAAACTGGGCTCGCATAGGCCCCCGTGTCACAGGCGCATGGTCATAACCACATTGTTCAGTGTTTTGCTTGCTGCACTGCAGCGTACACCAGTTCTGTACCACACCAAGTGGCAGGGGGGGGGGGGGGGGCTCGCGCGCTTCGAGCAGCCTTGCTCCAATTCCCCGGCGAGGCGGCGAAATCCCTGGAAGACCTCGTGCAGGAGGTCCCGGTCAGGCCCCGGGTCGAAACGGCGGAGGACGTCATGCCACCGGGCCGTGGCATGGATTTCCCCCGGCTCCGGCAAGGTGGCCCACCAGACGTCCGTAACCAGGGGGAGGAGGGCATGCAGCACGTTGGCCAGTTCCAGCCACGTGGCCATAGGCCTAGGGTAGGGGGGGGGGGCTGGTGGGCGGGGTCGTTGCGCCAAACCCGGGCCCACCGGTCCACCCCCACGGTGTGGGCCCTGCCGGCAGCCGTCTCCCCCTCGAAGAGGGTGGGGCGGCGGAGCGGGCGGAGGTGCCAGCAGGCGGGGGGGTCGCCCTAGATCCCCACCTGGCCGTGCCGGGTCGGCCACCACAGCGCCGTGCCCGTCTCCTCCTGCCACATGGGAGCCAGGTACCAGCGCCATGTGTAGGGGCGGCGGGCGTTGCGGGGGTCCGGCCGGGGGGCGCGCGCGTAGAGGACCTTGGGGTACCTCCACTGCAGGGCTTGGCCCGGAGTGGCCCCCTTGGTCCGGAACTCGGGGCCGTTGGGGCGGTGGACGGCGGACAGCCAGACCGGGTTGTCCCCGCGCTGGTGGTGGGTGTGCCACCACCTGTCCCAGGCCCCGCCTAGGAAGTCCTAGAGGCACAGGGCCTCGGGGAGCAGCCCCAGGAGGGGGGCTAGGGCACCGACGGTGTTGGCCCATCCCCGGCGCTGGTGGGGGGCGGGGAACACCAGGGTGGCCTGGCGGCACCACCAGTGTAGCAGGGCGAGGACATGGTGCCGCCGCCGGTGCTAGGAGAGTGGGGGGGCCGGGGCTGCGTGCCCACGCTCTCGCCCCCGGCCTCGTCCTCGTCCTCGTCCTCGCGGTCCATGTGCCATGGGCAAAAAAGGCTGGCAGCAGGTCGCAAGGGGGCCAGGGCAGGTCGTAGGAGGCCCGGGGCCCTGGTCGGAGGGGGGGGGGGGGCTTCGTGCCGTCGTGGGGCCCACCCTTGCCAGTTCCTGGTTTGCCGTGGGGCCCTGTCCGTCTGGCCCATGGTCACCACCACTTCTGGCGGCAGGGGGGGAGGGGGGGAGGTCCCCTGACACCCTCCCGGCTGCGACTAGCAAAAGGAACAGCCGCAGCGCCGCGGCGGCTTGGTCGCGTGTCTTCCTGCCACCTCCCCACGCCAGTTTGGGGCCCCCTACCACCGCATGGGCGGAGCCCACCCACCAAGGGGGGCCCACAGCCATCACCTCGCCGCGGGGCGCCCTCTTAGGCTATGGGCGTATAGACACCCTCCTGCCGCATTAAGGGTGCGACCCCTGGGCCCGTCCCGGGGGGGGGGGGGGGACCACCGGTGCTGAGCCCGCCGCCATTACCACCAGTGCCAGCCCTGGGTGCAGCCGGGGAGTCAGGGGGAGGGGGGGTCCGGGGCGCCGGGGCTGGCGCCTCTGCTGGTCTGGTTGCCGGCGCGGGTGGGCATGGGGACAGGCATGGGCCCGCTGTCAGCCTGAGCTGTCGCATTTCCCACCCCGGATGCTCCCCGGTTAGTCAGAGCTCGCTGCCCACCCGTCCCATGGCCGGCGCTTGTCTCGGGCTGGGCGACGGTGTCAGCCGGCTCGAGTGCGGGCTCGCCGTCACCTCCAGCCGCTACGCTCGCTGCCCCCTTGGCCCCCCGGTTAGGTGGTTCACGCTGCTCGTCAATCCCTCGGACACTGCTTCTCCCCGGGGGGGGGGGGGAGAGGGGGGGGGGGGGTCCCTGGCTACCGTCCCGGACGTTCCCAATGCGAGGGGCAGCCAAAGTGCCGCGGCGGCTGTGCCCCCTGCCATACCGCCACCTCCCCACTGGGCCCCCTGCCACCGCCCGGGCTGGTGCCCTCCCCCGGACAGGACCCAGGGCCATCACCTCGTCCCGCGGCGCCGGCGTGGGCTGTGGGCGTATAGACACCCTCCTCCCGGGCACGGGGTCCGGTCCCTGGGGAAACCTCGAGGGGGGGGTTGCCGGGACTGGAGCCGCTGCCATAACCGCCGTCACCGGCACCGGGCGTGACCGGTAGGGTGCCAGGGAGTGTGGTGGTGCCGCCCCCCCCCCCCCCACCCCCGCAGTTTACCACCCAGGCCCTGGTCAGCCACCGTGGGCAGGTCATTGCATGCAGGCAGAGTCAGGAGGAGAAGGGTTAAGAACATTCAAGAATGTCTTCGTCCTCCTCGTCCACGCCGACCACTGCCGATTCCGCGTTGGCCATGGCTAGATCCCCCGTGTGGTCCGGGGTCTCCCGGGCCGCCTCCGGCTGCTGCTAGTCCTCCCCAAATCCCTCCGGGCACGTCATCCGTCCCTAGGGCCCACGGGCTGGTAGCACCCCTGGCGGGAGCTGCGGTTGGTCCGCTCCTAGAGGCGATCAAGGAGGCGTGTGTCTGGCGCGCCCAACCAGACACCCTGCCACTCCTTAGGCACGCCCTCCAGCTCGAGGTCAAAGACCGGCCGGTCGAGGGTGCTGTGGGCCAGCTGGGTGCAGCGGTGGACGCAGATGGGCACCTCTAGGCCAGAAGCCTCCCGGGCGTAGCGCCGGAGCTGCTCATACTCGTCCACCGCAGCCTAGCTGTGCCGGGTAGCCGCAGGCCCGCACAAAGGTGGTCTATGCCGGGGCCGGTGCGCCTAGCAGGCCGGCGATGTGCGCTACCACCTTGGGGTCCGCTGGCTTGACTCCCCAGATGCGGACTCCCACATTGCCCGGGGTCCAGCGGCGCGGGATCCATGTCCGGGAGCTCAGCCGCCTCCCGCTCGTCATCTTCTGGGAGACGCTCCCAGACAAATCCCCGGCGGTGCGGGGTCCACCACCTCCGGGTCGGCCGTCTCCCAGGGCTTGCGCTCGGTCCGTACCACGCCTTGCAGGGCCGTGCCCGGTACCGCCAGGCTGGTCTTCGAGCGGCGGAGTGCCTGCAGTAGGGTTGCCGCCGTGGGAGCCGTTTTGCCGCCCCCTTGGACGTGCACCAGCGCCATGACCCGCTGGACGCTGTCATGCGCTGTGAGGGCGGCCGCAGCCGCGAGGTGGGCCTCGTGGACCGTGCATCCCACCAAGGCCACGCATCGTAGGGCCCCCTCCTGGGAGGGCTGCTTCCATTCTGCCGGGTGTCGTCCCGGCGTGATTTGGGCGATGCCCCATTCCCGGATCGTGTCCCGGGACTCGCCTGGGCAGAGGCAGAGCGGCTGTACAGCCGTCGTCGAAGGGAGCAGGGCCCAAAGGGCTGCTGCCGTGGGCTCGATTGGCGGGAGTGCCGTCTTGGTGCGGCCGGCGGCCGCTACCACCCGCACCACGGCCAGCCGGGGTCCCCGCGCAACGGATCGTTTCGCTGTGGCGTAGGTCGCGCAACCGGGGCCATCTTGTTGGGTGAGGCGGGGGGGGGGACCCCTCTTCGACGCCTCCCACTCCTTACAGGTTGATGTTACCCGTGGCCACTTTGATGTCCTCCCGCGCCCAGTAAGGCTGCGGGGAGGCGAAGGAGTGGACGGGAAGATGCCCCGATCAGCAGAGGCACCCGTCGCAGTGCTCCAGACTTCGCTGGCCTAAGTGAGTGCCAATCCATACGCACGGGGATTGGGGTGCGGGGGGAGGGGGGGGATCCCGAGGCGGCGCAGCCGCCCGCTTTGCCTGGGTGCCCTTGGAGCGCCGGCTGTGGTTTTGCCCCGCCAGCTGCCAGGTAGTGGCCGCCCGGGACGTGGAGGTAGCCGTCTTGTCGGCTGCTTAGTTGCGGCCTTGGCTTTCGCCGCCGCTGTCGTCGATGCGACCGGGGCCGCTGAGGCTGCCTTGGGCCGCGTCGGGGCCGGCTCGCCCCGCGGCTCCGCCTGGCGGAGGAGGGTGTTGATCACGCCCTTGAGGGACGCAATCTGGCGCCGGAGCGAGGCGATGACCGCCTGCTCCGCAGTAGGGGGAGGGGGGGGGGGGCGGTTGGGCGGATAAACCGCCCCCGTTGCGCCCCTTTGAACGGGGGCAGCTGCGCGCCGCCCCCTCGTCGACGGTCACGGGTGAAGCACCCGCGAGAAAAGGAGCTAGCGCTGCGCCTATGGCCGTAACGACCGCGGGGCGCTGTAGGAGGGCGGCCAGTTGGGTGGTCACCCCCGCTTGGTCACCCATCGTGTGCAGGGCGGGAGGGCGAAGGCAAGGGGAGACGCGGGAGCGTCAAAAGAAAGTTCAAGAAAGTTGTAGCTCAGCTAGGCAGCCTCACCACGTGCAGGTTCACAACAAGAGGCCTGAAAAACACACAAAGAGGGCATTTGTTTTTTACCGACCACGGGAGGATGTACAGAGGTCAAGGAGCGGCAAGGCGGGCCGAGTCGAGTTCAAATGCCCGTGTCCTCCCCTACAAGCCCCCGGCCTGAGTGTGCACGGCAGCCAGGAGGGACAAGCCACAGGGGACTAGGTCTCTTCTGTGCTTGCCCTGCCGTGCTGCCGCCGTTGCGCAAATGTGGATTGAGGTGGAGGTGCGGAGAGCGCGTTCGCCACTGGGTCGGAGGAGCCCCCCCTCGCGTCGCCGGCTGCGAAGCGGGGGGGCATGTCCGCTATGGACCCAACCTAGGCTTATGCACCAGGTGCACAATGGGGCCCCATGCTGTAGGCAGAGCGCGCCCTCAGTGCCGTTGCCTGCCCCTAGCGGGCGGCTGCGCTGCGGAGCCGCGAGCGGAACACTCTTGGGCGACGCCGGGGGGGGCCTCTTGGCGTATGGCAGGAGCAGTGCTCCCCCCTCGAGGGGGCGGGGGTGGTAGTCCATGAGGAAACGGTCGCCCAGCTGCGGCCGTATCCGGTCGGCGTCCGGAGGCGCCGGACCCACAAGTCACGGCAGTGAGTCACCAGGCGCATAAGCTGGAGCATCACCTCGTGGCGAGCCGCGAAGAACGGGCTGACACGCCAGCGCACATGCGGCCCCCGAAGGGGAGAAGGGAGCGGCACCACCCCACCGGGGCTCCGCACAGCAGTGTGCCCGCTACTAGGTGGCGCTCGACCAGCCCCACTGCTTTACGCAGGACCTGGGTCCCTTCCCCCGGCGGGAGGCGCGTGCCCCGCAGGCGGTTATAAGGGGAGGCCGGGAGCGCCCTCCCCACAAGGGCCTCGTAGTCCAGGGCCAGCTCAACCCATGACACTTCCGCCGGCCCCGGCATCCAGGCCATCACCCGTGCCCACCGGACCAAGTGTGGGACAAAATCCTGGGGCCACCACCAGCCCGGTGGGGCCACGGGCCGGAGGTGCGGCTGGTTGCGGATCGCATCCCCCGGGAGGGGGCCGACGAAGTCGTCCCAGGGGAAGGGGTTGTGCGGCCGCAGTCGCGGCGGGTCCGGGAACGGGGAGTCCCCGTGGCCCGCCTGATCCCATCGGCCTGCGGACATGCGGGCGGCAAGGACCGTCGGGTACATGCCGTACACGCGGTACATGAACTCGTCTAGGCGTCCCCGCTCCACCCCCCGCGCCAGCCGAAGGGGGAAGAGGCCCGTTCTCCGCAAGCACACCGGCCACTGGTCGGGCGGCCCTAAAAGGCACACAAAGAGGGGCTAAAACATGCTTTACATAGGATATTTCATCATTCGGAGTGATCACAATATCAAAAACTTTTTTCGCAAAATTGTCAGTTTTTGACCTGTAGAGGGTGGAAAACCGCTGAAGCAGTTTGTGCACACACCTAGGGCCATTGAGGCACCTACAATCAGCAAATTTTGAAGCTTTTTGGGGGGGCCATGGCTTGGGCTGGATGGGCCCAATGGCCAATGGTGTGGGTCCCCATGGGCGCTCAGGTACCCGTATTGCCACCAAATGATCGCGCAAACGCATCCTAGGGGCAACAGAAGGGTTTCAGAAAAAGTCAAAATGTGAAACTTTTTCAAGTGTCACCAAATAGCCACCGCAACACCAATTTTGGGGCTTTCCAAGGGCCCATGGCATGGGCTACATAGGCATAGCGGCCACTAAGTAGGTCACCATGGGTGCTCAAGTACCCGTATTGTCACGAAATGATCACCCAAACCCATCCGAGGGGCAACGGAAGGGTTTCATGAAAAACCCAATGTCAAAAAACTTTAGGTGCCCCTAAACAGCCTAGCCAGAGTGAAAACGGCGGAGTCCTCACTGGCAAGGGGCCATAGTGGGGGAGCCGACTGAGGGTACCTCGAGTTGGGCCCCGGGACCCCCGCCATGCGTTAGGGGGTCCATATACAAGAAAAAAGTTCTTGAGGACCCAAGTCCAGATACACGCATAGCGGCCGCAATACGCAAAGAAGTTTTGCCCCCCCCCCCCCAAAAGGGGGTACCCAGGTGCGGGGGGGGGGGGGGTACGGGGGTCAAAATCCAAAAAATCATTGGGGATTCATTTCTGGTGCTAAAATGATGATTTTACAAGGGGTTAGACGTGAGAAACCATACATTGGGGTATGCTACGCGAACGACCCCAAAAAGGGGGGGTATACGACGCTCGCGCCTGCGCTTCTTCAACCTCTCTTCGAGGTGATTGCACGAATTACGACATACACATCAGAATGTAAAATGTAGGAACAACTTCCATAGTACGAGGAAAATGGGACAAATGGAAGCAAAATGGGAGGACAGTCGGAGAAAAATGAGACGAAACACCCATTTTTCACAGTCCTGTGTTCTCCCTTTTTTCGGGGGGTCCAAAACCATCCCCACAGTCCCCTCTACAAAAATCAACTCACCGCACTCACCGACGGAAAGAGGGCCAAATCTTCCACTCTCCAACACTCACTTCTCCAGCCGCTAGTGAGGATGCTAGTGCGGATGCTTGGTCATTCAGCAGCTACCTCTGACCTCATTCCGGCAATCATTATAATGGACCAGCCGGTGCGTCGGGGTCGGGGAAAGGCTTCAGCACTCAATGCAGGAGCAAACAATCAGGTAAGTGGACACGGAGGTGATGATGGCATGGTTTGAAGGGGTGGGCTTGTGTGACAGGCGGAGTCCCAGAGTGCTAAAGCAACGACCACTGGAGTCGGGGCAAAGGAACCAGAGGCTAGAAACTCGATGTAAACGGGGGAATAGGCCACAAGGGGCAGGTACACACAAGAGATTGGAAGCGATGCTCCATGTGCTGATCTGCAGTCGCCCCTGGGTGGGGGGGGCGTGAGAAGTGCAGAAACACACAGCAACCTCCAGTCAACTACGTCCTGTCCGTGACCATGCCTGCGATCGCGCCTGCCTCATTACCATCGCTCTGTATGCATATGGATGTGGAGCAGACGCCAGAGTCAGAGTCCACCATGAATTTTTGCATCTGAGCCATCCCGCAATGTACACTAGACCAGTCCCCGGTGTTCCCCCCAGGAATTGGTTGTGGTGATCAGGCTTAGGAGGTATGCTCAGAGGCATAGGCTTAGGGCTATGAACAGTTCTATAACGCACACCCCCTTGGCCATGCTGACTGCCGGCAATCCCTTCACAGGTCCAGTCTGAACAGCCTGGGCTAGTGCACATGCCTTGCACCCTTCGAACACAAATCCAGGAATGCACTTTATTTTCTGCTGCCATGAATATCATTTGTGAGATGCAGTCGTGGGGGGAGTGCAGACCACGTGCAGCTCCTGCAGCTCGACTTCCTGCGAGCACCAGTCCTTTCTGTTTTGGGGTGGGTTGGGGGGGCACCGTCAACAGGGCACACTGACGACAGTGTGCGTCGCAGTCTTGTTGATGCTGACAAAGAGGTGCAGCAATGCGGTGGGCGTCACCAGAAGACGGCTCTGGGAGTACTGCTTTGTTATGTTGAACACCACCGACGCCGTGATCTGGGGCGGTGGCGCCACGAGCGCCGCGTAGAATGTCTCTGCCCTTCGCGCATAGCTGTCCTTTTGATCACCCACCAGCGACGTGGGGGACCCTGCCTCGAGCTGCGAGTAGGCAACGGGGGGCACGTTGCTGCCGCGGCGCGCGCTCGCCGCAGGCGCGGCCTTCATGAACTTGGACACGTTGACCACCGCGGACCCGATGATGATCTCGGAGTTGGGGCTGGGGTGCTCCACCAAAAAGAACTCCACCTCCACCACCGCCGCACCCTCATCCTCGTTGGTCAACGGCGACATGATCGTCACAGGGCTTTGCCATTGCACGAGTCCAGTGTGCAGGTCGATCTTGGTGGGCGCAGTCTGCAGCGGATTAAAGCTCCAGCCGTGCGCCCGGCTCTTAAAGAAGACGGAGTATGCAGGCCCCACGTCCCTGGCCCCGGCCTCTTCCGGACCTCGCAGGTCGTACCAGAGGCCGAGCAGCCGGAAGTGGCTCAGCACAATCTTGACCTTGGTCTGAGTCGCGCTGGGGGCCACTGCCAAATCCACATCGGAGCCCCGGCGGCGGTACGTCTTCAACGCGACAGGATTGGTCCCAAAGCAGTACTGTGGCAGCTGAGCCAACACATCGTCGGCATCCACATCTTCTCCGGTGTCCAAGTTTTTTATCTTTAGCGACGCAGAGCCGGGCAACATGCGCTGAACCTGGCGTCGCAGGGGACAACGGTGCCTTTACTGCGTGACAGGGCAAAGCAGGGGAGCCAGTGTCGGCCGGTGCAGCACAGTCTGTACTCACCCCTTGGGATAACCCCTCACTTTATGAAACATTTGATGAGTGTACTGTGCTCCGCAGCTGTTGTCAGGTAAACCCCTGCAGCCCAGCAAGTGTTCGGTGCTCCCTGTCAGACAGCCCCCACAAACAACCTCCAAAAGTCTCTCTGAACCCTCAAGTGTTTGAATTGGTCATGATTGCAATCCATAAGCAATTGATGCAACTAGCAAGTGTTGGGGTTGCAAAGCAAGTGTTCGTTATACAACACGCAGTCCGTTGAAAATGCGCATCAGGGGAAATTGACAAGAAACTGGGGGAGAGGACCAGTGACTCAGCACTGTGCTATTCACTTAGCCAGGGTCAGCACATGAGGCTCCCCGAGCGAATCCTCTGTGCTCTGCGTTACACATACTGACCACGGGATTGTCGCAGGATGCCTTGACCCTTGTGGGAGACCCTTCTGGCCAGGAGCACTGTGCACACCATGTCTGACAAAAATCCCAGTCATGACCGTGGGTCAATCTATGATTGTGGATCAGCATGCACCCACACACTTGAACAGGCCTCATCAGGTTGTGACACTGTATCACACCTCATGCAGATTTCTTTATTTTGGGACACTTGCTCAAAGGACGTTTGTGGTATTCAAAAACATAGCATGCAAGGGAGGGAGAAAGGGGAAGGGGGGGCTGGCTGCGGGGTTTGCCAGCCGCAAGCCCAGGTTTGGGTGGGGGGGTGGGGTAGGGTGGCGGGTTCAGTCAAATGGCATTTATGTTGTAGGGCATGTGGACCCCAAGTCAAGTCCAGGCTTGCGGGCGATAGCACTTGCCTGCGCCCCACCTTGGCCTCCTTTCTGGTAGGGCCTTCAAGCCTGCCCAATTTAAGGGTTTTGTGCCCCACTAAGGGTCCTGAAACCTGTTCAATTGCATTAGCTTTCTGTGTGCCACTAAGGCCTCAAATCCCTTACGACCCTGCATGCAAAAAGAATTCCTTTGAATCGAATTGCTCTATCACACATGTACACACGTATCGAGCGCAACATGTATAATGGAGCCTTTTGAGGGTTAGCCACGGGGTCCCAGTTGGATGGGATTCATCTCAAGGGTTACCAAAATTATGTTGGAGACTGAACCAAATTAGGGTCAAAGGCGTTGCCTGAAATTGGAAGGGAAGGGGACCTTTAGCCGTGGAAATTTGACAAATTGTCGGATGAACTATCCTTTTCTCTGTACATTATCCATTGAATGGCCCTATTTGTTTGGGGTGGGGGGTTGATGGGTCTCATAGGGGTGACAAAGTGGCTACATAACCCCTGCTGTCTCATGGGCCCAAAAGTGGGGTGCAATCAAAGTGGCTAGGTCAACCCTGCCGTTGTGGGGACCCCAAAGTGGGGCGGAATTCAAGTGGTTATGTCACCCCGCTATCTCAGGGTGTGCCAAGGTGGGATGGAATGCAGCGGCTACGTACCACCCTACCGTCTCGGGGACCCCAAAGTGGTGTAGCCCAAAGTGGTGTGGAAGCAAATTGGCTGGGCACCCGCTAGCGCCTCATATACCCCAAAGTGAGGTGGAATCAAAATGACTACACAACCATGCCACCTCACAGACCCCAAAGTGGGGGAGTGTCACGTGAGTGTCATACAAGTGCACTCGCGTGACAGCTGAAATAAAATATACTATTTTGTATTTCTTTTGAAGTCACCATGATTGTAGCCCCAAGCGGTTCTTTTATTTAGCGTCAACACGAGTGCTGAGGGAAGAAATCCAATCTAACCGCCATGGCTACTTCGAGAGGTGAAATGAGGCAAACTCACTCCCTCTGACGTTTTGGGTACTCTAAGCATGCGCAAGGCAATGGAGCCGTGGCGCAAATGGATGATAATACGGATAAGAGGGTGAACGAATGGATGGGCATTGGATACACCGCAATCAGCAAGTACAAAAGAATAATTGGTAGGTCTAGGAAGCAAAGATAGCAAGAGGAAGGGAAGGGTCTTTCACAATGTCTAAAATGTGCTCACAAAGCCCGCTTGCATGCAATCATGGGTAAACTTGCCCAAAATTGTATTGGGATATGTCTGCAACAGTTGTGTCCCCAAAAGCAAGGATTGATAGCTGCAAGTCCCACCATCAAACCAGCTTTGCGATTGGTGGGATGCCTTCTTTGCGAAGGTACTCAACAAGAGGTCGCATGTACAAGTTACTGCCCTTGGCATCCCACAAATACACGCACAGAGGGTACAACAAGTGCCACCAAATGAACCAATACACCCTTGTGGAACCATTGCCGTTCGTGAGAACGAATGTACGATCCCACCAATGGGGCTATGCAGACACAGTGGCATCACAATTATCCACGCGCTCCTTCAGGTGGGCACACCACTCCAAAGCCTTGGACCACGCCCTTGGCTCAAGAACCCCGGCCAAAAGGGTAAACATTGTCACCTTGATGTGGCTAGACAGGCCAAAGTGGCTCAAAATGGGCTCAAAATGGCCAAGTTTGCCCCCGTTTGTGTCCCGCAAATGGTCCGCTATGATTTTTGGAAAAAGGCTTTTTTGCCCCCGATGAACACCATTGACCGATTTTGACATCCACCTTTGGGCCCGAGCTTGCAACATGCTAAAACCTAGTGAGCACTAGTACGGGTATCTTGGCATCCGTTGGGTGATTTCTTTTGAGGGTTGGAAACCGCAAAAAGTGGGAGGATGCGGGTGGTCTAGGCACCCCAAAAATCGCTTTTTGTGCCATGTAGCCCAAAAAATGGCCATTTCTTTGTTTGTGTTGGTCTCGGCCAAACAACACAAATTTTGGGACCTATGAAGGCCTTTTTGGGGGCATTTCTGGGACATATCATGGAGTTAAAGGGCAGCCAAGGGCTCTTTGAGAGGAGGAAGTCAGGCTACATAGGTAATTTATGGATTGTTTCCCTTTGTTTGGCCGTTTGGAATGGGATGTGCAGCCATTATGGGAAAAAAGAGCTGTTTTTGGTGCAAAACTGCGCAAATTTAGCAGGGCACCTAATAAGTTGGTGTCTTTGCCTTGCGGCTCCATTGCTAAGTGTTTGCCTCGAAACTTGCACTTGGCAAGGTTGCGGCGCTCTACGATGGCTACAGTAGAGCAAAGCTTGGAGCATTGGGACGGGGTATTGGCGACGCAAAAAGGTGTTTCTTATTGTTGTTGCTTGTTATCATTGCTTGGTAGCTACATTTATGGGGAGAGGGTCAATGAAAACATGCTGTTTCGGGACCCAAAATTGGCTGAAAAAGGGTCAACAATGCGCTTCTCAAAGCTAATCATGGTCCATTTGGGATGCACAAAAAAGTGAACGGGGGTGGTTTTGAGCCAGCTTTTACCCAATTTCCCCCATCAAAAATTGCAAAAAGCCTTCAAAGCCCAAAGTGTGCCTACATCCCAGGGGGGACTTGCATGCGGTGAGGAGGAGGGATTAGATTGGCGGATATTACTTAGCAATTTGGCCTTTCCGACGGCCTAAACGACCCACTGGGAGCTCAAAACGGGCTAAACCACTTGGGCATAGCAAGTGGTCTAGAAGCAACTTTGAAAACGGCCAAACTTTTGCCCTCGATGGACCCCTAGGACCTAACTCCGTTTGAGCGCGTGTGGCTTGAACAGGTCAAATGGGCAGGGGTAGCAAAGTATGAGGAGGTGTTTGGACAACATTTTTTTGGGCTGACTCAAAATGTTCATGAGTCTTCAAGATAGTTGTTGGGAATTGGGCGACTAAAGTATATGATACACCGGATCCTTGTTAGAACGGGGGTAGGGCGCAGACCCATAGCTCGCATACAAAAAGAGAGGAGATGTTCTCCAATGCGGCAGGCAACCGCCGCGCCTTAATGGCAAAAGCCTTTACGGAGGTATGACGGTAATAAGATGTGGGTACTTGGACCCTTCATTGTTGGCTTGCTCTTTCCCAAAGGAAGTGCATGGCCATGGCGTCACTTTGGTGCCGCTTGGCCCACTCATATGTGTCAACGCAAGGGCGCTTCCCAAGCAGACCTGGAGGATCGCGGCATGCTTCCTGGGCGCCGGGACAATGTTGGCGGAGGTGTTGGGCCCACTCAGTTGTCCATAAGCAGCACATGAGAGAAAATCTTTGGGCGCGATGGAGGTGGAGGTTGTGTGCTATCTGGAGTGGCAAGAGCCAAGCTATTGCTCGTCGTGTGGTTGTGAGGCATGCATGCCGAGCAGGCTATTGGTACAGGTGCTAGGGTGTGTGACACCCGCCGTTGAAGGCGTAGGGAGTCTTGATCGTGTTTCCCGGGCTGCCGCCGTTTACGCGGCTTGCGAGCAAACCACACCTTGTCCCGGGCTACGGAGTCAATAGCTTAGGAGGCCCATAGTGCCCCCTATCGTTTTTACAAAAAAAATTCATGTCGTGCACAGAGCCTAGCCTTTCTGCTGCATAGCCAAGCGTAACGGAGGGGTGGTTCCCAGCCTGGGTGTATGGGGAGGAGGAACGACAAGCAATTTAGGGGTGCGAAGCAGCCAAAACGCACCATTTTGGGCCCCCACAGCATGCAAGCGCGGCCACTGTTTTTTCCAATTTTGGAGGTCTGAAATGCCGAAAATGGACCAGTCGCACCATGAAACTATGTTTCACAGTCCGATATCACAAATGGAGCAAGTATTTGGCAACAGCACGTGCTGCGGTTCTTCTAGCACCCGTGGTATTGTAACGGCAATCATGACCTTATATGCACCGCCTGTGAAGAAGGTGTCCCCTATCACAACAGAGAACGGCACTTGTACAAAAGGAGGGTGCAAAGCAGCATTTCTGAAAGGCTGCGCTCTGCAGAGCCCAGAAACATGAAATTCACTAAAAACAGGGGTAATAGTACAGGGTTGTACACCAACACAATAGTGTACAGCCAAACAGGTAGTAACAGGGCGTTAAATAGGGAATTCCTACTGGCTGGGCTCTGCAGAGCCCAGCTCGATACAAACATCACAAAGCACCCATGAATTACGCTATTGATAAACAAGCCAGACCACCAGTGTAGTAATGGCTACAATAGGCATCGGACTATACGCCCCCCCCCCCCCCCCCGCCCCCCCCCCCCACCCGAAGAAAATTTCAGTCCAATAAGCGACAGACCACCAGAGCACCAGTCATACACAAGGCATGGAAGCTGTACACACTAGTTGACGAGTCTAAGGCACGAACACACACAAAACAAGGCACAGAAGTTGTAAAAACCTTTATGTGCGCTGTAGGAGGTCCGCCAGAACAACAAAATTGGATGCTGTATTGACTACAGACTGATGTGTCCCCAGATGTGGTTCAGAAGCACGTACTAACACCTGGCCACACAAAGACTCTTCCCCCTTCTAAATCCCGGGCAAATGTTGAACTATCAATAAATGGTTGACACCAACAAAAACCAGCCACAAATCGCATCAAAAAATTAAGCATCGCACAGTAGACAGTGTCAAGTCACTCTCCAACATACGCACTGTCGACCGCTGGAGAAATGAAAAGACACAGGCCCAACAGATCAATGCAATTGAGCATACATGACAGCGCGGAATAAAACGTGGCTCAGCGATAAAAAGCAAACCTGTGCCCAAACTACTCACTTGACATTGGACTCTGGGCATACCTGGTAAACTCGAAATGACAGACACGTTCAGCTGAGCTCTGCAGGGCCAAGGAACAGGCAACAGAACATGTCAGGACCAAATCAGGGGTACAAAAGGCATCTGGACTTTGCAGTCCATGGATCGGTCAAAAAAATAGCAAAAATTAAATGATCTGGGGCTCATAGACACAAACCTGGCACCATATATGGACCACAATTGTGAACAAACTCGACACTTGGCACACTGTGTCAACGAGGGACGTACCAAAAGAAATGCCAGAGCACAATGTTGTGCTGATACAACCAAATTCACACAGTGACAGTACTGCACTGTTGAGATGAAAGCAGCACTGCGTACCACCAGGAGGCATGCAAATTGGCCTTAAACAGCATGCTGGGCTCTGCAGAGCCCAGCAGTACAAAATTGTTCATATTCGGGGGCAAATCAAGCAAATCTGGCAGCCCGGCTCAGTGCAAATTAAAAAAATGAGCGTCAAATTCGGCCCAAACACGTACGGCGTCAAACAGGCACATCATTCACTGTCCCACAACCATTTGGGACTGCACAGGACAGGCCCAGTCACATCGGGCGCTCACAAAACCAGCACAGTAACACGGTTGCGTCTGTGGTTGTCTGTCCGGTATGGTCTAGCGACAGTCATGATCCAGCGGTATGTGGGGCCTCCAGTCACTTGCCGTTGCTCTTGCCGTTGCTTTTGGACAAGCCAACCCGGACACCACGTTGCAGGGTGGCCTGCAGGCCCTCAACTGCCCTTTTTTTCTGCGATGGGGACGCCTCAGCGGCTGCCATTGCCAACTTATCCTCCTCTTCTTTCCTCTTGCGATTTGCTCGCTTGTCCTCTTTTGCCTTTTTCTCCTTCTCCTTCTCCTCCTTTTTACGTTGCTTCTCCCGTGCATCCTCTTGCTCCCGCAACTCGCGCTCAGCCTTCCCCTGCTCCTTCTGCCGCTGCTTTTCGGTGTTTCTCCCCTTTGGCTTGGGAGTTTGCGGATCCGGCACCTCCTCGACTTCTGACTCACTCATGTCAGCGTCTACTGCCTGGTCAGGGGACTCCTGCTGGAACAGCGGCTGCCGGGTGCTTGCCCCGTGCATGACACTCCACCACTCAACATCCTCCTCCGTGTCCCCTTTCCGGACGCTCGTCTTCAGCAGGTTCACCACATCAGCTGCATTGTAGGGACCATCAGATAGTACACCCCATGCGCAATTCAACGGGACTGGCAAGTGAATACAGCCCAGACTGATCAGGTCGGGCGGCGGCCATAGTACAGTGCACATAGGCAGCGCGATGTATCACCATCCATGTGCGTGTCGTCCGAGTCATCGTTGGGGTCCTCTAGCAAATTCACCAACCACCACAAAATAGCCAGACCCAGCCACAGACCTTCAATGAACGACTTTTGTGTGAGGAAGTGCAGCACTGCAGGGCCCAGCCCATGGGTCTTCACAAGCAACAAAGTTGACTGCTCAAACAAATATGGCTCTTCTCGGCGCCCCAAGTGGTACACAGCCATGCGCAAAGCCGTTGGGTACAAATCTTCCAATTGCGACCGCAGGTGTTGTTCCACAGCGACCAAATCCCCATGGTGTCCATGAAAGGCGCCAAGTACCCCTTGAGACAGCACACGCACGATCTGCGCACCAGGGATCCACCCTCCACGCCGCGGGACTTCAACAATGACGAGATTGTACTTCAGCATTTTGATCTCATTTGGCACTGCGGTCACCGATCCATCGTACGCCCAAATTTCTCCAGATTCTGACCCCTTGCCAACATTGACCTTTGCCACCTCGCCACCAGACACCTCAACAGCTAGGTTCAACACTGGTCTCACAAGCAGTTTGCGATGGGCTTCGACATCTTCTCGATCGCTTACCCACAGACCTGCCTTCAACAGCGCCTGGAGCGGTGGCCAGGGCGTGCTCTCGCTGTACTCCCAGCTCCCTTGCCATGCACCAAAATTCGCCAGACGGTGACTATACTTCTTTGAGATGCGAGCCACTTCAGTCTTTGTGCCTGTGTGTACAGGAGCCATAGAGGAGGGCAGGAGGGCACCAATCCACCAAGTCACAGCGATCTGGCAAAGCGTAAATTTGCATTTTGTTGGATCCTGGGCTCTGCAGAGCCCAGTACTGTCAAATTGGTAACATGAAGGCTGAA
Source organism: Eutreptiella sp. 'Long Island Sound 2002' (assembly GCA_964036045.1). Classification (NCBI taxonomy): domain Eukaryota; phylum Euglenozoa; class Euglenophyceae; order Eutreptiales; family Eutreptiaceae; genus Eutreptiella; species Eutreptiella sp. 'Long Island Sound 2002'. Next base: position 119,693,039 of record OZ038383.1, on the reverse strand, counting down.
ATTGGTCACTATGGTACATCTGGGCTCTGCAGAGCCCAGCATGACTAAATTGGCAACTTAAGGGGGTGGCCCGGGGGGGGGGGGGGGTCGTGGGACATCAATAGGCCAGGCCGCAACGGTCGACAGGTCCAACGTCCAGGAAGCTTCAACAGGTCCAGCGTCTCTATACATGCAGTCAATTGGCATCCCAGGGGATCCTGGGCTCTGCAGAGCCCAGAACTCTCCAGATGGTAATATGGCGTCTGAAATTTGGTCAACTCCCTCCATCTGGGCTCTGCACAGCCTAGCATGACCAAAATGGTGAATTAGGGGGTGTCCCGGGGGGGGGGGGGGGCTTGGACATCATTAGGCAAGAGTGCACCGGTAATCGGGAGTGAAGTTGCGGAAGTTCGGACAATCCAACAGATCCAGCGTCTCGGTACATGCAGTCAATTGGCATCCCAGGGGATCCTGGGCTCTGCAGAGCCCATGAGCTCTCCAGATGGTAATATGGCGTCTGAAATTGGTCAAGTCCCTCCATCTGGGCTTTGCACAGCCTAGCATGACCAAAATGGTGAATTAGGGGGTGTCCCGGGGGGGGGGGGGGGCTTGGACATCATTAGGCAAGAGTGCACCGGTCATCAGGACTGAAGTTGCGGAAGTTCGGACAACCCAACAGATCCAGTGTCTATGTACATGCAGTCAATTGGCATCCCAGGGGATCCTGGGCTCTGCAGAGCCCAGAACTCTCCAGATGGTAATATGGCGTCTGAAATTGGTCAACTCCCTCCATCTGGGCTCTGCAGAGCCTAGCATGACCAAAATGGTGAATTAGGGGGTGTCCCGGGGGGGGGGGGGGGCTTGGACATCGTTAGGCAAGAGTGCACCGGTCATCATGAGTGAAGTTGCGGAAGTTAGAACAATCCAACAGATCCAGCGTCTCGGTACATGCAGTCAATTGGCATCTCAGGGGATCCTGGGCTCTGCAGAGCCCGGCGGACCCAAACTGTCACACTGAAATCGGTCATTACACTTCATCCAGGCTCCCTGTCGCAGCGGCCCAATCACAACAAAAGGCAGGGGCTTACAAAGCAACAGCATACGTCGTGAAGGGTGGATGCGCTCAACCGGCATGTCGGGATGACCAAAGTGATACCACCACAATTCCCCAGCGCGGAGCTCCTTTGCCAGCTTCTGGAAGCCCGGTACTGTACTCTTCGGCGAGGCCATGTAGTTGCATACGCGCCACAAATTGTCGGGTTGCATTCCAGCAAAGCATCGCATTGTATAAAGGGCAATCACCTGCTTGCGTTCCACCATCTTGCCGAGTGCGTCCGTGAAGGTGGCACCACGGGTCAGGGCCATATGGGCAGCTGGCCTCATTTGCTTGACGATTGTCTCCGTGTTGCCGGATTTCGCAGTCAGCCCCGCCTCCACGATTGCCTCACACATCAAGGCGACAACCGTCTTCTTGCATTGTGTGTCCTCAGCCGCCAGTTGTAGGAAATTGTTCAACAGTTGGGGTACACTGCTCTCACGTCCACTGTGCTGCACCCTATTGTGTTGTCCGGCCACCGGCCAGCTTTCGCCTGATCTCGACGGATGTATCACACTTGATGATGCGCACGTCAAAGTTAGTCATCCAGTCCTCGACCTCGCCCGTCCTTGTTGTCACATCCTTGCAAATTTCATCACACGCCGCAACGCCGTGTAGGCCTCCAATCACCCACAGGGCTCCCACTGAATACAACAGCATGGCACGTCACACAGGGCAGGCCACGTAGCCAATTACGTTGATCGAGTTGCGTCGCAACAATCCCATACCTTTGTCGTCCCAAACCAGAAGCTGCAGTCGGCCATCGGGGGGGTTTGCGAGTAGGTCCTCCTTCACCTCCGCCACGTGGTCCCAATCAATGAGCCTGGATTGGCCATACTCCATGCACCTGTCAATCTTCAGTTCCGTGCGCGGCACCTTCGCTCTCCGCACCTCAACGTAGTTTTGAATGGCCAGTACGGTTGAGGAGTCCTTGATACTGCCCATCTTCCTTGCGACACGACCCTTGTTCACCACTTGCGAGGGAGATTGACTGGCCTGGCTGGCCCCAGCAACAATGCTGCCCTGTACAGCATCCTCTATGGAGGGCTCTGAGTGCAGTGCATCCACTTTCTCGGCTTCCAATGTGTCCTTCGCTGGTGTCTCAGCGGTGTTGCCATCCATGGCAACGTCGTTTGGTATGTCACACGTGGTCCAAAAACACACGGACTTTACAGGACAAATCAAGTAACCAAAAACAGCAGAACAATCACACAGTTCAAAGCATCAATGGTGGCAAATGGCGGATTTGGACAGCAAATTAGTCGGATCAAAGCATTCCAAAATTGGCACCCACATGGGTTGAAATAGCCAAAGCTGTCTTCAAAACAGCAAATCACTGCAGAGGCATCTCAAGTACAATGTCCAGGGCACATTGATGGTCACGACATCAAACAGGCCCACTAAAACGTCCCTCGTTGACACAGGTATGAAGCAGCTGGAAAATTGGGCCTGTGCAAATGGCCTGCAACACCACAGCCAAACCTGCTTGTGGCAATTTAACTCCAATAATCGTAACAGTGAGTACAGCGGTGCCAAGCACACCTCTTTGAGGGTCACACAGGCTGACGCAGCGGGTGCACACTACAATACGAAAGAATGGAGATGTGTGCACAGATCAAAGCACGAAGATGCCATGGTCCAGGACTGGCCCAGCCCTAAGAAAGGAACAGCAAATGACCAGATGGGAGTACATATCGGGCAGTGGTGACGGGCTAGCCTCTGCAGAGCCCAGAGTAACAACAACCAGCAATACGACCCCTTCAAACTCAGTGTCACGCAAAGCTGGGCTCTGCAGAGCCCAGACACTTGGGGTACAGTGATAGCAGGGGTGTAAACATCAAATTTGCATGTCTGGGGGGGGGGGGGGGTTGCATTGCCACCCCCCTCGATGATCAGTCTGAGTCTATCAAAGCAACAAGAAAGCGACTGAAAATGACCAGATACGGGTAGATATCAGGCAGTGGGGACCGGCTGGGCTCTGCAGAGCCTAGAGTGTCAAAAACCAGTATTACAACCCCTGAAAACTCCGTGGCGGGGAAAGCTGGGCTCTGCAGAGCCCAGACTCTTGGGTACAGCAATAACGGGGGTGTACACAGCAGATTGGCTTGCCTTGGGGGGGGGGCTCTGCATTGCCATCCCCCCGTGATTAGTCCGAATCTATCAGGTCAAATTCACGCAACTCCTCACTGAGCACAACGGGTACAGGGCCATCAGACAGGGCATCAACACCTACAGCATCCCTCGCCCGGATCACAGGTACGCCATCCTCAGGGGGAGCACGCACATGATCAATCAACATTGCATTTGGCACTGGGGGAACAATGTGCTCCATTGCAATCGGTATGAACCCAACTGTTTCTACAGCTGCCCGGGCCTCGCGGCGGTTCACAGGTGGCCTAAGTGGGATATGTTGACGTATGTAAGCCATGGCATCATCGCGGAGCCCTTGTCCACCTACTAGGGTGCGCAGAAAGCGCTTTAAAATAGATTTCATGAACATAGCTAATAGGGTACCCCCGGTTCCCTTTTCAGGGAACACGTACGTTGTGTCTCTTTCTGCCTCAACCACACTAACTGGACCCGAGGACCATCGCACAGTTGGATGCTCCTCCCGTCCTGCACCACGCATGAGTGCCCATACCCTGTCGCGAACCTCAACACACACACTTTCGGAGAGGGACTCCGTTGCACGTGCCTCCCGACGGGGGGGCATGGTGCGGAATAGGTCACCAGCCTCATCCGCCGTGTGCTTGTCGGGGTGTTGCTTGCACCGTGCCCGCAATTTTGCAAGCAGGGCCTCACAACATTCCTCCACATGGGCAGCACCAGGCGTGTCGTCGTGCCATTCTGTATTGTACAGAAGTGCACAGCATATGGTACGGACATAGTCCATTTTTGCTGCAGCTGGACCGGCTAGGTCAACAAGCAGACCCACGCAGCGCTGAAGTACACACGTGGCCACTATACCAGTCCCGTCGGCGCGCCCAGCCCAACTGCAATTCCGCACTAAGTGTCCTACTACAAAGATGGCTGGGAGGTAATAATTCAGGAGGGATTCAAGGCCCCGAAGGATGCGCAACCCATCCTGTGTGTTTAGGGCTGCTTGGTTGGCGCGTCCCTCAAACAGGGTAATTTTCTGCCGAAGTTGTGCCCGTATGTCTGGGGCTGAGAGAAAGAGGGCAGCGATGGTTTCTCTATTACAATGAGTTTGGGATGGTTATATATGCGCGCACCGGCCCCAAACACGGGAGCGCTGATGTACGAAAACAGAGGAAAGAATTTACGCCAAATGATATTGCAAACATGTTTGTAGGGGTGCCAGACGCCGTAAATCAACGAGATACCCCGCAACCAATCCGGAAAATTCCAGTCAATGGTTGCTCTAGAGTACAAAAATTTGAGCACCCGGTAGTGGATGTTGCAATCAACGAGCAATGCCATAGGTTTTTGACAATGCCGTTGGGTAATGCATAGCATATCGAGGAGATCCAAGAGCTCTTGGTTCTGACCTGTACGGGACTCATATATGCCGAATGGCTTCCAAAAGAGTTGCTATCTACCAAACTCCCGGGCAACATCGAGGGGGGCACGGATGGTTCTCCGAGAAATGGGTGCATTGCACATATCAGTGCACACGTTCAACATTTCTCTGTGCTGTTGAACAACTGCCATGGCCACTGTGTCCACCCGGTCCACTAGGTCACGCAGACTCGGGTGGCCAAGAAAATGTGGAAGGGGGGTTGTGTGCAACACCGCTATGGCGGTCACATCTAGACAGACATTGGGTTTCACCGGATTGGCCCGAAACTGGGCATGCCACCAGTTGTCCACCCACACCACAATATCACGGCGAACAATGCTACGCCACAGTTTCCGGAACTGCAATGCCCCCTGGTCTGCAATAGACAACCGGGATGGCTTGGCGAGACCAGCGTGCACCAGCTTGCGGCTGTCTACCCGCATTACAGCAATGGTGCTCTCACCACTGGGGACGGCCGCTTGTGGCAAAGCCATGCAACGCATCCCCAGCCATACATAATAGGCCTCCTTGGAAAAATTGGTTAGCCAACGCGGCCATTGTTTTCGTGCCAACAACTTGCGAATGCGGTCGAGCGTAATGCGGGTCCGCTTGTTGACACGTAGACCCGCACAGAATTTTATGAATTCCTTTGCCACACCATGGCGCACAGCCGACAATATCATTTGGCGACTAGTGCGCCATTCTGTCGTACAAAGAGACCGCATGTAGCTGACATGCAACGACATAGAAACCGGTGCCATAGTTATAAGACAGTCTGGGTGGCACAACAGGAAAAGGTGGTGACGAGAGCAGGTAACTAGAGGCGTAGACTAGCACACAAAAGGGGGCAAAATGGGAAGTTGTGAAGGTCTGGGCTCTGCAGAGCCCAGCCAACAGGGAAACCCCAATAAGCACCCCTCAAGTACCAAAGTTATGAGTGCTGGGCTCTGCAGAGCCCAGCGTCCCGTAATCAGTAATGGCGGGCCGTGTAATAGACAGAGGAAAAACAGGGAGGGACGTGCCAGAAGCAAGTAATCGAGAAGGGGTAAAAGTAGCATTTGGCGCGAGCTGGGCTCTGCAGAGCCCAGGGTCCCAAGAAATGATACTTGTGGGGTGCATACCACCCATTTGGGGAGTAGACCAACCACTTAATGCATCACAGAGTTTTCCGGTATTTGGCCGGGGGCATATCAGGTAGTAATGACCACCGTGAGCTATACAGACCATCCTTCTTTACCGGGATAGTAGATGGTTGTGCGGGGGCAGATGGAGCCACATCCGGCGACAATCCTACATGCGCATGTGGCAAAAGTGAGTACCTAGGGGTATGTCGGTTGTCCGCAAAAGCGGCAGTGGGCAACAGAGAAGTGCGCGGGGGGGGACGCAGGAGGGAACTCCTTGGGGGTAGTGCATTATCAGACAGGGGCAGCGGGGCGCTAACTGACCGCCTACCACTGGAGGTGACCGAACTGTGACTCAGGTCGGGGGGGGGTGCTTCGATGTGGTACAGTCACTGGTGGCAACAGGCTGTATTTTGACTGCCCGTCGGTGCGGTCTGCCTCCACAGGTAATGGAAGGAACCTTACGTGCTGGCGATCGGAGGGGTGCCGATCAATCTGTGTAAGTGTGGGTTGGTCGGCATCCGGGGGAGGAAGTGGCCGAGGAGGTGGGATACGGGGATGGGGAGACAACTCAACAGGGGGACGTGATTCTGGATTTAGTGTATCCAGGATCAATGCAGCCGGGGTCCTCGCTGCGTGACAGAAAATGGGATCGGCATATCCGATCCCCTTGTTGCCATGTGACGAGGGGGTTGCGCATTGGGTTCCGCAATGCAAAACGGAACCGTGCACGAAGCCCCCAAATGTACTGCACGAACCATCGTGCCTGGTCACCACTGTTGTCACTCAGCAACTCCATTGTCTTTGGAGTCAATGGGTCATTGAGGGAGGCCTTTGGTGGGGTTGGCTGGTCCTTGGGGACAAGCTTTGGTGGCCGCGGTGGGGATGGGGGTGTTGACCCCGTAAACATAATCGCCTCTTGCAAGGCGAGCGTAGCTGCAGCACGCGCTGCTGTTAAACTGATTGATGGGACCGGTAAGGGTACAGGTCCTACAGCCTCATCTCCTTCAGTATCCTGGCCGGAACCCGGTACATCCACCTCCGTACGTCTAGCATGTGGGAAATCAGCCATGGCTGCTGTAAAAGGAAGATAGCATGTTACATGTACTTAATATACGGGACGTATGACCAGATAGTAAATGTACGAGCACTGCACAGTATGCATAAAAACCAAATGCAATAGATTAGGGTATATTGCAAACAATGTGTCCTGAAACTCCCATAGTATCGGACGCACCACAACAATAGAAACACTACCCCACTGGACCCTGTTGGACTACACTGCGTGCAAACAGTCCAAGGCTTGTTGCAGCGTACTCCTGAATGGCGACTGTCATACTTACACAATGCCACGGGTGCACCATTGTAATACACGATACAACAGCAACACGGCAGAAAGGCATAGAAAAAACGTACCCGGGGGCAACTTGCGTAGAGTGATTCCGGGATACGAAGACTAGATGCATGGTGAAGATGTTCCGGCGTTGCGTGTGACCACCACTCGGTCACATAAGCCTACAATGGGCCTCGTGTAGAGATCCACATGGTGCGGAAGGCCACCTTCTGCCGCAAGGAGTGGATTAGGTGGTGGTATACCCAGGTGCCATGGTGCGGATGACACAGCGGTGATCCCATGGTGGCCCCGTGCCGTCCCATCGGGCACGTCCCGAGAGCCACTTTACCCATAGCATACGCCGTGTGCCGCGCATAGGGAGCCATGACGTCCAGTAGGTACCCCGGAACCCAGGCACCCTCCGGCATTGTAGGATCCATCTACGTTCCGGAGTAGGGGTAGGTCCAACCCTCATGGCAATGTCCCACGGGTTTGTTGGGACCCGTCTTCGGGTCCCATGGTGTTGGGGTGTCTTGGGTTGATTTGGGTGGGTTAGGAGGTTCCGTGGGGTTGGTTTGGTTGGGTTTAGGGTCTTGGGGTTTATTCAGGGTGTCAGCAGGCTTCGTTGGGGGGGGGGGGTCTTGTTGTTGCCTTTGTGCACCCCCTCGAGGTGCGCCTCCACGGCATCAGCCGTGGCGAAGAGGAGGTGGCGTTGCACCTCATAGAGCTTGGGGTTGTTGGGGTATTGCACCCACATAACCCCGCTGATTCAAGCATGGGTAACGGTGATGGTGCCCACCTCTATTCCACCCAAGTAGGGGACGTGGGTGGTGGTCCCGATGAGCGGATTGTTGGAACCTCCGCCCTCCTCATCCTTGTTCCCTCCCCCCTTCTCCCCCCATCTCTTTAGGGGCAGGGACGGCCTTGGTGTTCGGGGGCACTTTTTTTCTTGAGAGGGGAAATTCTATTGCCTTTGGCAGTGCACCTCGAAGAGAGGTTGACAGTCAGCCAATCAGTCCCTGAGCCAAGCCAGCAATCAGTCAGACAGAAACACACAAATAGATACAAACAGTCCTGAACTGGACTGCAAAACATATGCTTTTGGCAAAACATTGGTTTTTTGTTAGTGGCAGATGCGGCCCCAAGGAGTGGGGCGCACCTTAGCACCACCAGATCAAGCAGTGGCCGAACGGTAGTGCAGCCGGCCTAGGTTTCCATCGTCGGCGGTTCGAACCCCAGTAGAGTGAATTTTACGCCGCCGCCGCCGCCAAAAGTGGGCCGACCAGGATTCGAACCGACGACCGCAAACCTTATGTCGGCTGCGTTACCATTCGACCAGCAGCTGTGCGACAGCAATATGTGTTCCCATTGCTTAAGGCCTTTTGAGCGAAAACTTTTGACCCCCCCCCACCCCCACCCCCTCAAAAAAGTGATATCCAGTTTTAGGGGGTAGAGGCCTCAGAATCAAAAAATCCATTGGGGGATGGTCTTATTGGACAAAATAATGATTTTAAAAGGGGTTGGACATCAAATATCATGCCTTGGGGTATGCTACGCGAATGACCCCAAAAAAGGGGGGTATACGACGCCTTCGCCTGCGCTTGATCTAACAACCTCTCTTCGAGGTGATTTCCTCCTGGTAGGAGGAGGAGGAAGAGGAGGAGGAGGGGTAGTGGTCGGAGTCGTTGTCCAAATCCAAATAGATCCCCTTCCACTTTCCGGTGGCTATGCCAGCCTTGTTTTTTTGTGGGGGGGGGTTGAGCGGGGTGGGGGTGGTTTTTGCCCCCCGCCCTTCTTTCCCTTCTTTTACTTCCCACCCGGCCCTCCCATCTCCCGCCAAATCGTCCCATCCACACAACCAACCAGCAACGTATCCGCACTCATGCCAGCGGGACATGTCCCAAGTTGAGCATTGCGATGGGGTGGGCGCTACACATGTGGAGCCGTACGGTATGCCTCAATTATGTTTCAAGTGACACCAGCCACAAACAAGTGTGTCCGATTGCACCCGGTCCTTTTATGCCGCTTGTCCATCACTTCACTGCCGTATTTTCATGGTCATGCAACGTAGGCATTCGTTGCTCTCATCATGTTCTCTGTTCTTCACCTGCAACGGACCCTTGCCATTGTATGACTCACAGCAGGGTACCACATGGGATGGGTCCAAGGAGTGCGAGCGCTCAAAGGTCCCAAAACCGAGCAGCAGATCATGACCCTCTTCCCCTCCCTGCACATGACCTAAACCACCCCCTAGTAGTATCACGCGCGTGCTATTATTCTGACACATGATATTATTCTGTGCGTTATTTTATTTTGACATGCGTGATATTATTCTGACACGTGTTCCTTGCACGGCGGTTCAACAATAGCCATGCCTTGAGGGTCGGGTCACGGTAGACCCGGTGCACTATTGGCCGTTGCGAACATGACCACATCGGCCCAGTAGGGAGGTTGATAGCCCAAGAGTCCCCGTCACTCCGTGGGCCGTGGACGTTGACGACGCTCAGCGCCCCGGCACAAGTGACCACGTCCAGGGCCATGGCCTTGCTAGGAACGATGTCCACGACGTCCAGAACTTCCTCCGCTGCTAACGTGTCCGCTCGAAGGGCAATCAAGAGGCCACCCCACGCAACAGCCGCTGGCGTTGCCGCGGGATCCACACTCTGAAAGACATGATACACATGGTGCCGCGATCGGTTCTCCTTTTGCATCATGCCTTGGGAGTCCTGCATGCCCGTCTCCTCAAAGAGATGAAGTATGGCGGGGTCGGCTTGTAGGATGCCCGCAGCCACCGCCTCACTATCGGGCATGCCCAAGGCAGCAGACACACCATCATCCTGCAAGGAGCCTTGGATGTTCTAAGACACCGCCGTCTTGACGTCAAAGGCGGCGGCGTCGCTGCGGGGTCAGGGTCCCCGGCCGTGCCTTGCCCTCCAAGAGAAGCTCGCCCGGTGCCACGGGTGCCCGACCGTTCACGTTAAGTGCCTTCGCCACGACCAAGCACCGAGCTGCGTCCTTTTCCTCCTAGTGACGGTGCTGTGAACGAGCTCACAAGACGACAAGAGGAGGAGGCTGTTGGGGTACCCTGCTGCTACGCCCTAGAGGGCCGAAACATTGCCACGGGTCCGGCTCGCGCGGCTACAACAGGTCCTGCCCATTCTTGGGGCACAACTCCCATTAGTATCACGAGCTTGCCCACCCTGCGTCGCCACCACCAACTCGCCCCGGACACTCGCATGACGGTGGACCGCCCATCCCCTCCTGAAGGGCCATCCACTTGAGTGGTCGAGCACGTGGGACACGGCGATCACGACGCTGCGCATGGCATTGGGAGGTCGGAGGCCAACGTGGCCGGGGACGCAGGACGTGCTGACAATGGGCACGATGGCGTAGGTGAGGCAGCTGGAAGGTAACAGCACAGATTGTGGGGCCACCTCAGAGGATACCTGGAAAAAGGGCAAAAATCCGAGGAGGTGAATGTTTGTCCTTGGTCCATGCTGGATGGGGGTGGCCAGTGATAGTGGCGAGCGGGCTGCCACCTCGACTCTACCCACCTCAATCCCGGGGACCTTCTTACCCAAACACCATGCATCGGATCCAGCTCAACGCGCATAGGCGGAAGCCACGAGGGGGGCGGCGGGAGTCTACGTGTGTTGCCGGCCCTTCCACCCCTTGCCAGGGAGGAGCATGGCGTGAGGGGCGAAGCATTGCGTCGCATTCATCACTAGTGCCACCGTCTGGGCACATAACTGGACGGCCCTATCGGCTGCTACGAGGAACGGGTGCCTTGGCCTATTCTACTCTGCTCCCACTCGGTACATCCTCTCCAGGGCATCCCGTGACTCCTCAGGCGGCAGGGAGGCATGCATGCCCTCCTGAAACCATGGGAGCGGCCCCGCAATACATCTACCCACCGCGGACGGCCTAATGGATGCGCGCAAGGCAAGGAGATCCCTCCAGAGGACCTGTGCATACGAGTCATGCCAAGGTTGCGGCTTGGCTGAGCCGGCATAAGTGTCAAAAGCTAACCTTAAATCTAAAATGAAAAAATTCACAAAAAAAAGTCATGTAGAAAAATTCACGTCTTCCCCCTGTGACAATGTGCACCTCTTTCGCTGTGGGTGAAGTGGGGACGATGTTCGCTACATCCACATGGTGTGGATCGGCAACGATGGGGAGAGCTCCATGGGCTCAGGGGGCCTCAACCGACCGTCCTCCGTGACCTCAAAGATTTGGGGCGCAGCCGGATGTGCTCCGATTTGTGGGGGCCATCGAGGCCCTACAAGCTCAGCCAATCGGTGCATACGTCAAAAGTTTGAAGTTCCCCATATGTGCACGGAGGAGCCAGTGAAAAAAAATTGGTTGAAGGGCAAGCGGGGCCGTGTAGACGATGTCTAGCAGAAACCACCACAATGCACAGAATGAGCAAAGATTGAACAATCTTAGAGGAGAATGCAACGACATTGCACAGAAAGTGTAAAATAGGAAAAACACACAACAAATATGGGGCACCCCCATGCTTCTGTATGATTTCTTTGATGTGTTGTTTGCATGCTGGAGGGTTCAAAAAGCAATGTTGTGTCGGAATGTGTCTAAGACAGGATCCAAAGAGGGAGTATCGGCGCCGCGCGCGATTCGCGCGCTACTTTTACGGCATGTTTTCCCGGTATGGCCTCGGCTTTCCGCCCTCGGATCACAGCCCATACGAACACAAAAGCCCTTGGTAGTGAGCACGGTTGTTTGGTTGGGAAAGGTGGCCAAATCTCCACCCTGAGCGCGAGCCACATGCGTGCCGCGCCACGTGCTCCCCCAAATGAGGAATGCCATAAAAAGAACGCAACTCAACAAGATAAACAAAACATATGACAACCCTAGGGTACCAAGGACCGCCCCCCCCCCCCCCCCGTGTAGCAGTATTTTGTGTTACGGTTGCCGTAACAATTCGACGCGCCAACTACCAATGGGCGGGGCGTCATTGGAGCAGGATGCCCTCACCATTACGCGGACGGTGTCCCCACGCATGCTGTGGCTCATGCGGTGGCCGCTGACAGCGCCGCCGGTGCTGTGTTGTGCTGCTATTGCCGCTGCCGCTGCACACCTAGCTGCCCCAAGGGCAGCTATACAGAGCGAGTGCAACACCATGGGGACAACATCCCCATTGCAATTGCATCTCCATGATGCCCTCGGTTTATGGGAGTCCAAGATGGTTACATCGGGTGGCGATCATTGCGATCTAGTGCAAAAATTTCGTCGGAGGATTGCAGTGGCCCCAAAGGGGGCAACCCGGGTGTTGGCGAGCCGTGTGCCGGGGTCTGCCGGTTGCGGAAGAAGGCCCGTGGCGCCGCTGGAGTGCAACCCAGCAGGGCTTGTGGCGGAAGCCCCGAAGGATGGATCACCTACAGAGGCCGCCGGCAATGCCTCCGAGGTGACGTGGGCTTAGCTCCGCATTCCCGGAGTTCAGCCTCCTGGGTTTTCTTTTCCCATGCCCATGCATGGGTGCAGCAGGCCCTAGGCCTTGGAGAACCCCCCCCCCCCCCCGGTGCGCCACCGCTGCCCCCACCGGTCTCTGGGTCGGGAAGCTGGAGGGTTGTGGCAAGCTTTTTCTCAGGGCAAACGACTCCGTCGCACGGGGGCTGCCTGTTTAGATGCCTGACCCCCTCCCCCTTGGGGTGCTCTGGCTACTCAACTAAACCTGGACCGTGCGTGACCTTCTACGAACTTTTCAAGTGTCACCTTCAGTTGTTGTGTTTGGCTGCGATGTATTGCCTTGGGCACCGTTGGGGAAGCCGGGTTTTCGTTTCCAGAGGGGGAGTCGATAGAGCCCTCCGGCCGGACCCCCCCCCTCCCCCAAAAAGGGCTCAATTGACAGGACCCCCAAAATCCTAGCGAGTCTGACACAAAGGCCTTGGAGGTGACCCAGACCGAAAAATCGGGAAAAAAAGAAAATGCGATTTTGGGAATCAGCGCGTGGAGGGGGTTCAGAAAACTCATCATTTGCCATATATTTGGTGAAAAAAAATCGACCAATTTTAGTGCTTGAAAAAATTTTCGGCGCCTTTGGCGCCAGACTTCACAATGACTGATTAATGGTGCCTGTCAATTGAGCCCTTTTCCAGAAACCCCCGCCCCCAGTTTTGGGGGGCTCTATTGATCCCCCCCCCCCCCCGGAAGTGAAACCCCGACATGCCTTGTGGTGACGAACAATCATGAATGGAAAGGTTTGTCGGCTTTGTAGGCTTTGGTTAGCACATGTGGCTCGGGAAACATGCCCAGACTGAATACCCAAATATCTGAAGTGGTAGCATATCTGCACCCCCCACAGCCTCACATCCTGTGCCTGCCTCCACCTCATGCCTTCATAACACCACATGCGACTTGCGTAGATGAATAGTTAAGCCTGAAAACGTGCCATATACATTGAACCTTTACGCTCACACCGCCATTGCCCTGCCACCTGCGCCTCATACAGGTGGCAGGGGAATGTATAACAACACATCATTGGCGTACAACATAATTTAAAACTTGACCCACTGTTGCTGCAAATTTGTGCCGGGGACTGCTGTGTGTCAACGAGGGGTGATAGGGAGTACAAAGACGGCACAACCCTGGCCCTTGCCTTCAGCCGTTGTACAAGCCCGAAAGACAAATCTCTCGGGGACGACGCCGTTCCTGCCAACTTTCTGGGTTTTCGCGGGTTGGCGACCTTGTTGCCTCATTTCTGCCAACTGAGTGTTCCGGAGGTAGGGGTATGTGGGGTATATCCGGAAAGCCCTTGAAAAGGGCTATTTGGAACACCCCAGGTCTGCTTGCTGGACTGACGACATGTCTGAGATTTTCGTCCGTTTCGGACGGTGCATGCGTTGCTTGCTGCCTCTTTTTGTTAACAGGCAGCTGCCATGTCGTCAGCCAGCCACACAGACCATCAACAGCAACCTGTGTTGATCCGAGACGATAAAGTTAAATGGCTGGATTTTGGCAGCACACCTGACCCAGTGAATCTGCAGCCCCATCCTGGTTATGTATGGCTGAAATCAGGATACAGTGAGGCGATTCCCTGGCGCAAGGTGGGGTTGATCAAACAACGAAACGTGAACCTCACAACCGATGGCCTGTGGGCCGTGCCCCTTAACGAGGGTTGGGTGCCAGTGAAAGCACGGAGGTTGCAGGATTGGCAAAAATTGAAGAAATATGTCCCTGTCCACAAACAGGGGGATGTCTGCCCTAATGGGGTCACCGCCCTGCCTGAAAAAAGCAATGCTGACAGTGACAGTGATTCTGAATAAAAATGGATAAACGGTGCAGTGCCGTGTTTGTGTGCACCGTCCTATGTGTTGTGCTGCCCTGAAAAATGTCAAGCCCTCCCCCCAAACCCATACATTTCTGAAACGGCGTTTTCTTGCACATTTCAAAAAGTATACACATACCCCCCCCCAGGTGACGACATGTTTGCACACAAAAGCAAAAGTTGTAGAAAGTGCCGAAAAGTGCCAAAACCCAGAAAGTTGGCAGGTTATGAATGTCCCCGAGAGAAATCCCGGAGCATATGGCACCACATTTTGTGCCCTGATGGGAGTGGTTGGAGACAGGCAGTGGCCATACACCTGCTTGAGCTCAATCTCAGCAATGGGCAAAGACGTGTAGCACTCCCGATTGATCCAGAAGTGGTAGTGCACATCCACTTTGTTGCTGGGCTCTGCTTTGCCGGCGGCTTCCACCTCGCCGTCGCCAATGGAGCTTCCACGGGAGCTGCCTGGCGAATCCCTATGGGGGGCCGACGGCGGGAACAACAACCGGTCAGAGCTCTTCCGCTGGTCTCGAGGTCGATTGGACCCCAAATTCTGCCGGTTGCGGCTGGTTTGCGGTGACGGCTCCGTCAGGTCCCCGAGCCACCTTGGCGACAAAGCAGCGCTGCGGCCACTGGCCGGCTCATCGGCCGATGTTGGGTCTATGGAGCAACGCCCCTCTAAAAGCCGCGTGATGTGCTCCGTGGTCGCACCCCCCATTGTTTGCGCCCACTTCTTGACGTTGGGCGGGTTGTGGCGGTAGATCCGCAGCGGGAATTTCTCGCACACCCGTTGCTTTTCAGTGGTCATGGACTCCACAAGGACCTTAGGGCACGACTGTGAGGACGGGGTCTTATCGCTGTTCTTCCAGGACACCATCACGTGGTGGTGAGCGTCTGGATGCAGCAGCAGCTTGCGGGGCACCACCTGTGCGCGCAGCAACAGGGTTTGGGCTTGAGAGGTCACTTAGGGGGATGTCCAGGGTGTTTGCTGGGGAGAATGCTGTGTGATTATGCATGAGACATACTCTGCTCCAAAGCAACCCTGTTCCCTTGCTTTCTGATGTACAGTGGCTGTACTCAATATATCACACGTTCGTAGTATGAACCACTCCCCCACCTGGACCTGACCCATGCATGGAAGTGCTCTTGCCACCCATACCCTGCACCAACTGATCGCCTGTCTAGCTGTCACTGTTCCATCCAAAAGAATACAACGGATGCATGGCACGTGATGTGCTTCTGTGCTGTTGCTCGCACTTTCGTTGTACTTCCTTCGGCAGTGCTGGACCCAGAGGGTGGCCCTGTGAGGCTGTGGGCGCAGGTGAGTCGGAGACGCTTTACAGTAGGGGCGTGGGCCACACTGCAGCCCTAGGATGGTGACCACCATGCACCACTGTTCCCATGGGGAGCGAGGTGAGTAGTCCAATGAAGGCATATTGGCTGCCAGGGACCCTGGAGTATTGGGCCCGAATCTTGGTGAGTCTGCCCGCTAAATGTGCTTGACTGGATTTGAGTTGCCAGTGCCAACGGTTCTGTTCTGCCTGAGACAGTATTGCGAGCCCCTGCGGTGATGGTCGTTCCTGTACTGCTGATGGCACTGGGAATGGGAAGAGTGACAGTGACAATTCTGCCCTAAAAAATAAATTCTTGGTATTCCCATGTGGGGGATGGCATTGGGTTGTTGCATGTTAATTTTCTGTTCCAGGCTTGGTTGTATTTCTTTCGTCACAAACGGGGGGATGGGGTGGGGGTACATCCATTTGTGGCCACTATCACCACTACCGTCACTACCACTGCTCACAGTCATTGCGGCACCATCGCTGGACATTGATGAACCTAATGAGATGACCTCAAAGGCACAGTTTGAAGGCATCTTGGGGTTTTCAGGGACAAGCTCCAAACAGTGAGAAAACACCTGTTTTGGTATTCTACGTGGTCTACGAACATTTTTGTGGAAAAAGTTTTTGGCCGCAACAGTATTCCGTTGAAGGATTTTGGCACTCACATGTTTGGGCTCCAGCTTGCAGCTTGCTGGTACTGGGTCTGGGCATCTATTAAAGCATTTGGGGGGGGGGGGGGGTGCGAACCACGAAAAGTAGACCGCTACGGGTGCACTACCCTTGGTACCTGTATGAAAAGCAGTATTCCCGCTACTCCATACCGCTACTCCATACCGCTAATCCATTCCGCTACTCCATCCCGCTACTCCATCCCGCTACTCCATCTCGCTACTCCATCCCGCTACTCCATACCACTACTCCATACCGCTACTCCATCCCGCTACTCCATACCACTACTCCATCCCGCTACTCCATCCCGCTACTCCATACCACTACTCCATACCACTACTCCATCCCGCTACTCCATCCCGCTACTCCATACCACTACTCCATACCGCTACTCCATCCCGCTACTCCATCCCGCTACTCCATCCCGCTACTCCATACCACTACTCCATACCGCTACTCCATCCCGCTACTCCATCCCGCTACTCCATACCACTACTCCATCCCGCTACTCCATACCGCTACTCCATACCATTACTCCATCCTTCTACTCCATACAACTACTCCATACCGTTACTCCATCCCGCTACTCCATCCGGCTACTCCATACCACTACTCCATACCGCTACTCCATCCCGCTACTCCATCCCGCTACTCCATCCCGCTACTCCATCCCGCTACTCCATCCCGCTACTCCATCCCGCTACTCCATCCCGCTACTCCATCCCGCTACTCCATCCCGCTACTCCATCCCGCTACTCCATCCCGCTACTCCATCCCGCTACTCCATACCACTACTCCATCCCGCTACTCCATCCCGCTACTCCATACCACTACTCCATCCCGCTACTCCATCCCGCTACTCCATACCGCTACTCCATACCACTACTCCATCCCGCTACTGCATACCACTACTCCATACCGCTACTCCATCCCGCTACTCCATCCCGCTACTCCATACCACTACTCCATCCCGCTACTCCATACCGCTACTCCATACCACTACTCCATCCCGCTACTCCATCCCGCTACTCCATCCCGCTACTCCATACCACTACTCCATCCCGCTACTCCATCCCACTACTCCATCCGGCTACTCCATCCCGCTACTCCATCCCGCTACTCCATACCGCTACTCCATCCGCTACTCCATCCCGCTACTCCATCCCGCTACTCCATACCGCTACTCCATCCTGCTACTCCATCCCGCTACTCCATCCCGCTACTCCATACCACTACTCCATACCGCTACTCCATCCTGCTACTCCATCCCGCTACTCCATCCCGCTACTCCATCCCGCTACTCCATCCCGCTACTCCATACCACTACTCCATACCGCTACTCCATCCCGCTACTCCATCCCGCTACTCCATCCGGCTACTCCATCCCGCTACTCCATCCCGCTACTCCATACCACTACTCCATCCCGCTACTCCATCCCGCTACTCCATCCCGCTACTCCATACCACTACTCCATCCCGCTACTCCATCCCGCTACTCCATACCACTACTCCATCCCGCTACTCCATCCCGCTACTCCATACCACTACTCCATACCACTACTCCATCCCGCTACTCCATCCCGCTACTCCATACCACTACTCCATACCGCTACTCCATCCCGCTACTCCATCCCGCTACTCCATCCCGCTACTCCATACCACTACTCCATACCGCTACTCCATCCCGCTACTCCATCCCGCTACTCCATACCACTACTCCATCCCGCTACTCCATACCGCTACTCCATACCATTACTCCATCCCGCTACTCCATACAACTACTCCATACCGCTACTCCATCCCGCTACTCCATACCACTACTCCATACCACTACTCCATCCCGCTACTCCATCCCGCTACTCCATCCCGCTACTCCATCCCGCTACTCCATCCCGCTACTCCATCCCGCTACTCCATCCCGCTACTCCATCCCGCTACTCCATCCCGCTACTCCATCCCGCTACTCCATCCCGCTACTCCATCCCGCTACTCCATACCACTACTCCATACCACTACTCCATCCCGCTACTCCATCCCGCTACTCCATACCACTACTCCATCCCGCTACTCCATCCCGCTACTCCATACCGCTACTCCATACCACTACTCCATCCCGCTACTCCATACCACTACTCCATACCGCTACTCCATCCCGCTACTCCATCCCGCTACTCCATACCACTACTCCATCCCGCTACTCCATACCGCTACTCCATACCACTACTCCATCCCGCTACTCCATCCCGCTACTCCATCCCGCTACTCCATACCACTACTCCATCCCGCTACTCCATCCCACTACTCCATCCAGCTACTCCATCCCGCTACTCCATCCCGCTACTCCATACCGCTACTCCATCCGCTACTCCATCCCGCTACTCCATCCCGCTACTCCATACCGCTACTCCATCCTGCTACTCCATCCCGCTACTCCATCCCGCTACTCCATACCACTACTCCATCCCGCTACTCCATACCACTACTCCATACCGCTACTCCATCCCGCTACTCCATCCCGCTACTCCATCCAGCTACTCCATCCCGCTACTCCATCCCGCTACTCCATACCAGTACTCCATCCCGCTACTCCATCCCGCCACTCCATACCACTACTCCATCCCGCTACTCCATACCACTACTCCATACCGCTACTCCATCCTGCTACTCCATACCGCTACTCCATCCCGCTACTCCATCCCGCTACTCCATACCGCTACTCCATACCACTACTCCATACCGCTACTCCATCCCGCTACTCCATCCTGCTACTCCATCCCGCTACTCCATACCACTACTCAATCCCGCTACTCCATCCCGCTACTCCATCCCGCTACTCCATCCCGCTACTCCATCCCGCTACTCCATCCCGCTACTCCATACCGCTACTCCATCCCGCTACTCCATCCTGCTACTCCATCCCGCTACTCCATACCACTACTCCATACCGCTACTCCATCCCGCTACTCGATCCCGCTACTCCATCCCGCTACTCCATCCCACTACTCCATCCCGCTACTCCATCCCGCTACTCCATCCCGCTACTCCATCCTGCTACTCCATCCCGCTACTCCATCCAGCTACTCCATCCGGCTACTCCATACCACTACTCCATACCGCTACTCCATCCCGCTACTCCATCCCGCTACTCCATACCACTACTCCATCCCGCTACTCCATCCCGCTACTCCATACCACTACTCCATCCCGCTACTCCATACCACTACTCCAACCCGCCACTCCATACCGCTACTCCATCCCGCTACTCCATCCCGCTACTCCATACCACTACTCCATACCGCTACTCCATCCCGCTACTCCATCCTACAACTCCATCCCGCTACTCCATCCCGCTGCTCCATACCACTACTCCATCCCGCTACTCCATCCCGCTACTCAATACCGCTACTCCATACCACTACTCCATCCCGCTACTCCATCCCGCTACTCCATCCCGCTACTCCATCCCGCTACTCCATCCCGCTACTCAATCCCGCTACTCCATCCCGCTACTCCATACCACTACTCCATACCACTACTCCATCCCGCTACTCCATCCCGCTACTCCATCCTGCTACTCCATCCCGCTACTCCATCCCGCTACTCCATCCCGCTACTCCATCCCGCTACTCCATCCCGCTACTCCATCCCGCTACTCCATACCACTACTCCATACCACTACTCCATCCCGCTACTCCATCCCGCTACTCCATACCACTACTCCATCCCGCTACTCCATACCACTACTCCATACCACTACTCCATCCCGCTACTCCATCCCGCTACTCCATCCCGCTACTCCATCCCGCTACTCCATCCCGCTACTCCATCCCGCTACTCCATCCCGCTACTCCATCCCGCTACTCCATCCCGCTACTCCATACCACTACTCCATACCGCTACTCCATCCCGCTACTCCATCCTGCTACTCCATCCCGCTACTCCATACCACTACTCCATCCCGCTACTCCATCCCGCTACTCCATCCCGCTACTCCATCCCGCTACTCCATCCCGCTACTCCATCCCGCTACTCCATCCCGCTACTCCATACCGCTACTCCATCCCGCTACTCCATCCTGCTACTCCATCCCGCTACTCCATACCACTACTCCATACCGCTACTCCATCCCGCTACTCGATCCCGCTACTCCATCCCGCTACTCCATCCCACTACTCCATCCCGCTACTCCATCCCGCTACTCCATCCCGCTACTCCATCCCGCTACTCCATACCACTACTCCATCCAGCTACTCCATCCGGCTACTCCATACCACTACTCCATACCGCTACTCCATCCCGCTACTCCATCCCGCTACTCCATACCACTACTCCATCCCGCTACTCCATCCCGCTACTCCATACCACTACTCCATCCCGCTACTCCATACCACTACTCCAACCCGCCACTCCATACCGCTACTCCATGCCGCTACTCCATCCCACTACTCCATACCACTACTCCATACCGCTACTCCATACCGCTACTCCATCCCGCTACTCCATCCCGCTACTCCATCTTGCTACTCCATACCGCTACTCCATCCCGCTACTCCATACCGCTACTCCATACCACTCCTCCTTCCCGCTACTGCATACCGCTACTCCATACCGCTACTCCATCCCGCTACTCCATCCCGCTACTCCATACCGCTACTCCATCCCGCTACTCCATCCCGCTACACCATCCCGCTACTCCATCCCGCTACTCCATCCCGCTACTCCATCCCGCTACTCCATCCTGCTACTCCATCCCGCTACTCCATCCCGCTACTCCATACCGCTACTCCATCCTGCTACTCCATCCCGCTACTCCATACCGCTACTCCATCCCCCTACTCCATCCCGCTACTCCATCCCGCTACTCCATACCGCTACTCCATCCCGCTACTCCATCCCGCTACTCCATCCCGCTACTCCATCCTTCTACTCCATACCACTACTCCATACCACTACTCCATCCCGCTACTCCGTCCCGCTACTCCATCCCGCTACTCCATCCCGCTACTCCATCCCGCTACTCCATCCCGCCACTCCAACCCGCTACTCCATCCTGCTACTCCATACCGCTACTCCATCCCGCTACTCCATCCCGCTACGCCATCCGGCTACTCCATCCCGCTACTCCATACCGCTACTCCATCCCGCTACTCCATCCCGCTACTCCATCCTGCTACTCCATCCCGCTACTCCATCCCGCTACACCATCCCGCTACTCCATCCAGCTACTCCATCCCGCTACTCCATCCCGCTACTCCATCCTGCTACTGCATACCGCTACCCCATCCCGCTACTGCATCCCGCTACTCCATCCCGCTACTCCATCCTTCTACTCCATACCACTACTCCATCCCGCTACTCCATCCCGCTACTCCATCCCGCTACTCCATGCTGCTACTCCATACCACTACTCCATACCACTACTCCATCCCGCTACTCCATCCCGCTACTCCATCCCGCTATTCCATACCACTACTCCATACCGCTACTCCATCCCGCTACTCCATCCCGCTACTCCATCCTGCTACTCCATACCACTACTCCATACCACTACTCCATCCCGCTACTCCATCCCACTACTCCATCCCGCTACTCCAACCCGCTACTCCATCCCGCTACTCCATCCCGCTACTCCATCCCGCTACTCCATCCCGCTACTCCATACCGCTACTCCATCCCGCTACTCCATACCGCTACTCCATCCCGCTACTCCATCCCGCTACTCCATACCGCTACTCCATCCCGCTACTCCATCCCGCCACTCCATCCTGCTACTCCATACCGCTACTCCATCCCGCTACTCCATACCGCTACTCCATACCACTCCTCCATCCCGCTACTCCATACCGCTACTCCATACCACTACTCCATACCGCTACTCCATACCGCTACTCCATACCGCTACTCCATCCCACTACTCCATCCCGCTACACCATCCCGCTACTCCATCCCGCTACTCCATCCCGCTACTCCATCCCGCTACTCCATCCCTCTACTCCATCCCGCTACTCCATCCCGCTACTCCATCCCGCTACTCCATCCCGCTACTCCATCCCGCTACTCCATCCCGCTACTCCATCCCGCTACTCCATCCCGCTACTCCATCCTGCTACTCCATACCGCTACTCCATCCCGCTACTCCATCCCGCTACTCCATCCCGCTACTCCATCCTTCTACTCCATACCACTACTCCATACCGCTACTCCATCCCGCTACTCCATCCCGCTACTCCATCCTGCTACTCCATACCACTACTCCATACCACTACTCCATCCCGCTACTCCATCCCGCTACTCCATCCCGCTACTCCATCCCGCTACTCCATCCCGCTACTCCATCCCGCCACTCCAACCGGCTACTCCATCCTGCTACTCCATCCCGCTACTCCATCCCGCTACTCCATCCCGCTACTCCATCCGGCTACTCCATCCCGCTACTCCATACCGCTACTCCATCCCGCTACTCCATCCCGCTACTCCATCCCGCTACTCCATCCCGCTACTCCATCCCGCTACTCCATCCCGCTACTCCATCCCGCTACTCCATCCCGCTACTCCATCCCGCTACTCCATCCCGCTACTCCATCCTGCTACTCCATACCGCTACTCCATCCCGCTACTGCATCCCGCTACTCCATCCCGCTACTCCATCCTTCTACTCCATACCACTACTCCATACCGCTACTCCATCCCGCTACTCCATCCCGCTACTCCATCCTGCTACTCCATACCACTACTCCATACCACTACTCCATCCCGCTACTCCATCCCGCTACTCCATCCCGCTACTCCATCCCGCTACTCCATCCCGCTACTCCATCCCGCTACTCCATCCCGCTACTCCATCCCGCTACTCCATCCTGCTACTCCATACCGCTACTCCATCCCGCTACTCCATCCCGCTACTCCATCCTTCTACTCCATACCACTACTCCATACCGCTACTCCATCCCGCTACTCCATCCCGCTACTCCATCCTGCTACTCCATACCACTACTCCATACCACTACTCCATCCCGCTACTCCATCCCGCTACTCCATCCCGCTACTCCATCCCGCTACTCCATCCCGCTACTCCATCCCGCCACTCCAACCGGCTACTCCATCCTGCTACTCCATCCCGCTACTCCATCCCGCTACTCCATCCCGCTACTCCATCCGGCTACTCCATCCCGCTACTCCATACCGCTACTCCATCCCGCTACTCCATCCCGCTACTCCATCCCGCTACTCCATCCCGCTACTCCATCCCGCTACTCCATCCCGCTACTCCATCCCGCTACTCCATCCCCCTACTCGATCCCGCTACTCCATCCCGCTACTCCATCCTGCTACTCCATACCGCTACTCCATCCCGCTACTGCATCCCGCTACTCCATCCCGCTACTCCATCCTTCTACTCCATACCACTACTCCATACCGCTACTCCATCCCGCTACTCCATCCCGCTACTCCATCCTGCTACTCCATACCACTACTCCATACCACTACTCCATCCCGCTACTCCATCCCGCTACTCCATCCCGCTACTCCATCCCGCTACTCCATCCCGCTACTCCATCCCGCTACTCCATCCCGCTACTCCATCCCGCTACTCCATCCTGCTACTCCATACCGCTACTCCATCCCGCTACTCCATCCCGCTACTCCATCCCGCTACTCCATCCCGCTACTCCATCCCGCTACTCCATCCCGCTACTCCATCCCGCTACTCCATCCCGCTACTCCATCCCGCTACTCCATCCCGCTACTCCATCCTGCTACTCCATACCGCTACTCCATCCCGCTACTCCATCCCGCTACTCCATCCCGCTACTCCATCCTTCTACTCCATACCACTACTCCATACCGCTACTCCATCCCGCTACTCCATCCCGCTACTCCATCCTGCTACTCCATACCACTACTCCATACCACTACTCCATCCCGCTACTCCATCCCGCTACTCCATCCCGCTACTCCATCCCGCTACTCCATCCCGCTACTCCATCCCGCCACTCCATCCCGCCACTCCAACCGGCTACTCCATCCTGCTACTCCATCCCGCTACTCCATCCCGCTACTCCATCCCGCTACTCCATCCGGCTACTCCATCCCGCTACTCCATACCGCTACTCCATCCCGCTACTCCATCCCGCTACTCCATCCCGCTACTCCATCCCGCTACTCCATCCCGCTACTCCATCCCGCTACTCCATCCCGCTACTCCATCCCCCTACTCGATCCCGCTACTCCATCCCGCTACTCCATCCTGCTACTCCATACCGCTACTCCATCCCGCTACTGCATCCCGCTACTCCATCCCGCTACTCCATCCTTCTACTCCATACCACTACTCCATACCGCTACTCCATCCCGCTACTCCATCCCGCTACTCCATCCTGCTACTCCATACCACTACTCCATACCACTACTCCATCCCGCTACTCCATCCCGCTACTCCATCCCGCTACTCCATCCCGCTACTCCATCCCGCTACTCCATCCCGCCACTCCATCCCGCTACTCCATCCCGCTACTCCATCCCGCTACTCCATCCCGCTACTCCATCCCGCTACTCCATACCGCTACTCCATACCACTACTCCATCCCGCTACTCCATCCCGCTACTCCATACCGCTACTCCATACCGCTACTCCATACCGCTACTCCATCCCGCTACTCCATACCGCTACTCCATACCACTACTCCATCCCGCTACTCCATCCCGCTACTCCATCCCGCTACTCCATCCCGCTACTCCATCCCGCTACTCCATACCACTACTCCATCCTGCTACTCCATACCGCTACTCCATACCACTACTCCACCCCGCTACTCCATACCACTACTCCATACCACTACTCCATCCCGCTACTCCATCCCGCTACTCCATCCCGCTACTCCATCCCGCTACTCCATCCCGCTACTCCATACCGCTACTCCATCCCGCTACTCCATCCCGCTACTCCATCCCGCTACTCCATCCTGCTACTCCATCCCGCTACTCCATCCCGCTACTCCATCCCGCTACTCCATCCCGCTACTCCATCCCGCTACTCCATCCCGCTACTCCATCCTGCTACTCCATACCGCTACTCCATCCCGCTACTCCATCCCGCTACTCCATCCCGCTACTCCATCCTTCTACTCCATACCACTACTCCATACCGCTACTCCATCCCGCTACTCCATCCCGCTACTCCATCCTGCTACTCCATACCACTACTCCATACCACTACTCCATCCCGCTACTCCGTCCCGCTACTCCATCCCGCTACTCCATCCCGCTACTCCATCCCGCTACTCCATCCCGCCACTCCAACCCGCTACTCCATCCTGCTACTCCATACCGCTACTCCATCCCGCTACTCCATCCCGCTACGCCATCCGGCTACTCCATCCCGCTACTCCATACCGCTACTCCATCCCGCCACTCCAACCCGCTACTCCATCGTGCTACTCCATCCCGCTACTCCATCCCGCTACTCCATCCCGCTACTCCATCCAGCTACTCCATCCCGCTACTCCATCCCGCTACTCCATCCTGCTACTGCATACCGCTACCCCATCCCGCTACTGCATCCCGCTACTCCATCCCGCTACTCCATCCTTCTACTCCATACCACTACTCCATCCCGCTACTCCATCCCGCTACTCCATCCCGCTACTCCATCCTGCTACTCCATACCACTACTCCATACCACTACTCCATCCCGCTACTCCATCCCGCTACTCCATCCCGCTACTCCATACCACTACTCCATACCGCTACTCCATCCCGCTACTCCATCCCGCTACTCCGTCCTGCTACTCCATACCACTACTCCATACCACTACTCCATCCCGCTACTCCATCCCACTACTCCATCCCGCTACTCCATCCCGCTACTCCATCCCGCTACTCCATCCCGCTACTCCATCCCGCTACTCCATCCCGCTACTCCATACCGCTACTCCATACCACTACTCCATACCACTACTCCATCCCGCTACTCCATCCCGCTACTCCATACCGCTACTCCATCCCGCTACTCCATCCCGCTACTCCATCCTGCTACTCCATACCGCTACTCCATCCCGCTACTCCATACCGCTACTCCATACCACTCCTCCATCCCGCTACTCCATACCGCTACTCCATACCACTACTCCATACCGCTACTCCATACCGCTACTCCATACCGCTACTCCATCCCGCTACTCCATCCCGCTACACCATCCCGCTACTCCATCCCGCTACTCCATCCCGCTACTCCATCCCGCTACTCCATCCCGCTACTCCATCCCGCTACTCCATCCCGCTACTCCATCCCGCTACTCCATCCCGCTACTCCATCCCGCTACTCCATCCCGCTACTCCATACCGCTACTCCATCTTGCTACTCCATACCGCTACTCCATCCCGCTACTCCATCCCGCTACTCCATCCCGCTACTCCATCCTTCTACTCCATACCACTACTCCATACCGCTACTCCATCCCGCTACTCCATCCCGCTACTCCATCCTGCTACTACATACCACTACTCCATACCACTACTCCATCCCGCTACGCCATCCCGCTACTCCATCCCGCTACTCCATCCCGCTACTCCATCCCGCTACTCCATCCCGCCACTCCAACCGGCTACTCCATCCTGCTACTCCATCCCGCTACTCCATCCCGCTACTCCATCCCGCTACTCCATCGGGCTACTCCATCCCGCTACCCCATACCGCTACTCCATCCCGCTACTCCATCCCGCTACTCCATCCCGCTACTCCATCCCCCTACTCCATCCCGCTACTCCATCCCGCTACTCCATCCCGCTACTCCATCCCGCTACTCCATCCCGCTACTCCATCCTGCTACTCCATACCGCTACTCCATCCCGCTACTGCATCCCGCTACTCCATCCCGCTACTCCATCCTTCTACTCCATACCACTACTCCATACCGCTACTCCATCCCGCTACTCCATCCCGCTACTCCATCCTGCTACTCCATACCACTACTCCATACCACTACTCCATCCCGCTACTCCATCCCGCTACTCCATCCCGCTACTCCATCCCGCTACTCCATCCCGCTACTCCATCCCGCTACTCCATCCTGCTACTCCATACCGCTACTCCATCCCGCTACTGCATCCCGCTACTCCATCCCGCTACTCCATCCTTCTACTCCATACCACTACTCCATACCGCTACTCCATCCCGCCACTCCAACCCGCTACTCCATCCCGCTACTCCATACCGCTACTCCATCCCGCTACTCCATCCCGCTACTCCATCCGGCTACTCCATCCCGCTACTCCATCCCGCTACTCCATACCGCTACTCCATACCACTACTCCATCCCGCTACTCCATCCCGCTACTCCATCCCGCTACTCCATCCCGCCACTCCAACCGGCTACTCCATCCTGCTACTCCATCCCGCTGCTCCATCCCGCTACTCCATCCCGCTACTCCATCCGGCTACTCCATCCCGCTACTCCATACCGCTACTCCATCCCGCTACTCCATCCCGCTACTCCATCCCGCTACTCCATCCCCCTACTCCATCCCGCTACTCCATCCCGCTACTCCATCCCGCTACTCCATCCCGCTACTCCATCCCGCTACTCCATCCTGCTACTCCATACCGCTACTCCATCCCGCTACTGCATCCCGCTACTCCATCCCGCTACTCCATCCTTCTACTCCATACCACTACTCCATACCGCTACTCCATCCCGCTACTCCATCCCGCTACTCCATCCTGCTACTCCATACCACTACTCCATACCACTACTCCATCCCGCTACTCCATCCCGCTACTCCATCCCGCTACTCCATCCCGCTACTCCATCCCGCTACTCCATCCCGCTACTCCATCCTGCTACTCCATACCGCTACTCCATCCCGCTACTGCATCCCGCTACTCCATCCCGCTACTCCATCCTTCTACTCCATACCACTACTCCATACCGCTACTCCATCCCGCCACTCCAACCCGCTACTCCATCCTGCTACTCCATACCGCTACTCCATCCCGCTACTCCATCCCGCTACTCCATCCGGCTACTCCATCCCGCTACTCCATCCCGCTACTCCATACCGCTACTCCATACCACTACTCCATCCCGCTACTCCATCCCGCTACTCCATACCGCTACTCCATACCGCTACTCCATACCGCTACTCCATACCACTACTCCATACCACTACTCCATCCCGCTACTCCATCGCGCTACTCCATCCCGCTACTCCATCCCGCTACTCCATCCCGCTACTCCATACCACTACTCCATCCCGCTACTCCATACCGCTACTCCATACCACTACTCCACCCCGCTACTCCATACCACTACTCCATACCACTACTCCATCCCGCTACTCCATCCCGCTACTCCATCCCGCTACTCCATCCCGCTACTCCATCCCGCTACTCCATCCCGCTACTCCATCCCGCTACTCCATCGCGCTACTCCATCGCGCTACTCCATACCACTACTCCATCCCGCTACTCCATCCCGCTGCTCCATCCCGCTACTCCATCCCGCTACTCCATCCCGCTACTCCATCCCGCTACTCCATACCACTACTCCATCCCGCTACTCCATACCGCTACTCCATACCACTACTCCACCCCGCTACTCCATACCACTACTCCATACCACTACTCCATCCCGCTACTCCATCCCGCTACTCCATCCCGCTACTCCATCCCGCTACTCCATCCGCTACTCCATACCGCTACTCCATCCCGCTACTCCATCCCGCTACTCCATCGCGCCACTCCATCCCACTACTCCACCCCGCTACTCCATCCCGCTACTCCATCCCGCTACTCCATCCCGCTACTCCATCCCGCTACTCCATCCCGCTACTGCATACCGCTACTCCATCCCGCTACTCCATCCCGCTACTCCATACCGCTACTCCATCCCGCTACTCCATCCCGCTACTCCATCCCGCTACTCCATCCCGCTACTCCATCCCGCTACTCCATCCCGCTACTCCATCCCGCTACTCCATACCACTACTCCATCCCGCTACTCCAATTCCTTAACCGGGCCCTCTTCTGCGAAGGTGGTTGCAAACAGGGAAGGCTAGGGGAGGTATGCCTGTTTTTCTCTTATAGGCTCTGAAACGCGAGACGTCAGATACAGTACGAGTGAATGGAGTAAGTGATCAGTGACAAGAGAGTGGAGAAAGACAGCGAAAGCAAAATCACGAACGTCGATATCAACCAGGGTACATGGTGTAACACACCGTCTCCCTTTCAAAACCCGGGCAAGCGACCTGGGGCCTAGCCACAGAGTGGCAGGTGCCTGTCAGGCTTGATATTGGTTTGTGGTAATTAGGGAACAGGCTGCCATACCAACAGCCGTTGAATGTGGGTCAGTCGATTGTAAGCCCGGAGACACAGTCCCTGTCCCCGTCCGGTTGGACACCCTGGTATCGGTATCCAACATCCTTTAGGTACGGTATAAGGCCCCCCGGCCACCACCCCGGCGCCAACACCAGGGAGGGCGTCCGGGAGGGGTAACAGCCCCCGATCCCCCAAAGGCAGCCCCAAAGGTGAGCGCACCACTGGAAGGGGCATGTCTGCGGGGTAAGCAAATGCGCTGAGTAATTCCCTAACGTAATGAATAGTGCCTACTGCCGTAACTAATGCTTAACAGGGTAAATGGCTCCCCCCCGGGGCCAGTTTAGTGCGCAACCCCCAGAGCCGGACTCGACCGGCCGTACTGAGGCGAGCCCAGAAATGGGTATGGCAGGCCATAGTCCAGCTGGTAGCCACGCCTCAATACACTCCGTGGGCTCATAAGGCCCACGGGGCCCCAAAACACCGTTACGTTCGGGAGTTAAGCCCCGGCGGTGTTTGGGGTTGTTCCTGGTTAAGAGGACTCACGTTGAGTCCCAGATACTGCTACCCCGGAGTTATGATCTCCGGTACTGCCTGCCTACTTGCCTGCCTACTTACACAAAAAGCCCAGACATCAACAGCAAAGGGTGAAGGACAAGAAGTCAGGACGGGTGGAAAGCACCGACGGTCCGGAAGACAAAAGGGCGAGAGCAAAAAACAGGAATGGTGACCAAGATGCCCAGCTGAGTTGTGCAGAAGCGCACCAGCGAGGATGCCTGGACCCAGTCACAGCAATGTACAGGGCCAGATGCCCAGACTCCAAGTGTGGGATACACGGAGCTGGATGCCCAGACTCCAACTGCTACGAGCAGCGAGCTGGATGCCTGGACGAAAAGGAGCAACCGCACAATAGTCCAGAAGAAGAGGTCTGAGAAAAGAGGATATCACCAGATACCCAGACTTCGAGTGCCACAGGCACGAAGCTGGATGCCTAGACTCCAACTGCAAAGAGCAGGGAGCTAGATGTCACTGAGCGGAACGACCGGTGATGAGACCCAGACTCAAGGGTGCGGCAAGCACGGAGCTGGATGCCTAGACTCCACCTGTCCAAGACAGGGAGAGAGCTAGATGCCTGGAACAACAGACCGCATCACTGGCTACTCCAGAAGACATGAAACGTCAGGACTGTGCAACCATGTACAAACAGGGCAGTTGCCCAGAATCACATCAATCTGTGCCGTGTGTGTGCTTGCAGTGCATAACGGAGCATGGACTTCACGGAGCGCACAGCAGGCAGACACAGATGACATGGTCTGTGCAGAAAACACAAGGTAACGTGAAAAGAGACCACTACGAAAGTGGGCTGGCCACGATGGCCCGAAGAGATAAACAACGTGACAGTGCATAAGGGTCACGAGTACCCAGAAACATCAAGCAGGAGAACGACAATCAAACAGGGTACAAGCAGGCCGCGAGAGCCGGTGCACAGACATACAGCCACAAGGGACACGAGTACCCGAGTACTGGGGTAAAAAGGCGAGTCAATGGCTGCACAGAGCAGAGAAGAGCAAGAATAAATCTGAGAAGAGGGTCACGAGAGCCCCATTAGAGAGAAACCGGCAAGCACAGCACCAGCAGCTGGACACGGGTGCCAGACTGCACAACAGCAAAGCAAGCGTCGATAGTAAGCTACGATGGCTGCCGACAGTAGGACAAAGAGCACTGCGAACACTAGTTCTCTTGATATTATACAGGAACACGATGCCGCCAGCCATACAAACATCGTGGGGCAAAGTCCGAGCAGTACAAGGCGATCCCAAGAAAATACGATGGGAGCCAGAGAATGGAGACGCGGTGACGGAGACCCTGGGACTATGGCTGCAACCAGGCAGTCATAGAGCCAGGCTCATGACAATGCACCTCCTCTATGGAGATGTAGAACAAGCGGTGATAACAGAGATTACCAAGCTCAAACCAGATGTGGAGACGGCGACCTGGAACACAATGATGCTGAAGCTGCAATCCGATGAGGAAAAAGATGTAGTACAAGACATAGCCCCGAAGGCAGGAGCACGACTGATGGGGATCCGCAGCAAGTACTCACTACTAGATGCCACAGTAGAAGTGGTAAGACGAGTCGCCGACAAAGGACTGCTGACCACATGGTGAGCGAGCATCATCATGAAGGACGCAGAAGCCAGGGCGATGTGGAATATGGCATGGCCCAAGATGTATAGAGATCTGGATGCCAGGTCAGAACCGAGGATGATGGAGACCCCCCCTCGACAGCAAATCAGCAGGAGGAGAGACCCAGAGGAGACATCGATCAGACGGAAATGAAAAAAGTACTGGCCCTACTGGAATCACTGCACGACCTTAACATCCCGGAAGAGGACAGACTGCAAGCCCTGGTGGCAGAAGAATACGAGGATGAGATTGACATGGCCATACTACTGCTGCCAGCGACGGGCATATACTCAGCAGTGCGGAAAAGAATCACAGAGGCGACGCAATCAGAAGTCAAGTGGTGGGCCAAAGTGCTGGTCAAATATGTGAGATACGTCAGAAGAGACCGAGTAGAGGAAGAGGATAAGGCCAGAGCCCAGAGGGCAAAGGAGGCGGAGCACGCCAAACAACAGGATCGAGACAAAGCACAAGCCAGAAAGTGGTCACCCAAAAAGTCATCAACGCCGACGGAAAGGAGCAGGAAGTACGCCAAGAACAATCAAGGCGCAGCCCAAAGGGTAATACTGCCAGATGACACTAACAAGACAGATGGCGATGAGGATGTAGAGGATCAGGCAGTAGAGGTCCAGGACAACCAGAGGCCCCCGGCAAAGGAGGACACGTCCCATGGCAGTGCAGCAGCCGATACCCCGACAGGAGTGTGGAGAACGGGTGAAGGAGTCAACAAAGTGGTAGTCCAGAGACTCATGAGAGGAGCCAAACGACTTCGACCAGTGCTCCTGACAGGGTTCCAATACACAGATGCAATGGACTCGTACTCGGCAGCAGAAGAAGTGTTTGGGATGTTGTCGCTGGACTTCAGGACATTCAGAGACATGCAGAGACAGTACAATGAAGTAGTCATGTTTGTCCCAGGGGAACAGCTGGACACGGCCCTATCAGGGGCGTATAGGGACTCATTTCGAGTCTCTGCGGCGAGAGACCCCATGCAGCGGTCAGACGAAATAGAAATCAAGGAGCTATCCATGCTGGACGGCCTGAAAAAGATTGCGGCAAGGATCCCTTCACCACAGCAAATCAAGCCAGAAGCGGCAGTGGAAGTGGCAGCGACAGGTGTGGTTGTGGATGCACTCACAGATCAAACAGTGTGGTGTCTCATGCCCCCGTATAGTCCACAACATGCATTCATATCCCTGTGGGGATTTGGACAATGCACAGAAATGGGAGGAACAGTGACGTTCACAGCAGGCATGGAAGATGCCCAACGGGACATAGAAGAAATAGCAGAGAGACATGGCATATGGGGTATTCAGAAAAGTTTTCAAAAGAGACCAGAAGGATCACAGAACGAAAGGCACTCATTAAACTCCACAGAGAGTGAGTGGGACAAAGCAGCAGATCAGTTTGAGGTGGTCGTCAGAAGCAAAGGACATGGGATGCAGGATGCACCGCCGTGGGTACTGCAACAACTGACTCAGTCCAAGGCGTACAAAGGGCTCCACAAGCAGAATAAAAAACACAAAACAGGGGGCTACCACCAAGTGCAAACAATGGCATGCCCTACTGAGGACAGTGGCACATTAACCCTGGCAAGGGAAAGAGTACAGCTGCCAAAGAGACGAACAGGAGGACACAGTGAAGTCCTACGTCAAGGGGACCAGAGGGTCGCAGTAACCAGAATCTTGGGTCCCAAATGGACTGGGAGTGGGACACCGCATGAGATGATGGCACACAGGGTAGTCAAACTACCGGGAAGACCAGCCATTTGCGGCACAGAGCAGCTGCACTCGGGAATACTGCAGTGTGGGGAGACTAAATTCGCACTGTGGACAGAAGGAGCAGCGCTTGAGAGAGTGGGAATACTAAATTGCCCCGTGGCACAAGAGTGCAATGCAGAGGTCACAGTCAAACTCTGGATAGTAGTGCAGATATGGAGCCATGGGAGACAGCACCAAGTACTGGTGAAAGAGACAGGAATCAACGAAAAGAAGAAACAGACATGGGGTCATGGTGGGCAGAAATATGCAACATCACGAAATGGGATCCTCAGGAGCGCCACTGGAGGGGCGAACTGGTAAAATACACAGAGGGGCATGGCAGAGGGGTGATAAGAATCAACTGGAGTGCGCCACACTGGGGACGACAGCAATACGAACAGCAAGCGTGGAAGGCAATGATGGTACCAGAGAACAGTCAACAGGTGAAAATGAGATACAGTCTGGTATCAGTGAACTGCCAAGGCATCAACAGAGAGAAGGAAACACCCACGCGGAAATGGGATGAGGTGACCACAGTGGTAGTGGAAACCCAAGCGGACGTGCTGGCGTGTCAAGAAATGTGGGGGTCGCAGAAGAAGGAGAGACAAAGAACCATAGCAGGATACTGGATGCAACAGTCACAGCACACGAAAGTGGGGCAGGCCAATGAAGTGTGGGTGCGACTTACCTGGGCACGAAAACAAGCAGTCCTGCTGGATATACCCAATGCACTCATGGTATTGGTACGCAATGCCATGGGTCTGGGAATAGTAGGATCAGTACACATGGCCCAGAAGAACGAACCCCATGAGTATAAGGGGCAGATGGTGGAAATACTGGAGACACTGGACAAGACTCCACATGATTGGGAGGCAGTAGGTGGAGACTGGAATCGAGACATACGGTTCCACAGAGAAACCATAGCCACGCTTCTCACCAAGGGCAGGACCGTAGCGTACATGACAGGTCGCCAACACCTGCCAAAGGACTTCTTCGTCATAAACGGAATAAATCAGCAACAGAGAGGGGTATGGCTATCTCCAGTAGGGGACCACCCAGTGGTATGGGTCAAAGGGGAAGTAGAGCTGGCAGCAGGAGCAGCACAATCAGACGCCAAGCCGGTCACACCCCTGCAATGGGACAAACACCACAATGTGATGTTCTCAGACTTAGTGGAGGCATTCAGTGGGAGAAGGACAACACCACAGCAATGGATGCAAATGATACGAGAAACAGTGGTCATCGTGAACAGGGAGTTCAGGAACCAGCAGGAGGAGGAGACAAAGGATGACAGGGAAACAATCCGGCAGCTCAAGAGAGTGGTCCAGGGCAAAGGCTGGAAAGTAAGAGACAGGGTGCAGCAGTCGCTTACAGCAAAATACTGGGAGACCACAGTGCAACAGTGGCGTCAAGTATCACAACCAGGGATGGCAGGGAGAACATTGAAAGTTCTCAGATTAAAGGCAGCAAATCCCTTCAAAATACTGCATCAGGTGGAGGAGACGGATCGCCAGTGCACAGTGGAAGGGAAAGAAATTCTCACAGTGGTCAGCAAGGAGTGTCTCAAAAAGTACCCGGTACACACTACGAGAGTACCAGTGGAATGGGTGGAGGATCTAATGGGAAAACACGTGACGGATGACCGACCACAACGAGTGGAGAGAGCGGCAGAGCTCACCATCCGCAAAGGGGCAGGACCAGTCTCAATAAGTGCTCTGGTCCACAGAAAAGGAGAGATGGTAAACAAAACAGCAGGAGTGGATGGGTTCACCCCAGCATTTGTAAAACTGTTTGGAATACAAGCAGCACACCAGTTCATCCAGATACTCAAGATGGGGTACGAACAGTGGCCGGAAGAAGTGAAAGAAGTACTGCACATGACAGCACACAAGTCAGAGGGGTGCAATGTCAACAAGAACACAAGGCCCATAAAAATCCTGTATGCACTACTACGCATACAGGCAAGACTATTGGCTCCTCTGGTACAAACAATGACCAGACCGAGGTGGTCGGCAGGCAGACAGTTTGCGGGATACAAAGGCAGCTCAGTGCATGGTATGAGGAGGCTCATGCACATGCTCATCACACAGGCACTAGCCACCAAGGGGGCAGTGGGAGTGTTACTGCTGGACATAGTGGGGGCATTCGATGAAGTCATGAGACAGTCAATCACAGTCATGGCACAGCAAGGCACACCCGACGTCAGGGAAACAGTGAACGGAGTGCTGAAACTGTATGAACATCTGAGAACATACGTCGTCACAGCCTATGGGCTCAGCGAGTGGTACAAACAGATAGACGGAGTACTGCAGGGGGGGGGGCTGGACCCCCTACTGTACATCATCCCCATGCACCTCCTGCACCTGGCAGTACGGGAAGCAGGAGTAGGAGTGAGACTACGGGTCATTCTCGGAGAGGAAACAGTAGGCTCCATGGGGTATGTGGATGACACGGCAGCAGCAGCAGCAGCACCAGCAAAAGAAGTAGCAGAGATTACCCAGCACCTGGCAGACACACTGAGGAGTGCAATCCATACACTGGGGCAGAGAAACCACAGTGGGAAAATGAAGGTGCTGGGGTTCAAGGTGGAGAACGACAACATAGCAGTGCATAAGTTCAAGGTCAAATGGGGAGCAGACAAAGTCACCACAGAAAACAGGCATGCACATGTAAAACTACTGGGAGGTAATGTCAACATCACAGGAGGATATGCAGCCATAAGGAAGGTCATCAAGACATGGACCAACAGAGTGATAGGGCAATTGGCCAGGTGGCCAGTGTCAGCAGGAGTCACCATCGCAGTCATCGAGGGACTCGTGGAGAACCGCATGGTGTACAAATGCGTGGTAAATATTCCAGCAGAGGGACAGATCAGTGAACTGACAGGCATGGTGACCAGAGCATTCAGAGGAGCGTTTGGCATACCCAGGAGAACACCCAGAGAATGTGTGTATGACATCATAGGGAGACCAGGCCCGGACACACTGATGTGGGTCACAGCCATAGTGGAGTATCACAAGGCGATGAACAGCCCCAGTCAGGTGCTGAATGAAACAACCTGGGTACACTGGCAGTCAGAAGATCTCCACAGGTGGGACAAGGATGTGAGGAGACTAAGGGCAAGAGTCCACAGCATGGGCATCAAATTCATCAGGGTGGAATCACAACAAGGAGAGGTATGGACCCTACGGAGGCAAGAGGAAAACGCAGCGGTCAGGGTCTTATACATATTCGGCGACGCCAGCAACATAGAACAGTGGGGGGGAGCAGCAATGGTGGTGGATGAAGAAGGCAATGTGTGGTTGAAGAAACGGGTGACTATAAAGGCGCAGGGACTCAGTACAAAGCTGGTAGAGGCCACCATGATAGTGATGGCACTGGAGGCAGTGCTCCAAGCCATCAGGAAATCAGAAGTGACAGTCCAGAAGGTGTGGGCATGGTCGGACAGCCTGGAAGCAATCCAGTCTCTGGCGTCAGGGCAGTTGCAACAACGACCAGCATCCATCATGGACAGAATAATAGCCACGGGACAAGAAACAACAGTACCCCTGGAGTGGGGATGGGTACAGGCACAGCATGACAGTCAACAGCAAGACTGGATATCACAGGCGAACCAGGAAATGGACAAGGAGGCCAAAGAAGGGGCCAAAGGTAGAGGCACACCACTGCGCCTGCCAAAAGTGTGGACAGACGGAACAGTGGTTCTGGCATTAGTGAATGACGAGGTCATCATCGACATAAAAAAATACCTCCTGCAGCACACGACGTCAGCACTGCGCAGTGAAGAGAGCGACAGGACACCAGCACCACAGCAGCGTACATGGACCAGAGTGTTCCCGGAAGCAAAGGAGGCACAGAAAGCATGGCAAAGACTGCAACCGCTGAGCATAAGAGACTGGGGGGAAATCAGAACATGGAGTCTGTATGCAGAGGCAGCAGAGTGGAAATGGGATGGAAAGCAACAACACTGTGAAAAATGTGGGCTGTGGTGCGAGAGTGTCAGGCACCATCAACTGCATGAATGCATCGTGACGAAAACGAGGATATACCTATGGGTGCAGGAGGTGTGCCAGATACTCATCAGTGAAGGAGTACAGCCAGGACGTATCACCTCGACATGGGGGGGGGTTCGGATACAAGGGAAGCAGCAAGTAGACATAGTATGGTCTCATCCCTCCAGAGCGAGTGCACTGCAACCACAGAAACACTCAAACAGAACAGTGTGGCCAGTGTGGCTGGGCATAGGTCCAGTGCAAGGAATCACAGTGCCAATAGCGAGAGTGGGGGTACAGCACCCCAAATCAGTGGTGTTCAGAACCCTAGAAGCAGCATATGCCATAGTGTATGCAGCGGAGGAATCAGAGATGAAGACGGACCAGCACAACAGACTACTGGCAGACTGGCAAGCAGGAACCAACTGCAGAATAGCAGTAGGTCAAGTGAAAAAACGAAAAAGAGCAGTCAAACCCATGGCCCTCCACACATGGTGGACCCTCATCTCAGCAACAAGGCCGCGAACAGATACAGTCATGGCACTACTGGTGCAATCTCCAGAGGGCATAGGAGCAGCAGAATGGACCAGGAGAGTACCGGATGTGTGGGTAGGAGAAGATGGAGGGGACAAGGGTCAGGTTATACGAGAAGCGCAAAGCAGAGGATCACAGGGGAGAGGGGTGTACTGGTGTCTGGTTGGCAGTGCGTGGGAATGGACAGGGTGCAGAATGGATAGTGGCATGCAGCTGTGGTGTCTGGAGATAAACGAGCAGTTCGTCAAGTGGGTGATCAGGGACCGAGATACAGTGAAGGGAGTGCGGCGAGACGTGTGCAGGAACGCTATGACTCTTCTACAGGACATCACGAAGTCAAAGGAAAAGGAGGCAAAGGCTCTGCCATGAGGTACGCTCGCAGCGCAACGTGGGCCAAAGGAGACAGAGGCCCAAAAGGAGGTACCAAGGGGTACCCCAAACAATGGCAGCAGCCATACACGAGACGATGAGCAACGTCGGACCATTAACTGCAGCCAGCAACAGGCATGGATGCCCAGGTGCAGTATATGAAATGTCCAGCAACGGACTCAGAAGCACAGGTGACGTATATGAAAAGTCCTGTCAACGGTCAAGTCCCAACAGAAGGGAGCAGCCGTATGTATGTCCAGTCAGTCAAACGTCGTGCACAGGTTCAGATCAGGTACTCCAGATACCAGAAGCAGCCACAGTGCAGCAGGGCATTCCCGAGCACGGGCAGCACACCACAGGACCACCATGTGGCAGTGGGACGTTGTAACATCACAGACAGACAAAGCCTCTCTGCACACGGCACTGCCACAACGCAGCAGGCCCTGGCACAAAGGCCCCAGAGAAACAGTGGGGCAGCAGAGACATCACATGAGCAAATGGTGCAGTGCGTGTCCAGTGCAGGGGGTAGGCAGGGGAAAGAAGAGTCAGGATCACACAAAAACAGGTGCAACAATCCATCCACAGCAAAAACAACATCTTTCAGAAAGACATGAGAAAAACCAGAAAAGGTACCTGCCGGTACAAGCCAGTGGCAGGTTGTTTTGTTTTCTTTGGCAGTACAAGTTCGAGAAGACGTGAAAATTTTCGGGAGCACGGGTAATACAAAGGTAAGGGAAGCACACCACCGAAGAGAAGATGGGTAATCTCCGGGAGGGGACCAGTACGACCCTGGCCAAAGCGTTTTTCACAAAACAAAACAAAACAAAACATCCCGCTACTCCACCCGCTACTCCATCCCGCTACTCCATCCCGCTACTCCATACCGCTACTCCATACCACTACTCCATACCGCTACTCCATACCGCTACTACATCCCGCTACTCCATGTCGCTACTCCATCCCGCTACTCCATACCGCTACTCCATCCCGCTACTCCATCCCGCTACTCCATCCCGCTACTCCATCCCGCTACTCCATCCCGCTACTCCATCCCCCGACTCCATCCCGCTACTCCATCCCGCTACTCCATCCCGCTACTCCATCCCGCTACTCCATCCCACTACTCCATCCCGCTACTCCATCCCGCTACTCCGTCCCGCTACTCCATCCCGCTACTCCATCCCGCTACTCCATCCCGCTACTCCATACCACTACTCCATACCGCTACTCCATCCCGCGACTCCATCCCGCTACTCCATACCGCTACTCCATCCCGCTACTCCATCCCGCTACTCCATACCGCTACTCCACACCGCTACTCCATCCCGCTACTCCATACCACTACTCCATCCCGCTACTCCATCCCGCTACTCCATCCCGCTACTCCATACTGCTACTCCATACCACTACTCCATACCACTACTCCATCCCGCTACTCCATCCCGCTACTCCATACCACTACTCCATCCCGCTACTCCATACCGCTACTCCAGCCTGCTACTCCATCCCGCTACTCCATACCACTACTCCATACCGCTACTCGATTCTGCTACTCCATCCCGCTACTCCATCCCGCTACTCCATACCACTACTCCATCCCGCTACTCCATCCCGTCACTCCATCCCGCTACTCCATCCCGCTACTCCATACCACTACTCCATACCGCTACTCCATCCCGCTACTCCATCCCGCTACTCCATACCGCTACTCCATCCCGCTACTCCATCCCGCTACTCCATACCGCTACTCCATACCGCTACTCCATCCCGCTACTCCATCCCGCTACTCCATCCCGCTACTCCATCCCGCTACTCCATCCTACTACTCCATACCACTACTCCATACCGCTACTCCATCCCGCTACTCCATCCCGTACTCCATCCTGCTACGCCATACCACTACTCCATACCACTACTCCATCCCGCTACTCCATACCGCTACTCCAGCCCGCTACTCCATCCCGCTACTCCATACCACTACTCCATACCGCTACTCCATCCTGCTACTCCATCCCGCTACTCCATCCCGCTACTCCATACCACTACTCCATCCCGCTACTCCATCCCGCTACTCCATCCCGCTACTCCATACCGCTACTCCGTCCCGCTACTCCATCCCGCTACTCCATCCCGCTACTCCATCCCGCTACTCCATCCCGCTACTCCATCCCGCTACTCCATCCCGCTATTCCATCCCGCTACTCCATCCCGCTACTCCATCCCGCTACTCCATCCCGCTACTCCATCCCGCTACTCCATCCCGCTACTCCATCCCGCTACTCCATCCCGCTACTCCATCCCGCTACTCCATCCCGCTACTCAATACCACTACTCCATACCGCTACTCCATCCCGCTACTCCATCCCGCTACTCCATCCCGCTACTCCATACCACTACTCCATACCGCTACTCCATCCCGCTACTCCATCCCGCTACTCCATACCGCTACTCCATACCGCTACTCCATCCCGCTACTCCATACCACTACTCCATCCCGCTACTCCATACCACTACTCCATCCCGCTACTCCATAGTGCTACTCCATACCACTACTCCATACCACTACTCCATCCCGCTACTCCATCCCGCTACTCCATACCACTACTCCATCCCGCTACTCCATACCGCTACTCCAGCCCGCTACTCCATCCCGCTACTCCATACCGCTACTCCATACCGCTACTCCATCCTGCTACTCCATCCCGCTACTCCATCCCGCTACTCCATACCACTACTCCATCCCGCTACTCCATCCCGCTAATCCATCCCGCTACTCCATCCCGCTACTCCATACCACTACTCCATACCGCTGCTCCATCCCGCTACTCCATCCCGCTACTCCATACCGCTACTCCATCCCGCTACTCCATCCCGCTACTCCATACCGCTACTCCATACCGCTACTCCATCCCGCTACTCCATCCCGCTACTCCATCCCGCTACTCCATCCCGCTACTCCATCCTACTACTCCATACCACTACTCCATACCGCTACTCCATCCCGCTACTCCATCCCGCTACTCCATCCTGCTACTCCATACCACTACTCCATACCACTACTCCATCCCGCTACTCCATACCGCTACTCCAGCCCGCTACTCCATCCCGCTACTCCATACCACTACTCCATACCGCTACTCCATCCTGCTACTCCATCCCGCTACTCCATCCCGCTACTCCATACCACTACTCCATCCCGCTACTCCATCCCGCTACTCCATCCCGCTACTCCATACCGCTACTCCATACCACTACTCCATACCACTACTCCATCCTGCTACTCCATGGCGCTACTCCAT
The DNA here is from genome assembly GCA_964036045.1 of Eutreptiella sp. 'Long Island Sound 2002'. Lineage (NCBI taxonomy): Eukaryota > Euglenozoa > Euglenophyceae > Eutreptiales > Eutreptiaceae > Eutreptiella > Eutreptiella sp. 'Long Island Sound 2002'. The sequence goes on along the minus strand of OZ038383.1, from coordinate 119,651,246 downwards.
CCCGCTACTCCATCCCGCTACTCCATATCACTACTCCATCCCACTACTCCATCCCGCTACTCCATCCCGCTACTCGATCCCGCTACTCCATCCCGCTACTCCATACCGCTACTCCATACCGCTACTCCATCCCGCTACTCCATACGGCTACTCCATACCACTACTCCATCCCGCTACACCATCCCGCTACTCCATCCCGCTACTCCATCCCGCTACTCCATCCCGCTACTCCATATCACTACTCCATACCACTACTCCATCCCGCTACTCCATCCCGCTACTCCAGCCCGCTACTCCATCCCGCTACTCCATACCGCTACTCCATCCCGCTACTCCATCCCGCTACTCCATCTTGCTACTCCATCCCGCTACTCCATACCGCTACTCCATACCGCTACTCCATACCACTCCTCCATCCCGCTACTCCATACCGCTACTCCGTACCGCTACTCCATCCCGCTACTCCATCCCGCTACTCCATCCCGCTACTCCATACCACTACTCCATCCCGCTACTCCATCCCGCTACTCCATCCCGCTACTCCATACCGCTACTCCATACCACTACTCCATACCACTACTCCATCCCGCTACTCCATCCCGCTACTCCAGCCCGCTACTCCATCCCGCTACTCCATACCGCTACTCCATCCCGCTACTCCATCCCGCTACTCCATCTTGCTACTCCATACCGCTACTCCATACCGCTACTCCATACCGCTACTCCATCCCGCTACTCCATACCGCTACTCCATCCCGCTACTCCATCCCGCTACACCATCCCGCTACTCCATCCCGCTACTCCATCCCGCTACTCCATCCCGCTACTCCATCCCGCTACTCCATCCCGCTACTCCATCTTGCTACTCCATACCACTACTCCATCCCGCTACTCCATCCCGCTACTCCATACCGCTACTCCATCCCGCTACTCCATCCCGCTACTCCATCCCGCTACTCCATCCCGCTACTCCATCCCGCTACTCCATCCCGCTACTCCATCCCGCTACTCCATACCGCTAGTCCATACCACTACTCCATACCACTACTCCATCCCGCTACTCCATCCCGCTACTCCATCCCGCTACTCCGTCCCGCTACTCCATCCCGCTACTCCATACCACTACCCCATCCCGCTACTCCATACCGCTACTCCATACCACTACTCCACCCCGCTACTCCATACCACTACTCCATACCACTACTCCATCCCGCTACTCCATCCCGCTACTCCATCCCGCTACTCCATCCCGCTACTCCATCCCGCTACTCCATCCCGCTACTCCATCCCGCTACTCCATCCCGCTACTCCATACCGCTACTCCATCCCGCTACTCCATCCCGCTACTCCATACCACTACTCCATCGCGCTACTCCATCCCGCTACTCCATCCCGCTACTCCATCCCGCTACTCCATCCCGCTACTCCATCCCGCTACTCCATACCGCTACTCCATCCCGCTACTCCATCCCGCTACTCCATACCGCTACTCCATCCCGCTACTCCATCCCGCTACTCCATCCCGCTACTCCATCCCGCTACTCCATCCCGCTACTCCATCCCGCTACTCCATCCCGCTACTCCATACCACTACTCCATCCCGCTACTCCACCCGCTACTCCATCCCGCTACTCCATCCCGCTACTCCATACCGCTACTCCATACCACTACTCCATACCGCTACTCCATACCGCTACTACATCCCGCTACTCCATCTCGCTACTCCATCCCGCTACTCCATACCGCTACTCCATCCCGCTACTCCATCCCGCTACTCCATCCCGCTACTCCATACCGCTACTCCATCCCGCTACTCCATCCCGCTACTCCATCCCGCTACTCCATCCCGCTACTCCATCCCGCTACTCCATCCCGCTACTCCATCCCGCTACTCCATCCCGCTACTGCATCCCGCTACTCCATCCCGCTACTCCATCCCGCTACTCCATCCCGCTACTCCATCCCGCTACTCCATACCACTACTCCATACCGCTACTCCATCCCGCTACTCCATCCCGCTACTCCATACCGCTACTCCATCCCGCTACTCCATCCCGCTACTCCATACCGCTACTCCATACCGCTACTCCATCCCGCTACTCCATACCACTACTCCATCCCGCTACTCCATCGCGCTACTCCATCCCGCTACTCCATCCCGCTACTCCATACCGCTACTCCATACCACTACTCCATACCACTACTCCATCCCGCTACTCCATCCCGCTACTCCATACCACTACTCCATCCCGCTGCTCCATCCCGCTACTCCATCCTGCTACTCCATCCCGCTACTCCATACCGCTACTCCATACCGCTACTCCATCCTGCTACTCCATCCCGCTACTCCATCCCGCTACTCCATCCCGCTAGTCCATCCCGCTACTCCATCCTACTACTCCATACCACTACTCCATACCGCTACTCCATCCCGCTACTCCATCCTGCTACTCCATACCACTACTCCACACCACTACTCCATCCCGCTACTCCATACCGCTACTCCATCCCGCTACTCCATCCCGCTACTCCATACCACTACTCCATACCGCTACTCCATCCCGCTACTCCATCCCGCTACTCCATCCCGCTACTCCATACCACTACTCCATACCGCTACTCCATCCCGCTACTCCATCCCGCTGCTCCATCGCGCTACTCCATACCACTACTCCATCCCGCTACTCCATCCCGCTACTCCATCCCGCTACTCCATACCGCTACTCCATACCACTACTCCATACCACTACTCCATCCTGCCCTCCATGGCGCTACTCCATCCCGCTACTCCATCCCGCTACTCCATATCACTACTCCATCCCACTACTCCATCCCGCTACTCCATCCCGCTACTCCATCCCGCTACTCCATCCCGCTACTCCATACCGCTACTCCATACCGCTACTCCATACCGCTACTCCATCCCGCTACTCCATACCGCTACTCCATACCACTACTCCCCCCGCTACACCATCCCGCTACTCCATCCCGCTACTCCATCCCGCTACTCCATCCCGCTACTCCATACCACTACTCCATCCCGCTACTCCATCCCGCTACTCCATCCCGCTACTCCATCCCGCTACTCCATCCCGCTACTCCATCCCGCTACTCCATCCCAGTACTCCATCCCGCTACTCCATACCACTACTCCATCCCGCTACTCCATCCCGCTACTCCATCCCGCTACTCCATACCACTACTCCATCCCGCTACTCCACCCGCTACTCCATCCCGCTACTCCATCCCGCTACTCCATCCCGCTACTCCATACCGCTACTCCATACCACTACTCCATACGGCTACTCCATACCGCTACTACATCCCGCTACTCCATCTCGCTACTCCATCCCGCTACTCCATACCGCTACTCCATCCCGCTACTCCATCCCGCTACTCCATCCCGCTACTCCATACCGCTACTCCATCCCGCTACTCCATCCCGCTACTCCATCCCGCTACTCCATCCCGCTACTCCATCCCGCTACTCCATCCCGCTACTCAATCCCGCTACTCCATCCCGCTACTCCATCCCGCTACTCCATCCCGCTACTGCATCCCGCTACTCCATCCCGCTACTCCATCCCGCTACTCCATCCCGCTACTCCATCCCGCTACTCCATACCACTACTCCATACCGCTACTCCATCCCGCTACTCCATCCCGCTACTCCATACCGCTACTCCATACCGCTGCTCCTTCCCGCTACTCCATACCACTACTCCATCCCGCTACTCCATCGCGCTACTCCATCCCGCTACTCCATCCCGCTACTCCATACCGCTACTCCATACCACTACTCCATACCACTACTCCATCCCGCTACTCCATCCCGCTACTCCATACCACTACTCCATCCCGCTGCTCCATCCCGCTACTCCATCCCGCTACTCCATCCCGCTACTCCATACCGCTACTCCATACCGCTACTCCATCCTGCTACTCCATCCCGCTACTCCATACCGCTACTCCATCCCGCTACTCCATCCCGCTACTCCATCCTACTACTCCATACCACTACTCCATCCCGCTACTCCATCCCGCTACTCCATCCCGCTACTCCATCCTGCTACTCCATACCACTACTCCACACCACTACTCCATCCCGCTACTCCATACCGCTACTCCATCCCGCTACTCCATCCCGCTACTCCATACCACTACTCCATACTGCTACTCCATCCCGCTACTCCATCCCGCTGCTCCATCGCGCTACTCCATACCACTACTCCATCCCGCTACTCCATCCCGCTACTCCATCCCGCTACTCCATACCGCTACTCCATACCACTACTCCATACCACTACTCCATCCTGCTACTCCATGGCGCTATTCCATCCCGCTACTCCATCCCGCTACTCCATATCACTACTCCATCCCACTACTCCATCCCGCTACTCCATCCCGCTACTCCATCCCGCTACTCCATCCCGCTACTCCATACCGCTACTCCATACCGCTACTCCATACCGCTACTCCATCCCGCTACTCCATACCGCTACTCCATACCACTACTCCATCCCGCTACACCATCCCGCTACTCCATCCGGCTACTCCATCCCGCTACTCCATCCCGCTACTCCATCCCGCTACTCCATACCACTACTCCATCCCGCTACTCCATCCCGCTACTCCATCCCGCTACTCCATCCCGCTACTCCATCACGCTACTCCATCCCGCTACTCCATCCTGCTACTCCATCCTGCTACTCCATACCGCTACTCCATCCCGGTACTCCATACCGCTACTCCATACCACTCCTCCGTCCCGCTACTCCATACCGCTACTCCATACCGCTACTCCATACCGCTACTCCATCCCGCTACTCCATGCCGCTACTCCATCCCGCTACTCCATCCCGCTACTCCATCCCGCTACTCCATCCCGCTACTCCATCCCGCTACTTCATCCCGCTACTCCATCCCGCTACTCCATACCGCTACTCCATCCCGCTACTCCATCCCGCTACTCCATCCCGCTACTCCATCCTGCTACTCCATCCCGCTACTCCATCCCGCTACTCCATCCCGCTACTCCATCCCGCTACTCCATCCCGCTACTCCATCCCGCTACTCCATCCCGCTACTCCATCCTGCTAATCCATCCCGCTACTCCATACCGCTACTCCATCCCGCTACTCCATCCCGCTACTCCATCCCGCTACTCCATCCCGCTACTCCATCCCGCTACTCCATCCCGCTACTCCATCCCGCTACTCCATCCCGCTACTCCATCCCGCTACTCCATCCCGCTACTCCATCCCGCTACTCCATCCCGCTACTCCATCCCGCTACTCCATCCTGCTAATCCATACCGCTACTCCATCCCGCTACTCCATCCCGCTACTCCATCCCGCTACTCCATCCTTCTACTCCATACCACTACTCCATACCGCTACTCCATCCCGCTACTCCATCCCGCTACTCCATCCTTCTACTCCATACCACTACTCCATACCACTACTCCATCCCGCTACTCCATCCCGCTACTCCATCCTTCTACTCCATACCACTACTCCATACCGCTACTCCATCCCGCTACTCCATCCCGCTACTCCATCCTTCTACTCCATACCACTACTCCATACCACTACTCCATCCCGCTACTCCATCCTGCTACTCCATACCGCTACTCCATCCCGCTACTCCATCCGGCTATTCCATCCCGCTACTCCATCCTGCTACTCCATACCGCTACTCCATACCACTACTGCATACCGCTACTCCATCCCGCTACTCCATCCCGCTACTCCATACCGCTACTCCATCCCGCTACTCCATCCCGCTACTCCATACCGCTACTCCATACCACTACTCCATCCCGCTACTCCATACCACTACTCCATACCACTACTCCATCCCGCTACTCTATCCCGCTACTCCATCCCGCTACTCCATCCCGCTACTCCATCCCGCTACTCCATACCACTACTCCATCCCGCTACTCCATACCGCTACTCCATCCCGCTACTCCATCCCGCTACTCCATCCCGCTACTCCATCCCGCTACTCCATCCCGCTACTCCATCCCGCTACTCCTTCCCGCTACTCCATCCCGCTACTCCATCCCGCAACTCCATACCACTACTCCATCCCGCTACTCCATCCCGCTACTCCATCCCGCTACTCCATCCCGCTGCTCCATCCCGCTACTCCATCCCGCTACTCCATCCCGCTACTCCATCCCGCTACTCCATCCCGCTACTCCATCCCGCTACTCCATCCCGCTACTCCATCCCGCTACTCCATACCACTACTCCATCCCGCTACTCCACCCGCTACTCCATCCTGCTAATCCATCCCGCTACTCCATCCCGCTACTCCATCCCGCTACTCCATACCGCTACTCCATACCACTACTCCATACCGCTACTCCATACCGCTACTACATCCTGCTACTCCATACCGCTACTCCATCCCGGTACTCCATACCGCTACTCCATACCACTCCTCCGTCCCGCTACTCCATACCGCTACTCCATACCGCTACTCCATACCGCTACTCCATCCCGCTACTCCATGCCGCTACTCCATCCCGCTACTCCATCCCGCTACTCCATACCGCTACTCCATACCACTACTCCATACCGCTACTCCATACCGCTACTCCATCCTGCTACTCCATACCGCTACTCCATCCCGGTACTCCATACCGCTACTCCATACCACTCCTCCGTCCCGCTACTCCATACCACTACTGCATACCGCTACTCCATACCGCTACTCCATCCCGCTACTCCATGCCGCTACTCCATCCCGCTACTCCATCCCGCTACTCCATCCCGCTACTCCATCCCGCTACTCCATCCCGCTACTCCATACCGCTATTCCATCCCGCTACTCCATCCTGCTACTCCATACCGCTACTCCATCCCGCTACTCCATCCCGCTACTCCATCCCGCTACTCCATCCTTCTACTCCATACCACTACTCCATACCGCTACTCCATCCCGCTACTCCGTCCCGCTACTCCATCCTGCTACTCCATACCACTACTCCATACCACTACTCCATCCCGCTACTCCATCCCGCTACTCCATCCCGCTACTCCATCCCGTCACTCCATCCCGCTACTCCATCCCGCCACTCCAACCCGCTACTCCATCCTGCTACTCCATACCGCTACTCCATCCCGCTACTCCATCCCGCTACTCCATCCGGCTACTCCATCCCGCTACTCCATACCGCTACTCCATCCCGCTACTCCATCCCGCTACTCCATCCCGCTACTCCATCCCGCTACTCCATCCCGCTACTCCATCCCGCTACTCCATCCCGCTACTCCATCCCGCTACTCCATCCCGCTACTCCATCCCGCTACTCCATCCCGCTACTCCATCCCGCTACTCCATCCCGCTACTCCATCCCGCTACTCCATCCTGCTACTCCATCCCGCTACTCCATACCGCTACTCCATCCCGCTACTCCATCCTGCTACTCCATACCGCTACTCCATCCCGCTACTCCATCCTTCTACTCCATACCACTACTCCATACCGCTACTCCATCCCGCTACTCCGTCCCGCTACTCCATCCTGCTACTCCATACCACTACTCCATACCACTACTCCATCCCGCTACTCCATCCCGCTACTCCATCCCGCTACTCCATCCCGCTACTCCATCCCGCTACTCCATCCCGCCACTCCAACCCGCTACTCCATCCTGCTACTCCATACCGCTACTCCATCCCGCTACTCCATCCCGCTACTCCATACCGCTACTCCATCCCGCTACTCCATCCCGCTACTCCATCCCGCTACTCCATCCCGCTACTCCATCCCGCTACTCCATCCCGCTACTCCATCCCGCTACTCCATCCCGCTACTCCATCCCGCTACTCCATCCCGCTACTCCATCCCGCTACTCCATCCTGCTAATCCATACCACTACTCCATACCACTACTCCATCCCGCTATTCCATCCCGCTACTCCATCCCGCCACTCCAACCCGCTACTCCATCCTGCTACTCCATACCGCTACTCCATCCCGCTACTCCATCCGGCTATTCCATCCCGCTACTCCATCCTGCTACTCCATACCGCTACTCCATACCGCTACTCCATACCACTACTCCATCCGGCTACTCCATCCCGCTACTCCATCCCGCTACTCCATCCCGCTACTCCATCCCGCTACTCCATACCACTACTCCATCCCGCTACTCCATCCCGCTACTCCACCCCGCTACTCCATACCACTACTCCATACCACTACTCCATCCCGCTACTCCATCCCGCTACTCCACCCCGCTACTCCATACCACTACTCCATACCACTACTCCATACCGCTACTCCATCCCGCTACTCCATCCTGCTACTCCATACCGCTACTCCATCCCGCTACTCCATCCCGCTACTCCATCCCGCTACTCCATCCTTCTACTCCATACCACTACTCCATACCGCTACTCCATCCCGCTACTCCGTCCCGCTACTCCATCCTGCTACTCCATACCACTACTCCATACCACTACTCCATCCCGCTACTCCATCCCGCTACTCCATCCCGCTACTCCATCCCGCTACTCCATCCCGCTACTCCATCCCGCCACTCCAACCCGCTACTCCATCCTGCTACTCCATACCGCTACTCCATCCCGCTACTCCATCCCGCTACTCCATACCGCTACTCCATCCCGCTACTCCATCCCGCTACTCCATCCCGCTACTCCATCCCGCTACTCCATCCCGCTACTCCATCCCGCTACTCCATCCTTCTACTCCATACCACTACTCCATACCGCTACTCCATCCCGCTACTCCATCCCGCTACTCCATCCCGCTACTCCATACCACTACTCCATACCACTACTCCATCCCGCTATTCCATCCCGCTACTCCATCCCGCCACTCCAACCCGCTACTCCATCCTGCTACTCCATACCGCTACTCCATCCCGCTACTCCATCCGGCTATTCCATCCCGCTACTCCATCCTGCTACTCCATACCGCTACTCCATACCGCTACTCCATACCACTACTCCATCCGGCTACTCCATCCCGCTACTCCATCCCGCTACTCCATCCCGCTACTCCATCCCGCTACTCCATACCACTACTCCATCCCGCTACTCCATCCCGCTACTCCACCCCGCTACTCCATACCACTACTCCATACCACTACTCCATCCCGCTACTCCATCCCGCTACTCCATCCCGCTACTCCATCCCGCTACTCCATCCCGCTACTCCATCCCGCTACTCCATCCCGCTACTCCATCCTGCTACTCCATACCGCTACTCCATACCGCTACTCCATACCGCTACTCCATACCGCTACTCCATACCGCTACTCCATACCACTACTCCATCCCGCTACTCCATCCCGCTACTCCATCCCGCTACTCCATCCCGCTACTCCATCCCGCTACTCCATCCTGCTACTCCATACCGCTACTCCATACCACTACTGCATACCGCTACTCCATCCCGCTACTCCATCCCGCTACGCCATACCGCTACTCCATACCGCTACTCCATACCGCTACTCCATACCACTACTCCATACCACTACTCCATCCGGCTACTCCATCCCGCTACTCCATCCCGCTACTCCATCCCGCTACTCCATCCCGCTACTCCTTCCCGCTACTCCATCCCGCTACTCCATCCCGCTACTCCATCCCGCTACTCCATCCCGCTACTCCATACCACTACTCCATCCCGCTACTCCATACCGCTACTCCATCCCGCTACTCCATCCCGCTACTCCTTCCCGCTACTCCATCCCGCTACTCCATCCCGCTACTCCAACCCGCTACTCCATCCCGCTACTCCATCCCGCTACTCCATCCCGCTACTCCATCCCGCTACTCCATACCACTACTCCATCCCGCTACTCCACCCGCTACTCCATCCCGCTACTCCATCCCGCTACTCCATACCGCTATTCCATACCACTACTCCATACCGCTACTCCATACCGCTACTACATCCCGCTACTCCATCTCGCTACTCCATACCGCTACTCCATCCCGCTACTCCATCCCGCTACTCCATCCCGCTACTCCATACCACTACTCCATACCACTACTCCATCTCGCTACTCCATCTCGCTACTCCACACCGCTACTCCATCCCGCTACTCCATCCCGCTACTCCATCCCGCTACTCCATCCCGCTACTCCATCCCGCTACTCCATCCCGCTACTCCATACCACTACTCCAAACCGCTACTCCATCCCGCTACTCCATCCCGCTACTCCATACCGCTACTCCATCCCGCTACTCCATACCGCTACTCCATACCGCTACTCCATACCGCTACTCCATACCACTACTCCATACCACCACTCCATACCACTACTCCATCCCGCTACTCCATCCCGCCACTACTCCATCCCGCTACTCCATCCCGCTACTCCATCCCGCTACTCCATCCCGCTACTCCATCCCGCTACTCCATCCCGCTACTCCATACCGCTAATCCATACCGCTACTCCATCCCGCTACTCCATCCCGCTACTCCATACCACTACTCCATCCCGCTACTCCATACCACTACTCCATCCCGCTACTCCACCCGCTACTCCATCCCGCTACTCCATCCCGCTACTCCATCCCGCTACTCCATCCCGCTACTCCATGCCACTACTCCATACCGCTACTCCATACCGCTACTACATCCCGCTACTCCATCCCGCTACTCCATCCCGCTTTTCCATACCACTACTCCATCCCGCTACTCCATCCCGCTACTCCATCCCGCTACTCCATCCCGCTACTCCATCCCGCTACTCCATCCCGCTACTCCATCCCGCTACTCCATCCCGCTACTCCATCCCGCTACTCCATCCCGCTACTCCATCCCGCTACTCCATACCACTACTTCATACCACTACTCCATCCCGCTACTCCATCCCGCTACTCCATCCCGCTACTCCATCCGGCTACTCCATCCCGCTACTCCAGCCCGCTACTCCATCCCGCTACTCCATCCCGCTACTCCATCCCGCTACTCCATCTCGCTACTCCATACCGCTACTACATCCCGCTACTCCATACCACTACTCCATCCCGCTACTCCATACCACTACTCCATCCCGCTACTCCATTCCGCTACTCCATCCCGCTACTCCATCCCGCTACTCCATCCCGCTACTCCATACCACTACTCCATACCGCTACTCCATCCCGCTACTCCATCCCGCTACTCCATCCCGCTACTCCATCCCGCTACTCCATCCCGCTACTCCATCCCGCTACTCCATCCCGCTACTCCATACCACTACTCCATCCCGCTACTCCATCGTGCTACTCGATACCGCTACTCCATCCCGCTCCTCCATCCCGCTACTCCATCCCGCTACTCAATCCCGCTACTCCATTCCGCTACTCCATCCCGCTACTCCATCCCGCTACTCCATCCCGCTACTCCATACCGCTAGTCCATATCACTACTCCATACCACTACTCCATACCGCTACTCCATCCCGCTACTCCATCCCCCTACTCCATCCCGCTACTCCATACCACTACTCCATACCGCTACTCCATCCCGCTACTCCATCCCGCTACTCCATCCCGCTACTCCATCCCGCTACTCCATCCCGCTACTCGATCCCGCTACTCCATACCACTACTCCATCCCGCTACTCCATCCCGCTACTCCATCCCGCTACTGCATCCCGCTACTCCATACCACTACTCCATCCCGCTACTCCATCCCACTACTCCATACCGCTACTCCATACCGCTATTCCATCCCGCTACTCCATCCCGCTACTGCATCCCGCTACTCCATACCGCTACTCCATACCGCTACTCCATACCACTACTCCATACCACTACTCCATCCCGCTACTCCATACCACTACTCCGTACCGCTACTCCATCCCGCTACTCCATCCCGCTACTCCATCCCGCTACTCCATCCCGCTACTCCATCCCGCTACTCCATCCCGCTACTCCATACCACTACTCCATCCCGCTACTCCATCGTGCTACTCGATACCGCTACTCCATCCCGCTCCTCCATCCCGCTACTCCATCCCGCTACTCAATCCCGCTACTCCATTCCGCTACTCCATCCCGCTACTCCATCCCGCTACTCCATCCCGCTACTCCATACCGCTAGTCCATATCACTACTCCATACCACTACTCCATACCGCTACTCCATCCCGCTACTCCATCCCCCTACTCCATCCCGCTACTCCATACCACTACTCCATACCGCTACTCCATCCCGCTACTCCATCCCGCTACTCCATCCCGCTACTCCATCCCGCTACTCCATCCCGCTACTCGATCCCGCTACTCCATACCACTACTCCATCCCGCTACTCCATCCCGCTACTCCATCCCGCTACTGCATCCCGCTACTCCATACCACTACTCCATCCCGCTACTCCATCCCACTACTCCATACCGCTACTCCATACCGCTATTCCATCCCGCTACTCCATCCCGCTACTGCATCCCGCTACTCCATACCGCTACTCCATACCGCTACTCCATACCACTACTCCATACCACTACTCCATCCCGCTACTCCATCCCGCTACTCCATCCCGCTTCTCCATCCCGCTACTCCATACCACTGCTCCATACCACTACTCCATCCCGCTACTCCATCCCGCTACTCCATCCCGCTACTCCATACCACTACTGCATCCCGCTATTCCATCCCGCTACTGCATCCCGCTACTCCATACCACTACTCCATCCCGCTACTCCATACCGCTACTCCATCCCGCTACTCCATCCCGCTACTCCATCCCGCTAGTGCATCCCGCTACTCCATCCCGCTACTCCATCCCGCTACTCCATCCCGCTACTCCATACCACTACTCCATCCCGCTACTCCATACCGCTGCTCCATACCACTACTCCATCCCACAAGTCCATCCTGCTACTCCATACCACTACTCCATCCCGCTACTCCATCCCGCTATTCCATCCCGCTACTCCATGCCGCTACTCCATACCGCTACTCCATCCCGCTACTCCATCCCGCTACTCCATCCTGCTACTCCATCCCGCTACTGCATCCCGCTACTCCATCCCGCTACTCCATCCCGCTACTCCATCCCGCTACTCCATCCCGCTACTCCATCCCGCTACTCCATCCCGCTACTCCATCCCGCTACTCCATCCCGCTACTCCATCCCCCTACTGCATCGCGCTACTCCATCCCGCTACTCCATCCCGCTACTCCATCCCGCTACTCCATCCCGCTACTCCATACCGCTACTCCATCCCGCTACTCCATACCACTACTCCATACCGCTGCTCCATACCACTACTCCATCCCACGAGTCTATCCTGCTACTCCATACCACTACTCCATCTCGCTACTCCATCCCGCTACTCCATCCCGCTACTCCATACCGCTACTCCATACCGCTACTCCATACCACTACTCCATCCCGCTACTCCATCCCGCTACTCCATCCCGCTACTCCATCCCGCTACTCCATACCACTACTCCATACCACTACTCCATCCCGCTACTCCATCCCGCTACTCCATCCCGCTACTCCATACCACTACTCCATCCCGCTGCTCCATCCTGCTACTCGATACCGCTACTCCATCCCGCTACTCCATCCCGCTACTCCATCCCGCTACTCCATCCCGCTACTCCATACCACTACTCCATCCCGCTACTCCATCCCGGTACTCCATCCCGCTACTCCATACCGCTACTCCATCCCGCTACTCCATACCACTACTCCATACCGCTACTCCATCCCGCTACTCCATCCCGCTACTCCATCCCGCTACTCCATCCCGCTACTCCATCCCGCTACTCGATCCCGCTACTCCATACCACTACTCCATACCGCTACTCCATCCCGCTACTCCATCCCGCTACTGCATCCCGCTACTCCATACCACTACTCCATCCCGCTACTCCATCCCACTACTCCATACCGCTACTCCATACCGCTATTCCATCCCGCTACTCCATCCCGCTACTCCATCCCGCTACTCCATCCCGCTACTCCATCCCGCTACTCCATACCACTACTCCATCCCGCTACTCCATACCGCTACTCCATCCCGCTACTCCATCCCGCTACTCCATCCCGCTAGTGCATCCCGCTACTCCATCCCGCTACTCCATCCCGCTACTCCATCCCGCTACTCCATACCACTACTCCATCCCGCTACTCCATACCGCTGCTCCATACCACTACTCCATCCCACAAGTCCATCCTGCTACTCCATACCACTACTCCATCCCGCTACTCCATCCCGCTATTCCATCCCGCTACTCCATACCGCTACTCCATACCGCTACTCCATCCCGCTACTCCATCCCGCTACTCCATCCCGCTACTCCATCCCGCTACTGCATCCCGCTACTCCATCCCGCTACTCCATCCCGCTACTCCATCCCGCTACTCCATCCCGCTACTCCATCCCACTACTCCATCCCGCTACTCCATCCCGCTACTCCGTCCCGCTACTCCATCCCCCTACTGCATCGCGCTACTCCATCCCGCTACTCCATCCCGCTACTCCATCCCGCTACTCCATCCCGCTACTCCATTCCGCTACTCCATACCACTACTCCGTACCGCTACTCCATCCCGCTACTCCATCCCGCTACTCCATCCCGCTACTCCATCCCGCTACTCCATCCCGCTACTCCATCCCGCTACTCCATACCACTACTCCATCCCGCTACTCCATCCCGCTACTCCATACCGCTACTCCATCCCGCTACTCCATCCCACTACTCCATCCCGCTACTCAATCCCGCTACTCCATCCCGCTACTCCATCCCACGACTCCATCGTGCTACTCCATACCACTACTCCATCCCGCTACTCCATCCCGCTACTCCATCCCGCTACTCCATACCGCTACTCCATACCGCTACTCCATCCCGCTACTCCATCCCGCTACTCCATCCTGCTACTCCATACCGCTACTCCATACCGCTACTCCATCCCGCTACTCCATACCGCTACTCCATCGCGCTACTCCATCCCGCTACTCCATCCCGCTACTCCATACCACTACTCCATCCCGCTACTCCATCCCGCTACTCCATCCCGCTACTCCATCCCGCTACTCCATCCCGCTACTCCATCCTACAACTCCATCCCGCTACTCCATCCCGCTACTCCATCCCGGTACTCCATACCGCTACTCCATCCCGCTACTCCATACCACTACTCCATACCGCTGCTCCATACCACTACTCCATCCCACGACTCTATCCTGCTACTCCATACCACTACTCCATCTCGCTACTCCATCCCGCTACTCCATCCCGCTACTCCATACCGCTACTCCATACCGCTACTCCATACCACTACTCCATCCCGCTACTCCATCCCGCTACTCCATCCCGCTACTCCATCCCGCTACTCCATACCACTACTCCATACCACTACTCCATCCCGCTACTCCATCCCGCTACTCCATCCCGCTACTCCATACCACTACTCCATCCCGCTGCTCCATCCTGCTACTCGATACCGCTACTCCATCCCGCTACTCCATCCCGCTACTCCATCCCGCTACTCCATCCCGCTACTCCATACCACTACTCCATCCCGCTACTCCATCCCGGTACTCCATCCCGCTACTCCATTCCGCTACTCCATACCACTACTCCGTACCGCTACTCCATCCCGCTACTCCATCCCGCTACTCCATCCCGCTACTCCATCCCGCTACTCCATCCCGCTACTCCATCCCGCTACTCCATACCACTACTCCATCCCGCTACTCCATACCGCTACTCCATACCGCTACTCCATCCCGCTACTCCATACCGCTACTCCATCCCGCTACTCCATCCCACTACTCCATCCCGCTACTCAATCCCGCTACTCCATCCCGCTACTCCATCCCACGACTCCATCGTGCTACTCCATACCACTACTCCATCCCGCTACTCCATCCCGCTACTCCATCGCGCTACTCCATACCGCTACTCCATACCGCTACTCCATCCCGCTACTCCATCCCGCTACTCCATCCTGCTACTCCATACCGCTACTCCATACCGCTACTCCATCCCGCTACTCCATACCGCTACTCCATCGCGCTACTCCATCCCGCTACTCCATCCCGCTACTCCATACCACTACTCCATCCCGCTACTCCATCCCGCTACTCAATCCCGCTACTCCATCCCGCTACTCCATCCCGCTACTCCATCCTACAACTCCATCCCGCTACTCCATACCGCTACTCCATCCCGCTACTCCATCCCGCTACTCCATCCCGCTACTCCATCCCGCTACTCCATCCCGCTACTCCATCCCGCTACTCCATCCCGCTACTCCATCCCGCTACTCCATCCCGCTACTCCATACCGCTACTCCATCCTGCTACTCCATACCGCTACTCCATCCCGCTACTCCATCCCGCTACTCCATCCCGCTACTCCATCCCGCTACTCCATCCCGCTACTCCATCCCGCTACTCCATCCTGCTACTCCATACCACTACTCCATCCCGCTACTCCATCCCGCTACTCCATCCCGCTACTCCATACCGCTACTCCATACCGCTACTCCATCCCGCTACTCCATCCCGCTACTCCATCATGCTACTCCATACCGCTACTCCATACCGCTACTCCATACCGCTACTCCATCCCGCTACTCCATCCCGCTACTCCATACTGCTACTCCATACTGCTACTCCATCCCTTTACTCCACTCGCTACTCCATACCACTACTCCATCCCGCTACTCCATCCCGCTACTCCATCCCGTTACTCCATCTGCTACTCCATACCACTACTCCATCCCGCTACTCCATCCCGCTACTCCATCCCACTACTCCATACCGCTACTCCATCCCGCTACTCCATACCGCTACTCCATCCCGCTACTCCATCCCACTACTCCATCCCGCTACTCAATCCCGCTACTCCATCCCGCTACTCCATCCCACGACTCCATCGTGCTACTCCATACCACTACTCCATCCCGCTACTCCATCCCGCTACTCCATCCCGCTACTCCATACCGCTACTCCATACCGCTACTCCATCCCGCTACTCCATCCCGCTACTCCATCCTGCTACTCCATACCGCTACTCCATACCGCTACTCCATCCCGCTACTCCATACCGCTACTCCATCGCGCTACTCCATCCCGCTACTCCATCCCGCTACTCCATACCACTACTCCATCCCGCTACTCCATCCCGCTACTCCATCCCGCTACTCCATCCCACTACTCCATCCCGCTACTCCATCCTACAACTCCATCCCGCTACTCCATACCGCTACTCCATCCCGCTACTCCATCCCGCTACTCCATCCCGCTACTCCATACCGCTACTCCATCCCGCTACTCCATCCCGCTACTCCATCCCGCTACTCCATCCCGCTACTCCATCCCGCTACTCCATCCCGCTACTCCATACCGCTACTCCATCCTGCTACTCCATACCGCTACTCCATCCCGCTACTCCATCCCGCTACTCCATCCCGCTACTCCATCCCGCTACTCCATCCCGCTACTCCATCCCGCTACTCCATCCTGCTACTCCATACCACTACTCCATCCCGCTACTCCATCCCGCTACTCCATCCCGCTACTCCATACCGCTACTCCATACCGCTACTCCATCCCGCTACTCCATCCCGCTACTCCATCCTGCTACTCCATACCGCTACTCCATACCGCTACTCCATCCCGCTACTCCATACCGCTACTCCATCCCGCTACTCCATCCCGCTACTCCATACTGCTACTCCATACCGCTACTCCATCCCTTTACTCCATTCGCTACTCCATACCACTACTCCATCCCGCTACTCCATCCCGCTACTCCATCCCGTTACTCCATCTGCTACTCCATACCACTACTCCATCCCGCTACTCCATCCCGCTACTCCATCCCACTACTCCATACCACTACTCCATCCCGCTACTCCATCCCGCTACTCCATACCACTCTTTTTGGTCCTACGAAAATTTCTGATTTTCTCCAATGAGGACAGCAGTAAGTACACCGCAGCAAACTGTAAACAGAGATCACACGCACCGCACAGCACCGATACTTACACTCTCACTGCTTCTGAAATACTACTCGCAATCGCCGTCATCTGTTACTTGCAAGTGGTGTTGTTCACCAGGTTAACCACCGTGGTAGAAGTTGTGAGGACTGACGCAAGGTCCCTTGCGAACCTCCTGCACTGTCGCTGTGTCTACACTGTCACATATATACGCTTATGCACGCATATATATACTGTGGTGTGTGTGCCGATGGTCAGCAGGGGTTGTGATCCCCTGCAGGTACCTCATCGCACTGGCCACCTGACATCTGGGATGTCGGGAGCCGACTATTGGAGACACACACAAAAAAAATTCAGCAACACAAAATAATGGTATCATCATAATAGTAACAAGAGCATCATGGAACAGACTGGCACCCTCTGGCACATTCGCGCACTGCAGTGGCCTGTAACTAATGCATGCGTTGCTCACAAGCCCGGGCTTCGTAGTCTTCTTCGGTGACCACTTTCCCTTTGGGCAAGGTGAGATATGTGTGCCCTTCCATCACCGGGACAGACCAGTTTTTTTGGTTTCGGTTGCCGGGCCTCTCACTGGCTGACCGTGCTTCGTGACAAGACCCTCGCACTTGTAAATCGCCGTTTGGACTTCCTTGCGCTAGGTCCTCCGCCGCTCGCGTTCCTGCCAGCTCCTTCTAATGGGGCAAGTACACGTCTCCTCGGGGTCCTAGGGTGCCTCGGAGTCAACCGGCGGTGGGCCCATGCGCTGGTAATGCCTCCTCCCAGCTGGCAGCATCTCGTTGATCTTGCCCTCGCTGAGGGTGACCCTGTGTCCTCCTTCTCTTCTGGCATCTGAAGAAGCCTGAAACCCGGCCATCCGGTACACGGTCTGCGGCCACTGCACTTCTGGGGGCCCTTATGGGGGCCCTTCGGGGGTGTCCCACATGTGCTCGGTCGCCGGGGCTTGGGGACATCCTCCTTCTTTTGGCCTCGTCTTTCCAAGGCGGGAAGAAAATTGGTTTGCGGGGGGGAGATGGCACGGAAGCCCATTTTCCCAACCCCAACCCCCCTCCTTGGTCGCCGTGCCGGGACGATTTCTAGGCTCACAACGGGGGACAGTGGGGGTTCCTTGTACTTCCTGATACTTTTGGGTGGTGTGTCGATGCCTCAGAAGCATGTTTTTTGGGGTTTGTGCCAATGGGGGTGGTACTTTTGTTTAAGGGTACAATGACCCCGGGTCAGTTCCGGCTGCCATGCAGCGCCCCACCCAGGCCGAACCATGGCACCCTGGAGATTGGCGTCTCAATCAGAAGCCGACCCTGATGAGTCGCTGGAATCAGAGCTTGTGTCCTCGCTGGAATCACTGCTGGAGTCACTATTGCTTGTGGAGGACTCGCTACCTGATGAGCTGGAGCTAGAGTTGGAGCTGGAAGTGGAAGACGCGGTAGTCATAGAAGGAACATAATCCGCATCAGTGCCGCGCGTTGGTGGCGCGGATGCCTCATCCTGTTGGCAATCAGGACAGACCAAGGGCGATCAGGAATTGTGTGCAAGGGGGGCTGGCAGCACAATTGATGGCATCCACGTGGCTCAGAGTGGTCCCCATCGCAAATGACAATGTCATTGTCATCCGAAACATCACCTTTCAAGCAAACAAAGCAAATCAATTCATCATCTTCTCCTTCATCATTGGCATATCCCTCTTCGTCAGGCATATCAATTGCCTCGTCAGATTGCAAACCTTGAGATTCACGAATGCGAGCAATATTATTGTGCACACGCTGTACCAACTCAACCTTCGGACCTGAGGTGGTTAATCCATGGTTACCAAGCAACAACTTCAGATTTGCAACAGTGCATTGTCCGTTCATGCCAAACAGGCCCCGTGTTTGCCTCAACCACCTTTCTACATCACTTAAAACAGAGGGTGTACAGCACCACATCGGCGCTTCAACTTAGCTTCGGCTTTTGCAAACTGCAAACTGGTTCAGGCATAATACCCACCACAGGAGTTATGCTTTCCGCCTGGGGCGGGGGGGGTTTGCGTTGCTGCCTGATGGGGGAGTGTGGCGGTTTGACGGAGAGGCAAACAATTGCTGTCCACTCAATGGGGGGGTCCTGTGAGTAGGTACGCTAAAGTAATCACTCAGTGTCCTTTTTTTGGGAGTCTGAGCTTTGGGTTGGGGGTCCTGAACTGTGACTGTCCCTTCAGGACATGGAATCTGAGACAACAAAGTGTTCAATTCTGTGACCCAATGACCATCAGCCTGTGGCGGGGTTTTTTTTTCAATGCGCAAACGTACAGCACGTTGTGCAGTACAAGGCACACCTTTGTGGTCGACCAAAAGGGCAGAACGAACAGGTCGTATCATGGATGCTTTCCTGATTTCCCTTTGTATGTCTTGGCGCAAAGCATTCAACATTTCAGGATCACGGTTCTTGTCAGCCAACTTTTTTTGAACACTACGTTTCAAATTCCAACGGTGTTGGAGCATCAGGTTTCTCTCCTTCACAGGCATAGAGAAATGCACTTCATACAGATGCACATGCTCACAATTCCAGAATTCCTCACATGAGGTCCCTGGGCGTACAAACAAAGTGAATGGTAGAGCAATGAGTTCACTCATCAGGAGAGTGGATATTTCCAAGTGGCAAAAAAAGATACTTTTTTTTTAGGCACGTTGTGCCTCGGTCACGT
Organism: Eutreptiella sp. 'Long Island Sound 2002'; assembly: GCA_964036045.1. NCBI lineage: Eukaryota > Euglenozoa > Euglenophyceae > Eutreptiales > Eutreptiaceae > Eutreptiella > Eutreptiella sp. 'Long Island Sound 2002'. The sequence goes on along the minus strand of OZ038383.1, from coordinate 119,630,605 downwards.
TAACCTTGTAACCACGTGCAGAAAGTGGGACAACCTTTACAAGTGGGGATCTGAGTGTGTATTTCGCTTAGCCCACTTTATAACAGGGTTGGGCATCGCGACCCTCAACTGATGAGAGCCCCAGGCGTCCCCGGTCATCAGTTTTTTTTTTCCCCTGTCTCCCATGGCTACCCCTATAGGAGGTTCATACACTTGGAAATGAGTGGAATGTCAAGGCTACCGGTCCCCGGCCTTTCACAAAAAAAGGCCTACTATCCGCTCAACCATCGGCGGGGGTATCATGCCAGCCCACGAGACTCTTTGTTGCCGGCAAAATTTGCACCAAAACTGCCAAAACCACATAACAAAGCGTCCCGGCACGGAAGCCCATTTTGCCAACCCCCCCCCCCTTTTGAGCGCGCCCGTGCCACCCCCCCCCCCCCCCGCAGAGCAAGTTTCGGCCCGCCCAAGCTTCACCTTGGGCTGTGGCCCCTTGGTATCATGTTTGCCCTTATCTTGTGCCTCCGCCGTAGGCTACGGTGGCCCGTGCTGCTTTGTGTGTGGCCGTTTGCCCGTCCCTTCCGCCTCCTCCATATGCTGCTCTTAGGGCTCTGGTGCCCCTTGCACAAGGGGGCAACTGCAATCGGTCCGGATGCGACCCTTACCCCAGGTATCTGTCAAAACTTGCGGGGGGGGTGTGGGGGGGGGTATTGGCAGCTCAGCCGGGGGGGGGTCCCAAGCGGGGGGCGTGCGCACAACCCACTACTACCACATGCATACCTCGAGGGTGTGTGTGTGTCCGGGGGGGGGGGGGGTGTAGAGGTATGTATGCCATAATAACGATATCTTGGCTTTGCCACGAAGAAAGTCTTAGGGGTCTTAAGGACCAAAGGCATAGTACCCCCTTCAACTAAGCATGGGACAAAAAAATTGGCGCCGTTGGCGCCATGGCCCCCGCACCGGCGGCCTTCAAAACTAGGGGGCGGCATATTGACACTGTTCTGCATGCAGTTTTCGCAGGCGACATGGATATAGGAAGCACTATGGTGACATGGATGATGTGGGTCCACACCCAAAAACAGCAAAGCACAAACGTGCATTCCTTGCAACTGCTATTGTGCAGGCGTGGTCCAAAACCATGTTTTGGGTGAATGTTGTAAATTCATTTGCCAATTAGGGATACCTAGATCCCTGCATTGCTTCTTTGTGTTGTGCACCCAAATATAATTTCATTTAGCCCAATATGGGTGCAAATGGCATGCACCAAGACGCTCAGAAGTTGAAGGACCGCATTGTTAAAGCTATAGCATCTGGCCTGAAATGTGTGCAACACAAAAAAAAAAGCAAGGCTCCATGTCAACCGATCAATAATTTCTTCAAAAAGGAAGGCGCCGCATAGATTGTACGTCCTGCTCACCAATGATGCAATTGTTTTTTGGTGTATAAACACACTTCAAAATGGAAATGTGGTCCATCCCACTCCTAAGTGTCGTGTACGTGCTTTGTGTCTGTTGCCGGTGTTCTTTGCCAATGTGAATAGCAATTCTGCCGTGAATATTAATTGGGGGTGTGAATACTAAATGGGGGTTGAATATTAAACCGATGTGAATGTTAAACGGGGGGGGGGGCTTACTAGCGTAACAAGTTCCCTCCCCCACCATTTCAGTTGCAATATTCAGTCTTGATTGCGGACGGCTGTGGGGTACAAAGTGGAGAGCAATGATGTTGCCATACACAGCCATGCACAAACTTTTCCATCTAGGTGGTCCACATACTTGGCATTAGTGTGCAATACAGGTGCAAAACATCCACCAACGTGGACTTGGACAAGCTACGCAACAAATCCATCCATATCTCTGCCCACAAGCTCTACTGCGAAGGCGGGGCGGTATAGTAAGCAATCTTGCGCCTGAAGCACCAAGGCGGCACCTACCTTTTGCATTTGCATTTAGCTTTTGGCCGCATGCCCCTAAGAGCCGGGGGGCAGGGAGGGGTCCACATCCCATGATTGGCGGACCCCCCTCCCCCGGGTCAAATGCCTTGTTGAAATCAATACTTAGCCACACACCAAACCGGTCTAAAAGCCAGATTGCTTGCCGGGTATTGTAATGGTCAATAAGCCGCACCACATTGCGTTGGTAAGTTGTAAGGTGGAGTGCCTAACTGGTATCTTCAAATTGGCCTTAGGAGACATCGCAGAGTTTGCTGTGCATTCCTCTTCAGCAAGATTTATCAAAGGGCGTCAAGTGGACATGCCCTTCAACAAAGTGCAAACAGATCCCCAAAATTCAAGATACGGCATCCGGCCTGTGGATGGAGCCTACTGGACCATTTGCAACTTGAAAATTGCCCACATGGTCCGCAACAAGCAGGGGCAGTTTGGTTGATAGGCATAGTGCCCTGGGGCAATGACCCCTCAGCACCCACCCCGCACCACCTGGTGCGTCACCAGGCGTGTGGCCTCGGCGTTTGGCCTTTGGCGTTTGGCCCACGCCCCCTGCCAGACCCATACCATGGACTGTGGCAACTTGCTTGGAGTATGCGGATTGGGCTGGTCTTTGGACCTCCGTGCTTCCAATGCCCCAACATTGCCTCCGTGTGCGCATCCTGGGATGTGCTGTGGTAGCCTAAACGGATGGCGGCATTTGCACACTGAGTATCCTATCTGCTGGCGTGTGCTGCATGTATCGCGCTGGGGCCATCGCTGGAGCTGGTGGTGCCGGAGGGGATAGCTTACAAAGTGTCGTCATGGTGCGTGTGTGTGCATGGGTGGGTGTTCTCTCTCTCTCTCTCCCTCTCTCTCTCCCTCTCTCGCTCACTCGTTCGCTTAAGTCTGTGTGTGTGTGTGTGTGTGTGTCTGTGTGTGATACCCAATGCCATTTGAAGCGACACCATACAGGTCACGAACATAGATCCTCTGTACACACTGTGCGTGCGCGTGTCTGCATTTCTGCATGCTTAGAATGAGGGGGACCCATTTCTGGCCATGCAAAAGGGGCCGAATAGGTCAGCAAGTGTGAAGGTTTTCAGGGCTGAGGGATCAACCTGGACGGTTTGAGGGTGCGTGCTCTTCACGATCACGTCGACCCTCTGCTGAGAATTGTTGAACAGCGTGACCACATTACACACGGTGTTCTTCACAAGGTCTCCAGGGAAGAACAGGGCGCCCACGGAGCACCCAACAAGGGAGGGTTTGGTGGACAGCCGACCCCACTCTGAGACGGTGTCGTCACAGGACTGCGAGTTTATCTTCACGCTGACGGTGAGCTCCACTGTGGAATCGATCAGAGGGCAGGACTCGAACCGCAGGACGGCCTGCTTCTTCCGGGAGGCGGCCGCAATGCGGGTGAGGTTGATCTGCTTAGTGCCGATACTACGCATGCCACCCTGTGGGACCCAAGAGTGATGCAATGACTCCCTCAGTTCCAACATTTCAGAGAAGTACACAGTGGATCGGAAACACTGGCACGGCAGTGCCGTCCAGGGAACAACATCTTTTGCACATGTGAATAGTGACAATGCTGATGGGTAAATGCCCTGCAGAGTAATGCATCAGCTCATCTTTGGGCCCAAATTCTGACTGACTGCTGAACAAAGGGTTGTATACCGTACAAATCCTAAAGATTTGCGGAATCCTAATTTTTGTGTTGGGTGTTCTGAATTAATAATAAGCAAAATTTTTGCGACAGCATCCAAAATGGGCAAAAAATATTTCATTTTTGTGATTTTTTTTTGCGGAACGCAGTTTTGTGTAGAGGGCATGACGCCAAAAATTAATTTATTTTTTGCGTTTTTTGCATTTTGGGGATTGGGGTTGATTCATTTTGTTGCTACTGCAAGAGACCGTACGTACCTTGGGCTCTGGGATTGCAGGGATTGCAGTCCATTCCTACACAGGCATACAAATATGGATCAGTTGGACTCTGGGATTGCAGTCCATAGCACAGATAAGCACCAACAAGCATGATTCAGGTCTACCAATTTTTCAACAAACCAGTTCCAAACTCGTCCATAATAGTGCCCATGGCACGTGAAATGCTGCCTTGTCAGTTCGTCTCGATAATAGTGCATCAAATGCTGAAAAAATGCCACAGAAAACTCTGCGGGATCAGACAACAAGAAAAACCACAGCACTGTACATGGCTGTGAAAGAGAAATGCCATTCTTGGCAATTCTGGCACCCTTGCAAAAAGGGGGCAGGGGCAAAAAATATATCATTTTTGCGATTTTTTTTACGGAACCCATATTTGCGTAGGGCATGACGCAAAAAATTCATTTATTGTTTGCGTTTTGCAGACAACAACACCTTGTGCCGGGAATTAAATATTTTCGCAAATCTTTACGATTTGCACGGTAGACGTTCATTCAGCACCTCACCTGAGCACAGAGGAATACAGTGGACAGTGCAGTGCACTCGGACTTCTATGCCAGAGGCAAGTGTGTGTGTGTGTGCGCGCCCCCGGTCCAAGATCTGTTAATTCATGCTCAATCTGCGAGGTTTTAAATAGGCCCACTCCTACAGTCATCAGCGAAACCATGAGTTCAGTGCTCTGGTACCTCGCTGGCAGACTATTTACTGGCACACTGATACACAGCTTTCTCCCCTCTCCATGTCAATGTACACTGTCACTGCATATGCACAGCATGCAAGGATGCAAGGATCATGGGCGCCGCTGCCTGGAGGGAAGTGACCCCAAAGGGTGTTGAACCATTTCAGGGGTTGTAGAGGGGGGGGGGCGGGGTTTCGCTGACCCAACCCAAGCAGGTAGGTGGGTCGGCTGACAGGTCCCCGGGGGGGGGGGGGGGTTGGTACCCCAATATATATACCTCAAAATGATCCCCATGACGCGCTGATCAATGTTGAACATACACAAGTGCGGTGAAACTTTTTTTTAAAAAAAAAATACCGCCTATTGGCAAGGCGGCTTGCAGAGGGAGGGAGCACAGTCATTCAATCAGTCAGTTAGTCACAAAGTCATTCAGGAGCCCCTATCAACGGCCAACGTGTCTTTACGCACTAGCAACATCGCCATGCACCGTCCTGGGGGCAACACACGTGAAGACAAGCACCCGCCCCGAGCACGGCACGGCACACCCCTATCACAACATTTACCCAACCCATGGAACGACACACCCACAGGCTCCCTGCCGCCCCATGCTCCACACGCCGCACCAAAACACACCCAACACCGCGACACGCCGGGGATGACACAACCGTCAACTTCCTCCCACCCTGTGCCCTACACTGCACATCCCAACACCACAACCACCACCAGACACCGGGGACGGCACACCTGTTGACCTCGCCCCACCACATGCTCTAGGCGGCACACTCCAACCCCACAACCACCACCACAACCTAGAGAGGACACAGCCGCCAACTTCACCCTACCCCGTGCTCCACACGGCACACTTGGACACTACAATGAACACCACACCACAAGAATGAGACATCCATTGGCTTCAACCCGCCCCGTTCTCCCAAGGGCACACCCCAACAGCACAAGCACCACCACATGCCGGAGACGACACGGCCGTCGGCTTTACCCCGCCTCGTAAACCCCACCTCACATCCCAACACCACAAACAGCACCACACCCCGGGGACGACACGGCTATTGGCTTCATCCCGCCCTGTGGGCCACACGGCACACCCCAACACCACAACCACCACCACACCCCAAGGACCATCGGCTTTACCTCACCCCCTTTACCCTACCCCTTGCCCCCCACGTCACACCCCATCACCACAACTAGCGCCACACCTCGGGGACGAGACATAGGGTGTGATGGTGGTTGTGGTCTTGGGCTATGCTCCATGTGGTGATGGCGCTAGCACTGGGGTGTCCCGTATGCAACACGTGGCAGATGGCAAATGGCACATGGCAGATTGGAGCCGACAACTGTGTTGTTGCCAGGGTGCGGTAAGGATTGTGGTGTCAATGTTTGCTGTGTGGCGCCCGGGGCTGGGCCAAAACATTGGAACATTTTGGACCACCAAAAGCGCCAATTTTTTTTCTCGGGTTTACCCGATGCATTTTGCCAGTTTCAAAATCTGTGTCTCAAGCATACCGATCATCCGAGCATCGGAAGAGGAAAGGAATGGACGCGTCGTGATTTCATTTCCAAGTTTGGCAAAAGACACTACTTTTATTGAATAAGTGTCGCATGCACTACGTTGTTGCGGAAGGGTGCATGTGTCGTATAGTCTATGTCTCATATGCATGGTACTGTGAAAAGGTCGATATCGAGATGGCGTTTCACATGGGATGCAACATGCATAAATGCCGCTTGAGAAATTTCATCTAGCTCTTGTGGTTCTATGTAAATTGCGTGTGGAAAATACATGTTGTGCAATCTTGAACAAAATTTGGTCTCGCAATGGGCCACTTCGGCCCACAATTGCACCATTTAGTCCCAACCTTCACTTCCATAACCACATGGACCATCTCAAGGGACAATAGGCTCCAAGGGTCACTGATAGGTCCGTGGTCATTGCCAAATAATAGAAGTCATGGTGGAGCGGGGGGTGGTTGAGGCGAGAGGAGGGGAGGTGGAGGTTTGCGACCGGATCAACATGGGCCGCGGGAGGTTTAGTTGCTGCTTTTGGGGGATTGACGCCCATAGTGAGAATTGTATGGGACTCCACAACATGCTACCATTGCTCGGCATGAGGACGCTTTTGCATGCAGGGGTTGGGGAGATACCTGGACCACCTTGCAAAAGTCAGCCTCTTGGAGTTTTGTATTGGACAACACACCAAGAGGACACATGAAAGGGGCATTCTTGAGCTACTCGAGCTCCTTGGAAATACACCCTGTTGCAACCGCACAAAGGCGGGTGGGTGGGGGGTGGGGGGCTTGTTACGGCACACAACCTTATTTTCATAGTATACCCCCCCCCCCCAACATGTCACCGTGGCGCCCATCCTTCATCTTACACATTTGGGTACACAAAGACTTGGAAAATTCCCGACAAGATTCCAATATTGCCTGCAAAATTGGCAAGGCGTTTCCCTTGGAGATCCCCCTGGGGGTGTCCATGTCGCAGGTGGAGCCAACACCTACACAAACTACGGGTCATTTTACCAGCACTTATGACAGGTTGTCGCGAAGGCAACATCTACACGGACTGCGGGTAAACCTACGCACACCTATGACAAGTCGTGCCGAAGGCAGCACCTTGGCAAAATGTAGGTCAAGAAAGAAACCTTATAGGACGGAAACAAGTTGTAAAAATAAAGAAAAACGAAGGAAAAAAAAGTTGGACACCACCGAACAGTTGCGTATGTAGCATAGGCGTTATCCCATAATTCGCAACGCCCCTAACAGCCAAGAGCGCACTTACCTGGACACCAGCTTCGGCCCCCCACAGTGGTCGGTCACCATCGCGGGCACTGAGCGTGACGGCTCCCCAATGGTCCTAACCAGTGACGTATGCGATGCATCCGCTGCAGCCCCCATGCCCTCCTCTGCCCCAAGGAAGGACATGCACAAGAAAAACAACAAATGGCCGCTACAAGGAGACCTTATCGAAGCGCAGCGCCCTCGGCCCGCCAAATGGGACTGCTCGCACAATGCGGTGGTCATGGCACAAACAGGCCAGTGCCCCCCCCCACTACCCGCGCCGTGGCCCCGGTCAGTCCCGCTGCCAGCCCTGGGCAGTGCGCGTGGAGGAGATACCGCGCCTTTCAACGGCACCGCCCACCGATGATTGCACTTGCCACGGACACTGCCACGTGTCGCCGCCCCCTTTGAGCCCCTCATCCGCCTGGCACTGTCCGTTGCGGAGACCTACACACTGCGTGCGGCCACCGCCGACCTCCCCGCACCCCTGCATTCCTTCCTCTCCTCCCTCCCCTTGGATCAGTCAGATTATGCTCCACACATAGGCTTGTGGACGGCGTGTTGGGCCTGTGGCACCCTCTCCGCACCCCCTCAAGCGGATCCCTCTCCTCGGTGCCCCTATTGTTCCACCCTCGGCGGTGTTACCCTCCTGCAAGCCCCCCCCCTTTGCACCCCCCCCCTAGAGGCTCAGCTGCGCGTGAACGCGCGCGCCCAGCTCCCACCCGCAATTTGGCGACCCTGCTGCTTTACCCCACAACCCTCCAGCGTCTCGTCCTATCGTGCGGGCATGGTTCGCTCTCAGAGTCGTTCACCTCCCTGCGCCGGCACCGCGACCTCACACTGATGTCCGCTCCTTTCTTCACGCCCGGCGGCGACGTGTTTTGGTTTTGGGATGCGGAGCGCCACTACCACCGGCACCGCCGGGGTTACTCAGCTACGTTCGTCGCGGCCCTGAGTGGTTCCTCGACTACAATGTCCCCCCACCGTGAGTGTTTGTTCTCCCTCCACTGCCCGCACTGTGGGCGACCTGAGAGATCGGCAGCAACCGTCCTCGGCCCTCCATAGACAGGCCCCTTCCCTGAACTGTTCTGTTCTGTGTCCCGTGCCCTATGTGCCGCGTGCTGCTCTGCACTTGCGGCTCGGTCGGCCAGCGACGTCGCGACTCGCTTGTCCCGTATGCCATCCCCGTGTCCCTCATTGCCGGCAACAAGACCTGCTTTTCGTCAAGTGTCATCCCCATCACCGCCCGCCCGCAGACACCCGTGACGCACTGGCTATTTGACCCCCCCACCCCAGCCCCCACCCCCACGCTCCTGTACTGCAACAATCTGGGAGGGGTACAAACCAAGACACAGGATTTTGAGCACCACCTCCTCTCCCTGGATATCGGATATGGTCTCTATAAGGAAACCTGGGCCGACCGCACCCTGCGGCACAGCATCCCCCGCCGCTATGGATTTGTCACCAGCCGCACGCAGGGCACAGGCACAGGTTTTCGAATCCTGTGCTCTTGGGCCCTGGTTGAAGGCCCCACCACCACACACGTAGCAATGGACTGCTCTGACTGGTTTGCAGCAATGATAGAAACCGCCCGCTATGGTGCCCTCCTCCTCGTATCCGACCACCTTAGACCTCACTACAAATTTTCCAAAAACAAATCGGTGCTACTAGCCATTCGTCATCTCATCGACCTGCTCCGCCCCCAAGCTACCATCATGGGTGGCGACTTCAACTGTGAGTCGTGGGGCGACACCTCCCACTTGTTTTATGCCCTCTGCAGCAAATCTCTGTTCCACGGTTTCCACCTTGTGCACCCCCCAGGGACCCTCACCAATTGGACTGTTGTCGATGGAGTGCAGTGTTGCACCGGCGTTGACCACATTCTCACTTCGCCCGGCATCCCCCCCAAAACATCCCACTATCCTGCCGTCGCACAGCACTCACATGGGGTTGATAACGACAGTAGCTTCAAACTACCACGCCACCTAGCCCTTTCACTGGAAGCACTTCAAATGGCGCCTCCTCCAGCCGCACCGAGTGCGGCAGCTGTCCTCCCTGATCGATGCACGGTGGGCCTGGCTGGCTCTGTACCCCACCCCCCCAAGATCACTTTGTGCGTGCCGTGTGGCACTATGCGTCCGCAGTACGCCAAAGAGAAGACGATCCACTGGTGCATAGTTGTTCGCTTGGGATAGAGGGAAGTGCACCGGTAGTACACAAACCCATCCATTGATGAACTGTTTTTACCCAAAATTTTAAATTTTGGAGGAAGGGCCTTTGTGAAAGGACACCATTCACGGTGCATTATACTGTCTTTCTAGTACCAACAATGTAGTATGATCCTATGAGGTGGATTGGGCAACCTTAAAAGCTAATGAGTACATTAGATTTGATTTCTACGGATTAGAGCTCCACGTGGGAGTAAGAAAAGTCAACTACCACGTCTTTTGTGGGGTACTTAATCTAGGTGGAACCCCTCCCTTCACTTGGGTGTGGCGATGACTAACAATTTTAACTCTTATCCTTTCATTTTGCAGCACTAAGCAGGTTTTAAAGAGCTATTAGGGTTATTTGCTCAATAACCCTAGCCCCACATGAAGTTCACCCCTACCACTCTAATGCGCGGAGTTATCATCCCACATGTGGAGCATTAGCAAACCAATATACCGAAATAAAATAGACACTTTTCTTGCTGGGGGTCTCCCACCCCCCATCTGACAACTTTGGAGTTTTACTTAACTATTGTAGTCAATTCTGAATCAAATCTGAAGTAACCCCCATTCGGTAACTTGGCCAAGCCTTGGCCGGGGAAACCCTTGTGTCTCTAGACACTGGGTGTCCCATATGCCTAGTCACTATTTCACCAAAAGAGTGCACATCAAGTGCTCGTTTCATTGACTATAACAGAATGCTGTCATTTTTCCTTATAAACTCTTTTATGATGCATTGTTCTATTTGAATATTTCTCTATAAACTCATTCTTGCTACTTTGCAGCCCTTCTTGGATATACTATTCAAACTAATTCAACCATCCCTGTTGGTGTTGCTGCTCTTTGTGATTGATTTGCTCATTTTGCAGTGGGGAAACTTACAAAACATTTCCGAAACCATCTTGCATGTTGTGAACCCATCATCAGTCATTTTTAAAACCATATTGCAGATTGGGAACTAATCACTTGCAGTTACCAACAATCTTTCTGTTAGCTATGTTTCCAAAAACCATAGTTTCATGCATCTTGGTGAACATGCAGTGCATATTTTTCTATCTTTGTACCGCCCTTCAGTTTCATGTGAATCTATTCATCCGATCCATCTTTGCTTTCCTCTATTGGAGGTGGAACCCATATTACTTGGGAAAATCACAGCACGAGCGAACCCAGCAAACAAGCAGAAGGCAAGAGGAACTCCAACACAATCACTTTAGAGTTCAATTTTGTGAGCGCCCATCCATGTACAGGTTTGTTGTTGTTGTTTTTTTAAGTTAGTTCTGCACCACCCCTCCCAAACGTCCCCTAGTGACGTAGATTAAACCCAATATAGTTAATATCTGGCAAAAAATTAACACGTTAATCTCAAGTTTGCATTTTTTTAAGGGGGTTAGGGGGTTTGCCGTGAAAATTATGACCCCGATGGGGTGCCTTACGGGCTTGGGTGTCATTTTCCCCCGGGGGTTGGTGGGGGGGTCCTACCCATGTGGTTGTTTCAAAATGTTAAAATGGCTCCCGGCTTTACTTTTTGTTTTTAATTTTTGGATTAATATTTGAAACGTTAAAAATTAAAGAGTCGCCGGCATTAATATTAATCTCACAAATCTCTATTCCCCAAATATTAAAGCTCCTAACAATGGCACAACACAACATGTAATGCATTATGTGTGTGTTCATGTATGTTGTGCATGGCCATTGTGGCCCATTGGGTCCCCATGCGGGCCCTCATACCTCATGGGACCCCGTAGTGGGGTCCCACATCTTCGCAGGTCCGGATGGGGGGTTAGTGGGGTTAGTGGAGTTAGTGGGTTCGGTGGTAGGGTTCGGGTTCGGGGGGTTAGTCTTTTCGTTTGTGGGGGCGGGGGGTTTGGGCTTTTTTTTGCTTGACCGGGCCTCGTCCCCGTACCGCTCGGCCTCCTCGGGGGTGGGGAAGAGGAGGGGCCGGGCTACCCCGTAGAGGGTGGTGCCGCCCGAGTATTCCACCCAGACGGCACCATACTTCCGTCCGTGGATACCACAGACGGTGCCCCTCTCTACCCCGGTGGAGTAGGGTACGTGGACGACGCTCACGATGATCGGATCCTTGGGACCGTCGTCCTTCTTCTCGGCACCCTTGGGGGTGTCGGTCTTGGTCGGGGGGGGGGGGGCGGTGGCGGTCGGGGGGGGGGGGCGGTGGCGGTTGGGGGGGGGGGGTTGGTGGGTTTGGGGGCGGAGACGGCCTTCGTAGGCCGTGCAGTGGTGGTGGTGTGTGTGTGGGGTGAGGGGGGTTGGGCTTTTTGTTACAGGGGATCGCCGCGTCGTCGCTCTCTGAGGCGAACCGTTCTTTCGAACGTTTTATTGAGGGGGGTGGGGGGGGGGGGGTTGCAGATTGGCTGGGGGGGGTTTGGTGCGGCGGTGGTGGACGCCCCCCCCCTCCTCCTCGTCGCTCACCCCACCCCCTCCCATGCTCCCCCACAAACCCTCATCCCCCCCCCCCCCGCATACCCCACCTCCTGCATCCGAGCCCACTCGTTGGGCCGAAAGTGACGCGACGTCACCCAAACGCCGCTCACCACACGCAAGGTCTCCCAGTCATGGAGACCGCGCAAGAGAGCAAGGCCCAAGGGTGGGTCTCCGGCCACGATGCGGTGGAGGTACCCCAGGGGTACCTCCTGGGATCCCTCAGCGTCTCGCCGGCTGGCATGCGTCGCGTTGACCACAACGTCTATGACCTACAAACGTAGCAAAAAAAATAACAGAAATGTGAATTCATTTCTCGAGCGACTTTTTAATTTTTCGATATTAATATTAACCCTTAACTTTTACAGTTTCGAGCGGCGCTTCAAAAATTAAAAATTAATGTCGAGAAATTAATGTTGGCGACCTAAAAATTAAGCGAAACAAACAAGCACCATACCTCAAACGTAGCAACGGTGCCTGCTGCCTGTACTGCCCCCATGGCATCTCGGAAGTGAGAGGCTACGGTGGGGGCCACCTCGGGGGCTCCTGCGCTGGCCGTTGGGGCCGATTGGGCCGCCGGCTTGGCCACGTTCGCGGCCACCGCGGCCGCCTTCGCCGTGCGAGAGCCAGGGATGAGGCCCTGGTACGAGGGCTGACACCCCGGATCATAAATGGGTCGGGGCAGGGCCAAGATAGTGCCCCAGTCGACCCCGAACACTACGGCCTTGCCTTGCCGCCACTGCTTGACCCAGGCCAGTTGGGTCCAGTGTTGTAGCAGCACCTGGCAGTGCGCCGTCCCAAAATGGACGGCGCGGGGGTCATACAACAAATTCAATGCGGGCAAACTACCCACACTCGTGGCCTCGGGCATGGGGGCGAGGGGGGAACCAGGGAGGGGTTTCCAGACCCCCCCCCCCCTGGAGGCATCCTTACCCCAGGTGCCTCTATGTTCCCCATCCTTTCGCCGAATCAAACACCGGATTAACCTCCGGGAAATCCACATGATTGTCATGTGGCTATGTGCGGGGGAGGAAAAAACGGGTTGATCCCCCGCACATCCCGGCTCTAGCACCTGGGTTGACCAGCCGATCGCCCCCCCCTTCCGGGCGTTGGCGGTCTTGGGGCCCAGGGCTTTGAGGAGCCACTGCGGGAGGGGGGGGGGATGGGGGGGTCAACAACCTCAACTCCCTCCCCCTCCTCTCCGTCCCCGTTCCCCTCGTCCACCACCACTTCCCTCTGCCCCTCGTCCTTACCCCCCCCCCCGAGGCTGGCCTGTACCCCCCCCCCCCCCGGCTCCTCTCCCTCTCTCTCCTCTCCCTCTTCTCCCTCTTCTTTTTCTTCTTCTCCTTCTTCTCCTTTTTCCGCCTATCCGAGGAGTCTTCGCTTGACTCCTCGGATGGGCGTGTGGGCGGTGGAGGCGGCGGAGGTGGAGCTGGGGCTGGCGGAGCTGCTGGAGCAGCTGCTACTGCCAGTCGCTTCGCCACTTGCGCCAATTCTGTGGAGAGACGCACGAGGAAAAAGACAATTTTTTTTTCAATTTTTCATCCCCCGAGTTAATTTCTTGAACTTAATATTCCGGACCGAAAAATGAATTAATATATTAAGTAATAATGGACGCGACTATTAATATTAATCTCGAAAAATTAAGCAACTCGCCGCAAATATTAATGGGAACACACAAGCAAGCGTGCACAAGCAAAACACACCAGGGCTGCATTGTTGGCTCTCAACATGTCAGCCAAAATCTTTTGCATTGCCGAGGCGTCCATGGCAAGGGATAAAAAAAGCTGGCAGAGGGGAAGCAAGGGTGGAGGGCGGGGGGCTACGGGTGGCCATGAGTTTGGCCATGGTGCATGGGGCAGTATGGGGGGTCCCGTAGTTGCGCAACGGGAGGTCAAATCTTAAAAACCACCAGACCCACACTTGTGAAACTACCTCCCCCTCCCGTTCTAGTTGGGTTGCCCCCGGCATCCCCCCCCCCCTCCGGCCCGAGTGGTCATTGTATGTGCGCTTAAGGATGGCGTTGAGGCTCTCAACAACATCCGCGCACACGGCACCCAACCCAACCCCCAAGCGGCGTGCATTCGCCACGGCCTCGGTGGCATCCTCCTCCAAATAGAGGAGGTGGTTTGATTGGCACGCCTGCTTGCAACAACGTGCACGGTAGGCGCGTGCCACCTCAGCCGCACGTAGGTCCCCGCGGGGCGGCTTGTCCATGTACAACTCCCGGAAGAGGTCACGCATGGCCACGACGGCTTGCCATTCACCATCCTCCGGGACGTAGTCCAACAACGGAGCAGGTTCCTCCCACGCGAGGAACAACGCACAGGCCTCCTCCCCGTTGGGTGCCGTTGACGCACCCAACTTCACACCCTTGCGGGCCCGCTAGACCGATGCACGGCGTTGACGTTCTCCTTGGGGAGGTCCACAAGGCGTGTCTCGATGAACGCCACTTGGAGCCGGCCAATGGCCATGCAACAATGGAGGATGCATAGGAAGACCACGCACCAGTCAACCACAATGTGTGGATCCCCTATGCATCCCCCATTCTCCAAGATACGGCCGGTCTCCTTGTAGCGGAGGCGGGCCGCCTCCTCACGGTCCAAGGTGCGCCGGGTCGCCACGTTGACCCATGCCGCCGTAACCTTGTCCCACACCCCCATATTGTAAATTGAGCCCACCAAGGGCGAGGTGGACACACCCATGAGGCGCCGCACGAAGGGTTGGTCTCCTCCGATGACCAACCCGCTTGGCACCCAGCGCGATACCCAGTAGAACTTCTGGCAGTCTTGTATGGATTGTGTTACCTATAAAAAAGACATGGATTCATATTTGCATTAATTTCTCGAGATTAATATTAGGTTAATTTTTCAGTCGGCGTTGATATTAACCGAAATCTAGAAATTAATCTCGAGAAATTAACGCAAAACGCAAAAATTAACAAACAACGAATGGGCCACAAACCTTCAAGTTGTCGGCCCATATGGTTGCTAGTGCCGCCATGTCCTTGTCCCTGCACATGGCCATCCCTATCACTCACAAGTACGCGGGTGTGCGGCCTCGTGCGCCGTGGTTGAGGAGCCCAATGGAGAGTTGGGTCCAACTACCACCGGCGCACGGGTACGCATCCCCACGCACATTTTTCCATGCACATATGAGGACCCATAAGGGGTGTTACGTGGTATATTGTTGCACAACGGTAACGTAGAGAGGTTCCAATGTTGTGTTGGTGGGTGTCTTGGACACCCCCCCCCTCCGGTTGCCCGCATTCCCCGCCACTCCACACCACCATGTTGCCTTGTATAGCTCTTGTTATGCCTTTCTCTCGGGACACCCTTACCGAGCTCAACATGACGCTCGTGCGTTTGAGTGGGGCCAAGAGTTTGCGGGACCCTTTGGTCTTCCAACTCCTTGGTGTGGAGTGGGTGGCTTCATCTCCCTTGGCCCGGGCCCGATGGTCCGAGGCCACGGAGGTTGGCTACCCCTCCCTTATTCGCGACAAGCAAAACGAGGCGGTGAAGCAATATGCCTCCCACCTCTTCCCGGCCCCGGACCTCATCGGCCTCCTCATTGACTTGAACGTCCCCAAGCTTGGCTTCCGGCACGTGTCGGAGTATATGAGCCGCCGGGGTCGGCACGGCCGCAACGGGCCTCCCGTTCCCCCGCCCCATCCCCACTCGGGATACGTTCACGGACACGTGGAAGGAGTTGGTCATCCCTTGACCTACGGCCACCCGTGTCCATCCCCGATCCCCCGGCAAGTGGGCGCTCTTCGCCGCTACCCTCATGGGCCCGGTACGTCCAATCACGTCCAACGCTAGTGGACACAAATGACGCAATCAAAAAAATGGAACATTAACCTCTTACTATTTGCGAGATTAATACATTAACGGGTTCATGTATTAAAAATTAAAACCATATTAACCATATTGACTTTAATCTAGGTCACCGGGGCAGGACTGTTGGTTTTGTGCTCTGCTATCTTTCAGGATTGTACACCCGGAGTTCTGAAGGTCCACGATGCTCAGAAGATAAAATAGTTGGAAGGGGGTCCATTAGGTACCCGGACGGCGCGGCAGCTTTGTACATTAGTGTAAGGGCTTTTTTTGTACCGTGTCGGCCAGCACAGTGAACTCTTTCACTGTTTGTGCTCTGTTTGTGCTGCTGGTGTGCCCGTTTGTTTTGTAAAGCACATCTGCCTGTTTTTTTTGTTAAAGAACTTCTGGGCATGCAAATTTTGTTGGTGTAAAGAAACACATCTGTTATTTTTGTCATGGGCAATAGGTAGCAGTGGTTTTCTTTTAGAATATCTCTTTTTTTTGGAAATCTGCCCTTCTCAGTTTTAGGCTAGAAATTCTAGTGAGAATTTTTCTGGGTGGTCAGAATTTTCGGATTAGAATTTAAATGCTTTCTCAGGTTTTTCTCCCATACATTAGCATGGGTTTGGGTGCGGTCCTCTCACTCACAATGGTTTGTAGGAGACCCGAATAAAAGTAGAGGGACCTTAGTTCAGGACTTCAGGTCTTGGGGGTGGTACGGTGTACATTACTTTAGTGCAATCCGGCAATTTTTTGCATTTTTCGGTACATTAATGGCCGTGCATGCCCTTTGGTTTTGTGTATCATCCCGTGTGTGTGGCCTAGTGGCCGCGGCACAGGCTTGGCAGGCCCCCTTGTTGGCGGCCATGGACATGCTCCGCGCTTTGACCCCCCCCTTTCTCAAGCCCACCTTCAGGAGCTGTCCCGCATCCTTCGTGAAACAGCACTGGCCCGTGGCCACAAGCGCCTGGCCGTAACCCTGTCCAAAGTGGCAGACACAGGTGCCACAAGCAGTGCCCTCAAGCTACCCTCGCAGCGGCTCAAACCCCTGTCTAACAGGGCCTCCAACCCCCACCCCCCCCTCAAGTCCCCAGATGAGCGTAAAACAGAGCTAGATGCCCAGGCATCCGCCAATGTCCATCACCGCTCGTTGCCACTGGATGAGCAGTAGCTTCGATCACACACCTACCCTCAGTGCTGGACCCCATACTTTAACCCAAATCTGGAGCTATCCATCCAGGTACTAGTTCGGCTTTTTCAGCGGGGGCTGCTGCCCTCTTCTGAGTTTGGCAGGCACTCATACTGTGCCGAGCTCGCGCAGCTGCCAGCGCTCTCTGATGAGCTAATGGTTCCCTCCATCTCCCGAGCTGGCTCCTGGTCCAAGGCGGTGGACAACGTGCCCCGTCGCCTGATTCAGCCTGGTGGGTTCAGGCTCTTTGCAAGCGTCTTGGCCTTGCGACGCCAGGCGTGGTTGGGCGTACCAAGCCTCTTAGCGATGCCTATACACCACGGCATCTACAAAGGCAAGATGCCAAACGACAGAAAGAAACCCCCCAACATCATGACCTCCTATCGACCGGCAGAGGCGGAAAGCCCGGTCACAGGTTCTGAGGCCCACACCACCAAGACGACGAACCTCGACCGCACTCTGGAGGCCTCAACCTTGTACCTCCGAGACTATTTTGCGTACAAGAACAAGCTCAACACGGCTGAGCTGGCGCGACACGTCGTGCGGCTTGCACGTCGTCGCTCGAGGCATTCGGTCTGTGGCCCGCTGCGGCTGGGATGAATCCGATGCATACATGCGTAAACAGCGAGATGACATCTCGCCCATGTGCGCTAGACTGCACCCGGCTTGGAACTACGGAGAATGGGCAGCCGGGTTCTACTCCCAGCTGCGCATCAGGGTTGTATAAGTTGATGGCCTGACGCCACGGGACACCCCAAAAGAGGGATATTCGTAGGGTAATCCCTTCCCCGCAAATGGATACTGGGGTACCTCCGTACTCGCATTAGCTGCTCTCCCCTTTCCGCGCCGCATTCAGGTACCACCCTGGCCCTCGCCTTCAGCCGTGCTGATTAGGAGTGTCTGCTGCAGTGACGACGGGGCATTCTTTGAACCCACCGTGGACCCGGTGTCAAATATTGCGGCAGTGTGTGTCCAGGCCATACTGCACACCAACGGCGTACCCAACATGGAGAAACTAGAGTTCAGCTTCCACACGCTTGACACAGACTCCTTCCCCAAGCCCCAAGTGGTGGAAGTGCCCCAGTTCAAGACACGCACCCTCCCCGACCCCCCCCCCCCCCCTAATAGTGGGCATCCCAATTTGTCACACCCTAAAGCCCACAAACAAGTTGAACCATCTGTTGAGGAGGTCCGCTCGGTTTATCATTCAGTCCAAGACAAGCACATGGGCCCACTCCTAATAGTGCGATCCTTCGTGGCCTTTGCTCTGTCCCGCTGGGGCTATGTATTTGCATGCATACTGGCAGACCAGAATTGGCTGCACCACTTGCAAGTGTACCCCTGTATGGTGACGTGTGAGTTGTCGCGTGTGTGTTGGTTGAGACGAAATCAGCACAACAGGCAGCACATGCAGATCACAAGAGGAGAGAAAAAGCTTGTCAAGAGCCGAAACGGCCCTAGGCGCCTTTCGCAAAAAAGTCTGTGAGGAGAATGTGCAGATGACTTTTTGCGTGGGAAAGAGGGCAACATCAGACTGTGATCAAATTGCAGCACATACATACATTACTATATCATGAGGTAGACAAAAGCAGACCTTCCCTCCCCTCCCACCGGAAGGTGGGAGGTTGGCGATGCTCTATAGTACAACCCAGTCGGTGTTCCAATCAGCGCACCAGTCATGATGCTCACCCGGGTGCAAAACATGAAAAGACGCATACCGATAGTTGTCCCAATGTGCGCAACGCCTGAGCCAGGTGCACACTAGGACGGCGATATGATTTTTTGTAGAAGGCAAAGAGGGCATCAGAAAAGCGATACACCTCCGGCTGGGACCTATGGCATAGGGGGTGCGGGCTACAACCCGTGACAAAGCGCGATGGGCAGCACGCAGTGTGACTGCTGTAGAATGTCCGCACAGGAGCCCCATATTGATCCATGCAGCGCACCTGAGGAGTATACCACCCCAGGAGCGAACAAAAGGAAGAGACTTCACGAGGACGGTGGTGTATAAGTTTGCCAGCGCGCTGTCTTGTACCGCCCAGGCAGATTGTAGTGGGGGTCCTAGCTTCAGTGACCAATCGGCAGTGAATGCAGAAGGATGTGCAGCACAAGAGCCTTGGCCGTTTGCGCGGTGCATACATACGCCTAAGGCTCGAAGTTCGCCGGGCATGCACAGCGACTTGCACTGGTCTGTAGGTTTATCCATACAGGGGCAAAGTACGGGTAGCTTCCACATCGCAGACAATGTATCGCACACTTCGCGCATGGCGTCCGCAGCGCGTGGGCCTCTAGAAGCTACAAAAATATTGTCTCGGAACTGAGCTAAGGCCATAAGGCGACCTGTAGCAGTGCGCCATATAGGATACCCTCCAAAGGACGTGCTCAGAACGCCCCAGTGTCTGCATCGTGCCTTGTGTAAGTGGAATGCCCATATACAATATAGATGAGCGGACTGTGCGCTAAAGGACCCGCCCATTGGTATGGCGAAAAGTCGCTGCCAAACCTGTCCAGCAGCCCAACAGAAATTGTCGCGACACAAGGAGAATTCAATCAGTTGAATTAAGTCCACATGTGTAATGACAGAAAAGTTAAAATCAGTGGCTTTGCCTGCACGATCCATTGTCTTGTCGGTCTTATGGATAGACCAGCACATTTGTGTGGCCTGCCACTTGCGTTGTGTTTCAAGCCAATTTGTGCTGTCACGGAGGTACTCTACAACCAGTTTGGGGTCTACGTTATTGAACTGGTCTTTACAATCGGCTTCACCGATGTAATCACACGACCAGGTATCCAGCCATTCGTACGAGGCAGCAACACTGTGTACGTGATGGTGGTGAAAACAGCCGATAATTTCGCTGGTCAAAACACGCAAGAAGCATGAAAATGCACGCGCAGCAAGGCGCAGTCGGTGTCTTGGTATGACAGGGGTGGAAACAGCACAAATTGGACGCCAAGTGATTGCAGGCAAGCGCAGTGACTTTCCATTGCCAATTAAATACAGCAGTGCCATACGAGCGTCCTAAGATACCGACCGGGTGCGTCTAGTGAGCAGTTCAGTAAGGCCCTGGATGATTTGTTTTGGCGAAGTGCAGTGTGATTGGTATTTTTCCTTGCAAAGAAACTGTTGCAGCTGCTGCCACATCCCCCCTCCCCCTCCACTCTCCTCAACCATCTGTTCCGCCAAGTGGTGAACGCAGCGGTGGGCGCCAGCGAGTTTTGGTTTCAGGCACAGCACGACACAGGGCACACGCACCTGGTGGCACTACTCCGATGTGAAGCCCACCTCCTCACGCCGCACGGCGCGACGGCTGCTGTGCCGTTCACCGCACCCCTCCTCCCCCTCTTGCGCAGTACTGTGCTGGCCACCAGTGATGGCCTCCTCCCCTTGAACGCTCCACTCAGTGTGGCCCACCTACATGACCAGGCTCTGGTGCGCCGGACGTCACGCACAACGTCATGGGACACAACCCATTGGAGCGCTAATGCTCTCACTGCCCTCCTGTTGGACTCATCCCTCCCTAGGGCACAGGTAGTCACAGCCTTTCGCTTGCGAGCCCTTGTGTTCTGTCCCCCCTCCCATCTCGGTGCACTACTATAGCTGTGACTTCTGCAATGCACACGTGGATCACCCAGGGTTCCACATGTCTCATACTTGTCCAGTTTTCCTCCGCGGGAGCCAGTGGGCGTTTGTGCGCCTTCTGGCGACCCTCCCCAAGTCCCCAAGCTCGTAATTGTCCGACAGCACCACCATAGTACAGCCAACTGGTGGCACGTCCATGTCGGTATCTCTGGAGTTGGACACAGGTCTGCCAACGCCCCCCCCCCCCCCGGGCACCGAACGGTGGTCTACTCACCATCATGCCTCGTCGGCTGTGACCCCCCCCCCCGGACAGCCAGTGATGCAGGTTTGAGGGAAGCGGTCAAGATCATCCTGGAGGAAATGGTAAACCCTACACGGCCACTAGCCGATCTTCTCATCATCCTGGACACGCTTGAATGGGCTACTTGACCTCACCCAGCCCTTAACCCTCACAGTGAGGTTCCGCATCCGCGGGCGGTGCTGCCCTCTTACTGGCTTTTCTGGGGCGCTGAACAGTGTGCCACCTCCAGAGTTGGCGCATGATAGCGGGGGGACGCCTGCCAATGCAAATGCCCCCTCCCCCGACCACGCGATGGGCCCCCAGGGTGACCATCCTCGTACACCTTCCCGGGCAAGACCCTTCCGTGTTACACCTGCTGCAGATCCACCGTGAACCTCTCGTTATTCTCACCTTAACCTCTAAGGTAAAGGTAAAGGTAAAGTGCTCGGGCGATCTCCAAACTCTAGCGTATCCGTGATCCCTACCTATCCCAAGGCACTGCACCCTACATCACACACACTACACTACACGCTACACTCATCAATTATCATCGGTACTTGCGCGGAGAGGTGTACCAGGCCAGTCCACGACACCACCGACAGGGGGGGCCAGGACCCAGCTTCGTGGAGAGCACCTTCTGCCCTGTCTCTGGCAGTGTCCCGAATCAAGTGAGGGGGAAAATATGGGCAGGCAACAAGGCGTCCGCCTGTTCCCGCTGGGAAAGTTGATCATAGTGAAACATGATAAAGCAAGCGTCTGTGCACCGGAAGGCCCAGCCCTGCCCCAAACAACTGCCTGTGACCAGAGATCAACACAGAGAGCAACACAGTGAAAAAGCTGGCTCGACGTCTTATCCTGTCCCTGCCAATTTACCACTAGTACTGTTGTGACGTGTGGTTTGTGTAGTGGGGCACGTCCTGCTTGGCTCGCCGAATGCCCGAGAAGGACACCGTAACGCCGGGACTGCTGTGATTGGTGACCCGTGGCGTGAAGCACGTCCTGCTTGGCTCGCCGAATGCCCGAGAAGGACACCGTAACGCCGGGACTGTTGTGACTGGTGACCCGTGGCGTGAAGCACGTCCTGCTTGACTCGCCGAATGCCCGAGAAGGACACCGTAACGCCGGGACTGCTGTGACTCGTGAAATTGTTAGTGAAGCATGTCCTGCTAGGCTCGCCGAATGCCCATGGAGGACACCGTAACGCCGGGATAGCCGTGATGCGTGGATGTGTGGAAGAGCAAGTCCAGCTTGGCTCGCCGAATGCCCCAAGAGGGCACCGTACCGCCGGGACCGCTGTGAGAAAACGCACAGTCAACACACACCCTCTTCTACCCCAACAGGCACACCCTCAGGCCACGTAACCTGCCACATGTCATTCTCCCTCCCCACGTGTTCACCCATCCACCGGCGGTGATCAGCCCTCACTAACTCGCGGAACGCCCAATGAGACGTCCTATTGCCCTCAGGCCCACCTGCTCGTAGGTTCTTGCGGTAGCGGTATGTTCCAACGTTTGTACACCCCTTCCACCTGGGTACGCGTGGCTGCTACGCCCATGTCCCTTGGTTTGCCACGCCATTCTCAAAGGCGACAGGGCGCTGCCGAGCGGTGTTGGTCCCGCAGACAGTCCTTAACCTCTAAGGTACAACCCCTGCTCCGTGCTCGCCCAAGACCCATGAACACGCTGGCAATCCGCCACCGTGTACTGTTGTGGGACGCCTCCGTGAACCACACTCTGCCGACCCAGGACCATTTTCAGTGAAGAGTCTCCTGCATCCTTCTCCTACCCTTGCTTCGCCTACCTTCTCCCAACCGCCTGAGTCACATGACAAGGTCACCACATCGGTACACCGTCGCCCAGCACATGCACGACCGCACTAGGAGGTTCATGCCCCGCTCCCAGACCGCATGGCGCGGGAGTGAGTGCGGCCCAGCTGAGCCTGACTTCCCCAAAGAGAGGCACTCCGTGGGTCCCAAAGACTTCCGATCGGGAAGACAAGCCCAAAGCCCAAAGCCCCCCCGCCGGACCTAATACCCAAACAGGGTGAAAAACACGTAAATACGGCCTCAAACATGCTTTACATACCTTGGATTGTCATTTCAGGTGATTACAATATACCAAAAAAAAAAGCTTTGAAAACTTCGATTTTTGAGCTGCCCAGGGTGAAAAACTACACTAGCAGGTTGTGTGCCGGCCCATTCACTGGGCCATTATTGGTGGAAACAGTCATTTCGCGTCTTTCGCACGGGTTTTGACCGGCTGTCCCTTCTACTTGTGGCAGAGCAATCTTGTGCCGGCCGCACGCAGGGCCCATGGGCGCATCGGCACATGGGTGCAGCATGGGGGAACAGGGTCTAGGGGCAAAGCCTCTAGTGCTGGGTCCACGGCGAGTGCGGCGCCCGGGTCACACAGCGGCCTGCAGCAGTCGCACAGCGGCCTGCAGCAGGTGACACCACAAGTCCGGGTCGTACGAGCAGGGAGGGCGGCACAATATGAGGATAGATGAGGACAAGGGAGCCCCAACCCCGCCCGGTGGACACCACAGGTGGACCTCCCTTCTCGGCAACTTATGGGTGGTGCCCTATGCGAGGCGGAACCCTCCCATGCTCATGTGGTGTATGCCGGGCGGAACCCTCCATCACCCTTTATGGGCGAAGGACCAGTGGCGAAGCCACCGGTGATGGGTCTGGCGGCTGGTGCCCAGCGCGGGTCATATACGACCCTGAGCAAGCCCCCACACGTAGGTGTCTTGAACCACTTGTGGGTGGTGCCCTATGCGGGGTGGAACCCTCTTGCGGACACGCCGCCCAGTGAAGGGGCCCACAGCACGCACACTTCATGAGGAAAGGGGAGCTGCCCCCCTGTGGTGGACAGCACAGGTGGTCCTCGCTTGCCACCCACTCGTGGGTGGTGCCCTATGCCGGGTGGAACCCTCCCATGCTTGTGGGTGGTGCCCTATGCCGGGCGGAACCCTCCCGCGGACACACCGCCCGGCGAAGGGGCCCAGAACACCCGCCGTTCATGAGGACGCGGGGGTCCCCGTGCAGTGCACAGCACATGTGGTCCTCCCTTCCCAGCGGCTTGTGGGTGGTGCCTTATGCGGGGTGGAACCCTCCCATGCTCGTGGGTGGTGCCCTGTGCCGGGCGGAACCCTCCATCACCGGTGGCTGGCAGGACCCGCTGGTGAAGCCACCAGTGAAGAGGCCTCCCGGGGCGCGGCACCCACAAAGCGGCCCGCAGCATGCGCCGTCCTGGACGTGGCGCTTGGCCAGAACACCGGCGGTGCCCGCCGTTCACAAGCACAAGGGACAAGAGCACCAGGGGGGGGGGGATGGGTCGGACGAGGGAGGGAGACAGAGCTGCCACCTATTGTGGCTTCCAGAAGCGAACATAAGTCAACCTCCGTTTTCCACGCAAGGACACAAAAACTACATCCTAGTGCATGCAACCAAGGTACACCCTGCTCTTGCATTGCGCACAAACCCATGGGGCAGAGAACGTTCAATATGTGCCACATCTTGCTGTGCAACTCAGAATCGTCGGAGCACAATAGGACGAGAGGCATGCAAGTTTGTGTTGTCTTGTACATAACCCCTGCCATCTCGGGTTCCCCAAAGCGGAAAGGAATCAACAAGGCTAAATGACCCCAACCGTCTTAGTGTCATCAGAGTAGTGAGGAGCCACATAATCCCTATCGTCTTGGTGTCCCCAGAGGAGGAATCAAAAAGGCGACATAAGCCCTGTCATCTCGGGGTCCCTGGAGTAGGGATAAAGCAAAAAGGCTACATACATAAGCCCAGCCGTCTCAGGCTCCCTAGAGCATCCAAAGTGAAGTGCTATGGAGCCAGCACATGTCCGGGATTGACGTGTCTGTTTGGGCCATTCAGTCCTGCACTAGCTCCGTGCAAGGAAGGCAATCGAAGTGTGTGAAATGTGAGAGTAAGCCCTCCATCAACACCAACCACAAACACAAGACACCCCAATAATGACGAAAAGATCAAGCGCACCTACAGTCACAACTATCACTCATTTGCCAGAGGACTATACCTGAGGCGAATGCAGTATCAGTTGGAGGGTCAGGAACTTTTCGGAGCGGTTAACAATCTGGAATGCCTGCGACCAGTCGATGACACCGAGCGCGTCCGGGCCACGGGGCTGTGTTTCACCATGCACACTGTCGTTTAGCATCCACTGGATTGAAAATGCAGTGCCCCGCGAGACTTCAAGGTTGTCCACGATCTTGGCACTCCGGATCTTCAGTTCGCCATCCATTGATGGATAGGGACCTACCGTGGGGTCTAACGGCGAATCCACAAGGACACGCTGGCCACAAGGACACTGGCCAACTCCCAACCAACAATAGCTGGAAATACAGCGGGCAGCAGCTGGGCCAACCAAATCCTCTATGACGGCATGTCAGTAATACAAAGCTAAGCGGCGTCCAATAAAAGGGCACTGTTGGTTCATGGGCCTGTGTCTAAAGAAGCAAATTAGGAAGGCAGAGCGTGAATAGACACACATACAGACAGAGAGAGATAGGGAGGGTCTGGTCCGGAATCTTGGCGTGTTGGCGTTGGTGATCTTGTAGTGATTCTGGTCTGGAAGTGAAGGCTAGGACACTTGCCCAAAAGTAGCACATCTCGCGCACCTTGGGCAAACAGTCCCTCTTTACCAGTGGGATTTGACGCTTCAAGGTATGAAATGGTACGAAATAAAACCATGGGGAAATGATGAGGGGTGGCGTTGTTTGCGGCGGAGTGAAAGGATTTCCTGGAGGCCTTGCAGTTCAGTGTCCCTAGCCAACAGGCAGTGGCTGTTGGGGGATGAAAGGTTGTTGCTGCGAAAATGCTGGTTCATTGAGCAGTAAAGGTGGTCATTCTCTGCATTGTCAATGACAAAGAGTGCTACCAACATCAAGCAGGCAGTCAAACTTCAGGTGTGCATTTTCATCGTTCATGACAAGTTACATGAATTCTAGCCATCAGTTGCCTGTGTTGCAACATGGACAGCAGTGGGCGGCTGACCGACACTGGCGGCAGCCAAGACCAATGCTCTTTAGTTTTTTGGGTACAATCACGCTCCGCTCTCAGGCCTGTAATGCACTGAATCATGAAGTGTGTTGTGTTCTGAGTCTTGAGTCATGAACACGTTCATATGTGTGTTTTTTGCTTTGATGTTGCACATAGTGCAAAGTTTTGGTGCTGCAGCGGCTATCTGGACTATACATTCCAGGGCTCAAAAACTTCTGAATTCTGTTGTTATTGCACATGCCACAAGAGTTTGTTTGGGGGACTAGGTACTCCATGGATCGTGGATCGGATCTTCCCCAAAACTCCACCCCCGCCCCCCCCATGGATCAGAGCGGATCGTAGATCGGACCCTGACCAAAACAACATCCCCCCCCTGGGTACCTGGGGTGCAAATTCGAAAATAAGCGAATCCACTCAAAACCATCGTAAAATCCCATTTGGCCGCCACATGAGTCTGTGTTGACGACACCTTACCATTTTTTTTTACCAAAAAGTGCGCGAATTTGCATTGAACATAGCATGGCACAAAGAAAGGCACACATTGGCAAAAGAAGCAAAGCCAAAGCTGATGAATAGGAGGGAAAAAAAACCCTGCCACTGGCATGGGGAAAAAATGTACATACACTGTACAGGATAGTTTTGAACGGTTTATTATTACAAGTGTTAGTTTGGAGATTGTTTTTGTTTTTCTAACTTCAATTGTCATCGCAACAACACACTAAATTCAAAAGTACCATGGGTTTGTTGTGTTGTTCAAAAATTGGAAGGTGCACTTTTTGATCCGGATCGTGGCACTTTTTGATCCGGATCGTGGATCGGACCTTTGCCGAAACGCCCCACCCCCCATTGGATCGGAGCGGATCGTGGATCGGACCCCAACCAAACCCCCCCCCCCCAGGTACCTAGTCCCCTTGGCCTTTATAGCATGGGTGCTTAATTGACAATTGATCTTCACCACTTGCTATGCTCCCTTTGCATTGTTCAGCCTGGAGTATGACCATAATCACAAGTGCAAAGTTGGCCCAAGTGCCAGTTCGCTGCAGCTTCTCACTTTCTCTCTCTCCCTCTCAGTTTTGTCTCTCCCTCTCACTCTCTCTCTCTCTCTCTCTCTCTCTCTCTCTTTCTCCCTATCTCTCTCTATTGACTGCTTTGCACCCGTGCATGGAGAGGGTAGCCGCCAAAGGGCCTGAAAGGCATGCGGCAGTATTCGGTCCACGTGTTTGACGTGGCCCGCAAAGCTGATGACCAGCTCCCAAATGATCAAGTCTTTGGTGAAGCCCTCCCCAGGCTGTCCTAACCTCAAGCTTGCCCATCTCCGCGTTGACACAATGTCCCAGGATCTTGTTGGTGGTGGTTGGTGTGTAAAGCGGCCATTGATAGGCGACACCCAGGCCATGATACGGCCAACAACAACGGCTGGGTTGGTGCGAGGTTAGGCGGAGTGCTGCAGACGGGACGAGCCCCTCAAGCTGCACCGACAAGCCACCTGACACGGGGTTTGCAGCAAAAAGAGCAGTTGCTTGAGGACCTAGTGGAGGCTACCAACTAGAAATACGAGAAGCTAGGTAAAGTCACTGGGTTAGGAATCGGGTGGTTCTGCCAAGGGCGCATGCAACAGCGCTGAGCAAAGCACCCTGAAGGCCAGAAGGCCCCAGGCACTTGCAGAAACACTCTATGTGCACTGCTAGTGGCCGGGCGTGCGGCACTCCTGGCTTCCAATGGTGTTCAACCAATCAGGTACCATACCCATCAATGTGGTCCTCCTCTTCCTCGTTGTTCAAAAGCGTTCTCAAAATGATATGAACACAACACAGCTTTTGGCCCGGGCTCTGGCCATGAAGGCTGACGAAGTCAAGTAAACACATTGCAATTCCAACATCAAAATCTGTACAGTCCAGAGAATGCACAGTGAAGGAGTATCCAAGCTGCACAATAACATCACTAGCTCAGAGTAACCCCGAGGCGCGCATGCACACAAAAGGCTTCTTCAGATGTACATAACACATAACGCTCCTAGCCTGCACGGCAAGTAGGGATCCAGTAACTTTTGTGACAAGAATCCGGGGGGCTCACCATGCACAATGGCCCAGTGGCCCAGGGAGAGTATCTGGCGGTTGAGCGCAAAAGGTACTGCAAGGTGCCCCACGTGTTTGTTCATCATGTGGGTTGGTTCCAATGCAAATTGCCCCTTTCACAAACACTCTTACCAGCCAAAAAAAAAAAGCAATGGTTGGGGCATTTGTGACAAATTTCGTTCAGCCACTTACAACACCCAAGCTCTAAATAAACACTATCCAAAGGCCATTTGACTAGCGACCAGTAACTTGTTTATTTTGGTGAAAATTTGTTGTTTTTTTTTACCTTTTCTTTAAGCAAATTGTTTGCAAAAGTGGTCATTCTGCAGCTGCTTGCCTCCTTATACCTATTCCTTCCATTGCAGGTTCATAGGACACAACTTTGTTCTATGTGGCTGGTACCATGGAGGTCTGTATAATTCTCTACTACATGTTTAGATATGTCTGTATGTCTTCAATTTTGGTACAAAACAAATCCCACGCTGTTTATTTTTGGATGTTCCCAATCCTTGTTTATTTTTGGGACCTTCATTCAAATGTTTACTTTTGGGACCTTCATTCAAATGTTTATTTTTTGGACCTTCATCCAACTGAAATGATTTTTCCTCTGTGCCTTGTTTTTTTCCCCGCTGTTTGCGTTTGCATGTGAATAATAATCTTGGCTCATTCCTTCCTGTCCATACCCTGCACATGAAACAAGAGCACAACATAAACATGCAGAACATCTTTGTATTTGTTTATGTGCGCGGGCTCCACTGCCCCACAGCGGTTGCTTTAGAAGTCCGGTGTGGGATGCAGCGTTCTAGGGCGTGGTGCGGAACCCCTAGTTAAACGCAATTTCCGGAACACCCACCTAGCCTCAATTTTGGGGCAAACCACCTAAAAAAATGGATTCAGCACCCTCAAAAACCCCCCATCCCCTTTCTTTCCCCACATAACCCGCATCATAGGGGTGGTTTTTTTTTGGGGGGGTCAAAGAGTTAGAGCACAGTTAGAACACAGTTAGAACACAGTTAGAGCACCTTGCTCTAACTAGTTAGAGCACTAGTTATCGCGCGATAACTCAGTTTTCGCGTAGTTATCGCGGGTAGTTATCGCGCACCCCTCCTCCATCCCTCCCTAGGACAAACAACACAAAACACTTGGCACAAAGCATGTATGGTCTTTTTTCATACAAAGTCATCAATGTCTGAGGCCTTGGCTGCCTCCAGTACCAAAAGCCCTTGCTCCAAGGCGTTCATGGACATGCAATGGTGCATGTGGCGGAGGGACATACTTGGCCTCACCAAGGACCAACCCTTAAAACAATTTTCGAGCCTCCTCTTGTAAGGCCCATGCCGATACTCCGTTGGGATGGAGGAAAACTGAAAAATGTTCCTCCATTTCTCGGCAAAAAAAGTGGAATGTGCCAAGCACCAACGGATCCACCTGGTGGGGGACCAACCTGAGTCTCCCCAAGCTTTTGAAAACTTTGTGGTCAACGTACGGTGGCGTTCCACTTGGGTTAGAGTGTACATCTCCCTCACCCTCCAAAGCTCATACAAACCCTCAATGCATTTCACCATGACATGCACAACAACCCATAACGGAGGTCCACCAGGGGTCCTCACTGTGGGGACATGCTCTTTGAGGCAATCCACAAATTGCCTCCGGAAGGGGGGGGAGGTTAGGAAAACTAGAATGCGGCATGCTGCATGTTGGTAGTCCCCCGGCCGCCTATCAGGGGTCACACTTCTCAAGAATGCCCCCCATCTTGAGGTGGACTCCACCCCCATTTGCTCAACAATACCTTTGGGGTCTTTGCACAACCAACACTTAGACCCAGCCCCCCCCATTGCTTGCATCCCCTTCCCATCCCCCATCAAAATGACAGTGCAAGTCAAAAATTGGTTTTGAAAGAGGACAACGTCCTCCTCCACATCCCTCACCTCTTGGTTGAGGTTGGCGGAGATGTCCAGGCTTCTCAAAAAAGCCTGTTCATCCCCGCCATCCATGCAAAACCATGAGGCCCATAGCTTCACCTTCGAAGCATACTTTGCCCCCCCCCAAACATTAACCCATACATCCGCACGGGTAGAGGATGCCTTCCACAAGGAAGTCGCATCAACTGGAATGACAACAATGGCAACGCCACTAGGGGGGGGTTTCCCAATAACTCGGGCCATAGATATTGCATTTTGCACAATTGACTGCAAAGGCATATGGGCAGCTGCCCTATTGCGGCCTGTGGTAGACTTTACAATGGTTGCTTGGGGAAAGTAGGGCATGATCCGTTGCCGAACGGTCTTTAGGTCCCGTTGTGTGCAACGGCGGGGCATTCGCAAAAGGGCCCACTGGGAAAGATGCATGCTGCATGCCATGCGTAGCATGCTCAGGGCCTCATGCTCCTGAGCTGTGAATGCAAGATGGCCACCAAGTGGGCCAGACAGGGCAGTGCACACCCCACCACTTAAGCAAACTTCTCCTTTGGTGTTGGTGCCACACACAATGTTCGGATCACCCAATAGAACTCGCACCAGCCGCTGAATCGCCTTCAACCGCCGCCGCCGGGCCTTGGGGCACTGCAAATCGGTGTACCGCCGGAGGTTAGCTGTGTTCAGAGCCCTCAGGGCCTCGTTAACAGCATTATCCATGAAGAATAAGAGGGCCCGGGCAGGAAATGAGGGAGGGTCTTGAAGCAAGGGCCCAAAAAACACACGCGATAACCCACGCGATAACCCCCGCAATAACTAGGTTATCGCGCGATAACCCCCGCGATAACCCCCCGCGATAACTAGTTAGAACGCGATAACCCCCCGCGATAACTAGTTAGAGCACCCAGTTAGAGCGCGATAACTACCGCGATAACTAGTTAGAGCAGAGGTTAGTGCGCACTAACTGGAGGGGTTAGAGCAAGCATTGGGCACCCTAAAACCCATGGCCACTAGCTGCTGCCGCCACAGAGGCGTGCAGTGCAGCACCCCCCCCGCACTATAAAAAATCACGCTCCATCGCTCGCCCTCCCATGGCAATGGAGCGTGTAGTGCCCCGGTGTTGAACAACACCGGGGCTTGGGGGGTGGCCGCACTGGCCAAGGGTCGGTCGGCCGACCACAAGTCGGCCTTGGCGAAGGCCGAAAAGGTCCAGGGCAACACCCAGCGTGCCCTGGACCAGGCCCTCAACCTGGCCGCCAAGAGGGGGGAGGAGGTGGAGGCGATGAGGGGGGCCCTGAGGGAGGCCGAGGATGGGAGGCGGAAGGTGGAGGTGGAGGCGCAGCGGAGGAGGGGGGATGACCTCCAGCAGCGCCTAGGGGTGGCTAAGGCGCAGGTGCGCAGCCTCACCTCCACCCTCAGTGCCACCTTCACCGCCCAGCAGGGGCTGGGGCCGCCAGGGGTGCAGAGTCAGGGTAGCGGGAGTAGGAGTGGGACTCAATGACTCCTGGGTTTGCTAAGGGGGCTGCCTAAGGGCATTTTTCGTGGGGAGGAGCGATATGGGGCCCAAGTGGACATGTGCCACTTCGGCCTAGTGGGAAGCGGAAACCCCAACCCCTCTAATTTTAGGGCGACCCACATGGCAGCTGCTACCCTGAGGCCTGCCCTCACCCCCTTGGTTGTAGACCTGAATGAGTATTGCACCTCCAATGCTCCACCATGGTTCACATGGTGTAGCATCCAGGTTGTTCGCCCCCAAGGGACGGGCACCATGGGCCTTCACGCCCATTTGCGTGATTGGGCGCCCATGGCGCTTATTGTGTGTGTGGGGTCTTTCACGGGGGGTGATTTTTGGGTGGAGAGTGGTGGCCTGCTGAATCCCTCCCTAAGGGAAAAAAAGCGGCACACCCGTGTGTGCAAGGGTAGGGCGGTGGAGGGTTGGGCATGCACGGCCTCAACCCCCGTGGCGGCCGCTTGCTCCACCAAAACCTGGCAAGCATCCGTCACGTGGGTGGCCACACTGGCCCCCAAGGCCTCCACATCCAGGGCCTCAGGGGGGGGCTGGGCCGCCACCGTCGCCACCTTCGACGGCTTGGGGGAGGGCTTGGGGGAGGGGGTGGGGCCCTTACCCCTATGGGGGGGGGGGGCATCCGCCTCAACAACCACCACCTCAGGCCCCCGCTTCGTCTGCTTTCCCGGCCTTCCCCCCTTGGGTGCGTACTGCCGAACCCATTCGGCAGTGGCATCCAACACAGATGGGGGGGGGGTCATACCCCCCGACCTGGTGGATGCCCCCCCCCCCCCCCCCTGTGCAGCTTCTGCCACACTTCCCTCCCGGTGTACTCCCCCTCAAACAAAAAACAAACCCTCAACAAAAAATAATTTTTCCTTTGGGGGGGGGTCAATCATCCCAAACAAACACAAAAAAGCCGCAAATGTTTCCCCCTCCGAGGCATTCGGCCATTTGGCCGTTTCCCCCCCAACCCACACATAGGAGGGCAGGGTGAGGTTGGACTTCCTCTCCACCCCCCCCTCCTTCTCGGTGATGGTGACCTGCCGGTACCATCCCGTCCCCCCCATCCGGCAGGCCTCATCCCCAGGCTCCCCCCACCGCCACGACGCCCCCTCCACCAGCCTCTTCTCCCCCTCCAGCTCGGGAGGCGGGGGTGGGTCACCCCCGTGGGGGAGGCCTTGGGAATGCCCGACCCCCGGTGGACATCAAGGGCTTAAAAAAAAAAGGCAGTGCTCCTCTTGAATGGCACAGCCCTCTCCACCCAAGGGTCAGGGAACCCCAAACTACTGGAGGGCACAAAAAGAAAATGTGACCCATCCTCCTCTCATGATTATGGGTTAGCATAATAAGGCAATTGACAATCAATGTGCCTTCAGGAATGGTGTAGGGGGGGGCGTCGCGATGGAGGTGCTGGGGGGTGTGGTCATAGCCGAAATTTCGGCCATGTCAAGGATGGTGCAGCTCCATCCGACACCCCCCACCACAGTCTTCTTCGCCGTCTCCAGCACACGATGTGCCACCCTTTTGAGGACTGGCAGATCATGGAGCTTGTGGGGGTTGTGCTTGTGGTGGTTGGCACCCCCATAGTTGCCATACAATGTGCGGCGGGTCCCAGAATCTTGGGGCCTGCCGACAATGGGGGGGTTCTCATTGAAAATGGGTGCCTTCTCTGAGAGAGGCACCCTATCGAGATCATCCAAAAGACTTTGCAGCTGCACATCACTCAAAAAACCGTGTTCCAGGAGGTGGTTGACCACCAGCCTTCCCCCCACAGTGAGCACAAGGTCATTGGGGTCCCTATTAAAGGCCCCCAAGGGCTCGGCGGCAACCACCTCCTCCGCCTCCCCAATAAGGGGGGGTGTTGCCCCAAAAGGAAAAATAATCACCCCCTGCCCCGAAATAATGTTGGGAGTGGTGACCCCATACCACTCACGCTCCCACTCCCTTGTGGGGCAAAGGGAGTGCATGGGGGGCTTGTTTTCGGGGTCGTCAGTGCAGACCCGGCGGGTGTTGTGGGTGAGGGGTTGGGGGAACCAACCATCCGACTTCCCCTTCCCCTTACCTGGTCGGATCCTTACCTTTTGCACACTAATCATGAGGGGGTTGTGGGGCTTCTCCTTCCCCCTCCCAGCCCCCACCTCCTCCACCTCCTCCACTTCCTCCTCCACTTCCTCCGCTTCCTCCTGACCCACATAAAGGGTCGTCTTCGTCCCCGCATCCTTCTCGGCATGGGCGGTGACAGACTCCAACACCGCGTCCACATCCTCGGGATGCAGCTGGATCAAGAATCCAGCAACCCCTGGATTTACCTCTAGCAACTCGAAGATGTAGTTGCTGAGAACTAGGGGGTCTCTCTTGTCGGCCATGAAGGGGGACTTATGGACAAGGAGTCCAAAGTCCACACCATGTTCAAAGCGAGTCGCCACAGGGCGCCTCACGTTTGCGTCACCCATCGTAAACCCCTCGGGACCGCCAAGGCGACGGACCCCAAGGAGCTTTTGATGGTGGTCGCACCAAGCGTGGGCAGCAGCAAGGGCCATTACAAAGAATATGAAAGTTTTGAGAGCTAAAGCAAAAGGGGGAAACATAAAATGAAGCGCGATAACCTACGCAATAACTCGTGCGATAACTAGTTATCGCGCGATAACCCCCGCGATAACCCCCGCAATAACTAGGTTATCGCGTGATAACCCACGCGATAACTAGTGCTCTAACCCCGTTCTAACCCCGTTCTAACTAGTTAGAGCACACAAATGGAGTGTCCCACAGTAAGGGGGTCAGATACCAGCTTGATCCTACTAGTTTTGCCCGACTTTTGCCCCGTTTTTGGTTTAGATACAATGTGATGTGAGTCAAAATGCATTCGTCACACCCAAATTGAGGGGGTATAGGGAGTGAGACACCATCTCCCACAAAAAGTGCTCCATAGTAAGGGGGGCTCACATAAGGATACCTTACTATGCACCCCCTTACTGTGGGACACCCCAAAGATCAAATCGCAAAAAGTGCAAAACGGGCAATACCGAGCAAACGAAACATGCAGGGCACATTGTTGCATCATAGTGCACCCATGTAACATGTGAAATTCCGGATTCCTACCATATTAACAACACCCAAAATTGGGGGGGTTCCGCACCACGCCCTAGAACGCTGCATCCCATGGCCACTCACTCCCCTCCCGCTCCCTGACAGCCCTGCTGTCGTGCTCCTGCCCGAGGCAGAAGCGCCTCTCCCCCTCACCCTCCTCTTCCTCCTGCTCCTCCTCCCCTTCACCACCCTCGTCCCTCTCGGCCTCCTCCTCGTCCTGTTCGTCATCGTCCACATCGACAACGTTCCGAGGGGCTGGTCTTTGGTCCAAGGCGTCATTGTCCTCTGGCGCCACGCATTGCCTCGCCGGGGGGCCTAAGAAGCAAAGGCAGACCCACAGTCCCGGGATGTGCAGCAGCATATTGCATACTAGAGATGCTGCACACTACTCACATCCATCACGCGTGCCATCCGACTTGGCGGCGCGCATGACTTGGGTGTGGGCCAACTTCGTCATTGACCCACCGTCAGGGGAGTGCAAATACCGGAGGGCAGCCGCGGCATTGCTGAAATGCATCCAATCGGCACCCTCGGGAGCGACCGGACCGAGGCGGCGCATCCATACATCACCACCCATCCCAAGATGCGAGATAGGAAAAGAGGGCCTGAAGGGTGAACAAACAATAAGACGAGAGATGATAATTCTTCTGGCAGAATGGACAAACATAGGAAACACCGAAGTTCAGGCTTTGTCTATCTATTTATGGTAATGCGCACGGACATCCGGTGAATTAGAAGCGAGAACTTTGTTTATTTTGCGTTGAAGCTGGTTGTTCTAATGTGGGCGTACAAATGCAATCCCTCACGAAGTGTCAAGAGGCACATTTCCCTAAACTCTTTGTTCTAAGGGAACGAGATGGCGTTTATTATTGTTTAAATTTCAATGACACCTACCGGAAATGACAACTTGCAAGCGAATGGCACAACAAGGCAACCCAAAACCTTCCCCAATGCATGCAACAATATGTGAAAACACCAATAAACATCAATAAACATCGATAAACAGCGATTCTCGCCCAAAAACGGGCGTTTTTCTTGAAAAATAAACGCATAAACGCGTTTATTTTGAATTTGACTAGCGACTAGAATAGCAGTGAATTATAGTCTGACAACACCCCTTCCCAACTGCCAATGTTGAGTTCTTGGCTCAATCGTGTTTAAATTTTCCTGCACACTCATAGATTTCACCAATAAATTTTTTTTGGACAAGTCCAAACCACCATGGTGACTAGTTTTTGCACCAATAAAATTTTTTTGGACAAGTAACGAAACCTATCCGTGAGTCGGCAATGAGCACGAAAGCGACGCAAAGACAAAAAACGTTCCCAAACGGCCATTCTCACGGGATAGTAGGACGAGCGAGCAAGCAAATCTCACAAAGAACGCGTCATCAATGAATCATGTGGACTCACTTTCTGAGCTGGTGGCCGCCTGCATTTCCAGAATGTCCTAGCGATGTGTCCACGCTTGTGCCTCTGGTGTCTGTAGGTGCAGGACATTGTCCTGCCACATGGGCTGTGGGGGAGGTGGCTCGTCACGCGGTTGATAATGCACTTCAAAGTCAAACCGATACTTTACAAAGTACCATCGGTTAACAATGTCCATGTGCTGTATCCTGCGGGCCTCATGTGTCCCCAGGATGGTCGCCCGCCACGGCCAGATTTCTGTCTCCCACCACGCCCATACCTCTGATACATGCTGTGGGGTGTCATTGGGCCCCAGGGGGATGTGTGTGAGTAGGGGTTGCGATTCTTCACTGGATGTATCAGGGGTTGGCTGCGCGTGTACGTGTGTATCTCCCGGCGTCTCCTCGGATGAACTGTCCAAACCACCATGGGGACTAATTTTTTCCATTCCGCATGTGATTGTTGCTGCTCGGTAGCACTAGTACCACCGCCTTGGATCTTACAGAGAGTTATGTAACCTTATAGGTTCCACCACTTGAGGGTGCAAAGTTGCTGTTGGCGAAAGCACAAGAAGGAAACTGCATTCAAATTTGGCCATTAGAATTTGGAACAGGCGCATGGTGTCTCCAAAACCGGTGTCCCTGTCAGTAGCATGGATGAGTGTGCTGGCATTCCGCTCCGCACCACGGGACTCGCACCGCGGGACTCAATCAATGATATACCATACACAGACTCAACCAGACTCCAGGAATGCAGGCGTCCACTCGGTTAGACAACGCTTGAGAACACACGGCGGTGTTGGTTTCGGCAAACTTTGGCAGGGGGTGGGTGGGCAGGCGGCATGACCCCGAGGTAGGACGATCCCCCTCTCCCAACGGCTGATGCCGCAACTCCAAGAGATCCAGGCGAAGAGGTTAGTAACCATGCGTTGGGTGCATGGGTGGGCGGGCAAGGACTGAAAGTTGCCTAAGATGTAGATGGAAACAAAAGTTGAACAGAGGTTCAACTAGTGTTTGCGGAAGCACAAGAAGAAAACTGTATCAGAATTTGGGCATTCGTTTTGTGCCTCACACACACATCAACCCCCCCCCACCCGAAATGCCCTACACTGCTCCATCGTGATGGTTGGACATGGAGGTCGGGCATACAAGAGGGCTCCGCCAACAGCTAATCAATCCCCTTGGCTCGACTCAATTGCACTAGGAAACCCGCGCCTTCATTGACGTGGAGACACATCGTTGACATGCTGCAAGCACAAAGCGTAAAAAGACTCCTCATGATGCATGTTTGAGACAACTAAGACGATCTTGGTGTTGATTCAACACCGGGCAAATTCTGCACGACTCCCTTGCATATTCCTTTGGCTACAGGTACGCATTTCATAAAGTCCGGTCTTCCGGTCTGACCGGTCTTCCCGTTTCGCGCAGTTTATTCTAGCAAAACTTCTACTTTACGCCAGTTTACGCAGTTTATGCAGTTTATGCAGACCGAACAGTTTATGCAGTTCGTGCGGGAACACGAAACACCGGTCTTGTCCGGTCCGCCCGGTCTGGTCTGGTCTCTGTACGAACTGCATAAAACCCCTTAAACCGAGCGGTCCGATCAGTTTGCGCAGTTCATTTCACTTCATAGTGTATGTGCGTTTGTGTGTGTGTGTGTGTGTGTGTGTGTGTGTGTGTGTGGTGTACGTGTGTTTGTGTGTTTGCACGTGTGTGTTTGTTTGTGCCACATACCAATGCCTTCCATCCCCAGCCAGCGCCGTCGAGGGGTGGCCGCATTCGGGGTCGTTAGCTCTATTATACGGCGGGAGCTTCGCAATGGGGCATTTCCCCCC
Organism: Eutreptiella sp. 'Long Island Sound 2002'; assembly: GCA_964036045.1. Taxonomy (NCBI): domain Eukaryota; phylum Euglenozoa; class Euglenophyceae; order Eutreptiales; family Eutreptiaceae; genus Eutreptiella; species Eutreptiella sp. 'Long Island Sound 2002'. The sequence continues at coordinate 119,592,914 of OZ038383.1, read as the reverse complement.
ATGCCATATGACCGCCCTTCAGCCCTACTGATGGTACTTCGCAAAGCAATCAACGTGCAACGAAACGCCACAAGCTTGGCATTTGTACGTCGATGTGCCGCCCCGACAGCACACGCATGTACCTCGCTTGGCACGGATAGGGAGGTGCTTTGCCTGCACCTCAATTTTTCGGGCTGGAAAGATGTACCGCATGAGACGCCACTACCAATTGTGCATGGCTTCCCCCGGGGCACAAAGTTTCAACGCTTTGCACGAGGTAAAAGCGTTGGTGGATGCCATGCGGAGCAACATGCCGTTCAAGGCCTTCCACCAGTTTGGAAACCGCCGCTCCTCCCGATGCTGCAAGCACAGCTGGTTGCACACATCGCCCCCGGGTGCAAATGTGCGGTAGTTGGCCACAATGCCGGGTAGGCGATACCTAGGTTTCCGCCATACATGGGGGCCATGGTGGCAGTTGGTGACCAAGGGCACGGCACGTGCGGCCTTCTATCCCACCTTTGGGCTTTTGAAAATGCTCAAGGCATACCCATCCTCCTTGTGGACCACTGTGTTCACCTTCCCAGGGTGCAGCCCCTTGCCCCCCTGCTCAACGAGATCTGCTGATTTGGGGATCAGCATCAAGAAGGGTCGAGACTGTGCCGCTAGAGACCTAGCTGTACCATGGGAACCAAAGTAGGTGTCCGCCACCAACACCCGGTTGCTGGGTGCCACATCATGCCAGAGCTGCACAATCTCCACGGGGGTGTAATGGCCGGCATAGGTGGTTGGAGGTCGGGGGTTGTCACGAGGCATCGCACCACGATACAAATAAACATGCCAAATGTACCGGTCCTGAGCATCACACAGCAGATACAATTTTACCCCCGTGGTGTGGGGTTTCCGAGGGACAAATTGTCTAAATAGGAATAGGCCCTTGTGTGGGACGATAGATTCATCGCCACACACAATGTCACCTAATACCCACCCATTCTGCCATTGTTCGGTGCACAGCTCAATCAGGGCATCCACATCCGGATCCGCGAAGCGCTGCAACTTGTAGAACGCCCCACGGTCCGGGAAGAGGTACTCCATGTAGGGGTTGTAGTACATGCTATCCCTATCCCATAGGTCATCAATGCGGCGGGGTTGTAGCATTCCGAGACCTAGTCGGAAAAGGATGTAGCGGGGAAGCAAAGGGACCAAGTCGGCATGCCCCTTTAAATTGGCGCGGAGGCAAATGTCCATGCACTCCATGATGGGCCGCATCATGTACTCATACACCGTGACCGGTGTGTCCGCGGCGCATGTACCCTCCAATAGGCTTGTGCCTCGTGCAACACCTTGGGTGAAGTCATACAAAGCCTCATCAGGATCCAAGGGATGCGGTTCCCAATCCGATTGCATAGTGATTTGACTGCAGAAGAGGGAAAAGAAAATTTGCTGCACAAACTGCACAAACTGCACGAACTGGTCGGACCGCTTCGTTTCAGTTTAAGATAAGAGCGGTACAGACCGGTCCGGACCGGTCCTTGGACAAATTGCACCAACTGATCTAAAGTGTCTGCTCCGAGCAATTTACGCAGTTTATGCTGCTTGTTGATTTTTCCTATTTTTTACCTCTTTTCTCGTTATTGTCTACCCATTGGCTACTTTCTATTTTTATTTTTCTTTCTATTTCTTTGGGAGGGGGGGGGGAGGGCATGGGGGGGGGTGGCCTCTTCCTCACAGACTGGCAAGGTCACATGCACTGGGCATTGTAGCAATTTGTCGAACAAACAACATGGGACGGTCCCAATGTTTGAAGAAAGTGTTGGAGAAGCGAACACCACCAACGGCATGGCCACGGCAACACCATGGAAAAGCGGTCCGGGGTGCTTTAAGCAGTGCCTGGGACATCAGAGCCAAGGCCAGCATCAAGACCCGCATCACCACCACCCGGCCCGGAAGCATCGGGATCATCGGGCGCATCATTCTTTTTCTTAGCATCCAATTTAGCCTGCAACTGGGCCTCCATATTTGCCTTTGCTTCTGCAGGAACATCGGGTTCACCTTGGTGGTCCCATTCTTCGTGTACCCGCGCACAGAGGCCACTTGCAGCTGCAACCCCTGGGTGCTTGTGTCCTCAGCCTGGGGAAAAATGCAACGAACTGCGCGGACTGCACGAAACGCCCGGACCGCGCGGTTCGTTTCAGTTTACGAGAGGACCGGTACAGACCGGTCCGGACCGGTCCTTGAACAAACCACGTAAAACGATCTAAGCGGGCCGGTCCGATCATTTCGAGCAGTTTATGCAGTTGATGCAGTTCACACCTGTGCCTCGGGAAGTTCACACCTGTGGCTCGGGAAGAATTTCCTCGTTTTCCTCAACTTCCTCTTCTTGCTGGGCTGGCTGGGCTTCTTCTGCCTGGGCTTCTTCCTTCTCCTCTTCTTTTACCTCCGTCTTTCCTCCATTGCCTGAGCTGGCCGCTCGCACCTGCAGTGTTATGTTGTACAACGTAACGTTAGCCCATGAAATGAAAACCACAACCCCGCAACATGGCAACAAACCTTCGCCTTCTTCAAGGCGTCCAACTCATCTTGGAGCCGTTGCTGCTCCCGCTTCATGCGCTCCAACTCCCCTGCCCGGTCGCGCATCAGCTGGTCCGCCTGCTCCGCCGCCTCGCGCGCCTCTTGCTCCTCGCGCGCCCGCTCCAGCTCCTGCCTCTCTCTTTCGGCCTGTGAGACAAACAACGAAATGGGACAAACTGCACCAACTGCGCGAAACGATTGGACCGGACAGTTCATTTCACTTGGCACAGAGACCGGTCTGGACCGGTCTAGTGCAAACAGCATAAACCGATCGAACCGATCGGACCGCGCAGTTCGTTTCAGTTGACACAAAGACCGGTCTAGACCGGTCTTCGAACAAATAGTGCAAACTGCGACAAACTGCAAAAACAGACCTCTTCCAAGGCCCATTGATGCTTTGCTTCCTCCATTCTTTCCCATTGCCGGGCGAACCAAGGGATCGACTGGATCTCCGCCAAAAGCTCGTCGGTGGTACGGGTGCTCTCCAACGGTTCCTCCCAGTTGACATCCGGCAGCTCCCCTTGACGCACCTATGGGCATAAAGGGTTAGGACAACGAAAGGAACAATACATGTCGAAGGGGTGCGGGGGACAATTGTTGACCTGTGTAATCTCATGCTCCGTCCGAAAAAGCTGACGGCGCAGCAACTTGTACCGGTTCCGCACGTCCGCAATCGACAGATCCTCCGGCGGGGGCGTGAGGAGGTCGAGCAACCGCTTCGCTAGGGACTGATGCGGACGGGGGGCACCGGTTGCGCCGGTCACGGGGTTGCGGCGGGGGTTGGATCGCGATGAACGGGAGGGGCTGGGGTCGCGCGGCGGGGAGCACGGGTCGTAGTCCCCGTGGTCCCGGACTTCTTGCTTCACCCCACAGCCTCGGCACTTCCCGATGTTGCGCAAGAGGTCCTCTGCAGAAAAACAACACAAAAGGGTGTAAACGGGTCGAACCGGTCGGACCGCGCAGTTTAGCGCATTTTATGCAGTTTGTTCAAAGACCGGTCCAGACCGGTCCGGTCCGGTCTTTACACGAAGTGAAATGAACGGTTCGGTCCGGTCGGTTCGATCAGTTCGTGTCATTTTATGCAGTTGACGCAGAAAGTGCAAACCTGCATAATCCTTGTACTTGTAGGCTTCTCTGCGGAGTGTGGACACCAAGTTTGTCGGCGCGGGGATGTACTCGCTCCACAAAAAGAAGTGCCACCGCAGCAGGTTGTTGGGGACCTCCAGCAGCAATCTCAGCGGGGCCGCCAATTGCTTCTTTGCGTGGACGTTGCTCCTGAGGCACAACTTGACATGGGTCCCCACGGAGTCTATCGAAACCCCGTATTGTTCAAACCCATTGTTGACCCGAACCACCTCCCTGTAGGTGAGGGTGTCGTCGTCCTCCTGTGACCCTTGAGCCTTGCGCCGCCTTTTGGGTTCCCGCCTCGCATGGGGGTCGTCCTCATCGCTATCTGGCTCCTGGAAGAACTCTTGTGCCAAACTTTTCTTGCGCCTACCCTTCCCCTTGTCCTGTTTCTTTGGTTTCTCCTCCTCTTCGCTCAACGGATCCTCGTCTACAATCGACCCCTCCTCGCCCTCGGGCTCGTCATCCCCCTCTTCATCCTCCTCCTCCTCATCACCATCCTCCTCATCAACCTCGTCCACATCCAAAACCCGCTTGGACCTCTCTGCCCGACTCCTGGATGCCCGCTGTTGCACCCTCTCCTTGGGGGTCTTTGCCTTGGCACCTCCCTTTTGAATCAACCAACTCCCCACAACCGTCTCAACGTCAAACACCACATCCCCTTTGTTCTGTTGCCTCTTGATGTTTCCATTTTTGTCTTCCGTGTATTTCTTGGTGTTTGTGAGGGTCACCTTCCCTTTTTCCACCTTGGACACCAACCCACTGAAACGGGCTCCGTGTGAGCCTTTCTTCAAGAAAACGACCCATTGCCCTTTCTCAATGTTCTTGAAGGCCTGGGTACCACCTTATCATCCTTGGTGGCATGGGGGAGGGCTTGACCGGGACCTTCCACAGGCATGGCAAGGAAGAAACTAAAGCAAAAAGGTGGAAAAACATGTTGAACATTAGAAAAAAGCACAAACTGCACGAACTGCACGAACCGGTCGGACCGGCCCGTTCATTTCAGTTTAGATGAAGACCAGTCCAGACCGGTCTGGACCGGTCTGCTTACCAACTGCGCGAAATCTCATAAACTGAATGTGCTACATGGCAAAGCCTATTAAACCATCATGGTGGCCTAAAGTCCTTGGGGGAGTATGCATACACAAGCATAGCAAAGCAGGGAGACTGCAAAACACCTGCACCATCATAAACTGCAGTGTAACGACCAAGTAGTTGGACCGCTCGGTTCATACTAGTTGACACGGAGACCGGTCTGGACCGGTGCAGACCGTTCTCGGGACGAACTGCATAAGGTGATCTGTCACAATGGCTCTACATTTACATGACCATCATGCAATGTTAAGGTGTTCTAATACCCTGAGAACCCTGGGGAAACATCCATGCAACATGTGGAGTAGGTGGTATGTGTGTGCACGCTCTGTAGGTGTGTCGTATGTGCATGTTGTGTGAAGTGAGGTGAGCTGCGCAAACTGATCAGACCGCCCAGTTCGTTTGAGTTGGTACAAAGACCGGTCTAGACCGGTGTTGTGGTCTGCCAAACTGGTCTACATGGAAAACTCTAAACCTTCATTAAATCATCAAAAAACACCAAAACCACAAGATCCGCCACATGCAAATACCCCTGACCCAACCTTTCACACAAAAGTCACACTTTGCACAAAAATCCAGACCGGACAAGACCGTTGTGCTAGTAGCCAAAGGAATATATGACCACATAGTCATATATGCAAGAGGAATGATGGCCTCCGAGGGCCCTAAAAAGAAGAGCGAAACACAATGGAGGCATATTTCGGTCCATGGTTCTTCTTGTGTGGAGTGCCCAGTGTATGTTGTTAAGTCCGGGTTATAGACCCGGGAACTCAGACCCGAGTCCGGGTTATATAACCCGGAACTTGGGTGTCCCAAGTTGTGGGTTATATAACCCGGACTCGGGTCTAAGTTCCGGGTTATAGGGGTACAGGATACTAATGGAAAAGGAATGTATAATGGGAACTACAAATATGGAACTTGTTGCCTCGTGGGTCTTCTTTCAAAAATGTACGGCAAGCAATTGGCAAACATGTTGGCCGCCCAGCAACCCCAACCACCCTCTATTGAAGAGTTTTTGGATTATTCAAGATGTGCAAAAGCAGCACGGGAAAGGTGAAGTCAATGATCCATTGTATGCGGACATGTTTGCTGGGGTATCGGGCAAACCAACAAATACACTGAATGTTCAATGTGGGGCAATGAAGCTTGCACTTGAATTCGCCCAAGCGTGTACAACCAACAATGCCTTGTATGGCAATCTTGATGAGTGGTTTGTGGCTCTTGCAAAGTTTGTCTTAATTCCGGAGGTACTAGAAGATGACAAGGAGAAGCAACGTGCAATTGTTGAGCACCGCGACAGAATTAGGCCCAAAGGGATGCAGTAGCGGAAGCTGCAGACACAGTCTTTGACAAGGGTGATGAACGCCCTTGCTGCAACACAGTGCAAGCATGCAAAAGCAGATAGAATCGGGTAAGAGAGGCTGGTGAGGCACGCCCTTCAACACCAAAGAACCCTTGTTGGAAGGCGAACCTTCACACCACGTGATGCTGTCCCCGTCTGGTTCCCACTTCATGGGTATACCATACATATGTGAGTAAAAGAGCTTCAGGAAAGAGCGCACAGCGGGTAGTATGTCTGGGGGGGGGGCATTGTGCACAGCGATACAGGCGGTCCTCCTTCCCTCGTGTGCGAGCAGGGACGACATGCATGGGTGTGACGGGTATACGCACAATTTCGAGAGTGCAATGCGAAAACCGAAACTGTGTCACTCTCTTTGGCAGGGTTTTTGTGTGGCATCCCTTTGTTAGGGCTCTGCCTTTGCAGCAGTAGTGCTTGCGCTTTGTTGTGCATGTAAAGATTATTCTTGGAATTGTTGTCCATGTACTGGGCTAGAAAGACTGCAAGGTCAGAAGTAGATTCATGAGTATACCTGATTTCTGCCACCATACACCTGAGTGGTTGGAAAGTTTGGAAATATGCAGTGAGAAAGGGCCGTTGCCTGTGGACTGCACGGTCAATTATCAATCAATCAATCAATAGCAAGCTCTCCGTGGATACATAACCCGGACTCTTGGGTCTGAGTTCCCGGGTCTCCATAACCCGGACTTAGAAACCGAGTGTTATAACCCGGAACTCGGACCGAGTTCGGGTGATATAACCCGGAACTCGTTATATCACCCGAACTCGGTCCGAGTTCCGGGTTATACACCCGGTTTGTATATAGTGTTCTTCTCACTATTATCTTGGTCGCATCCCATCGCTTGTGTGAGCCATCCCTTGCTCCTCCCCTAGTCTTACGTCGTTGTACTCTCTCACCTCATGCGGACCTCAATCTGTTTTCAATCACTAGGTTGTGGCAACTATAGCCATTGTTGTGGTTGATTGATTAATTACTCTCGTTCTTCAAGTGAAGAGTACTAGTGCTCATGTGCCGGACGTTGTATGTGGTCCCATTGTGTGATATTTAATGGTATTGCCTGGGCGATAAGGCCCCATAACTCAATTTTCCCAACTCGAATCAACCTTAGCTAGGGTGGTTGAGCAAGGCACTTGCGCGGCGAGGCAAAAGTTGAGCTCAACATTAGAATTCAACAACTAGTGCCCCATTTCAAACAAAAGTCTCAGATGCCTTGACATTGGTAGGCGTTGTTGAGCTACCTCTAGTTCCGTTATGTTTTGCCCATGCGAAGGGTAGTCAAGGATAAAGTTGATACACACACAACAAAGCGGAAACAATTGAGTAACAAGTGCTGTTGATGGTGTTTCGCAAAGTTTCATTTTTTGAGTGTCTCATTAGTTGGTTTTTCCACGGCACGACACGCGCGGCGGGCATGGAGTCCATGCACCAATAGGAGTCTACAGCAAACGTGTAAGTGTGGCACAAAGAAGGGAGGAATTGTCCTCTATGCACACCTTGCGTGCGCTGTGTCCTTTGGTACTCATGAAACATAGGCATGGGTTGCGCAAACTGGAAAGACCGGAAATGCCTCACGATCAATGGAGCGATTCTAACCGTGGCTGGCCGCGGCTGGAGGTTCTGAGGTGACCGGTGACCCCCCCCCCCCCTCTAGCCGCGGCTAGCCGCAGCTAGTAGAAATTTTCAGGAACCCACAAGAAGGCACCATTTCTGCATCCCGTGGGCACACCCAAAGGGCAAGCACAATCCAATTCATCACCACTTCATGCAGGGGACATACAACAGATGCATGCACAGGCAATGGGTGAGCTTGCTTTGGCAGGCCCCTGCTGTGGGCAGGGCGCCCGTTGCGTAATGGGGGGGGGGGGCCTCTTTTCAAACTGATGCTTAGGGTTGAAGGTTGAGGATGGACCATTGGATACACTGTTCCGACCAGTTTACACCACAGTGGCTCGACACACCCTGGTCTTGTTCTGGAGCTACAGTGCTACAACCAGGTTAAACCACAGTGGCTCTGGCTGGCCCGTGGTTAGGTGGACTAACCCTGGTCTTGCTGGTTACCCCCCGGGGCCCTTTGGGAGCGGGTTTCCGGGAGCTGGAGCTGGAGCTGGAGGCAGGAGGCTCAGGGTCACACTCTGAGTGTGAGTGGGGGACTTGTGGGTGTTGGGCATGCTTCACTGACCATGACTCCCCCCTCACTATTTTGAGGGTGCTGGATCCAAAAACTACCATGGTTGGGCCTCATCTTCCTTGTGGAGACCTGTAACACCCCAAGTGACAGCCCTTTGATCCCACAAGCACGGCATGTAGCAGAACACCAGAGTATCACCATACAAGCTCAACAATGATGGAGCGTCATTCCTTTTTGGATGAAGAGCACTTCCTTTTCCTCATGGTGGGAGCAACTTGCCGACCCCATGCCTCAGGTTCTTCAATGTACAAATCTTCACCTTTTGCCTCACCAGATCAGCGGATGCCTAGAACGTCATATTATCATGGGTTGGCCAAACTAAGCGGATAGTGTGAGCCAGGGTTGAGGCAAGTTCACAAGCAAGGTCCACCTCATGTCCACTCAAGCGAAAGTCAAGGCACAAGGCCGCAAAATGCAGCAACTATGGTCCGAACATCATCCGGCAAATTCAGGATGGCTAACATTGTCGACGATGCAAATCACAACAGATGATGAATAGTGTAGCTAAACGCAACATTAAACCTTTGCGAAAATGATGTAGATGTAGATGTAGATGTTGTACATTGTTGTTGCACTTGTTGCAATCGAAGTGTTATTGGGTGTCATTTGCCATTGTACATTTCCGATCAACTTTTGTCATTTTGCAATTTGAGTGCCTTGTTGTGTCCTTAGGCAAGGGACCCCAACAAGAGAGTGGATGAAGCCAGGAAGAAAGGTGAATTTGGAGGATGACAAGGTCTTGAAGTGGGTAGAGGAGCAAGAGAAGGAGCTCCTCACCCTTTACAAGAATGAAATTTTGGATTTTGTGAGGGATTCCAAGGTAGGGTTGAAGGGAAGTGAGGGTTGGTGGAGGAAGTGGAAGAGGAGGAATGCGGAGCTCTTGAGTGGCAAAATGCCACAGGCTGCAAGGGCGAGCAAACACGTACAAGAACTCCTCAGACAGACATGATCATATCCATGAGGCTAGTGCAAAAAGTGCGCAGCACAGTGGCGATGGTCCAGTTGGTCCGGGTCGGATAAGCACACCCACATGCATGCTACATGGTCTCCTGACAGTGGTATACCCTGCGTCTGCAACCGCGGCATACTTAACTCGTCGTCCCCTCACGCCCTCTCATCAACGCTGTGCTGTCACCCATACACACCAACCCGCCTTTCGTTCTCGTACTTACACTCACCTGTCCTATATTCAAAAGATCAGCAATAGTCTGCACTGCACCATCAAACAGCAGAGGACTCATTCATGGAGAGCTCAAGGGCGGATGCAAGGTTGTCAAGGGAGGAGTGGGAAGAGTTTTTTCAAACTCACATGAAGGAGGCACTTGAGGAGGTTGGCTATGAGCCACATAGGGTTTTCAACTTTGATGAGACACGTTTCTTGAGGAATTTCCTTACCACTTACGGTGGAAGGCAAGTGTGGTGTAGGAAGTCAACCAAGTGTGCTTCTAGGCGCCGTGGTTACACAAGGACCCACATCACCATGAATTGTTGTATTTCTGCGGCGGGCCACACCGTGCCACCTTTGTTTTGTTGGGAGACCAAAAAAACGAAGGGAGAGTGGACAAAACAAGAGCAATGCAAGACGTATCACAACGGAACCGGGAATGGGTGGTCCTTGGCCAAGGTGTTCAAGGATTGGTTGCTCAAGGTGTTTGTCAAACACGTGGATCCCAAAGGTAAGGGAGGTGTGGTGTTGTTCCTCAATGGGTCACCACCCATTTGACCGCGGAGTGTATCAAGGTAGCAAGGGAACATGGTGTTCGCGTAGTGGTGTTTCCTTCCCATCAAACCGACCACATTCAACCTTTGGATGTGGCCATCTTCAAGTCTCTCAAGGCCTTTGAGAGAAAGTTCCAAACTAATTTCATGAGGGAGTGTAGGCAAACAAGGCGAGGGGGCATGGTGACACCGGCTCTCTTTGTCAAGTTTGCCACGGCGGCGTGGAATGAAGCCACGCCGCCCGTTGCTATTTGCAATGGCTTCCGGAGGTGTGGTCTCTTTCCTTTCTCCCTTGAGGAATTTCTAGGCAACATACCTCAAGGGAGAATTCAACTTGACACACCACCATTGGAGGTCGAGGATGAAGTCGTGTCGCTAGACACGAATGGTTCCCCGGTGAAAACCTTCAAAGACTTTGGCTGCCAAGTCACTGGCAAAGCCATTAACAGCGAAACGAAACACGACCCTTTGAACTTGCGGTTGGGTGCAACGGTAACGAGTGATGACTTCTTCACTGCGGCACTTGAATTTGAAAAGAAACAAAAGGAAAAAGAGGCAAAACGGAAAAGGAAGGGTGGGCAAGGAAAGAAGGGGGCAAAACGAAGAAGGGTGGAAAGGGAGGAGGAGGAGGAGGAGGAGGAGGAGGTAGACATGGATGAGGAGAGTGAAGAGGACGAAGAAGGGTACGAGGTGATGTCGGATAGGAGGATGGTGAAGAAGAGGAAGAAGAATGAAAGGAAGAAGAAGAAGAAGAAGAAGAAGAGTACGTCGAAGACGACGATGGACCTATGGTTTGTGCCATGGGTGATGAAGAAACTGGTCTGTGTGAACACACAGACTGGTCTGTGAAGCAAGATTGGGTTGGGTGTGATCATTGCACCGCTTGGTACCACCTTAGGTGTTCCGGCTTGAAGGAGATGCCCAAAGAGGATGAAGAATGGATGTGCCCGCAATGTGAGAAGGATATGGAAGAAGAAAGATAAGAAGACACAAGACCCCCACAACGGTGTTTTTCAACACCACAACAAATTTCACTTCACATGGCATGCTTGGGCTTGGTGGTCCGCCGAATGAAGTATGTGCCCCATTTCTAAGTGAATTGATGGTCTTTTATGTGTTTCCTTGCCAGGAGGGACAATTGGGACATTGCTAGGGCCATTGATACCAAGTTTCAAAGCTTTTCCCATAAAAAGTCAATATCAGCCCAAAGTGGCCCTCGATTTAATAGAGCAGCGGCCTCGATTAGGGCAGTTTACCTTATCTCCCAACGAGCCTCGTCACCAGCAACGTAGCTGGAAAAAAGGCCTTAGCAACAAAAGATCAAGGTGCAACAATGTGAAACAGTCGGAAGGAAGGGTCTAGGATGTGAGACTTCTGGCGTTGTAAAGAACGCATAGAGGATATGGAGCCCAGGCGATTTTGTCGCTAAAAAAAATATCGACTTTTTGCCACAGAACAGTCCGCTAAATGCATGATTTAGTAAATCACTACGCTGCTGAGGTGCGCCTGTCCCGTCACTTGTCACTCACTACGGTTGCAGGGGCAAATCCTAGTACGTAAACCAAAGGCTAAGTTCATAACGTGACGTCACCGTCTCGTTAAGAGGCGGTTCTTTTTTCCTCTTAGAGAGCAACACTGGGGCACGAAAAGCCTCCCTCGGTTTTTGCTAACTCATCGATATGTCGGAGAAATTCCAATTTTTCAAAGACCCACGATTGTCGCAGTTCTGCGCAGCTGCCCGTTAGCTAAGGAGGCGTGGGGGAGGCGGGAGGGAACGTGTGCATTGGACATAGGTCTTTCACCATGGACCCCCCCCCCTATTTTGAGGGTGCCGGATCCAAAAAGAAGCACGGTTGGGCCTCATATGCCGCCTAGAGACCCAAGTGACAACCCCTTGATCCCAGAAGCACAACATGCAGCAGAACACTGGTGTATCACCATACAAGCTGCAGAATGAGAAGGTATTATTCCTTTTGCGATGAGGAATACTTTCTCTTCCTCATCGGAGGAGCAAATCGCGGACCCCATGCCTCGGATTGTTCAATCGCCATGTACAAATCTTCCCCTGTGCCCTCACCAGCTGCGCGGATGCCAAGAACATCATGCTCACTAGCAAACCTCATCTCCAAAGAAGCAAACACCTTCCCCAGAAAGGTGTCCGGATCCCAACCACTTTGTTGGCAACCACCTTAACTTGGTGTCCCATTGCTTCGACGGCTTGGCAAACAAATGCACCAACAGCAACACCATGGGTCATATGTACATGCCGTAGCTCGCGAGACAGCTCAACATCACACATATGTCAATAAGGGAACATATTATCATGGGTTGGCCAAACGAACACAGGTACTCCACGGGCAGTGTTGGGTGCATCTACAACAATTAGAACGACGTGCTAAGTTTTTGTTGGAAATGTACGTTGGCAATCGCAAATCGTAACGAGCATCTAGCTTGGCAAGGAAATCATCACGAACATTTAGCAACCGAACATTAAAGAAACACACCAGTTCCAACAAAGGTCTCACCAAACTTGCTTGTAAACAACTTGGTTGCCCAAAGCTTGCGATGTATGGCAAGAATGTAACATTGACAGCGATGCAAATTGCAGAACGCTTTACGAATGGTGAAGCAAAACGCAACCTCAAACCTTTGCAGAAAAGATGCAGTTATGTCCCAACGAGCCTTGCCACCAGCAACACAGCCAAAAAAGGCCTGAGAAACAAAACATTAAGGTGCAACAATGTGAGTCAGTCAAAATGAAGATTTTGGGAGCGCAAAATGCAGTCATCGTAATAAACACATCGTTATTACCGAAGAGCGTAAGCTTGAGGTTCCAGCCCGAGAAACGCTGCGAATGTCGGACAATTTCAGGTATGTATATATATATGTATATATATATATATATATATATATATATATATATATATATATATATATTACCGAAGAGGGTAAGCTTGGTGTTCCACCCCGAGAAACGCTGCGAATGTCGGACACTTTCAGGTATATATATATATATATATGATAGAACTTCCGTTTATATCGCAAACAAGGCGCGCGCGCGCGTCGTCTGGCATCTGGCGGATTTTGCGATTTCGATTTCTGCCGCCAGAAATCGATCTGAATGCATTGCTGTGTAAAAATTTATATGGATGAGCACGTGTGAGGTTTTCATGCGCGAAACAGCGCGATTTCTCGATCGGCGGTGCATATCTGCAATTTTGGCATCTTGATGCACAGTGCTCAAGTTTGGATGCCAAAATCGTGAACAAGGTCCCAAAATAGATTTATTCAACTTTCGGGTTATTCGACGGTGAGGTGGTAGGCCGGAGATCTAAATTTTTGGGATTTTAATATATTTCACCAAGGTTAGTCATTTTGTGCCCTTAACATGCCAACTTAGAGCTCAGCCCGCTTAACATGCTAGCTTGCCATGCCCATGGTCATACACCATGGCTCAAGCATTGAACCCACAACCTTTCCTTTGCACCAAAATGACTTGCAAAACATCAATGTTGGCCCTTACGGCCTCCTTTTGCCACGTAGGTTGGGAGCACAAACGTTGAAAAGGAAAGCTGTCTTCACTTCACATTGTTGGTGTCATAATAACTTATTGCAGACAACATCCTAGCCTAAAGATGTTGTAGACAAGGGTTGGGTGCAAGGGGGCCGAAGGCCCCCTTGCCAAAAATGTACCAGACTTGAGCATAGAAGCATACGAGCTGCAGAAATTTGCAGAAATTTCTGCTGATGATCGAGCATTGGCCTCGGCGCGAACAGCGCAATCGTCGCCCGTGCCAGAAATTCACGATCTATGGACGTGGACATTTTCAGAGTTTTGGGATATGAAATTACGATTTTCAGCTCGATCCACATCCAATGAATCCAAAATGAGCCGATTTCGAGCAGTTTTCAGCTCAGCCCAAAATGGGATTGTAAAAGCACATTCCATCATTTTAGATATGCGAATCATTGATGTTTTGCCATGCTTGTGCTCTCGTCTCCCCGATCCTCCTCAAATCTGCCCGATTCTTGAGAGATTGGTATGTATTACGTCATTCATGGGCAACATTCATGGTTATAGGTAATGATCATGGGTAAAGGTTTGAAGAGATGTCACCATGAACTTTAGAGATAGAGATGTAATTGGAATTTGATTCAGGTTCAGGGTAAGAGATATCTTCGCAACAAGGTTTTAACCCAATCCTCAAGAGTGCACTCTCCCATGTTTGTTTCACGCACTTGAGCCGGCCCAAAACTGTGTATTTGTGCAATTTTTTTGTGCTTGTGTTCGTACATGTTGTCTTGTGCATTGTGCACATTGTGCATTGTGGAGTGCTAGTGTTCACCTCGGGTAGGTTGTAGCGAAGCAAAACAAGGTAAACAATATTTTCCACAATCAATGGAAATGGATTTTATAACTTTAGGTCAAAATAGTTTTATAAATGAAATGCATGAGAGGTTTTCTTTACATAAATATCATGAGCCCAGCGTTAGCCATGCGTACTCGGTACAAAAAAGAGTGAACGTAAATAGATAGTAAGATGTAAAATGACTCTTCCGGGTTACATTGGAACATACCTATTACTTTACGTATTTTCATTTCAAAAGATTCTTCGACATCTTGTTTGAAATTTGGGTGTGTGTGCCTATCGTTGGAGCAACTATTGTGTGCCCATCTTGGTGCCCATACGTACCTAGCTACAATCTGAGCAAAGGTACCCAGCCTTTGGGCAGCGTAATGGGTTTAGCCAAGTACATTGGAGAGTAAATTGGAACATATATGAGTTCGTTTGCGGATTTGGTTTTCACAATTTTCTTTGACATCCCGTTTGACGCTCGAGGTTCTACAGGCCGAAGGCCATTTGATAGATATATGATTACCGACAACGTTAGTTGAGGTTCCATCCCGAGAAACGATGTGAACGGATTGATGCTTTCATATATAGATAGCTAATAGACAGGGCAGCGCGCGCATGCGCGCGCCGCCCCGCATCTGGCGGATTTTGCGATTTCGATTTCTGCCACCAGAAATCGATCTCAATGCATTGCTGTGAGTTAATCTATAAAGACTAACACAGCTGTAGAATTTCCTTGCTCGAAACATCGCACTTTACGGATCGGCGGACTGGCTGCAAAGTACCGAAGATTCGATGCCAAAATAGTGCACAAAATGAAAAATGAACATTGAGTTAACTTTCGGATGATTCGATTTTGAGGTGGTAGGCCGGAGATCTGAGTTTTTCGGATTCTAATACATGCTTAGCTCGCTTAACATGCCAGCTTAGCATGCCCATTGTAGCTTAATTGCATGGCTAAAGCATTGAACCCACTACCTTTCCGAATCGATTTGCGTAGAAATACACCCAATTTTAGGGTGTGAACCGGTTTAGAGTCCTGTTCCGGTTTTGTTTCTTGGAACCTTTGTTGAGCCTGTGAATCCATGTTCTTACCTTGCCACATTGGTTGGGGGCACAAACGTTGAAAAGGTAAGCTACCTCCACTCAACACCGTTGCCAAGGTGTCATATTGCGGACACCATCCTGGCCTAAAGATGTCCCAGACACGAAGCGCCAAGGGTTGAGAGTGAGGGGGCCAAAGGCCTCCTTGCCAAAAAGATGGTGCAAAATTAGTTTCCCGGTTACAGTGCAACATATGTATTACTTCAGGGATTTTTGTTTCAAAAATTCTCCCACAACCCGTTTAAAGTTGGGGTATGTGTGCCTATCGTTGGGGCAACTATCCGTGTGCCCATCGGAGCCTATAGGTGGCTATGTACCTGCGGCTCACTGGTGGCTAAGTGGAAATGTGAAGTTGGGGCTCATTTGGGGCTCAGTTGTGCATTGCGATGTCTTTGTGCTTGTTTGTTGTGCGTTTTGCATGCTAGGTAATGTGCATTTAATGTTTTTAGAAGTTTTAGATACTCACTTGGTCAAGGTTCAAGGGGGGGGGTACTTTTTTTGGCGACGGCTCAGTTGACTGAGCGCCCGACTGAGCCGTCACTGAGCCGTCACTGAGCCGGCTCACTGAGCGCTCAGTGAGCGCTCAGTGAGCGCTCACTGAGCGCGCCAAATGGCTCAGTGAGCGCTCAGTGAGCGCTCAGTGAGAGCTAATTGGGGGCTCACTCAGAGGGTTCCCCCCCCTTTCCGCCTCTCCTCCGCCCCCCTATCCGCCTACCCATCCATTCCTTCTCGCTCCCATAGGTCCTCTCTTTCACACCATGTCTATTGTTGTCCCAGTCCTGGAACCGGCAGCTTCAAAGGCTCTCGCGTCTTTCCTTAGTCGCCCCCGGGTACCTACCGCTTTCACAG
Source organism: Eutreptiella sp. 'Long Island Sound 2002' (assembly GCA_964036045.1). Lineage (NCBI taxonomy): Eukaryota > Euglenozoa > Euglenophyceae > Eutreptiales > Eutreptiaceae > Eutreptiella > Eutreptiella sp. 'Long Island Sound 2002'. Next base: position 119,576,574 of record OZ038383.1, on the reverse strand, counting down.
AGGCAGCGTACCCGGGGGTGCCTTCGACGGACCTAGAGCCCTTGAAGCTGTGGGCCCAGCAGCTCCCTGCCCCTTCCCCAGAAGTGGTCCACATCAACGTGACCGATGTGACCCTTCTTGGAAAGAGCTGGATGCACCGGTGCAACCAAATGTTGCGCCAGGTGCATCCAGCTCTTCGTGCCGTACGCTTCCGCTTTCCTGTGGCTGCTGTCCAAGATTTGGTGCAGCAGTCCTCAGGAAAGCTGATCGGTACCCCCCACGAGTTCGGGACACGGGTTCATGACACCAAAGATCTCCAACACGGTTGGACTTCAGATCTTGGTGTGAGCCACGTCGCTCCCAAGAAGGGACTCCTTGAGCCCCTGCCTTTCGGGGTCGGGGTGGTGTCAGGGGAATGGTGGGAAAGCCTTTCGGCTTGTCCCATCATTCCTGAGTGGTGCCATGTGGTGCCCGACTACACCACCCCAGCCTTGTACAGGACCAAGGAGCCCGTGTTCCTCCGCGGTGCCGCCTCCCCTCCCCCCTACATTTCCCTGGCTGCCCCGGTGTTCTCACATGAACTCCCGGCTCATGACCTTGAGTCGGATGAGTCCTTGTGCGACTTGGGGCTCCGGGTGGTTAGGGGGGCGGTAGAGGCCAAGGAGTGCGAGAACTGGTACCACATTCTCGTCGACTCCTGCGGCACCCAGCCGGATGCAATTTGGGATCTGCTGTCCAATGCACACTCTCGCGAGGAGTGCTTGGCTGATCCCAAACTGCCACGGCGCTGGGGTACTCGGCCCGGCAAGCTTATCTCTGTGTTGGGAAGGGACCCCTTGCAACGGGCTAGTCAGCAGTGCAGTGCTCGCTGGCCCGAGATGAGGGGTCTCTTCCCAACGCAGTGGTCGGCAATTGCCGCCGGGGAAGATGCTAGGGAGCAGACCTGGCACACTGACATTGATAAGTTGCCAGGGACGCTCCCTATCATGGGTGAGCTGCCCGACCATCTCTCAATGATGCTTGTCCTCTCGGACAAGTATCATTTAGAGGTGCACCTGGGCAGCCACCTGGGTGACCATGACGCTCTGCGGGTCGAGACCTTCGAGTTTCAGCGTGGGGACATGGTTCTCTTTGCCTCCACGCTGAGACATCGGGGTCTCGCCGCGCTGCCGGGGGTGGGGAAGCAGGTCGTTCTCTTCCGCTTCCTCACCCCCGACGAGCGTCACAAGTGGGTGGACGTGGAGCGGTTCATCCTTGACCCTCTGCCAGGGGCCAAGGATGAGCTGGCTTCACGGCCACGGGGAGACGGGCCGCTGCCCAACCCCAGGGCTATCAGCCACTGGGGGCAGTACTTCGCCTTCGGCGAGGGACTGCAGGGCGCGGTCGGTCTGCCGCGGTTTGAGCAGCTGGACGACTGGCTGGCCCCCGTGGGCGCGTCAGGCCCCGGCTGCCCATACCACCCGCTGCTGCTGGCCAGGCCTGCCCTGGACGCCGCCGACCCTATGTGCCACGTGTACGTGGAGGAAGGCGACGTTCTGTGGACAAGCGGGCCATCATGGCTCGACCTGGGTAACAGTGGACCCGGGGAGGCCGCCATGCTGCAGCAGTATTGGGCCCCCTGCTCCCGCCCCATCTCCGCACAGCAGGCTTTGCTGCTCGGCTTCTCGTGGCATCGCGGGCCGGAGAAGCGGTGTACACGGAGCGATGCGGGCGCCGAGGTCCCGCTTTTGATGCGCTGCATCTGCAGCGGCAAGGTCTTACTCCCTTCTCCCCCTGCCCTGCAGGATTCACACCGGGGTGTTGGGCGGAATATTGGTAGGGGGCGCGACAGGGTGGTGGTGGGGTGCACCAGGGTGTTTGGAAAGGTGGGTCTGGGGCTGTGGGCCTGTGGGGCTGTGGGCTGGCAGGGGGTTCTCTGTGTGCCCCACGAGCGGGCTTAACATGTGCACAGGGTGCCCCACGAGTGGGTTTAACATGTGCACAGGGTGCCCCACGAGTGGGTTTAACATGTGCAGAGGCTGGCCAGCGCGTGGGCCTACTGCACAGGCCGTGCCAGTCTGCTGCTGGCCTTTACGGGGCCTGTATGGGGGCCTGTACGGGCCCTGTGTGTGGCCTGCATGGGGCTGTGCTCAGGCGGCTCCAGCACCCTGCCGCCAGTTGCAGTTGCCAGTCTGGAGATGCAACTGAGACCTGACTGAGCCGTCTGGTGCGCTCAGTGAGCGCTCACTGAGCCATTTGGCGCGCTCACTGAGCGCTCACTGAGCGCTCACTGCGCCATTTGGCGCGCTCACTGAGCGCTCAGTGAGCGCTCAGTGAGCGCTCAGTGAGCGCGCCAAATGGCTCAGTGAGCGCTCAGTGAGCCCAATTAGCTCTCACTGACGGCTCAGTGAGCTCTCAGTGGGGGAGGCGCGACCGTTACCTGGCACCTTCGGTGGGCGGCGCGAACGTTACCGGGCGCGAACGTTGACTCTGTGCTTTGCTGCTGTTTCCATCTTTTTTTTTGGACCCCCCCCCCCCCCCTACGTTTGCAGGCTCAATTCCCCCTGCACGAGCCTTTGGTTGATGCAAACGGCAGCAAAACACAGAGTCAACTTTTGCGCCCGGTAACGTTCGCGCCGCCCACCGAAGGCAGCTCCTCACGACCACCGCTGGCAACGCGACGGCAACTGCAACTGGTGTCAGCGATGAAGGATGGGGCATCGGGAGCGGAGCCTGCGATGGCAGCGGCGGTTGACAAGGCTCGGGGGCCGGTGGGCCCATCACTCGCCGACCTGGCCATCGGGTCCCCGGTCCCTTTTCCCGTGGTGCAGCCACCCCGGGCCAGTGATGTACGCCCGGGCTTCTTGGGGCTGTACATTGCCCCGGTCAACAAGCAGCCCGCACCGGCGTACCTCCTCAACAGGACGGTGAACGTGAAGGGGGTACCGCGGCACTCCACCGAGAGGTGGTATTGGAGCGTCACCCTCAACGCGGTCACCGCCGCGCAGCAAACGACGGTCACCCAGATGCACCTGCCGTGCAGGGTGACCCTGTCTGAGGATTGTGGGCTTGTGGCAGGGGAGGGGGGATTTTTTGTAGCCCGTTTTGCCTACCGGCTGGGGTCCAAACACTGGTGCTTGGACCTAGCCGTGGGGTCGGAGGAGGGGGGGTTGATGGCGCGCGCTGGCTCAATTGCTTTTAAGCAGGTGCTGTCATGGGACGTGCAGGGGGAGGGGTTTTTCTCGGAGGCTTGGCACGCCATGCGTGGCCACGTCTCCACCTTCCGTGCCAGCGCTCTGGGGGGGGACGTCATTGACCCAGAGGTGGTCAGTGATGGGGAGGTGACGGATGGGGGGAAGAGTGATGGCGGCCGCAGTGATCGGAGTGCCCGCAGTGGGACCGCAAAAGGAAAAAAACGGGCCGCCAAGGACATCAACCCCCCCGCCCCCCCCAAAAAGCTGGCGGGCAAGGGAAATGCAGCCGCACCTCAGAAGGCGGCCCTGGGGAGCCCCCTTCGTGAGCCTGGGTCACCGGGCACTGTGCCCATGATCGTGTACCGGGAGGCATGCCGTGACCGTGACCAGTTTCGCCAGGAGCGGGATGCTGCCCGTCTGGCAGCGGAAGCAGCCACCCGTCTCAAGGAGGAGCTGGACACGGTCAAGCGGCAGCGGGACGACCTGCAGGCGAAGCTCGTGGACGCTGATCGCCAAGGGGCTGCCACTGAGGCACGCCTGGAGGTGCTGCAGCGGTCCAAGGGCTGGAAGAACATTGAATCTGGGCCGGGGGCTGCATCCCCCTCCCAGTCAGGGGTTCCGGTTGCACCCCCCGCCACCTACAGCGCGCAGTCCATGCAATTCCTGGCATCGGGACTGTTGGAGTACGCCCACTTGGCCACGCGGCTGATGGCCGACGCCAAGTCGTCGTGCCAGCAGCTGCAGACCATTGCTGGGCTGGCTCGAACAACCACGATGCCGGACCTGAGCGTGGACAGCCTGCCGAAGGTTGAGGCGGAAGTGTCAACCCGCCTGCAGAACGCCGACCGCCGGTACCGGTCGGATGTGGTGGCGGCTGCTCAGCAGCCTGGCTGGGAGCCAGAGCAGTCCGCGTTCGGCAGTCCGGGTTCTCTCCCTGGAACTGCGGCTCTGTGGTAGCCGCTGGACCCCCACTACGTGGTTCGTATATATGTATGGTATATATTGTTGTTGAGCACTTCATGACATTTCTTTTGGGGGGGCTGGGGCCACAGATTGCAGCGTGCTGTGCACTTGCTGCACCACTTTCTGCCCTGCTGTGTGCCTTTGTTTCACAGGTAAACGTGCCGTGATTGTGGCCGTGTACCGATTGCAACTGTATGTTATTCCAAAAATATTGACGGAGCTGAAAATTTTCCAAGGCGGCCAGGGGCCACCACTTTCAGCTCTGATGTGCTGCTTCTTTTCACACAGGCCAGTGGCCACAACTTTCAGCCCTGGTATGGGCACGAACAAGTGAGGGCTGTGCTGCCTTTTTTCACACAGGCCAGTGGCCACAACTTTCAGCCCTGTTGTGGGCCTGTGTTCAAGACCAGGGCCGACTCTGGCCCCTGTGGTATGTTAATTGCGACCCTTTTTTTTTTCTTTCAATTTTGCATGCAGGCCAGAGGCCACATCTTTCAGCCCTGTTACGGGCACGAACCAGAGCAGGGGTGTGCTGCCTTTGTTCACACAGGCCACACAGACCGCAAACAGTATTTGAAAACAGTATTGGCCTCTTGTGTGGTGCCTGTGTACTGCCTGTCTTTTGGTGTGCAGTGACTGAGAGGTAACTGAGAGCTCAGTGAGAGCTAACTGAGCGCTCACTGAGCTCACTGAGCGCTCACTGAGCCATTTGGCGCGCTCAGTGAGCGCTCACTGAGCGCTCAGTGAGCGCTCACTGAGCGCGCCAAATGGCTCAGTGAGCGCTCAGTGAGCGCTCAGTGAGCGCGCCAAACGGCTCAGTGGGCTCTCAGTCGGGTGGATGGAATTGTTGGCCGCCACAAACAGGTGGTTGTGGGCAGGGGGTGCAAGGGGGATGTGCCACCTACCACCAGGGACTGAAAACAGGTGTGTGCCAGGGCTGGGGGGGGGGGGGGGGGCTGCAGCGCATATTACGGCAGCAACCGGGCGGAGGGGGGCGTCAAAGGGGGCAATGCGAGACGCTGCGGGGGGTGGGGGGGGGGGGGGGGGGAGGATGGGACAAACTCCCTGGCGGCATCCTCGGGGGGGGGTACGACGGGACAAACACGCTGGCGGCATCCCCGGGGGGGAGAGGGGGGCAAACACCATGGCGGCATCCCCCCGGGGGGGGGGGGGGGTGGGACAAACACCCTGGTGCAACCCCACTACCCCAACCCGACGAAGAGTGTGAATCCTGCAGGGGCAAGGGGGGGGAAGGCTAGGGACAACAATCAAGGGGAAACAGGTGGGGGGGATAGCAAAGAGATGTGAAAAGAGGTAAGTGTGACGCAAGCACGGGGACTGCATGTGGCAATACACCTCTACCACAGGTCCTACACAAAATGCCACCCAAGCGGCCCTTTTCCTTGTTGGGAACACAGCGCCAGCGCGCAACCCGGATTGAGCATCTGGAGGCCGCGGTGGCGGCCTCCCTATGTGAGGAATATCGGGCCGAGCTGCAACCCGATGGTAGCATACTGCTAGTCCCTGAGGACTATAGCCGGCCCACGGACACCACCCCCGACATCAAGTCGGAGGCCTTGCGCGTGCTGTGGCGGATGCGTAGTTCACAGATGTCGCGCCGCGACATGGCCTACCTGCTGCCCGACCTGGACAGCACCGTTAGCTGGGCCGACGTGGCCCCGTGGCTGAAGCACCTCAGCCAACCTGCTAGCCGGCGGGTTTGTATCCTTGAGGGGGAGTATGAGATGCAAGGGGCGTACTGCAATATTGCTGAGCGGCTAGCCCTGCTCTATGAAGCGCGTGCCGTACGCACACCGGAAGCCTTGCAACCGGGCGCGCAGCGCAACACCTGGGTGACCATCGGCGTTGACGGCACCAACCGGTGGAATCGGGCCTACGTGCACTGTGCGGTGGCTGCACCGGGTTGTGGGCCCACACAGCTTGCTAGCTGGTGGCTGTTTGAGGGTAGCGAGATGTGGGCCACGGTGTACGGCATGCAATCGGAGTGTGACTTCGATACGCAGCTCCGCGCTGCTACGGCCCTGCAACTGCCGCATGCGGATGGGGTGGCACGCAGCCCCCTATTCTTCGTCCGGGCCGATGGCAAGGCCCACATCATGCTGGCCGGCGGGGACGGCTTCACCAAGAAGAGCCCCGGGGCCATGGTGTGCCACTGCTGCGGGGCAAACAGTGAAACGGTTTTGCGCAAGTTCGGGGGACAAGAGGTTGCCCTGGAAGGAATCAAGGGACATGTACGGCTGACCGGGGTGTTTCGTGACATCCCGGCGGACCGCCGCATTCCTGACTTCGGTGCGCATGGAGTCATGCGTGTTGCCATTGCGGGGGTCAATGGAATTGTGCGGGGGCTGGTGACCCATGGCGGGGTATCGAGGAAGAGTGCGGCCACCATGGTGCAGGGGGTTATAAACGGGGCACGGAAAGTGGCCCGCACGGTGCGGCCTGGAAAGTGGGGGGCGGACAAGGCAAATGCCAAAGGACAGGTGCGCATGGAGTTGGGGGCTGCTGCGCACTTTGTCAAGGCCCGGCTGTGGGGCCCACTGTTGCAGCTGGTTGCACCGGTGATGGGGAACCATCAAGTGGGGGGCAGGCCATGGGTTGATGTGTGCACGGAGTGGTGGGAGGCGTTTGCGGCCATGGCCGAGGTGGCCTGGAAGGCCGACTTTCTGAGTGGTGCAGAGCAACGTGCCTTGCTGCAACGGCAACGGACCATGGGGGCAAGGCACCTTGACCTGGGATGGGGGAAGACGTTGTGGACGCACATGTGGGTTGACCACATGTATGCGTATGTTGCACGGTGGGGGACCATTGCAAGGTTTAGTTGCTTTGCATTGGAGGGCAGCCACGTGCGACTGAAACGGTTGCTTAGGAATAGTGGGGGGGTTAGCTTGCTGAACGATAGGTCCGGCTTGCAGTGTGTGGTGGATAACCACACGCTAGATGACCACCTCCGCAAGGAAGGTTGGGAGGTGGAGAGTAGGGCCGTGACCAAGCAAAGGGGGTTCCAACGACGGTGCATGACTTGGTCACGTGCCCGGCGGGAGAGGAAGGGGAGGGAGAACATGGTGAGGAGGATTGTGGAACGTGCATTGCGACAAAGGACCAAGTAAGTGCTTATGATGGATGATTTGTGCCCGTGCATGTTAAGTGAGCCCTGAGTGAGCCCCCAATTAGCTCTCACTGAGCGCTCACTGAGCGCTCACTGAGCCATTTGGCGCGCTCACTGAGCGCTCAGTGAGCCCTCACTGAGCGCTCAGTGAGCCGGCTCAGTCACGGCTCAGTGACGGCTCAGTCGGGATGCTCAGTCAACTGAGCCGTCGAAAAAAAGAAACCCCCCCGGTGAAATCCTCTTGGCCTAGGGATTGGGATCCCTTTGGGGACATTCCAAAACCCCAACCCACCCCCGAAAGCCACAACTTTTCACATTAAACCCCTTGAAAAACACCACTTAGCCCCAAATGAGCCGTTTTAGCCCCAAATGAGCCCCAACTTCACATTTCCAAGTGAGCCGCAGGTACATACAATCTGACCAAAGGTACCCGCCCTTTGGGCAGAGTAATGGGTTTACCCGGGTACATTGGGAGATACCTTAGAACAGATATGTGACTGTTAGTTTGCGGTTGGTTTTCAGAATTTTTTGTGACAACCCGTTTGACACAGGCCGAAGGCCGTTGGATACAGCTTCCGTCTATATCGCGAACAGTTGGCGCGCGCGCGCGTCGTCTGGCATCGTCTGCCGCCACAAATCTATCTGAATGCATAGCTGTGTGAAAATTCATACAGATGAGAAGCTGTGAAATTATCATACGCGAAACAGCTGGATTTCTTGATCGGCGGTGCATATCCGCAATTTTGGCATCTTGATGCACAGTGCTCAAGTTTGGATGCCAAAATCGTGAACAAGGTCCAAAACTAGATTCATTCAACTTTCGGGTTATTCGACGGTGAGGTGGTAGGCCGGAGATCTAAATTTTTGGGATTTTAATATATTTCACCCAGTTTAGTCATTTTGTGCGCTTAACAGCTTAGAGCTCGCTTAACATGCTAGCTTGCCATGCCCATGGTCATACACCATGGCTCAAGCATTGAACCCACTACCTTTCCTTTGCACCAAAATGACTTGCAAAACATCAATGTTCGCCCTTGTGGCCTCCTTTTGCCACGTAGGTTGGAAGCACAAATGTTGAAAAGGTAAGCTGTGTCCACTTCACATTGTTGCCAAGGTGTCATATTGCGGACAACATCCTAGCCTAAAGACGTTGTAGACAAGGGTTGGGTGCAAGGGGGCCGAAGGCCCCTTTGCCAAAAAGAGTGAACAACAATAGATAGTAAAATGTAAAATGAGTTTTCCGGGTTACATTGGAACATACCTATTAGTTTACGTATTTTCATTTCAAAAGATTCTTCGACATCTTGTTTGAAATTTGGGTGTGTGTGCCTATCATTGGAGCAACTATCGTGTGCCCATCTCGGTGCCCATATGTACCTACCTACAATCTGAGCAAAGGTACCCAGCCTTTGGGCAGAGTAATGGGTTTAGCCGGGTACATTGGGTACTTTGGAACATATATGAGTTAGTTTGCGGATTTGGTTTTCACAATTTTCTTTGACATCCCGTTTGACGCTCGAGGTTCCACAGGCCGAAGGCCGTTTGATTGTTGCAACATCTTCCTTCCAGGCGAATTCGTCGCAAAAAAAATTTCGGTGAAAATTTACCATGTCAACTTCAAAGGTTAAAAAATGTTAGAATGCATTATTGGGTTTTTAGATTGGTGGAATTATAGGGGGTGTTCCAAGCCACGGCTGGCCATGGCTGGGTTGGGTGGCCCTCCCCCTCCCCCCCTCCCTTTGGCGGGCCGCGGCTGGCCACAAACGGCTGGGGGGGAGTATTGCCAAAATCAAGGAAAGCGAAGAAAAACGGCCACACTTGGGGACCCTAGGGGTGCAAGACATCCCCTTTTGACTTGTGGCTATCTATGCCAGTGCATTTGGGGCAACTAGGTTGTGTGGCCTCTTTTGAAGTGCAAAATAACCTCCCTCCCTTCCATGCTCAACTCAACACAAAAAAAATTTCTATATGTAAAACGGGCTATTAACCCGTTTTACCGGCAGTAAAACGGGCTATATGAGGCACGAAACGGGGTAATAGCCCGTTTTTTTAACACAAAATTTTCCACAAAATTTTTGAACACAAAAAATTTTTTTCAACACAAAATTATTGTGTTGAACAAAAAGTTTAATGTTCAAAAAAAAATGTGTTCTACACATCATTCTCGTCATGTGATCTTGAAAGCACGCAAAATGCAAGGCCCAACACAATATGGTGGCTAGGTGGCTAGGTGGTTGGGTGCTAGGTGGCTGGGCGGCTGGATGTCTAGATGGCTACAGCCCCCCCTCCACCCCCTCCCCACCACAGACCGGAACAGGCCAATAGGTTGGCTTGTTTGGGTGTGTTGGTCCTCACGGCTGTGCTTTGCCTCTTGCTCGTGATTACTTTTCATGTTCCTTTAGCTACCGCCTGAAGTGTTCCCCAGTACACTACATCAGCCCCCCATGTTCCCCCCTCATGTTCCCACGTGTTCCCCAACATGCTTTTGGTCGTGTTGGGGAACATGTGTGTGTTACCGGTTACAAAGAGTGGTTTGTGTTTTGCACCCCTGCTGTCTTTGTTAGCCCGTACACGTGGTTCCCACGTGTTGCTATCGTTCCACAACATTCTGGAATGTGGGTACGACCATGTACATATTGCGGGTACACGTGTTCCCATGTTCCAGAACGTTCTCCAACGTTCCAGAACGTCCAGGTACAACCGGGTACAAAATGCGGGTACATGTGTTACGCGACGTTCTAGAACGTTCTAGGACACGGGTACGCGGGTACAAAATCCGGGTACACATGTTCCCTAGCGTCCCCAACGTCGTACAGCAAGCCGTGTTCCCCCGCGTGCGTTTTCGAGGGTACCCGTGTGCACCCCGTACCCGGTCGTCAAAGGAATATGTGTTGGTTTTCTTTATGGCGTATTCTACGCACATATTTTCTTGTGCTCTTTGCCATGAAAGTAGTTTTCACCACATTTTTATTTTAACCGAAAAAAAAAACGGTTTTGTACCCGAAATTAACAATTGCGTAGGTAGATGACGTCATGACGATGAAAAAAAGTGACAATGGGGTCTAAAAGACCAAATTTTGCTGCCGTGGCAAATCAGTTCCTGTTCCCATTGTTGATGTCCATCGTCGTGCACGTGAGGCCCAAAAAGTATTTCGTGACCTTCATGTAAAAGCCTGGCGCAAAAATGGGTATCCTCTAGTGGCTTCATTTGATGTGCCGCCGGTGGTTGCCTGCATCTTGCGTTCTTTTCATGGCCATCGTCTAGCACACAAGGAAGAGGGATACAATGACCACTAGGCCGTCTCAAGGTCGCCGGCGTTGGAAGGCATCTTGAATGTTCGAAAACATAGGAATGAGCGCATGCGCAATGCCCTACAAAAGGCGGCCAAACAAAAGGGGCAAGTGACAAATCCAATGGAAGCTAACAAGGTGCGCGTTCATCGTGCCAAGTGGCAAAAGGCCAAGGCTCCCTGCGTCCAACCACTTGTGTTGACAATGAGGCAGGCAACAAGCCATTGCCAATGCTACTATTTCGTGCAAGAGACAATTGTGATATGTCTATCCTTCAATGGGTTAATGCATTGCACACTTGGAGGGATGCAGGGAGGGAGGCCGGGCGGGCAGGAGGGAGTGGGGGAGTGAGTGTATGGGTTATGCCATCCGTTGACGTGCACAAAAATTTACTTAAGGGGGTGTTCCTAGCCGGCGCGGCGGGTTGGACCCCCCCTCCCCCCCCCCCCATCCCCCCCTCCCCCCCCGTGGCTGGCCACGGCTGGCCAAAAATGGCTGGGGGGGAAATTTGGCCAAAATCAAGGAAAACGAAGAAAAAACGGCCACACTTGGGGTCCCTAGGGGTGCAAGCCAACCCCTTTTGACTTGTGGCTATATGTGCTACTGTATTTGGGGCTACTAGGTTGTGTGGCCTCTTTTGAAGTGCGAAATGACCACCCTCCCTCCCATGCTCAATATCAAGTGCAGCTGAAGATACACAATGTGGCAAAGACATAATGCAAAGACAATCATCAATGTCTCATATCGCATTGTTGTGAAGAGGAGCCCCAAACAACGGGCTACCATGCGAAAGTGAAATAGAGAAATTGGGGTGAAAAATATATATCGTGACAAAAGAGGGTGCAAATATGGGACTATGGCTATGCCTCTACCACAGTGCCCTCCTCCTCTTCATCTCCATACACCGAGCCCTCGTCATCAGCAGTGACCTCTTGATACGTCTCAACATCAACAACATAGTACCCTCTCTCATCCATGGAATGGGGGATAATTTCCTTTTCAACCGAACAATAAGGAACAAGGATGTTACCTCCATCCCACTCAAGCACCGCAGACCCATCCTCTTTTTCCTCCCGCAACCGGAGACAGCGAATTGTGATGTTAAACCTTGTCTCCTTTGTTCGCTTTTGAAAAATAGAAATGGCCATACGGAGCCGGTTGTCCTCCGGGTCGCGGTACGTGAGCATTTGATCAAAAATGAAATTGGTTGGCACTCGCTTTTGCTCTTTCTTATGCTTTTTACATATCAACTCCCCCACGTCATCATCATACTCCTCCCCTTGGGGTGTGCTACCCCCACGCACACGCTTTTTGAGGCCATACCGCATTTTATCCTTCTTCCCCTTTCCAAAAATGGGGGTGGCAAAACTTTGCGCTGCCACTTTGGCGGCTGGAAGCTTGGCCTTTGCAGGGGTGCCGGTGTATCCGAGGGATGGGTGCTTCCTAAATTGCTTGATGTACTCCTCTTGTAACTTGACAGCCTTATCCGTGTCCGTTTGAAATGGATCGGATGACCATGTAAGGTCCAATCCCTCGACCGTTTTTAATGGGTTAGGCGTGACAACGGGGAACACGGGTGGTTGCATGGGTGCAACCGCATGTGGCTTTGCAACGGATGCGGTTGAGGCACGGGATGGGATGGGGAGAGGCCCGGTTGAGCTGGAACCTGTAGGTGGTTGCATTGGGGCAACCGGAGGTTGCATTGGGGCAACCGGCCCTATAGAACTGGTGAATACGGTTAAATTCCTTTTGCCAAAACGTGATGTCACCACCTTGTGGCTTTTTCACCGGGGGAAGGCAATTTGGCACGGACAAATACGCCAAGTCGGCGAGTAACGTGTCCGAAGCACGCAGCAACGGGCGATATTTTCGCGCCAACGTGGTGTCGGACATTTGCCCCGGATGGGGTCCGGACACATACGCAAACAAGCCCATGTGAGTGGTAATTCCCTGGAATTTCACCACTGCATTCTTGTACTTGGGCTGATATCGGCCACGGCCGGAAAAAACACGAATTGGGAATGTGTCCCAACTACCGATTGTGCCAGGGAAATGTGGCACCTCATTGTTTGGATGGCGGAAATGATCCGGGCTAATTTCCGTCCGCATCACTTGACACAAGTGCCGCAAACCACGCGTGACATGTTGCATTGCGGCATGCTTTCCAATGCGCGGCAAATGTTCGGGATGAAACTTGCGCAACATCCAAGAAAATGGGTATTGCTTCATCCAAACCAAAACGTAGTAAAGTGTGACACGGGGCACGAGAAAAGGCTGGCAATACTTGTCCCATATGAGTTCAGCCAACCAAGCGTGCACACCAATTGTCCGCAGCACAAATGCCTTGCCGTTGCATGACTTCTCCCAGAAGTTGAGCCCCGGGCACGTAGCCGCACGCACTTTTGCACGTACGTGGGCAAATGACAAATTATCACTCATTAGATAGAAAAACCTAAAATGGGACCAATCAAAATGACGTGGAAAAAATTAAGAAAAAGGTGGATAACACGGCACAAAAATTGACATTGCACGGAATAGACCTTGTTAGCATGCAGCATGCACTACTCATTAAACCAAACGCCTAATTGAAACAGACGCCTAATTATGCACCAACCGTGGAAAAATGTTTTGGCCTCTCTATACCATACCGTACATACAGTGCCAGTAAGGCTGGTTTGCGAATGGTGGCGCGTCCCGTCTTTAAACCCCAACGCGCCATGGGGCTCGGCCATTCTACATCCCCGGTCCTGTCGACGCATGTGAATTTGTTGTGCAAAGATGCCAACAAGTTCACACATTTTTTCCTATCTAAAAAACACATGCACTGGGGCAGCTCCATGCATGCTCGCCGACCTTAGTTGGACACGGGGACGCTACAACACACTGCAACGGCAGTTGTGTTGGTGATTGTGCAACTGGACCAAACATCCCATAACCACATCCCGATGCATAATGCAACTAATCACCTAATTACCTAATTACCTAATTACCTAATTACACAAACATGACAAACGTAGGTGCATGGAAATTGTACCAATACCTGCTGCAGAGACACATCATCATCATGTAATCTTGAGAGCAAAGGCAAAGAGGCAAAATGCAAAAGTGCAAGGCCCAACGCAATATGGCTAGACGGTTGGGTGGCTAGGTGACAAGGTGGTTGGGTGGCTGGGTGGCTGGGCGGCTGGGTGGCTGGGCGGCTGGAGCCCCCCCCCCCCCCCCCGCCCCCTCCCCCCCACTGACCGGAACCCGCCCTAAGTAGTCGCAGGCGGTCACAGGCGGTCACAGGCGGTCGCAGGTGGTGGGCACCGGTGTTGGTGAGCTTGCGGCAGCCACGGTTCTTGGGCCTTCTGTGCAAGGAGATGATTTTGAAGTATTGAAGGTTGAGGAATGGGCGGGGGCAATATGAGAACCTAGCAGCCCTTCTCGGTGTCGTGCATTCCCGTTTGTACTGACCATCACCTATGTCATCAACATCATCTGAGCAGGGAATTTCATTAGGTCCCCGCACCCACCGAACGCCTTGTCCAACGATCTTGAAAACCCATGCAGGTTTACTTGTGTGAAAGAGTTCATGAGGGGAGAATCTAGCACACCAGCTCTTTGTAGATTTCATGTTGATTACAACTGAGGGAAACAATGGTGCCCTATCTTTGGTACGCTGCTCATTCATCAAGACCCGGGGTTTTGTTCCACCACACGGTTCTATCCCTCACACACAGGTCTAGACATGTGTGCATGGGGTCCACCCGTAGAAACTTGGATGTTCCGTTCAAGTGTTCTATACAAGTCTTTACCATCCTGTATTGCTCCAAATGTGTACACATTTTCTGAGTGTCTATTTTTTTCGGATCTCTCTGATGTTTTGCTGACGCTTGCCTGCAATTCTTGCGTCCCATCCACTTGACGACGAAGTACACGGTGAGCGCTCTGTCGCCCTAAACAACGGTAACATGCTTGTACTCGTGTACATGATCTAGCTGAGCCTTGCGGTACCGAGTGCACTTCCTTGGGTGCACAATAGAACCATTGTTTGACCAAATTTTTCACCAAAGAATCTTCGCATTGCAAGGGAAAGCACTTGTAAAACATGGCAATCTGCAGGTCACAACCATGAAACTGTTGTAGCCCGTGAATTTCGGGAGGCCCAGAAATAAAATGGCAATACCACAAACTTGGGGCCCTAAGGAATGGGCAAACTGGAAACCAGCCTTGTATCACGGGTATCGTTTTGCTTGCAGTCGAGACAGTTATAAGCATCCACAATAGGCTGCATTTTTGTGTCACACGGCTTGGATTTCCATTTTGGGACCAGCTTGGATCTCCATTGTGTGACTTGGCTTGGATTCGTGGCCACAAAGCTAGGGGCAGTTGCCCAAACAAGACCAGCACTGTCCTGTACCAGCCTCATGGATGTGTCTATTTTTTTTTCGATTATGTGCAAGGCACAGTAGAGCCTTTGCTTGTTCATTGCTTTGCATTGTGTTGTATATGTCTGTCTGAGGAGCTTTGCTACGTTTGTGCCTACTCTTGCAGACCAGCCCTGGGGTGGCCAACAAGCCGCATTGGTGCACTCCAAGCTCTAAACTATCAGACTTTGGTACTTCGCCACTCACCCACTCAACTACAAAGGGGCCCCAAAAAAGTGGCCAAAAGCAAAGGACACTTATGAGGAATGGGATGCGCCCTTGGCACTTGGAATGTGACCTGGACATGTGCCGTGGGCATTTAGCAACATGGCACAGCACACCGGGGCGGCACTGAAGCGGAAGGCCGACCACAAGGAGCCGCTGACTGCCCCAAAACGAATGTGCACAGACAGTTCACAGAAAGCGGTGCTTACCATCTTGCCACCCTGCCCCATAGGTGCTATGTCCCCGAATACCAACCCTTCTTTGACAGACAGGTTCCCAGCGCAGCACAGTTTCTGGTTAAAACGCATGGACGTACCAATGGTCTGTATACTAGTGAAGTGGAAATCCCGAGAGTGGGCATTGGTGCTAGTGATGAAAGCCAGGGAAGTCATAATGTATCATAGGCACCCGCTGAGAAGGGTTGCAATAATTACGGGGCGATGCCTGACCATGCTGTGGCAGGAGATTATCAAGGTACTGAACCCCAGGGAACTGTTTGCAATGGCTGACATCCTGCCATTTGTTCGTTCAGCCATAAAACAGGAAGAGCCACACGGACAGGACGGCAAAACCTACTGGTGGGCGGAGTATGACCTCGTGGAGATGTTCCCAAACATCCCCCGCGCGGAGGTACTGACCGCATTGAGGTGGGTGCATGATCAGTTAAAGCAGGTTAGCTGCATTGTGCTTGTACGCCAAAAAACCCCCACTGTTGGGGACTTGTGTAAGTCCTTCCAATTGCGCATCCCCACTGATGACGTGCTAAAGGGATGTGATACTCCTGAGCCCTGTGACTGTGCACACCTTGCTGAGAAATATGGGATACCAACTGTGGATGGGCATTGCGTTACACGAGACTTTGAGTGGCTGCCACGGTACTCACAGGGTACAGGTCCCCAGGCACTGACCCAAAACCTAAAAAACGCTCTGCTCCCCCAGTGGCACCATATTAGGGATAGTGTGCATTCTGGTCTGCGTCGTTCCCTGAGGGACTTGCCTATCCTGGGTAACAAAGACCACCTCTCCCTGTCAGTCATGGCAGCGATTCAGGGTTTCTATATATATATATATATATATATATATATATATCTATATATGGTGACCTGCTTGCAAACACGCCCCGAACGCATCACCTCTCCCATGTGTCAAAACAATTGCGACAGCTCCCATCGTCATGGGTAACGGGCTGGTTCGACAAGGGCACATCCGCCCTGTGGGCTGGGTGCAAGAATTTTTGGTGCCCCAGATTCAAAAAAGCTTTCTTCCAACAGCCAAAGCGTTTCTCTGAGCTGCTGCGCACGCCCACACCCGCTGATGCCACAGAACAAGCTTTCCGCTGCATAGTTTCGGGCGCGAAATCCTTCCTCCCTAGCGACACTGAGACCCTTGATGATACACGGCTACAGCCAGACCTATGTGCGCGTCTCAGGAAAAGGGTCAACAATGCTCGGGAAGGGGTACCAGAAAAATACCACATGTCAAGGGAGTTCGTGGACACATGGCGACAAGCTCTTAACGAGTGTGATGCCAAGCTCCAGCGGTATATTGCCAGCACCCTGCCCCCCGCACGGCGTCCGAACCCCAAATCCAACCGAGGTTTTACCAAGGGATTAAAGGGACCATATCGGCTGTGCGACCCTGGTGATACCCCGCCCCTGATTGAACCTCTCAGTGCACCTTTATTGCCCAACCCCACTGTATGTACCCACCCGCCCATATATGCCGGACCTGCGACGCTGGACGTCGCAATCTCAGGGCCTATAGTCCTACGAGACCTATCAGGTTATGTCATACCCCGCATACCCCGCAACACCTCATGCGACCACAGAGATACGCAGCGTGTCAGAGCATTACCTGCACCCAACTGTCAACTACTGCCGAAGTATAAAAGTTAGGAGGGTGCCTCGCCGCCGGTTATCAAAATGAGAGAGGTTCTAACCTATGCTTGCCATCCTTTTCAGAAACTATGCAAACTCATGGGCCGTGCCTTAACCCTGTTGTGGAAAATGGCACTGGACGTACTAGGGTCCCGCGAGCTCATTGCCATGCCCCATATGTTACACGCTGTGAAAAAATGGTTGTCACAGGTGAATGCATCTCAGTCCGCAGGAGCAGGTATGCCTTTTTGGACAGAGATGGATGTGAAAGAGATGTTTCCAGAAATTCCTAGGTCAGACATCATACCAGCACTGGTGTGGATACACGACAAGCTGAAAGAAAAGAAGAAGACTAGGGGACCCGTGGAGTTTTACTTGGCAAAGGATGGGAACAGGCGAATGGATAACACAGCCCATGGATCACGAGATTTTTTCTATAAGTTTTCCTTCCATGATATTGTACATTACATGCTCTTTGAGTTAAATGTCAACGATGTCTTCGTGTCCCTGTCCTCAGTCATGTTGCAAAATACGGGGATCCCCATTGGGGGTTCCACATCCGCACAAGCTGCCTCGTTGGTTTTAATCTACCGAGAGCTGAGGGGTGACTTACCCGAAGAGTTGCAGAAACTGATGTGGCTGCGCTATAGAGATAATTTTCTCATTTTGCACAAACCAATGGACAATGATTTTTGTGTGGACCTGTGGACGACCAAAATCCAGCAAGGTTTTGCAAAAATGACAGATATGGATATCACCATTGAACAGCAAAGCCAGAAACTCACTTTCCTGGAGTGTGAACTCGGCTCCCCAGGTGGACCAACCCCCCTGTCACTGCCAAATTACGCCGAACAGCCAATGCAAGGGTCTTCTCCACCACAGTGGAAAAAGATGCTGAACGCTACTGCACCAAATGCCCAGAGCATGCTACAATCCTGGATCCCATCAGTGGTCAAAAAGTGTCTACACTACTGGATCACACTGGAAACAAAACAAATCAATGTGCAACGAGTAGTGAATCTCTTGAATAAAAACAACATGCCAAAGCAGTGGTGGACAGGCAACCTACGGAAAAGTTTAAACAAATGGGGTGAAATACGGTTGTACAATATCACTGCAGATGCATGACTACAGTGCGTGGCATGGTATGGTTGTCTTCTCCCTGAAAAGATGATGCAGCAGGTGAGCACACATATCTCTGGTGAATGGACCTGAGGAGTTGCTGTATGTATCTGCATGTCGGTGTAACTAACCTACATATGTGTGATGAATGTACGTGGATGATCCCAAAACTCCACTGAACAATAGAGAAGCCCATGCCTGCATGTGCCCCTTTCTGTTTTGTTCGCTACTCTGCTGTAGAATACACCGGTGTAAGTGGCTGTTTTTGTATTTTCCTCTGCTCTTGTTCTGCATTGCTGGGTCCCTGGGAAACGCAATTCTGCCCATGTCTTGCCGCCTGACGACACAGTGGATTTTGAGTTTCGATCACAAGATCATTGATTAAGTTTCAGGGGTGGGGTTCGCTTCTTCCTATCCAAAGGAGGGCGCAGGAAATTGGACAACATGCGGGTGGGGGCAAGGGACTCTTTTTTCAGCCTAACCTTTGAAGATGTTATGCACTACATGGAATGGGACCTCAATTTTAACACCTGTTTTCTGGCGTTGTCGTCAGTGATGACACAAGTGACAGGAACTGCCATTGGCAGCTCCTGCAGTGCGCAAGTGGCGTCACTGGTGTTGATTTTCAGGGAATGTACACAGGCACTGCCCTCCATCCTGGAGAACACCTTGTGGGTGAGGTACAGGGACAACTTTCTGGTCCTGCTAGCCTTGTCAGATGCGGAGGATAAAAATGTCCATCTGGATGGTATGTTCGATGCCTTCAAACTACTCACCGGTATGGAGGTGACACTGGAACAGGTGGCACAAGAAATCGAATTCCTGGACTGTACATTAAGGAACCCACTGGGTGATTGCCCCATTTCTGTACGTAACCTACTCTCCAGGGAGTCCAAGTCAACACCAGCACAGGTGCGAAAAATGCTCAGCCCGATGGCACCCAATGCGAAGACAGCACTCACATCCATGATCCCCAATGATGTGAAGAAATGCCAACATTTGCGTGTCACAAATACAGCAGTACACAGAAACTTACAGGCATACAAGGCGCTGTACACTGAGATGGGATACCCCAGGGCCTGGTGGGAACCCAATTTCAGGAAGTGTGCACTTAAGTGGGGCCTGTCCATACATGACCAGCCGGAACCTGTTTAAAGTAAAAAACCCCCAGGGGCCCTGCCGCGGTGGGGCCCCATGGGGGACGCCCTCACGGCTCCTATGCCCGCCGTTCGGCCGTCCCCCATGTGTCCCGAGTACGTGAGTCACAGTAGAGTGAGTAAGGATAACGTGCCACCATGGTTTTCTCCGTGTTTTTCGGCGCGAAGGGAATACACGTGCACGTGCAATGCTGTTTGCCATTAAGGATATCATGAGAACACATGTGTTACTGTGTACATGCATCAACACAGTCTCTCACAAACATGCCCTCGTCACAGAAACTGTTGCAACAATTGTGGCTGTTTTTCTTTGGTCTTCGCACTGCTCGATTTCGTGTATTGCAGTGCGGGAACAAGTGGACAGCTCGTGAGCCACCTGACGAGTGACAGGGTACCTTGAAGGCCTCAATTCTGATATCCTAGGCAAATGGGAGAGCAGTAGTAGAGAGCAATGCCGTGCTCTGAGTGTTCAGCATAGAGAAGTATTAATTGGCAAAAGCCTCTTCTCTGGTATGGATGCCGTCAATCATACCCGTTCTATCAACAGAACTGATTTTTTTGTGGCTGAAAGAAGTTGTGGAGACTTTCCTCCTGTGATGATGCCTCGGTTCTTCTTTTGACGCGCACAACATTACATCCGGGATGTTCCATGGGGCAAGGACGTTGGTCATTGTTGTCATCCTTATCACATGCATGTTCCTCTTTGTTGCATGGATGCAACCAAGCCCCAGAGCACTGGAACTTGCACCGTTGAAAGCACAAGTATCGCAGACAGCCAGAACATCAAGCTTGGAGCTGAGTGCTGCTCGGTGCGTCACTATCACCCTTGTTGTGGTACTTGCAGGAGAGTCATTCAAAGTCGCCTTCCGTAAATTGCATGACAGCATCTTAGAGCATTTACGAGATTGTGTGGCTCTGGAATGGTTTGTTGTGACAGATACGTCAATGGCCTCGGGGAATTGGGAGGTGCCCAAGGCCAAGGTCCAAGTTATCTCCAAGAGCCGAATCGAAGCTTTGACACCATATAGCACCATTGTAGACCAGACCCGATGTGCAAATCGAGTGTGTTCGTTATACGTCTTGAAACTCTTCTTGGATTGTGTCTTACCAGCAGACCGCACAGGAGCCATTGTGTTGGACACAGACCTGGTGGTAACAGGAGATATGACTGTTCTCTGGTCCCTTTTGGGTAACTTCAACCATGAGCAACTGTATGGAATGGTGCGGGAGATGCAACCAGCCTACCGAGATCTCAACCGAATTTTTCACAACTACACTTTGGCCTTAAACGGCGGCGTGCAGTTGCATCATTTAGACAATTTACGTCGGTTGCGGGGCCGCAATTGTAATGCGTCCGAAAGTGTTCCTGCACTATGGCCATTGGTACACCCCAAAGTGAAGCTGGCCATGCGTGCAACACGCCCCTTGGGAGATCAAGACTACTTCACCACGCTGTATCTTTTTATGCCCAAGTTTTTCTATGTGCTTCCGTGCAACTGGAACCGGCAGCTTTGCATGATTAAGTTTCTTGGGGATAGCAATGTGGATGGTTGCAGGAGCAAACAGCACCTATACAAGTGCATGGCAGTGGAGCAAGGCATCATACATTTCAACTGTCACGCCTTTCAAGCAGAGTACTATGAAGGGGTGATGAGGTATCACAACGGGACCAACCAATTCCCCTCCTTTTACCGTGTGTTGAGGCAGCAATGTGGGCACAGGATGACATCAGGCAGAATGAGGGCTGCGTTGCCTTTCCGCACCTGACCTTCCGATGCTGGATTCAGGAAGGGTTAGCTAGAAGGGTCTGGACCACATGCATTGGGCTACAACATTGAGACAGGCTGTTGCATACTCATACAACCAGATACCTTGAATGGTGGGATGCAACTTGCTAAATAAGGCCGGTTAGGTGCCGAGATAGCAAGGGGTACGCAACCACAGCTCGCATTTTGGGTGTGGTCCCAAAATGGCATGAGATGTGGAGCCGCAATTCGTGCTAATTTTGGATGTGGCTAGGATATGTTGTCACAATCAAGATCTTCCTAACCGTTGCCCTAAGAAGGTCCATGGTGCAGTAGGTAGTCCGCAGATCACTGATCCACGGGGGTCCAAACCCCCCCCCCAAAATGATCCGCGGATCACACATCACCTACCCCATAACCCCCCCCCCCCCAATGCCTAGCAAAATGATCCACAATTTCCCGGACCATCCATGAAGACATGTGATCCACCAATTCGTCATCAAGAAAAATGATCCAAGGGGTAGTAAGAGTAGCACATAGTGCAAGTACAAAGCACCATATTTTGGATCACATTTTCCACACAAATTGGTGGATCATTTCCTTTTTGGAACCCTGTGGATCGTATTTTTTTCTGAGTGTCTATTTTGTTCGTCTTTTTTGATCACCACAGTTGTGCCTAGCGTGCTCGTACTTGAGTCCGTGCACACGATCTAGCTCAGCCTTGCAGTACACAAATTGTTGGATCGTTTCTCTTTTGGAACTTACATTTTAGGATCTTTTTTTTCCCATACAAATTGGTGGATCAACAAATGTAAGTTCCAAAAAAGAAATGATCCACCAATTCATGTTGACAAAAATTATCCAAAAATCTAAAAAGGAAATCAAAAGGCACACAAAGGCACACAAAATTGGGCCAACAATCCATCTTCCAAAAAAATGTTTCAAGAAAATGTTTCAAAGTTGAGGCAAGTCACACGAAATTGATCCACAAGTCCACAAGACCATGGGCATACAGTTGAAAGTACAACGTGCAAAATGGTCCGAGAATGATCCACAGATCACTTTTGGATCACCACTCTCGAAAACCCCACCCCCTCTCCATTGTCTAGTGTTTGGATCAAAAATGACCCGGATCACCTACCCCATAAACCCCTCCCCCATGCCTGTTGCACATGGTCATCCGGGGTATCGGGTATGGGATGTGTAGCACTCTTCTTGAACATGCTCTGAGATATATCCATTGCCATCCCAAGGGTGCCCTTGAGAGGGCAAGGGATATGCATCCACATCCCACGTCCCATGAGTGCCGCACACCCACAGGCCCCCCGCCCAGCCCCGAGACACATGAACTGAGCTGGGCCCACTTCAGTGTTGAGTTTATGAATGAGCATGCTAGTGGTCAAGGTGAAAGCAAAATGACTAGGACCTCAGGGATATTCGCTACAACTAAATACATTTGCTGGACCCCTGTGTTTCAAGTTTTTGCCACAACCCTATTGTTGGAGCGGTTTTGTCCTTTGCGTGTTTGTTGCCGCCTCCACCTACTTGACAACTATCTTATCTTGCGACCGTGGAGCCTTTGCCTGTGTGCTCGCTGTGATTGACTTGTGGCCTAGAGTGGGATACCTCTAGCATATGGCCGTCTTTTTGACCACTATCGGCGCAGATTCTTCCCGTAACTCTTTGTGCACAAACAGACGCAGCTTGAACCGGAAAGCATTCTTTGTGTTTTGTCTATGGATCACAAACAACTCCCACGGCATCACCCATTTCACTTGTAGGGCTTGTTTGCTACGGCAATTAGTAAGGCGAAAAGCGCTATGCGACGGACGCCTGTTCTCCAGCATATCGCCGTCTTTTTGACCACTATCTTCGCAAGTTCTTAGGATAATTCGCCGGGTAGGCCAGGCAATAGTGCAGCAGCATTGTGGTCTAGAGCGCGAGAGTGACTGCATTTTGGGCCAAGGTGGTCTCCTAGGGCGCCGCCGAACTTTGTCAGCGGCATATTGGAAGGCTCTGCTGTGCGCTCAGGGGTTGGGAACCGGCGTACTCGTAGCATGCACTAGACAGCGCCCAAAATTTGTTTGTAGATGCGGCGAAAGGGCTAGGAGGGTATTGGCCGGGTGTGTGGAGCCTTAAGGGCCCATGGATACGCCGCGTCTTTGCTGGGTGAAGTCCCAACGGTCCGCAAAACTCAGGTGCGTCTTAGCAGGCCTCGAAAGGGCACGTGCATGGTCCGGCGAACCACTTTGTTTACAGCACAGGTGCGCCTTGCACGATACTTTGGGGGAGAGCAAGCATAGCCCCCCCAAAGCAACAGCACATTATGAGCACAGGCTACGGTGGCACGGGGCGGTGCTGCTACATTATGTCCCCTTTGGGTTGAACCCAGCAGATCCGATATCATGCTGGTTCAGCGGCAAATCGGCTAGGCCGCTCATTGTCACAGCCAAAGCCCTAGAGGGGGCATTCCGTCAATGCGCTTGGACAACACCATGGGGAGTAGTGGCAGACAAAGACATCAGTAAGTGGAGTGTGGAGCATGCTCTTGGAAACCGGGTGCATGGCGACATTGAAGCCCCCCCCCCCCGCCCCGCGCATGGAGGCATGTTGGGTTTACCTGCGATTCTCAGCGCACTTGGCGATTTTGGCGTGCACGCCTGGCACACAAGCGCCCCCGACACGCACAGCCTGTATGTCCACAACACGGAGCGCTGTGCGCCAGCGCCGTGACCAAAGGCGTTGTTCTTAGCCCTGTGGCAGACACCAACCGGTTCAGCGGTCTCCGTGGGCGTGAGTCCCGCCACTGCAGCGCCCCATAGGCTCAGTTTGGGGTTTCGTTTTTTCTCCAGACTCAAAACCTTATTTGTTTGTCAGTGAGCATGCAGCCTTGGTCTATGCAAGATTCGAGTTTCAAGGAGCAGGGTTCACGGATCAGGGTTCAGAGATCAGGGACAAGGGGTCGGGGACCAGGACAGGGCCAGCAAAACTCAAGTTGCACACAACAACTTTTGTTTTGCCGTGGGGGATGGGTTAATGGCAGTGACAGTGGCGGTGACAGAAACGGCTGCTTGAGATCCACGGTCCACACACCACCCACCCTCTCACCCTCTTAGTTGATGGATTTTTAAGCTGCCTTGGCCTTACCAAAGGCCCACCTTGGTCTATCCTGTGGCGCTATGCGGTCGACGTGAGCATAACAACAGCTCACATCATGGGAAGCACATCCCAGACGCAAAAACTTTGTTTGTTTGTCAGTGAGCATGCAGCGTTGGTCCGTGCGGGTTTCAAGTTGCAGTGATCTTGGTTCAGGGATCATGGTTCAGGGACTAGGGACAAGGGGTCAGGGACAAGGACAGGGCCAGCAAAACGTCTCGGCCATTAGGGCGGATACATGGAGCCAAATGTGGCCCCAACGCATGGCCCCGGATGCAGCAATGATGGTCCTGAGGCCCAATTCTCCGCGAAACATCAAGCCGCAGACAACATCTGCCGCCCCACAGCTGCAGTGCAACACGCCCACAACGCCCTTGTGGCGCGATCCTCGAAGCATATCACGGGAACTTGCCCCAATGTGGATTAAAACATCGGGGAAGAAGGTGCCTATCTCAGCTTCAACACCAAGAGAATGCCGTCGCTGCAAAGCCCACAGTCCAGAGCCCCGAGGCACTGGCACTTCCAATGCCCTCATTGGGCCTGACTTGACACCCCGCGCGAGGGGGGGGGGGTCGCCTATTGCCCCCGCGCGGTACCTGCGACGCTGGCCCCGGAGGTTGCATCGGGGTATGTGGCAAGCTATGCAGGGTTGGTGTCTGCTTAGGAACGCCTGGCTGCGTCGACGCAGCGGGTCTACCCCAGGGTGGCAACTATGCATTCGTAGAAGCCCGAAACTCGGCAAAGGTATGGGTCCGCCATCCACCAGTTGGCCGAGTTCGAAACTTCCATTCCAACATGGTCCTTAGGTGAGGTCCTATCCCTTTGTATGGCAGAACGCGCAAGCCATGGGCACTCAGCCTGTGGCATGCGAGGATTGGCGTCAGCGGTGCGAGCCGCCGAGGATTTGGAGCTCATACCCAAAACCGTAGCCCCATTGCATTGGCGCATTGCCAAGCCTGGTAGGGGACCGGGACCTCAAGCATATGTCTCCCCAAGGGCTTTGGTGCACCTGTGGACCAAAGGAGAAACCTCCAGCGAAAGGGGGGTCACGGCTTTGGCGATCCTATCGTGGATTATGTGGCTCCGTGTCAGTGAGGCGACGTCCGCCAGGCCCTGTGACCTCGACTACAAGCAGGGGATCTGGTTCTACAAGACCAAGGTCCGGGAAGCAAGATGGGTTTGCCGTCAGCAGCAGGATACTCCAAGGTTTGGATGCAATTCTTTTTGGTCTACAGCCGGGCAGCGTGGATCAAGGACAACCAGCCAATCTTCCTACAGGGCCCACCTTTCCTGGAGCAGACCATCCGCAGGTTATTCGAAGATATCAAGTGGGCGGGAGCCAGGTGGCGTGCCCTGTGCAGGGGAGTAGCAGCGGTTTCTCCCAACACCCCAACCCTCGCCAGTGCTCTCCTTGGCTGAAGCGGGCAGCTCATGGGTACCGACTTGGACGCGGGTGGGGGAAAAGGGGCCGCAGAAGATGCCCCTCTAGCCGCATCACAACCGGCCCACCCACGGGACGAGGAACCTTTGGCCCCCCAGTATGGCTCTGCGGAACGACCTCGCGCAGGTGTCGGCGCGGGCGCTAGAACCCAGACTAGGTCCCTCTCCGGGTGACGGCGGGACTCCCCACGATCCCTAACGGCCAGAGACCCCAGCGCCGCCCCTCCTCTGCCCTGGCAAGACACCAGAGGTGCAAAACCGAGACAAGCGCTAGTCCTCACACTGGGTCCCTCTCCGGGCGATGGCCGGACTACCCCTTCGAGGCAGCCCAAGCCGCAAGCGCCGCCCCTCCTCTCCCTCGACCCTGAGAGCTCGCAGGTGCTGAGCTGGGGGGACCGAGACACGCGCCAGTCCCCACACTAGGTCCCTCTCCGGGCGACGGCGGGACTCCCCAGTGCTTAGGCCACACAAACTACCCACCTGTTAGGACCCCCTTATGTACACTTTCTTGTTGTGTCATTTTGTATGTTTGTTTTTGGGTTGTTTGTCTCTACGTTAACAGATGGTGCATGAAGAATTTGTGTTTTTTGCGTGTTTTTTGCGTGCACAACTACAAATTCTAATTTCATGTCTCCATTTGCTATTATGCCTAGTCCCGGATGAAATTTTTGCCAGCGCTCCGTAGATAGCAAAAAGGTATACATAGTTGAAGCATTTTACCACCCACTGCTGTGGGCTGCAATGTAGCAGGTGGGGGTACCAGATCGCTACATCTCCATGATGCAGTACGCATACCAAGAGACACGGTGCTACTATCGGGTGGATGGCGAAAAGCATTCATACCACCAGAGGATGGGAGTGAAGGAGGGATATCCCCTCTCCCCCTACTCTTTTGCGTGGTGTACGAGATGTTTCACGGAACGCTAGCGGCAGAATTCCCCTCCTCCCACTTCCACACGTACATGGATGATGTGGCTTTTGTCTCGCCGGACCGATCGACTGTGTAGGCCGTGCCTAGGAGGGTCACGGGCAACACACTGGGCTTCCATGTGAACAAAGGAAAAACAGGGGTGTACTGTTGGTCGGCAACCTACAAGGTGGACCAGCTACTGTGGGACGGACAAGTTAATGCTGTCAAACCTCCCATCCCCAGCTACCCGGGACACACCATTGCACACCCACAGTGGGCACACAAGGCGCAGTCGGACTACCTGGACTTGATTACGTCGCACCTGGCGCAGTATGCGCATATTCCCATGGATGGCTGGGAACGAAAATAGGGGGTCAACTCCATCTTGATGCCTAGGTGGCTCCACCGGGCGGTGCTCATTCCCTCTGACAGGTTGTACAAGGAGGTAGACGACCTGTGTTCGGTGTTTGTACGTCAACCTAAAGGTATGGTCCCGGGACGGAATACCAAACAACTCAGTGCCCCTGTATCTTGCGGAGGCATGGGGCTGCATCAACTGTATTGGGCCTACCGACGGCGATTCATCACCACCATGCAGCAGACCGTCCGTCACCAGCACCAAGCATTTCGGGTCTCCCTCAACACATCAGTGGAACGTAGCCAGACGCCTTTTCTTGCGTACGTGACTTTGTTGAACTCAATGGGAGCAATCTCGGGCATATCGCTAAAGTACCCTCGCCGTCCTGCGGGACCGGTTCTCATCGACAGCGAGGACACAGAGGACGGTCGCATGATCCACAATCAAATGGCCCCAGTCGGCCAAGAGGACCTACCACACCGGTATGGGCTTGCCAAACCGCGGTGGCATGTCCTGGAAGGAGGACAGGTCCCGACATGCTACCAACTCACTGCGGCAGGGGGTTGTGAAGTTTACACCAACGGCTGTGATCCGCAGGGGACAACATGGTACACGGATGGAAGTAGAAAAGGCAATCCGGCGGGTATGGGGGGCGCCACAGGCGACTGCCGTGCAGGTTTCGGACTTCGCTGCGGGCCACTGCACGTGATTGGACGAGTGCGGGGTCCTCAAACCCCGTACCAGGCGGAACTCATGGGCATGTATGTAGCTTGCCGCCTGGCACGCGCTGGTGACGAGGTGGTTTTAGACAATCAGGCGGCAGCGGATTGTGCTATAGCCGCACCTTACCATGAAGTCTGTGACGTGGACGTCCGCCAGCCATTAGCACAGGAGCTCCACAGCAAGTCACTGATGCCCCGATGGGTGCCAGGCCACCGGGAAGAACGTCAGGCGCGGACGCCTCAGGAAGCCCAAGACACACGGGGAGATAACCTTTCCGACTCATTGGCTTCCTTGGGAAGCGAGCTCCCATTGACACCATACACACCAGATGCGCCGCATGGCATAGGTGTGGGAGGCACGGAGGCACCCACGCCGGCAAAAAAGTGGATCACGGCAATGCGCCCACATGCCACTCCGGAGGGGGTGCACTGGGCAACTTGGCTGCCATTAAAGGCGGAGTGCTGCAGGCTGTGGCTACAGTGGGTGTGGGGGAACGTGTGGTGGAAAGGGTGTATGCCTCCATGGAAGAAGTCGGCCCAACCATGTGCTCTGTGTGGATCGACACACCAAGGAACGGCGCAGACACGGCTTGTGCCGTCCGGGGCATGGAGGACGTTGTTCCTGGACGAGTGGGCGAAAACCTGGGGACCCTGGGAGCCAATGGCCCGGCAGTGGCTCTCTACAGCCAGTTTTGACGACCTTGCCCGTGCAGCGAAATTCCACATTCCCCTGTCTCTTGTGGAGTCAATCCCGCCCGACCATATGCCCGATTTCCGGTACAGGGTGGCGGTGCACCAATACTGGTGCATAAAGCTGGGGCGTGAGCTACGCCACAATCTTCCCATGCTGCAGGACTCGGTCGAGGAGCGGCGCTCCTCGTCTGGCAGAACGGCCATCTGGTACAGGACCTTTCGCTGCAGGGCCCAGTGCTTGCCCCCTACCAAGGAACGCCTTGTCTGACAATGCCACTACAACCCCCGAAAACGCGCGGTGACTGGAAGCCAACAAAGGTCTGCGAAACCCAAAAGAGATCACAGGCAGGAAACCAGGCGCACGGTGGCGAAACTCCTGCGTCAACCGTATACCGTCCCAAGGGCGTGCATGGTAATCAGGGCTTTACCGGTTTTGACTGGGGACGGACTCACTTCGGCGGAAACCTTCCTCGACACAAGCATGCACTTAACACCATCTGTGACCCCCACAAAACAGTGGTGACCGGTGACAGGGGCAACCTACATGGCGGCCAGTCATATGATGCAGACGGCTCAAACACTGATTAGAGGAACCGCCAGGGGAATCCGCCAGGGAAAGGTTACTGTCAGGGTGGCCGTGACATGGGCCTCACACGTGGATGCTTGCGCTAGGGTGCTCGCCGTGTCCGCTCCGCGCACGCGGTTTTTGTTCCACCGTAGTGTTCGTGTGACTCTCCATGCGGCGCACCGCGCACGTCAACGTGTCCCGTTGGGCACACTTTCCAGCCTGCGCCGCCTCACCACAAGGGTCCTGCGGCTTACCGAAATGCTGGAACTGGCACTACGCTCTGCGCTCGCCCACTCGGCCACAGTTGCCCGGGCCAACATTAGCCACCAGCAGCTGGCCTACCAGAAGTGCCGCACATGGGCTGCTATGGTGACCCATAAGGCGGGGGACAGGGACACGTGGTTGACCGCAGCCATGTGCGATACCTTGCAACTTGCCCGCGTCAGCCAAACATAGATCCATGAAACAATGGCGCCAGGAGTCACTGGAGGAGGTGCGGGCCTGCATAAGCCGGTGGCTGATGGAGTACCACGCCTGGGTGGAGGAAATCGTAGAGCGGTAGAGCCTTGTCAGGGAACAGAAAAAGAGGCCTGCGAGTGCAGTCGCCTTATCACCGGGTCGGTGTTTCAAGCGATACAGGACGCACCACCCCGAAATCCCGGACTACATCCAGCTTACTGGGGACCCTGAACCGGCAGACCCATGGGAGATTTAGCCGACTGGATTCCCCAGGACCCACCGCACGTGACCCTTGGCTCACTACCACCACACTAGAAAAACCACCACTTGAAACTTTGGACTGGGCAGCCAATGCCCATGGCAGAGCAGATCTGCACACCACTGTCAGCCGACTTTTGGGATAACTTGTCCCCACAGGCGTCCCCGAATGACGTGCATAACCCGCACGAAGCACCTGGCTATAGTTACAACGGCTGTACTGATGCTAGACGACCTGCCTATGAGTGCCCCTTCTTTGCTCATAGTGAGACTTTGAACTTCGAACTTATGTGGCGCCGGAAGTAAAAAAAAAAATAGTTTAAGCATTTCATTAAGCTGGACGAAATTTAGTCCAACCCTTCCCCTCCTCCTAAAATCTATACTCTAAAATGATAATAATTTGTTCTGGACGAAACTTAGCCCACCCCTTCCCCTCCTCCTAAAATCTATACTCTAAAATGACAATATTTTGTTCTGGACAAAATTTAGGCCAGCCCCCCCCCCCCCCACCTAATGTTGTTGCATTGCTCTCACTTGCATTGCCCCCAGTTGCATTGCCCTTTTCTGCTAAGGGGATTTGCAAAGCAATGGTATTGGACTAGTTTGTTGTCCGCTTCACACGGCTGTTTGGGTCACCTTTGTTGGGCTTGATTGAGTTATGTTTTGACGGTTGCTGCAGATATTTGTGCCCGATGCCTTCAGAATGATTGACATTCATCTTCTTCAAAGAGCCGTGGGGGCTACACGGGCCCGGACAAAGGCTGTGCTTCGGCTGGCACTGAACAAAGGGAGGAAGGACCCTGCCCTTGTTGGGATTGGCGTTTGAGTTGTGACACAATAGAAGGCCTTTTTTGAAGAGTTTTTTCATCTTGATGTTTGTGTCTACAACGTGTCTAAGGCCTCTGCACTCTACAGCATGGGATAGTCTGCACGGGCACTCTGTAGCTTGCACTAGTTGAGTTCCCATCTGCCCCAATATATCTCGTTTACGCAGGGTACACTGTCAAGTCCTCTGCCCGTTCAAATCGTCTGTTTTTTGCTATGTCACCTTCGTTTAGTCAGGCAGAACAGCACGTGGGTCATGGTTACCACACAGCAACCAGACTTTGCCACAGCATTATGTGTACAGAGTATGTTCCCAGTCAATATTGATGCGGCGTATTTGTCTGCAGACAAACCAGGTCCAGAAGCCTTTGTTACTGATCTAAGGGCTGGTGCGTCAAACGGCGACTCCGTGGCGCCCATTAACTTGGATAAGGCCTGTTTGGACCTTGAAGACAGGAGTCCAGTGGATTGTACCGGAACAAGGTATATACAGCAAGAAGAGGAGGCCCCCACACAAGAGGAAGAGGAAGGTGACACCCAGAAGCGCCCCTCCCCCAAGGCATCAGGTACCGGGGGGGGGGGGGGGACACCGGCTAAAGCAAAGACAGCAAAGCCCATTGCCAATGGCACTCCCATGGAGTCCACCCCCCAGCCCA
This sequence comes from Eutreptiella sp. 'Long Island Sound 2002', assembly GCA_964036045.1. Classification (NCBI taxonomy): domain Eukaryota; phylum Euglenozoa; class Euglenophyceae; order Eutreptiales; family Eutreptiaceae; genus Eutreptiella; species Eutreptiella sp. 'Long Island Sound 2002'. Next base: position 119,545,461 of record OZ038383.1, on the reverse strand, counting down.
CTGGGAGACCGGCAGCCAAAAAGACAATGAGTGCCTTTGCGGCACATTTCACACCCTCACAACAGACTCGGGCATCTGGTGTTGCTGGTGCTGCTGCCAACCCGGAGGTGGATGACCAACAGGCACCACAGACCAATGCAGGGAAGGGTGGACCTAGGGGTGCCAAGCACAGGCCTATTGGCTTGTACAAGCGCTGGTAGATTGTCTATTTTGCCTGTTCTGGCCTGTCTGAAGTATGTATTCCATTGCGCTGTCCCTGCAACTGTTGTTGATGTTTTGATACCTGTTTTTTTCTCTTTCAGTGCAGCTGGCAGAAGTTTCGTCCAAGTTTGTTGTTTTTGAATAATAGGCGGTGCATTTTCACAGTTTTGTAAGGTGTGGCAGAAATTTCGTCCACCGTTCTCGACATTGGTAAATGGAGACCTCATTCATGATGACTGGATTTGAGTGATTGTCGGTAGACAGTTGTTGTGCACTCACATGCTGCGTAAGTTAATGCCATGGGTGTGCCATCCTGTTTCTTGTAATGCAGTGCAGTGGTGCATGATCCATATGTGTGCCACACGCGAAATGGTTGATGTATTACAAAAATTGGGTTGAAGTGTAGTCTCCCTCCACGTGCATGCATGGTTATTGGGTGAGACTCCCTTGTATTTGCTTGCATGAGAATAGCATTTTTCAAATATAAAACACTCCATTTTCCCTAATCAGGTGCATGGGGTCCCCTACGTGAAAAAACCATGCCCCATTTTTGAGTGCAGCCCCAGTGGGCCAGTATGGCCCCTCGTAGCCCCAAGGGGGCGGGGCAGTAAGTTTGCGTGGCCCAAGCAATGCACACAAAAGGATCCCCGGCTAACTCAACTGGGCTAAGCGTACTTCTCGCCACCGAAAGGTTGTGGGCTCGATCCCCAGAGCGGGCATGTTTGGAGGCGGGCGGCGGCAGACGTGCGTCAAGGGCATCCTCTCTGGGGAAATCGCCAAATGCGTACACCATGGAGGCCGCCTCGCTGCCGCGAGCACCACCAGCTGTGGAAGCCCCAATACACACACAACACACGGGGCAAAATGGCGATGATGGGCTCGTCGAACTATTCCCTCGGAGCTGGCCCGGCGGAAGCCACGGAGCCACCACCCCACTTCCAAGGTGGTCCTGGGGCAGCGAGGCAAGTTTTGGCCCAAGTGCATAACACACTGGTCGAGCGGCAACGCACGGACGCAATACCCCCGGTCTGCACCGTGGGCCTGCTATGATGGGGAAGCGACCTCACCCAAGGACGCCAATGTGGCCATACGGGTCCAACCGGGAAGACCTGGTAAAAATGCTACTCCCCCTAAGCAATGCACACACACACACACACACACACACACCCATGCACACACACACCTACCCCTACAGCGGGGCTGCCTGAGGTTACCCTCTTGTCCGACTGTGACGACGATGGCATTGGCGATCGGTCCGGGTCTCGGCGCCCCCTAGATTTTGCCCCGCAGGCTGCAATTGGGGCTGCCGAGCGGAGGCCTGTCGTGGTTCGGTCTGCTATAGGGGCTGGGGGGTCAAGCAAGAGACGCCGGTTTACGGCACCTCTTTGCGGCCCTCAGGCACGCTTGTCCCATGCCCCGGTTTTGTGTTACCGTGTGACTACCGCAACCCACGGCAGTGCCACCACCAAGGCGGTGGCAGGGGTGGTGTGCCAGCGCTTGGTCGTCCGTCGTCGGAGTCGTGAGGGCGAAAGTTCACGGTCATATTAGAGTAGAGCTATGGGCCAAGGCACGGCCCAAGAGCGAAGGGGGGATGTGGGGGTTCGGGCGTGACTTGCTGGATCCCTCAATGGTAGCCCCCCCCCCCCCCGCCGTGCCGGTAATGCATGGTGTCTTTATCCGACACTGATTGCTGATGAGTGACTGACAGCTACTGACTGTGATTGTCTGACTAATGTAGTCAGACATGATGTTCTGTTTTCCGTTTCAGACACAGTGTGTGTCTTGAGGTTTAACCAGGTTTGGCATAGAGAATAAAGATGCACTTATGCCTGACTGTGGAGTGCATTGCCTCTGGTTTGCATTTGTCTGTTTTTTAATTAGGTCACACCCCCCCCTCCAAGTGCTGGAATAACGAGGTAACAGGAGAGGGGCAAAGCTGCAGTTCGGTGCGCACGCAAAACACCGGGGGCGATTCCTTACACCGCCGAGGTTTGCCTTCCAAGCTCTCGGCGACATCGTTGTGCCGGCCCTGACAGCGTTTGTGGGCTATGTCTCGGTCGGTAGAGCCCTAGAGACCTATGTTGAAACCAATATGTTCAATATTTGGGGCAAAAATTAATGCGTTAACCCAAAGTGGACCCTTTTTTTGGGGTGGGAGAAACGGGATCGGGTGTCATTTTCACCCGAGGGTTGGGGGGGGGGGGTCTCACCTGCACCGATGGATAAAAATTTAAAGTGGTCATTGGGTTTAATTTTTGTTTTTTTTCCTTTAATATTTGAAATATTGAAAATTAAGGTCTCGCCGACATTAATATTAACCTGTCAGATTTTTCCCTAAATTTTGAAATATTAACCCTCCCTTAAAATCCTTACAAGCACACGACAACACACCATATACCTTTCCAATGATTTCCAATATTCATTATTGGCTCCAATGCCAGTATAGCACCTGTACCATAGGTGGTACCACTTGTAGGTTACACCTCTTCAGACCCCGTCTTGGGGTCCCACAATTGTTGGGTTGGGTCATGGGGTGGGGGGAGGGCTGGGGTTGTTTTGTGCTTTGGGGTTAGTCGGGTTTTGGGGTTTGTCGGGGGGGGGTTAGTCTTGGGGTCATGCAGGGGGTTAGTCTTCGGGTCAGGCTGGCCCGAAGGCTTGGGGGGGGGGGGGGGTTGGCTTTCCCCTTGCCCTTGCGAACACGGTCCAAGTGTTCTTGGGCACTTTCGGGGGTAGGGAAGAGGAGGCCATAGGCCACGTCGTAGAGCTGGGGGTCATCTGGGTATTCCACCCAGCCGACCCCCGCTTTTCTCCGGTGGACACCGGTGACGGTGCCCACCTCCACGCTTGTGGGATACGGGACGTGGACTTTGGTGCCGACGACGGGGTCGTCGGCACCATGCTTTTTGGAGGGGGGGGGGGGGTTGTCTTGGGGGGGGGGTGGCCTTCGTGGCCGGGGGGGGGGGCGGGTTGGGGCGGGGCGTTTCTTGGTGGTGGGGGGATGGCTCCATCCAACGAGTCATCGGACTCAAAAGCCCATGTGGAGCTTTTCTTGTCACCTGTTTTGGTGGGGTTTGGGGGTTGGTGGTTTGGCCTTGGTCGGGGGGGGGGGGGGGGCTCCTCTTTCACCGTTTCCTCACCCTCCCAATCACCCCCCAGAATCCCTGCCCATATCCCCTCATCCTTCGCCCCCGTGTACCCCATCTACCCTAACCTGGCCCACTCCCCAGCCCTGTACCTCTCAGCACCCACCCAGACCTCCGAGCAGACCCTCCCCTGCTTCCAATGCCTCAGGCCCCTCAAGATGGCCAACCCCAAGGGCGGGTCAGCGGCGGCGAGGCGATGGAGGTCGCCGAGTGGCACCACATGGGCCGCATCGCGCTCAAGGCAGGACGCGCGCACGGGCCGCGCGTCCGTGGCGTTGATGACAACATCCGTCACCTGAGAAGAGACGGACACGACAACACGTCGACTTTTTTAATTTTTTAATTTAAGGTAATATTAGCTATTGAAATTTTAATTTTCGCGCCGGCGATCGAAAAATTAAACGTTAGCCCACAGAAATTAGCCCAAAAAATCTAAATATTAACCCGCAAGCCAACACACATACCTCGAAACCAGTGGGTGTTCCTTGCGCCTGGACAGCTGCCATTGCTCTCCGAAAATGTGTGGAGGCCGTTGGGGCCTCCAGGGGGCCCGCCATGATGTCGGCGGGCGCGGCGGGGGCAGCTGCGGCAGGGACAGCCGGCTTGGCGAACGCGGACGCGGTGCTCCGCGTACCGCCCCCCGACCCCTCGTACTAGTGCTGCACGGCGGGGTGGTAGACGGGCCGCGGGAGGGGGGGGCGGATTGCAGTCCACGCGACCGCAAAGTGGACCCCCTTCCCCTTGCCGCCACTGGCGGCACCATCCTAGCGTGACCCAATGCTCCAGGGCCACGTGGAAACCTGCAGTCCTGAACCGCACACCTCCCGATTCGCCGCACAAGTTGAGCGAGCTCAACGACCCGACGCTCATGCCCTCCGGCACTGGCTGAGGGGCTCACCGGGGAGAGGGCGCCAGGTCCACGCGCCCCCTCGCTCACTGTCCTGCCGCCAGGTGCCCTTTGGCACCCCACGAGGCTGCGAAGGACCCACTCAAGGATCATATGCGCGTGCGATGGCACACGTGCGTGTGTGTGCCCCACGCATCCCTCTCCGGTCCCCCCACTCAGCCTACTCCCAACCCCCTTTTTCCCTTGTGTAGTTCTTGTTACGCCTTTCTCTCGGAACACCCTTCTCGGGCTTAGTATGACGCTCACGCGCTTGAGTGGCGCCAAGAGTTTGCAGGGCCCTTTGGTCTCCCAACTCCGTGGTGAGTGGGTGGCCTCATCCCCTTTGTCCAAGGCCCGTTGGTACGAGGCCGCCGAGGTTGCCCAACTCCCCGTCATCTGCAACAAATAAATAAAGGACGTGAAGCAATATGCCTCCGTCCTCTTCCTCGCACCCGAATTCATCGGGTTACTGATGCATTTGAATGTCCCCAACGGCGGCTTCCGACATGTGTCGGAGTTCATGACCCGCCGGGGGGCCGCGTACACCACCGCAACGGGTCTCCCATTCCCCCGCTCCATCCCTTCAAGTGACCGCTACATGGACACATGGAAGAAGTTGGTCCAGCCGCTTGCGCTAGATCGACCTGTGTCCGTGGCGGATCCCCCCACAAGCGGCCGCTCTTGGCCGTTGCAATTGTGGGCCCGCTACATCCAATCGCGTCCACCCCTTGTGGACACCATCAATTGGAAGAGGCCGCTCACTTTCCTCCTCCGTGGGGATGCCTACCCGTGCGCCGGTGGAAGTTTGACCCAACTTTCCATTGGGCTCCTCACCCACGGTGGGTAATTGGTATGGCCGTATGCGGCGACAAGGACATGGCCGCGCTAGCGACAATATGGTCCGAGAACCTGCAGGTATACGGTCGTTTTGTTCTGCTTTCGTTTTTGCGGTAATTTCTCAAGGTTAATACTTAATATTTCACAAAAATTAACGCCAACTGAAAAATTAATCTAATATTAACCTCGAAAAAATAATTGAAAAATTAATCCCCATTTGTTCGTAGGTGTTGCAGTCCGTCCACAACTGCAAGAAGTTCTACTGGGGCACCACATGGGTGCCCGCTGAGTTGGTCATCGGGGGTGACCAACCCTTCGTGAGGCGCCTCATTGGCGTCTCCATATCGCCCATGGTGTGTTCAATTTACAATATGGGTGTGTGGGATATTGCCCATGGTGGGCTCAATTTACAATATGGGTGTGTGGGACAAGGTTGCGGCGGCGTGGGTGAAGGCGGACGTCCACCGTTCATTGGAGGGTGAAGTGGTGGCCCGTCACCGCTATTGGGATACGGGCCTCAGCTTGGACAATGGGGGGTGCGTAGGAGACCCGCACGGTGTGGCGGAGCGGTGCTTGGTCTTCCTATGCATCCTCCATTGTTGCATGGCCATGGGCCGCCTACAAGTGGCCTTCATTGAGGCCCGCCTAGGGGACCTTCCAAAAGACAACGCCGTGGCCATGCAACGCGCGCTCTACCGGGCTCGCACCGGCGTCCGGTTGGGGGCCTCAGGTTCGCCCGACGGAGAGGAGGCACGGGCGTTGTTCCTCACATGGGAGAACTCGGGCCACTATTGGCCTACGCCCCGGAGGACGATGAGTGGCAAGCGGTGGTTGCCATGCGGGACCTCCTCCGGGACTTGTACTCGGATACCCCACCGTGGGCCGCGGAGGTCGCGCGGGCATACCGCCTGCATTGTTACAAGGCCGGCTGCCTATCGAACTACCTCTTCTACTTGGAGGAGGATGTGACATCGGCGGTGGCTAACGCGGCGCAGCTTGGGGTCGGGTTGGGTGCGGTGTTCGCCGATGCTGTTGAGAGCCTCAACGCCATCCTCAAGCGGGCCTACAACGACCACACGGCCCGCGGAGTTGGGGGGGGGGGGGGGTACCGGTGGCTACGGCATTGGAACGGGAGGCGGAGGTGGTGTTGCAAGCGTGGGAGCGCTGGTTTTTAAATTTTGACCTACCGTTACAATGCCATGGCGCACCACATACGGCCCCATGACATGCACTATGGCCAAACTCATGGCCACCCAAAGTCCCCCACCCTCTTCCTTCTCGTCCCGACCCCTAGCTCTTGTTTCACTGATCCATGGACCAAGACATGCTGAAGGCCCTCTTGGGCGAGATGATGCAAGCCCAAGAAGACCGCCTCGTATGCTTGTTTTGCTTGTTGTTTGCATTTTGTGTTCGTTAATTTTTGGGTGGTCTCAATTAATATTTGTAGGTTAATATTAACGTCGGCGACTTTTAATATTTAAGACATTAGTTAATATCAAGTGGTTAAATATTAACCTTGCAAATGTTACTCCTGAATGCGAAAAACTATTTATTTTTTGCTTTTTCACCTCAGATATCCCACATGGAGCAACGCCTGCAAGCTGTAGCAGCTCCAGCAGCTGCAGCAGCTCCAGCTCCGCCACCACCACCACCACCACCACCACCACCACCAACGACAGCTCCCCCGCCGCGTCAAGGGGGCGAGGAGTCAAGCGACGACTGCTCTGACTGGCGGCGGGAGAAGAAGAAGAAGCAGGAGAAGAGGGAGAGGAAGAGAAGAAGAGAGAGCCAGGGGGGGTGACAGCCAAGCCAGCCGGGGGGGGGGGGGGGGGGCAAGGCGGGAGAGAGTGGGGAGGTGGTGGTGGAAGAGGCCACGTGAGGGCAAACCACCTATAGGACTATGCAACCCCTGTAGCAACCCGTTGGGCACCCTTTTACCACCCAAACACTTCAAATGGGCATGGTACGCGCACAAGCAAAGCGGGGCAAATGTGCCAAAATTGGGTTGATGTCTTAATATTTGACAGGTTAGTTTTTACACCCTTTCATACATTAAAAAGTAAAATTGACCATATTGGTTTTAACGTAGGTGTCTCGGGGGGTGGGGGTAGGTGGTCTTGGCGGTGGTGATTCGCCGTGGCAATAGAGCGACCATTAGCGCGAGCGGTGGAGGTCGGGGAGCTGCCAGGCGGGGTGTGTGAGAGCTATGAGTGGCATCCACCCGGAGAAAAGTCGTCCACAGTGGAGGAGTTGACCCACAGTGGGGCGTGGGCGTCGGCGACTTTTAATATTTAAGACATTAGTTAATATCAAGTGGTTAAATATTAACCTTGCAAATGTTACTCCTGAATGCGAAAAACTATTTATTTTTTGCTTTTTCACCTCAGATATCCCACATGGAGCAACGCCTGCAAGCTGTAGCAGCTCCAGCAGCTGCAGCAGCTCCAGCTCCGCCACCACCACCACCACCACCACCACCACCAACGACAGCTCCCCCGCTGCGTCAAGGGGGCGAGGAGTCAAGCGACGACTGCTCTGAGTGGCGGCGGGAGAAGAAGAAGAAGCAGGAGAAGAGGGAGAGGAAGAGAAGAAGAGAGAGCCAGGGGGGGTGACAGCCAAGCCAGCCGGGGGGGGGGGGGGGGCAAGGCGGGAGAGAGTGGGGAGGTGGTGGTGGAAGAGGCCACGTGAGGGCAAACCACCTATAGGACTATGCAACCCGTGTAGCAACCCGTTGGGCACCCTTTTACCACCCAAACACTTCAAATGGGCATGGTACGCGCACAAGCAAAGCGGGGCAAATGTGCCAAAATTGGGTTAATGTCTTAATATTTGACGCCACTCATAGCTCTCACACACCCCGCCTGGCATCTCCCCGACCTCCACCGCTCGCGCCAATGGTGGCTCTATTGCCACGGCGAATCACCACCGCCAAGACCACCTACCCCCACCCCCCGAGACACCTACGTTAAAAACAATATGGTCAATTTTATTTTTTAATGTATGAAAGGGTGTAAAAACTAACCTGGACATCCACCCGGAGAAAAGTCTCCACAGTGGGGACCCACAGTGGGGCGTGGGCGTCGGCGACTTTTAATATTTAAGACATTAGTTAATATCAAGTGGTTAAATATTAACCTTGCAAATGTTACTCCTGAATGCGAAAAAACTATTTATTTTTTGCTTTTTCACCTCAAACATCGTGGTGGTGGTGGTGGTGGTGGTGGTGGTGGTGGTGGTGGTGGCGGAGCTGGAGCTGCTGCAGCTGCTGGAGCTGCTACAGCTTGCAGGCGTTGCTCGATGTGGGATATCTGAGGTAAAAAAGCAAAAAATAAATAGTTTTTCGCATTCAGGAGTAACATTTGCAAGGTTAATATTTAACCACTTGATATTAACTAATGTCTTAAATATTAAAAGTCGGCGACCTCCACGCCCCACTGTGGGTCAACTCCTCCACTGTGGACGACTTTTCTCCGGGTGGATGCCACTCATAGCTCTCACACACCCCGCCTGGCAGCTCCCCGACCTCCACCGCTCGCGCCAATGGTCGCTCTATTGCCACGGCGAATCACCACCGCCAAGACCACCTACCCCCACCCCCCGAGACACCTACGTTAAAACCAATATGGTCAATTTTACTTTTTAATCTATGAAAGGGTGTAAAAACTAACCTGTCAAATATTAAGACATTAACCCAATTTTGGCACATTTGCCCCGCTTTGCTTGTGCGCGTACCATGCCCATTTGCAGTGTTTGGGTGGTAAAAGGGTGCCCAACGGGTTGCTACAGGGGTTGCATAGTCCTATAGGTGGTGTGCCCTCACGTGGCCTCTTCCACCACCACCTCCCCACTCTCTCCCGCCTTGCCCCCCCCCCCCCCCGGCTGGCTTGGCTGTCACCCCCCCTGGCTCTCTCTTCTTCTCTTCCTCTCCCTCTTCTCCTGCTTCTTCTTCTTCTCCCGCCGCCAGTCAGAGCAGTCGTCGCTTGACTCCTCGCCCCCTTGACGCAGCGGGGGAGCTGTCGTTGGTGGTGGTGGTGGTGGTGGTGGTGGTGGTGGTGGTGGCGGAGCTGGAGCTGCAGCAGCTGCTGGAGCTGCTACAGCTTGCAGGCGTTGCTCCATGTGGCACCACCACCACCAACGACAGCTCCCCCGCCGCGTCAAGGTGGCGAGGAGTCAAGCGACGACTGCTCTGACTGGCGGCGGGAGAAGAAGAAGAAGCAGGAGAAGAGGGAGAGGAAGAGAAGAAGAGAGAGCCAGGGGGGGTGACAGCCAAGCCAGCCGGGGGGGGGGGGGGGGCAAGGCGGGAGAGAGTGGGGAGGTGGTGGTGGAAGAGGCCACGTGAGGGCACACCACCTATAGGACTATGCAACCCCTGTAGCAACCCGCTGGGCACCCTTTTACCACCCAAACACTTCAAATGGGCATGGTACGCGCACAAGCAAAGCGGGGCAAATGTGCCAAAATTGGGTTAATGTCTTAATATTTGACAGGTTAGTTTTTACACCCTTTCATACATTAAAAAATAAAATTGACCATATTGGTTTTAACGTAGGTGTCTCGGGGGGTGGGGGTAGGTGGTCTTGGCGGTGGTGATTCGCCGTGGCAATAGAGCGACCATTGGCGCGAGCGGTGGAGGTCGGGGAGCTGCCAGGCGGGGTGTGTGAGAGCTATGAGTGGCATCCACCCGGAGAAAAGTCGTCCACAGTGGAGGAGTTGACCCACAGTGGGGCGTGGGTTGTCCAACAGATTTGGGGGGGGGGTCTTGTAGGCCACTGACGAGCCAAATTTCTTTCTGCCCTTTGTGCTGACTGCCTCTTGTGCACACGTGCAATAGCTCAGAGTTCCTTCCGGGGGTTACTGAGCACTGGGGAAGGTGTTTTACCGGTCCACGGGCTGGGTAATCTCCCTGCACGGACATTGCCGGGCTCTCTACGAGATGGGGAGCCGCTGCAGGGCCCACCACAACAGTGGTCGGGGTTGCGTCTGTAGGTGCAGGTGTTGGCGTGTTTGGCGGGATTGGCAGTGTGGTTGAAACACATGCTATGTGTCAGGCCCATTGATCTTAAAGCGTGTGGAGTTGTTGGTGGATAGAATGTCCAGGGTAGCAGAGGATTTCCGGTTAACGACAAACATGGAGGTCGTGGGTGTCGCCTTGTGCGAATTTGCCGAAGCCGCCTGGGAGGCCCTGGTACATTTGAATACGTCCCCCAAGCCTTCGCTCGCAAAGGTGGTGCGGGATGTGGTCCAGTAGGGGCTGGGACAGGTAGAGTCTTTTCTTAATTCTGATGAGTTGTGGCGCGAGATTGTGCTGGAAGACTTTTTAGAGAACTCCTAACGGTACGATGTGGAGGCCGACCTAGAGGGTGGTGCGGGTAGGGTGTTGGAGAGGGTGGGGCGTTTACGAGGCAGTTGGGGATGCAAACCTTATTCGGGGACTGCCGGAATGCTCGGGACCCTTAGTTTTTCCATTCATCATACCCAAGTCCTCCTGGAAAGTCAGTCTGATTTTGTCCTGTGTGGGGTTGAACGACCAGTCGCCCGAACCCCCATCTTTCACGCTGCCTTCTTTGGAAGGTATTATATACGCGATTACTTAATCGAACCCCCCATCATCAGGATGTATTCGCCACCCATATCGACCTTAGCAATGCCTTTTGGAGCATTGTGCTCCCGTCAGAGGCGGCTATGGCTTTTCGAGCGCGGGTTAGCCCCAGGGGGCTTGTGGTCGCGGCAATTTGGCTTTCATTTGGTTGGAAGTTTTCTCCGTATCTTTGCCAGCGCATTTTGGGAGATCTGTTGCGCCCGCATGTGCCGGCAGGGGTGGAACTACTCCATTACCTTGATGATTTTGTACCAGTATCTGTTGACATGTCGACAGGCCGTTGCTTAGTTGTACGACCCAGAGGCTGGTCGGGATATTGCGCGATGCGAATTATGTTGTTTCACATAAATCTATGCTGGACCCGGTCCAGTGTTTGTTTGTCCTGGGGTTTTTTTTTTAATCGGCGGCTGCGCATTATCTATAGTCATAGGCGTGCGTGGCTACAAGTTATGTCGGCGTGGCTACGTTTGGTGGTGGCTCAGAGGGCGGGGGCCAAGCTGATGGAGAAGCTGTTGGGTTTCTTGCAGTGGCATATCCTTCCGTGGTTGACTGCGGCCCCCCTGTTTGCGGGGGTGTATTGTTGGATTCGGTGGGGGGACCACTCGAGCAGTGTGCCTTTGAAGAACTTCCACTCGTTAGCCCCAGTCCTGTGCCTGTGTGCGGAGCCTTACCAGGCCCTCCCGTGGGAGCGGGCGCGCCCGTTGATAACTTTGTCTGTATCCCCAGGATCTGGCTTGATGTGTGTGCCCCGCGGTTGTGGTGTGTGGACACGGCATGGGACATTTTCTCTTACCGCATCGGTTGCTTCTCCCTGTTTTTGGAGGCCGCATCTTGAGTTGTGCCATGGGTCAAGCATACGCAGCAATCCGTGGAACTCGTTGGACTTTGCTGGGCAGTGAGGTTGACCGTGCGACTACAATGGGATTGCTTGTTGCTGGTGACTGACAGTGAGGTGGCTGCAGCCTATTTCATAGGGTTAAAGGCGTCCACGTGGCTTAAGGTTCAACATGGGCTGCTGCGATCTGTGTCCCGCCGCCTTTGTTTGTCACATCTTCAGGTGCATGTCTATTGGAGCCCGGGGGCCCCTGAGTAGGCTGCTCTCTGGTTTTCATGGCGTGATGGCACGGGCTGAGTTGGCAGCCCAGGACCGGTACCATGACTTGCGGACCTCCGTAGATTTATGCCGCTTGGTGGGGAGTATTGTCTTGTAGTTCAGTTCAGGGTACACACCCGCACCCAGATGTTAGAGTTTGCCCAAACCCGATGGTGGTGGACTTGCATCCCCATGAGAGGATCCCGTCACCCCCCCCCCCCCACACGGTCCGGATGCACCGTCAGCGGAAGTGGTACTGTTTCAAGTTTAACCACAAGATTTCTATCAGTAAGCATTGTGTACTTTTTGCCTGTGGTAAACGCACGGTGCTTGTCACCGTTGGTTTCCCACCCACTGTCCCCTCTTAGGCAGTTGTGTTTATTTCTACCCGCCTACCCACCCATGACACAGGTGGTCGGGCAGCCGGTCGAGTCCCCGGACCATTGCCTGTGCGGCGAGGGCCTGTGGAGAGTATTTTGTATAGGTTGCTACCCCCCCCCCCCTTTGTAATAGCTACGCCCTTGTAATAGCTACAGTAGGCGTAGGGACCGTATTAATTTGGTACCTAACTTTAATTCGGTACAAATGTAGTGCAGCCGCATAACACATGGGTTTGGTGACAAATTTGCCAGCTATATAGGGTCATGGACACATTTGTTGTGAGTGTTTGCCCACTTGAACCCACATAGCTCTGATTTGGGGGATATTTGTGTACTATATCCCCCTTTCTTGCACCAGCTCACCATGCAATCCCGATGAAGTTATTTGGGCTAAGGCTGCCCGAGGTGTGTGGGGAATGGCCCATGTCTTTGATGGGAAGTTGTACTTTACAAGAGACCACATGCAAGGCAATTTCATTCCCAAGAATTTGAAGTTGCCCGAGCCCAAACTGGCCCCTAAACCTCGGGCAAAGGCATCTTCAAAGGCATCTTCAAGTGGTCAGCATTTGCAGTTGTTCCGCATGGTGTATGATCGCAACAAGGGTTTCCAATCCGAATATTTGTAGGCTTCTCATGCTTCATAGCTTGTGAGAACATGGGTGTGAGCCTGAATTTTCATGCCTCAAACACTTTCTTGTGTTTGCATGCCTTTGGGAACATGGGCGGAGGTTAAGGTGCACTCATACCATGCATTCTCTCACGTGTATTTCGGTAGTTGTATGTGTCGTGCGCAAGCTACGCCCTTGTAATAGCTACAGTAGGCGTAGGGACCGTATTAATTCCGTACATTGGCGTAGCTATTACAAAGGGGGGGGGGGTACATGCTGATACCATTGAGTTGTCTGTGACAGCCCCAGAGCTGTTTTGCTTGGGTCGGTGGGTAGTTGGGTCAGGTCGGAGGAGGTACGGTGATATGCGAAATCTTGTGCATCGCATGTGCCACCAAATAACTGTATTGCCGCTTATCGCCACAAGGTTTGTGTCTGCAAGCATTGTCTACTTTTTGCCTGTGGTAAACGCACGGTGCTTGTCACCGTTGGTTTGCCCACCCACTGTCCCCTCTTAGGCAGTTGTGTTTATTTCTACCCACCTGCCCACCCATGGCACAGGTGGTCGGGCAGCCGGTCGAGTCCCCGGACCATTGCCTGTGCGGTGAGAGTAGTCTGTATAGGTTGCTACATGCCGATACCATTGAGTTGTCTGTGACAGCCCCAGAGCTGTTTTGCTTGCGTCAGTGGGCAATTGGGTCAAGTCAGAGGAGGTATGGTGATATCCGAAGTCTTGTGCATTGTATGTGCCACCAGAGAACTGTATTGCCGCTTATCGCCACAAGTTTTCTGTCTGCAAGCATTGTCTACTGTTTGCATGTGGTAAACACCCACGTCTTGCTGCCTCCATCGGCCTATGCGGCAGCCTTGGCGCTCGGCTATCACTACTTGGGGGACTTTGACAACCCGGGTGGGACGCTGCGCAGCGAGCAAGACTTACGCATGTGGGTACCCTGGGGCGCACACTCCACGCCATCCGCGATTGGTTCAACCGGCATCGGGGTACCCTACGCCCTCTGCTGGACGCACCGGCCCCCCGTTGGCAACAACCCCTTATAAACACATTTTTTTCTCCGAGAGACATGTCCCGCAGTGAGTTTGTCATCTGGGCCCCCTAGACCCCTCTTCACTTGAAACTCATTGCGCCCTGGACAGTGTTCGCTCTAGGCCCACAGCCCCACAATGGCTGGGTGTCTTGGTAGATGCCGGGACAAACAGATCCCTTGCACATCTTGCAAGATCCTCTTTAGCAGATCCACCACCAACAGCGGGACAGTGTGTGTTGCCACGTCACGCGGCAGCTAGAGGTGGGCCAGCCGTCCATGTGTAGGTGACTGGGAGATGGCGTGGATGGTGTCACGATTTAAAAAAAAATGGAGTGGATGGTGAGGCCTCCTGAGAGGTGCTGCATGTTGCGTCCACGGAGCTGGGGGCATCCCTTTTGCACAATTATAGTGGCCGGAGTGGTGCAAATGGCGGCGTGTGTGCACCGCCGAAGGCCATGGGACCATGGATACCATGGGGAGTGCACTCCACATGCCCATGCCCATCCCCATGCCCAAGGGCTGGGAGCTAGCCCTGATGCGCCCCGAGAGGCCAAGACCACTGGGGAGCAGGTCGTCTACTAATGAGGCCGCGCGATGCAACTCACCACCGCCATGGAGGATGTCATGTCCACATTGGGTTGGGCCGTGGTGCTCCCGGTGTGCGAGCAACCCAAGAACGACCTCCCCATTGACACCCGATTGCATAGGCCGCTAGTGAGCCTCCGGGACATCCATGTAAAGGAGGAACCCCCCCTGCATACGTGCCTCAAGGAGCACCTACAAGCCCATACTGCTCGCGGCAACAAGAAGAAGACGACGAACACATCTTGTGGGCCTGCCCAGCCTGGGGCATACATCGATCCGGTGCCTGGCGCTCGCTTATGAGAACGGCGAGGGCACTGGGGCTACGGCGAGGGCACCAGATCAGTAGTTGGCCCACGTGCTTACGGATTTGTGGCTTGATGCCGGAACACCTGTCGCACGGCATCCCCAAAGGTCAGGTGCACGACTTCATGTACGGTTTTCATAGTATGGTGCTGCAAATTCTGCGGGCGCGGGCACACCGGGAAGATGTGCAGCTCTTTGACCAGCCTAAGACGAAGCAAGGCAGAGGGTACCCATTCTGGCAGTTCATCGGGCCGCTACCGCGGCCGGAGCACAGGGAGAAGCTGCGGATTCGCCAACCCACAGCTCAAGAGTGGCGGTGGGACTCCGACTTTCGTGACGATCTGCTACGATGGGTCAACGAGCTGGTCTGGATACCAGGGAAAGGGCAAGTCTACTTCATGGAGCTAGCGATGGACTTTGAGTGCTTCGCGGCGCGCACCTTGCCGGCCTCACCCCAGGCTGTGTATCGGGCGACTGCCCTCCCGCTACCAGAAAGGGCAAGGGTTCTAAAGCTTGCCCTAGCGACCTTGCAAAAGCTGAGCGTGGCTGGGACCGTGCTACCAGGTGGTGTGCTTACCAAATGCTCCTCCCTAGTCCCACTGGGGGCCCCCACAGTAGTGGGTGTGTCTGCGAGACCATACTTCACACGTCGCCCGGACATGCTGAAACTCCTACAAAACCTGCAAGAGTACTGTGAGCTGCGCTGGACGGCTGTGCTACAGGCACCGCCCCCCTCACCGGACACGAGACGGAGAAATGCCCAGCGGGCCAAGGAACGGCGGGAAGCAACGGAGTCCAGCCCCAGCATCAGGGAGCGCATTCCCAAGCTCAAGTACACATCGTCGCTGCTGCCTGCTATGCACACCCCCAGGCATCTCACCGGCAGAGGAGGAGGCAAGAAGAGCGCCACTTTGTTTGCGGCTGACTACTTTCCAGCACACCGCAACCCTGGAGCTCCCCCCACGCGGCCCTACCGGTTGCTCCGACCTGCCAAGCAGGCGGCCCCGCCTCCACCTGATGTAGCTGCAGTGGGCTCGAGTCCCCAAGCGGCACTGCCGGCGGGGCGAGCGGCAGCGCCCAGCGATTTGTCTCAGCGCGTAGATGCGCTAACTCCCCCGGATGCACCTCTAGGATGGGCTCCACCGTCGCCGTCACCTCCGGTGCAGATGGCATACCCCTCGGAGGAAGGGCCCTCTACCCCGGAGGTCTTCTCCTCGTCGTCCTCGTGGGAATCTGAGCCCATCAACACCGGGGGACGCTACCGACGAGTGACAGCGGGGCCCAGATGCGGCCCCGCGCGGTCCTCACCGCCACACGCAGTGCCCCGCGCACGCGCTCCCAGGGCCCGATCCGTTCACCGGTCAGGGAACCCGGCGCTGAGGAAGTCACGGCGGAGGGCACCACGTGCGCGGGTGCCCCGAGGGGTCAAAAGGCGGCAGTCGGTCACAGAACGGTCGGGGAGCCCACGACGCAAGCGACCCCAGCTACAGCAAGGGGATGCGCGGTCACATACGGCCCTGGAGGCCCCAGACCGTCACGGGAGCCCAGCCGGAGCTCCCCTCCCCATGTCCAGGCATGCGCTCTCATACCTACAGCTCACAGGAGCTATCACTCCTGAGCGTGCGTCACGCATAGTGGTGGTAAGCACCCCAGAGGGGCAGCGCACCCCACTACCGACACGAAGCCCGGGGCAGCCCCCACACGAAAAGGGACGCGACATCCCCCCGGGGATAGCAAGGATGTTGCAGCAAATCCGAATGCCTCAAGCAAGGCCACAACAGCTACAGCCCCGAAGGGAACCACGGCCCAACGCGCGGACTTCACGCACCGCCGTCCTGCCCACCGGCCCTCCGATGGGGTTCAACGTAACTAGCACCCCGTCTCCGCGGGTGCTGAGTAGGCCAGGGCAATTCTCGCCATCTCCGGCATGGTCGCCGGCGGTGACTTCCAGTTGGCACTCAGTGCGGCACGTGTCCCCAGAGCATTGGTCGCCCGCATGCACACCAGGGGGGGGGTCTGACCGACAGCAGGATTCACCTCACCTGCCCCCCGTCCTGCTGGCGCCCCTATTTGAGAGCGCCATGTCTACCCCGCGAAGGGACAGCACTCAGAGTGCGTCTGATGAGGACGTGCAACAGTATGCCGTCCGGTGTTCTACCCCCCCCGATCTGCCCCCCACCCCGCTGGCGCCACTTTTTGACAGCGTGATGTCTGCCTCACGAGCGGACAGCACTCATCTTGAGTGCGATGAGGACATGGGTCAGTACGAAGTCCAGTACTCTACCCCACCCTCCGTGGGGGAGTGGCCCCCTAACCCCTTTACCTTTCCCTCTCTTCGCGGAGCACAGCGTCTCTGCACGGAATTGCCTGGCATGGCCCGACAGGGCCAGGGATGGGTTCGTGACCCCCATGCACGACACTCCACCATGCTGTACAGCATGCAGGAGGGTGCTCTGTCTCCCAACAGCGCGGAGGGGCTCATGAAGCATGGACGGGCCTCACGTGAGGCAACCTAAAGGACGGAGGGGGGAGCCTCTTGTCATACAGGGCGGCAGCTCTCCAGAAACCCGCGCGACTTGCCCCTTGGGTGAGTTTGGGGGCTGGAATGGGTAGAAGCCCCATGGACTATTGCTCCTGAATATGATTTCCTTCCTTCAAGGAGCACCTACAAGTGGTCACATTGCAGCAGCTCCAAGCCGGTGGCGTAGAGGAGGCGGTATTGGGAGTGGGTTGTCCCCTTTGTGAACTGCCTCCGACTAGCCCTTTGAATGACCGCCTTAATCTGCCTCATTTTTTGGTGTTTTGCCCACTTCTTGGTGCCACGTTGTCCGTTTGCCGTGTTGTTTTCACGTTCACGGGATTGTGGGGACTGTTGATGCCTAGAAGCCTCAATGATGACATCTGAGGCACATGAGAAAAGCAACCACATGAATGGGGCGCCAACATACCGTGAATGAGCGCGTGACTTTGTCCTTGATTTTTCATGATTTGCTCACAACGTGGTGCTTTTGTGTCTGTTTATTGTGGCATTTTCACACCCGGGCAGAACATGCAACGTTGACTGTCACGCCCACCAAGTCGCCTGAGCTATGGATAGAACTCAAGGAGAAAGCGGTGGCGCTCTTCAAGTACCCGGTCCAGTGCTAGACGCCCAAGTGCCCAGGGCACCCATACATGGGGCAACTGATGCGGGCACCACACCGGCAAGGATGGTCATGGCGCTGGCGTACGAGAGCGCACTAGGGGCGTGCAACACAACGGTAGCCTCCGGGGTAGGGACCTCCCAAGAGGAGGAGGCCATGACCTTGCTTCTCTATGCCCGTTGGTTGGCGCAGCAACAGGGCATCTACTAGGTAGTGCCTGGCTCCGAGCCCGCCGTGGGCGCCCTATGCACCTACCATGAGGGCGGGCACTGCAGGGATGGCATACACCACCAGTATGCGCATACCCCAGCAGGAGACCGCCTCGCCCTAGGGGCTGCAATAAACATTGTGGTCCCTCGAAGTGGATCACGGTCGTCAACGTGCGAGTGGATGCTGCTACTAGGGAGGAGAGGTAGGCGGACCTCACCTGGATGTTACGACGCCCGAACGCCTTCCTGCCCAAGGTGAAATTCCGGCACCACTACTAGCTCGCCTCGTCCGATCTGCAGGAATGGCTTCACGAGCACGCCGCCGTCCCCGCTCGGGTGCAGTATGAGCACCGGTGGGCATCCAACTATGAGCAGGGCTGGGTGTGCCGTTGGACTAGTTCACGAGTGACCAACAGAGGCACCTAGCGGCATATTGGATGTGCAACCTCCCCACCATGACGGCACTGGCAAAGCACTCCGTCCATCGAAAGGTGCAGCTGTGCACATGGTGCCTCCTCTGCGAAGGTAGCCCACAGACAGCCCAACACCTTTGGGAGTGCCCAGTGCAATCCCATGAGCGGCAGCCAGCCCGCCAACGTCTTCACACATGGCTGAGCACCTATGTAGGGCCCCAGGCGTCCCAGGTGCAGGGCCAGTTATGGGACCCCGCGGTGCTAGAGCAATGGTCAGCAGCCATCACGACGCCGTCAATGTGTGCAGTGCATATGGGGCCCGCGGGACTGCATGACATGGGAACAGAGTTCATCTGGCAAGTGCTGGCGGAGTTGCGAACGGTGTGACTGGCCCACACCAAAGCTCGAGCTCGCCCTCATCAAGGCTCATGGGCCCGGGAGACACGATGGCGTGCACACCGCATGAGCTCCAGCTGCACCAGCAAGCGGAACGACAAGGCGTCCCCCGGGCAGCTGTGAACTGAGACTGGCTCCACCACAGAGAGGTGTGAAACACACTACACACAGCGCGCGCTTAGACACACAGCCCTCCCGGCTTCCATTTTCCTGTGTGCAAGGCCATCCCGGCCATTGCCATTTGGTACCAGTGCCTTCGGCACAACACAGTGCACTGCACCACGACACACCGCACCGCACCACACCACACCGAACCACAGCATACCACACCACACTGCACAACTGTTTTTGATGTCATGGGTCAGGATGGACAAACAAAGGTTTGAGGAGAGGATGCACTGAACCAGGGTGTGAGGCCAGGGTACATGTGCATACATTAAAGAAATCCGGATCCAGACCTGCACTAGCCCAGCCAGTGCCCAATGCACTGCAACGGTGTTACTGCCTGTTCAGAAATGCATTTCTGCGGAAGAAGCTTTCTTTGTGAGTGCCGTGCTTCGCATTGCATTCCTGAAAGCCTACCAAAGATATGCCTTTTGGGTGTCAAGGCTAGCCCCTCAACTTGCGGCCCAACCCCTGTTCCAAATGTGGGTGTGATGTTTGAAACGGAACGTGCTTGAGCCTGATGTGCCTGCTCCGCTTGAGGCGGCACTGATTGGTGGGACGAACTCAAAACTTTGTATGACGTTGCTCATGATTGCCTCTTTGGCAGCAAGGAAGTAGCATACGGCTGGGGACCCCTCTTCCCAGACCCCTGTTCCCCGACCCCTTTCCCCGTTCCCTAGACTCCCTCCCCCAAACCCCCACTCAAGCAAATCCCCAGGAAGGGGGTTCGCATGGTCTTTGGCTGGGTGGGTGGGTCCCCGGCTCTGGTCGCCCCCCCTTTGCTATGATTCCAAATGTCTCCTTGAGTACGTCCTTGGCACACCTTCGCCCGTTCACAGAAGCCTTGTCAGGTTGTTGTGTTCGGTGCTCTTTAATTTCTCCTGTTCTTATGCCTGCAGTCTTCTTCCTGCTTCTGCAAACCTCTTGGTGGTTGTGGGGCATTTGTTGGTTCATCTGACGAGGCTAAGGGAGCAGTGAAGAGTGACAAGCATAAGAAGTGGGAGAAGGCAAGGAACCGTATACAGTCTCTAAGGTGAGCTGAGCCGGCAGAAATTAGCAGCAGCAACACACAAAGCAACAAGTAAGGACAGAGCACAGCACAAAAGATACCAAAAGTATTGAAAGGAAGTAACATCAAAAGGGGGGAAACGGCAGAAAACCATTAAAAGGCCACACCCAACCCTAAAAGCAGCAGCAAAGCCAGGCGAGGGCAAAGTAAGTGACAAACCCGGGGCCTGCCTTCAAAAATGTTGTTGGGGCAGGACCAAGAACTATCAACAATCAATGACACAACAAGGAGCTAACAACGGGGCTGTGCATATTTGGCGTGTAGGGCAGCATCAATGGGTGACTTGCATAATGATGTGTTCCATGTCAGTATCCAGATTACCTGTTGGGGCTGAGATGCCTTGTCTGGAACAAAGCAGAAACTGTTAGTCTCTGACAGTGCTGCAAATCTGTAAGGTTTAGAGTGATGCACAGCCAAGCCTTTTTTTAGTGGCTTGCACACCCTCCCCCAGGGGGGGGGGGGGGGGCTGCCTGCCTTTTTGGAAATTCTGGGTGCCCTCAGCGGAATCACCCTCCCCCCCCCCCGGTGGGGGTAGGCCAAGAGTGGGTTGGCCTTTTTTGGGGAAAATATTTGTAAGCAAAATTTCCATTCTGTCCCTGAGCAGTGTGATCCCAGATCTGGCAAGTACCCTAGTGGTACTGCAGTACACCTGCGGTCCAGAGGTCCTGGGTTCGAACCCTGGCGCTGTGGTAATCAAAGCGCCAGTGTCAGCAGGCTCCGCCAGGCTGAGATTTTGTGAGGGAATAGATTGATGCATTGCGTGTGGTTTGATATTGGGTAGGTACTGTGGACAAGGCGGTGAGTGGGTGCCTGCCTCCTTGACTGGACCCCCCCCCCCCTAGGGTAGGGGTAGGACAAAAGCAGTGCCTGCCCTGAAAAAGTGCCTGCCTCCTCCAAGATTTCACCCCCCCCCCTCCCCCCGTATCACAAAAAAGGCTTGTGCACAGCCAACCACACGTTCCTGTTCAAGCTCTCCTGTCCGGCATGCTGGTAGCAGCGCAGGGTGGCCAGAATGAATTCAGTGAAACAGTGCTCGGGGGATACAGCAGGTGGGGGCTGCAGGCCATGTGGGGGGCTACAAACCCCCCTGCTGCTACCTATTGTGCACCTTCCCCCCGTGTGCCAGGAGCGGCAGGTGCTGTTGGTTCCCCATTACTGCTCTTGCCCACAGATGCACCCTGCACCCTTTTGGACTGCAGAAAGGTGTTTGTACATTGCGCCATGCCTTTCATGAGCACTGCCGTCAAGATGGCTCTTTTTCGTTGCTGTTTAGGCTTTTTTGGAAACTGGTCAACAGTGGGTCTTCAAGTGTGGAGGTTTTGGATTTTTCAAGGCGTGTCTTTTGCACAGTCATCACAACAAATTGCTGATGAAAATGAAAGTGTTGCAATACCCTTGCTCGTTCTGACAGTCCCATGTTGCTGCTGGTTCTGCAAATGGTGGTGAAGGGAGGCACAATGATTGGTGCTCCAGAAGCAAAGTAAGCACTGCTGCAGTCGGGTGGTGTTGCACTGTGGAGAGATCTCTGAAATCGATGCACTTGGCCGGCCCATTTTGAGTGTGCTTGCCTCTTTGGCTGGTTGAAAAGCAGCAACTTCAACAAGGAGAATCACACTTTCAAGATCATCGTGTTGCTTAAAAGATCCATGTGCTGATTGTCGCATTAGTCATACGCCCTGCTATCCATGCCACCCAAGCTGGATGCTACTCCTCGACGCACACAGCCGTTGGCAGCAGGATCAAGGGTGACACCATCTGCCTGCACTTCAAAGAGCCGACTGTCAGCACCCAGTAGCCGATCCAGTGTTAGAGAGCGCACCCCACGCCCTGCCAGCCCAGTGGTGCCAAAGCTCTCCAAGCCTCGAGATCCAGAAGCTTTTGGCAGCTACAGAGATGTTGGACAGGCTGGTATATCTCGGACTCAGGATGGTTTGTGCATCCAAACCCGACGCCCAACCAGGATCAGTATTCTTATCGAATCGTCCCTCAGTGATTCTGTAGAGGTGATTGAAATCAATGAGAGCCAGTGCAGCATTGCACCCCTGCGGCTGTCAGGGCTGGCGCCTGCCGAGGTGGGGGGAGCCCTTCCAGACTACTCCCACTTGGGGTACGACGAGGTTGTGCACCCAATGAGCTTCAGCACCGACACATCCCCGGTCTGGCGAGCGGACGAGGTGCACCTGTCTTGATGCAAACCTTGTTTCTGTTTCTGCTTCTGCATCTGTATTCGTGTATAAGTGTCTGCACCGTTGTCTGTGTCGCTGTTTCCGCATCTCCATTTCTGCCTCCCTCTGTATCTGTCTTTCCGTTCGTTTTTGCGTCGGTCCCAGTTTATGCTTTTTGTCTGTGTCTGTATGTGTCTGCCTACTGTGGTCAGCAGGGTGGAGAGAGAGGCAGAGGCAGACACATACACACATGCATAGCTGCACAGCAGACACAGGGGGGTAGGGAGAGGGGCCAGCCAATACACACTGTGCTTCCAGTGGAGGGTGCTAACCCAGTGACACAGAAGTGTGCCCCATTGCTTGGCAGTCCTAGGGTTTCGCATGCACTTGCCTCACTGGCTCCTGCCACATTGGGCCCTTAAGCTGGCCAGCTGTGAGCGGATGTTTGGGTGGATCTGCTGCAGGATTGCCTGCCCTTGCTTGGAACAGACAGCTGTCTTCAGAGCAGTTCTGCTACTAGTGTGATTTCAGAGTTTGTATTGGCTAGGGTTTCTGCCATTGGATGCCAAAAGGGCAAGTGGCCGGCTCAGCCGGTGGGTCAGCGTCCGGTTTGGGGTTAGGCTTCTTTTTGGCCTTGGCGGCCTTGTTACCTGCAGCTGCAGCCTTCTGCTGCTCTCAATGGGTCAGTGCTGCAGCATGAGAGGCATACAACATATGCCTCTCAACCCGAAACATCTCCTTTTCCCCTAGGTGTTCCACCCAGACTCCCCCCCCCGCCCCCCCCCACAACCGAGGTCACAACCCCCGGGTAGACACCATCGGTGTAGGGCACATAAACCTGTTCACCAAGCAGGGGGTCAGGTGACTCATCCCCCTCCAAAGAGGGGGTTCTTTGCGCCGCTTTTGCTGCTGCGGCTGCTTCCCCTTCACCTCCTTCCCATGCCCACGGGGGAGTGCTTGGTCCGACGATGAGCTGCTGCTCGATTCGAAGGACTTGCGCTTGTGCGTGGGGGGCTTTTTGGGTTTGGTGGGTTTGGGGGGGGGGGCAGGGCGGGGGGTTTGGGTTTCTCGGCGGGGGGGCGGGGGCTTTGCCCGGGAGGGGCTGCAGGGGTTCAGCCCACAACTGGACATCAGGATCTCCTCGTCAGCATAGCCCTCCCACCCCAACTCACTCAGGCTAGCCCAGCACGGCGTATTCGCCGCCCAAGTGTCCTTTTGGCGGCGGGACCGTTCCCACTCCCGCAACGCGGACAGGGCGGGTTGAGGAGCAGGAGCTGGTACAGGGCGGAGAGGGCGATGCTGAACTCGGCGGTGCCCAGCCGGTATCGGATGTGAACCCCCGCGACGTCCGCCGGGTTCACTTCCACGTCCATGACCTGTGACAGTGCCATCCATAAAATGTGTTCATAAAACGCGTGCATAAAATGCGTTCATGGTTCATAAACGGGCAGTGCAGGGTCGCTGAATTATGAACGCCGAATTATGAACGAATTATGAAGAATTATGAACGCACATACCTCGAAATCCGGCTCTGGTCCGACGGTCCCCATGACGCCCAGGGCGGTCCGGAAATGCGCAGCTGCGCTGGGAGGGGTGCCCTAGGGGGCGCCCGTAGGGGCCGTGGTGCTGCCGGTCGCCGGGGCTGCCCGGCCAAGGGGCTTGATGGGGCGGGTGATGGTGAGGCCCTCAACGGCCCCCTCGTACGAGGCCTCCTGCCCCGGGTCATACACCCCCCCAAAAGTGGATTCCCACTGGGGGATGCACTCCAACTTGCGCCCGGAGCGCTGCAGCCCCTTTCCTCCCATTGGAGGAAGCACAGTTCCCAATGGGACCCCCGCATCAAGGCCCCCGCGGGCTTGTAAAAACTTGGGCTTGCGACAAATCCCTGGCACCAATTGGTTCGGGGATGGGGGACAGGGGCTTTCCCGGCAGGGGTTTCCATGCCCATGCCCCCTCTGTCTGCCGCCAGCCCCCCCCCCCCCGCACCCTTGTGGCGGATGCGATGCCGCAAAAGGCGGCGAGATGCCTAGCGCAGGGTGATGTATGTCACCTCGGGGCTCGAAAAAAGGGAGGCATCGGGGGAGTACCCACTGTCCAGCGCTCCCTGCACCAAGGGCAGGGTCAGCACATTTCGTTGGTTGGTCTGGCTCAGGCCCCTTGCATGGGCGCCCCTTGCATGGGCGCCCCTTGCATGGGCGCCCCCCCCCTCCAACCACGGGGTCACAACCAAAACCCCCTCCCCCCCCACCCCCTGCGTCCCCCTCCATTGCCACGTCCTCCATCTCGGCCTTCACCTCCTCGATGTCCTCGATCTCCACCTTCACCCCCCTCCCCCCTGCTGCCTCCTTCTTCTTCCTCTTTTCCTCCTTCTTCTTCTCTTTCTTCCTCCTCTTCTCCTCCTTCTCCTCCTTCTTCCTCCTCTTCCTCTCCTGCTCCGATGAGTCCGCTGACTCCTCAGTCGAGGAGTCGCCGGGAGGTGGGGAGGCGGGGTCAGCGGCGGGGGGTCGCCCGGAGGAGTGGGCTTGAGGGGGCGGAGGAGCTTGAGGTGGAGGTGGGGGTGGAGCTTGAGCTTGAGCTTGAGCTTGAGCTGGAGCTTGGGCTGCTAGCCGCTGCTCCTGTGGACTTGGGGGAAGCTGTTCATAAATCGTTCATAAAACCGGTTCACAATTCATCAGTTCATAAATCGGTTCATAATTCATTTATGACGGCAGTTTTGGTTTTATGAACGCCCAATGATGAACGCAATATGAATGCGAACAACAGCGGATAGACAGCATACCACAACGGCGAGGGTCGCCTTCTGACTCTCCTCCAGCAGGTTCTTCAGCTCGGCGGCGGCGTCCATGGATGGGCGAAGAGTAGTAAAGTTTGGTCGCAGAGGGCGCTTGGGTGGAGGGTGCTTGGGGGGTGGTGCTTAGAAGTGAAGCGGCGGTGCACGCCGCGGTGTGTGAAGTGTTATATTGCAACAACGGCTGGTCAAAGGTTAGAAACCACCATTCCCAAACCTGCTGGACGACCATTGCTTCCCGTTCCACTGCACTCCTACCCGCATTCCACCCATTGAACTATGCCCATTGCACCCCTTCTTCAAAATATAATTGGTGCTCTCCACAACGTCCCCCGACACGGCAGCCAATCCCACCCCACATGCATCCGCACTCTCAAGCAGTGTATCACAATCCTCTTCGAGGAACAACAAATAGTGCGACCCCGCCTCCCCGCAGCAGTGTTGGTGAAACGCAGTAGCAACAGGTCGGCACGAAGGGCGTGGCGCAACCGGAATCGGCGAGTACAAAGTGCGTAGCAATGTTCGCAACCCCACAACCGCTTGCCACGTGGGGTCCTCCTCAACGTATGCAAGCACGGGCGCAATGTGCTCCCAAAACAGGAGGCCCAAAACAGGTTGTGGGCCTCCTCCCCGTCCGGTGCGTTGTGCGCCTCCAACCGCACGCCACACGGGTTGCGGTGCAGAATTTTCTGTACCTTCCTTGCAAGCTTAGGGGGATGATTTCCCACCTGGGCCTCCAGGACGGCCACGAAAAGCCTCCCGAAGGCCCCGGAACAGTCCAAAATGCACAAAAATACCCGGTTTCTGGCTATGACAAGCAGCGGCGGCTCGCCGGTGCATCCTGCCGCATCCAAACTTTTGCGGGTCACCTAATAACGACGATGATGGGTGGCATTCGACTGCGTTGTCCTCCGAGCAGCGACGCCATTCCACCGCTTGGCCGTGTTGTCCCGCACGGCCTCATTGGAAATGCGCCCCACTTAGGGATCCACGTTAATGCCCAGCGGCCGCCGGAGCCACGGCTGGTCCCCACCAAGGAGGACCGCTGCCGGCACCCAGCTTTCGCACCAGTACATTTTTTTGCAGTCAATAATGGACTGCAGGACCTGCGTTCAGAAAAGATGTTCATAAAACGTGTTCATATAACGTGTTCACAATTCATAAATCGGCAGCACGGTACTTGTGACGGCAGTTCTCGAATTATGAACACGCGCATTATGAATAACATATGAACGCGAAAATGCGGACTACAAACCTGCAGCACTTGAGACCAAATTTGGCCCGGGGCAACCATATTTTTGTCCCCTGTGACGGCCATGCCGATGACCCATGGGACGGCGGGTGTTCGCGCCTTTACCCCATGGTTCATTAGCCCCACCAATAGCTGCGACCAACTGCCACCGGCGTAATGATACACGTCACCCCGCACCACAAAGGTGAGGGGGCCGGTCCAGTCAATACACTGGCACAGGGCTGGCCGGGATTGCAAGTATTGTGCCCACGACTGTAGGGGGCAGCAGCAAGGGGATGACGGAGGGTCAGCACATTCCACTGGGGGGAACAACGCAAGCGGAGCGGTCAATGACTTCCACGTTGCGTCAAATTGGTCTCGTGTGGGGATGGGCCATCGGAAGGGCAGCCTGGTGCGGGTGGTGTAGGCATCGCCCCGGCGGGTGATGTACTCAGACAACACCCGGAAGCCGGGGTGCTCCCAACTCCACAAGGAGCCCTATCCGATAGGGTGCGGGAAAGAGGGCCTCTGCATACGTACGGATGGCTTGCAGCTTGGTTTTGTGGACCTCCGGGAGGGGAGCGTGGTCCATTGCCTCTGTGAAACGGGCCCGGATGAGGGGGGACGATGACATCCATCGGGCCAACAGGTCGGACCACTTGCTGTCCCGAACACTAGTGGCACCACTGAGCCGAACAAGCATCATGTTCAGCTCCGTGAAGACGCAGTAAGGGTAAGACATTCCAAATCCGGGGACAAAGAAGCGTTCATAACAGTTGTTCATAATTCATGGTTCATATATGAATCGTTCCTATCTGAAAAACGAATTATGAACAATACTACTTTTCATACGGGTACCTAGGGTAGACCAGCTACAATGTCTGGGGCGGATGGCAGTGGCCTTAGACTGTGAGTCATTTATCAAGGGGGTGAAAGGGGTAGCATAGAGATGGCAAGCGAGGGGGTGGTAGGGTACCCGGGGCACGGTGGCACGTGCGGGCCTGTGGGAACAATTACTGCGATTCCGATCGAGGGTGTGAGTGCAGCACTGCATCCACATCCCGGGACACGTGGGGGTGGAGGGCAACGAGAAGCGCACGCCCAGGCAAAAGTTGAAAGGGAGGCGAACCCCCTGAAAGTGGGACAGTCGGGAGGGAGTGATGTAGTTGATGTGGACAGAGAATCCACCCTAGTGCCACCGCACTTCGGGGATTTTGTTGCGGACCATCCAGATACGGAGTGGTCAGTAGTGCCAGACACCGGGAGAGAGGTGTGTATGCTGCGGGAACGCACCCCCCCCCCCCACCGGAGGGAGGGCAAGACTTTATATAACAACACCACACCAAGACACACAGGCACCGAACAGAGCCACACGTGATAATCCCAGATTTCCCCTGTGGACTTCGTGGCCGTCGACGGGGCATGACGGGTGAAATCACAAGAGCAGCACCTACCAACCACAACGGACAAACACACACACACGGACACAAGGACACCACTGGAAGGCTAACACTTCACACCGACAGGACTGCAGGTTCATGCACCGACCACGCTAGGTGAGAACGATGTAGACATACCCGCTAAGTTTTGGACAACATTTTGTCTACCCAGCATAGTTGATAATGCACTTAACGTCCACCCCCCAGGGGGCAGTTCGAGCCCCGCTGTGGATTTGGTGCACCGTGGAACCTGAACCCCTCGGTTGTCACATTTGTTAGAGCACTTCGTGGTGGGAGGAGCATACATGAAACGCACTTCACCCTCGGGTCATAGTGCTCTGGCCGTTCTCATTGCGGCCTGCTAGCAGCGCTGCTTAGGGATGAGGTAAATACCCAAATAAGTAGGGCCGGGTCTGGTGTCAGTACTGTCCCCGCTGGTGGTTCCGTCGATGGGTATTTTGTTAACATCGTCCACATAGCATACTAGTAACGCAGTTGACCCTCAAAGCAGACGGCGTCGGTTCGACTCCCAGGGTGAAGGCGTCGGTGCCCCGGGGTTCTATCTATTTTTATTTTTAGTTACATGGACTGGCAAGTGGGCTTCTTTGGACATGGTGTGCACAGGGGGAGTCCCAGCTACCCAAACCTCAACCCTCACCGCCGCGCTTCGCTTGGGCGCGATCCACAAGTAAACAAGTGTGCCCGAACCTACCGAAACTTTCCCACACCCACGCTTTCACTTGGGCGCTATCCACAAAAACAAGAGTGCAGGAGAGCTGCACACAAGAACAGGGCATCTACAAGGTGAAAAGCACAGAGTGCCCAACAAGTGAGAAGATGCCAGAGTACAAAGAAGGGTGAGAACACATCAATGACATGTTCCGATATAAAGGTCAGGATCATGTCGTGTATCTCAAAACTTGACGTGACGGCAAGAGGCTTCTTGCCTCCCGCCGTCCCCTTGGAATGATCTGCGTCGAATCCCCGACTAGAGAATTTTGTATGTCTCCTCACCCCTAAACGCACCAAATCTTTTGAACCCTCCAAGGGTGGCTGCATACTCAGCAAGGTGGTCCACCTGTAGGTGCCACCACAGGGTGATGGGCAAGGATAGGGCACAATGTGCGTCCCCCATCCTATAGGTAAGGCTGCAAAGTTACTCCACCTCACCATGTGTTAATCACTCCGCAAGGAGCATGCCAAATTATGGGAACCGGCAAACACCTCAACCCACTCTTCAAAAATGGTTGTCCATGAAAATGTGCCATGACCCACGGGGCGTTGCAACAATGCCTCTGCACTCAACTCCGCAATTCACGGTACCCACGCATGATGGTGTAGCAACCACATCGGAGCACTACCCTCCACTGCACCTTTTTTTTTTTGCCCTCCATGCTGGCCTCAAATGCATCATGCTCATCATGCTTGGCAGCACTATGCAATTGCACCCTTGCCTTCCGCAAAAAAATTTGCACCCATTCAACTGCCCGCGTGCGCGACCACCGATGCTCCGCAATCAACTTCTTTGTGATGGCATTCAACCCCTTGAACACCAATTGTTGCACCCCATCCAAAGAGAAATCAGGTTCGTGGCCCGGGGGGGACTTGGGCGAGCACTTGTCCATACTGACCCCACACACTGGCTATGCGACTTGTTCTCATGGCAAAATCAGCCCAACACGCTTTGCGGCTTTTCCCACACACCCAACACACTGCCGCAGCGCACTTGTTGCACTTGGGCCTTGGCATCGGCCACGATACAACACTCCACCCTCCTACGATACCCCCCCCCCCCCCCGGTCACCGATTCCATATTGAGCAAGGAAACGGCGGACTTGCGCTTCTATGTGCGCCGCTCTACACATATTGGCAAGAAGTTTTCCCTTTTGGGGACCATGCAACAAAGCCCGAGAACCAATATGCGCATCACGTTTCCTTAGATCACCCATTCGGAATTGCACATAAGAACATTTCCAAACGGCTCTGCCGTCGATGAATATCCCAAGATCGGCAGCCCCGGCCATAGGCATCTGGGGGGGGCGTGGTTCCCCACATGAGGGCTGCCTTTTCGGTCAAGTCGCACCAACGGGCAATGTACGTGTTGCCGTTGTGGTCCACCACATGGGTTGCAACGGGGGGACTCTTGTGGTGTGACAATCCGCAATTTCTCTATAGGGGAGCATAGCATTTACAGTAGTGGCAATCAGAATGGACTCTTGTGGTGCAACCATGCGCTGTTTTTCCGTGGAGGAGCATAGCATGAAAAGTAGTGGCAATGAGATGACATTTGTGGTTCGACCATCCCCCGTTTTACAACACAGGAGCATAGCATGTAAAGTAGCGGCAATGAGGGGACTCTTGTGGTTTGCACGTGTGCAATTTTTCAACAAAGGAGCACACCGTGTCAAGTAGCGGCAGTGAGAAGACTCTTGTGGGGCGACCATACGCCATTTTTCAACACATGAGCATATCATGTAAAGCAATGGCAGTGAGAAGACTCTTCTGGTGCGACCACGAGCAGTTTTTCAACAGAGGAGCATAGCACTTAAAGTAGCGGCAACTAGGGGAGTGTTTTGGTGCGACCATCCGCATTTTTTCAACAGAGCAGCATAGCACGTAAAGTGGCGGGAGTGAAAAGACTTTTCGGTGGGACCAGCCGCACCTTTTCAACAGAGGAGCATAGCATTGAAAATAGCGGCAAAGAGGGGTGTCTTGTGGTGCGACCGTCCACACTTTTTCAATAGAGGAGCATAGTGGCAAGCTATGGTGGTGAGAGTACCGTTGTGGTGAGACCATCCGTAGTTGTTAAATTGCCGAGCATAGCATGTTAAGTAGTGGTAATGAGGGGTTGTGGGGTGATCATCCGCGGTTTTGCAATGGAGGAGCATAGCAATTGAAGTAGTGGCAATGAGAGGACTCTTGTGGTGCGTTCATCTGCAGCTTAGCAATGGAGGAGCATAGCATTTAAAGTAGTGGCTACGAGAGGACTCATTAGGTGCGACCACCCTTGGTGCACGCTAGAAGACCCAATCTTGATCTAGCCTAGAACGCTCTAGCTAGAACGTTCTAGGCTAGATTAGATCAATATTGGAACGTAATACTGCCTACAGCATATCCCAAATTTTTCGTTGCTCCGCCGTGCATGCTTGCTATTGTCCGTTGTGCATTCTTCCATGCTTCCTTCTTTCCCGCTTAGATATTGCACATTTCTTTGCAATGAAACGCACACCACTACCCCCCTTGCTCCCTCCTCACCCGGGAAGGATAGTTCCCTCTTGTCTAAGGCACTACGGGAGTTGAGTGGGGCCTCAAACCTCAAGGATGAGCGGGTGGGCCATTACTTGGCCACGTGGGCGCTATCATGCCCCCTAGCACGGCGGCAATTCAACAACGCCATCCAACCTGTGAACTCCGCCACTTCTACCCAAACCACGGCTGAGGCATGCAAGGCCACCGTTGAGGCATACGCCGCCTCCCTACTTCCCCCCACCGCCATGTGTGAACTAGTGCTCAACATCAGGGCCCCCAAGTCCTCGTGGAGGACCCTCTCGGAGCTCTACACGCTCCGTAAGTTGGAGTATCACCGCACCGTCCCTAGTGGCCCCTACTTCCGTCCAATTTGTACCGAGCGGGCCTTCCAAGCCCGTTGGAAGGACTTGGTCGCCCCGGTGCAATTGGATAACCCCGTTGCCACGGTGCTGCCCCTGGCCACCGGGATCTCATGGCCCTTCGCCTCATGGGTCACATACATCCTCTCCCGGCTGGGCTTGGTGCGGTCAATCAACCGCACGTTCCATTTGGCGTTCATCGTCCGGGGAGATGCCTACCCCGTGGCCGGGGGCAATTGGACCCAACTCACCATCTCCTTGGCCAACTTTGAGCGCTTGGCCCGCTCCCCAGCGGGCCATTGGGTGTTGAGCATGGCCAATTGCGATGACAAGGCCATGGAGACCCTTGGGACGTTGTGGAAGAGCAATTGGGAGGTACTCCTCTCACCTAGTGCCTTTCCCTCGTTCTAGTTTTGATCTAGTCGGCCTCAAACACCGCTCGCTAGACGCTAGATTGGACTAGACCAGAACGAAATTAACCACCCCCCATGTCTCGTGTTTAGGTGATTCAAGATATCATCGACACGGAGCTGGTCCAATGGGGGGCCTCCAAGGAGGAGGCAAAGGTGATCCTCGGGGGGGATCAACCGTGGACGCGACGGGTGATCGGGGGTCCACATGCCCCCAAGTGGGAGCAGTGGAATGGCATCGCTGCTCGGAGGACAACGCAGCCGGATGCGAACAATCATCCTCGCTATCTGATGACCCGCAAAAATTTGGTTGCGGCAGGATGCACCGGCGAGCCGCCGCTGCTTGTCATAGCCAGAAACCGGGTATTTTTGTGCATTTTGCACCGTTGCATGGCCTTCGGGAGGCTTTTCGTGGCGTTCTTGGAGGCCGAGGTGGGAAATCATCCCCCTAAGGTTGCCGGGGAGGTGCAAAAAATTTTGTACCGCAACCGGTGTGGCGTGTGTTTGGCGGCGCACAACGCACCGGACGGTGAGGAGGCCCACAACTTGTTTTGGGCGTGGGAGCGGTTGTGGGGCTGCGAACATTGCTGCGCACTTTGTACTCGCCGATTCCGGTTGTGCCGCGCCCTTCGTGCCAACCTGTTGCTGCTGCGTTTCGGGGACGTTGCTGCGGGGAGTCGGGGTCGCCCTATTTGTTGTTCCTCGAAGAGGGCTGTGATACCATGCTCGAGAGTGCGGATGCATGTGGGGTGGGATCGGCTGTCGTGTCGGGGGACGTTGTGGAGAGCGTAAATTACATTTTGAAGAAGGGATACAATGGGCATAGTGCTAGGGGTGGTGGTGCGGGTAAGAGTGCAATGGAACGGGAAGCAATGGTCGTCCAACAGGGTTGGGAATGGTGGTTTCTAACCTTTGACCAGCCATGGTTGCACTACAACACCCCACACACACCGCTTCACTTCTAAGGACTATTCCCCAAGCACCGTACACCCACGCGCCCTCTGGAAGCCAACTTTCTTACTCTTCGCCAATCCATGGACGCCGCCAAGATGAGGAAGCTCCTGGAGGAGAGCCAGAGGGCGACACTGGCCCTGGTGGTATGCTGTCTGTGGCGTTCATATTGCGTTCATAATTCGGCGTGCATAAAACCGAAACTGCCGTCATAAATGAATTATGAACCTATTTATGAACCGATGAATTATGAACCGCTTTTATGAACGCATTATGAACAGTGTCCGCATGTCCACAGGAGCAGCGACAGGCAGCCCATGCTCCAGCTCCTCCGCCTCCTCCGCATCCTCAAGCTCGGGCTCCACCTCCACCTCCACCTCAAGCTCCTCCGCCTCCTCAAGCCCACTCCCAACCCCACACCGCTCACCCCGCCTCCGCCTCCCGACCCGCCGCCGACTCCTCGAGTGAGGAGTCAACAGACTCCTCGGAGCAGGATCGGAAGCGGAGGGGCATTCCGGCGCATGTTGCGGCACCGCATCCGCAACAAGGGGGATGGGGGGACCTGGTGGTACGGGGGGGGGCATGGGCATGGAAGCCCCCACCGGGAAAGCCCCTGTCCCCCATCCCCGAACCAGTTGGGGCTGGACATTGGACGCAGGCCAAAGTTTTTTCGGGGCCGGGGGGGCACTTGATGCGGAGCTGCCATTGGGAGCTGTTGTTCCTCCAATGGGAGGAAAGGGGGTGGGTGAAGCTGCAGCGCTTCGGGCGCAAGTTGGAGTGCATCCCCCAGTGGGAATCCATTTTAGTAGGGGTGTACGACACGGGGCAGGAGGCCTCGTACGAGGGGGCCGTGGCGGAACTCACCATCACCCGCCCCATCAAGCCCTTTGGCCGGGCAGCCCCGGCCACCACCCTTGGCGCCTATATGAGAGGTAGTTTTGTTCATCATAAATGGTTTTATGAAATTTGAACGGATTTTGCTCTTGCTAGGGTACCCATGGGCCATGTTCGTTCAAAATTGGGGGCGGTGGGTCAGCACCCTTGGCGTGAGTTTTGTTTTTTACGCCAGAGGTTTTTGGGAAAAATTGCCTTTTTTGCCAGTGTTTGAAAATTATGAAAACCTCCTCCCCTGTTCATAATTCGGTTCATAGTTCAGTTCATAATTCAGTTCTCGTTTTGTGAAGGCGCAGAGCGTTTTATGAACGCGTTTTATGAACACGTTTTATGAACGCGTTTTATGAACAACTGCACAGGCACACAAAAATCGCTCAGTCTTCAATCTTTCTTGCACTTGCTTGTGCTTGCTTGTCCTTGCTGGTTCATGCCGCCCTACCCCTCAGGGCCGGGGCCTGGTGGGTCCTCCCAAAGGGGGGCCGTGGCCTGGTTTCGCCTCCGTCCGGGGCCTGGGCATGGGTTTGGGCAGGTGGTTGGGCTGCGGGTTTGGCCGAGGGGTGCCCTGGGGCATCCTCCTCCATGGGGGCGGCCTGAGGGGCAGCTTTGGGCTCGGGCTGAGGGGCCTGCTTAGCCTCAGGCTTGGGGTCAGGTTTGGCTGGCTTGGGGGCCGGCTCAGCCGGCGGGTCAGCGTCCGGTTTGGGGTTACCCTTCTTTTTGGCCTTGGCGGCCTTCCTACTTGCAGCTGCAGCCTTTTGGTTCCCCAAATGGGTCACTGCTGCAGCATGAGAGGCATACAACAGATGCCTCTCAACTCGAAACATCTCCTTCTGCCCTAGATGTTCCACCCACATTCTCCCCCCCGCCCCCGCCACAACCGAGGTTACAACCCCCGGGTAGACACCATCGGTGTAGGGCACATACACCGGCTCACCAAGCAGGGGGTCAGGTGACTCATCCCCCTCCAAAGAGGGGGGCGCCTCACGCCGTTTTTGCTGCGCCTGCTTCCCCTTCCCCTTCCCATGGGGACGGGGGAGTGCCCTGTCCGACGACGAGCTGCTGCTCGATTCGAAGGACTTGCACTTCGGTGGGGGGGGCTTATTGCTTTGCGGGGGTTTGGGGGGGGCCACGGCAAGGGGTTTGGTTTCTCGGCGGGGGCGGGCTTTGCTGGGGAGGCGCTGCGGGGGCTGGCCAGGGTGGGGGGGTTCATCCCACAACTGGACATCAGGATGTCCTCGCTCGAACACCTCCCCCCCTAACTCCCCCAGGGCCGCCCAGCAGGGGGTGTTGGCCGCCCACGTGTCCGTCAGGCGGCGGGAGCGCTCCCACTCCCGCAGCGCGGACAGGATTGCACACCCCGCTTGGGGTTGAGCAGTAGCAGCTGGTACAGGGCGGAAAGGGCGATGTTGAACTCCGCGGTGCCCAACTTGTACCGGATGCGGACCCCTGCGACGTCCGCCGGGTTCACTTCCACGTGCACGACCTGTGACAGTGCCATTCATAAATGCGTTCATAAAATGCGTTCATAAATCGCGTTCATGGTTCATAAACGGGCAGTGCAGGATTTGTGAATTATGAACGCACAATTACTAGCGAATTATGAACGAATTATGAAAGCACATACCTCGAAATCTGGCTCTGGTCCGATGGTCCCCATTGCGCCAAGGGTGGTCCGCACGTTCGCCGCTGCGCTGGGAGGGGCGCCGGGGGCCGCGCCGGTGGGGCCTGTGGTGCTGCTGTTGGCCGGGGCTGCCCGGGCAAGGGGCTTGATGGGGCGGGTGACGGTGAGGCCCTCCACGGCCCCCTCGTTCGAGGCCTCCTGCTCCGTGTCATACACCCCTGCCAAAATGGATTCCCACTAGGGGATGCACTCCAACTTGCGCCCGGTGCGCTGCAGCTTCACCCACTCCCGTTCCTCCCAGTGGAGGAACAACAGCTCCCAATGGGAGCTCCACATCAAGTGCCCCCCCCCGGCCCCGAAAAAACTTTGGCCTGCGTCCAATGTCCAGCCCCAACTGGCTCGGGGATGGGGGACAGGGGCTTTCCCGCCAGGGGGCTCCACGCCCTTCCCCCCCCCCCCCCGTACCGCCAGCCCCCCCCCTCCCCCTTGTTGCGGATGCGGTGCCGCAACATGCGCCGTAATGCCCAGCGCAGGGTGACGTAAGTCACCTTAGAGCTCGAAAAAGGGGGGGCATCGGGGGAGTACCCGCTGTCTAGCGCCCCTTGCGCCCAGGGGAGGGTCTGCACTAGGCGCTGGTTGGCTTGGCTGAGGCCCCAGACATGGCCTGCCTCCCCCCGCAGCCAAAGGGTCGCGACCAAAACCCCCTCCCCCCCTCCCCCCTCTCCCCTCCACTGCCACGTCCTCGACCTCGGCCTTCACCTCCTCGATGTCGTGCGCGGCCTCCTCCTCCTTCACCCCCCCCCCCCCCGCTGCCTCCTCCTTCTTCTTTTCCTCCCTCTTCTTCTCCTTCTTCCTCTTCTTTCCCTCCTCCTCCTCCTTCTTCTTCCTCCTCTTCCTCTCCTGCTCCGAGGAGTCTGTTGACTCCTCACTCGAGGAGTCGGCGGCGGGTCGGGAGGCGGAGGCGGTGTGAGCGGCGTGCGGTTTGGGGTTGGGCTTGAGGAGGCGGAGGAGCTTGAGGTGGAGGTGCAGGATGAAGTGGAGCTCGAGGATGCGGAGGAGGCGGAGGAGCTGGAGCATGGGCTGCATGTCGCTGCTCCTACGGACATAGGGGACACTGTTCATAATTTGTTCATAAAAGCGGTTCATAATTCATCATTTCATAAATAAGTTCATAATTCATTCATGACGGCAGTTTCGGTTTTATGCACGCCGAATTATGAACGCAATATGAACGCGACAGACAACATACCACCAGGGCCAGTGTCGCCCTCTGGCTCTCCTCCAGTGGATTCCTCGTCTCGGCGGCGTCCATGGATGGGCAGGATTAAGAAACCTGGGTCGCAGAGGGCGCGTGGGTGGTGGGTGCTTGGGGGGTAGTGCTCAGAAGTGAGGCGGCGGTGCACGCCGCGGTGTGTGGGGTGTTGTAGTGCAGCAACGGCAAGTCAAAGGTTAGAAACCACCATTCCCAACCCTGCTGGACGACCATTGCTTCCCGTTCCATTGCACTCTTACCCGCACCACCCCCCCTAGCACTATGCCCATTGTATCCCTTCTTCAAAATGTAATTTACGCTCTCCACAACGTCCCCTGACACGGCAGCCGATCCCACCCCACATGCATCCGCACTCTCGAGCATGGTATCACAATCCTCTTCGAGTAACAACAGATAGTGCGACCCCGACTCCCCGCAGCAATGAACCCGAAACGCAGCAGCAACAGGTTGGCACGAAGGGCGCGGCACAACCGGAATCGGCGAGTACAAAGTGCGCAGCAATGTTCGCAGCCCCACAACCGCTTGCCACGTGGGGTCCTCCTCGATGTGTGCAAGCAGGGGCGCAATCTGCTCCCAGGCCCAAAACAGGTTGTGGGCCTCCTCACCGTCCGGTGCGTTGTGCGCCGCCAAACGCACGCCACACCGGTTGCGGTACAAATTTTTTTGCACCTCCCCGGGAACCTTAGGGGGATGATTTCCCACCTGGGCCTCCGGGAAGGCCACGAAGAGCCTCCCGAAGGCCATGCAACGGTGCAAAATGCACAAAAATACCCGGTTTCTGGCTATGACCAGCAGCGGCTCGCCGGTGCATCCTGCCGCAACCAAATTTTTGCAGATCATCAGATAGCGAGGATGATTGTTCGCATCTAACCGCGTTGTCCTCCGAGCAGCGCTGCCATTCCACTGCTTGGCCGTGTTGTCATGCACGGCCTCATTGAAAATGCTCCCCACTTGGGGAGCCACGCTGATGCCCAACAGCCGCCAGAGCCACGGCTGGTCCCCACCAAGGAGGACCGCTGCCCGCAACCCAGCTGTCGCATGAGTAAAAATTTTTACAATCAGTGATGGGCTGCAGGACCTATGTTCATAAAAGGTGTTCATAATTCGTGTTCATAAAACGCGTTCATAATTCATAAATGGGCAGCACGGCGTTGTATGACGGCAGTTCTCGAATTATGAACGCGCCAATTATAACCAATTTATGAACACGAAAATGCGGACTACAAACCTGTAGCACGTGAGCCCAAATTTGGCCCACGGCAACCATATCCTTCTCCCCCGTGACGGCCATGCTGATGACCCATAGGAAGGCGGGTGTGCGCGCCTTTACCCCATGATTCAATAGCCCCACCGATAGCTGCGACCAACTGCCACCGGCGCAAGGATACCCGTCACCCCGCACCACAAAGGTGAGGGGGCCGGTCCAGTCAATAGACTGGCACAATGCCGGCCGGGATTGCAAGTATCGTGCCCATGACCGCAGGGGCTAGTAGCAACCCAAGGCTGGGGTCGGCACATTCCACCGGGGGTGACCACGCAAGCGGAGCGGTCAATGAGTTCCACGTTGCGTCAAATTGGTCCCGTCTGGGGACGGGCCGTGGGAAGGGCAGTCCGGTGCGGGCGGTGTACGCGTCGCCCCGGCGGGTTATGTACTCAGACAACACCCGGAAGGTGGAGCGGGTCGCACCCAACTCCAAAAGGAGCCCTATCAAATAGGGTGCGGGGTAGAGGGGCTCTGCATACGTACGGATGGCGTGCACCTTGGTTTTGTGGACCGCCGAGAGGGGAACGTGGTCCATTGCCTCTGCGAAACGGGCCCGGATGAGGGGGGGCGATGACATCCATTGGGCCAACAGGTCGGAACACTTGCTGTCCCGAAGACTGGTGGCACCACTCAGCTGAACAAGCATCATGTTCAGCTCCGTGAAGACAGAGGGAGGGTAAGACATAACAAAATCTGTGGGCAAAGAAGCGTTCAATAAAGCTGTTCATAATTCATGGTTCATATATGAACCGTTCACATATGAACCGTTCATATATGAAATATGAATTATGAGCAATACTACTTTTCATACAGGTACCAAGGGCAGCAACACCACGGGCCCCCCTGCCCCCCCCCCCCCCCAAGCGCCCCTCCCAGCGCAGCGGCGAACCTGCGCACCGCTCTGGGCGCCATGGGGACCATCGGACCAGAGCCGGATTTCGAGCCATGTGCGTTCGTAATTCGTTCATAATTCAGCTACCCTGCACTTCCCGTTTATGAACCATGAACGCAATTTATGAACGCATTTTATGAACGCATTTATGGATGGCACTGTCACAGGTCGTGGACGTGGAAGTGAACCCGCCGGACGTCGCGGGGGTCCGCAGTCGGTACAAGTTGGGCACCGCGGAGTTGAGCATCGCCTTGTCCGCCCTGCACCAGCTGCTGAAGCTCAACCCCCAGCGGGGTGTGCAATCCTGTCCGGGCTGCGGGAGTGCGAGCGCTTCCGCCGCCTGGCGGACACGTGGGCGGCCAACAGCCCCTGCTGGGCGAGCGTGGGGGAGTTGGTGTGGGAGGGGTGTGCTGACGAGGACATCCTGATGTCCAGTTGTGGGTTGAACTAACCCCCCCACCCCGGCCATCCCCCGCAGCGCCACCCCAGCAAAGCTTGCCCCCGCCGAGAAACCCAAACCCCCTGCCGTGCCCCCCCCCAAACGCACGCCACCCAAAAAGACCCCCCCACCGAAGCGTAAGTCCTTCGGATTTGGCAGCAGCTCATCGTCGGACCAGGAACTCCCCCGTCCCCATGGAAAGGGGAAGGGGAAGCAGCCGCAGCAACCAAAGCGGCGCGAGGTTCCCCCCTCTTTGGAGGGGCATGAGTCACCTGACCCCTGCTTGTTGAATAGGGGTATGTGCCCTACACCGATGATATCTACCCGTGCCCGCTCGACTGTCACTGGTTGTTTCCATGGCTCCGGTTGACGTTTGCTATGGTCCCCGATGCAGCCTGGCCGCGCTCGGACCAGCGGCCTTGGAGTACCGCTCCTGCTACTGGCCCGGTGGGTCGGCTGGGTCGCCCCAGTGCGTCCCACCCTTGGGGTGTGGTTTGTTGTGCCTTGTCCCTATGCCGCCCTCGGTGGGTGTGCTTGTGCGGTGTCCTTGGCCCCTTGGCGCTTGTTCACCGGTGTGCACGTCTTGTGCGTTGTGTGCGCGGTGTTCGTGGCCACTTGGCGCTTGTTCACCGGTGTGCGCACTGCGTGCGGTGTTGGTGGCATCGCTGGGGTCACCCCCCCCCCCTCTTTTTGTTATTTGTTTGTTGCTTTCTTCTCTTTTGTATTTTTGTTGAAAATAGAGGAAAAGGGGAGAGGACACGCGAACACTACACACACATGGGCACATAGAGCAGCGGTGCAACAGTGCTGTGTTGCTCGTTATGCCGTGCGTCGCTTGTGTATCCCCGGCAGCCGCGCCCCAGGGGTGCAGCTCGCGTGTCATAGTGTACACGGGCGCAGGTTAGTGTGGGTCCGGTTGTGTATCTTTTTGAGTCTTGGTTAGGCCTCAGGTGGGGCTCGTGGGCGTGACACGCGGGTCAGGTGGTTTCGGCGGGTTAGGCGGATTTGACGGCTTCGGGCGTGGGTCGTGGCTACTTCTATTCTGGGGTGAGCTGGGTTAGGCTTGGAGGGTTACACTTGCGACCTGTATGAAAGGTAGTTTTGTTGATCATAAATAGTTTTATTAAATATGACCGGATTTTGCTCTTGCTAGGGTACCCATGGGCCATTTTCGTTCAAAATTGGGGGGGGGGTTCAACACCCTTGGGGTGAGTTTTTTTTGGTCCGCCGGGGGTTTTTCGGAAAAATTGCCACTTTTGCCAGGTTTTGAAAACCTATGAAAACATCCTCCCCTCCAAAGGGGGGCCGTGGCCTGGGTTTCGCCCCCATCCGGGGCATGGGTTTGGGCACCTGGTTGGGATGCGGGTTTGGTCGAGGGGTGCGCTGGGGCATTCACCTCCATGGGGCGGCCTGAGAGGCAGCTTCGGGCTCGGGCTGAGGGGCCTGCTTAGCCTCAAGCTTGGGTTCGAGCTCGGCTGCCTTGGGGTCGGCTCAGCCGGCGGGTGAGCGTCCGGTTTGGGGTGAGGCTTCTTTTTGGCCTTGGCGGCCCTTTACCTGCAGCTGCAGCCTTTTGCTGCCCCCAATGGGTCACTGCTGCAGCATGAGAGGCATACAACAGATGCCTCTGAACCCGAAATATCTCCTTTTCCCTTAGGTGTTCCACCCAGACTCTCCCCCCCGCCACCCCCACAACCACGGTCAGAACCCCACAGTCCAGGAGGGGGTCGCTTGCTAAGCAACGAGGCCCCGCAAGTTGAGCCACAGGGGTGAGGCGGTCGTACCGTAGACTCGCGGGAGAGATACTCCACACGGACGGGGAACCTCCCACAGCTGCCGCCCAAAGGAGGTGACATGTGGCCCTACCCACGGACACATGTAGGGACACCCTCCCACCAGGGACAGATGGCCCGGGTCCCCGCGACACTGCCTTCCCAAGTGCCCGCGGGAGCGGCTCAAAAGGCACCTGACCTAGGGCAGCCGGAGGGATAGGACGTCCCCTTGATAAGACCTTCTTCCTGCATTGTCAAAGCAGGCATCCGGAGCTCCCGAAGATACCTACCTAGCTACCTACCTCTACTTACAGAATGCCCAACAACAATACAACGAAGAGAAGCAGAGAAGACAAGAAAGTTCGGAAAGAAAGGGATGCGAAGCAGCATAAGATCATACAATATCAAAGCCCCCCAAAAGGACAAGTCAACACCATCCTTTACCAACGCCCCCCACAAGGACAAATCAATATTATCCCGTACCAAGGTCGCCCACAACGATAAGTGCGGATCCTACAGTAGCAGGACCCCCCCCCAACAAGTAAAGGCGCAAGCACATGGACAAGCCGCAGCTCTGGCAGAAGCCAAGCACAAGCCCCGCCCCAATCCGCCCCCCCCCCCCCCTTGGCCCACCCTCACCATGCTGATGGCGGAGCGGTCGGTGGGTATTCCCTCCGGCCCCACCCCCGCCCACCCTGCCTCGTCTTGCATCCCGGCCTACCGGCCGGCCCACCAGCAGCGGCTCCGGCCATTCCGAGGGTGAACCCATTGCAGCAGCGCCGCGGTGCCACAACGGTGTTTTTCAACACCACTACCTTT
The DNA here is from genome assembly GCA_964036045.1 of Eutreptiella sp. 'Long Island Sound 2002'. NCBI lineage: Eukaryota > Euglenozoa > Euglenophyceae > Eutreptiales > Eutreptiaceae > Eutreptiella > Eutreptiella sp. 'Long Island Sound 2002'. The sequence continues at coordinate 119,503,825 of OZ038383.1, read as the reverse complement.
GAAACACTGTTCATAATGCGGTTTATAATTCAGCTCATAATTTAGTTCTCGTTTTATGAACGCGCCGAGCGTTTTATGAACGCGTTTTATGAATGCGTTTTATGAACAACTGCTCAGGCACACAAAAATCGCTCAGGCTTCAATCTTTCCAATTTTTGCTTGTCCTTACTTGTCCTTGCTTGTCCACGCCGCCCTACACCTCAGGGATGGGGCCTGTCGGGTACCCCTGCTTAGCAGATTGGCTGACACATTTGTTTCTACGGAAAATGGTAGTGGCGTGCAAAAACCTCTTTGTCTTGTGGTAGACCCATGTCTACCCGTGGCCCCACGAGTTTCTGGTGGATGGATCCGCCTTCTACGTCCGCGGCTCCGTGACCAGTTTGGAGGCCTTCCACCCTGTCACCCCCATCCCCGCAACTGCGAACCTAGATGAACGCACCTCCCTCGGCAGCGCACGCTCTCCGCCAAGGACCTCGATTGTGCCGTGCGGACGGAAGCGAAGGCGATCATTGTGGGTCACCACTTGGCTTCGGTTGCATCGTCCCAAGCCTGTCCCCCCCTGGCGTCCACAAAGCCCCCTCCTCAGCAGCTTTTGTTCTTCGCCATGAGCGGGTAGGGTCACAAGCCATTTTTTGGAAGATGCAGCTGCCAACCCATGAGCCGGGACGGTCATGGACGGAGCTGCATGGCACAGAAGCGGAGATGTCCCCCTACATTAGTTGGGATACCCCAAATGTAAGATAGCTAGCTCAGCTCTGTGGCTTTCCTCTCAAAACTTTTAAGGGGCTTGTAGCGAAACACAGAACTCCCCGCCCCCCCCCCCCCCCTCTGTGCGGAGGTTACTCTCACAATTGATTTGTACGGTGACGGGTGCACACTGCGTGGCCGCCCAAATGTGAACATGAAGTTTGCGTTCATTGACCAAGCCGGAGGGTTGTTCCTCTACATGCCCAAATCTCGGGACCTGCCACACAACACAACCATGCCGACTTGCCGAGAGGTTCCCAAAGGGGATTTTCAAACCCGGGTTCCCCGCCGAGAAGACTTGAAGTGGCTCAGTGAGCCACATTGAAAATCGCCACTTTGGTAGATGTTACCACCACCACTACCATTACACTCAGATTTCGCCGACCACCACCATCTTTTGGGGGAAGTTTGGCAGTATACGGTGCGTGAGTTGCGGGTGGACTCGACACGAGGGGGTTGCTAGGTTGTTGCTGCATCCACCCCGCACTGTGCAGCAATATTGCAAAAAATGTCGGTGTTTTGGTGTTAGCGGAGATGGTGAGGTTGCCGTCCAGCTACCCATCCTGCATAAACGCAAAGGATCATCCAGCCGTTTAGCTGATTTCGTAGGCCGGGCTTTGGTCCCTCAGGACCGGTTGATGTTTTTGGAGGCCATTATTGCTGTCGCGCGCGAATGTGTCCCGCCTCAGTTGCCACGTTGCGGCTGTCAAGTCATGAGATTTGTGTGTCAGCGCTTCTGCAGTGGCATCGGTTTGACTGGCCGCGAAAGCAGGCATGATAGCCAGTCTTGTGGCTCGTCGGACGTTGCTACCCCTTCCGTTCCAGTCATGCATTGTGTCTCTTTGTCACACAATTCTCGGCTCTATGCATTTGACCCCCCCATCAGCCACTCTTTGTGGCTTGCCCTTGGGGCCCCACACACTTTCTTGGTGCCTCTCATCACCGAGTTCGCCGAGCAAGGGTGCACGAACACCTTGTGTTTTCATGTCTTTAGCCATGTGTGGTTTGGAGATACCCTCCCCATCCAGTTTGGGGTCGAGGCAGGGGAGGCGGATCTCTGCATGGCTAAAAGGTTTGCCCCTGTGACCAGCACGTAGCCTATAGGGTCCATTGAGGACGGTTGGAAGCACGAGCCGTACACAAAGTTTTGCAAGGCCAAGACCAAGGGCAGGGGTCCCTTGCTTTGGCGGCCTACATGGCAGCCCATAGCATTTGAACAATCGGTGGTTGGTGGTAATGCCACATCCCTGAAAATTTTCATTCGGCTGGGGGACACCTTGGTACATACTCCTGAATGCACTTTGCTCATGCATTGTGCCACACAATCAGTGGGACTCGGGTACACTGGGGCTGCCCAAGATGCCACCGAACCGTACTCTGTAGGTGAGAACCGTGGCTCCATGTGCAGAGGGCCACGGCAATGCGTGCGCTTCCACCTGTTAGTTGTCTCAGAGTGGACCGTCCTTGGTCTACAGAGTTTGCGTGAGTACAAGTGTCCCCAGAGGCGGAAGGGTGCTTGGCCCGGCAAGCAGATTCATTGTCCACGGGGGCCTCTTTATGTTCCACTGTCAGTTGAGATCGTTGCTGATCGCAACCCTCTAGACTCTGATGCCTCGTTGCAAGCGGAGGTGGCCAAGGCGCCCTTGCTTGTGCGGCCACGGTGCTCAGCCAAGCTTCGGCGTGTGGCAATTGTTGAGCCATCGGGTGCTAAGCTACCCTGGCAACCCTACAGCAGTAGGAGTAACTGTAGCAGCAAGCCTGGCAGTAGTAGCAGCAACGACAGTGATAGTTGTGGTGCCCGTGACACCATTGTGGAACTGAGAGAAAACAGTGCTTGCACGAGTAGTGCTATTGAGGTGAGTAGCGCTGGCACCTCCGGCAGGACCGAGGTGGACACAACCCCTCCTCCTCCACCTGCCAAGAAAAAAATTGGCCGATCAGCTGCGCATGCCACTCAGCGTGCCTTCTCTGCACCCATTGATGTGAATGCAGAATCCAGTTTTGCCCCAGCACGCCACTTGTTGAGTGAGGGTGATTTCTTTCTCACAGACACAGCGGTGGACTGTGAATAAAGAAAGAATTGTGAATTACCGTAGGTACACGCTAGAAGACCCAATTTCGCTCCAAGCTAGATGGCGCTAGAAGGCTAAAACGAAGCAAGCGGGGATTACCCCAACCTGTGGGCGTGAGTGTTTGGTGACATCAATTGTCTAACTTAGTCTCCCGGGACCATTCTAGGGGGCCCAAGTCTCATATTTTAGATAAACACATTTTTGACCCCGCAGCGTAGACCAAAAAATGTTCTAGCGACGTTGTACCGCTCATCTAGCATGTTCACTAGAAGGTCGCTAGAGCGGTCTAGCCTAGAAGAAAACTAGCACAAAAAGATTCACGCGAGTTTTACATGTAAGGGACACATAAGTGCCGTCGGGGGGGGGGATAATACACATACACACATAACAATGAACACACTTGATGCATGCATAAGCATATGTGGTCCCACACGCACACGCACAAACACACACACAAACACACAAACACACACACTTTGCCATAGGAATATGCCCTTGGGTACGGTTCGGGGGGGCGCATAGGATGCCGGAGACACTGTGGAGGCTAAAGTGTAAGTTGGGGGTTTTTAGCGCGCCCGTCGTAATGGTTGAGGTCTTTTTTTTCCAAGTTTTAGTTTTTCTAGGGTACAACCACTTTTGGGGGCTCGTTCCACTGTTTTGCATGTCACGGGTGTTATGTTTCTGTCTTGTGTCTGCCCTGCATGTCGCGCGCGTTCCGGACGTCCCGCCCGTTGGCGCTGCTTGTGGCTTTGGAGTAAGATTTTGTGTTCTGCGTGTTGTGCGTATTTTGCGGTGTACAAGGGTAGGTGCCGGCAACGCTAAGGGGGATCGGCGCCCTTGAGAACTGAGGGCTATTGGTAGGCCTTGAAGGGACGTTCTCCACTGGCAGTTGTGTCCTCTTGTAGCATTGTTTCTGTGCTCCCATGGCCAGAGGAAAACACAAGCGTAGACGAGGGAAGCCCCGAAAGCACGTGAGGACGGGAGAGGCGGTGGTCTGGAGGCGGGAGACTTGTGCCACAACGCTGCAAACCAAGGTGCGGGCTGTTGTGGGAAGGGTGCTAGTGCGCCGTGTCATCCTTTGGAATGGGGTGCGTTTGTACGTTCAAGCAGTTGTGTTGCAGGCAAGCGGCGCAAACGTTCTTGGTTGTGCATCCAAGGACATTGTGTGTACCTGCGGCTCACTTGGAAATGTGAAGTTGGGGCTCAGTTGGGGCTAAAACGGCTCAATTGGGGCTGAGTGGTGTTTTTCAAGGGGTTTAATGTGAAAAGTTGTGGCTTTCGGGGGTGGGTTGGGGTTTTGGAATGTCCCCAAAGGGACACCAATACCTAGGCCAAGAGGATTTGACCTGAGAGGTTTCTTTTTTTCGACGGCTCAGTTGACTGAGCACGCCGAGTGAGCCGTCACTGAGCCGTCACTGAGCCGGCTCACTGAGCGCTCACTGAGCGCTCACTGAGCGACAAACACACAAACATCCAAACATACACAACTTCGTTAGGGACACAAATATCCAAACACATACACACACATACACCATACACACGTCCACACACACATGCACAAATTGACAACCACATTCATTCGTGTGTGCAATTATCTTGCGTGTACATAAACACATGGCCACATTGAACCATGTGAAGTGAAGGGCTAGGGAGAGATGGTTACGGGGTTGGGGTTCGGCGATATGAACCTAACCATTTGCGAGGGTGTTCCTTGTTGCCTCATGACAATGGCACCCCCCCCCCCCCACACACACACACACGGGCGCGCGCGCCATGGAGCACAAATAGGGCACAGAGGATATTGCTCGCTTTTGTGAGGTTGATCATACAACCATCTTGACCTACACCATCACACACTCATTCCCCTCCCTCCTTATCCCCTCCCGTCCCCTTTTGCCATGCCTGATCCCCCCGCTTACCCCATGCCAACCCCTTCTCTTATCTTGCCTGTCGCGTCCCCTTGCCCTGCCCTTGCCATGCCTTCCCTACTTGCTGGCCATGGCATCGAGTGCATGATGGTGGCGGCAATGACGATGACCTTTGCAGGTATGTTGTGCTATTGTGTGTTTTCGTGGGTGTGTGCTTGTGCCCATGCGCATGTGCACAAGTGTGGATGGTTTGTTCCCTTTTGGTTTCTCTCATTTAGTGTGTTTGTATGTATGTTTGTGTGTGAGTCGGGGGGGGGGGGGGGGGGGCTTGCTTGGATCGATGCGTGGGTGAAGGTGTCCTTGTGTGTCACTGTGAGTGTGTGATTGCATTCTTTGGTTTGTGGTTGTCTAGGTTTGTGTGCGTATGTGGATTCGTGAATGTGTGTACGCGCAGGTGTGTGTGTGTGTGTGTATGTGTGCCAATGTGTGTGTGTGTGTGTGTGTGTCCCCACTGGTTTTCCCGCACGAAGTGAGTGTGTGTGTGTGTTGCAGCTTTTGCAGCTGTTGTTTTGGATGCTGTTGTTGGTTTCGGTGTTGTGTGGCATAGGCTTTGATTGTGTGCGCATAACATTGTGTTTGTGGCTGCAGATGCAGGTATCGTTGTGTTTGTGGTTGTGGCTTTGGTTTTGGGCTTGCGTGAGGTTGTTGCCATGGCTGTTGTGGTAGCTGTCGTTCTTGGTGTGGCTATGGTAGTGGCTGTGGTTGCGGCTTTGGTTGTGGGTGTGGGTGTGGGTGTGTTTCTGCAAGCTGTGTTGTGTGTGGATTCGGTTGTGGTTGTGTCAGTGTGTGTGGCCCTGGCTGTGGCGAAGGCTGCAATTGCAGCTTTCACTGTGGCTGCAGCTGTTCTTTGGGTTCTGGCTGTAGCTGTGGGGGGGGGGGGGGGCGGGGTAAAGGACTACAAAGAGGGGGGCTCAAATCACCATCCACCCCCTCCCAAAAAAGACCGCACCAATTTTACTGTGACAGTGTACAGTGACAGTGTACAATGACAGTGTATAGTGAGAGCATACAGTGCGTGTAGAGTGACAATGTAGAGTGCTAGTATAGAGACTTGGGCGTTGTGGCGGACGAACTGTGTGTGGGGATACATTCTATGAGACGTTGAGGAGTATAGTGTACAGAGTACAGTGTACAGTGTACAGTGCACAGTGACAATGTACAATGATAGTGTATAGTGACAGTGTGCAGTGGCAGTGACGGCGCAGTCGGGCGCTCAGTCAACTGAGCCATCGCCAAAAAAAGTACCCCCCCCCCCTTGAACCTTGACCAAGTGAGATCTAAAACTTCTAAAAACATTAAATGCACATTACCTAGCATGCAAAACGCACAACAAACAAGCACAAAGACATCGCAATGCACAACTGAGCCCCAAATGAGCCCCAACTTCTCATTTCCACTTAGCCACCAGTGAGCCGCGGGTACATGCGTCGTTTGAAAAGGGTCGCTGGACAACGAATCTCACATGGAGGCGGCTCAAATTCGTAGGTTGCCGGCAAACACGTGTTCAATGACATTTTGGAAGTGAAAGTTGGCATGGACCGCCCAGGGCTGTCTTTTACCGTTTTCAATTCTGCACGTTTGAGCCTTTTTCCTTATTTCTGGGTGCAGGGTCCAATGGCGCTAACTGATAGGATTGCCTACCTGTTTGACGGCTGACATTTGCCCGCCCTCTGGCCTTGGTGGCTGTCCCGGGAGAAAGCTGTAACAAGAGCTCTACAAGGGAAAGAGGAGGTCGGGAGTGGGGTGAGTGGGGGGACCGGGGCTACATAACCACCTATAGGACTGTGCAACCCCTGTAGCAACCCGTTGGGCACCCTTTGACCACCCAAACACTTCAAGTGGGTATGGTACGCGCAGAATCAAAGCGGTGTAAACTAGCCAAAAACAGGTGAATGTGTTAACATTTGCCAGGGTTTTTTTACCCCGCTCAAAAAATTAAAAATTGAAATTGGTTTTAACGTAGGCCTCTAGGGAACACCCACAGCTTGTTGGCAACGTCGTTCGGCTCATCGTACTCCGACTCTAGCAGATCTCGCATGAGTCCGGCCGCCCTAATGGTGCGCGCATACCGACTCACAAGATCTTCTTGGCCAAGTTCCATGACATCTTGAGCACAAATGCCCGACACATTCGAGAACTCATCGCCATGTCGCCGCCGAGCTCCACCTCCGCAACCACGCAATGTTGCCTGTGCGTCCTCAACGCGGAGGTTGCTGAGGGGCACAACCTCCTCCTTCTTTGCCCTGTGGGGCCTATCCTCGAAAGGCGGTGCATCCGCACACCACTTCGTGCAACAATGGAACGGGCCGTGTGATCGGCTCCTGCTGTGGGCTCCTGCTTGGAGGGCCGCCTAGGTTGCTGACTGGGCATTCTTGACTCCACCCTCCAGCATCGACTTGCCTTGGAGAGGTACACTACGTACTACCCCAGTTCTTGACGGTCTACGTAGCAAGACACACACATCATGTAGGACGGGGAGACTGCTCCAGAGCCAACAACAAAGACAACGTGCAACACCTCCGCGAGGTCCGGGACGCCCCGGCACGCTTCCGGAGCCAACGCTTAGGGAACATGCACGACGCGCAAGACACGTGCTACAATCTTCAGGCAATTTTTGTAGTGGTGCACAAGGCGGCCAACATTGCTTCCATCGGCATTCGACTACAAAAAACTTCCAACGGCACCAAGGTGTCCCAAACTGTTTGTCGTTGCGGAACTTCTGCATTTTGGTGGGCCCTGCAGGCAGCCCCAGTGCACGGCCTTCCACCTTGCATTGGAGCTTCCTGGTTTTTTAGGCAGCCTTCTCCTTCTTCACGCCTCATTATCCCGAAGAAAACGGGAGTCCGTCCCAGTGGAGGAACTGTGTGAGCCGCTGGACGACGACGATGATGATGCTGAGCCGCCCATTGCACTGGATGCTAAGTCGCCACTTTGGTCCTCATCATCGCCGTTGTCTTGCTTCTCCACCATCGTGGACCGTGGAGCCTTGCGCATTGGTTTGATTCGAAGGACCTCGTCTTCGCCCTCCTCCATCTTCGGTTTTTCCAATGATGATTTTGGCGGCTTTGCTTTCTCCATCTTCTTGTCCTTCAGGTTCTTCGGCTGCTCCTCCGGTTCGGCCTTCTTCTTCTTCTTTTTCTTTTTGTCCTCCTTGGCATCCTCATTTGCCACAAAACTCCCAGAACACCCCTGCACTAGATTGGCCAGGCGGATCCTTACATCTTAGGGTTCTCAAATTTTACACTTGACCCTTGGCATTATCCACTTGGTATGTGGACGCCTTCAACAGGATGATCTCGGTCACCTTCTTCCCCTTTTCATTCAATGTTTGTAGGCGCTGCAGCGAGCCTCCATGGTACCCACCTATGCCAGACGATTCACAGCTGAAAAAGAACGGCGAAGACGCGCCCAACATGTATCTAGTTATGGAGCCACCTTTGGAGACAACGTGCGCGACGTGCGCGACGTCCTAGTGGCCCCAGAGAAAGGGTAGAGACAGGCATCCACAATTCAGAAGACATGCAACACCATGAATCGGAACCGGGACAAACCCACAGCCCGGAAGCACATACTCGTCTGTTGCGAAAAACTGGAAAACCACTGCTGCATTGCAATGCGGTGTAGCTGTCGCCATGGTGTTGGGGTGCATCATTCCAAAAGTGTCCCCGCCAATTGCAATTCTTTGGAACACAACGCAGTCGCCATCCTCAAATCAGAAATAGCGGGGAAGCAAGACACGCACAAACACCACACCCAAAACCGGCCAGCGCCCCTTCTCGAGCCCGGTATGACGCTCACGCATTTGAGTGGCGCCAAGAGTTTGCAGGACCCTTTGCTCTCCCAATTCCGTGGTGAGTGGGTGGCCTTATCCCCTGTGGCCAAGGCCCGTTGGTACGAGGCCACCGAGGTTGCCCAACTCCCGCTCATCCGCAACAAGCAATTAGAGGCCGTGTGTAGCAATATGCCTCCGTCCTCTTCCCCGCACCCGAATTGGTCGAGGTACTTATGGACTTGAATGTTCCTAGGGGCCGCTTCCGGCATGTGTGGGAGTTCATGACCCGCTCGGGGGGCCCGTACACCGCCGCAAGGGGCCTCCCATTCCCCCGCGCCATCTTTTCACGTGACCGCTTCATGGACACATGGAAGGAGTTGGTCAATCTACTTGCGCTAGATGTACCTCTGTCCGTGGCGGATCCACCCACAAGCGGCCGCTCTTGGCCGTTGCAATCGTGGGCCCGCTATATCCAATCACGTCCACCCCTCGTGGGCACCATCGATTGGAAGCGGCCCCTCACTTTCCTCCTCCGTGGGGATGCCTACCAGTGTGCCGGTGGAAGTTGGACCCAACTTTCTATTGGGCTCCTCAACCATGGCGCACGGGGCCGACCACCCGCCTACATATGGGTGATTGGCCTGGCCGTATGCGGGGACAAGGACATGGCCGCAATAGCGATAATATGGTACCAAAACTCCTTGGTATACGGCCGTTTTTGTTTGGCTTTAGTTTTTGCGGTAATATCTCGAGGTTAATATTTAACATCTGGCAAATATTATTCCGAAATGAAAAACTAATCCAATATTGACCTCAAACAGTTAATGCAAAAGTTACTTTCTTTTTCCACGTATTGTGGCCTATTGATGGTTGCAAGAAGTTTTACTAGGCAACCATGTGTGCGCGACAAGTTGGTCATCGGGGGTTACTAGCCCCTAGTGTGCCGCCTCATTGGTGGCTCCAATACGCAATAGTGTGCTCTATATATGAAATGTAGAGCATCTAAGCACCTTTTTCTGGTGCAACACTATGGAAAAGAAATGCAGAACAAAAGCCAATGTGGGTCTGCCGGACGACGCGCAGGACGGCAAAAACGAGTCTATGGATCCATAGCCACTGCTAGAGACAACACGCGGCACGTCCGAAACGCCGTCAACAGTCAGAGCCACAACCTGAGACAACATGCAGGACGCAAAAGACAACCTGGGGAAGAATGGAACGCACGAACCTCACATGCCACAACCTCGCTCAATCTGCTCCCTCCGTCCGGGGTTTCCGGAACGATGTGGTTCTCGTCGTGCCCGTCACTGTCTGCCAAGGGCCCCACCCCAGGCACACCGTCCGGCACATTGGTAGGTGCCTCCATTATGGGGCCCCCCTTACTCACATCCGCAGCCTTTTGCAAGCGGACCGAACATTTAGGACATGGCACCAAAAACACGGAGGACGAGCGGTCAACAGCCACAAATGCCAGAGCATCGCCAACATCTTGGAGCAACGATGCCGAGTACAATGCTGCACAGTGCAAACCTTCACATTCGGTAAAGGGTCACCTTGGGCGGCGCTTGTGGCAACCTGGGGCACTGCAAGCCATTGTACAACCCACTTGATTGATACGGGCCACCATATTGATGAAACGGCGTGCTGCCGTAATGGCTGAGTACCCGTAGTAACTAGAAATGTGTGGCGCGGGCGGCAGATAGTTCCACGGCTCCGTCGCCAATTGCGGGGAGGACGTCCAAGACATGCTGACACTTCTAGAGCCACAACAGGAGTCAACGCGCCGAAGCTCCGAGACGTGTAGACACTTCCGTAGCCATGATGAGTGCCAACGTGTGAGACATCCGGGACATAGAAAGCAAAACATTACAATGCAACCAAAAAGCACACACCGTAGCTTTTGTTGGCCTCGGCACACTGTGGCAGCTCGTGTCGCTTCACCAACCCCAGAGACCTCCGTTAAAGCCAAAATGTTTAATGTTTGGGTCAAAACTGAATGCATTCACCCAAGGTTGACCCTTTTGGGATTTGTAGCGGGGGTGAGGGGTGTAGATGGGAGAAACTCTACCCCCATGGGCCACCTTGCGGGATCAAGTGTCATTTTGACCCGGGTTTGGGGGAGGTCTCACCTGCTTCCACGGAAAATATATTAAAACGGTCCTCGGGTTTAATTTTGGATTTTCATTTTTCATTTAATATTTGAAATATTAAAAACTAAGGCGTCGCCAACGTTGCTATTAACCTCGTAAAAATTAACTAGTTTTTGCACAAATTCGCCCACCCTGAAAATCCCTATAAATTTATAAATTTGCACCAAAATTTTGTACTCACATTTGTCCCCCATGGCCAGGGTGCTGCCCCCCCCCCCCCTCCTTGTGGTTAGGGTTTGGAGGGTATGCCCCATTCTTTGTGCAGGCTTTTTTGAGATGATGGAAATGAAGATTTACGATGGGACAGAGGAAAAGGTTCTGGGTGTGTATGTGCATGTGGGTTTTTGTGTGTCCATCGCTTGCGTTGTAGTTTCCACATTGCCCCAAAGCAGATATAGGGGCTAGTTCCAATTTCATTGCCTATCCCCCCCTTCACATTGTGGTGTGTAGGATTCGGATGTTTGGGGTTGTGGTGTCAGAGGAGGTGTTGGGGGGGTGGTGGGGGTGTGGTTTGCAGGGCTGTGTTGTGGGGGTGGGTGGGTATCAGGGCTGTGGTGTGTGGGCCTGTGGTGCGTGGGTGGTGGTGTGTGTGGATGTGGTTTCTGGGGTTGTGGTGTGTTGGGGTGTGATGTTTAGGTCTGTGGTGTCTAGGGGTGTGGTTTCTAGTGTTGTGGTGTGTGGCGTTGTGGGGGGGGGGGGTTTCCAAAGCTCTAGTATGTGGGGGTGTGGTGCGTGGAGGGCTGATTTTCAGGGCTATGGTATGCGGGAGTGTGGTGGTGGTGGTTGCTATGGTGTGTAGGGCTATGGTGTGTGGGTTGTGGTATGTGAGGTTGTGGTGTTGGGCACTGTGGTGTGGCACTGTAGGGCTCTGGGTCAAAACGCCTCCCGTATTCCCCCCCGGCGCACCCCAGCCCCACACTTGGACAACCACTTAAAGTGCGTCCTAGCATCTGTTTTCGTCACGGTAATTTTTGAAGGGGTCCAATCAATATCTGTAGGTTAACATTAATGTTGAACTTTAATATTTGGAACTCCGGTCCAAAAATTCAATCTTAACCTCCAGGTATTAACCCAAGTATTCGAAAAATTAACCTAAAAGAATTCACACTATGTGGGGGTTTGGTGTGTGCGCTTGTCCTGTCGGGCCGTTTGTAGTGTCCTACTGAGGTGTGTGGAGATGTGGGGGGTGGGTAAATGGTGTGTTGGGCTGTGGTGTGTGGGCCTACGGTATAAAGGGTTGTGGTGTAGGCAGCTGTGGTGACTAGGGCATTGGCGAGTGTGTTGGGCTGCAGGGTGTTGGGCTGCAAGAAGTGGTCTCTGGCGCATCGGGTTGTGACGGCTCGGGCTATCGGGGGTGGGGTTGTGGGCCGTGGTGATGTGGTGTAAGGGGTCAGATTACACAGCCCCCACGGGCCCACCCCCCACAGCCCCACCTAACACAGCCGCAAGCACCACAACCTGCCACGCCACAACCCCACGCCATGCGCCCCACGCCCTGCGGCCCAATAGACCACGGCTGAGAACCCACAGGACCACTCCCCACACACCCCACACAACACACCCCACACACAACGGACACCATACACCACAACCGCCCATACCACAGGGGCCGTGGGATGTTGCGCTGCAGTGTGTGGGGGTGCCAATATCATCGGCTATGTGTGTGTTTGTGTGTGTGTGTGGGTATGTGTTTCTTGGAAGGCCGCTGAGCTCGCAAGCCGTCCTCAGGATGATCCGATCCACCAACAGCAGTGCCAGCCAAGGGTGTAGTGTGGGTCTAGGGAGGTGGTGTTGGGGATCCGGGGGGTGGCGCCGCGAAGAGGATGCAGATGGGTATGGTGATGGGGGTGGGAACGATGCGTGGGATGTCGATGTTGTTTTGGGGAGGCAACTTCTCAACCGCCCCCCCTTTTTCCGCATGTGGGCCCAGCCCGCCACCCACAGTGCGAGTCAGCCCACGCCAAACTACTGGACCCTCAACCTGCCACGAGAGCAGCTTCCGACCTAGTGCCCAATTCCTGTGTGGCCCACTCGCCCCGTGTCTGATTATGACCCCATCTCTAATTTACACTTTGGCGAATGGGACTTAAGAAGATGACTAAGCGAACATTCGGTGTGGTGAACGGGAGTGTCTGGCCCTCGGGATGTTGATGCCCCACCTGTGCAGCTGACGTTCGGGTGCAAAAAAACATGGCAACCAAGGCTTCTTCATGCAAAGTATGCCAGGGAGGTGGCAGGGAAACTAAGCGTTGTGGCAGTGTGTTTGGGGTGCCTTGCATGTTGTGACCAACTGGTTCTTTGGTGGTTGTGGAATTTCATCCTCATGTCGCGGCCGTCGCGGACGTCGCGGCCGTCGGCTTGAATAGTGGCCTTGGAGTCAGATTGATGTCCCAGACGTCGTGCGTGTCCCCATTGACCCCTTGTCCGGTTGAGATCCCATCACTGATAGAATGGCCCTTCTCGGACAATGGAAAGAACATTTGATCCTCCGGCTGCTGATGTCACGTGTGCGCAAATGACTGGACGAGCGTTCGTTGTGGTGCAAACAAAGATGCCAACGAAGACTTCTTGATGCTAAGCGTGCCAGGGAGGTGGCAGGGAATGACAGTTCGGGACGTCGCGCATGTTGTGAACAACTGGTTCTCTCATGGCTCTAGAATCCCAGACATCGCGGACGTTGCGGCCATGGGCTCTCATGGTGGCTCTCGGTTTGAATCAATGTCTTGCGTGTCTTATGTGTTTCTTGGTTGCAACAAATTGGTGTGCGGGAGTGTCTGGCACTTTGGCTGTTCATGTCCGCATGCCTATTGTTCAGAGGAAGCTCACAACATGCCTAAACTTAGCGAGTTGGAAGCCGGCCCCCGTGCAAAAGAGAAATGCGCCGCGAATTTGGGATTTGGTATTCATGAGGGTGTGTCTAAGTTGTTCAACCTAGCGATTAATGAGGTGTGGGACTACATGATTTCCCCCACAGCCGCACCCCAAAGAGCACCGTTGGACGAGAACCACGAAATGCGCCTACCGGACACCGTTGACAGGTTCGCACGTTGTGCGCGTCCTCAGCATCGGCACCGCTGGAAACGCGTAGTATGGACCACGTTGCGCACAGCAAGTGTTGCGCGCCCGCCTCGTCGTGCGTGTCGTGCGGCCACCGTCTTGCACACTAGGCACAATTCGTTCTTGATCTGCCTTAGGATGTTGCGACCTGTCCGGCTGGATGCCGTTTGGGAACCCAATCATTTTGGGCAGAACCGCTACCTTGCCGGCCTCTTACGGTGTGGGCGCTATTCTCATCTCGACCGCCCATTGCGCACGGATGTGACTGACCTCATAGAGGGGTGTAAGGCGACGTGCTTGTACGCGCGGGAGATCGGGGGGGGGGGTGGGTTGGGGATGAGGACCTTGTACCCCACACGGGTTCCAATGGGCATGGGCTGCGGCAATACATTGCGCACAAGCCACACTCCACTGGCAAAAAGTTGTATGTGTTGTGCGGCAATACCTGCGGCTATGTCTTCGATGTGTATTTGTACACAGCTCGCGGTGGGCGCATCCGCCGAACCGGCACTTGCACGGGAAATCTTGATGCCAAAGGCACCATGCGGTGTTCGGCGTTCCAAGTGCCCCGTGAGACCGTCTTGGTGGCAGACTCGTTCTTCGGCAGGGATGGCCTTGCGGACTACTTCGCCTCCGTCAACCGGCCGTTCTTGACGTTGTTAGAACGCAACAAAAAGGACGAGGCCTTGACGGACGGGAAGCAACGGCGCGAGGGGCAAGTGGCACGTGGTGTATTCAAGGCCCGCGGCTACAAATTGGTGGTTTATAAAAACCCCAAGGTTGGGCACCAGCCCCCCCCACCTAGTCCCCTTCCTAACAAATTGCTGGTTTGGGGAGGCGGAAGTCCATTTCCGAGGCGGGCAACTATTGAGCCCTGTAGTTGCATGCTACTGTGATTTCTCACGGGCGGTGGATGGTGCCAGCCAAATGGCCCTCCAACTCCGCATCATGACGCGACAAATGACACGGGCCAACGCGGTCCGCATGTTCATGTTGCGGTACGCGGCCGCAAACGCTTTTGCGGCATGCAAGACTCTTGGTCTCGTGGAACGTGGAACCACCAGAATTGGATTTCTAATGGGACATTATCCCGCTCCACTATTTTGACGGGCCAAAGTGGTGTGCATTGACCATGTCACCACAAGTGGTGGATGGTCCAGTGAAGGTGGCACGGAGGCAGCTATGTAGCCAGTGCCGTATGACAACGACGGCATACATGCGCAAGGCGTGCAACGTGCCCTTGCGCATCAAGTTCTTTGGCCCGGCGCATGAGGTGTACGCCATGGAGGACAGGAACATGAAGGTGGTGGCGGCCATGGAATGCACGAGCTGATCATGGAGGCCAAGCCTCTGCCATCCCTACCCATGGGACCGGTGTGCGCCCTGGTGGGACCCCCGCATAGGCCGGATACCCAACTGTGGGGACGCAGCCCCACCGGCCCCCTTCCCCCCCAAGCACACCCACCCACCACACAAACACAAACACAAACAAACACAAACAAGCTCCTGCGTGTTCTGTGCGCCTTGCGCGTTTTGCACAGGTTGTTCTAGATTGGCCCCAGAACCACCTCTAGCCGAGCAAGCCTGCACGACACCCAAGACACCCGGTACGTTCGGTTCCACTTGGCCAGGACACTACCATGTGTGGGGTGTAGCCAAGGAAGGGTGGCCTAGGAACCCCCCTGCAAATGACATGGTAGTGCACCGCTAAAGTGACGGACCACACTTATGGGGGGTGTTTTGGGGGTCAAAATAAGCGTATAGGAACTATCACGACCCCGGTGTGGGACCAAGGGAGTCAACTTTTTTCGGGCAAGAACCCCCCTAGGAACCCCTTCCTAGACCCTTCCTGCACCCTTCCTGGACCCCTTCCTGCTAGGAACCCCCCTTCCTAGACCCTTCCTAGACCCCTTCCTGGCCAGGAACCCCCCTTCCTATGGCCCTTCCTGCCCCTCAAACCAGCCGTTTCTCGCAATGTCTGCCTGTCCGTTTGCTTGTGATTGGATGGCGGCCGTCACAGCCCCGGCCGGTACACGTGGTTGCTCCCTTCCGGAGGGGCAGACGTTCCACGACACGGCCATCGCAACCAACTCCGCCGTGACTTGGCCGCCGGGCACGAGCATCGGCCGGGTGCGCATCACCAAGTCCATCCTCCGTGACAAGGACCCGTGTGCCCTCTCAGACCTCATTGCAGAGACCGTGCGCCGGAACCCCGAGATCACCGCTTTCCATGTGCGGCCCAGCGGAGCGGACTACTCCTCCTTGCTGGAGTCCCTGTCCACCCGCCTTCCCAGCGACCACGCGCGGATCCACAGCCATTACATGGCTGCGCACCCTATCGATGCCGAGCCGCCCACCACCCTCCGCTTCGCTTCTACGAAGCCCAAGCCTGCGACTTTCGCCAAGGAGGGGTGGCACAAGGAGGCGGCAAAGTGGAAGCTCTTCCTCTTCGATCCGCGGCAGTTTGGTGAGGAGACACTGGCCATCTACTCGCTCTCCAATCCCTCGGCGTGGGAATGGGACGGCGACGGTCCCGGGCTCGCCGTCCCGAGTGCGTATGCGGCCAGCGGGCTCCTTGCCCTCCCCGTCACCTCCACGCCGCTGTTTGTCGCGCACGAGGATCCGCTGTTGGAGCTGCCGAGTGACTGCCCCACTGCCGTGAACAACGACCCCAGTCAGCTTGCCGGCCCGCAGCACTTGTTCATCCGGAGTTTTTTTGCGGAGTATGAGGTGGAGGAGGCGCACAAGGAGGCACTGGCGATCGCCAAGGAGCGTTGGGCCCGGATCTTCCACCACAACCGCCCAGTTGCCGGCCGAGCTCACGACCCACCGGACCGCAAGATTGTGTGGGGGAAGTCGGAGGACATGGCGAAGCATCCAGACGGGGAGGAACACATCCGCCTCTGCGACCTGCCGCGCCTGTCGGCCATGGTGACGCGGGTGAAGGCCAAGTTGGAGGCGACCTTGGGCAAGACGCTGCACGTCATGAAGCAAGGCTACATCGAGTCCATCACCCACGTCCGCCAACTGCCGCACCGAGATTTCCCAGCAGCGTCACTGCCTGTGGATGGCATCGCCCTCTCCGTGTTCTGGGCTCTGTTGATGGACATCCCTGATGATGAGGTTTGCGCGCAGTTCGTTGCGATGTCTGCCCGTCCGCTCCCTCGGCCTTGGATCATCCACTGCATGCCGATGAGAAGGGGTTCCCTCTGGGTGATCTGCTCGACGGTGGTGCATGAAGGAGGCGGGCTGCCATTGGCTGCGGAACCGGGGTCCCGCCGTATTATTGGGTTCTGCGGATTGTCGACGCACACCGTCTCTTACGCCACCACGCACGCGATCACGCCCCCGTACTGGGCGCACAAGGCCGTTGTCAGTTGTGGAGTCCACGGATGCCGCCGGAAGCCGACAAGTGAGAAGTGCTTTGGGTGTGGAGTCCAAGTCCTTTGCTGCAATTACACGGGGATAAAGTGCAGCAAGTGCGACACCGAAGCAGTAGCAGCAGCAGCATCCGATCCGGGGAGTGCCGAGGCCGCTGATCCGAGTCGTGTCCCTGCCCTGCAGCACATGGTGACCTGTTTGATTCCATCGGATGGGACGACACCTTACACGGGGCATTACGAGGCAGCGCCCGCACCACATGTGATTCCCGCTGACACAACCCCCAAGCCGGAGGACTGCCCGCTGGTGGGGCATGCACACGAGAGCGAGTGGCTGCCCTGGCCGAGATCGGAACACCATGCCCTGTTGGTTACGCCGCCTGGGAGCATTCTGGTGGTGGTGAACGGCCGCTTTGGAGGATTCGCCCGGGGTGCCGCGGAGAGCAGTGACGTTTTGGTGTACCGGATGGAGATGGCACCACCCGAGCCCAGACCCGTGGACCCGAGCTTGTTGATGGCGGCCGGGGCGATCGTTCGGAACCCCAAGGTGGCACAGGAGCAGGCGTTTTGCTGTGCATGCCAGCAGGTTGACACGCTGTCACCTTTGAATCGCAGGGCCTTTGGTTGGAGGGGTTCACCATGCAGTGGGGCAAATATATGGTCAGTCATGCGTGCCAAGGGTCAGCAGCAGTGGCAATGCAAGGGGAGGGCCGTTGGAGGGCTTCAATTGGGCACTGTGTGTGGGCTGTGGCATGTGCATGTCACTCAGGACCCCCCCCCTCCCCTTCCTGCACAGGAACTGTCCCAGGAACCCCCCAGGAACCCCCTTCCTACACGGGAACCCCCCCCCTTCCTGCACAGGAACCCCCCTTCCTGCACCCTTCCTAGACCCTTCCTGGACCCTTCCTGCACAAGAACCCCCCCCTTCCTGCGCAGGAACCCCCTTTCCTGGACCACTTCCTGTCCCCTTTCGTCGCTGGCACTTCCCTTACTTCTCTTCAGGCGGATGTCGACGTGTACCCGCGGCTGGTCCTGACGTCCGTCGATGAGGAGGAGCGGGCGGCCCCACTGCCAGTGGCACTATCGGAGGCTGCACGGACCGTGGATGGGCGAGCACCAAGTCTTCAAGATCCTCCGACATGGGTGTTGCAATCGACGCTGACCATCACTGACATGCACAGTCCTGTGACCAGGCAGGGGGGTACGTTGTGGTATCGCGACTGCACACTGACCGTCGGGAAGGCGAGGGCAGCCGCTGCCCTGCAATTGCGGTTGCCAGTGGCATGCACGGACAGTCTGGCCCAGCTGCCCCAGGGGCATGTAGGACATGGCAAGACGTACCTGGTTGCGGAGTACTTGTGCCTTGTTGGCCATGCCAAGGCCAGCAACACATGGTCGTTCTTGGTGTACAGCGAGCAGACCAGCTTCAAGACGCTGAAGAGTCTGCCAAGGCTGACGGGTTTGGATGCCGGTGTCCCCATTGAGGTGCACAACGCAGTTGACGATTGGCTGGAGAAGTACCGCAAGCAGCAAGAACAGGGTCAATTGGGTGGACGCTCCCACGTGAAGAAGGAGCCCGGCACGGAGGAACGTACACAGCCACTGTGGCAGCTACCTGGGGCCGACGTCAAGCCGGAGCAATCAGACAGGGCAGCGCGGGGATCCGTGAAGCGTCCTGCCCAGAGGACCATCATCCCCGACTCCCCCTCCAAGCGGCGCGTACCTGGCAGTCCGGGGCGGGCAAGCCCAACGGCAATGGACACGGGGACAATGATCACACAGCTGGCACCTGGGTTGCAGGAGGTCGTGCGCACGGCGTTGAAGGAGGTGTTGCCTGATGCCGTTGAGAAGGCGATCGCAAGTGGCGGCAAGACCCGGGCAGAGCGGGCCACGGAGCAGGCAACCAAGAAGGAGCGCGAAGCACGGGAACATGTGGTCAAGCACGAGGCAACCATTGCAAGTATGCAGGCACGACGGATTGCCGTGGAAGACCGGTTGGAGGCTGCTGAGGACGCGGCGCGCGAGGCGTCGGCAGGCAGGGTCAAGGCCGAGTCTCTGCTGCAGGAGAAAGCTGCGGAATGTGACCGGGCGTTGAGCATCCTCAACCGGACGTACGGCCAGGGACGCAGTTGCATCACATGTGTGGTTGCAATGCCCCAATGTGACAGCGGTGTTTGAGAGGACCAGACTGTCTGAGCGGGCAACCAATGGGTGAGTACACCGAAACACCAGGTACAGGAAGGGGGGGGGTTCCTGTGCAGAAAGTGCCTAGGAAGGGGTACAGGAAGGGGGTTCTTGTGCAGGAAGGGGGGGGGCTCCTGTGCAGGAAGGGGTGCAGGAAGGGTTCAGGAAGGGTCTTCCTGTACAAGAAGGGGGGTTCCTGTGGGGTTCCTGTGACACTTCCTGGCCAGGAAGGGGGGGGGTTCCTGTGCAGGAAGGGGGTTCCTGTGGGGTTCCTGTGGCACTTCCTGTGCACATCCTGCCCTCACAATTCTTGGCAGGCTTCCATTTTAAATGTAATGCAAAAGGCCGTCACAAATTTCCTTGGCAGTGTCATTCGAATGACCCCGTATTGGGATCTGGAGGTTGATGCGCGGCGACAGAGACGGAAATACATTCGCGAAGTTGTGGGCGCCGTGCTTGGAGATGCCGACATCGTTGTGCGCGCAACCGGTAACGGTATAGTGATTGAGTCCAACAACCACGAGGTGCGCGATGACGACGAACAGCATGTCTCCGAGGAAGTGATCCAAGTTTTGCAAACGGCACACCAAATGAGCCTCTCCACGCGCAACATGTTAAAATTGGAGCGCAATTGTACACGAAGGGAATTAACGGAGGGGCGTAGCAAACTGCTGCCATATGTCGCGACTGCCCTGGAGGTTTCATCGGGGCTGGTATCGCGCCCATCTGCCGCTGTATGCCCACTCCTTGAAGTAGTGCAAAGCCAGCTGACGTTGAGTAGGGCGTGCGGTACCTTTAACATCCCTCGTTAAGACCGGCTTTTGATTATCATTTGCGCAGATGCCACTCCACTGTGGCAAACCTCGGCCCCCAAGTGCGACATCCACGTGACCGTTTGGTTAGAGGGTGTAGCAGCTGCAGGCGACGTGCGACGCTGGGCGACGTGGTGGGCGCTGGACGGACCGGATGACACGCACTGTCTCCGGGCCATTGACGCTAAGGCAAACCTTAATGAGGATGTTTTGGATGTTTTGTCCACTGTGGATGTTTGGCACTTGGGGAATCGCATCCCCAGTGTGTGTGCCTTGACAGGCGATGGCAAGGCCATGCTTTCGGCCAATTATCACAAGGGGAAATGTTGGGTAGGCTGCCATTGCATTGATTCCTTGGCACGTGCCAATTCTGTACCGGCCCAATGCAGGTGGGGCTCATTTTTGAGGGCACAATTGGCCCATGCAACCGCGTTGGTGACGTTGAGCATGGCTCATGTCGTATTGCGAACGCAATTGTTAAGCGAGTCAATGAAACATTGAAAGATTTGATTGAAAACGGTGAACCCGACGTTGCCCGTGCCGCAAGCGACGCAGGGAAAGCTTTGGTTTTGGAGCTTCACAAGCTTTTGGATGAGGTGAAAAACGTTCTGCATGCTGAGCGGTTGGCTCCCCGGCCAACCAAGGCCAGAAAATTTGATATAACAGGTGGCAAAATGTTGTTTGAAGACGGTGCATTACATGGCCGAGTTGTGGCCGTATTGTGGGACAACCTACCCGACGTGGCCTTTGGTGGCGTTAAATTTTTCCTATTGATGAAGCATGTGTTATTATCAATGCATCGAATGCACGCGCTCTGGCGAAAGGGATTGGCTAACACAGGCCGAACTCAAGGAATTGGAGTCTGCGAGTGACCGTTTAGGGGAAGGTTGGGGTAAATTGCAATGGGGTGTGACCCCTTGGGTACATTGGGCATGTGTTCACAGCGCATATTTTGCCCGTCCCTTTGGCAGTTTGTACATTTTTTGCAGTATTCCGACAGAATACAGAAACCAACCGTTCAAGCGGCATCTCAAAAACTCGATGCGCGGTCGGTGTCTTCGGCGACCCCGCATCACATGCCTCGGAATGAGGCACGTGGTGCACACCAATGCGTTGAGTGTCGGTTTGCAATTGTACGAGGCGCGGCAAGGCCGCGGTGCAGCCGTTGTCAAGCGACGCAAGCGGCATGTGGACCAGTGACAACATCAATGCGGTGGCACAATGCGATTCAAGCCCCAGCGAACGGATTTGTGTGCTATTGCCTCGGGACAGGAAGGGTCATAGGAAGGGTCTAGGAAGGGGGGTTCCTGCCTAGGAAGGGGTCTAGGAAGGGGGGGGTTCCTGCCCAGGAACCCCCCTAGGAACCCCCCTTCCTGGCCAGGAAGGGGGGTTCCTAGGGGGGTTCTTGCCCAAAACGGGGTTTCCAAAAACACCCCAAAATTAAGGATCACCGACCCGGGACCCAATGTCCCCCAAAGTAGGTGCATTGAAGGTGTGGTGTTTGTGTTCAAAGTCTTCGGGTGCCGTCGTAACGTGTAGGAGTAGAAAAACCCTAGGAAGGGGGGGGTTCCTAGGCCATCCTTCCTTGGCTGCACCCCATCCTACAAATGGCTCCGGTAAAGAAAAGTAGGTTTTGTAGCCAAGGAAATGTGCACAACACAACACATAACATGATATGTCTAGGGTGAGGAGGGGGGGGGTCAGAGGCCTAACACAAACACCGCACAAACACCCCCTGACTGTGACGCTCCCACCCCTCCCCCCTCCGTTGCGCCCTGGGTGTTGGGGCTAACCTGCCTGTTGGCCCAAGGTGAGGGAGGGTATCTTTTTCCTTTGCAGGTGTGGCTTTTTTTTGAAAGTGCATTTGAAAAGTCGCTGCGCCGTCGACATGCATTGACAATTAGGTTCGCCGCTGCTTCCCTGGCCCCTGCTTTGTGTGGCTATGGTGTTTGTTTTACAACCGCCCTGTCCGGAGTTTTGCTGTGTGGGGCTGTGGGATGTGAGGCTATGGTGTGCTTTGCCCCCCCCCCCCCTCCCAAGGTATGGAACCCCCCCCCCCCCCCCCATGGTGTGCAGTGGGACTTGGCTTGTTGGTTGCTTGATTGTTGGTTTTTTTGGTTGCTTGGTTGGTGGTTGGTTTTGTTGGTTTGTGGGCTGCTGAGTTTTGTTGGCTCGCTGGCTGGCTGGCTGGCAGGTTGGTTGGTTGGTTGGTTGGCTTGTTGATGTGTGCGTTTTGTTTGTTGGTTAGTTGGGTGTGTGCACATGTACTGTAGCATGCTGTGTCTTGGTTGGCCACTGTGCTCCATGCTGTGTTGTGGTCCTGCCGTGTGTGTGTGTGTGTGTGTGTGTCTGACTGCCCCCCTTGGGAGACTATGTGTGTGTAACCCATGAATGTGCATGTTTGTGCCACAGACATATAAGAGGCCTGGAGTGGTCCAGTGGTCAGCGACATAGACTCGTCTGCCTATAGCGGAGGATCGAATCCTCCTATCGTCGTAAACGCACCACCGCCCCCTACAACAGCACACGCGGCCAGCGGGTCCACGGGCACCGGCAGCGGGCGGTGCACCTCGCTTTTTCAGGCTACTCCCCCCCAAACCCCCGACCCCCTACACGCGCCGCAAAAAACGCACCACCGCCCCCTCCGGCAGCGCGCGCCGCTTGCGCGTCTTGAAGCCCGGCAGCGTGGCGAGGGGGGCGCATTCGGTGCAGCCGGGCACCTGCAGTGAGTCTTCTCTTCGGCAGTGCAGCCACGCGCACAGCGGGAATCGAACCGGCGCCTTCACGGCACGAGCCCGGCGATTCAACCGCTGGGGTAGCACACACCACAGCCACAACAAGCACCGTGCACGCATACCAACACAGCGACACCCCACGATGTGCGCCATAAAGCAACAGCGAAATGCGTTGGATTCACTGACCTTGACGGACCCCTTGGAGTCTGTGTGTGTGTGTGAGCGGGTGGTTACACCCGTCTCCAGCTAAGTGCCTCCAGAGTAGACATGTAAGTAGCGCTGCGAGTTTTCAACATTTCATACAATCATTGGCTAGACAGGGCCGGACAGTGGGCAGGGTCTGTAGTGATCAGCGCACAATGCACTGTGAGAACAAATTCCTCTTCACCGTCACTCCTGTCTCAGAAAGGACCTTGCCTACCTTTTTGTTAATGGCCTGATGAAATTGTCTCGGTGACCAGTGCTCTGCCTTCGCTTGCTTTCGTCTTCACTGACGTTGTGCCCCGCGTTTGGTCCCCACTGGTTTTCCCGCACGAAGTGTGTGTGTGTGTGTGTGTATGTGAGCATGTATGTGCAGCCATTGCAAGGGTCCCGGGGGGGGGTGCTGAAAACATTTCATTTTGCAGTTCTTGCAGCGTTCTAGCGAGGCTTTCTACCGGCGTTCTAGCGCCGTTCTAGCGGCGCGGATCGCACGCTAGAAAGCCTCACTAGAACGCCGTGAGAACGGCAAAGTGAAATGTTTGCAGCACCCCCCAGGACCCTTGCAGTGGCTGCACATACATGCTCACAAACACACACACAACACACATCATGCAGCCTTGTGCCCCGCCAACACACATCAGACTACAACACATGTGCACACACCCAACCAACCAACAAACCCTACCCACACATCAACCAGCCAACCAACTAGCCAACCAGCCAATCCCAACACCCCACGAACCAACCTACCATGGTACCACCAGGCAACAACCAACCCACCAACCCGAAAATCAACCGCCAACAAACCAGCAAGGCAGGTTGCAATTCACACATGGGGGGCGGCGGCGTAATCCATAACCTCCTAGGATGGGGGCAAAGCACACCGCGACTACCCTCGCACATTTAGCTAGGGGGTACGGTCCTGGCGGGGTAGGAAGGGAGGAGGGATGTTGGGAAGCGGTCACCTGTACAACACCTCAGGCAGGTTAGCCCCGCCACACACACTGCAAAATGCGAAGGGGGAGGGTGATAGCCGACACTCAGGGGGTGTTTGTGCGGTGTTTGTGTGTACCCCATTACCCCTCGACATATTATGTCATGTGTTGTGGTGTGCATTTGCCTATGCAAATTTTGTGTCTGCTAGTGGGGGTCCGGCATATATGCGTTTGCATGCGTCAAGTGTGGATGTGTTGAATGCCCACAGATCGGTGCATGTAGGGGGTCCATGATTCGAAGGACTACAAATGCATTTCGATTAATGCACTTGTCCCTTACCTCATCAGGGTTCCTGCTGTATTTGTGCTTATTGAACTTGTCAATCCACAGGATACAGACACAGGCTGCGGATAATGAAGACTTAGTCAGCTACGGTTGCTTGTGCGTGATAGACTCTTGCGCCTCACAGGCATCACTTTTGCCCACCCCTTGAAGGGCTTTGTGTCTTGCTTTGGTTAGGTGGGTCAGCGCCTTCGGGGCTTCAGGCCGCTTGGCCGAAGGCCCCTAGGCGGGGGGGGCGGGGGGGGGGCGTCCTAGGACTAGCGGAGTCCCCCCCCCCCCCGGGATCCAACCACTGGATTGGCCCCCGTAAGACTTGTCTTTGGACCTTGTACAGGACATACCAAAAAGCCGGCCCTATACCGCAGCGTGTGTTACGGTTAGTTGCCAAAGGTGTTGCCCTCAGGCGTCCACGGGCGCCTAAGGCGCCCGATGCTCCATGAACACCAAAGATGCCCCGAGGCAAATTTTATCCAATTTGCACCCCAACACTATCCTTAAACCCAACCTTGACTCTCACGCCCACCCCCAACCCTCAGCCTACTCCTATCCCTACACCTACACCTAACCCTAATCAAGACTGAGTATTGGGACCAAGCTTGTGGGGGAGGGAACATCAGCTATGACTGGTGAGGGACATCAAGAATGATTCACACATTGATGGCTCTTGACAAAGTGAAATCAGCTTGCAAGTGAACCCCATCACCACAAGGCCCACTTTCAAGGCTTTTTGGACTTTTGAGGGGCCAAAATGCCCCAAATGGGCTCAAAATGGGCTCATTTCACCCGTTTGTGCACCCCAAATGGTCTAGGATGAGTTTTGGAAAGATGCGCTTTTGACCCATTTTTGACCCATTTTTGGTCCCAAAACAGCCCATTTTCAAGGCATTTTGGGATTTTCGGAGGACCACAATTGGCCACGACAAGCTCAAAACGGTCCAAAAACACTTGTTTTAGCGTCGCACATTTTTGAGAAAAGTCATCTTTTTGCCCCTACTGGACCTTGTTGACCCATTTGGGCACCCACCTGTTTGGGCTTGAGCTTGCAGCTTGCCGCAGCCTAGTGGGGCTAGGTATTGGGGTCTAGGCGTCCGTTTGGGCAATTCTGAGGGGTGGAAACCACAAAAAGTGGGGGGTTGCGGGTGGAGTAGGTGCCCTCGGAATCGCATTTTGAGCCATGTAGCCAAAGATATGGCCTTTTCTTGGTTTGTGGCTGTCGGCATTTGGAGCCTCTGGGGGCCTTTTTGGGCCGTTTCCGGGACATATGATGGAGTTAGAGGGCCGCAAAGAGCTCGTTGACACGGGGAAGTCAAGCCGCATGTGAGGTGTACCCACTGTTTCCCTTCGCTTGGCCGTTTTGAATGTGTTCCAGGGCTTTTTTGGCCCAAAATGGCTGTTTTTGGCCCTAAACTGCAGTTTTTGAAACTGAGGTCCGCCACTTGCGAATCCCGTTCCCGGCCGCCACCGTTGAGTTTCTTGCTCAAACTTTGTGTGATTGTACTTCACACCCATAGGTATCATCCACCAAAATTTCACTTGAATCTGAAGCACCACGACGGAGTACTAATTTTTGCCCATTTCGCGCGTGCTGCTTGCTGCTTGCTGCTGCTGCTAAACCTGGTAGGTCCACCCTAGACACTAAAAAGGGTTATAAAACCAAGACTGGTTCCACCAGCTCGGTGACCCTAGCCCTAACCCTAGCCCTGGCCCTCACCCTAGGCTAGGGTCAGGGCGAGTGTTGGGGTCCAAAACGGAGAGCAATGATGTGGCAAAAGCAGCCATGAACAAAAGTTGGGGCATCTTGTTCAGCCCAATCAACATGGCTGGCATGGCCGTACTAGCTGGTCGCAAAGGTTAGGGTTAGGTTTATGGTGGTGGTATGGTTAGAGGGAGGGCAAGGGGAGGGAAGGGGGCCTGTGCCCCCCCCCCCCCCCAAATCGCCCCACCTAAATCCCGCCCCCAACCGACCCTCCCGGAGTGCCCCCGAGCCCCTCCTAACCCCCCCCCCCCCCATCCGCCCCTCCTTGAACCCCCCCTCCCATGCCCCCCCCAACCTCCCAGGGGCCTCCGCCTAACAGTTAGTTGGGGGAATAGTTGGCGTCCGGAACCAGGGGTCCCCCCCCCGGAGGTTGGATCTGTTAGGTGTACCCCATGATTCTTGCAATTTAACCCATTTTTCACGGCCGCCATTGCTGAACGGACATCAAGGAGGGGCTGCGCAAATGGACAAGCGAGTCTGTTGTCCAGTGCATCTTCGATGAGGTGCCCTGCGGAAGTGCACGGTTTTTCAGTTCTGCACAGCCGTTGAATATATTGTTGAATATATAGTGTCCACTCGGAACCTGCCTAGGCACACACTCATTGCTTCATCAAAAAAGATCACGGCATCAGGATCATGTCAGTGTATGACATGTGCATGAAACAATACATGTTACACGTCTGACATTTGATGACACCAATCAGGCTATATATGGGTATTGTCATAACCCCATTACTTCAACCTTTGATTTATGTCTGTTAGAAATAGTTGTGCTGTGGGAGAAGAGATTGAATGGTGCAATTTTGTCAACGTTCCCAACACAATCACTTTAACCTGCATTCTCTCAAAGGATGAACAAACCCATTTTCTGCAAGTGATCCATTTTTTTTACACTAAGCTGCTAATTGAATATTAATGCCAGGAAATCTGCATTTGGCAGGTCTACAAGATTATCTCTTTAGGTGAATTTTTTTGGCGGCATTTGGTGACTTTATACCTTTTCTTGTTCTTTTTTTGCCGTCCATTTTTGGAGCTGGGTGCATGTTAGCCAATGTTGCTGCTCCCAGTTCCAACAATCTGGACCCCCGTATAAAGGGTCTGCCTATGATTTCTGTCATTCACACATCCTTGTTGTTGGTGTTTGGGTCCTTTCTTTGTCTTTTTAGACCGGGTTTTTGGACATTTACCACGTTTTTCCAATTGCAAGCCCAATTGCCCCTAGAGTAGAAATTGGCGATTCGATTGCCGGTGAAACGGTGAGTTCTTTGGTGACTCAATTTTGCCCTCAAGACCCTGATGATTTGTACGAAGCACAGAGTGACCCTACAAAAAGCGAGACCCGAAAAGGTGATGCGAATGAGAGTGAAGACAAAGTTGAGGAAGTACACAGTGGTCAAATTGTACAGACTGTCACCCTACCAGCAAAGGAGCCCTAGAAACTCTGGATACGATTGTCGCGCTTGCATCAGCCCCATGTGAGGCACTCATTGAGTCACAGAATATGCAAGTACTAGATGATGATGACGACGAGGATGCTGGAATCCCAGTCTAAGAAGACATTGCTGATGAGCTTAATGTCAAGATGCTCAAAGGCAGCCCAAACAAGCTAACAATAGACATATATCCATGTACACGCTAGATAGAACCTTGCCCAAAGTGGCAAGGAGGATAGACGGTCCCAAGGTGAACCATTTACATAGTGCTGTGATGGGGCGGCTTGCCCATGATTTGTTTACTGCCTCTTTTGATTTGTGTGTGTGTTTGCTAAATAATTGGATGTGGGGATTTGGATGGAATGCAATAGGCTTGTAAAGTCCGTACCATTTTTTTTTAGATAGCTTTCAAACTTTCTGCTCGTTGCACCACAAAATCATGTACAACAGCAACCCAATTTCCACCACTCCACTCCTCTGTGTTTGTGCCTGTCTCCATCTCTGCTCCTGCCTTGGTCTTCCTCCCTCCCTCCCTCTCTTGTCCTCCCAACGGCCTCAGGAGCGGCGCTCATCGCTACGTGCCTTGGACCCATCCCCTGACCTGTCGGAGGAAGGGGTGCTTCTGGGGGGCAGCTTCCGATTTCGGACCTCATCCGACTGCGAAGTGGTGCTCAATGATGTGGTTGCATTCCGGATGCACTCCAACTGCAGTACACCAGCGTCTGTAAGCCGTGAGGGTAGCCGTGCCCCTTCAGTGTGCAGTCGACACCTCAGCCCGGGTAGCCGCCTGTCTGAGTGCGGGGAATGCAGGGCCCCGTCTGTCTCTAGCCGGCACCTCAGCCCAAGCCTAAGCAGATTGTCTGGTGTAGATTCTGGGGACCAGAACCTGTGCCCTATATGCCTTGAGGAGCCCAAGCTTCCTGTGCAGGGGGGCTGCGGCCATACCGCCTGTTTTCAGTGCATCTGGGAATGGCTGCACAAGAAGCCAGAGTGCCCCTCCTGTTTGCAGCCCCTGCACATCAGAGAGCTGCGGAACCTTCGCAGTGACACAATCAACATTGAAGAGTATCGGCAGCAGTTGCGATTCCGATCAGACCACTTCCGGAGCAGCGCTAGCGGTGCTCCGGGCAGTCCTGAAACTCACAGCCAACACGAAGCTCGGGTGGACCAGAACGCTGCGGCCCAGCCGGCAGTTCTCCGGCGGAGGAGCCGAAGCCGTGACATGACCACAGATTTGCCGCTGCACCACCGCCGGCCCCCGCGCAGCTGGAGCTCCAGCCGGCATCGGGTGGAGGCCGCTGCTGCAGCCCCCGGCGCCCTGCCCCGATACCAAGGCGCCCTGATGCGCCCGGGCCGGGGAGAACCTGTGGGTATGGCGGCGTTCCCCTCTCACCGGGCCGCACAGGGCCGCAGCCCGGACCCCAGTGCCAGACGAGCCGCCAGCACCCGCACCCGGTCAGGGCTGCCCACCGCAGGGGCCTTGGACATGCCCCAGCGTCCGCCTCAACATCCCCAACGCCCGCGTGTCAATGCTCCACAGAATCACAGCACCGCAGGCTCCCCTCCGCGCTACAGCCCCTCGAACATGCCAGCCGCAGGCACCCACACTCAACACCGCTCGATCACCCCCACCCGGTCCAAAGCCCCGCCTTCGTACCAATTGGCTACAGCTGCACCAACCGCTTCGAGCCCGCTGCTGAGCGGTGCATGGACCAATGAGGGTGTCGCTCCACGGCGTCGGCCCTCTGTGATCCGCAGCAGCAGTGCCCGCAGTGCTTCCTCTGGCGACCGTCTTTCCAGTGATTCCCCTGGGGTCTCTGATGAAAGCTCAACGTCGGGCTCCAAGTCGTCCTCCGGGGTAGGACTGCTGCAGCGCGATCCTCACACCAGCCTGTCCCCTCACGCGCAGGGGGGGCAGCTTGTCAGGCCTCGCCGCCCTTCCTGGGAGCCTAGCCATGGCCGCCCCCCCGTCGCCAGCGTTGTGCAGCGCCCAAGCACGTCTGTGGTTCAGGCCTGGCAGCAGTCCACACTAGTCGCAGCCGCTCCCACAACGCAGAGCTTCGACAAGGCAACCCGCCCTACGCTGCACATGGCCAGCGGGCCCTCATACGGGCCCTCATACGTGCCAGCGAGGGCCTCGCATGCGATTGCAGCGCATGCCCCCTCATCTCAAGCAGCGTCGCATGCCACACCCTCTTTCTTGCATTCCCAGCCATCTTGGCACCCAGTGCAACAGGGGCCCACCTCCGGGTGGTCCATCGCAGCGGCACCCACCTACACCCGCACGGAGCAGCAGCCCCCCCCTCCAACAGCATACCGGCAGCCCACAATGTATTAGTTTCCTGCTTCTGTGGGGATAACCAGCTGAGATTGTATTACCGTTTCTCCAGCTCTGGCCTACCCTTTCCCACAGCCCCTTGCCCCCTTCTGCAAGCACAATGGGTTCAGTCTGCCAATCAGCTTGCGAAACAAACCGCTTTTCAAGATGGCATCGCGGTGCGGCTTTGAGCCTTGGGCCTACCCCTTCTGTCAGAGGCTACCAAAAAGCGCGCAATGGCCATTTTGTGCATGGTGTTGATGATTGGAAGTCCTCGACCAGTTTTTTTTTGTTGCAAACATCCATGGTTGAGCTCTTTCAGTGGCAAAAAAGTTTTAATTGATACCTCATTTGGTTCCTATTTGGGCTCAGTAGCAGTGTTTTATTTCTCGCTGAGATGGTGGGGGTTATGCAGCCATTTCACTTCCCTCAGACAGGCAGCATTACACAGCCATTTTGTTTTCCCCTCACATGGCAGGGCACACAGCGATTTTGTTTGTTCACGAGACAACAGAGTTTACATGGCCATGTTATTTTCTCCCAAGATGGCATGGGTTGCTGAGGCATTTTGTTTCTCCCCGAGACAGCATGGGTTGCGCAGCATTATTATTTATTTATAACTCCTGGAGAGTGTGGGGGTTACGCGGCCGTTTCAAATCAGCCCTTTTATCCCAACATGAGCATATAAGTGATGAATGGTCATACCCAAAAGGGGGCTTAATGGGAGATCAAAACTCAAGTAATTGAGCCATACTAACTTGGGCTTCCATTCACCTTTCGTTTGGGCACATTGTGAACATAGCTCGTGCTCTGCTTTTATACCATGAGGGGAAATCACCTCAAAGAGAGGTTGTTAGATCAAGCGCAGGCGTGAGCGTCGTATACCCCCCCTTTTTTGGGGTCGTTCGCGTAGCATATCCCATTGTATGGTTTCGGATGTCTAACCCCTTGTAAAATCATCATTTTAAGACCAAAAATGATCCCCCAATGATTTTTTGGATTTTGACCCCCGTACCCCCCCCCCCCCCGCACTTGGGTACCCCTTTTTTTGAGGGGTGGGGGTGGGGGTGGGGGTGGGTGGTCAAAACTTCTTTGTGTATTGTGGCTGCTGTTTGTGTATTTGGACCCGGGTCCCGAAGAACTTTTTCCTTGTACTTGAAAAGTGGCCCTATCAAATAGGGTGAAGGAAACAGGGCCTCCACATACGTACAGATGGCCTGCACTTTGCTTTCGTGGACCGCCGGAAGGGGAGTGTGCCCTATTGCCTCCGAGAAACGCCCCCGGGTGAGGGGGGTCGATGACATCCCTAACCCATGGTGGGGGTCTCGAGTCCCAACTCCAGGCACCCCCAGAGCCCCCCCCCCCCCCCATATGGCCCCTTGCCAATGGGGAATTAGCCGTTTTCACGCTGGGTAGGCTGTTTAGTGGCACCTGAAAGTTTTTTGAAATTTGATTTTTCGTGAAACCCGTCTGTTGCCCCTAGGATGGGTTTGGGTGATCATTTGGTGACAATACGGGTACTTGAGCACCAATGGGGATCCACGTAGTGGCTGCTAGGCCCATCTAGCCCGTACCATGGGCCGTCTAAAAGCCCCAAATTGCTGTTGCTTACGCTCTTTAGTGACACTTGAAGATTTTTCACATTTCAACTTTTTCCGAAACCCTTCTGTTGCCCCTAGGACGGGTTTGGGTGATCATTTGGTGACAATACGGGTACTTGAGCACCCATGAGGGCCCACGTAGTGGCCACTGGGCCCATCTAGCCCAATCCATGGGCCCGCAAAAAGCTTCAAAATTGCTGTTTGTAGGTGGCTCAATGGCATTTGGTGTGTGCACAAACTGCTTGAGCAGTTTTTGACCCTCCACGGGTCAAAAAAGGAAAATTTTGCAAAAATCACCTCGCAGCGGGTGTTAGATCAAAGCCAGGCAGTCGTATATAGGGGAAAACGCCACATACCCCCCCCATTATGGGCCTTTTTGGGCCTATTCTCGTGCCCTACCCCAAGGGGTTGGATTGTTAGTTTAACCCCTTGTCAAATCATTATTTTGTCCAATAAATACATCCCCGATGAGTTTTTACTCCGGACCCCCCAAAGCCCCCCCCCCCCTCCCACTTGAAACCCATTTTTTTGAGGTTTTCAGGGAGGTGGGGGGGGGGGATAACCCCCCTTTTTTGGGTCGCAAATCATGAATCTTTGGGGTTTTTTTTGGATTTTCAGCCGAAAAAGTGTTTTTGGGTCCCGACTCCATGGGGTTTGTATGGGGCGGAGTGGGACGAGCGCTTATGCAGTTTCTGCGGTCTTCAGCCATTTTTGCTATGTTGGCGGTTTTGGCGACCTCGCTGACCCCGTGCTGCCCACTCTGAGGGGTGTGAGTGGGGGTTATGACAGTATATGCCTACTAGGACACGCAAGGACATTTTTTGCAGTGTGTAGGTTTGCCAAAGGCCGGTCAAAACCCGTGCCAAAGACGCGAAATGACTGTTTCCACCAATAATGGCGTAGTAAATGGGGCCCCTCCGCAACATGCTTATGTAGTCTTTCACCTTGGGCAGCTCAAAAATCGAAGTTTTCGAAAAAATTTTCTTGATCTTGTGATCACCTAACATGACTATCCAAGGTATGTAAAACATGTTTTAGGCCGTATTTACGTGGTTTTTCACCCTATTTGGGTATGGGGCGCGGGGTGGGGGGGTCTCCCAAGGGATTGATACACAACCTTCTTATTTAGTTTTTCAACTTGGGCAGCTCAAAAATCAGAGTTTTTGAAACTTATTTTTTTGATATTGTGATCCCCTAAAATGACCATCCACGGTATGTAAAGCATGTTTTAGGCCATATTTATGTCTTTTTCACCTTATCCGGTTATTGGGTGTGTGTGTGGGGGGGGGTGTTAAAACGGGATTGGTACACAGCCTGCTTATGCAATTTTTCACCTTGGGCATATCAAAAATCGAAGTTTTTGAAACTTATTTTTTTTATGTGATCACGTAAAATGAGCATCCAAGGTATGTGAAGCATGTGTTGGGCCGTATTTAAGTGTTTTTCACTTTATTTTGGTATTGGGCGCGGGGGGTGGGGTGGGGGGTGGGGGGGGGGCAAGGGATTGGTACATACCGTGCCGATGCAATTTTTCACCTGGGCAGCTCACAAATCGAAGTTTTCGAACTTTATTTTCAATCACTCAAAATGACCATCCAAGATAGTTAGAGCATGTTTTAGGCCGTATTTATGTGTTTTTCACCCTATTTGGGTATTTGGTGCGGGCGGGGAGGGGTTCCAAACGGGATTGGTACACAACCTGCTCATGCACTTTTTCGGGCTTATACAGCTCAAAAATCGAAGTTTCCGAAACTCATATTATTTGACATTCTGATCACCTAAAATGACCATTTCTGCCGTTTTTACCCTATTTTGGGTGTGTGTTGCTTGGGGTAGATCTCTGCGAGGTGGACTCGCCGAAGGCAATATTATTTTTTTTTTGATATTGTGACCACTCACAATAATGAAATATGCTATGTAAAACATGTTGTAGACCCTATTTGTGTGTTTTTCACTGTATTTGAGTGTTGTGGGGGGCTCCCAAGGGGTTTGGGGCACAAGCTACTTGTGCAGTATTCCAGTGTCGGCAACTCAAAAATGGAAATTCCAAACCTGTTTTTTTTTGATAGTCTGACCATCCAAGATGATCAAATATCCTATGTAAACCATGTTTTAGCCCCCTTCCATCTTTTTTTTGCCCTATTTGGGTGTGTGGGGGGGGGAAGGGGAGCTCCAAAGGGGTTTAGGGCACCACATGCTCATGTAGTTTTGTAGCCTCTCAAAAATGGAAACAGATTTTTTTGATGTTCTGTCCATCCCAAATGATCAAATATCCTATGCCAAGTGTGTTTTAGCCCCTATTTATGTGCTTTTGAGGCCTCCTATTGTGAATCTGCACGTGGTTAGGCCGCCTAGCTGAGCTACAACTTTCTTGTCTTTTACTTTGACACTTTTGCGTCTCCCCTTTCCTTCGCCCGCGCGTCCTGAGCACGATGGGTGACCAAGAGGGGGTGGCCACCCAGCTCGCTGCCCTCTTACAGCGCCCCGCAGTCCTTACGGCCATAGGCGCGGCGCTGGCCGCTGTTCTTGCAGGCGCGCCGCCCGCAACCGTCGACGATGGGGCGGCACGCAGCCGCTCTCGCTCCAAGGGGCGTAAGGGGGACGGTGGGCCCGCCCAGC
Source organism: Eutreptiella sp. 'Long Island Sound 2002' (assembly GCA_964036045.1). Lineage (NCBI taxonomy): Eukaryota > Euglenozoa > Euglenophyceae > Eutreptiales > Eutreptiaceae > Eutreptiella > Eutreptiella sp. 'Long Island Sound 2002'. The sequence goes on along the minus strand of OZ038383.1, from coordinate 119,469,783 downwards.
AGCCCCTCCCTCCACCCACCGCCGAGCAAGCAATGATCGCCTCGCTACAGCGCCAGGTTGCGTCCCTCGAGGGCGTGATCAACATCCTCCGCCGTGAACTGGCGGAGTCGCGGGGCGAACAAGCCGTGGCCCGCTCCCTGGCGATCGCAGCAGAACGACGATGACGACGAGGACGACTAAGACTGCGACGTCGACTAAGAATGCGACAGCCAACAAGGCGGCCGCCTCCACATCCCTGGCGGCCCCTGTCTGGCAGCTGGCGGGACGGGACCCCAACCAGCGTCCTAGGAACGCTCAGGCGCAGCAAGCTGCAGATGCACCCCAGAGGCCCCCCCCCCCCCCTCGCTCCTCCCCCGTACCCAAGCATGTGGAATGGGACCGGCAGTGGCCAGCGGAGCCCGGAGCACCGCAACGGATGTCTCTGTCGGTCGGGGCATCTTCCCGTCAACCCCCTCGCCTTCTTGCAGCCTATGTGGACGCGGGAAGATATCAATTTCGCCAAGGGCAACATCCTCTTGTGGGGGCTGGGGGGCGTTGAAGAGGGATCCCTCCCCGCGCCCCGCCTGCTGGCTAGCCCTCGCGGTGTGACCTACGCCTCGGTGACACCATCCGCTGCGCGAGGATCCCGGGCGGGTGCAGTGCGGGTGGTGGCTGCTGCTGGCCGTGCTAAGGTAGCGCCCCCGCCAAATCAACCCATGGTTGCTGCCCTCTGGGCCCTGCTGCCTTGGACGACATCGGTGCAGCCGCACCGCCTTTGCTAGGGTGGGTCCCAGAACACGATCCGGGAATGGGGTATTACCCAAATCATGCCGGGGCAACACCCGGCGGAGTGGAAAGAACCTTCCCCCTACGATACCTGCCCTTGGGTTGCTGCACGATCCACGAGGCCCACCTTGCTGCCGCGGCCGCCATCGTAGCACATGACGGCGTCTAGTGGGTCACAGCGCTGGTGCACGTCCAGGGAGGCAGCAAAGCGGCCCCCACAGTGGCGACCCTGGTGCAGGCCCTCCGCCGCTCGAAAACTAACTTTGCGGTGCCCAGCACGTCCCTGCAGGGCGTGGTCCGGACCGAGCGCTAGCCGTGGCAGACGGCCGGCCCGGAGTAGGTGGACCCCGCTCCGACGGGGCATGTATTGCCACTCGTCTGGGAGCGTCTCAGGGAAGACGATGGGCGGGAGGCGGCTGAGCTCCCTGATGTGGATCCCGCGCCGCTGGACCCGCTGCCGTCCGCTGTCAGGGTCGTCTGCTTCCTGGACCCAGCGGTTCCGGCGGATGCCGAGATGCGCCGCCTCCATGTGGGTGCTTTCGGCAAAGACCACGCCTGGCGGCACCTCAGACCGCTCATGGCGGCAACCCTGCCTCACCCCCCGCCCATGCAAGTGGCGGTTCGGGGGTCGAGGGTTGTGGTCGTAGTAGATCTCCCGACAGAGCTGGTGCTGCTGGTTATGCGCGCCAGCGGCAAGGCCTGGGGCGACCAAAACCGGCCGTGGAGCGTCATAGGCGCCGCTTGCCAGCACCCCGCGTACGTGGTGTGGTACAAGCAGCCACCGGAGCGCCGCGGGCCCTCCCCGTAGGTCTAGAAGACCCTCGCCGACGACCACGAACTCCGGTCGCTGTTCGCGGGGTTAGTGGACGGGGGTGGCCCCGGCAACGTGGGGGTCCGCTTCTGGGGAACCAAGCTGGCGAGCCCCACGGTGTTGGCGCACATCGCCAGCCTACTGGGCGCACCGTCCCCGACACAGACGACCTCTGTGCGGGTCCAGGGCTACCTAGCAAAGCTAGGTCTGGCTGTGGACGAGCATGTGCAGCTCTGGCGCTTCGCCAAGGAGGCTTTCGGGTCGGAGGTGACCATCCGCGTCCACGGCTGCACCTAGCTAGCCCATAGCACCCTCAACCGGCCGGTGTTTGACCTGGCGCCTGAGGGGTGCGTGAGGATGGGAAGGGCGTCCGGTTGGGTGCGCGTGACACCGCCTCCTTGACCGCCTCTAGGAGTGGACCACCCGCAGCTCCCGCCGGGGGCCCCGGGGGGGGGCAACTCCGCGGGTCCTAGGGCGCCAACTACCCCCCCCCCCCCCCTCACCAAGGGGTCTCCGGCCGACAGTTAGTTGTCAAAGGTATGAGCCCAAGGAGCCAACGGGCGCCAAAGGCGCCCAACGGGGTAATGTAGCCACCTTGCCCAACTGTGGGCTTTTTCTAGATTCTGCCCCCTGCTTTGAGGCGGTGGGGATCCCCTGGGCGGCAAGGGTTATGTAGCCACCTTGCCCACAAATGGGCCACTTCTCATTCTGCCCCCCCGCTCTGAGGCAGAGGGGATCCCCGAGGCGGCAAGGGTTATGTAGCCACCTTACCCACTTGTGGGCCTTTTGTAGATTCTGCCCCCCGTTTTGAGGCAGAGGGGATCCCCGAGGCGGCAGGGGTTATGTAGCCACCTTACCCACTTGTGGGCCTTTTCTAGATTCTGCCCCCCGCTCTGAGGCAGAGGGGATCCCCGAGGCGGCACGGGTTATGTAGCCACCTTACCCACTTGTGGGCCTTTTCTAGATTCTGCCCCCCGCTCTGAGGCGGAGGGGATCCCCTAGGCGGCAAGGGTTATGTAGCCACCTTGCCCACAAATGGGCCACTTCTGATTCTGCCCCCCGCTCTGAGGCAGAGGGGATCCCCGAGGCGGCAAGGGTTATGTAGCCACCTTACCCACTTGTGGGCCTTTTGTAGATTCTGCCTCCCGTTTTGAGTCGGAGGGGATCCCCTAGGCGGCAGGGGTTATGTAGCCACCTTGCCCACAAGTGGGCCACTTCTGATTCTGCCCACCGCTCTGAGGCAGAGGGGAGCCCCAAGGCGGCAGGGGTTATGCAGCCACCCTGCCCGTGAGTGGGCCACTTTTGATATTCTCCCCCGCTCTGAGGCGGAGGGGATCCCCTAGGCGGCAGGGCTTATGTAGCCACCTTGCCCACAAGTGGGCCACTTTTGATTCTGCCCCCCGCTCTGAAGCGGTGGGCATCCCCGAGGCGGCAGGGGTTCTGTAGCCACCTTGCCCACCCGTGGGCCTCTTCTGATTTTCTCCCCCGCTTTGAGGTGGAGGGGATCCCCTAGGCGGCAAGGGTTATGTAGCCACCTTGCCCACAAATGGGCCACTTCTGATTTTGCCCCCCGCTCTGAAGCGGAGGGGATCCCCGAGGTTGCAGGGGTTATGTAACCACCTTGCCCACAAGTGGGCCACTTTTGATTTTCTCCCTCGCTCTGAGGCGGAGGGGATCCCCGAGGCAGCAGGGGTTATGTAGCCACCTTGCCCACAAGTGGGCCACTTCTGATTTTCTCCCCCGCTCTGCGGCGGAAGGGATCCCCGAGGCGGCAGGGGTTATGTAGCCACCTTGCCCACAAGTGGACCACTTCTGATCTTCTCCCTCGCTCTGAGGCGGAGGGGATCCCCGAGGCGGCAGGGTTTATGTAGCCACCTTGCCCACCATGTCTCCCGCTCCGAGGCGGTGGGTTTTTTGCGTCGCGATTTTCCGCGCTTTCTTAGGTAAGCGCGTCAAGGGGGGGTTCCCTTTGCAAAAAGTCATCCAGCCACCACCGTGCCCAAGCCCAAAACGTGTGTGCCGAAACCTAAACGAACACAAATGCAGTCGCCGCAGTGCGATGCGAGTAGGCACCCGGGAAAGCATTCGCCGCAGAGCAACGAGAGTAGGCAGGGTGGGGCTGGCGAGGCGGCTAAAGTATCGTTGCACGAAGATGTCTTTTCCGTCGGTGTTGCCTCATCTTCCACGTCTCTTGTTTAGTAGACATGCCTGCAAAGAAAGCAAAGAGAACCCCGGAAGAGAGGAAGTTGTTAGCCTGCCCTTGCTACATTTGTGAGAAGAAGGGCTGCCAAATGGCTTGTCTCCATTGCGGAATAGCGTTCCATCCCCACTGCGACAAGCACGACCGCTGCCCCAACGCCCCAATTGAAGGCAGTGATGACGAGCAAGACATGCATGGGGTGGGTCCATCATTGGCGCCTTGCGACGCCCCCCCCCCCCTACCCCTATTAGGTCGATGCGTAGAAAGTGTTCCAATGAGCCACTCTTGGTCTTAGGCCCCTCCCTCGGTTAGGTCAATGCGCAGAAAGTGTTCCAAGGAGCCACTCTTGGTCTTAGGCCCAACCCTCCTTAGGTCGATCCGTAGAAAGTGTTCCAAGGAATCCATCTTGGTGTCAGGCACTTCTTTTTCATTCCTCGAAACGTTTGCGGAGAAGGTTGGTGCAAGTGTGGTGTAAGCGGGGAAGGGTGATGTACCATCATGGCGGTGTGGTCCGAGGCCACCGCCCTGAGTTGCTATGATCACACTTTTGCAGTTGCATTCCAACCCCTATATATATATATATATGGCTTATGAGAGCTCTGCCCCCCCCCCCCCCCCCCGCCTGCCCCCCCACCCCGGGGTATAGGGGCCGCGTCTACTTGTGGTGCACAGTGTCTACAGACCCCAGACCGCCCTCCCCCTCTAGGCGGGTAAACGATGGCAGCGGACCGTTTTGGGGGAAGGGGGCCTTCGGCCCCCTTCCCAAATATTGGCACTTCGCGTCTACAACATGCCGACAGTGTCTACAATTAGCAGGCCGCGTCTACCTGTGGTGCACAATGTCTACAGACCCCAGACCGCCCTCCCCCTGTGTGCGGGTAAACGATGGCATCCACGGGTAAACGGAAGGGGTATACGGGTAAACGGAGTAGCATTCGGTGTAAAATGTGCATATTCTTGCATATTGGGGGCCTTCGGCCCCCGGCCGGGCGCTACGCGCCCGCCCCGGGGGGTCCTCCGGACCCCCAGGGGGGGGGGCAGACAGGGGGGGGGGGCAGAGCTCTCATATGCCATATATATATACATACACACACACACACACACACATATATATATATATATATTTGTGTGTATGTACGTATGTCTTGTGGCATGGTGTAACTCTAATCCCATGGCCGCCTCTGGAGCCCACCCCCCTGAGATAGCCAGTGTGGCTGGGAATACCCAGGCCGATGATACCCTACCCTCTATTGTCGGAAGGGGCCGTGCGAACTGTCGGATCACACCTGGGCCGCACACCCAACTGTTCGGAGGTGCCCGACAGCCCCCCCCCCCCCCCCGGGAACCACCCTCCCCAGCGCACCTGGCAGAACCACCCCCTCCCAGAATCCCACCGCCTCCCAAACCCCCCCCCCCTCCCACCCCCCCCCCCCCCCCCCCTCAAGGGGCCTCTGGCCGACAGTTAGTTGGGAGGGTCGTTGGCGTCCAAAACCGAGCCCCCCCCCCCCCCCGGGCCGGGGGCACTACCAGCCCTTGAGCCCTAGGGCCCGCATGACATGCCGTGCCGGATCCGGGGGGGCGTGCAGCAGCCAGCAACGGCCCCGGAGGCCCCGGACCGCAGAGGGGACATGGCCGTGGCCAACGCGGAGTCGGCAGTAGTTGACGTGGATGAGTGTGGCAGCCTGCGTGCAGTGGCTGAGAGGGACCCGGGCGGTGACCTGTGGGGTGGCGGCAACTAGACTACCCCCCCCCCCCCCGGCACCCTACCGGCCACGTTTTGAGGCTGCTGCTGGTGGTGGTAATGACAGCGGTTACAGCACCGCTGACCCCCCCCTTGGGGCGGCCCCAAGGACCGGACCCCCTACCCGGCACGAGACTGTCTATACGCCCACAGCCCACGAGGGCGCCCTGGGGCGAGGTGATGGCCCTGAGTCCCACGCAGGGGGGGCTTGCCTGGGCGGTGGCAGGGGGGCCCACGCCAGAGTGAGGCGGTGGCGGCATGGCAAGGGGCATAGCCGCCGCGGCACTACGGCTACCCCTCGCATCGAGCGTGACCGGTAACGTGCCACGGGGCTCCCTCCACCCCCACCCTGGGTGCGGCAAGGTCCACGGGTCAGGCAGACAACGAGTGCCGCCTAACTTGGAAGCGACGGGGCCGGGATGTGCAGCGCCTGGGGACGACGGCTAGCCCACGGCGGCCGACGCCGACCCCTAGGCTAGAGGAAACAAAGGAGCCGACGCCCCGAGACACCCCTCTAGCACCTTGCCGGCTGCGCCCAGGGCCGGTTATGGTGGTGGTGGCGGCGGTAGTAGCACCGGTGGGCTTCCCCCTTGGATGGGCCCGGGGACCGGACCCTCTATGCGGCAAGAGGATGTCTATACGCCCATAGCCCACAAGGGCACCCTGTGGCGAGGTGATGGCCGCAGGCCCCTCTCGATGGGGGGATTCCGCCCGGGCGGTGGCAGGGGGCCCCTCTCTGATGTGTGGCGGTGGCGGGATGGCATGGGACCTAGCCGCCGCGGCACCGCGGCTGTCCCTCGCACTGTGCACAGCGAGGGGCGTGTCAAGCGACATCCCGCCTCCCCCCCCCCCCCCCCCAGGACGAGTGGTGGCCGCCAACTGGGCCGGCAGGGCGCGCCGACTAACCGGTGACTGGCTAGGAGGGAATCTGGTGCGGATAGATGCCACCCCCTGCCACCCTTCCCTGCCCTTGCCCAATGCCCCGGCCCCCCTGCGACCTCCTGCCAGCCTCTTCTGCCCATGGCACGGAAACCACGAGGACGGGGCCGAGGGCGAGGGCGCGGGCACACCGGCCGGCCCCCTCCACTCCCCTGTAGCACACAGCGGCACCGTGGCCTCGCCTTGCTGCGGTGGTGGTACGGCCAAGCCGCCCAAGTGTTCCCCGCTCCCCACCAAAGCCGGGGCCGGGCCAACACCACCTATGCCCTTGCCCCCCTGGAGGGGCTGTGCCCTGGGGTCTTGCGCCTCCAGGCTCTCCTCACCGGGGTCTGGAATGCGTGGTTGCACACCCACCACCAGCGCGTGGACGGCCTTGTTTGGCTGTCCACTATCCAGGGCCCCGATGGCCCCGAGTTCTTGTCCAACGGGGCCACCGTCGGCCAGGCCCTGCAGTGGAGGTACCCCCGGGTCCTCTTCTCGCGCGCCCCCCGGCCGGACGCCCGCAGCTGCGGCCTCCCCTACACATGGCGCTGGTACCTGGCGCCACTATGGTAGGAGTAGACCGGCGCGCCGATGTGGCGGCTGACCCGGCACGGCCGGGTGGTGCGTTGGGACCCTCCCGACTGCTGGCACCTCCGCCCACGCCACCGCCTCACCCTATTCGCGGGAAAGACAGCCGCCGGCGGGCCCCACAGCGCGGCGGTGGACTAATGGGGCCGGGTGTGGGACAACGACCCCGCCCGCCAGCCCCCTCCGGACCCTGCACCCTCGGCGACCTGGCGGGACGTGGCTGCCGAGGTGCACGCCGTCCTCCCCCGGCTCACCGACGTCTACGGGAGGTCCAGGCCACGGCCCGGTGGTGACAATTCCTCCGCCACGTCGACCCGTGCCCCCACCGAGACCTCCTCCACGAGCTCGCTTGGGAGGCCGGCAACCTTGCTGAGGGGTGGCAGTACGGCCGCCCCCTGCGTCTACTAGCCCCCCCCCCCCCCTTGCCGCCTGCCGCTGGCGGACCGATGCCTCCTCCCACACTGCCTCCCCCGCCTCTTGGCGCGCCCACCTTGGGCCGGTGACCTCCGCCGACCGCCTGACCTCGGTGCAGCGGGCCCATCAGGCCCAAGAGCTATAGTTGACCTACAGGCATGCGTTGTTGCCCCCCCTTTGACACCTCCCTTCACGCCGTTTGACCGACAGCAGTTCAGTTCGCGTGTGGGCCGGGTGCTCCCCCCCGTCCCCCCCCCCCCGCTGGGGCAACCGTGGCTCCACCCCTCCCCCCACTTCGGTGGGTTGCCGACGTCACTGCCCCCCCCCTCCTGCTGCTGTGCTGCGGGGACGTGGAACCCCACCCGGGGCCGTTGCGTGTGGCACGGGCCAACATCACGTCCCTGCGCCTGCTCTCCGAGACCCGCCTCACGGCGGTCGCAAAGCAAGTGATGCCCGCCCAGGCTTGGGCTTCGGGGTGGCAGGCATTCTGGGGGGCTCCCCTGGAATCCCGGGGGGGGCAGCGGGCATCTGGGATGCGCCGACGGGGGGGATGGAGATCCTGGTGCACCATCGCATTTCCGCGAGACAACCCCCCCCCCCCCCCAAAGGAGCACCCCGGAACAAGGCGGACTCCCTCGCCCATGCCCTATGGCACTCCACTCGCTGGTGCCATGTCCTGGTGGGCCTAGGGCGGGGAGCAGATTGCCTGCATGCCCAGGCGGCTTACAGTGTCTCCTCCTAGCCAGCCCTCAACCGGGTCTTCTCGGACCAGGCCACACAGTACGTGGCGCGCCATGGGGCGGCCCCCAAGATGGTGGGGGGGGGGGCTTCAACGTCGACCTCAACCTCCTGCTGCCCCCCCCCCCCCCGTGTGTCCTGGCGTCCCTCCGAATCCGCCGGCTGGCGAACGCGGACCCTGAACTGGCGTCCCCCTTTGGGCGGGACTCTCTCTGCTCATACTAGGGCCCGGAGGGCACGCGCCCCTCGCGCATAGATGGGCTGCTCGTCGACACGCGGCTCGCGGCGTTGCTCCACACAGCGGATTGCTACCGCGCAGGACCATCCCTGGCCACACCCCGGTGCGGTTCGACTTGCACCTGAAGTGCGTGTCCCAGCGGGTGGTGAAGTTCATCCGCCCCAAATCTGTTGAGCTGGCCGTGCGGGTGGAACATGAGCGGCTCCTTCTTGTGCAGCGCCTCTTGGACCCCCTGGAGGCCGGCTGGCAAGCAGCCCTATCCACAGGGGACGTGGACCAGGCCTGGGCCTTCTAGACCACGGCGGCAAAGGAAACCCTCCTCGCCCTTGCCTGCCCAGACATTACCCCAGATTCTCTCCCGGCGGCGGCCGCCTTACCGCTGGCCCCCCCCGCACCTGCCCCGGCGCAGGGAACCTGACTGGCTGCTCCGTGAGGTGCGCCTTTGCCCCAAACAACGCTGAGACCCCGGGGGGGCGCTCACTTGCCTCCTAGCGCGCATCCATGCGGCTCACGGCCCCCTCCGGAACGTCATCTGCTGGGTGGAGCGGCCGGCGTGGACAGTGCTTCGACGCCGCCTCGACAGACTCCGCGCACTGGGCCCGGAGTATACCAACCTGGAGCTGAGGGGCACGCATGACCGGTTGGCCTCGTCGGAGTTGCTCCGCCGCCTCCGCATGCCATGCTTCGGGCGGAGGGCCAGGGCCGCCTCTGCGAGTGGCGCGCCTGGCTGGAGGAGGCTTGGACCTCCGACCAGGGGGCAGTGTACTGGTGGCTAAAGCATTAGTCCTACGCCCCGCCGGTCACCTTCCTCCCCAAGCCGGATGGCAGTGCCATGGCCACCCTGGTGGAGATGGATGGCCTTTTGTAGGACGCCTGACGCCCGACAAACCGCAAGTATGCGACCGACACGAAGCCGGATCCCGCGGCCTTCGTCCGCCGTTATGGGCACCATGTCCGGCGAGTCCCCTTGCTTGCCTCGTAGGTAGACGGCCCCCGCCTGCCCACGGGGCTCTCCCGCATGAAGCCTTCGGCACTGGGGCTGGACGGGTGGAGCCTACCCAATCTCCGCTCCCTCCCCGCCATGCTGCTGGGCTGGCTAGCGGTCCGCGTGCGGGAAGTGGAGAGCCTGGGCAGGTGGCTGGCCCGCCTGGCCGAGGGCTACACAGCCCTCCTCCCCAAGGAGGGCCTGTCGGGGCCCTTGAACACCCGCCCGCTCACGGTCCTGTCCATGGTCTACAGGCTGTGGGCGGGCGTGCGCTTGGCGGATGCCGTTGCTTGGCAGGCGTCCTGGACCCACCCAGGTGTCTTTGGCTTCCCCCCTGCCAAGAGCGCCCTGGATGGGGCGGCGGTAACGCAGGTCCTTTTGGAGCTGTCCTGCCTCCGAGGGTGGGCAGTCGCGGGGATGAGTATAGACATCAAATGTTTCGATCTCATCCCCCACGCGGTCGTGTTGGCTGCGCACCGCCTCCACTGCGGTGCGCTGCACCAGGACAAAGTCCACCTCCTGTGGGACTGCCCGGAGTGGGAGCAAGCCAAGGGGACATGGCGTCCCCGGCTCACTGACGCGGCAACGGCCTCCCCCAACTGGGGCCGCCGGATCAGTGGCGGGCCCGCCTGCGGAGGACGGGCCTCTTCCCCCTCCTGCTGGCTCAGAGGGTGGATCGGGGGCTCTTGGCTGAGGTTGTGTACCGCCTATACGGCATGTACTTTGCGGTCCTTGCAGCCCGCATGGCTGCTAGCCGTGGGGACCAGGCGGGCAACGGGGACACCCTGTTCCCGGACCAGCCGCGTCCGCGGCCCCGCAACCACTTTGCCTGGGACGACTTACCGGGGGACACGATCCGCAACCAAGCGCGCCTCTGGCCAGGGGCCCCGCCGGGCTAGCGATGGCCCCAGGACTTCGTGTAGGGCTTGGTCACGTGGGCTAGGGCGCTCGCCTGGAGGCCGGGGCCGTCGGAAGTCTCCTGGGCTTAACCGGCCCTGGATTGTGAGGCATTTGCAGGGCGGGCGCTCCCAGCCTCCCCGGATCACCGACTGCAGGGTGCGCGCCTGCCGCTTGGGGAGCAGGCCCAAGTCCTGCGCAAGGCGGCAGTCCTGATCGAGCGCCACCTGGTGGCGGGTACGCTGCTATGCGGGGCCCCGCTGTGGCGGTGCCGCTAGCTCCTCCCCTTGGAGGCCGCGTGTGTGCGGGACGGTCGGCCCGCCCGTTTTTCCCGGCATGCCACGAGGTGATGCTGCAGCTTATGCGCCTGGCGACGCACTGCCGGGACTTGTGGGTCCGGCGCCTACGGGCGCCTGCCCGCATGCGGCCGCCGCTGGGTGACCATTTCCTCATGGACTACTATCCCCGTCCCCTCGCGGGAGGGCCCCCTTTACTGCCATATGCAAGGAGGCCTCCACGGGCGCCACCCAGGAGCATCCCACTTGCCGCCCCGCAGCGCAGCCGCCTGCCAGGGGTGGGCACGGGCACTCAAGGCGCGCTCTCCTTGGAACATGGGGCGCCATCTTGCCCGAGGTGCAAAAGCCGGGGCTGGGGCATCAGCCGCTGCTGCCGGGCGGGCCATGAAGAGCACACTGACCCCTCAGCGGGCCCGCGCTGTCCGAGGGTCCCGCCCCGGGTCGCGCCGGGCCGCCAGGTGCTCGTCCTTGAGGATCGGCGCGCAGGAGTGGCGGCGTTGTCCTCCTGGCTTGGATGGGCCCGCCTAGCCTCTCGGGCCCCCCGGCGTCTCGCCGGTGCATGCCCCCCCCCCCCCCAGGACAGTGGGCACCGGCCCCTCCTCTGCATTGGGGCCTGACAACCCTAGACCCCCGGAACGCCCAGCGCTTAACCTCCTGGTTGACCGGGGGGGCTCGGTAGATCAGGGGCCAGTAAGCTCGGGTGGGGGGGGGGGCGCTGACCCGTTCTCCCCCCCACCAACAGCCGGGGGGGACAACCCCGGGCCGTTGCCCGCGGGTACCGCTGATTCTTCGGGCCCTACAGGGGCGCCGCCCGCGCTGCGGGCTTCTCCCGCTTCCCCCTCCCTAGACGAGCAGCAGCCCCCCCCCCCCCCCCCCTCCACGCCGGCGTCGCTTCCCGATGTTTTTGGCTGCATCTCAGCGGCCCTAAGTAGCCGCGCCCTGCCGAGGCGTGGTCCCCGCCCAGGGGACGCAGGCGGTCCTAGCCTAAGGCCACCGGGTCACCTCCGCGCGCCCCCCTTGCGCTGCTGCCGACGCCATGGGGGGGGGGGGGGGGGGCTCCTCTGACCCAGTGGCGGATGCGCCCTCAGCGCCTTCGCCACCCCAGTCCACACTGCTACAGCGGCGGCAGCGCGGCAGGGCAAGCATGGAAGATACCTAGTCTCCTCCGGCTCGTCCCTCCCGGCTGCGGTACAGGCACAGGTGGGGGGCCTGTAGGGGAGGCCACGGGCGCCTAAACTCGACTCGGGCCACCTTCCAGCCCCTCTGCCTCTGTACATACGCCAGTGGACGCTAAATGGCGAATGCCCTAGTTATGTGTTTCTCACCCTATTTGGGTGTGGGGGGGGGGGGGGGGGGGCTCCCAAGGGGTCTGGGCACAGCCTGCTATTGTGCACTTTTCTAGCCTTAGTAGCTCAGATATGGTCGTCCCTCTCCCCTCTTCGAAGTGCCTTGCCAAAGGCAATAGATTTTTTTGAGACGGACAACATTGATGTGGGCAAATTTTGGAGGCCCTACCTCGTACCAAATATTTCCTTCAATTTTAAGCATGTGATGTGCCAAAATGTGTGCACTGACGGTATTGTGTATCACCATAGGGTTTCTAGGGCACTATACGACAAGACTCGGACATAACAGTGACCATCCAGAGCCCATCAGGACATACCAGTGAGCATCCAGCATGCACAAGCAACCATCCACTAGGAAGCAACAGCAACGGGCCTTATACCAAAAATTTCCTTCATTTCTAACGACAAGCTCCAAAAATTTCTCCTCCTAATTTTGCCCTCCCAAAAAAAAGGCCCCTCAAATAAATCTCCCGGTGAATCGGACTTTTCAACTAATGCATCCTACTTCTGATTTAAGCCCAACCAAGGCATGCAATCATAGCATCAGTTTTTGAGGTTCAGTTTAGCATGTAGCTCATTGTAGCAAATTTTGTAGATAATGCATCATCACGCATAATGATGATGGATGAGGCAATCAGTTCCAATAGAATAGACCAAAACTGATCAAGCATACATGGAACCATGAAATTGTAGTCCTTAAGTGGGTGATGTCAAGAAATGTGCGGAATTGAGTGATGATGAATTGGCATGCCTCAATTGAAAATTACAATGATCATTTTGAGCAACCAATGTCTCTGAAGCGGTAGCATGCGCGGTGGTGTCAACAATGGGAGGCAAAGATGTAGCAAGAAATTCGCAAGTCTCTGTCATGCAATGTGTGAGGGATGAATCGTGGGACTACCATGTGCAATTTGGCTGAGGGGTGTTCCACCAAAGAACATATTTCTACACCTGTGTTCCCCTGTATTATGTTTTCATCTTGCCAATATATCCGTCCCAACTTGTTGCCCTCTAATATCAGCTAACCCTCGTTTGTACTAGCACATGCCCTTCCCAAATCGAGACTTTTTCATCCGACCACAAGCCCTTGGTCCTTACGCTTCACTCTCCCATCATCACTTCTAAACCCCCAAGATGGACCTGCCCTCGACGGTGCTTACAAGATGCTACCCTGGTACATGAGATGAATGATGGGCTTTTTGGCTTGGCCCTTCGATGGTCGTGGTTGTGACATATATTTTCGCAAAATAACAACATCATATAGGGTACCGCGGCTGTAGATATATGTTCTTTGATGGAACATCTCTAACCCAAACTGTACATGACTACCGAGGCAGCTCTAGAATGCAGGGTGTTCTAAGACCCATTGTCAAGCCTTTGTGGTAGGGCTCCTCAACACATGATAGTTTGGTCAAAATAGCTAGAACTACTTGATGGATTATCGCAAATGGTGTGGCACGGGTGTTCAAAAAAGGACCCTTTTCGACCATCCGTAACCGGTTTTTGCAGTGCTTCCTCGTGGTAAGGAGGGTGCCTTCATTTGCCTTTTTGTGCCTTTGTTTGCCCTCATGTGTCTTTTGTTGCCTTTGTTTGCCTTTGTTTGCCTTTGTTTGCCTTTGTTGGCCTGTGTTTGCCTTTGTTTGCCTTTGTTGGCCTGTGTTTGCCTTTGTTTGCCTTTGTCTGCCTTTGGGTTGTCTTTTGTTGCCTTTGTTTGCCTTTTTTTGCCTCTGTGTGCCTTTGTTTGCGTTTGTTTGTGTTTGTTTGCCTTTGTTGGCCTTTGTTTGCCTTTGTTGGCCTTTGTTTGCCTTTGTTTGCCTTTGCTTGCCTTTGTTTGCCTTTGCTTGCCTTTGTTTGCCTTTGTTGCCTTTGCGTGCCTTTGCGTGCCTTTGTGTGCCTTTGTGTGCCTTTGTTTGCCTTTGTTTGCCTTTGCTGTGCCGTTGGTTGCCTTTGCTTGCCTTCGTTTGCCTTTGCTTGCCTTTGGTGTACCTTTGGTTGCGGTTGTTTGCCTTTGTTTGCATTTGTTTGCCTTTGTTTGCCTTTGTTTGCCTTTGTTTGGCTTTGTGTGCCTTTGTTTGCCTCTGTTTGCCTTTGTCTGCTTTTGTTTGCCTTTGTTTGCCTTTGTTTGCCTTTGGTGTGCCTTGGTGTGCCTTTTTTTGCCTTTATTTGCCTACCTGCTCTCTACGAACAAAACCCTTTACAAAAAACAACCCAGCTTATAAAAAAACTATGTTCCCGAAAAATCTGGGAAGGGGGGTGCGCTTGGTACACACCAAGGGGGAAGTATGTCTGCATCCCTCCCACCAAAGACAAATCTACGCCCATACAAAGTCAAGGGCATCAAATTCACTTGTCCACAACCAGAACCTGGTACCATCTTGCATGCAAACACAAGAACTTTTGGTGGTAACACTTGGTAGGTGTTGGTAGGTGTCACAAGGGTTGGCTGTGTCACAAATGTCTTCGGCAGCGGCAAACATTTGGCAGGTGTTGGCACCAACTATGAACAGAAGCTGTGTTGAACTGACTGGGTGTTTTCATTTTGCCAATATACCCGTCGCAACTTGTTGCCCTCTACTCTACACAAACCCTCCTTTGCACTCACACATGCCCTTCCAAATAGAAGCTTCCCATCAAAGCACAAGGCCATGGTCCTTAGAGTTATACCCCCCCCATCTTCACTTTTGGACCCCTGAGATGGACCTGCCCTCTCTGGTGCTCATAAGATGCTACCCTTGGGAAGAATTGAGTGACAGGGTTGTTGGCTTGGTCCTAAGATGGTTGTGCCACAAGCCAAGCCATTCTTGGGCCATTGCTCGCTTTAGCGAAGCACACGTAGGCACTGGGGTCTAGTTGTTTGTGTGGACTGTTATGGGGCTCTTATGAGTGGTGGAAAGCAGAAACAAGGGCAGCGCTTGTAGGAGGATAAGGTGGCCTTGGAATCATACTCGAGACACGCAGCCTGAGATATGCCCCATTTTTTTTGGTTTCTGGTTTTGTTTTTTGGAGCTGCGGCGCTGCTTCTCCCCAAAACGCGGCATTTTCGGGCTGTTGTTGATCCTTTTTGGACAGACGGCACAGGCATGTTGCATAGTTAGGCACTAACAAAGGCCTCCTTGCCACAAGGAAGCCCCGCAAAAACCGGCTCCAAATGGTTGAAAAAGGTCTTCTTTTGAACAGTGGTGCCACACCATTTGCTATAATCCAGCAAATATTTCGATTACTTCCAGAATATCACTTGTTGTGGACCCCTGCCACAAAGGCTTGACAATGGGCCTCTAAGACGCTATGGTGTGGAGCTACCTCGGTAGCCATGTACAGATTGGGTGAGGGGTGTTCCATCAAAGAACATATTTTTACACCCGTGGTCCCCTACATGATGTTTTCATCTTGCCAATATATGCGTCCCAATGTGTTGCACTTTACTCTACACTAACCCTCCTTTGCACCAACACCTGCCCTTCCCAAATCGAGAGTTTCCCATCACACCACAAGGCCGTGGTCCTTAAGCTTAAACTTCAGCCTGCATCTTCACTTCTACACCCTGGGGATGGGCCTGCCCTCTTTGGTGCGTAAAAGATGCTACCTTGGTGAAAGAACCAAGTGACAGGTTTTTTTGGCTTGGCCCTAAAATGGCCGGGCCATAATCCAAGCAATTTCTGGACCATGGCTCGCTTTAGCCAAGGGCACACGGGCATAGGGGTCTAGTTGTCCGTTTGGGCTTTCATGAGTGGTGGAAAGCACAAAAAAGGGCGTGGGTTACCAGGAGGGTGAGGTGGATTTGGAACCACACTTGAGAGCCGCAGCCTAAGATATGCCCCATTTTTTTTAGTTTTCGGTTTTGGTTTTGGGGCTGCCCCGTTGTTTCTCCCCGAAATGCAGCATTTACAGGCTGCTGTTACGGGTTGTTGCGCCTTTTTGGAGACGTTGCACAAACATGTTGTATTGCAGGGTTTTTTGTGTTTACTGATACCCCGCGCCCACCTTTGTGCAAATATATGCTTGTCCACAGCTGCGCACCTCGTTGGATCGCACTCGTTCTGCACTTTGATCATCCGTTGAGAAGTGGTGTGGTGGTGGTGGTGGTGGTGGTGGTTGTGGGGCTCGAATTTATTGCTTTACTGCAACACCTGTGTTTGACATGGTTATGACACATATGTGGCCAGGCATACTAACATGCCTTACACCTCAAATTGGCATTCTGCGATGGTCTTGCTGATTTTCCCATAGTTTTTAGCTCTCCAGACATGCAACAAAGTATGGCTGAGAATAATGAGGGTTTTCCTCCTCACCTTTGCTTTTGGATAACCCATCCTCTGACACCAAAGGACTGTTGACAGCCAACACAGACCATCGCATACCTCTCGCTACTCGATACGATCAGCTCTTTTCTGGAGCCCGTGGATCTTGTTAAGCCTAAAGTCATGCACGTCCTTTGAATCTTGATTTGTGAGTACAGATTTATCGAAACCTCAAAGTATACCAGGCCAAACTGGTACAGGGAATGTGAGCTTGCACAACAGATGGCTGGGTGGCCAGAAGGAACTTGCTGTGTGAAGTGGGAACGGTTTGGTTCGGCTGCTTAACAACAGTGTTGACAGCCTGATCCAGTCCTCCTGCTTAGCGGGAGGATAACACACTCACTACCAGTAGAAACTGCGATCTAGCACTAGGAATCAGGGCCCTCATACACATTTTTACCTGGCCCTCACCACCGTCATTTCAGGCTGAGCACAGGCTGTCGGCCATCTGCCAACTGATAGATGGGCTGCAGTCTTTTGCTGCAATGTGCAGTGCATGTGCAGTGCAGCCTCTTGGTTTCCAATACTGCATGCAGTACTGGTTTACATTTATGCACTGACGGTACCCTGGTGGGTGTGGCGGTTCTGCACCCTATGTCTTACCTGATCATACCTTATGGTACACACTTTGGTGGAGGACGCAGGCCTGCCTTGTTGTATAGTTCTGAACACAAGGACCGCACACTCTGTTTTTTTGATGGCAACAAAAAACATGTGGATTTCCCAGATGCACACACAGTTTCAGTTCCCTAATCGACCACAAGACATAGAATTTGCCCGAGGTTGACTGCAAAGGCAGGTGCTTGAGCAGAGGCTGCACCAAACATGGTGGCTTTTTTCTGGGGGGAGGGAGGGGGTGCTCAGAGTGCTATGTCATCTGCGATTGCGTGACAATGGCTGGCAATGCAGCAACAGCATGATATACTACAACAGTTCTCTCTGTCATTCTGATGAGGATGATGCCGTTTCAGTTATCTAGAGATGAGGAAGTTCGGAATATGGGGTTTTTTGGAGAGGTCACGGATTAGGGAGGTGTGGGTAATCATGTGTGTGGCTGCCCCACTCTGTTGGACAGGCTTGCAGTCTTCAAGTGCGCCCCAAGCACGACCTCCGGCTTCCAAGACACCAATACATGCACACCACTGCACACAGGAATCACAAGTGTGTATGATCTGTGCAAAGGTACCGTCTTCTGCCTCCCCATCTATCCTATCGGGATTCTCAAGTGCAATCCCATTGTGCAAGCATGACCTCTGTCCTGTTTCAGTTCACAACTCAGTGCAACTTCTTGATCATCCGGTATTATGCAAGTGTCATGTGCACAATGGAGATGCTATGATTGTGGCCACAGTGACACCTCTGCTTTCACCACATTGTGGTTTTCACTACTCAATGTTTGTTGTGTTGGGGTGTTGACTGCCAACAGCCGCATTCCACTGTGTCAGAATTGAAATGGCCATTATTTGTCTGTGTGAAGTGTTGACGAAAGCTGTCATTTCTTTGCACCTTGCCTGCTTTGTTTCTCGCAAATCGAAACCAACACCCCTGAGCATCGGCGTTTCTCAGCGCACGGTCATCCAAGATTTAAGCCCAGTGACTTTCTGTATGCTGAACGTATCATCTAGATTACCAACATCAACATGATTGAACCCCACAAAAATCGTGATGAACGGCTCAACAGGAGCATCAATGGTGGTGCGCGGTCCAAGCTGCTAGACCATCCTGAACACCATCGGCACATGGTCAACTGCCGCTTCTCACTCGCGATGTGGCGGTCCTGCCACCCGGACGCGACGCTAATGGGAGCCAACCGGGGGGCAGATGCGCGCATGTTAGCAGAAGAAGGCATTCATGAGATTTGGAGATTTGCGCCCCATAGCCCCCGCCTGGGGCACTCCACGTCATGTTTGGGACGTGGGGGTTTTGGCATGATGCCATGGTTGGTTTCTCTGTCTGCAGCTGGCGGCACCAAGTGGCCCATCGCCACTTGCTGCCTTTCTTTTCTTTTTCCTTAGATGTCCACCAAGCCACTGTTTTTGTCTGCCTTCTCTGTTTCTCCATGGTGGCGGTCCTCATCGTTCAAAACATTAAGGATCCATACGGCCTTACCCTCCACCTCAATGAGTACGCGGCAATGCTCATGGCGGAGTGCTGCCATCGCGTGTCGGGTGAGCGGCCAGAGCTCAGCACGACTGCACCTCGCCACTGCACTGGATCTTTGTGTCCAAAAGCGCCGCATTTCTCAACCCATTTTAGGGGTTGCCAGTTGGTGTTATTGCCTGTGCTGACGACAATTGGGGTTTGGAGCTGGGATAATTGTGCTACAACGGGGTCAAATGGGGTTTGTTTCTCCCTGTGCAGTATCATTGTGCCAATGTGCCAATTGTGATATTGCTCCCACGCCTGGCGTTGGGGATCCCCACGACAGCAGGGATTATGTAGCCAGTTTGGAGGAACACTGTGCATGCACTGTACATTTTTTTTTATTCAGGTACCTTACTGACACCATTGTTCTGCTTCGATGTTGCCCCCTGTTCTTTGATCTATAAATTAACAACACAAGGGCATTGTCTTAGGTTCCTGCGGGTGCCTTTGTTTTGCACAACCGCAGCAGCGCAAATGAGCGGGTTTCCAAGCAATGCATTCATACTGTGGATTGTTTTTTGGGGGAGGGAAGTTGATTGATATGGTTTTTGGTCAAGAAAATCACAATGCTTTTCGAAATAGTCCAAGTATGAGCAGGATGGGCATCAGAACACCACAATCAATCAGGATAATGTTTTTTCCAAATGAAAGCATGCAACAAAGAGGGGATCATTTGCTTTGTTTATAAACTGATATGCACTGTTTTGGATGCAATGGAGTAGGTTAGGAATCTGGGGCAAGTAGGTTGGGCCAGACACAGGATATGGCTTGGCCAGCTTGACCAAGCAACTGAATTCAGAATCAGTTACAAAATAGGACCACAAAGAGTAGATGAAACCTTTGAGTATCTAGGTCCCTAGGTGGGAGACCACCAGGTTTAACCCTTAAAGAAAACGGCATGAAGTGGCTATATTATTTCGGTAATACTTCCATGAAGAAAGATACCTCCGCTCTTTTGAGTGGTAGGGGTGAACTTCATAGGGAGGGCTAGGGTTATTACTCTAGTTCTTTTGAAAAATGTACCTTTATGCTTCAAAAGAATGGTGATTCTGAGACAATGTTAGTTTTTAATACTTCCCAAAGAATAGGAGGGGGCAGAAAAGACGTGGAAGTGACTTTTTCTTACCCCCCCCCCCCTTGCAGTACTAGTTGATCAAGCTAGTAGGACCAAGCAAAAAGGCTCAAAATCTCAAGAAATTGCCTTAAAAATACCTCAGACCGGCAATTGACACTCTCGTCAGTTCATAGAAACATTTTACACTGCTGGTACTTTGGAAAGGAGTGTAATGTACCATGTATGATGTCCCAATCGAGGGGCATTCCTCAAAGGTTTCAAAAATCGAGCGAAAACATTTGGTAAAAATCAGGGGGTAGTGGGCTTGGAACCCAGGACCTCCTTCCTAGCGCACACATTGTTAACCACTCGGATACAATCGATCGCACTAATGCGAAGGACCATCGCCATATAAATAGCGTTTTAGTAAACGTCCCGACCAAAGGTGAGGGCGGAGCAATACTCCCAATGAAGGGCACAAACCTTCAGGAGCTGAAAAAAATACAAAATGGAACCGGCAGGTTGTGAATACTGCTGCTTAGCGGAAGTTCTGGCAATATAGAGAGTCAAATAGCTAAATTTTGATGCAAAGATGTTACAAATCGTCAAATCTTTTCCCAAAATGACCGTCACAAACAAGTGCAACGGAGCCGCGACTCATCAGAAACAGTCAGAAGCATAATGGAACAACAAAACAAAGGTGTGAACCGTGGTTTAGAAAGCTTTTGAGCAAAATTTTTAGCTAGTTGCCCAAAAAAAAGTTATGCACGACAAAGTCAAAGAGAGAGAAATACGGAACAACGCAGGTCAAACAACAAACCCCCTGCTCAGGTGTGATTCTGTCAGCTTCTTCGTTTCGTTAGAAACGGTAGGGTTGTCCTCGCTGTGCCATGTGGGGGTAGCCACATGCACCGACATCCACCGGCACCCGGCACGCAACGTGGACACCCTACGCCTCGTGGGAGCCACCGTCACCATAGTGTACATCACCCCCACGCAGATGAAAGTCATGGCACAATGCGGAGCCCACAACACCCGTTTCTTGTCCGACCCGGAATGGCCAAGGCGCCGCATCTTCCAGGCATACCTCCGTACATTCGCCACGAAAGCAAGGCGTACGATGCCGGGACCAAAGGACATCGACGCGGCGTACAAAGCCTTCCAACACAAACACCCCCGACCCCGCCCAAAGGAGCACAAAGCCCCCAACGACGCTGGCATGAAGCGGGAGGAGCCCACCCCGTCGGGCGAAGGCTGGGCACCACCCACCATTCTATTGCTAGCGTCCAACGGGCACAAACATGCTACCCGCACCGTCCAGCGGCACCGAACTCCTTGGTCCATCCCCAAACACAACGCCCCGGAGACCGATGTGCCACCCGTTAGACACGATGACCCAGGCACACCACGCATGTGCTGGCACTGCGGCCCAGCGGCCCTCGACACTACATGGCCCCTACTACACCTCATCTCCACCCACTATCACACCCCCACCGCCGCCACCACCGCGGACCAGCAGGCATGGCTCTCCCCCTGGCACAGTAACCCCAGGCCGCCCAGCGCACGTAGCCTAGAGTCAAAGACCCACGGCAGAATGGGCATTCACCAGCGAGCGGGCAAACCTAGAAAGCATAGCCATAGAGTACGACCGCTGCAACCTACACCGTGCGGTCCCTCATGAAGCACCCATGCGCCCCCTAGAGCACAAATGCCCAACACTCCGCGGCGACAAAGAAGAGAAGGAACAGCGGCAGGCCATCACGTGCCAAAGGTTGCACCCTATTACATGATACCTCTTCCATCTGATACATGCGTACATCACCCAGGGGCGCCTCGAAAGGGGCCTCCTCCGCCTCAGCCCACGGGCCCAGACCATCGTCACCCAAGGGATAGGCGTCTACGCGACGCCGCTGCTTCAGCCCGCACAAGCCACCACCAAAACCCGAAGGTAACGCCGTATACATCTATCACCCCATGGCAATTGCCCGCCTACCCCTGCCCAGCGACACCAACGTCATCTTCTTCACCGACGCATCGGGCACCGAGCAACGCACCTCCAAAGTCGGTTGTGCCTCCGTGCGCGGTCACCTGGCGTGCGGAGGGACTCCATGTGGAGCACCACACCAGGGCCACCATCTTCGGGGCGTCCTCCCACGGCAAACTGCGCACCTTGGCGGACACCGTCAACACCACACCGCCACCAACAACATTCCAGCCCCGCAACATCTAGGTAGTTGTAGACGGCACGGTCCACCTTCACCTCACAAAGCGCCTCGCGGAACTACCCCTCCACAGGGCGCTCAAATCAGGCCTTACCACACAGGTGTTGGGGCTGTGGATAGCCTTCAGAGGCATGCACAGCCAGGACGCGCTGCTCATCGTCAAACAGGAGTCGGACCGCTACACATACGGCAATGGACGCGCGGACACGCATGCCAAACACCGGATCACCAACAACGCTCCAAAGCTCGAACACATACGACTCGAAACCACACAACACAACCACCTGCAGCACCTGCCACCGATACCCTCGGCGACACAGCCCCCCCACTGGGTACCCGAGGACACGCCATACAAGGCCAAAGACAAACAATACCACTACCCCGCACCAATCCAACAACTCGCCACCACACTGTGCCACCCGGCGAACATCGAGCTCGTGCGACGCCTCGAGGACTCCTTCGGTGCCCCCCTCTACTACGTAGCCCTTCACGCAGATAGCCTCCCAGCACACCTGCAAAAACCCCGGCCCCAACTCGCCCTCGAGCAACTGCCACTCCTCAGCCGACACTACCGATGGTATGCACGCCGCTCCATCCACGTGCCCGCGGGGTACACCAAATGCATCTGCGGCCACAAGTAAGAAAAAGTGCTTTTCCATTGCTTTGAGGCATACTCTAGTTGTATTAGAGATGCACTGAGCATCCATGCATTTTAATCTTAGTATTGGTCCAACCAAAACTGGTGATAACACATTTTGACCTATGGAACCAAACACCCAATCAGGATATGGAGTGGACCCCTTAATCCCCTTTCAATGTGAAGTAAAACATCTTTTCCTGAGTTGACTGAGAACTGACATACCTAAAGTAGAGCCTATGAATTTATGTATGTTTTTCCATAAATTCTTAGCTATCCTAGTGGTATGCACCCTAGGGGGCTGGGCACCTCTTTTTGAGAGGTCCTGGGTTCAATTCCTGGTCAGCCTAGCTAAGTAGAAAGATCCCATGTGACATGGCAGTGACCTCATCGCCACATACCATGCCACCTCAGCACATATGGGACCCAAAACAAAGAGTGCACATCTCCTGAGATGGCACTATGGAGAGAGAGTGACCATGGGGCAGTTTTCTAACTCTTTTCCCAAAACATTTCAGCTATCTTTGTGAATATGCATTCATTTGTAACCTGAGTTGCAGTTTCTGTGAATATCCAATCATCTTTCGCTGTTTACACTGCAGCCCTTCATGCTTTGATCCTGATCTTCTCCTCTTTGCACACTTCTGGCTTGGGTTATCCTGGATTGACTCTATTTCTGCAAAACAAAGGTTTTCATCTACCAAAACAAGCAGCAGGAAACCCAACACCTACAGCAAGCAGCAGGAGAAGCAAAAACACAGTGCTGAAAACACTATAAACTTTTCTGGTAGCAAGAGGCAGCCTCTCTCTGTGCACCGGCAGCGACCCCGCGCCGTACAACCAGTGCTCCGAGTACAGGCAAATATAAGCAGAAGGGCGGATTAAGATGGATCCAAGAAAGGAGGACGCCGACGTGAAGACAGCGCCAGCGCCTGAGGCACCGGCAAGGCCGGCACCTGGCGCTGTACCTTCGGCGGAGCCCTTACATGGGCCAGTGGATGCGGCTGAGGACTCCCTGGATGGCCTCCAGACGGCCTTCGGGGCCCTGTCGGTCGAAGAAGTGGTCTCTCAGCCTCAGCCTGTGAAGAGGAAGAGAGAGAACGAGAGCGAGAAGGATGCTGGAGAAGGAGCAGACGAAGGAGAGGAACAAGGGCAAGACCCGACGCAAGACCCTACCTTCGAAGGCGCACCAAGCGCTTCTGACCTCCACGCATCACCCTCTCCTTTAACCACCACACTCCCAGCTGCTGCAACATCCACTTCCACAACCAACCCGCCTATGGCAGAGGGCACAGGCTTTACTGGCATGCCTCACTACCCCGCCTATGGTATGGGCCCACCTACCACTGCGCTCCATGAGGCAACTACTGCCAGTGAGCCGGTGGCTTCCAGCTCTGCGCCGCGATGGTATGCGGCTGACTATCCCCATGCACTACACGCTACTGGAACCTATATGGATGTTCCTGGGTATGCTCCTGGGTATGCACCTGGGTATGCACCCTTGAGTGGGTTGAGGAGAGGACCAGAGTCTCTTGGAGGCAGGAGTAGAGGATCGGGAAGGTCCTCCAACAGGTCCCTGACGCGGTCGGAGATCAACGAGGTGCTCCGAGGAGCCACTTCAAAAATCGTGGGCGACCTCACGCAAGAGATCAGGGAGAAACTGGAGCCCCTGATGATCCCGTCCCATGCGTCACCTACGGCGGTGGGAATGTCACCCCACCGAGTACAGGCTAACCACCTGGCGGCAGGGTTGACAAATACCCTGGGGAGCCTGAGGAGCCGACCGATGCCGACTTCTGCAGCAGTACCGAGAAGTCCATTCGTCCCGAGAACGGCCCAGCCACCCTACAGCCACGTGACGAACTCGACGAGGGCCGAGCTGGACCAGCTGGGGCTGACAGCCTTAAGGGCTATGGTGGACGTAGAGCCTTATGGCTCTAGTGATCTTGGCGGAGACCCCTCCGATGACGAGCCTCCGTCGATGGATTCTTCTTCGCCCTCAGATGACGATGACCCTGAGGACCCCGAGGACCCCAAGGGTAAGAAGAAGAAGAAGAAGAAGAAGAAGACCCGACGCCCTGAAGGACGCCGAGCTCAGGAGGCGAAGGCTATTGCCACCTCCAAAATAGTGGTCAACCTGCCTGAGTTCACAGGCAAGGACCTCAGCGAGTTCGCTGAGAACTTTGGCCGGTTCCTACGACTGACCGGCCAAACCCACGCGAGTGGGCGAGTGAAGTGCGATCTGCTCCTGCAGTGCTGCAAGACCAAGTACCTGGAGAAGCAGGTCAGGCAGATCGTGACTAACTCCGCCACCTTTGCCGATGTGTTGGTCGCCCTGGAGAGGCAGTACCCGACCTACGAGACTGACCTCTCCATCAGGGCCGAGATCCAGAACCTGCCCGTGCTGCCCAACAATCCCAAACCTGGCAGGGTCTCCGAGCTGTTGGCTGACCTGGATCACTGGGCTGGACGACTGACGCCCGGTTCGATCCGGACTCTCACCAATCAATCAGAGTCGATTACAATGCATTCCTGTGCGAACGGTTGCAGCGGCTCTTCATCATCGTCAATCCATTCCAATTTTTCATACAATCGGTCCTGTCAGACATGCATGCATGCGTGAATGATTCCGGTTGATGGTAACATAAACGGCACCATGCGTGCAGAAATGCCATACCAATTCTGCTTCCGTTCGTAGCCGTTGGATATGCTTTTGAATTGACCTGCATCCAGTGGGGTGATGGATGATGGTGGGGTGGGGTATGGATATGGAATAGATTGCACAGGCAATGTGTAGGGCGATGGTGTGGCCTTCGATTTTGACGACCAACACAACGAGTTCGTGTGTTCCGTCGTTGCATGTGCTCGTCCTAGTGTGTAAGACGGCAAACGGACCTCATTCAGATTTTGTCAGACATATATAACAAAAGAAGAAAGAAAAGCTGACTAACCCTAACCCTAACATGAATGAATATGACATACAACGACATTTAGCCTCATTCCTACCGGAAAAGTCACGGCAAAGTATCCGTGCTGTAAACACTGTGTTTTCAGACAACATTGATCATCCACAGAAAACCGGCACCAACTGTCCACCTTGGAAGTGTTTATTGCACAGAATGTACCCGTCAGATTGCGAATATGCGTGTAACAGCTTAGCTAACCTGTTCTGGGGTATGATACCCTCTTGGATAGAGCACTTAACGGCTCACTTAAGTGAGGACGGTGTGGCTGCGGAAATGCAGGTTGATTTGGCTATTGTTAATCCGATGAACCAACAAAGGATGGCTCACGTCAGATTTGATGTGTCATCGACAACACGTTTTGCAAACATCCGAAGGGATTATGAGGCATTTATGGACCGGATGAGGCAGACAGGTGCTGAAACCTTTATTCTGCATATGCACATCAGCAATGTGGCACCTACACCCATTCTTTCACATTATATTAGGCAGTCAACAGCCGCACTAACACAAAAATTGCACAATATATTCGATGAAGAAACCTTCCACGTTTACCAGATTGGCGAAAATGACATTTTGATCTTGGACACCATTGCATCCCCGGGCCTGTTGTACCGTGTTGCCAACATACAACCCATCTATCCATCAATCCAAAAGCACGCGACCACGCGACCACGCGAAGAAAAAACCCAACAATTAGGATCCACAATTCCACAATTGGTTTTGGACCTGTGAATGACCTGGAGAGACAAAGGTACGCTTTGTGATCTCTACATCCTATCCTCCTGATTAAACCTGATTAAACCCTAACCAGATGTGCAGAAACGGAGAAAATTTTCCAGATTGATTGGTTTTCAAATTGAATTTTTTTGAATTGACCTGGATCGGTGATGGATGATGGTGGGATTGATACCTGTGTGCTGGTAATTTATCTGGTCTCCAGCCAGCAGGGATTAGACTGAACCACTTCACATCCAGCATGCACACAACTTGCGTGCCATGGATGCCCAAAGTCCAAGGAAAAGCCCTAAACAGCGCAGCCCACAGTACACGGTCCATGATGGAATTCTGTCGGGTTGCATGGCGGATTGCATGGTTCATTTGCGCCTGTGTAGCCTCCATATCAATTGCCATTCTTCCAATCTCCTCATCACGTACAAGTACCTTTTGGTTGGCCTGCAATTCCGTCTCCTCTTCGTGCAGGGCCTGTGAAATACATACAATTACATACACATATGAGAAGATACGGAAGTGAAGAAAGTGTACTGTACTGGCGACCACACACCAGTTCCTCCAGTACCTCCATAAGCGAATTGACCATCAATTCCTTTCTCTCAAGCCTGGTCTGTGAACGTAGAGGCAAAGACAAAACACGGGCATGCTGGGACTGCTCGGGAAAATGAAACGGAGACATACCTGCAGCTCTTCTGCGCCCTGTATGGGATAAAATAGAAGGAACAGCGTAGGAATGAACGTAGGAATGAACACAATACAATACATGAAAACGTACGTTCAGTCCTCGCGTACCTTCTTCGCTATTTCAATCTCTGCCTGCAGTGACTGCGCTTTCTGATGCCAAAAGGTCACCTTGGAGTTGGACTGTTGTAACTCAATCTTCTGCTTCTCAATGGTTGCCTGTGTCAGGTCGTCACGTATATGTACACGGGAATTTCAACGGGTCACACACACATGCGTACATACCAGTAGCATCACCCGCTCCTCTTTGTACTTCTGCACCTCTGTTGTGTGTAGTTGAGCTTCGGAATGCATGGATGTCTGCATGCAGCAATGTGATGCAATCAATCAATGCTGTGCCATCTGACGCATCAGCAATGCATGCAACACACACACCAAGTACTTATTCTGTTCTGCTTCGAATGTTCTTTTCATCTCCTCACTCAACCTCTGTACATGCAGAACAGAAAAAGGCAGTGCATTCAAAGACATAAAAAGTACCAATTGCACCCAGACACACACACACATACTGCTATTTTCTGGGTGTTTGTCTCGTTACTACATCGCAGCAGCGACGACCTGCTGTTCTGGTTGTGCGCCAAGCTCCCCCGAGAGCTATGGGACGAGTGCCGTTTGACGGCTGAGCGCAAGGCTAGACCCCTCTGCTACGAGGATCTATGCGTGCTGCTCCTGGAGATGGGGCTGGAGAAGGAGAGCGACCAGCACTTGAACAACTACCGTCCTGGTGGTGGAGGTTCTGGAGGCAAAGGGTACCAAGGGTCCCGACCTGGGCAGGGGACTACCCCCAAACACGCCCACGCCCGTCTAATGGAGAATGTGAAGGAGCTATTCTGGTGTGACGCCAGAGATGAGCAGGGCCACCTGCAGCACGC
Organism: Eutreptiella sp. 'Long Island Sound 2002'; assembly: GCA_964036045.1. Classification (NCBI taxonomy): domain Eukaryota; phylum Euglenozoa; class Euglenophyceae; order Eutreptiales; family Eutreptiaceae; genus Eutreptiella; species Eutreptiella sp. 'Long Island Sound 2002'. The sequence continues at coordinate 119,442,176 of OZ038383.1, read as the reverse complement.
CTCTGACTGCGAGCAGCGAGACTGCTTCGTCGTCCAGGGAAGCAGCAGGAGAAGAACACCGGCGCCAAAGCGAAGCTGCCGGATCATTACCGCTGCACCATCACGTGTGCATTCTGCGGTAAGCGGAAGCACTACGAGGATGAGTGCTACCATAAGCAACGCCTATCTTCGAAGCTTAAGGGGGAAGATCCTGGCAAAGGCTCAGGCAAAGGTGGAGGCAAGGCCAAAGGCAACGACTCCGGCAAGGGTAAGTCGAAAGGACGTGGTCAAGGTGGTCAAGACAAGGGTCAAGGTGGACGAGGAGGAGGCGCTAACCGCCAGACCGACAACAAGAACAAGGACAAGAACGGAGGCAACCCCAACCCTAATCCAGGGGGGAACTCCGAGCCCTCTGGAGGGCAGTCTGGACCCACCACACGCTCACAAACGCAGGCCCAGCAAGAACAAGGAGCCAAGCGTGAGCATGAAGGTGGTGATGACGGCAACGCTAAGAAGAGGAGCCGTTTCATGAGGATGGCCCGCAAATTGCGGAAGAAGGGGTTCGAGGTGACCTGTCCCGCGGAGTTCTGACGGGGACGCTCTGGTGGCACCCAAGACCTGGTGTTTTGGGTACGTATCCGACTAGGGGGACGTGAATACCTGGGGGTACTGGATACTGGCGCCACAATATCGACAGTGGCCAAGAAGATTTTACCTTGTGGGAGCCTGAAGAACACCATGACCACCGCCGCTATACGCATGGGGGATGGACATGTGGTGCACAGCTGCGGGGACTGTGAAGTGGAGGTACCTATGGGCTCCAGGACTATCGCCCATCGGTTGTATGTGATGGACACTGATGCCTTCGACTTTGTACTGGGGACTGACTTCTTCGTGCAGCACTCCCAGATACAATCCCTGACGCTGCAAGCGCCCTACCTCCTCTACGTGGACCACGGCAGTGGCAGAGAGTCTGTGCCACTGGAGCAGTCGGAACATACCTCGAGTTACCTGAGGCTATCGAAGGAGGAGCCCTCTAACATGATGGCGTCCTCCAAAACTGAGGACTATAAACTATTGGGGGAAGTCCTAGACCAAGGTCTGAAGGAGTTGGGTTACTCTCGAGAAGACCTAAGTGTGGAGTTGTTCGCCAGCGACAAGCAACATGTACTGGGCCTTTACTGCAGCAAGGGGAAGAACTGCAGCTACAAATTTTACTGGCCCTCTTTCGGGATGGCCTACGGGAACCCCAGATTCAGTGAACTGGGGAAGGTGCTGACCAAGGTGGCCTTGGAACGTTCCCGTATGGTCCTGTGTTCCCCCGATTGGGGAGCCCATGGGGGCAACGAGTACTGGCGAAACCTCCTGGACAGGCTGACTATCAGCTCTGTTCGTTTGCCTGATGAGGCCATCTACGTGCCTCTGGGACGCAAGACGCCTATAGGGAAGCCCGGATGGGGGAGTATGCTCAGCGTGGTGGACGGAAGTCTTACCACCATTCCCTGGGAGGACCTGGACCCGACTCTGGTCCAGGCTATACAACGAGAAAGCGATGGACTCGCCTTGGGTGACTTGAAGGATCGCCTACGACCTCAAGATGCTGTTGAGACTACACCCGGAGGAGATGAGTACGTCGTGACTGACACCAACGCCCCCAACTCTCCCTGCCGTGTACCTGTTCCTGATGGAGTCTCTGAGTGTGGACTATCTGAGCTACCTAGCTCTATCCACCCAGAAGACGAAACTGAGCACGTCGCCTTCCCCGTGCAGACCTGTGTGGAGGAAGTGGAGAACGCCGAGTACGTCGCCCCACTAAAACCCCTACTCTCCATGAGGGTGGAAGACCCCGTGGACGAGGAGCTGGACCCTCGATCCAGGCTCAGGGAGTATGTGGATTCCAAGAGGAAGTTGGTGGCGAAAAAGCTATGCTACGCGAAGCCTACCCGCAGCTCATGGCCACTAAAGCAAGGACGTATGGGAGACCTATCCCAATTGAAGGAGGACCTCGAACAGAAGATCACCACCTGGCAAAGGGAGGTAGATCTCAAGCTCATGAAGAGCGTGTGGGGCGCCCATGTGAGGACCCCAGAGGAGGACGACCTCTCGGAGGAATGTGTATGTGAACCCCCTCGAGCGTGCCTATGTTGCCATCGTCCACCGGAGATGGTTGAACAAGACCTTCTATATGCCTACCAAGGGCTGAAGGATACTACCGCGGGCGAAGAGTCGGTGGAGGACCACCTCCCGACGTCTATTCAAGGGGCAAGCAACTTACACTCCGACGAGGACATGGAGGACAAGATCAAGGTATTGGACCCGCGGGTACAGAAGCTTATAAGGACCTATCTGGAGGTGTTCGGAGAACTACCCCCTCCAGCCTCATGTGACAAGCTGGTACAGATGGACCTCAAGCTGAAACCCGAGTTCGTGGGTCTCAAGATCCGGAGGAGACCCTATCCAGCTCCTAAAGAACAGGCCGACGAGATCGAGCGACAGATACAAGAATGTATCGACGCTGGCCTAGTCCTGGAGTACAAGGACGGGGACCACCCCCTACACTGCAGCCCCTGTTTCCTGGTGGCTAAGCCTGGGTCTACAGCCAAACGGCTGGTAGTGGACTACGGAGAGCTGAACAAGAAGACGTTGAACCACTCAGGGTCCATTCCCAATATGGAGTCTACCCTGGAGAAGATAGCCTCCTGCCGCTACAAGACCAAGATGGACAAGCGAAGCGGATTCTGGCAAGTGGACCTGACGCCCAACGCACAGGAACTACTGGCCTTCATCACCCCTCAGGGGAGGGTGTTCAAGTGGAAGGTCATGCCGTTTGGCGTGGCTAACGCACCCGCTCTATTCCAGGAGCTGATGAACAAGATCTTGTCCATCCTAAGAAGGAGACCTAAGGTGCAGGAGCTCATATCCCGTGGTGCCCAGATGGAGGCGCAAATCGACGATGTATGCCTCGGGACCAATACCCAGGAGGATCACCTAATCCTCTTGGGTGAGTTCTTTGCGGTCTGCCAGGAGAACCACACACGACTCAAGCTGGAGAAGTGTGAGTTCATGCAGGAGACCATGCAGTACCTGGGGTTTGACGTTGGCTATGGGTGGTGGACCCCAGCGGCCTCTAAGGCCAAACCCCTGATGGATGCCAAGGTACGACACGAAGACCCCAAGAAAGGACTTCATGATGTACGCAGTTTCATTGGGGCGTGCAACTTCTATCGCCGCCACATCAAGAACTTCACCTACACCAGCGCCGTTCTGACGGACTTGATCAAGAAGACTACTACTTGGCGCTGGGGCCCACAAGAGCAACAAGCGTTTGACGAGCTCAAAGACAAGGTAGCCAACGCTAAGTGCTTGGGCGTGCCTAGGGCACAAGGGGAGATTATCCTGGTGACCGACGCCAGCAATGTGGGTGGTGGTGGAACGTTGTTCCAATGGCAAGCACTAGAGAAGGAGGAGTTCGACTCGGCCATTTCCCAATGGGGGACGGAAGGTCTCAACCGAGATGGAACCCTCAAGCACAGCTACCCTGACGACAAGTGGGTCCTAGTACCTCTGGGCCACTGGAACTGGAAGTGGAACCAGGCCAGGGGGAACTACTCCACCTATGAGCAGGAATTGCTCGCGGGTATGCTGGTGCTATCCTCACAAGCACGACTGTTGGGGAGTAACCCTGTGGTCTGGCTGTGCGACCAAGAACCGGTCCGCAGTTTCCAGAAGGGTCCCCCACCTGAGAAGGCCAAGCTACGACGCTGGTGGACCTACCTTAGTCAACTACGGCTGACGGTACACCATATCCAGGAAGTGAAGAACGAGTGCGCCGACTACATCAGCCGCAACAACTTCGACGCCCTGATTGGTGCCCGGTCTGAAGCGCTGGCTAAGGAGGCTTTCAGCCGTATGGACGTACACCTGGACCTGAACATGACCATGATACGCCCCCTGGATGGACTCCAACAATCGGAGTACCTGAAAGAGTTCGGGGATATCTACAAGCGCCTGGAGAAACGCCTTGAACCCCTCCTGGTCAACCAAGACCAGTGGAAGAGGGACAAGAGCTACCTCTGGCTCGAGGACCGCATCGTGGTGCCTAGTGACCGAGTCCCAGCGCTGCTGAAGTGGACCCATGAGTCCAGCGGTCATGTGGGTGCTGACCGTACCCTGAGGCTGTTCAAGTAGTGGTTCCACACTACGTGGACTGATGACCAACTGCGGAAAACCCTCCAGCCTATCGTGGACAAGTGCCCGTGCAGGTCCTGTAAACCAGGGGATATCAGTGACAGAGGTCTCTACTCGACCCTGCCCATCCCTCACTGTGCTAACAGTGTTCTATACGTGGACTACACGGAGATGCCGAAGTTCGGGGGCTATGACTTCGCCCTCGTGGTAACCTGTGGGTTGACCAGGTTTACCAGGGTGTTCCCATGTACCAAGCACATTACCGGGGAGGAGACTATCAAGATACTCCTGGAGGAATGGTTTTGTGTCTATTGGGCGCCCAAGGAGATCAACTCCGATGAGGACGTGCGAGTACGCTCAGATACTGGCTGGTACAAGAGGGTCCTGAGATCCCTCAATGTCCAGGTGTCTACGGGGATTCCCTACTCTCACACGAGCAACCCCCTATGTGAGCGACAGATTCGTGTCCTGAAGGAGAACGTCAGGATATGGTGCAAAACTGAACGCACCAGAGACTGGGTGAGACTACTCCCCGTCATATCCTTGATGATGAACTCCCAAGAGAGTTCAGCTACTGGCTACTCGCCACATGAACTATTCATGGGGCGCCCGGCATGGTTCCTACATGCCCCCTATCCAGAGGACACCCATTCTTCTGTGGGTGAATGGGTCCAAGAGCAACAAGCGAAGGTGGACAAGGCCAAGGCTATGCTCCAGAGAGTGAGGGAGCGTCAGTGGAACAAGAAGAACAAGCACCGTGTACCGGCCACCTACCAAGAGGGGGACTGGGTGCTGGTGCACCACAGTCGACTACCCGCCTGGCCACGCTCTACCAGCGATGACCCATACTTCGGGCCGTACAAGATCCTATCTGTGGATGGACACCGTATCACTGTGCGGTGTTCTCCCCGTCTAGGGGGGACCCTGGTGTACGCTGCTCAACACCTGAAGCGCTACCATGATCCTGAAGACCTCTGTGGGGAGGAGTGGGAGCTGAACGACGAGGAAATCGCCGCTCTGGACCTACAAGGGGCTGCCAGCCCTACGGAAGTTGAAGGTGAACTCCCCGACATGAACGCCGAGGAGATGGCTAAGGAGGGCTTCTACCTGGTGAAGTCTGTCCTACGCCACCGCTATCGCCAGGGTTGGCGCTTCCTCACCCTCTGGGAAGGGTTTGGAGTCGAAGAGGCCACCTGGGAGCCCTTCTCTGCATTTGTTCTACCTGAGGGACGCCTAAACTCAGTTCTGGTTGACTACTTGTCCCAGAACAACCTTGGTGAGTTGCTGAGGCTCGCTGAGACGCTTGCCTCCAAGACTAAAGCTAGGGACTGAACCTTACCCTTACCTGCCAAAGCGTATGTGTGAGTGTGCTATTCCTAAGGTCCTGAGAGCAAGCCGCAGAAGTGGTGTCCTAATTATACCCAAGTCTGCGCCCTTGCTAAACCTGGAGGGTTGGCTTATTGATGCCACGGGGTACGCCCCGGGTCTCCCCTCCCCTAAGCGCCCAATTTCTGTGCTGGCGCAAAACCTTTGGGGAATACCCAGCGTACTAATCCAGGTATTGTTTTCCCTACCTATCCGTCTACTACAGGGAGGGGTGGCCAAAAGCTATGAAGGCATGAAAACGCCGTTTTGCTATGTGGCCAAAACACTGACCTAACCACTGCCACAGCCCACCAACCCTGCTAAAATTGCAGGAAACGGGTGGGACAGTGACACACGCACTACAGGTCCTACACACCCTACAGTGGCACCATCCTGGTGGGCGAGCACTGGGGCAACTGGCTCAAGCCCCCACTCAGGACTACCACTCCTACACGCACACTCTACTGGGCGTTGCGAAGTCAAAGGTGTCGTGGGTCCTAGCGACCCTCCTGTGAAATGACAAGAGAACACAGCGCTGCTAAGCAACTGTGGCCTAACAGGGGACGCCACAACGCGTTTCCCCTGCTAGGGCTTGGAGGGAAGGAGTGCTCTCGCGTGCAAGGCGCAGATGTCGATGAAGTCGGACTCCCTGCTCTGCCACAGGCGGAGCGGAGTTACTTTTTTGTGTGAGCTGCGCCCTTGTTTAGCAGGGCATAAAAAAAGGCTGCTGCACCAATCACCCTACCTGCCCACCTGTAAAACAAGGCAAATGAAAGGGCGTTTGCGGCGGAGGAACCAAGCCACACTCCAGGTATTATACCCTTCTCGGTGTGACCTATAATACACTGTCCGCAAACACGCTGGAGGACCAGCTACCCTTGTCAAGCAAGCAAGCTTTAAGGGACTCCTCAGGTTCTCTTAAAGAACGTACCGAGGAGCCCCTGGGTAGCCTAAACAAGGTTTACCGTGCGCATTTCGCGTGGCCTACCCTTCAATGCGTGTGTGCATGCACGAGTATGCACGTGATCTTGGGCAAACCTGCCCATCTGCGCGTCAGTCCCGAACTCCACCAGGGGGTGGCCCCGCCTGGGCGTACCTACCTTACCTACCGCTGGGAAGTGAAGCAAGGTGAGAGGAAAAAAGGGGCGCACGCGAAGAACGTTGCAATGCACTTGTGTGTATGTCTAATCACCCTGATCTGACCGCTAATCATCTGCAATCTTTCTAATCAATCCCTCTATCGCGTCCTATCGTCGTCAGCGCTGCTACAAGGCTCGTTCACGGAGACACGAGACGAGCAATGTGTATGCGGCATACGAGACGAGCATACCTGTAGTTTATACCTGATTCGTTGAAGTCTTTTCGATTGATTCTTGAATTCTTGAATTTTTGAAGCTTCTATTAGTGTGGGTGGAATCTGTATGTTTATTTATTAATGTGTGTCTCGTCATTTTCAAGACTACGTGAGACATACGTTTATAATTCCATTATTTCTCCATTTTCCGGCGCTTCGCTAGGAGCCGCTCCTGCGCGCCGCCATTTTATGCGTATGAATTTCTGGATTTAAAAAATCCAGAGATGACTATAATTTCTATAAAAATGTGCTTCTGATGCACAATTGGATTCTGCTCAGGTGTGTTGTTTCAGAAAAATTCTAGGCCATCATTTGACGGATTTTGGTGTCGCCGCTTCGTTTTTGCGTGGATTCGTCCATAATTCTCCCATTCCTGCCTCTGCAGATACCCACGCGCAGCCTCGCTGAGTAGGCCGTGTTCGGGCCAAAACGCAGGTGCCTGGAGAGACTGAGCAGAACCAAGACCCCACCAAGGGGCAAATTAATTTCTTTCACGACTCCCTTCGCCCTAAGACAGGTCACAGGTCGCCAGCAGGTTTACGACAACCCATGCGAGTGTGTATAATGTGTCTTGCGTTGGGTTTGTGTCGACGCTGCGTCTTGGAGGGAGGGATGCATATGCACATGTTTGGCATGCTCCCATACTAACCCAACCAAGCCACAGGAGCCCCGGCAGCGCCATGAGCGCTGAGTCTTCTGTAGGATATGTTACATACAAAGCAGCAAAAGAGCGCCAGCCATGGTGAGCGCCCATTTTTCAGTGTGAGGGAAACTGTAGGTATTTTAAAGTAGATGTGGAAACCAAGGAAAGGCCAAGAAAAATTCCCTTTTTCCTAAAATGCGACAGTGGTGGCCACCACAGCACAAGGGGGGAGTAAGAAAAAGTGCTTTTCCATTGCTTTGAGGCATACTCTAGTTGTATTAGAGATGCACTGAGCATCCGTGCATTTTAATCTTAGTATTGGTCCAACCAAAACTGGTGATAACACATTTTGACCTATGGAACCAAACACCCAATCAGGATATGGAGTGGACCCCTTAATCCCCTTTCAATGTGAAGTAAAACATCTTTTCCTGAGTTGACTGAGAACTGACATACCTAAAGTAGAGCCTATGAATTTATCTATGTTTTTCCATGAATTCTTAGCTATCCTAGTGGTATGCACCCTAGGGGGCTGGGCACCTCTTTTTGAGAGGTCCTGTGTTCAATTCCTGGTCAGCCTAGCTAAGTAGGAAGATCCCATGTGACATGGCAGTGACCTGATCGCCACATACCATGCCACCTCAGCACATATGGGACCCAAAACAAAGAGTGCGGATCTCCTGAGATGGCACTATGGAGAGAGAGTGACCATGGGGCAGTTTTCTAACTCTTTTCCCAAAACATTTCAGCTATCTTTGTGAATATGCATTGATTTGTAACCTGAGTTGCAGTTTCTGTGAATATCCAATCATCTTTCACTGTTTACACTGCAGCCCTTCATGCTTTGATCCTGATCTTCTCCTCTTTGCACACTTCTGGCTTGGGTTATCCTGGATTGACTCTATTTCTGCAAAACAAAGGTTTTCATCTACCAAAACAAGCAGCAGGAAACCCAACACCTACAGCAAGCAGCAGGAGAAGCAAAAACACAGTGCTGAAAACACTATAAACTTTTCTCCACACAGAAGATGAAACCCGGGACCACTTCAGGACATGCCCCCTGTACCGGGGCCTCAACACCCTCACGGACTGGAACCCAGCCCACATCATCGCACAGCACGCCGGGTGGCCGACGAGGTCCCCAACGACCAAAAAACTCACCACCATCCTCCGGCAGGCGGAGGTACTCGAGGCGGTCCGCAGGGAGCTTGTCCCCACTGCCGTCTACACCCTGCTGCGCAGCCACGCGGAGGACCCCTAGGCCACGGCAGCGCACATGCAACGGACGCCGTCACCAAAGCGGCCATGCAACTCACGTACCGCTCCCACCGGTACCTGCAACACGCAGCCACCCTACCCTCGACACACCAGGCCCACCTCCTCCAACTTATGTTCTACCAACCGTAAGACGCCAACCCGCGACCTACCACCCGACGGAGGACCCTCCCCCCAGCCCGTACACCATCCACCGCGCACCACACCACCACCACACGCACGAGCACCACAGCCTTGCACACACGCCCGTCAGCATGCGCACACCGCAAGCCTCCAAGCCCCCACGCCACCATCCGTCCACAGGTACCGCAAACCGCCAGCCACTGCATGCCCCCTCTGTGTACGCCAACGGCTGCCACAGACGGCCCTGCCCTGCAACCGGAACCACTGGGTCTGCCCGGGGGCTGCACACCGCCTCATCCACTGCCTTCACTGCGGGGAGCTCAACCCCCACCACCGCGCGCAGCCCGCAACCCCAGCCGCCCTCCCCCCCCCGCCAGCCACCCAAGCTTCTTCGGGCCTCTCACCGACACCCTTAGGGAATAACTGGGGGGGCATTACGCGGCGGACCCGGCAGAACACGCATGGGCCATCGCCATGGCCACAGCAGACGCACCCCTGCCCTTCCACAGCCCGCCCCTACGCCACAGCGGGGACGGCTTGAACGTGGCAGTCCGCCACATCCTCCTCACCGTCTACCTCCACCACCCTAGCCTCCGGCTGCCGGACGCACACCTCCCTACCCCCCACACAGCAGCCCCGGCACCGGAAGCGTGGGCGGAGACGGCACCGGAGGAGGTGGCGGACTACCTCCGGCGCACCTGCCGCCGGTTCAACAACGCTTTCAGCCGGCAGGTAGGAACACCCTACCCCCTGAGCGAACTCCTCTACCCAGCAAACCCCCCCTCCTCCCACCCAGCTGAGGCCCCCGGAAGGCTGGGCGTCACTCTCGGTACACCCACCTAAACGCCCCCAGCGAAGCGGCCACCGCACAAATGGACCACCCGGATCAGCGCACCTACGTCAGGGTGTAATAAGTTGGGGCATTTTGGCCTCTCAGACGCTTTCTGGAGGATCTCTACTAGACCTCTCAGAGCTTCAAGATCCTAGAAGACTAGGATATTGACTCACATTTGGCTTATATCTCAAGCCCATAGCTTATTGATAGAGTCTACTGCTCTTAGGTACACTACAGAGAGCAGAGATCTAGGATACATTAGTAGCCATACATGAATAATCGCATTCCATTTGCTTATAATGTGATTTAATCATGTTTTATGCTATTTTGGAAGGTTTTTGCACTGAACGGCGCCTTTTGTGGCTGGCCAGGCCGTCTCTATTTTGCAAGGTTCTAATGTATTGGAAGCTATTTTGAAGCCATTTAGAAGCTTCAGAAGGCCTGTTGCGATTCTCGGCGCCTGCTGTCGCCGACAGTGATTTACGAAATGTTGACAAGGCCTTTGACAAGATAGACTACCTAAAAAGCTGTTAAAATATAGGTTTTATTGCCTTTGTTATGTGATTTTAATGCTGCATTAGTTTTTTTGTTATTTAGGCATGTGAATCCGTATTACTGGACCTGCCGGTTGGTCCAGCTCAATGTTCCTTCACGACTTTGTCTCCTCGCTGCCGCTTGTGTCCTGTACTTGCCAAAAAGATCAATTGTAATTGAGAACATTGCAAAGAATTTGTTTTTCAAGTGCAAGACAAGGAAAAAGGATTTTCAATATGCACCCAAGCACAAGCAATATGACAGTCCATTAATCTGAGTTCGAGCAGGACAACGATGACGAGGACGAGGAGCAGAAGCTGGGCTAGCGTATGCTGTTCCATAATGATGAGTTCCGTGCTTGAATTTAATGAAAAGGTGGAGAAACGTTGAAGAATTGAAGATATACTTCCAAATACTCTCAAAAAGGCTTGAAATTACTTTGAAAATTGTGATAGCGCAGCCCTAAGCGCGCTGCAGCGACGACGACGACGACAAGAACTTCGAAAGACGACGCTTTGGACTTACTGAAGCCTCCTACAAGTTTGAAAGTGTGATTGTATTGAGGATGTTCAAGTATAATGAAGGACTACTTTGAGTGACTTGAGAACACCTTAAAAAGTGGTCAAAATTGTCAAAATATCGGAGCTACGGGCTGCTGTGCGACGCCAGTAAGCGCTGGAGGACTTCAGCAACATGCTTTCAAGGCGCTGCAGACTGCTGCAGCCTTGTCTTCTGCAATTTTTATGTGTATCCAAGCCTACCTTTGGTTGTTGTGTTTTGCCATTGCTTCTTTCATTGCACACGGCCTTCAGTTGCCCTGTGTGGCGAGAGGATGCGCTTTGACGCGCTTTTCCAGATACAGGCGTGTCGCTAGTAGCTTGATTGTCCATTTCCCACCCTCCCTTCCCCTTCAAAGCTATGATTTCATAGAAGTTTTTCACTAACTTTTGACGTTTGACCAAAAGGCCAAAAATGTCCAAAATTGCCTACTACATTTCGCGCATATCTTTACGATACAAGCTCAAATTGCGTCAAGCAAAGTGCCATGGTAAAGTAGAGAGCGCTGGCTTTAAAATACGCTTCTCACTTTGTCGTAACTCGACAAGGGCTATTCTCTGTGATTTTTTCAAGATGACCCATGAATCTTGTTTTGCCCAACCCTCTAAAACACCCCAAAATGACGTTTGGTGTTTTACGCAATTTTTGGTAACCATTCGGGAATCTGTGGTGTTCTAGCCTTGAATCATTGTATACTATTGCAGTTTGTGATTGCTTGCATCAATTTGGATTCATTCTGACTAGGCTTAGCCTGGGTAGAAACGTATATACCTTAGAATTACTATAGACACGCAATAAACAGTGAAACATTTTGCTGTCTTTTTCAGCCACAAAACAAACTTGGCCGGAACCATTAACAGACCGCTTGCGACCGCCACACTCACCGTCCTATCCGCTCGGACACTCCTCAAGGCCTAGGGCCCTGATTACAGGGTACCCGATGGTGCGTAGAGCCCACGAGCTACTTTTCCCCAGTAGCCGCTCAGACGGAGTGTGGGCCGTGCGGTGAAAGGCGAGGCACCGAGGACGAGGGCAGAGAAAGACGGGTGTGAGCGAAAGGCGAAAAGGAGACTCAATGCAGGAGCACCCAAGTGAAACATTCAAAGACCGCACTTGACCAAGCCATTTGCATTGACCTCTCTCAGGGTCCTTGTGACCATTCTTCAATGAGAGAGGTTGGTGGTGGTGTATGGCCGCGGAAGATGCTTGCAATGCTTACTTACTCTTACTTACTTACTTACTCTAGCTAGCTAGCCATCTAGCTAGCGTAGGAGATGCATTGATTGTTATGGTATTATAATCCTAATGCTAACGGTTGAGTAGTCAACTCAACTTAATGTCTCCTGTCATTCTCCTGTAGGGCAGGGTGGTGAGGAGAAGTGCCGCAAGCCGGTGGTGCTGTAATAGAGGCAACCATTCCAGTAGGTGCAGGCCAGAATGTTAGCGTGCGATACCATTTAACTGATTGTCATCTCTTTACCTTTGCCCTGAAGTGAGTGCTGGGCACTGGTTACGGCCTACGGCTGCCTTACCAACCCACCGCCGGCCTACGCACACACACAGCCCACGGTTGCCCTTCGTTGCATTGGCTGCCCACGTAGACACACCGCCCACGGTTGCCCGGTGTCGCATTGGGATGAGCTGAGCTTGTACAGCCTACGGTTGCCCTATGAGCCTCAGTTTTGGTATTTTTTGGCAAGCTGTGTATTACATCATCCATTGTTTCATTTGAGCACAAGTGCATTTGAGCTTTGAAGTGATTTGTCCTCGTTTGATTCTACCATGCATCTCATCCCTGACTGCATGGCCGTCAAGGCAAGCGTTTGACTAGGGACGTATTCTACTCTCCATTCGGATTGCATTTCATTCATTTCATTTGATGAGGTCACTCATTCTTTGCATTTCACTTTGCAAATCTTACATTTCATACTTAATGCATAACTTCTTTATTGCAAGGGCTCGCCCATAACGCTCAACGTGCAATATGGTCCGTAATTGATCTGCCCTACGTAGTTCGATGAGCACCTTTGCTCAATAGACCCCGAGTTTTGGATCGCAGCGATGAACAATCAATTTGTATCCCCTCAACTGTTGTTGATTAACTGCAAGTTGTGAGGAATGAATCTCTTTTTCCAAACCTCCCGATTATTGACCTAGGTCATTTGGTCTAAAGAGCTAGTTTATCCTCAATTTTGCTACCGAACCACTGCGGGTACGTTCCGCTTCGTTAACTTTCGCTAGATCGCCTGGTACAGCCTCAACTACCGGGTTTGAGAGTGCTCAATTGAGTATCCGTAGTCTACAACATTACATTCTCTTTCACATTCTCCCCCTCAACAAGACCATCAGATGCATGACACACCCAATTGAATTTTTCACACATTCCCTCCCTCATCACACTACTCATACAACCCACACACAAACACATACCGTAAATCATTTGGTTGTCTCATTTTTTCATTTGGATATCACATTCTGAGGAATTGCTGTACTACCACTTCCATCAAGTTTTTGTCTACGAGCCAACATGTAGGTCACTTCCTTGGTGTAGATAGTCAGTGTCCGCTTACAGAAGCCGGCATTGGTGTCACCTCGGCACATCTTTGTTGTGTAACACAAGTGAACGGGTTTAGGCTTGGTCACTTAGCCTGTGACTTGGCCAATGCATTCAACGGTGCGTTAGTGAAGAGTCCTACGCCGGTAGCCAGCGAGACCAAGCGGTGCCCTACGGTAAGGGTGTTGAAAAGGATTATCCAAGGGTGGTACATGCCTACAGTGTATAGGATTCTAACCTCGCGCGGGTAGATAGCTGCTTTCCATGCAGTTGGATCGAACCCTTCTCTTGCGGTAGAGATAGATGAAGGAGTTAAGCTCCATGTGGATAGCCTGAATCCTGGACTTCAGTTGAGCGGAATGCACTGTTCATGTAGGAAGATAGGCCCCCGCACGGACGGCTTTGTACAACCATCTGTTCGGCAAGGGGTCGCCATTGATTGGTCTTCCGGTAAGGTACAGAACACACTTTGAGTACGATAGCATTTTTGGAGATTTACTATTTCCACTTGTCTAAGACAATAGACCATTCATTTCGCTTATATGAGGCCGTGGCGACACTCCAATCTCGCATATGGGGCAGTGGTGACCCTCCAGTCGGGTAGGATGTCCGTTGGCTTTCTTTAGAGCTAAACGCTGCATCCAGGAAAGAGCTGACGTTTACAACGTTTCGACTACTTACCTACTTCGTTTCAGAACAACCCCAAGGGGACCAACCCACCCCTACCCGTGAACCCATCCCCTCCATTTACATAGAATTCATTGGTTTTTGTCATCTTTAGCAATTACCACAACCGATACATCTTCCTTCTCCGAATTGACGTGATGAACACACTTCTACATTTTGACTTCTTTGTGCAAATTATTTGCATTGGTAATGTAAGTCATTTGGGACATTTCTACACAAATCAGTATTCCGGCTAGCTTCATATCTCATTAGGTTACTGTGTGATATGTCCAGGTATGCCGTGGTGCATAATGCAGTATGCAGCCCTTGGGCATCACATAGGATTTTATGACGTCCGAAAATTCCAAAACCTGCGCCATGGAAAAAACAGCATTTTTCAGTGCTTAGTAGCATAAATTGCACATCTCCTCTCATCGGAAACTGGTTTATGAAACATTTTTGGTCGCGAAACCATTGTTGCCGATATAGCATAGCACAGAAAATGTGCATTCGGGCCATTCGAACCATAAATAACGTTCACGAAGAAATTCTTGCCCTTTGGTGTTCTGGTGTAGCTGACCTATTTTTGATGAGGAATGGCACATTTGCGTGCAAAGGGTTGCGCCACATTGTGTTTTTGTGATCTGTGTGTCCCCACCACCTGCCTTTTCGCATCCAGCACCCCCAAAATGGGGGTCGGGGGGCTTTAACTGCTCGGTTGAAGCCATAAAACTCAACTTTTGACCCCCTAAAAAAGCCATTTTTGGCCATTTTTTCATTAAAGTTGGGACATTTTGGTGCTTACGAATGCTGTGGCTTGTGCTTTTGTGATCTGTGTGTGCCTACCACCTGCTCTGTTGCATTTATTATCCTCACAATAGGCAGGGGATCTCTTGAATTGCTGTCCGAAGCGGAAAAACTCAGTTTTGCACCAAAAA
Organism: Eutreptiella sp. 'Long Island Sound 2002'; assembly: GCA_964036045.1. Classification (NCBI taxonomy): domain Eukaryota; phylum Euglenozoa; class Euglenophyceae; order Eutreptiales; family Eutreptiaceae; genus Eutreptiella; species Eutreptiella sp. 'Long Island Sound 2002'. Next base: position 119,427,164 of record OZ038383.1, on the reverse strand, counting down.
GCGGCCATTTTTGGCCGTTTTTTTTCTGAAAAATGGCAAATTCGCGTACATACGGAGGCTGTAACTTGTGTTTTCATGATCTGTGAGTGCCTACAGCTGGCGTTTTGGCATCCAGCAACCGCAATATAGAGGAGGAGGTCTTCAACTGCTTGTCTGACACCAAAAAACTCAATTTTTGAGCAACAAACGGCCATTTTTGGCCATTTTGGTGCATACGGAGGCTATAACTTGTATTTTTGTGATCTGTGTGTGCCTACAAGTTGTTTTTCGCATCCAGCACCGTCAAAATTGGAGAGGGGTCCTTCAACTGCTTGTCTGAAGCCAAAAAACTCGGTTTTTGACCAAAAAACGCCATTTTTGGCCGTTATTTCATGAAAAATGGCAAATTTCCGAACATACGGAGGCTGCAGGTTGTGCAATCGTTATTTGTGTGGGCCCATTACCTGCTCTCCTGCATCCAGCAGGCTCTAAATGGGTAGGAGTGGTCTTCAACTGCTTGTCTGACACCAAAAAACACAATTTTTGAGCAAAAAACGGTCATTTTTGGCCGTTTGTTTCATGAAAAATGGTATATTTTATTGCTTACGGATGCTGTAACTCTTGTTTTAGTGATCTGTATGTGCCTACAACCTGCTTTTTTGCATCGATTCTCCTCAAAATAGGGGAAGGGGACCCTTCAACTGCTTGTCTGAAGCCAAAAAACTCAATTTTTGACCCTTGGGCATATTGCTACATGTTGCCGTGATGGAATATTGATTGTTTTGTACATGATTTCTAGGCATGATAGGTAACTGATGTTTCAGCTTTGTTTAGTGATAGCTAGAAGGCATGAGTAAAAGGTCCGTAATGAAGAACTATATCTTTCAACGTCTTTTTGGTTGAAGTATTCGTATAAATTGCCATACCCCCAGACGGATCAATCCTTGAATGACCCAAGGATAAGAAAGAGCAAATCCGGGTCAGATGAGTTTTTCTGCTTTGTCTCATTGTGACTGCCACCACCCGCTAAACTACTCAAACGTTAGTCATTACTAATGCTGCCTCGCTTTCTCTGTCCATGTAATGCAGGCCGAGAAAAATATTGCAGGTACCAGAATGCATCCAGCCGGAGCATTCAGGGTTGGTGCTACGCGCCCATTGCGTAAGGTGGTATATCCTCTGTTTGGATGACGCAGACCAGGTTATGTCAATAGACAGCTTGGGCAGAGCTTCAATGTCCGGTTTAACCGCACATGTTGCATTTCATTGTCATTTGTTATTGATTTTTTGTATAGCTCATTGTAAATTAGACATCTAAATCTAGGTATATTACACTTACCCTCAAACTTTGCCCGAAGATTTAGGTTATCATTGTTTATACCTTGTATGCTAGCTTTTTGCTTAGTGTTTCTCATGTTTCATTTTAAGCCCGACTTTACTTACTTAAGACTTAGGAACTTTACCCTCTTTGGTGGAGATATATCTTTACCTTTCGGAAGGGGGTAATAAGACACTACAATAGACACTTAGAGCATTCAATATGAGCGTTCCTTATTCCCATACCCCTCCTTATGTAAGATGATCACCTTGTCATGAGCATTCTTAGTTAATGTGCATGAAGCTTAGGAAGGGGGTGTAAAACGTTGGGGCATTTGGGCCTGTCAGAAGCTTTCTGGAGGATCTCTACAAGACCTCTCAGAGCTTTAAGATCCTAGAAGACTAGGATATTTGCTCCTATACGGCTTATATCTCAAGCCTATAGCGTACTGCTGGAGTCTACTGCACTCAGGTACTTACAGAGGGCAGAGATCTAGATCTGTCACCACAAAATTCAAAAGCATAGGCCCAGCAGATCAAAGATAGACAAAAGCAACGTTGTCGACCGGTCTACATGAAAAGACCACAAACAAATATATGAAGCTTGACATGCACAGCATGAACCCCTCACATGACCCGCACTCCCACCAAGAGACATGAGAGCCACACTCCCATCACTTTGAAAGACGACAAAGGCAACATCATCACAGACCCCACCCTCCTTTGCCGGACAATGGGAGAAACCTTTGCCACCCTTGGGGGACCGAAGGACTTCAACATCGACCCAAACCTTATCGACGAACTAATGGCAAACTCCTCCTCCATTCCCGCAGACCACCAAAGCCCTTCTTTCACCAAGGACGTCTTCGACAACATCCTTGCCTCGGCAAACCCCACCACAGCACCAGGCCTAGACGAGACCAACTTCTTCCTCTTCCACATCTCCCCACCTCACATCAAACACTTCCTTTTCTCAGCTTGCTCCTACTTCCTTCACAACCCCATACCAAACCAATGGCTTCGCGCCAAAGTAATCCCTCTCTTTAAGAAAGGTGACCCTCAAATTCCTCCAACTACAGACCCATCTCACTACTTACTTCAATATACAAGCTTCTAGCTTCCTACGCCACTCACGTTCTTACTTTTCTCACCCTTGAACACTCCCTTTAATCCTCTTCACAATTTGGAGGGCTACCAAACCACCGCTGCACCGACCACATTTTCTCCATGATCTCCAACCTTTCCACCGACCCCGACCTATACCACCTTTATCTCGACCTCAACAAAGCCTTCAACTCCGTCCCTCATCAGGCCCTCTTCCAAATTTTACGCAACTACAACTTTCCCCCCTTTATCATTACTCTCATACAACAACTCTACAGCTACCCTGCTGATCTCGCCTCCGTCAACAATCGCACCCTCCACGAGGCAATGAGCACCCGCGGACTCAGACAAGGATGTCCCCTCTCTCCAATCCTGTTTTGCCTCTTCATCGACCCCATCATTCGCCACTTACTCACTCTCCTCCCCCCAAAGCAACAACACCTATACGCTTTCATAGATGATCTTGCTCTTCAATCCTCCGACCCCAAAATCCTCCACACAATCCTTAACTTCCTCTTCCACACCGGACCCAAATACGGACTACTTTTTAACCAAGAAAAATCTGAACTTCACGCACTTAACAACACACCACACGCTACCATCCGCATCTCCCCACACATACATTTCTCCACATATGACAAATCAGGTAAACCCCCGCACACACTACAAATATCTAGGCACATACTTCTTTAACAAAACTCAAAACAAACACATGCATTCTCTCCTCACTAACATTATTTCTTCTTTCTTCCACGACCTTGCCCCTCTCCCACTCTCCTACACCGGGCTTATTAAACTCAGCAATTCACAACTCAAACCCTCTCTCACCTACCGCCTAATTTACAATTCACTCCCAGAAAATCTACTCAACTCCCTCGACAGCGCTATATGGTCTTACATTTCAAAACAAGGCCATCTATCCAAACCCACTCCAACAAAAACCAAATATGGGAACCGCGCTCACTTTCAGCTGGGCATAACCTCCCTCAAATTAAACGTTCATCAGCAAACCGTCAACCATATAACTCGGTACCTCCTCAAAGAAGGACCTAAACCAACCAATGAAGCTGTCCTCTACGCTCTCTCTCAGCCAACCCCATCTCCAAACCTTCTCGAATCAATCTCTGTGGAATCAGCAAACTTCATCAACATATCTCTGCACAACGTCCCAAACTCAAACCCAGCCCCACTCACCACCATCCCTCTCTACACCACCGTCCAAGTTCAGTTTGAATGCTTCCTCTCAACCACAACTCCAACTTCCTACTCCTATACCCGCACAAAGACTCACCCCACACCCAGCCAACGATGGGCCACAGGTGAAACCAGACCGGGTGGTCAGGAGCAGAGGTCGCAGTGGCATGGGCAGCAACATTGCTTGGCATAGAAGACATAACGATTGTGTTGGCTGAATAGTATCCTGCAAACAGATATGGTACACATAGCCAATGAAATACCTGATATGCACATATGAGAAATCCACCCTATCATCCACTAATTGATATAACTACTAAACATCCATGATTGCCTTATCCATCCCACATCCTATATTCCTAACAAGGAAATGGGATATGATATACCCTATCCCACATATATCCCATATATAGGGCCAAATAATGCTCCCTTAGGGGTAAAATGCCAGGGTAGGGTTGTGACCTGCTTCACCCCCCCACTTAAAACGACTGCCACGGGCAGGAAGTACATGCCCAAGAGGAACGTAGCAGTCACAAACAGCAGCAAATCACAGGTTAGCGGATTCCCTACCAGCGGGAGACGAACCTACGCAGGCAGTCTCGGAGCCGGCCGCACGACCGCTGAAGTAGCTTCGATCGGTGGGAATCGAACCACCGCCGAAATACACAAATTGACGAACGGGATCCCGCAGGTCCCGCAATAAGTAGTAGGCGAAATCGCGAGCTGTTGCGCGTAGAGTCTGGTCCCTGCGTGTCGCATGAGGCATGTGGGGTCCAGCAGGTAAAGGCAGGTAGTTTTTCAAAGAATTAAAACGAAAGGCAAAGTGAAATCACACTTTTAAACAAAACTGAAGGTAATGGTACATGCGAAGCGGTGCGATGCGACAGTGCCAAAATTTGACTTTTGACAAAGAAAAGCCAGCAACAGGGACAGGAGACACTGACAGCAACTTAGGACTGTGCCTGCAGCAGGGAGCACGTGGGGAAACAAAGGCAGAGGTCAGGGATGCATGACTGACTTGTGCTCGCCACTGTCTTGTGCATGCTTAGGCCACTTAACAAACACGGCCACGATGGCCCACCGTGCGCGCGGTAGCTCACTAATTAGAGGAAAGAGGTCACGATGGCCTCAGGGTAAAAGAGCCGCTGCAAACACTAGGCACAAAGAAAAACACGGGTACGATGCCCACACCTTCCACCTTCGTGCTTTAGACAGTTTATGAGAGCTTGTATGTGCTTGATGTTGCTTGATGTGCTTGATTTAACGCTTGCATTAACGAGTGAGTTCTTGCTTGTAAGATGTAAGCTTGCTTGCTCACTTGCTTGTAAATTCCGAGACAAGGCCTAGCCAAAGGCCCACTTGCAAACTGAACCGACACACAAGAAAAATGAAACGAAGGCCGGTGTGCCTTGTGTGTGGATTGCCGGAAACCAGCCACGGCTGTGGCTAAATGCTACGGGCACGGCTCAGCCAAGGGCCGTGTCCGTGTGGATGCTTAATTTAGCATGTGTGTCACACGTGATGCACCACGTAGAGGGTAAAGGAGGAGGTACGGAGATGGGATGAGGGTGTGAGTAGACACACTTAAATAGACAAACCTCATAACCATGTAATAATAACCTGACCTCACTGCTAACCCCTCACCTAGGAGCCATACTACGTATATATATCATACATACACATAATAGAGCGATGCACAGCGACAAACACAAGACACACTTGTGCGCGCACACCCACTGGCAGGGCCCGGGGGCACACACTCGCCCGGAGGGCATCACAGAGTGTGGGTCTCGCGGTGGCGGCCTTGGGGCACGTGATGGTGGCACTCCACACATACGGCACGTGCAAGAGTTTCCACAAACTACCCACGTACACACAACAAACAGTAAGCATATCCACAATAGAACACGTGTATAGATACGCCACCTTGTTGCTTGGTGTTCGTGTGTGTCTTGGGGGCGTGCGTATAAACACTTAGGTTAGCTTGCGTGTTACCTTTGTCGGTGGGTGTGCAACCGGCGGGCCGTAGCGCAGGGGGTCACCTCCAGGTCGCAAATTGGGGAGGTCGCCCGTACGGTCCCGCTGGTGAATCAGCCCACCCTACTCCCCGGGGGCACGATGACACGCCCCGAAGGAGTTTTACTCCCCCAACCCCTCTACACCGTGTATGACGGATTCATGTTTACACCTCCGTGTGTAAACTTGGGCCGGTGTACACGGCTACAAAACCCCAAAGGTAGGTGTCAACCTAGGTCTTGCTTGCTCGGGGGGCGGGTGATAACCAACGTAATAGGCAACCATATAATCCCGTAACTAAATTAATGGCATGCGCACACACACGCTACCATTGGCCACGGGCACACCCGGTTTTGGTGTGTCTCGGACAGAGAGACTCGTGTGTGTTGTGGAAATCCAAGTCCACGCACGGGTCTCTATAAAGAAAAATGCCACGCCCATATCCCAACCCGTTTGGTTGGGTGTTGGGATACAGGACCCCTCGGGTGTTGTGGAAATCCAAGTCCACTCGTGGGGAACTCTAGAGAAAACATTAATATACATATTCTCTCATAAACATATGCATGTGCACACTCGCCCTTTTCATCATATTGTTTGTTCCCTCTCGTTGCAGGCAGGAATTCCCCCGCGAAAGTCATCAAGGACATGAAGAGCACACCCAGCCAGCATGCGGCCCCATGCAATGGCAATGGAGGGTACCCACTCCCAACCCGGGCACGCATAGCGACCGGGGACGAATACCCAGGCGGCGGAGACGGCCAAAATCCGCAACGCCACTCCTTGCCTTTGAAGACCCCACCCACTCATAGAGTGACGGGGCAAAGGCACCCATTGCAATTCATATTAGAATACTTGTATTGTAGAGGACGACCCCTCCCTCTAGGCTTAAGTCCTCGCCGTATGTAGTGGCAATTTTGCACGCCACGAAATTTTTTCCACGTAATGTGAGCCACACGAGTACTTCGTACCTTGTATACCTACCCTCGTGTGGACAAGGGCAAATCGGTGGAAAACCATCACGCCCAACACAAAAAGGGAAAATGGGTTGTACCCGCCAACCCAACGAAGTTTTCAAGCCTTCGCCATTTTGAGCAAATGATTTAGCTCGTTGGCTTGGGTCACGGGTCAGGGACGGTCGTGGGGTCGTGGTTTCGGTACGGGGCGGCACTCCGAAACCTTGCAAACACCACCATGCGCACAACCCGGCAGAGTCTTCGGGAAGTGCTTGCCACGTTGTTAGCACCCTTGACAGGGGGCGTCATCGTGGGCAGGACTGACGGCAGTAGTCCTGGTGGTGGTAGGAGTGCTCCAGTAAGACCCAAGGATAGGGGTTTGAATGGCATTAAGACCCCCGAAAGAACACGTCCCACTTCCGCCCCAGGCTATATGCCACGCCACCCCACCCCAAGGACTCTCAAGCCTTTAGCGGTGAGAGAGGTAGACGGTGGGGTAAACCTGCGGTACCCACCGCCCTGCTCCGGTGGGGATTTTTGTAACCGAGGAGCGCGCCGTGCATGCACATCTTCTTTCCTGTTTCCCACCGCTTCTCGCTCTCTCCTCCCTTCCCCAAACAATAATATATCCATATTGGTTAGGGTTCTCTTTTCGTGGCACGCTCATGAGAGCGGTCCACCAAGGTGGGCAAGGATGTCAACGGTTTGGGTGAGATTCTGTTTCTGCAAGTAATCTCTCCAAACTTTGTTGTAGGACGGTAAGAAGGTTTCAACGGGTTCCTCGGTATCCGAATCTTTGGTATAACCCTCCCACCGCACCTTGAAGAGAAGTCTCTTGCGGTAAGTACGGTGACTTAATATTTTCTTGACATTATAGGTGTCCTCCTCAAACTGGGAGGGCACCCTAGCAACCTCCTCCGTGTAATTTAGAGGCACGGGGGAGCGAGGGGAGTTGACCGTTTTCATTAAGCAATCAACGTGGACGTCAACTAACCTCCGTTGGTCCACTTGAATAACATAGAGGTCGTGCGCCTTCTTGGCCACAACCTCATAGGGCCCATCCCAATAGGGACAAGTCTTATCGCCAAGATTTTTGCGTTGGCGACGGACCCATACGCGGTCCCCTTTTGAGAAATTGGGGGACATCCTCCTACTCTTATTATACTTACGAGCCATTGTCTCTTGCACTTGAATCATAGCCCTCCGTGCAAGAGCAATAAGCTCCTCACGCCGTTGGAAGTAGTGAGCGGCGTCCTGGGCCACCCCCTTAGGCTCAGCAAGAGGAGGCCCCTTAGTACGGTTGTGTTTACCAAACACAATCTCGTTAGGTGTATAACCTGAAGGACCTGTAGTCTCATGCCACGCTCGTACAACGGCGGGCAAAACCTCTACCCAATTAGTTTTCTTCTTCTTCAAGGTAATGGCCTTAGCAACGGCACGCCTTAGCTGCTTGCCAGTGTTTTCGGCCTTGCCATTACCTTGGTGCCTACCCGCGAGACACATAGTCGAGCGGGCACCAATCTTAGAACAAAGGGTTTGGAAATATTGGCTCACAAATTGTGGCCCACGGTCGGAGCATATTTCACGAGGGGCTCCGAACCTATCCACCCAGCGCTCCATTACCAAATGGGCCGCTCTTCTCCCCGTTAGCCCTTCATCCTTGTCTCCATGACGGGGTTTAGGAATAGGGATCGCGATGAGGTAGCCGGAAAGCCGGCATACACATAGGAGCATTCGGTCATACACCTCTCCATCGTGGGAGGTGGAAGGGTAGTGAAACACATCAAGCGCTATGGAGTCCATGGGCTCCATAGGTATAGGCATAGGGGTCATGTACCCTTGCTTGCGCTTGGTGTCATGCGTGTGAATGGCACATGAGGGACACGTTTGACATTGCAGTTCCACTGCTTTGTACAACCCCTCACCTTCCACGCCATGGTTAATTTCCTTCCAGTGTTTTTCCACACTGGAGGTAGTTAAGTGAAATGCATCATGGTATTCGGCTACCAAACGATGCACTAGCGGCGTAGGAACACACCACCGTCCATTACGGACGAGCTTGTTATCCACCAACCTCACTCCATCTTGGAAGCTCCCATTCAAGGCATCTTGCCACATTTGTTTGTAGCGTTGACAATTTGGGTAGTGTTTAGCCCAATTTATCTCAAAAACATTGGGAGCATCCTCCCCATGTATAGGAGTTGCTTTCTTGTGGGACTTCCAAGATTTTTTTATCTTGACAATTCGCTCCAGTCTCCGAAGCTTTCTCTTTTGCTTCGTCCCCCCCCCCACTGGAGGCGAAGCCAGAGGGGGTGGATCACACGGGGGTGCCCCTTGAGCCCGAGGCGCCGCTTTAGACCTAGTAACAACGGGCGCCACAACCGCCCTAAATACAAGGGGGCGGGCGAGAAGTTCCTCCTTCTCGGCCGCCATCATGTCCCGCACATCCCCGGCCGCTTGGGCCGTCCCATGTATGGACACATCACCCAACGCCGGGTTAGCAGGGTAAGCCCAACGGGACAAGAAATCACCCACGGGGTTCACTGGCCCCGGAGTGTAAACCACATGGAGGTCGAATTTAGAGAACAATTCATGCCAACGTGCTTGGCGTGGAGAGGGACCCCCCACGGTTTTGAGGTCCTCCGTAGCCCAATTTTCAAGGCTACGGTGGTCCGTACGGACCTCCACGCGCTTGTTCCCCACCCAACCATGCCATTTTAAAAGCGCCGCCACTATGGCGTAGCATTCTTTCTCCCGAGGGCTCCAATTCAATTGGCTGCCTGACAATTTGCGGGAGAAAAAGGCAAGGGGGCGTAGGGCACCATCGGGACCTTCCTGCTGTAGGGCCGCCCCCACCGCCCAATTACTAGCGTCCGGGGTGAGGACAAAGTCCTTATCCCAATCGGCTAGTTGGAGGGGAACAATATCCGTAATAGCACGCTTGAGCTTCAAAAAGGCCTCGTTAGCCGAAGCATTCCATGTTAGGCCTATCTTTTTGCCATTCTTATGCTTAGGCAAATCCTTCAACATATTAATCAAAGGGGTAGCTATGGAGGCGTAGTGTTGGACATAGCCCGAATAATAGTTGGCGAGCCCCAAGAACCCCCGGAGCTCCCGAACATTATCCGGTTTGTCCCAACGCTCAAGCGCCAACATTTTCCCTGGCGCCGGCCGACGTGTGCCATTTTTCAACACATGGCCACAAAACTCAACCGAACGAACAAAGAAATCGGTTTTGCTAACCGAAGCAACCAACTCCTCTTTTCGTAGCCTATCCAACACGGCACGCACGTCGCGGTCGTGGTTAGCCAATAGCTCCTCCTCCGTCGCACCGGAGGAACCAATAATAATATCATCAATATATACGTCCGCACAATCCAAACCCTGCAAAACATGGTCCATGACCCGTTGAAAAATAGCGGGCCCATTCTTGATACCCATAGGCATAACACGCCATTGGTATCGCTTACCCGCCGAATTCATGGCGGTCTTAGCCCGGGATTCAGGGTGAAGGGGAATTTGATGAAACCCTTTACTCAAGTCCACAATAGTGAAAATCTTGTGTTTGGATTGATTTTCCAACATGTTTTCTATGAGGGGGAGGGGGTGTGCGTCGGGCAAGGTAGCCTCATTAAGTTGGCGGTAGTCCACCACGAGGCGCCATTTTCCTTTCTCTTTCTTGGGCACAACGAAACCGTTGGACGCCCATTCGGAGGCAGGACACGGCTCAATCCAGCCACGAGCCAAAAAGTCCTCCACTATTTCTTGCTCCGCCGCGGCACGCTCCCCCACCAACCGTATAGGCTTCACGGACTTGGGTTTGGCGTTCGGGTATAGGTCAAGTTTAGCAAACCCCAACCGCTCCGTACCACGGACCTTAGGGTGTTCCTGGTCCGGACGGAGACGAACCTCCCCACTAAAAACATCCCGCTCGTAGTCCGCGAGGATGCGTTTCCTCATGAGCTCCACCTCCGGAGACACAATAGGCTCTTGGGTGGTGACAACGCCACCCACACGAGAAGCCGCCAACAATCGTGTGGCGCCTTTACGTTTTCGGTAACGCTTAACGGTAGTGGCCCTCCCACCCAATAACTCTCGTTCAATTTTCGCAATGCGTGAACGCACGCATTCTTGTGCCTCCAAATCTTCGGGGGTAGGATCAAGAGTAACGGGTGCGAGGAGTTTTTTATGGGTCGCCTGATACGTGAGGGTGCGCACCGAAGCCAAATGGTTAGGCACCCTTTCATCCTCCGACTCCTCCTCCGAGGTCATGCCCGGCTCGCCATCCGTGTTGGGGTTAGAGACGGCCGGTGCCAAAACGGAGGCCACATGACATTTAGTGGCCGCCAAATTTTCCTCCGCAATACCACCGTCCACGTATAGCGCCACCGTGGACCAACCCCGTTGAGGAAGGGGCGTGAGGTGGTCATTCTGATAGAGACAGGCCTTAGTATCTGGCCCAGGAAGGTGGTACCCTTGCAAAGTAATTTCCATAAGGGGTTTCCACCACTCCCTATGTATCCACTTCGGCCCTACGACGATGGCTCGTAGTTTTTCTTGCCGAATTTTCCGAACACAATCGGAAAACCGATGATAGGGAGGGCACATCCAATATAATTTGGAGGGGTCCGCGGGAGTGGAAAAGAAATCTTCAAGCGGCGAAACCCAACGGGTAGCCTGAGCCATACCCGGGACCCTATTGAAGGCGTCCACGTCGGGGTTTTTGCCGAATTGTTTTTTGACACGTGCGGCCCAATATGGCGTGAGGCCATAGTCAGACTGGGTCCACATGGACCCATCACGCCGCGTAGGTAGAACATCACGGGCAAGGGCTTCGGGAGCAAATTCAACGAGCTCCAAAGCACAAGCCCGGTCCTGTACGGGGGCCACGGAGGAAACGGTCAAGGCATAGGATATGTGTTTCTCGGCCTCAACACGGTTAGGCGGTTCGCCACCAGGGGGCGTAACCACAATGGCCGGGACAGGGTGCGTAGGAGCGACCGCCCCAATGACTGGAACGGTTAGGCCCCACACGGACTGACGTGACACCTTACCATGAATGGGTTTCACCAAAAATGGTTTGCCGGTTCGTGGAGCCTCACGGAAGTCCTCAATCCAAAAACGGGAGTGCACTGGATGGTGAGAGTACAAACAATTGAAACGGGCAAAATGGCTCACACAATGTTCGTAACCCCATGGGTGCCCCAAAACCATATCCCAAGGTAAATTCGGGACAAGGTACGGGGACACGCCATACTGGGCAACACGAGGAAGTGAAACACTACCATCCACAACCCCCGTAAATTTAATTTTGACGTCTATTTGCTCGTCCCCCCCTGGCAAAGGCGTCTCATTATCTGCTTGGAGTAGGCGCCTCCGTTGAGGGGATTCATATTTTTCGGAGAGTTGGTCTCCAAAAACATTGGGGTTGGCCAAAGCGACCGCTTGGCACCCAAAATCCACCAAAACACGGAGGGCCTTGCATTCTCCATTGGGCAAAACAACCTGAACGGAAAGTTCGGTTTGAATCTCACTAGTCACTATATGCCCCTTCATGACTCTCGATGGAACGAGAGCCACGGTAGTGTCACAGGGGTGCCCGAGGTTTTCTTCTTTCGAAGGGGGCGCCTCTGGGCACCTCTACCAACGTCCGCGCCCGTTCGGCGCTCCCTTGCCTCCTTTATCGCCCTTGCCGCCGCCACCCTTATAACCACCACCACCCTTATCACCACCGCCACCCTTATCGCCACCCTTAGGCTTACCACCTTTAGACTTACCCGCAATGTTCCAATGAGTGTCATTGCACGGAGAATTAGGCTTACACGTCCAAAGGGTGGTATTGGTGGCACCCCAATCAATCCAAGACATGTCCATATCCGTTTGTTTACGTGTTTTCCAATGTTTGGAACACGGAACCCAAAAGGTAGGTGGCGGTTTAGCCCCGGGGTCGACGGGTTTCTTCGCCGGAGGTTTAGAGTGACCCACGGCGTTGACGGAGGTGTCAGCGGGTTCGGAGGTGTCAGGGTCCGCCGTAGCCTCCGCATTAACCGCATGCACCGCGGTTTTATTGTGAGAAGGGCGATGAGTGTACGTCACCGTCGTCTTGTCTCCTTTATTGAGGCGTTCGAGAGCTTCCCTCTCCGACACGCTTTTATGGGCAAGGGCGTAGATTTCCGCAGGCTTCAAACGAGGCCTACGTTGCTCCACTTTCATAGTGTCGCCGCGTGTGTGAGGTGTGTTGTTGAGCTTCAAGATCCACTCCTGGAGAGCCGGGTCTTTGCAGTCAACTATCACCCCCGGCCCCGAATAGGAAACAATCTCAGGAACCGTAGTGCAAGCTTGAGCGCTATATTTCCTGAGTTCTTTTTCGAACGGGGCGCGACCCGGCGAAGGGTCAAGGCCACTAAAATCCACCACATAGCTGTCTGGGCTATTCTTAGCCTCTTGCTTGACGACCTTCTCCTTGATCCACGGGAGCTTGCTTAGGAGCTGCTCCCGGATCACGTGGGGACGAGTCTCATTGCTCAGAGGCAACAAACGTTGCCAACGAGCATAGAAATCTTCAAGGTCGATGAGGGTCACTTGCCCTCTAACCACCCTGGGGGTGAGGGCTCGCCATCTTTCATCAGCCCTTGAGGGGTCATACTCGTGGAAACGTTGTTCCAAAAAGTCCCACAACTCTTTGAGGGTGGGGGCCGTGCGTGTGTGGTGGGTGGCCTCGGCAACCCGGGCGTTGATGATCGCCTTTAGCCATGGGGGCAAGGTACTCAAAATCATTTTTGCCTCGTTGGCCTTTCGGTACATGGTATCACACCCCCCCAACCATTGTTGAAGCTTCTCCACCCACTCGTCGTAGCACTCTAGCTGCCCATTAAATTGCGGTTTAGGCATATCACTATCCTCCACCGCTTTGGTGTAACTATTTTGCACCATAGGCATTTGGTACGGGTGGTAAGCAGGGGGAGCCATGGTTGGGGGTGCACCTCCACTTGCACTTGGTGCAACTTTCACTGGAGAGACTGTACACGTATCCGTAGGATGAGAGGGCGTGTACGAAGGTTTCCCAGGGGAAGTGAAAACATTTTTCGTGAGGGGATTAATGTTCCCCAACGAAGAGGTGTTCTCCTCTTCATTGGCCCACGGGGCCGTAGGCTCCGTGGGGTGTTCTTCGCCCTTAGGCGTCGCCCTCCATTCGGGAACAGCACGTTCCTTCTGCTTTTCGGCGATTCCCCTCCACGATGTAGGTTCTTGGGGGTGGGGGTGTTCGTGGTGTTCTTCCCCCCCCCTCGGCCACCCCGAATCCGGACAAGCGTTCGGATGGTAGATGCAATCGTGGGATGGGTGGACGGAGAAAGGAAGGACACACCCACCACCGGATGAACCGGATGGCGCGCCCATGGGCGCCGTAGGCGCCGCCGGCGTAGGATCAGGAACGGGCGGAGGCGCCGATGGCGGGGGTGGGACCACCGTAACGGGTTCCGCAGGCGTGGAGTACCAGTGGTCCCACGCATCGATCCTAGATGCAACGGCGGCGTAACGTGCAGCGAGCGACTCCACTGCGCTAAAGCACTTAGCCGTGTTGCCGTTGGACATCTTAAGATGATCCGACACACTAGCCTCCACCGCCTTAGAATCCCGTTGGTAGCCCTGAACCACCGCGTCAAACTTAGCCAACGTAGACAAGATTTGGGTCATCCGATCCCCGTAGGACTGACTGATGCCCACGGTAGAGGCTACTGCCTGAGAAAGTTCCTGATGGGATCGCTGCAACTCCAGATTCTGATTTCGCAGGTCCCTCACCTGTGCCATCAGAGATTGGATGCACGTTTCGTAGTGCACCACACACCGGGGACAGTCACAGGTGTGCTGTAGGTCGTCCTCCCCCCGTGTAGGAGTGGGGCCCCCAGAATGTCGAAAAGATGGACCCCCCCCTCCACGAGGAGGAGATGAGCTACCACCGCCCCCCCCAGCAGCCCCCCCTGCCACGGAGGGACCAGAGGGCCCCCCCGCAGGGCGAGACGGGGGTGTGGGGCGCGCAGCAACAGGCGCTGGCGCCCCCCCACTAGAGGGATGTCCCCCCCCCGAACCCCCACCACTAGATGGCCGAACCAGGTGCGGGATTCCTTGCACGTGCTCGATGTAAGCCACCTGGCGGTGGCGGGGTGACGGCGGAGGGGGAACATGACCAACAGTATTCGGTCGCGGCGGTGGGGGTGGGGAGTCGTCCACCACAATATACTGTGGTGACTCATGAACCACCATAGGTGATCGAGTTCTCGGATGGGAAGCAAAAACAGGCTCCGATCCCGCTGCAACCTCTGGATCCCCCCCCCAATTGGGCAGTCGGGGGTCCTCCGTAGGAGATGTATTTGCGGGGGGAGAGACCAAATTTATTGGGAGGGTTGCTGAACCTCCCTCCACCTGATTCCCTCCCCCCCAGCTCAGATTGTTGACCTTCGGCATTGCCGGAGAATCATCCACTAGGGATGGACGATCTTTCGTGCCACTCATAGGCACTGGAGATGTAGTACCGGCCCGGTCCTCCGTAGGCTCCGGAGATTCCACGACAAGACAGGGGCGGTTTTTGACGCCGCTCATAGGCACCGGGGACTCTTCCACAACAATGAACTGAGGGGCCGGAGAGTCCTCCACCGTGATGTAGTGGGGGGCCGGGGATGCTTCCACCAGCATGGGGCGATCCCTGGTCCCTGACATAGGTTCAGGAGGTGCAGGCGACGAGGCAACGGAAATAGGGGAATGATGGAGTTCATGACGTTCCAACACTCCAATCTCCTCCTCCTCATCGTCGTTCCACTGCTCCACCGCCAGGGGGAACCACTGGTCACACTCATCCTCCTCGATTTGCGTGGGGGATTCCTCGATGATTGTAGGATTCAGCCTGGATCCGCTCGGGGGATTGGGATTCGCTCCCAAGGCAGGAGATTCCTCCACCAGGGAGGGAAACCGCCGCGATCCACTCATTGGAGTGGGCGACGATTCCACCACAGTGGGGTTCTGCCTAGTCCCCGACAGGGCTTGCTGGATCAGGGCCACGGCATCTCGAGCCGGACCCAGATGGCCATGGGGATCAGGCGTGCGCGCGAGGACTCGACGGTTTTCAGCGTCGAGTTGGTCAACAATGGGGCTGATGGGCCCTGCCGCAAACAGGTTCTTTCTGACCTGAGGCTCTGGCAACCCCCCCAGCGACAGAGGAGTGCCAGAGTCGACCACGATAGGCCCCATTGGCGAAGCCATCGTACCCCAGTCGGCAGCGCGTGAGGGCGCAGCGTTCGTACGCTCGATCACCCCAGTAGATTGGTCGATTACTGCCCGATTCTCGGCGCTAGTAACGGTTCCCGAGCCCATAATAGGCGATTGTGGTCCTCTTATCGCTCCCTGAGGGTGGCCGTCTATTTCCCCCCCAACCATCCCAGGTACACCAGCTGGATTTCGAGGATGGGGGGCCCCGATGGGAACATTCGGGGATTTCGGAAACTTAGGATTTGTAGCCACTTGGGGCTTGGCCCGTTTTTGCGGCCCCTGCCCGGTCGATGGGGTCAGGGCCGAGGAGGTCCTGAGAGTGGGGACCTGGACACCCTCAGCTATCCCTCCCGGGGAAGAGATTTTTTCTTGGATCTGGTCCACGATTTCGCGGACCGATCGCTTTCCGCGATGCCAAGCGCCCAACAGAGACGAAAAATTTTCGCCTCTGCTACCATGAAACCAGACCGGGTGGTCAGGAGCAGAGGTCGCAGTGGCATGGGCAGCAACATTGCTTGGCATAGAAGACATAACGATTGTGTTGACTGAATAGTATCCTGCAAACAGATATGGTACACATAGCCAATGAAATACCTGATATGCACATATGAGAAATCCACCCTATCATCCACTAATTGATATAACTACTAAACATCCATGATTGCCTTATCCATCCCACATCCTATATTCCTAACAAGGAAATGGAATATGATATACCCTATCCCACATATATCCCATATATAGGGCCAAATAATGCTCCCTTAGGGGTAAAATGCCAGGGTAGGGTTGTGACCTGCTTCACAGGTACCATCATCAAACAAAACCCCACATCCACAGACGTAGACTTCGGAGACGCTATCATGGCCCTGGGATCACACCACCGGTTTAAAGTCCCCTCACATACAACCCTCGACCCATCCCCTTTCTCCACCATCCCACTCTCCAGCACACATTCTACCCCCTTCCCCTACCCCTTCAGTTCGACGCGCTCCACCAGAACATACATCCAGTTTGATCTCAGAGATGTCATTCCTCTACCCCCCAGTGGCACTCTCGACTTTTGTGGCTGTCACAACTTCATCGAAGCTATTCAACATCAGCCCACCCCCACCATCATTTACACTGATGGTTCCAATAACCCTACCAAACCTCTATTACCATCCGGCTCCGCCGCCATTATCACCGGCCCCTACTCAACCCTAGCCATAACTTCCACATGCCCCATTAAAGGCTCCTACCCCGCAGAAATCTACAGCGTTCGCATGCTCACAACCTTTCCTCTACACTCATTACCTCAACCCATCATTATTCCAATCGACAACCTCTCAACCTGCAGTACCTTAAACTACATCATGTCACACTCCCACTTCCCTTTGTCCTCCTCCATCGATCCTTTCTCTTTTTGGTACTACTTGATATGGTCCTCACTCAACCAATCTAAACTTGCTCAACTCTTCGTTTGGTGCAAAGGACACGTCGACATCCTGGGGAACAAAATCGCTGACT
Source organism: Eutreptiella sp. 'Long Island Sound 2002' (assembly GCA_964036045.1). Taxonomy (NCBI): domain Eukaryota; phylum Euglenozoa; class Euglenophyceae; order Eutreptiales; family Eutreptiaceae; genus Eutreptiella; species Eutreptiella sp. 'Long Island Sound 2002'. The sequence goes on along the minus strand of OZ038383.1, from coordinate 119,409,834 downwards.
CTATCGCAAACTGGATTCCTCACAATCAATACCAACACCCCAACAACTACCTCCCTTCAGTCACTTCCCCCGTCCTTACCATCGGTTTCAGCATACTTCCCGGAAAAATTTCCTACAAAACCTTGACCACTCAACTCCCTCAAAATCATCATAACAACATCCATCTCTCACTCAGCAATGACTACTTTCTACACTCTTCATGGTTCTCCGTGTTTTCATTTAAATGGGTGAACGGCCTTTTCTCTTGTAAAGGCTACAAACCTCACTTCATCCTCAATGATTTTAAATGCCCGATGTGCTCCCCCATTTAACCTTTGGACCCCCTGTCAACTCTCTCATACTGCACCTCCACAATTCACCTTCGTGAACTTCTCAACAACACATGGCCACTACCCTTTCACCACACTGTAACAAACTGGATCCCCACTGCTACAAGGGGAGAAGTCCGCAATTATTTCAAAACCCTTGTCCCCAACTCTCTCAGCAACCTTCTCCGAACCCCACACAGAAACACCACTTATGCTCACCATATAAACTCACTCACCAAAGCCCTCCAACATCGTCGCAAACCCCTCTCCAAAACCTTGGAGTCTATCAGAGACTGGTTCATTACAAACCCTCTGAACCTTGATCACCTCGAGCCTCACGCCCCTGACAACCCCTGGTTTACACCAATGTCTGACCTCAGCACCTCCTCCAGCGCTCCAACAAAACTTACTTATCCAAAGAAAAAACCACACAACAAACCCACAAACAAAAACCCCTACCAAATTCGCTCCTCTCACAAAACAAAACCTTCATCAAAATTCCACCGCTTGAACCTCACACCCCACAACTTCCCCAACACAACATTTTCTCCCTCAACTTCATCTCCACATTCCAATTGCACCACTTCTCGCCACCACCTTCCAAAACTTCTCGACTCTGCTCCAAAAAGACGCAGGCTGAACCCCCCCCCCCTCAGCAAGATGCATGAAAGCCCCCCCCCCCTGTAAACCATAGATCCCACCTGCCCCCCATTTTCCCATAACCACAGCCCCCCCCCCCCCCCCCCCTCATATCACGCTCGCCAATTCATTTCTGTTTCTTTTCGTGGTGCCAGCATACCCAGGTTTATATGTCTGCTTATCTGTGTACTCTGTCTTCCTGGGATGATCCATCTGTCACAGAGCTCAGGTTCTTTTTCAGTCCTACAGACCACTGGATCTTTCAGACGATCCAGACAAACAGGCACCCCATTTTCACTGGAACCTGCATACCCAGGCCCTTATTTATTTTCTATTTTTTTTTGTCTTTCTGCAGATGACCCTGTTTCCCAGTTTCAAGCTCTTGTACCCTGTCTATATGTCAACTTACCTGTGGACTCTGTCTCTCTGGGATGATCCATCTGTCACAGAGCTCAGGTTCTTTTTCAGTCTTACAAACCACTGCATTTTTCTGACGATCCAGATGTGTTACTCCAACAAGACTCTGGTCATGCCCTATCTATTTTAGTTTCATCACGCCTTTCAAACTGCTTCCTCTCCTGTTGGTAGCCCAGCAATAATTGATTGCCATTTGTCACTCTCCCTAGGCTATTGGTGCCTCACTTGGCAGTGCTTTGCACCCAGGGAAATTTACAGTGGCATGATCTTTTTGTACGGGTTTCATTCCCGCGGCTGTCCTTCGAGGAACCTCGCATTGTGAGCATTTTGTGATGATGTATTGGGCGGGAAACCGCCATGTCTCAAAAAAAAAGAGACATGAGAGTAATGGACCGCCTCCGGGAGAGGTTGGCGTTCCGGGGGTCATCAGGCATCATGAGAAGCCTAGACACAAACAATGTAGAGAAATTTTTTTTTCGGAAAAACATTTTCCGAAATTTTTTTTCTCCAGTTTTCGGAGTCATCGGACTCCGGTTGCAAGATGACCTCGAACAGACGTCGCCATCGCCTCCAGCTTGCAAAAAAATGGTCCTGAATCCGGTCGGATGGTCCCAAGGTGCCCAAGATGCGGAGAAATGAGAAAAAAATTTTCTACTAAAAATAGTAACATTTGTTACTAAAAATAGCGCATGTGAAAAATTGAGATCTCCAAACTGAGGGACCCTGGAGGGAAACCGACCTCACCAAAGCGACGGCGACGGCTATCTGGGTGGCTGCTGATTCAGACGGATCGCGAAACGGAGCCGGTAGGACCAAGTTCTCAAAATATAAATTTTGTTACTAAAAATAGAACAAGTGTTGTAAAATAGAACGTGGTGTGCTAAAAATAGAAATGGCACTTGGGGAGGGGATTAGCACATTTGGTGGTCCCCATTGCGTCCGGCAACCTCCCAATAGGTCAAATTGCACCAAAGAGTAGCAAAAACAAAGGAACAACACAACGTGGGTAACGAGAGCAAAGCAAATAAATATCAACTTCATATTCCCCGCAAACTCTGTAATTCCAACCCAGAAGTCCACGAACGATCCCATATAGCGTCGGTGTCGCTCCCGCCGATGCACTTACCAAAGGCTCCACCAAGAAAAACGGCGAAGATGAGTGGGTCTTGACAATTCTTGATCAGTAGGAATCTCCTGAGCAAGCGGCAATCGATTGCGCACAGAAAAAAAAAATGGTCACAATCCAAGACTGATCTTGGTTCCATATGCCCGTCTCATGTCAAGGAAATTGGGATGGGGGGTACTTAGGAGGTATTGACCCATGGTATGTGCATCCCTGCGGCAAATTAAGTAAAAACAATCAATCGTGCCAAGGGTGAAGGGAGAGTCACTCAATCACGTTCCTGCATGATCAAATGCACCAAGACATCCTTGACATCTAGACTAATTCCCTTTTTCTTGAGATAGTCCAGCCACACCGTGGTATACCTCGGCACAAAACTGCTCGGAGGTTCCCCGAGTCTCGCGAAGCGGCAAATCCTTTCGAACGCACCTTGTATAGCCTCCCCCCTGGGGTGGTGGGGTCCGGCTTGTCCGTTAGGATTCGCTCCGCGGTATAGTCATCCTCCTCACCGTCATCGTCGGAGTCCAGGTCTCCCACCGTGAACTCAAACGTCACCGCTCGCCCGCTGGGATCCGGCGCCCGTGGTGGGAGTTGTGTATGGTCCCGATCCAGGATTTTGTTGTCTCCCACCTGGACGGCATACACGTCTTGCCCGATCTTGCACACAACAACCCCTGGGATATACCACGATTGGTGGCGGGTTAGCACGTCCTTGTGATGGCGCTCCACCCAAACGGTGTCCTTGAAGGGGTACTTGTGGATCTTGCCTTCCTTGAAGTACTTGGCCCTCCGCTCATGCTCATCATGCAAGGACTTGCACACCTTGGCCGCTGTGGCAGCCGCTTCACTCATCTTGGCGTCCGCATCCCGAGCAACCTTGCCATGGTTCATCCACGGAAGAGTTCGAGACACTCGATCCCGTAGGAACAAAATGCGGTGCGGAGACAATCCCGTAGGCCCCGGTAAGTCATGGAAGTCTTGTAAAACCCTCCAAAGAGAGTGAAACTAATTCCTCCCCGGCTCCTCAATGTGCAATTGGCGGAAAATCTCGAACATTTGCCTCCCGGCGACCTCCGCGCGGCCGTTTGACCGGCTATGATACGCCACGGTCCTGGCATGTCAAATACCCATGTGCTTGCACATGCTCTTGAACCAGAAGCCCACAAATTGACTCCCACGGTCTCTGCATATGGCAGCGGGGACGTCGAAGATGGTCAGCCAATGCCGAATTATGGCTTGGGCGACGGTTTTGGCTTGGAGACCCACTCCATGCTTGTCTTTCTTGTCCTTCTTCTTGAACTTCTTACCCGCCACTGCCACGATATACCCGCTATGTAGGTCCACGGCGGAAATAATACAATCATATTTTTCGCCCCCAACCGTGACCTCGGGCATGGCAAACACGTCCAGGGCAATGGAGCGCATCGGTGCCTCGGGGATCGCCGTATAAAGCGGCTCCCCGCTGTGGAGTGGCCCGGGCTTTCGGTGGCCCTACACACGGCACAATCGTTCCAATAACGATTTAAGATTGCGTAGTATTTGGAGGGAACTCAAACCTACATTCGAGATCTCGTTGCATCTTGTCGCGGCCCGGATGCATAAGTTGGGCGTTGTGCCAATGGTCAATGAGCGCCTCAACCCGGTTTTCCGGCACCAATAGCTTGTTGTTGAGGAAGAGCTTGTCCCCGTCCTCCGTCAAGCCTTCGGGCCATCCATTGTCCGAGGGGGCACTCACCCCGTTCCAATACTAGTTCCAATGCTCCGAAGCGGCATAATCCTCCGACCAATCCTCCATGACAACCCACCCACTTACTCAATGGGCGCCATGAGACATTCCTCCAAAGTCACTTCCATCAGAACTCGAACTCGGGCATCCCGTCGTTGACTCAACTCCGCCTTGGATGCCATGACCACAAAGCACTTGGTGTCGCCCTCTTCCATGGCCTTCTCGAGCTCAATGATGCGTTTGGCCTCCTCCGTTTCCTCGGCGTCTCCATGGCTAGATATGTCCATCCAAGCCTTGCCCGCGGGATAGGCGCAACGACTGAGGGGGTGAATTATAGGTTATCAAATACCATGCCATCTTTTTCCGATTTCATTTGTAGGAAAACCCATAAAACATCTCATTACAATTTGCGATTTACGGAACGCAAATGCATAAGTGGCTAGGAACGTCAATTTCGGCCTTGTCATGTACGATTAAACCAGCGCTCGGAACGACAGCTTTTGAAACTGAATAACTTTCGTGTAAGAAAAGACTAATTGTTGACACTAGCTAACGCTGACTTCGGCTTTAGCGGCAATTTCCAAAATCGGCCTTTCCAACGCCGATTTTCAAAAATCGGCTTTGGCAAATTTTGTATCCCCAAGATTTTGTCCAACGTTTGAACGGCACCTCATGCTTCACAGCCTACGATGGTGAAAATATTGGGAAACAATGGGTCTGGACAAATGCATGAAGCGTTTGATTCTTAGCTTGTACAAGAACAACCAAACCCAAGTAAACCCGTGAAAGCTACTTTTTATCATTATTCATCACCAACACACTAAAACCTCCCTTTTGAAGGTCTGTACATAAGCAAGACCCCACACATCAACACTCCAATTCCGTCCTCAAACGTGAAACAAAGAACCAATATGAATATTACACCAGGCCCAACGACGTAGACTGTGCACGAGCCCCATGGTAAATTACCTTCTACACTTCGCGGACGCCGCGGAACTCAACGGCTAGGGCAAATCATTTAAAAGACCCGTGCATCACGGAGTGAAGATGTGAATTCATCACTAAGGCTTACGCGAATATGTGCGATGAAAAAAAAAACAGCACATAATTGGTTCACTGTTCCACGAGACTACAAGCATGGCATGCCGCTGAGTGTGTTGGTGATGCCGCCCGAATTTTTCAACAATGGATATTTGATTGCTTGGGCCGGTTGTCCTTCAATGCGATTTCTACAAGAAAAAATTGCTTACATCAAGAGTTCTAACACTTGTGAAAGAGCACATCATCTTTCATCGGCAGTTTGCGCACCAATAGATTGCAAAGCCTTGCAAAAGAAAAAAAAAGCCAAACAAGATACCGCTGAAGACTTGGAGATACATGCGTATCCGTCAGCAAAGATAGCAAAAATGGCAGCCAACACTGTGGTCGAACGAAGCTAGCCGAGGCTCCAACTTGGTGTCGATTCGTATTAAAATTGCCGACGCCTAGCGGCAACAATGTCAAATTCCGCCTCAAACCCGGCTAGCCGGCGCCATGCTTTTCACAAAGACGTAAAAAAAACACTCTTTGTTGTTTGTTCCGTGCGCAAAGGCCCACACAAAAGCATTCCTACGCCTTGGGAAAAAGATTTCTGGCGTCATTATGAATATTCCTCTTGCTTTCCGGCATCCTTGACTGTAGTGCATTCTACTAGTTATGGGTGCGGAGGTACTCTTGAGGTAGATTAACAAAAGAATGATCTGTTTGGGCTATGCGCGCGGCCCTGCACATGAGGACTCCTCATCAACCATTTGCTGTTCATAAAGCATTGCTTGGCACTACGTAAAGGTGTCATGTATTTTGTGACACCGTCCCCGCGCGCATTGGACTTTCCGGCAGCAGCATTTCTTTCCGACCTTCTTGCAAACCTAAAAAAAATGTCTCTGTGAAAACCTTTTCTTGTAATAGCATTAACACAGAACAACACAACAAACGTGGGTCTCACGAAGAATGCCAATTGCTTACGTTTGTCAATTTTGTCATCAGTTTTCTCCTGAAAACGATATTCTTTTGATGCTTTTTGATGCTCACTGGTCAGCAAAAAAATCTTTAAAACGATGAAAAAGATGTTTCTTTGCCCATATTTGTGAACACCTTGTATCAAAGCTGCTGAGAATGCACTGTCCAGGGTTGTCTGCGGTACCACACATTGGGCAGCATCAAAGCCCTTTATACCCTGCAGTTTGAGCCGCCTAGGTACTACACCCCCACAATGATGGACAGCGTCCAACAGAATCTCCAACTCTATAATGTTTGACCCAGGGACAATGAACAAATTCAATACATAGCAGACCGCAGCACCATGCCGAAACAGCACATCCTTGACTCAAAGCAACATGCACGAAACCTGAAGAACAATGACAAATGATTGGTAGCATCAATAGTGTAGTTGTATGCACTGGCTTCAACCACCTATTCCACAAATATCGGGAACAGTCGCCGAAGAAATGAGTAGTGCTGGTCAGCTAACATGGCAAAATTGGCAGGGTTGCTACAATCAAAACAGGGTTAGTATTGCTAAACCACGTAGTGTTGTCCCCCGGAATGAGGGAGAATGTGGCATTGCCGATAGTAACACCCTGCTAAGCGGCGGCAACTTACACCTCTTGGGTTTCCCTCAGTTGCATTAGGGATGGCATGACTCCAATAAGAAAGGCTACATAGCACGAGGCAGGCTCATTGTTACTGGTACTAAGCACAACTATGCAGCTTGGGTATGGTCTTGCACCCCGCCCCCACCTTGTAATAGCTACAGAAAAATCCCAAATTAATGCTGTCCCCGCGCCTACTGTAGCTTAGGCAAAGCCGGAGCTTGCACGTACCACATGCGTGGTGAGCTGGTGCAAGAAAGGGGAATATGATGCACACATATCCCCAAAATTGGACCTATGCGGGTTCATGTGGGTAAACACTCACAACAAATGTGTCCATGACCCTATGTAACTGGCAAATTTGTCACCAAACCCATGCCTTATGTGGCTGCACTACATTTGAACTGAATCAAAATAGGTGATCCAAACAGGGCTCATAATAAATGACAAAGATTGTTGGGAAAATCAAAAACAAAAAAAAGAACCGGCAGACAGACAGATGAATTTTGGCCAGATGGTGTCATGCTGCATGATGGGCACACAAGCCATCTGCTTGTTTACCTGGACAACATGACACATCTGTGCAAGCACAGCCAGTAAATATGGATTTATTGGCTTGCATGGGTTAACGATTCAGTTTATCAAGCTGACACTGTGCATAAACGCTTGATGTCGAATGACATGCAGGCAGGCAAGTACCTAACAAACACAAAACGTGTGCAAGCTGCCAGCACCCTGCGCACATGAATCACATCACGACTGCAACAGATGATGCCCAAATTGATTGCACTAGGCGTCAAAATATCAGGCGACCACAATTGCAACCTCCACACTCTTATATACTGTGCTTGTGAAGCGGGGGGGGGGGGGGTGGCCATGCAAAAAAAGCTCGGTTTTCCGCAAGGCTTGGCTTGGCCACACGTGCAGGTTTTGAAGGAAACAAAGGGATCCAGCTCCTGCAAAGCCACACATTGCACCCATTCTTCAATTTGACAATCAGTGTGCATATTTTGCAATACTGCTTGACTGACTCTCCCTGGCCTACATAGAGCTCACCTATGTATTATTTTGCCCCCTGCTCGTCTGCCTGTGACATTTTGAGCAACCAACTACAAGAAGGCTAAGCCAAGCTGGATAGATGTTGGGTGTGCTCAAAATATCAGGTCCAAGCATACATGCCGTTGGAATTCTCCAAGGTTTGAAAAGCACACTACACCAATACAACTACAACGCGACAATGGACTGCTGCTGCATTCTGGCTTTGTGGGGCGAGAAAAATCAGAAAAAATAGCGCAGAACTTGGTTAATGAAGCAGAGACTGAATCAGTCATTTTTGGTCGTAGGGATGGAGCTTTTGACCTCCCAAAAAAACAGGGGAAACCTCTGATCTGGTTGACAAACAGGAAGAAACTCTCGGCCCAGGGAGGATGACACAAGGAAATCTTACCACACAGCTGCTGCAGAACAAACTTGCAACATCAAGAATATTCCCAAAGCCTGAGAAGAAGACGGGCAATCTATGACATGGGTGCCTTAAACAACAGGCAACTGTGGAATCACTGTTCTCCAATGTGTCGAGCCCCATTGTCCAGGGCCACATCCACAATTGGCACAGTGTCACCAAAGATTCCAAACACTGCATTACAAAGTGTCGTGAGATACCGTGCAATGTGCAACACACAGCGAACCGCTTCGCACCATATGCTCTGGATAGAACTGAAGCCACGGCTGGATCATGAGGGCCAAAAAAAAACACCTTGCCCTGAATGAGGTTGGTGGCGCACAGCCCCTGTCCAGGGCCTGCGCCTGAAACTTTTCCCTCCCTAACATGGGCCCAGATACAAAACTCCTCACCAGTACTTGCGCGCAGCGAGTTGCTTGCCCATGGTGGCACAAGCTGGCCTATGGGCACAAGCTGGACCACAGGGGGGCAGCCTTACTCTGACACCAGTGGGGTACGTTTTTAAGCATTTGCAAATTACAATTTGCAGTGTTCAGGTTTGCAATGCGCCGTTGGAGGGGTAGGGGGTGGGGCTGTGTTTGAGTGCTTTTTGATCGTGACAGAAAATCAAAGAATTTGTGTTTTCTTAACTATTTTCGTTGCAAAAAATATTGACACCACGGATGGGGGCTGGGGGCGGGTTTCCTCGGCTGCTTCCGTGCACTGGGTGCTCTGACACTGGATAATGGCGGCATAAATAACTCTGAAATAAAACAGCTAAAATGAAAGACTGTTGAGCAACATCTTGCCCAACCTTTGAGTTGCCCTGCAAAAACAGCAAAGTATAATAGCAGTGCAAATTGCTCCACTCCACGTCCACGCCCAAATCCACAGATATAATGTTGAACAGATGGGCCAAAAAACACCCAGAGAATGGATGACAATTCGGCCAATTGCGGAATGTTACCCAATAACAGCCCTGCTGAATCTCTTTTGCTCCATAAGCACCCTGAAACAGAGGCAAAACAGCTAGACGAAACTTTGCATAGCTTAGAATATCATTCAAAAAAGCTGAGATAAGTACCAAAATATCCACAAATGAAAAGATGGTCGGACTGAGGGGCATATCTTTATCTTTCTCGGAGCCTCGGGGCCACCAACAGGACGTAGTATATCGCAAACGAGTCCGCTAACACATCCATACACTTCAGCATACAACATGCATTCACCACATGGACAGCAAGCACAGCATAGTAGCAGAAAATCCTTGTTGTTCATCGTGTGCAACACAGGCACAAGGAAAGACAGGTGCACCAAAAAGCAAGTATTGTTGGGTTTCGCCCAGCTGATTAAGCTAAACCACAGAAAAACTTCTTTTCAGAAAAAGGAATAAAAGGGAGGGGCATAAAATGCTAGGTGACGTTTCTCTTAACTTGCCAGAAAAGAGAGCGGAAATATGATGTTTAGACTACTAGATTCCACTACTATATACAACAGTCAAGTGGATGTGTGCATATAACAAGGCATGCCATTCTGCTTATCACACAACACACCCAAATTGGATGCCAAAAATGATGTTAGTCCATTCCAATGGTTTCCCAAGGTTCAAAATGTCGCCAACTTGATGCGCCGAAGGCTTTCCTCAAAGTAAACAAAAACACTTGCCTTAAAACATGCAAACTTGATTTGCAGACCACGGAACTTGTACGCTTTCGAAAACGTCAAAATGATGGGGGGAGAGTTGGGTATTCCTATTCTTTTTTGCATCATTCAATCACTGTCTCCTCTTGATTCCCCCTTGCAAGCTTTAGGTATTGGACTGCCATGCTTCGGTGTTGCCCCTCGAGTTGTGGCTATGAACTACACCGTTGGCGCCCTCTAGTTGGAGTTATGGACACTGCGGTGTCGCCCCTCGAGTGGGGATTGTGGGCACCCACGCTTCGTTGTGGCCCGTTGAGTTGGGGTTTTGGAGTCCCACTCTTCGGTGTGGCCCACGCAGTTGGGAGGATCACTTGGACGCTTAAGTGTGGCCCATTCAGGAGGGCTGATGGACTACAGCGATCTATGTTGCCGAGGCCCTAGACTTGTGTTGCTCAGGATCTGTGTCGCTTAGAAACGGTGTTGCTCAGGATCACTATTGCTCAGGATCCATGTTGCTCAAGATCTACATTGCTTAGGATCTATGGTGCTCAGGGTCTACATTGCTCGAGATGTGTGTTGCTCACGATCCATGTTGCTTAGGATCTATGTTCCTCATGATCTACTTCATAGAGGATCTATGTCACACAGCATCTGTGTTGCTCAGGCTCAGGATCTATGTATGCCGTTCCATTTCAACAACCACAATCTATCCTGTGGAAATTGCATGTAACCATTGACAAGACGTCGAGACAAAAAAATGCACCATCAAAAGGCAGGCCGAATGGCAGCTCACAAAGTCATCTTGTTGTTTGAAAGCAGAGTAGAGGGGGCAATAGCAAAAGCAACACTGCCAACAGCACCCGAAAACCTGCCCCACTTCTTCAGCTACCTTGGTTGAATGACTTCTTCTTACTTGGCCAACTCCTCAATATTTGCACCAACCATGTGCGGCTTGTTACATAGAGGGTCAAACATGAGGTCCAAATATTCAGGTCTTGGGGCAACCAACAACGAGTGGAGCACCCAATATGTATCACGCTTATTGCATTTTTGCGCCACAATCAAATGAGGGGGCCACATCAATGGACACTGCTTCCAAAGCACGGTGCACCCATGATGTAGCTAACTCCTACGTGCGATCCCACCCCTAGATGAAACATTCCACAATGAATCACGCACAACCCGTGCCACACCCATAACATCCCAATCTACACTCAAAGCTGTCCAGGCAAGCCACCAGTAATACACCACAATCTCAGCACCATCTGTCACAAAACATTCGTAACCCCTACCGTCTCGGGGACCCCAAGGCTTAGCACGGGGACAAAATCAGAAATGGCTCCTTTAACACCTGCCATCTCGGGGGCCCGAAAGAGGGCAATGTGGCTGCCGTATTGGGAGTCTCCAGCGCTCAACACGGGGCATTAGAAGTGGCTATCTAACCCCTCTGGGGCTTGTGGACTGTGTGCGGGACCCCTTTTGGGGGAGGAAGGGCGAGGAATTCAGAAAAAATTTTAGTAGCTGTTGCTACCTAGTAAGAAAAACTCCTTTAACTAGGTGCTCAACCCTAGTCTACTTGGATGCCGTACGTAGAAAAATGTAGTCACACCTGGAGAGAAAAAATTGACCTAGTAAACCTGCAACCTAGTTCACAAGATAATTTTTTTTTAGAAGTGGTTCTGTGTGTGCCTCTCCGAACCAGACCGCATCTATGAGTTGGGCCATGGGATACCCTACCATTTTGCAACCGGCCTTGAGCCTTGCAATTTTTGCGAGGGCACACACACCCCACGTCCTGCGCCCTAAATGTTCTTCTTCGTTCCCTACATGCTTCCGATTTGTGTCCATCACAAGTGAATGTGGGGTTGTGCCAATGTGCACTGCAACCATTTGGGTAGGGCAAATGGACTCTCCCTTTAGTTGGGGTGATGGACTCCCGTGCTTCGCTATGGCCCTCCGATTTTGGGCTATGGACTCCCACGCATGTGGCCATGGACTCCCACGATTTGGTGTGGCTCCTACATGTGGGGTGATGGGCTCCCACGCCTCGTGAGCAACATAGACCGTGAGCACAAAAGATCCTGAGCAAAATATTAGTTTTACCAGGTTCTACTAGAGACCTCGTGAAACCATACATTTACCATGGCACCCAAGAAACATGTGAAGGATGTGTAAATATTAAAAAAAGGATAAAAACCACAAAAGCGTGTGCAGACCAACTTTGAGGCTTGGCGTTTCCTCACATTTCCTGATATTTGGTGTTTTGAGGGCAGTGTCATGAAGCGGATTCCTGCAGGCAGCAATCGACAAACACCAAACTGCCGTGGCAAGACCACCACTTTCCTGAATCGGCCACAGATGCGACGGCACAGCTGAGGACAAGGCACTAAAAGCCATGGAATGCGCGGCACATCAGCTGTGATATCCTCCATATGACACACCGAACCCAGCAGTCCAATACCACGACGGCAGTTGATCCTGGCTCATTGAACCGCATTACAGGCATCCGAGGTGTTGGGAAGAATGAAATTAAGACTTGACAATTCACGGACACATGGAACACGCAGATGGTGCAGATGCCCTGTTCTGACACAGAAGATGACAGGATTGAAGGATACAGAGGGGAACAGCAAGAAACAAATGATATACCAGTCAATGTGCATCTGCCAACTCGTCCAAAATCTCATGAATTTCTTGCGTGGCATTAATCTTTTGCAGAGCCTTGTTCAGCACTCCTGACACGTATGCTCTGCTCACACCCTGCAAATGATCATGCAAAAGGGCACAACAGCAAGCACACCGTTGTTCGCAAAGAGTTGAGCTTTGTTCCATATAACAGCAAACATGCAACCAAACGCCACATGTCTGCAATTGCAGCCACGACTGGGAATATGAACCAAAGAATACACAAGCATGCATCATACGCAACCGCAAAATGTCATCACCAGCAACCACACATGCCTGAGCTGCTGCAATCTCGACGTTGGACATTTCAATTGGAGGGTGACCCAGACCATATCGTAAGCGCACCAGTTCTGACTCTCTTTCTGTGAAAGCAACAACAAGATGGCAACACTCTCCTTCGCGCCATGCATGGTGCTCTTGGCCCCCCCTCACCTGGGGCCCATTCCATCGGAGTGCGTGTGTGTGTGACGGTTAGACGTTCTGCCGATGGACGCCCACTGGGCGGGCCAGCGGACGATGGCTCTAGCGCTCCATGACATGACATGACATGAATGGCAACACTGTCAAGTTTCTGCAGCAAACAAGATACCCCAAGAGACATTGGTAAAACAATGAATACATGACAGCACCAACCTGCATGATCCCACTATGCATCGTATGATGTCAACATGCATTGCAGCACCTGTCAAGTGCTTATCCAGAAGCTCCTGCACCTTCTTACTGGCCCAGCCACCTGCTTCTACTTTGTGGTCCACTGTGACAAGAAAATGAAGGAACAAAACATTAGAAATAAACGTTGTATCCAAATCTGTGTGCGTCCAATACAGGGCAATTTCAACAAAGGCCAGAGGGGTGATGTTCCATAAAGACTATGTTCCATAAAGAGGGGGAGGGGGAGTTATCCACAGTGGCAGGCGGGCAGGCAGAAGAGGTTCACTGTGAACAGTGCCACAGCATCGCACTGGTGGCCTTCTGGTCCTGGTCTGAATGGCGATGCACCAAAAAAAAAAAAAAAAAAAGCCAAAGAACAGCATCATCCTTCCTGGTTGCCGGAATTGTTGACAGCTTTTCGCAGAGAGGGGGTTTCAATGCATCAAAATGTACGTTACAAGGAAAAACACAGGTACAAACAAGTCAGGCTTTTGCGGCAAGCCCACAATTGAGGGGGGGGGGGGGGGGCACTCGTCGCATCCGGAAGGTTGAAAATAGAGATTGAGCATGGCACATCGAGGCACAGCCCACATGCGCAGAATGTATCTTCTCCTAGTCCCTTCAGATAACGAATACATGTTCCATACTTGAGGTGTAACTTCATAGTCACCGTACCGCTACCTATTGTAAATGCAGGCCACCGAGAGTGCATCTCCATGGGTCTTGCTGGCATGAGATCTGGGAAGGGGAACGTTTTGAACCTCCCAGGTTCAGGGTGAGGGAAACCCAGTGATTCACCAGTGCTTTGGACTAGGGTAAACTTGGCTCAACCAGCAGAGATCAAAGCAGCAGCAGGAGGAAGAGGATGGAAGGAAACTGCTGATTTTCTGGATTGGACTCTGTGGCAGTGGTAGCCTCGGCCTAAATCCCTATCCCCCTGTGCTCCATGCTCTATCTCACCCGAAACCACCTCAGGCAGCTTCCCCACGGGGGGGGGGGGGGGACCCCTCGGTTCTGCGCGCCAACTACCGCCAACTAACCCCCCCCCCAACTAACTGTTGGCCGGAGGCCCCTGGGGGGGGGGGGGGGGGGGGGTTCTGGGAGGGATTTGATTTGATTTGATTTGAGGGCCGATCTTGAGGCTCACAGGCCGCCTGGGGGGTGCACGATGGCTTTCCCGATGACGCTGCATATCGGCCGGCCATGCAGAGGTTCTAGGAGGGGCGCCAGGGGGGCGTCGGGGGGGCCGCTGGGGAGGGCGGTTCCCTTGGGGCGGGGGTCAGGCACCTCCGAACAGTTGGGTATGCGGCCCCGGTGTGATCCGACAGTTCGCACCGCCCCTTCCCACAAAAGAGGTTAGGGTATCATCGGCTTGGGTATTCCCAGCCACACTGGGAACCTCTCCCTGTCTCAAAGTATGGGTCTCTAGTTGCACTGCACTCAGTGCGCCCCCTTAGTGCACCCCCTAAAAGGTCACCGGTGGGGCACGAGTCAGAAAAGTTGTCCTGCGCGCGCCCTGCGAACTAACGCTCCCTCCTTATGTACAATTGGGTGCCTGTGGCGCCCATCGGCTCCTTGGGCTGGTACCTTTGACAACTAACTGTTGGCTGGAGGCCCCTTGGGGGGGGGGGGGGGGTAGTTGGCGTCCTAGGACCTGCGGAGTCGCCCCCCCCACCCCGGGAGCTTCCCTGATGTGTTCCCAAAAAATAAAAACAAGCACAAAGAACATACCATTGCCAGAATTCGCCATATCCGAATCATTCTCAGTGGCTCTGACCTGCAACAGATGGTTGCAAATGTGAGCAGTGGTCTGACTTGACGTGCAGCTCCTCCATATACTCCAACAGGCAGGCCAACCACTACCGCGCTTGGCTGGTAGCGCGGATGCTGCAGCCACTGATGCCCAGGACAGATGGGCCATTTTCTTCGTCTCAGGCTGACAGTATCCCCCAATATGGGGTTTTGCAGGACTCCCATACAAGGAAGCACACCCAAGCAAACGGGGCAAACGACGGTCAATTATGTGATGTTTCTTGCACACAGGAGTTCAAAAAAGATGTCTCTAGACTTTCAACACCAATAAAGTGGGCCATTTGAAGCTCATTCATAAACTTAGACATTGCTAGACATAAAGGGTGCATCGTGAATTGTGTGCAAATTCAGTCGTTTTCGACCCCCCAACCAACAATCAACCCAGAGTGAGAAGAACATCAGCCACCTCAAGCACACTTTTGTGCATCACTCCCTCTCTTTTCTCAGTCGGGACGTGTCGACACAATGGGCACATGCCATTCCAGGTGTTTTGGGGCCAATAAGATGTGTCTTGACTCAGATGGCACAGGTGCAAATGATGAGGGACGCATTGGAAGACGGTACCATGCGATGCGGAAACCATGAATGTGACCGTTGACCCAGGCAAGAGAGCTAGGGACACCCTCGCTTTCCTGATGGTGTACGAAGCAGTTCGACGAATCCAACACAAGGAACTTCAACGCCACTCCACCTCAACTTCAACTGGCAAGGGAATGGCACTAAGTATTCCTGAGGATCCATGGTTGCATGATGCAGGCCGGTCACCTCATCAAGAAGGAGCTGTGGGAAGATTTGGTGCATAGTTGCTACGGAATGTGTGTTCCCCTCTGGGCGCTTGCATGTGGTGCTGCGGGTGCTTGGTACCCCCCCCCCCCTTGTATAAGCCACGCCCTTGTCCAAGCTACAGTAGGCGTAGGGACCGTAATAATTGTATACGTAATTTGATTACGTACAAAATGTAGTGTGGCCACATAAGACATGGGTGTGTTGTCACATTTGCCAATTTCAGCACATGTGGCCCCCTGCTGGTGCACCAGGAATTTTTTTTAGTCTGATGCACCCCATAGGTCCTGAATTGCCAAGTTCAGCACATGTGGCCTGCGCACGTGTGTGTCGGCAGTTGTATGTGTTGCGCGCAAGCCACTCCCTTGTCCAAGCTACAGTAGGTGTAGGGACCGTAATAACTGTGTACATTGGCGTAGCTTATACAAGGGGGCTGGGGGGTAGTTTTGGGGTTGGTTCCCTCATAGACACCATACCCCCTCCCCCAACAAAGAACAGGTCTCAGCTCGACTTTCAGTCCTTTGATCCAAGAGCGCCAGGATGTTTTATTGAGGGGCGGATGCCGGCCCCCGCCTGCCGGCAGGGCAAATGAGGGCACATATAGCCCAGTTCTCATGACAGGCAATGCCTACCAAAGAGGTCATGGGTTGGAGCCCCAAATAACAAGGTGGAAGAGGTCGGTGAAGCACAGTCCATGGAGCTTTGTCTTCCCAAGGTGTCCAGCACCCTTAAACTCAGCCCCTACTCAAGGGCCACCCAATGTTGTTTGCCTACGGTTTTCGGGTTTTCGGCAACTCAGAACAAACTTCCGTGGGTCATATGATAATGGTTTATGTTGTCAGCACCTGCAGTTGCAAGTGGCGGGGGTGCTGCTACTGATGCTGCTGTCTGCAAGCTGCCCAGTCCAGAATCCACTGCTTCGCCTGGTTTTTTTCCAAAATACGTGTCAACTGTGTGTTGTCAAACAGCATGCCCACAATCCAGTGTCAACTGTCACACACAGTTAAGCGCATTGCATACTTTCATCATATTTGCAGCCTCCAAAGAAGCAATGACCTTCAAACTCCATCCAGTCTTCTGAGGACACACCATGGGCAAGGCACCACCGGTACCACATATTTGATAAGATGTACTGGATTCTGTTCAGGCATGCATTCCAGGTGCAATGCAGTTTAGGTGCTGTGTATCAGTGCTGGAATACTGCTCAGTTGGCAAGAAATTAAGGCTTGTCGCATGTCATTGGTTGCATATGTCCGTTCCTTGCCAAACGCAAAAGATTGATAGCCAAGGATTGTTCTGATGTATTATGACACCGGCGCTGCATTCCCCGGCGGCGTGGGGAGGGGGTGGTTGTGGTCCCCCTCCCCCCATTGGATGCTCCCGCGGGGTACGCCCCCCCCATTCTCGTCATGTCTGGGGTGGGGGGGGTAGGTCAGACCCCGCCCCCCCCCCCCCTGAGAACGCCACTACCCCCCCGCTGGCACACGAAGGCGCCGGTTGGAGGCATGCAAACATGAGCAACAAAACCCCACAGCAGCCTTCACTTAAGCCAACCCCTTCACGCAGACCATCCCCTTGAACTTCACCCAGCCAGGGGGTCCCCTGCACACTGTGCCACAAAGCTCAAGTTGCTGGTCACTTGCGTGGCATGGCAGCCCTTCAACTAAGGGGCGCTCCCAGCACCAATCCATCCGCGGTGGCAATGGCCTGCGGCAACCGCACCGTCTGTGCCCACGTTCCCCCGATGATCACGGTGCAGGACCTGGTGATGGGGGTGTTCCTAGGCTGGGCAACCACGCGGGCAGATGAGGAGGCCTAGGACCATCGACGCCTGCATGGCCATGGACAGGGGCTGGGCCTCTTGGGCCCTGCTATCCAACGAGCCCTCCAATGCCCTGATGCGGCGCAGCCCGCAGCTGCACCAGCACCAGGGAGCAGGCCCTTCGGTGAAGGAGGTCGCCAAACCTAGTGAGCCCTTTGTGGCCCGCCCCTTTGTAATGCCTTTGGAGCAAGGCCCACCCCTTTCAAAGGCCTTTGGAGCAAGGCCCACCCCTTTCAAAGGCCTTTGGAGCAAGGCCCACCCCTTTCAAAGGCCTTTGGAGCAAGGCCCACCCCTTTCAAAGGCCTTTGGAGCAAGGCCCACCCCTTTCAAAAGCCTTTGGAGCAAGGCTCAGCCCTTTCAAAAGCCTTTGGAGCAAGGCCCACCCCTGTCAAAGGCCTTTGCAGCAAGGCCCACCCCTGTCAAAGGTCATTGGAGCAAGGCCGAGCCCTATGCCCCTTGTGGCATGATGCCCTTGCGGTCCCACTGCCATGGACCCGACACCCTGCGTGCAGGGTGCTCTTGGTGGAGGGTTGGGACTCCCTGGCTGACAACCTAGGAGGCCAATGGGTGACCCTCTCCTATTTGGGCCGCTTGAGCTTGCGCCCTTTGGCGGCCATGACGTGGGCTCCAACCCCCGATGATGGCGGCCGTCAGGGCAGTGCAAGCATTTGTGCCTCGGGTTTGGTGTGTGTCTGGTACGTGGTGCTACCATCACTCACGTGCTTGCAGCTAGAGGGGGTGCGTGTACCTGCTAGGTTGGTGAGGGGGCGGACACCGGCTTGTGGGCAGCCCTACGGGTAGTGGTGGCAGACTGCGCCTCACCCAGACAACACTTCTGGACACAAGGGGCTCTCCATGAGTGACGCGATCGGGGCACAGGGGTCGGGCGACCATGGGAGGGATTAAGGGAGGAGGCCCAGGATCCACAACAACAGAGCGATGGGGGAGGAAGGGGCAGAGGAGTGAAGAGGCCCACGGGGCGAGGAGGCATGGGGCAGTGGGACCCGGTGGTATCATGAAAGCGAGAGGTTCCACTAGGAGGTGCAGGTCAGGGCAGGGTCCGCAGGGGTGCATGATGGGATGCTACCCCATGGCGCCGGCCGGGTGTAGGATGCAGCGTGTGCCTACCACCCCAACGGGAGTTCCCCGGTCACCAACCCCCTTGCCTCCCTCAACTAAATCTGAGCTAACGGTGTTCGCCTCCGTTGGCAAGGATGCCTTGGACCTCACCCTACCCCCCTCTGTCGAGAATGATGCCTTCACTCTATGTGCACTCCCCACTGTTAGCGAGGGTGACTTGACTCTCCCCGTGCCTCCCACTAGTGAGGAGGATTTGTGCCTACCCATACCCCCTCTGTCATTGAGGATGCCTAGCCTCTAACCTATGCCTAGTGGTGTTAGTGCATAGACTGCAATAGGGTGTGGCAATGCTAGGGCTTGGTGGACGCAGTTTGTAGAGGAGTAGGCACGCAGCAGTTCCGGTTGCACACCACGACCAAAGCTAACCTGTGGGGAAAAAAGCGTAAGGCACGTACCTTTTTTTTTGCATAAGTCGCATATGGAAATAAGTATCAAGTGGGTGCAACCACCGCCCTCGCCTGGGTCTCCTTGTTGGATTGTCCACTTTTCCTACCCTAGTCCAAATAGTAGCGGGAAATTATAGCTCTTCTATCGGAGCCACTAGTTCATCTATGGTTGCTTGGTTGGGCTAGACAGCAGAAATTCTGCGTTGTGCGTGGCGTGTCACGTGCTCCCCCTTAGAGGTTGGGGATGAACAAGATTCCCCAACGCTTCAGAGCGGGGGGCAGAATCACAAGGGGCTCACAAGTGGGCCGGGTGGCTACATAACCCCTGCCGCCTGGTGGGTCCCCAAAGCTTCACATCGGGGGAAACAATGAGAAGTGGCCCGCCCACAAGTGGGCCGGGCGGCTATATAACCCCGGGGGGTCCCCAACACGTCAGAGCGGGGGAAACAATCAGAAGGGGCCAAACGTGGGCCGGGTGGCTACATAAACCCTACCACCTAGGGGGTCCTCAACGCTTCAAAGATAATCAGAAGTGGCCCAAAAGTGGGCCGGGTGGTAAAAATAAGCTATTTGGCTTTTGGGGGGGTACACTCACGCTGACACTCAGAAAAAAAAAAATTTGTATTTTTTTTCGAGTGTCACGTGAGCCACGCGCGTGACACTCGAAAAAAAGTATTTTTCCGTAAATTTCTTACATATTTTTTTTACACTCGTGTGACACTTCACCCCTGCATAAGCCCTGCCTTATCAGGGGTCCCCAACAAGGGGAAGAAATCAGAAATGGCTGCATAAGCCTTGCCTTCTCAGGGTCCCCAACAAGGGGATGAAATGACAGAACCACCTCCTCGTACCACCATCCAGTGCTGTACCAGGCCGTGGGTCCTGGGTTCTCCGCCGCAGTCCCAGGCTCAGCACGCATGGCTAGTGCTGATAAGCCGAAGGAGGCAGCAGGGCCAGGGGTTGAGCCCCTCTGTATCTGCGCATGCCAGTGCTCAGGGGGGGGGGGGGGGCGGGGTCACAAGGGCCGGGAAGAAGGCAAAGAGGTCCAAAAATGACCTCGAAACTCAGAGTGTTTCCTGTCATTTTCCCCAAAATATTTATGAATGATGAGTCGACGTGTGGAATTCAGGTTGCGAAAAATTGAAGCTCAAACTGGACATTAGTACTTCAAGACATACCTTTGAAACAAGCACTGTCTCCGGCACCCTGATGGCATATGGTTTTGGACAGCAGGCTCTTCATTGTTTTTTTAAAACGCCACCCTCCCTGCAACCCATTAGTGGCCCCATCAAAATCTGGTTCCTAGCACATGCACAATGAACCATTGCCCGGTGAAGGGGGCACATTTCCACCATGGCCATTGTTGACATTTTTTCATTGCGACTCACAAAAAAGCGGTTCGTGGGCACTTAACACCAGGGGTGGCGCCAACTGTTTTGTTTTGGGCAGAAATAACAATGTTGTGGTTTTGGGGCAATTGTGTGTGGAGTGTTTGTGGGCTCCAGGGGACATTGTACATTAGCAAATATCGGTGTTGATATGTTTTGCCTATGTTGCATGACATATGGCCCAGTGTGATTGCATTTGGGCCCGAGAAAAGTGAAATCCGTGACATCAGCCAAACACAATGTCCTGATTGGGGTTATCATTGAAAATGCAACCACTGCCCTACACTGCAGACCTCCATGATTTCCTCTCTTTTTGGCGGCCTCTTGAGCTTCTGAAGCAGGACATACAGAATGTGTGGGGCAATGCGAAAAAGCGGTGGGAGATGGTTCTGTGACCCTTCGAATTCGCCCAAACAGAGCCCCTAGCGCAACACATGCAGCAATGAAGACAGCAGTACCAGCTGCAGAATGGTGTCGGAGAGAGTGCAGACTTTGCTTGAAAACGCATCATTGGGGCTTGGTGCAGCAGATATTTTGTATACACACCAAAACCCACACGGGATAAATGTCCACCCCAAGCCGAGAAGGGCATGATGATACAGGGCACCACAACATAAAGGGTCTATCCAAGATGGCATGTCAGAACCCACAGAAAAGCTTGCTTATCATTGCATGCTTTCTTGTGTGCTACCTAGGTTTCAGGGGGAAACACTACATTTCTATCAAGCAATACCCAGCAAACCAATGTTTTGCATTCTGGTTCAGGTCAGTTTTATATTTGTAAGAGACCGCAGCGCGGCACCACTGTGCATATGACTGAACAGTTGATGGACCATGACTCAACCACAGTGGTGCACCCACAGGACGTTGAGTAGGAGTCTCTAAAGTTCCGTAATGTGGTGCCTAGGACCATTCGAAACCATACAGACGCAGCCTACCTTCCAGAGCAGCAAAGGAGAGTGGCTGCTGCAGGAACAGGAACGCATCGTCAAGCTGGCAGTGGGTGCACACACGGTCACGGAGTTTGCCAACGCCATGGGGCTGGGCCACATGGACCAAGACATGTTCCTAGCAGCGGTGCGAAGCTACGCGGTACGGAAGGAGCTGGTGGCGGACTATGCGGGAAAAAGGTTCGTGCCTGGAGGGGCAGCGGAGGCCGATGTGGCGAACGCGGGGGCTGAGACCAGCCGCCCGCCGTCGCCGGCAATGCAGGGTTTGAGTGCGCAGGAAGTGGCTGAAGTGGTGCAAATGCTGGCAGCGACGAAACTCGAGAACGAGAGGTTGAGGGCAGCCGCCATACCGCGGCTGACCAGGCAGCAGCTGGAGTACCTCATCGCGGAGAGCCTACCATACCAATGGATGCAGACGCTGGCGGTGGCACAGAAGGCATACTCTGCGACGGACGCCAACTGGGATCGCCAAGGCCATATGGACAGTGGTACACGAGGAGCTAAGGAACAAAAGAAAAGGAAGAACCTTGCACATGCCCATCCCGCAAGGGACGGGGGTGCAAACGCCCGGAACCATGGGGGCGCCCATCGGCAGAGTGGTCAGAGCGCCAGGTGGACAAGCCATTGTCAGAGCCCGACAGGGGGGGGGGGGCGCAGTGATACTCGTGCAGACAACTTGGACATTGGGCGCGACAGTG
The DNA here is from genome assembly GCA_964036045.1 of Eutreptiella sp. 'Long Island Sound 2002'. NCBI lineage: Eukaryota > Euglenozoa > Euglenophyceae > Eutreptiales > Eutreptiaceae > Eutreptiella > Eutreptiella sp. 'Long Island Sound 2002'. The sequence continues at coordinate 119,387,594 of OZ038383.1, read as the reverse complement.
CCCGCAAGCGGCGGTCACGGGCACGCTGCATCAGCCGCACGTCAAGGCCAAGATATCCCACGTGGGGGATCAGACGATACTCACCAGTAATAAGGGGTGGACATTTGATTTGAACGGGCCCCCACCCGCAAACTGCAGCCGCTGCGGGCAGCCCAACTGGGAAATGTTCCCATGTGGGGCTCACGGGCGGGTATCGCTCTTGCCGGCTGCTGCGGTGGTCGCGCAGGCCGGTGACCACGCGGGGGCAACAGGACAGGAAGGAGAGGACGACACGGTCTAGCGCACGCTCCAGGACATGCTCTAGTCGAGGGCAATGAACCCAGGATCCCCACAATGACATGATGCCCGCAGGGGCCCACAGGTCAGAGCCCACGGGGTCACCACGGTCGGCATGGCATGGAAAGCCCATGACACAGTCATGCACGCCACCGCACAGGAGTGGGGTACCATGGGCACAAGGATGGCCATCAGAGGAGTGGAGGCCAGCTCGTCCAAGACATACATGCAGGGAGTACGGGGGGCGCAGCAAGGATGTGCCACCGATGTCACACTAGCACAAGCCATCGAGCGGCGCTTCGGGGAGCTGGCACTACGCAAGAGAGGGGTATCGGCAACCAAGAATCTGGTGGCGGGCATCACGATATTGGAGCGCCTGCAACTCATCCCAGTCACCATCACCGACATCCACAGGCTGCAGCTTCAAGCGATCGGCAAGTTGGCCAAAGCAGAAGACCGACCAAGAATATGGGCAACGATGGGGGATTTCCGGATGCTGGCGGAGCATAGGGTACACTGGGCGTGAGCCAGGGTGTTCTTTGCGGTCGGAATGGCGTTCACCCTGTGCCTCAGAGTGTCTGATGTGGCGGTCCTGCGGTGGGGGTGGCTGGGCCACAAGAATTGGATGGTGTTCTTCGACTACAAAGTGGCCAAAGAAATCTGCGCCCAGCGCATCCCACCCTTCTAGGACCGGTGGCGCGAGTGGCTATTCCAGCACCGACGGCCCCACCATCATGATGACACCCTGTTCCTGCTAGGAGGGACAAACTCGCTGCGGAAACCGCAACAGGAGATGTTCAAGGGGACGGGGTGCAGCCTCTCACGATGGCACCCGTGGAAGAGAATGGGGGCGGCCTGCTTCAAGGCGCTAGGCGGATCCATGGAGGCCCTCACTCTTTGGGCACGGTGGCGCACACCCTGACGGGTGGCCAGATACGCTGCACACTCGCCAGCATGGAAGATGCCCGCTAGGGTGCTCCTACTGCGGCCCACGGGAAACACCGGACACTTCACGAGAGATTGTGAGTGGGAGTGGATGCCGGTTCGGGATCTGTGGCATGGGGATGCCTTCGCGTGGGATGGAGGCAGGAAATGAGCCAAGCAGCCCCCCACAGTGCAGAACTTCGCGCAGCCCGTCACCCCAGAGGAGGTGGACAGCGAGTCGGACGACGACGACATGGAGAATGATGAAGAACGGCCAAAAAGGGGAGATCCGCCACAATCGACAGCCTCTGAGAACGAGGGCGAGGGGGCCAGCCACACGGGCAAGGATGGTGTGGTGGCTGCAACACCCGGGGTGGAGCCTGGTCCAGTGGTTACCACGGGGGCGGGCGTGGGACACGACACCAACACCAAGGAGCGACCAGGAGCAAAGCACGGAGAGCACGGAGAGCAGAACGCGGCATCCGACGAGCAGATAGAGACCCAAGGACCCGAGGGGGGGGGGGGGGGCAACAGCCGGGACGACAACTGTGCAGCAAGCGCCGATATGGAGGCCGCACTAGAGGGCGGGGAGGAGCATGGCGAGCACATGGCCTCGGCAGAACACGCAGGAGGACATCAGCGAGGAGACGGGCCCCAAGACGGCGACGACGCCGCTCCAGCAGCGGGACAAGCCGAAGGGGCCCAGCCGGACGCCGAAGAAATCGACAGTGACGGAGACCGAAGCTAGCTGGCGGCCAGCTGGGACGGGGCAGAGACAGAGCCGGAGGGGACCGCCGGTGAAGCATCATGCTCTAATGATTGCTCTAGCCTAGATGGATAGTACGTTGATCCGGGTGAGCCGCATTGGGGAAGCAAGGAACCGACCAAAGAGACCCGGTGCGGGAGCGAAGCCCCAAAAGACATTGAGAAGCAAAAGCCGGGAAGACGAACGGACGGATGTACATCGACGTGGATGTGCCTGGAGGGCCTAAGGAGGACGGGGCCCCACACTGGAGATACGTGGTCACCACGCCTCAGAGGGGGAACAGGTTCCAGTTCTGGTGCCCTGTGCACCTGCGATGCACCGGGCAAAGTGGAGAGGGAGCCGCGGGCAGACGTGGCAGCCCTCACACTAGCAGTGGCAGAGAAGCTGGCCAGCAAGAAGGGGAGGGCCAGGACAATCCACAGTCTACTACGACACCTGGCGGTGTTCGTACGAGAGCGAAGCGACGACCAGGACATGCTGAGAACGGCCGAAGAACATTACGTCACGGTGCTGCAGGCCATGCAGGACGATGAGATGGAGCAATGGGACGTGTCCCCGACCGGGGACCTCAGTCCGATAGGGGACTAGGATGGCAACCCAAAGAGGGGCACGCTGACTATGGAGACGGCGTGATAGAGCTTGAGCTCTCGGCGAAAACGTTGGGGAATTTCAACATGCCAGGTATACGGCCGCTACAGTATGTGGACGGCATCCTGGTGTACGGATTCGACAGAGACCGTGTTCGGGAGGCAGGCCGGAGATTATGGGACGTGCTGGAGCCTGACGGCTGGCTTTGCAGACCGAAGTCACGGCTTGAAACGTCCACGGCCATTGACTGGATGCGCAAGAAGCTGGACGGGCCGGCCTGGAGCATGCAATCCTCAGCAGGATATGTAGCAAGCATGGTGACCATGTGGATCAAGCTGGCGGCCCTGCACATGTCGCTCCATCGCTTTGCTTCTTATGTCCAAATCGCCGGGGATTTTAAATGGAAAATGCCTAGGAACGTGCTCGGATACACCTAAGGCTATACCGAATATGCTTGGGGATCTCCTGAGCCACCACCAGAAAAATCCCAAGCAATTTCCCGAGCGCCCACCGGATAAATCCCAAGCGATATCCCGAGCGGGCGCCGGATAAATCCCAGGCGATATCCCGAGCGCCCACCGGATGAATCCTGAGCGTTTTTCCGAGCGGCCACAGAATTTACCCCGAGCGTTTTTTGTCGGGTCGGGATTTATCCTAGGCATTTTGGCAGCGATGGTTCCGAATCCCGGCGCGTATACACGGGTATTTTTGCTAAATCCTGTGGGAAATGGGTAGGGATTTGGACATAAGAAGCAAAGCGATTTGCGACATGTGGGGGTACTGCCAGAAAACGCTGCGGCGCCTCCTGGGCAAGCTGGCATGGGCCGACCGCCCGTCTCGTGAGACAAGCCCGCTCACCAGTGTCCCGCTAGCCGGGATGATGTGAGGGCGGCAGAACCGGAGGAATACACTCCCCAAAATCCTGAAGGCGCTGAGGCAGGCGATAGCCACGACTGGCCGGGATGATGTGGGGGCCGCACAACCCGAGGAATACAGTGCCCAAAGTCCTGAAAGCGATGGGGCAGGCGATAGCCACGACGATTGGGACATGGGTGGTAGGCAGCAAGCTGGTGGGAAACCAGGTACACATGTACGTGGATGCGGTGGAGTGGAAGTCGGCGTACCTAGTGGGAGTCGGGGCCGAAGACGCAGGCGCAAGACTGTGGAAGGCGCCACCGATGGCATGGAACCAGCAAGCGGCCGAACTACATGGTGTAGAGAAGGCGGTCAAGAGGGCGGCATACAGAGGCATGAAGGAGCTCAACCTGGACAACTTGGCGACAGTGTGGGCAATGTTGAAAAGACGGTTGAAGATCCATCACAGAGAGCGGACTACAGTGGATACAGCAGACACTGCGCTAGAGCGGGCTGGCGTTGCGGCTCACGTACGTGCCTTCAAGATGGAACCCGGCGGACTGCATATCCAGTATTTTTAAGTGGGGCAATGGTTTGCGAGCAGTGATTGAGGCACGGGCCTGTAGCCAGGTGCTTCGGACGCTGCAACGGGCACCATGCATGTACATCAGTGCCACGTCTTATAAACGTTAGGCAGACCGTCTCTCACACCAGGGATATGTAGTGCTATCGAGCTATATGACTGCCGGTGACAACAACCAGTGTATAGCGTGTTTCGGTGTGATGGTTGCATGGGTAGAGCTGTACATGGACTAACCGGAGACAATTTCACATTGCCAGTGACCACTGTTGGATTGGCTTTTCCGGGGGGGGGGGGGGGTGCACACGCAAAACCAATGTTTTGCCAACAATATATTTTTGCATCTTGGTTCACGTCAGTTTTATATTTTTGACCCACCCACCCACCCGCAGGCTGCGGTCCGCTGACATTTGCTTGTTGCTGGTTTTGCGTCTCCACCCTCCTCCTTGCACAGCCAATCCAACAGCAGTCAATGGCAATCTGAAACTCTCTCCGGTCATTCCATGTACAGCTCTACCCATGCAGGGTATTGGCCATAATGGGCTGCACTGCCGCACGGGGGGCGGCTCAAAGTAGACACCGGTACCCCCCCCACCCCCGCGGGTGGGTGGCACCAAGCTGCTTGGCTTTGTGCCGGGTTCCATTGTGCTTTTGGCGTCTTGTGCATCTAGAATTTGAGGGAAAACCCCGATGGTGGCACCTTGGGCTGGGTACACATTGCAGGAGACACCTACTGTGGCCAATAGTAGCCAGTTTCATCCCAAAATAGCCTCACATGCCCTAGGCCAGTGAATCCATGAAGGACAAAGGATGAATGAAATGCTTGAGTTGTGCCAGACAAGCTATTCATCTGGGGGGCTCCCCAGTCTACAATGCGGAGTCCCAGTAAAGTTGCCGAAAGCCCCACCCCCTTTGTTTGGGCGGGGAGGGGGGAGGACTCGAGGAGGGAGGATGGGTTGGCAGCTGGGAGGGGGGGAGGTCCCAAGAAGGGGGAGTGGAGGGTAAATGGGGAGGGCAGTTAGGAAAATGGAAGAAATGGGGATTGGAAGGATGGTGGATTCTTAAAGGAGGCAAGGGGGTGTGGGTTGTTGCGGGTGCAATAAGAAGCTTTTAGAATTGTGTTTGGTTGGAATCCTTTGTAAATTTCAATCAAAATCTATTGGAAACTGAGCGTGTAGAGATTTTGGGGTGTTACTTAATGGTGGGAACCATCACCACAATATTGGTTGGGGGAAGTATCTCATAATCTCTGCACTCAGCCTACCCCTCATCAAGTCTAAGTATTGGGAAACAAAATCGTGGTGAAGAGAACATTGAACGCAGCACATCACGCACTCCACCCACTGCACACCATACATGATGTACACTTCACAAGGTCCACTTTGCATGGTGCACACTCCGCCACATGGTGCCATGGTACACATTGCACCACTAGGCAAAATGTGCCCCTGGCACACTGTGCAATGCAAACATTGCAAAATACACAGCCTTTGCACTTTGCACTCTCCACATTGCACTGCACTCGAAATACTCAACACTCTCCCCACTAGACGCTGCTGTGCGTAGTGCACAAATTGCACTTTGAACATTGCCTCAAAAACAGCATAAGTCACACCTCGCACAGTGTGCAATGCACAGTCTGTGGACCACACAACTTGCACCCTACACACTTTGTGCATTGCACATCCTATATTCTCCAGGCTGCACACACACACACACACACACACACACACACAGCCCACTTTGTACATTGCGCGTTGTCTGTGCTGCTTAGGCAATATGCCCTTGGCCATGGTACACTACGCACTCATCACACTACACATTGCGTGATTCCACTTTGTGCAATTCAAAATTGTACAATACTATCAATTAGCTGTGTTCCTTTGAAGGACGGGCACAACTCGATATTGAAGCGAACCGCTAGTTCATGGGGATACTATAGCGACTATACCAGCTGTTAAGAAAATGGCAAAGCAATTCAAAAGGAGAGGCTGTGTACATAGCACCTATGCCACCCGGACAACAATTTGATCCACGAAAGCAAACATATGCCTATCTGACCCACCTGTGTACCTGCTTTGCAAGTGGTGTTGTGCACCAAAGCAGCATGCCCCAAATGTGCTTCGTTCTCTATCGCTTTTGGTGCGCGATATTTGAACAAGGTGTACCGACCCGCTTGTACTAAGGTGGCTTGGACAAGAGAGACAAGTGTGCCAATACGCGCTGTCGGAGAGTGACTTGTTTGTAAAACCCACTGTTTGCGTTGACCTAAGTCTAAGCAATTTTCCGCCATGCCAGTACGTGTTGTGCACAAGCATTGGGAAGTATTCCAGCTATGAGGCCTTGCACAAATATTTGCTAAAGCCTCCGGTTGTGCCAGCTTTGCAGATGAAGGACGACAACTTCTACGATGTGGATATGCACAAGGGATGGAGTGAGACCACAAAAGAGGTTTATTTGCTGTTTGGTGACCGCACATTGACACCCCCTTGTGTGCTTACTCTTATTTTTGTGGAGTTTCATGCAGCTCCTAGGCAATTTTGACGTCACGATTCTGGTGCTTCCCACAACAATTGGCAGTGTGCTTCCTCAAGCAGCGGCTAGGTTGTCATTCATAATGGTGTACATTGACCCCCCCCCCCCCCGTGGCTTTGTGCAAGGCATCAATGCTCTGGTGAGCACTATCCTGAAGAAGATGGTGGTGGTCGCTGGCGATCTTGGGGACTGCCGTGGAGTTGTTGACAACATGCGGGAGCAACATGAGGATGGTGGATCCTATCATATCAAGTTGAATGTGTCCAATATCCACATGCCGACCGTTCATGATGGGAGTAGTCGAAGTAAACCTGCTGTCAAATCACCCTCTGCTGCACAAGGTGTGAATTTGCCGTTTTCCGTCCGACCAGTGGGTTCCAGCTATTGCCGCCATGAAGCTGCCTTCCACAATGTCTTCCACCTTCGGTGCAGCTGGCACCTGCTGCTTCTTGCCAAAAAATTGTGTCGGGGACCGTTTGCAGGTGGTCTAGTACATCAGTATCACGGATCTGCCAAATGGTGGTGCAGTGCCTATGGACACCATTTGTCTGCTCGTGGTTTTGGCTGGCGCAATGGTGGGCTAGCCTCAGGTTTGGTTGCTCACCCTCACCAATTATCCTACATTGCCTGGGGCTTTTGCAGTGCACTATCACTTACTTATGTCCATTGTTGTTGGCTGTCTTCGTAACCCATCCACCTCCGGTTTCATGCAAGACATCGTTGCGGGGTGTAAAGAAGCCGACGGGCTTCCTGCCCTTTTATGGACCCACATTACGGACCTGATGTTGTCCGTCACATGCTGATGCGGTGGACCAATTGATTGCCATGGCAAGTTTAAAAAAAAATTGAGGAGGAGGACAATGATCCACATGACGAAGCTGAGGGAGTGGTAAAACTTGACACTCAAACATGGACCTTGAAGCGAGGGAAGCCCAGAAAGGGGGGCAAGTGGAAGCCGGAAAAAGTACATGTGTCTCACACATGTACCAAGAAGCCGTTCTAGGGTAGGGGGGAAAGCAAAGACTGGCACGGGTGCGCAGAAGGATAATGCAAAGAAATGTAGTAATGAGGAGACCGAGGCAACTGTGGGGGAGCCTCGAGAGAGGGTACCGCCTAAAAGACTTGGTTTTGGTGGGTGGAGTAGCAAGCTGCAATAGGTTGCCACACCTTCGAAGTGAGTTGTGCGTGCATGTGCCTGTCTGCCCTCTTATTGTATATTTGGGTTGACCTAGGTGTTGTGACGGTGGCACGTTTGTGTTCTGCACATGTACACACCGCATTGTATCGGTAACCATGCATACAATACCCATACATGCACGGCTTGCTCGTTAGCGGCTGGCCATACCTGCTCTGCTTCATTTTGCCTGTCACATCAGGTTTTTACTAAAAGTAGACGGCCCCAAATGCTTCTCAAGAAAAAGAAGTTTTGAGTCTTTGCTTTGTTGTGGGTCACTTTGCGGGTAGAATTGGTCCCCACTATTGCAGCTGTATTGTGCAGGGACATATGCTACACGCTTTCGGCAAACCGCCGGAACCATGGGCATTAACATTTTCGATTTGGAGCTTGCCTCGTGCTAAAGACCCTCTTGTTCTTGCGTTTCAGCACGACCAAAAGCTCAAATCTGTAGTATCATTCAAATGCCCAAAACAAGGTAAACGAATGATTGAGCCCTTCTTTTGAAACCTTTTTTTGGCTTCTCATGAATGATCTTGGTTGAATTTGGGTGTCCTTAATGATCTTCGTGTGTCTTGGTTGTCCCAAATAACCTTGGTTGATTTGGGTTCTCCTTAATGATCTTGGTTGATCTTGATTCTACTGAATGAATTGGTTGATCTTGGTTTCTTTAATGATCGTGGTTGATCTTGGTAGTCTGTGGTCATCTTGGATGTTGTGGGTTGTCCTCAATGATCTCGGTTGATCTTCATTGTTTGGTCTAAATTCACATCTGCCAACAAGCAAAAGCACATGCACACAGAAAACGATAAGTAGCGTCGGTATGCGAGTCTGGGGCGTGATGTCGCATAAGGCAGCCTGTGCCATAGATACTATCCAGGGTGGGTGGGTGGGCCATCGACATACAAAATATAAAAGACAACTGAGCGAACAATCAGTGCAGACACATATACACTCAATCCTGCACAGACCAAACTTGGGTTTGCTTATGGCAAACCTCATTTTGGTCTAAATTCACATCTGCCAACAAGCAAAAGCACATGCACACAGAAAACGATAAGTAGCGTCGGTATGCGAGTCTGGGGCGCAAACACTCCCCTACACCGACATGATAGCAGGCTTAATCTGCCCTGAAAGAAAAAAAATAGATACCGGCTGCGCGCCTTGATCGGCCGCGCCGTGCAACACACGCACCCCGCGCAACACACGCGAGGTTACCTCACCGCCATTCGCACCGTCTCCCTACCACGCAGACACTCGCATGCTCAGAGCTATCGGGCGCCGTGCTCCCCGCTGGTCCCCGTCTGCACCCTCACCCGGCTCGGCCAAAGGTTGACCGTTGTGTTTGTTTGTAGCACCGGGCAAGGGCGCGTCGGAGGACACCGGCACGACGCCCAGCTACTTGCAGCCAACGGCCCAATGACCAAACGCTGGGCGTTACGGCGCGTCAGGCACGCTTCCGGACCTTCATGCCCACATAACCCTGCAGCTGCTTTATCACCGGTAGCTCCAACGTCCATACATGCTGGACTAACACCGTGGGGCCGCCCATAGCCAACCTCAGCCGACGTGTGGCCTCCTCTCGTGCTGCGGCATAGTCCCCCCTCCACCCCGACTGGATACGGCTGAAAGGATCCGCCGGGTTGCATTCCCGTGGGACCCAGCACAGATACCACGACCTACGCGACCGCGTGCACGCGTATACCAGCCGTCGCAAAATTCTATTTTGCACTCGCAACCCCACACTCGCTTTTCCTGCCGCAAAACTTTGCAGTACCGAAAAGTTATCTCCAACCAGAACCTACTCTGTCCCACCCCAATGCGGACACGAAATGCACTGCATACTCTAATGCCGCGAACTCTGCAATCTGCTGATTGCACAACACCTCATGTACGATCCTTGACCTTCCCCCCATTGTGTATCCCCACAGTGCCATCCTCCAGGTTCGCCCATCACAGGCTCCATAAAAAAAAATGTACTCAGCCCAATCGCGCGGCTTCTTAAAAAAAACCAACGGCCTCCATGCCATCAGCCCCCATGGCAGCAAGCCCGCAAGGGTGTGCAACAAACGCAAGGGGGCGTCAGCCAACCACTGAGGCTGCCACAGTATATGCGCCCACACCGGCGCCACGAACGGCAGCACTCCCCAATTTGGGCGCACAAACCACAGCAACTTGCCCAAAAAGCGTAGCAAACGGCGGCGTGTACAAGGGCCTACAGCCAGTTGCCACCAGCGCGCCACCAAAGCTTGCCAATTTCCGCGCGCCGTGGACACAGTGGCAGCCTGGAAATCGAAAAACTTTCCAATCCATGCCAAACCAACGGCGGCCTCCAAGGTGCTTTTTGGACTGACAATGGCCCCTTCCTCCCTCAGGCGTGAAGCAACAACACCCGCCTGCATACTAACCCACTTCCTGCCATACCCAATGATAAACACATCGTCCAGGTAGACAAGCACCAAGACCCCCTGCAGCCTCGCGCTCTGCACCAGCCTGACCATCACGGCCTGGCAAATGGCTGGACTGTGGGTCCACCCGAACGGGAGACAATCAAAACTATACAATACTCCATCCACTGAAACTCGAAAGGCGTCAGTAAATTCAACAGGGGTCTTCAGAGACCAAAAACAATTACTAAGATCGATATGACATGCACACAAAACAGGCTCCTCCCCCACACAGGGCGGGTCAGCTTTGAGCGACGCCATCTGGTGAAGAAGAAACATGACATTATCCCCCACCACCCCCGCACAACCGGCTGGAACGAAATCCAAACGTATATTCCAATGCACAATCTGTAAAAAAGCGACAAGCTCAACGCTTGGCAATCGCAAGGGGGGGCTGTCGCACCCCTGGGCCTTGTTGACAAGGACCATGTTGCAAATACAGCTTGCCTTTTCGCTGTTTTTCGGGATAGCGAAAAGGGACCCATTGGGGCCCAAACCGTCCGCAAGACAGGGGCGCAATACCCCTTGCTGTACCAATGCCCTGGCCAGGACCGCAGACTGGCCCGTTACAGGCGCCAGAGAAGAAAAGGACCGCCTGCACACCTCGCCAAAGTTACCCGGCACCAATGCCTTCCAAATATCGGGGGGGATGCGGACATTACCCACAGGTCCCACCCCCCTCTCTAAAATGGTCGTAGTTAATGGTACCACAATTAACTTTGGGGAAGTGGAATCTCGCAACCAGATCAGCCACGCGTCCCTCGTGAGCTGCAGAAAAAACTGACCGATATGTACCCCAGGGTGCGGTATCCCTAACTCTGACGAATGCCTCCACATCCTGAGCACCAGCACCAGCAGCCGTCCCAGGATCCAGCCATCATCGCCTCCGCTGCTTGGCGGGAGGTCGATCACCTCCCGCAGCTTGCTGCACCACTCCCGAACCGCTCCGTCCCGTACTCGCTGCAGGATCCACTCGGCCAACTCGGGGCCCCAGGGCTGCCGATGCCACGGGGCTGGCACTGCCATGTCTACGCACCTTGACGGTGCGGCGCACCGGGACTCCAGGTCGCTGAGGCGTGTCATCATCCGACAGTACAATGCACGCTCGCTTGGACCCAACGTCAGGCTGCTGCTCCACAGTTTGCTGACCGTCCCGAAATAACTCCGAAATCGCTACAGGCCAGAAGTCGTGCCCTCGCGCCGCGCGCTTAACGAACTTGGAGGGTCCCTCTGGCCATGGTAGTCTGATGGAGGTCCAGATTTTATACTCTTCAGGTGGCTGTGCGTAGTCCTCCGCCACCCTCCGTGATTTCCATCGTCCCCACCATTGCCGGATCTCCGCAAGGAGGGCGAGGTACTTCTGCAGGGCAGCACCGCCGCGTTTCCAACAATGCCACCTGTGATTGGCGTACTCTGTTCCCCGGAACCCGAATTCCAGGAATGACTCCAACCATGGCGATCCGGAAGGGCACATGATGGGCGACCTGCGACGACCTGTGGACCAATAGTCACGGAGCCACCTCGCCCATTTTGCGGAGTACGGGCCCAGTTCTCGCTGAACAACCTTGTCACCGTTCTTGTTGCATCTGAACCATATAGCCTCGTCCTCGATCCCTCGTCGTCGAACCCCGGCCGCCTCCCCCACCCGCCACAGACAGGTGAAGGAGAGGACGGCCAAGGCGAACCCGGACCACTGCTCCTTGGTTAGACAGGAGTGGGCAAGTACGGACAGTACCTCCAGTCCTCCATACGGTCGCTGCTCCTCCGTGTTGCGGATGGTGGACTTTGCCATGCGCCAATGCCTGGCCTGGACCACCCCAGCGATCCACCCCAAGTCCTCCAGGGCCCGTACCACGCTGATAGCCCCTCGCATGTATGATATCGACCTGCCCTTCGCGAAGAGCGCACGTAAGTATCGGTCCAGCAATTTTGACTTATCGACATCCGGCTGCCAGGCTGCGAGTGACCCCAATGCCCGGATGTGAACGGCATAGTTGCTTCTGGTGCCAGCGCTCCATGACATGGCGACAAGCGCATCCGAATACTCTGCCGGGTCTTGTCGATTGAGTCGCTTCCACGCCGCCCACCACGATGACCAGTCTGCCGACTCTTCCAGTACTCCCTCCACCTCTCCCGACGGCGTCTCACCGACTGTCCCCCTCTCCCCCTGTTCTTCCCCCCCTTTTGGGTACCGTCACTCGTAGTATGGGCAGGCAAAAAACCAATGCTTCTTGCCCGGCGCTCCATGGCTCTTGCACGTGCGGCAACCCGTAGCCGGCGGATCCGTCATGTCGGTCCTCTGCTGATTATTGTTCTTCGGGATCCAAATCCTACGTCCGTTCTCGTACGAGAACCTGCTCCGCAGGCTAGCCAGACGGCGACGGACTTCCTCCACAGGGACCGTAGTGTCCCCAAAATTTTCTGGCGGCTCTCCCACTTCCTTTGGTGTCTCGCCCCCACGCCCACCTCCGGTGTGCTGATGGTATGATTCTCCGTACGTCCCCATCGCCGATACCAGCAGGATCCACAGCCCCTCCACGTAATTGGCCACCAAGGCCGGAATCGGGGGGGTTCCCCCACCGTCCGACCCATCCATGGGGGCGGTCACGGCCTCCAGCCAAGCACTGGAGGTCCACACCTCCTTGCTCTGCGCCTTCTCCGGAGACATAACCAACTCTTCTTGGAGGTCAAACAATTTCCAGGCTGAGGTACACTCCATCAGTTGGGGATCCACCTTTTGCCCGTCCAGGACGGCCTTAAAAAATACCAATAAACGGCATACCCACTGCGGTTTATGATCCATCTCCATCAAATTGGATAGCTCCTTGTGGCTCAACTTGGGGATCTTTCTAGAGGGCTCACTCTTCCCCAGCTGCACCTCTTCCAACCGCTGCTCCAACATCTCCAGCTTTTTCAGGACCTCGCTGATACCACTCTGCGACTGCTCATTGTTCTCCTCCATCGCCTTAGCGAAATTACCCGTATCCACGTCGAATCGCAGGTCCTCCAACAGGCAATAACACGCTATGTACTCCACCAACTCCACCGTTGTGAGCTCCAGCCCATGCGCCTTGATAGCCTTCTCCACCCACTCTTCCTTTCGATCACCCAACTTGTTAAGGTCAGTCTGGATCTCCATGTGCAGCCTCATAAAATCCTTCTGAGGCGCCACCAGGCTCCATTGGGCGTGCAGCCCCGACTGCGTATACTCCCGGAAAGAGATCATCTTCTTTCCTTTTCCTTTATCCTTCTTCGCAGCCTTGGCCCCCGACGGGGTGCCCTCCCGCGCAGTACCCTTGCGCTCCGCCTCCTCCCGTAAGGCCTCCTCGATCTCGTTTGGGGTAGCAAAACCAGGGTGCATACCCCCGACTCCACGCAAACGCACCTGCACATGACTCCCGCTCTGGGGCACCTTCATGTCGTCCGCGAGGGCACGCCCCTCGCACAACATCCAAAAATCGTCGTCGCCACAGCCCCACAGCTTGACAACTGCACAGCGCAGCTGGCGTGCTCCTTCGCAGGGAACCTGCACCCAACCCCGCAGGCCTTGTAACCAAACGTGGGGGGGGGCCGGGGCGCGTGGCCGATCCGCCCGTGGCAGAACCATCACCCCGTCCCCTTGAGCTAACCCCCGTGGTTCGGCCAAATATTGACCGTTGTGTTTGTTTTGGGCACCAGGGGGGGTCGCCCAAGGTTCAAGGAATCCGGCGTCCAGATGCCGCGTCCCGGCAATCCCCGCCCCCCTCTTGCCTCGGCGTAGGGCTTCACTCAGCTCAATTGATTGCCCGGCTTTTGACCCGCCGGCCGGTTTCCCCCCAACACGCGCTCCACCGGGCTCGCCCTGTCGAGGCACCAGCCCACGGGGCAATCGGAAAGCATTCCCCATCGACATACAAAATATAAAAGACAACTGAGCGAACAATCAGTGCAGACACATATACACTCAATCCTGCACAGACCAAACTTGGGTTTGCTTATGGCAAACCTCATTTTATGATCCCGGACGATCTTGCCCGTCCTTAATGATGTGCGTTGATCTTGGTTGTCATTAATGATGTTGGCTAATGTTGGTTCTCTTCAATGATCTTGGTTGACGTTGGCCCTCCGATATGATCTTGGATGATCTTGGTTCTCCTTAATGAATTCGCTTGATCTTGGTTGTCCTGAAAAAGCTTGGTTCATCTAAGTTGTCCTGAATGACCTTAGTTGATCTTGGTTGTCCTTAATGGTGTTGCTTGATGTTGATTCTCCTTAATGATCTTGGTTCATCTTGGTTGTGTTTAATGAGCTTCGTTGTTCTTCTTTCTCCTTGATTGTCTTGGTCGATCTTGGTTGTCCTTAATGATGTTGGTTGCCCTGTGTGTTCCAGGTTTGTCTTGGTTGTGCTTAATGATATTGGTTGATCTTGGTTCTCCTTAATGATCTTGGTTCCCCTCAATGTTCTTGGTTTGTCTTGGTTCTCCTTAATCACCTTCGTTGCCCTGAATGTTCTTGGTTTGTCTTGGTTCTCTTTAATGATCTTGGTGGATTTTGGCAGTCCTTAATGATCTTGATTGATCTTGGTTCTCTTTAATGATCTTGGTTGATCGTCGTTCTTTAGAATCATCTTGGTTGATGTTGGGTGTCCTTGATGATCTTGGTTGATCTTGGTTCTCCTTCATGATCTTGGTGCATCTTGGTTCTGCTAAATGATCTTGGTTGATCTATGTTGTAGCTAATGATCTTGCTTAATCTTGGTTCTCCTTAATGATCTTGGTTGCCCTTACTGTTCTTAGTTTGTCTTTGTTCTCCTTGATGATCTTGGTTCTTCTTGGTTGTGTTTAATGAGCTTCGTTGTTCTTCTTTCTCCTTGATTGTCTTGGTCGATCTTGGTTGTCCTTAATGATGTTGGTTGCGCTGTGTGTTCCAGGTTTGTCTTGGTTGTGCTTAATGATATTGGTTGATCTTGGTTCTCCTTAATGATCTTGGTTCCCCTCAATGTTCTTGGTTTGTCTTGGTGCTCCTTAATCACCTTCGTTGCCCTGAATGTTCTTGGTTTGTCTTGGTTCTCTTTAATGATCTTGGTGGATTTTGGCAGTCCTTAATGATCTTGATTGATCTTGGTTCTCTTTAATGATCTTGGTTGATCGTCGTTCTTTAGAATCATCTTGGTTGATGTTGGGTGTCCTTGATGATCTTGGTTGATCTTGGTTCTCCTTCATGATCTTGGTGCATCTTGGTTCTGCTAAATGATCTTGGTTGATCTATGTTGTAGCTAATGATCTTGCTTAATCTTGGTTCTCCTTAATGATCTTGGTTGCCCTTACTGTTCTTAGTTTGTCTTTGTTCTCCTTGATGATCTTGGTTCTTCTTGGTTGTCTTTAATGATCTTGGTTGATCTAAGTTGTCCTTAATGATCTGGGTTGCACTTGGTTCTCCTAAATGATCTTGGTTGATTTTGGGTGTCCTTAATGATCTTCGTTTATCTTGGTTGTCCCCATGATGTTGGTTGATCTTGGTTGTCCTTGATGATTTTGGTTGATCTTGGTTCTCTTCAATGATCTTGTTTCATCTTGCTTGTCATGAATGTTCTTGGTTCATCTATGTTGTTCCTAATAATTTTGGTTGATCTTGGTTCTCCTTAATGATTGTGGTTTGATCTTGGTTGTCCTCAATGATGATTTGTTATTGTCCTTAGTTCCTTAATGATCTTGATTCATCTGGGTTCTCCTTAATGATCTTGATTGATCTTGGTTCTTCTTAATGATCTTGCTTGCCCTTCATGTTCTTAGTTTGTCTTGGTTCTCCTCAATGATCTTGGTTGATTTTGGTTCTCCTTAATCATCTTGGTTGATCTTGGTTCTCCTCAATGATCTTGGTTGCCCCTAATGTTCTTGGTTTATCTTGGTTCTCCTTAATGATTTTGGTTGATTTTCGCCGCTCATCTATACAGTGGTGCATGGCGGGCCCGGCCGACACAACCCTCCCCGTCACGAGCAAGGAGCGGTCTATAGCTATTACTGCTTCCAACCCCCCAAAGCTCCCGGTGTGGCGGAATGCAAATGGCAGCCGCCATTAAGTGGAAAAAAGCGATCTTGCTGCCCGTGAAGCCCTTTGTGGCGGCCCGGCATCACCTTCGGATGTCAACGACCAGAGAATCTGTGGTGGTACTTGCCTCCCAATCTCCGGTGGTGTGCCGGGTTTCCCGTTCCATCAAAAAGTGGGCATCATAAAGCAACCCCCCCCCCCCCGTAGATGCACCCGAAGAACCTCCAAAATTGCACCAAGCTGTAGGGGTCGACTTGGAACAACAAGGCTTCCTCCTTCCAACATTCGACATTTGACAATGTGGGCAGTCAACGGCATCCCACCAGGTCGAACATGGTATTCAGACGCATCTTGTTGTGGTAGGCTAGGTACAACGTTTTTTGCAAGATTGGTTGTGCCCGGTCCCAAGCCGCATCTCCGTGGGGTAGGACTAAGCCAAAATCGGGCAGAATAAAACCCAACCCATGATCGCGGTTGGTGTTTATGCAATGCTCTTGGGATAGCAGCGCGTCTTTACACAGAACACAAATAAAACGACCCCTGGATGAAAGCAAAAAAATATACTTAGCATGCTTTGAACTCTATACCTCACACCGCAAGTCCTAGCCTAGCTCTAGCCCGTGAGGTGGGGGGGGGGGGGGGGGCAACTAATAGGTTAATTGCCCCGCTCGCCCTCAATGCGCGGGCGTTAGCCGCGGCTTCGGGCCGTGGCAGGGAGCGCCAGGCGGGGATGCAGGTACATTGGAGCATTGGACCGGGTCGAGGCAGCGCAAAAGCCAGCTAGCATTGGCGTGGGGCACTGTAGCGCGACCGCTGCCGGTATATGCAGCGTGGCATCAAGCGGTGCAACCACGCCAACCAGACACCACATGAGTGATGCCTTTCTCCTTGGTAGGTGTGTTTCTGCATGTTGCATTTTTTTTCATACTATTGGAAACTAACATGTAGATATCATACTCCTTCCGTGCTTCCATCTTCCTTTCCTCTCCCCTGTTACGACTATCCACCCCTCTGCACAGGCCGTAGAAATGAATTAGGCACAACAAAAGAGGGGCACATAGTGAAGGATGTTTGGAAGGAAGCTCATTGTGCCCAATGAATTTCGAACTCCATTGGGCTTGGTAAGGCAACTCGGAGAGAGACAACTAATTTGTGGGGGACAGGGGGGGGTCTTTCAAAACTTTCGGCCCGGGATACATGGGTCCATGACTTGGGTCCGCATGCGTGCTAGAGTACGTGTGTTGTCCCAAAAAGATATCCCGGACCCATCCTACGGGCAAAGGAGGGATTCTGGAAAAGTTCTAATACACCAAAGTTTTTGGGTGCTACCGCTATACCTCAACAACAACATTTTGAACGCCCGTGGGTCTATGGAGAAATCTACAAGGGCGGGGAGTGGGGGATGATGAGAGTTGGGTTGGCACCTACAACCCCCCCGCCTCCCTGCTACGGGGCCCTCGTAGGCCTCCCCTAGGAACCAAGGGCACCACACTCACCCTTACTAGGGGTCTTTTTCAGCATATTGTCGAGTTGTCCACCAACCGCTCACGGGAAGTGACACCCCCCCCCCCCCACCCCTGTGCTATGCTGACCAACATCCATGCCGATTCCCCCGCCCCCCTTTGCTTTTTGCAACCTATGTTTGTGAGCGCATGGCAGCAAGGCGGTTGGTTAGCATTTGCCATTACCTATTTTCCCCCTTCGGGGCGACAGCACTAGGTGCACGTCAGTCGCGTAAGTTGCAAGGGAACACGCACACGAAAGCAAACCAGTGTCCATGAGCTTGTCCCTCTCGGCAGCCGATCCCGGGTGGGTAGGGCGCGGGGGGCGGGGGGACAAGGCCGGCCGCTCGCGTACATTGCTGCGCATCTACACATCCAAGGTCTCGGCGGCTCGTCGGCGCAAGCAGGTGGCCCGGGACGTTTTCCTAGCAACTTGGGACCCAAAGCGTGCCGCCGCGCAAAGGGCCCCACCAAAGGGGAACGAGTCTCAAACGCCGGGCTTGCGCAGTCCAAGCAGCAACCGGCAAGGTTGGCCGCTCCGTTACATTACTGTGTATATGTGCGTTCAAGGTCTCAGTGGTTCATCCTCGCGGGCGGATGGCCCTAGAGGGCCGTTTCGCCGGCAGCTGGGCAACCATGGCGTGCTTGCAAGGGGCCCCACTAGAGGCAACCAATTTTGGGACGGCAGGCGTGCGCGGCCGAAGCACTTGCGGGCAAGGCCGACCGCTCGTGTACATTACTTGCGCATCTACGCATTCAAGGTCTCGGCGGCCTGTCATCGCAGCCCGGTGGCCCCCGGGGGACGTTTCCCCGGCAACTGGGGAACCAAAGTGTGCCGCCCCGCAAGGGGCCCCACCACAAGGGACCAAGTCTCCGACGCCGGGCATGCGCGGCCCCAGCAGCAACGGGCAAGGCCATCCGCTTGGGTACATTACTTGTCTACATGCGCGTTCAAGGTCCCAGTGGTTCGCCCTCGCGGGTGGGTGGCCCTTGGGGGGCATTTCCCCAGCACCTGGGCAACCAAGGCGTGCGTGCAAGCGACCCTAGTAGAGGAGGACAATTCTCAGACGGCGGGCGTGCACGGCCCAAGCAGTAGCGGGCAAGGCCGGCCGCTCTCATACAATACTTGCGGATTTACGCTTTAAAGGTCTGGTTGGCTCATCATCGCGGCCGGGTAGTCCCCGGGGGCCGTGTGTGCGGGACCTTGGGGAGCAAGGCCCGCCGCTGCGCAAGGGGTCCCACTAGATGAGGCCAGATCTCAGGTGCAGGGCGTGCTTGCCCCAAGAATATGGGAGAGGTTTCGCCCTCTTTTGTCCCTCATGCCGTGCCACCCCTTTGTATAAGCTTGAAGAGGCAATAGTGTTCTAGGCGAAAATTTCTCGCCTAGAGCATTGGTAGCCTAGAAGGGCGCTAGCTTAGAACACAAGCCGTTCTAGCCTAGAATGGTTCTACAATGAATCACAACAATAACATCCAAATTATTCGATCTATTTTGGTTTTTTGCATTGCACCCATTGTGATTGGGAAGGGCATAGGTTCCAGGTGACACTAGGTAGACGAGGTGGGCAGTTCTTAGGAATAAAACTAGGAGCACAATCAACCGAGTTAAGGGTGCGGCTGGGGGGGGGACGGGCGAGGAAACCCCCTGATAAACACCCTGAGTGTCAGGCTACTACAACAATTCCATTTTGGAGTATGGGGTATTGGACTCACTTGTTGCTATGCTGCCGTTAAGGTTTGGGAGGGTGTGCCGGAGGGGGGGGGGGGACACATGGGGGCTTGGCTATCCCCTGAGCGCACCTTGCACAAGGGCAACAAGAGCCCTCAGGGTTTGGCTGGACCCTCGGCATGGGGTCAAAAAAACCACGTATGATGAGGGAAGAAAGAATTGTTCTTGATGTGATCACTCTTCTTTGCACTACCTGCTTTTAGGTACATGGCGAATCTACGGGGTGAGGTCCCTGGGCGACGAGGGTCACGAAGCCGATCAGTGGGTGGGGTAGGGTGCCCGGGTAGCAGGCGTGCGGGCAGTCGGGCGGGCAACACAACAATCTCTCCATTCGAGGTCCAGTGTACAAAAACGTTAGTACGTTCTCGTTTTGTCTGGTTTTTTTCAGCATGCACGGGTCCTTAGCAGTACGCACACGCACGAATCTCGGCATTGAAAAGGGTGTGGTATTTTGGTCATGAGGGGTTAGGAATGGTAACGATTTACACCACTTTTTTCGCCTTGGTTTCTCTGTCCAAATGCGCAATTTCCAAGGGCCTTTCGTGCACGAAAAAGTTGCAAAACATGCCAAAAAAAGGCACACTTTAAAATTGTTTGACCATAATGTCGGTATTGTGTTTTGAGTTGTTTATGTACCCATGGTGGTGCTATTTCAAGGATTGTGCATGCACAAAAGCCGAAATTCACTAGTTTGCCAAGGAGCGAGGAGACACACTGTACCAAATCGGGACAAATCATGTGTCTCAAACTAGGTGTGCCAAACACCAAACAGTGCCAGAAGGGCAACAGTGCCAATAGTGTCGCACTCACCATGGCCCGAAGGCGATAGTCGCAGACATCTCCCCCCTAGATTAGGGGGAGACAACACCAGACAAGCAGATGAATCCCAATCCCCCCGTGGGTGGGCGGGTGGGCAGACAAACAAAGGCGGGCACTACCTCAGACCCCGGCCCTGGTCCTGGTTAGGGGGTGGGAGGGGGTGGGTCATACATGCATGGTCTCCGGAACCCCCGGGACCCGCCCAACGCAGCTCGATGGAGCAACACCACCTGCCACAGGCACTCACCATGCAGTCCTGCCCAGGTCCCTCTTCCGTACCTCATCCCGTCCCAACAACCCCCCCCCCCCCCGTGGGTGGGTGGGTGGTAGGGCGGACAGAAAATTGCCTCAAAGTGAAAGGGCAAACAATTGTTTGGGCGCAAACAAGGGTTTGCCAAGGAGGGAGGAGACACACTGCACCAAATCAGGACATATCATGTGACTCAGACTGCTTGTACTACCCTCTAGGAAGGTGCAAGCAAAACAAAAATGCCGTTCCTTTGAGGAGTAGTGCGAAGGTACATACCATATACAGCGCACTTGATCTCGTGGAAATGCGCCCAAGCAAAGTGCCACACGAGCGCTGGACGGAGCAAACTCCCTATCCTAGACAAATCAAAACCCTGAACGCCTGAAAAGACGAAAAAACGGCCCCACCCAAAACAGCGCCCGAGCCACCAGTGCCCAAAATAAGAGGGCCACCGTCGCCCTCGCCTGCACACCGGGCATCGAACCTACGCCCTCCGGGACGAAGCCCTCGTGCACTTCTAGCATGCTACGGTACCGATGTGGAAGAAAACCCGAAACAAAGACCACCAGCTATAAATGGTAAATCCACCGCTGGCACTGTGTGGTTGCACTCTACCAGAACACCAAGAACAACAACTGTTCAAGGGGCGGCCGGCGCCGTCGCCTCCACGGTTCGCGACGGCCCGTGAAGACGGAGCGCACTGCGGGCCGGGCCCCCGTGCACTTTCAGGTATGCTCGCACCCTGGCTCACACGCCACGGGTACACTCAGGGGGACACAAACAAAATACCTCCTAGATGATACCCAAGTATTCAATGACTACAACACGAGTACAACCCACGGCGGGCCGCCAGACGCCAGGCCGCTCCAGGACTCCAACCCCCGCCCCTCACCGCCAGGGCCACGAGTGCTACCGTTCAACTATAGTGACGATGCAAGGAAATCACGCCCCGCAACATAGGTATCAACTTGCCCTCGTCAGAGACAACGCAAACCGCCTCCAAAGGGTTCCAAGGTCCCCCCACCCCTCCTCTGGGCCCGGCAGCGCGCCGCTTACACACTACGCGAAGCTGGAATCCGTGCCCCTGCCCAGACACAAGACCCCACGGAATTGCACCTTATCAGGACAGCACAACAACTGCTCATACACAAGCCATTCCATGCGCTAAGCCTTAAAGCCATCGCCCCCAAACTCTCCCTGAAGGCGAGCCATGGGGTCCGCGGGCTAGAACCCAGAAGGCACCTACAGGACCCTCACCACTAGGCCGGAACATACAAGGCGCCGGGCAGCCCACTCAAGACCGAGTGCTGGGCAGCCAGGACACTCTTGGCCCTCACCTTCAGGAGCTGGACAATGGCCACCTCCGAATCACTCACGAGAGCAACCGTGGCATACCCCACGCGCGATGCCAGAAGGACCGGCCAGGCTAGGGAGTGCAGATCGACAACCAAGCTCTGCGCCCTCAACCGACGAGCCACCACGGACCGCACACCCAAGAACTCCGAGAAGCCCCCCATCCTCCAAGAGGGACCATCGTGGGCCCCATCGACAAAGAGCACAAGTCCGGGCCCTTTCCACCAATGCCCCAACAGGACCGGGTCAGATGTGTGCAATCCTAGCTCAAGAGACATGGTCTGGACTCGTGCCACCGGCGCACGCTAGGGCTCACCAGCTACCGTCTGCCGGACAACCAGGGACTCTAGGACAGCCACAAGGGTATGCCCAACCCGCTCCTCATTAATCCAACAATAAGCCCCCGCCGCAAAAGTGCATGCCACGCCTCTCGGTCAAACCTGCCAATGAAGGAAACCCAAAAATAACTGCATAAGCGCCTTTTGCGACCACCACATCGCCAACCGAAGCCGTGCCAAAAAATTTGTAGGTGGGCTACTTCATGTGACCACACCATCCTCTCCAACAAGTCCAGCCGTTTCCCCAAGAAAACCAACTGAGTGGCGGGCTCAAGGACACTCTTGGGGCTCACAATGAACCCCTCCCGCCCCAGGGCAATGACGGTATTCCCCGTATTATCCCGCAGGTACCCCTTGTCATGATGAACCAAAAGAAAGTCATCCAGGTAGGGTACCAACAAAATATCGGGCGGCGACACTCTCTCAACGAGCCAGCGTCCGTGCCAGCGTCTGCTGGCATATGAAGGGACTTTACTGCCAGCCAAACGGCAACTTTCCCAATCCCAGCACCCACCCACTAGGACCGGAACGCAAGCGAAAAACAGTGCGAGCCGACTCAGGGAGCACAAAGCTCCAATGGGCATTCTTTATATCAATATGTGTGCCATATAACCGCACCTCTGGGTAGAACGTGACAAGCAGTTTGCTTCACTGCTCCCATGACCGTAGCAAGAATGTCGGGGGGGTGCACCCGTCTAATCCGTTTTGTTTAACACAACTTAGTATTAAAGAAAAGTTCTCAGAGGCTTTTGGGATGATGAAAGGCCAACATGTTGGGGGCAGGTCATCAGACAAATCATGCAGCATCCATTGGCGCTTGAGCACACCGAGAAACTTTGAAACCTCATCAGACACCCACGGAGGGGGCCGTGGCTAGGCGTTACCCCGGTCGTCCACCCACCGGGTCTCCGCATCAAACTCCCTCAACCCCTGACTCTGGAATTCAGGCGGCACCGTCTGCTCCCAAATATCTTGGAGTATGATGTGGCTACCAACCCGGCCCAACCCAGTAAGGAGGATTTCCGGGTTCACCTTGCCCCCGCGCGGGGTGGGGGGGGTAGTAACATGCAGTTGACCTCTCCAGTCCTCGTGTCTTAGGCCTTGAACTGCCTTAACAAGTTTGGGATGCCGCTGTAGGCAGGCGAAAATCCTCAGCCGTATCCAAGACACGGTATACGAACAAGGTGAGCCATTTTACAGAGGCCTAAGGGGTACAGCGCAGCTCCGCTGAAAGCCAACCCAGTCGGGGGGTGCAGGCCCTAAGGAACTCAAGGAACAAGGGGTCATCAGATTCCTCGCACCCCCCCCCCTTCCCAAAGCGTCCCTGGGTCACGGGGGGGGGGGGGGGTCGAGTAAGTCCTCCGGACCTGGCAGCCATCCTCACAAGGTCAGCCAAGCTGAGCGTGGATGAGCCTGTCGCCTGCGCCACCTTCGGGCCAACCGTCCTGCGCTTTGCTGGCGCGCCAACCTCGGCTCCGGCTCGGGCCACTCCAACACCCCGCGCCACTCCGACCCTAACAGCATTCGCCCCGCCCCCCTCCGCTGAAGGACCCACCGCCAGCGGCGTGCGAGCCTTATGCATCTGTAGACGCACGGACGGCCCACCACTCTAAAGGACCCATGTCGCCCTTGGAGCACGGAGCGTGCAACCGGCACCTTCCCCGTATGCCCTCCATCCCGACGGTGCCCCTAGAACTTAGATCAGGATGCTGGGGTCCTGACGTGGGCATCGAGGGTGAAGGCGGATCGCGACCCACCGGGGCCAACCCGGTTGCCCCCCCCCCCCCCTTCTTGGGACCCGGAAATGTCACTGGAGTCGACAGTAACGAAGGCCCACCCCTCTCCCTGGTGTCCCGGGGGGGCTGGGTTACCTGCGGAAGGAGGCGGGGATCGTATGGAAGAGCTGGCGATTCATGACCTTGCGGATGAACCCCCCCCAGGGCTTTGGGTGCAAGGGGGGGGGGGGTCCAACAGGTCCTCAGGCCAGGCCGCGGGGTGGAACGCGGCGGGCGGTAGAGGCTCAAGCTCCGAAGGGTACATATTGGGAGCCCAAACCTCCAAGTGAGTAAGTACCCTAGTTGCCCCTCCAGCCCCGGCCTCCGTAGGCAATCGAAGAGGCCCGACGACTGCAGCATCTTGGAATGCCGTCGCATATCGCACGGCGGTGCCGACGCTGCGCCATCCCCACCACCACAAGAAAAACGGGATCTGGGGTGGCGAGCGTAACACGCAGTGCTGCCACCCCTGCGCAGAGAATGCCACCGGCAATGCTTCCAAGGCATTGAACCCAAGACCTCCAAGAACTTGTGTTCCAGACAAGCACTGCCTCCAGGGAACAGACGGTCGCTCGCTCGCAAGCCCTTGGCCTCGGACCACCTAAGCAAGGCCTCTCGGTATCGATCCGCCCAGGGCGAGATAGGCCGTGACTGCCAGCCTTCCTCGGCAGATTTGGAGTTCCAGAACCGGAGCCATAGGGGCAATGATACATCCCCCATACGGAGGCCAGACACTTCGCCAACCCCGAAGCCAAAGGACACAACAAAGAACCGCCACGCAAGCCATAGGCAACACACCAGGCTCGAGCTCCGCTTTCTCCACGAGGACGCACAAACCCTGAGAAGGCAAATAGGGCTGTAAGCCCACCTTAGATGCAGGCTGGGCAATGCGCTTGTGCAACTGCTGGACGGTCGGCAGATCCAGCTGAGAGCCTCAGCGGCCCGCACCGCCGCATTATATCCACGCAACGTGGACTGTCTCTCTCCCGCCTCCGCTCTGGCAGCCACGAACTCTGCCCGTACCCGAGGCATCGACGCCTCTCCCGAGGTCTCCTGGAATTCCGCAATCGTGGCCAACTTCTGCACATACGCTCTGCGGGTCCTAGCCCTCCACAATCGGGCGGCCCAAGCATCAGGATCGCAGGCCGCCCCTTTATGCCCGCAGCGTGTGCAATTGGCCAAGGGCCCAGAGTCGACAGGTATCCATTCTCGTGCACGGGTTCGCCAGCTGAGAACCCCTCCTACTTCCCTGAGTCTCTTCTTCCAGTAAAATTCGCTCCCCACGGCATCCCTGGCTTCCTCCAGCGACCCATACGGGCCACGCCCTTTAGGCTCCTGGCCAAATGTGGCACTATACTGTGTCATGTACGCCGTGAGCGATTTACAGAGCACTTCCCAGATTCAGTACGCCTGTACATGATCACGGGGGGGGGGGGGACCGGTCATTGGCCCCTTCATGATCCAATGGACGCTACAGCGGTCCTCCTGTCTAGTCGAGAAATTCTTTAAGGGCTCCGACATAGAGACGCATCCGTTGGGCCACTCTGTCCTCCTGCACAAACTCCTCCAATGCACCCGGCGTCCGCTCCGGGATGCTCTCCTTTTGCTTGATACTTACGCTGCAGTTCCATGCGCAGCCTCTCAATGTCCTGCCCCTGGGGTCTCATGGCAGCCCCCATGCTCTGTAGGTCCGTTGGTGCCCCATTGTCCACGTCCCCCATCCCGATTGGTGCTCACACGCAGAACACGCAACACAAAAACAAAACTCAACAGAAAACTACCATGACATGCACAATAGGCGAAAATCACTATTTTCACGTGGTGAAAAATTGTAGCCATACCATTGCATGTGGAGAGGATGCCACCTTATAGCACCAATGCAATGGTGAAGGGTGTTGCTAATGTGCAAAGGCCATGCAAAGATTTCCAATCATTGCCATTCACCATAGTAAAGGTCCAAAAACATGGCACTGATGTTCATTTGACGCTAAGAATTATGCTTGTTGTTACCTTCTCCATGGTTGCTAGTTCACTGGCACACTCCTGATCCGGTTGGGGGCCGGACGAGCGATGGTTGTGGTAGAACCTTATAGTATATGCAACGGCCGCTTGGCCCCACAGCTTACGACCGTGTTGCCCTAAAACACCCAAACAGATCACCTCATCCCCAATGTAGGGTGTGCTATCATTAGTAGCCCCCAATTGCCTAATCCGTGGTCCATTGATGGTTCCATTTCAAGGACCATTGCTGTGCCAATGTCAACTCGCCAACTTCCGCTGGCCACCACACATTGTCATGTGCCGAAAATAGAACCAAGCCCCCGGAAAGGTGCAGGCACTCTTAGCATCTCTGAGAACGACCGACATGACCCAACACAATGGAAGGGGCACTGGTCACCATGTTTACAATTACCATGTTCTTGATGTAGTCCATGCGAACTTTCAGATGGTGGGTCAACCAGCCAACAATAGCACTGTTTGGGTTGTATACGGTTCCATGTGGCCCTCCTCGGCATGCCGTAGTGACACCTTGTGCCAAAGACACATGGCGCTGAAACGCATAGCATAGAAGGTAAAAAATGGCAGGAAAAAGCTGGGCATTTTGCAGAGGATTTTTGGAAACGCTTAGCACTTATGGTCACCTAATGGGACTCGTATCACATGGTACATATTAGAAATCAGCACCAAAATTTCTTCCGAGCTACCCGGTGACGGTTGCCTAGAAGGTCCATAGAACATTCCAAGCGATATTGGTTGCGCTTTGGGTCACGAGCTGGCTGCCAAAACTTCCGAGCATTTTTCCGGGCAACTTTGAAAAATTCCAGGCGATTATCAAATGAACTTTGCTATGTTGAGAGAGGGCAATGTTGTCCATCCATATACCTGACCTCAGCAAAGCAACATGCAAAAAAGAAAAGAAAACTTGTCCTTGATTGGAACTGTGATTGCTGTACTCCCGTTCATTGAGCATGTGCATGGTACAACCATCACTTGACATGGCGCCCACATCCAACACCCGCTCCCCCTGACTATGTACAGCCGGACGCCGATACTACTTTGGTTGCGGTTGAGGTTGAGGGCTGTAATGAGATGATGATGAAGAATGACCCTGCGGCACTGACTGTAGAGTCGCCAGACACGTACACATCATCATCCTCACAATCATCATCCTTAGGACTGCTACTACTTCCACTGTCACTGCTAATGTTGCTGCTGCTGCTGCTATTGCTGCTACTGCTACGACCACTGCCTTTGGGAAACACCAGTTGGTGCTCAATGTCACTATCAACAATGGGGACGCACAACAACTTTGCCTGCCTCATTGGTTGTACGCGCTGGTGGTCGCTCACATCACTTGGACCTTGAAATGAGGCAGCATTGTCCTCCACCTCCGAAGCAGGAACCACAAGAACCGAACTTGCGTTAGAATCCAGTGGTTTGTGGACGGTCCCCGCATCAGATTTACCCTTACCCTTACCCTTGCCCTTGAGATCTTTACGCCGTGCGGCACAGGATTTGAATTTGAATCGGCTCTTCAAAGCCATGGTAGGCCAACTTTGGACAGCTTCCACCTCAAGTGGGACCCATTGACGTATACCACGCTTGGGGCCACAACTCCCACACACACAAACCACGTCAGTTTCCAGTTCCACACCTGAAAGAGTGCATTTGACCGAATTGGTTGCTGGGTGCATATATAGCTTGCAGCCCCCTGCTTCTTGACAAGTCATCAAGTGCCGTAACAGGCGTTGGAATACTGTCTGCCACAGTGCATTGGCAGCAACCATGCAAGCCTCCATAAAAGGTTCAGATGGACAGGGGCCCAAATTTTGGCAGTGGGGATGTGGCTACAGGGACTGAGACAAAGACACACACTCACTCTGTGGCTGGTGTGGACTGTTCACCGGTGGCTTCCAACCAGGAGTCCATAACTGACAGTTTTGCCCGTTTTGGTGCAGACTGGTTTGGCTTTGGGGCGGGGGCCCAAAAAAACTATATGCCCCACAGGGGGCCATGGGGGTGATATGTGGGCTGCAAGTCTGTCCTGAACACCTCGCCCTGGGGGGGGGGGGGGCGCCACTTTTTCACAAACCCCGGAGGGGGCTTGGTCCCATACCCACCACCCCTGAGTCTCCCCAAAAATCTTAGTGACATGCGTGCCACTGATAGTGGCTTTGAGCGCAATATGGATGGTGGCTTGGGGTGCTTCACGGAAGGCGTCATTGATGATGACCCTTAACACATCAAGGGGGACGTGTATAAAGGGGGGGGGGGGGCAGAACATTACATGTGATAATTTTTTCTACGTTTTTTGACCTTCGCATCTTTACACATCACTCTGAGTCCACTTGAGCTCGCGAATTATTGGCTCAGGGTGGGATGAAAGTACAGACTTGAGGAATTTATAATGGTCACGGAGACGCTCATCTGCCTCTTCGGCAAACGTGTGCTCTGTGTTATATTTGGGGCCAGGGGCAA
This sequence comes from Eutreptiella sp. 'Long Island Sound 2002', assembly GCA_964036045.1. Taxonomy (NCBI): domain Eukaryota; phylum Euglenozoa; class Euglenophyceae; order Eutreptiales; family Eutreptiaceae; genus Eutreptiella; species Eutreptiella sp. 'Long Island Sound 2002'. The sequence continues at coordinate 119,359,177 of OZ038383.1, read as the reverse complement.
CTATACAAAGATTCCTATCTTGAATGCCGTAACTTGTTTCGTGCTTGGAGGGAGTTGTCTTGCCAACGGCTTCCCTGGTGGTCAAAACTGGGATCTCAAACTTTTAATGCATGAGCATAGCTAACAACGTGTCTTTGCGTCAAGAGGCGTACTGCTTTGGTGTGACCATATCTAGAAGAACCCTTAACATTCGGAGCTCAATTGTCTCAGATGGCTTATGCCTCAGACATAGTGCCGCCAAGGCATGTTGAAGACGGGACTGTATGTCCCCGGTTTCAGGTAATTCCACACTCACAACGTCAGCATGAATCATCTCAAACTCCAAACTTCCACTGTCCTGGGAGCCCTTGGGGTCTTGGGGGCCCAAAGAGGATGCACTGCCCTGGCTGGCGTTGGACATGTCTATTGCGACTGCCGTAGCAGAAAGTGCAATGTCACACAAGAGCACAAGGTGAAGAGAGGCGCAAGCAGAGGCAATGGACATCCACAGAGTGTGCATTTGAAATAGGACACAAATCTTGTTCACAAATGTTGTTCATGGACCACCTTGCAGGCAAAGCAGGCACCAAGCATCCAACTCAAGTTCCAATAGGTTCAAGTTCCACAGATGCCACCAAAGTTTCTTCCGAGCGTTCCATGGAACCTCGGCTGGAAGGTCCCTAGAACATTCCAAGCGATATTGGTTGCGTTTTGGGGGCCAAGCTGGCTGCCAAAAATTCTGAGCAGTTTTGCGGGGGTCGTACCCAGCCGTATCTAAAATGGGGGAAGCGACCCCACCGAAGCATTTCGCACGCACCTCGCCGGGTATCCCCCAACATTGCCCCCGGTGATGGGAGAATATTGCTCTCTCTTGCAATGTTCTATGCTAGGCACCGGTGGTACATGTGATGCCCCGCATAGAGCATGGCGGGAGGAAAGCGTAACTCCATTGTGGAAATAAGCGTAAGTCGCTTTTTTATTTTTTTTTCGCGTAAGTCGCGTAACTTTTTTTTTTGGCGTAAGTCGCGTTTTTTTTCGACGGAAATTTTTTTTTTGGCGTAAGTTGCGCAAACTTTTTTTTTGGTTTTTTATGGGAAAAAAAACCCATTTTTCAAAAAAAAAAAAAAAAGGCGGGGAAACACAAGAACCACCCAACAACCGCCATTGCTACCGGAGGAGGTGAAGCATATAGCCCCCACGGCAGCAATATAGTCATTTTGATACGGCTTGCCAAAGGCCGAAGGGCAAATTGCATTTTTTGTTTGCGGTCATGATTCCGCCATCTGCCGCACGTTATTTCCGCCATTTGCCGGCGATGAGTATAAAAACCACCCTTCACGCCACGGCTCCATTGCTTTACCCGTGCCGGAGGTACCCAAAATGTCCGTGCGGCGCCACCGGCTACGAAGCTCAAGCCAGTGATACCACCTGAGTCCGGTCACCTGGGGCGAACTACATTCTTCGCATGCAACCATAATGGCGTGGGGCCAACTACAAGAAGTCGCCAAACACACGCTTGTAGATCAAATCAGACTTTGTGTCCGATGCCTTCGGCTTTGCACGCGGATTTGTGCTCCGCGCACAAGCGTTATGAATGTCCTTCACAAGCATCTCTTCCAGCTCTCGAATAAATCGTTTGTCGTTCACCCACCGACCCTCTGCGCCCTTTGGGTACGCCTCGGGCACCTTGAAAAACTTCCAACAGATGAACACGGATGGACGGGCATTATCACTTATGGGGGGGTTAGAAGAGGAAGTGGACTGCGGTGTTTGTGGAGGGGCCTTAACATTGCCCTTCACTGACTTCCCATCTTGGGGCACGTCCTCGGAGTTGGAGGCCGGGAAGGCAGAGAATTCTCCCACCGTTGGCTCCGAGGAGGAGGCAGCAATGTTGCCCTCAAATTCCGAAAGAGCATCCTCTTCATCGAAAAAGAGGGGGGCAGGGACTCAAGGTTGGAGGCTTGGGGAGGAGGAGATTCTCCGGGCTTCCAGCAAGTCAACTCCTTTTCCCACCCATTCTCCGGGATGGTGCCGGGGACTCGGACGGAGCGATCCGCATTGATGATGCGCAGTGCTTCCTTGATGAATCCTTTCGGCAAACATGTAACAACAACATCGTCCAGGGTTCCCCTTTGGTTGGCCACCTCATCACAGAGATGCAGCGATTGATAGCCACATGACCAACCATCCTCTTGAAAACCCAAAGCCCGAGCATGTGCGGCAACACCCTTTGACTGGAGGCGCTTCAACATTGGCCGGACCAAAGAAGTACCACAAAGTGGCTCCCAAAGGTGGACTTTGAAGGCCCATACTGGGACTTTGCAATCGATGGCACAAAGAAACCAATGGAGCCCTTCGCGATCGTCACTATTAACAATAAACATGTGGCGCCGCCTCCAAGCCAAACGAACAGTTTTATGGTTGTTGCCCTTACTGTCTTCTTACTTCCTCATCCTATTCAGGCAGGACGCAATGTATGTCACCGCCATAGTCCATGCCCGTGGCTCCTCGACCTCATTGTGGTACAACTTGTCGTTCTGCCACGCAACACTGTCCTTGTCGCTTAACCAATCTCCCACAACAAGAGGCTTGGTTTCATCGACAAGTGGGCAAAGTGGCTACCTCACCCCTGCCGTATCGTGGATCCCCACCGCTTCAGAGCGGTGGGCAAAATCAGAAGTGGCCCACCAGTGGGCAAAATGGCTACCTCACCCCTGCCGTATCGGGGATCCCCACCGCTTCAGAGCGGGGGGCAAAATCAGAAGTGGTCCACAAGTGGGCAAAGTGGCTACGTCACCCCTGCCGTCTCGGGGATCCCCACCGCTTCAGAGCGGGGGGCAAAATCAGAAGTGGTGCCCAAAAGAGGGCCGGAATTGCTGCGTAACCCCTGCCGTCTCGGCGATCCCCAAAAAGGGGGGGGTAGACATGGCCCACGTTCGGCCGGGGCAAAAAGGCCTCTCAGGGCTTTCCTTAAGGGCTGTCCTTAACAATAAAAAAAAAACTCGTACCTCGCTTTTTTATAAAAAAAGCGTAACTCGCTTTTTTATAAGAAAAAAAGCGTAACTCGCTTTTTTATAAGAAAAAAAGCGTAACTCGCTTTTTTATATAAAAAAAAAGCGTGACTCGCTTTTTTTTTGTATTGCCGTAGGTCGCGTATCAAAAGAAGCGTAAGTCGCGTAACTTTTTTTTTTTGGGTGTAGGTCGCGTCGCAAAAAAAGCGTAAGTCGCGCATCATACATTTTTCAGTTTTTTTTTTCCACACGCGACTTACGCCAAAAAAAAAAATAAGCGACCTACGCCAAAAAAAAAAAAAAAAATAAGCGACTTACGCTTTATACGCATGGCGGTACCATTATCACCCCTTCGAACCCGTACAATTCCTCCTCCAGCTACTACAATGCTTAACAGAGTTCGTCCTTGTGCACCTACTCAAGTATGTCAGCCTAGTAGATCCCCATGGTGTTGTCCAATAGATGCACTAGATCTGACAAGAGGGCTTCTTCGTGGGCTCAAAATTGCGCCAATTGCAGGTCGGTACTCTCTTTCAAAACCTATTACTGGGAGTTATTCCAAAGCTCGTGTAGGAGTGTGTAGGAAGTGCTTCTCCAACGCAAAAACTTTGTTGTGCAACACCCATCGAATCCATTTTGGGGTGGATGGGCCGACATGATAGCCAAAACGGAGTCAACTATGTTTAGGGAGGGAATGAGGCGGAGAATAGTGTATGGCCAAGTGCAGCTCTTGCCCTAGCTGTGTGGCCCACCCCTTGTGGAACACACTAGCCCCCTAATGATCCCTGATGTCGATGTGAATGAGGGTGGGGGAGGGGCCCAAACCCTTTGCCACGTCCACCACCTCCGCCACAAGCATGGCCCCCGTGTAGGTGGCCTCATCGAGGGTGTGCGTGCGGAGCAGGAAGGCTTGATAGTGGGCGATGGTGTTGGTCGACGGGTCCGAGGCTACCAATTTCTTAAGCGGCCCTATTGGTTGGTGCCCAAAAATGCCAAAGCTCCATAATGGGTACCACCACAAACAAGGACAAAACTTGCACTTTCAGAAATTGCACGTTTGCCCTTTGCAACGCACACCCCTACAACCATGGGTTTTGCTGTGTACGGTTGTGTGGGGTGGTATTACAATTGGCAATCAGAACCCTTGCATACCCTTCTTTGGGTGTGCAGCAAAGCACTAGTCTAGGAAAATCCAACTTTTATATGGCCCAACATCATATCCTTCAAATGGTATCCCAAAATATAACGTAAAAAATGTAGCAAGGATGCACACAAGCCAGCACATTCAAAATTTTGGTCCGTACTTTCCTGTCACGGAAATCAACACGGTCAGTGTGAGTGCATGTAAAGTGTGGTCAAAGTCTACGCCAAAAGTGCAAGCAAGGAGGTCGTGGTAATAGGTATGTACAAATACGGTGCCAAAAACAAGGGGCAACAACACCCATACAAGAAATGGCCTAGCATGGCACAAAAAATGGTGTCTTGTCGAGTTTGAGCACTGCAACTCCCAAAAATCTCCAAAAAGGAAGAATGGCACCGGTTCGACACCTGTCTGTCACACCAAAGACCATGGACCCAACACACGACATTCACACAGACAGGTGGTGGTCACAACGCAAAAGAGACTATTTATTCTGGGCTAGGGCCCTTGCCCTCGGTTGGCCCCACTTTGGCGTGGAAAGTACTGAGGGGGGGACCCTCCTTTGCCTTTTTGGTGCGCTTCTTCGGGGGGGGGGGGTCTCCTCGTCACTATGCCCATCATCTTGGAACACCTATCGCTTCTTCGAGGGGGTGGTCTTGGGCTTGTTCGCATCTCCCCGCCCCTTGACCTCCTCTACCTCGTCCTCATTATCTGATTCAGCGCTATCCATATCCCCATCATCGTCACCGAGCTTTTGAACACCAATTAGAAAACAGCCCCTAACTCTTGGGAGCCAAGCATCCCAAGTCACAAGGTAAACACAATCCATCTTCTAGACATAAACGGCAAGCTATGTGAAGAACTCACCAAACAAAACTTGACGTTCTGTAAAACATTTAGCAATGCAAGGGCTCTCCAGAAGGCAGGACAAAGATTGACCTAGCAAAACGGCCGATGCCGTGACAATGAATAGCCAGCCTTTGTCCTCGGTCTCCTTGTGGCGTCGCGGAACCACGCCGTGAACCCGCACCACCCAACTAGCCACTGCCAGACCAATGGTGTACATAGCACCCTACTCGCAACTAAAAATGTTCCGGACCTTCACTCGCTACTTGTCAGGCTCACCAATACAATCGTCCTCTCCTTGAAGCGATGAACACTATTGATAAAAAAAGGAGGTCATGACATACTACTAGCCCCCACACTCTTCTCAGTCCCCCTATTGATTAACCACCAACTTAACATCGGCCTACATTCCTGCAATTGCCACCGGGACCGACTTTCCAGCAACCTTCAAGACCAAGGGGTGGAAATTCTCCGGCTAATCCTTCATATAGTCAACGAAGGCTTGGTGAAAAAGATTCATCACAGATGGGCACTGCAACTTCTGAATTGTTCGTCATTGCATGTGCGATTGCATGTGACCCCGTTTTCGTGCCCAAGGAGTACACACCACTTTGTAATCGTTAAATGCAATTGCATATGGAATTACCTTGCCACTAGCCATTGCAACTACCCCTGCCCAATCTCCGTGTGCTTCTGCTCCATCTTGAGGCTTGTTGAGCCAAATGCTTGTCTATTTCTCCCCCATCCCAAGTGCTAACCACTAGTTCTTTCACTTGCCGGGCTAGTGCAATCTACAAGTCGGCCCATTCTTCATGTGTCCATAGCGGCGCTTGTTGGACACACTCCCAACTCGGCATAGGGTTTGTAGCAGCCTAGCTCTACTTTCCCAACGGCAATTGTGATCCCCTTGGCGAATTGGCAAGCAATTGGCAAGCCTGTTGCATCTCGTGGACGTTCACTAGGAGGACAAGAGACCGCTGGTACCACACACGCCCAAATGGTAAAGCGTCTGCGGGGAGGGGGGGGGGTCCAACCACGAAAGCCATAGAGTAGGAGCATACATTTGCTCGGGAGTACCAACGTGTTCTCCGGGTACAGGTACAACATCTCGCATAGTCGGTCATTTTTGAATAATCTTGCCTTGGCGTGCAACCCAACGATCTTGGCATCCTCTCGAGCCATGTACAGCAGCACTTCATCCATCTAGTCGCCGTGGAGACCTGTCAGCGGCCTCGACGTGTAGGGGTTGATCACGACAAGGCAAAAAAGAAGATCCTGCGGCTCCCATCATCGGCGAAGTAGACAAAAAACAGCACCAGAAAAGTGGCATTACCTTCCGTGGAATTTTGTCCAACGGTGTCAATGTACTCAACCCCACGCCTAGCACACAGCTCCAGCAAAATCCCCAGGGGTCTCAGAATCTTCCACACAGCGTCGTGCAGAGTGTACATAAAGAATCGGCACGCATAGACATTGGAGGACAATTATTGGACGGCCGGATCTTCATGACTTGCATCTTGACAACGTCCTTCTTGACCCATGTGGTTCTGAAGGTCTCTGTCGCCTTCTGTTTCGCCGACCGTTGTCCTCGAGCCTGATCCCCCCGATACCTCGCTCTGTGCCTAGGCCAGGAGGTGCCGTCCCTGCTGATCCCATCAGCCCCAGTCATGCTGACGACGACGGCCACCCACATGCGAGGGCTCGTAGGAGGAACCAGATGATAAAGCAGAAGATGGATGCCACGCACCATGAGAACAAGTAGGTACTACAGCAATCGAAAGCGACGCTGGAAAACCGCCCCACCCCAGGCCTCAAGGGTAGGCTTAAGCTTTGGCTGCAGCAGCCACCCCTTTGCCAAAACACTGATGGCACATAGCGATATGTAGGCATCGGGGGCATTAGAAATGAGATTAACGTAAGTTGGGGCCCAAGGGCTTGCTTAAGGCAGAGCCAAGCGGGAGGGGCTGCCATGCTCAACGCAAAGGGCAAGGTGGCATGCGTGTGGGGCAAAGGATAGTGGCAATGTTGATGGTGATGGTGCACTAATGCGCGAATCGGCTCAAAGTGTGGAGTTCATGGAGAGATGTGGTGGGATGCAATTGCTCGCAGCCAATTGATGGTCAAATGATGACAAGTGAGTCTGCAATTGTCAACCCATGGCAAGCACGTCCGTTGTCGTAGATTCATGGCACTTGAAAGGTGGGTTAAACGCGTGTTGGCCAGTATGTGATGCCTGCCTGAGACAAACAGCAGTTTCTGGTCACCCAGTGTACTGCAATCTGACACTTGTTGACGTTGTTGCCCCATACAGCCCAAGGGCAAGCATGTCTTGAGGGCTGGTTGAATGGGTGGACTCCTTGAACAAGAGGCAGTGTGAATAACAACAAATTTCAAGACCATTCCCAAACACTCACTAGTTCCTGTGACCCTCATCCAGTAAAGGATGACAAAAAGACTGCAGAAGTTCAGGTCCATGAAGTTCAATTTGTTGGGGCCATTGCTTCATTTTCCATGCTTCATTTGAATATCAATAAAGGACTATAAAACTTCATGCATCATGAACTCTGCTTTTCAGTGATGGATTGCAATCAAAGTCCTCAAAGCATCCTCCGTGTCCTCCTTCAGCTCTTCTTCGCATGTGACTCGCACAAGGGGTAACTTTTTTTGTTTGGTGCTCCGTGCAGGGCAGGATGTAGTGGCACAGGGGCGGTTACCACCCAATCCCGCCCCCCCTCCTAAATGACGAACTGACACCGGGGTTGGCTGGCTGTGCTAACTCTTTGTCAGTGTAGCAATTCTAACTGTGTACCCTGCCTCCCTGCAAGAGTATACACTGAGCGTGGATGAGGAACGCATTGAAAGCAATTGCTTATTCCGCATTTTTCTGGCATCCGCTGTAGTGTTTTCTGTGTCTTACTGACTGTTGTTGCGACTGTGCCTGTGAGTGCGACTGTGCCTGTGAGTGTGGCTAGCTGTTGTTGCGACTGTGCCTGTGAGTGTGGCTAGCTGTTGTTGTGACTGTGCCTCGACTGTGGATGCGATGATGAGGGTGCTGCTTCCAACACTGGGTACTTCTCCTTCTGCACGTCCTTTGCTACCTCCTCCTGTTGCTGCTGTTGCCTCTCTTTTTCCCTCCGACTGTTGCATGCACTCCTTGTTGAACACGGTTTTGATACATTTGGACATTGGTCTGGGGTACATTTCTTTGGACCAACCATGTGTCAACAACCAAAAATACAATGAAGGTACCCTGTAACAGCGAAGAACAGGGACGGAGTGCAAGCAAACACGTGACACATGCACTGCTTGCCTCCAAAACCATTTCGTCATTTTGTCATTTTGTCATCTCAGGCACAGCCCCCCCACCCCACCCCCACCCTGAGATGTACGTAAACCTCCTCTCCTACCCTGGCTCCTTGTTGGCCAACAGCGGTTGCTGGTTCACCAATGTTAGTTCAGCAATGGCGGCTGGCAGTCAGGGCTGTTTCAATCCGAGGTTCGAGCAGAGATTAAGATACACGCACAAGTGTTCGCTGTTTTAGAGCGAGGAAACCTCTTGTTTTTCCCAGTTTTGCATCTAAGTAGTATTTTCTGGTATTTGTGAGGCTCAGCCAAGGGGTTGATGGTTGTCAAGACCGCATGAAACGTAAAATATCAGAACATACTGAGCCTGTTCTTTCCCCACTCTGCCAATATTTCGAACAACAAAACAAGAAAATGTGCTAGCTCCAACATGCAGTGCTACAATGACGAGACCCAAGCTAAGAAAACACTTACCTGACTCAACTCTTCAACATGCTCTTCATACTGCTTCAGCTGGTATGCCTTGCCTTTTGGTACGTGACCAATGAATGCATGCTTGCGATGCTAAACAAAGAGAAGGCAGTTAGGTCCACAGAGCAAAAAAAACCTTCAGCAAAACAACTCTGGCAGTGGTTCACAGGTGTTCAAAGTGCCAGTTAGGGCACAAAACAGCCGGTGTTCTTCCACAACTGAATATGTAAATAAGCACCTCAAATTCTTGCCCCAAATACACAAATACAGGTCACTTTATCACCACACCTCCTGGCGAATTTCCTCGACAATCCAATATCTTGCATACACGGAGAATTTCGCTCCATCTGAAAAATGACAGCAAAAGGTGTAATTCACGTTGCATATCAGAAGAGACCCCACTCCATATCTGTTGTACTACTATGTTGGTAATATCATCCCAATGCCCTAGTTTCATAGCAACAGTAAACCCATATGACCACCTTCCACCTTCCGACACCACCAGCCCCTCATGTTTGGCCCAGGCTGCTACTGCCTGGATGTCAGCCACATTACAATGGTTGACAAGAAGGCAAAACACACTCATGGCCCAACAACGACCTGTTTTTGAGGCTCTGGGGGACTTTTGAAAAGCCAACAGGGTCAAAACAGCTTCAACAATGCATCAGAAACAGCATTTAAAATGGCATGGAAGCAGGGGACAGTTTTAGAAAATCACAAATTAACCTTTGACCTAATAATTCCATATTCCATATTCCATATTCCATAATTCCATACCGGGCCCTGCTCGGGCTCCTGACCTTGGGCCCGGTCTCCGTCCATATCACCTAGTACATGCCATACAAGCGCACCGCACGGGCATGCATCACCATCCTTTAAGGCTTGAACGACATTTGTGCTTGTGCAACCCGTTTTTGTTGGAGATCCAACCCATAACCAGGTGATCCACCAGCTGCTATTAGTGTCTGCCGGAAAAGTAGCGAGAGTAGGGGCCGTTGCCCATGAGGCAGAGAAAGAGTAGAAGCACGGGGGGACGTCTCCTCACTTCTGTACGCGACTCCCCCCCCCAAGTAGAAGTGGGCTGAAGGCCCCTAGGGGGGGGGGGGGGGCTAGCCGCCGAGGAGGCCACAGCTAGTCGCTAAGGGGGGGGGGGGTGGCGTAGGTGAGAGGGTTAGCAGAGGTCTAGTCCAGTCTAGCAGAGACGCGGTGGCCTAAGGGGTTACTCTTCAACAACAAAGGCCTCCACTCTACCTCCTCACCAATGCAATGGTGGTTGTAGGCGCCCACACCCCCTGCCTGGGGAGGGCCGTATATATTACTACACCCCTCTCCCCTTAAATTTAGCTAACAAGCAACAACAACAAGCAACAACAACAACAACAAGCACGTCACCGTTCCGTTTTGGCCATTGCACCTTCCCAACGCCTCGGGCCTGACTCTACTTTAGCCATCCTAGAGCCTAGGTGGTGGCCTTGCCAAATCCAAGGTTTGAGCCAAAAACTCACCGGTGGCGGCCCGGGGCGTGGGCGCCAAGTCGGGAGGTGCCCCCCCAAATCTGCGCAGTTTTGGGCCAAAAACAGCCATTTTTCGCCCAAAATAGCCCCAAAACCCGGGCAAAACGCCCAAACGAAGGGAAACGGTGGCTACACTGCACGTGCGGCTTGACTTCGCCGTGTCAAAGAGCCCTCTAGTGCCCTTGGCTCCAAGATATGTCCGAGAAACGGCCCAAAAAGGCGCCAAAAAGCCCCAAAATCTGCGCAGTGTGCACCAACACCCCGAAACCAAGAACGGGCCGTATCTTGGGCTACGTGGCTCAAAACCGAATTCCGAGGGCACCTAGTCCACCCACAACCCCCCACTTTTTGTGGTTTCCACCCATCGGAATCACCCAAACGGCCGCCTAGACACCCGTACCAGTGGTCACTTGGTACAGCCGAAGGGCAGCCCGGCCTGCGCACGGCGGGGGCCAGCGGTGGGTCCACCAAGGTCCCCGGGGCGAAAAAAATTTTTTTTCCAAAGTTGTTCCTAGACCACTTGGGATGCTCAAACACGTGTTTTTAGCCCGTTTTGAGCCCATGGGGGCGCGTTTTGGGCCATGGAAAATCCCAAAATGCCTTGAAAATGGGCCGTTTCAAGACCAAAAATGGGTCAAAAATGGGTCAAAAACGCGTTATTCCAAAAGTGATCCTGGACCATTTGGGATGCTCAAACAAATGTTTTTAGCCCATTTTGAGCCCGTGGTGACACATTTTGAGCCATTGAAATCCCAAAATGCCTTGAAAAGTGGCAGTTTAGGGAGCAAAAATGGGTGTAAAATGGGTCAAAAGCGCATTTTTCCAAAAGGGATCGTGGACCATTGGGGGTACACAAACAAGTGTTTTGAGCCCAGTTTGAGCCCGTTTTGATCGATTTTAGCCCCCTTCCGCCACATGTATGCACCAAGTTGTACCCTTCGCACGCACCTTAGAGCCGTATGGTGGAGCCACCTAGAGTTGGGAGAGGGGTGTAGATTGGAGATATATATATATATATATATATATATATATATATATATATATATGTATATATATATATAGTCATAGTCATAGTCATAACCACTTATCATGCCGTCTACTGGAGTTACCGGGCATCTCGCGCCGACAGGTGGTTCCTGCCTCGCTCGATCCCGTGGGTCCCAGGGCTGCCTGAGGTGGCCCACAGCATGACGGAGGACCCAGAGGACCGGGGATACCGGTCAACCAGGCTTTGGGGGCAGTGGCAACTGCAAAGCGTTAGCATTAGCAACGGCGACGGACGCTGGCCCGTTTGTTCGCCGGAGGTAAGGGGGCAAGGCAAAGCAGCGCAGCAGCATCGCAACAAGCAGAAAGCAAGGGCATCTCTGTCCGTCGCAAAGCGGCAACCAAGGAACAAAGCAGCACGCATGCGGCGAAGCGAGAGCTGACCCTCCGTCGTTCGCGTACCCCCGCCACCGTGGAGACATCCATCACTCATGACCCCATGGAATCCATTGCCGTCCGCGTCCTCGAAACTGCCCACCACCCTTGACTCCACGTATCCCTCTGCCAGCACGCAATAGCCCGTATGTGCATAGCCAGGATTTCTGGGAGGCTCCAGCCTAGCCTGGCCCTCAGCTTTCATCGCCCCCATGTCTCCACAATGTACGCCACCGTCCCACCGCACCAGTCCCCTAGTATAGTACAGAAACACGTTACCAATTCCACGTCCCCGTGGCCCTGAGCTGCTCCCACACCCCAGATATATACCATGCCGGCACCCCATGTCAGGGGCCAGCGCCCAATCTGCTTCGAGGCATCCACTTGCCCACATATAATATATCTTGAGGGTCTACAGGGGGGGACGCCGGCCGCTACGCGACGGGAGTGGCGCAACCCGTGAATATCGCTGGCTGGGATTCGGGCTGGTGGGTGCCGTAGCTTGATTATTGACCCCCTGTAGGGGTACCCACCAGAGGCTCGCCCCGGGCCGTGGTAACCAGGTGCACCTCATCTGGCCCACATACATTGCCCTGGCGCCTACCCTTGACCCTTACCTGCACTGATTGGCCAGCTTCCGTGGTTGCGCCTCTTCCGCCACAGCAGCGGCCAGGCCGCAGGTTCGGCCCCCACCGACGACGTGGCGAGCCTACTTATAGCATTGGCCCGCGCGTCACCCCCCGGACCACTCAGCATGCCGCTCCTCTGCCCTCCTCGCCTCTAGCCGACCGGACTGGCGCCCCCCAGGGGTAAGCCGTTACAGTGGTGAGGCGACTGCATACTCTTCGCTACGACGCCACGCAGTACCGCTGTTGCCACGCCGACGCCACCTGCGAGCCGCCACGACACGCACCACCGCAACCACAAGGCCATGGTCAGAGGTTAGACTATGTACATGCCCGCAGGCACGGTCCCTCTAGTTTGTTAACGGGGCCAGGGGATGCCCCCGCGCTCCCCCTGAGTTGTTAGAGGGGTCAGGGGGACACCCCAGTACCGCCATGCAACCCCGTAGCGCCCCCACTGTACGGCCCTCCAGTACCGCCGCGTACCCTCACCATACGGTCCCCAGTACCGCCGCGTATACCCCCACGACGCCAGTACACCGTCATCCGGAACTTCCCCGCTGCTCCCCTACTGTACGGTTCCCCAGTACCGCCGCGTACCCCCACCGTACGGATCCCAGTACCGCCGCGTATACCCCCAAGACTCCAGTACGCCGTCACCTGGAACTCCACGTGCCCCCCGTGAGTGCTCCTCCCAGGCTGCCACGCCGTCTCCACGACGCCCGCCATACTGTCCCCCTGACGACCCCACTGTCATATCCTTCCACGCACACATCTTCGCTTCGTCGCCGCTCCCGGGGCCTGCAGGCTGACCCCGCAACCCCGTGTAACACTTCCAGGGAGCGCCGCAACGCTGTAACCCCCACACAACTCCGTGCACCCCCGGTGTATCCCGAGCAACCACTCCCAATACTGCCGTAGCCGGGCCGCCAGTAGAGACCCCGGTGCCATGGGAATACCCTACAGGGGTTTGGGCCTTATTACCCTGGTCGGGACGACCCATGACACCTCACTGTTGTATGCGGCGACCCGGGGCAGGCGGGTGAAGCATCCCTGTCCGACCCTTATGCACGGGGGCAGTACGGCTCACCATCAGGCCGGCACGACCTGTCACATCGCGTTGGCCGTCATACGCCGCCTGCCAGTACCGCACAATCAGGCCGCGAAGGCACTGCTTCTCAGGCGCTACCCCCTCCGCTGCGTCCAGCGTAGGGACGGTAGCTGGTGCACCCACAATTCCCAACCCCATCAATCTGCACCCCCGGCCTCCACCACGCCGTCACCATTTCCTCCGCGATGCCACAACCAGAGTATCCGTGAGTTGCCCTCCAGAGCCGCCCACCACAGCATCAGGGGCAGGGCCGCAGACGGCGCTCCAGGGCACCGCACCCCTTCCAATCGGACGCTCTTCAGGCCATCCTGGATAGTCTTCCAGGCACTTGAGGACATCCGTCCAGAGTGCCGCACTGCCCACCTCGCCTTAGGCCACCCCCTATCGGCACGCTCCTTACATGTCCCGCACAGCGGGGCGGAGGCACACTGATGAACCCAAACTGACACCGTTTCCCCGCACCCGTGGCATCGCTGCGGAAGCACAGACCGCGATGGAACGCAGCTACCATCACAACACTGCGACCACAGGTCCCGCCTTACATCGCAGCACGCGTCCTGGAGCCCGAGCAAAGCCCTCGCCAGCGTGCGTGCTGTGGCACTACTGAGGAGGCTGCGCCTCGCTTCCTCCCACGTGGTCACCGGGCGGAGTATCGGTCGCCCGCCGGGCATCTCCGGCAGGCTCTCAAGCAGCCGGGGCCACCGCGCCACTTTGGGGCTGCGCGTGCCATGCGCCAGGAGCTCCCAACCGTAGTCCCGCAAGACCTCCCCGATGACATCAACCCCGTCCTGCTCCGGGCCCCTGGCGGAAGCCAGAACCAAGCGTTGTCCTCCCGCCCGAGCCTCAATGACCGCCTCGAGGCCCAGGGTGTCAAGGGTGTGACGGGCATCGGCAGCCACGTGGTCGTCCCCCTCTGGCAGAGAGAACATGGCCTCCGTGACGTGGCCTTGCGCGTCGTCGCCCTGTACCCGTGCCAGCTGCTTGGAGCCCACTAACACTGCCATGGACCGCTGCTCCGTGACCGCTGGTACGGCTCGTCGCAGCTGTCGGTCATACAGCCACAACGTACCCACGTCAAGTACAACAGCCACCGCCAGGATTGGGAGACTGCACAGAGGTTGCTGAAGGACCGGCAGCACCTCGCGAGGCCAGCCCATGACGTTCCCCACAGCTCGATGGTTGGCGTATATCTGAAGCCAGGGATCACTCTGGCCGTCAGGGCCCCTCACCTTGGTACCACGCACCTGGGCCCACGACTGCGCCGACACCACGCGGGACCACTCCCTGAATGTCGTGATGTCCCGCGCCACCCAGGAACCGATCCACTGGTCGAAGGCCTGCGCCACCGCCGCCATCCAGTGAGGGAACAAGGACAGGGCCTCGTCATGCTCGATGCACGACCGCGACACCAGCAGTGCGTGCAGCGGTGCCCTCTGAAAGGTTGCCCGCAGGTCGCCGGGGAGGCCGGCAAACGGGTTCCACGGCGGACGCTACATGATCCTCCCTGCCGGCGGGCAGAAGGGTGTGTCACCGCGCAGGAACGCGTAAACCGCTCTCCTTCGATCTTGCATCGGCAGCTGCATGATCTCGGTGAGCCGATGGTTCCTGCGGGCATACACATCTTCCCCAATCTGGACCATGTCCTCCACAAAGAGCCTGGCCTTGGCAGGGCCCCGGGACGACGCCGCTCGCACCGCAGCGAACAGCCGCTTCAGGTCCCCGGGGACGACACCTGCCATCAGGGATTCAGTCCACCTGCAGCCGTGCTCCCTCCACGCCACGAACTCCACCGCCCTGTCCGTCAGGGGTAGCTCCGCCGTGAACTCCTCCACACGCCTGCACAGGAGCCCAGCCACCTCCTCGTCCCGCGCACACAGTAGGCGCATGTGGCCAATGTCCTCCTCCGGCCCCCCACAGAAGATACAGGGGTGGGCTGGTATTGCCATACGCGTGAGCTTCTGTCTCCACCGTCGCATGACCTGCATGGTGGACAAGCGACCGTCACGTGCCCGCAGCATATTCCTGTGCGTTGGGCCGTGGTGCACAGCTCCCAGGGGCATCGCCTCGCAGGCGCCAGCCAGTGGCGTGTGCGCCCTGGTGCGAGCCGCCAGCGAACGCCACTCCATCTCCCGGACTTGCTGAAGGGCTTGCATGGATGGCACACGCGGCTGGAGCTCACCATTATCCCCCGGCACCAAGAGGATGGCGTGCTCCTTTGGCAGGACAAGATGGACTGGCGGGGCCATTGCACGGGCCGCGGCAGAGTCCGGTGCCTCGAGCGGGACCGCCGCCAAGTGCGAGCTCTGCCTCACCACCCAGTGGTGCGGCCCCCCAACTCGGCGCGGCAGCCGCCGCAGCCCCTCCACTATCCAGCTCAGTGCGTGCTGATTGACCAGATGTGATGTCGGCCCCTTGATGCCACGGTACAGGGCCTCCTGCGCCCTGCGGAGATGCGCTCCTATGACGGACGCATCCACCACGTGTACCGTGCACGCTGACGGGGGCGTGTGCAACAAGTACGCCGCCGCGCCAATGATCTCTGCCTCCGGGACCGTGCCGTAGATGGCACCCGTCCACGTGGGGATTCCGTGGCTGGCCACCGCCACGTTTGTGGCGTCGTCTCCCTGGGGCGACGCGTTAGACGATGTGACTTTAGTCGCCACCGGCACCCAGCAGTACCGGTGGGGCTCCAGCCACGCCACGTCGGAGTGGGGGCTCTGCACCACCTTTCCCAGGGACGCCGCACTGGAGGCCGTGAGCTCCGGGGACAGGACCACCCTCGGTCGATACACCGCATGTGGTCTCCAGGCCAGGTCACAACCGCAGACTGACTTTATGGCGTCCAGGGCGGTGGTATACTCCGCTCCCCAAACTGTTGCGGAGCAGGAAGGCTGGTATACCACCACAGACCCCTGCTCCACTGCGCCGCCATCACGCAACGACGTGACGGCGACGTGCGGATCGTGCGGCACGTTGGACATCCGGACCACTTCCGGGACCGAGTACTCATCCGGATCCGGGATTGGGCCTGCCGGCAGCAGAAGAACAATTGCCCATTCGCTGCACTTGTGCACCGCCGCGCACGCCCTGGAAAACGCTGGCCGCCCGTGCACAACCCACAGTGGTGGCGGGCTTATGCCGCCCCCGGCGTGAGGAGTGAGCAGGGGGACGGACGCCGGATCGTCTTGCTGTTGGTAGCCCTCAAAGACGTCCCCCAACAGAAACAGGAGGGCGGCTAGCGGGACGAACGGCATGGACAGCCCCGGGTTGGCCGGGTCCCATCCTTCCTCCCTGTATCCGCCCACCACGTACACGTCCCCCGCTGCGGACTGTCTATTGCGTTTGCTGGCCTTCTTTCGGCGCACCGGGTGTATTAGCCGGTGAGTCAACGGACCGGGCAGCTGCGGCCGGAAGACGTCGCGAAGCCCCGTGAGCCACACGTGGTCCAGCTGGTGGGGCCCTACTCCCGCGTGCGGAAGGTGTAGGTGGTCCTCATGGCACTCCTGAAGCTGGACCGCCCAGTGCCCAGGCGCAGGGCAGGGGAGCCGCGCATGCAGGAGGTCATTTGCGGGATCAGTCAGGGACTGTACTGTCGCATCTGTGCGGGGCCCCGATAGAATGCAGATGTCCCTACCCTTGAAGGTATAGGATTGGGACACCCACTTCCGCCCCGCCCACTGCACTTGCAGCAGATGGGCGTGTACGAGTACACCGACGATGGCATGAGAAGCCCTACGCGCAACGTCCCCATCGCCCTGAGTACCCTGTCCACCCACGTATTGCCAGCGTGTGTGGCGAATGACGCAGAGGGCACCATGAACTGCCCGCACACTCCGTACTGCACGTGCATGTCTCGAAGCATGGCCCGCAGCTCATCCCGGACTGTCGTCGACCTGTGGTGGGTGAGCTGAGCCATGGTCGCCACGACGGAGTCGCGGCATATAACCTGGACATCCGCCAACCGTAGCCCATGACCTGACCGCACCGCCACGTTGGACAGGTCCTTGGGCAGCTTCTCGAACTGCAGGGCCGCAGCCTTGATGGCAGTATTCAGCTTGATCACCGCCTGTGCCGTGTCGGATAGGTAGGGCGCCGCGTACCGCACGATGCCTCCAACCACAGCCGCCATCACCTCATGAGGCACCGACGCCGGCCCCAACGTGTTCTTGCACCAGCCCAGCAGGGCTTCACACCGGAGTACATGTTTCTCCTTCATGGTCGCCATCCCCCTGGGATCGAGGCGCAGGCCCAAGTACGGTACCGTGCCCTTGGCACGTAAGCATACCCATGGGGCCGCCGTGTCCCCCGGGTTCAGGTATACCATAATCGAATGGATGCGAGCAGTATTGGCATAGGCGCATTTGCCCACGTTGAGGGACATGCCCATGTCAGTGAGATACCGCGCTATCGCCGCCGCATACTCCAGGAATTGCGGTAGGGAGTGCGCTATCAACAGGAGGTCATCACAGTACGCCTGCACCAGGGGCGGCACCGCATGGCGAGCATCTCCCCGCGCCTTGCAGGCGAGGCTCCGCAGGAGAGGCTCCAAAAGGAGGAGGTAGAGCACAGCGCTCTCCGCACTGCCCTGCCGCAGGCCCCTGTGGAGTCGTATGCTCGGCGTCGGGCCGTGCGCGGTGATGATGCGCACCAGAGACCCGCAGCTGAGGGTGTGGAAGAGCCTGATGAGCTCTTCCGGGACACCAATGTGGCGCAGGAGGAGCGCTAGCGCTCCGTGCGGCGCTGTGTCAAAAGCTTTTGACAAATCGAAGGCCACGACGTGGTTTTCCTCCAGCCCACGCTGCAGCCTGCGCTGGGCCAGGAACACCGGGGCAGCCGCCGTGGAGCCCGGCATGGCTCCGAACTGCCAGTCCGCGGCCAGTCCTTTGCGTGCCAGAACAGCTGTGAACCTTCGCATGAGGGGAGTCATGAGCATTCGCATGTCTTGCTGCCCCAGCGCTATCGGCCTGTACTCGTCCAGGTTGCCCGTGGCTGTGCCCTTGGGCATCAGCCAGATAATGGCCTCGTGCCAGGACTCCGGAACGTCCGCACCCCGCAGGATTGCCCTGTACGCATGCATCAGGAGCCCCTGCACTGGTTCAGGCAGCTCTGCTATGAGGGCAGCCGTGACCCGGTTGGACCCCGGAGCTTTGTCGTCCGCCACGGCCTGCCTCACGGCGTCTTTAAGGTCCTGCATGGTGTAGTCCTGTACCGACCTCCATTCCTCCGGCACCCCTGTGGGAATGTGGGCTCGGACCAGCCGCTCGAAGGCCGGCACGTTCACTGGCCGCTTGGCGTACAGCGCCTTCCAATACCTCTGGACCTCACCGATGACGTCCGAGGCCTCCAAGAGCACCTTCTCCGACTCGCGGACACGTACGGACCATAGGCCTGACGGGGCATAGTTCACCACGTTGATGGCCCCCCGTATCGCCGTCCATCGGAGCTGCAGATCCGGTACCCTGCCCCGCCAGTAGTCCTTGATGGACCGGCGCCTGTTGTTCCTGAGGACATCCCGCAGCTCTTCCACGCGTGTCTCCAGCTGGTGGAGCTGTTGGTCCAATGCGGCACGCAGGTCCTTTACCGAGGCGGGGGACAGGTCGGGGTCCACTCGCCGGAGGTGCTGTAGCAGGGCAGTCGCTTCCTGGGAGTGGAGTCCGGCCGCCGCCGCGTCCCGTTGCCACAGCTGATGGGCGCGCCAGGCCAGGGCCTGCTGATCCGAGAGGACCTGGTCCAACGACGCCTCCGTTTCCGCCTGCCCGTACGGGTACTGCGGGTCCACGCCTGAAGGCATGCGCACTCCCGTGACCCTGGACACGTCATCACGGAAAGCGTAGAGCAGGTCAAAGACCGCTTGCACCTCCGACGTGCCCATGGTGGCAGTGTCCTGGTCCGACGAGAGCCACGCCTGTAGCCGCCGATCCCCGCAGGCCTTCTGCAGTACTGCCGCTGTCGCCTCACGAACCCCCGGGGAGTCCGGGCGTATGGCATGCAGCCTGCCCTGGGCGTGCGAGTAGGCCATCCTGGTGACCCTCTCCTTGCCGGCCACCGCTAGCGGGATGTCCAGGACCACAGGGCCATGATCCGACCCCAGTGACGCAGGAGACCGCCCCGGCGCCAAGTGAGGGCGCTCACGCGCCGCCCATGGGACCAGAGGCGAGTTTAGAAGGAAGGAGTCCAGTCGGTGCCCTGCTCTCGTGGGCCTCCTGTCCTCCTCCCGTTCCGGGCCTGCCCTGTGGAAACCACACTGCTCCCACAGGGCTTGGAACCTCCTCGTGGTAGGGTGCCGCGGGGACTCCAGCCACACGTTGAAGTCCCCTCCGAGGAGCACGGCCCTGGTGCCACCCGCGCTCTTGGCCGCCGCGTACATGGCCACGTCAGCCCAAAAGGACGCCTTAGACGCCCAGGAGTCGCCGCCGCTACCCGGGCCGTGGACGTTGATGACCGTGAGGGTGCCACCTGCGGTCACCACATCGAGGGCCATGGCCTTGCCTGGCACGATGTCCACGATATCTCGAACTTCCTCCGCGGCGAACACGTCCGCCCGAAGGGCAATCAAGAGCCCGCCGCGCACCGCCGCCGCCGACGCCGCCTGGGCATCCACCCCCGGGTACGCATGATACCCGTGGTGACGCCACTGGTTCTCGGAGTGCACCACACCTTGTGGGTCCTGCAGGCCGGTCTCCTGGAATAGGCCCAGGATGGCACCCTCAGCCTTCATGATGCCCGCCGCCACCGCTTCACCGTCGAGCATACCTGGGGCCACTGGTACGCCGTCCCCCCGCATCGAGCCCTGGACGTTCCACGACACCGCCGCTCGGGTGTCGGAGGCCGGGCCCCTTCATGGCTGCACGTGTGGATCGGGGCCCCCCGCCGGATCCGGATCACTGGACGGAGAGGGGCCACCAGCAGGTTCAGGGGGACCACCCGCACCCGGCACGGGCGGCCGGCGAGGTGGCCCCTCACCCCGTGGGCCTCCGCCCGAGGCGGTCGCCGCCTGCTGAGAGCCGGCAGATGCGGCGGGCTCCCCTTCTGCCTGTCCGCCGGATGTACTTGCCGCCGTACTCCCCGTTGAAGTCACTGCCCCACTCCGTGCTGCAGACCCAATCGCTCCAGATCGTGCCGCCGACGGCGACGCCCCGTGCTCCGCCGCAGGGCGGGCACCCGTGGGCAGCGTGAGCGCTCTGGACCCCGCCTGGGCCGACGCGAAAGGCCCCGCCGCCCCCCCCGGCATAACGCCAGCCATCATGGCCAGCGCCTGGTCCCGTTGCGCCGCATCAGTCGCATGGTCCCGCTGGATGTGGTCCAGCAGGTCCTTGGGGTGGAGGTGGGTAGGCCGGTAGTGCGTGCCAGCTTTCCAAGTGCAGTGACCAGCCCCATCCAGCCGAGACCAGGGGCAGACATTGATCGTCTTTGTCCCACGCTGATCCGTGGCCAAGTCACCACCGAAGTGCCGCAGCACATACCGAATGTTGGCATAGGCGCCATATTGAGGCGGGGGCTCCTCTTGGGCGGCGGCTTGGGCGCCGCTTTCGGGGCCTGCCTCGCCGCCGCGGCCGGGGGTGCCACAGGCCGTACTGGTGGCACGCTTGGTGGTTGCGGCAGGTGCAGCATTCCCCCCACGGGAAACTGCTCCTCCACCCAGCGGCGCCACGCGTCGGCGAACTTCTCCCGGTCGCCCTCGACCTTCCACCTGGACGTGGAGAACGCCCGGAGCCACGGCCCCATGTTCTCCGCCATGACCAGGCGGAGGGCATCTCCTCCGCTCTGCCGGCGGAAGCGTGTCGCGGCTGCGCCTGCCACGATCCCTTGGAGGTACAGCGCGTCGCCTCCGTCGCCACTCAGTGCACTAAGGTGCAGGGCCTCCAGGTCGGCGGGGCGGACCGTGAGCACCGTGCCCTCTCCGCGATCGTACAGGCGCAGCGCCGAGGAGTGGGGCTCCAACGCCGCCACAACCCAATACCACGCCCGCGACGCGCTATGCAGCAGTGCCAGCGAGGCTGCCGGCCTGTTGCTGGAGGACTGCGCCGCTGGGGCCCTGGGGAGGGCCGCCGCGTGACCCTGCAGCGCCCTGCACATGCCAGCTGCATGCTCAGCCTGCCACATGTTGCTCGGGGCTACGGGCCAGACGTCCTGCCCCTTGATCACCGGCGGCCGCGTGACCTCCACGAAGACCGCCGGCGCCGGCGGGATGTCCTCGGCCGTGCACCTGTGCGCCCTGCGCACCGGCCCCAGCCCACTGAGGCACTCCCGGAACACCCGGTAGCAGGCCGGGCCCCTGGACTGCTGCCTCCTGAGCCGGCACGCGGTGACTACGACCCACTCCAGTCCCCCTGTTTCCACCCGAACACAGGCCCAATACTCCGCCCCCTCCAACACCACCAGCCGCCCCATATCCGCCATGCCCACCGCATGGGTGGAAGGCACGCTCTCCACCCTCAGCCACCGCTTGGCGCTTTCTTCCCACGGCTGGGGGGCATGCATCCGCTGCTGCTGCATCGCGTCGTGCACGTGCTGCAGGGACACCATCGCCAGCATGGACATCCCCCCGTCCGCCGCCGCCGCCATACACAGCAGGGCATGTTGCATGCGCGCCCCGGGCAGCCCCACGTTGTGCGGGACGTTCGCCAGGTCCAAGGGCGTGCGGGGCGCCGGCAGGGCTTCCAACACCGCTGCAGGCAGCTCCCCCAGGGACGGCAGACGCGCGATGGGCCCCATGTCCCTGTTGAGGACCACCGCCGCCACCCACCGCCTGTCCAGCGCGGACAGGAGGTTGCCCGGCCTCGGCACCCTGAGGAGGGTACCGACGGCGGACATGAGGGCGCACACGCCACAATCCTTGGTGTTGCCGGCCGGCTGCTGCACCTGTGCCGCCCGGGCCTCCGCCAGCAGATGCTCCGCACCCGGCCATCCCGCCCACTGGCCCCCGGGTGCCATGCGCATCGTCCGGACCGCCATGTCCCACGTGTGCGGCCATTGGGGCGGGGCCCCCGACACCACAGGCCGGCCCAGCGGGTCCACGGCCAACCGCATGTCAGGGGCCACGAGGTGGTGGGCCGTCCAGTGCCGCATGCCCGGCGTCTCCAACCGGTCGAGGTACACCGCCTCTGAGCCCCCCAGCTCGACGTACCTCGCAATGAGGAGGGCAGCCGGGGTTTGGTCGTGCCGCTGGCCTTCCCACCCCTCCCTCGGGTGCATCATGGCATGGGGGGCCAGGCACTGCACCACGTCGGCTGCCAGCGCGACCACGTCGTCGCTGAGCTCCACCCCATGGTCCGCGGCCACCAGGAGGTGGTGCCTGGGCTTGGAGTACACGTGCTCCAGGGCGCCCTGCAACTCAGCTGGCGGGGGAGAGGCATCTCCGCAGCCCCGCAGCCAGGGGAGTGCGCCTGGGAGACGCCGCCCTGCTCCTCCTGACCAGACGGCGGCCTTAAGGACCGGCAGGTCCCGCCAGACAGCCCTAGCGACCTGATCGCGCTAGGGCTGTGGCTTGTTTGCGCCCCACTGGAGGACGGCTACCACAACATGCGTGGTCAGGGGCTCTGCCGTGAGCTGCAACGCTGTCCCCCCGTCCGTCTCGATCACCGTGCCCCTTGGGGCAGTGAAGATGTGGCCATCGGCCCCACGGACCGCCACCCATCCCCACAAGACCGCCACGGTCTCCCACCTAGGATGGTTGGTTCTCCTGGGCAGGACCACCACCGGTGGGCACGGGCCGTTGGCGGCCCACACGCGCCATTCCACTCCCACCAGACGCTCGTGACCAGGGGGCCGGTACACCTGGGGCCACGCGTCTGGGAGCTGGCGATGGACAGCGGTCCACACATCAGCCCCGCCAGCCCGCGTGAACTGGAGTCCCCCCAGGATGTCCCCGTCCACAGGGCTGGGGAGGCGGGCGGTGCGAACTTCCATCCCCTGACCCAGGCGAAGCCCTGGCCCCTCTCGGTCTCCCAGCAGCGAGACCTCCGGGTCTGTGGCCGCAAGACGAGCCGCCACCGTGGGGAGATGCAGGGAGACAGTCCACGGCTGGACTGAGACGGGCTCGCGCGGGAGGTCAGGGCAGGCCGCCACAGCACTGCCATCCCTCGCCAAGCTGAGCGCCCTGTCCCACCACTGCGCCCACGCACCCGGCGCTGCCGGCAACGACCAGGACAGGTACGTCACGACCGCCTTAGTGGTGCATACATGTGGTGGAAGGGGCTAAACTCGGTCAAAACGGGCTCAAAACGGGCTAAAAACACTTGTTTGAGCATCCCAAATGGTCGGGGATCACTTTTGGAAGGACGCGTTTTTGACCCATTTTTGACCCATTTTTGGTCCCAAAATGGCCCATTTTCAAGGCATTTTGGGGTTTTCCATGAGCCAAAACCCGTCGCCACGGGGTCTAAATGGGCTAAAACCACTTGTTTGAGCATCATAAATGGTCCAGGATCATTTTTGGAAAAATGCATTTTTGACCCATTTTTGACCCATTGTTGGTCTCAAAACGGCCCATTTTCAAGGCATTTTGGGATTTTCCATGGCCCAAAACGCGCCACCACGGGCTCAAAACGGCCTAAAAACACTTGTTTGAGCATCCCAAGTGGTCTAGGAACAACTTTGGAAAAAATGATTTTTTTCGCCTTGGGGACCCTAGTGGACCCACCGTTGGCCCCCACTGTGCGTGGGCGGCTGGCCGGCCCTCCGGCTGTACCAAGTGACCAGTGGTACGGGGGTCTACGTGTCTCGTTGGGCCATTCTGAGGCTTGGAAACCATAAAAAGTGGGGGGTTGCGGGTGGACTAGGTGCCCTTGGAATTCGGTTTTGAGCCACATAGCCCAAGATACGGCCCGTTCTTGGTTTCGGGGTGCTGGTGCACATGGCGCAGATTTTGGGGCTTTTTGGAGCCTTTTTGGGCCGTTTCTCGGACATATCGTGAGTTACAGGGCACCAAAGGTCCCTTGGTCACGAGAAAGTCAAGCCGCACGTGCAGTGTAGCCACCGTTTCCCTTCGTTTGGCTGTTTTGAACCCTTACTAGGGCCGTTTTGGGCGAATAGGGCTGTTTTTGGCCCAAAGCTGCGCAGATTTGGCAGGGCACCTCCCGACTTGGCGCCACCGCCCCGGGCCGCCACCGGTGAGTTTTCGGCTCAAAACTTGGATTTGACAAGGCCACCACCTAGGCTCTAGGATGGCTAAAGTAGAGTCAGGCCCGAGGCGTTGGGAAGGTGCAATGGCCAAAACGGAATGGTGACGTGCTTGTTGTCGTTGTTGTTGTTGTTGTTGTTGCTTGTTGCTTGTTAGCTAAATTTAAGGGGAGAGGGGTGCAGTAATATATAGGCCTGAGCCGGTGCAGGGGCTCCTGGTGCACGCGTACAGGGCAATCCTGCTGGGTGCGGACTTCCCGGAATCCTGGCACGAGGCCATTATCTGGCTAATGCCCAAGGGCACGGCCACAGGCAACCTGGACGAGTACAGGCCAATAGCGCTAGGGCAGCAAGACATGCGGATGCTCATGACCCCCCTCATGCGGAGGTTCACGGCCGTCTTGGCACGCAAGGGATTGGCTGCGGACTGGCAGTTCGGGGCCATGCCAGGCTCCACGGCGGCTGCCCTGGTGTTCCTGGCCCAGCGCAGGCTGCAGCGCGGGCAGGAGGAGAACCACGTCCTGGCATTCGACGTGTCAAAGGCATTTGACACAGCGCCGCATGGGGCGCTGGCGCTCCTCCTGCGCCACATGGGGGTCCCGGAGGAGCTCATCAGGCTCTTCCATACCCTCAGCTGCGGGACTCTGGTGCGCATCGTCACTGCGCACGGCCCAACGCCGAGCATTCGGCTCCACAGGGGCCTGCGGCAGGGCAGCGCGGAGAGCGCTGTGCTCTACCTCCTCTTCTTGGAACCTCTCCTGAGGAGCCTTGCCCGCAAGGCACGGGGAGATACTGGCCATGATGTGCCGCCCCTGGTGCAAGCGTACTGTGATGACCTCCTATTGATAGCGCACTCCTTACCGCAATTCCTGGAGTACGCGGCAGCGATTGCACGGTACCTCACGGACATGGGCATGTCCCTCAACGTCAGCAAGTGCGCCTATGCCAATACTGCTCGCATCCCTTCGATCATGGTGTGCCTGAACCCGGGGACCGCGGCAGCCCCATGGGTGTGCTTACGTGCCAAGGGCACGGTGCCCTACTTGGGACTACGCCTTGATCCAAGGGGGATAGCAACCATGAAGGAGAAACATGTACTCCGGTCTGAAGCTCTGCTGGGCTGGTGCAAGAACACGCTTGGGCCGGCGTCCGTACCACATGAGGTGATGGCGGCTGTGGTTGGAGGCATCGTGCGGTACGCGGCGCCGTACCTGTCCGACACGGCGGAGGCAGTGGTCAAGCTGAATGCTGCCATCAAGGCTGCGGCCCTGCAATTCGAGAAGCTGCCCAAGGACCTGTCCAACGTGGCGGTGCGGTCTGGTCATGGATTACGGCTGGCGGATGTCCAGGTTATCTGCCGCGACCTCGTGGTAGCCACCTTGGCTCAACTCACGCACCACCGGTCGACGACGGTCATGACTGAGCTGCGAGCCATGCTTCGAGACATGCACTTGTAGTACGGAGTGTGCGGACAGTTCGTGGTGCCCTCCGCGTCATTCGCCACGCACGCTGGCAGTACGTGGGTGGACGAAGTACTCCGGGCGATGGGGACGTTGCGTGTAGGACTCCTCATGCCGTCGTCAGTGTACTCGTGCGCACACGCCCATCTGCCGCAGGTGCAGTGGGCGGGACGGAAGTGGGCATCCCAGTCCTACACCTTCAAGGGTAGAGACATCTGCGTTCTCTCGGGGCCCCGAACGGACGCGGCGGTACAGTCCCTGACTGACCCCGCAAATGACCTCCTGCATGCGCGACTCCCCTGTCCTGCACCTGGGCAGTGGGCCGTCCAGCTCCAGGAATGTCATGAGGACCACCTGCACCTTCCTCACGCGGGAGTGGGGCCCAATCAACTGGACCACGTGTGGTTCACGGGGCTCCGCGACGTCTTCCGGCTGCGGTTGCCTGGTCCATTGAGTCACCGTCTAATTCACCCGGTGCGCCGCAAGAAGGCCAGCAAACGCACTAGGCAGTCCACTACAGGGGACGTGTATGTGGTGGGCGGGTACAGGGAGGAAGGATGGGACCCGGCGAACCCGGGGCAGTCCATGCCGTTCGTCCCGCTAGCCGCCCTCCTGTTCCTGCTGGAGGATGTCTTTGAAGGTTACCGACAGCAAGACGATCCGGCGTCTGTCCCCCTGCTCACGCCACATGCCGGGGGCGGCATAAACCCATCACCCCTATGGGTTGTGCACGGGCGGCCCGCGTTTTCCACGGCGTGCGCGGCGGTGCACGGGTGCAGCGAGTGGGCAATCGTCCTTCTGTTGCCAGCAGGCCCCGTCCCGGATGCTGATGAGTGCTCGGTCCCGGAGGTGGTTCGGATGTCCAACGTGCCACACGATCCGCATGTCGCCGTCACGTCGTTGCGTGATGGCGGGGCGGTGGAACGGGACTCTGTGGTGGTGTACCAGCCCTCCTGCTCCACGACGGTGTGGGGAGCGGAGTATACCACGGCCCTTGACGCCATCAAGTCGGTCTGTGGATGCGACCTGGCCTGGAGACCACATGCGGTGTATCAGCCGAAGGTGGTCCTGTCCCCGGAGCTCACGGCCTCCAGCGCGGCGTCCCTGGGAAAAGTCACACAGAGCCCCCACTCCGACGTGGCGTGGCTGGAACCCCGCCGGTATTGTTGGGTGCCGGTGGCGACCAAAGTCACGTCGTCTGACGCGTCGCCCCAGGGAGGCGAAGCCACCAATGTGGCGGTGGCCAGCCATGGGAGCCCCACGTGGACGGGTGCCATCTACGGCACGGTCCCGGAGGCAAAGATCATCGGCGCGGCGGCATACCTATTGCACACGCCCCCGTCAGCGTGCACGGTGCACGTGGTGGATGCCTCCATCATTGGAGCGCACCTACGCAGGGCGCAAGAGACCCTGTACCGTGGCATCAAGGGGCCGACCTCGCATCTGGTCAACCAGCACGCACTGAGCTGGATAGTGGAGGGGCTGCGGCGGCTACCACGCAGAGTGGGGGGGGCACACCATTGGGTGGTGCGGCAGAGCTCGCACTTGGCGGCGGTCCCGCTTGAGGCGCCGGACTCTGCCGCAGCCCGTGCAATGGCCCCGCCTGTTCATCTCGTCCTGCCCAAGGAGCACGCCATCCTCTTGGTGCCTGGATATGATGGAGAGCTCGAGCCGCGTGTGCCCTCCATGCAAGCCCTTCAGCTCGTCAGGGAGACGGAGTGGCGCTCGCTGGCGGCGCGCACCAGGGCCCACACGCCACTGGTTGGCGCCTGCGAGGCGGTGCCCCTGGGAGCAGTGTACCACGGCCCAACGCACAGAAATATGCTGCGGGCACGTGACGGTCGCTTATCCACCATGCAGGTCATGCGACGGTGGAGGCAGAAGCTCACGCGTGTGGCAATACCGGCCCACCCCTGTATCTTCTGTGGGGGGCCGGAGGAGGACATTGGCCACATGCGCCTACTGTGTGCCCGGGACGAGGAGGTGGCACGACTCCTGTGCAGGCGTGTGGTGGAGTTCACAGCGGACCTTCCCCTAACGGACAGGGCGGTGGAGTTCTTGGCGTGGAGGGAGCACGGCTGCAGGTGGACGGAGTCCCTGATGGCGGGTGTCATCCCCGGGGACCTGAAGCGGCAGTTCGAGGCGGTGCGGGCGGCGTCGTCCCGGGGCCCTGCGAAGTCCAAGCTCTTTGTGTAGGACATGGTCCAGGTTGGGGAAGATGTGTATGCCGCAGGAACCATCGGCTCACCCAGATCATGCAGCTGCCGATGCAAAATCGAAGGAGGGTGGTGTACGCGTTCCTGCGAGGTGATACACCCTTCTGCCCGCCGGCAGGGAGGGTCCGACGGCATCCGCCATGGAACCCGTTGGACGGCCTCCCCAGCGACCTGCAGGCGACCTTTCAGAGGGCACCGTTGCATGCGCCGTTGGTGCCCAGGTCGTACATCGCGCACGAGGAGGCCCTGTCCTTGTTCCCTCACTGAATGGCGGCGGTGGCGCAGGCCTTCAGCCAGTGGATCGGTTCCTGGATGACTCGGGCCTTCCCGGCATTCCGGGAGTGGTCCCGCGTGGTATCGGCGCAGTCGTGGGCCATGGTGAGTGGTACCATGGTGAGGGGCCCTGACGGCCAGAGTGATCCCTGGCTCCAGGTGTACACAGACCATCCGGCTGTGGGGAACGTCATGGGCTGGCCTCGCCAGGTGCTGCCGGTCTTTCAGCAGCCTCTGTGCAGCCTCCCAGTAATGGCGGTAGCTGTCGTGCTCGACGTGGGGGCGTTGTGGCTGTATGACCGGCAGCTGCGACGAGCCATTCTAGCAGTCACGGAGCGGTGGTCCATGGCCGTGTTGGTGGGCTCCAAGCAACTGACACGAGTGCAGGGCGACGACGCACAGGGCCACGTCACGGAGGCCATGTTCTCTCTGCCCGAGGGGGACGACCACGTGGCTGCCGATGCCCGTCACACCCTCGATACTCTGGGCCCAACGGCGGTGGTCGTTGAGGCTCGGGCGGGAGGACAACGCTTGGTTCTCGCGTCCGCCAGGGGCCCGGGGCTCGACGGGGTTGATGTCATTGGGGAGATCGTGCGGGACTATGGTTGGGAGCTCCTGACACATGGCACACGCAGCCCCAAAGTAGCGCGGTGGCCCTGGCTGCTTGAGAGCCTACTGGTGATGCCCAACGGACAGCCGATACTCCGCCCGGTGACCACGTGGGATGAAGCGAGGCGCAGCCTGCTCAGTTGTGCCACTGCGCGCGCGCTGGCAGGTGCTTTGCTCTGTCTCCGGGAAGCGTGCTGTGATGTGTGGCAGGACCTGTGGTCACAGTGTTGTGATGGTAGCTGCGTTCCGTTGCGGTTCGTGCTCCCACAGCAATGCCACGGGTGCAGAGAGACGACGTCGGTTTGGGTTCATCAATGTGCCTCCGTCCCACTATGCGGGACGTGTCGGGAGCGTGCCAGTAGGGGGTGGCTTAAGGCGAGGTGGGCGCTGCGGCACTCTGGACAGATGTCCTCAAGTGCGTGGAAGGCAATCCAGGGTGACCTGAAGAGCGTCCGGGTGGAAAGGGTGAGGTGCCCCGATGCGCTGACGGCAGCCCTGCCCGAAATGCTGTGGTGGGCAGCTCTGGAGGGCGACTCGCGGGTTCTTTGGTCGTGGCATCACGAAGGAAATGGTGACGGCGCGGTGGGGGCCGGGGGTAATGCAGCTTGGCAGGGTATGGGAAATGTAGGTGCGCTTGCCACCGTCCCTATGCTGGACGCAGCGGCGGGGGTGGCACCTGAGAAGCAGTGCCCTCATGGCCTGAGTGTGCGGTGATGGTAGACGGCGTATGACGGCCAACGCGATGTGACAGGTCGTGCCGGCCTGATGGTGAGCCGTACTGCCCCCGTGCATGAGGGTCGGACAGGGGTGCTTCACCCGCCTGCCCCGGGTCGCCGCGTACAACAGTGAGGTGTCATGGGTCGTCCCGACCAGCGTAATAAGGCCCAAACCCCTGTAGGGTATTCCCATGACACCGGGGTCTCTACTGGCGGCCCGGCTACGGCAGTTCCGGGGGTAGTTGCTCGGGATACTCCGGGAGTTCACAGGTCTGTGTGGGGGCAAGCGACAACGCTACCGGCGCTGCGGTGCATGCGTTGCGACGCCCCCTGGGCGTGTTGCACGGGGTTGCGGGAGCAGCCTGCAGGCCCCGGAAGCGGCGAAGTGTGCAAAGAGGATTGCGATGGCGTGATGGTCAGGTGGGCCGTATGGTGGGCGTACTTGGGATGGCGTGGCGATCTGGGAGGTGCTGTCATGAGGGGTACGCGGAGTTGCAGGTGACGGTGTGCTGGCGTCACGGGGGTATGCGTGGCGGTACTGGGGTCCGTATGGTGGGATTATCAAGGACGCGCGGCAGTACTGGGGAGCCGTACTGTGGGGGTAACGCGGGGTCCCATGGCGGTACTGGGGTGTCCCCGTGACCCCTCTAACAACTCAGGGGGATTGCAGGGGCATCCCCTGGCCCCGTTAACAACCTAGAGGGACCGTGCCTGAGGGCATGTACATAGTCTAACCGTCTGACGATGGCGGCGTAGCACGGAGTATGCGGTCGCCTCTATATACGTGTAGTCTACATAGTCTACACAACAGCAACTTACTCCTGGGGGGCGCCTGTCCGATCGGCTAGAAGCGGCATGCAGAGTGTTCCGGGGGGTGACGCGCGGGCCAATGCTATAAATAGGCTCGCCACGTCGTCGGTGGGGGCCGAACCTGCGGCCTGGCCGCTGCTGGGGCGGAAGAGGCGCAACCACGGGAGCTGGCCAATCAGTGCAGGTAAGGGTCAAGGGTAGGCGCCAGGGCAACGTATGTGGGCCAGATGAGGTGGACCTGGTTACCATGGCCTGGGGCGAGCCTCTGGTGGGTACCCCTACAGGGGGTCAATAATCAAGCTACGGCACCCACCAGCCCGAATCCCAGCCAGCGATATTCACGGGTTGCGCCACTCCTGTCGCGGAGCGGCCGGCGTCCCCCCCGTAGACCCTCTTGTTGTATTATACGTGGGCAAGCGGATGCCTCGAAGCTGATTGGGTACTGGCCCCTGACATGGAGTGCCGGCACGGTATATATCTGGGGTGTGGGTGCAGCTCAGGGCCACGGGGAAGGTAGGGCTGCTACCATGTTTCTGTACTATACTGGGGGACTGGTGCGGTGGGTCGGCGGCGTACATTATGGGGACATGGAGGCGATGAAGGCTGAGGGCCAGGCTAGGCTGGAGCCTCCGAGAAATCCTGGCTATGCATCTACGGGTTATTGCATGCTGGCAATGGGTTACGTGGAGTCAGGGATGGTGGGCAATTACGAGTACGCAGCTAACAATGGATTACGTGGGGTCACGGGTGATGGACGTCTCCACGGTGGCGGGGGTACGCGAACAACGAGGGGTCCGCTCTTGCTTCGCCGCATGCGTGCTGCTTTGTACCTTGGTTGCTGCTTTGCGCCCGTAGGAGACGCCCTTGCGCTCTGCTTGTTGCTATGCTGCTGCGTTGCTGTGCCTTGCCCCCTTTACCCCCGGCGAACAAACGGGCCAGCGTCCGTCGCCGTTGCTAATGCTAACGCTCCGCAGTTGCCACTGCCCCCAAAGCCTGGTTGGCCGGTATCCCCGGTCCTCTGGGTCCTCCGTCATGCTGTGGGCCACCTCAGGCAGCCCTGGGACCCACGGGATCGAGCGAGGCAGGAACCACCTGTCGGCGCGAGATGCCCGGTAACTCCAGTAGACGTCATGATAAGTGGTTATCACTATGACTATGACTATAACTATATATGTATGTATGTATATATATATATATATATATATACATACATACATATATATATATATATATATATATATATA
The DNA here is from genome assembly GCA_964036045.1 of Eutreptiella sp. 'Long Island Sound 2002'. Lineage (NCBI taxonomy): Eukaryota > Euglenozoa > Euglenophyceae > Eutreptiales > Eutreptiaceae > Eutreptiella > Eutreptiella sp. 'Long Island Sound 2002'. Next base: position 119,327,310 of record OZ038383.1, on the reverse strand, counting down.
TATATATATATGTATGTATGTATATATATATATATATATATATATATATATACATACATACATATATATATATATATATATATATATATATATATATATATATATATATATATATATATATATATATATATGCTGTTCTCTCTAACACGGCCCGCCACACCGGAGAGTAGCTGGGTGCCTGGCAGGTAACCCAAGCCTACAAGGCACCCAAATTGTCTTTTTTTCCCTTTGCCGTACACACAAGTACTGCTCTATCTTAATAGTTTTTTCCTTCGCCGTACACACAAGTACCGCTCTACAGTAATAGTTTTTTCCTTCGCCATAAACACAAATACAGCTCGTTCCGTCCCTGTTTTTCACTACCCCGTGGCTCACTTAAAAAGTTCTCCCTCTGACGACCAGGCAGGATCAGAGACATTTGTATTTCGCAGCTTTTGGGGCCGTGTCCATGACAAGTTCATTTTCCTGCGCCGCCCTACACTCTCCAAACGGCGTGCGTGTTCCGCACTTGATGGCGCCTCATTGGAGGAGCACGAGGAGGAGGACGATGAGGAGGAGGGGGAGGAGGAGGAGGAGGTAGACACAGAGGGGTCAGCAACATCCACATCCACCTCCTTGTTCTGCCGCGCATCATCTGATGTTTTTTTCTTCTCTTTCGTCACTTACCTGAATGGAGGAGACGTCCCCGCCGTGAGTGGAAGCCCTTCATTGCTGCATCCAACGGTATGCACCGGGATGGTGGAGCCATACAAACCTTTGGGCACCAATGGTATTGAGGCGAGGCAAGGACATTGCGTGAGTGCTTGCCTTTCATGAGGCTGATTTGTGAGCACGGCGGTCCAATAGAGCATAAAGGCATAGGACGCGGATACTCTTCTGTATTGGTTGATTCTCTGCAGCTTTGAGTTTTTGGTCAAGATTGCAAGCAAAACAGAACATTCAGCAATTTGTTTTCACGCCCAAGCCTCCCCAACTTGTTGGGTGATTGTGAACCCCATCCGCAGTTTCTTTGCATTGTTTTGGGGATATCACAAAACATACCACACTTGAGTACACCAAGTACCCTTGCCAAGCCTTGTTGAAGCCCGCCTTTGAAAGTGCGGAGAACAACGCACACCATGTCATTGCGAGTATCTACGTGCCCTCTTTTAATTACTTGAGGTATAGCAACAAAGTTACACCTTGCACTCAAGGAAGAGGTCTTGCCCTCTCTTAATTATTGAAGGTATTGCAGCAAAGTTACACGTTGCGCTAAAGGAAGAGGGACATGCTCAACGGGGGCATACCGATGGGATTTCTCCACATCTACGCTAGATTGGGGAAAAAAATGTTCGGCACCGGCACCGGTTGTACATGGGACATAGTAGCAATGTTCGGGTTGCCGATGCCGATTACAGTCCACAAGTGACACGATCGCCCCAAGCTTCGTGATTATAGGGTAGACTTGCCCGAACACAATGAGCGAAGAGGCTATAAATAGGTGCGGCCTTACGATTAAAGAGGGTCCTAGATAATTAGTATTTAGGACCACATGGAAGGACAAAAAGTTGTTGCATGCAAACTTTGCATCATGGAGGCGAGAGCAAACGACAATCGGGAACCACCTCGGGATTTTCATTGGAGAGGTTGCAGGATCACGGCCCTACTGTGGTTGTGAGTCCCACCCTTTGTCCGCCCGGCTGTGTGTGTGTGTGTGTGTGTGTGTGTGTGTGTGTGTGTGTGTGTGTCGGGTTTGTTTGTCTTTCTATGGATGGGGTTCGTGATAAGGATCCTTAACCCCCACCTACATGTCCATTTTTCCTTGTGACGCCAAAAGCAGGGGAATGAAATTTCTCTTGCCTTTGGCAAGGTACGTTGGCCATAAACGAATGATGCCGTAAAGACATCGAACGATATAGGCCCATGAAGGTGGGCTTACGGCAATGCAAACACACCGAAAGCGGTGTTTTGGGAGCCAACAAGTATGTAGAAGTGCCTAGTTGGTGAGACATGAGGTTGTGCACACACCCATAGTCACAATCTGATCACCCAACAAACACCCAAAAGTCCCTAGGGGCTATCATCGCTCACTCATAAATCACCTTTCTTCAGTCAACGCATACTGGCCTCAAAACAACTCAATTTGCACCACCTGGGGCCCGTAGGGAGCGATGTTGGACGCCTAGATATTCAGCACGCATGACCCCCCAATCAAATGTTAGATGGTCCATAGAAGGAAAAAGCAGAATCAGACTCTGGTCGGATGGCGTGGAATTTGACTTCTATGTAGATTGATGCACAATGGCTGCAATACGTGAACAATTTTCTAGCCACTACAGGGCATTCGTGCCCCAAAATGGTAGTTCAGCAAATGCCAAACCGAACAGCAACCAAGGGTACCCTGGGACTTGTCATAGCTCACCAAAAAGCCCAAACTCCATAGCTACCCAGGAACGCCTACAAACGGCTAAGTTGCTACCGTGGGGCCCAGCGGAAAGACCCATCTCGCAAAACGCAAAGGCGGTGCCTGGGATACGTGTCATTGGTTGGGGTAACTGGTCCCTAAGTGTGAGTCAAGCACATTGGCGGCTACCGACCTATCCCCACGTCCGTAGTCAAAGTGCAAGTAGAGTGGGGCATGCTTCTCAATCCGCGCTCATCGATGGTGAAAGGATTGCCAAGCGTTGCCCAATGCGGTGCAACTGAACTCAAAACGCCGCTTTCAAGGTCTAGCGGCCCTGCTAGGTGGGCATGGTTAATGCTACATTATTTATCATAGTCTTGTGTTTGCCAACGTTATCACGAGTGATCACCTACCATTGATTGACCTGTCAAAGGGGTGAATTGTCGCAGGGCACCAAAAGAAAATGCAATTACTTGCATGGTAGAGTTGTCATTCAATGGCTAAATCCTCACCACTCATTGTAACGCGCGACATACTTGGAGATAGCACTCGGGACTCGGAAGGGAGGTAGAAATTGACTTAGGTTTGAATGGAATCACAGTGCCGGTGATACGCCTCGCGTGAATTGAACGATCGTTTGCACACTGTTTGCACTATTCCATGGGCTTTGTCTTCTTTGACACATACTCTGCACATTGTTCAAACGCCTTAACGGGCTTTACATTGATAAATAATTTGCACATTATGTAAACCATTGGATGGTCATTGAGGTGATGGATAGATATACATAGTTTGCCCTCTTATAGAGGCTTTGGGTTGCTTTGCAGCTTGCGCACTTTGTGCACAGACTCTTCTGGGAGCTTTGAGGTGATGGATAGTGTGCACAATGGGTGCATCGCTCAACGCGCTTGGAGTTGTCAAAAAGATTGCACTTTGTTCTCCGCACACACGCCTAGGGGCGTCAAACCTCAGAATGGTCGTAGGGTGTACTGGAAAGGGAGCTGTGGGCTAGCCCTTTGAATCGGGCAAAAGATGTACATAGTGTGTGCCAATCAGCGACCCTTTACACATTGCAAAAAATGTGCACCACATGTGCCAACACACAGCACATTATGGGGGGCAGTGCAAACTATCCGTCAACTCTTAGCCCATGGAATACTGCACACTATGTGTAGTGTGTTGGTGAACCGAATGTGCGTTCACCACTGAAAAAATTGTGCACACCATAGGTCAACTCGAAGATTATTGGATAGTGCAAATAATATGAAAACTACCCATCAACTCAAAGGCAATGGGAGCGCAAACAATGTGCAATCTACCCGTCAACTCACTAAAGCCCACTAAAGAGCCCACACACGGAACATATTATCCGTCAACTCAAAACGCATGAAATACCGCAACCACTTTGAAGACTACACGTCAACTCAAGAATCAATCGAATGGTGCTCACATTGTGCCAACTATGCTTCAACTCAAGGCTAATACAATGGTGGATGTAGTGTGCAGACTATCCAACCACTAAACGCCCGTCGAAGATGGCAAACGGTGTACTTGTATCAATTTGCTTACCACCCATTGAATGGTGCACAAAATGTGCAAGGTGTGCGCCATCTCAAGACCAATTGAAATTTGTAAACAATGCGCACACTACCCGGTACCCCAATACCCATCAAAGAGCACAAGGGCACCATACCATCAACTTGGCTGCCATGCAAAAATGCCGATTGCGGCGGCAAGCTGCCCACTGCTAGCCCCTCATCCGCAAATGCCCCGCCATCTCGTGCACCATGCTCCTTGTGTGCGTGCTTCACAAACTGGCTAAGCTTTCCCTGCCCATCCCACGGAAACATCGCTAAACCCCCTGGGCTAATAGCCCGCAACACCAAGACAGAACCCCACTCCAGAAAAACCTTGTAGTTTAACGATGTGCCGGGGCAACCTTACCGGCGGTACTCGTTGGTCGCCATATGACACACAAGATCCCCCTCCTAAGTCATGTTAGAAAATTCCGCAACGGCAACCCCATGGCCACAACCGCCCCCTACCTGCGGGCTATGGGGGGGCTGCGGAGCCGACGCGATAGCACAGGCAATGCATCAAACAAGGCCTTGAATTCCTCCCCGTGTGGACTCGGAGAGAAAAAGATGGAGCATCCTGCCTGATGGTATGCAAAGTCACCTTGTAGGCGGACGTGGTCTGCATCAAAGAGCCCCTGCAACTCCTTCCTGATGAAGTCGTGCGGCAAGCGACGCGTCGCCATGAGCGAATGCAAAATGCACGGGATCATGCACTCCAGGGGCATCACATATTCCTTTGTCTACGGAGGGGACGTTTCTGTCCGGAAGCGCTCTGCGCGGCACAATACGTGCTGCGCGTGTTGCTTCAAAACGCGCAGCACGCGCAGCACGTGCAGAACGCAAACAACACACGCATCACGCGCAGAACGCGCAGAACGCGCAGCACGGAGTTCTAGAGGCAGACTTAGAAGCAGACTTCCGGCACGCGCAAAACGCGTAGCACGCGTAGCACGTCACTATTGCACACGCGCGCACTTTTGGGGGGCCGCGTCCTCACAGTTTGGGTATCCAACCTACGCGGTTGTCCCCCAGGGTTCGCACTGGTCCCATGGGTAGGGATGGCAGAGGCTTGGCGGCCATGAAGTTCACGATTCCACCACGTCCGCCCTCCACCACCTTCTCCTTCCTAATCTTCGTCAACCTCCATGTCCTCCTCCTCTTCCCCGTCACTCTCCTCCTCCTCCTCACTCTCTTCCTCCTCATCCTCCTCCCCCTCCTCCTCACTCTCCTCCTCCGTGTCATCCTCACTCTCCTCCCTCTCGCTGCCATCCTCCTCGGCCTCGTCGCCCTCCTCCTCCACATCTGCCTCTACCACCCCGGTCACCCCATGCGCCACGGCAAAGCACCCCACATGGTACCACTTGCCGCACCCACAACAAACGTAGTGGGTCTTGCCCCGGTTGCAATGGGCGCACACCCGGCGGCCCGGCATCCGCACCGGCACGTGGATGGGCTTGGCCACCGCCACTGTACAAAAGCGGCGCCGGATAAGGTCCAACTGCCAGTCAAACATGGTACCCGTTCGGGCCCCCCCGAGGGACCGGCAGGTCGCGTATGCGTTGACCACGGCATACCGGAGGACGAACGCACGCACCGCATGCGACCACGTCATCTGACGTCCCATCTGGCGCATCTGGAGCGCCATCTGGTTGACGCCATCTACCCCACGCGATAGCTGGCGGTAGCTGGCGACCACTGGGTTCACCTCAGTCCCGCTGCGGCGATGCACGGGTCCGGCTTGTGGGAAGTGGACGTTGGTGAGCATCGGCACTACGCGGGGCGGCTTGTGACCCACCTTTGGGTTCTTGAAGACCACCATGGCGTACCTCGCGTCGTCCACAGTGCACGTGGCTGTTTGTCCTTCTCCTAGAAGCTCTCCTGCCCTGTCCACCCCGTACGTGGAGCGCTTCGTCATCATCAAGAATGCTTTCTCCTCCGCAGCGAGGTCACGCGCTAGCTCGTGGGATCCAAAAAAGGAATCCGCACAGAGGATGGTCCCGGAAGGGAGGAGACCTGCCCACATGGTCATGATCTGCTTGGCATTGTAGTTGCCCGCGCTGTTGCCGAACCGCCGCGGGTGCCCGCGTCTACACGTGTACAGGTACATGTCCACCACGTACCCACTGGTGGCATCGGCAAGGCAATAGAGCTTGATGCCGGTGGAGTGGGGCTTGCGAGCGATGAACATCCGCAGTGGGCCGGCACGTATGCCTTTGTGCGGCACCACGGACTCATCCCCACAAGCCGCGCCACCCAACCGCCAGGCACCAGCCCACTGCCCATTGCACTCCTCCAGTAGTTCAACAACGTCGGGCCGGATGTTACGGCGCAAGACGTAGTACTGCTTGCGGCTTAGCAATTGTGCCATGAAGGGGTTGTACAGTAACCCGTCCCGTTCCCAGATGCCGTCTACTTGCATGGGCCGTACCATGCCTAGTAGGAGGATGAAGGCGTTGTACCTTGGTACTAGGGGGATCAAGTGGGAGAGGTTCGCCTTCCGGAGGGATGCCCGCTGTAATTCCTCGATGGGAGCCAACATGTGGTCCCACACCTCATCCTCGGTGTACCCGACTAATTCAGTTTGGCCTGGCCGGACTCCATGCATGATATTTGCTGCACAGTCCTCCACGGGGAGTGAACCCGCCCAAAGATTCGTGGGAAATGGCATTTTTGAAGAGCGGTGTGTCTGCACAACACGGAACACGTACTTTTAGGCTCCAGAGGCAGAACCGGAGGCAACGCCGATAACGCGCAACACGCGCAGAACGCGCCACACGCAGTCCAGAGGCACAGTCAGAGGCAACACGCAGCACACGTAGCACAGGGCACTGTGGGTGTTTTTTTCATGGGGGGGGTGGTTTGAGCCTCAATTCCCCTACCACACAGCAACCTGCAGCGGAGGGGGGGGGTTTCAACCTCGATTCCCCGACCACAGAGCAATAGGCAACAGGTGTGGTATCTTTTTTTGCGGGACACCACCAGTTCGCTTGTGCTGGGCGCCGGGCACTACATGTCCGATCGCCATAATACTCCGTTATCGTACAGCCAAGAAACCGGGTATAGCTACCACATATTACGACGCCACCAGTCCGGCGCCTGTTGAGAAAAAGCGCCTGTCTGCGCTGAAACTTCCCAAGGGGGGACCCGCAAAGCGGGCTGCGAACTCTGCCGCCCCCCGGACTCGTCGGGGTCCGGCCATCCCGGACTCGGTTCCCCAAGCGGGGAGAAAAACCCCTGGAACCCCTCCCCCTCCCACCCGTCCTCCCCCTCCCAGCCCTCCCAACCCTCTACACTTCTTGTATTTCGCCGTCCGTCATCTTGCCCTCGGCTGCCGTCTCCGGTTCGGCATGGCGTTCCGGTGAGTCGGGGGGCTCCTCCTTCACTCGCACAGGCGCCTGCAGAACGCGGAAAACGGGGTGCTGTCCTCCAGAGGAAGGCCAGAATCGAGACACGTGTAACGCGTAACACGCGCAGAACGCGCAACACATGCCAGGGCGGATTCCAGAGGCACAACAGAACCATACGGGCATGACGCGCAAACAGCAGTGACCCCGCAACGCGCACCTGCTCACTTGCCGGACCACCATCGCCCCCTGCTGAGACCTCCGCGCGTGCGGCAGCGCCTTCTGCAGCGCCTTCTGCGGGCTCCTTGGGTCCTTCTTTGGCCCCCTGACCTTCCGTCTCCGGGGGAGGCTTCTGCAGAACGTTAACGACGTGATGTCTGTCCTCCAGAGGCACGGCGGAGGCAAGACATGTAGAACGCGGAGAACGCGCAACACGCGCAACACGGGGCGTACCAGCCTCTAGAGGCGACGAAGAAGCACGCGTGGAGAACACGCAGCACAGCGACCTGCTCCACCTCCATCCCAACGGCGCGTGATCCTTCTGTTTTGATGCTCTGGGGATCGTCCCGCGTCTCGCCCGTCTCCTGCGGATCCTGTGGAAACACGAGGGGGGCAACCAAGTGGCAGAACATCGGGCAGACGAGACCGGGGCTCGACATACATGTGACTCACGGCTCCGTACAAACCACGCATTGACAGCCGCAACGGAGGACGTACGATCGGGTTGGTTCCGCAGCCGCCCACGCACCTTCTTGCTCTCTGCCACATCGGCGAATGGGCCGAGCAGCGCCTTCGGACGAAGCTCCGGCGGCTCGCCCGATGCGCCGGGGGGCGCGCCATAGGGCAGGGGAGGCGGGGAACCCCGCGGCGGCGCGCCATACGGCAGGGGAGGGGGGTGGCCCCGCGGCGGCGCACCATAGGGCAAGGGAGGCGGGTGGCCCCGCGGCGGCTGGCCATGCGGCGGCGGGCCCCGCGGCAGTGGCGGATAGCTGGGCCACTGCGGGTCTTCGTCGTACGACTGCTCGTACTGCGGTGGCGGGCCTGGCAGGTGCGGGTACCCGCTCATGTGCGGGGGCGCCCAATCCCAAGCGGCAGTCTGCACAACGTGTAACACGGCAAGTCCTCCTCCAGAAGCGTGCAAGGAATCATGCGTGTAACACGCGTCGAACGCGCATCACGCTACCATGGGCCTCCAGAGGCGGCGCGGAGGCACCAGCGCGCACACCACCGAGACCACAAAGCACACAGATACCCGTGGTTTCTTCGCCGCCAGCTCTCGGGTGCGCACCAACGACCATGCTCCAGACGCCGGAAGTTCGAGTTGCCGTTCCTCTTCCAATTCGTACGCCATCAGGCCGGCCATCCGGACAAACCGGACAAACTTCTCCTGCAGAACGCGGAAAACACGATCGGTCCTCCAGAGGCATAGTAGAAGCAAACACGCAGAACGCGCAGAACGCGCATGACGCGCGGAGCGACTACGTAGAAACACAACAGAGGACGCGCGCAACACCTGCAAAACATCCGTGTCCATGTCAACGATGTCTTCGATGCCCATTGCGCTCACCCGATCGCTGACCCCACCTCCACGACCACCTCGCAGGCCCTCCATTTTCAGCTTGCCCAAACTCAGGCCCTCTGCCGGCGGGCTGAGGTCCACCGGCCATTGCGGCGCGGCGGCGCAACCCGTACAAACCGAAAGGCCCTTCAAAATCCCCTCCGCCACTTGTCTCGGGCTGCTCGATGGGTAGCGCTTCTCGAAGTGCTCACGGGCTGCTGCAGCCGACTGGGCGTTCTTGGTCCCGCATCTCAGCACGCTTTGCACGCTCAGGGCCCGCACACTGGTGTGCAGCAGCAGGGCCAACCCGAGCTCTTGCTTGGACCTGGGTTCCTCCGACAGGCACTCCTTGTAGTGCATCACCAGGCGACCCACGGTCGCATTGAAGTCCGTCTCCAAGATTCTCTGCATTGTGTCCAGATCACGGTCGTACCCGCCTTCATGCTGGAACTTCTCTGCTCTTGTCGGTGCGGCGCTGATGCTCTTCTGCGGGCCCTTCCCGCTGATCGCAAAGGACACGTTCCCACGGGCCGGCTTGTCCTTGTCCTTCTTTTTCTTGGGCATCTCGGCCTCGGACTTCTTCGGTGGCACCTTGGGCGGGCTCCGCTCCTCTGCCTTCCGCTTCTTCTTCTCTGCCATTGTCTGCGGCTCCTGCTTGACCTCCAGCATGGTGGACCGTGCTGCCTTTCCAGAAGCCTTTGCAGCAGAAGAGGAGTGTTTCTCCGGCACATCATCTGGCTCGTCCTCTGAATGCTCCCTCTTCACTGTGCCTCGGGCCTGCTTCTTGCCATGGGGTGTCAATGGCACGTCGTCGTCTTCCTCTTCTTCCTCCTCTTCCTCCTCCTTGTCTCCATCGTCCGCTGCCTCCTCCTCCTCCTCCTCCTCCTCCTCACTCTCTTCTGCCTCGCCCTCCAACCAGGTCCACAACCGGTTCACTTGGATCTGCAGAACGCGCAGCACGGGTAACACGGTGGTGGTGCCCCCAGAGGCGGAGCGAGAAGCACACCGGCGGAACGTGCAGAACGCGCAACACGCGCAACACACGTAGAACAGGGGGCAGAATCACGTACAGATGCAACACGCAGCACGCCCAGAACAACCTTTGTGTACCCGAACCATCCATCCGGCTTAGCGCGGCAATCTTGGACTTTTGCGGGATCCTGGGGCTTGCTTGGCTTCGTCTTGATCTGCAGGCAGTTGGTGGAGTAAGCAGCTTATCGAAAATGGAGACTAGGGACCGGCACGGTGCGACGAAACGGAACATAATGGCACTTGTCATGCATGCATACTTGATATGCGGTGACGTTGGTGAGGTACATCTCATCTTCTCGGCGATCCTTGCTGCCGGGCTTCTTGCGGTTGACCCAGGCTGCGTGCCACCCAGCTGTGCAGAAATGTGTGGCACGGCCCAGAAACAGAAAAAAAAAATGTGAAACGAACGACATCGACGTGGGGGACATCGAAAGGCACAACACCCGTACTCCACCCCATTGAACAATCACATACATGTCTGCTGTTTGATCTCGAACACGATGAACGTGTTGTGCTTCAGCATGGCCGCGCTCCCCCAACTGCCTAGGTGGCCCCCCTTGGCGAGCCACTGCTTGTGGCTATCCGGGAAAAGCGGTGCGGGCATAAAGAAAGGGCTGAGGTACAGGAGGACGCGTAGCTCGCGCAAAACGTGGGTTCCGGCCTCCAGAAGCGTGATGTCGGTTACGTGCGGAACGCGGAACACGCCTTGCACGGATATGCGACACAAGTTATTCGAGTTCCAGAGGCACACCTAGAAGCGAACGCTTAGAACACGTAACACGCGTAACACGCGCGGCACACGGAGCACGAAAGCCAAGGTAGAGGCAACGGCACGATACGCTTCTCACATGGAAAACGGTGGAAATGAACAAAACGGATGCTTCCATGACGTCCGGCACGTTCGAAAACCCCCCGGAAAAACAAAACTTTATGGATTCATTTTTGACGAACAAAAAACGTTGATTCCGTTCTGCGCGTGGTAGACAAAGGAATATAACGGGGTCATGCTTTATTCTGCACAGTGCAACGACTTGCCTCAACCATGAAACACGCATGGTGCACCTAAGCCTGTTCCATGATTGGGCGCACCCTCTAGCAACTCCACCTTCGGCTGTCCCAGCCCCATACTCCCTCATTGAATAGGGAGGCCACCTTGGGGGGGCGGAGATGCCCCCACCTTCGCCTTACGAATCGCATGTACCTACCTAGCCGAAGCGTCGCCACAACACCATCTTTAGGATCCCAACATACTATGCCACAATCAATGATGACTTCGGAGGCGTACAACACAAGCTTGGCAACGTGTTGTAAGGATGGTGCAACAAAATTGTTCCAATGATGTTCTAACGAAATGACGCAAAAATTGCTAGAACATGATTAGAACATTTTTGTTCGACCACAATTAGAATAATCTTCGCACCATGAGTTGTGTCCACCAAATAGGCATTTCCGGAGGATTGCCACAGTCGGCAACTGCTTGTCATCGCAGTTGGCCAATCCCATTGCCCAAACATGGGGAGGGAGCCAACACACCCAACCCATGTTCACCAACAATATGGTGATATGCGTGCAGAAAATGCGCACCACAGGGTAGCCATCGCCTTTGACAATGAGAGCTAGGGCAAAACTCCAATCAACCTGCCGCAGCAACGCATGCCGGCTGAGTAGGTGCCGCACCACCCTAGTAATGCGGGCGTGGGTGGTGGATGTCAGCGGATCCAGCTGCAAGGGGGTAGGCAGCTCCTTCCACTTGAGGTCAAAAGTGTTGCGGGTACATAGGGGCCGGACGTAGTAGTCCGGGTTCAACGGTGCAACCGTGGACTGACACCGCTGCTATTGCAGCTGATGAGCTCGGACAGTTGCCGAAAGGCATTCTTGGGGGAGAGCATGTTTAGCACCACTTCCGCCATGGCCTCGGGGGTGAGGAGGGACTGTCATATTGTGCCAAGGCAGCCTTACACGCCTGATTGTGCACCGATGGGGCAATGGACTTTGTGGCGACCAAAGACTGCTTGTGGGTCAGCCCGGATGAGGCCCTTGGTACACGCTAGAAGACCCAATCTCGTTCTAGCCTAGACGTTGCTAGAGTGGCTAGAACGAAAAAAAGGAGGGGGCTACGCCCTCCCCGTGGAGGTGGGGGGGGGGGGGGGCTTTGGGGGTTTCAACCTGGCCATGCTTCTTTTTTCATAATTTCAGTGTTTTCACCTGATTTTGGAGTGTAAAAAATTTTCGTTCTAGCAACGTTCTCGCCTAGAACACAACTAGAACAAAAACATTCATGCATGTGTCGCATCTAAGGGACACCAAAGTGGGGGTGGGGTGGAGGGGTAATACAAATACACATAAATATTTGCCCCCCCCCCCCCCCACACACACACTTTGGCATAAGCATATGCAAAACCCAACACACAGCACAAAATGTCACGGGGGGAGGGGCAAGAGGTCGAACACAAGCACCGCACAAACACCCCCTGCGTGTCGAGCTATCAGCCCCCCCCCCCTCTTTCGTAGTTGTGGTCCGGGTTATGGGGGCCCTGCTTGTTTTGCTTAAGGTTAGGGAGGGTATCCATTTCCTCTTTGCAGGTGGGTTGGTTTTTTTGATTGGGGTGAAGAAGTGAGTACCCAGTGACACAAAGAGGTAGGTGTGTTACTGGGTTGCCTAGTGTACTGTTGTAGTGCTTTGTCCCCCGTCCTCCCGCCCTGTGTGAACTGGTACCTGGCTTGTTGGTTGGTTGGCCGTTGGTTTTCGGGTTGCTTGGTTGGTTGTTGGGTTCTTTGGTTGTTTGTTGGTGGATGGGTTGTTGGACAGCTGAGTTTGGCTAGCTGGTTGGTTGGTTGGTTGGTTGCATGGTTTGTTGTTTGTTGGCTAGTTGCTGGGGTGTGTGCACAGGTGCTGTAGCATTGTGGATGGTGTTGGGTGGAGTGTATGTGTGTGTGTTGTCTGGACACGTGCTGTGTGGTGTTGTTGCACAGTGTGTCTGTGTGTAAGCATGTATGTGCAACGATTGCAAAGGTCCCGGGGGGGGGGGGGGTTGTGCACATTTCATTTTGGCGTTCTAGCGGTGTTCGGGCGAGGTGTTCTAGCGGCGGTCTAGCGGCGTTCTGACGGTGCCGCTTCGCTCCCTAGAACGCTGCTAGAACACCTCGCTAGAACGCCGCTAGAACGCCAAAATGAAATGTGCACTACGCCCCCAAAGACCCTTGCAATGGCTGCACAGGCATGCTTACACACAGACACACTTTGCAACAACACCACACAGCATGTTTTCAGACAATACACACACATACACCCCAGCAACTAGCCAATAACCAACCAAACAAAAAACCAACCAACCAACCAACCAACAAGCCAAACTCAGCTGTGCCAGAACCAATCAACCAACAGCCAACCAACACAACAACCAACCAAGCAACCCGAAAACCAACAGCCAACCAACCAACAAGCCAGGTACCAGTGCACACCGGGGGGGGGGGGGGGATTCCATAACCTCGGAGGAGGGGGGACAAAGCATACTACTCACCCGCACAGCACAGTGCAAAACCCAGCTGGGGAGGGAGGGGGGCAAGGGAGGAGGGATGGAGGGAAGGGGGGACCTGTACACTAGGCAACCCCATACCACAGACACACATGGCAGGGAGGAGGGAAGGAGTAACACACCTACCTCTTGGTGTCACTGTGTACCCACTTCTTCACCCCAATAAAAAAAAACAACCCACTTGCAAAGAGGAAATGGATACCCTCCCTAACCTTAAGCATAACAAGCAGGGGCCCCACAACCCAGACCATAACATGGAAAGGGGGGGGATGGCTGATAGCTCGACATTGAGGGGGTGTTTGTGCGGTGCTTGTGTTTGGCCTCTTACCCACCCTCCCCCACCCTTGACATTGTATGTTGTGTGTTGTGTTGTGCATATGCTTTTGCAAAGCTGTGTGTATGCTGGGGGGGGGGGGGCATATGTGTATGCATGCGTCAAGTGTGTTGGTTGCTATGAGTGTGTCTGTCATGCACCCCCCAACCTGCTGGGATAATTTGTTTTTTGATGTTCTACCTATTCTACCACTCCAGGCTAGAACGGTTTGTGTTCTAGGCTAGAACCATTCTAGGCTAGAACATCTAGTCTAGATGTTCTAGGCTAGAACACGATTGGGTGTTCCAGCGTGTACCTAGGGGGAGGCCCACCGCCCCAACAACTCCCCAACGCGATCATCCTATAAACCGGTCCCACCGCTAAGCAGAACGAGGTGGGTGATTAGGTCATCAACGGAAGAAGGCATACCAAAAGAAACCTGAGGTAAGCGGACAAAAGGTGTTTTAACGGTGTTCTAAAACGTTAGAACAAGGAGCTGACCGAAACAAAAAGTGTTCTAATTGTTCTATTGCGCTATTCAGAATGACATTCTAATACACCACCATTACGCTTCTAGCAAGTCCCTAGGGTAGCATGGGGCTGTGGTGTGGCCAACGCAAAAGTTGTCGCCGGGTCGTGGTTGTGGTGAGAAGGAGCTGGTGGTGGGGGTTGCCGTGTGGAGCACGGGGCGGGGATGTAGCCGACGGGAGTGTCGCCCGAAGGGTGTGGCTGTGGTTGTGCATGGTGGCGTGTTGTGTGTGTGTGTGTGTGCACGCTTGGCACTTTCTCCTCGCTAGGTTCATTCTTGGGACTTTATGCACAGCCACTCGAATTTTCCAAAGCGCCAACGTGTCAGGCACGCAAACGGACAACTGTCGTACCACAATACCGCAGTACAACCTCAAAAGGGCACAAATACTGACAACCCACAACTAGCGCTCATGTGCATCTGCTTGCAAGTACTTGGTGAAGGTGGTGGTTGTTGCTTGTTGCCTTGCGGCCCCACCAACGGGAACGGGCCTAGAACGATGTACAATCTCCATCTAATGACCTATACCTTCGCATAGGTGAGATGTGTCCCAAAGAAGGAAACCAAAGGGGGCAACATTAGGGTGCCACCTATCGTATCCCTTCCGGCCTAGCTTAACCCCGGTTGAAAAACCTAGGTCATCCTAAAATCCTCCAGTCAGAGCCAAATGCTAATCAATTAACATCTTCGTCGCCATACAGGACACGGCGAGGATTTGTGTGGGTCTGTGCGCTTGTGTTTTAGGCCCCTCTTAGACGCCCCTACGCACGACTAGCGCCGGGACGCAAAAACGAAAGAAGACAGAAAGAATACGAGAGGAAAAGAAGGAAAAATCAAAAACGAATTTCTCCGCGCTGCTGCCCGACTTTCGGTTGGTTATAAAGGCTGACTTGTTTGGAGGAGTCCTCGATTTGGGTGCTCCACCCATAGAATCACAACCCTTATGCTCAAGGTAGAGAAACTTGGGCCAATCCTAGTTGATGGCGGGTGCCTGTAGGACAGCTTGAAGCACAGCCAAACCTAAACAACAGTGCTGCCAAACCTATACGACGATGCCACCTAGCTTAGTCTAGACACAATACAGCGCACATGAGGTGTGCAACATGGGGGGGGGGGGGGCATGGCAATTGTGTATGGGGTGCCGGTACGAATGTCATTCTACGAGCTATTACTTGAGCTAAACCTCCCTACCATTAGGGACCACCGCTAAGCGAAATTCTTCGTGCGCAAGAGACTCGGCGTGTCGGTAAACAAGAGGTTACCTCTTGCAACACCCCAAAGTAGTACAACCACAAAAAATTCTTTACCGCTGTCCATGTTCATTTCTGCATCGTGCGCATCTAGATTAGACGGCATCAATTGTTAGTCATCCAATAGCCGCACGTCATCCGGGGCCTGACCTAGCACCCGTGGCGAAACGGATTGAGGGCACACGGCTGGTCACCATCATACTACCTAGAACCCTCATAGTGCAGGCTACTTGGGAGCAAGGCACGCTCCGTGGTCTCACATACACGGACAAGATTGTCTAAAAGTTGTCCGGATGGCGGTTGTTCCATGACTGGGCCATTATCATTCGAGGTTTGGAGCCGAGGGCCAATAAATATCTACGCTTCCGCGGACATGAACTTGCTGACAACTTTGATGGCACCATTCGGTTCAACCACCATCAAGCTGCAATCATCGTGATACCCCTTACTACTGCCCATCGTTTCACTCCAAGCAACTTGTGCAACTCGGTAATCTGCATCCGAGATAGCATACGGACTGCGGTGATGTACGCCACACCTACTTAAATCAACCATTCCATTCCCGTCTCAACCACATTGACTGAAGTCGCCAAACAGGGAACTTCGCCTCCAAAATAGAGGTAGGGCCTGAAAAGCATGGCCACCAACAAAGTGATGGAGCATGTTTTGGCAACCTGTGAGTCATTGGATTGGTGCAACCATGTGAGACAGCCACAAAATGGGAACACAAAGTGCCCCATCTAGTAACAAAAAAAATTAGAGATGGAGAAAAACGTAAAAGCACCATAGCACCACACCTATCAGTAAAAACCTCAAAACTCCACACCGGTGGTGAAATAGTTTTGCTTCACCATAGCAAATGTTGGGACCTAGCACCTCATGCACTGACGCTAGGTGCTGCGCAATCCACCATTCGCACATGCAGATTGTCGTGATTGCCGCTTCCAACACTACAATCCCTTCTGCTCCAAATCAGCTAGCAACACTATTGTGCCAGCGCCTAAGGGCTTCTGCACAACAACCATGCCATGTTGGCGTCAAGCTTGGCCCCACAGAGGATAAATAGGGTGTTGGCCCTAGCTAGAAGCACCTGGTGCAAAGCATCAACCCACATGCGAAGAAGTGCAGGGTCCAACTTCCTCCTTATGTGATTCTCCAAAAGGGTGATGCACCAAGGGCTGGTGAGGTAAGTCTTTTTGATGCCGGCGTCCTTGGTGGCTCTCCAACAGGGCAGTTGGAAAGCATGTGAGCTATTCCCACATCCGATCTGACTACGGCAACCATCGACAACAACAAACCAAAAGGCACTGGAACTTTTGACATACCGGCCCATGGAGCGTGGCCAGTCTAGGAGGCACAACATCAGGGTGGTGTGTTGTTGTTACTTGGGGAGCTTAAAGCCGCGAACAGCCCCAAACAAAAACATAGGTGACTTGCCCTCATGAACCATGCGTGTGAGGTGAGTGGTGAGTTATGCCGCAATAGACTAGTCTTCATGTCGTCGTGCATCCGGGTCGGCAAAATTCAAAAATGCAAGCATGGGCAGTGGACTCGGCCCACGCCTGCAACCGAAGCGCCTTGGGCAAGTACATGAAGCTGGCATGCCATAAGTCCATCACGGCCATTGCAATTTGCCATAGCTGCAGTGTGGTGCATTTGCCATGGACAGTTGGTCCGTCACACGTACCACGAGTCCCAGAGTGGGCAAATAGCGGGCGCCTCAGCTTTTTGACTAAGCAAGGGGCTCACCCCCCCCCCCCCCCGATCCGCCCGCTGCCGCCGTTGCAAACTAAAAGGGGTGTGTAGGCGAGGCGTGAGCTAGTTGGGTGCCTTTGGCGCTTGCACGGTAGCCACGCAGCGTTCTATTTACAAAAACCAATGCAGGATGTGGCAGCAGAGAAGCGGGTGGGGCGTGTGGCCTCGTGCATCGTAGCTTGTGCCCGTGCCGTATTTTGTGTACATTGCTTGATCTCCACACATGGTTAACCCACCTCGCGGCCGTGCCCCCATGGGTGACGGAGGGGGGGGGGGGGGCAACCGATATACAAAGCAAAGGTTGTGCTTGGCGGCCCGCCAACAGGCAGGTGTGGGCTCTTACGCCACTCCGCAAGTCCGCTTCTGCTGATGCCTAGCCATGGGATAGAGGGCCATCCATGACCTGCCTGCAAGTGTACTTGCCAATTGCTTGTACACATCGTCCCATAGTATGTATAACGTGGGCAACTCTAATAGATGCTTTTGCCATGCCCATGGGACTATCCTCTAAATGACCACCGCTTGATCAACACTACTTCATGCGAGGCCACAATCCAAGAGGCCGACATGGTATTGGCAGCAGCCGCACCACATGTGTATTAAACAGCGGGGGAGGGTACGTGTTGGCTGCCCTAACGCGCCAAATCTTCCATTCTCCATACTCGTCGGATGTGGCAGGTGGCATGTCTGCATCCACTGCAAAGGCGCTATCTTTTGCCGCTTCTCTTGCAGACCCGCATATGACCCCTATGACGGTCCAACGCTTCGCAAGTGATAAGGATGGCACAGGGATGAACCATGGGAAAGAGGGACGCAACAAACCCATCCAATGCATTGCAAGGTGGAGCACGTTACTGATGGAGACACCAACAAACACGCACATAAACACATAGACGTCATGCATTGGGTGAACTCACCCCGGGTCCTATGGCGGAACAAACGTGGCACTGAGACTGGGGGGAATCCCCAATTGGGACGATTCCAGGGTGCTGCTGCCCGCTTCAAACCACTCCAAAATCAGTAGGTATAACATCTGGATACCAGTGTGAATGCGGGCAAACCGTTGTGAGGTCTCCCTCAGATCTCCCATGATGTATGCTTACATGGTGCATGATAGGTACAAACGCTCGTGTGCCCTTGTTGGCTGTATGGTGGCTTATGCACAGCCAAACGTTTGTAGCACAACATTTTGCAACATGGGCCACAGCCTGTGGTCCAATGTCTGGCACTTTATCTGTAAATTTTTTGCGGCAGAAGCGCCGTGAAATTTTACAGCGCCTCCGCCGTAAAATTTTTGTGTCATTAACGTGTCATACAGGATGTTTACTGGTCGGGTAAAAACGGAGAAACGGAGACCACCAGTTTTTGGGCTGCTGTACCGGTCGTTCCTTTTTGCGTTTTCATGATTATTGGGGTGTATTTTACTGAAGTATAAGTGTCACACTGGGCTACGGACCGGCAAACAAGTTTCTTTTTTCCAATGAGCCATCCTGGTGCACAAAATTTTCAGATGGGAACAACAGCTTGCAGTGATAAGGGTACAATGTTGAGAGGCACACAACTTGTTGCGCACGGTACCTGTTGCGTTCAATTACAGATTTGGGCTATGTTTCACTATGCCAGTCCGTTTTCCGGTGTTGTTTTTGACAGGTACAGTGAAAAAGAGAGCGTCCTGGATTGTGGCATTTTTCATTTCTGGACCGTAAATTTTATGGCGGATCCGCCGTAAATTTCATGATGTCGTTGATAGGCCTGCTACCCCCTTGGATCAGACGTGGTGCACGCCATTCAGGCGTTTTTCTTCAAATTTACGGCGCCCCCCCTTTTTGGGGGGACTCCCGGGAAGTATGCGAATAGTGCAGCCCAAGGTGAAGGGTGCTGCATGTATACCATGAAGTTTGGGAAGTGCAGGTTGGCATATAATGATCCAAGTGAGGGGGGGGGGGGGGGCATACAGGCTGGCGTAGTATCTAGGGAAGCGGCTGGTGTGCGGCAAGCTTGGCGGTTACGTCCACGAGACCCTCTCAAGATGCGGGGACGACACATGAGGACGTCCCAAACGCGCGGACACTTCCAAATATATCAACAAAACCAACAAGCGTGGTGTCCAAGACACATACGACGGACCATATCATTTCCAGAGACGTTAAAAAAGTAGACACATAGCTAAGTGGCAAGCGTGCATGGCGAAAGGGGAAATGATTGGCATTGTGAAACGAGACAGCAAACATGTGGCTGACATGAATTTGTTTTAAGATCCACACATGGGACAAACACATGCAACTGACGCGACTTCTATGACGAGTTACACTGGTGTCACCGTCTCCATGCTAGAACGGTCCACAATCTCCAGGTGTATCCTTGCTAGTTGAAATTCTTTGGGATACAACGGGATCGCCATCCTCAAGTTACAAACGGTTGGGCGGCAGGAGGGGCATGCACCGCACACCAAACACTCGCCGGCGCTCGAAAGCCACGAAGGCGAGAGCGCTAGCTGATGTTAGGCATTGAACAGATATTTGGACTTGACAACGAAGGGCAGGATGATGATGGCAGACATGGATTGGACGAGACAATTGGACGAGGCCAAGCCTGTGCCATCCCTACCAATTGGACCCGCAAACCATCGTGGGACCCTTGCGTAGGCTGGATACCCAAGTGTGAGGACGCAGTGTTACCAGCCCCCCCACCCCCATCCCCTACCACAAAAACAACGTTGAGTGGTAGGTTGTGCGGGTTCTCCGTTTCACGGGCGTCGTGCAGCAATGGCTTTGGAGTGGCTCCAGAACCACTCAATCCAAAGTCAAACATGCAGGACGCACAAGACACTCAGGACCTTTGAATGTGTTTGCCAAGACACCCGTATGTCGTGCAGACGGGCTCCAGCAAAAAATGTAGTGTATGTAGCTAGAGGAATATTTTTTAGCAATTTTCCAATTATCACTTATCATATTTGCGATGTCCGCCAATGCGTCCTCAAAACACATGGAGTTGGAGGGGCACACACCTGCTTCAGCCATTTTTCTTTGCACCTCACACGACTCCTAAAATTAGCCACCAGTGCCCAACATTCCTAAATCTCTTCTGTCTGGCGGGTGTCACCACAATGGCGTTTTCGTGGCCCTGCCTGTCAACGGCCCCAACAAGAAAACGTCTCTCCACCGCCATGGGTCACTTGTGAAATCACTGCAATTCCATAGGTGGGACAGAAGTGTGCAGCACCCCTTCTACCACCATAGAAATCCATAAAGATCACAAAAATGTTGAAAAAGGTGCAATCATTGTGGCAAAATGTGTGTGGGGGGCAATCAGAAATGCGAGCTACCAGCCCCCCCACATTCGGCTACACTGTACATATATGTTTGCAGCACAAATATAGGCTCAGATTTCACAAGTGACCCATGGCGGTGGTGGGCACGTTTTCTCGTTGGGGCCGGTGACAGGCAGGGCCACGAAAACGCCATTGTGGTGACACCCGCCAGACACAAGAGATTTGAGAATGTTGGGCACTGCACTGAGACTGGGGGGGATCCCCACTTGGGACGATTCCAGGCTGCTGCTGCCCGCTTCAAACCACTCCAAAATCAGTAGGTATAACATCTGGATACCAGTGTGAATGCGGGCAAACCGTTGTGAGGTCTCCCTCAGATCTCCCATGATGTATGCTTACATGGTGCATGATAGGTACAAACGCTCGTGTGCCCTTGTTGGCTGTATGGTGGCTTATGCACAGCCAAACGTTTGTAGCACAACATTTTGCAACATGGGCCACAGCCTGTGGTCCAATGTCTGGCGCTTTATCTGTAAATTTTTTACGGCAGAAGCGCCGTGAAATTTTACAGCGCCTCCGCCGTAAAATTTTTGTGTCATTAACGTGTCACACAGGATGTTTACTGGTCGGGTAAAAACGGAGAAACGGAGACCACCAGTTTTTGGTCTGCACGACTGGTCAAAGCTTTTAAAGTTGCCGTGATTTCTGGTATGTATTTTGCAGTTTGACAAATGGTACACTAGGGTCTGGACCGGCAAACAAGTTTCTTTTTTCCAAAGCGATTTGCTGGTGCAGAAAAATTTCGGCGGTCAAAAAATGGTTGCCGTGTGTAGGGTAAGATGGTTGACATCACACAGCGTGTTGCGCACGGCAAACGGCGTTTTAAACGACTGGTTGGGCAACATTTCTACTGGAAGATCCAGTCTGAACTACTGTTTTTGCTGCATGGGGTGAAAAGGCTGGAGTCCTTGGTTGTGGCAGGTTTCATTTTTGGGCTGTAAATTTTACGGCGCTTCAGCCGTAAAATTCTTAACATTCTTCGCTGCACTTGTTCCCCCCCGTGTGCCCCTCAACTTTACGGCGCTTCGCCGTTAACAAATTGGCCTAGTGTCAAGCATATTGGTGAAAAAGGGGGGGTAGGGACCCTGGGACACAAAAAGGGGTGAAAATGTGCTCAGCGCGCGCATGGCACTCCCGGGAAGTACACGAATGGTGCACCCCAAGTTCACATCCAAGCTGCCCGCATCTAAGACCCATTGCCCAACGACCCCCTTTCGACGACCCGCAAATTCTTTTGCCAACGACGTCCACCCTGTTTGCCCGTGGACAGCTGTTCAGACCTACAACCAACCGTACACCATTCCGGAGGATGACTCGGCGCAGTGGCACCCTTCCCAAAACCGCCTCCAGTTTGGCTTGCAACGTGGCGGCACCTACGGTGTGCCTCTGGGCCACCGCTTCCGTGGTACTTGCGTGCTTTTGGTGCTTCCCCTGTCTACACTTTTCTTTTTCCTCGGGCCATGACAACAAACAAAGAATGCTACAACAACACACACTTGCTGGTGGCAACCGGTCCCTGCAATGCCTACCAATAGCTGTCAAGTCTAAGGGGTGCCGGCCCGTGACCCTTGCACACTGTAGAACACGCAGAGCATAGAGACCACAGAAACCAACCTCCACAGCCGCTACCAAAGGTAACGGGCGGGACATCCGGAACGTGCACAACACACAAGGCACACATAAGGCGCATACAGAACACCCAAGACGCATAAATTACTGGAGCCACCCCCAAAAGTGGTTCTACCCTTAAAAGCCTCAAAATTGGACAAAGCTGACTACACCATTGCAACGGGCACCCTCGAAAACCCCAATTTCCACTTTTACCTCGGGAATGTCTCTGCCGTCCGACGCGCCCCCACGGAATCGTAGCCAAGGGAATATGACTTGGGGGGACATCCAATGTTGCCTGTTTAAGCGTTACCCACACCTGCCGAATTCATGGGCTCGAACCCCTCAAGCAGGTGGCACATGTTGGGGCATATGATGTTCAAAAGAAAAAGTGTCCTCGTTCACATGTCGAAAAATGTCATTCGACGTGAATGGTTCTTCTCAGGGCACCTAAACAGGGTGCCTCACCAAAATCATAGTGTCTACTTCCCCGTGTCATTAGAGTGTCCAATGGCAAGCACATCACCACCAAATTCAGCATGATCAATGTTGTGCCAAGGTGGCATGGCTCAATGGACCTTGACTATAAACAACGATTTGTCCCTAAAATGCAGGAAAATGGAATATTGCTCAATACACCTTGTGGTTCAATGGAGTAGATCCATGTGGCATCGTCAAAAATGGGCCCAACATGGGCCATTTTGTCTAACAGTAATCATCCTGCAAAACCATGATTGTCTCCACAAGGATGGGGTTAAATTAAGCACTTGTTTTGTGAACTGATGTAACGTCACATTGGGTCTGTGTTTGAAAATTCTGGCCTCCCTTTTGTTGGGCAGCCTTTGATATTAACATATGAAAAAGGAAGAGGATGAGACGGGAGAGTTTTTGTAAAAACAAACAGAGGCCAGACGCACGTCCACCGCAGAGCCACTATGGCTTGCGTTCTAGCAGATGATGCACATCCCCATGCTCCTCCACAGCTCCACCCACCCTGTGCCCAACATCCGTGAAGCCCGTGGCGATCTTTTTAAGGAAATCCATCATCTCAGAAAAAGGGCCCGGTTGCTGTTGGTTGTGTGTTGGACACGATTCCATGGTGCCTCTGTGTTCCAGCACTTGCGAACAATGAGCCAAACGATGCTCCAGCCATCCAGTGCTTCTAGCGGCTGACTCATGTTGGAGGGCCATCGAGCAACTCTGCAATGAATCTGCTGAGTCCGGGTCAGAGTGCACCACGATCAATAATGCAGATCAGTGCACATTTGCGCGCATCTGAGAATCACGGCTCATGATGTAGGTCAAGATGAAGAGAGGAATATGGGACCATGTATAGACAGCTAGGCTGCCTCGCTTGGTGGCTCAGCTCTGTCACCATGCAATACAGGTGTGGTTTGGGCATAAAGGGGGTGCAGATGTGAAGACAGCTGTTGCAGCAACCCCAGCCCACATCAGAGAGGAACATACGGTCGGTGTCATAATTCCTGATGGCTCTTTCCAATCCTCGCAGGCCTGCTTGGATCATCTCATGTTGGCTTGCATGACTGCTTACCCATTGTATTGCTATTCTGTAGACTGTGTGTGAAAGGTGGCAATATCCAAAGACAGCTGACCATAGCTAGCACATAGCACTTATCACGATGCATGGTTGAGACCAACCGTAATGGATGCAACTTCAAGTACATCAAATTTCATGCACAATTCGACCATGCGGTGTTCATGATTTTTGGCATCCATTTCAGATGAAATGCGTCACCGGATTTCAATGTAGTCTTCAAGGCATAATGGCACATGACTCTGATGCTGTTGGATGGAGTGTGGCATAGAATAGCCCTCCACTGCACGTTGACAGGATGTGGATCCCACCAGGGATTCATACCACTCAGTCGCCGCCAACCACGGAAGAACTCGAAATAGCAGGAATGCAAATTGCTGGTCCGTATTATTCAAAAAAATGAGCAATGATGCGACAGGGCCACAGGGTTGGCACTGGTGTAGGGATTGTTAGGCGGTACATTCACACCCGTGAGGCCACACAGCAATAATAAAAGACTCCCAGCAGCAGCTATGGGCATGTGCACGGGCTTTTTTCTGGCTATTTGTAGAGAGATGGATGCAGACAAATTGCGAATGGTCACTTAGCAACTCAGATCTGCCCATGTGGTAAAGACTCAGCCAGTTCAGCACACGCCTTGAGGTCTACAGGATTGTGTATTTCAAAGGATTCTTCAAAACTCATGCAAAGCCGTGAGACAGGTTTGGGTAATTATTCAGTGACGACTGAGATTAATGATGACATTTGTTTCAATGGGCCCCAAACAGCATCAACCAGGCCCCTCCTTCTGCAGCCACAGGGACATTTCAGCCGTCTGGAACCCACCATCCAACTGACACTTGCTGAAACCCAAAAAAAATTGCTTCGGTGGGTGGGTGGGTAGGTGGTGATTTTCATGCCATTTCTTTGCGCCATAAACACAGCCAACAAATGCCAAAACCTGCAAATGACTCTAAGAACAGAAATCGAAATTCTATTGCCTTCGGCAAGGCACCTCGAAGAGGGGAGAGGGACAAACATTCTTGAGCTGCTGAGGCTGGAAAACTGCATAAGCAGGTTGTGCCCTAGACCCCTTGGGAGCCACCCCCCCCAACAACAACACCCAAATAGGGTGAAAAACACATAAAGAGGGGCTAAAACATGGTTTACATGGGATATTTGATCATTTTGGATGGTCAAAATATCAAAAAAATAGTTTCGGAAATTCTATTGCCTTCGGCAAGTCCACCTCGCAGAGAATCTACCCCAAGCAACACACACCCAAAATAGGGTAAAAACTACATAGATGCGGGCTAAAACATGCTTTACATATCTTGGATATTCATTTTAGGTGATTACGGTATCAAAAAAGCAGATTTCGAAAACTTTGATTTTTGAGCTGCCCGGGGTGAAAAACTGCATAAGCAGGTTGTGTACCAATCCCTTGGGAGCCCCCCCCCCCCCCCGGACCTGATTCCCAAATCGGGTGAAAAACACGTAAATACGGCCTAAAACATGCTTTACATACCTTGGATGGTCATATTGTGTGGTCACAATATCAAAAAAAAAAGTTTCGGAAACTTCGATTTTTGAGCTGTCCGTGGTGAAAAACTGCATAAGCAGGTTGTGTACCAATCCCTTGGGAGACCCCCCCCCCCCCGGACCTAATACCCATATCGGCCGAAAAACACGTAAATACGGCCTAAAACATGCTTTACATACCTTGGATGGTCATATTGTGTGGTCACAATATCAAAAAAACAAGTTTCGAAAACTTCGATTTTTGAGCTGCCCGGGGTGAAAAACTGCATAAGCAGGTTGTGTCCCGGCCCATTCACGAGGCCATTATTGGTGGAAACAGTCATTTCGCGTCTTTGGCACGGGTTGTGAACGGCCCTAAGCAAAGCTAGAGACTGCAAAAAACGTCCTTCCGTATCTTGGGAGGCATATACTGTCACAACATCCCCACTCACACCCCTCAGAGTGGGTACCACAGGGTCACTGAGGTCGCCAAAACCGCCAACATAGCAAAAAAGGCCAAAAAGTGCATAAACTGCATAAGCGCTCGTCCCACTCCGCCCATACAAACCCTATGGAGTCGGGACCCGGAAACACTTTTTCGGCTCAAAATCGAAAAAAACCAAAAGATTCATGATTTTGGACCCAAAAAAAGGGGGGGTCATTTTTTGACCCCCCCCCCCACCCCCCCCCCCCTCCCTCAAAACCTCAAAAAAGTGGGTTTCAAGTGGGGGGGGTTTGGGGGGGTCCGGACCAAAAACTCATTGGGGGATGCGTTTATTGGACAAAATAATGATTTTACAAGGGGTTAAACTAACAATTCAACCCCTTGGGGTAGGGTACGCGAATAGCCCCAAAAAGGGCCAAAATGGGGGGGTATGTGGCGTTTTCCCCATATATACGCCTGCCTGGCTTTGATCTAACAACCTCTGCGAGGTGATTCTATTGCCTTCGGCAGTGCACCTCGAAGAGAGGTTGACAGTCAGCCAAGCAGTCCTGAGCCAGGCCAGCAGTCAGTCCGACAGAAACACACAGTTTGGGTTTTCATCAGTGGCAGACACGGCCCCAAGCAGTGGGGACTCCTTTGTCCTAGTATTGAAGCAGTGGCTGAATGGTAATGCAGCTGGCTCTGGATTTTTGGTCGGCGGTTTGAACCCCGGTCGGTGAATATACCGCCGCCGCCGCCGCGAAGAATGCGCCGACCGGGGTTCGAACCAACGACCACTATCGCCGTGTTCTGCTGCGTTACCATTGGACCAGCAGTTGTGTGTGGGCGATATGCTTCTCCACTGGTTGTAGCCTTCTCAGCAAAAAATTTTGACCCCCCCCCCCAACACCCCCACCCCCCCCACCCCCACCCCCCAAAAAGTGATATCCAGTTTTAGGGGATAGAGGCCTCAGAATCAAAAAATCCATTGGGGGATGGTCTTATTGGGCAAAATAATGATTTTACAAGGGGTTGGACATCCAATATCATGCCTTGGGGTATGCTACGTGAATGACCCCAAAAAAGGAGGGTATATGACGCCCGCGCCTGCGCTTGATCTAACAACCTCTCTTCGAGGTGATTTCCATTTTTGAGCCGCCGAGGCTGGAAAACTGCATAAGCAGGTTGTGCCCTAGACCCCTTGGGAGCCACCCCCCAACACCCAAATAGGGTGAAAAACACATAAAGAGGGGCTAAAACATGCTTCACATGGGATATTTGATCATTTTGGATGGTCAAAGTATCAAAAAAATCAGTTTCGGAAAATTGTATTGCCTTCGGCATGTCCACCTCGCAGAGAATTCTATCCCAAGCAACACACACCTAAAATAAGGTATAAACTACATAAATACAGGCTAAAACATGCTTTACATATCTTGGATGGTCATTTTAGGTGATCACGATATCAAAAAAAAAGTTTTTCAAAAACTTTGATTGTTGAGCTGCCTAGGGTGAAAAACTGCATAAGCAGGTTGTGTACCAATCCCTTGGGAGACACCCCCCCCCCCGCCGACCTAATACCCAAATAGGGTGTAAATCATGTAAATACGGCCTAAAATGTGCTTTACATAGCTTGGATGGTCATATTGTGTGGTCGCAATATCATAAAAACAAGTTTCAAAAACTTCGATTTTTGAGCTGTCCGTGGTGAAAAACTGCATAAGCAGGTTGTGTACCAATCCCTTGGGAGCCCCCCCCCCCCCCCCCCCGGCAGCCAATACCCAAATAGGGTGAAAATCATGTAAATACGGCCTAAAATATGCTTTACATACCTTGGATGGTCATATTGTGTGGTCACAATATCAAGAAAACAAGTTTCGAAAACTTCGATTTTTGAGTTGCCCAGGGCGAAAAACTGCATAAGCAGGTTGTGTACCAACCCCCCCCCCCCCCCCCCGGCGGCCAATACCCCAATAGGGTGAAAAACACATAACTACGGCCTAAAACATGCTTTACATAGCTTGGATGGTCATTTTAGGTGGTCAGGATATCAAAAATACAAGTTTCAAACTTCGATTTTTGAGCTGTCCAGGGTGAAAAACTGCAGAAGCCGGTTGTGTACCAATCCCATGCGAGCCCCCCCCCCCCCCCCCCGACCTAATACCCAAATGGGGTCAAAAACACGTAAATACGGCCTAAAACATGCTTTTACATACTTGGATGGTCATTGTTAGGTGATCATGGTATCATAAAAACAGGTTTCGAAAACTTCGATTTTGAGCTGCCTAGGATGAAAAACTGCATAAGCAGGTTGTGTACCAGCCCATTCACTAGGCCATTATTGGTGGAAACAGCCATTTCGCGTCTTTGGCACGAGCATTTGACCGGCCCTCGGCAAGGCTAGAGACTGCAAAAAACGTCCTTCCGTATCCTAGTAGGCATATATTGTCACAACATCCCCACTCACACCCCTCAAAGTGGGTAAACAGGGTCACCCAGGTCGCCGAAACCGCCAACACAGCAAAAATGGCCAAAGTGAAAAGTGCATAAACTGCATAAGCGCTCGTCCCACTCTGCCCCATACAAACCCTATGGAGTCGGGACCCGGAAACACTTTTTCGGCTCAAAATCGAAAAAAAACCAAAGATTCATGATTTTCGACCCAAAAAAGGGGGGGGTCCATTTTTTGACCCCCCCCCCCACCCCCCCCCCCCCTCCTAAAAACCTCAAAAAAGTGGGTTTCAAGTGGGGGGGTTTGGGGGGGTCCGGACCAAAAACTCATTGGGGGATGTGTTTATTGGACAAAATAATGATTTTACAAGGGGTTAAACTAACAATTCAACCCCTTGGGGTAGGGTACGCGAATAGCCCCAAAAAGGCCAAAATGGGGGGGTATGTGGCATTTCCCCCTATATACGCCTGCCTGGCTTTGATCTAACAACCTCTGCGAGGTGATTTCCCATTTTGAGCCGCCGAGGCTTGAAAACTGCATGAGCAGGTTGTGTGCCCTAGACCCCTTGGGAGCCCCCCCCCCCCAAAACACCCCAAATAGGGTGACACATACATAAATGGGGGCTAACACATGCTTTACATAGCATATTTCATCATTGTAGTGGTCACAATATCAAAAAAATGTTTTGCAAAATTTTTTCCATTTTTGAACTGTAGAGGGTGGAAACTGCTTAAGCAGTTTGTGCACCCGACCAATTTGTGCACAGACCAAAGACCATTGAACCACCTACAAACAGCAATTTCGAAGCTTTTGGGGGGCCCATGGCTCTGGGCTAGATGGGCCCAGTGGCCACTACGTGGGTCTCCCATGGGTGCTCAAGTACCCGTATTGTCACTAAATCATCACCCAAACCCATCCGAGGGGCGACAGAAGGTTTTCGGAAAAAGGCAAAATTCGGGAAATCTTGCAGGTGTCACTAAACAGCCTACACAATGGCAATTCTATTGCCTTCGGCAAGTCCACCTCGCAGAGAATCTACCCCCAAGCAACACACACCCAAAATAGGGTAAAAACTACACAAATAGGCCTAAAAAATGCTTTACATACCTTGGATGGTCATTTTAAGTGGTGACAATATCAAAAAAACAAGTTTCGAAAACTTCGCTTTTTGAGCTGCCCAGGGTGAAAACTGCACTAGCAGGTTGTGTACCAATCCCTTGGGAGCCCCCCCCCCCCCCCCCCCCGACCTAATACCCAAATAGGGTGAAAAATCATGTAAATACGGCCTAAAACATGCTTTACATACCTTGGATGGTCATTTTAAGTGGTGACAATATCACAAAAACAAGTTTCGAAAACTTCGATTTTTAAGCTGCCCGGGTTGAAAAACTGCATGAGCAGGTTGTGTACCAATCCCTTGGGAGACCCCCCCTCCCGACCTAATACCCAAATAGGGTCAAAAACACGTAAATACGGCCTAAAACATGCTTTACATACCTTGGATGGTCATTTTAGGTGATCACAATATCATAAAAACCAGTTTCGAAAACTTCGATTTTTGAGCTGCCGGGTGGAAAAGCTGCATAAGCAGGTTGTGTCCCGGCCCATTCACGAGGCCATTATTGGTGGAAACAGTCATTTCGCGTCTTTGGCACGGGTTGTGAACGGCCTAAGCAAGGCTAGAGACTGCAAAAAACGTCCTTCCATATCCTAGTAGCATATATTGTCACAACATCCCCACTCAAACCCTCAAAGTGGATACCACGGGGTCACCGAGGTCGCCGAAACCGCCAACATACCAAAAATGGCTGAAAAAGTGCATAAACTGCATAAGCGCTCGTCCCACTCTGCCCCATACAAACCCTATGGAGTCGGGACCCGGAAACACTTTTTCGGCTCAAAATCGAAAAAAACAAAAGATTCATGATTTTCGACCCAAAAAAAGGGGGGGTCATTTTTTCAACATTTTTGACCCCCCCCCCACCCCTCCCTAAAAACCTCAAAAAGTGGGTTTCAAGTGGGGGGGTCTGGGGGGGTCCGGACCAAAAACTCATTGGGGGATGTGTTTATTGGACAAAATAATGATTTTACAAGGGGTTAAACTAACAAATCAACCCCTTGGGGTAGGGTACGCGAATAGCCCCAAAAAGGCCAAAATGGGGGGGTATGTGGCGTTTTCCCCTATATACGCCTGCCTGGCTTTGATCTAACAACCTCTGCGAGGTGATTTCAGGCTTTTGGGGGGGCCATGGCTCGGGCTATATGGGTTTGGCAGCCACTATGAGGGTCCCCATGGGTGCTCAAGTACCCCGTATGTCACTACATCATCACCCAAACCCATCTCAGGGGTGCCAGAAGGATTTCCGAAAAAGTCCAATTCTATTGCCTTCGGCAAGTCCACCTCGCAGAGAATCTATCCCAAGCAACCCCGTAACGTAACCCATGCCTTCTCGTGGTCCCCATTGAGGGCCTGCCTGTGTGTTGCGCGTCAAAACCGACCAATATAGGGTTGTAAAGCCAACAAACAAACAAACAAAAAGAACACCCCACATTGCACATTGTGTACCGCAATTCCACTCCCGGGTTTCCACAACGGGCCACCAAACGTTGGTGGCCACGCGGTTCCACGCTGCGCCCACACTCATTGCTGAGTGGGGCACCACTAGCGTAGCAAGGCTAGGGGCTCCGCTTGAGGAGTAGATGGATCGGACACAATGCTCAATGTGGGTGGCAGCTCCCCGCGCCAGGGGCCCCTTGTCCGCGGGCTGACGTTTGCAGTTAACATTTGCCCAAGGTAACAATTTTGAATAAGCGTGATATGTACCAATCCCTTAGGAAAACCCCCCCCCCGGCCCCCCGCGACCTAGTACCCAAAAATGGTGAAATAGGGCGGAAAACACGCAAATACAGCCTAAAACATGCTTTACATAGCTTGGATGGTCATTTTAGGTGATCAGAATATCAACGAAACAAGTTTCGAAAACTTCGATTTTTGAGCTAGCACGGTGAAAAACTGCATCAGCAGGTTGTGTACCAATCCCTTGGGAGCCACCCCCCCCACCCCTCCCCCCCGGACCTAATACCCAAATAAGGTGAAAAACATGTAAATACGGCCTAAAACATGCTTTACATACCTTGGATGGTCATCTTAGGTGGTCACAATATCAAAAAAACAAGTTTCGGAAACTTCGATTTTTGAGCTGTCCGGGGGTGAAAAACTGCATAAGCAGGTTGTGCACCCGTCCCTTGGGAGACCCCCCCCCCCCTGGACCTAACACCCAAATAGGGTGAAAACACGTAAATACGGCCTAAAACATGCTTTGCATAGCTTGAAATGTCATTTTGGGTGGTCGGAATATAAAAAAAACAAGTTTCGGAAACTTCGATTTTTGAGCTGTCCGGGTTGAAAAACTGCATAAGCAGGTTGTGCAGCCGGCCCTTGGGAGACCCCCCCCCGCCGGACCTATCACCCAAATGAGGTGAAAAACACGTAAATACGGCCTAAAACATGCTTTGCATAGTTTGAAATGTCATTTTGGGTGGTCACAATATCAAAAAAACAAGTTTCGGAACTTCGATTTTTGAGCTGCCCAGGGTGAAAAACTTCATAAGCAGGTTGTGTACCTCCCATTCACTAGGCCATTATGGTGGAAACACTCATTTCGCGTCTTTGGCACGGGTTGTGAACGGCCATAAGCAAGGCTAGACACTGCAAAAAACGTCCTTTCGTATCCTAGTAGGCATATACTGTCACAACATCCCCACTCGCACCCCTCAGGGGTGGGTACCACGGGGTCACCGAGGTTGCCAAAACCGCCAACATAGCAAAAATGGTTGAAAAGTGCATAAAACTGCCATAAGCGCTCGTCCCACTCTGCCCCATACAAACCCCATAGAGTCGGGACCCGGAAAAACTTTTTCGGCTCAAAATCGAAAAAAACCAAAAGATTCATGATTTTCGACCCAAAAAAAAGGGGGGGTGTCGGGGGGGGGGGGGGGGGTCAAAACTTCTTCGCGTATTCTGGGTGCTGTGTGTGGATTTGGACCGAGGTCCGGGGCAACTTTTTTCTTGTACATGGACCCCCTAGCCATGGCGGGGGTCCCGGGTCCGAACTCCGGGTACCCCGGTCGCCCCCCCCCTATGGGCCCTTGCTAGTGAGGACTTAGTTGTTTTCACGCTGGATAAGGCTGTTTAGTGACACTTGCAAGATTTCCAAAATCACCTCGCAGAGGTTGTTAGATCAAAGCCAGGCAGGCAGGCGTATATATGGGGAAAACGCCACATACCCCCCCATTTTGGCCTTTTTGGGCCTATTCGCGTACCCTACCCCAAGGGGTTGAATTGTTAGTTTAACCCCTTGTAAAATCATTATTTTGTCCAATAATCGCATCCCCCAATGAGTTTTGGTCCGGAACCCCTAGACCCCCCCCACTTGAAAACCCACTTTTTTCAGGTTTTGAGGGAGGGGGGGGGGGGTGGGGGGGGGGGGGGGGGGGGTCAAAAAATGACCCCCCCTTTTTTTGGGTCCAAAATCATGAATCTTTTGGTTTTTTTCGATTTTGAGCCGAAAAAGTGTTTCCGGGTCCCCGACTCTATGGGGTTTGTATGGGGCGGAGTGGGACGAGCGCTTACGCAGTTTATGCACTTTTTCAGCCATTTTTGGTATGTTGGCGGTTTTGGCGACCTTGGTGACCCCGTGGTACCCACTTTGAGGGGTGCGAGTGGGGATGTTGTGACAGTATATGCCTCCTAGGATACAGAAGGAAGTTTTTCGCAGTCTCTAGCCCTTGCTTAGGGCCGTTCACAACCCGTGCCAAAGACGCGAAATGGCTGTTTCCACCAATAATGGCCTAGTGAATGGGCCGGTACACAACCTGCTTACGCAGTTTTTCACCCCGGGCAGCTCAAAAATCGAAGTTTTCGAAACTTGTTTTTTTGATATGGTGACCACCTAAAATGACCATCCCAAGCTATGTAAAGCATGTTTTAGGCTGTATTTACGTGTTTTTCACCCTTATTTGGGTATTAGGTCCGGGGGGGGGGGGTTTCCCAAGGGATTGGTACACAACCTGCTTATGTTTTTCACCGTGGCCAGCTCAAAAATCGAAGTTTTCGAAACTTGTTTTTTTTGATATTGTGATCACCTAAAATGACCATCCAATATATGTAAAGCATGTTTTGGGCCGTATTTACGTGTTTTTCTCCCTATTTGGGTAATGGGTAGGGGGGGGATCCTCCCAAGGGATTGGTACACAATATGCTTATGCAGTTTTTCACCCTTGGCCGCTCAAAAATCGAAGGTTTCGAAACTTGTTTTTTTGATATGGTGACCACCTAAAATGACCATCCAAGGTATGTAAGCATGTTTTAGGCCGTATTTGCGTGTTTTTCACCATATTTGGGTATTAGGTCGGGGGGGGGGGGGTCTCCCAAGGGATTGGTACACAACCTGCTTATGCAGTTTTTCACCGTGGCCAGCTCAAAAATCGAAGTTTTTGAAACTTGTTTTTTTGATTTGGTGACCACCTAAAATGACCATCCAAGGTATGTAAAGCATGTTTTAGGCTGTATTTACATGATTTTCACCCTATTTGGGTATTGGGTGGGGGGGGGTGGGTCTCCGGCCGGTACACAACCTGCTCATGCAGTTTTTCACCCTGGACAGCTCAAAAATGGAAGTTTTTGATACTTATTTTTTTTGATATTGTGATCACCTAAGATGACCATCCAAGGTATGTAAAGCATGTTTTGGGCCGTATTTACGTGTTTTTCTCCCTATTTGGGTAATGGGTGGGGGGGGGGTCCTCCCAAGGGATTGGTGCACAACCTGCTTATGCAGTTTTTCACCGTGACCAGCTCAAAAATCGAAGTTTTTGAAACTTATTTTTTTGATATTGTGATCACCTAAAATGACCATCCAATATATGTAAAGCACGTTTTAGCCCATATGTATGTAGTTTTTAACTTTTTTTGGGTGTGTGTTGCTTGGGGTAGATTCTCTGCGAGGTGGACTTGCCGAAGGCAATAGAATTCATTGCGGGATCATTTTCTCTCCTAAAATGATGATTTTACAAGGGGTTAGACATCTGGTACCATATATTGGGGTATCCTACGCGAATGACCCCAAAAAAGGGGGGTATATGGCGTACGCGCCTGCGCTTGATCTAACAACCCTCTTCGAGGTGATTCCACTGGCCGCTGGAAGCCCACCTCGCAGAGGAACGCTCCGAACAACAGACCAAAAAGCTTGCCCAGTATTCTGCCCAGATCGATACAAATGCAGCCTGGGCTGATCCAGCCCAAAAAGAGCACCTTTAGAGGCCAATGGACGCCATAGGTGGGCCTAATAGGTACTGACTCCAATCGGCAACCGATGAACCAACCCTGGTCGCAAACCTCCCATCCTGTCTGAAAACTGCTGCGTCCTCAGTGGTACGGCCCCATTGTGTGGCTGATCGAGGTTGCCCAGAGACAGGACTTGGGAACTATGGTGCAAAATGTCCTCAAATGGTCCTTCTAGGGGCCAATGGGCACCAATAGGGGAGGGGCTATTGGGGGCCATGTGGCTACATATGAATTTAGGTATACCCACATTGTCACCAAATGATGAACCAAGCCTGGCCGAAGGCCCCCGGGGGTTGTAAAGATTGCCTAAAAGTCGCAACTTTGTCAGCCAACCCATACTGATGTGAGAACAGCTGATTCCTCAGTGGTGGGGCCCCTTAGGGGGGCCTGATCGGAGGTTACCTGGAGATTGGACTCAGGACCTCTCCACTGGGGCCCAGGTGAAGAAGGCAGCTGAATGGGATCTGGGTCTGGATCAACGCATACTGGCCACAATAGGCCAACCAAGTTTCGACACCCCAGCTCCTGCACCCCGTCCACTCAAAATTTGCACACAGTGTTGGGAGCTTGTGGACTACACCACCAAAACTCATTGGGTGTACTTTTGTTGGACAAAATGAGGGTTTGCAAGGGGTCAACCCCCGAATTCGACCCCTTGGGCCATGACATGTGAGTAGTCTAAGGTGGGTGGGTGTGGTGTTTCCCATGTGTACCGCCCCCTCGTTTTGAGATCACAACCTCTGCAAGGTGATATGCACAACAAAGTTGTTGGCAGGCGAAGAGACAAGGAGAGGAGACCAACAGCGTCGGAGGAAAATGCATACCATAACCCTTGTTGGCTGTGAGTAAAGCGTTTGTGATCTGCGTCAGCCTGAACTCCATCACTTGAAA
Source organism: Eutreptiella sp. 'Long Island Sound 2002' (assembly GCA_964036045.1). Taxonomy (NCBI): domain Eukaryota; phylum Euglenozoa; class Euglenophyceae; order Eutreptiales; family Eutreptiaceae; genus Eutreptiella; species Eutreptiella sp. 'Long Island Sound 2002'. Next base: position 119,291,926 of record OZ038383.1, on the reverse strand, counting down.
CTCATCATATGTGATGCCAGAATATAGATACCATTCCTGCGACCATTGGTTGGACAACGCAAATTGCTGACAACTACGCAGTACGTTGCAGGGCAGAGCATGTGCAGCACAATCCACAAACGTCGAACAAGATGATGAACACCTGGGCAGTAGGGGGCCTTCCTAAAAGATCAGCATAATGTTTCATGCGCTCCTGCCATTGAAGAATCTCAACACGCTCCTTGATCAGTTGGTCGTTGTCATGATATGTGTACTTGGATTCAAGTCCTGAGAGAACAAGAAGGAAAAAAGCTGTGACACAATCCACAACCTGGCAGCCCGAATTTGGACACAAAAAACTGTCTGTATGACAACGACAGCCAAGATCATAGCCATGAGCCCCCTCCCCCCAACACACACACACACACACACTACGTAAAGAGCTCTCAACACCACAAATCCCTGGATGCAAACAGGGCACTGGGCACTGGGCAGCTGGACTTCTCGTCAGGCCATCAAAACAATGTGGGCATCGTCATGAAGGCTAGGCGCCTTTCTGCAGTACAGGCGCACAAGGGACGTAGCAAAGCAAGGCCTGACCCCCCGTGACCACCCTGAAGTCGGGTACAGCCCCTGCCAGCTCAGCCGGACCGGGAGCCTGAGAAGCAAATGGCGGGGGATTAGGCTTTTTCCGGGTAGTGCGATGAGGCTTTTCCGGGCGATTAGGCTTTTCCGGGTAGTGCAATGAGGCTTTTCCAGGCTGCACGTCACACCGGGGGGGGGGGGGGGGCTGGTTCTGGAACTTGTCCCGCTGATCCCCAATGTGTACCGTACTGCGCAAGGGAGAGAGGAGTCGCAATTGTTGATCAGTCTCGGCGTATACACTGTCTTTCTCTGGCGACCACCCATAACCGGGGGGTTACACACACACATACATGCCCATAGGCAGTTTGCAGGGGATGGGTGGAGATTGGTGGGGACATTGAGGGCGGTTATGTTTCAAGGTGGAGCAGACTTTGGAGCTTGCACGCCACAGCTCTATGAGCGCTGGCACATCATCACACCAACAACTTGTGACACCATTGGGTGAGTATTTCTGCGGAAGGTGCCACGAGGAGTATTGATGTGCCTTCCAAAATGCGTGCTTCTCAAGCCAGCGCAGGACTGCTGCTATGTGGCAGCATCTTGGGCGGGGGGAGTGCTTAGTGTTGTGGTGAATAAACCCCACGGTTTTTTCCGTCCAATGGGGGCTCGCCCCATATGCCTTTTGAATGGCTGCGTGCACCCCGAACTAGGAGTTAAAACAGGGGGCACCACTGAAATCGCCCGAGTCTCAACATGTAGGGTACATTTCGGCCATCCTCACAGGGGCTCTGGCGGCAAGCAACCCTTGGTGCAATACTTGGGCGGGACAGCTGTTGAGCATCAGTGCTTGGTGCCAAGTTGCGGTGTTGTCGGGTTGCAAACACAAGAGGGTGGCACGGTGGGCACGAGGGCGTTCGGGTGCAAATATGCCAAACCCTCCCCTCCTGGCCCTCGTGCCAAACAGAACCCAATTGCAGTCGTTTGGGGCTTGTGGCATGTGAACTGGCATGTAGGGGAGTCGGGCTGACAATCACAGAGACCTTTCAGGTCCCACGCCTTACCGAGGAGCTCACACACAGTCTGAATCAGGTGAACCCCTTCAGAGTCCGGGTAGGACGAGGTGAGTAAAATATTGTCCCTAAATTGACACTTGGTCATGACTCCTTCTGTGCTGCGCCAGAATGGAAACCCCAACTCTGTGAAGCACAGTTCCCCCAGGGACCGCAACAGGCGCCGTCCTTTGTAGGCGCCCCAGCAGCTGTGTAGGTCTGCACTCTGTGCAGAAAAGCTACCCCCCATTGGAATGCAATGCGTGCGACCCCAGACCTTACCACATGCCCTGAGATATATGTTGTCTATCATTTCAAAGCGAAGGACTTCTTCCAGCTGGTCATGGTTCAAGTACCAGACTTTCCCTGGCGCTCCTTGGCCTGCCCTGTCCAGTTGCTTGTGTTCCCGTTGGATGGACCAGACCAGTTCTTTCGCCCTCCGCGTGCACCTTTTTGCAAGCCACTGTGATGCATCCGCCATGTGTGACAAGACCACATGAGGTAGAATTTTGTTGAACTGGTCCTTACAGTCCACCTCAGTGATGTGTGTGATGTTGAGTTCCCTGAGTGCATGCCACCACCGACTAACATCTTTTACACTGTGCACTAGGAAGTTGCAAGGGACTTCGTCTCCTAGGTAGCACAGAAATCGTGTCATCGCCCTGGCCCTGACCCTGAGATGACGTTTCAACAGGAGCAGTGCGGGTATAGCACAGATGCCTCTCCACAACCACTGGTCACACACACAATGAGAACCGCAAACAAGAACAGAGCAAGAAAAGCGGTGAAAGAAAACTCCTCAGGAGCTGCAGGGCAGCCCTAGACGTCTTTCGGTCTGTTGGTAAAAGAAGCGATGTGCAGCTCAGGAATTCTGGGGCAGTGTGATACAGGTTCCGCCTGTGCCCTCACTTAACCCTCATCCCGCCACACCCACCAACCGACCAGGAAAAACTCCACGGAGGAGGTCGTGCCATGTTAGCCCAATGCAACCTGTGTTGGGTGCTTCCACCCAACCACACACAAACAAAAAAAACAGGGGTGTTGTCATTCGAGACTTGCTCGAAGGTGTAGTAGATGCATGTCGTCGCACCACACGGGCTGGTATCCCTTTGGTTGGAATGCCTATGGAATGCTTGCGTCAGTGTATGCTGTACCGTTCCACTGTGCCCGTCTGTGAAGCCACTGGATCAACCGTGCGACGGCTGTGTGCTGTGGGCATGGCTGGCAGTGAGCGATCGCGTAGACTGCGCGCATAGTGTTTTTTGCCCCCCAGGGTGACACACAATACACACGGCGCAGAGCTTTGTGCAGTGCCCTCATTACCATCATTCGTGGGTAGTTGCTGGACAGCGCCACTTGGGCCCATGCCAGCGCAGAAATTATTTGGGCGGCCCAGTTGTGCTGCCATGGTAAGGCGGCGGTCAGACTGCCTGTGAAAATGCAACACAGATATTCTGGCGTGGCGCGGCGGGGTGTCACCAGTGGTTTCCCATACCGCAGCGTCCAGGTGTCATGCAGTGCCGAGGGGTGTGTTGTGCTCAGTCGTACCCCACCCCCGACCGTCATGCAGATCCCTAGTGCACGCACTGTTGCTGACAGGCACGCCCCATTACGGTGCAGTGCACCCCCGTCAACACAGGGGCACAGCACTTCCAGGCTCCATACCTGTGAAAGTGTGTTAGCGATCCTCTGGGCCAGGTTAGTCTGGGACGCAGGTCACACACACACACACACGGGCACGCACGCACGCACACGCTTGTAGTATACCATACATGCGCGCGCACACACACACACACACACACACTCTTGTAGTATACAATACAGTACAATACAAACATTGGGTGCACACTTGGAGTATTTGCCAAAGCAATACACACACATACACACACACACACACACACACAATTGAAGCGAGACGAACAGGCGTGACAAACAGAGCACTGCACTGGTCGCTGACGAATCTCGTCAGGGCGTAAGAAAGTAGAAGAAGGAGTTGAAAAGCATGTGGCTAGGCCTTTCTGTATTACAACAAGTACACGGTCAGTAGGCACCAGCAGGTGGGGTGGTGCACGTGTCGTGTGACCCCTACAAGCAGGAAAAAAGGGTAAGGCTGGTGCCTGTGCAGCAGCAAATCCCACTCCCTGCTTGGCACCTATGCAGCCCGCATGCCCGCAGTCCCCGTTGCACCACCAGGACGATTGGGAACTTGGAAGCCTTGCAAGAACCACCCGTTACCGGGGGAACACACACTCTCTCTCTGCCTCTGGGCAGGCGAACCCTGTCAACACACACACACACACACACACACACACCTGCATGCACGCATGCGTGCACACACCCACACGGGCACGCACACACACTTCGCGAGGGAAAGCAGAACCACGACAAAACCACGTGCAGTGTTGGTGAAACACGGCACAACAGTGGCACAACACCGATCTCCAGAAGCACCGCGTCGGGCCATTCAAAACAATGAAAATGCCATGCGCCAGGTGTCTTTCTGTAGCAGATGAGACAAGGGTGGGCAGTGTTTGCACCTCGTCACTGCAATGAGTCACAAGCGAGCTTACCCTGACGTTGCCCTGCTTAGCTGGGAAGGGAGGAAGAATACGGAACACACAGCGCTGTTTGCATGCCTACTATCGGTTTTCTGGTGCACTCTGCCTGCATTGCTTCGCAGGGTCCTGTCAAATGCGCAGTTTTTGTGCATCAATGAACCCTATATGGTGCTGTAACCCAGTGAAAGCAACCGCGGAGGCAAGAATGACAACCCTATCCTCAATACTCACCGGCAGGTCCCGCTGTCAAAATTGGCCCACGTGGCGTTGCATGCTAGGACCACTAGCCCCCATTGACAATGAGGCCCTACAAGCGGGGGGGTGTGTAGACCAACTGGCACCTGCAAAATTGTATTTCAGTGAAAATCAGCAAAAACCATGTGAGTGGCATTGCATGATCCTACGGCAAACTGGAGACAACTGTAACCACCGCTCACACACACACACACACACACACACACACACAAACACACACACACACACACACACGACGAGAACCGCAAACAAGAATAGAGGAAGAAAAGCGCAGTAAAAATGCAGGCCAAATACTCCGGGGCCGCCCTACTGGGGGTGATCAGGGGTTTGCCATAGTGCAGGGACCAACTGTCGGCCAAGGCTCAGGGATGGGCAGAACCGATTCCAACCCCGCCCCCCACTGTCATACCGATGCCCAGCATCATGCCCAGTGTGCGCCAGGCAGGCGCCATCACATTGAGCCTCGCCAGCATCAACACAGGGACACAGGACTTCCAAGTACCAAACTGCAGACAAAGTGTCGGCGACCATTTGCACCACCTGCATGTCAGCCCTAGGGGGGAGGTTGGAGGCAAACAAAATGTTATTACGGAATTGACACAGGCTGAACCAGAGGCTGCCCCGCTGCCAGTAAACATAACCTTCTTCGCTCACCTGCAAACCCCCCAGTCTGCAAAACCCCGCAAAGACACACACACACACACACACACACACACACACACACACACACACACACACACACACATACACACACACGCGCGCGCACACACACGATATAGTAACAAACGGGCAACAGCCAAGACGCAGGCAGCAATCAAGGAGGCCGGCTTGCACTGAATCTCATCAGGCACAGCCGCAACAAAAGCAGTGGCATTGTTTGATTGCACTAGGCACCTTTCCGCTGTACAGGATACATGGAGATGATGAGCGACAGCACGAGCCCACGTTCAGCACCACTGCCAGCACTATGGAGGCAGAGGCCACGCAGTCAGCTCAGCATTAGGCACCCACGACCCCAGCAAACCCATTCCTAGCCATCCCGTACCACTCAGGGGGTCTAATCAAGTAGTGTATCCCGGTAGCTGCAGGTCGCACAGCTTGAACCCCCTGCGGTCCCAGGACAAGCGGAGGGCACCACAACTTTGGTACACAATGCGGCACTAACATTCAGGGGTCACTTGACTTGACTTCCGGTCATCCACTAAGGTGGCCTCGTCTCGTCACCCCTTTTTGTCCGGCGGCCACTTGATGGTGGGGGGAGTTACGTTCTCCGCCATAGGTTCCCCCAGTTGTAAGGTCCCTCTCACGGGCAACCGTCCCCCTCACGGGCGACCACCTGGTTTCCCCCGGGGTCTGACCGACGCCTAGTCAGTCCCCACCTCACCTAGCTGTTCGGTCTGATAGGTCCCATGGGCCCTGTGTCAGTGCACTAGCTAACAGTCCCGCCTCCACAGTGCCCTCTCCATACCCTCACGGGCAGAGTACCCACTCGGTCCTCGTAGGTGCACTTGGGTATCTTCCACCCGCGACCGCCCGAACCAAGCTCGGCACCCACCTGAATGGAGAAACATGCAGAACACCCCGTCACCGGGGTGGATTATGCAACGACTTGCAAGCAGCCAGTCTGTTTTTCCCAAACCCCTGCAATACCGGACAGCCCCACAGCTTGTTACAGGCGCCAGTTGCTGTACAAATTTCCCTCCCAATAGGCATGACGTCTCATCCAGTGGAGCACATGTGCCGCCAACTCCTTGCGTGTCCCCACACGCGCGCGCGCGTGCGCGCTCCCGGTGAAGCATGAGTGGCCTGCAAGGGTGCAGGGCGGCCGCTTGCAAGGTGAGTGCATCCCAATCATTGGACCAGAACCCAGAGGTACTGTCTAGTGACGAGTGGGGTAGTAGGTACCCGCTATTGTACTATGACCCTGCACCAAGTAGGAGCCACAACACGCAGCGGTGCAAGTGACAACAGTGGGGCATAGGTACGTGAGGGAGGATGGATTACATGAATGACACCGTTTTGCGGCAGTCGTGGGGGCTTGTGGACAGGCCTCAAGTGATGGCGGAGTGGGCTGCTTGCCAACTCGCTTTGTGGGGTAACCCAACAGCACGGTGGGTTGGGCCCAGCTGCAACCGACGGCATCTCGCCTCCCCAAATGGTGCACCATGGGCGGGTGTTGGCTTGGACACCAGTGAAAATCCTAGCCAGGTACATTGGATGTGCATATTACGGGCTCAACAAGGGGGGTGCGGGGCTCTTGACACTCCACTCCTGTGAAAGGGGAGTAGGTGTAGGTATGCCAAGCTGACACCCACCGCCCACACACACACACACACACACACACACACACACACACACACACACACACACACACACACACACACACACACACACAATGCAACTCCAAACACGCACACACACAGATGAGCACACACTCAAACACACACACACACACACGCACGCACGCACGCTTGCGGTACCATACCTCAGAGTGTGATCATGATGTGCCCGCTTCTAGCTGGGGCAGGATGGCAGGGTGAGGCTCAACATGGGTGACACACACCCATGGCACATAACCCTCATCCCCAAGGAGGGGGGCCATATTGCTACTGCGCTAGTAGGAGTCATGGGCATGCCCCAAGCCTCTTGCTTCTAACTGGCGTGCAGTACCAGCCCTGCTCTTGCAGGCTGCCCCCATGTGCACATAATGTGCTTGGTGGTCTTGTAAAGTGCTTTAACCTCATTTCTCAAAGTATTGTGCTGCGCTTCGCTGCAACCAAGTATTGTGCTGCGCTTCGCTGCAACCCTTGGAGGCTGGTGATTGACTCACTCAAGCACTACGTCTGTGAGCATGGTGGCCTTGCCATGGCTGCTGCATCTGAAACCTGAGTGCCCTCCATTCCATGCCCAGGAGCTCCAGGCCCTCTGGGGGTGCACAGAAACTGCAATCAACCATGGGCTAAATGGACACGGAGATGGCTAGGATGCCAATGCACCAACTCAATGAGCAGGACAAGCAGGTGCTCCTCCAGGGCCTAGGTAAACCGCTCTCCTGGAAGTTCAGATAACTTGTAGCAGGAATAATACTCGTCCCAGATGCCAGACGGGCTGAACGTGCAGTTCAGCGACCTGCCATGGGCAGCATTTGATGGCAATTGAACTCGGTGGGCTGGCAGCACTGCACACATTGAATGTTGTGGGACAACATCTCATTGCATCAGACACACTAACACCCACGTCACCTGGGTAATCTTTCATATCCTTAAGTTGGATCCGCTCCTGAATTTGCAATTGTTGGTGCATCTCTGGTTTTTTCCCTTGTCGTAACTTTGTAGAACCTTTCCTTTGCCGCATCATGGATGATGTCGGAGTGAAGCTTGCCAATGCAGGTGAGATGCGGGCACCGTTGCCAACCTGAGAGAGTGATGAGGCCAGGGGAAAATGTGCCCAACTGCAGCAGGCAAACGCAACTGGCAAATGCAGCCAGCACCTGAATGTATCGACCCACTTTGTACACTATTCCATGTTTCCTGTCAAATGGGATTGTCAAAATGTCTTAATTTTCAATGCCCAGTCAACTGCATTTTTGGCCAGTCCACCTCAAAACATTTCTCCGTTTGCTCATGTTCAACCAGATTGTTCCTGTCTCCCTAAGGAATGTCTGAATCACACCATGCCATGTTGTGCAGTCATGCAATGAGGCCTATGCTATGAGTATGTGGAAGTTACATTGTCCTTGCGTGTTGCATTGGCCCTTGCCATAAGCTCGCTGCTTTCATTTTCCCATGCCCTTGCCTCAGTTTCTTGTTGGTACAAATACCCTTGTCCTCACACGGTATTCGTCGATCTCCCTTCTGAAGCAGGCACGGGGGCCCCTTCTGCCTATCCGGCTCATTGCCACCGATGATTATGCAACCCCCCGCGCCTCCACATCATGTGGGCTTTTGATGGTGTGCCCTCTGCCACAAATTACAAAGTAGTAGGGCATAGGCAGACACTTAGCCTAAACTTAGAACTCATAAAGGCCAATAAACGATGAATTGGTAAACCAATAAACGACTTGGACCACACCATCACTTGGAAGGCCTGAAGATGGATGATGAGCTTGCAAAGGGTGAGAGATGGGTGCAAAATGGGATATCGTTGGAATGCAGCTTCAAGAATGCACTACTGCATCTATGAAAAAAGCCACTTGTTGCATGAGGAGGGTGAATGATATGTGAAGTCCGCGGATCCTAGCTTGGGACCACCTCCCCCCCACCCCCCACCCCCCTGGACTCTGCGGATTCTGCGGATTGCGCCAAAAAGAAGCCAAGAACCTCTAGGAAACACACATATCCCCCCCCCCCCCAAAAAATCTCCTTTTGTCCACGAGATTACCCAACACAAAATTTAGGACTTTGGTGCAAAGGATCCTCATTTAGTCACAATCTGCCTACATGTGGTTTTTCTATTTTGCTCAAGCTTCCCAAGTGCGCACAGTGTTGGTTTGCCTCATACAAAGCCCACACATACAAGAGGCCCAACAATTGGTGAAAACGCCATGAGTTTTTCAAAACTCGCCATGAGTGTTTCAAAACTAGGCTCTCAAGAGGTCTCACCAACGAGCTACATGCTCAAACATTTGGGTTGCGGCTTGAGATTCTCGGACTTTCAAAGGTACCAATGCAACTTTTGTGAGGTCCAGCCGAGCCGCAACATTTTTTTGTAGGCCCCGATATTGAGGTGAATGTCTGGAGGGTGCAATAGTATAAGTCATGCAAGTAGTTGCACATTTGCAAAGAATTGTTTGCCATCATCCATCCCATTACATCCATGCGAAAGTTAGCAAATTTTACCCGGTGTGTTGGGGAAATTCCAAGAACTGGTAAGCTCAAAGGCCCAAAACTAGTAGAAGTCCACATCGTCAAGGAACGAAGAAGAGAAGATGGTGAGCGTAGGCATGATCCAAGCCCCACCTGGAAAACGACAAGCGACAAGCCCCAACCATGTGTACGCAATGCAAAAGCAGACAAGCACTTGCGATGTAAGCTACCTCTACCCTAGGATACAATTGCGCAACCACATTGTTGAATCGCTGGTGTGGCTCTCGCGAAATGCGGAAATACACAGGAAAATCAACACCCGTCAACGTTGGGGCACCTTCGGATCTGGCAACCACACATACCACGAAGCCAATTAAGCCCAGCAGAAGCACACTGAACAAAATATATGCCGTCATCGAATTCCACGTTCGCTTGACATGGGTGTGCATCCTTGGAGTAACATCTCCCCGTGTGTGATAGCTAGGGAAATTCACCATCAAAGATTTCGTACAACGCCGTGCTTGAAGCATGGTCCTAAGGAAAATTGTATGCCGGTTTTTCTTACTTAATCGTTCCTCACTAACCATCATGGTCCTGAAATCAGGGCCCTTACCTCCCAAGGGCCGTGATTTCGGGATGATAATCGTGGGCTTCGGATTTGTCCCACGTGATTTTTGGACAATAATCGTTGATGCCCACACGATTATTATCCCAAAATTTCGCCGCTCACTAACAATTTTAAGGAATGGAAGACACATACTCAATTCACATTCTTTTGCGTTGCCGAAAAGAAGAGGTATTCAACCCAAAAAAATGGAGTGCAAGATGCGCAACTGCCTAATATCATTTTTCAGCGTAATTTTTAATGAGCAAAATATGCACATGTTCACGTGAGAAGAATAAAGTCAAAAGCAATGGTAGGAAATCCTCAAACATCATGTCTTCAAGTCCACCCACTCCACAACCAATTAGAATTGACATCGGACACAAAGGCCCTTCGGGGCACGGATCACGCCACGGGGACATGGATCAAGCCATAGGGACACCGATCAGTTGTTAGTGACACGGATCAGCCCATAGGGACACTAATCAAGCCGAAGGGCACCAATGGGGCAAAACGGACATAACACAAACCCAACAACTCGGGTTTTGTGCTAGAGTGCACTTTCTTGCTACATATTAATGAAAAATATTCCCTTCTCTGTCTTTGTGTCGTCTGGTGTTCTGGTTGCTCTTCCCAGTACTGCAGGCACACGGCAGCAACAAAGAAAAGCAACACCTACATACTCTAGCGAAGCTAGGTGGCGTGACAGGCACAAGAGGTAGAAACAATCTTCAGATGGCCATTAACCTATGAAGAACCAAGTCCGACAAATGCGTCCCATATGACGGTGTTGTCTTAAGTACATCGGTGTAATCATAGTGCCGGCTTTCATGTAGCACCTCATTACCAAGACGAGCAAAGCGCATACTGCATTCATTGACTATCAATACAACCGTGCGCCACAAGGCGTGAGGTAGGATCAAACAATCAAGAAAGAGAAAAAAAATCGGAGAAAGACCACAACGACAAAGCAAAAGCAAAAACCCGCAATATATGGACCCATGTAATGGCGTCTAGGCGCGTGTAGCCAACGCCATTTCCCCCGAAAAGCTTGTAGGGTGATTGGTGGCACCCAAAAACCTCTGTACCCACCCGTATTGTACCCCCTTTTTGACTGGGTATACTCAAACTTTGCAGAAAAAGTTGCATATTTGCACTTCCTAACCCTAACCCTTTGCACTTTCGACACCGGCAAAAGTGCGAAATCCGATAGAATAGTGCAAAAAAAAGCGTAAAATTTGCCGATTTCGCGCAAAACTTTGCGCTTCGTTGGTTTTTTTACACTTTCGTGGGACAAGAATATTCAAGAAAAGCGCAAATTTTTGCGCTTTTTGAGCGATTATACTCGGGCAAGAATATGGGTGGGTACATCCTTTGGGATTAGGTGGAGGTCATGTTTTGGTGCTACTACGGGTACTCTAGCACGCGCATGGACGCACGTAGTGCCGACTAGGTCCATTGAGCAAGAGCCATGGCCCCGAAACACACGCGAACACACACACGCACAATGCAACAATGCAAAAAAAAAAAGACTAGCTCGATCAACATCTCGATTTCCGTGACATTGTGTGCGGCCGTGGCTGTCGACATTCTATAGTGTGCACATCCCTTGATTTGATTTGGTATGTACGGTGTGTGTACGATGTGATCATTTGCTTTGCATCTGGGGCATTTTGTTTCATTTCCTTGTGCTCCGCAAAATTTTCCCGGGTGGGTCTTGTATAGTGGTCTTTTTGAAGTGGGTTTCATAGCTGTCTTTGACGAGGAGGGGCCCAAAAAAGGGGTGGGTCTTATAAATGGGGGTTTCTAGCTGGGTCTACAGTCGGAGGGAGGGGTTTGAGTATGCGTCCGGTACTGTCTATCTCAACTAGCATTCGTGCCTGTCTTGCATGTAACATCCTGTGGTACCCGGTCCCTGAAATCATGTGTATCATGATAATGCACCACATGGGTGGGATTACCGGTATTACCCCACCCACATATAACCATAACACTGATGTACAGAAGTTGTGGTACTGAACAAAGAAGATACCCCACAACCGGCTCACAAAGAGAGCTTACGGGTTTCTTGGAGCTCCGGAAGTGGGGAATTCATGTCAAGGTACACTTGGACTAGCCTCGTGTTGTAGGCGGAGTCACACAATGCAACAATGCAAAAACAAAAAAGACTAGCTCCAACAAAGAATATGTCGGTTTTTGTCTCGATTCTAAAAAATTGCATTGATTTAAGCATTCCCATCAGCGAGTGAAAGTGTGTATCACTGATATAGGTGCAGGGTGAAGTCAACATGGGAAGCCACTTGGCCAATACCGAAAAGAGTGATGGAACACAATAGGTGTGCTACGTCAAACGGCACGGTGGCATCTGCAAGCAAACTAGATACAATGAACCTACGTACCCTTTGTTCTAGCACAATGGGAAGTTTGTGCACTGTGCACGTTCTCAATCAAATAGAAACCACCCACACTTCCCATCACTTATGATGGGAACAATCTCGCCCTTGGGGTGAGGCACAAAGTCTTGCTTGTCGGCAACCATGTGAACCCGAGTATTGGCCCAAATCCATAAATTTACCGATCCATGAGCACCTCTAAACGTCCTAAGAAAATTTTTTTCTCCCCTAGAGATGGACAGCAAGGATGTGTGATGTGTTCCCAAATCCCGTAAGCTACTCAACAAGTGAGTTCTCCAAAAGGAAAATTGGGAAGATATGGGCATGGTTTAAACTGCTACACATCATATATGGTTAACCCCATGGTCCTCCGTGCAGCTCGCTGATCTCTCCCCCTCCCCGGTGCGCTAGCCTGCTTGTGGTCGTGTGTGTGGACTCACAACGTGGTGACACCCCACTGTTTGTGCCGTGCTCCAGCACAACTATTCAGGACCTACATCACCTGTGAGAGGAGGTAAGGGGCATGCTTGATGAGAGCGTGCTTGAACAACCCATCCCACCAGCACCTCCGGTATCCCTTGCGGACGAGTTCCTCCTTGCTTTGAGCCACATTGTGTAGGATACTCATTCGTTCAATCGCATAAAAAATGCACTTTTGACCAAGGGCTGGGATCCCCACCCCTAGAGATGGACTAGCAAAGCAGAAGAGTGTTTGCAAGAGTTGAAGCAGAAAGTATCTTCAACCAATTGCATAGGTGTTGCACACTGCATGCACCGGAAAATTTTTGTGGAATTTGCTTTGCCCATTTGCTTTTCTTTCGTCCGCTTAATCATTATTCACGTAACTTCAACTCTTAAACTCTCAAGTGGAATTCAGTCAAGACTGAAGCTCAATCAGCTCATGGCATCATCCATCATGTCTCATAAATACACTATTTCCTGAAACTCCTGAGACAGCTCGACAATGTAGCAAGGGAACCAATCCAGCCATGAATGGCAGGCTGCTGGTGGCAGTAACTTCACTAGACGGGGATAATGGTGACTGGGGAAGAAAAATGCCTAAAAAAAGGAAGATTTTGGAGGATAAAAAGGAAGATTTGGATCTATAAATTGGAAGGATTTGGGATGCATGGAGAGGGTGAAATCCAATGTGGGGAAGGGATTTGGATGGGAAAATCCTATAAATTTAATGGATGCGGGATGTCAAATGCGACTTGGGGAAGGGATTTGGATGGGGAAATCCTACAAATTACATCGATTTGGATGGGGAAATCCTACAAATTACATCGATGTGGGATGTCATTGGACAAATAGAAATTCATGGATGGGCAGATTTGGGATGTCCCAATGGATGTAAAAATTGTGTTATTCATCCCCATGTAGTGAAGTCACTCATATAATAGGCACTGACTTCACTACATGTGGGTCTATTGAAGTTGGATCCTAGGCACTTATTAAGGGCAATTGCAATGAAGGGCAAACAAAGACAACAAAAGGCATGCAAGGGACATGAACAACTTGACAAATTGATGAACTCAAATTCTCTGAAGGGTCAAAGGATAGTGTATCCGTAGCATGCAACTTGTGTTGGAATGGTTATACATACATTTTCGCTTCATGACCAGATTCAGGGGTTGAAATATTGCGACCCAGGCAGAGATGGAAATGGGGGTTGCTGTTGAGTGAACTGTTGGGGTTGTGTGGTTGGAGTAGGTGGATGTGGAACTATTGGTTGTTGTGTTGGAGGTGGTTGTGTGATTAGAGTATGATACAACATTTGATGTTGTTGGTGTTGTTGTTGTAGTTGTTGTTGTTGTTGTTGTCGTAGCTGTTGTAGGTGGTTTTGCAGTTGTTGTTGTTGTGCTTGTTGTTGTTGTTGTTGTTGTTGTAGTTGTTGTTGTTGAAGATGTTGTCGTAGTTGTTGATTCTGCTGCGTAAGCATTTGTAGTTGTAGTAGTTGTTGTTGATGTTGTTGTTGTTGTTGTTGTTGTTGTTGCTGGGTTGGTAACCCGGAAGAGGAGGATGCCACATCCCGGGAAGGTTGTTGTCGTTGTTGTTGTTCTTGTTGTTGTTCTTGTTGTTGTTGTTGTTGTTGTTGTTGTTGTTGTTGTTGTTGTTGTTGTTGTTGTTGTTGTTGTCGTTGTTGTTGTTGTTGTTGTTCTGCTTTCTGTTTCGCATCTAGTTCCTGGGCCTTTAGTTGTTTGCGGTACTTTGAAGCATGGTCCACTAAACTTTTCCTGGTCCGATGATGGATGGCACCTGTCTCATCATCTTTATGCTCCTGTTGCCACCTTTTGTCAAAAGTTTCCCACCCTGAACGTGCGCGGGTAGCCATGTTGAGCTCCTCGTACAAACGCCGAAACAGAATCACCTCCGCAGGGGTAAACTTTGGGTTAGTTTTTTGTGAGCGTTGCTGTTGCAGATATTGGGCACTGTTCGTGGTACCCAATGGTGCAACCTGTGGGGTATTGGGTGTACGGGCTTTCCTGCGTTGTGCAGTGTCCTTCCCACCCGGAAATAGCCGGGACTGTTTCAACGGTGGTTTGGGTTCCGGGGCCGGTTCAAAATCATCCTCCTCACTATCACTCAATTGCACGGGGTCACGCAGGCTGTCCGGATGCGTTGCAGCCAGCGATAAAATAGATGCACCATCATCATCACCATCATGATCAGCGATATGTACATCAGGTAACATAGGGTTAGATGCCGGTTCAGGTTCGGGTTCGGGTTGGGATGCCGGTTCAGGTTCGGGTTCGGGTTCGGATGCCGGTACATCCTCCATGTTCGGAGGCGAGCGGGGCGCATCATCCTCTGCTTGTGATCCAACCTCACCAACAACGGAGGGGGATGACGGCAGCACAACGAAACTGGAACCAAAAAATCAACCTGACTGTATTGCGATTCATCAAATAATTAATTCATTAACTGCGGATGCGACAAATGCATTCCATAATTCAACAGAACATTTCTGATCGTCTTTTTTTCATCATTTTTTGTCTGTTACCGCAGCCCTTATTGCGACCTAATGTCGACCTAATATCGACCTGATGTCGATCGACTTAGGTCGACATTAGGTCGACAAATCCCCACCTAGTGGCGTCAGTGCCCTGCTGGTGTGCCCACACACAGCCCCTGTACGCCTGTGCACCTCTATGGGCCGCATGTTCGTGGAATGGATTTTCTGTCCAAGGTGTGCAGGGAGTCGTATCACCCTGTGCAATGTTATAATATGTGATAAAAGCTTGGTCCACGATGCTATACGCTGTTGTCCAGGTCAAGGAGAAAGTAGGGAAGGCAACGGAGGATTTCCGAAGAGATGATCATGGCCATGATGATGACACGTGTAGCGTCAGTAGCATCAATAGCACACCAAGCGAGTCACACCTACGACTCAATCTCCAAACAGCGTCTCGTGAGGATCTAGTGGCAGCAGTACGGAGACAACAACAATCCTTGAAAATGATTCACAAAAAATGGAGAGGTAGTTGGTTGTTCGGGTGGTTTCCTTGGGGGTGTCTTCGTAAGAGAAATGTTCCGATTCCATTGTTCATGGGTAGATTTTTAGGATTCGGCATAAGGTTCACGGGCGCTCTTCGCTGACGTCGACGAAAGCACAGCAAGCGTCCAATATCACGGCTCCCGCTTCCTAGTGTTGAAAGAAGAGAACGAAGCTTTGCTCAACATGCCACGTCCTGATTGTGAAGAAAGTGCAACCGAAATAAAACGACTACAATCGCAACTTACCAAGGCAATGGCGCTACGAGAGGTGTGTTCAACATGTTAAGTATGTGAGTCCTTTCTCGTGGTATTCGATAACATTAATTGTTTTCTAGTATATGACACTTGCAAAAGAAGATAACCATCATGGCTAGACAATACCAAATACGCCACAGAAAGGCTGGGCCTGAATTTACATTGAATGGACGATGATGACCCATAGAGCATGCGCTTCGTTTGCGGCCACACACACATCTGCAGATATTATTGGTGGCATTTGGCTTTTCCGGTTTGCTTTGCCTTTGTGTCACCTCCAGACGTGGATCGTGTGTACCAAGCAAAATCAATTCTGGCCTTCTTGTAGCAGTAACAATGGTGGTCATGCTACTAGTTGGCGTGGTGGTGCACGTGGTGGTGCATGGTGGTGGGTGTAGCCGGTGGTGGTCGCATAGGTCCCATTGGGAGGGGAGGGATGTGACGGATCGGAATGGGTGAGGTGTAGTGAGGTGTAGTTTCAACCACTCTTTGTTAAAAGTTGACCACACAGTTTGCGATGTAGATAGTGCCACAAACTCCCATCAACGGGCAATTACGATGTGTTGCGAATGCACCATGGGGCCCGTATGCAAGTCGGCCACCCTTTTGGCCGCAGTAGCCACGGTGGGGGTGCGTGCCAACGCTTGTGCTAAGAGGTGTTGGTAAAAGGAAGACTATCGCCGTACAACAGTCGATGATAGTCATCTCCGGATCAGCGGAAAGCCACCTCCATTGCAAGTAAGCAAATCAAACAAACTTTGTAGCCCAAAACGTTGAGGCTTGTGACGCCATCAAAAATCTGACGATTACGGGGCGGCTTTCGTGCATTCAGAAAGCGGAAGCCTACAAGAAGAAGGTTGATCAATGGAAGGAAGAGCAACGCCACCTTAACGAGACCAATTGCACGAAGATCCATGAGTTGTCTTTGTGTCTACAATCGGCCGAGCAAGACAAAGAACTGGTATGACCAAGGGCCAATAGGTAGTTTCGGAGAACACGTTTTGATTTACTTGGGAATGTGGGTCACCCATGATGCAAGATTCAATGATGCCCATCTTCATTGCAGCATCAAAATGCCATCTCGCAATACAAGAAAATGATCCGAGACATTCAAGCGCAGCAAGGTATTCCTTGGACCCCCCATCCACAATATGCAAGAGAGCCAAACTCTGCACCATATCTTGGCATTAGAAGGGTCGTGCTTAAGTGGTCCAAGGCAGCTACCAGCAACTGCCCCATGAATGATCTGTGTGGGCGGGGCGTGGGGGGAGGGGGGGCAAAGTTTTCGAGCCACGCATCACTACTCCACCGAATTTATGGCAACGAACGAACAATGCCAAAAGTGAGTATGGGGTCTTGCATTGCCTACTTTGTCTGATATTTGCATGAATGACATGAAGCTTCACCAATAAAAATTATAGGGGACGGCAAGGTTGTTCAATGGCATGTCCTTTTCTGGCATTGAGGGCATCTTTCACCAAAGCCATCCCTGGGGGGTGGGGGTGGGGAGAGTGTATTTGGCTTGCTGCATATAATCACCATTGTAGCTCCCAAATGCAAACCCTTTCCCTTGCAAACAAGGCATGTAGCGACACACACTGCCTAGATGCACCTCCTATAAGGGCTGGATAGTTAAAAGAAAAGGTATTTTGGAACAAGAATACATTGGTGCCGCACCAAATGCCCACACGTCTTTGGTGGAAGGTGCTGAGAATAAACGAAGCCTCCGGTCCAAAACAACAGAGCATGGATGGTGCAGGGCTGTGCCCCACAAAGGGTGCAAGCGAGGTTGCTCACCCTACCCCAACAGCCCCTTTCCATCCCCATACCCAATTCCAGTGCAGTGTTTGCCCAAACACAACACTAGGCACGCACACACCGGAGCTATGGTGAGTGTGAGAAGAATTGTAAGCCTTGGGCGGGAAACCGCCATGTGCAAAAAAAAAGAATTGTAAGCCTCACCAACCTTAAGGCCTACCAAGCAGATCCTATCTACGGTGGCCTGGCCTCAACCGAGTAGTGTGCATGGCCGGTGAAGTGCCCCTTCAGGCGCGTCACCAGGCTCCCGGGGCTCAACCTCATTTAGGGTCACGTGCTCACGAGGTTGCGCACCATAGTCCGGCTGAATGCCGGCTATGTTCGCGTACCCTTGTTGCTCTCTGTTGGTCTTTGTTTCTAACTGACCACTTACTCTACCGTGTCTTCATTCCCTCAGACATGGAGCATGGTCCTTCCTCCTTACTTGGTTGCACACTCATTCGTTTCTGGGTTTTGTTGGTTACGTTACCATCCACGTACCCTTGTTGCTCTCTGTTGGTCTTTGTTTCTAACTGACCACTTGCTCTACCATGTCTTCATTTCCTCACACATGGAGCATGGTCCTTCCTCCTCGCACACGGGGCAGCTGGGCACGTGCGGTGCATCCTCAGGGCGTCAAGTAGGCGCTCACGGGGCACCTCGCCACGTGCGGTGCTCCCTCATGGCACCATGTAGGCATACATTGAGCACGTGGTCACCTGCACTACACCCTCAGGTTGCCGTGGTGGCACACACAGGCTCCTGTTCTGCTGCTGTGCAACCTCTGAGTGCCACGCAGGCGCTAACGGGGCACCTAGTCACCCACGGTGCACCCTCAGAGCGCCATGCAAGCGCCGACGGGGCACCTAGTCACCTGTGGTGCACCCTCACAGGGGCACCTGGTCCGTTGCGGTGCACCCTCTGGGTGCCATGAAGGTGCACCGGGAGGCTCCCGTTCGCCTGCGGCACACCTTCGGGGCATGCAGGCACACATAGGGCACTTGGTCACCTGCGGTGCACCCTCAGGGCGCCATTCAGGTGCTCACGGGGCACCCGTTCTCATTTAATGCACCCTCTGAGCGTCATGCAAGTGCTCACGCTCAGATCGCCAAGCCGGTGCCCACGCGGCACTTGGCCACTTGCGGTGCACCCCTGAGCCGCCATGCTGGCGCACACGGGGCACGTGCATGTTCACTTGTAGTGCACCCTGAAAGTAGTGCACCATGCAGGCGCTCACAAGGCACCAGGTCTGCACAGTGCGCCCTCAGGGGACCTTGTAGGTGCTCAAGGGGCAGCTGGCCGCTTGCAATGCCCCCTCGGGGCGCTATGCAAGTGCACACGGGGCACCCGTTCACTTGCGGTGCACCATCAGGGCACCATGCAGGCACACTCGGGGCGCCTAAGAGTCTGCGGCGCACCCTCATGTGGCGCACCCTCAGGGCGCCATTGAGGTGCACACGGGGCACCTGCACACTTGCTGTGCACTTTTAGGGTGCCGTGCAGGTGCTCAAGGGGCACCTGGTCACCCGGAGTGCACCCTCGGAGCACCATGCGGGCGCTTGCAGGGCAGCTAGTCCCCCGCGGTGCACTCTCACGGTCGGGGCACCATGCAAGTGCACATGGAGCACCTGGTCACCCGCGGTGCACCCTCAGTGAAGCATGCTGGAGCACAGGGGGCATCTAGTCACTTGTGGCACGCCCTCAGAGCGCCATGCAGGTGCACCCGTGCACCTCTGGTGAACCCTAAGGCCACTGTGCAGCTCATCCATCCGCGGTTCACCCTTAGGGCAGCTATAGGGCCATGCGCGCCCCCTGTGGCTGCCTATCGCACCCGTTGGTGTTGTCCTCTGGCCTAGTTGGTTGTCAACCGGCGCCCTGGCGATGGGGGCTTGTCCCGGTGGTCGAGGCACACGACTGGAGCGGATACCCTTCCCCTAGCCTCACCAGGTGGCGGCCTGTCACCTGCCCTACTGCCTGACCGCCCTGTTGTACCACCGCGTGACTACCTGCCCTACCCCCTTGCGCTGGCACCTATGCACTGCCACCCCGTGCCTCGCAGGGGGGGGGGGGGGGGGCACACTTGGTGTAGCAGTGGTGCTTCGGCCTCTCACGGGCTGTCCCTCTAACCCCGCAGGGTGGGTGGCAGTGTCTACCAGTCTTACCTTGGGGGAAGGGGTGGGCGGCCCGGGAGGGGGAGGGTGTTGCTATGGGGGGGGGGTGTCGATTCCCCCCTCGATCCCCATGGCCGGGGAGGGAAAGGGCGCGGAATTCTGTCAATGTTCCCGGGCTGCCGCAGTCCATGCAAGACACCTCGCCTTGCGCCCCTTTTGCCCTTGTTCATCCCGCACCCCCGGCCCTGCCCCTGTCCCTATCCCGGTGTTCGCCCTGCCATGGGGCCACGAAGAGGGGAAGTGGGGCAGTTTGAGACAGGCACGTCCCATTTTGTAGCCATTCTGTGTGAGCCAAGATGGAAGGGATGTGAGGTCAGAGGCAAGGCACGCCCGGTCGTAGCCGTTCCGCGCGTGCCGTTCGGATGGGGGCGGGAGCCGAGGTTGGCACCTCCTGTCTATGGCCATTCCACGACAGCTGAGGGGGAGGGGTGGGTCAGGGGCTGAGGCACCACCTGGCTGTCGCAGCCGCGCGTGAACCGTTGCGGATGGGGTGCGGTAAGAGGCAGGGCACCCACTGGCCCTGCCGCGCGAGCCGCAAGTGGGGGGGCACAGCGAGAGGCTGTCTGTCGCATGGCGCCTCACACCGCCGGGTGCACGTGGCCGGGGAAGTACTTGCCACCACCTGTTCCCTGTGCGCAACCCGCCAAACTGCATCGCCGACAGGCGCGCCTGACCCGCTCGCCCCGTAGGTGGGGGGGGGGGGGCGAGGTAGGTGCCTTTCCCCCGACCCAGGGGCGCCATAGTTGCGGGTTCGGGTCCTGTCCTGAGCCGCAGTGTCTGGGGCGTTTGGGGGGGCAGGGGGCGAGTTGGCCGGGCTAGCCTGGACCCCCGCAAGTCTTGGGTCCCTTCCCTAGCTGACACCCCGCCCACGTGGAAGCCCCCCTAACGGCTGGTCGGCGACTCACGCCGCCGGGTGGCTCGCTAGTCTTGCTGCCGCCTCTCTGATGGTGCACCCCTCGGTACAGGGGGCACACCTCCTCCGCCGCCGTCTGCCACGCCTCCTCCGGCGGTCGGCCTGAGAAGGGGGCACATAGATGAGGGGTGGACAAGGTGGGTCCTGGGTATACAATGCCGCCACCAGAGGTGGGCCGGCATATCTTTCTTCAGGCCTGCAGATGCGGGAGGGCACAGATAGGGGGGAGCGGAGCTAGGTGCCAGACCTTCCCTTCAGCTCGCTGCGCTCGATACCCACTCGGCCCAAATTTCAGCCACCCCAAGTTGAGGCTGCTGGTTGTGGGCTGGACCCCCTGTTGGGGGCCAGAAAACACGGGGCAAGCTTTTGCCCCCCCCCCCCCCCCCGGGGAGGTACCGCGAACCCCCCCCCCCCCAATGCATACACAAGGCTGTGCACACACAAGGCAGTGTACACACAAGGCAGTCTGTGGCCACCGCAGAAGTCTTGTCATTTCAGGGGGGTGCGGGGGCTGGCCCCTGCGTTAGGCGAAGCGAGCCGCGTGTTGAGCTAAAGGGTACGCGGGGGGTTACGGGGGGCAGGGTGGGGGGGGCTACAGGAGGGCTTAGGGGGGGCGGGGGTGTGGGCGGGAGGGGGTACAGGGTGGGGTACGGGGGAACGACTTCGTGATGACTATCCAAAGGGGGCATGGCTCATGTGCCAGGCGTCATGTCGGAACAGGCACGTTATAATGGTACCAATTTGCGGCATGGGGGTGGGAAGGGGCGGGACACTGCTATACGTCCACTCAAAAAACCTATGCAAGACAGCACTGTTTCAATGTGACACTGCACTAGCAAAACACATCAGTCACTCGGTTGCCCCACGTTTTGCCTATGTCACGCCGCCGGAGGAGGTGCGTTAGTTTGGACTGGCATGCTCCACCTCGCATGCACTCTATCCTGAGTGGGGGTAGTGCCCACACACTTGTGTCATGTCCCAACTAGTATTTCACCGGCTCTCCCTCTCATCCCAATGCCCCAAGCATGATGAAGTGACGTGCACACGACACAAGCCCTGACCCCTCAAAGGATCAATTGCACACGAGGTTGAGAGCCGTAGTCTGGATGCCCCTCGCCCCACCTCCCATACCTAGGCTAGTGAAGTGCCCCTTCAGGTATGACACTTGACGCACAAGCCCTGCTCCCACTCAGGGTTGAGTGCATGCAATATTGGGTGCCCTACTCCAGTGCCGCAACCCCATCCCCATACCCTAGGTTGGTGAAGTGCCCGTGTAGACACGGAATCCCGCACACAGGCCCTGCCCTGGCTGAGGGTCAGGTACAAATGAGGCTGAGCGCCTTGCATTGGACTCCCCTCCCCTCCCCCATGCCCCAGGTCAGCAAAGGCACTCATTCCATTCGCACGACACTTTGCGCACAAGCCCTGCCCCCATCCAGGGTTGAGTGCACAGTGTCCCAGTCTGGACACCCCTTCTCTCCCCGAAGCCCTATGCCCGTCAAGCGCCCGTTCAGACATGACACCTGATGCACAGCCCCTGTGCATGCAGGTTCGGGCTCCCTAGTCTGGACACCCCTCCCCATCCTCATGCAACTGCTTTTGGCTTGTCCAGCTTGCATGCTTGTTGATGCCCTTTGCCTGCAGTGTGAATGCACAACATAGAGATGAGACACGGTGCCAACTGATACTGCCTTTGTAGGACCTCAAGACTGACAGTGTTCACAGCTGAAAGCAAGTGTTGGGTGGATGGAAAGTGGTGCACTTCCGGCGGGGGATGGGCAAATGGTGCAAGTCCAGCAGGGGCCACCTGTGCAGAAGTGTTGCTCCTTGAGGCTCAGGGAGGTTTGGTTGGGGCATCGGAATTTGTCGCAACTTTTTTTGGCACATCTCTTCGCAATTTTTCGCAAATGGCTCGGGCCTCCCTGATCGCAATCCCCCCCCCCTACAGTTTGGCACACATATGAGACACAGTATTGTTCAAACTTCATGATGCTACACTCTTGGGTTTTTGTGTTTTTTTGGTTGCCTGAACCCAAGCCCCACTGCAGTCTCCAAGTCCCAAGCCCTCAAAACACCAAAGGAGGCCAAAAAGAGAGCTCTTGCCCAATCAGTTGTCGATGCTCACCCTGCCCCCCCTCCCAAACATCGCCAATCATCCAACATATGATTCTAGATGAGTTGGCAGGCCAAGCTCAAGACAAGCAGATGGACGGAGTTTTGGATGTGTTAATGCAGTCCCGAGGAGAAGTTGACAAGTTGCATGAGCAAGAAGTTCGATTGTTAAAGGAACGGATT
This sequence comes from Eutreptiella sp. 'Long Island Sound 2002', assembly GCA_964036045.1. Lineage (NCBI taxonomy): Eukaryota > Euglenozoa > Euglenophyceae > Eutreptiales > Eutreptiaceae > Eutreptiella > Eutreptiella sp. 'Long Island Sound 2002'. The sequence continues at coordinate 119,268,769 of OZ038383.1, read as the reverse complement.
GCAGAATTGCAGCAGCAGCTCGTCGAAACAGGCGGCAAGTTAACTTCCTACTTGGCAACAGGTCTGTTGTGCATGGTGTTGGCAGTATTTCGACAACGGTCCAAAAGGGTGTTTTAGCTAAATCGCGATTCCATCCACGCAAAATTAAATTCCAATTGTCTTGAGTGCTCTTGATGTATGGAGATTCATGTCTCGAAACTTGGATAATTGTGTTCAAAAAAATATAGTGCCCACAGATATGTCAAAATATTTTGAAGCGACGTGTTTTAGAGGTCCCCCCAAATCCCACTATTGGCTCCCACTTTGCTCCCTATCTCACTCCAAACGAGATATCTCTGAAGCCTTTTACGTTGTGCACCCAAAACTTGTGGCTTATTTTTCGCGTAAAGGCGGTATTTAAAAGGAGGGAGAAGCTCAAAGTGCAGCATGCTTCCAGTTGCCTGCATTGGATTTAGTAGTGTTGAATTTGCCAACGGGCCTTTATGGACCGTTGTGTCTGCTGAGCCCCGAAGAAGCTCAAAATGACCGGAGAGCAAATGCCCATCACCTGCAACAAGGTTTGTGCCATTTTGAGTAGTCTAGCCCATTCTATGGCCAAGTTAATGTCCAAAAATGGCCGTTTTGGGGCTTTCAGGATGATCGTCCTGAAAGTTCAGGACGATCACCAGCGTGTCTAGTTTGGTCCGGTTTTAGGTGAAAATGAGCCGTTTTTGAGCCGTTTTTCAAGATGCGCAAGTGGCAGCACAATCATCCTGAAAGTTCAGGATGATCGCCGACGTGTCAAGTGGGCATTTCCAATGAGGGCCGTTCTTCTTCCACGGTGATTGGTCTATGCAACGATTGCAAATGGGTGATCAATAAGATGTGCGGCATGCCGAGGTGCCATGGCCTGGTCCGTTTTTTGGTGAAAATGAGCCAATTTTGGGGCGGTTTTCAAGATGCGCAAGTGGCAGCAAGTACATGCATACAAACTCGTTGTGCGGAGACTGTGGCTCAAATCCGGCATCAAAGTACCAAAAAACGACCGCAGAGCAATTTTGCATCACCTGCAACAAGGTTTGTGCCAGTTTGAGCCGTGTAATCTGTTTTATCCCCGACTTAGTGTCCAAAAAAAGGCCGTTTTCAGGTCATTTTGAGCATGCTCGTCCTGAAAGTTCAGGACGATTGCCGCTGTGTCAAGTGGGCATTTCCAATGAGGGCTGTTCTTCTTCCGCAGCGATTGGCCTATGACATGATTGCAAATGGGTGTTCAATAAAGCATGCGTCATGCTGTGGTGCCATGGCGTGGGTTTTTGGGCCGTTTTTCAGGGTGATCATCCTGAACATGCAGTGCCCACTCCAAAACAGGCCGTTTTCCTTCCTCGTGGATTTCCCATGCATCGAGGAAGACTAGGACCCAGCTCGGTCCTAGTTGTGAGTCCTGATTACCGAGCTGGGTTTACCCTGTCGAGGTTTTACAACCCTTCTTAGGGTCTAGGGTGAGCAACACATTTTGGCAGCACCAGTAGCAGCAAGCAGCAGACGCAAGAACACTCTTTGTGCGGACACCGTGGCTCGAAACCGGCATCAAAGTAGCACAAAACGATGGCGGAGCAATTGCGCATCACTTGCAACAAGTTTTGCTCCCTTTTGAGCCATCTAGCCCGTTCTATGGCCGATTTAGTGTTCAACAATGGCCGTTTTTGGGCTATTTTCGGGACGATCGTCCTGATAGTGCATGACGATCGTTAGTGTGTCAAACAGACGTCTCCAATGAGGGCCGTTCTTCTTTCAGTGATTGGGATATCAAACCAATGCAAAATGGGTGTTCAATGAGGCATCTTGCATGCCCTGGTGCAATGCGGTGGTCCATTTTGAGGTGAAAATGAGCCGCTTTTCAGACGTTTTCGGCCATAAAATAGGATAGATGGTTCGAAATGGCACAAACCTTGTTGCAGCAAATGGGCATTTGCTTTTTGCGGTCGTTTTGAGCTACTTGGAAGCCCATTTTGAGCCACAGTGTCCCCCCGAAAAGAGTTTACAAACTGCCGCGCAACAGCAGATGCCCCCAGGTCATTGAGATGGGGCGTGTCGCAGTACAAGTCCCGAAGGAGATCCCTCATGGCAACAACGGCTTGCCATTCGAGGTCCTCCGGCGCGTAGGCCAATGGTGGGCCCATCTCCTCCCATGCAAGGAAGAGAGCCCTGGCCTCCTCCCCATCGGGTGCGGCGGTGGCACCCAGCTTCACCCCTGTGGATGCCCGGTACAACAACCGTTGCATGGCCTCCGCATTCTCCTTGGGGAGTGACTCCAGGCGCGCCTCAAGAAAAGCGACCTGCAGCCGCCCAATGGCCATGCAACAATGGAGGATGCATAGGAAAACCCAACACCAGTCAACCACGATGTGGGGTTCCGCTATGCACCCCCCATTATCCAAGCTCCGACCCGTTACTTGATATTGGTGACGGGACGCCGCCTCGTTGTCCAAAGTCCGGCGCACGTCCACCCGCAACCACGCCGCCGCCGCCTTGTCCCACATCCCCATATTGTAAATAGACCCCACTTGGGGTGATGTGGAGACCCCAATGAGGCGGCGAATAAACGGCTGGTCACCCCCAAGGACCAGCGCAGCAGGCACCCAAGTGGATGCCCAACAGAAACTTTTGCAGTCGTGAATCGACTGCAACACCTACAAAAGAGTGTGTGCATTGATATCCGGGCATCACTTTTTTGTTTAAATTTTAGCATCAAATTTCGTTCGGCTTAAATTTTGAGCAATTTTTCGCTTTTAAACGAGGAACTTTGAAACGAAGCGAGCCCGAATTCAATGCAACACAAAAGCGCCAAGTACCTGAAGGTTCTCGGCCCAAGTAGTGGCCAAAGCGGCCATGTCTTTGTCGCCGCACACGGCCATCCCGATGACCCACAAGTAGGCGGGTGTGCGGTCCCGTTTGCCGTGGTTGAGGAGCCCAATAGACAATTGGGTCCAACTCCCACCGGCACACGGGTAGGCATCCCCGCGCACAATAAACGTGAGGGGCCGGTTCCAATCAATGGTGTCCACTAGCGGTGGACGCTATTGAATGTAGCGGGCCCATGAGTGCACGGGCCAACTGCGGCCACTAGCGCGTGGGTCGTCCACGTTCACGGGGGGCCGCAACTCTAGCGGCTTAGCCATATCCTTCCATGTGTCCAAGCAGGCTTGCCGCGTTGGGATGGGGCGGAGGAAAGTGTGGCCCGTAGCGGCCGTATAGTCAATTCCTTGCCGGGTCATGAACTCAGAGAGGTGGTGGAACCCCGTCTTTGTGACATTGAGGTCCATGAGGAGCCCAATAAAATCGGGCGCGGGAAAAAGGAAGGAGGCGTACTCCACTTGCTTAGTACGAATAAGGGAGGGGTAGCCAACGTCCGTGGCCTCGGACCATCGGGCCCGGGCCAAGGGAGATGAAGCCACCCAATCACCAAGGAGTTGGGAGACCAAAGGGTCCCGCAAACTCTTGGCTCCACTCAAACGCACAAGCGTCATGCTAAGTGCGAGAATAGTGTCTCGAGGGAAAGGCATAACAAGTGCTACACGAGAGAAAAGGGGGTATGGAGTGGGGTTGGCGGTGGGCACAAAGAAGAGGACTAAGGGTTGGACACCCAACCCTTAGGCAATCGAACACCTCTACAAACCCATTGGGCAACATTCTACCACATTAAACCGCCTCAAGACCCTAGCATACGCATGCAATGAACGGCACAAATACTTTAAAATTTAGAAAAAACTAGGTATTCTCGTTTAACTCGTTAAAATTTATTGGTTTAACATTTAACACCTTTCAAAAATTAAAATTGAAAATTTAACATGCTGGATTTAACGTAGGTCTCTAGGGACAAAACATATAGGGGTTTTCGTCAACAAACATCAAACTTGGGGCAAAGTCCCGTGATTTTGTGCGCACCTCAAACGACCGCTACTATTGACGAAGGGTGCACCCATTGTAGGCCCTAATGTGAATGTTGGGCCGCATGACTTCTTCACATTCGGGAGGGGCATGCTAGGTGTAGCTTACGGGTAGTTTTGCGTGACTATGGTGCAACATGTTGACTGTGTCACTCATGCTTCCTAGTGAAGCGATGAAGCTGTGGAAAGTAGAGTAGTTGCATTGGGAGTCTATACAATGTGTCGTTAGTAAAGTCTAGGGGCTGCTAAGTCTGGTCAGAGGTGCCATATTGGTCAAAGGGTGCCATTTTGCTTTGGCTAGATGAGCTTGGCACCAAGATGTCTAGTCATAGCACTTGTAAAGAGGTATAGCATCTAGCCATGTTGCATGCCTCACCTTTCCTTGCAAAATAGGATTGGTGGGGGGGTGGACAGGTGAGGGGTGCGGGAGGGGGCATGTATCTTCAGCGGACGGACCCTTTTTCGGATTCATACGAGCGCATATAAGCTCCAAAAAAGCCTTTGACATGGCATTTTTTTGAGTGATAGTGCACCAAAGGGGGTCCAAGGGGAAGGATGGGGGTGGGGTCACAAAGGAAGGGTGTGGCAAGAATGTAGGGGGGCATACCTCTCGAGTGAGCGAAGGGAGGGAGGAAAGGCTTAGCGCGGTATAAGGGGGGAAGTAGCGGGAATCCGTCTTGGTGTTCCTCAACATGCATGCTTATCTAGCCTCGTTGCTAAATTCCCTCCCCGAGGAGCTCAATCCCAATATTTAGTCTTGATTAGGGTTAGGGTCACCGAGTTGGTGGAAGTAGTTTTGAGTTTATACCCCTCTTTCTTGTCTAGGGTGGATGTCGAGTAATCTAGCACATGCATGCAAAATGTGCAAAAATTGGACCTCCGTCGTGGTGCTTTGCATTCGGCCAAAATTTTGGTCGGTGATACCGCTGCTCAGGGCCAAGCACACAAAATGGGGACGCAAAACTCAATGGTGCCAACTGAGCAGGTGTAGCTAGTGGCGCACGTAGGTTTCAAAATCTTTCACAAGCGGCTCGAAAAACGCACATTGAAAAGCACCCTTGTGCCACTTTCTTGTACAGTGTTTGATAGTTATGGATTGTATTGGGCACCCTTGTGGTGATGAATTATGAGGAAGGGGATCCCCTGCAACGTATTTTCATGCCATCAACACCCTTCAATGCCCTTTTGGCACCACAAACATGCAAAGCGCACATTCACCGTTGTCACCGTTGGGTCCAGAAGTGGTCAAAAATGCTTTTTTCCCAAATTATTCCTCGGCCGGCGGGGCTTCTCAAACAAATGTTTTGAGGCTATGTTGAGCCATCTTGAACCCACATCAGCCCTTGCAAGCTCCAAAAAAGCCTTTCATATGGCATTTTCTGGATGGGCGGTGCAGCACATTAACACGGGGTTTTAAGGGGAATGCAACGGGAGAGGTGATAGGGGAGGGGTGCTAGAGTTGTGCCGTGCGGCGTGCCTCCTAAGTTGGCATAGCGAGAGAGGGAGGTTTTGGGGGATGAACCTAGGGGGTAGGTTATCGACACGGTTCTAGGGGAAGTGCTTGGGGGCATGTTGCTCGAGGGAGCAAAGCGAGCAAGGACAAGTTTTGATAGCAGTTTAAGGGCAAGATTGGCGAGAATTGTTTGTGATGTCCCCCAACACATATGCTTATCCAACCCGGTAGCTAATCCCCCCCCCCCCCACAGACACACAACAGCTCAGTTCCAACATTGAGTGTTGGTTTTTGTCACCGAGTTGGTGGAACTAGTAAGGTTTTCAAACTCTCTTCAGTGTTTGCCTACCTAAGAGGTTTGGTGACCATAAATGGGACGTAGTGTGCCGCTAGGCCAATGTAGTACGGGCCATGGCCCCTGCCGACAGCCCTCAATTGCTATTTTGCACGTTGTTTAGAGGCCGCGAAAATTTTCCAAATTTTGCCGCGGCCCCACTCAAAGCCACCAAAATTTTGTCCGACGTACCACCATTGTTGGTGACACAGTAGTCTCAAGATCAATCATGGAACATACTTTTCAACGGCACTGTTGACATCAACACTCAGCGTTTGCATTCCCGTTGTAATTGCGTGCCGTGCCCCTTTCCAAACTTCTCCATCAGCAGAGTTGGAATATGTAGTCTTTATTAGGGTTAGGGGAAGGTGTTAGGGGTTAGGGCGGGGGTTGGGGGGAAGGATAGTGTTTATGTGCAAAGTTGGCACAATTTTCGTTTGGGCGCCTTTGGTGCCCATGTAGTGTCGGAACTCCTAAAGGCGATACCTTTGTCGATTGACCCTTGGCGGGAGGCCCCTTGGGGTAGGGTGGGAGGGGGGTATGTGTCGGGCTCTCGGAGTCGCCCCCTGTGGGCGACGCATGGCACACTAGCACCTAGTGCACAAATATTCTTGTTGTGGCTTCATTGATAGTTCACAAGAAAGGAAGAAAGGAACGAAGTGCTAGTGCTAGCGGGGTTTTTCTTTCCTCCCCCTCTCCCCTCCCTGCACCCCGCCCTTGAAGCTCAGCCCCGGCGTGTGGTACCCAAGGGTTATCTCTCCTTAGGGGGCATTTTGGGAGGTGTGTCCGAGGTAGCCCCTTACGGGCAAACACATGGGATGAGTAGCGCGTGGCGCGCACGGCACATGTACTCCCCCCTAGATTTCATAATTTGGCAAAGATACCCCCAAAATACCTTTTTTTCGCAAATTAGGGTGGCTATAATGTCCATGGAGGCGGCCATTTGCATGAGACCCAACATGATGACGAACAAACAACTTTGAGCACCGTCCAATGCGCTTTCCACCCAAGTAGTGGGCTCAGCGACCTCTTTTGGGGCACAAAATACTGCAAAATGAGCCATGACAAGCACCCGTTTCGCATATTTTTTCAAGTTCCACCTTCTTATGCCGTGCTTGGCCGCCATGCATTGTGTTGGGCACCCTTGTGGTGACAAATAATGATGAAGGGGAACACTTGCAAGGTACTTCCTCAATGTCAACACCCTTCACTGCCCTATTGGCACTAGTAGCGTGCATGGTGCATGTGCTAGGGCAAGATGATTGCCCATGCGTCAAAATGCATTCAAAAAGCCTTTTTTCCAAAATTGTTCTTAGACCACTTGGGGTACTCCAACAAGTGGTGTAAGGCTATTTTGGCCAATCTTTCACCCATTTTAGCCCATGCAAGTTCCCCAAAACCCTTGAAAGGGGCAGTTTTAGGACCGACATTGCATACAGGGGCGCAGGGGGAATGTGGGGGTCTTGTCTTTTGAGAGAGCGAAGCGACCGAGGAAGGGTTTGGGGCAGGGTTATATTGGGGAGGGGGGGGTTGTGGGGGGAGTGCTGGTGGGAGTGCTGGAGGTGCATTTCTCTTGAGCGAGCGAAGCCACTGAGGAAGGGTTTTTGGGGGGGTTTGCGGGGGGCAGTGGCCTGAATCTTTTTGGGTCCCCTCAACATGCCTTTTCTTTTGGCGCCTTTGACAAGTGTACTTGATACTCTACCTCCCACCATCTGGACGTCACGGGGGCCTGTGATTAGCCAACACTTGGCCTTGGGGGCATGTAACCCCCCCCCGTCACCTCTCGCGGACCCCCCACCCAATCGCCCCCCCCCCCGTTGCCCCTCTCAGCCCCCCCCCCCCCCCCCAAGGGGCCAACAGTTAGTGGGGGGCAGGGGGGGGGGATGGGTAGTCCAACCAAACCCGAGGGGCCGGGCACCCAGCAGCGCAGCTGCTGAGGACTGTGGCGTCTGCTTTGCTTTGCAATTCTGATGAGCACTCTTAAGTGGTAACATTATTAGCCAAATACACCCGGATGCCATGGCACATACTGTTTGTCATAGTAAAAGGCGCCTATGACATTGTCACTGATGATATGCTTTTAATTTTTGTTTTCGAATCCACCCAGCACTCTTCAGGGCGTGGTTCACTGAGCAACAGCATTTGCATCTCACAGCAGGGTTCCATGGCAAGGGGTGGTGCACAGCTTGCTTCAGCAATTTTCAGCCTCAACAGGTGATAAAACCAAAAATTCAAAAAAGAATTTTTTTTTATCTTGTCACCACCCAAAAACCCACAAAAGGCACTAATAAAGCATGTTTTATGTTTTTCCAGCAAATGGAAGGGGCCCCTTACATTTCAGCACTTGCACCCCAACCATAAACGAAGGTAGCTCATGAAAGTGCAATAGAATTTGGTGCTGCTGTTGAATGGATGTGCACTGAAGCTGTGCGGCAGCAAAACCCATGCAATTTCAGTCGGTGCACTGCCATTGACCTCAGAAGCCAAAACTTCTGCAGCACGTGCCATTGTAGATCACGACCGCACCCAAACTTGGCGCTGTCCGTTTCACAGACAACCTTGAGTCGTCACGGCAAGTGCAGCAATACGAAGAAAAAATCCAACATTTGGAAGAAGTGGTACAAGAGAAGGACGAGCAGTTGGCCCGGCAGAAAGCCCATCTGGACTGTGCTGGACAGTCAGGAGCCGCCGACCGGCTCAGCGCTGAGCTGCAGCAGTTGCAGGCAAATTGTGACGAGCTGCGTCGGAGCTCCACTGCGGTGGATATGACGCTGGAGGCCAGCGAAGGTGTGGCTCGGCAGATGGAGGCTTACGCCGTGCAGGCAGCGGCGGGGTGCGATGCTTTGCACCGCGACGTCGAAACACTGCGGCAGGCCAACGCTGCGCTGCAGAAGCAGGCTGACGAACAGGCGGCACAGCTGCGGGAGTATGAAGCCAACCAGGCACTGATGGATGCGCGCTCGGAGATGCAGAGCTTGATGGAGGCCACGGACAAGGTGGATGTAACGGAAGCGCTCGAGGCACAGGTTTCGTGCCTGCTGCCCTGTACCTGCTAATTATCCGCATGCTAGCTGCGGGAGTTGCGGTGGAAGGTGCCGAGCCGCGAAGAAACTGGGCCTGCTATAAGTTCCTCTCGTATAGTATTTGTATTGATATTATGGTGTCTCTGGCGGGGCAGGCACTGGTGGAACTCCCGGATATTGAGCTCATGGATGATGGGAAGGCCGGATTGACCGAAAGTGCCCAAGGGGTGAGGGGTGAGGAGAGAATGGTCAAAATGTGTGGTAAATGCCGCCAAATTCGCCCAGCAGTGAGAGGTTTCTTAAAACCTTCCTGAGATTTCCTAAAAACCCACATGCCCTTTTATGTGATGCTCAGGAATGCCCAGAGCCTGTGGCAATTCAGAGCTCTTTTGTGCATTGCTATTTACCAACCATAGGGTTGAGTTTAGTGGTCTGACAGTCTCCTGGAGAAATTGGCCGATGTCGCCCTTCCATTGCGGTTTAATGAAAACACTCATCTCCGCAGATGACGTACCATCCAACCCATAGCCCATTCGTGTCTGCGTTTTTGGAGCACTGCCACATAACTTTGCCCTTACCCGGGGTTGTTGGCCCATTCGCCACCGGATCCAGGCGGAGCCAACCGATCCCCAAAGGACCCCCGCACTGCAGGTTCTCCACTGATTCTGAGTGGAAGCCCCTCCAAGCCCTCAAGGCCCAGCACAGTTTGGCTGGGTCAGGGTTGAGCCAACGTTGAGCGTGGGTACTGAAGGCACAGGATGAACAATCCTGTTGCCTTTGGCACGTCCACCTGACAGAGATTGGGCCTTAACAATGCAGCAGAAACTGGTGTAGTGTTTTGCCTACATCTCAACAAATCTGCTGATATTGCCTGAAATTAGCCCTTTCATGGCCCCATGTACCCTAATACGGGCCTCATTGGTGTGACACCTGCCGTCATAGGATTTCCACAGAGGAGTCAAACGGGGTACATCACGGCTGCCATGTCGGATGTCCAAAGCAAAGCGAAATCCAAAAGAGTACATTGACCCCCCTGTTTTGGGGTTCCCAAGTGGGGAGGAATCGAAAAAGGCTACGTACCCCCTGGCATCTCAGCACCAAGCCCCATGAATAGGGGCCCAAAAAGCACATGTCATTTTTTCGATCCCCCCCCCTTGGAAACAAGAGTTTTCAGTGGGGGGATGGAGGTTCTTGGGGGGTCACACCCGAAAGCACATTGGAGGATATTTTCTTTTGACGCCAGAAGGATTTGAAAAGGGGATAAAACGACCAATGTTACCCCCTGGGGTATGTTGTGCAAATCGACCCAAGAAGAGGCCGTATGTGGGGGTTTCCCATCTCTGCAAGGTTTTGCATTTTTTCATCCCATACATATGTACCATTTGAGCAATGCTACGAATGAGGTGGTGTGCGATGCTGTTTTTTTTGTACTGTGGTGGACAAAACTTGGTTGTCCTATTGCAGCGACTATGCGTCAATGTAGACATGAGTCCCATTCCAATTTCGGCTTCTTTTTGGGCCAGCAACCAATGCTAGGGCTCCAAGTTCTATCTTGGGTTCCTCTTGGGTCAGTCCCCCTATTTGGCTGTGCCGCTCGTAACTTACCCATTTTTAGGCCTACAAGGGTTGCCTGAAGAATGGCAATTCGTTGGCAACCTTTGATCATCTCTGGGTGGCATTCGGCCAGGCTGGGTGATCTTTTGGTGACGATGGAAATACATCTACACCCATTGGTACTACATGGCCCTCAAGGATGAGCTAATAGGGTTCAAAGCCGGTTGTTTTGACAAATAAAAGCCTTTTTCCTGCTTTCCCCCTGGTTTTTGCCTTCCCGTGCCCGTGGGTTTATGTTTCTTCATTTTTTGTTTGGTCTTTTTTGCTCTAGTATGGTAGAAAGCACATCTTGGAGTGTCATGCAGGCCTTGCTTCCTTTTTTTTTGGGGGCATCACTTTTTCTCCAATGTGTCTTTGTGAATTGCGACCAGTGCTCCAGGATGTTGCATGCGGGACGCAAACATTGTGCATTGTGAGGTCCGGGATGTGGAAGTTGTGGAATGTTGGATGTGGAATGTTGACACTGAGGGGGGGGGGGTGTAGTATACCTCATCTACACCAGTAGTACGATTTGAAAAAAAGACCGTATTGCCCAAATAGGGGGACTTGTGGACTGCATTATAGTTGCAGCTGCAGCTCTCAGCTTCTCAACTCAGGGAGAGTTACCCTGTTAAGTGAACCATCCACCAGGACCTCCGATGCCGCAATCACTCGGGGGCAATAGACTACGTGTTTGGTGCCACTACACTCCGATAAATTTCTTCAACCCCAACAATGGCCCCATACATACCCTAAAACTAGAAACTTTCTCAACCCCGTCCGAGTCAGGTTTGGTGGGTGCGGCGGGGGTGCAGGCTTGCTAACGTTCTCAAACAAGTTGTCCCGCGAGTTTCTCCAATTCGGGCAACGTTGGGATGAATTTGTCCATGGGTTTGTATGTACTCATGGTTCACAGTTGGATATCTGGACTTGCGAAGTAGGTGTGCGCTGCAAGCTCACTAAAGGCGAAGTCATGGATTATGTTGTCTTTGTGCATGTCTCTTGTGCGTGTGGCATGCTAGATAAATGTCTTTTAGTGTCTGAAGGTGGTTAACATTGATGCTTGGTCAGCGTTGTATCGCTAGGGTACTTTTTCAGAAAACGCGAATTGGTCATTTCACCTTTACTTCGCCTTCACCTCACCTTCACCAATGAAGGCGCACTGCAAGCTCACTGCAAGCTCACCGAAAGCTAATTGACGTTCAGTGCAAGCTCACTCAAAGCTCACTAAAGGTAAGTTACATACATAATGCACAACGTTTGCTCCCAATATATTCACCCTCCTACCCCGCATTCATATCCTCTTTCTTCTCATTATGCCACATTTGCCTATCATGTTGCCCGTGGGTGTCGTCGAGTCCAAAGTTCAAAGGCGTTCGAGGCGTTCGTGAATCGTCCTCATGCCCCATGTCCTCTTATCAAGGCATGGTACACGGGGAGGATTGCATTGTACCTTAGTGTTTTGAAACCTTGGGCAGAGGATCTGAACCCCCCCCCCCCGGCCAACGTTATCCACATTATGGTCTTCGACAAGACCCTAAAGGGGAAAAACTGGATGCACAAAGCCAACCAGCTCTTGTGCCGGGTCCACGGGAACCTCTGGGCAAGCCGGTTCCGCTTTCCGGAGGATGTGGTCAACGACCTCCTCCATAAAGCCTCTTGAAAGTTGGAACCGGAGACCCGCCAATTCGTGGTGGACCTCATCGACACTAGTGGTGTGCAGTATGGTCATACTACCGATCTCGGTGTCGATGAGGTGCACCGCAAGAAGGGTGTGGTGCAACCCTTGCTCCATACGGCGGGGTTGGTAGATGGTGGCTGGTGGGAGACATTAGGATCGTGCAACGTCACTCCGCAGTGGTGCTAGCACGTTCCCGACTACACCTGCCCAACCGTGTTTACTTCCTCGAAGAAGCACTTTCTCGAGGGATGTAGCACTCCCTCGCCCTACGTTTCCCTGTTGTCTCCGGTTTCCTCACACCCGTTGCTGAATCCACCACCGCACTCGTATACCGCGCCGACGGACCTCGGCTTTACGGTTTGCAAGGGCGTCCCGTCTCCTGAGGAGGCCTCGCAATGGTATGCCATTATGACGGCCTCATTGGAGCAGGCCTCCGCCCAACGGGATGCGGTTTGGGATGTGGCGTGCAACGAGCACTCACGAGAGTCTTGTTGGGCCAATCCCAAATAGACTCGTTGTTGGCGTGCCCGCCTAGGGAAGCTGGCCATGCTGTCGGGATGCGCGCCCTGCGTGGGCTCAATGCGGGCTAGAGGGGAGCCACGTACGGCTCAAGAGGATGCTGAGGAACAGTGGAGGGTTAAGCTTTTTGCATGACAAGATGGGGCTCCAATGTGTGGTAGACAACGACACCCTGCCAACCTAGTGAGCCTTCATTGAGCTTGCACTGAGCTTGCGGTGAACCCCAATGAGCTTGCAGTGAGCTTTTAGTCCGAAGGTGGAGTGAACGTGAAGTGAACATTTCCGAAGGCGAAGCCGACTAATTCGCCTTTTCCAAAAAAAGTGCCCCCATTGTCAAGGTACCCCAAAGTAGTTATGGGGATCACCTTGGGGGCATCCAAACACGTCCCCTAACCCTCGATGGCAACAACCTCCACGGTTATCGCATTCAGGTGCACCAAAACTGAGCCGAGTCCCTCATGCCTAGGGGTGCGTGCAATACCCACGCCGCCGGTAGCTGTAGACGCTACGATGGGCGCGATAGGCTCAGCGCGTCTCGCCCGCAACCCCCCTCCGACTCGATTGCTACGCTAAGCCGGCACCGCGGCGTTCGTCGTCGCCGGGGGTACCGGCGGTAGAGAGGACAGGCGAAGGCTCCCGTTGCTGGGGACCCCGTCCCACGACCACTTCCCGGAAGTGAAGGCTAGTTTGCGACGTAACGCGGATGTGCCGCCTGAGGGCCTATAAACCCGGCAGAGGGACAACCCGGTGGACCGCGGCGCACACCAAGGCTGCAATGATTTCCCGGACGTTTGGGTTAGCCGTTGGTGTCGGCCCATACCCCTCCGAAACCCATCCTCGTAGCGCTTTCTCCACCGCCGGCCGGGACGTGCGCTCGTCACACACCAACCAGACGGCTTGCAGCATGACACAGAGAGATCCCCGTTGAGAAGGTCACCCACCACCCTAACCACATCCGCTGCCCCCCGTTGGGCATTTACTAGCTGCCACCTTATCCCCAGTGGCCCAAATTAAAGTCAATATGTTAATTTTTAATTTTGAATATATGAAGGCGTTAATATATAATCTCGCAAATATTAAGAGGTTAAAGTCAAATTTTTGCGATTGGGCCATTTGTACCCATTTTTCCATGCACATATGCGGACCTATAAGGGGTGTTACGTGGTATATTGTTGCACAACGGTATAGTAGAGAGGTTCCAATGTTGTGTTGGCGGGCGTCTTGGACACCCCCCCTCCGGTTACCCGCATCCCCCCCCCTCCACAGCACCATGTTCCCTTGTATAGCCCTTGTTATGCCTTTCTCTCGGGACACCCTTACCGAGCTTAACATGACGCTCGTGCGTTTGAGCGGGGCCAAGAGTTTGCGGGACCCTTTGGTCTCCCAACTCCTTGGTGAGTGGGTGGCCTCATCCCCTTCAGCCCGGGCCCGATGGTCCGAGGCCATGGTGGTTGGCTACCCCTCCCTTATTCGTACTAACCAAGTGGAGGCGTTGAAGCAATATGCCTCCCACCTCTTCCCGGCCCCGGACCTCATCGGCCTCCTCATGGACTTGAACGTCCCCAAGGTTGGCTTCCGCCACATGATGGAGTACATGAGACGCCGGGGGTCGGCCTACTCGGCCGCAACGGGCCTCCCGTTCCCCCGCCCCATCCCCACTCGGGAAGCGTTCACGGACGCGTGGAAGGAGTTGGTCACCCCCCTTGACCTACGACCACCCGTATCCGTCCCCGATCCCCCCGCGAGTGGGCGCTCTTGGCCGCTACCCTCATGGGCCCGGTACGTCGAATCACGCCCATCGGTAGTGGACACCATCGATTGGACAAGGCCCCTCACCTTCATTGTGCGTGGGGATGCGTACCCGTGCGCCGGTGGTAGTTGGACCCAACTCTCCATTGGGCTTCTCAACCACGGCGCACGGGGCCGCACACCCGCGTACTTGTGGGTGATAGGGATGGCCGTGTGCGGGGACAAGAACATGGCGGCACTTGCAACGATATGGGCCGACAACTTGAAGGTTTGTGGCCCATTCGTTGTTTGTTAATTTTTGCGTTTTTTGCGTTAATTTCTCGAGATTGATATCTTGTTTTCGGTTAATATGAACGCCGACTGAAAAATTAACTCAATATTAATCTCGAGAAATCAATGGAAATATTAATCCATGTCCTTTTTGTAGGTATTGCAGTCCATACAAGAATTCTGAGAAGTTTCATTGGGTGTCGCGCCGGGTGCCAAGCAAGTTGGTCATCGGGGGCAACCAACCGTTCGTGCGGCGCCTTATCGGTGTGTCCACCTCGCCCATGATGGGCTCAATTTGCAATATGGGGGTGTGGGACAAGTTTGCGGCGGCATGGGTCAACGTGGCGACCCGGCGCACCTTGGCCCGTGAGGAGGCGGCCCGCCGCCGCTACCAGCAGATCGGCCGTAGCTTGGAGAATGGGGGATGCATAGGGGATCCACACATTGTGGTTGACCGGTGCATGGTTTTCCTATGCATCCTCCATTGTTGCATGGCCATTGGCCGGCTCCAAGTGGCGTTCATCGAGACACGCCTCGTGGACCTCCCCAAGGAGAACACGGACGCCGTGCAATGGGCCCTCTACCGGGCCTGCACGGGTGTGAAGTTGAGCCTCAACGCCATCCTTAAGCGCACATACAATGACCACTCGGGCCGAGGGGGGGGGGATGCCGGGGGCAACCCAAGTAGAGCGGGAGGGGGAGGTAGTTTCACAAGTGTGGGAGTGGTGGTTTTTAAAATTTGACCTCCCGCTACGCAACTACGGGACCCCCCATACCGCCCCATGCACCACGGCCAAACTCATGGCCACCCATAGCCCCCCGCCCTCCACCCTTGGTTCCCCACCACTAGCTTTGTTTTCTGCTTGCCATGGACGCCTCGGCCGTGCAAAAGATGTTGGCCGTCATGTTCAAAGCGAACAACGAAGCCCTGGTGTGTTTTGCTTGTGCACGCTTGCTTGCGTATACGAATTAATATTTGCGCCGACTTGTCTAATATTTCGAGATTAATATTAATAGGCGCGGTCATTAATATTTAATATATTAATAAATTTTTCCATATTTAATATTAATTTCAAGAAATTACCTCGGGGGCACAAAAATTAAATTTTTTTTGTCCTCTCACTCTCTTAGATGGCGCAAGTGGAGCGGCGACTGGAAGCAGCACCTGCAGCAGCAGCAGCTGCAGCAGCAACAGCTGCACCAGCGCCAGCTCCTCCTCTTCCTCCCTCCGCACAACCGCCAACTGAGGAGTCAAGCGAAGACTCCTCGGATAGGCGGAAAAAGGAAAGGAAGGAGAAGAAGAAAAAGAAGAAAGAGAGGCGGGAGAGGAGAGAGAGGGAGAGGAGCCAGGGGCAGGGGGGGGGATACAAACCAGCCTGGGGGGGGGGTTAAGGAAGAGGGGGAGGGGGAAGTGGTGGTGGACGAAGGGGACGGGGACGGGGACGGGGAGGGCGTTGAGGAAATTGACCCCCCCAATCACCCCCCCCCCCCTCCCCAAGTGGCCTCTCAAAGCCCTGGGCCCCCAGCCTGCCACCGCCCGGAAGGCGGGGCCGATCCCCTGGTCAGCCCAGGTGCTGGAGCAGGGGTGCGCGGGGGACCAACCAGTTTTTTCCTCCGCCCCCCATAGCCACATGACAGTCATGTGGAGTTTTCGGAGGTTAGTCCGGTGTTTGATTCGCCGGAAGGAAGGGGTACACAGAGGCACCTTGGGTAAGGATGCCTCCAGGGGGGGGGTGTTGGTCTGGAAACCCCTCCCTGGTTCCCCCCTTGCCCCCATGCCAGGAGCAATCGGTGTGGGCGCCTTGCTCGCACTGAATTTGCTTTTTGACCCCCGCGGCGTCCGTTTTGGGACGCCGCATTACCTGGTGCTGCTGCAACAGTGGGCCCAGCTGGGCTGGGTCAGGCAGTGGCGCCAGGGCAAGGCTGTGGCCTTCGGGGTGGACTGGGCCACTGTGCTGGCCCTGCCCCGCCCCATCTACAACCCGCGGTGCCAACCCCCGTACGAGGGCTTGGTCCCTAAGTCCCGCGCGGTCAAGGTGGCCGCGGTGGCCGCGACAGCGGCTAAACCGGGGGCCCAGGCGGCCCCAATGGCCAGCGCGGGAGCCCCTGTGGCCCCTGTGGAGGCCCCCAGTGCCGCCTCGCTCTTCCGGGAGGCCATGGGGGCAGTGTAGGCAGGCGGAGTGAACGGGAGTTTTGAGGTATGTGGCTTGCCTGCCTGCATTAATTTTTAGGACGCAAGCGTTAATTTCTCCAGATTAATTTTTAATTGTTCAATCGCCGGTCGAAATATTAAAAGTTAAGAGTTAATATTAAAGTCGAAAAATTAACCAAGTCGCCGAAAAAATTAGTTTACTTTTTTACTGTTTTCCATTTTTTTTTTGCACGTCATTGACGTCGTGGTCAACTCGACGAATGCCAGGCCCATTCGGGTGGCTTTGGCGAGACACTGACGGCTCCCAGGAAGTACCCTTGGGGGCCCTCCATCGCATCGTGGCCCGGGATCCACCCCTGGGCCTTGCTCTCTTGCGCGGTCTCCACGACTGGGAGACTGCGCGCGTGGTGAGCGGCGTATGGGTGGTGCCGCGCCACTTCCGGCCCAGGGAGTGGGCTCGGATGCAGGAGATGGGGTATGCGGGGGGGGGGAATGAGGAGATGTGGGGGAGCATGGGTGGGGGCGGGGTGAGCGAGGGGGAAGAGGGGGGGGGGGAAGGCGTCCACCACCACCGCCCCAAACCCCCCCCCCCCCCCCCAAGCGAAGCCCCACCCCCCCCAACCCGCCCCCAAGAAACAAAAGTTTTCTTTCGAGTCGTTCGACGAAAGCGACGACGGGGCGATCCCCCGGCCCAAAAGGCCCAAACCTCCCCCCCACCACCACCACCGCACGGCCTACGAAGGCCGTCCCCGCCCCCAAACCCACCAACCCCCCCAAGACCGCCACCGCAAACCCCCCCCCCCCCCACCAAGACCGACACCACCAAGGTTGCCGAGAAGAACGACGACCGTCCCGGGGATCCGATCATCGGGACAGTCGTCCACGTACCCTACCCCAAAGGGGTAGAGAGGGGCACCGTCCGTGGTATCCACGCGCGGAAGTACGGTGCCGTTTGGGTGGAATACCGGGGCGGCACCACCCCCTATGAGGTGAGCCTCCCTCCTCTTCCCCACCCCCGAGGAGGCCGAGCGGCACCGGGAAGAGGCCCAGGCGGCGGGCCAAAAGAAGGCCAAACCCCCCACCCCCACAAACGAAGCGTCTAAACCCCCGAACGCAAACCCTACCACGGAATACACTAACCCAACTAACCCCACTAACCCCACTAACCCCCCAACCGGACCCGTGAAGATGTGGGATCCTACTACGGGGTCCCACGAGGTATGAGGGCCCGGATAGGGACCCAAGGGGCCACAATGGCCATGGACAACAAACATAAACACACACATGATGCATTACATGTTGCGTTGTGCCATTGTTAGGAGGGTTAATATTTGGGGAAATGAGTTAATATTTGTGAGATTAATATTAATGCCGGCGACCCTTTAATTTTTAACTTTTCGAATATTGATGGAAAATTTAAAAACAAAAATTAAAGCTGAGAGCCATTTTAACATTTTGAAACAACCACATGGGTAGGACCCCCCCCCCAACCCCCGGGTGGAAATGACACCCAAGCCCATAAGGCAACCCATGGGGGTCATGATTTTCACGGCAATCCCCCTAACCCCCCGTAAAAAACTTGAAACTTGAGATTAACGTGTTAATTTTTGGCCAGATATTAAATATATTGACTTTAATTTGGGCCACTAGGGATGCTACCGCCACCTTTCTCAAGGGAACGTGTGCGGGAGCGCAGCCGGACCAACTCCCCGCCGAAGGTCGTGTGGTGCCTGCGAGCGATGGTCAGGCATTTCCGGCGTGGCGGAGATCGACCCAAGCGCGCATCACTTCCTGGAGGGTGGTGCTCATTCTCCGCCGTCAGCGACTGACAGGTGGCCTCGGCGTCCTCCGGATCTCTTTGGGACTGGTGGGGTACACAAGGGTGGAGGATGAAGGGGTGTGGGCAAGGACACTAGGCGGTGATTGGGAAGGGGAGGAAGAGGTGCACGAAGTCAAGGTAGATAACCTGCCCCCCCAAGGCCAAAGAACCACCCCCCAAAACCCCCCGCCACAAAAAATGGTGGCAAGAAAATGCCGGAAACGCATTTTGAGTCGGACGATTCGTCAGATGCGGCCCCCCCCCCTCAAAAAAGAAAGCCCCCCCCCCCCCCCAAGCCCCCCTGCATCGGCACATAAAGCCCGCACCTGCCTCCAAGTCCAACCCCCCCCCCCCCGAAAGGGGGCCGGGGGGATGGTGCTGACGACCCCATCATCGGCACCCATGTCCTCGTCCAGCATGCAGAGGGCATGGAGGTGGGCACCGTGCGCCGTGTCCACCGGAGCGAGGCGGGGGTTGTTTGAGTGGAATACCCACACAACCGCACGCCCTACCAGGTTGCCCGCAACCTCCTCTCCCCCTCCCCCAGGCCGCCCATGAACACCTTGCGGCCGTTCGGAAGCCCAACGCCAAGGCCACCCCCCCCCCCCCTCCAAGCCTTCGGGCCCGCCTGACCTGAAGACTGACCTCTTGACAGACCCCAAGACGAACCCCCAAAACTGACACCAAGACTCCCCCCCCCCCCCCAACTAACCCCAAAACAGAAAGCAGTGCCAACCCTAACCTAACCCCTGACCCAACCCAAAAATTGTGGGACCCCAAAGATGGGTCCCAAGAAGTGTGAGAACAATGCACACCAGGACACGTAAGACCACCTGTGGAAGAGTACAAAAACTGCCCATAATGGCCACCAATGG
This sequence comes from Eutreptiella sp. 'Long Island Sound 2002', assembly GCA_964036045.1. Taxonomy (NCBI): domain Eukaryota; phylum Euglenozoa; class Euglenophyceae; order Eutreptiales; family Eutreptiaceae; genus Eutreptiella; species Eutreptiella sp. 'Long Island Sound 2002'. The sequence goes on along the minus strand of OZ038383.1, from coordinate 119,249,375 downwards.
TACCCAAATGTATGAAAAGGGATGTGTGGTGTTGTTGTGTGTTTGTAGTGTTTTTGTAGGGAGGGTTCATTTTTGCAGAAAACATTTAATTTCCGGCAGGTTAACATCAACGTCGGTGACACTTTAATTTTTAATCTTTCAAAAATTAATTGAAAATTTGTCATCAAAAGGGAAACCGAAGGACCATTTTAACATTTTTTCGCAAGGAAACCGGTGACACTGCCCCCCTCCTCCCCAAACCCCATAGCGAAAATGGCAGCCGATCCTGTAAGGCACCCCATGGGGGTGCTGCTTCCCCGTCAAAACACGTCAACCCCCCCCTCAAAGGGTTAACGTTTAGTCAACGCATTAATTTTTGGCCAAACTAAAACTATTGGTTTCAACGTAGGTCTATAGGGCATCAGCATGAATAGCGGAAATAGGACCCCTTGCCCCATACTAGGGGTCCCTAGTCTTATTTCCTCATAAATATACAATTTTCACCCCAAATTGAAGTGAAAGAAAAGTTCTTGTAGCGACGTTCCAGCCTATCGCTTTTGCCACAACATTTGTGCAGCATCGCAACAATATTCCCTCCGACCTTCACTACAAAAACACCCATGCCGGCGATTCCCCCACCACCGCCGCTATGGCCGCAAATACATGTATACCCGAAGACGACAACTCACACCCTACAACAGCAAACCACACCACGCACCATAAGGTGTAGCACCACATGGTATGGCACAACGGACTACATGACCAACCCACTCATCAAAAACCCAACAAACCGTTGGAACGGTGCTGCTGCGCCAGGTGTGCCGGTCTTGAACCCATTTGCACCTTTTAGTCAATTTCCTCTCACCCCCTTGCTCATGCTTTTGCCCTTCACAGATCTATTTAGGGCAAGGGCTCCTAGTTGACATTGAGGAGGCCCTCAAGGCTTCCTTTGCGGTAATGGGGACATTGTGTCCTTTGCGGGAGCCCGGGCTAACTTCCTCAGGGCTTGTGCGGCATCACGGGGCTGGAGCCGCCCCCTCCCCCTTGGGACACCCTCGGAACTCAGACCCCCAGCATATTGTGCTTGGTGTTCAGTGAGGGGAGCCACCACCCCCCCCTCACAAGTTCCCTATGACTTGGAATTGAATGTGGAATAAATTGGTATCATTTGGGACGCGCTCTTTGTGTTAACTGTTTGGCGCGATTGGCCCACATGTGGGCCCTTTAGATTTGGAGTGGTATTTGGAATTACTAAGTAGCAAGTCGGACCCGGCCTTTTGTGTCTGCTCTTTGTGTCCAATAAGGTGCGCCATCCCCCCATTTTTGCACCGCTATGACATGGATTGTTTGCACCTATCGGAGAACCATTAGGACGTGTATATCTTAACTATGGTAGTTGTGTAAACAAAGAATCTAAGTATTGTACACCGGAAACGTCTAGTGGACAGCCTACGGAAGGCCCAAGGAACGCGTAAAAGCCTCGGATCCCACACGGGGAGGCTTGCGAGCGCGGCCTCCATGTCTCCGCGGGGGAACACCCAACCACCGCACCGACACGTAATAACCTACTCCACTCACTTCTCCTAATGAGACCCGATAGGCGGTGCATTGCGATCCCCCTAAGAACCCGAGGTAATGGGGTCACCGACACGCTGTGTGCGACGGCAAGGTTAGGGGGACCCGCGGCACCAGGCCGCGGCCACCCACATCGGTGCAGTCCGCCAATAGGCCTCCTCCACAATAGGGCTCAACAACCTCCTAGTAGCAGGGCTACAATACGGTGCAATGTGAACAATATGGCCACCACGGGGATGTAACTCGTCCCCGGCGGCAAGGGCAGAAACCCTCCTTGTCCCTTTGGGTGTCCCTATCCCTCCCGTTCTCGGGACATTTGGGGGACGCGGGTGTAGCCGCCGACACGGGGCACCTGTACCTTGTACCAATCCCACGAGGGATCCTTATTCCCGTGCGGTCTTCAGCACCGGTGACTTCGGGTGTAGATCTGGAGCGAGTATCCCACCAACCTCTGGCTTACTCATCCCAAGCTCAGCGGATACGCCTGAGGTCCCTCGGTCACAAGGCCGCGCAGGGATAGGGACACCCATGAGGCGTGAAAGAGGTTTCAGGTTCCCTGGTAGGCGGCTATAACCCAGTCCCCGTGTAGTGCCACGGTCGGTGGGATAGGGACGCCCAAAAGGACACCACCTCAGAAACCAACGCCCATGGCTCGACGGCTACACCAAAGTGACCCAGCCGGCGGCGGTGCGGGGATAGGGACACCCGACGGGGAGTAGCGTATACTTAAACTGCAAGGGTGGTGGCTACAACACCATCCCGCCGTTCGGAGTCGATCTGGCGCCATACGGAAGCCCACAAGGACACTGCCTCGCACACCAACACCCCTTGCTCAGCGGCTACAGCTGGTTGGCGGAGACCCCAGAGTACACCCCACCCCACCCACCCTCGGCCACGGCTTAGTGTCCAGTGCAAGGGCTAGAGGAGCCCCCGGAGTGTGTTTGGGCCCTGCCTCAGCACCGGCATCAAGATAGGTTACACGTGGGTTCACTGGCGAGCGGCCCAAAGTGACACCGGCCCGCAAGGGTGGCCTATGGGGCTGACATATAATGCACTCCACGGCTTGTACTGCGGGTGGGGTCATGAGAGGGGCGGCGGGAAGAGCACGCCGTCTATCAAGCTCAATATGGGTCATGCTGGCCTTGCAACGGGTCCCCGTTAAAACCCACAGTGTTCCGGACCCGGGTGTGCGGAAAAGGCCGGGGTACCTAGCTACAGTAACTGTCCATTTGTATGGGACAAATGGATGGCTAGGACAAAAAAAGTATACTATGACGTAGTGCGCACACATCGGCCCCCTCTTTGGAGGCCCCGCGCACGAGGGCACTCAATCGTAGGACTAAACCCCCCCACCCCGACCCGCACCTCTCCCCACCCCACGGGGCAACACGGGTGCACTCGCGGCCGCGACCCCTCCAAAACATCATGACCAGAGGGGCGTCTGGTGGTGCGCTGTTTTGGGTGGCCCACTCCGGGCCATTCCCGTGCTCCACATGTCAAGGGAACTTGCCAGCGCCCGTAGGGTCGCCTGATACCGTTGCCCATGACGCACAAATCGGCGGGTCAGGGGAGATGGCCGTCATCCCCACTGTCCCCAAGAAGGCTAGCCCATCGGGGGCCGTTGCAAGTGAAGGGAGTCCACGCACCCCATTGGGGCTTTACTGTGCTCATCACATGGGAGCCCCCGTATCCTCGGAACTACAGCGGATATTGACCGAGACGTGGTTCGGGCCAGGCGGGCGTCCGGACACGACTTGCTCCCATCTGCCACCCTGGGGGCAAGGGCCACCGCCCCCTGCGAGGGGCATCATCTTCGCCATCGCAGATTGCACGTGCTCAGCCCGCCTAACACGGAATTTCTACCGGTTCCCCGGTGGAATGACCCGATTCCGCTGTGAAGGGCGTGCGGGGGCCGACCCCACCTCGTTGTGGGCCCGGTCCCGGCATTCCCCTTGTACAAGCGCGCACCTCCGCCTGTGGGAGACAACCCTGTACTGTTTTGAGGCCACCCACACCTGCCATAAGACCCTCCCATGCTCCCGATCCCTTAAACCCTTGTGAATGGCCAACCCCTTGGCAGGGTCCGTCACAAGCCATTGATGCAGGCCCAACCCCATCCCGTCCCAAAAATGTGCACAACGCTGGCGCCACACATTTTGATGCTTTCAAGTGCCCCCCGCCTACAAAGGATGGCGGTTATCTATCCAATGGATATTCAACCCCACAGGAAAATTTCACTCTGATAGACTCCGATCTGCAACAATGTCGTCAAGGGAAAGGTTGCCACATTTGTGCAACTAGGAGGTGGTTTGGTGTACGGGTGAGATACTTGAGCCAAGGGCAGGGTCCAAAACTTTTGGAATGATATGCACAACTAAAGGAGCACGTGGACGATTTTGATGGCAATGTGTGTCCTAAGCCCTAGTGGCCATGGCAATCCTTCTTCTTGATGAACCACAATTGTTCCTCAGAAGTACACCGGTCCTTTGGGGGGTGGAACCCTCTTTGCATGTATATTTGTGGGTTACCAAGGGTAGTGACTTGCACGTGCATGTAAAATTGTGGTTGGAATTTTTCCCCATCGGGTGCTGGCCAAGTCACCTTTACTGCGTGAGAGGCGTGATCACATATTGCATGGCAAGTGCAGCCAAGGAGGTCCTGGTAGTTACCACCTTGACAAACAATGGAAGAAATAGGGGGCAACACTGCCCGGACTAGAAATAGTTTTGATGGGGACAAAAACAGGTGATTCAAAGAGTTTGGCAGGTGCGGCGCCCAAAACTAGCAAAAGAGGAGAAACAACACCAATCTCACATTGATTTGGCTCATTTCAGAAGCAAGGTGTTCGATTGGAAACAAATCAGGGACGAAAATGGAGACGGACAACCATCACGTCCCAAACCATACTACTTCTTCTTTGGGGGGGGGCTTCTTGCACTTAGCCGTCATCACCTTGGCAAAGAATCTAATGAAGGGGGCACGGTCCTTTTGTTTTTTGTGTGGCTTCTTCACAGCCTCATTCCGAGTATCCCCATTGTGTGTGGAGGTTGGTTGCTTCTTCCAGGGTTGGCCTTATTCTTGTTCCCACCAGCCCCGACCTCTTTGACCTCCTTGGGGTCCACGTTACCCCACACCCCTTTTCCTCCTCACCCCGGGCTTCACTCTGAAATTGTCCGGGACACAAAAACAAATGGTCCTCTCCTCAAACCAAAGAGTCCTATCGGCTAAATAAAAAAGGAGGTAACGATGTACTGCTAGCACGCAAACTCCTCAGATAGGCACATTTCCCTAGCTAGAAATTTCACGCCAGCCGAATTGCCACACCCACCAGCTTGCCAACAACCTTCATGACCCACAGGTGAGTATTGTCCAGCCGTTCCTTCATATGCTCAATGAACACTGGTGCGAAAAGCATATTTCGCCACAAATGGAAACTACAGCTGCTAAATTGGTTGACCTTGCATAATGAGATCATTTTTCATGGCCAATGGTTTCACGCAATTTTTACTTCTTCAGCACCATGTAAGGCAATGTGTTGCTAATAATGGACTTGCCTCCGCCCTAGGTCCATGTGCATCTGCTCCTACCTTAGGCCTGTTCATTCAGATGGTTGTTGACTTCTTGCCATCGGAATTTGTGAATGGTGTTCTTTGATAGGATGCCGTGGTGCAATTCTCAAGTCACCCCATTCGTTGTTGGTGAACATAAGTGCCTTTTGAACAATCGATTGGGGCAAACACTACAATCGATTGGCCGAACCGCTAGAATAAAGTGGGACACACCTTGGTACTAGGGGGATCAAGTGGGAGAGGTTCGCCTTCCGGAGGGATGCGCGCTGTAATTCCTGGATTGGAGCCAACATGTGGTCCCACACCTCATCCTCGGTGTACTGGACTAGTTCAGTTTGGCCTGGCCGGACTCCATGCATATATTTGCTGCACAATCCTCCAGGGGGAGTGCACCCGCATAAAGATTCGCGGGAAATGGCATTTTCTGAAGAGCGGTGTGTCTGCATAACACGGAACACGGACATTCAGGCTCCAGAGGCAGTACCGGAGGCAACACCGAGAACGCGCAACACACGCAGAACGCGCCACACACATTCCAAAGGCACAGTCAGAGGCAACACGCAGCACAGGTAGCACAGGGCAGCGTCTGTGTTTTTTTCGTGGGCGGGGGGTGGTTTGAGCCTGGATTCCCCTACCACACAGCAATCTGCTGCGGAGGGGGGGGGTTTCAACCTCGATTCCCCGACCATAGAGCAATTGGCAACAGGTGTGGTATCTTTTTTTGCAGGACACCACCAGTTGGCTTATGCGGGGCGCAAACCGGGCACTGCAATGTCCGATCGCCATAATACTTCAGTATTGTACAGCCAAGACACTGGTATAGCTACCACATATTGCAACGCCACCAGTCCCGCGCCTGTTGAGAAAAAGAGCCTGTTTGCGCTGAAACTTTGCAAGGGGGGACGCGCAAAGCGGGCTGCAAACTCTGACGCCCCCGGGACTCGTCGGGGTCCGGCCATTCCGGACTCGGTTCTCCAAGCGGGGAGAAAAAACCCTGTGACCCCTCACCCTCCCGGGCCTCCTCCCCCTCCCAGCCCTCCCACCCCTCTACAATTTTTGGATTTTGCCGTCCGTCATCTTGCCCTCGGCTGCCGTCTCCGTATCTTGAGCCCCTTTCGGGTTCGGCATGGCGTTGTGGGGAGTCGGGGGGCTCCTCCTTCACTCGCACAGGCGCCTACAGAACACGGAAAACGGGTTGCTGTCCTCCAGAGGAGGGCCAGAATTGAGACACATGTAACGCGTAACACACGACGGGGCGGATTCCAGAGGCACAACAGAACCATACGCGCATGACGCGCAAACGGCAGTGACACTGCAACGCGCACCTGCTCACCTGCCGGACCACCATCGCCCCCTGCTAAGACCTCCGCACGCGCGGCAGCGCCTTTTGCAGCGCCTTCTGCGGCCTCCTTGGGCCCTTCTTTGGCCTCCTCACCTTTGGTCTCCGGGGGAAGCTTCTGCAGAACGCGAACCACCTGACGTCTCTCCTCCAGAGGCACGAGGGAGGCACGACATGTAGAACACGGAGCGCATTGGCCTCTGGAGGTGACAAAGAAGCACACACGGAGAACACCCAGCACAACGACCTGCTGCTCCTCCATGGCACCGGCGCCAGATCCTTCTGCTCTGATGCTCTAGGTCAGATCGTTTCCGGCGTCTCGCCGATCTCCTACGGATCCTGTGGAAAAACAAGGGGGTCCACCGAGTTGCGGAACATTGGGCACACAAGACCGGGGGTCCACATACATATGACTCACGGCTCCATACAAACCACGCATTGAAAACCGCAAAGGTGGGCGTACGATCGGGTTCGTTCCGCACCCGCCCACGCACCTTCTTGATCTGTGCCGCATCGGTGAATGGGCCGAGGAGCGCCTTCGGTTGAAGGCCAGGCGGCTCGCCCGTTGCGCCAGGGGGCGCGCCATAGGGCAGGGAAGGCGGGGGGCCCCGCGGCGGCGCACCATGCGGTGGAGGCGGAGGGGGGCCCGGGGCAGCGGCGGATACGTGGGCCATTGCGGGTCTTCGTGGTACGACTGCCGGGGTTGACCATGGGCATGAGGCGGCGGGTACTGCGGTGGCGGGGGGGGAAGGTGCGGGTACCCGCTCATGTGAGGGGGCGCCCAATCCCAAACGGCAGTCTGCACAACGCGTAACACGGAAGGTCCTCCTCCAGAAGCGTGCACGGAATCATACGTGTAACACGCGTAAAACGCGCATCACGCTACCATGGGCCTCCAGAGGCGCGGCGGAGGCAACAGCACGCACACCACCGAGACCACGAAAGACACAAATACCCGCGGTTTCTTCGCCGTCAACTCTCGGGTGCGCACCAGCGACCATGCTCCAGACGCCGGAAGTTCGAGGTTCCGTTCCTCTTCCAATTCGTACGCCATCAGGCCGGCCATCCGGACAAACCGGACGAACTTCTCCTGCAGAACGCGGAAAACGGGAATGTTCCTCCAGAGGCAAAGTAGAAGCAAACGCGCAGAACGCGCAGAACGCCCATGACAGGCGGAGCGACTATGTAGAAACACCACAGAGGACGCGCGCAACACCTGCAAAACATCCGTTTCCATGTCCACAATGTCTTCGATGCCCATTGTGCTCACGCGATCGCTCACCCCACCTCCACGACCACCTCGCAAGCTCTCCGTCTTCAGCTTGGCCAGACTAATACCCTCCGACGGCGGGCCTAGGTCCACTGGCCATTGCGGTGCGGCGGCGCAACCCGTACAAACCGAAAGGCCCTTCAAAATCCCCTCCGCCACTTGCCGCGGGCTCCTCGAGGGATACCGCTTTTCGAAATACTCGCGGGCTGCTGCAGCCGACCGCGCGTTCTTGGTCCCGCATCTCAGCACGCTTTGCACGCTCCGGGCCTGGACACTGGTGTGCAGCAGCACTGCCAAACGGATCTCTTGCTTGGACTTGGCTTCCTCCGACAAGCAGTCCTTGTAGTGCATCACCAAGCGGCCCACGGTCGCATTGAAGTCCGTCTGCAAGATTCTCTGCATTGTGTCCAGATCACCGTCGTACCCGCCTTCATGCTGGAACTTCTCTGCTCTTGTTGGTGCGGCGTTGATGCTCTTCTGCGGGCCCTTCCCGCCGATCGCAAAGGACACATGCCCACGGGCCGGCTTGTCCTTGTCCTTCTTTTTCTTGGGCATCTCCGCCTTGGACTTCTTCGGTGGCACCTTGGGCGGGCTCCGCTCCTCTGACTTCCGCTTCTTCTTCTCTGCCATTGTCTGCGGCTCCTGCTTGACCTCCAGCATGGTGGACCGTGCTGCCTTCGCGGAAGAAGAAGTGTGTTTCTCCGGCACAAGGGGGTCCTGTGGCTCGTCCTCAGAATGCTCCTTCTTCACTGTCCGTCGGGCGTGCTTCTTGCCATGGGGTGGCTCGTCCTCGTCTTCCTCCTCGGTCTCCTCTTCCTCCTCTTCGGCTCCGTCGTCCGCTGATGCCTCCTCATCCTCGTCCTCCTCACTCTCTTCTTCTTCGCCCTCCAACCAGGTCCAGTACCGGTTCGCTTGGATCTGCAGAACGCGCAGCACGCGTAACACGGTGGCGGCGCCCCCAGAGGCGGAACGAGAGGCACATCACCGGAACGCGCAGAACGCGCAACACGCGCAACACGCGTATGACACGGGGTAGAACCACTTACACATGCAACACGCAGCACGCGCAGTACAACCTTTGTATTCTCGAACCATCCCTCCGGCTTGGCGCGGCAATCTTGGACTTTTGCGGCATCGCGGGGCTTTCCTTTCTTCGTCTTAATGTGCAGGCAGTTGGCGGGGTAAGCAGCTCATCAAAAATGGAGACTAGGGACTGTCACGGTGCGACCATACAAAACATAATGGCACTTGTCATGCATGCATACTTGATATGCGGTCACGTTGGTGAGGTACATCTCATCCCCTGAGCGATCCTTGCTGCCGACTTTCTTGCGGTTGACCCAGGCTGCGTGCCACCCTGCTGTGCAGAAATGTGTGGCACGGCCCCAGAAGCAGAAACAAAAAAAGCGAAACGAACGACATCGACGTGCGAGACATCGAAAGGCACAACACCCGTACTCCACCCCATTGAACAATCACATACATGTCTGCTGTTTGATCTCGAACACGATGAACGTGTTGTGCTTCAGCATGGCCGCGCTCCCCCAACTGCCCATGTGGCCCCCCTTCGCCAGCCACTGCTTGTGGCTGTCCGGGAAAAGCGGTGCGGGCATAAAGAAAGGGCTGAGGTACAGGAGGACGCGTAGCTCGCGCAAAACGTGGGTTCCGGCCACCAGAAGCATGATGTTCGTTACGTGTGGTCACGCGGAACACGCCTTGCACGGATATGCGACACGAGTTATTCGATTTCCAGAGGCACACCTAGAATCGAATGCTTAGAACACGTAACACGCGTAACAGGCCCGGCACACGGAGCACGAAAGCCAAGGTAGAGGCAACGGCACGATACGCTTCTCACATGGAAAACGGTGGAAATGAACAAAACGGATGCTTCCACGACGTCCGGCACTTTCGAAAACCCCCCCAGAACAACAAAACTTTATGGATTCATTTTTGACGAACAAAAAACGTTGATTCCGTGCTGCGCGTGGTAGACAAAGGAATATGGACGCTCATATTGCTCCAAACACTCGCCGGCCCAGGGTTCCTCGCTGCCTTGCTCCTTGCTCTAGATGGGATGCGGCACCCACTCCCCCCGTTCCTCCTCACCGTTTCCACAGGGGGCATGCATGGGTTGGTGGGAATGATGCAGGGGGAAGTGGTGATGGTGGGGATTGGGCGGCAGCTACAAGAATGGAGGATGCTTGTGGTAGCGCACGTGGGAATAGCCAAGTGGGGGTTCAAGGGGCATGCATGGGTTGGTGGTGATGATGTGGGGGGAAGTGGTGATGGTGGGGATGGGGTGGCAGCTGCAGGAACGGAGGATGCAGGTGGTAGCGCACGTGGGAATAGCCAAGTGGGGGTTCACGCCCACATAGCAGCAGCAGTAGGAGAAGGTGAGCAGTACTCCCCACACCACTCCTTTCCTCCAGGTACCGCAATGCCAACTGCAAGAAGAGCGGGGAGCACAAGGGTGAAGGGCAAAGGAACCTCCATAAGCACTTGTGGAGGCAAACGAACCCAAACGTCGAGGACGCGGAGGACGCGGAGAGCAGCAAGAATAGCTTCCAGAAGTACAGTCGGAGGCAGTCAAACCGGAAGGCGGAAAACACACCGGACAGCCAGAGCAGTCAAAAAGATACCCGCGGTGTTGCTAGCTCTCTCCTTTTGATCATGGCCCCTGCCCCGGTTGCCGGCAACTCTTCTTTCCCCTTCTCCGTCCCGGCGTGTGCCATCATTCCCGCCATTGACACTGTCCTCTTGAACCGCTCTCAGCTCCTCCGCACAAACGTTGCGGAAGTCACCAACCACAAGGCTCGCGAGAGAAGGCGGCGGCCCTTTGTAGCCCGGTGCGTGCGTACCCTTCAAAGCCGGCAACGGAATGCCTTGGGGCTCCAAGGCACCCTCTGCATGCGCCAAGGCAGCGGCACGCCCCTCGGGGTCATCTGCACATCTAGTGCAGATGGAGATGCCCTTGAGGATTCCATCACTAGCGGCCCGTGCAGCGGGTATTCGGTACACCTTGTGGACGTGCTCCCTCACGGCGGCATAGGACTGTGCGTTTTTCACACCGTAGACTAGAGGCCCCTGCACAACTGTGGGTTGCACTTGGCTATGTACCCTAGAGACCTACGTTAAAACCAATATGCTTGATTTGAAGTTTTAATATATGAAAGGGTGTAAAAATTAACCCGTCAAATATTAACACGTTAACCCAATTTCGGCGCATTTGCCCCGCTTTGCTTGTGCGCATACCATGCCCATTTGATATTCATTAATATTTGGCCCCATAATATTAGCCTGCAAAAATTAATACCACGGGGCGAAAACTTAACTTTTGGTTTTTCATGGTTTTTTCGCACATGCAACAGGTGGAGGGGCGGCCACACCACTGCACATCGCACACCATAAGCCCACTCCCCACTGCCCCACACACCACAGCCCCACACGCCACCTCCCATCATTCCACAGCCCCACATGCCACAGCCCCACACCATACAGCCCCAAGCCCCACAACCCCATGCACTACAACCCCAAACACCACAGCCTGGCACGCCACAGCTATACACACCCCGCAGCCCAACATGCCACAGCCCTTCACACTTGACGCCCACACCCTACAAACGTACACCCCACAGGCTCCCCCCAAAGCGCCATACACCACAGCCCCACACACCACCACCCTTCGTCCCACAACCCCATACCACGCGGCTCCACACCTCACAACCCCACACCCCACAGGCACAAGCACCACAACCCCAAACCTCACGCCACAGCCCCACATCCTGCTGCCCAAGACACCGGAGGCCCATCCCCCACTGCCCCATGCCCCACAGCCCCACACACCAAAGCCGCACACACCACAAGCGCATACACCACAGCTCCACACACCATAGCCCTGTACACTACATCACCACACCCACAACCCCACACTCCACACACCCCAGTCTGACAGTCCAAAGGCCCACACACCACAGGCGCACACACCAAAGGCCCACATTGCCCCCATTGATCTAGGTGAATTTTTTTACTGCCACCATTAATATTGGCAGGTTAATATTTAATTGTTAGACCGGCGTTCGAAATATTAAAATTAACAGTTAATATTTACCTTCAAGAAATTAAAAAAATATTGCAAAAATTAATTATGGCCCTCAGTCCCTTCCGCACTGGTTTTTGCACCCATACAACCCATCAAAGTGCTGCAATGCACCCCCACAACATCCCCACCAACGCATGCAACAACCCCACGCACCGCAGCACCAAACGCCAAACCCACAGAGCTTGGCCTATAGTACACCGCAGCCCCACACAACACAGTCCCGCGCACCAGGGCCCGGGAGACCACGTGCCGAAACACCACAGCCCACACAACATAGCCGCACACGCCATAGCCCCGCAAACCACAGTCACACACACCAAACCCCTAGAAGCCACACCCCCACGGACCACAGCCTCACACATGACCCCACACACAAGAGCCCCACGCATCACAGCCCCACAAACCACAGACCTAGAAACCACATCCCCACACACCACAGACCCACACACCACATCCCCAGACACCACATCTCCACACAGCACACTACAAACCGGCGGGGGGCGGGGGGGGCTTGGCATTGCAAACAAAGCCTGCACTAGCTGCTTTATCTGCTTTGGGGCAATCTACACCCTACAACCCACAATGCATATGTACACACCCACACATGCACAAACACACATACACACACACACCAAGACACACATACCTCCAAGCTTTTGTGATTGGTCTTGCTTGCAAAAATGTTTTGACGAACATATCCAAGAAAACTTGCAGAAAGAAAGGGGCATACCCTTCCAAACCCAAACCCCAAGGGCAAGGGGAGGAAAGAAGAAGGATGAGGGAGGGATGTGTGTGGCAGGGGACGGGTGTGTGGGGGTGCCAATATCATTGTGTGCGCATGTGTATGTATGTGTATGTGTGTGTGTGTGTGCAGAAAAAGGGGGGGGGGGGGCATCCACTTTAGTAAGGCACAAGAGTTATGCATGCCCCCTAGTATGTTTGGCTTGTTGTTGTGGAATTGTAGGGGAGGTTAACATTTGGGGTAGTGTATTAATTTTTCGTGGGTTGATATTAGTGCTAGCGACTCATTAATTTTTCATATTTCAAATATTAAGCCGAAAATTAAACTCAAAAATTAAACCCGAGGACCATTTTAAATTTTTTTTTCGTGAAAGCCGGTGAGACCCCCCCAACCCCCGGGTGAAAATGGCACCCGATCCCGGAAGGCACCCAAGGGGGTAGAGCTTGTCCCGTCTAAACCCCTCACCCCCCCCCAAAAAAAATGGTCAACTTTGGGTTAACGCTTTAATTTTTAACCCAAATATTAAACATATTGGGTTTAACATAGGTCTCTAGGGTAGGAGAGAGGCTACAGCAGCATCCTTCTCACAGTTGGCATCCGCCTTCCGGCAAACCTGGTTATTCTTCTCCCGGCGGCCGAGGGCCACGTCCCACTGCGCTAGTGCGTACTCCAGAACGCGAAGAACATGGAATACATAGGACCACCCTTGAAACATGTATGCCAGCGGACCACCGGAACGTGGAAAACGCGGCAGACGCCTCAAGAAGCGTGGGTGAAGGCACCCAAAGAAGGACAAGCAACAAATACAAAACACCTGAAGGTCATCGAAGTGGGCTCCTTGTAGTGCTTGAAGCAGGCCGTCTTTGGTGGAAACTCTTCCGGGGCCCCCTTGCTCCTTCAATCTTGGAACCCGCCTTCCCCAGAGCCGCTCCTTTCTATTTTTCCCCTTCTTCTTCTCCTTCTCCTTGCTCTTTTCGTCCTTCTTCTCCCTTCCCTTTGGGTTGTCACCCTTCCCCTCCGGCACGGCCTCCTTAGCATCTGACTGCCTCTCTGCAGCGGCAGTAGCAAGCTCTGTATTCTTTGCGGCCACAACCATCCACATTGCCTGCACGTCATCCCTCCCGCGGCTCTTGGTGTCATCCTCCTCGTTGCTGTTGCTGTTGCTGCTCCTGCTGCTCTCCGATTCCTCCTCCATCCGAGTCTCCCTCGCTTTTCTCCTCCAACTTGTCCTCCGCGGATGCGCCTACGCACTGCTTTTGAAGCTGTACAAAACATGGAGAACGTGGAAACATACAGATTGCATGACAGAAGCATGTGTGGAAGCAACGAACGGGAATGTGGAAAACGTAGAAAACGCGCACAACGCTTCCAAAAGCCTGTGCGGAAGTAGGAGACCACGACATGCGGAACACAAAATGCACAACGAAGGGGAGTAGGACGTAACACAAGCATCGGTCCAGGCACACATCGCATAGCTCAAAATACCCTTTTGGATTTCAACCATTGGTCTGCCTTGCTGCAGCTCTCACAGACCTTGGGCTGTACCCCCTTCCCCGTGCCCTTCAGCACCTTCACGTGGTACGGGGTTCTTCTTTGCTGCTTGGCCCTCTCCTCAATGAACCCGCACCGGTAGCCCGCTGTAAAGAAGCAAACATTGGTAAAAGAGGGAAAGAGCGCCCAACGGTGGGAAGGAAATAGTACCGCATAAGAAAATTAAAAGCGAAGGTAAAGAAGACAAACACCACTGCATTTTGCAAAGTGGGCACATACAACTTTGGGCCTGCATTGAAACAGCAGGAAAGACATCTGATCAGCATTCTTCGGCTTCCAATTCTCCAATGTACCAAGGGCTTTCAGCCACTGCTTGCAGCTGTGGGGAAGAACAAAAGAAGCCCAAGGGCAGACAAGAAAAACGGAGACAACATGGCTAATGTACACAGCTTGCTTCCAAAAGCACATGCGGAGGCAACGAAAGGGGAATGCGCATAACGGTACAAAGTGTTCGGAACGCTCGTAATTGTGGAAGCGGAACCACGGGCAACGTGCCAAGTGCTTCTCACCTTGAAAGAGGCTAAATCACATGAAGCCTCATGCATGAGCGCATCGAGGTACCTCAAAAACGCCCGAAAAGCAAGCATGTTTCTCCCGTCCCCCAGAAGCGCCCTATCCGCCCTAGGTGTCGTAGACAAAGGAATGTAATTCAGAGACCGGATCTCGTTATCAGGCATGCCTAACATTGCGCGTAAAAACCCTCAGAGGCTACAAGTTTAGCTTGTAAGGAGTTCCAAACACCTTTCGCAACACTTTGTGCTTGAACAACAAAGGGTGGTATGTGGTAGCCACACTGACCCATGTGAGGCAAAGACCTACCTATAGGGGGACGACACCTTTTGTGTAAGACCTAACACATGTTAAATAACTCTTGCTCAACAAGGCCAAACCAAAAGACGGGTGAACATCTCACCGCACGGACGTCCCTTTGCTAGTTATAATACCCAGCACATCACCTACTTCTTTGGGCATCCCGGGGATCTAAAACCTATTGACGTAAAGCATGAGCACCCTCATCCCTCCCTACTACTTCAAAGACATCGTCCTTGCAAGCACATACAAACTAAGAAACCGCTAGATGTGAACACCATCCATTAGCAAAGCGCCTCTTTACGTGCCGCAACGGTACTAGGGGAAACAAAAGAGAAACACCACCACAATGCCAGTCTGATGCCGAGGTCTTCAATACCATTAGATAGTGACGAATAGAATGTGGCCCAAGTAGCTTTGCAATTGTCCCAAACCTCACATTGCAACATAGCGGACATACAATGGCCGTGATAAAGGCATACGGACCAAAGCACAACCCCTGCTTCGTTTCTCATTGCCTTCTAGTGAAGTGTGTGCCAAGACACTAGCCAACACGATGAAGTTAGCAAGTTTTGAAATTTTGGGGGCTCAAACATCCAAAATTAGTGGCACTCCAAGTTGCAAACCGTTTGGTAGATGAATGCTAGCAACTACGCACTACATGCCGTACAGGGGTTACGTACAATGCACTCTAGGTATCCGTGGTTGTAGACCCCACGGCCTAGCTAGATGCTGGCTCCTCAGAGGTGTGCAGACAGGGAGGACAATGTGAAGCCTCCAAAACGAAATTGACTTTGATGGACATTTATAAGTTGCAACAATGGCAAGGCTTTCACATGATGATGGAGGACTCTTTCCCCCTTTTTTTCTGCGGCTGCACGGCAAGGCACACGTGTTGCTTGCCGGGGACGATGGCGTTGCAAAGCAAAGCCCAGGGGCGATGGTATGCCGTTGCTGTGTCCGTGAAACCGCTGCTTCAACAGTTTGGCTTTGTGGAGGTCACTAGCGCTGGTAGTGAGGGGCTAGTGCTTTTCACGGCAGTCCTTTGGGACTTCCCCGATGAGCGATAGATTCCAAACTTCGGTGCCCATGGCATGCTGAGAGTGTGCAGTTCCACCTTCTCCCTGGGTGTGCTAAGGGAGCAAGGGCGAATGAACAAGCGGTTTGCAACGGGATTCGTGACGCTCCTTGTGAATGGGGCACGCGAAGCAGCCCGAACAACGCTCCCATGCCACATGTACACGCTGAAAGATCCCAATTCGTTCCAACCTAGAACCGCTAGAAGAGGCTGCAATGAAAAAAGGAGGCATTACCCCGACGCATGGGCGCCAGGGAGGACCCTAGAGACCTACGGGAAAAACCAATATGGTTAACTTTGATTTTTCAGAAATGAAAGGGGGTAAAAAATATCTTGTCAAATATGAATACGGTTACCCAATTTTGGCTCGTCTGCACCGCTTTGCTTGTGCGCGCACTATGCCCATTAAGGGTTTTCGGTTGGTCAAAAGGTACACAACGGGGTGGTAGAGGTGTTCCATACTTTTTGAGGTAGTTACATAGGCCCTCATCCTTCTCCCCGGTCCCCTTATTCTGTGTGTTCTCTTGTATGGCTTTCTCTCCGGACACCATTCTAGAAATAAGTATGACACTCAGACGTTTGAGTGGGGCCAAGAGTTTGCGTGACCCATTGGTCTCACTACTCCTTGGTGACTGGGTGGCCTCATCCCCTATGGCTAAGGCCCGTTGGTGCGAGGCAACCAAGGTTGCCCAACCCGCCCTCATTCGGGACAAACAAATAGAGGCCGTCAAGCAATATGCATCCGTCCTCCTCCCGGCACCCGAGTTGATCGGGCTACTTATGGACTTGAATGTCTCCAAGTCCGGCTTCCGGCATGTGTCGGAGTTCATGACCCGCCGGAGGGGGGGGGGGGGGGGGTTACACCGCCGCAATGTGCCTCCCATTCCCCTGACCCATCCCTTCACGTGACCACTTCACGGCCACATGGCAGGAGTTGGTGAAGCCCCTTGCGCCAGATCTACCCGTGTCCGTGCGAGAGCCCCCTACAAGCGGCCGCTCTTGGCCGCTATATTCCCGGGCCCGCTACATCCAACTGCGCCCACCCCTTGTCGACACCATCAATTGCAAGAGGCCGCTCACTTTCCTCCTCCGCGGGGATGCTTACACGTGCGCTGGTGGAAAGTGGACCCAACTATCCATTGGGCTCCTCAACCACGGCGCACGGGCCTGCACACCGGCATACCTGTGGGTGATTGAGATGGCCATATGCGGGGATAAGGACATGGCCGCGCTAGCAACAATATGGTGCAAAAACTTGTAGGTATACGGCCGTTTCCTTTTGTTTTCTTTTTTGCGTTAATTTCTCGAGGTTAAAATTTCATATTTCGCAATATTAACACCAATTGAAAAATTAATCGAATTATAACCTCGAAAAATTAACGCACGAATCAATTCCCTTTTTTTTTGTAGGTGTTGCAGTCCGTACATGACTCCAAGAGGTTCTATTGGGGGACGAAGTGGGTTGAAGACCAAACACCGCTCCACCACGATGCACGGGTCCCCTACGCAGCCCCCATTCTCCAATGTGAAGCCCGTCTCCTGATAGCGGAGAGAATATTGTAAATGGAGCCTAGCATCGGCGATATTTAGATGCCAAAATGGTCTCTCACAAAGGGTCAGTCGCCCCCGATGACCAACTCACTCTCCTATGCAGCTTGCATTGCTGCATGCCCATAGGCCGCCTCCAAGTGGCCTTCATTTAGGCCTGCCTAGGGGACCTTCCCAAGTGCAACGCCACGGCTGTGCAAGGCGTGCTATACCGGGCACACACGGTTGCCCGGCCGGGTTTTTGGGCCGCACTTGACGGAGGAGAGGCCCGTACGTTGCTCCTCGCATCAGAGGAAATCAGGCCAGTGTTGCCCTATGCCCCGGAGGATGGATAGCAGCAAGCCGTGGTTGCCATGCGGGGCCTCCTCCAAGACTTGTACTGGGATAGCCCACCTCGCACCGGCCTACAGGCCGCTGACGTCGCGCGGGCCTACCCGTTGCATTGCTGCAAGGCCGCCTGCCAATCGACCTACCTCTTATCCTTGGAGGAGGATGCGACATTGGCGGTGGCTAATGCAGCGGCGCTTGGGGTTGATTTCGGCGCGGTGTGCGCCGATGTTGTTGAGAGCCTGAACGCCATTCTCAAGCGGGCCTGCAATGACCACATGGCCCGCGGGGGGGGGGGGGGGGATGCCGGGGGCACCGGCATTACAACGGGAGGTCTTGCAAGCTTGGGAGTGGTGGTTTTTGAAATTTGATATTCCATTGCAACACCATGGGGCGCCTCATACCGCCCCGTGTACCATGGGCAAACTCATGGCCACCCAAAGCCCCCTACCCTCCACCTTCTCTTTGCCACCCGCAGCTCTTGTTTGCCGCTACATGGACCACGAAATGTTCAAGTCCCTCTTTGGGGACCTTCTAAAAGCCCAGGAAGACTGCCTAGTATGCTTGCGTTGCTTGTGTTCATGTTTGCATGTGAGTTAATTTCGCGGCAGTCTCGTTTAATTTGTGTAGGCTAATATTAACGACACGGACTTTTAATATTTAAGATATGAATCAATTCATGGTGTTTAAATATCAACCTGGCAATTATTCATGGTGGGTGTCCAAAATTAACTTTTTTTTTGCTGTTTGCTTTTGTAGATGGGGCACCTGGAAGCATGCCCGGCAGCAGCAGCAGCAGCACCGGCAGCACCAGTTGCATCATCAGCGGCATCAGCCGCACCACCTCCCGCCGTCGAGTCAAGGGGGTGGGGAGTCAACGAAGACTCCTCCAACCGGCGCCGGGATAAGAAAACGAGGAAGAAGGAGAAAAAGAGAGAGAGAGAGAGAGAGAGAGAGAGAGAGAGAGAGAGAGAGAGAGAGAGAGAGAGAGAGAGAGAGCCAGGGGGACAGCCAAGCCAGTGGGGTGGTGGTGTCAAGGTGGAGGAGGTAGCGGAAGAAGTGGTAGAGGAGGGGGCAGGGCGAGGTGTTTGAGGAGGGGGATGGGGAGGTGGTGCACGCCAACCACCCCAAAACCACCCACCCAAATTAACCCTCCCCCAGTGGCTCCTAACAGCCCTGGGCCCCAGGTTAGCAGCAGCCTGCAAGGCAGAGGTGATCCCCCGGTTTGCACAGGCCCTGTAGGAGGGCTGTGCACGGGAGCAACCCCTGTTCACGGGCAGCAGCACGCACGCCCACATGACCTTGGAGTGGGTCGACTGCACGGTCCAGTGGACGGTGGTGCTGGCTGGAGCGAGGCCGGTGTATGACCCCGCCATGCAGCACCCATACGAGGGCACCGGGGCCGGCACGTGGGCCACCCCACCGCCTTCGCAAAGCAGCCCGTGCCCGATTCCATTGCCCCGTCCGCCCCCGCCGTTGTCATGGGGGACGCTTTGGAGGCCCCGACGGCCTCCACACCAATTCGGACAGCAATGGGCGATGTCGAGGCGGGCGCCTCCACTGGGTTTGAGGTATGTGTGTTTGCTTGCTAGTTAATATTTCTTCAGTCATGACTAATTACTGTAGGTTACTATTTAATTTTTGGATTGGCTGCGAAAAAATTTCAAATCAAGAGTTGATATTATATTCGAAAAATTAGAAATCACATCACAAACATTAATTGTCTATCCCCTTGTTATTAACACAGGCAGTGGATGTCGTGGTCCACACTGGGGATGCGCGGCCGGTGCGCATCGCCTGGCGTGAACGCAACCGGCCGGTGCGCATCGCCTGGCGTGAACGCAACCAGGTGCCGTTGTGCTGCCATTGTCATCAAGAGAGGGAAGCAAGTGCAGCAAAAATGGCACAGTTCCAAAATGGGTACCACCCCAAAAAGGGTGCGAAAATGGCGCTTTGTTGCTTTGTTGCGCTCTCCACTGAACACCCCTGAAAAGTTGCACCGTTGCGCTGTCCACTGAACACCCCTAAAACAATGTCATTTGCAAGATATGGCTGTCCGCAGGTGGAACGAAGATGTACAATCAAAAACCATGCATCCTTTTCATTTTTGGGAGTTGCAACTCCCACCCGCAGTAAACTCCACCCACAGTAAACTCCAACTTCCCTCATAGGGCTCCTTGCAAAATTGTACTTGAAACCCCCAACCTAAAAAATGAAGCAGGGATGCAGACGTGCAACCAAAGCCTCTTATCGAGGGCCTTCGCAAAGAATGCAAGGTTGGACTTGCGGCTATAGATCTATGAGTTTGTGATAGCAAGTGTTGCAAATGGGTCCCAATGCACATTTGGGCAAGTCCTCCCCTGATTGCATTCCAGCAAGTTCATTGAGGCACGTTCAAGTCATTCTGAACGGTGCTCGCTAGGTACAACGTCCACTTTTTGACAGTTCTGTTGCTCCTACCCTCTTGTTCTAATGCTCTTGCAACTACTCTGTTGTGTAGTACGTTTTTAGGTGCAGTGTATCCAATATTAATTGGTTGCCCCTCAACCCCTTTCCTGCCCTTGCTCTCCTCCTCTCTTTGCTCTTAAGACTAAACACTTAATCTTTTGCACACCGTGTTTGTCCCATCCTGCTTCATTGAATCCCCTTGGCTCCCCTTCCCCCACTACTCTCTGCTCCCTAGACCAACCAACTAATCTTTTGTACTGCTTGCGGTTTATTCAATGCCCACCCATTGCTTCCCCATCTTATCCGTGTTATGTTCCATCTGCACCGAAGCTCTATTGCCTTGCTCATGCTTGGAGTATCCAAAATGTCCGTGGGAGTGATTGTGCCTCACTGCACCTCTCCAAGTAGCAATGGCAGTCAGATCAGATGGTTTACCTCAGTACTCGCATTGACACCCTAAAAAAAAAATTCTGGGGGTGCACTCGTGGTGACACTCAAAACAAATAATATAACGAAAAAAATTTTCAGGTGTTGCGCGAGTGCACTCGCATGACACCTATCAACACCAGCATGACACTTCCACCCTATGAATGTGTGTTCACCCTCATCAAAGCATGTACGCAAGCTGGCAAGAACATTTAACATGTGAAGGCCCTGGTTTCTATGGGAGGACACCCCCCGGTTTCACCATGTGCATGGTAAAGGCTTTTTCCAGATTGATACCAAGAATTCTGTTTGGGCAGGTCCATCTTTGAATGCCCCTTTAGTTTTTTGACCAGGGCACTAAGCATGAGCAGGAGCTGATGACTGGTATGACCTTGTGACCACCCCTTGCTTGGCCAAGAAGGTGTCAGGATTGTTCAACCCCTCTCGTTGCTGCAGCTCATCCCTGATGGCCAATTTCTGCAATGTTGTTGGTGTGTGTTCCGGACCAGTTGAAGGTGATAGCATTTGTGTTCATTTGATGGTGAATGGATGGACCGAGCCAATGCAATGCCCAACCCCTTTCTGTTGCTGAAGCACAGCGAAAATCTGGGTGGATTGATCCAGCCAATTATACCCCTCTAGTGGGTACCAAAATCCTTCCGCACCGGTGCTCATATACCATCTTCCATAACTTGCAGGTGCTTCGGGCAAAGGCTGCAGAGACGGAGGTGCGTCAGAAGCTGGTGGAGACACAGGAGAAGGCCAAGAGTGCGGTGCAGACGCTGAAACACCAGAAGGATCAGGCACAGGCGGAGGTGGCAGAGCTCTTGGCGGCGCTGGCAGCGTCTGCGACCCGGGAGACAGCGTTGCAGACACAATGCGAAGAAGCTGCACGCCGGCTTACAGAGACACGGGAGAAGGCGAAAGCGGCTCTGTTAGCGCTGAAGGAGCAAAAGGACGAAGCACAGCGGCAGGTCAAGGAGCTGGAGGAGACCACGGCTGCTGGGGCTCGCTGCGCCGCAGCTGCAGATGAGGCAGATGCAGTGCAGACCAGTGCTGGGCCTCCGGAATCCAAGGACACAGAGCTTGAGGCGGCACAGCAGCAGATTAAGGGCCTGCAGCAGACATTGCAAGATGTCAAGGAGAAGGCCAAGGCGAAGATGTTGGAGC
Source organism: Eutreptiella sp. 'Long Island Sound 2002' (assembly GCA_964036045.1). Lineage (NCBI taxonomy): Eukaryota > Euglenozoa > Euglenophyceae > Eutreptiales > Eutreptiaceae > Eutreptiella > Eutreptiella sp. 'Long Island Sound 2002'. The sequence continues at coordinate 119,227,441 of OZ038383.1, read as the reverse complement.
TGAAGGCACACATTGATGAGCTACAATCGCAACTGTCGGCCAAGGGGACCGAGAATGCAGAGACGACACGTGAGGCAGCGGAGGAGATGCAAGCAGAGATGGATAGCCTTCGGTCTCAGCTGGAGACTGCCCAGGAGTCTGTTGTCGAAAAGGATGAAACCATTACCCAATTGCAGGATGCAGTGACACAGGGGAAGATGACCCGCATCCAGCTTGAAGATTCGCTCTCCGAAATGCAGCAAAGCAAGCAGGATGCAGAGGAGGCACTTGCTCAGGCACGGGAAGAACTGCAAAGGAAAGCTGAATATCTTGCAACGGCTGAAGAGGAGTTGCACAACACAACACAAGCACACAACAAGGTGATGGGAGAGCTGGAAGAGGTGCGTGCTGGTGCAGCTTGCAGTGCAGAAGGCATTGCAACAAAGGATTCCAAGCTTGAGGCGGCACAGCAGCAGATTGAAGGCCTGCAGCAGACATTGCAAGATGTCAAGGAGAAGGCCAAGGCGAAGATGTTGGAGCTGAAGGCACACATTGATGAGCTACAATCGCAACTGTCGGCCAAGGAGACCGAGATTGCAGAAAAGACACGCGAGGCAGCGGAGGAGATGCAAGCAGAGATGGATAGCCTTCGGTCTCAGCTGGAGACTGCCCAGGAGTCTGTTGTCGAAAAGGATGAAACCATTACCCAATTGCAGGATGCAGTGACACAGGGGAAGATGACCCGCATCCAGCTTGAAGATTCGCTCTCCGAAATGCAGCAAAGCAAGCAGGATGCAGAGGAGGCACTTGCTCAGGCACGAGAAGAACTGCAAAGGAAAGCTGAATCGCTTGCAACGGCTGAAGAGGAGTTGCACAACACAACACAAGCACACAACAAGGTGATGGGAGAGCTGGAAGAGGTGCGTGCTGGTGCAGCTTGCAGTGCAGAAGGCATTGCAACAAAGGATTCCGAGCTTGAGGCGGCACAGCAGCAGATTGAAGGCCTGCAGCAGACATTGCAAGATGTCAAGGAGAAGGCCAAGGCGAAGATGTTGGAGCTGAAGGCACACATTGATGAGCTACAATCGCAACTGTCGGCCAAGGAGACCGAGAATGCAGAGACGACACGCGAGGCAGCGGAGGAGATACAAGCAGAGATGGATAGCCTTCGGTCTCAGCTGGAGACTGCCCAGGAGTCTGTTGTCGAAAAGGATGAAACCATTACCCAATTGCAGGATGCAGTGACACAGGGGAAGATGACCCGCATCCAGCTTGAAGATTCGCTCTCCGAAATGCAGCAAAGCAAGCAGGATGCAGAGGAGTCACTTGCTCAGGCACGAGAAGAACTGCAAAGGAAAGCTGAATCGCTTGCAACGGCTGAAGAGGAGTTGCACAACACAACACAAGCACACAACAAGGTGATGGGAGAGCTGGAAGAGGTGCGTGCTGGTGCAGCTTGCAGTGCAGAAGGCATTGCAGCAAAGGATTCCGAGCTTGAGGCGGCACAGCAGCAGATTGAGGGCCTGCAGCAGACATTGCAAGATGTCAAGGGGAAGGCCAAGGCGAAGATGTTGGAGCTGAAGGCACACATTGATGAGCTACAATCGCAACTGTCGGCCAAGGAGACCGAGATTGCAGAGACGCCACGTGAGGCAGCGGAGGAGATGCAAGCAGAGATGGATAGCCTTCGGTCTCAGCTGGAGACTGCCCAGGAGTCTGTTGTCGAAAAGGATGAAACCATTACCCAATTGCAGGACGCAGTGACACAGGGGAAGATGACCCGGATCCAGCTTGAAGATTCGCTCTCCGAAATGCAGCAAAGCAAGCAGGATGCAGAGGAGGCACTTGCTCAGGCACGAGAAGAACTGCAAAGGAAAGCTGAATCGCTTGCAACGGCTGAAGAGGAGTTGCACAACACAACACAAGCACACAACAAGGTGATGGGAGAGCTGGAAGAGGTGCGTGCTGGTGCAGCTTGCAGTGCAGAAGGCATTGCAACAAAGGATTCCGAGCTTGAGGCGGCACAGCAGCAGATTGAAGGCCTGCAGCAGGCCTTACACGACTCAAAGGAAAAATCGAAATCAAATGTATTGGAGTTAAAAGCGCAGTGCGAGGAGTTGCAGGAGCAACTATCCATTTTCGCCGAGGCTGTTGAAACAGAAACAGAGGCCACAGAAAAGCTGACAACACAGAATGAAGCGTTACACTCTGAGCTGTCAGCTGCAAAACACGCGATTGCCGATAATGCCGCAACCATTACCCAATTGCAGGACGCAGTGACACAGGGGAAGACAACCCAGATCCAGCTTGAAGATTCGCTCTCCGAAATGCAGCAAAGCAAGCAGGATGCAGAGGAGGCACTTGCTCAGGCACGAGAAGAACTGCAAAGGAAAGCTGAATCGCTTGCAACGGCTGAAGAGGAGTTGCACAACACAACACAAGCACACAACAAGGTGATGGGAGAGCTGGAAGAGGTGCGTGCTGGTGCAGCTTGCAGTGCAGAAGGCATTGCAACAAAGGATTCCGAGCTTGAGGCGGCGCAGCAGCAGATTGAGGGCCTGCAGCAGACATTGCAAGATGTCAAGGAGAAGGCCAAGGCGAAGATGTTGGAGCTGAAGGCACACATTGATGAGCTACAATCGCAACTGTCGGCCAAGGAGACCGAGAATGCAGAGAAGACACGCGAGGCAGCGGAGGAGATGCAAGCAGAGATGGATAGCCTTCGGTCTCAGCTGGAGACTGCCCAGGAGTCTGTTGTCGAAAAGGATGAAACCATTACCCAATTGCAGGATGCAGTGACACAGGGGAAGATGACCCGCATCCAGCTTGAAGATTCGCTCTCCGAAATGCAGCAAAGCAAGCAGGATGCAGAGGAGGCACTTGCTCAGGCACGAGAAGAACTGCAAAGGAAAGCTGAATCGCTTGCAACGGCTGAAGAGGAGTTGCACAACACAACACAAGCACACAACAAGGTGATGGGAGAGCTGGAAGAGGTGCGTGCTGGTGCAGCTTGCAGTGCAGAAGGCATTGCAACAAAGGATTCCGAGCTTGAGGCGGCACAGCAGCAGATTGAAGGCCTGCAGCAGACATTGCAAGATGTCAAGGAGAAGGCCAAGGCGAAGATGTTGGAGCTGAAGGCACACATTGATGAGCTACAATCGCAACTGTCGGCCAAGGAGACCGAGAATGCAGAGAAGACACGCGAGGCAGCGGAGGAGATGCAAGCAGAGATGGATAGCCTTCGGTCTCAGCTGGAGACTGCCCAGGAGTCTGTTGTCGAAAAGGATGAAACCATTACCCAATTGCAGGATGCAGTGACACAGGGGAAGATGACCCGCATCCAGCTTGAAGATTCGCTCTCCGAAATGCAGCAAAGCAAGCAGGATGCAGAGGAGGCACTTGCTCAGGCACGAGAAGAACTGCAAAGGAAAGCTGAATATCTTGCAACGGCTGAAGAGGAGTTGCACAACACAACACAAGCACACAACAAGGTGATGGGAGAGCTGGAAGAGGTGCGTGCTGGTGCAGCTTGCAGTGCAGAAGGCATTGCAACAAAGGATTCCGAGCTTGAGGCGGCACAGCAGCAGATTGAGGGCCTGCAGCAGACATTGCAAGATGTCAAGGAGAAGGCCAAGGCGAAGATGTTGGAGCTGAAGGCACACATTGATGAGCTACAATCGCAACTGTCGGCCAAGGAGACCGAGAATGCAGAGACGACACGTGAGACAGCGGAGGAGATGCAAGCAGAGATGGATAGCCTTCGGTCTCAGCTGGAGACTGCCCAGGAGTCTGTTGTCGAAAAGGATGAAACCATTACCCAATTGCAGGATGCAGTGACACAGGGGAAGGCAACCCAGATCCAGCTTGAAGATTCGCTCTCCGAAATGCAGCAAAGCAAGCAGGATGCAGAGGAGGCACTTGCTCAGGCACGAGAAGAACTGCAAAGGAAAGCTGAATCGCTTGCAACGGCTGAAGAGGAGTTGCACAACACAACACAAGCACACAACAAGGTGATGGGAGAGCTGGAAGAGGTGCGTGCTGGTGCAGCTTGCAGTGCAGAAGGCATTGCAACAAAGGATTCCGAGCTTGAGGCGGCACAGCAGCAGATTGAGGGCCTGCAGCAGACATTGCAAGATGTCAAGGAGAAGGCCAAGGCGAAGATGTTGGAGCTGAAGGCACACATTGATGAGCTACAATCGCAACTGTCGGCCAAGGAGACCGAGAATGCAGAGAAGACACGCGAGGCAGCGGAGGAGATGCAAGCAGAGATGGATAGCCTTCGGTCTCAGCTGGAGACTGCCCAGGAGTCTGTTGTCGAAAAGGATGAAACCATTACCCAATTGCAGGACGCAGTGACACAGGGGAAGATGACCCGCATCCAGCTTGAAGATTCGCTTTCCGAAATGCAGCAAAGCAAGCAGGATGCAGAGGAGGCACTTGCTCAGGCACGAGAAGAACTGCAAAGGAAAGCTGAATCGCTTGCAACGGCTGAAGAGGAGTTGCACAACACAACACAAGCACACAACAAGGTGATGGGAGAGCTGGAAGAGGTGCGTGCTGGTGCAGCTTGCAGTGCAGAAGGCATTGCAACAAAGGATTCCGAGCTTGAGGCGGCACAGCAGCAGATTGAGGGCCTGCAGCAGACATTGCAAGATGTCAAGGAGAAGGCCAAGGCGAAGATGTTGGAGCTGAAGGCACACATTGATGAGCTACAATCGCAACTGTCGGCCAAGGAGACCGAGAATGCAGAGACGACACGTGAGACAGCGGAGGAGATGCAAGCAGAGATGGATAGCCTTCGGTCTCAGCTGGAGACTGCCCAGGAGTCTGTTGTCGAAAAGGATGAAACCATTACCCAATTGCAGGATGCAGTGACACAGGGGAAGGCAACCCAGATCCAGCTTGAAGATTCGCTCTCCGAAATGCAGCAAAGCAAGCAGGATGCAGAGGAGGCACTTGCTCAGGCACGAGAAGAACTGCAAAGGAAAGCTGAATCGCTTGCAACGGCTGAAGAGGAGTTGCACAACACAACACAAGCACACAACAAGGTGATGGGAGAGCTGGAAGAGGTGCGTGCTGGTGCAGCTTGCAGTGCAGAAGGCATTGCAACAAAGGATTCCGAGCTTGAGGCGGCACAGCAGCAGATTGAGGGCCTGCAGCAGACATTGCAAGATGTCAAGGAGAAGGCCAAGGCGAAGATGTTGGAGCTGAAGGCACACATTGATGAGCTACAATCGCAACTGTCGGCCAAGGAGACCGAGAATGCAGAGAAGACACGCGAGGCAGCGGAGGAGATGCAAGCAGAGATGGATAGCCTTCGGTCTCAGCTGGAGACTGCCCAGGAGTCTGTTGTCGAAAAGGATGAAACCATTACCCAATTGCAGGATGCAGTGACACAGGGGAAGATGACCCGCATCCAGCTTGAAGATTCGCTCTCCGAAATGCAGCAAAGCAAGCAGGATGCAGAGGAGGCACTTGCTCAGGCACGAGAAGAACTGCAAAGGAAAGCTGGATCGCTTGCAACGGCTGAAGAGGAGTTGCACAACACAACACAAGCACACAACAAGGTGATGGGAGAGCTGGAAGAGGTGCGTGCTGGTGCAGCTTGCAGTGCAGAAGGCATTGCAACAAAGGATTCCGAGCTTGAGGCGGCACAGCAGCAGATTGAGGGCCTGCAGCAGACATTGCAAGATGTCAAGGAGAAGGCCAAGGCGAAGATGTTGGAGCTGAAGGCACACATTGATGAGCTACGATCGCAACTGTCGGCCAAGGAGACCGAGATTGCAGAGACGACACGCGAGGCAGCGGAGGAGATGCAAGCAGAGATGGATAGCCTTCGGTCTCAGCTGGAGACTGCCCAGGAGTCTGTTGTCGAAAAGGATGAAACCATTACCCAATTGCAGGACGCAGTGACACAGGGGAAGATGACCCGCATCCAGCTTGAAGATTCGCTCTCCGAAATGCAGCAAAGCAAGCAGGATGCAGAGGAGGCACTTGCTCAGGCACGAGAAGAACTGCAAAGGAAAGCTGAATCGCTTGCAACGGCTGAAGAGGAGTTGCACAACACAACACAAGCACACAACAAGGTGATGGGAGAGCTGGAAGAGGTGCGTGCTGGTGCAGCTTGCAGTGCAGAAGGCATTGCAACAAAGGATTCCGAGCTTGAGGCGGCACAGCAGCAGATTGAGGGCCTGCAGCAGACATTGCAAGATGTCAAGGAGAAGGCCAAGGCGAAGATGTTGGAGCTGAAGGCACACATTGATGAGCTACAATCGCAACTGTCGGCCAAGGAGACCGAGAATGCAGAGAAGACACGCGAGGCAGCGGAGGAGATGCAAGCAGAGATGGATAGCCTTCGGTCTCAGCTGGAGACTGCCCAGGAGTCTGTTGTCGAAAAGGATGAAACCATTACCCAATTGCAGGACGCAGTGACACAGGGGAAGATGACCCGCATCCAGCTTGAAGATTCGCTCTCCGAAATGCAGCAAAGCAAGCAGGATGCAGAGGAGGCACTTGCTCAGGCACGGGAAGAACTGCAAAGGAAAGCTGAATCGCTTGCAACGGCTGAAGAGGAGTTGCACAACACAACACAAGCACACAACAAGGTGATGGGAGAGCTGGAAGAGGTGCGTGCTGGTGCAGCTTGCAGTGCAGAAGGCATTGCAACAAAGGATTCCGAGCTTGAGGCGGCACAGCAGCAGATTGAGGGCCTGCAGCAGACATTGCAAGATGTCAAGGAGAAGGCCAAGGCGAAGATGTTGGAGCTGAAGGCACACATTGATGAGCTACAATCGCAACTGTCGGCCAAGGAGACCGAGATTGCAGAGACGCCACGTGAGGCAGCGGAGGAGATGCAAGCAGAGATGGATAGCCTTCGGTCTCAGCTGGAGACTGCCCAGGAGTCTGTTGTCGAAAAGGATGAAACCATTACCCAATTGCAGGACGCAGTGACACAGGGGAAGACAACCCAGATCCAGCTTGAAGATTCGCTCTCCGAAATGCAGCAAAGCAAGCAGGATGCAGAGGAGGCACTTGCTCAGGCACGGGAAGAACTGCAAAGGAAAGCTGAATCGCTTGCAACGGCTGAAGAGGAGTTGCACAACACAACACAAGCACACAACAAGGTGATGGGAGAGCTGGAAGAGGTGCGTGCTGGTGCAGCTTGCAGTGCAGAAGGCATTGCAACAAAGGATTCCGAGCTTGAGGCGGCGCAGCAGCAGATTGAGGGCCTGCAGCAGACATTGCAAGATGTCAAGGAGAAGGCCAAGGCGAAGATGTTGGAGCTGAAGGCACACATTGATGAGCTACAATCACAACTGTCGGCCAAGGGGACGGAGATTGCAGAGACGACACGCGAGGCAGCGGAGGAGATGCAAGCAGAGATGGATAGCCTTCGGTCTCAGCTGGAGACTGCCCAGGAGTCTGTTGTCGAAAAGGATGAAACCATTACCCAATTGCAGGACGCAGTGACACAGGGGAAGACAACCCAGATCCAGCTTGAAGATTCGCTCTCCGAAATGCAGCAAAGCAAGCAGGATGCAGAGGAGGCACTTGCTCAGGCACGGGAAGAACTGCAAAGGAAAGCTGAATCGCTTGCAACGGCTGAAGAGGAGTTGCACAACACAACACAAGCACACAACAAGGTGATGGGAGAGCTGGAAGAGGTGCGTGCTGGTGCAGCTTGCAGTGCAGAAGGCATTGCAACAAAGGATTCCGAGCTTGAGGCGGCGCAGCAGCAGATTGAGGGCCTGCAGCAGACATTGCAAGATGTCAAGGAGAAGGCCAAGGCGAAGATGTTGGAGCTGAAGGCACACATTGATGAGCTACAATCGCAACTGTCGGCCAAGGAGACCGAGAATGCAGAGAAGACACGCGAGGCAGCGGAGGAGATGCAAGCAGAGATGGATAGCCTTCGGTCTCAGCTGGAGACTGCCCAGGAGTCTGTTGTCGAAAAGGATGAAACCATTACCCAATTGCAGGATGCAGTGACACAGGGGAAGATGACCCGCATCCAGCTTGAAGATTCGCTCTCCGAAATGCAGCAAAGCAAGCAGGATGCAGAGGAGGCACTTGCTCAGGCACGAGAAGAACTGCAAAGGAAAGCTGAATCGCTTGCAACGGCTGAAGAGGAGTTGCACAACACAACACAAGCACACAACAAGGTGATGGGAGAGCTGGAAGAGGTGCGTGCTGGTGCAGCTTGCAGTGCAGAAGGCATTGCAACAAAGGATTCCGAGCTTGAGGCGGCGCAGCAGCAGATTGAGGGCCTGCAGCAGACATTGCAAGATGTCAAGGAGAAGGCCAAGGCGAAGATGTTGGAGCTGAAGGCACACATTGATGAGCTACAATCGCAACTGTCGGCCAAGGAGACCGAGAATGCAGAGAAGACACGCGAGGCAGCGGAGGAGATGCAAGCAGAGATGGATAGCCTTCGGTCTCAGCTGGAGACTGCCCAGGAGTCTGTTGTCGAAAAGGATGAAACCATTACCCAATTGCAGGATGCAGTGACACAGGGGAAGATGACCCGCATCCAGCTTGAAGATTCGCTCTCCGAAATGCAGCAAAGCAAGCAGGATGCAGAGGAGGCACTTGCTCAGGCACGAGAAGAACTGCAAAGGAAAGCTGAATCGCTTGCAACGGCTGAAGAGGAGTTGCACAACACAACACAAGCACACAACAAGGTGATGGGAGAGCTGGAAGAGGTGCGTGCTGGTGCAGCTTGCAGTGCAGAAGGCATTGCAACAAAGGATTCCGAGCTTGAGGCGGCACAGCAGCAGATTGAGGGCCTGCAGCAGACATTGCAAGATGTCAAGGGGAAGGCCAAGGCGAAGATGTTGGAGCTGAAGGCACACATTGATGAGCTACAATCGCAACTGTCGGCCAAGGAGACCGAGATTGCAGAGACGACACGCGAGGCAGCGGAGGAGATGCAAGCAGAGATGGATAGCCTTCGGTCTCAGCTGGAGACTGCCCAGGAGTCTGTTGTCGAAAAGGATGAAACCATTACCCAATTGCAGGACGCAGTGACACAGGGGAAGATGACCCGGATCCAGCTTGAAGATTCGCTCTCCGAAATGCAGCAAAGCAAGCAGGATGCAGAGGAGGCACTTGCTCAGGCACGAGAAGAGCTGCAAAGGAAAGCTGAATCGCTTGCAACGGCTGAAGAGGAGTTGCACAACACAACACAAGCACACAACAAGGTGATGGGAGAGCTGGAAGAGGTGCGTGCTGGTGCAGCTTGCAGTGCAGAAGGCATTGCAACAAAGGATTCCGAGCTTGAGGCGGCACAGCAGCAGATTGAGGGCCTGCAGCAGACATTGCAAGATGTCAAGGAGAAGGCCAAGGCGAAGATGTTGGAGCTGAAGGCACACATTGATGAGCTACAATCGCAACTGTCGGCCAAGGAGACCGAGATTGCAGAGACGACACGCGAGGCAGCGGAGGAGATGCAAGCAGAGATGGATAGCCCTCAATCTGAGCATCGCAACAAAGAGCTGTATATGGCCCCAGTATCAAGTGCTGAACGGTTTGCAGCTAAAGATTCAGACCTGAATGACACACAGCAACAGATTCATAAATTGCAGCAGGACATTCAAGTGGTGAAGGAAAAGGCCAAAGACAGGATTGCTCAGCTAAAGGTGCAAAATGATGATTTACGGATGCAGCTGTCGGCCAAGGAAGCTGAGTTGGCTGACAGCTCGCGTCGCTTGCAAGAGTGTGATATGTCGGAGACACTAGGCGAGGCTATGGCCCCGCTCCAGGCGCACATAAGAACTCTGTCCGCTCAGCTGGAGCAGGTTGAGCAGGATCTTGCTAAATCTCGGCAAGCTATCCAAGACCGGGATGCGGCCGCTACGCAGACATATCGATCTCTGGAGCAGGCACTGGCGGCCAATGACGCGCTGCAATTGCAGCTACAGACTGCACAAGAGGAGCGCAATGCTCTGCTGACTGCACATGCGCAGGCGCTGAGTGACCTCACGCAGCGGCTGCAGCACACTGCGCCCAGCGCCAAGGAACACTCAGCCGCAGAAACGCCAGATTCCGAAGCCAGCAACGCTGCGCAGATTGCAGCGTTGCAAGAGCAGCTCGCGGCGATGGATCAGCGGTTGACGGAGACCCGGGAGCGTGCGAAGGCCAAAGTCTTGGAGTTGAAGGCGCATGCAGTCGACCTGCAGGCGCAATTGCAGGCCCGCAACGCGTCGTCCGACGTTGGCGCCCAATCCCCTAAGACTGGGCAGCAGCAGGAGGCAGAGGGTAATCGGAAGGAGCCCGCCGAGATACAGACCCACCTGCAGGTTCTGGAGGCTTCGGCTGGGGGATTGGACTTGCACGCTTGCAGCCTGAGGCCCGAAGCTCTGGCTTCAGATCTCGCGGCGGCGAATGAGAAAATTGCTGAGCTGAATGCTCAGGTGGTGCACCTGTCGGAAGCGCTGAAGACCCGTGATTCGGTTCAGAGCGAGCCGGCTGCGGCTGCTGTGGATTCGGATGCGGTGGTGCATCTGCGAGCAGAGGTAACGCGGCTTCAGAGTGAACTCGACTGTGCACACCTGCAGCTTGAGGTTCAGGACGCACAGGAAGGTTGGGGTAGTGGATTGGCTCTGCCTGACGATGCAGAGGTGGAACCTGAGGAGCATGCAGCGAAGAATTCTGCTTTGCAGGAGGAGCTGAAGGCTGCACGGCAGCAGACTGCAGCGGCGGAGGAGGCACTGCAGGTCTGCAAGGCTGCAGGGGAGGCTCGGCTGATGGACGTGCGGACAAAGGCCAAGACGGCGCTGGAGAAGATGAAAAGACAGAAGGAGGAATTGGCGCAGCGTGCACAATGTGCGGAGGAGGAGGCCGAGCGCCTGCGGGATCAGATTGCACAGTTCCAGGAGGAGCGTGGGAAGGGGGTGGCACAGGAGGGGCAGGTGAGGAAAGAGCTGCAAGGCGACATGATGGCATTGGAAGACAAGGTGCGGGCGCTTGAAGGTGTGTCACCATGCACATGTTTCCGTGGGACAGAGGAAAAGAGGGTGAAAAACGTGTGCATTTGCCACAAACGATGCACTGCCATGACAAACGCAGAGTCATTAACCAGGAGCACACAGGCTGCCTGTTGCTGTCGTGCTGCCTGCAAGTTCAAAGCAAAATGTTGTTTTTTTTTGTATGCAACAGGCAAGCCAAGCACAGAAACAGAACAGACATATGGCTTTGTCATAACGACGCCCAGTCCTTGCAGAGGAATTCCCCCCAGCAGAGTGGCCTGATTTACTGTGTAGGGAGGTTCTGGATTTCCAGCGAGAGGTAGGGGCTCGCATTCAAAGGGGGCGGGTGTTGGTATAACAGAGATTATGGTGCACCCCTGCCCTATGACGAAAAAGGGGCCTGAGGGGGATGTTGGAAGGGGGAGTCAAGGGGGCGGGCGCACTTCCGGGACGCCCAGGCTGAAGGAAAATCGGCCACACCACTCGGCCGGGATGTTCCCAGCATTACGCCCGATTGACCTCAGCTTTCGAAGAAACATGCCAGGCACTGCATCCAAAAACTCCTACGACAAAACATTTCCGTGCTGTGCAACTGTGCGACATGTGTGGACAACGACCAAAGTTGCCCACCATCACCAGCATGACAGACCACATGTCACCATTCCAGTGGAGGTGGGGGGGGGGCGAATAGGGGGCCCTAGGGCTAGTAGTGGGCGCGGTGGGTGCAATACCGGGATGCAGGTGTACAATGAGGGCCACACCTCAGATAAAAGGCAGAATTATGCAAGACCAGGTTCAAGTGTATTGCTCATGTCATCTGCTGTTCACACTGAGGGTGGTTTTCTCCACATTTTCTCAGCTCTCGTATCATCTCAGAGCATAATGCCATTGAAAACAGGTTTGGCCAGAGGGGTAAACAATGCATATAAAAGGGTGCTGCACCAAAGCTGGAGAAAGACAAAGAGAAATGGAGGCGCATGGTCTCCCTGCCCTTCAGTTTCTTCTTGCTGTGAAGGGTGACGGGTTCCAAAACCCTTCACCTTCCTCCCTCCTTTCATGTGCAACGTGATTCTTGTGGTTGCCAATGCTGTATAATGGTAGGACATGGTAGGTGGGATGGTAGGACATCCAGGTACCAGCACACAGCCTCTAATGGTGGCGTTCAGGATGACTGCGCTGTCCATAGGGTGTACCATTATTCCCACGCCCTCTACTTCCCTCTGCTTTCACAACTGGACTTGTCTTTCCTACCTCCCATCAGTTTGTGAGGCTTCTCTCAAAGTGCAGTTGCAGACTGCCACTGCAGCCCACAAGGCGGAACATGAAGACATGAAGGAGCAACTGGAGGAGATGCGGGAGCAGAATGTTTCATTGCAGCAGCAGCTGGACGCATTGATGGCCTCTGTAGAGGCACAGAACTATACTGTTTCATACAGTGAGCGCCTGCAGGGCCCCAGCTCAGAGAGCAAAGGACTGGGTGGCGAGGAGGAGGCTGCAGATGAATCTGGGTGGGGAGACATGGACCTTGGGGATGAGATCCGAGGAGACGGCGAGGTACCTTTGTCTCTTGTTGCATATCCTTGCCTTTGCATTCTTGCTGTCATGATTAGTTTGTCCGTCGATCTGTGCTTTTTCTAGATGTTGGTCTGTGCTTGTTTGTAGAGCAGCACATGCCTTTCTGCTTCGTTCGCTCATTTGGTTTTACTTCGTTTGTTTGCGCACTGTGGTTGTTATTCTCATCGTTGACGTTTGCCTGAGCACACATGTCTGTGTTCCAGTGCTACTGCTTGCATTCACGTTAGTGTTAATGTGTGCAGTGAACGAGGAAAAATACAAAAATGAAATAGCAAGGATTCCGCCATACAAATCGTATTTGAAGCAATTTTGAGAATAACACTGTGGCGTCTCCAAGGCTACCCCTTCCTGACCCCAAGCCTGCCTAGCCTGCTGCAGTGCATCCAGCAGGGGAATTTGACAACCTCTGCCGCTCCCCGCCGTTCCATCTTCCCCGTCACCCACTGTCCTGTGTTAGCTCAACGGTCCACTGGCCCTCAGCACAAAACAGAACCACCACGAACCGCCTGACCTGCGGCACAGGGAGCATGTTCCAGGAGGGACACCACGGGCAAAATGGAAGTAGTGCAGCGGGGGGGGGGGGGTCCTGAGAATCGGATGTCTTCCTTCTAAAGCTGCTGTGTGTGTGGGGGGGGTGGGGTCTGAGCACCCCCATTTTTGTGTGAATAATCTTTGCAGGGGTAGCCCAGGGGTAGCACCACCTCACCCCTTAAAATGGGTGATAACACCTTACTGATTCCACCAACTCGGTATATGTAACCCTAAGGCTAACTAGGTACCAAAGGCAACCGCATACCTACTGCTGGAACAAGAACTGTGCATTGTGTCATTCCAACAACACGTGGATGTATGCATCACCTTTTTTTGTGTAGGCCACCGTTGATAAAAATTCCCCTTTGGCGCCTTCTTCACCGATGGAAATAATTGTCCTTGTCAATTAAGCCATTTCTCAGACCCCCCAGTTTTGGGACCAACAACCAAGTGAAGTCTCAGTTCCTCTTTGGGTGTGGTTTTCCAACGTAAAAAAATGGGTGCGGCCATGGTGAAAGTTTTGTGCCCCTGGCCTAGTTTCCAACAATTTGGCTATTTTAGAAGGCCGTGGATGCCATGCACCGTCTCCCTAGCCATCAAGGTGAAGCTTGGTGGTCTATACAAATGCCGCAAGGCCTCTTACACATCACAAGCACACAAGCCTACTCGAGGCCTATTAGGGGGCCTATAGGGGGCCTATTGGGGGGCCTACTAGGGGGCCTATTTGGGGGCCTGATAACCGGCCTATTAGGGGGCCTAGTAGGGGGCCTGTTCGGGGGCCTATTAGGGAGTCTATTAGGGGGCCCACAGGGGGCCCATAAGGGGGCCTAATACTCTACGAGGGGGTCTGTTTGGGTGCCTATTGGGCGGCCTACTAACCGGCCTATTAGGGGGCCTAATACCTGGCCTGTTCGGTGGCTCATTAGGCGGCCTATTAGCGGGCCTATTGGGGGCTTCTTAGGGGGCCTTTTTGGGGGCCTAATGGGGGGCCTATTGGGAGGCCTATTAGGGGGTCACGCACTAGGTACCACCTAGAGCGGAGTGCCGGCATAGTGTTTGACGGCTGTGCGTGAACCGTCCACTACACCACTGTACATCTATTAGGGGGCCTATTAAGGGGCCTATTAGGGGGCCCTGTAGGGGGTCTATTAGGGGGCCTATCAGGGGGCCTATTACGAGGCCTCTTGGGGGGCCTATTAGGGGCCCTAATAACCGGCCTACTAGGGGCGTATTAGGGGCTGTATTAGAGGGCCCTTTAGGGGGCCTAATAAGCGGCCTATTGGGGGCCTATTAGGGGGCTTATTAGGTGGCCTATTAGTGCGTCTATTGAGGGGCCTACTAGGGGGCCTATTAGGGTGCCTATTAGGGGCGTACCACGGGGCCTATCACGGGGCCTATTAGGCGGCCTAATAACCGGCCTATTGGGGGACCGACCGGGGGGCCTAATAATCGGCGTATTAGGGGGCCCATCAACCTTGAATTAAATGCTGGCCAGGTCGCTGGCCAAATGGCAAATTTACGCGTATATGCGTAAATCACCTCGAAGAGAGGTTGTTAGATCAAGCGCAGGCGCGAGCGTCGTATACCCCCCTTTTTTGGGGTCGTTCGTGTAGCATACCCCAATGTATGGTTTCTAACGTCTAACCCCCTGTAAAATCATCATTTTAGGACCAAAAATGATCCCCCAATGATTTTTTGGATTTTGACCCCCGTACCCCCCCGCACCGGGGTACCCTTTTTTGAGGGGGGGGTGGGTGGGGGGGCAAAACTTCTCTGCGTATTGTGGCCGCTGTGTGTGTACTTGGACCTGGGTCCTGAAGAAATTTCTTCTTGTATATGGACCCCCTAACCTATGGTGGGGGTCCCGGGTCCCAACTCTAGGTACCCTATGGCCCCTTGCCGGTGAGGACTTAGCCGTTTTCACGCCGGATAGGCTGTTTAGTGACACCTGCAAGATTTCCAAAATTCGACTTTTTCCGAAACCCTTCTGTCGCCCCCGGGATGGGTTTGGGTGATGATTTAGTGACAATACGGGTACTTGAGCACCCATGGGGACCTACGTAGTGGCCGCCAAGCCCATATAGCCCGAGCCATGGGCCCCCCAAAAGCCCCGAAATTGCCGTTGTGTAAGGTGTTTAGTGACACCTGCAAGATTTCCGAAATTCGCCTTTTTCTGAAACCCTTCTGTCGCCCCTGGGATGGGTTTGGGTGATGATTTAGTGATAATATGGGTACTTGAGCACCCATGGGGACCCACGTAGTGGCCGCCAAGCCCAAATAGCCCGCGCCATGGGCCCCCCAAAAGCTTCAAAATTGCTGTTTGTTGGTGGTTCAATGGCCTTTGGTGTGTGCACAAACTGCTTAAGCAGTTTTCCATCCTCTAAAGGTCAAAAATGGAAAATTTTGCAAAACTTTTTTTTGATATTGTGACCACTTACAATGATGAGATATGCTATGTAAAGCATGTTTTAGCCCCCTTTTATGTGTTTTTCACCCTATTTGGGTGTTGGGGGGGGTCTCCCAAGGGGTACAGGGCACAACCTGCTTATGCGAGCCCCCCCCCCCCCAACACCCAAACAGGGTGAAAAACACATAACAAGGGGCTAAAAGATGCTTTACATAGGATATTTGATCTTTTTGGATGGTCAAAGTATCAAAAAAATCAGTTTCGGAAATTTCCATTTTTGGGTTGCCGAGGCGGGAAAACTGCATGAGCAGGTTGTGCCCTGTACCCCTTGGGAGCCCCCCCCCCCCCCAACACCCAAATAGGGTGAAAAACACATAACGAGGGGCTAAAACATGCTTTACATAGGATATTTGATCTTTTTGGATGGTCAAAGTATCAAAAAAATCAGTTTCGGAAATTTCCATTTTTGAGCTGCTGAGGCGGGAAAACTGCATAAGCAGGTTGTGCCCTATACCCCTTGGGAGCCCCCCCCCCCCCCAACACCCAAATAGGGTGAAAAACACATAACGAGGGGCTAAAACATGCTTTACATAGGATATTTGATCTTTTTGGATGGTCAAAGTATCAAAAAAATCAGTTTCGGAAATTTCCATTTTTGAGCTGCCGAGGCGGGAAAACTGCCCAAGGGGTCTAGGGCACAACCTGCTTATGCAGTTTTCCCGCCTTAGCAGCTCAAAAAAGGTTGTTCCTCTCCCCTCTTCGAGGTGCCTTGCCGAAGGCAATAGAATTTCACGACAACGGCCACTTTTTGGGCCACCGCGGTGTTTACAGGTGTAAATTCGGTGTAAATTGGTGTATATTGCTATGTTTGCACTATTTCATGATGCAATTGACCTTCTTTGTCTTGCAAGTTGCATGCTTTTTGTCATTTTGTTCACATTGTTGCCATTCTTACATGGTTGTCAAGGCAAGTTTACCGCGCGTGGCGGGGTAGGGTAATCTATACATAGGAGAGTGGTTAAGAGCAAAGCTTGGGGGTAGAAGAGGGTTGGTGAGAGGGGTGGCCTCCTCCCCAAAGTTGGTGGCACAACAACGTTGGTATCAACGGGTGGTGTAGGGTAATGAAAAATGTATGGAAAGAAGAGAAGAATAATTTTAGAGTTGAAAAACATCAGTGCTAGGGGCGGCCTCCTCCCCAAACTTGGGGGCACAACAAGGTTGCTTACAAGAGTGTCCTTCCTTCCCCTGCGCTGTCATTGCACTCCCCCCCCCCCTCTTTCTTTTGATTAGTCTTGACATGGGTTCTGACATATGGGTGCGGCCGCTTGGCCCCGTTGCGCCCCAAGGTGTCGCTTGGATGCATTTCCCCAAAGTTGCTAAGGCCCTCCGCTACCTACGTTTGGAGGACGGAGGGTCTCTGCGCATCCAGCACACTCGAGTCACGCGGGCTGCCAAAGCCAATGCCACTCGGGACGGCTATGCCTTCACGTTAGACGAACCATCATCCCTTGTGGTGGCTTCACCCGCGCGCTCGCAACGCACAACCGCGGTACCTGCGCCCAATTTGTCAACCTTTGGGTTCACGGCCGTCCGATGTGCTTGCGGCGGTGCAAACATTTGCGGCACCAAGCACACATGCAGTAGATGCCACCGGGTTGTTGATGAGGCATGCATGCAACATGTGGAAAGACTGGCACAATGTTTTTCATGTACTTGTCGTGCATGTGGGAACGAGTTGGCATCCCACACTGTTGAATGTCATGCATGTCATTTCCGTGTGCATCCCACCTGCACCACTGATGGTGTTTGTACGTGGTGTGCCGCGCAGGAGCCCGTGTTGGCTGACCCTGTTCCTAAGGCACGTAAGTTCTCCCATGCATGGCAGTTGACTCGGCCATGGTTGCGGTACGATCCCGTGTGTGTGCTCATGTGGTGCGAGGCGTGCCGTGCGCATCCACAGCTTCGGAGGTCCGTGCCTTTCGTGCAAGGAACTTCCAACTTCAAATTGTTCACTATCAAGGAACATGAGAACCCGGGCACACACAATGTGTCCGTGGCCTCGTGGCGGTCGGGTGGGCGCGCCACCTCCGTGATTCGTACTTTGCCGGTCAATGTGCAAGAGGGGGTTATGGCACTTTTCCGTACTGTGTACAGAATCGTGCAGCGCTATGCTCCCCTAACAGATCTGGACGGGGATGCCGACCTCATTCCGCTTACAGGAGGCACCATCATCCCCAGCTATCACTCCCGCCCCGCAGGTAAAGACATTTCGCGCTTCATTGCTGAGCCGTTCCGTGCCGCTCAGGGTAACACCGTTAAAAGTTGTGAGTTTTTTGCGATTGCCTCGGATTCTTGCACTGACCGTGCGCAGGGCCCATGATGGACAGCGCAGGAGGGAGAGGGAGGGATTGGAGTGGCCGCCAGATTTCCAATGTTTGCAGTTGGGCAATGGTGCCCACACACAATACATTGTGACACATTTGCAATTAACATATCCCGTGCATTAGACAATGTGTATTGCTTGGGATGAGGGTGTCCATGCCATGCCACATTGTGTTGCAAGTGGGGAATTGGGAATAAACAGCACCCATCCACAGTTGTGAAAAAAAAACACCAACAATGTCCAGATGACAATCAGGAATAAACAGCACCCATCCAGAGTTGCAAAAAAATAAACAGCGATGGCCAGATGGCAATCAGGAATAAACAACACCCATCTAGAGTTGTAAAAAAAACAAACAGGGATGTCAAGTTCACAATCAGAAATAACTAGCACCCATCCACAGTTGTAAAAAAATAAACAGTGATGGCCAGATCACCATCAAGAATAAATAGCACCCATCCACAGCTGTAAAAAAAAATAAACAGTGATTTTCATATGACAATCAGGAATAAACAGCACACATCCAAAGTTGTTAAAAAACAGCCGTCAAGCAGAGTGGTGTCAGTGGTGTCTAGGTCATATGCATGAATAACTAATTGTTTCTTATGAAACATTTGGGGAACGGGTAGGAAGAAAGAAGCATGAAGCAGGAAAAATGGTAGTTTTTTTTGGATTTCTCTCAAAAAAAAAGCCGGAAAACACAAAAATTTACACCAAACTATACAATCTACTGGCCACTGGCCAAAAACCTTCGGGCCAGTGTTTATTTCAAGCTTGGGTGAACATGTGAATCAGCTAATGTATGAAATGTTAAAGATTAACCATATTGCCTTTACTCTAGGTCACTAGGGAGGCCCCCTTAATAAGCCCCCTATGAGACCCCCAATAGGCCCCCCATAGGTCCCCCAACAGGCCCCCTAATAAGCCCCCTATTAGGCCCCCCAACGGGCCCCCCAATAGGCCCCCGAATAGGCCCCCTAATAGGCCCCCCGGTAGCCCCCCTAATAGGCCCCTTAATCGGCCCCCTAATAGGCCTCCCGATAGGACCCCCCATAGGCCCCCCAATAGGCCCCCTAATAGGCCCCCCAATAGGCCCCCCAATAGGCCCCCTAATAGGCCCGCTAATAGGTTCCCTAATAGGCCCCCAAATAGGTCACCCAATAGGCCCCCTAATAGGCCCCCCAATAGGCCCGCGGGTAGCCCCCCTTTCGCCTGTAGCCCGACCCCCGAAACATCCCCAACCTCCCGACAACAAGCCAACTTGGCCTCGAACCTCTGAACCATCCCTTGGAGGCTGTCCACGTTCCCCCTTGCCTCTTGTACCTCCGCCAACACCACACACCAATGTAGCACCCCCCCACTTCATTCCCCATCCTCCCATTGGAAGGCACAGGCAACAGGGGGCGATCCCCCATCAAGCGTCTGTTGTTCACGTTGTTGTTGTTGTTGTTGTTGTTGTTGTTGTTGTTGTTGTTGTTGTTGTTGTTGTTGTTGTTGTTGTTGTTGTTGTTGTTGTTGTTGACGTGCAGGACCCGTGTGGGGGCGGCCAGCGGTGCTCGTTAAGTTGGCGCAGCCCGTGCGGGCTGAGTAGGTTGATGTGAGGGTTGATTTGGGGGTGGAGGTGGGCTGTCGAAGCTCGCACACAGCTGATGGGTGGCCGTCAGGGCCTAGCTTCGGTGGTGGGGCCGGAGGGTGGCACTGCTGGAGCCTGCTGCAGGGCATCCCCCTCGGACGTACCCTCCTGCACATAGAAGAAAGAGGGTCGTGTCGCCAAACCTAAAAAAAATTTCTAACGGCATTTTGGTTAGTTGTTCCCGGAACCTTCCGGCGACGTTCCAGTGGCCGCTGAAACGCCACCACCATGTTGCCGGAAGAAGTTACCGGAACGTCGCTGGAACAACCGAATTGAACAGCACTTTTCACGTGCACAATGTGCAGGGGCGCGCACCATGGCCCAGGGCCTATTAGAGGGCCTATTAGGGGGCTTTCTGCTCCATGTTTGCATCTGTGCCTGTCTTTGGGGTTGCGTCTGTTGTTGTTGATGTTTGAGTCTGTGTTTGTTTTGGTTTGGTTTTCTGGCCTTGTTCATGTTCGTGTTCGTGTTGGTGTTCGTGTTCATCCTTGTGTAGTTCATTTGTATTTGTCCATTATTTGTGTTTTGTATTTTGTGTGGTTTCTGTGTCCGGCAGCATCTGATTCTTGAGGTTTCTGTTGTAGTATGCTTTTGGTTGATGTGTGCACGTGTCTGCCTTTGTGTCTATGTCCTTTGTGCTTGCAAGCCCGTGCGCTTGACCCAGTGCCGGTTCGCTTGCATACATTTCAGGATTTGGTTTGTGGACCAGCCGATTGTGTGCCATGCGGTGCCGTGGAGGCAGCGCTTGTCGCCCTTGAACGGCGTGAGACCTTTGTGTGCAGCCGTCGCACGGCGCTGGAAATTGAGGTGATGGAGACCGAGGCCGAGCTAGAGGCACAGTGGGAGGCATTGGGGCGGGCAATCCACGTGCAGTCCAATGCAGGGGCAGAGAAGCGCAAGAGCGAAATCTTGGGGATGATGAAACGGCGTCTAGTGCAGTCCAAAGCCGAGTGCCAAGCATTGATGCAGCAGCTTGAGGCCACAATGTCCGTTGTGCCCTCCCCTACAGCACCTCCCAGTGGGACGTCACCTGCCGAATCAGGGGCCGTGGTAGCCATGCAGGAACGGCTGGCAGCACTGGAGGACGAGCGGCAGCGGGAGAGGCAGGACGCTAGCGCGCGGCTGGAGCAGGCGGTACAGGCTCTTGCGCAAGCGGAGCAGGAGGCAGAGCGGTTCCGGGAGCGGGCCAACCATAACATACAGCAGACTGCCACTGAGGTGATGCGGTTTCGGACCCAGAATCAGGTGTGAGTCGGCTCGCTTCACGCACCCTGTGTCCCCATCCCCTTGGCGCCGATTCCAAAATTGAACTCCTGTTGCCTTAGGTATGTCCACCTCGCAGAGGGTTGCATCCTGACATAGCAGGCTGAAATTGGGACACACGGCCAGGTCACATGTCCGAATGTGTTCGTCTCTGTTTGTACAAAGTTCCAATGTGCATTGGGGAATATTACTACGGGACGTCAACATGATGTGATGTGCCAAGCCGACGATTGCAACAGAAGCATTCTTCGTGGCAATTGCCGTCTACCTGCACCAAGTATAAGAAGTGCCATTTTGGACGGCTCGTTTTGTTTTCTCTTCTCAGAATGCTTTGCTGAGCTTTGGACGATTAATTGTGGACGATGGTGCTTCATGCTTCTGGTAGGGTGGTGAAACATCACCTCCTGCCTTTTGCTGGCAATGGTGCATCCTCATTGTTATCTAGTGTCATGGGCAAGTTGGTTGGAATATGGGTACTTTGGGTCATGGGGTAGCTTCAGTGGGGTTGTTTGGAGTGGTGGTGAGTCAATACAAGATGAGACTTTTATGCCTCTTCTTCTCGAAGTCCCACATGGAGAATATCCTCGTTGTGATTTTCTTTTTTCACATCGTGTTTTGTGTGAGCATTCATTTTCATGTAAATATTTTGGAGTACAGTGTTTCCAAGTTGAGCAGAGCCAAATAAAGGGCCATTTCATGACTTTAACAGATCATTTATTTGGCAGCGCCGGATGTTCTGATTTTTACAGCAACTGCAATGACATGGATCAGTGGTTGCTCAAGTGGTCAGCTTAGATCACATCACAAACAGGAACTGTTCAACATCTACTGCTTAAAATTGTGTGCCATGACCGGAATGTTGGTTAAAACAATATCGAGTGGTGCATCACTGGACACAAAGCCATCAAACAGCTCCAGTTGCTGTAAAATTTGATAAGGGGAAAACAGGGGAAAATGTTATCGCAAGAAAGACAGTAAGAGACAACAATGCAGCAATCGGCTTTGCCATTTTGCGCACTGATTGCACTATTCCATGGGATCTGAGTTGATGGATAGTTTGCACACTTTTTGCACTCTTCAATGGGCTTTGATTTGACGGATAGTGGCATGAGCTTTGAGTTGTTTGCACTGTTCCATGGGTCCATGGTCAAAACAATATGGAGCGGTGCGTCACTGGGGACAAAGCCATCAAGTAGCTTCAGCGGCTATAAAACGTAATGCGGGGAAAAATTGGGACAACGTTATCTATCACAAGGAAGACATTTGCAAGATAACAATGAAGTAGTGGGCTTTGATTTCATGGATAGTCTGGACAAGTGGTGCGCTATTCCAGAGGCTTTGAATTGACGGACATTTGCACATTGTTTGCACTCTTCAATGGCCCGTGAGTTGACGGATAGTTTGCACAAGGTTTACACTCTTCATTGCACTTAGAGTTGACAAATAGATTCCACACTTTTTGCACTTCGCAACCGGCTTGTGAGCTGACAAATCGTCTATACACTCATGGTGCTTGTTACCGTTCATTTACCTATCCTTTCCCCCCTTGCAGGCAAAGTTTTTTCTTTCTTTCAAATGAACCTTTTCACACCCAGCAAGGGAGGCAACCGCGGCACGGCGGTTGCCGCATCCCTCGTCGCAGAGGACCACGCGGAGTTGGTCAAGAAGCAGGCAGCAGAGTTGGAGGGGTTGCGGAGGAGGCTAGAACAAGCGGAGCTGGCAAGCCTGAAGACCCCACAACTCATGCATGAGGCTGTAGCGGACTTCAGGGGACGCGGGAAGCTGGCTAGTTGAATGAAACAAACAGCACAGGTGGTGGAGCAGTACGTGTTGGCCGTACCACGGGGGGTTAGCGGCCCAGCCGGAGATATGCTAATGGCCCAGAAACGCCCGGGGAGGCGCTAGCATTCTGGGTATGGGATACGCTACACAGCAGTCACGTCGCATACGCCGGGAGACATAAACTTAGGTAGGAGTGAGAGTCAGAGGTGGGGCGGCAATTGGACGTCTTGCCGGGGGCGCAGGCATCGGGGTATGCGGCAAACTCTTTCCGGTGGAGAGGAGTTCGATTTGTACGGGAAGGCGGAGTCCTCAAATGGGTCAACTTGTTAGGCAAGGAGCACGGGCTCCACCCGAAACTCGTCGGTCTTAGGAAACCTCATGACTTTTGAGGAACCCAGTCAAACGAATGTTTTGGCGTATTTTGCTGAGCAAGCACGCAAAAGCACAAAGTAATTTACCTAAGTCTTATCTTGTGTGGATACAATGTGGAGTTATCATGAAATTCGAAAAAAATCATGGGCCTTTGGTCCTTAGAGCATGCACACAAGTTTCAGGCATGCATGATCTCTTGTGCGAAAAGTTCGCGTGTTTTTGCATAAGAAGCCCACTATCCCAAAAATGGATCAAATAATTATATGCCCAAGCGGCGACTCAAAATAATTACCTCTGATAAGAATGTCGTTTACACGCGGGGAGACGTCCCAAAGCAAGCGGGCATGCTAGCACGCTTACCCATAAGGTGGAACAAATCGTCAAAAGCGTTGCGCGTCGGCGTCGTGACGGGCGTGATGAGCATGTGCCCTCCAAAACCATCCATTGAACTGTTTTGAAGCCTTATTCGCCGAGGATAAAGCTCAAAACCTGCATCCTGCAAAGTCACATAAAAATCTGCAACACTAGGTGGGGCAAAAGTGACGGTGCCCAAAAAGACGATCATCTTCCATAAATGATTGGACAAATTATCCGTCCACGCAAAGCTTATTGCAGAGTTCAAACAATGTGCAAACCATCTATGAACGCAAAGCCATGCAATAGTGCAAATATTGTGCAAACTACCTTTGAAGTCAAAACCCATGGACTGTGATCAACGTGCAAACTAATTGTCACCTCAAAGTCCATGGTATAGGGGTACAATGTGTGCACTATCCGTCAACTCAAATTACATGGAACGGTACAAATAACGTGCAGACTGCACGTCAACTGAAGATCCGGGCAACAATGCAAAGACAAGTGAAAACCATAGCGTACAATGTCCATGAACTCCACGTTCAAAAAGCATGTGGTTTAGAAGTCAACGGAATGCTCGTTGGATAGTGCAAACACGGTATAGACTATGAATGGGGCATCAATGTGCAAACTATCCATCAATTGAAACCCCGTGGAACAGTGCAAATACTGTGCAAACTAGATTTTAGCTCAATGCTTGTTCAATTGTGCAACTGCGGTGCAAGCTATCCATCAAGTCCAAGCTAATTGACGAATGCAAACAGCGCGCAACCTATCCGTGAACTCAAGCCATGTTGACCCATGCAACCAATGTGCACACCATTTGACCACTCATGGCGCATGGAACGGTGCAAAAAGTGTCCAAACTAATTTCCAGGCCAAAGTCCATTGAACAATGCAAGAAGTGTGTAGAATATTCACCAATTCAAAGCCCAAGGAATAGTGCAAGTATCGTGCAAAATGTTCGTCATTTGAAAGGCCGGTGGATGGGGCAAAGATTGCGCACCTATCCACCATTTAAAACCCCATTTGTTAGTGCAACCAATGCCCAGACTATGTGTCGACTAAAAACCATGGATGGGTGTAAGGTTGTGTAGACTATCCGTCGACGGAAAGCCTGTTCAAGAATCGAAAAGGTGGGCACACTGTTTGTCAACCGAAAGCCCATGGAATGGGGCAAACAATGTAAATAGTGCAAATAGACTACTTGTCCACTCAAAGCCATTCAACGGTGGAAATAGTATGCCGTCCATGCGTCAGCTCAACCCTAGGCGAACTAGGCGCCCGATGCCTGGTCCACCACCCCCCTACAGTACCTTTAGCCGGGCACCCACCGGCTGGAGGACCTGGTGATGGGGGCTTACGAAGGGTGGCACCGGCCGGCCACCATCGACGCCTACACCAGACGGGTGGAGGCGTGGCTGGGCATAGTGCCGGGCCTCGCAGGCCCGGAACTGGGCGCCAAGGGCACCACTATCGCGGGTGCACCGTTGCCGCCGATGCTCTAGCTGGTTGGGGCGTGGTGTGATGCGTTCACACGCACATGGCCCCGTGGGCCCAGCCCCGTCCTTGGCTAGACAGGAGCAGAGGCACAACGCGAAACGTGGCGCTACGCCGCGCCAGCGCCAGCCGGGGCCGCCGTTGCTTCACCCACGTGGCGCGGGGGGGGGAGCGGGGCCCGGTCCTTGTATACGACACCCTGTAGCACCCCCTCCCTTCCCCCCCGAGTTTTGGAAGGTAGCGGCGCGGGGGCCGTGGCGCCACGGGCGTGAAATTGGTTGTCCCATGCGTGGTTGAAGGGTGCACTGTGCCTTAGGTCCTTAAGACACTTAAGCCTTTCTTCCTAGCAAAGACGAGAAATAGTTATTTTCGCATATATACCTCTAGACCTCCCGCGGCACTTCGCCTCCCCGGCTTGCTTTGCGCCGCAGCTTCTTTCAGTGTAGCTCTGCGGCTCGTCCCCGAGCGCGCGCCATGGCACGTGCTCCCGTGTCCGCGCTGCTTGGGTGTTCCGCGGGCCCCACTGCCGCCTCTCGCACACGTTGTGGTGGCACCCGGGGGGTCCCCCCTAGGTGGCCCACAATTGCTTCGAGCTATCTTGTGGTTTGATGATTGTCCGTTGCTTGCGGGCCGCGCTCCGCCTGTTCCGTGTCGCCCTCGCTCGTGGTTGGAGCCTACCTTGCGTTTCTGCACTTCCCTGGCACGGGGCACGGACCGGGGGGGGTGGGTCGGCGGGAGGGAAGGGTTGGGTATTGGCAGCTTAGCTGGGTCGGGTCCAACGGGGGCCTTCGCGCGATCGACTACCACTTGCATACCTCAAGGGTGTGTGTAGGCCAGGGCACATAGGCGTACGCGGCAGTGCAGTGACCAGGGCGACAGAGTGGGGAGCGCGACCCGAGCGCACTGGAGCAAACCCCTTGCAAGCAAGACGGCAGAAACAAGAGGCGTAGCACGGGCGGCGGTCATGGCGGAGTGGCGGAGAGTGATGAGAGAAAGGCATGATGCAGCGGGGGAACGTAGGGCAAAACACGAGGGAAAGTCACGATGGAAAAGGGTGCACAAGGAGGTCCCGGACTGTGCAGAAGCCAGAAGCTGGGGGGGGGGGGGGGTGCAGGCCGCAAACAGCCCCGCGCGATCGGGGGCGGTGGCCCGTAGGGCCCACAATGAGTGTGGTCGTGTGCTAGCATGCACTCGTCCATGCTGTCCCCTTCTGCTGGGACCGGCACATTGGCATACTCGGCTGCATCTCCCCATTTGCGCCGTTCCCCTAACGTGATGACGAGAAGAGTCCTCACTCGCGTCTCCACATGCCCCCTCCACTTGACCACCGTCGCCGCCAGCTCCCCCGCGGTCGGTACGTGGCTTGCGAAGGTCACTGTTGTTGCTCTCGGGAAGTGTACTTCAGTACCGACTGCATGGAGCACTGCTGATCCGCCCAGCGCGAGCACGCTTACTAGGCCCTCAAGGTCATCGCTGTACAACTCTCCTCTGGCATGCCATAGCTCACGGACTACCGCCGGCGCTGCTGCCCGGCTGCCCATCAGTCTCTTCGCGGCGCACTGCCAAGCCTGAGGGACTCTGTCCGGCCGGACGTGGCAGCTTGAGCCTTGTCGGAACTCCCAGGGCTGCAGGTCGATCGAGTACACAAGTGCCTGCTCCACGTCGTAGGGGAGCCTATCCGCCCATCGCTGCGCGGTCGTCGGGCCGCGTGTCGGGAGACCCCCTGTCTGCCAGGACGTAGGTGTCCACACTGTGTGCCATCCGGGGAGGAAGTCGCCCAGCTATGCCACCACATCTTCTCCCCAATGCAGCGCCATGTGTATCTGGGACAAGACGGTGGATACCCCGCCGGGCTGTCTGACGAGGGGGTCACCCCTCGTGCCCGCCTCCCTCGTCATGGAGGCTACCCTTGTGTCGCAGTGCTGGTCACGTGCCCAAGCACTAGGGTCTCGGACGCCGTTCTACTGATCGCCGGATCGTGGGAACGCCATCACCGTCTACTAAACACGCCAGTAGGGCCGTGGCGGATCCGCCGCCTTCGCTTTGTGACGCCCTGCGTAACGGCCCGCTGGTCCCTTGTGCTCAACTCTCCACACGCTGCTCGTGGCCTGCTCCGCAATTGCGTCATTCTGGCACCCGGGCATCTCTTCCTTGTGGGCCTAATCTCGCGCCACTGGGCCGCTCCCTGGCCCTCATGGTCCACTCTGCTCTCTCTCTGTCCGGTCCTCACTCGACCGGGGGCCCGCTTTCTCCCCCGTGAAGCTGCTCGCGCTCCCTGTGTGGCTGGTCTCTTGACTAACTCCCTGTTTGGGGTCTATTCACGCGCCCTCAGGCCCTCCGTTGCTGCTCTGTGCCCCTCACTTTTTGAGTGCTGCTGCCGCGAATATTTTTGCGAAGAGCATGACAGATGGGCACATTGGTATGAGCTGGACCCCATGCTACCGGTCCAAGCATGGTCGGAGGCGACCATGGAGATACTAGTGATAGCAGTAGGGCCTCAGCCTGCCGCAGAGGGGCAAGAGTAGAAGCGCAGGAGTGGAACGAGCTGATGGCGCGCAAGCGGAGATGGTAAGTGCGGGCGGGGTTCCGGGGGCAGCAACACGTGTTCCTGGATGCGAGTGGGATGGCAGCGCCGGTGATGCCTCCACAAATAGAGGCTGGTACACTGACAGTGACCAAGGGCGTGAAGCCACGGATGAGGACCCGACCACCTTCGTGTTGCGGGTGGCAACTTTGAACGTACGCGGCTACCAGCGGAAGAAGACGGAAGTACTAGCGACCGCCCTCAGACACAAAGTGGATGTACTGGCGCTCACGGAAACCTCATCTTAGACTCAGGGCGGAGTGGAGGGTGAAGACTACGGCCTATGGCAGTCGGGGGCAAACAGGGTTTATGCTCTTCCTGACATGATTCAGCGTACCTTTGTCAGAGTTCCCCTGGACATTGTGTGGCAGAATGTGCTATATCTCCGTTGGCAACCAATGATGCTGTCTCAACTACCGTGTGGAACCAAACTGGACCACTTGAAACTGCTAAATACAATCCGGCATATGCAGCAGGCAACTCGTCATGATTTACCATTACTGTTACATTTTGCCGAGACGAGCAGAGGGGAAAGCCCTTCTCGTCCACACGGGGAGCCAGATCTTGGCGGAGCCCGAGGCCGTGACCGAAGATGTGGTTGTCATGACGGTGAGATACCCCGAGAAGGACGTGGTATACGCCACCCGTGAGAGGCCACACAAAGAGGTCCTAGACGGGCTCCAAGACGTAGTGCGGCGGCACCCCGGACCCTAGGTGCTACTGGGCGACTTGAACAGAGACGCACTGCGGCGCCCGACGTACCAAGCCAGGCTGAGAACGTGGGGACACACGGCATACCCCACCGGGTGGACGTGGACGTGGAGGGGAGCACGGGCGCACACCCACAAAAGGTCCATGATTGACTTCATCGTGACCGCGAGCAAAATGCAGGTGGCCCAAGTGCACGTCCTCGGGCGCATCCCGGTGCGGACGGACCACCGCATGGTCCGGGCGGAAGTGCAAATCAAAGGCACATACCGGATGGCCTCGATGGGGCCCCAGCCGCGGCCGGCCCAGGCGCGACACCAGAACGCCACCGTCGAGCGGATGGTATGGCGGTGGCGCGGCAATGTCTTCGCCCCCATCGCGATAGTCAACGATGCTACAGGAGCCCCGCTGACCGGGGCAGCCATGATGCAGGAATTCGCCCGACATTTGGAGAGGAAGCAAGGACGACCGGCAAGCGTGTTCCCCGACTAGGGAGCAGGGCACACCGACTTAGACTTCCCGATGGAGGCATGGCTAAGGGCAGTGCAGTCGCGAGATCCATCCCGGGCAAGTCAGGCATGCTGACAACGGCAATTAAACAACTCACGGCGCCATCCCTTTGGACTTTGAGAGAGGCAGTGGGCAGGACAAGCGCTCTTGGGTATATTGAGCCCGTGCTGAGGTTTGTACTACATGTGCCCACCCACAAGCGCCCCGTGGTACAGACAGAAGAAGACACGCGGTCCATAGCAATGGAGGAAGAAATAGCAAAGCTGGTGACGATCATTATCATAGCCCAAACGGAGCAGTGCATCGGCGACGGGCAGTGGGGGTACCAGAGAGGGAGGTCGGCGGGGGATGGGGCCCACATGCTAACAATGCTGCTCGCCCACACACGAGAGCAGGGTAGTAGCGTGGTTCTATACAAGCAGGACCGCAGCAACGCGTACGGCACCGTGCACTTGGCGGAAGTCGCGCACCTCCTCGACACTCAGGGGTGGACCTGCTGAAGGCACACCGATATCAGCGTTACGTCCATTGGGCCCGGATAGTCTCAGTGACAGCGGCAGGCACCGTCAGAGCGTGGCAATTCTGAGTGGGAGTCTTCCAGGGGTCGCCCCTGGGGCCTAGGGTATACCTGTACCAAGAAATACACTGCATGGAGGGAGTGGGGCCGGGACACACCGGCATCCCGAGTGTGTTGAACCACGGAGTGGAGCTAGCATTCGCCACAGAGCGGTAATTGGATGACGCACTAATGCCGGCTGCGACTGAAGAAGCGCTAGTGGCAATGTTCAGCCAGCAAGACGCGGTGGCACCGTAGTTGAGAGTACGACATGTCCTGTCTATGGAGGAGTACTTGTACATCACGTGGAGGAGCCCGGCGGGGGCCACGAAAGCCAGCCGGCATGCAGAAAATGGCAAAGCCCAGAGGAGGGACACACGCCGCAGCATTTGGGTCGGCAGGTACTCGGTGAGGCAGTTGGGAAAGGGTTGAGACGCCGGGTCCGGGGACCAGTGGCCGAGTGGGTAACAACGACTATCCACCTAGCGGCAATCCATGACGTCGCGCGCGTGTTCACGGAACAAGTGCTGGCACAGGTGGTAGCTAGGACTCGGGGGGCACTGCCGTCACAAAAGGACGTGTATCGCCTAGCCGCCCCCATGGGGAGAGTATGGAGGAGGAAGATCCAGGTGCATTTGAAGCTGGACTCCAGCACGGTGTAGCAGATCCCCCGGCTCGCATTCCAAGTACGCCATCCACAGACAGCGATGTACAGGGCTGTAGTACAACAGCAGCTATGGGTCATGAACACGACGCGGCGAGCACTAACAGCGTGGTCCACACCTCGGTGGTACCAACACGGAGCTGCGGCGACAGAAAATTTGCCACGGAGAGCGCTCAGAGAGATTGGATGGGAGATAGTAGACGTGACGGCGGAACTCCGCCAGCGAGAAGGAAGACCGACGCTACACCTCCCGTGGGGTACTTGGGCCAGCACAGTCCCGGGGGCAGACGTTGCGGTATACACGGACGCGGGTGCCCGCCAGGACTCGGACGAGGAGAGAGGGTCCGGCGTAGGTCTCGTGATCCGGGTCAGCAACAAGTGGTGGGGGGCAGCAGTATTACCACTGCGGCCATACCATTGCGGCCATACCACGGCGGCCATACCACTGCGGCCATGCCACTGCCGTCGTACCATTGCGGCCATACCACTGCGGTCCTACCACTGCGGTCATACCGGCACGGCCGTACCAATGCGTCCATACCACTGCGGCCATACCACTGCGGCCATACAACCGCGGCCATACCATTGCGGTCATACCACTGCTGCCATACCACTCCGGCCATACCACTGGGGTCATACCATTGCGGCCATACCGCTGCGGCCACACGACTGCGGCAATACCACTGCGGGCATACCTTTGCGGTCACACGACGGCGATCCTACCAGGGCGCCCATACCACTGCGGTCATACCACTCTGGCCATACCACCGCGGTCATACCACTGCGACCATGCAACTTTGACCATACCACCGCGGCCATACCACTGTGTTACCACCTCGGCCATACCAGTGCAGTCATACCACTGCGGCCATACCATCGCGGCAATACCATTGCAGCCATACCACTGCGGTCATACCACTGCGGCCATACCAGTCTGGTCATACCGCTGCGGCCATACCATTGCGGTCATACCACTGCGGCCATACCGCTGCGGCCATACCAATGCGGCCGAACCAACGCGGCCGTACCACGGCGGTCTTACCACTGCGGCCATACCACTGCGGCCATACCACTGCGGCCATACCATTGCGGCCATACCACTGCGCCCATACCCCTGCGCCCATACCACTGCGGACATACCACTGCGGTCATACCACTGCAAGCCATACCACTGCGGTCATACCAGATGGCACCACGGCCGAGCTACTGGTTGTGGTGCTGGGGTGGTATGTGGTAGAGTGCCTTCGAGACCTAGGGGCGCGGACGATAGAGCAATCGTAGGACGCACAAGTAGCAGCGGCGTTAGCAGAAAAACTACCGGAGGAGCAGAAGCATCCCCTGCGGAGGGCGCTGCAGTAGTCGGGCGGTGAGGACGCGGCTGCGCCTTGGTGGAAAATCCCACCAAGAGGTATCGGCACTAACAAGCCACAACGACGTCCAAAAGATGGGCAACATCCTGGCGGACGCGCATGCCACAGAGGCAGTCGACAAGAGTGCCAAGGGACAGCGAATGGCGGTGCCTCTGCCACTGTTGTCGTCCTACGGGGCGCGCCCCATGGCGCAGGGCTCGGCAGACATGGAATGACGCATTCATGCACCAAGCAAATGGAGACCACCGCGGGCCCTCCATCCCCGAATGCAAAAGCTCCTCCGTGATTCACCAGAGATGGGCATAGTGCTCGTGCTGCTACCCCTAGGGATGTGGCACCCGCGTCTAGAGGCATGCCCTCGATGCGAAAGGCACGAAGAGGTCACGACGCGGTACCGATGCCAGTGCCACAGAGCCAAATAGAGAAGAGCGCTATAGGCAGTGAGTCCGCCATGAAGACTCCATGGGGGGCGGACCCTACGCATCATCAGCGGACTCCCCCGGTCGCGCACGTGTATAGCCGAGGAAGGAGAAGGCGCGCACGACTGGGCAGCGGTACCAATAGACGAGGTGCACGTGCCAGCGGCATTGCAGGTAGTGGAGTTTTCCGCCAGTGGGCCACCATAGTACGGTTCTTCGCCCATGATAGATGAGCAAGTCCATGACCCAGTGAGAACGTAGTAGCGGGCGGTGCGGAGGACCAGTGGTCCGCATACGCGGCACGCGGCGCGAGCAAACACAAAGATGATGCGCGGGGACCAGCGCGACCAGTACTAACGGTACATTCCGCATTCCCATGCCTTAGGTCAGACCTGCAGAGACAGGCTGGACCCATACACAATGGACAATGGGCCGAGTGCTAGCCAAAACCAAAACCAAAACCAACCCCACCCCCCGGCCTCAAGCGCCCCCCCCCCCCCCCACCCCACCCCGGTGACCTGGCACCAATATAAAAACCCGCAAGATGGTAGCTAGGGGGACGGATCCTGTATGCACTACCGACACGAGACGACGAGGGTGAGAGCGGCGCACAAACGAGAAGACCATACATGACAGGGCAGGTCCAGGGACTGGCGCCCGCTGTGTTGTGCTTCACCGATGCGGCTGGCAAGTGCTGCAACGGACCGGCCACCTGAGCCTGAGACCCTGGTACCATGGCATTGTGCGCACCGCCATACGACCCACTACAAAGTCCGCCTACAGTGTACACAGAAAACGGCCGATGCGATCTGCGAGGGACTGACCATTAGAGGACAGGAGATCAAGCCACACTCAAAGAAGAAGCGGGACGCCGACAGCAGCGACGAGGAACAGCCCACCGACCACGACGGAGGAGGGTACAAGAAACGTGGGGCGGGAAAGAGTGCAGACAAGGACGGCAAGAGCGGCAAGGCCAAGAACTGGTTCCTCGGTTGCTACGCATGCGGAGGCGACCACAGGTGGACATCCTTCCACGCGGTGGGCCCCATCGGCCAGAAAGAGCGGTGTACCCGCCGTGCCAAGAAGGGACACATCGCGATACCGTGCACGGAAGTGGCGGTGGCGAGGGCAGCCTTCCTCCGGAACTACGGCAAACCGCGGGAGTTCGAGCAGACACTGCCGGACGACAACGAAGGGCAGCGGGACCGTGGCCCCTGCCCAGAGCACCGAGGCGCAGTTGACCGCAACGGCGACCGCGACCGTGACCACCAACACAGAGGGCACAGCAAGAAGAAGGCACAATCCGCAAGAATGCGATCCTATGGCCGCGCATGCAGTGGGAGCTGAGACAGAAGCCGAGACCGGCGCCACGGCATCATCTTCCGCCGAGATGTGGCCTCCCGTGTGGACGAGGACAGCTTTCCCCTCCGCTCTGTTCGCCCCCAACTCCCAAAGGGCGTAGTCTTCACCCTCGACTTTGCCTCGGGTTCGTGATCGGGTTTCAATGAGCGCCAGCACATTCACTTTTAGCCTGAGGGCGGTCACTAGCACTTCGGGCTTGTTCCGTTGGTAGCCGCGCACATTCAGTGTCGCCACCCGCAGCGCGAATGTGGTCGGGTCCTCATCCCTAGCTTCACGTCTTTGGTCGCCGTCACTGCTCCAGCCTGCGTTATAGGAGGCATCGTCAACGGTGCCATCCGACTCGCTGTGGTCGTCCGGCGGCAGGCACTCGTCCAAGCTGTCCTCATCTGCGGGGACTTGCAACCCAGCATACTTGGCCGCGTCCCCCCATGTGCGCCCTTCTCCCGCCGTCATGACGAGAAGGCTCTGCAGCCGCGTCTCCACCCGCCCTCTCCACTTGACCGCCGTCGCCGCCGGCACCCTCGCGGTTGGTACCTGGCTTGCGAGGGTCATTGATGTTGCTCTCGGAAGGTGCCCTTCAATACTTTCGGCATGGAGCACTGTTAACCCGCCCAGCTGGAGCACGCTCACCAAGCCCACTAGGTCTTCCCCGTACAGTTCGCCCGTGGCGTGCCATAGCTCACGGACTACCACCGGCGCTGCTGCCAAGCTGCCCATGAGTCTCTTCAGGGCGCTCTGCCACGGCGGCAAAGCCTCATCCGGCCAGACCTGCGACCTGCAGCCGTGTCGGAGCTCCCGGGGCCGCACGTCGATCGAGTACACGCGCCTCGTCATGGAGTCTACCCTCGCGTTGCGGTGCTGGTCACGTGCCCATGCTCCAGGGTCTCACACTCTGTTCTACTGAGCGCCGGATCGTGGGAATGAGCTCAGTCGCCGTTGCTGTGCGCTGCTCCGTGGACCGGCTCTCCGGTCTCTCGTGCTCAGCTCTCCGCACGCCCCCTGTCGGCTGCCCTACACTTGCGTTTCTCTGGCCCTTGCTTTGGGGTCTAATCTCGCGCTGCTGGGTCGACCCTTGGCCCCCGTGCTCCGCTTTGCTCTATGTACACTCTCTGTTTGGACCTCACTCTCCGGGCGCGTGCCGGGGCTTTGCTCCCTTTCCCGCAGAGGCGCTCGCGCTCCCTGTGTGGCTCACCTCGGGTCCGTCTCTGTGTCTTGGGTTTGATCATACGCCCTCAGACTCCCCGTATTTGCCCGGTTCCCCTCGTTTCTGTGCGCCTCTGCCGTGTTACCCACCGTCTGTCTCCTTCCTCATTGTGGTCCTCACTGTGGTCCTCGCGGGCCACCTCACCCGGTCGCGCCGGGTTGTGTGCGGCCTGCTCTGGCTCCCCCTCCTTCGTGGTTGGGGACCGCTCTGTGCTCCCTTTTTGTGCCCCTGTCACTTTCCCCCTTGTTGTGTCCCTCTCTCTCTCTCACTGACTCTCTTTCTTCTCCCGTCACTCTCCGCCTCTCGGTCATGGTCTCCCCCCGTGCTGTGTGCTAAGCCTCTCGCTTCAGCTGTTCTACCCGCAGGAGGTTTGCTCTCCTGCACCCGGGACGCGCTTCCCATCCTAGTTCCTCCATTTTTGCGGACTCTTCTGTGTCATGGCCCTATCCCACAGCTCTGCGCCACTCCGGCCCCCGTTCCGCAGCAGCCCCCTTCGCTGCCCCCTCGGCGGGTCATCCCTGACCGCGCACCTCGGCTCGTGCTCCCGCGTCCGTGCTGCTCGGGTGTTCCGCGGGCGCCCTCGTCGCCGCTCGTGCACGCTCTGGTGGCACCCGCGGCGTCCTTCCTAGGGAGGCCACCATTGCTTCTGGTTGTCATGTGGCTTGCCGTCCGTCCGTCCGTCGCCATCGGGCTCCGCTGTGCCGTGTACCGTGTCGCCCTCGCTTGTGGTCGGGCTCCACCCCTAGTATCTGCACACCCCTGCCACGCACTATCGGCATGTGCTGGCTCCTTGCTTTCGCTGTCCGCGTCGCTTGGCCCCTGCCACTGCCGGGACTCACCACTGATTGGGGCTGTCGTGGGGCCCCGTTGGCCCCGCCCCATGTCGTTGCTATGCGCATGCGCACTCACGGCAAGGCCCACGGAGTTGCTGCGCTCATATGTTTCTCACCTGAGGCTGGCCCAGACAGGGGTCTCTGAATCCGTCAGGCTTGTGCTCACCGTCGCACCCCATGGCAGCCCCCTTGGGCATCACGGGTCTCATACGGGAATCAAGGCATACAACGCCCACCGTGGCTGGACGCTTAGGGGTGCAGCCATACTTGCCTGACTCGGGGGGTCGTGACACTGCGACCCCTTGCTTCTCCGCTCATGATGCCGAACTCCGGGCACGTTAGGTGCGCTTGGGGCGCTGTCATACCACGTCTTCATACCTCGGCGGCACCCTCCTCGACGGGCTCGTGGATGACTCCTTCGGTGGCCACAGCGGCCACGGCAACTGTGACTGCCACCCCTGCTACATCGGGCTCTACACGGGCGGCGGGCCTCCTAGATGAAGCTGTTGCGGCCCGAGCCGCCACGCCTATCCTCCGGTCAGCCACTGCCAATCTTGGGGCGGCAGCGGGAGCCCTTGCCATTGCTCGCATGTGCGGGGGGTATCCTCTGGGGCTCATACCCTCTCCACGCTTCGCTGTCCCCTGTCGCGGGCCGGCGGTCTCGGTTGTCGCTCCTGCTTTGGCTACGCCTTTTGTGTCTTCGCCAGGACTTGTTCTCATCTCGGCTCTTCTAGCGGATGCGGCTCTTTCTGCGTTTCTTGCGAAGGTCCCTGCGCGGGTCCCTGTGCCTGTCTCTGCTCGTGACCGAAGATGTGTTCGTCCTGACAATGCCATACCGCGAGAAGGACCTTCTCCCAGGCGGGGTGGTGTACGCCACCCCTGACACACCAGAAAGGGAGATGCTACACGGGCTCTAGGATGTGGTGGAGCAGCACCCGAGACCCCTGGTGCTGTTGGGCGACTTCAATAAAGACACACTGCGGCGCCCAGCGTACCAGGTCAGGCTCAAATCATGGGGATACACGGCATACTCCACGGGGTGGATGTGGGCATGGAGGGGAGCACGGGCGCACACCCACAATGTACCCTTCGTGAACCGGCCGTTTGAATCGGAGATTCACGGTACCGTGAATTTCACCCAATTTTGCTGTGTTTTGCTCGTAACTTGGTGCTATCGTGTGCTTTTGTCGTGCTACCTTCGCCCAAAGTAAGATGCAACAAATAGGTGCAATTTAGAGGTTTAAAGTCCCCGCATGGTTTAACAGATTTGGTGAGATTCACGTGAATGTGAGATTCACGCACCTAAATTCACGCAAAAATTCACGCTAGATTCACAGATTCACAGTATGTGAAATTCGTACGAAATTCGTACGAAATTCGTACGAATTTCGTACGAATTTCGTACGAATTTCGTACGAATTTACCCTCATTTCCACTGTTTCGCTTTCCCACAGCTCTCAAACTCTTTGACAATGTCGCAGCAGACTATGTCTCAGCTCGCCAGCCTGGCCTCGCGCCCCGACCCCGCAGCCGACACCCTCGCCCACTACCAAGCCCTCCCCGTTGCCCACCATCAATTGGAGGAGGCAACGTACGAGTCGGAGGCACTGGGGGTGGATGCCATCGTGGGCTGGGCAGCCTCCCTCGACCCCTCCCCCGATGTCATCCACATCGACATGCGCAGCCCCACCCGCAACAGCTACCTCGGGGGGAGGGGATGGGCCACAACCCTGTGGAGGGAACTGCGCCACCAACTCCCCACCCTCAAATTTCTCCATCTGACCCCTCTCCCCTCCAGTGTTGACCAGCTCCTCAACTCGATGAGGAATAACCCTGTGGGGAAGCCTAAGGACGCCCACGTCCAGGTGTACCCCACCGCTAACCTCGTCCACACCCCCCCCCACTGCGATATGGTGTGCCTGCAGGATCTTGCTGCAGGTGCACCAGCAGGCCACTCTTTTTTCCCCTTTTCTTGGCATCTTGCCAACCCCCGGTGGTGGGATGATTTGGGCATCGCCCCTTTCCATCCCACCATCCCCCCCCAGGTGCACGTCCCCGACGTCAACCACCCCACCTTCTACAGCACAACTTCTTTGCAATGGTACCGTTCGTACGAATTTCACGTGAATATATTTGTGTGAATTTTCTCGAGATGTGAAATTCGTACGAAATTCGTACGAATTTCGTACGAATTTCGTACGAATTTCTGTGAATTTCGTCCAATTTGCTCCTTTTGCGCTTCCATTGCCCCGTGTCCACTCCCCCTTTCTCAATTTTTGCCTTGCACACCTCCCCACATCTGCATGCAGGTCCCGTTCACCGCTTGGTCGCCGGATATTCGGCACCACACCAGGCGCCAGTACAAGCCCCGGCCCCGATTGCCTGAGGAGCACGCCGAGCCCGCCGAAGGCCCCGGTGGCGCCCAGCCCGCAGGCACCGGCGGTGGACGGGCACCAAGCGAGGCCGGCAGCGTGCGCAGTGTGGGGTCGCAGCGCTCTCGGCGTTCGGGAGGCAGCGAGGCCAGCACCGCCAGGGGGCATATGGCGCGCGAGGTGGTGGTGCCCCAGCCGTCCCGCGACGCGCTGGGCGAGGCCCACACCGACCCCCCCCTGGACCGGGTCACCCTGGCCGCCAGGCAGCCGGATCCGGCCTGGACCCAGCAGGTGCCGCCCGGGCCGGATGGGCGGCAGCGGCACCTCAGTGCCGTGTGGGACATGGAGTTGGAGTCGCGGGGGGTGCAGGGCACCCTCCGCATCTCCTTCCCCTGCCCCATTGTGCTCCGGGGGGGGTCCAACCTGCCTGCGAGGCAGGAGCTGGTGGGCATGTTTGCCTACCGGCTTGTGAGTGGGCACTGGCGGGTGCAGACGGGGGTGTCGGGGATCGGGGAGGGGGGGATGGTGACGACGGCAGGGATTTGTGGGCTGAATGTGCTCACGGGTTGGGAGCAGCGGAGGCCGGAGTGGGTGGACGTGGCATGGGTTGCCATGCGCGTCCATGTGGGGAGGCAGCGGAAGATGGGGGTGGTGGCTGACGTCATTGACGTCGAGGAGGACGAACCCCCCCCCACGCGCAAGCGGAAAGGGCGCCCCGAAGGGGACACGGGCCCCACCCCCCCCCCCAAAGCCCCGCGTACGGCCACCCCGGGGGAGCGGGCAGGGCGGGCGGAGCAGGCGGAGCCGTCGGGGGGGCGGGGGCAGAGGGGGGTGGTGCAGGAGTGGGTGGACCAGCAGCGGGCGGGGGCGTGGGAGGCACGCGCCATCAGCGCGGAGGCCGCCAACCGCGACCTCGAGGCCCGTCTGTCCAGGGTCCACGAGGACAGGCGGGACTGCGAGTCGCGGTTGGCGGACGTCACCAGGGAGCGTGACCGGCTGGCCACCAAGGTGAAGACTCTTGAGCGTGACGTGGCGACGTTGCGCAAGGCAAAGCCAGCGGCACAGCCAGCAGAGGCAGTGGAGAGGGCTGAGGGTGCCGAGGCCCCCGCCCCCCCGGGTGACAGGGGGGGGGCCAGTGCTGCCGGTGTCCGGTACCTCCTGGCCGGCGCACAGGCCTGGCATGCCCAGGCCGAGGCATGCGCCGGCCAGGTGTCCGCAGTGTCCACCGGCCTGCGGATGGCCATCATGGCCAGTGGCCAGCAGGTCGATGTGGACAGCGTGGCCCCGGACGCCCCCAAGGTGACTGCCGCACTGGAGGAAGTGCGCCGGCAGTACCCCCCCCACCGCCTCACGTCGGCGGCCATGGACCCCTCCTTTGTGGAGGCGGTGGCGGAGCAGAGCTCCCAGGGCTCCGCTAGCCGGAGCTCTGCTCCCGGGGGGGGGGGGGGGTGCGTAGGTACCCTCCGGAGCACCTGTCCTTTCTAACCACGACTTTCTAACCACGACGAATGTTATCCTGCCCCCCCCCCCCCCCAAGCATGGGCAGTTTGACCGATATGTGGGGTACTCCCCCCCCACTGTGCGAAATTTTCTGCAGCACTGTTTGTACATTACTGATGTGATCATTTCTGCATCACTGTACATTACATTACTGATGTGCCCCCTGACCTGTTAACCTGTTAACCTGTTAATTTGCGATTCCTTTCTGCGGAACTGTTTGTATATTACACTGCTGGCTGAGTGACAGCCGGAATGACAGCATGAGACAATGACAATGATAATGACAGCATGAGCACCATCCTGAGCTTGCTTTGTGAGGGTCAACGAGGGCACAAGGATGAGGCTTTGGCAGAAATTCTGTGACAGTCATGTGAAATTCGCACGAAATTCGTACGAATTTCGTACGAATTTCGTACGAATTTCACATTTTCAGAATATTCACACATTTCTATTCATGTGAAATTCGTACGAAATTCGTACGAAATTCGTACGAATTTCGTACGAATTTCGTGCGAATCTATGTGAATTTCTTTTAATTGCATGCGAATCACAGTAGAGAGAGTGGTCTGCGGCAGGGGGATGGTAGAAACTTTGCGATGACTGCCTGCCCATTCAACAGGTCCTGTATCTCACATCATGCCACGGCCCAAGGAGCCATTCCATCTGGTAGCGGATCGTACACGACGGCGGCGCGTACAAGAGCTCCAGGAGGTTGTTTCCAAGGAGCTTGCAGCACCCTACACCGTCAAGTACCTGCCCGACACGGGGCAAATAGTGCTTACCCCCGAAACAAGAATTGTAGCCACCGTCCAGCCCGAGCCCACCCAGGAGGAGAGGTTGATTATGGCCGTGTGGAGGATCCGGTCATTGCACCTCTCTAGGACAGAGTCCCGGTACCTGGTGGGGAGCATGACGTACGGTGTGGTATGGGACCAGGTGTACGGCATGCTCCGGCAGCTAGCGTTGCCGGAGTCCCGGGCGTTTACTGCCTATACGGGTGACGACACGGCCATCAATGGTGCGGCCTGCTACCTACCTGACCGCATCGCCCACCTATTCAAGTGTCGACCACCACCACCCTCGGCCATCATGCAGCCCGGGGACCGACGGCTGCATTGGTTGCCTATTGCGGTGGACGGTACATCGAGGCATGAGGCCTCGTACGTCCATTGCACGCTTGGTGGCACCGCCAGCCCCAACCAACTATCTAGTTGGTGGCTACTAGGGGGCAGTGAAAAGTGGGACACCCTCTACGCGGCCTCCCAGGAAATTGATTTTGATGATGAGTTGCGCAAGGCCGCAACCGTAAGTTTTAAGGATACGGCAGGGAACGATAGGCAGTCCCTTTTTTTTCTGTGTGCAGATGGTAAGGCACAGGTGCTCATGGCGGGCTGCCAAAACTGGAAGGCAGAATCCCCTGGTGCCACTGTGTGTTGGGTCTGCATGCGTAACCGTGCTCTGTGCCTTGCTACCTTTGGCACAGCAAGTGCGATAGACGGCAACTGGGAACCAGCCGTTGCCATAAGTGCTATATATAGGACCATTATGAGTGATAGGCGAGTGCCTGATTATGGCCTCCATGGGGTCCTTCGTGTCCTGTTGTGTGCAGTCAACGGGACACGGGACCTAGTTGTACAATTGACAGGGAAGGCACCGGCCACTGTGGCACGCACCATGCTGCAACCGGTTTTAGATGAGGCACGGCTTGCTGCACGAACTTGCACCCGTGCCTCATTAAATAATGACAAGGCAAACAGCAAGGGGAAGGTGAGGATGGAGTGTGCTGCTGCCATCCATTTCATGCGCAATAAGGGTTGGGAGAAGATAATAGATGCTTGCCTAGAGCAGCCTAGTGTCAGGCAGCATCAAGTAGGGGGAAAAAGTTGGGAGTCGGTGTGCAAAACGTGGTGGGAGAATTTTGCAAGCATGTGTGTATACGCGTGGCGTTCCGCATGGTTCTCCGGGGCCGACTTGGGGCGGCTCCGGAACCATAGCATAGCCATGGGCGCTGCCCACAATGAGCTCCAGTGGGGCAATCTTCTGTGGACGCATCTTTGGATCGACCACATGTATTATTTTGCAAAGAAGTGGAGAATCTTGTCAAAGTTCTCCTGCTTTGCCATGGAGGGAAGTCACCGGAGGCTGAAGCGCATGTTGCGCAACAGCGGGGGCCTAAGCCTCCTCCGGGGGAGACTAGGGGTGCAAGTGGTTGTGGACAACCACACCATTGACGATAGCCTTTGGTTGCATGGGTGGGATGCGACCAAAAGGGCTCAACATGGGCAAGGGCCCATAAGTGTACAAACGTATGCAAGCCGCACAAGAAGACGGCTTCTAACCGACATGCAGCACCTTCAAACTCTACAGCGGCGGTTCCGGTGCCGCAAGAGACGGACATGAGATGACCTTACGAACCCAGACCATTGTTGCCTGTGACCGGGGTGCATGCTGGGGGGCTTACTAGGGGTGTGAGGACAAATCAGGGGGTGCACACGGGTAACATTTGTGTAAATTCACGTGAATTCACGCGAATTCACGTGAAATTCGTACGAAATTCGTACGAAATTCGTACGAATTTCACGTGAATTCACGTGAATTCACGGCTGTGAATCGGCTACAGGCTTGCCGGGTTCCGGCACCTCTCGTTTTGGGCACGGTGCGGACATGATGGATGCTTTTGGGGCGGGACTTTCATTGGATGATGCGTAACAAAGCTAGGGGAGGAATTTTGGCCCCTCAAAGCCCTTGAAACGAACCAAGAATATGGCATTTTCCCCCAAAAACCTCAAATTTTGGGTAAATTCACGTGAAATTCACGCAATTATTCAAACGGCCACTTAACGGCCGTTCACGAAGGGTACAAAAAGGTCCATGATTGACTTCATCGTGACCCCGAGCGACATGCAGGTGGCCCAAGTGCAGGTCCTCGGGCGCATCCCGGTGCGGACAGACCACTGCATGGTCCTAGCGGAGGTGCAGATCAAAGGCACGTACAGAATGGCCCCGCTGGGAGCCTAGCTGTGCCTAGCCCAAACGCGACACTAGAACGTCACCGCACTGCAATGGCAACACTCCAGGGACGAGCATGACCGGTGGATACATCGGTACGAGCTGGACCCGGTGCCGCCGTTCCAAGCATGGTCCGAGGCGACCATGGAGATTCTGGTGAGGGCAGCAGGGCGCCCAGCCTGCCGCATAGGGGTACGTGTAGAAGCGCAGGAGTGGGGCATGCTGATGGCGCGCAAGCGGAGGTGGCAGGCGTTGGCAGGGTTCCACGAGCATCAGCAGGTGTTCATGGATAGGGGGCCGCAAGACCTCTCGTCCGCCCGCGGAACGGTACGGCGGCGTCGCGCCCATCGTGACAGTCAATGCCGCGACAGGAGCCCCACTAACGCGGGCGGCCATGATGCAACAATTCGCCCGATAGATGGAGAGGAAGCAGGGGCGGCCAGCAAGCGTGTTCCCCGACCAGGGGGGAGGGCACACCAACCTGGACTTCCTGATGGAGGCGTGAATTAGGGCAGTGCAGTCTCTAGAGCCACGAGCCCTGGGCAAGTCACGCATGCTGATGGCAGCAATCAAACAGCTCACGGCGCTGTCCCTGTGGACCCTAAGAGAGGCGGTGAGCAAGACAGGGGCTCCGGGGTATATCGAACCAGTGTTTGTACTGCATGTGCCCATCCGCAAACGCCTAGTGCTACGGACACAAGAGGACACAAGGCCCATCGCCATGGAGGAGGAAGTCGCAAAGGTAGTGGCAATCATGGTCATCGCCCAGACGGAGCGGTACGTGAGCGACAGTGGGCGCACCAGAGAGGGAGGTCGGCGGGAGATGTGGCCCGCATGCTGACAATGCTGCTCGATCATGCACGGGAGCAAGGCAGCAACGTAGTTTTGTACAAGCGAGACCTCACTAACACGTACGGCACAATTTACCTGGCAGGAGTCGCGCACCTCTTGCAGGAGGCCGGGGTGGACCCGCCCAAGGCGCGCTGGTATCAGCGTTACGTCCCGTGGGCCCAGATAGTCTCAGTGACAGCGGCATGCACCACCAAGGCCTAGCGGTTCCGAGTGGGAGTCTTCCAGGGGTTGCCCCTTGGGCCAAGAGTGTACATGTACCAAGAGGTACACTACATGGAGGCGGCGGTGCTGGGGCACACCAACATCCCGAGTGTGTGGGACGACGGAGTGGAGCTAGCATTCAACACGGAGCGGTACTCGCATGACGCAGTAGTACCGGCAGCGACTGAAGAAACGCTAGTGGCGATGCCCAGCCAGCAAGACGCGGTGGCGCCCAACTTTAGGGTACGGCATGTGCCGTCTAAAGAGGAGTACCTGTGCATCACGTGGAGTGCCCAGGCGGGGGCCACGAAGGCCGGCTAAATTCAGCCGGCTAAATTCAGCCGGCTAAATTCAGTCCGCTAAATTCAGCCGGCTCAATTCAGCCGGGTAAATTCAGTCGGCTAAATTCAGTTGGCTAAATTCAGTCGGCTAAATTCAGTTTTCTCAATTCAGTCGGCTAAATTCAGTCGGCTAAATTCAGTCGGCTAAATTGAGTCGTCTAAATTTGTGGCCATCGGGTTGCTGTTGCGGGATTCGTATAGGACGACTCAAGAGGGGAACCTTGTGTGTCACACCGTTGCCAAGGAGTATCGCCTGCAATGTTGCCCTAGCACATTGTCAAACTACATGGTTTTTCTGGAGTGGGATTGTGACTGCGTGTTGCAGGGTATTCGTCCGTGGGGGTTAGCGATGTTCTCAGGGGATGTGCAGGAAACACTTCACCGGTTCGAGAAGCAGGCACACAACGAGCATAGTCCGCAAGGTGGAGGGTCGTCTGCGGATGAGGGGCTTGCACTAGGCAACTTGCGGCAGCAATCGGCGGTGAACAGGGACAGCGCAGTGCTGGAGCAGTCCTTGGGGTGGGTATTTATGTATTTCGACATCCGTGTCTTGGTCCATGGTTGTGTTCAGGCTTCGGCTTGTTGCGCCCATGAGGAGTTGGAGGTCAAGGTTGCACATCTGGCGCTACAGAGACCTACTTTGCGCGTGTTTTGCAAAATTCCAGATTGCCGCCGATCTGTAGTTTTGCTCTATGTGTTGTGTGTGGTGTGCATGGTGTTGTGTCCTGTGTCATCACATGTATCCTACGGGCACAGCATAGAATGCTGAGAACCGGGGCATGTTTGTCGGCGTTGCCTGGCACGTGCCCTCCGATCTTTACAGGTTAATTGTCAGCGCTGCTGGGAATGTTCCTCCCAAAAACGCTTCCGATATTTTTCCATCCCTAGGGATTTCGGAAGCCACGCTGCCAAAATTGGTCGGCGTGATCGCTTCCAACGTTGGAAGCAATGCTTCCGACGATCGGTCGGAGTTCACCCAAGCACATACTAGGAGCATTGCTTCCAAAATGCTCTGGCACATTGCTTGGAATTGTCAGGAGCTTTGCATCCCCAATTGCTTGCTAAGTCCCAAGGAAATTCCAAGGGTTTTTGCCCCGTTTTCGAAACCGATTGCGCTACCACTGCTCACGCATGAGTGTTTCCCTCTCTTGCCTGGGCCAAAAAACTGTTCATGTACACACAATTGACGACCACCCCCTTCCCCAACCCCTGAAGTGGCAGCGCTTAAAGTAGGGTATTTTTTTTTGTTTTGGTAGGTCACCGCCCCACCCCCGCCCCCCTGAAAAATGGAATCCGTGGAGCCTGAGTTTGAGCCACACTGGTTATGTCATTCATTTTTTGAGTGATGTTACACTCATATTTGTGCCCACTTGTTGGGTTTTGATCGTGATTTGATTGTGAATGGGCACAAGTGTGTTGTTTTTGTTTGTTGGGTAATTTGTTTGTTCAGTGAGTCCATGAGTGTTCGTTCATTCGTTGGACAAGTGTTCGTTCGTTCGTTCGTTTGTTCATTTGTGGAGTCAATTGTTCAAGGGTTGATTCGTTCGTTCGTTCGATCGTTCGAGTTGGTGCGGTCGCGTTCCTTCGGGCACTCTTGTTTCTTCGAGCGCTCGAACGCGTTCGTTTTGTCGTGTTCGGTCGCGTTTTCAATCGATCCGATGTGT
Source organism: Eutreptiella sp. 'Long Island Sound 2002' (assembly GCA_964036045.1). Classification (NCBI taxonomy): domain Eukaryota; phylum Euglenozoa; class Euglenophyceae; order Eutreptiales; family Eutreptiaceae; genus Eutreptiella; species Eutreptiella sp. 'Long Island Sound 2002'. The sequence goes on along the minus strand of OZ038383.1, from coordinate 119,182,546 downwards.
TTGCTTGTGTTTCGTTACGTTTGGGTGTATGTACCCTTGTGTAGTTGGGTGTATTGTTGAGTTTTTGGTTTCGTTTTGTCTTAGAAGTGGGTGCAAATTCGAGTTTTGTAAGCGTTCGTGTGTGTTGTCGGGCGCGTGGGCATGCGCGTGTGTGTAGTGGTCGAGCGTGCACCCCTTACGCGTGTGTGTAACCACCGAAGGAAATTTTTTGTAGTGTTTTTTGTAAGCATTCATGTGTTTTTAGTGTGACTTTAGTCGGTATAGAACCGGCGCCACGCATTAAGCAGGCGCCGGTTGCAGCGTAGCGGTTAACCCCCTAGGTTCAAAACCCGGGGTACCCTGGTTCAAACCCCGGTATGGGTATATTTTTTAACCACCGGTTGGGTTTACCACTTCGCGTTTTTCGGTTTTTGAGATGTAGGTGAGTCGTTTTCGTGCGGTTTGCGTGCGTTTGTGTGCGTCGAGTGCGTGCGCCAGTGTATGCGTGTTCGCGGCGCTCGCCGGTGTTGTTTTTGGTCGGGTTTCGAACCCGAGCGGGGGTCGTTCGTGTGTACGAGTTTTTTCGAGTTTGTCGTGTCGTTTGTTGGCGGTTTTTGTGTGTGTGTGTGTGTGTGCCTCGACGCGTTGCGAACGCAGCGGCGTGTCGCCGGCGATCAGCGACGATGTCGGGGTGGAGATTTCGGGGTTACGGGTATTAGTACCCATTTCAAACCCCCCTAAGGTCAACATTTTTCAGTTTTTGTTAATTTTTTTTAGTTGTTTTGGTCAGTTTGTTTTGTGTTTTTGTGATCATCTGTGTGTGTTTTTAGTGTGTTTGAGTACGTTGGAGTGCTGCAGGCACACGCGTGTGCTACTTGCACGCAGCCTGTAGGTTTTATTGGGGTTTCTAACCGCTGCATGGGCACTTAGTCTCAAATGTGCCCCATCTCCGAACTGAATTTGGGTGAGCAATTTGAGCGTGCCGGGTATGTGAGTAGTGTGTGTATTTGCATGCGAGTGTGCCTGTCTCAGGTACAGGGGCCCAGGGCATGTTGACTGCCCATGGAAAGGGCCCAAAGTCAATTTTGGTATGTTTTCATGTTTTTGCAAATTTTGTGTTTTTGTGAATTGGGATTTGTTGCCGGAAGGTAAGGGAAGATGAGTTGGCCCTGATGGGGCCCAAAAATTTTTCGGTTGAGTGGCTTGTACACCACTCCCAATTAGTTTTTCAATTTTTGAAGCGCCCGCCAAAAGTGTTTTTTTCCGAGGGCACTCAGAGAGGGAGTACCCCAGTGGTCATACCACTTGGGTGCAACTTGGTACATTAGGGTCCAATTCCCAGTTGGTACACGGGAAGTACCCCAATTTTGCACTCCGAGGTAAATTTTTTTTGCTGATTTCCTTTTTATTTATATAAGAAGGGTGTGAGTGGTGTAAATGCCCAAATACGTGTGTGGGGGGGCGGGGTCGATTGTTTCTTCATCCTTGGCGTTTTGGTCGGAAATCGCCCCCGAAAACGCTTCCGATATTTTTTCATCCCTAGGGATTTCGGAAGGCTCCCTCCCTACTTCGGCCGGGGTTTCGGTCGGGGTTTCGGTCGGGGTTTTGGTCGGGATTTCGATCGGAAAAACGCTTCCGATATTTTCGCATCCCTAGGGATTCCCGGAGCGATTGCCTGGCATGTCGGCTGGAAAATTTACAGGTCGATCGTCAGCAACGCTGGGAATCATGCCAAGATTTTCGGTCCCAAAATAAAAATTCTACGTTTTGCGTTTGAGCGACATGTGTTGTAAACAGTTTTTTTTTCTTTGGTCTGCCTGCCTGCCCGCCCACCTAGAGGCGGGTTGTGTACATGATCGCCGATGCTATCAGCTTTATTACAGCTGCATACCCCTAGACGCCACTGATATGCCGAGTTGCAGAAGTCAATACATAATTGCATTTTTTGGAGGGATTTAATGCACCTAAAAAGCATTCCGGGAATCCGGGTACCGCCTCTACAACAGATAACGACCGTAGTAACCTCCACCGAAAAGGCATGCAGTGCCCGATCAAAACCACTGCCGAATTTACTCACCCGACAAGTGCTGTCACCGAGATGTTGAATGATGAGAGCAAAAAACCATAAAAAGAGCGATAGCGGCAGTGCACCCGCGATGGGCCTAAAGCCCCCCCCCCCCCCCCTCTGCCCCCGCGTGCCTCCCCAGGCTATGGACATAGAGACGCCCTCCACATTGCACCAGTCAGGCCCCAAGCCTTGCCCACTGAGCGGTCGCCCATGTCTAAACCGATCGTTGCAGTGTCTCATCACTCCTATCAACCACCTCCTACACGGCCAACCAGCCTGGCTTCGCCTTTGGCAAACCCACCGTCCAAACATGTTTCATACCACCAGAGCCAAATTGCAAAAGATGCCCGTTTTTAGCGGCAGCCGCGGGCTGTGCAATTGCTACAACCCTGGAGCAACGGTCAGAGATTTTGCTCAAGGGATCAACTGGGTTTAATTCACTAGGCACCCAGCAAAGAAAAAGGGATGTCCCATGCGCAACCTGGGTATGCACCACCCAACACAGTGCCCTGTCTCGAGAACGCAACCACACACCCGCCTTCATATTCGCAAACATCTGCAAAACCAAAGAATTGTCACCCAGCACAGAGGCCAGAGGCCGCCTAGTCACGCTATTTGCACCTTTCAATAGGCTTTGACTTGAAAAAAGTCCGGAGACTGTTTGCGCTATTCCATGCGCCTTGATTGGACAGATAGTCTGCGCATTGTTTGCTTTGTGCACTCTTCCGTGGGTATTGAGTTGACGCATAGTTTGCACACTGATTGCGCTATCCAGGGGCTTTGACTTCAAAGATAGTTTGCACGTTGTTTACACTATCCCACGGGCTTGAGTTCACAGATGGTCTGCGCATTGTTTGACCTCTTCAATAAGCTTTGAGTGGACGGACAGTTTGCACAATGTTTGCACCATTCAAGGGGTTTTGAGTTGACAAATAATCTGCACACTGTTTGCACTATTCAATGGGTTTCGATTTGATGGAGAGCTTGCACACTGTTCGCACCGTTTAATAGGCTTGGAGTGGACGGATATTTTGCACACTACTTCCCGCCACAGGCTGACCCTATCCCCCTCCTAGAGGGATTTGGGTATATCCGGCGCTAGGCACAGCTGGGGGTTATCAACACCTTGGGCTGTCCCTTTCCCCATTCTGGAGACACTTGGGTGTATCCGGAGCTGGGCACGCAAATGGGTGCTCAACAAGCTCGGGCCGTCCCTATCCCCCTCATGGAGGGACTCAGGTGTATCCAGCGTTGGGGGGGGGGGGGGGCGGCAATCATCTGGTGCTGCCACCTATGCAAGATTTGGTGATATTTAGATATCTTGAACAGCAGCATTGCAGCTCCTGAAATCCGTCAGCATGCAACACTGAAAACAAACACACACATCAATTCGGATGGAATTCTTTTGGAGCCAGGGTATTGGCATCATCGTGATCAAGAACAGTCTTTTCAGCTGAGATTTCCGGATTTTCAGCATTTTTGTCTGGGATGCTCAGGAGTTTTATTCACTGGACTCAGAGGGTGCCGTGGCCCAACCTTGAATCGATCTGCTGTTTTTGGTACCTGAAATAAGTCAAAAAGGAGTGCACAAAACTTCTTTTTCCAATATCTACCCTGGAGCGTTTTGCATGCTCAGCAGTGCCCTTTTGGCCCATTTTGATGTCCCAAAAGCCCCAAAACGCGCGAAAGTGACTGGACACGGGTTGGATCACATTTTCCACACACCACTCTTCCTATTTTCAATGCAGGAGTTGGAGGCACAGTTGGCTGCACAGGCGCACACCATAGCGCAGCTGAGAGAAGACCTGCAACAGCAGATGCAGAATGTGGAGGCTCTGCAAGCAGCAGCGATGGAGGACAGTGACTATGGTGCAATGCAGGAGGAGGCAGCGGCAACAATGGCACTGATTCGGCAACAGTGGGTGACGGAGAAGGAGGAGCTGACTGACAAGTACCTGCATGAGCACCAGGTCCCTGGATGTGATTACAAATCATGCACACGAAATGGCTCCCAGTCCTCTGCTGTAATCCTTCAGACAAGACAATGATGCATCCCCCAGTAATGCTCGCTTAGGGAGCATGATGTGATGGACTCTCGGTGTCCATGGCATCACCCACATCCTTGCAGGTGAACAGGAATGTGACTGCACTGTACACAGTACACGGGTTTTGATCCGGCACCTGCAACAGAATTGGACTTTGATGTGACGTCGGATGTAACAACCGGTGGGGGCTCATTGTGTGCAGGCGCGACCACATGCTTAGCTCTGAGAGGGGATGACGATAGCATAGCTGTGGTATAAGTGGACTATGCAGGTTTTGTGCAATTTGTCCATCCGCGCCCTTCTCCGATGTTTCAGTCAGAGTATGGTTTTCCAAGCACCAGGCAAACAACTTTTTCTTACAGTACTGACATGTTTGCACTGAGACATGCCATTGAGGGTTAATCATTACACCGAAGATTAAAAAAAATGGGAGCATGGAACGACTGTTTGGGGCACATTTGATCAAGTTCCCCCCACTGCACTCGTCCTATTCGGGGGACATCTTCTAGCTTGTCCAAAAATGCAACTTACAACGATCTGCCCTTTTGTGGATCGGTTTTACACATTTCCCTGGGGGTGCCAATGACCCGTCACAGCATTTCTGAACAAGGTCCGGATCCAGCAATATTATTATTAAAACGCTGCTGGAACTGTGTTTTTCAGATACAACTCGGTTTAGAGAAAATGTGAGATTTGACCCAGATTCGTCTCTGCAGCAATGTGTCCCTTTAGTTTCGCTGTGTTTTTGTTGTGCTGGGCCCAAGGTTGCATGCTTTCTTGATCTGGAGCCTTGCTTTCTCAGAAAGCGGTCGACAGTCTGCTCAGTGTGCACATGCCGGTGTGTTGGGGGAGGGAGGGGGGGGGGGGTAGGGAGAGTTGAGCTTCAAGGATTGGGGTGTCCTAGAGGAAGTACTGTGAGCTCTCTTTCGTGCTTGCTAATGATCCCTTTGTGCCCAGGGTTGGCGAGACAGAGTTTCTTCACCTGTTGCAGCAGTTTCACGTGGGCTGTATCACCACAAGTCTCTTCTATCATGGCTCACAGTGGATGGTTAACAATTGATAAAAAAAAAAAGGTCATGGTCACGTGCCAGGTTGCTGACAGCGGATCATTCTACCCCTGATGGCTTGAAGTGACTTTTATTTGTCTTATCTCCCATAACAACAGCTTTCAATTCCCCTACCTCATACGAGGCGCAGTGGTGGTGTACAACATCGATCTTTTAAGTTCGCCCTTGGTTCTTTCCAGCTAATTTGTCGCGCATCATTTTGCGGAATGGGCAAGGCAGAGGTGCAGAATCTGAAATGTAGCATTAGCGTGCCCTGCTCAAAACAGATAATGCAAGAGGAGCATGCCAAAGAGAAGGCTGAAGTCAAAGAGTTGCATGCAAAGGCCCTGGACCAGCTAGAGACCCAGTACCTGGAAAAAATGGATGCGTTTCGGTATGGTGCATGGCTGCTCGGGAGTTTTGTGGGCAAATGAGGGCCTGGGCTGTCAACAGCACAGCACTGACTGCAATAAGGCGTCCACTGACTGTAATAAGGCATCAGTCTGACAGTCTGACAGCACGGGTAGAGGTTTCCTGCTATAGACTGGGTCACCATGAATTAGAGCATGTAGGTTACTCTTTGCCACAGAGCCACACTTAGGAAGCACTTCGCTGCAGAGGGATGGTAGTCGGTGCTACAAGCCAAATACTTTTTTTAGAAAGCCTTCGAATTGTTGTACAGTTGATGCTCCCTTGTTTGTCTAGATTCTGCCCTCCACTGTCTGCCCTCCTTCAAAAGCACAGTAGAAGTGTAGGGTTCCCTGCCACACTTTGCACATTAGGCCGAGACCATAGTCTCTCCTTTGCAGAGAGCGATGGTGTCAACAGAACAATGTGCACATTTTGCTTGGTACCATTTTTAAGAGCAAGTACTTTAGCAGCCATTCAATGATGATTTCTCCTTCTTGATGTAGGTTTCATTGTTTTTGCTTTGGAATTTTCCATTGCCGGAGGCACCTGCAGCACACGTTGCAGTATGCCTACAGTATGCCTACAGCACAAAAGAGTAGCTCCCACCAGCAGCAGTTCAGAAGCCCAATTGTGGAGTGTGCACCATGCATTGTAGAGTGCACACCGCACTACACCCTAAATACTCAATCTGCACACTATGCGCTTTATGCACTCCACATTGCTCGTTCTACGCAACGTGCATCGCACACTACACACTTTGCACACTGCATGTTGGGTGTTCTTGACAGGATACAATGCACACCCAGCACACTACACATGGTGCCCTCACTACTTTGTGCACTCTGCATTTTGCACTTGTACGTTGTGCATGTTGCACACTGCACTTTGCACCTTGTTTTTGCTGTCCAAATGGATGACCCAGGAACTTTGCTGCTTTTTGCACAAGCGAACAGGGGCAAAATGGACCCAAAATATTGCTAATATCACTAATAGTGTATGAACACTTGTTTGAGCATCCCGAAGGGTTTAGGATACTTTGTGGAAAAATGTGTTTTGCCCCCTCTTTTCACCCTTTTTATCCCAAAATGGCATTATTTCAAGGCTTTTTGGGAGTTGAGGCAGGTAAAGATGGTTGAAAACAGCTCAACACCAGCCCAAGAACACCTCCTTTACACCCCAAATGGTCGTGGATCGCATTTAATAAAACACATTTTTCATTTTCCAACCTTTTTTGACCCCTTTTGTGTCCCAAAATTGGGCCTTCTTCAAGGGTTTTTGGGAATTCCACTGAGTCACCATGGGTCAAAAGCGGCTCAAAGCCTAAAGCCACTGGTGTGAGTATCACAGCAAGTGAACTGGCAACAAAAGTGGAATAATTTTGTGTGTCATATTTTCTCGACTTATGGCTGAACCCTTGTAGCCCTACCATAGCACTCACAAGGTGTGCCACCGCTGAACCCTTGTAGCCCTACCATAGCACTCACAAGGTGTGCCACCGCATGGTGCAAATGAAGCATTGAAGTGCGTTGATGGCCCACAAGAGGCCTACCACTGTTCCCATTCATCACTTTTCATCACCAGAAGCGTCCCCAGGCCAACGCAAGGCGCTCAAATCGGGCAACCGGGTACACAAATCTTGAACTTGTAGGCATTGTATTTCGTAGTCATTGGTACTATCCACCAAAATTTTGGCGGAAGTGGAAGCACCGCAGGCAGGGCTTCAGCTCTTCTTTGGTGCAGCTGGTTCCTTACCAAATCTTGGTGTTGGTTTGGGCCAGGGGTGGGCATAGCCTCAGCTGGAGCTCAGCTGGGGCTGAGTGCTGCAACTGTCACCGGGCCATTGCTGCTGTCCATCTTCTTCAGAAAGGAAATCCAGTTCGAACGCGACGCAAAGCGCAAAGCACTGGAGGAATTGGACCGCGAGAAGGCCCGTTTCCAGAGCTCCAGAGACATGGCCCTCAAGCAACAGGGTGAGGCTGACCAATCGCAGCACAGTCCACAGGAGCTTGAGGCACAACGGCGGCAGAGAGACTACCTGATGGTGACAGATTCTTATGATGCGCCTGTGTACCGGGCTCAGGCAAGTGAGCAGTGTGATTCCGCAAACGAGCGGACGGAATTGATCGAAGGTTCAGATGGCTGGGGTGACCAAGGACCGGATCCTGCCGTCTGGGAGCAGCATATGATGCAGGTTGGTGCCATTGTTGATTAAAGCGCTACTGCATGGTGATGCAGGTCTATACAGGAGATAGTCTCACCACAGGCGCTTGGTGTCTGAGAAACAAAGCCATTTTGGGATCAGAAAGAAACAGGAGAACACTGCCACACCAAAATGAGGTGATTCCTGGCCACCGTTTCTGTTGTAACTCAGGTTGTACCCATGAGCAGGCCAACTTCATGTACTCAGATCACAACAACAGAAAAGTGCTTTGTATTGTTTTTGCCTTTTTTTGTATTTCCGTTTAAAGAAAAGGTTGTCTGGTGCATGGTTTCGCCACTCCCAGTGACGTAGAGAAAAAGGAGACTTTGCACGATAGATGGCATTAAGTTTGGAATGCTGACATGGGTGCAGAATTGCCATCACACAGCACCAAGTTATACACTGCAGATTCTACTGTTGGGGAATGGTAGGGTGTATGTTGTAAGTTGCGCAGTTTTTTTTCGTAGTAAATGCGAATGACATAAAACCCGTACTATCACGTAATGTTTTTTTTTTGCGTTAAACATGTGTGCAAAGAAAGGAAAAAATTGTATTGGCGAGTACGGGAAAACTGGGTCCTCGCATTTGCCAAAAAAATAATTGTACGACGGTACAATTTTTTTTGTACTTGCGTTCGCCGCAGACAAAAACTACATGATGTACAATTTTCTTGTACTCACATTACACAACATATGATTCTTTTGTCCTCATGCTTACCGCAAAACTAAATTACATGATTGTACAATTTTCTTTACATGCGTCTACTGCAAAAAAAAATTACACACACGTACAATGAAACGAAAATTAGTAGCCACTCCCCATTTATGATTTCGTCCCTGCTTTGAGGACCCCCAAGCAGGACAGTTCTCAAGGAGTCTTTTTTCTTTGTTCAGGGCCGCCCTTTAGGGCGATTTTCCAACAGCCTGACCCTGGCCGTTTTCTCCCTTCGTTGGGGACTCCCAAGAAGGCAGGGGTTATGTACCCATTCCGCCCATATGTGGGCCCCCAAGAAGGCAGAGGTGAAATAGCCACTTCTGCTTTTTCCCATGTTGAGCACTGAGGACCCCCGAGAAGGCAGGGGTTATGTAGCCATCTTGCCCGTATTTGGGCCCTTTCTAATTTTTTCCCCTGTGTTGACTACTGGGACCCAGAGAAGGCAGGGGCTGTGTCACCATCTTGCCTAGATTAGGACCCTTTCTGACTTTTCCCCCGTGCCGAGCACCGGGGACCACCGAGAAGGCAAGGGTTATGTTACCATCTTGCCCAGATTTGGGCCCTCCGGAAGGCTGGGGTGAAGTAGCCACTTCTGATTTTTTCCCCGTGCACGACACTGAGAGCCCCCTTGAAGGGCGGGGTTATGTAGTCATATTGCCTAGATTTGGGCCAAATCTCGTTCCCCCCCCCAATTGAGCACCGGGACCCCCGGGCAGGTCAGGGTTATGTAGCCATCTTTCCTACATTGGGCATTTCTGATCTTCCCCCGAGCTGACCATCAAGGATCCTGAGAAGGAAGGGGTTATCTATTCTAGAGACCCATGAGGCATGTGCCGCTACAACGCGGCCATACAATCATCAGGCACCACACTTAGTTTCACAGGTACGGGAACGGCCCATGCTAACAATCCACGTCGGTGATCAACAAACATATCATGAGACAAAGTAACGGGATATTGGGGTACATCGGGTCAACGTTCCCGAACAACAAGCGGACTTGCATTGCACTATTGACACCAAGTTCCACCAACAATTATGGCGCACAAACGTATTGCAGCAGGCTGGGTCCTAGTCTTGCTCATGGCATGTGAAATAAAACACCATTGTAGTCAGACTTTCAACGGCCCTCGTTGGAGACACCTACACACTGGCCATGGTCTTGAACTTTCAGGATGATCGTCGTGAAAATAGGCAGAAAAGCGCACATTTTCACCCCAAAATTGACCACCAATGACATGAGAGATGCCTCATTAGAGACCCATTTTGCAATCATTCCACAGCCCGATTGGTGTGGACGAAGAACGGCCTTCATTGGAGACACAATGGCGACTGTCCTGAAAACAGGCTGAAAACGGCTATTTTTGGACACCAAGTTGGCCATAGAATGAGCTAAATGGCTTGAAAACACACGAAGCTCGTTTCAGGTGATGCACGTTTGCTCTACGGTCGTTTTCAGCTACTTGGATGCGGGTGTTGAGCCACTGTGTCCCCAAAAAGTCTTCTTCTTTTTGCTCCTGCTGTTGCTTGCTGCTGCTGCTGGTAAAACATGTTGCTCACCTTGCACCATACAATGGGCTGTAAAACCTCCACTGGGAGACCCGGCTTGGTAATCTTTTCCTACACCTGCTAAAATTGGTCCCACGATGGCTTCATGTTTTTCTGCTGCCACATTTTCTGTACAATCTTTCCACTCTCTTTTCAATCATCTCTGCTAACGTGCCCACACCTGCGTCTGTGGAATCCAACATGGAGCCCTTGCTTGAGTTGTGCCAAATGCATTGTGAGGAACCAATCCAGTGTCTCCACCAAAAACTAAAAACAATGTCGACTTGTTTCATTTTGACGCGTGGTGTTTTAGAAAGGTTGGTGGAATCTGCATTAAAATGAATTGCTCTTCCCTTTTGGTGTGCGTGTAGCGCACTTGGGTCCTCATTTTGCCCTGTTAAGGATGATTTGGCTTGTTCAAGGCTATTGCTTTGATACATCGTGGTTGAACTGCTTTACTACACCCCGAAAAAACAGTAGAAATACATCATCCATTGTGCAACTGCCTTGTTTTCACTCATGGTTAAGTGGGAAAGGGTTCAGACCCCACTTGTGTAGATTCAAAATGCCCAGAGCATCCAATTGGCCAAACCAATGCTGTCCCGCGGGTCGCCAAAGTGGGGAGGAAATCAAAGTGGCCATGTAACTGTGATGTAGCCACTTTGATTGGCTCAGTGCTGTGGGGACCCCCACCCACGTTGGTGAAAGGTACATGGCCATTTTGATTGCATCCCTGCACCGGGTACTCCGCAACAGCAAGGGTTACATAGCCATTTTCATTTCCTCCCTGTGCAGGGGAGCTCTGAAGTTAGCATGGATTGTGAGGCAATTTTGACTCCTTCCCAGCACCTGGGAACCTCGAGACAGCAGAGGTTCTGCAGCCACTCTGATTTCCCCCCTGTAATGGGGACCCCTGAGGCGGGAGCGTTGAATTCAAAACTGCCCCCCCCCCCCTGACCCAGAATCCTCCTCCCCCAAAAAAAAACCACCCTGCACTCTGTCCCTGCACCAGGGATGTTGCACCCCCACCCCTGGTGATGTCATCGCCTATTTTTAGCCCTTTTAAGCCTTGGTGGTGCTGAATACCCCATCAGAGCCTTGCAAATCTTTACCTGTTGTTGACCTGTTGTTGAATGACCCATGCCTAAAAGGACGAGGCACTCTGAAACCCCCAAAGTCTGCCACAGGTGCACAGGTGCCCTTTATGTAGTCAGCTGACTGGATACCTGTGGAAGCATGCGGCGCGGGGGAAGGCACGGGGTTTCCACCAGATGGAGAGTGTTGACGGTGGATTGTCATGTATGATACGCCTTTTTGTCTGTAAGCTGGAGTAAATTACCAGACCTGAGGGGACTTGACGCATTTGGTGTTCTGAAGGAGGGGTGCTTGCCAGCTTTGGGGGCCTCCAAAAGCAGCTCTATGCGAACAAAATTTGACCCTGCCAGTGCAAGACCTGTAGGTATGGACCAGCCAACAAAGACAACCTCATCAATGTGGCCATGAAGTCACCAGGAGAGTGGCCAAATTTGACCGCTGTGAAATGGCGCCAGATATTTAAAAAAAAAAAGCTACACAGTTTTATGATTGTCAAATTGGAACAAAGGGCACCATGGGTTCACATGGAACAAGCAAGGAGAAGAGCTGGACAGCGTTTGGAATCCTTCTGCCAGTTCGGTTCTTTGCTCTTGCTTGCTCTGATCGCTGCCCACAACAAACTCAAGCGTTGCTTCCCTCTGGTGGTTTTGGTTGCCATTGTTTGTTTTGTGCAGCTGGCAGCCAAGCAGAGCATTCGCGATGTAGCATTGGCTACATTGCAGGGGGAAAAGGAAGAGCTTGCGGCAAAGATTGAAGTGATGGAGAAGCATGTCGCGTATGTTCGGATGGCACGTATTTCATGCTCTGCTGCATGATATAGTGTCTTTTCTTCCTGTTCTGTCATGAACTCACACTGTACTGCGTGGCGCTGTGTATTTTCCTTGTGTTCTGTTATGATGCCGCAAGGAACAGTCTTGTGTGCTGCAATATCGCCTGTGTTAGCGCTGGGACCAATCCGGGAGTGTCACCATGCATTTTTGACTGTGGTGCTGGATTGTTTCTTTGAATGAGGTTGAGATGTTTTCTGCATATGAATTCATCAGGTACTATTCGGAGCAAATGGAAAAGCTAGTGAAGGAGAATCAGGAGTTGCAATCCTCCGAGCAACGGAACAAAAACGCTTCAACAGAGTATGTGCCAAATATGTTTGATGGGGTGTTAAATCCCCATTGTTTGTCAGCATTTCCTGACTCTTTGTGAAGATAATGCTCTTTGCATGTTGGCAGCACAAAGTCCGCATGCAAGTGTTGGGGTGGCATTGGTTGCATAGGGTATGGTTGCTGGTGATTGTGCTTTCAGAGAGAACCGCGGCAGGTTCCTAACCCAACTGAACTAGAAAAGCAAAGATTGGCACTACATTCGCCAGCTTGCCATGGCCTGCCCCCCCCCCCCCCCCCAAATTGGCACTGCATTTGGCAGCAAAGACCCAGACCCAGACCCAGACCCAGGCCATGGAGAAAGGTCGTCAGACACAACCTGTACAACGCAATTCTGTCTTCCCAACCATGAAGTGCAGACGGAACTGCCAGAAGCGGTCTGGAGGAGGTTGCCCGGTTGTACATAAAATCTTCGGAACCCTCTGGCTCAGCCTTTTTACACGCAGGATAACTTGAGCTTGCTGCGGAACACCGCAGACGTATTGTTTTTGGGGGGGGCTGCACTCTTTCCATATGCATGTGTGGTGCATGTGTTGGAGACAGTTTATCACGGAGATTGTGCTGAACCCTCTGCTCTGTAGCATGTGTTGGAGACATTTCATCAAAGGTTGTGCTGCATCCTCTTCTAAATGCCATTGTCACGTGTAGCTACCTGAAGAATATCATCGTGAAATTCTTGTGTGAGCCTCAAGATAAGACCAGAGGGGTATGTTCCGCTTCGTTTTTGCGTTCGCTGCCGTGCGGGTCCCTGGTGGATCGCTAAGCCACGTCAATCACGTTGCTGACTTTGTGACATGGATACACCCGTGATGAGCTGCATAGGCCACTTTGGGCTGTACACTTGTCCCGGTTTGGCTGCCCACTACAGGGCTCTGTAGACACTGCCATGTCGGATCTCCACTCACAAGCACTGCTGCTGCCTGTGCTAACAAAGGAACTCTCCGGCACTCATGGCTTTCTTGCTTCAGCGGCATGCCTTGCTGTGGAGTCCTTTCAGGAGGTTAGTAGGGCCAGCCATATGAGGAAATGTGGAGAAGTAACCGCTTCACTTTTTGGACTCATTCTCCCACATGAATTGAAGCTCCGCCTAAGGGCTGCATAACCCTTCGCTCTAATAGGCAGACTTGCGCTGGGGGGCGATTGATGCTGGGTGTGCAAATCTTCGTTGCTGCGTTGTTGCTAGCAGTCAAGGAGTCTGCTGTCCATTGAGCCTCCTGGGAGCTTCCTTCCTGGGAGTTTGGAAGCTTCCAACATGGACGGCCAAAATTCCATGCTCGGCTTCTTGGAAGGTTTCTGGCTCCTGGGCATGCTCGAGGAATGACCACTAGAAAGTTGCACAAACCAAGCATTCCCTCGCCGTCTTTTGTGTTTTGCTCAGAAAATGATTCCCGCCATTGCCATGCTTCTCAATTTGACTGAATCCGAATTGGAGAGCATTTACAAGTCCAATAGGAGCTGGAGAAAGTAGCACTTGGGAAGTGTGCAGGAGACTTCCACTGCCACAAGGGTGTTGACTGGTATTGTGTCTTGGATACACACCAGCTGTAATGTAATTGGCAAAAAATTGCACATCCATCCCTGAGGCTTGGCCATTTGCTTCAGCACGGCTGAACCTTGTTCAGAGAATTGAATTGAAGGATTGGATTGAAGAATGCACAATCATGTGCATTTCTGTTTTTGGTGCATTTCTGTGTTTGTGGGGTTAGATACTCAGGTTCTCTTGCACAGCTGGGGGCTAGCACTGTACATTAAGGGGAAGAGCATGGTGATTGTCTTCAGGTATTTATCTATATTGCGCGACAGAGTTCCCAGCAGCATCAAGCAATCACAAAAACTGATCATTCCACATTCAGCACTTCTTATTGCCTACGCCACATGATGTGAGCTGTTTGCGCTGTGCCTGCCTGCGTGTGTGCATGCGTGTGTGTGCCTGTTTGTCACGTTCAACGTGTGTGTGCCTACATTGCTTTTATTGGCCTGCCTAACTGACCTCCATGGCTGTCCAGGAGCGCGTGACCTCACCGTGGTGCGGGGGTGTAACCATGGCGAGTCTTGGGTCAGGGTCATCTCCTCCATTTTTTGTGGTGGGACACAGAGGTGGCTCATTCATTTCATTTGCAACATGTGAAGAGGAACAGCCCACTATTTCAATGTTGTAAGCTGTGTGGTAGCTATATTTCAGTTGCTCCTACATGATAAGTAATCCTCAGCCAATTCCCACTGCCTGTCACAACCTCGGGGGTGGCGTTGCCGCGAGATCGCGCGCCCCACCCTCTGTCAGCCACCGTGGGGCGGCCATGATGGGCTCCACCAGGGGTGGGCGGTTCGCGAGGGGTTGCGCCGGGCTCCCTGCTGCCCTTTCCTCCCCTGGACCTCTGCACCACATGCATGTGTCCTTCTCAGATGTAGCCATGGGGATGATCTCCCCGTCCTGGGGTTCACATCCTCCGGGGGTTTTCTTTGGGGCTCCGCGGGGCGCCCATCTAGGCTCCTGCTGTGGGGTCCTTTCGGGGCTCTACGGAGGACTTCATGGTGGTCATGAGCAAGGTCACGCCAGGAGCGTCGCGGGCTGTGAGATGTAGTGGAATTGTTTTGGGGTTGGGCCATCAACACCCTTATGCCTCCGTTCGCTGACTCATGAATTTGTTATGGGGGCTTTGCCACCGGCCCCCTATGCTCTTTGTTGGCATGTTGGGGAATTGTTGTGGCCCGACCTCCCCCGGTACCTCCTGTCAATACTTCATGGATTTTTTGTGGGGGCCGGGCCACCGGCCACCTACAACCCTTTACGGAGCTCCACGCGGTTGGATGTGTGTATGTTACAAGTAAATCATGCACCTCGGTATTGTTTTATGTATCCCAGCATATCCACAACACGGCACGACTGCTAGGCCGGGTAACCCCTTATTGGGAAGCCCTAGTCCTATCACCTATGGTTTAGGGTCATGTACGACCACCACCACCAATTGTAATAATCAACACTAATACTTCCACGGGCCTAGCCGGGGAGGCGCGAAAGGTAAGTCCCTCGGGCTTGAAAGGTAAGTCCTACACGGCCACCCATTTCCTCTTCATTTAGCACGCGGGTTGTTTGCACATCCACTCAAGTACCTGAGTGACAATCAGGCGGACACATTGGCCATCCAGCCAAGGTCGAACCACTGCTCTGGCACCGGTCCGGTCCCCCCCCCCCCCCACACCAAGGCATTCCAACCTCCGGTTCTCCTCCTCTTCGGTAATGAGACTTAAACACCGGGCACAAGACAAGGACGAACGGATTAGAGCAGAGGACTTGGAACCGACAACGGACATGGCAAACATGATAGCATTCAGCATGGGGGACTAGGGACAAAATTTCTCCCCTAACTCCTAGCCCGTGACGGGTCTGTCGGTAGAGCAAGGCCGATGCAACTTCATAAATGGCCTTGCTCCTCCTCTTCTTCCCCTTCCCCTTCTTTACCCACTCCTCCACCTCCACATACCACTCCCCCTCCCCCAACCCACCATCCCACTCCTCCACAACCACCCCCTCACCCACAGTCCACTCCTCATCCGTGCCCCCCCACGGCACCCACCGAGTTTCCCCTCCCAACGGTGGATACACCCGAGTCCCCGTGACTGTTGATCCAAATACTCCCTGATGCAGATTGGCAACTCATCGCCCAACTCCTCAAGGGCATGACATCCTACGTCTTGACCAATGTATCCTCAACTGCAATAACCGGACGCAATTGACCAACCGCTCTAGAGACATAAAACGACCACCCAAGCCCTTACGCCACGACACATCGACGGTGTTTGTTGGCTGGACACAAGGGGAAGGGGATCACACAGCGCCAGTGGTGGCCTCCTTCTTCGGCTACTAGTAAAACTGGTGCTTTGAACCGCACATGTGGAGTGATGCGGGATGCACCTACGCTTCCGTGCAATACCCACACGCCACTGCGGCCGCACTGAGTGCCGGACGGTACGTTAGGGTGGCACCAGGGGAATACATCCACCTAGCACTAGGTGATGACAACGTAGACCAACAGCCCGCAGCGCGCATCGACCAAATGCTACAAAAGAAAATGCCCCAAGACACCGGGGATGCCACCCATTTCCTCCGACGCTTAAAAGCTAGAAAGCAGCTAGGGGCACACCTCATGACCGCAAGGACCATCAAGGATATCGACAAAGAAAAGCAAATGTCAGCGGAACTACAACCGATCGAGGCCTCCTGGGATGCGTCAGTCAACGCGGAGTTGGCCACACCCATGGCAACCGACCCCTCACCACAACACCCACCAAAAATAGACACGGCACCACCGGAACAACCCCCAAACAAGACCACCCAACAAGGGCACTGTCGCAACCTATGGGACCATTTCCAAAAACCAACCAAACCAAAAGCACACGAAAAGATTCCTCGGACGATGCCCAATAGGACGTCACCTCCCAAAAAACGGAAGAAGCCCATACCAACAACGCCGGAAAAAACTGACAACCCCACAACCTATACAATTGGTGACACAAGGCAACGGAACACAAACAAAAGACTCCCAAGGCAGAGGGAGGAAGTGAGTCGCTTCATTCCTCTGCTCTTGGTCGCCATGACCTCCTTTCTGCTGCTATTGGAGCCCACCACACCGCTCAAAGGCTACCGCTACCTCTGCACCAATGTGCGGTAGACACACAGGACATACACACGCCGCAACCGGCACCCGTGCACGCCCCAAAAACAACCACACGTACCAGAGATACACAGGCCGCCCTCCCTCCGATGGTGGGCACTGTTTCTCTTGGCCTATACCGCTATGTGCCTGCCCACGCCCACAACACTGGCATTGCCCATAATCCACCGTTGCCATTTCGCACTCTCCCTAGGCTACACCATGCTCAGCCCGTACCAGCGTAGACACAGCGCCAGTTGGGTCCTAATTTGTGGGGACGTACTCCCTAACCCGGGACAACATAGGATTTGTAACTTAAACAACCGATCGCGGTCCGTGTGCGGGCCACCGGTCCACCTACAGGACGTAGATGCATATGCTAGACAACTGGTGACCAACACACGCCGGGACCCAAAAGGCACACCACACAACACCACGACACGGACATGAAGCTGGCGCCCTGGAATGTGCAAGGGGCACAAGGAACACTCGGCCTGCGGCAGTGGGCTAACATACTACAACTCATACACGATCGTCGTAGAGACATGGTAGGTATACGAGAGTACAACCCAGGCTTCGCGGAACCTGAAGTGCGGCCCTATAGGGCGACTATAAGTGCTACAATGCCCCAGGAACTGGGCCACACGTGGTCCCCGTGGTCCCCACGTCCCCGAGATCATATACTCCCCGCAAGGGATGGCCGCGGCACTGACCATCGTGCGTGTTTACTCCAAATTTACACCCAGGGACAAAATAGAGGTGGATCGATTTATCTGATCCATGGACATCATCATGGGGGAGGTCAACGACGACATATGGGGTTCCCCCCCATCCCGACCATGGCAAGAAGACCTGGACAACCCAACCCTGTTGGACCCGTTGTTGTCCACATCCTACCAACAAAGGAAGGACAATACTACACACGCATCCCCCGGCACGCCCGACGATTGGATGCCATACTAGTACGGCAGCAGATACCGAACATACCGTGGACCTACTACGGTGTGATCCCGATGCCCATATCCGATCACTCCTTGGTCCTCGTAGACGTGAGGTGGCGTACTAGGGTCACACTGCCCCCCGCCCACCACCTTAGCCAACGACTGCCAACTTCGCGTCCGCCATGGCCAACATCGCCCCCAACAAAGTAGACACACACCTTGCTTGGGCACGCCGTATTTTGGGAGCCATATCCAAAGCCGCATGCCCGCAATGCACCAAATAGCACAGATACGACCCAGAGTGGGCTGACACCAAGACGCCGGAGGAGAAAATGAAAGCAATAGGTTGTGCCTAGGAAGAACACATACGTAGACATGTTGGCAAACTGACATGGGCAACAGTACATCAGTCCGGTTACTCGCATGAAGCATGGCTCAACCGCCTGCTTCTTGAGTCCCAAGCATACACAACGAAACGGGACGAGTACAAGAATGTGACCAAGCCGATACAACAGCACCTCTACTTCCACTGAAAACGACCACCGGACGTGTGGGGCCCCACTCTGTGGGAAATCCCACTAATTCCGTCGCCGAAAAGACACAAAGCACATTTGGACCCTACTGAGTGGGAAATACCCTTGTAGTAAGAAAGGCAGACTGACACCAACTGCCCACGATGCACCAATGTTATGACCAAGAAACTTCATAACAACCATGTCATAAACCATGCATCTCACAACCCACTACTCTGCACACGGGACACATGGGGGGCTAGCCATGAGTTGAATCCCGTATGCTTAACTGGGCATCGCAAAACTCTATACTTACTCCGAACTTGCCTGTACAGCTCTTGGCACATTACGTTTGGCCCATTTGATCACAAAAAAAAAGACGGAAGACATGGCACACCACGGGATCAAGCAACAGTTTCTCCCTTCTTGCGACCGCATAAAAGTAGAATAAATAGGGTTAGGAATGGTTACGTGATAATGAATCCAGTCCATCGATGGAGGCTTTTTGGGATGCCATGTTTGCTAACACCACACTGCCATACCCCGGAGCGTACCCTATAGTTCTTGGCACATGTAGCATAGTGGCTCCATGGGATTTGCTATGCACACGTGGACAAAGGGTTGCATGCTCTGCTCCACCATTGCAGATGGGCCATATTGGGCATGCTTTCGGGCAAGGGGCTCCGCGGCAGCCATGTGCTTTTTGGGCAACAATATTATTCCACCTTTAAGGAAGCATAATAACTGCCTTTGAGCACACACATGACCCGTGCCATACGCACATCCACCGGCCCTCTACGGGGTGGTAAGGCCGTCGACTTGGGGCCTTCGGTCCGGCACAGGCCCAGCTAAGGACTCGGACAAAATCAGTGGAGGCAGACAAACCAGTGGAGCCAGGTCCGGACCATGGGTGATGGACTAGGTCCAAGGGGAGGAAATCAAGGGGAGAGAGGCTCTGCCATAATGTCTAAACGTTGATGCCCCCAGAGTCACCGCACCAGCACGACCATCTCACTGGGATGGGCCAGCGGGCAAGATGGGGCTGTTCTGTGGCATCAATCATTGGCCGCATCTCCTCCTCCTCCTCCTCCTCCTCCTCCTCCTCCTCCTCCTCCTCCTCCTCCTCCTCTCACAAAGTGTGTGCGTCTGTGCGCGCGTATGTTTGTGTGTGTGCACCTGTTTGTGTGTGTTAGTGTGTGCACGCGTGTGCGCATGGATCTGAGAAGGATGGTGTATGTCTAGTGTAGTTTACCAAATAGTGTCCGTGAGAGGTCGAGCCTCGAGTACAGACATGCCCAGCAATTGAAGCCGGTAAGTGCTGGTAAACAAAAGTCTCCTTATCGACTTCAGTGTGCAAACCCTGGACTTTCAGCCTAAGTGGACACATTTTTAATGTTTTTTTCTTGTTTCCCAAATTGTGTAGCGCCAGGTCCGTTCTTTCCCAAGGAACGTCCTACTTGTGAAGAGGAGTTGTACTGTGACCCATATATCGCACGAAGTCGCCCCCCCCCTACCTTGGAGGTAGGGGGGTGGTAGGGGGGGGGTAGGGGGGGGTAGGGGGGGGAGGTAGGGGGGGGTAGGGGGGGGAGGTAGGGGGGGGTAGGGGGGGGAGGTAGGGGGGGGGTCGAGAAGGTAGGGGGGGGGTAGGGGGGGGAAGGCGGTGCACACACAAGGCGGAACACACAAGAGGCGGCCTGTGGCCACCGCAGGAGTCATGTTATTTAAGGGGCCACAGGCAAGGCGGTGCACACAGAAGGCGGTGCACACACAAGGCGGAACACACAAAAGGCGGTCTGTAGCCACCGCAGGAGTCTTGTTATTTAAGGGGCCACAGGCAAGGCGGTACACACAGAAGGCGGTGCACACACAAGGCGGAACACACAAAAGGCGGAACACACAAAAGGCGGTCTGTAGCCACCGCAGGAGTCTTGTTATTTCAGGGGCCACAGGCAAGGCGGTACACACAGAAGGCGGTGCATACACAAGGCGGAACACACAAAAGGCGGTCTGTAGCCACCGCAGGAGTCATGTTATTTAAGGGGCCACAGGCAAGGCGGTACACACAGAAGGCGGTGCACACACAAGGCAGAACACACAAAAGGCGGTCTGTGGCCACCGCAGGAGTCTTGTTATTTAAGGGGTCACAGGCAAGGCGGTACACACAGAAGGCGGTGCACACACAAGGCGGTCTGTGGCCACCGCAAGAGTCATGTTATTTAAGGGGGGTGCGGGGGCTGGCCCCCGCCTCGAGCGAAGCGAGCCGTCTGTCGAGCGAAGCGAGCCGAAGGTAGGGGGGGTAGGGGGGGGGGGAGGTAGGGGGGGGAGGTAGCGGGGGGGAGGTAGGGGGGGGGGGTTGGGGGGGGGTAGGGGGGGGGTGGGGGGGGGTAGGGGGGGGAGGTAAGGGGGGGCGACTTCGTGCATACTATCTGTGACCAATGGGTGACTGTGCAACTTTGGTTGAGGAACAAAAGAGCCAGGACGGAATGATCGATTTGGTTCGACTGTCATGACATTTTTGGTGCCACTGGGTATTACAGATGCAAAGCAGTTTGCCTTTGGAAGAAGGAAAATGGCACTATCTTGTTGAAACAGGATCCACAATTGCAGCATTTTTTTTCTTCAAGAAGGCAGTTTTCATCGAATGAGCATCTCGCAAGGTTGCGCCATTTCATTCTGACAGGGGCTAGGATTGCACCATTTCATTGCAGTTGGGTCCATAACTACAGTGAAATTTTGTAATATTAGGCCCTCCCAGACTGTGCATGAAGTATCCCCCCATGTCCTGTTTTCCTTTTGAAGGCTGGCTGAAGCCTTGCAAAGCCCCGGCAAAGTCTAACGTCCTTACCATTGCCCACATGGTGTTTGTTATACCTGCATTGTGTGGCTTAACTCCACATTTGTCTGCCCCAAGTGTGTCCGTGCGTGCGTGCGTACGTTGCGCGCGCGTGTGTGTGTGTCTGTGTGTGCACCCCATGACCTCCTCACCCGTCTTCTCAAGTTTGAGCTACTGCATGATGATGTACTCCGGGCATCTTGTTCTGCGCAAAGCACTGACCTGCATACACACACTATAGGGAGTGAAGAGGGCAGGAAAGCGCTTGCGTGCCTGGGGTGATCTCAACATTTCCGAAGATGGGTGCATATTCTGGTCAAGAGGTGCCCTGTGGTTCAGCTTAGTGCAATTCCGTGATAACGTACTGGTGGCCACAAACCTGCTGCCAGGCCCTCATCTAGGAAATCTGGGATACCTTTTCTGAGCTTCGGAATTGAGAACTCCTCGGTGAGTGTGTCAACGGCGGGCAGCCCTGCTGCGTTGGAGGCTGCCTGGTGCAGACCACCCAGGCCCTGGGGATCAGTATGACATTGGGTGGTGGGTTTGGGTTGGGCTCCACACATCTGTCTACTCTCACAGGCGATTGGTCACTGAGGTATAGTAAGCCACTGATCACCCCCAAGCGTGCCCCCAAAGAGTATCTATCCTGTATTTCCATTAGCAGTCTAATGGGTGCCCTGCCATGGCGATGGCAAGCGAGTACGCTCGGATGACAGTATGCGGGCATTGCATAAAGCAGTGCGCCGTGTGTACGCCATGTATAGCCCAATAGCCGTGCTCGCGGAGTCAGGCATGTTCCCGGCTCTTGCACTGGCTGCAGCGCAGTGCAGAGTGGGAGGGGAACCAATACACTGACACTGTCATCTCCCCCACCCTCCAACCCAAGGGGAAACACCACAGTTGTGCTTTGATACCCAACTCCTCCGTGGCCTGAGGAATGCCTGATTTCCATACCCTGCAGGTCTTGTGTGTGTGTGTCGTTAGGTGGACAGTAAAGCACTATTCACCAAGCGATGGCCATAAAGAACAGGGACGCCTCCTTGGATTTATTAAGGTCTGGCAGGGGGCGAGAGAACATTTTGTCTGTGCCCTGCATCTCCGTACTGCACGTTTCTTCGCAGCTTGCCCTTTGCAGCAAGTGTCGAAGGGTTCACAGCGCTGAAATACCAGTTGTGGATCTGTAAGAAGCACCGTGGTTCTGGATCCACAGTAAGAAAGGGGGGTGTGAGCACTATCATGGTCAGCGTTCCTGGGGTATACACCAGCAGTACTAACTTCACCCTAATTGTTGTGTCCTCAGGGCTGTAGAATGAATTAAGGCTGGGGCCTGACAGCAAAGATCAGGGCATCGGCTGTGCAGGTTTCACACGGCTGATTGCATAGGAGCCAGTCGCTGTCCCTGCAGATTGTATCACTTGGAGCCTTGGATTATCGAGGAATGGCTGGGGATGCAAGGCACTTGTCTTCAACTCTTACCTGTTTTTGATATTATTTCCATTGACCCCAGGTTTACCCAGAAACCCCAGTTTGGCTCCACTGGCCCCCACAGTGTGCAGGGCCCCTCCCGCCCGGCAGATGGTTGTTCGATGTATTCTGTGCCCATGGCAGGAGGACAGCGGGATCCAGGGAACCAGCCAAACCATAAATGAAAGCGAAGCAGTTGTTCCTGCGAGACAGAGAGAGAGAGAGAGAGAGAGAGAGAGAGAGAGAGAGAGCGCGCAGGTGTGTGTGCGTGCGTGCAAAGCGCCCAGAGTGTGTGCATCAGCTTGATCTATCCTACCCCCCCCGCCCCCCTTGCGCATGCACAGCTTTGTCTAAGCACGGGGTGTTGAACCGCCGTTTTGTGGAAATTTTAGGACCGCTGTTTTTGTGGTCCAGAATGGAGGATTGGGTGTTTGTAGAGTGTTTGTCCAGGGAAAGAGGGGCTCAGTCATGTTTGTGATAGTGCATTGTGTTCATAACAACATTGTACCACACATTGCAACCCCATGCTGTTTGTTCTGATGTGATTTTCAGCCATGGCTAACAATGTTATTCCCGGCATGGCTGTCACGTACCCTCGGAACACTGGGGAACATGTGTGTGCCAAAATTTTTGGTACCTTTTGTCATGGGGACAACTACATCCATTTGAAGTACATGCGGAATGGGAAGTATATTGAGCACAATGCCCCTTTGATAAAGTGCTTTTCCCCAATTGTAGCCCCTCGCAATCCCCATTTGAGGGCTCCCCCACACCTTTGCTGTCACGTGTGTCGCGCGCATGCACGGCCTTGTCTAAGCACGGGGTGGGTGTTGAACCGCCGGTTTGACCTGACTTTTGGGACCGCGGCCGTGCTTGCGCAAGGGGGGGGGGGGGTATGTGGGGCAAGTAAGTCAGTTACTGGTGCCAACATGCATTCCGGACATGGTTGTGTGTGGGACAAACCCCTGCCAGTATGATGCACAGCTGCTTGCTGCTGATGCTCAAGCTGTCCATTTGCAGTCCACATTGAAAGTGACCCTGTTCCGAACCTCTATCCATGAATTAACCCTCTGATTGTCCCCTGAGCATAACCAAGATCGGGAGCCATCTCTTTACACCTCACCGCTATTGAGGTTTGGCTCAGTGCCTTGTTGTGGCCAACCGTGTTCACAGCTGCAGTTCAGGGTGCTTTTGCACATTAAGGTGTTTCCTCGTGCATCTCTAGAAACAACGATAAAGCACTCATGTACACTTTCAGCACACCTATTCTGTGCGGGCGTTTTCTTTTTTTTTTTGTTTGCACGCCGTGCCTGGTATTTGCTGGGTGGTGATCAAGAGGTAGATTCACGATTTATCTGGGGTGCAAAAGAGGACCCCACCCCCCCCTTCCTGGCGGACGAGATTTGGAGAGTAGAGAATATGAAGTTTTAGTTAAAGTACCTTTCTCTCAACCGCTTTTGGTAATAGCACTGTTGTATCTATTTAGGCACGGTGAACGCAGCTGGGAAGGTGTTGTATGAACGCAGCTGGGTAGGTGTAGTACTGGTGCTGATGTGTCGAAAGCCTGTACTGTTGCCCATAGAAGTTTGGCACAACTGGTGAGAGACACGCCGACTCAAGTGACTAGCGTGGTGCTGCAAGAATTCACCCATGCACCCTTTTGGTGTGCTTTGCAACTATTTCCAATGCACACAGTCAGGGGCCCGTGGCCCACAATGACCCCGATGGCGATATTGGTATTGCCTCTCCCACAGCGGACCACATACATTATATGGGTGGGGTTCATGATCCCTTTTGTGCCTTTCAGACCGCCTTTTCTCACCCACGGAGGGATCCATCTGCAGTTCCAAGACGGCGGTTCTAAACTCATCCCAGGCAGTGTGTTATGAGGGCAGGGCACTGGACTCCAATAGTTACCGATGGACTGACCCTCCCAAGGGTCATACCTTAGCAGAACCTCAAAAAGTGCCCTCGTGGTGGGCACGCCAGACAGAAAATCACGTCGAAGAGAGGTTGTTAGATCAAGTGCAGGCGCGGGCGTCGTATACCCCCCCTTTTTGGGGTCATTCGCGTAGCATACCCCAAGGCATGATATTGGATGTCCAACCCCTTGTAAAATCATTATTTTGCCCAATAAGACCATCCCCCAATGGATTTTTTGATTCTGAGGCCTCTATCCCCTAGAACTGGATACCACTTTTTTGAGGGGGGGGGGGTGGGGGTGGGGGGGGGGGGGTGGGGGGGGGGGTCAAAAGTTTGGGCGTCGACCGTTGGGGCCGGCACACACCCCAGCCCTCGGGATGGTCGTGGATACCCGTTGAAGACCTGAGTTTGATCGAGTCCCTCCATAGTGTGCTTTAAGGAAAGGGATTAAGTGGTACCTAGGACTTTAGGACATCGGGTGACGTTAATGAACTCTTGAGTTCACGACCAAGTTGAGCGATCCATGGTTTTGCTCGCCAACAAGCAGTCTGCAGGAGCCACAATTTTTTTGCGATAAGCGCAATTGATCCTGAACATGAATATTCCCGCTATATATTCAGTAAATTTCACCACACGAAGGTGGTTTTTTGTCGCGCGGTGTCCACGTGTTCGCCGGCCGTCGCATGAAGACTGTAACACCCAGATCAATTTAACGTGGGTAAACGTCCCGTGGCCCCAGGATATGTCATTCCAAAAAGCGCCGAGTTTTGTGGCGGTTGATATTTCCGTTTATTTGCTGAATTTGTCGTTCTCTAAGGAACCATGAGGAGTTGAGTAATCATCCAACATGTGGTGAGATATGCTTAGCCAAGCGAGATATGTGAAGCTGGGGACATGTACTCCTACGTGCTATCTTGGCAAGATGCGGTAGTCACACCGCACAGCATGCATCGGTGGGCATTGTGACATTGCAAATTCCAAATCAATTAGGAGATTCAATTTGTGTCCCAATATATTGAATCACTTCATTATGAAAAACATTCATTTTCTGATTGCTAGGCGCCATGAAGGGACCCGCAACAAATTCAAGTTGACGGCTGTCTTTTTGTGCTTCGTTCCGCGGCACTGCATGGCGTGTGCTGGCTACAATTTCGTTGCCCAAGGTTGGCTCACAGGTCAAACAATGTGCATGGCGCTATGAATGTGTTCGAGTGTAAATTTGTGGAGTGAGGTGACATTAAATTGGGTATGTATCAACTCAGTACAATACGTTTGTATTCTGACCACATAAGTGGGGAGGGCACGCTGAGATTGGGCAATGCCCAAATGAAGTAGTTGCAGGCCCACAACATGCACGCATGCTCATTGCGATAATAAAGATTGTAAATAAATTGGAAAACTCAGGTTGTGTGTAAATTGAATGAGTGATTTCAGTATGAAAATCACTCATATTTTCCTATTTGCAAACACCATGGAAACCTTCCACAAAATCAGTTTGAACTGCGTTTTTTACTCTTCGATCCGCAGCAGTGCTTTGCATGTGCCTGCTACACTTGGTCGACGCAATCCTTCATGCACTCTCCCTATAGGCAAAGATATTCAATGATGTTGGAATATTTGCGAATTCGTTCCCCAATTCCGTAAACGCAAATATTTTCGAAAAAATAGACAACAGTGGCAACACAATAGAGCCCTTGTTGGCTGGACACCTAAATATGGGTATACGTATTTTGGCCCGGTATGGGCCAAAAATTGGAGTATGAGTGCAAAAAAGGGTATACACATTTTTTCAGCAACTCGGATTTGCGCCCAATGATGATGGCACTGGCACTCTCAAAAGATTTAATTTACAGCCAAACGCACCACAAAAAGTTGCGCAGCTTATAGGTTTTCGTTTGAGATCCATTTGCCGTCATTGTTGCTGCAAAATAGAAACCCTGCCACAACAGGATTTGTGGCCCTTGGGATCTGGTTGAAAAGTGATCTAAGATTTGAAAAAAACATTACCCATGTACCCCGAATTGACCCTACGTTCGATCCAAAACGGCGTAGGGATGCGGATTCGCCTCGAATTCAATTGGCATGAGAGCTAATTCATACCAAAATCATTTTGAATAAATTCATAATGAGAGTTTGTGAACATTTCCTCCAAACTCGACTGAATTCGTAGCAAATTAGAATTCGTGCGAATTTGTGCGAACTTGAACACCCAATCCGATACCCGCGTGTCCATATTCTGAGAAAGAAAAACCGCATTTCTCCATGACACCAATGACTCTCTTTACGCTGTGAAATACATCAAGTTAATCCCATGTCAACCTAATTTGTTGTCAATTTTTTTTGGAGGTGGAGTGGTATCTTTGTCTCTAGGAAGGGGGTGTGACCCGATTTTCTAGTACATGTTGGGCTTAGGAGTCCATACTAGGATACGTAGGCATTAAAGTGGCCAACCATCAGCCTTCCATGTTGCTGATTATGAGCTATCATGCACATGCACATTAGGGAATTTCATGTACATGAAGCTTAGGAAGGGGGTGTAATGAAATGGTGAATAATGGCCATTAGGCTGTTGTAGGCGTTTTTAGAAGGCCTCTCCAAGCCTTGAAAATCCATGATACTTATGAGGAATTCTCCTTTGTTAAGATGCTACTAGAAGATGGCTTAGGTATTGCTTTATTCACAGTATGCTACTCTTAATCTCACTACATGAAGCAAAGATCTCGGATACATTAGCAACTATGCATGAACAATAACATCCACTATGATTTTATTGCGATTATAAAATGTACCGTGACATTTTAGAAGCTTCTAAGGTATTAGAAGCCTTTTAGAAGCTATGTCGAAGCTTGCGAAGGCCTGCCGCCGTTGTCGCCATCCTCTGTCACCTATGACGGGTTTCAGCATCGTGACAAGGCCTGACAAGGCGTGACAAGACGACGCTTTGAAAGTTTGAGAAAAGTTGAGTTTTATTGCTGATTTAATGAGATTTTTAAGTTACATTAATTGTCTCTTTGTTTTGGCAATGCCACTTGTATTTTTCTGTAAGCTTGTCAACAGTTGGTCATTGGACTTCAAAACTGAGCCTACAATTGTCATGTAATGAGATGCTGTTGCCAATTTGCTGTGCTATCTTCGGGGTTCCCAATGCTTTAGAGCAGGGTCAAAATCACAAGTGGCCCACAAGTGCTCAGACTAGTCACATCACATTGAGAAGTGACCTGGTACCTACATCACCCATGCCTTCTAGGGGGTCGCCAACGCCTGAGAGCGGGGGACAACATGAGAAGTGACCACAAGGGGGCAAATTGGCGACATCATCCCTGCTGTGGGGGGGCTCCCCAGCACTTCAGAGCTGGGGACATACTCACAGTTGGCCCACAAGTGGCCCTGGTGGCGATATCACGGTTGCCGTCTTGGGGTTCCAATGCTGCAGAGTGGGGTACAAAAGCAGAAGTGGTCCAACAGTGGGCCTACTAGCTACATCACCCGTGCCGTTTGATGGGTCCCTGGCGCTTCTGAGCGGGGGACACATTTAGAAGTGGCTCACAAGCAGGCTTGCTGGCTACATCACCCTTGCCATTTGGGTGGTCTCCAACGCCCCAGAGCGGGGGACAAAATCAAAAGTGGCCCAAAAGTGGGCCTGGTGGCTATATCACTCCACCCGTCTCCGGGTGCCCAACACTTCGGAGCGGCGACAACATCACAAGTGTGCCCACCAGTGCGCCTCGTGGCTACATCACCACTACCGTTAGGGGGGTCCCCAACACTTTGCAGCAGGGGACAAAATCAGAAGTGTCCCACAAGTGGGCCCGGTGGCTACATCACCCTTGCTGTCTAGAGCGGGGGGGAAACCCAGAAGTGTCCCACAAGTTGGCCTGGTGGCTACACCTCCCTTCCGTTCGGGCAACGCTTCCCAACGGGGCAAAAGATCAAGAATGGCACACAACTGGGCTTGGTGGCTACATCAACCTTGCTGGTCGGGGGTTCCCCAACGCTTTGCAGCAGGGGACAACATAAGACTTGGTGCACCAGTGGGCAGATTGGCTACATCACACTTGCTGTTTTGGGGGTCCCCAGTGCTTCAAAGTAAGGGACACATTCAGAAGTGGCCCACAAGTGGGCTTGGTCGCTACATCACCCGTGCCTAAGCGGGGGACAAAATCCGAAGGGGCCTACAAATGGGCAATTTGGCCACATCACGCTTACCGTCCGCGGGGACCCAATGCTTCAGAGCGGGGGACAAAATCAAAAGTGGCCCACAAGTGGCCCTGCTCACTACATCACCGTTTCTGTATGGGGGGTCGCCAACGCTTGAGAGTGGGGGACAAAACCAGAAGTGGTCCACAAGTTGGCAGATTGCCGACATCGCCACTGCCGTTTGGGGGATCCCCAAGACTTTAGAGCGCGGGGAAATAAGAAGTGGCCCACAAGAGGGCGTGGTCACCACATTGCCCCTGCTATTTGGGGAACCCCAACGCTTCGCAACGGGGGTCAAAATCAGGCTTGGCCCACAAGTGAGCAGGTCGGCTACATCACCCCTACGGTTTTGGGGGTCCGCCATGCTACACAGCGGGGGACATATTCGGAAGTGTCCCACAAGTGTGTAGATAGGCTACACCACCACTGCTATCTTGGGGGTCCACTATGGTGGGGGACAAAATGCGAAGTCGCCCACAAGTGGGCCGATTAGCTACATCACCCTTGCCGTTTGGGGGTCCCAAACGCTTTCGACTGGGAGACAAATTAGAAACGGCCCACAAGTGGCCCTGGTGGCTACATCACCTCTACCAATTGCGGGTCCCCAACACTTTAGAGCGGGGAACAAAATCAGAAGTGGCCCACAACGGGGCCCGGTGGCTCCATCACCCTTGCTATTGGGGGGGTCCCCAACGCCTTGTAGCAAGGGAGAAAATCAAAAGTGGACCACAAGTTGTGAGCTTCGCTACATCACCCCTGCCGTTTGGGGCGTCCGATATGCTACACAGCGGGGGACACGTTCGGAAGTGTCCCACAAGTGGGCCGATTTGCCACACCACCGCCGCCGTTTAGGGGGTCCCTGCGCTTCAGAGTGGGGGACAAAATACGAAGCGGCCCACAAGTGGGCCGATTAGCTACATGACCATTGCTGTCTGGGGGATCCCCGATGCTTCTCAGCATGGGGCACACTAACAAATGGGCAGATTGGCTACATCACCCCTGCCATCTAGGGGGTCCCCAATGCTTTGAGCGGGGCGCAAAATCAGAAGTGGCCCACAAGTCGGCAGATTGGCTACATCACACCTGCGGTTTGGGGGGTCCCCAGTGCTTCGGAGCGGGCGACAAACTCAGAAGGGGAAAGTTGGCCCGGTGGCAACATCACCCCTACCGTGTGGGGGGTCCCCAACGCTTTACAGCGAGGGACAGGGTTGGAAATGGCTCACAAGTGGGCAGATTGGCTACATCACCCCTGCCGTCTGCGGTATCCCCAACGCTTGGGAGCGGGAGACAAATTCAGAAGTGGCCCACAAGTGGGCACATTGGCTACATCACGCCTGCTGCTTGGGTTTCCCCAACGCTTCAAAGCAGTGGACAAAATCAGAAGTGGGCCGCAAGTGGGCACGTTGGCTGTATCACGCCTGCCGTCTAGGGTGACCCCAATGCTTTAGAGCGGGGAACAAAATCACAACCGGTCCACAAGTGGGCCTAGTGGCTGCCTCACCCCTACCACCTTGGGGGGGGGGGGGGCAAATTCAGAATTGGCCCACAAGTGGGCACTGTGGCTACATCTTCTCCAGGCCATCAATGCAGCAATTGGCAAATGACAAGACTCCGCTGGACAGCGCTTTGCTGTTGGGCAACCATTTTGTTCGTTGTTGATAAAGTCCAGGCCTCCGGTATCCAACAGTGTGGATCAATGCATCACAGAAACATACAGATAGTCGGCACCGGCGCAGCAGCCCCAGGGAGTGAAGTGCCCGGGCAAGGGAGGAGCGAAGCGCTCGGCGGGGGCGTACGCCAGCGATTTCTACGCGGGCCCGGTGCTCCCACCGGGGACGAGGCGAGGCCCACAGTATTGTGTCACCGAGGAGCCGGATTTTCCGGCAGGAGCGGCGCGCTGTGGCAGAACGGCGCTTTTCACCCCGCCGCAAAAGTGCGCGGTGGCGAGACGCCCTGAGCAGGGGCCGCGGCTGCCACGCCTCTGGGTCTGCGTGGCACACCAACACAGACAATGCGCATCCTGTGCAGCTGTGGGTCGGGGGGTGCGGCACTGCTGCGCCAGGGGACATGCCGGGCATCCGCGACCGACAATGCGGGGCCGACAGCGGGGGACACGAAGAGCGGAGGCCCACCCCCCTGGGGCGGGGGGCACACCGTCGGCGAAGAGACGCAGACGACAGCAGGGCCTGGACACGGCACCGGGCCGGGTGCGGGCACACAAGCGAGGAAGGGTGGATGCGACCCCCCCCCCCCCCCCGCCAAGAGGAGGCGCTGTACGCCGCCGGGCGCTGCCAAGCACGGGAGAGCAGGGACCGAGGTGACATAACCCCCACGCCCCAGAGGTTCTGGCTCAGCTGAGGCCCCCTACCGCGACCCGAGCAGGCACCAGAGGCAGCTCCACAGCCCGTCAGGGATGTAGTTTTTTGTCTTTTTCAAGCTGGCGCCTCAGGCGACCGCTGGGGGCCAGGACCCATGCGGGCCTCCCTCTTTAATATTGTTCTACCCCATCACAGAAACATACAGATACACACTAGGGTGCTCCATTGCACCGCTTGAGTTCGCCACAAGCGCCACAAGCCACAAGCGCGAGAGCCCAGCTCTTCATCATTCTGCTGAACTCACCAAACGTGACCACATTGACTCGAGTAACCCCCCACAACCAGACCAGGAAGCATTCAATAATGCAGGTCATGAAGCCAAGGCAACATTTAGTAGTGGAACAGAGGGCCTCAAATGTGTAGGAAGGCATCCAACATTCTGGTTGAACTCAAGCAATTCACCTGTGAAGCCATAGAACATCATGGTTGCTTTCATTTATCACAGAGTTTCACGCCCTTTTCAGGACCACTCTGTCCAGGATGGCTGTGCGTTGTACACACAATGTGCCTGCTCCATTTGCAGGACAGTACACTGAGCAGTGAAGCCCTCCCCGGGCCACTATTCCATTGCTGCCGCGTCTTCTTCTCCACGTGCCATAGCTCTCCAGCCAATGTATTCTGGTCAGCAAAGTTTTGATGGTTCCACTGCCACAGATCATGGACAGTCTGATCCATGGTCTCCCCCAGAGGACATAGTGAACGGTGCCTGCCGAGCCTCCAGTGAAGACGACACGGTGAAGCAGCAACAGCGGACCATCATCCACTATGTTGAGTCCTTGGAGCCGAGCCACTGTGTTCGAGTCCTTGAGCCTCACCTCGTCTCAGGTTTGCGTCATGACCTGTGCGCAGGGGTATAATTGACACTTGCATCGCCGCCGCAGGGTTCCAATGCTTCTAAGTGTTACCTGATAACAAGAGCACGTGCTGAAGTTGTAGAGATTCCTGGCATAAGAGCAGACTTGTGAGTGTCCTTGGCCCTGCTCTGAAAAAATCAGGAAAACCAAGCGCAATGTGGAGGCATGCAGAGACCACAGGGACCAGCCAGCGGTGCAGTACCCCCCCCTGCCCTTACAATTCCCTCACCTTTGAGGCGGTGACCGTCACTTGGCCACTTTTCGTAAATTTGCTGGTGCTTGTCATGTGCATGCTGATATTGACATTGCAGTTTTGAAGATTGTTTTCAAACAAACACAAGAGCAGCACACCAATGTATGTGAGGAGAAGTGGACCCCCAATGCTTTGAAATCCGAAGAGCAGCCTGAGCCTCCAAAACGGGAGTTCCTGAAGGGAACAGGGGTTCTGCCCAGATGATGAGCGAGCCTGCCAAGGGAGGTGACCCCCGCCCCCTGCACAGATGTTCTCTTCCTAATCTTAGTGTAAATCACCTCAAAGAGAGGTTGTTGGATCAAGAGTAGGTACCAGCACCATATAACCACCTTCTTGGGGGTCATTTGCATCGGATACCCCAATGTGTGATACCTGATGTGTAACCCCTTTGCAGAATCATCATTTTAGAGACAAATGAACCCATGAACCAATGAAGTTTTCAATTTTGAACCATCCAGCCCCCCGTACTTGGGTACCACTTTTTGGGTGAGGGCGGGGGGGGTGGGTCAAAACTTGGTTGGCCTAGCTGTCATTTTGCGTCGGTCCTGGCCCACTGGTGGGTTGGTTGGTTGTTGGCTGGCTGGTTGTTGGTTAATGGGTTAGCTGTTGGTTGATTGGTTGGTGGGTTTGGCTGGTTGGTTGTTGCTTGTTGGTTGCACCACCCACTAACCAACAACCAACCAGCCAAACCCACAAACCGACAACCAACCAATCAACGACCGACGAACCAATAACGAACCAACCGACAACCAACCAAAAAAACAACAACCAGCCAGCCAACAACCAACCAATCAACGACCGACGAACTAATAACCAACCAACCAACAACCAACCAAAAAACCAACAACCAGGCAGCCAACAACCAACCAACCGTTCGTTGCTTGGTTATGGTGTGTCTTTGTGTACATATGCATGTCCAGCCATTGCAAGCGTCCTTGGTAGGTTGTGCACGTTTCATGTTTTGGTTCTAGTTTCGTTCTAGCAACCACAATCAAGTATTGTTCCAGCAACCCATCGCTGCTTTTGCTTAGGTCGGTGGAACAATACTAGCGCATGGTCGCTAGAACGGAACTAGAACAAAAATATTAAATGTGTACAAGGTCCCCACAACCTTGCAATGGCCGCACATACATGTGTACCCACAGACACAACATTTCCCACCATGCAACAACACACCACACCACACACCACAGGGTGCACCCACCACACCGCATGGCACAACCCGCCTGACCAAACGGCTAACCGGCCAACACACCCACCCATCAACCAACCCGACCGCCAAACAACCCAATTTAGCAACAAGCCAAACCAACAACCCACCGTTTAGCCAATGAGCTAGCCAACCAAAGAACCAACCAACCCATGCACCAATAGACGCAAACATCTCACACCATGCTTGGTGGGGAGGTGAGGTAACACGGTCCATAGACCGGGGCGCTTGGCTATCCCCTCAAGGCAACTTTCAGCAGGTCAGTGGCAGCTTTGGGGGCTTGGCTATCCTCTCATGGCATTTTCCAATAAGCCACTAAGGAGAGGGAAGGGAGAAGGGAAGGGAGGGGAGAATAAAGGAGGAGGGAAAGAGGGAACGAGTGACATACCTACCTCTTAGGTTCAAGCAGCATAAAGAATATCGAATATGAAAACAAATCCAAAAACACACCCGCAAAAACAGAAAAGGCACACCGTCCCTCAACCGCAATACGACAAGCAGGATAGCCTTATACTCCACACCCCGAAAACGGAAGGGGGTGTAATAGCGTGACATCCCCCCCACCACCACAACCTCTTGTACCTACTATCACCCATAACCTATGCTAACGACTTTGCGTGCAATGCAAGGCCAGAAGTTGTAGCCTAGTACGATATTGACTGATCTAGTGTGTACCAAGGGGTGTGGCTCAGAATGAAATGGGGAATGGAAAAATGCCCCCAAAATGGAGAAAAATTTTCAACCCCCCCCCTCCCGGACCCCCCTGCCCACGCTGCGGGGGTTGGTGTCTAGAACTGAACTGCAGACCCCCCCATGAGCTAGTACTAGGGGCGGCCCATCCCACCATTGACTGCGGAAAACCAAGTTGTGTACACCTTGAAAGGGCCGAAGAATTGGGTGACGTGTGGAAGACCTCAGGTTCAGAACCTTGTCGCCACTGCACACAAAACCAATTTCCACTTGCCGCCAGAGAGCTGGGGGTAGAGACGGTGGAGGAGGGTTATGATGACAATGCCCCCTCGGCTGGCGCCCGGAGCTCGGCTTGGAGGAGGGGACCAATTTGGCCCCGTAGGGTCTAGAAGACAGCCCCCCCCCCCCTGTCCCCAATCTGCCCCCCAATGCCCACGTGGGTGAGTGGGTGCAGCAGCAAGCGCAGCCCCAGTGGTAGGAGCCAGCAGTGGTAGCGGAAGGGGAGGTTTTGCAGCTGTGGGGCAAGCTGCAAGATGCCCAGCAGGCAGCACGGGCGCTGCAGCGGGTCAAGGAGCTGGAGGGACGCAGGCCGAAGGGGTAGGTGTAGTAGCACAAGAGGCCGGGGACGGGGACGGAGCACGGGGGGGGGGTCGGGAGACCACGGATGCAGTACCTGCTCGGGGCCGCAAACGGTCAACGGCACCGGGCCGAGAATGCGAAGGGGTTGTTGTCTGCAGATGCCGTTTTGGTCTGATTCATGTTGGGGCGGGAGGGGGAGGGGGCCCGCACTCTCGGGGACGTCCTCCCGGCTTACCAAAAGACCATGGACAATCATCACAAGGTGGCCACCCGGGAACCCACAAAGACCATTGTGTAGGCCGCCGTGAGCCCAGATTTTACGATCCTCAAGGAACCTCAGGCACCCGAGGACCATTGGTCAAGCAGTGGCGCGGGCAGCGCGGGCTAGGCCTCACCTAGCCGCCTTCTAACCTTTGTACAATACAACTTGCACGATTTTTGATTTCCGATTATAAATCTGCGTGCGAACTTCGCGCACTGGTCGCGCGATTTTCGTGTGCTTCTACGTGCATGATGTGTACCGGGCTTTGGACAAGATCGCAATTTTTGCACGATTTTTGCGCTCATTTGCACGTAATTGTTCATTTCTTGTGCTTTTGGTTGGTGGGGGGGGGGGGCGCTTGGAATGCGCTGTACACTGCCTCACACTGCACACTATCCGCATATTTGCATCCTTCGGATCTTGCTTTATTCTAGTGTTGTTCTATTGTCATGCCCCGTTGTTCCGGAGACAAGGGGAGGAAAGGCTTTGCCCATATCAAATCCCGGCAACACAAGATGTGCCAACTCAAGTCGTTGCAAGACGTCGTATCACGGGAGCTAGGCGCTCCCTACACAGTGCAACACCTGCCGGACACGGATCGCCGATGGCAAAGCACAAATGGGAAGCGAACAAGGTAACAAAGGGTAGGTTGAACAATGACAAGGCAAATAGGAACGAATTAGGTTGCACTGCGGCGCGGCTGGGCATTTGCAGTCAACCGTTGAGGGGTGGGTGGGTGGTTGGTACATCACCTTGGGGAGAAGGTGGGGGGCAACATGGTTCAAATAGGGAAACTACACACACAAACACATAGTGCACCCAACCATGGAGAAAGGGAAGGTGGGTGGTTGCACAAGCTTTTGGGGGAAAGCGGTCTGTGGGAGCACAAGCACGGTGGTCAAACCAAGGAGCACAAGCAACACCCCAACCCCCCGCCCCCTCTACAGTGAGGCTATTACGCTCCTCTTCACTTGTGGGAGGGCATTCAGGGTCAGTGTGGGTGTTGGGATTGTGATGAGGGTAATGGAGGGTGTGCCTTTCCCTTTCTTCGGTTTGTGTTTTTCAAAAAGAGAAAATTCAAGGTTTTCATTTGGTCTGCTTGGAACTGCCCTCAACATCTTGGGCATTGCATTGCCCCCAGACATCTAGGCACCGCACTCAACAGTTTGGGCACTGTTCCCATGTTCTCAGACATCTGGGCACTACCATCAACAGTCTGGGTACTGCCAACAGACATCTGGGCACTGCCCTCAAGCTTGGGCACTGCCCCTGGACATCTAGGCACTGCCGTCAATTGTCTGGGCACTGTCCCAAGACATCTAGGCATTACCCTCAACAGTCTGGGCAATACCCAAAACCCAAAATGGAGCAAGCGGACATGGTCGGGAGGGCAGGCGTAGGTATGGCGAGTGGGGGGAGGAGGGACCCCCCCCCCGAGTTTTGACAGATAGCTGGGGGGTGGGTCGCATCAGGACCGGTTGTAGTCACCCCCCCGTGGATTTGCTGTGGCAAATCGCTAACCAGTTCACTATTTTGTAGATTTCACTCTCTGCTAATTGATTGTGTCTATTTTTTTTCAGCTTCTAAAATGTTGTGGATTTCTCCGAAGTGTTGCTACGCCTTGATTGTTGGCAAGGACCTAAGGTTTGCAACCTCCTGGTTTTAAAAAAGAACCTTTTTTTTTATAATTTGTCTCAAAAACAATCAGTGCTGGCGGTTATTGGTATTCAAAACAAATGATTTTGGCGATTATTAGTTTTGAAAAGAACCGATTTCGTAGGTTTCCACAAAATTTATCATACAAGCCCGAGTGCAAGGGTGGATACACCCAAGAGGCTTGATTCTGCAATGTACAAGCGCATGTTGAGACAATCTTTCTTTTGAGGGCAACAAGAACTGAATTGCTATGTCATCAAAGAACTCTTGACCAATTATAATCTCTCCGATTAATTGGTTTGAATTTGTTTCCCAAATAACCGGTTGCGCCGGTTGTTTTCAAACAACCTACGATCATTGCCGATAACCGGTTTTTTCCAATTAACTGGCAAAATTGGGTACGAACCTTGCCAAAACATTTGTAAAAATAATCTGAAGGCACTGAAGGCTTGTGAAGGTTTTACTAAGATTTTTTTGGGGGCCTTCAGACAACCTCGGAACGTGCCAGGTGTCCATCCTCTAGGCCCTTGACCCCCACACTGACCAATGGCACAGCGATGTGGCCAAACCTGCCGGAACATGCCGAGGGGTCTATACGCGGGTGTGGGGGCTGCACCTATGGGGGGGGGGGGGCGTCTCCGGTGTGCTTACCAGGTAGGGTAGGGGGCAGGATCCTCTGAAGAGGTAGAACTACTAGCAGGTCACTGGTGGAACCTTGGCTTTCAGAACTTTTACTCCTACGCCAGGTTGTCACGCCCTGTCCTGTCCTGTCCTGTAACAGTTGTGTATACAATGAACCGTACCCAATGAGCAAGACTGCTCAGCTAGTAAAGTACTTGGTTTGGGTCCAAGGTGTGTTGGTTCCAGCCCCTGCACCCCCAAATTTTTGCCAAATGTTTTTATCTTTTTCTGAACATTTGAGGAGTGCCGTTCAACCAAGGACACCATACACGGTACATTGCAGTGCCAAATCGTAACCAACAGTATAGTAAAAGTGACCACCCATGCAAATGAAGGGTGATGGTGAAGACTAGTCAATTTCTTGGGAAAAAAGTGGCCTTTCATGCCTCTTTCCTTGGGCACATTAGCTTCATCCCTAGTGCACCAGGGGGGGGGGGGATTTGTAACTGAGCAAACAGGATTGACAAACGATGACTGTCCAGGGCCGTGTAAATCAGTAAGCAGGCGGAATGTCATGCAGGAGGGATCATTTTGCAAGGACAGAAGTTTGCCGTTTCACGGCAGTGGGATGCTTATCCCCCGGTGAAAGCTGGCTCGGTCCGCTACCAGGGAGACAGAGTTACAGTTCCAAGTCCACTACAGATGATGGGGGGGGGGGGGTGCCCCAGCAACGGTTTGCACAGGGAAAATGGTGCCACCCTGGGCAATCCCAAAACTCAGGGTGTGTTAGGCCGCCTGAGGACCTTCGGTCCCTATTCTGGTGCCTGAAGTGCACATCATTCCAACAGCAGACCACTGGTCCAAACCCAACCAGTTTTGGGGAGTCCAAAGTCAGCAAAGACACACATACCAACCCAACCCATCCAAATTGCCGTCCCTTGACATGGAGGGTTGTGTTTTATTCCTCTGATGGCAATAATTGGGACCCCAAGTCTTTGCCCCAGACCCCCCTGCCTTTGGGCCAGGGCTACTCGACATGGACATCCCTGAGAGGCGCTTCAAGGAGCTGCTCCAACGCGGCGCAGACGTGGACGCGGTCCTGAACGGGCACTCGCTGCTCTACTGGTATGCCTCGCACGGACGGCACGACATCGTGCAGTGCCTCTTGGCCCGTGAGGAGCCTAATGCCGCATGCATCGAGGCTGCGCTGTTCACCGCAGCCCAGTACGGCTACACGCGTGTTGTGGAGGCGCTGCTGCTGCATCAGGGGGACCCCAACCGATGGCATTGCCTGCACGGCACAACGCCCCTTCACGAGGCCTGCAACCGCGGCTTTGCCGACGTTGTGGAGGCGCTGTTGAGAGGCGGGGCAGACCCTGAGGCCGCCAGCCGGGCATCACACACAACATTGCACATGGCCTGCAGCGCAGGCCATCCGAAAATTGCAAAGCGGTTGATCTCAGCCGCGTCTGAGCCCCAGCATTTCGTGAACCGCCAGTTGGAGACGACGGGTGTGTCCACACGCAACAGTAGGACCCCTTCTCAACACCAGCCACCCCATCCTGGTCCCTGTACCCTAAGCCTCTGAATGACTGCGTGTGCTGGCTCCAGCAAGTTGTGTTGCATGAATCTGAATTGACAGCAAAGGGGGTCCTGTTACGGCAGGCGCTATGAGAGAAATGAATGTGCGGTGCAAAGCGGGCTGCGCACGGTTTGGTGCGCGGTGTTTTATGAACGCATCATTTTTTTCATTTAGTCGCTGCGGACTGCAAGCATCACTCTCCCACTAGCAAAAGTAAAGCTTCTGGGAGGGCAGCGGGATCGAAAATTTGCGATCACCCACCTCCTTCGGCATGGGGAGGCACACCTGGAGACCGTCACCCCTGACGATGATGGGTGTGGAGTTGTGATCATTTCCCGCGCGAGATCTTCGGCCAGCCAAAGGCAGCCAGGCGCTGGGACTCGGATTCGGAATCATCGGACTCGTCATCCACATTGGGCACATCCCTTACTTCTGCTGAGGAAGAGGGTGAAGAGAAAAAGGAGGGGGACTCCAACTAAGGGGCTTCTTACGGCAACGAGCAACCCATGAGGTTTGAACCGCGAAACGTGTCGAAACAAATGCTTCACAGGCTTGGGCACCACGTGGGGCACCCTCTTCGGTGCGGGCCGTGCCGAGGAGGTCTTTGTGCTCAACCTCCCCCCCCCGGCAGGGGTTGTGGGCAGTTACAACCACCATGACATTGGTGAGGAGGTAGAGTGGAGGCCTCCGTTGTTGTATGCTAACCCCTTAGGCCACCGCGTCCCTGCCACCCTAAAAATCTGCCAAAGGTGCATGAAACACGAACGACGAACAAGCACGCGGTGCGTTTGTTTCCCTCTTAGTTGACGTTGATGCCCAATGTCTTACAAGCCTTGAGACAGCGGCCGGGCAGGAGCTTGCCATTTCGCAGGCCAGATATCGGAATATCTGAAAATCTTCCAAAAAGGTGCAAAAGCCGAAACAAAAACGAGCGCGCGGTGCGTTTGTTTCTCTCTATGTAGCCATTGACCCCACTTACCTTCCCATATGAAGCATTTTACAGATGCCGTGCCCATCAGTCCCAAGGAGGGGAGGGGTTTGGACTGCTCAACTTTCGAACCTGAAACAGGTGAAATAGGTCAGGTGGCATATTTTGATGGTTTGCGAAATAAAACGTATGGCCTCTCGTACACCTGGAAAAGAGTGTGGTTTGGGAAGGAGCACAGACCAATTGTGCAATGCCCTGTCCCTGTGGATACAAGGCACTCACTCAGGCGGGGCTTGCGGTAGCATGACATGCCATTCAGAGTAAGAAACCCAGGTTGAAGCTATGCTTGCAGGACAATGCGCCAAGTAGCAACGGCACAAGAGGTGGGCTCTCAATGGCCTCGTACCCATATCAGTCTGTATGGTCAACACTGTGGAGAGGTAGTGTGTAGCGTGGGTTGTGCACACAGGGACCCGTCTAGATGCCCTGCTGTACCCCACCACCTGTGCCCCACGCCACAATCGCTGTGCCCCATCCCCCAAACCTGGCCTAATAACCACGGGGCGGGGGGGGGGGGGGGGCGACTCCGCGGGTCTCGGGACGCCAACTACCCCTGCCCCCCCCCCTACCCCAGCGGGCCTCCGGACAACAGGTAGTTGCCAAAGGTGCCTCCCTCATGTGTGCAAGGGCGCCAAAGGCGCCCGACGCCCCATGAACACCAAAGGTGCCCCAAGGAAAATGTTGTCCACTTTGAACCCTAACACTACCCTTGAACGCAGTCCTCATTGTAACCCACACCCCAACCGTCAGCCTAGTCCTAATCCTCCACCTAACCCTACCCCTCGCCCTAGCCCCAGCCCTAATCCTAACCCCAGCCCTAACCCTAGCCCTAGCTCTAACCCTAGGCCCTGGCTAGAGTCAGTGTTGGGGTCCAAATTGGAGAGCAACGATGTGGCAAAAGCAACCATGAACGAAATTGGAGGTATATTATTGAGCCCAATCAACATGGCTCGCATGGCCGAACTAGATGGTTGCAAAGGTTAGGGTTAGGTTCATAGTGAATGTATGGTTAGAGGGGGGGCAAGGGGAGGTAAAGGGAGTTTGCCCCCCCCCCCCCCCTCCCAAAAATCGCCCCACTATCCCCCGCCCCCCCAACCCTCCCGGACCACCCCTCCAAAGCCCCTTCCACACAGACTCCCATAAACTCTCCCAGACCCCCCCCCCATCCAATGCCCCAATGCCCCCCCCCCCCCCCGGGGGCCTCCGGCCAACGGTTAATGGGGGGGCTGGGGGTTGGCTGCTGTCCCAAACCGAGGAGCCCCCCCCCCCCCCCGCCCCGCGCTAATAACCGATCTAAAGCTGATCTAACACGCATCAACTAATATGCATTTGCTTTAGCGCGGGAATTCGATCTAATACACATCTTACATCTAATATGTGCATTAGGTTCCATTTCGAAAATATTTCCCAAAATTTTACAAACCGGATGAAAACCATGTAGTACCGCCCTAGGTCGGTTGCACAGCTTGCCATCCTTTTAAATCTAGCTAGGCCACTGCCCACAAACGATCATACCTGCCCTCAATTTTCTCAGCGCACAATTGGAAGGGCATTTTGAGCTGTACAAAAAATCGTGCCGTGGGTACGCGTCTCTACATGCCCCGGGAACCTTCTTGAGACCGGCATCCATCCCCAAAGCACGGACGTGGGAAACGTCCGCCCACAAGGTATGGATGGGCACTGTCTGGGATACCTCCACATGAGCTACATGACGTAGAGGTGATGTGCATCCCCATGTCCTAGTAGCGTTGGGAGCTGTCACAACATCGCTGTCACCCGTCATGTGCACATGCGCGTACCTCTGGAATCAACCCCCTTTCTGCACCCTTTTTGCGGGGGGTTTCTCCGCCAAGGGAAATGGCACGAATGGCACACAATCTGTCCACAAGGTGGGCATTTGCTTACTCAAGCATAAATGCAATGCACTTTTCTTGTGTTCCGTGTGGGCTCGCCACGTGCAAGCTTTTGGCGGTCTTCTTGACATGGCAATTCCTCGTCAAGGGTCTCCATGCTCAATACATTGGTAGGACGATGTCACAAAACGTGGGGGCGGCATGGGCACCACCTGAACATGTTTTTGACATTAAGTTTTAAAGGTCTATGCCTATGTTCGGACAGTACATAAGTTGCGATATGTTTTGGAACAGTGCACCACAACGGTCCACTATCTAGTGGTCGCATGGGGTTGTCTTCCAAGCCAATTGGAGCCATTGATGACCAATTTTGCGGCCGTGCTTCTTTGCTTCTTGCACTTCACCCTCGATGAAGGGTGTTTTGTGCTTCCACGAAACGTATCAATTGTGCAAGCTACGCGGCACCATCTCTCTAAGTTCCTTGATTTGCACAAAAATGTGGGGCCCATGAAAGCACTTTGCTACATAGTGTGCATAGCAATTCCAAAAACACTAGGAATGCCTCATGCACA
Source organism: Eutreptiella sp. 'Long Island Sound 2002' (assembly GCA_964036045.1). Taxonomy (NCBI): domain Eukaryota; phylum Euglenozoa; class Euglenophyceae; order Eutreptiales; family Eutreptiaceae; genus Eutreptiella; species Eutreptiella sp. 'Long Island Sound 2002'. Next base: position 119,140,266 of record OZ038383.1, on the reverse strand, counting down.
GGAACTCCACCGGTCGAGTTTGTGAAACACGTGGTAGTATGTTGTAGATGTTCCCCAAAAATTCACCATTTTGCAACAATGCCTTTGCAACATTGCGCGCTCCTTGAAATTGCTCATCATCAATTCCCAGTTGCTGAGTGGCAAGAGATCCGTACATGTCATCAGGAACATTCATGTGTTTTGCAAAAAGTGCCACCAATTTTACAATAGTGCGGTTATGGTGGGAGCCAGCCCACTAATCGAGACCACACACAACTACTTGCACGAGGACCAATGCTACACAATGGACAAGGTGGTATCCTTGTTCAAAGCGTTCTTCAATGCATCAAATCAGTCCGAAACAGCATATTTGCATGATCCGAACAAACGTTTTGATGTAGGAGGCCCAAGAATTTGTGATTTGCCTTCCTTGGGCCAACGTTTCATGCATGTGTATTTGTGGCCACCACACTATGGGAATGACAGCTACCCAAAACGTTGCTTTCTATTCCAGCTTGTGCTCAGTGATGGGCAAAGTGCAAGCATGATATGCAAGAAATAAAAGGCAATGGTCAATGCTTGCCCTTACCCTTGCCCTCACACCCACCCTTACCTCTAACATAGCCTCGGCTCCCGCCATTGCCACTTCCCATCCCCTTCCCTTGCCCCTACCATTGCTCGTTGTAGGCCTTGGGCCCGCCACGCCACGCTACATGTGGCCATTGTAGCCTATGTGCGATTGGCACCTCACTGATGATGCCCATTGTAGTCTCAGTACACGCCCCTTAGGACTAGTTGTGTTGACCTCTTTCGGCTTTGTGCAAGTCTTTGTGGGCTAGTGGTGCCCATGGCCGGTTCGGCAGCGGCAAGAGCTAGGGCAAGGGTAGGCACAACCATGCAAGTATGCAGATAGCCTATGTTTTCCTAGTGTCTGACGAAATCCGTACTAAGCAATGCCGCTGCTTTAGCGGCTGTGGGCACCTCCGACTTTGGCCAGTTTCATACAAAGAAACCTGCATAGGGCCTACATTTCAGCGTGCTTGTGTAGAGTGCTACCCCGATGGTGCCCCTGCCCCTCCGTGTACCGTAGCCCCTACCCCACCCCTTGCCCCTCCTGTGTACCCTACCCTTGCCCCCACCCGTGTTGTTGCCGCTGCTCTTGTACATACCCCTACCCCTACCCGTGGTGTGTGCGCTTTTTTGCTGTTGCTGCACACACAAGGGCCAAGCACGTGTTGTTAGGCACATGGACTTCGGTGCGAGCACACTCCCCACTCCACCACTTTCCGGTTTGTCTATTCGGAAGATGGCTTTGCCTGCCCGTATGAGCCCTCCCGTTGAAGGGTAGCTTTTCCAATGGCCCAAATGGGTGGTTTTACCGGCGACTTATGACGTTGCAACATAGGCCGCCTTCCAAGCACGAGTTGTAGGTTTGGCAGAGAACTCTGCCGGCACGTTACTAAACTTGGAGGGGGGGCCATTGATTATTTCTACCTTACCACCCAATAGACAAAGGCGACGTCTCCACGAAAAGCTGGAATCCAAGCATTCTTGGTTCCTTCGAAGCCATGGTCACACATTCTTCGCAATGTACAATTTGGGGGGTTTGCTGTTCGGTCTACTCCCGATCCGCAGTTCTCAGCCCTGCGTGGTCATTTCTTGTGGTGCACGCTTGTCCCTCCGCAAACACCGGTCTTCAATTATCGTGTGGCGCAGCACTCCCGCTGATCACCCCACGGGAAAAACAGGCCTCAAGGGTTTGCAAGGTGGCACGCAAGCGGTGAGTGCACCACCATCAAAAATCTTGGGCTGTGCACGACGCGCCTTTGCTGTGGGGTGCTGCCAAGGAAGGGTGGGCTAGGAATGACCACAAAATGAGATGCTGCTGCATTGCTAGCATGGTAGAGCACCACAATTGTAGGGGGTGTTTATTGTGTCACAATAACCGTATAGGAAGTATCACGGACTGGCAGGTGGGAGGGGGGGCAAGGGGTGTAACTTTGTTTGGGCATAAACCCCCCTAGGAACCCCTTCCTAGACCCTTCCCAAACCATTCCTAGACTCCTTCCTAGTAGGAAGGTCCCTTCCTAGGCCCTGCCTTGACCCCATCCTGCCCAGGAACCCACCCCTTCCTGCCCATGAGCCTGCCTTCCCATGACCCTTCCAGCGCATGTAATATGTTCTTGCTTGGACTGTCCTCTCGCCACCGGTTGGGTCAAGGCTATCGCACACCCCACCGGGACACGTGGGTGCTCCCTTGCCTTCCATGACATCGTCGCCCCCACTGCTACTGCTGGGACTTGGTCAGCCGGCACCCCCGTTGCCCAGGTGCACATCACCAATTCCGTCCCCCATGGCCGAGACCCCTGCGTGTTGTCCGACCTCATCGCTCATTGCGCCACAACCCCACCATCACTGCCTTCCACTTGTGCCCCTCCTCCGGGACTATTGGTTCCTTGTTGAGTCATTGGGCACGGGCATGCTCGGCAACCTCGCCCGCATCCGCAGCCACTACATGGCCGCCCATCAAGTAGATTCCTACCTGCCCTAGCAGTCTCCGCTTCGCCTCCACCAAGCCCAAGCCGGCCACCTTCAGCAAGGAGGCTTGGCACAAGGACGCGGTCAAGAGGAAGTTGTTCCTGTGCGACCCCCGGCAATTCGGAGAGGAGACCCTCCCCATCTACTTGCTCCCATCCAATTCCCAATGGGAGTCGGATGGCGACGAGCCGGGGTTGACAGTCCCCAGTGCATGCGCCGCTAGGGCCTACTGGCCCTAGCGGTGACCGCCACACCTCCTCCTTTGTCGCCTACGAGGATCCAGCTTTGGACGTTGCAGCAAAATCCCTGTCAACGTGGAGTGTACCTCACTTTCTTCGCCCCAATACCACTTGGGGCGCAACTTTTGGACACCGCAAGAGGTGGAGGACGCCCGCAAACATGCTCTCGGTATCGAAGATGACCGCTGTGCTCGCAAATTAAGCCACAATCGGCCCGCTACTCGTCAAAAGGAGGACCCACGGTAGCGCAAGGTGGTGTGGGGGAAGCGGCAGGACATGTCGCGGCATCCGGAAGGGGAGGATCACATCCGGCTGTGGATTTTGCCGTGCTTGACCCTCATGGTGAATCGCGTGAAGGCAACACTTGAAGGAATCATCGGGAAGAGCCTATACATGGTCACACAGGAGTATATCGATGGTGTCACTAACCCCCCCCCCCCCACAAAATGTATACTCCCCCAAATCTTATACCCCCCCCCGAAATTTATCCCCCCCCCAAGGCCTAGTGAGTGTTTTGCCAAAATCTGTAACCCTCTTCAGCCATGTGCAAGCAGACGGTACATATTGAAAGCCCACAGCTTGAACGCCATTGTAAAAGTCATTTACTTGAAGAACAAATCAATAGTTGCCTGCTTCTTCACATTGCCAACACTAGCAGAAGCGCCGGCCACAGCAGCTGAAGATTCTGCAGCTGCCCCATCAGCACCCGTGACACGAACATCCTGAAAATGCTCCCCTTGATCAAACTTATAATTAGGCAAAGAGTGCACGTAGACAACCTCACCGTAGCCTCAAGTATATCTCAACTTACCAAAATCTATAGCCCACCAAGTTCTATAGCCCCTGGCCCTATTGAGCATCCTGTCGAAATCTGTACCCCGGGGTATACATTTGGGGGGGGGGGGGGTTAGTGTTTTCGTTGTGGTGTACAAGTCTTTTGCTATGAACACAGCGGTTTGGACTGCATTAAGTGTAGCGAGGAGGATGCATGTAGAGATCCGGGCAATGTTGAAGCAAGCGATGCCAGTCCGGTGCGTCCGCTACGACACATGGTGATGTCCTTGATTCCGGTGCTTGGGTCCACCTCATACACCATTCATTATGAAGCAGTACCAACACCACATGTTATTGACTCAGACACGTGTCCGCGGCCAGAGGACTGCCCGCTTGTGGGGCATGTACATGAGAGCGAGTGATTGGCCACTAGAGCACCACTTTTTGCTGGTGACACCCCCGGGCACATTCTTGGTTGTGGTGAAAGGGCGCTTCGGTGGATTAGGCATGGGTACCGAGGACGGCAGCGACGTAACGGTTGTGCATGGCACACGTAGAGCCGAGATCAATCGCGCCTAGCTTGCTGCTGGCGTCCCGAGTAATCGTTCGTCACACTAAGGTGGGACAAGAACAACTCTTTTGGTCCGCATGCCAGCACGTCGTCCACCCCTTGCCTTGGGTTTGGAGGCAGCCAACTCGAAGGGCAAAGGCGATCTTTGGGGTAGCCTGGGTGCAGGGAAGTGTTTGAACGAGCTGTGGCAGCAGTAGGATGGTGCTCATGCTATGTTGTGCACTTTGAATGTGGTGGTTATGCAGTGCAAGAACCACCCTTCGTGCATAGGAACCCCCCCCCTTCCTACCCATACTGCATTTCTTTGCATCCATGCCCATTACAGTCAATGAAGGAGAGCCCTTTGGAGATTGTGAATTGCTGCTAGAAGTGTTTTATAAGAAAACACATGAGGAACAATATGCCAAGTCAATATGGGCCTCCGTCTTCAAGGTCCTTAAGGACCACCTCATCGACACTGCGCTTTTCCCTTTCCAAGTTGCGGGCTACAGCAAGCTCAGGCTTGGTTTGCGGGATGACGCTGCTATCGGTGCCTTTCTCAATGGCCCACCGGTCGAATTCCGGGCCGCAGAAGTCCCGCTGAAAAATGAAGGCACAGGGGAGTGGTTTAGTGGATTGCCCAACTCTGACTCAGAGTCCTCTACTTCTTCCTCCTCCACATCTTCTATATAGTCTGCCGCTTCACAAGATATGGTAGTCTATAATCTTCCCGTTCGTTTCAATTACACCGAGCTGCTGAAATTACTGACGGACGTTGGCTTCCCTGCCTAGTATGTTGCACCAAGTATTTGGAATCCAGGTAAATTCAATTGCATAGCCTGGCACATCCAAGGTGATTTCTCTACAGAAGCTTTCAACAAACTTCTCTGTGACGCATCCCAAAACATCAACATGATAGTTGTCTGCACAACTAAATATCAAGGCCTGTGTAAGGAACCCCAAACGTCCCGCTAAAGCCGCCCACACAACAGATTTTTCACTTATGCTAATGTAGCTCGAACTAACACTTAGTACCTATGACTACGTTTCAAACTTGCTTCCCCCCCCAGCCACTCCCTCCCTCTGCACACTACCCCCCACCATACCATTTCTCTGGAGCCAAGTTTTGCACCTTTAATGCCTACGGTATTTTTGTAAAAAAAGAATTCTGCCACCGACACATCTCCTACCTCGACATTATAAGAGTATTTCCTAGAAATCGCTTGCATGTAATGGGTATACAAGAGCCCTACTTGTGCCACTGCCAAACAGTGTTTTCATGAGAAAGGACTTAATTTCCTCGGCAATGCACAGTACAATGACATACCGAGAGCCCGGGGTGCAGTGGCACTCCTTTACCACAAGGATTGGGCCCTTGTCACCTCGTGGTCCACCCACCCCCGGATTTTATGTGCCAGCATTGCAGACCGTGATGGCAACACACACAATTTTCTGATCACCCACTTTTAGCAGCAAGCACACATCCGGCTCCAACAGTGGGAGCAACTGAAGTCCCTCCCACCGGGCTAGATCCATGATGATAGTAATCATTGATACGATCATAACTTTGTCATGCTGCCTGCCCGTGACATCACGTCCCCGCACCTTGGGACGGAACCACGGCTCACCATTAGAGCACGCACTGTAGAGGCAGAATAGGCGAGCAATCACAACCTCATCGATGCCACGGGGGCTGGCCCTGGCCGGGACCCGACCCCAAAGGGGGGGGGGGCACCCCCCCCCCCCTCTACGGACCCCAGAATTGTCGCACGGAACAGTGTGCTTTGTCGGCGCCGGAGGCGCCGCAGATTTTGTTTTAGGCATACGGCGGGGGGGGGAATTTTTTTGTTCCACCCCATGTGTCTATACTCAAAATACTCAGAATTTTGTGGAGAATTCAAAAATGGCTGAAAAGCACAAAAAGGTTATGTAGCCACCTTGCCCACTTCTGGGCCACTTCTGATTCTGCCCCCCGCTCTGAGGCGGAGGGGCTCCCCGACACGGCAGGGGTTAAGAAGCCACTTCTGATTTAGTCCCCCGCTCTGATGCGGTGGGGATCCCCGAGACGGCACGGGTTAGGTAGCCACCTTGCCCACTTGTGGGCTGCTTCTGATTTTGCTCCCCGCTCTGATGCGGTGGGGCTCCCCGAGACGGCAGGGGTTAAGTAGCCACTTCTGATTTTGCTCCCCGCTCTGATGCGGTGGGGCTCCCCGAGACGGCAGGGGTTAAGTAGCCACTTCTGATTTAGTCCGCCGCTGTGATGCGGTGGGGCTCCCCGAGACGGCAGGGGTTAAGTAGCCACCTTGCCCACTTGTGGGCTGCTTCTGATTTTGCCCCTCGCTCTGATGCGGTGGGGCTCCCCGAGACGGCAGGGGTTAAGTAGCCACTTCTGATTTAGTCCCCCGCTCTGATGCGGTGGGGCTCCCCGAGACGGCAGGGGTTAAGTAGCCACATCTGATTTAGTCCCCCGCTCTGAAGCGGTGGGGCTCCCCGAGACGGCAGGGGTTAAGTAGCCACTTCTGATTTTGCCCCCCGCTCTGATGCGGTGGGGCTGTCCGAGACGGCAGGGGTTAAGTAGCCACTTCTGATTTTGCCCCCCGCTCTGATGCGGTGGGGCTCCCCGAGACGGCAGGGGTTAAGTAGCCACTTCTGATTTAGTCCCCCGCTCTGATGCGGTGGGGCTCCCCGAGACGGCAGGGGTTAAGTAGCCACTTCTGATTTTGCCCCCCGCTCTGATGCGGTGGGGCTCCCCGAGACGGCAGGGGTTAAGTAGCCACTTCTGATTTAGTCCCCCGCTCTGAAGCGGAGGGGCTCCCCGAGATGGCAGGGGTTAAGTAGCCACTTCTGATTTAGTCCCCCGCTCCTCCAGTACGAGTGCAGCCTCCAGCAGTAGTGCCCCGTCAGGCACTAGTGACTATGTGCCATCACAATCCATGTCTGATGGGCCGGCAGCCTGCCGGGTCACAAGAGCACAAGCAGCCCGGCCAAAGAAGCGTGCTCGCCCCAAGAGTACCGGCAAGAGGGCACGCGAGGAGTGGGAGGATGATTCCGATGCTTGAGGCCCCTCTCCTCCCTTCACTTCTATATATATATATATATATATATATATATATATATATATATATATATATATATATATATATATATATATATATATATATATATATATATATATATATATATATATATATATATATATATATATATATATATATATATATATATATATATATATATATATGTATGAGACTCCCTTCGCTTCTCTACATATATGTCTGTGGTTTGTGACAAGGGGAAGGAAAGGCCTTTGGGCGAACTCAAGGCAACATTCAGTACTGCTATGAAAGTGCTGCAGTGCAGCAAAACAATCACCATTCACAGTGCATCTTGTTAGCTTTGTGTGTTTGCGCGCTTGGACGGGGCCTGCCGGAAAAGGTGCTGGGTTTGGCTCAACGAAGGGGGGGGGGTGCCCCCCCCCCTTCGGAGGGGGGTGGGGGTCCCCCCCCCCCCCTACAGCCCCCCAAACTGTTGAACACCCCTCGGGGTCACACATTGGCTGGCGCCAGCCCCCGTGATCGATGCATACTCTTCTCTCCATGAGGGTCGGCTGGATCACTTGTCCCTTGATGGGTACAGTCGGGGCTTTCCCAGTGCACAAAAGGAAGCCCCACCGCCCGAACTAGCTTAGACTGAGAATTCAGTTTTGCTTGATCGACGGCGCCGTATAAATCGCATTTTTCTGCCCTCTTCCTATTTTGAAAAGATCCAGGAGTCGTAGTGCACCTTCCTCGGCAGATCAGACCACAAAGCGGTGGTGGCACGCATTGGCCACCAGCCGACCGAGGGAAAACAGGCTCAGACGCTGTCCCACAAACTTTCGGGGCTGTGCTAGGACTGTTGTTGCCATTCAAATTGAACTCACGGAACTACCCACTGAGGGGTATGCACATTGAGCATTTTCGCTCATACGCATACGAGCCGCCGCACATCGATTTGAACGGATACATCGAGCAGTGCAAGGCTACTCTGAGATCCAGGCTCTTCTCATGGATTCTACAGTGCAACAGCTGTCACGTGGCGCTTGGGACCTGCTACGTGCACGCAACTACCAAGTTAGTACACCAGAGGCTGCCTACTCTATACTCACTATCCTTGCTCAAAAAGAAGACTCTGATAGAACAGGTCAAAAAGTTTTGGAAAAGCGACGGTGCTTGATGATCCATACACATAGCAACCTTGGAGAAAGAAACAAGATATGTGGAGACTTATCAAACAGCCTTAGAACACACGCAAGGCACACAATTTATGGAACTAAATTCGGACATATCATTCTTGATCCAGAAGTAATGGCGTTTGAAATTGTACATTACCGGCAAAAAACGATGCAGTCTAATGGGGCCTTAGTCCCAGACTGCAAAAGCTATTTGTCTCAGTTCTTTACAAATAAAACCACGCCGTTGATGGTGCACATGCTCGTCCGCTCACCTTCGCCCTATCTCGTTGAAGCTGCGCTTGGCAGCCTCATTAAAAACTCTGCTCTTGGAGCCGATGGCATCTAGGCATCTATTTACTACATGTTCCGTGCGTTTTTTGTGCCACTCATGCATGATATTTATCAGCAAGCATTGCGCATGGGTCAGCTTAGCGATGACTGGGCACAGGCCCTCCTCAACCTCATACCCAAAGCTCTGGGCCGAGTTGGGGTCCTCATCTCAGCTATCAGCCCCGTCCACCAAACGGGTCTCATTAAAGGCTGATGCATCCAAAACGCAATCTGGCAGGCCCCGAGCACGTGGTGTTCCATGAAGGAGGGTTGCATTATACCGATTGACTTCCAGAAAGCCTTTGATCTTGTAGCCCACAACCATGCAACTGCATTCTTTGAACTTATGTGTTGACCAGCATAAATTTTTCAATTGCTGCTGCTACTTTTTACCGCTCAAATTCTTCCGGTTGTACATGGGCCACCTTTCCGACAGCACCCCATCAATCCTATCTCGGGGGTAAGACAAGGATGCCCCCTTTCACCCTCAATTTTTGCCATGCTTGTGTCACCCCTGGCACTTAAGCTAACGGCGACTTTACCGCATGTCACTATTTTGCTTTATGCGGACGACTTACTCATTATTATCACGCTGCCGCCTCACGAAGTGATACTTGTACTTTCTCTTGTTATTTCAGAGATGTCTTGTTTTTCGGCACACTCAAGCCTTCACGTCAACAAAGGCAAATCGGCAATATTGCTCAGAGGGGAGTGGCCCCCGCACCTTCAGGCACTACCTTTTTAGTCTGGCATTCCCATTCAGTCCTCTTACAAGTATCCGTGGATCGTGTTGGGCCACGTCACCTCAGAGGAGTCATTCTCTCCGGCCCGGGCCAAGGCACTCTCCGGAGCGTATGCCATGCGATCTTGGGAGCTCTCCCTTCAGGAGCATGTGGAACTTCTCAAATTATGGATCTTACCGCTACTTGTACACCCAGCCAGAGCCGTTTTTGCCGATGGAAACCTCTCCTCTACCCTCACACTCATTTATCATGTCGCCCTTAAACTAAACTTTTGGGGCATTACACAGCCAATACTTTGGCTTCCGAAAGACCAAGGGGGCTATACCCTACCTGCCCCCAACACTTTTCTTCAATGGCAATTTTCTACATTATTCGTTCAGTTCTTCGACGATTCAAATTCAATTCCTATTATTGTCACCAACGATTTTCAGCCATTTCAGGCCAAGCACGGGATTGTCTTTGACTCCCCTTCTATGTTCACTTTTCAAATGGGCAGTAATGTTGTGTGGAACACAATTCCTTATTTGGCGCAGTCAGCATGTTCTTTTACATTGCTCAAGCAAGACATCCCACAGTCACCCACCACCATGCTGGGTTATGACACACCGCTCTGGCATTCGGCAACTAGACGGCTCACAACTGCCAAAGCCCCCCCCCCCCCCCTCCCGTCCTGACAGGTACCATGGTTTTCCTGACAAATCTCACTGGACGAAATGGATTGATGCTAAGCTTATCTGCTTTATTTCCTATCCATAGGATATTGATCCTCGGCAGCGGCGCGAAGTCTGGCAGGCCTGGCGGCGCTGCGGTGTCCCATTAGACCTAAAAGATTTTGTCTATGCGGCCCTTTGGCAAAAACTTACTATTGGGCACAAATAGGCATCCTGGAAGCCACTAGAAACACACCGCCCCCCGGACGGCTCCCTGGAGACCGTCCAGCACTCCATGCTGCACTGCCACTACCTCCCGGTGGCTTATGATACCATAGTCGAACTTTTTCCAGAATGGGACAAAGGCGTCTTAGGAATACAACGATTGATTGATGGTGACCCCACCTCCTCTCTACAAACACCCATCAGCGTCATGGCATGGACAGCTGTCTATGCCTCTTGGAAGACCCGCTATGCTTTTTGCTCTGACTCATCTGATGCAATTCTGGGAGTGGGTGGCGCCGCGAAACGCTGGAAACTGCGCGGCTGGAAAGGGTCCTGTGGCTTGGTCGCCAATGTCAGCATCTGGGAACTGCTCCTCGACGAGCTCAACCAACTAGGGAAAACCGTGAAGTGGATCAAAATCTCCTCTCACGTATCAGTGGAGGGAAACAAAGAGGCGGATCGCCTAGCCGACCTTGGCCGCCCGTCCAGTCCTTTGAATCCTGTACTTAGTACAAATCCTTTAGTCAGCCCGAATATGTAGCTCATACATAGCTGATTTTCACAGCTGGTTTGTCCAAGGAGGTTGGAAGCATTGGCATGGTGGCAAGATATGGCATCTTCACTTTGGATCTTTTATCGGTGTCTGCACACGTACCTGTCCATCTTAGGCAAACAAACAACATCGCGGAATTTTTCGCAATTGTGTGCACTCCAGCTTTTGCCGCCATGACGCTATGCTTTTTGCTCTAGCTCATCTTATGTAATTATGGGAGTGGGTGGCGCGGCGAAACGGTGGAAATTGCGTGGCTAGAAAGGGTCCTGTGGCCCGGTCGCCAATGACGGCATCTGGGAACAACTCCTCGACGAGCTCAACCAACCAGGGAAAACCATGAAGTGGATCAAAGTCCCCTCTCACGTAACAGTGGAGGGAAACAATGGGGCGGATCGCCTAGCCGACCTTGGACGCCTGTCCATTCCATTGAATCCTGTACTTAGTACACCAAGTCCTTTAGTGAGCCCTCATACGCCTCTAGCCACGCCTTGCAAGAAAGCACGTTTGTTGACCACGTCACAGCATGATCTCTCTGAAGTATCACGCTTCATACCCACAACACTGACAGCGCCTACAGCACGGACTTCGGCGACACCAGGAAGCGGCGGCGCAGCCTGTAGGCTGCGCCTTTCCTCTGCTTTTTTCACCTTCACGTTTTATCTCTCCACACACAAGCGGAGGTCACGGACACGCGTACAATTAGGCCAAAGGAGTGCGTCATGCTCTACGTCGTTGGTTTCCCCCATGGCACTAACACACACCACGAACACCGTGGAGTATGGTTGTCCTCATGCTCCATTGAACTTTGTCAGGAAATAGATATTGATCTTTATTGGATCGATGATCCAATGGTTTTCATCGCTTGCATTAGCTACGCTATACTCTACAACTGAATTTTTCCCTCCACCTGACAATCTTGGTCAAGTGGGACCATGCACAGGTTGCAACAAGAAGCAAAGCGCCCGCAAAACGTCCCCTTGTACCCTGTGTCAAGAAGAGCTAGTGTGCCGGAGCTGCCCCCGGGCACATCTATGTTGTGGGGTGTGCCGCGCCAACCTAGATTGGCACTTGGAATGCAAGGCAAAGACAATCACCGATATCCCCAGTCCACCGGGCACGGCAAGCTTCTTCATGTTGTGCAACGAGAATACCCACTTGTACTTCACAGTGCTATACATGCCTCGGGCAGTCATGGAAGTGCGGACCATGGGGGACACTGCACCTAGCCCTGAGGATTGCCCAATGCGTCAGTTTTGCTATGGCAATTCCATCGTTTCCACCGTTTCCGACACGGTCATCGCCACTGTTCACGTCCCCCCCTGTGTGGGTATCATTCTTCGCAATGTACAGTTTGGGGGCTTTGTTGTTCGGTCTACTCCTGATCCGCAGTTCTCAGCCACGCGCGGTCGTGTCTTGTGGTGCACGCTTGTCCCCCCGCAAAAGCCCTTCTTGCATTATTGTATGGCGCGGTACTACGGCCGGATCACCCCACGGGAAAAACAATCCTCAAGGCTTTCCAAGGCGGCAACACCAAAGAAGGGGAAACGGGCCCACTCTGGTAGTGTTGACAGCGACACGGAGGATGCAGTGCGCTAGGAGGATGCAGTAGACGTGTGCAGTTGCACTACCCGGACAACTCCCGCGGTGCAAGTCAACCAAGAGAAGGCGCTGCAGGTGGAGCTCGAAGGTTGGTTGGCCTAGGGACAGAGCCAGGGTGACAGCTTGAAAACCAACTCGAGGCACAGAAGGAGATGACAGCACAGTGGCGGGAGTTGTATCAGTCCATGGCAACGAAGGGCAGTTCGACCCAGTCCCAGACACAGTCCCAGTAAGGCCAATCCACTCCGACGCAAGGTTGTCCCTTTTGGGTATTTTCAGCATGGGCACTATCCCCTTTCCCCCAAAAATACTTTACCCTCACCCCTTTCCGGAGGTCGTGGCAGGCTCTTCACGATATAGGGAGTTGACGAACCCTCTCCCTGTACCTTGGGGGGGGGGTGTCAATGCACGGGTCCCAGTATAAATGAGTCCCACCACGTGTGCACCACTTTCAATGTGTGGGCCTAATTTTAATTTGTATCACTCGGTCAACATGACTTGGATCCCCTGTGTGGGCCTAATATTCTTTATTTCCTTTTATCACAGACATGGCTTGATGGCCAGTTGACAGCAGAAGTCGTTGTGCCACTGTGCTCAGTTTTTTTAAAGACCACAAAAGCAATGTGCAACAATACAATCTGCAAGTGAAGAACGGGATTATAATGTCACAATTGATGTGCCATGCAATGGAATGTCCGTAGCACTAATGCCTGCCATGATCACAATGGAGGAGGGGTGTATGCCACCGTAATGCAGGGCGGGGGGGGGGGGGGGGCGGCGAAGGTGTGGTTGTGCTACGGCAGCCGAGAACGAAGGAAGGGACTGGTGCTGGTACTGTGCTGATATTGGTAGTGTGTGGTACTTATAGTGTATTATACTGGCACTGGTATTTTTCTTTACTGGCACTGTACTATATTGGTAATGGTAGTGGTACTGTTCTATGCTATTGCACTGTACTGTAGTGTGGTGTACTGTATTGGACTTCATTGTATTGTACTGTACTGGAAATCTAATACAGATTTGATCTGATTAGCATGTTGGATCCAAAACATGTTGAATCTATTTCATGTATTAGATCCATTATGCATGAGCGAATGTGTGAGATCGCGTATTTGGCCAGCCATCCCCATCACCCCTCTCCTGTTTCATCCTTCCCTGTGGCCTCGTTGGCTCTTCAGGTATGTCAGCCCTTCACATGGCAGCTTATGAGGGGCACCATGCCGTTGTTGAGCTTCTGGTTGCCAATAAGTCCAACGTTGATCAGCGCCAAAAAGACCATATGACTGCGCTAATGCTGGCGGCCGGTGCCAACCGCCCTCGCATGGTCCAGCTGCTGCTGCACAGTGGTGCAGCCCAGGACCTCGTAGACGACCAGGGCCGCACTGCGCTGCAAGTCGCATACCAGCACAACGCTGTGCCAGTACTTCTCTGCCTTCGGGCGGGCGCCAAGCACCACCGGTGCCCGGACAACCTCCTCGAACTTTCCGCTGGCGCCGGACATGCCGCTGGCCCAGCCCTGTACCCAGCCACATGCCTTCCTCCGACACCTCGAGGGGTCAAATCTGCCGATCTTGGTCCGAGCAACGTGGTCCCAGAAATAATGAGCTCTCTCCCAACAAATCAGGACCTCTCTCCATCGTTGGTCCTGGGGCATGACGACGACGCAATGTCGGGCTCCCTCACATTCTCCGGGCGGTCAACTGCGTCGTTTGACAGCCAAGAAGACTCTCCCATGAAGGATGATGAGCCACTGCGGCGTGCATTGGTGTCCCTGTGCACTGGCTGCGGGCTCCCGGTGCAAGATGGGCTCACGTACATTGCACTTGACAAGACTTGGCATCCAGAGTGCCTCTTGTGTGCACACTGCGGCAAGGGCTTCGAGACCATCTCCGTGTGGCGGTACAAGGACCTACCCCACCATGCAGCCTGTGCCAAGGAGGCCAAGGCAGAGGATGCCCCCTGGTGTGTGCATGTGTGTGTGTGCGTGTGTGCATGTGTATGTGTGTGCATGTGTACGTGCGCACTGTGTGTATGTGCGTAATGTGTGTTGCCCCCCCCACGGGGGCCAGGAGTGCTTGACCTCACCGTGGTGTAAGGGTGAAACCAGGGGGAGGGGGGCTTAGGCTAACATGCAACCTGGGCGACACACCCCACCGGTCACCGTAGGGGAGCCAGGATGGGTCCAGCAGGCGGTGTGGTTTGGTGTGGTTTGCGAGTGGGTGCCGGGCCACCTGCAGCCCTGTTGTCTCCACGACTGTGTGTCCGTGTTCCTTACCTTCATAGGTCTACAAGGGCATGGGGCATAGGGCCACCGTGGTGCCTATCAAGGTTCAGGTGCCATCGTGGAGCCGCCACCTGGCTCCAGCCCAGCGCTGAAGGAGACCTGATTCCCCCTGGAGGGGGACAGGGTCGGCTAGTGGCGGTGGGGCGGCCCCCCTCCCCTCAGCTAGGGGGACACCTGATAGCTGTCTATTGGGCGTTGGCAGCCGACATGGCGCCGACATGGTCGCAGACATGGCGGCTTTGGGCACGGTGCCCGGGTCCAGGGGCCTGGTGCCCAAGGCCAAGGGCGCCGTGCTCGACGGCATGAACCTCATAGCCACATGTCGGTATGGTGGCCAGGGGATGATGCAGGAGGTGTGGGGCAGCCCCCTCTCCAACTTGGGAGGCGCGCCGATAGCCGCCTTTTGGTGAGGTGGCTGGGGTAGGTGAATGGTGGCAGCCCCCTCCCCAGGCAACAGTTCGCAACGTGGACATAGCAGGGGCAACAAAGCTGGCAGCAGGATAGGACATGGCTGCTGTGAACGCCGCGGAGCTGGCGATGAAGGCGGCACCCGTGGCAGTGGCCTCGCCTTCGCTGAGTCCCGGTCGATGGCACTTGGCGACGGCTTGCAGGGCGCAGCAGCAGAGGCCCACCCCTGGCTGGGTCCTGGTGTGACGACGCCCGGCCACGGCGGTGGCCCTACGTCAGGAGGGGTGCAGCGGGATGTTGCAAGCCCCGACCCCACCATCTACCATCAGGAGAACCAGTGTGGCGCCTGCCAGTGCTGCTCATGGGGTCCAACGGGGGAGGTGGCCGATGGAAGGCACCACAGCCGCTGCAGGCCGTACACACTGACGCCCCCCCCCCCCCCCCCCATCCGCAAACGGTTGTACCGCCCACATCAGGCAGCACGGCCTTACATGGGGGGCGTCCGGGCTAGCTCCGTGGGTCCGTGGGTCTGTGGGTCTGGAAGTTTGTGGGCCCTGGGCCAAAGGCTGGGTGCGCCGAGCGTGGCAGTGTGTGAACCTGGTTGCCGCCTGTTGCTGTGGCAGCAAGGTGATGACACTTGCCGCACGGGGCAGCCCCATTGCCAACCTAGGGGGCACCCCAATAGCCACCTGTTGGTAGGGTGGCCGCGGCAGTTGAATGCGAGCGCGGCCCCTCCCTGGATGTGGGGGGGGGTGAGCGATGGAATGCAGTGCTGTAGCTGCTTTCCGTGCACAGCACTTTCCTCAATGAAGGCAGTGCAGCCGCCTTACACGTGCGCTGTGCTTGCCTTGGTGGGCGTAGCGCTCCGGTCTAGGGGCTTGTAGACTCCCACAACGGCGTATGCATCCGAGTCCCAACCGGCTTTCAACGGGCCTTGAGGGCATACAAATGCGCGTGTTGTATTCTATAGTGTCCACGAGTGCTATCCCCAAGGAGGTCCTATACTTCGCATCACTGAGCTATGTAGTGGCCAAACCGCATACCTCATGCATTATAGTGCGCGGTTTGTTCAACGTGATGAAACAAGTATGGTACTCACATGGCTCGCCCATGGAAGTCTGAGCAATGAAACTTACGATGGTGTGATGGAAGGCCGCCGCAACGTGCACATGGCCGATAGCTGGGAGAGCAGCGGTCTGGTGATGGCGGCTCGTGCGCGACGCAAATATGCTCGTGCAAGTAGAGACCGGCATGTCGGATGTGGTCGTGACATGCTGTGGGTTGCTATGGCAACCCTAAGACCTTGAATGTCAGCACAGGAGCCGGTTTACTTCCACCTACTTGTGTGTTGATTAGGAGTCGGCCTCCCTCCCGCCAATGGCGTGCTGGACCCCGTTGCTTTGCCCGGGCGGTTGCCAGTGGCCCATAGGCCGGCCACAACGGCTGGCGAACGCCACAACACCGTTGCAATACGCCATTGGCCATTGGCAAAGTTACCGTTGCTAGCGCATGCCCCAACCTGGTAGGAAGGCATGATGTTGCACAAATGAATCTAACCCCATGACCCATGGGGCGTCCCTATCTCGGCACGGCTTGTCCAAGACCGTTGGGACCGGGTTGTCCGCCGATGTGGGGGTCTATAGGCCTATGGACCCGAGCGGCGCACCCACCGACGCAGGCACGGCACCCACGGAAATTGGCACTAGGCCCCTGGACCCTGAATGCGATTGCAAAGGTGCATAACAATGCACGCGAGAATGCAAATATTACCGTGAATTGAGCAATTTCCCCCAAATCTAAGCTTCGTTTGCAATGATTCGAGCTAGATTTCGCGGGTTTCAGAATTTCTCGTATTTTTAATGAAGAACACATGACAAACGGGCACAAAGGCGAACAACCGCGGGTAAAACGGGCAAAAAGTGAGCAATCAAAGGCTACATTGGATGCCTCGTGCATTGGACAGAACGTCTCGCCATGAGGCATCATACATTCATTGCACTCAAGGGGGAACCGGTAGCCCCGACCAAGTTTCAAGCTTGCGGCTATTGTGGCGTAGTGAGGAGTGGGCAACATTGCGTGCGGCAAACGAGGAAGTGGAATTCAACCAATAATTGCGGCATGCCAAGACGGTCGTCTTCAAGGATTCCGTGGTGGTTGACAGGGAAACACTTTTTTCCTTAGTGCCGAAGTCAAGGCACAAACTTTAATGGCCAATTGTAAGAATTGGAAAGCTAAGGTGGCTCAAGCCTCGGTGTGTTGGGTTTGCGGCCGCAATAGAGCGGATTGCCTTGCCAACTTTGGTTTGAAATCCTCCATTGTTGCCTCCCCTGAAACCGTGCCCTAAATTGGAGTCATATATGGACACATCGCAGCCAACAGGCACATTCCACATTGTGGGGTGTACGTGGTGTTGTGTGTCACTCTTTGTGGCATTTCGGGCATGAGGGGTGCGGTGGCGACTGCCACCGGTAAATTTGCAGTTGTCGTTGTCTACATTTTTTTTCAACCTATGCTAGAGGTTCCCCGGGTTCAAGCCAAAACGGTCAGAAACGGAAAGTTTACCAATGAGAAGGCAAATTTGAAGGAAAGGGTTAGATTGTGGCGCTCCCGGGAAGGTACTTTGAACATTCAGAAATTGCATGATTATCTCAGCGCGGTTCACGGCTGGCGCTATGTCCTAGAGGACGATCGCTTCGTGTCCGGTATGTGTTCAAAGATTTGCGGTGGGATGTGGCCCAATATCAATTTCCACAAAATTTTGACTCCTGTTGTGGCGCATACGATGTGCCAAAAAGTTTCCTCGTTGGGCTTGTAGCGAGATGATCCTGTTTTTCTGCGTCTGGTTGCTAGTGCCGTCACTAATCGTGGCACGGCAGCTGGAACTTGCAGCTCAACTTCACGTAGCCGAAATTTGTCACCGGACCCTAAAATACTGGTCGTGGGACTTGGATTGTCATTATGATGCTTCCATTCCTACCATTCATCACCATTTATGTCACCACCCGGCCTACCCCATTGTCACAGGAGTAGGACTCACCCCTTGGACCAACACACACAACATGTCCCCCAAGGGCGCGCCACAGAGCCCCTACCTTTGGCTTCTCGTCACCCTCCCCCTAGCACCCGAAGTGGCCCATGAGTACTGCGCATTCGCATTGTACCCTGTGCGCTTTCTTGTCATCAACTTCGCAAACCACAACCTTCTTACCACACCAACCGCCTACTAGGAAGAGACGGCCTATGGGGTGCCCACCACCTCCGACTAGGCAAACACCATCCTCCACCTTACCACGAGCTACCTGGACGCGCACAAGCTCCTCGTGCACCCCCGCAAGTCTATCGCGGTGAAGAGCGTGGAATGTACAAACAGTGGGTCAGTGGAAAACAAAGTTGAGATTTTGTTTTTCGGGAGTGGGGGGACAATTTTCCCCAAAATTTGCGTGTGTGCATGGCAAACAAGATGGGTGTAGAAAGTTTACGCGAATGTAGTATGCTCTTACAATAACCTAAGCTATTGTGGTCGCATTTGTGGATTGCCCGCTTGTATTGTTATGCTTGCAAGTGGAGAGGAATGTCCAACTTTTCATGCTCTAACATGGAGAGCAGCCATCGCAGGCTGGGGCACACCATATACGACATCCCCCATCCTGAGGCGTCGCATGTTACCAAAAGGTCCATGCATGGACGAGGACTGGTGACTGTGTGGCAGTTGGCTCGCCGGGCCCGCAAGAGGGCCGTTAATGACCTCAACTTTGGAAACGTCCCTACGCAAACTTTTCGAATGTGCAAGCCGTGGTCATGGGATGTGTGGACACAACCATGGTTTATTGTGGCACAGGGTACTTGCTGTCGTGTGCGCCACGGTGAACATGTGCGCGTACATGCAAAATATTAGCTAGAAAATCACGCAAAAATCGTGCAAAATATCCGTGAATATTGCCAATACGCGCATACACAAGGGAGCCACGAAACAAGCGACTTGTGCATTCCTATTTGGACAATTGGTGAACGACCGTGATACCCTAGTGTGCGAAAGGACGTTGCTTTTTGTAGAGACCCGTATTGAATTTTTTTTGGAATACTTAAAATGTTGCCGGTATCCCTACCAACAAGTGCTTTACTGGAAAAAGCAGTTGGTTTGAGCACCCATATTCGCACCATTTTGCTGTCCATTCAAAAATCCTGCTACTGGGCGTTTGCAACGTGTAGGGCCCTAGTGGAGGCTGCGTCATGTTCCGTGGCACCAACATGTTGCGTAGGGACATGCTGCGCCGCCCTTTGCACCCCAAGCACAGGCCAGAGGGAACGGGTACCCTCCCTTGTGCTCCTCATCACCCCGTGGAGTGATATCTTTCGTGCCACGGTGTGCACTAGCACAAGGTAGAAGGACGCGGTCCCCACCCACGTCCACGCGAGCACAAGGCGGAGGGACAAGTACCCCACAGCTGTGCACATCAGCACAAGGCGGAGTCGGGATTCGCTCCCCTATGCACACCAGCAAAGGATGGAGGGTTCTGTTGTGCTCCCTTGTGCACAGCAGCATAGGACAAGGGAGAGGTCTACTCGCACCTCTGCCCAGCAGCACACCATTGAGGGAAAGGTTTTCCGCCCCTGCGCACACGTGCGCAAAATGTGGGGACACGTTGCCGCCCATGTGTGTCGGTGCATGCGAGGGAGGGACAAGTTCTGTGCCCTTGTACACACCAGCATGGAGCAGGGACTGGTTCCCATCCACTTTGCGCATCAGTAGAAGTTGGAGGGACAAGTTCTGCAACCCAGTGCGCATTAACACAGTGTGGAGGGCCACATTTCCGGCCCTTGTCTGTGTGCACACTAACACACGGTAGAGGGGTATCCTCTCGCCCCTTGTGCATCAACAGCGGGTTGATGCACACCTTGCGCACAAATTCACATCCATCGTGCTCACGTGCACCATGCGGAGAGACACGTTGCCCGCCCTTGTGCGCATCACCTCTGGGCGGGTGGGGGGGGGGCACGATCCGTGTCGGTGTGCGCACCACCACAACGTGCCGACACAAGTTCCTTTCCATGTGCGCACTAGCGCTAGGCGAAGGGACATTTTGCCATCCCTTATGCGCACTACCCGAGATCGGTGGGACAATTTCCTTGCCCTTGTGCGCCTCATTAGAAGGCGGAGGGATACGGCCCCCTCCCCTTGCACATGAGCATAGGGTGGACGGATTGTTTACTGCCCTTGTGGACAACGGCACACGGCGGAGGGACCGATTCTCTGCGCTTGTGCACACCAGCACATGGCACAGGCATACGGTGATGTATGGTGGTTACAATAGCCCTTGTGACCATAACGTATGCTGGGCCTAAGTGGCCGTCGCAAGTGGCTATGCCCAAGTTGCAAAAGCAGGGGCAGCTTATGCACTTGTGACTGCAGCACGGCGCTCTCGTGTCATTGGTAGATTGTGTGGGCCACGGGACCACGGTGTTGTTCCTAGATTACAGTAAAACGGTCCCAAAGCTTGGTGGCAGTAGCGGGGTGTTGTGCCCCGCTAATTGCAGGAGGGTCCTCTGCCCATCTGCCCACATGACAATAGTAGGGAGTTGTCCTCATGCAGCGGCAAGAGGGCCCTTGCGACTCCAACCGGGGCCCGTCATGACAATATCAAGTTAGCTAGGCAATAGGAGTAGGGTGATTTCCCAGAAGTAGCAAGGACACACTGCCGGGCTTTGGTGGTAGTAGCGAGGTGTTGTGCCCCTCTTGCAGTAAGTAGCTGTTCCCAGGTGACCGCAGTAGGGGGCCTTGGTGTTAGTAGGAGGCTGCTATCGTACAACACTAGGGTGTTTGTGGCCAAGTAATCGTAGCAGAGTGCGGTGGCAAGTGAGAGCAGCAAAATTGTGTGCCCTATTGATGGCAAACGGGTGATGCGCCAAGGTTGCATCCGCAGGGTTGCTTCGTGCAAGTGACAACAGCAGGTTGTGCCCGGGGGACAGTACCACGGTGTTGTGCCCTTTTGGGAGCACCCCGGTGCGGCTCTTGTGTGATCGTTGTTGGGTGTTGTGCCCCAGTGACGGCATAAAGGTGCCGTGCCTAGATCACAACCGCCTGGTGTTGTGCCCAAGTGACAGCAGCATGGCGTTGTGTCCTTGTAGGGGTAAGAGGATGTGGTACCTAGGTGATAGTAGCAGAATGTTGTGCCACGATATTGGCAGCAACTTGCCGTGCTCTGATCACAGTCGTAGGGCAATGTGCCCACGTGACAGGAGTTGGGACTTGTGCCCTTGTGGCATCGTCCAGGTGTCTTACATTAGTATATACATGAGATCAACAGGTTGCCGTGCTCACGTGCCAACAAGAGGGTGTTGTGCGCGAGTGACACCATTAGGGTGTTGTGCCCAGGTGACTGCATCAAGGTGCTTTTGCTTTGTGGCGGCATCAAGGTGTTGTGCCCAGTCAACAACAACGAGGCCGCGTGTCCGGCATAGGGGGGGGGCATGTCCTCGGTTCCGGTACGCGACCCCCCTCCCTCCCTGGCTTCTCGGCCGACTTAGTTGCCAAGGGTCAATAGCTACTTGCCATACATATGGTGGCACTAAAGGCGCCCGATTTTTTTCAGTCTCCTTGCCCATTTTATGCACTGTGCGATCCGACACTATTCTTGGACCGAACGTTGATTCTAACGCCCACCCCAACCCTCAGCCTACTGCTCACCCTACACCCAAACTTACCCTTGACGATAACCCTAGCCCTAAGCATGATTGAATATTGCGACCGAGCTGGTGGGGCAAGGAACATTGTCTAGGAGATTCAACGACATATGAATGAGATACGCACTGGAAAGTGGATGAGAGCGGCTCAAAGGGGTCTCAAAATGAGCCGTGTTCGTCCGTTTGTGCACCACAAGTGGACTAGGATCATTTTTGGAAAACCAGGGTTTTGACCCATTTTTTGAGCCCTTTATGGTCCCAAATTCGCCCTTTTCAAGGCCCTTTTCACCCTTGAGAGAGACCAAATTTGCTCAACATTGGCTCAAGGTGGGCTCATTCCACTTCTTTGTGCCACCCAAATGGTCCACAAGTATTTTTGGAAAAAACATTTTAGATCCATTTTGGACCGATTTTTGGTCCCAAAACAGCCCATTTTCAAGGCATTTGGTGGCTCCAGAGGGGCCAAAATGGCTTTGCAATGAGCTCAAAATGGGCTCATTTCCCTTGTGTACGCACCCCAAATGGTCTAGGATTATTTTTGGAAAAACACATTTTTGACCCATTGTTGACCCATTTGTGGTCCCAAATCAGCCCATTTGCAAGGCATTTCAGGATTTTAGGAGGGCCAAAACGGGCAACCACAAGCTCAAAACGCGCGGCGAACACTTGTTTTGGCATACCATGTGGTCTAGGATCATTTTTTAAAAGGGTTTTTTTTTTGCGCCTGTTGGGCGTTCTTGACCCTTTTTGCCACCCACCTCTTTGGGCTACCTCTTGCAGCTTGCTGGAGCCCACTGGGCCTAGGTCCGGGGGTCTAGGTGTCGTATGGGGCAATTTTGGAGGGTTGAAGCCACCAAAAGTTGGTGGTTGTGGGTGGATTAGATGCTCTCAAAATCACTTTTTAGGCCACGTAGCCCAAGATCTGGTCTATTTTTGGTTTTGGGCTGTCGGCGGCCAATGTGCACAAGTTCTAGGGCTTTTGGGGGCTGTTTGGGGGTGGTTCGCGGACATATTGTGGAGGTAGAGGGCCCTTGACGGCCCTCCGGCACGGGAGTGGGGCTGCATGTGTACCATAGCCACTATTTCCCTTCATTTGGCCGTTTTCGGCAAGTTTCAGGGCGGTTTTGGGCAAAAGAAAAAGGCCGATTGTGGCCCTAGATTGCAGATTTTGAAATGGTGATCTGGCACTTGCGATGCCCGTTCCCCACAGCCACCGTGCAATTTCCGAATTTCGTCGCATCCGTGGACAGTTCCATTTCAGCATAGCGAGAGGAGGGTTGAAATCCCTGGACCGCATAGGTAAAGCCTCCGAACATTCGTTTTCTCACAGTGAAACTAGCGGAACTCACCGACTTCGTCCGCTGGGATATCCACGAGCAGCTGCCTGAGTTTACTCATGCGTGAGATGCTTGCTTGTTTTCCTTCTGGGGGAACACGAAGAATGCTTGGTGTTGGTGACGCACATTTGTACATTAAGAGACACAATCCAGCCTGTTTAGGTTTTTGGGAAAGGGATATACATAATGCGCACTGGGAGTGCTTATATTTGGCCAAAATTTTGGTGAATGCTACCTATGGGTCTAAGGCACAACCACACAAGGTATGAGCTTCGCACTTCGTTAGTGGGGGGGGGGGGGGGGGGCTGGTGTCTTGCATCATGGGGGGGGGTTGGGGGGGGTTATGGTTGCATATTGGCGGTCCATAAAAGTCTGATGCCTGATGTCTGATGGCCATCTTGGTCACTATACACAATCTTGCTCCAAACCGTAGCGGCACACACCACTCCGGGGAGGTTGCAGACGGAGGCACACACCGTCATTCATGTGCAGCGCCTCCTTGAGGGTTGGACGGGTTAGCGCCTGCTCGCCTGCTCTTGGTGGCTAAAGAACGGTTGCGCATGGTGTAGGCCCACCCTACGGGTGAGGTACAAGGGTACCTCACGATCCACACCCAACCTCGGGCAGAGTCGCGTGTGCCACAGTAAGTACGGCACCGGGGATTCTTGCCTCCTGGCCACAGTGGTTGATAGCTGTGGTGCGTCGTGTCACGGTGCGAGGGCGCAATGGAACGGGTGCCTACAAGCTAGGGTGCCACAAGCTCACACCCCCCCCCCCCTGGCAGCCGGAGCATTGGCACCTTTAGATGATGACGTCCGACGCATCATGGCGAAGACCACCCGACGGCCAATGCTGGAGGCGGCCCCGCCGGATCAGCAGAGTGCCCCGGACGCCACACGACATACCGCTTGAAGAGATGCCGTGCCCCAAACAACCAATTGCGACCCCACACCCACCTGTGCTCCCAGGCAGCACCCGCGACCACCGGCACTGGCAGCACGGTCCCTTGCCCAATTTATGGCAGTAGGGGGCTGTGACTAACCGATACCACTATGGTGTTGTGCCCCGTAACAACAGCAAGGTGCACCTAGGTGCCTTGAGCAGGGGACAATAGCAACGTGTTGTGCCCATAAGAGAGAAGCAGGATGGTGTGCCCGAGCGACAGTAGCAGGGGGTTGTGCCCATTTGTGAGACATAGAGTGTTGTGCCTGCGTCACAGCACCAGATGTTGTGCTCAACTGACGGCAGCAAGGGGCTTTGCAAAGATGACACCAAAAAGGTGTTGGGACGCCTTGTGCACTGGTGTTAGTAGCAACGTGTAGTGCCTGGGTGAAAAGCTATACCAAGCTGACACCCGCGGAGTGCTATGTCTATGTGACATGAACGGGGTGTTGTACCCTAGGGACGGCATCACGGTTTTCTGCCTAGGTGACATGACCACGCTGTTGTGCCTTATGGCCGCCCTAGGGTTTGATGATGTCAGCTCGGCATATATCCTCGCTATTGCCTCCCGGGCACACTACCAGCCACCTCGACCAGGGCACAGCACCCTTCTGCTACCATGTAGGCACAGCGCCCTTCGGATGTCACTTGGGCACACCACGGTGATAATGTCACCTGCATATAGCACCATGTTGCCAACACCTGTCACAACACTGTGATGGTGTTACTTGGGCACAGCACTGTTGTTACCACCCAGACACCACAGCCAAGACATCTCCTCGCTTTTGTACACGACCCCCCTAGAAGAAATGGGCCGAAGGCCCCCTTGGGGGGGGGAGGGGGGGCGTTGAAATGGAGTTCAGGGAGGGGCGATGTGGGGCGGGGGTCGGGAGGGTCGGTGGGGGGGGTGGTCCACGTGGGGGGGGGGTCCGTGGGGCGATTCGGGGTGTGTGTGTTGGGGGGGGGGAGGCTCCCCTTACCTCCCCTTGCCGTCCATCTGACCATACCATCACCATAAACCTAACCCGAACCTTTGCAGCCAGCTACTTTGGCCATCCCCGCCATGTTGATTGGGCTGAACAAAATCCCCCGAATTCGGTTCGTGGCTGCTTTTGCCACGTCATTGCTCTCCTTCTTGAGCTCCAACACTCACATGTATGGGGTGTTGTGATGCGACATCAACAAAAAGGTGTACCGGTCGGGGGCTTCCTAAGTGCTCTGGAACCAACTTGGGGGTGAAAATCCAAAAATGCCGCATCCCCTATGCATCAAAAACCTATTGCCAAACAACATGCCCAAACTACCACAAAATATGGCTCTCTACTACAGCACCAATTTGGGCGCCTAAGGGGGGTCAAAATCCAAGTGGCTACATAATCCTTGCTGTCGCAGATTGCCCGCACGCAACCCGTGCACCCCGCATGCACCCCATGCACCACGTTTCCAAACACGTAACTAGGCATTCGCCCATGACATTTTTTTACCACCTCTATAATTTACGGCATTCGTGCTAAAAAAAAGTATTTCGTGCAGAAAAAGAATGGGTTTTTTTTTAGCGTGGAATAGTTTTCTAAGGCGGAATATTTTTTAGTGCGTATCATTGTTTTATCCGAAAAACTAAAACCTCTGAAAAATAATCCGCGTGTAAAAAAACTACAGGACCAATTCAAATTAGATACCAAATTCCTACGGTCCCTACGCCTACTGTAGCTTAGACAACGCGGTAGCTTATATGAAGGCGGGGTGGGGGTAAAAAAAGCGTGGGGGTCTAGGTGAGGGTAGGGGGGGGGGGGTTGTTAAAAAAATGGGTGGGTTTGGTATAAAGTGTGGTCATTTTTGGGAAAATTTTCGGGTGGGTGGTTTTTTGGTAAGATTGGGGGGGTTTTGGTAAGAAATGGGTTTGTTTTTGTAAACTTTCATATCCGCGGGGGATTCTTGGTAAAAGTTCGGGGGCCTTTTTGGTACAATTCGGGGGGGTGGGGGGCAACACGTGGGGCTTTTCGGTAAATCAGGGAATGTTTTGGTACAAAATGGGGGATTTTTTTGGTACATTGCGCAGGTTTTTCGTATGTACCACCCTTGCCTTGCGTCCTTCATTTGACAAACCACATTGCACACCCCCAATGAAAGATGCCCCCCCCCCCCTTGCCCTTCCTCAGTCCGTCCGCCCCCCCACTCAAGAGTGCTTACTACACCCGCCCCCCCCCCCCCCACAGAAAATATGTTGTGTGCTTATTTTTATGAAGCATGGAAAATGGTTTTGAAAAGATGCCCCTCTATGTGTTGTGTGTGTATTTGTAGGAATTGAATGCACTATTTACTTATAGTCGTTACTTTGTTTAATGGTGCCTCTTGTGCTTTGCGTGCTTCGCTTTCCTTTGTGCCCCTTAAGGAATGACTTTCTTTGCAATTGCTTACTACATCGTCTTCTTCCGGTGTTATTACAGGTTGTCTAATGGCGAGAAAGTTTCCCTCGGCACGTCAAAAGCAAAAATTGCCTTGTAGGGTGTAGTATAACTGTATCCGAGCCGCCTTGGGGGTGTGTACAGCTAACAAGAGTACAGATTAGTGGTCCTACCTTGACAGATTGTCGACTTTTTGGTTCTTGTGGGGCTCTTCTTTTCTCTCGGCACCATGTGTAAAGGTGACACGTGTTTGCGTTTGTGTTTGTGTCTGTTGTCCATTTTCATTTATGTGCTTGCCTTCCCTGAGGCCCATGTCAGTTTGGCTACCCATGCCAGTATAAGTGCATTTGGCACCCGCACAGGAAAGAATGCAAATTGCATTTTGAAATCATGAATATACAAGTGCCCCCTATTCTTTCGTTGTGTCCCTTGGCGAATGTGTAATCAGATGTTGATCAGATTTGTTTGCATGATTGTACCCCCGAGGGCAGATTTTTTTCATGTTTCGCCGAAAAAAGCGCTCTGTAGGGAGTTGTTCCTATCCTATTCCTATCACACCCCCTTTTGAGGTTTTTTTTGTGTGTTTATTGTGTCTTTCCTATTTCCACCATCACATGCAAGTGTACAGGTGTAAGCATGTATGTGGAGCGATTGCAAAGGTCATTGGGGGGGGTGGGGTTGTGCACATTTGATTTTGGCGTTCTAGCGGCGTTCTAGCGAGGTGCTCTAGCGGTGTTCTAGCGGCGTTCTAGCGGTGCCGCTTCGCTCCCTAGCACGCCGCTAGAACACCTCGCTGGAACGCCGCTAGAACGCCGAAATGAAATGTGCACAACCCCCCTCCCCCCAAAGACCCTTGCAATGGCTGCACAGGCATGATTACACAGAGACACACTGTGCAGCAACACCACACAACATGTGTCTAGACAATACAAACACATACAACTAGCCACTAGCCAACAACGAACCAACCAATGAACCAACCAACCAACCAACCAACCAGCCAGCCAAACTCAGCTGTGGCAGACCCAATCAACCAACAACCAACCAACCAACGCAACAACCAACCAAGCAACCCCAAAACCAACAGCCAACCAAACAAGCAAGGTACCAATGCACACGGGGGGGGGATTCCATAACCTAGGAGGAGGGGGGACAAAGCATACCGCTGACCCGCATATCAGCACATCGCAGAACCCAGCGGGGGGGGGGGGGGGGCAAGGGAGGAGTAATGGTGGGAAGGGGGGACCTGTACACTAGGCAACCCCATGCCACAGACACCCATGGCAAGGAGGAGGGAAGGAGTGACACACCTACCTCTTGGTGTCATTGTGTACCCACTTCTTCACATCCACATTCCAATGAAAAAAATTGGCACACCTGCAAAGAGGAAATGGATACCCTCCCTAACCTTACGCAAAACACGCACGGCCCCACAACCCAGACCACAACATGGAAAGAGGGGGGGGGGGGGCGGGTGGCTCACCACTCAGGGGGTGTTTGTGCGGTGCTTGTGTTCGACCTCTTGGCGCACCCCCCCCGTGACATCTTGTGCTGCGTGTTGTGTTGTGCATATGCCTATGCCAAAGTGTGAGTGCGGAGGGGGGGGGGGTGGCACATATGGCTATGCATGCGTCCAGTGTGTTGGTTTTTCTTATTGTATGTGTATTACCCCTCTACCCCACTCCCACTCTGGTGTCCCTTAGATGCGACACATCAATGAATGTTTTTCTTCTCGTTGTGTTCCAGGCTAGAACGTTCTAGTGACGTTCTAGCGAACGTCGCTAGAACATCACTAGAACGTCGCTAGAACGAAATTTTTTTACACTCCGAAACCAGGTGACAACACTGAAATTATGAAAAACGAAGCATGGGCCCCCGAGTACGGATAGGGGGGTCCAAGTTGAAATCCCCAAAGCCCCCCCCCCCCTTATCTCCAAGGGGAGGGGGTAACTCCCTCTTTTTTTCGTTTTAGCCACTCTAGCGGCGTCTAGGCTAGAACGAGATTGGGTCTTCTAGCGTGTACCAAGGGGCAAAGCACTCCAAGATACGTGGAAAGGCATTCACAAAGTAGAAGTGGGAGGTGGTCAACCGAATTTGACGTAGATCCAATCCGAAGAACCCCCAAAATTTTCCACGTTATACGATGACAGCCGGCCGGTTCTGGCAAACAAGGGCCCGCAACGTGCATGTAACTAATCAATAGTACCAACTATGTCCATGAACTCCCACCCCTCCAGTGCCATGCAAATATGCACCTTGATCAGATGCGGCGGCCACTTAAGGGGCTCTCCGGTCAACAGTATAACTATTAAAGGAGAGGACTGCAGCAAGCAGGGCACAAGGGGCATAGCACACGGGGGAGGGCACTTGGTGCATTGTGTTCGATGTTTTCTCAGCGAGGTCATCCTCTGTGGAGATGTAACTTTTCCCAAAACCAAAAGCGGCAATTTGCATCCTTGCTGGCTGTACTCTCCAACTCGGCAAGCATCAATAGCAAACACTCCTAGGGAGGGTCCCGAGCGGGGACCGAATGAATCACGAGCACTTTTTCAGCGGACGGATTTGATCTTGGGCATTTCGCCGGCGGTGGTTTCAAAAAAGTTTTGAGATCGCCGTGCGAGTTGAACATGGGTAGAAAACGGGTTGTACCCATTTGTTGCGATGTATGCCCAAGGTGGCGAAATTCTATTGCCTTCGGCATGTCCACCTCGCAGAGAACTGCCGTGAGCAATGCACACTTGAGTGATGAGCTGTTGATGGGGATCTCCTTTTGAAAACTAAATTGCCCAATTTCACAGAAACTTGCCTTGTTTTATTATGAGCATCCTAAAATAAATTGGTCTCATTCCAATTCGGGTTGTAAGATGATGGTAAATTACTCAACGCAAAATGTACTTGGAGAACCAAGGATAGAGGGCTTTAGTGGCGGTCTTTCCGACGTACCCTGGAGGCCCCGCCTTGCCGTCGTTCCCGACTTGCGGGGGCCGAATGGCCGGACTTTTGATTTGGCTTTGATTTGGAAAGCCCCGGAGTGTCCTCGCCAGTAGCCCTACCCATCTCCGGAAGCGGCAGGCAAGTAAGTAGCTGGTGGGTGTATTTGGTTGCGGTGTTGTTGTGTAGAGGATTACAAGCACACGACTAACAGGACGTGACATGATGCAAAATCCCCAAAGCGTCGGTATTGCTTGTATGTAGACCGTGTTCAAGAGGTCAAGAAACCGACTACCAGGATTAGACATGATCCAAAATCCCCACAGCGCCGGATCTTGGTTGATGGTGGAGTTGGTCGCCAAAATCCAATTAACAGGACTAAACATTGTCCAAAATCCCCACAGCACCGGATTCTGGTTGTTGATGGAGGTGGTGTACCACAGTGCCACAGTACCACATACACACACACACACACACACACACACCCACACACCCCCACCAAGCTCTTTTGATTTGCCCGCCGCTTGCTAGCCGATGTTGCTAGGTTTACATCATAATGATCTTGATGCATATGCAGAAAGAGTTTTAAGGGTAGACTTGCAAAAGCAAAATGGGAATCACCCTTCGGCCTTCGGCAAGCGAAACCAATGACCATTGTGTACCAATCCCTTGCCCCCCCCCCCCCCCCCGGACCTAATACCCAAATAGGATGAAAAACACGCATATACGGCCTAAAATATGCTTTACATAGCTTGGATGGTCATTTTAGGTGGTCACAACATCAAAAAACAAGTTTCAAAAACTTCGAAATTGAGCTGCCTAGGGTGAAAAACTGCAGAAGCAGGTTGTGTACCGGCCCATTCACCAGGCCATTATTGGTGGAAATAGCCATTTTGCGTCTTTGGCACGGGCATTTGACCGGCCCTCGGCAGGGTTACCGACTGCAAAAAACGTCCTTCCGTATCCTAGTAGGCATATACTGTCACAATATCCCAACTCACACCTCTCGGAGTCGGTACCACGGGGTCACCGAGGTCGCCAAAACCGCCAACATTACAAAAATGGGTGAAAAGTGGATAAACTGCATAAGCGCTCGTCACACTCCGCCCCATACAAACACTATGGAGTCGGGACCCGGAAGCAATTCTTTCGCCTCAAAATCGAAAAAAACCAAAAGATTCATGATTTTCGACCCAAAAAAGGGGGGGGTCATTTTTTTACCCGCCCCCCCCCCCAACCACCACCCCCAGCCCCCACCCCCTCCCTCAAAACCTCAAAAACGTGGGTTTCAAGGGGGGGGGTCTAGGGGGGTCCGGACCAAAAACTCATTGGGGGATGCATTTATTGGACAAAACAATGATCTTACAAGGGGTTAAACTAACAATTCAACCCCTTGGGGTAGGGTACGCGAATAGGCCCAAAAGGCCAAAACGGGGGGGGGGGTATGTGGCGTTTTACCGGGTCCGGGACAGCCTTCGCTGCCACTCCGCGCGCCAGCTGGAGGCGCGACGCCCCGCCACCTTTGGGGTGCTGGGCGACGGGGCGGACGGCCCGGCTTGTCGCGCGGCGCTGCGGGCGGCCTCCACGGAGTTGGAGAAGTCGCTGCTGCGCGGGCTCCTGGCAGGAGCCATCTGGACAGCGGCCCGGGTGTCGGGTCACAGCATGCGTGCCAACGCCGCGTGCCCGCACTGCGGCACGGCGCACGAGGACAAGGCCCACGTCCTGTGGGACTGCCCAGAATGGGACGGCACCAGGGAGACGTGGCTCCCCTGCCTCCACGACGCGGCGCGGGCTATCCCCGGCCTGGGCCCGCCGGACCGTTGGCCCTCCTGCCTGCGCAAGGCGGGGCTTTTCCCCCTCCGGCTGGCGCAGGGGGTGGATCGGGACCTCCTCGATGAGTTTCTGCACCGCCTGTACTGCATGTATCTGGCGGTCCTCGTGGCCCGGACGGCGGCCGGCGCGGGGGATCAGCCGGGCCACGGCGACTCCCTCTTCCCGGAGCAGCCGCGTCCGCGGCCCCGCAATCCCTTTCCCCGGGACGCCTTCGTTGGCCCCATACCGGGGGATGCCACCCGCCACCAACCGCGGCTGCAACCGGGGGTGCCATCTGACTGGAGGTGGCCCCAGGATTTCATCCACGACCTGGTCAGGTGGGCCCGGGCGCTGACCTGGGCTCCGGGGCCGGCGGAGGTCTCCTGGGCCGAGCTGGCCCGGGACTATGAGGCTTTCGTGGGGCGGGCGCTCCCGGCCTCGCCGGACCACCGGCTGTGAGGCACTCGCCTGCCGCTGGGGGAGCGGGCGCAAGTCCTGCGCAAAGCGGTGGGGCTAGCCGAACGCCACCTGGCGGCGGGTGCCCTGTTGAGCGGAGCCCCACTGGGGCGTTGTCGCTCGCTCCTCCCCCTCGGGGGGCGTGTGTGCGCGGGGCTCTCAGCGCGTCCGTACTTCGCGGCGCGCCACGAGGTCATGTTACAGCTAATGCGCTTGGCGGCGCACTGCCGCGAATCGTGGGCCCGGCGCCTGCGGGCGCCAGCGCGCATGCGACCGCAACACAGTGACCGCTTCCTCATGGATTATTTCCCCCGCCCCCCTGAGGGGGGGCCTCCCCTGCTGCCCTATGCCCGACGGCCCCCTCGGGCCCCGGCCAGCAGCGTCCCTCTCGCGGCGCCGCAGCGCAGCCGCCCCCCAGGAGCGGGCAGCGGCACGCTGGGCGCGCTCTGCTTGGAGCACGGGGCGCCGTCGTGTGCCCGCTGCAGGAGCCCGGGCTGGGGCATCAGCCGCTGCTGCTGGGCTGGCCACGTAGGCCATGCGGGCCCCTCGGGGGGCTCATGCTGCCCCGTGGCCCCTCCCCGGGTCGCGCCGGGCCGCCAAGTGCTCGTACCCGAGGCCCGGCGGGCGGGGGCAGCGGCGTTGTCCTCCTGGCTGGGGCGAGGCCGCCCAGCGTCGCAGGCCCTCCCCGACTCGGACCCCCCGGCTGCGCGCCGGTGTGCGGCCCCGCCCAGGGTGCTGGGCACGCGCCCACCCCCAGCTTTGGACCTGGGCTCCTCCAGGCCCGCGAAGCGCCAGACGCCTAACCGGGCTAATCGGGGGGTCCCGGGGGGGGTGTCGCACCACACGGTGGGTGGGGGGACCACACACCCCTTGTCTCCCCAGGCAGCGGGGGGGGGGGGATAACCCGAAGCCGGCCCCCTTGGCACTCTCCGCCTGCGCGGAGGATGTGGGAGCGCCGCCAAGTGGGGGGGCAACAGGGCGCCCCCTGAACCGGCCAGCGAACGGGGCGCAGCACCGGGGCCGACCCCCCCCTCGCCCCCCGCGGAAGCGGGGGCCTTGGTTGAGCCCGCGGCGCGGCAGGACCCTCCCCGCCCCCCCCCCCCCCTCAGGCACGGCGACCCCCAACGTCGCTCCCGGACGTATTCGGCCGCATCTCGGCGGCCCTGAACAGCCGCGCGCCACCGCGGGGACAGTCCACGGGCGCGACGGCGATCACCCCCCAAGGCCACCAGGACGGTGGCGGACATGCTACGCGCGCGCCCGCCGCCCCCCCCCCCCCCCTCCACACAGGCCGCGGACGGCGCAGCGGGCGCCCCCCCCCCTCCTCGGACCCAGTGGCGGACGCGACCCTGGCGGCGTCGCCATCCCAGTCTACACTGCCGCCGCGGCGGCAGCACGGCAGGGCCAGCACGGAAGAGACTTAGTCCCCTCCGGCTCGTCCCTCCTGCCCGCCGTGCAGGCTCAGGCGGGGGGCCTGTAGGGGAGGACAAGAACTGGACTCGGCCCACCTCCCCGCCCCTCTGCCTCTGTACATAGACCAGTGGACGTTAATCGACGAATGCCGTATTTACATGATCTTCACCCTATTTGGGTATTAGGTCCGGGGGGGGGGGGGGGGGGGGCTCCCAAGGGACTGGTACACAACCTGCTTATGTAGCTTTTCACCGTCGGCAGCTCAAAAATCGAAGTTTTTGAAACTTGTTTTTATGATATTATGACCACACAATATGACCATCCAAGATATGTAAAGCATGTTTTAGCCCGCATTTATATAGTGTATGCCCTATTTATACCCTATTTTGGGCGTGTGTTGCTTGGGACAGCTTATTTGCGAGGTGGACTTGCCGAAGGCAATAGAATCACCTCGCGGAGGTTGTTAGATCAAAGCCAGGCAGGCGTATATAGGGGACTGGACTTGGCGGAGCGGCTCCTGCACGAAATGCAGGGGGTGGTCCTGCCCCAGCACGTCCCAGCACCACCAGCCCTCGCGCGGGGCCTAGCCCAGGGAGGCTGCCGTGCGGAGCGCGCGCTCCACCGGGCCCGTCCCGGGTGGGCGGTCCCCCGACTCCCAAATAGCCTCGGCAAAGACCTGCGTGACCCCCGGCCGGCGGGCTAGTCGGACCCAAAGGAGGCGCTCATACCGCGTGTGCATGATCGGGGACACGCGGTGCCCCTTGGACAGCACGGTGAAGATGACCTCCTTGGCACGGGACACGCGCGCCGGCCCCCACAGGGCCCGTACCACCGCGGTTTCGAACCCCCGTAGGTCGGTCTCCGTCACCGATGCCACCGCCACCCCATGGAGGGCCAGCGGGGTGACCAGGGTGCTGCCGGCCCGCTCCCGCCGGTCATACGCCGGGAGATGGGGCAGGCGGCGCAGGGCGCTCCGTCCCGCCTCTAGGCGCCGGGACAGCACCGGTCCCGCCACCTTGGAGCCCCCAATGGCGACGTCGACGCCGAGCTGGCGGAAGGTCGTCGCCAGCGGGCTGGGGACCCCCCGGAGCAGTACGGCCGGGGCGCCTTGCTCTCCCTGGACCCAGGAGCAAGACTTGTCCACGCGGACGTCCTACCCAGTGACCCGCAGCCACTCCTCCGTCGCGGGGCCCGTGTCCTGGAGTGCGGCCGCGCCCAGGGCGACCGCCTGGGTGTCGTCCGCGTAGCCCGATGACCCCAGAGCGGCGTAGCCGGGGCCAGCGTCCTTGAGGTGGGGCAGGGCCCCCGGATCCAGGTCGTCCGCTGCGTCCTCGTCCAAAGTCGGGGGAAGGGCGGCCGTTGATGCGCACACCTGACGGCGCAGGGAGTCCACCTCCCACTTCCAGATCGTGGTGAGCACATTCACCAGGATCACGGACAGTGGGCACCCTTGGAGGATGCCGTTGGTGGCCTGCCACCAGAGGCCGAGGGCCTCCGCGACCTTGAAGGCCCGGCGGAGCTGCTTGTACATGGCCCCCAGGGCACGGCACGTGCCCGGGTCCATGCCCAGCTCCAACGCCAGGGCCAGCACGACCGCCTGGGGGATGAGATCGAAACACTTGACGTAATCGATGCTCATCCCCGCGACGGCCCATCCCCGAAGGCGACACAGCTCCAAGAGGACCTGCGTTACCGCCGCCCCGTCCAGGGCGCTCCTTGCCGGGTGGAAGCCAAAGGCCGCCGGGTGGGCCCATGCCTCCTGCCACGCAATGGCGTCCACCAGGCACACCCCCGCCCACAGCCGGTAGACCATGGACAGGACGGTGAGCGGGCGGTGTTCAGGGGCCCCGGCGGTCCCTCCTTGGGGATGAGGGCGGTGTAGCCCTCGGCCAGGCGGGCGGACCATTTCCCCGTCCGCTCCACCGCACGCAATAAGTCCGCCAGCCAGCCCAGTAGCCTGTCCGGGAGGGAACGGAGGTCTGCCAGACTCCATCCGTCCAGCCCCAACGCCGAGGGCTTCATGCGGGAGAGCCCCTTCTGCAGGCGGGGGCCATCGAGCTGCAAGGCTAGCATGGGGATCCGCCGCACGTGGTGGCCGTATCGGCGCAGGAAGGCCAGCGGGTCTGGCTCCCGGTTCGTCGCATACTTGCGGTTGATGGGGCGCCAGGCGTCCTGCAGGAGGCCATCCATCTCGGCCAGGCTGGCCGTGGCCGTGCCATCCGGCCTGGTGAGGAAGGTGACCGGGGGGGCATAGGATTCGTCCTTGAGCCAGCGATATACGGCCCCCTGATCCGAGGACCAGGACTCCTCGAGCCACGCGCGCCACTCCCGGACGCGGTCCTTGTCCTCCGCCCGGAGCGTCGCTCGGACCCTACCCGCCAGCGCCCCGCTGAGGCGGCGGAGGGAGGCCAGCGGGGCCACCCTGTCGGGCGCGCCCCCCGGCTCAAAGTCCGCATACTCCGGTCGCTAGCTCGAGGTCCGCATCCGCCAGCCGGCGCGTCAGGAGGGATGCCAGGACTGACAGCGGCGCCCGTAGAGGGTAGTTCAAGTCAAAGTTGAAATCCCCCCCCACCAGCTGCGGGGCCGTCCCATGCCGCACCACATACTGTGTGGCGTGGTCCCGGAAGGCGCGGTTGAGGGCCGGCTGGGCCGATACGCCATATGCTGCCTGCGCGTGCAGGGTATCCGCCCCCCGGCCCAGTCCAATGAGGACGTGGCACCAGCGGGTCGAGTGCCAGAGGGTCTGGGCCAGGGCGTCCGACTCGGTGCGGGGCGCCCCCTTGGGGGGAAACACTTGTCTGGCCGGGATGCCCTGGCGCACCAGGATCCCCACCCCCCCTGCCGGAGCATCCCAGATGCCCTCCCCCCCCCCGGGATTCCAAGGGGGTCCCCCAGAATGCTTGCCAGCCCGACGCCCCGGCCTGGGCGCGCATCACCCGCTGCGGCACCGCCGTTAGGCGGGTCTCCGTGATCAGCACCACGTCCGCCCGCCAGTCAGCGACCGTGTGCCAATGCAGGCGCAGGGCGGTGACGTTTGCCAGCGCGACGCGCATGGGGCCCAGGTGGGGCTCGACGTCCCCGCACCTTAACAATAGGCGGGGGGGGAAGGCCCAGCACCGGGGGGGGGGGGGGGGGGCGGGCGGGGGGGGGGGGGTGCCCCGGCCACCGTCGTGGTCACGCCCGGCGCCAGGAGGAGCCGCAGTGCCGCGGCGGCTGCGCCCCCTGCTGTACCGCCAACCCCCCACGAAAGCGTGGGGCCCCGTGCCACTGCCCAGGCAGGCCCCCGCCCCCGGGGGGGACCCGGTGCCATCGCCTCGCCCTGGGGCGCCCTCGTGGGCCGTGGGCGTATAGACACCCTCCAGCCAAGTCGGGGGTCCGGACACTGGGGCCACTCCAGGAGGGGAGTCGCCGGGGCTCGTACCGCCGCCGCCCCCACCGCCGTCCGCGCCGGGCGTGTCCAGTAAGGCACCAGGGCGGTTCTGGAACGTCACGGCTGTGCCCCCTGCTGTACCGCCAACCCGCCACTGCCGCGTGGGGACCCTCGCCACTACCCGGGCCGCACCCCTCCCCCAAAGAGGACCCAGGGCCATCGCCTCGGGCCGGGGCGCCCTCGTGGGCTGTGGGCGTATAGACACCCTCCGGCCGGCTCGGGGGTCCGGTCCCCGGTGCCTCCCCAGGGGGGGGGGCGCCGGGGCTGGTACCGCCGCTGTTGCCACCGCCGTTGGCACCGGGTGCGTCCGGCAGGAGGCCGGGGCTCGGGGTAGCGCTGTCCACCCCCCGCGGGTCATCGCCACTGTCCCGGACTGCCACCCAGGGCAGTCCACCGCGTGCAGGAGGGTCAGGAAGAGGAGGACTGAGAACATTAAAGAATGTCCTCGTCCTCCTCATCGACGTCGACAACGGCCGGCTCCGCATTGGCCATGGCCAGGTCTCCCGTGTGGTCCGGCGCGTCCTAGGTGTCCGCAGGCTGCGGCTGCACCACGTCAGGTCCTTTCGGGCGCGTCATCCGGGCCGTGGGCCCCACTAGCTTGTAGCGTCCCTAGCGGGAGGTGCGGCTGGTCCGCTCCCAGGTCCGGTGGGGGAGGCGGGTGTCGGGCGCTCCCAGCCGTACCCCCTGCCAGTCCTCAGGCACCCCCTCCAGCTCCACGTCTAAGACCGGGCGGTCAAGGGTGCTGTGCGCCAGCTGCGTGCAGCGGTGGACGCGGATGGGCGCCTCCGGCCCAAATGCCTCTCGGGCGTAGCGCCGGAGCTGCGCATACTCGTCCGCCGCCAGGCCCAGTTGCGCGGGGTAGCCCCGGACACGCACGGACGTGGTCTGCGCCGGGGCCGGGGCACCCATAAGGTTGGCAATGTGCGCCACCACCTTGGGGTCCGCCGGCTTGGCCCCCCAGACGCGGACCGCCGCGTTGCCGGGGGCGCCCCCGTGCACTAGCCCCGCGAACATGGAGCGGAGCTCCCCGTCCTCGGCGAGGGTCTTCCAGACCTCCGGGGAGGGCCCGCGGCGCTCCGGTGGTTGCTTGAACCACAGCACGTACCCGGGGTGCTGGCACGCCGCGCCCGTGACGATCCAGGGCCGGAAGTGCACCCCCCGGTCCTTGCCGCTGGCGCGCATCACCAGCGGGGCCACGGACGAGGGGGGGTCGGTGGAGACCTCGACCATCGAGCCCCCGATCGCGGCCTGCATGGGTGGGGGGTGGGGCAGGGCTGCCCCCATGAGCGGCCTGAGGTGCCGCCACGCGTGGTCCTTCCCAAAGGCTCCCACGTGGAGCCGACGCATGTCGGCATCCGCCAGGACCGCCGGGTCCAAGACGCAGACTACCCGGACGGTGGCTGGAACGGGGTCCAGCGGCGCCGGGTCCACGTCCGGGAGCTCCGCCGTCTCCCGGTCGTCATCCTCCAGGAGGCGCTCCCAGACGAGCTGCAGGATGTGCCCCGGCGGCGCGGGGTCCACCACCGCCGGGTCCGCCGTCTCCCAGGGCTGGCGCTCCGTGCACACCACGCCCTGCAGGGCCGTGCCCGGCACCGCCAGGCTGGCCCTCGTCCGGCGGAGGGTCTGCAGCAGGGCCGCCACCGTGGGCGCCGCCTTGCTGCCGCCCTGGACGTGTACCAGGGCGGTGACCCGCTGGACGGCGTCGTCGGCGGCGACGGCGGCCGCGGCCGCGAGGTGGGCCTCGTGGACCGTGCAGCCCACTAGCGCCACGCACCGCAGGGCCCCCTCCTGGGAGGGCTGCTTCCACTCCGCCGGGTGCCGCCCCGGCGTGATCTGGGCGATCCCCCGTTCCCGGATCTTGTCCCGGGACTCGCCCTGGAAGAGGCAGAGCGGCTGCACCGCTGTCGTCGAGGGCAGCAGAGCCCATAGGGCTGCCGCCGTGGGTTGCACCGGGGGGAGCGTCGCCGAGGCGCGAGCGGCGGCCGCCACCACCCGCACGGCGCCCGGCCGGGAGCCCCGTGCCGCGGACCGCGTCGCCGATGCGTAGGTCGGGCGACCGGGGGCCGGCTTGCTGGGGGGGCGGGGGGGCCGACCCCTCCTTGACGCCACCACACCGCGCGATGTGGCCCTGGGCGTACTTGATGTCCTCCCGCGCCCAGTAGGGATGCGAGGAGGCGAAGGGGTGGGGCGGGCGGCAGAGGCCCCCGTCGCGGTGCTCCAGGCTACGGTGGCCCGTGCCGGTGCCCATCCACACGCATGGGGACTGTGGGGGGGTCGGGGGCGCTGTCCCCGGTGCCTCCTGGGCGCCCTGGGAGCGCCGGCTGTGGCTGGAGCCCGCAAGCTGCCAGCGGGTGGACGCCGTGGGCGGCGTAGCCGCCGCCTTGCCGTTCGTCGATGCGGCTTTCCGCTTCGTAGTCGTCGTGGCCGCGGGTGCGGCCTGGGCCGCTGCGGCGGCGCCGGCTCGCGCGGAGGCCGCGGGTGCCGGTTCGCCTCGTGATTCCGCCAGCTCACGGCGGAGGGTGTTGCTGATGTCATCGAGGGACGCGATTTGTCGTTGGAGCCAGGCGATCATGGCCTGCTCCGCCGTGGGGGGGGGGGGGGGGGGCAGCTGGGCAGGGCGGCTGCCCCCCTTACCCCCCTTGGAGCGAGAGCGGCTGCGCGCCGCCGCCCCCTCGCTGTTAGCTGCGGGTGGTGTGCCCGAGAGAAAGGGTGCCAGGGCCGCACCAAGGGCCGTGAGGACCTCGGGGCGCTGAAGGAGGGCGGCCAGCTGGGTGGCCACCCCCGTTTGGTCGCCCATCGTGCGCAGGGCGCGAGGGCGAGAGAAGGGGAAGACGCGGAGCGTCGCAAGTAAGGAACAAGAAGATTGCGAATCAGCTAGGCAGCCTCACCACGTGCAGGTTCACAATAAGAGGCCTGAAGATCATGTAAATACGGCCTAAAACATGCTTTACATACCTTGGATGGTCATGTTGTGTGGTCACAATCTCATAAAGACAAGATTCAAAAACTTCGATTTTTGAGCTGCCCACGGTGAAAAACTGCACAAGCAGGTTGTGTACCAATCCCCTAGGAACCCCCCCCCCCCCTGACCTAATACCCAAATAGGGTGAAAATCATGTACATACGGCCTAAAACATGCTTTACATACCTTGGATGGTCATATTGTGTGGTCACAATATCAAAAAAACCAGTTTCAAAAACTTTGATTTTTGAGCTACCCAGGGTGAAAAAGTGCACAAGCAGGTTGTGTACCAATCCCCTAGGACCCCCCCCCCCCCGACCTAATACCCAAATAGCGTGAAAATCATGTAAATACGGCCGAAAACATGCTTTACATACCTTGGATGGTCATATTGTGTGGTCACAATATCAAAAAAAACAGTTTCAAAAACTTCGACTTTTGAGCTACCCAGGGTGAAAAACTGCATCAGCAGGTTGTTTGCCAACAACCCATTCACCAGCCCATTATTGGTGGAAACAGCCATTTCGCGTCTTTGGCACGGGCATTTTACCGGCCCTCGGCAAGGCTAGAGACTGCAAAAAACGCCCTTCTGTATCCTAGTAGGCATATACTGTCACAACATCCCCACTCACACCCCTCGGAGTGGGTACCACGGGGTCACCGAGGTCGCCCACACCGCCAACATACCAAAAATGGCTGAAAAGTACATAAACTGCATAAGCGCTCGTCCCACTCCGCCCCATACAAACCCTATGGAGTCGGGACCCGGAAACACTTTTTCGGCTCAAAATCGAAAAAAACCAAAAGATTCATGATTTTCGACCCAAGAAAAGGGGGGGGGTCATTTTTTGACCACCACCCCCCCCCCCCCACCCCCGTCACTCAAAACCTCAAAAAAGTGGGTTTCAAGTGGGGGGTTTTTGGGGGGGTCCGGACCAAAAACTCATTGGGGGATGCGTTTGTTGGACAAAATAATGATTTTCCAAGGGGTTAAGCTAACAATTCAACCCCTTGGGGTAGGGTACGCGAATAGGCCCAAAAAGCCCAAAATGGGGGGGTATGTGGCGTTTTCCCCTATATACGCCTGCCTGGCTTTGATCTAACAACCTCCGCGAGGTGATTCTAGTGCTTTCGGCAAGGCCACCTCGCAGAGAATCTACCCCGAGCAACACACACCCAAAATACGGTGGAAACTACATAAATACGGGCTAAAACATGCTTTACATACCTTGGATGATCATTTTAGGTGATCAGGGTATCAAAGAAACAAGTTTCCAAAACTGCAATTTTTGAGCAGCCTAGGGTGAAAAAATGCATAAGCAGGTTGTGTACCAATCCCTGGGGAGCCCCCCCACCCTCCCAGACCTAATACCCAAATAGGGTGAAAAACATGTACATACAGCCTAAAACATGCTTTACATACCTTGGATGGTCATTTTAGGTGCTCACAATATCAAAAAAACAAGTTTCAAAAACTTCCATTTTTGAGCTGTCCGGGGTGAAAAACTGCATAAGCAGGTTGTGTACCAATCCCTTGGGAGACCCCCCCCCCCCCGGACGTAATACCCCAATAGGGTGAGAAACACGTATCATTTTGGGTGGTCACAATATCATAAAAACAGGTTTCGAAAACTTCGCTTTTTGAGCTGCCCAGCGTGAAAAACTGCATAAACAGGTTGTGTACCGGCCCATTCACTAGGCCATTATTAGTGGAAACAGCCATTTCACGTCTTTGGCACGGGTTGTCAACGGCCGTGAGCAAGGCTAGAGACTGCAAAAAACGTCCTTCCATATCCTAGTAGGCATATGTTGTCACAACATCCCCACTCGCACCCCTCTAAGTGGTTACCACAGGGTCCCCGAGGTCGCCAAAACTGCCAACAAAGCAAAAATGGCTAGAAAGTACATAAACTGCATAAGCGCTCGTCCCACTCCGCCCCATACAAACCCCATAGAGTCGGGACCCGGAAACACTTTTTCGGCTCAAAATCGAAAAAAACCAAAAGATTCATGATTTTCGACCCAAAAAAAAGGGGGGTCATTTTTTCGACATTTTTGACCCCCCACCCCCTTAAAAAGTGGGTTCCAAGTGGGGGGGGGTCTAGGGGGGTCCGGACCAAAAACTCATTGGGGGATGCTTTTATTGGACAAAATAATGATTTTATAAGGGGTTAAACTAACAATTCAACCCCTTGGGGTAGGGTACGCGAATAGGCCCAAAAAGGCCAAAATGGGGGGGTACGTGGCGTTTTCCCCTATATACGCCTGCCTGGCTTTGATCTAACAACCTCCGCGAGGTGATTCAGACAAAAATTTGAACCTGGACCGGAGGGAACAATGTTACGGTTGGCCTAAAGTGGCCCCATGAGGGCTCACGGGGATTGGTTAAGACATTGCTATTCACAATGCACATTGTGGGGAAAGGAGATGGAAGACACCAATTGGGCCAATACCCCGGAGAGAGAAGGTTATTTGGTGTTTGCAAAAGTTTTTCAAATGACTGGAGTCCCATCAAGAGGCTTCACTTTCCGGTGGCTTTGTTCTGTTTTTGGGAGTGTGGCATGTGCATGGTCATGGAAGGCTGTGGAAACAGAAGGGTTGGCAGTGTTGTTCGCGACAAACTTTGAACAGGAAACCAATGCCCAAAAATCACGCCTTGGGGAATAGCAAATGGTAGGCACGCCGGCCAAAAGATGTTTGAATCTTATCCACCAAGTTGATTTTGGTCTACAGTGGGCACTCAGCGGAGGTGTTCCATTGATGTCGCCGACAGCTCGAGGTTCCTTGCAATGGCATTCGCTCCATGGGGGGCGGCCGAGCTATGGGTGTTTGAGGTCGTCATTGCTATGAGCCGGAGGCCTGTGGTCTCTCCAAGTGGCAAACTCTTACACATGTTGCAAATGGCTTTGCTTTGTATGACAAACATCCTACTTTCCGATGCTAGTTTTTCAAAATTGCCTTTACGAGGTGCCCCTTCGCCTCCTCTTGCCCTCTGCAGAGTATGCTCAAACGCATCGGCAAGTTCCGGGGTGAAGAAGAAGGCCAAACCCCTCGCTAACGCCTCTAACCCGGAGCCTAACCCCTGAACTGGCCCCGCAAACAACCCCGAACCCGAACCGAACCCAACCCACGCCACCAACCCTTGAGCCCAAGAACAAAATGGGGGTGACCCCGCAAAGGGGTGCAACGAAGGGTAAGGGCCCGGAAACAAAGCCATCCGGCCAAGCTGTCCGTAAACAAAATAGACACACAATTTCAAAGTATGTTGTATGTGTTGTTGTGTGTGTTTGTGCTTTCATGGGATAGGTTAATATTTTAGTTCCCATCCGGAGGTTAATAATGTTGCCGGCGATAGATTAATTCTATTGCCTTCGGCAAGTCCACGTCAGAGAGATTCCACGCCAAGCAACACACACACAAAATAGGGGGAAAACGACATAAATACGGCCTAAGACATGCTTTGCATACCTTGGATGATCATTTTTAGGTGATCACAATATAAAAACAACAAGTTTCAAAAACGTGGATTTTTGAGCTGCCCAGGGAGAAAAAGTGCATAAGCAGGTTGTGTACCAATCCCTTCGGAGACCCCCCGCCCAGCCCCGACGTAATACCCAACTAGGGTGAAAAATACGTAAATACGGCCCAAAACATGCTTTACATAGCTTGGATGGTCATATTGTGTGATAACGATATCAAAAAAGCAAGTTTCGAACACTTCGACTTTTGAGGTGCCTGGGGTGAAAAACTGCATAAGCAGGTTGTGTACCAATCCCTTGGGAGCCCCCCCCCCCCCCCTCCCCCGTGCGGCCAATACCCAAATAGGGTGAAAAACATGTAAATAAGGCCTAAAACGTGCTTTACATACCTTGGAACGTCATATCGTGTGGTCACGATATCATAAAAACAAGTTTCGAAAACTTCGATTTTTGAGCTGCCTGGGGTGAAAAACTGGATAAGCAGGTTGTGTACCAATCCCTTGGGAGCCCCCTCCCCCCTTGGACGTAATACCCCAATAGGGTGAAAAACATGCAAATACGGCCTAAGACATGCTTTACATACCTTGGATAATCATTTTAGGTAATCACAATATCAAAAAAAGAGGTTTCGAAATATCCGATTCTTGAGCTGCCTAGGGTCAAAAACTGCATCAGCAGGTTGTGTACCAATCACTTGGGACCCCCCCCCCCCCGACCCCGTCCGGTCAATACCCAAATAGGGTAAAGAACCATGCAAATACGGCCAAAGACATGCTTTTCATACATTGGATGATTATTTTAGGTGATCATAATGACAAACAAACAAGTTTTGAAAACTTCAATTTTTGTGCTGCCCGGGGTGAAAAACTGCATCTACATAAGCAGGTTGTGTACCAATCCCTTGGGAGAACCCCCCCCCCCCCGAACCTAATACCCAAATAGGGTGAAAAACATGTAAATATGGCCTAAAAATGTTTTACATACCTTGGATGGTCATATCGTGTGGTCACAATATCATAAAAACAAGTTTCGAAAACTTCGATTTTTGAGCTACCTAGGGTGAAAAAGTGCACCAGCAGGTTGGGGGCCGGTCCATTCACTAGGCCATTATTGGTGGAAACAGCCATTTCACGTCTTTGGCATGGGCATTTTACCGGCCCTCGGCAAAGCTACAAACTGCAAAAAACGTCCTTTCGTATCCTAGTAGGCATATACTGTCACAACATCCCCACTCACACCCCTCAGAGTGGGTACCACGGGGTCACCGAGGTCGCCAAACCGCCAACATAGCAAAAATGGCCGGAAAGTACATAAGCTGCATAAGCGCTCGTCCCACTCCGCCCCATACAAACCCCATTGAGTCGGGACCCGGAAACACTTTTTCGGCTCAAAATGGAAAAACACCAAAAGATTCATGATTTTCGACCCAAAAAAAGGGGCGGGGTCGAATTTGGACCCCACCCCACCCCACCCCTACACCCCCCTGCCTCAAAAGCTCAAAAAAGTGGGTTTCAAGTGGGGGGGTCGGGGGGGTCCGGACCAAAAACTCATTGGGGGATGCGTTTATTGGACAATACTCATTTTACTAGGGGTTAAACTAACAATTCAACCCCTTGGGGTAGGGTGTGCGAATAGGCCCAAAAAAGCCCAAAATGGGGGGGTATGTGGCGTTTTCCCTTGTATACGCCTGCGTAGCTTTGATCTAACAACCTCTGCGAGGTGATTTTTAGCACCTCAAAGAATAATGCCAAATATTAATTTGAAAAATTAATGCCGAGTACCATTTTAACATTTATGTAGATATTGACCCCCCCCCCCCTCGAACACGCAAGGCACCCCGCAGGGATGGAAATTTCCCCTAGGTACCCACCAAATGTCATGCACCAA
Source organism: Eutreptiella sp. 'Long Island Sound 2002' (assembly GCA_964036045.1). Taxonomy (NCBI): domain Eukaryota; phylum Euglenozoa; class Euglenophyceae; order Eutreptiales; family Eutreptiaceae; genus Eutreptiella; species Eutreptiella sp. 'Long Island Sound 2002'. Next base: position 119,095,446 of record OZ038383.1, on the reverse strand, counting down.
CACCAAACTTCGCATTAATCTCGTTAATTTTTCACCGGACTTTAATTATATTGTCTTTAATCTAGGTTTACTAGGATCCCCTTGGGACAATGACGCAGCAAAACCCTTGTTTGTTTTGTGGTCCACGAAGCCACCACTCTTGACACCGCCACCAACCCCTCCCTCTCCTCCATCGCCACCCACGTATGCCCTGCCATCCACACCCACACGCCACTCATATGCCGCACACCCGACATGTTCCCAGTCCCCCTCCAAATTTGGGACCCAATGACTGGCCCACCCCACTTCTAGTGTGTTGTCATGGCAAGTGACTAGGGTGCAAGTCAAGTTGAAGTAGGCCTCACGCGGTAAATTATCGATGTTCGCAACTGTGGGAAGGCACGTGCCGGCGCCACTTGGTCCCGCGTAGTCCAGAGCGTGCCTTCCTCATTTCCATGCGCCTGAATCTGGGTCCTCTGCGCTCTTGTGCATCTGCACGTGTGCTTCCCGCCCCTATGCCAATTGCTCCACGTGCAATGACGGAAGTTGATGCTGACGTGGTCCAGCCTGGAAACTAGCGAAAATGCATGTGATCACCAAACGGTGGACCATTTTGCCTATGCATTGTGTTGCGCTTCCATCTCTTCAACAGGGTACACCCTAATTCGTCGGTTGAACGCTTCGGGGTGTTGGAAAGTACGGTACTCCCGTAGTTTGATGATGCTTTTGAGAACAATCAACTGCTACTTCCTGTGGTTGAATACCCGTTGCAGCAATGCGAGCCTTTAATAGGCAAGAGCGCATAGCCTAAACCGCCCCACCAAATCAGTTTGGCACTCGCAAATGTTTGTGATAGCATCATCCCTACACCCCGTCCAAATTTGAACATCACGGCATCTGTGGTGGACATGGGGGGTACACTTTTTGTTTCGTTGGGAACATTCCGCAACCCAATGGGTTCTTCACTTGACGTAAATGTCAAACATTGACTATTGTGCATGCATGGCAGAGAATAGACCTAAAGAGCTGAATGCATTGGCACCCCAGCCCTTTGTTGTTCGAGTGTGCTTTTGCCGATGTGAACCGTGAAGAGGTCGCGGTCCGGTACCGCTTCACCGTGTGGGTTGTCTTGCTGATAACGACGGGAATGCAAGGGGGGCACAAAGGGGCTTGAGAAATCGAAACATTTGGCATACTCCCACTGTAGAGAATGCAGAAAACAAAAAGAAGAAGCATGGAGTCTACCTCAGGCTCCCCGTCGGACAATGTTGGCAGGGTTGCGTCCGACCATCCGGGGGCCGTTTGATTTCCGCATAGCCGCTGCGGCCAACATGTTTCGCCGCAGCAAAAGTTCTAGGTTGAATATTTCCCCTGTGCCCTTGAGCCCGCTATCAAGGATATTTGGTGCGGGCTCCATGAGGCGGGCAATAAGACAAACCGATGGGAGATGAACATAGGTCGGCGGGTGAGCCAGACGCTCGCCTTGCGGTTGGGGTCTGGCCACATGGGGGCGATGGGCAGGATATCGGTAGCGATGATAGTGCAGCCGTTGTTGGGGGACCAGTTGGCAGCCGGCTGAGGGCTAGGCCACGTCTCACGTTGTGCCATTTGTGAGGGTGACAATATCTAGGTGGAATCTAACGTCTCGCCGGTGGGTGTGCCCGCAGGGTGGGTTGCGGTGCAGAGGTGCTGGGCCGTGTTGCAGCCGGAACGAGAGAAGTGCGTTGATTGCTCGGGTGCGTGCGCCGCAGTCGGTGGTGCAGGCACAACTGCAAAATTCCGGTTGCTTTTCAGTTCCTCATTGCCGACCAACATCAACAGTGGTGTGAGGTGGGGGCAAAGGTGGGGGTGTGCGCCCTTGGGCCATGGAACACGGGGTGCGAGACACGTTCTTGTGGGAACCCGTGCCCATTCATGAACGCCCATGTAGAAAGCACCAACGGGTTGCGACATGTTTTTGCAAGCCAACATCTGTTGCATGATATCAATGGTGCCACCAGCCCTACGTGCAACGCCGTTGGGCGGGTATTACCTCCTACATATGCAAATATACTGTTTCGGTATTTGAGTAGCTTCACCAAACGGGACTAGACTCGGAAGTTGCCAAGTCACTCTGGGCAATATTGCTCCCGAGTGCGACGCCGCTTTTAGACCGGCTTGTTGCTCAGGCACGGCAACTTGCATCGCAGCTGGCGCAAGAACTTGTTCTCCCCTTGCCATACCATCTTTTGTTGCCAGCCCTCTACCATATTGTCGTTGTGATGTACAGTAATAGCCTTTAAATAAGCGCAAAGGAATGGCACATCCGGGGCATGGTTCATGTGTCCCCCCCGGACCTTCTCCTCAACTACAATGAGGAAGGTAGCCCACAGACTGGAACATGTTTTCTAGCTCCCTCTGTTATGGATAGGCTGCATAGATGAGGCAGAGGAGAGGGATTGTACGCTTGGAAAACGATTTGCCAGCCTAACGTCCACGTTGCGGACAAAAGCATTGAAGAGACCTTGGGCTATGAAATGTATGCGAAATTCATTGGGCGCCGTGCCCGGCGCTCGGAAGTCCATTTGTGGCACCCAGAGAGGCGTGGGGTAGTAATGGAGCAGTGTATGGTGAGTGCCTCCCCCGATGTGGAGGGCAGTGTGCGAGTAGTTGCTCGAGACGGTGTTGCAAGAGAACACGGTCTAATGCTACATGCATGTGGCCACTCAGTCATTATACATCACTACAGACGCCTGTTAGCCGCAAATGGATGTGTACTTCTTTGTGGCCGTTGCGGCGCTGAGCGGAGTGGGCAGCGCCCTTGCGACCATGCCAGAGGTACAACAGTGGCCCACCTTCAACTTTGCTAGTGCGAACCCTTTCGTGAATCAAAAAGCAACGGAAGCAACTGGCCAAAGAACGTAGGAAAGGTAAGTGGTGCGAGGTACTGTTAACACGAGGCAGGCAGAGGGGACCAAGATGATAGTGCTGTCAAACCGTGCCAAGGACTTAGCTATGTCTTTTGATAATGGTCGTGTGTCTGACACGGGCACGGTCCGGACGCACGAACCACCGGCACGGACCAACACATGTGGCCAGGCTGCATAGGCGCATTGTTGTAGATGAAAGTAAACCGTCAGACCTTGGCCCAGCAATTTCAGGCAGTTCTTCTCAGTCTTCCTCTGATGGCAGTGCTTCAGGCTTTAGTGTTAGCACTGATGTTTCTACGAGCACAGCAACGCTCAGCGATACCCCTGCTGCCGTTGAACCGCCAAGAAAAAATTTTCGCCGCTGCGGCGTCCCAAGCAAGGCAATTGTTAAGGTTCCGTCTATTGACTAAATGAAGCATCTTCTAGCGCAACGCCTGTTACGTGTTTGCACGGCAGTGACCATTACCCAACGGATTGCGGTAACTCTTAACCGTTGGTTACCTCTACCTCAAGACCAACACCCCCTAAGGTCCTTGGTACGGCCGGCGTATATGCAAACCAATGACACCCAGCCAAAATTGGACTGGGCCGGTGTGAATGTTGGACTTGGGCTGCGTATCCAAGTGTTCGGAGGTGCCCGACAAGTGCTTTTTCTTTTTAAATAATGGCTTGGAAAATTTTGAACCATGCAAGTGTGCCCGTGTGCTCGTTTGCCCGTGTGCTTGTGTATGGGTACCCTACCCCCCTTTTTTTGCACATTCTAGGGTTCTTGGGTGTTGTCGGGCGCACGGTACATAGTGTGCGACTCCGGCGATTTCTTTCCACGGACACACCAAAAAGTGCTTGGGATTTATGGGGTACCCACTCACAAAGTCCTGAGGGATGGTGCACTGCGCGCACTCTCCTTTAGTGACTCCAAGCATGGCCCTTAAGCGAATGAAAAAAATATCCCTGGCGGTTTGGACATGCAAAGCAAAGCGATTTAGTGACATGTGTTGCCAAACCATTGCATCCCCGCACTTCATTTGGAAAGTCGATGTCCCAATGTTGGCCGATTAATGTGGCAACTTACAGGTGGAAACAAGTAGCTAGGCTGCAATGGCGTGGTGGGCATCGTGGATCCAAATGGAGGTGCACGCCAATATGGGACACGCCCAAGTGGAGGATACGATGCTGAGTGCAGGGGTTGCGTAAGGACAGAAAAGGAGGCCGTGCTTGTTGCTAGAGAGTGTGTAGCCGAGCACCAAGGAGGAGGTGATGACTCGGAAGAGGAGTACCATTTTTGTGTCACCAACCGACATCTCATCAGGGCTAGAGTCTTGGAGCTAGCAGACTCTATTGTGGCAAGTGATGAAGCTTTGGCCAATGCCAGAGCGCGTCTCATTGTGGTTGTCCTTGCTCTTTGTGAAGGAGTTCAAAAGGTTGGTGGAGGAGTTCAAGGCATGACTAAGGTGGTACATAATTTGGAGGTTGTTGCGAGGCAAGGCTTGTCTGACTCCAGCAAAGAGACGTATTATAAGGATAAGGAACTACCTTTTGAAGTGGATGCACCCCTGGCCGCTTCAGTGGGACGAGTGTTTGGAAATGCTTTTTTACGAACATTTTGTGGGAGTCCTGTGTAACTCGGTACTTGGATTGTACAAATTGCATAAACTATGGGGGTTTGACTCGCAAGGGGTCGGTAAAGCGGTAGGTAAGGGTTTGTAGAGATGCTTGAAACTGTGAGATCATTTGGTGGTCTGAAAGTGTGTTCATGCAATGTTTCCACTCGCTATGAGAAGATGAGAAGAAGGGTTGCTTGGTCAAGATGAGTGGCCAAATCTTTGCGCACGAGCCGTGTTAGGTGCTCCCCCATGGTGTGCCAGAACCTTATGAGCACCATTGTCAATGACGTTTTGTTGTTAAATTGGTTGTGAAAGGGTTCTTTACCTTGGTGATAATTTAATTGTCGGTGGTTGGAGGTTGGCTAGGAGGGGAGCACGCGTAGCTATGTAGCGGTTCCCCAAAGGAAGTTGTTTTATCCGCCCGAAGAGTGATGAGCCCTCCCAATTTACCGATTTTATTGATAAAGACTTTCATTACTTGTCCTGTACAGGTAGCAACGAATTGGGCTTAACGGTGGGCATTGTGGCCTTCTGGCTATGCATGCGTATCACCCCATTTTTCATAAGAACATGGCGAGGTTGTTAGGAAGGTTGGAGTAGTCTATGCATTCTAATGGGTGTGTGGCTGTTTTGGGCAATGGATACCGTTGGAAGGACTCGGGGGGCTTTGCCGTATGGCAATCCTGTGCTTCTTTTGGTTTGTATGGCGATTATTTTCAACCCTTTGCTACAGCGCCTGAAAGCCCCGTTGAAGTGCTATGTGCATTTTCAGAACGCTATAAACATGTCATTTTCTATGATGTTGGCCCTTTCGGGTCCCAAAAAGGGTTTCATGGGTGTCCTTATGGGTGTGGGCGGATGAGGAGGTGGAGGTGTCCATGTTGTGCTCAAAGTTTGCAGCAAATGGAATGATTGGCTGCGTTGAAGAGTTGCCAACTGGTGCCTTCTTTGGTCTCCAGTAGAGCAGAACCCCTTTTCTTCATTTTAGTGATGCCTTTTCCTTGGCAGGTGGTACAGTGAAAGGTGCCAATAATGAGTCGAGCCCCTGCGACTCACATCCACTCAATTTAATTGGCATGCTTGAGTTGGCAACGGTGGAACTGCATTGTTTGCTGAATTTTGCGTTATATTGCATAAATAGTGAATGGTCCGAAATGAAGTTTGCTGAGAACGGCACTTCGGATTGAATGAACCCTCTTGTTTTGCATGTCACTCTTGTACTATTATGGTTTTTGATGGACTGTCAAGTTTTAAACTGTTCAGGTGATATGCATCCAATGTATGATATTGTATTTGCAGTGTGTTTCATTTGTTTTTGGATCAGTCCACTCGCTCACCCTATGAAATGATGTGTCTTCAACGATAATACTTTTGTCATGAATGGTGGAACTGTAGCTATGATGCAGTGCGGCGTGGTAAGTTGGTGGTCCTCATGTAGACAAGCCTGCACCAGGTGATTGGCTTCCAATTGAATGTCTCAACGGGCCACCAGCAGCCGGTGGAAGGGAGTATCATTGGGGAGGTCCCTGCGGCGATGTGGGCATATGGGCAGGGCTATGGTCCGTCCCAAAGCATCCATTGTGGCCCGGAGGGCAGTGCTCACCTTGACGGCGTAGGTGTGATGATAGACCATCATTTGCTTTGCCGTTCTGGGCACCCAGCCACCAATGACCGTAGGTACGTGAATTGGTCTTACTGTGCCCAGGATTACAACTGGGCCACTTGTTTAAATTGCACCACGGGGTGGCATGCTTTTCGCCGCACCACCAACACATACACCATGCTATTTTGACACGAATTTGATGTCTGGACTGGTATGAGCAGAACATGTGTGTTGTTTGGGGCCCATGATGCACCTCCTTGCGCCCGCCACAATGCACCTCCTTGCCCGTGTGTTGTAAGTCATCACAACTTGAAAACACCAGTCAGCGCACATGTGTCCATGCACCATAGTTTTTGGGTATGACGGTAAATAATAGAAGCGGCAGCATGGGTATGACCATAAATCACAAAAGCGGGAGCATGTGATCATCGCTCAAAAACTTACAAAGTTCATGCAACAACCCAAGTAGCACTCAGCCAACTCTGGTGATGCCTATCCAAGTGCTTTCTTTCTTTGGAAACCAAGCGCCAGTATGCATTAGGAACAAGAAATCGCATGCCTTGGGCTCTTTAGTGGAAGTCTCATGCAGTTGTCTACTGTGAGCAATTGGAACCCTAGGCCAGTTGGTTTGGTCCGTTTAACGCTTTACACTGCATACACTTTTGCCAGCGCACTTTTGATGCAGTATCTTTTTTCAATCATTCACATTGATTTCTGCGTGAGTTTTGTGGGTTTGTTATTGTCATGTGCTTTTCATGTTCCAACTTAAGCATTGTGTTTCTGTCTATCAGTCTATCTATCCTCATCCACAATCCCCACATGGGCGACCTGATGGACAAGAATCAGAGAAGCAACACGGTGCTCATTGGCAAAAATTCAATGAATTTTTGACACAAGAAGATGTGTTCTCCAAAATGAGCTACAGAACCAGTCATGAGGGGGTGCATGCCTGTCAACCAGGGACAATGCTATTCTTGGGGCACTTTGAAGCATCTTCGGGCACCTTGGGGCATCCATTTGTGCCCCCACTCTACCCGCTGTCTGCCCTGCTGCACCCCCACTCTGCATGCACTGTTGGCATGATGCCATGTCTCTTCATTTTAGGAACCAGCTGCCCAGATCCTTCTGTCAATTGTAGCCCAATGTGAGTTGCGCTCATGAGCAAGAAGAGCTCTCCAACCCTCCATTCTTCTGATGTGTTGGACCCCCCCCCCCCCTACCCCAGCCTTGTCTTGAGGTTCAACCAGGTTTGGCATAGAGAATAAAGATGCACTTATGCCTGACTGTGGAGTGCATTACCTCTGGTTTGCATTTGTCTGTTTTTTTAATTAGGTCACACCCCCCTACCCCAGCCTAAACTGCAGCCCGAGAAGGGGACAGGACATAGTGCCTGCAGAGAAGGCTTTGGGATAGTTGGGTTACTGGCGTCAAGCGGTCTGCCCCCCACCCCTGCCCACGGTGGTCCCTTTGCAGGTGCAAGTATTGTGGCGAGAAGATCGAGACTGAGGCAGTGCATGCCTGCGGTGCCCACTGGCACCGCGAGTGCTTCCGGTGCGCAAAGTGCGGCGCCTCTTGCCACGTGAGCGGCTACGTCCTCGGGCCCGGTGCCGCGCCGTATCATGAGACATGCCTCATAGAGGATCAGCCATGCAGCCCGGAGGTCCCCTCCGAGCCCCCCGGCACGACCCCATGCGGGCACTGCTGCCTCCCCGTCGCCGGTGCGTTCAGTCTTTGCCCCCACTCCGACCCCCCTCAGACCTGCCACCCCCTGTGCGTCAGCACCCGTCCCCTGCGGCAGCGCTACGCACAGTGCCTGCAACGGCTCGCCGCGTTCCACGACGACACGTTTTTTGCGGACGCCCGGGCACTGTACCACCCGCATTGGGCGTACCTGCCCTGCCCCCCCACGCACTGGGCTCGCATCGGGGCTGTCACTGCGCTGCAACACGATGACTGTGGCCTGTCGCTGTTTGGCCCCGAGGGTCAGGGGTTGAGCCCGGAGGCCATCGTGCGCGGGCGCCTTCCTGACGACTGGTTGATGGCGGCGCTGGTGGCCCTTGCAGACCAGCCGGCAGCCGTACAGCGGCTGTTTGCAGAGAACTGCTCGGTGGACTTGGGGTACTACGCGGTGTATCTGTGCCTTGGCGGATGGTGGCGGCAGGTGTGGGGCTCTGTCCCTCTGTGTTTGTGCTTGCCACTGCTGCTTCCACTCTATCGATGCTTCCCGACACTCACGCTCTCTCATCTCCATATTCTCTCCCTCACTTGCTCTTCCAAATTGCATGGGCCATCCCGGAACCACATGAGCGTTTCATGCATCACCGCTCACCCACTGCTACCTACAACTTTGAGATGAAGAGTTGCCAACTAGGCCTTTGCTTCGCGGGATCCACGACCCCCCGCACCCCCGGGCCTCAGTGGAGTGGGATTGGTCCGTACCGGCGCCGTGTTGATTCTTGTCGCACAACAATACCTTTGGGCGAAGATTCCTGAGCCCAGTGTCTCCGTGAGTGAGTGAGTGTCTGTCTGTGTGTGTGTGTGTGTGTTCTCAAGTCTCCGTCCGTATTGTGTGTGTTCTAAAGAATTTTCTCCACGCCGAGGGCTAGACTGACACAGGTCTGAAGCGGCCGCGAGGGATGCAGTCAAGCGCGCCATCGCGGACCGGGGTTGGGAACAAACCAAGGAAACTTGCCGTCCTGTACCTCATCGGCAAAGGAAAGAGTTCAAAAAAGTGCCGGTGGCTATGGAGAGGAATGACCGCCCTCCCCCAACCCCTTGTACCCAAGAAGCAACTCCGGGTTGCGGAGCGAGCCAATACCACTTTTGTGTGCCTCCTCGCGTTAGACATCCCCTGTTCTTTCATTGCGCAAGATGTTAATTCAATGTCATGCTGGTACCACTAGTTGTCATCATTCAATGTACGGTATGTCAGTGAGGTTGATTCTAAGGATCAATTTAACAGCATTGATCCGAATGAGGTCCACGCCCACCTCTCCTCAACAAGTGATTGGCCGGCGGCCCGTCGGCGGTGGCGCATGAGGGAGAGTCACAAGGAATCCAAGCAGCTAGATAGAGCGAGTCTGGCAGTTCAACGAAATTGTGGTATGTTTCTCATGATGAAATGACGGACATGATAATGTTTGAAATGAAGAACAATAATTTCATCAAAGTTGCAAGGGGCCTGCGGAATCGGGATGGGTGTATCCCCATGGGGGCTCTTTTTCAGGGCAGGCAGCAGATGTGCGTAGTCTATGGGGGGAATACAAAGGACGGCACAAGGTTCGGGCCCTGGGGGAACACCACATCTCCGACAAGGGCTTTCCATATTGGGTGTGTGAACAAGGGACCATTGCGCATTGTCAGTTTCAGGATAATATTCACGGGGGGGCCGTCTCTTCGGTTCGGGCACGCGACCCCCCCCCCCCCCCTCCCTGCCCTCCGGGCCCACTTAGTTACCAAGGGTCAATAGCTACTGACCATACATATGGTGGCGCCGAAGGCGCCCGAAAAATTTCTTTCATTCCCCTTGCCCACGTAGCATCCCTCCCCGCCCAGGAGGTGGAACACCCCAACGCTATACTTGAACCCAACCTTGACTATAACGCCCACCCCAACCCTCAGCCTGCTCCTAACCCTACACCGAACCCTACCCATGACCCTAACCCTAGCCCTAACCCTAACCCTAACCCTAGCCCCAACCCTAGCCCTAGCATTCACCCCAGAGGGAGGGCAAGGGGAGGTAACGGGAGCCTTTGCCCCCCCCCAATCCCCCCAAATTGCCCCACCTGGAGCCCCCCCCCCCCAACCGACCCTCCCGACCCCCCCCCCCCATCACCCCTCCCTGAACCCCCCCCTCCAATCCCCCCAACCCCCTCCGGACCTTACCTTTTGGTATGCATGGACACGAGCACCAGTGGCGGAGCTTTTTTCACAACCATACTCCCTGAAACCACGCCAACCAGACTCAGTCTGGGAAGCTTTTCACCGCTGCAACCTTCCACCGCGGCACAAGGACTTTATTCATAAGGCATTATGGTCCAGGCTCCCTGTAGGCCAACGACAGCAGAGCTGGAAACCGCTAGAGGTGTGGTGCCCTGTTGACCAGGAACTAGAAACCGTCGCACATACACTGTATCACTGCCAATTTGTTCAAAAATCTTTTGCATTCATTAATCAGGTCTTCAGGCCAGAGGGCTTCCAACCTTTTAACGTTTCCCAACTTTTGCAAGAGGACCCTGCGGCCTCCCTGAGCACCCCAGCAGGCCTTGTGGGCTGGTCCGCCGTTATCACCAACTGGTCGCTACGATGCACCAAAAAACACCAGCCATTTCTCAGGGTCACGTGGGACAAATACTGTGACCACTGGTATCACGTCCTACACCTCTGGTCCTCGTGCCCACGCTACCTACCCATCCCGGATACGATCCACACCTGGTTCCTCACCAAGCTGCGACGATCGTCCCGCTCGTGCACCACCGCACCGCCCACGGCAGAGCTACCGGACCCGGTCCCCTCATTTCCCAATAACCCCCCAACCCCCCCGCCCACCAGAGCAAAGGCGCGCGCCACAGCACGACAAATGCGCAAACTTGAAAAAGCAGAGGAGCTGCAGGAAGTCCTGCAGGACCTACAGGACCAAGGCATCCCGCGAGTCTATACCGACGGTTGGAAAGAGTTTTACCTGAAAGAAATGGTGGTGCAAACCAAGAAATGCGAACAACCTACATACCAACCAATCAGAACCCAAACAACAAACCTTCCAGCGGAGCATCCACACTTGGGAATCTGCGCCTTGCCTTATAGTGTTGCACAAATTTATTCAACTTGCTTGCTGTCCATTCGTTGGTTGCGTATTCTTCATCAATTGCCGCTCGGCTGGGACCATCGTGGGCGGCGACCGCCTCGACCCGATGGACAAGTTCCAGCTGCCATTGAAGCACCTTCTTCTTAGGTGGCATTGGTGTGGCAAAAAAGGCTTGTGGGAACAGCAGCAAGTTGAGAGTTCCAGGTCCCACCATGGCATCATCCTCCCATGATTGGTAGAGGGTTGGGGCCCAAGAGACGGCAAGTTGAAGCCTCCACACCAACAGCAACAACATGGCATCAACTGCAAGCTCTCCCTCCCCTCCATAATCTATGCGTTGTAGAGCCGTCCCCAGCTTGGGGTGTGGGCAGGGGGTCTACATTCCCCCAATAATGGCGGTGTTAGGTGCGGAGCGGCCCAAAATCTTGGAACAATTTACATGTGGAGTGTATAGGTGTCCAGTGCCCCTAGCACTGGACGTCCGGCAAGTGGAGAGGTCTCCACTCCCCAAATGTTTTGCGCTTGGGCTGTGCAGGGTTCTACACACCTCGAAAAAATTATTCGTAGGCAGTGGTGGGCTTTATATCCCCCAGGCACGTGAGGCATGGGGTTTGATGGTGTCTACAGCCCCCCGGCAATTCCCCCCTGGGTGTGGTGGGCTCTACAAAACCCCAACACTTGACACGTGGATTGTTGAGGTGTCCGCTCCCCTGCTATTCGTTTGTGTGGGTTGTAGGGGGTTTACAACAATCCGATTTTATGTGTGGGATTTCGAAGGGTGATTACCCGGCAAATGTACGCGTTGGGTTTCAAGGACTCTACACCCACCCACTACTCAAGGCGTGGTGCGGTGTGCAAAGGTCTGCACCCGTGTTTACACGTGGGGTGTGCAGGGGTCTACAACCCTCCTAACAATCAGCGCATGGTATGTAGAGGGGTGTACAGCCCTTCAATTATTTGAATGTGGGATTTATAGGGCTCCACATGTGTCCGTTAATTCACGCCTCGATTGTAGAATGTGCACCCCTCCAATCCCTTGTGCCCTTGGTTTTGAGGGCTCTGCGCCCTTGCAATAATTAACGCGTGCGGTTTGGAGAGCCTCCCCCCCCCCAACACTCCATGTGTAGGTGTTAGAAGCGTATGTAGCCCCCCAATATCTTTCTAGTGGGTTGGTGCAGGCGTCTACATCCCCGAAGTTTTTTATGCTTGGGGCGTAGAGTGGTTTGCAACTCTAGATTGCGGAGTGTAGGGGTCTACAAGCCTCCGATTTCGTTTTGCTTGGGGTGTGGAAGGATCTAAACCCCTCCAATAATTTACTCTTTGGGTGCGGAGGGCTCTACTCTGCCCCAATACTCCCACCCAGGGTGTGGGGGTTTACACCCCTCCCAAAATTTACGCTTCGGTGGTGGAGGGTCCACACTCCTCAAACAATTTTAAGTGGTGTGTGTGGAGATGTGTACATCTCCCCCCACGCCCCATCCCCCCCGCCAATACTTGCCGCATGGGATGTACAATAGTCTATATCCGTCAAATGATTTGCACGTGGGCTTTATAGGGGTGCACGCCCCTCCAATAATGTACATGTGTGGTGTGAAGGGCTCTATATCACTCTAGTCATTTACGCGTGGGGTTTTGAGGGGTTTGCACCCCTATAAAACTTTACACATAGGGTGTGCAGGCATCTACACCCCATAGTTGATGCGTGGGGTGTGGAAGGGTCTACCACCCCCCAATAATTTACGCTTGCGGCTCAATAGGGTGTCTCCCCCTCCAATAATGTACGCGTTGGTTTTAGAGGGCTCAACACCCCCCAACTACTTCACGCGTGCACTGTGCAAGGGCCTCCACACCTCCATCAGTTTGCAGCTGGGGTGTGCAGGCGTCTACACCCCTCCCACCAATTTACACGTGGGATGTAGAGGGGTGTACACCCCTTCAATGATTTACGCGTGGGGTTTATACGGGTCATACACATGTCCAATAATGTACGCCTAGGGTGTGGAGAGCTCTACACACCTCCAGTCATTTGCGCCCAGCGTTTTGAGGGGTCTAAGCCCCTGCAATACTTGATGCATGGGATTCGGAGGGCGCCTATGTCCCCCCCAAAACTCCACGTGTAGGGTGTGGAAGGGTGTATAGCTCCAAAGTAGTTTTCGAGTGGTTTTTTTTGGATGTGTCTACAGCTGCAAAAAACTTCACGCTTGGGCTGCAGAGCGGTCTACACCCTAGAGTGTTATCCGGGTGGGGTGTGTAGGGGTCTACAAGCCTTCCAATTACTTTTCGCCCAGGGTTTGGAAGAATCTACCCCCTTCCAATAACTTACGTGTTGGGTGTGGGGCTCTACACTTCCCCAACACTCCACGCCGGGTATCCAGGTTTACACCCCTCCATTAATTTACGCTTGGGGTAGGGAGGGGCCAACACCCCATAGATGATTTACGTGTGGGGTGTAGAGGGATGTACACCCTCCCCAATTTTCTTCACGGATGAGTGTAGAGGTGTGTGCACCCCCCCCCCCTATAGTTTTGACCTACTACGCCTTCGGTTATGTCCCCATGGGGCGTTTATGGGTCTACACGCCCCCAATAATTTGCGCGTGTGGTGTGGAGGGGTCAACACCACACCAGCACTTCACAGGTGCCATGTGCAGCGGTCTACCACCCCCCATAGCCTCCCCAGCGATAGTACGCTTGCGTGATTGAGGGGTCCACACTCCTCCAACAATTGAAGCATCAAGTGTGGAGATGTGTACACCCCCCCCCCAACCCCCCCAATACTCCCCGCATGGGATTCAGAGGGGTTCACACCCATGTAATGATTCATATGCAGGGTTTATGCGGGTGCGCACACCTCCAATAATTTGCATGTGGGGTGTGTAGGGCTCTACACCGCTCCAATCATTTGCACATCGGGTTTGGAGGGGTTTGCCCTCTCTAACATTTTCCACATAAGGTGTGGTGGTGTCTACCCCCCCTATATTTTGAAGCCTAGAGTGTGGAAGGGGTCGGAGCCCCCCAAAAATTTACGTGTTGGGTTGTGAATGGTGTGCCGCCCACCATTCCACGCGTGCGGTGTTCAAGGGTCTCCACCCCTCCATCAGTTTGCACGTGGGGTGTGGAGGGGTCTACGCCCCTCCTAACCATTTTCGTGCGGGATGTAGAGGGGTGTACACGCCTTCACTGATTTGAGTGTGGGATTTATAGGCGGTCCACACGCGTCCGTTAATTCACGTGTGTACTATAGAATGTGCACCGCCCCAATCCCTTGCGCCCATGGTTTTGAGGGCTCTACGCCTTTGCAATAATTAACGCATGCGGTTTGGAGAGCCTTACGCCCCCCCCCCCCCCAACACTCCATGCGTAGGGTGTGGAGGGGTGTATGGCCCCCCAATAACTTTCTATTGAGTTGGTGGAGGGGTCTACATCCCCGAAATTTTTTACGCTTGGGGCGTACAGTGGTCTGCAACTCTACATTGTTGTCCAAGTGGGGTGCGTAGGGGTCTACAAGCCTCCGATTACTTTTTGCGTGGGGTGTGGAAGGATCTAAACCCCTTCAATAATTTGCCCTTTGGGTGTGGAGGGCTCTACTCTGCCCCAACACTCCAACCCGGGGTTTGGGGGATTACACGCCTCCAATAAATTTCTCTTGGGGTGTGGAGGTGTCAACATCGCATAGGTGATTTACTCGTGGGGTGCACAGGGGTGTGCGCCCTCCCCAATTATTTTTACGCAGGGGTGTAGAGGGGTCTGCACCCCGCCAACAGTTTTGGCCTACTACCCCACGAATATTTTAGGGTAGGGTGTTGAAGGGTCTACACTCCTCCACAATTTTGCGTGTGTGGTGTGGAGCTGTGTACACCCAATGGGCACTTCACAAGTGGCGCGTGGACACCCCCAACGACATTACGCCCTCCAATAATTTAGGCGTGGATTCCAGAGTGGGCGGTCCGCAGGAGGCACTAGCACACGATATCGGTGGAACCCTCACAGAGGGACTGTTGGGAGCGGGTATTTGATGTGGTACAGGCCAAGGGAGACCTGTTTTCTATTCGGTGCGTCGCGTCGCAGATGCCCATCTTTTGTCCTGAGCAAGTGGATAAGGGAGCGGAATAGGGTAGGATGAGGCATTGTGCCTGCTGCTTAGAGTGGGTCAGTAAGGTAAGGCAGCAGCAGGGGCGAGATTGCAGGCTTTGGTGCTGCAGGAGATGGATTCAAACGTGATTGAGCAGTTGAGTTCATGTCAGTCGTGGATGTTGTAATGGAGGGGAAGCTGCGTGTGGTTGCAGCACAGACTGCAGGTGCCCGGATGTGCCAACCGACTTCGTTCGGGGTCGGTGCTCAGTGATGAGGCCAACCACGGCAGTTTGGAGCAGCTGAGCCTAGTGGCCAAAGTGAGGACAGCGAGTGGTTGAGAGGGCACGTTGCCTTGCACTGCGCTTGGTGTGCGTAGCCCGTGAGGCATTGGACATGACGCCCTTTGCAATGGCACGGGACGGTGCAGACGGGCACCGATGGTTGTACAAAAGCGATGTTTCGGCCCTAACCCTCCCTTCTTCTTTCACCTTTCTGCTGTCAGTCGCCCTTGCTGTCCCTCATAGATAATCGTTGATGACCATGTGCCGTGCATCGGTTGCGGCCTGGCCTTTGGTGCATCCACCCCTGGGGCTGTCTGGGTGTCGATCTTGGAGAAAGCATATGCCAAGACGCTGGGGTGCTACCAGGCATTACTGTCTGGGGGTCCAGTGCACGCGCTACGGGCGCTCACCGGGTGTGCCCATGTGTATATCCCGGTCCCCGCTTCTGCCCAGGCCCTGGTGCTTGGTGACACTCCCTCTGGCCCTCATGCTTGCCCCCCTCCCTCCTGCTCTCCACCACACCATTACTCCCTCATTGGCAGATGATAAGGGCTGGGCTGGTACGATGCGGGGGGGGGGGGGGGATGCAGAAATTGTTTTTGTAGGAGGTCCATCTGGTCTTGCTAGTTTTAGTCCTGGTACCCTCCCCCCCCTTGCAATCCCCCCCCCTCAGGGGGGGGGCACCGTCACTTGGCCCAAAAAGCATAGTAAACACTAGGCACTGAAGGCGCCGAAGAAAAGTTTCTTTGGGTTACACTGGAACTGGGGTTGGGTGGGACCGTCACTTGGTGACCCCCCCCCCCAATTGGGGGGGACCGGCCTGACATTAGGGGGGGGGATTACAAAGGGGGCGGGGCGGGGTAGGGTGGGGGGGGCAGTATGGTGCAGGAAGAGAAGCGCTGTTGCAGTTTATAGTTCAGGTTACAATTCCCATTGTTTTGGTGCAATGACAGAATGACAGGGATCATCCGAGCCATTTGGGATTCAGCGTTAATGCTGAAAAATGGAGAGGTCCAGCATTGATTCTTCTGACATTCTGACAACTTGCATGCCATTGTGCGGTTGTGCCGCCTCTGCAGGGTTTGCCCATGCATGGTATCGCCTGGTGCTTTGGCTCAGGGCCACGAACTCCACAATAGACCACTAGCGTCGTGGGGTGTGTGGAGCTGGAAATTCACTTTTGTTTCGGATGGCTGAGGCAGGTCCTGACAAAGTGAATGGTTCCGGGTGACAGGCGAAGACCTCGCTTCTCCTCAGTCAGTGCACAAGATCCAGAGGTCTTAATTCCTTCCACCGACTACTTTTGTGAGGTCCATGAAAAATTGAGTTGCCCCTTGTCACCCCACTTCAACCAGGGGGAGAGTTGCTGTACCACAAGTGTTTTGACTCCCCATACGTTGGGGTGCACCCAAAGACATCATCGGTCGTCTTTCTCCTAAAAATTTTTGTGGCGTTGCCTGCACGGGTGTATTTGTAAGTTGTGTCATCGTTTTTTTTTTGCTGTGGGCGTGTGAACAAAAAAAAATTGCCACGTCGTCTAGGTTTTTTTGGCTGTAGGCGTGTCTACAAAAAGAAATCACCACGTCGGATGACCTCCCTGATACCCCCAAAGTGCTGATGGTCTGCAAGACAAGTTGAAAAAAAAACTATCTTTGCGAAGTGCTCAATGAATATCACAGAAAACGAACACGAACACTTCAAAATAGAACATTGTTTGCACGAAAAGTACACACGATGACATCAAAAAGTTTTTACACATCCTGACGCAACAAAAGTTTCAATGCTCACAGTAAAAAAAAACTGCACATGCTGATAGCAAAAACAAAATCACAGGCAAGCACCAACGGCAGCAGCATGCCGCAGCATGCCGCAGCGCCAGATTCTGGGAGCTGTTGGTGGGGGTTTTGAAGCATGCCGCAGCATGCCGCAGCATGCCGCGGCATGCCGCAGCGAGCCAAAATTTTCACATGGTGGACTTTTTTTTTCATAACATATCAAACCTCTGAACCCTTTGTCGCACAGAGGCCCCACAATTGGATGGTAGCTCAGTGGTCTATGTACCAGGTCTGAGTTTCAAGGGCCCTGGGTTCCATTCCCATAGGGGGCAAATTTTTGCCAGTCAGTTCTTCTCTATTGTTGCACAGATTTTCGCTTTTTTGGTGTTGTTTTGACATGTCAACTCCTGAGGATACTCAAACTACCGAGGCATCACAGGAGTCGCAGGACTTTAAGAAAATGTACAAGAAACGAAAATCTGAGGAGGAGCAGTAGAAACACGCCCAGTTATGAGTTGATTCAGCAGTGTTGACATTTGCAGGGGGTTAGGGCATGTGATTCACTGTGCTTTGGTCTGGTTTTTGAAACTTGTGCCGCTTTCGGAAACTGATGGTACCCTTGACCAACAGCTTGAAGCATGCCGCAGCGTGCCGCAGCGAGCCAAAATTTTCTTGGGGACCGTTGGTGCTTGATCACAGGATATGGCGACTTTTTTGTACAAGACTTACATTTTCCGCGCTTTGTGGCCATGTCCTCATACCCTGTCCCTATGTGTTTGCGCAGCGGCCTACGCGAAAACTGGGGCGAAGACACCCTCATAGCACACATGCCCATTATGCTCCGCACCCTCCTGTGCCCGAGTTTCCCGCAGGTCTCCATCGGAAGATGGGTATTTTTTAGTCTTTTTTGAGTAAGTAGAGTGAGGAACGGATACTCTGTCAGGGGCACAAATGTGGGGCAAGTGGCTACATAAGCCCTGCCATCTTGGAGAGCCGTGAAAAGGGGATAAAATCAAAGTGGCTACATAACCCTTGTCGTCTTAGAGTCCTAGATCTGGGGGAAATGGCGAAATAGCCCTTGCCATATCACCACCCAAAAAAAAGTTGGGAAGAAAGCCAAAGTGGCTACATAACCCCTACCATCTTGGGGCACAAATGTGGGCAAAATGGGTCAACAACCCGTGCCGTCTTGGGGACCCCCCCAAAATGGGGGGGGGGGTGTCAAAGTGGCGACTATCTTGGGTTCGCTAAAGCGGGGAGGAATCCAAATTGCCGCAAAGCGCTATGAAAAAAGAGAGAAATTCACCCCATTCATTTAGTTTGTTTTATGTTCGTCGTGTACACATTTTGCCTTTTCGATGTAGGTCACATAAAAAAAGGGCAAGTCACTTCCTCTTTTGGAATTGTTGGCATAAAAAGGGTTCAGAGGTTTGATACGTTATGAAAAAAAAAAAGTCCACCATGTGAAAATCTTGGCTCGCTGCGGCATGCCGCGGCATGCTTCAAAACCCCCACCAACAGCTCCCAGAATGCGGCCCTGCGGCATGCTGCAGCATGCTGCTGCCGTTGGTGCTTGCCTGTGATTTTGTTTTTGCTATTAGCATTTGCAATTTTTTTTCACTGTCAGCACTGAAACTTTTGTTGCGTCAGGATGTGTAAAAACTTTTTGATGTCATCGTGTGTACTTTTCGTGCAAACAATGTTCTATTTTGAAGTGTTCGTGTTCGTTTTCTGTGATATTCATTGAGCACTTCGCAAAGATAGTTTTTTTTTCAACTTGTCTTGCAGACCATCAGCACTTTGGGGGTATCAGGGAGGTCATCCGACGTGGTGATTTCTTTTTGTAGACACGCCTACAGCCAAAAAAAACTAGATGATGTGGCAATTTTTTTTTGTTCACGCGCCCACAGCAAAAGAAAAACGATGGCACAACTTACAAATACACCCGTGCAGGCAACGCCACAAAAATTTTTAGGAGAAAGACGACCGATGATGTCTTTGGGTGCACCCCAACGTATGGGGAGTCAAAACACTTGTGGTACAGCAACTCTCCCCCTGGTTGAAGTGGGGTGACAAGATCAGGGGAAAATGGCCAAATAGCCCTTGCCATATCACCACCCCAAAAAAGTTGGGAAGAAAGCCAAAGTGGCTACATAACCCCTACCATCTTGGGGCACAAATTTGGGCAAAATGGGTCAACAGCCCGTGCCGTCTTGGGGACCCCCCCAAAATGGGGGGGGGGGGGGTCAAAGTGGCGACTATCTTGGGTTCGCTAAAGCGGGGAGGAATCCAAATTGCCGCAAAGCGCTATGAAAAAAGAGAGAAATTCACCCCATTCATTTGGTTTGTTTTATGTTCGTCGTGTACACCTTTTGCCTTTTCGATGTAGGTCACATAAAAAAAGGGCAAGTCACTTCCTCTTTTGGAATTGTTGGCATAAAAAAAAAAGCACACGAAGCTTATTTTTTTTGGCATTTGCTGTACGTCATGTGCACTTTTTGTTTTTGGACTGAGGTAACTCACGCAAAACAAAAGGTGACGTGTGTACCTTTTCTTATCCCATTCTGCGTACCCACATCGTTTTTCGGCTTTTCCCCCTCACTTTCGTTTTATCCCCCACTTTTGGGGGATCAGAGAGACCGTAAGGGGTATGTAGCCACACTTATTTCATCGTTTTGGGGAACTTGTTCAACCTTTTCCACGCTCCCTAGATTTGTGGGGACTCCCTTAGGAAGGTCTAATTGTGGTACATGCACTACAAATGATGTGGTATTTGCTTAACCACTTTTGAGTTTTCCGGCTTGTTGCCAAGTCCTTGGCAATAAGCAATTGTGGTTTTTGAAGAAGCCGAAAATGGAGGTTAATGTAGGCTCCCTCCAAGCCACATGGCCCCCTTCTTGTATTGAGCAAGAGGAGAACATGCCTGAGGTAATTGTACTAGCTAATAAGGTTAGTGTGCTCGTGGATGAGGAGCCCCCCTCTGTGCGCAAACCTAAAGAGCCGTTTGATGCTGGCCCATCCGACGAAGATAATGTTCAGCCCCTCCAAGAATCATGGAGGATTACCCGCTCGTCACATGTGTCAGACACAACACCTGTTGGGGAGGGAGATTGGTTGAGGGAAAAGGATATCACGGCAGGGGTTGGCAGCAAGTTGTATCATGCTAACGGAGACCCAGTGCACTTTGCACCCCAAAGTGTGACAGCGTATTGTTGGAGATGCTTTGTCCATTGCCCGTTGTAGGGGGACAATGCACATAAGAAGACATTAACCACTATCCGTTCAATGCTGCGCCGCATTGAAGGACACCCAATGCATACCGCGCCTTTGAGTGCGGTTGTGTACAGTCCAAGACGCAGTGCCCGTTGCCGCTCGCAACGCAACACCTTCAGGACGGCACCACATTGCCCATTGCCTCTTGCATTGCCGCAGTGTGCTCCAGGATGCCAACTACACACCACTGGTTGCACTCCGGCAACGTACTAAAGGTGACGCACTGCCCACTGCCCGTTGCAACAATGTACCGAAGGAGCCCCATCACCCATTTCCATCTGCACTATGGTAGTGCTGTAAACTGGTGGGGGAGGGGGGCAACTTGACACGGCGCTCAAGCGGTGCGCCGGGGGGCGGAGATTTCGCTGCCTAGCCTGATCAAGCAGCTGTGTTTACCACCAACGCGCCGGCTCTTTGTACAGGCCAATTCGGGACCCCAAGACATTTCAGGTAGATGCACCATAAAAGTAGCGTGTGCAGCATGCGTGGGGCACAGATACTCTCCTTGACCCCTCCAGTGCTGCCCATTGCAACGAAGCACCATGCCAAGGGCAACCCGAGCCCGTTGCCCTTTTCAATGCAACAGTGTACTAAGAAGCCCAAACTCCCGCTCCCCATTGTACTAAAGATTCTCACTTCGCGTTGACCCATTTAATGTGGTAGTGTAATGAAGAAGACCCACTGCCCACTGCCGCTTACAGTGTAGTGGTGTATTGAAGGAGACCTATTCCCTGTTGTGTGGTGCATCGCGGCAATTTGGTTCAAAGGGCCGGTTGCCGACAGCCCCCACAATGTGGTCATGTACTAAGGGGCCCCATTGCCACTTCCCTCTACACCGCAGTATTGGCTTGGGGAGGCCCATTGCTTGCTACCCTTCATTGACACGCGTAGCCTTTAAGGCGCCGCCCCAACGTGCCCTCTTCCCACCCCGTCGCCCAATTGAAACTCAAGTTTACTTCATAAACTATAGATTGGGTGTGGGCTGGGAATGCTCGAATGGGTGTGGGTTGGGACCCTCAAATGGATGTACCCTGGAATGGATGTGGGTGGGGACCGTGGAATGGATGTGGGTGGGTACCCTTGAATGGATGTGGGTGGGGACCCTTGAATGGATGTGGGTGGGGACCCTGGAAGGGATGTGGGTGGGCACACTCGAATGGATGTGGTCGGGGACCCTAGAATGAGTGTGTGTGGGGACCTAGCTTGGGATGGATGTGGGGGGGGGGGGGGGGGCTCGAATGGATGTGGGTGGGGACCGTGGAATGGACGTGGGTGGGTACCCTGGAATGGGTATCGGTGGGGACACCCGAATGGATGTGGGTGCGGCCCCTGGAAGGGATGTGGGAGGGGACCTTGGAATGGACGTGGATGGGGACCATGGAATGGATGTGCGTAGGGACCCTGGAATGGATGTGGGTGGGGACTGTGGAATGGGTGTGTGTGGCAACCCTGAAATCGATGTGGGTCGGGACCCTAGAATCGATGTTGTTGGGGACGTTGGAATGGATCTCGGTGGGGACTCTAGAATGCATGTGGGTACGCACCTTGGAATGGATGTGGGTGGGGACCCCACATTGGGTGTGGGTGGGGACCCTCGAATCGAACCGGGTGCAGAACCCGCAAAGGATGTGGGCGGAGTGCTCGGAATGGATGTTGGTGGGGACCCTGGAATTGATGTGGGTGGGGACCTTGGAATGAATGTGGGTGGGGACCCTGGAAGGATTTGGGTGGGGCCCCCATTCAAGGTGCCTCACCCACATCCATTCTAGAGTTGCCACCCAAATCCATTCCGGGGTCCGAAACCACATCGATTCCAGGGTCCCGACCCACATCGATTCCAGGGTCGCCACCCACATCCATTCCAGGGTTCCCACCCAAACCCACTTCAGGGTCCGGACCTACATCCATTCGAGGTTCCCCACCCACATCCATTGCAGGGTCCACGCCCACATCCATTCCAAGGTTGCCACCAACATCTATTCCAGGGTGCCCACTCTCATCCATTTTGGGGTCCCTACCAACATGCATTCGAGGGTCATCACGCACATCCATTCCATGGTCCCCACCCACATCCATTCCACGTCTCCACCCACATCCATTCGAGAGTCCCCACCCACATCCATTCCAAGCTACCGACCCATACCCAATCCAAGGTCCCCACCCCCATCCATTCCACGGTCCCCACCCACATCCAATTGCGGGTCGCCACCCACATCCATTCTAGGGTCCGCACCCGCATCCATCCGAGGGTCCGCACCCACATCCAATCCAAGGGCCCCACCCACATCCATTGCAGGGTCCCCAGCCACAGCCATTCCAGGGTCCCCAGCCACATCCATTCCAGGGTCCCCACCCACATCCATTCGAGGGTCCCCACCCACATCCATTCCCGGAACCCCACCGACATCCTTTCCAGGCTCCGCACCCACATCGATTCAAGGGTCGCCACCCACATTCAATCCAGGGTCCCCACCCACATCCATTTGAGGGTCTTTACCCACATCCATTCTAGAGTCCCCACCCACATTAATTCTAGGGTCCCCAACAACATCGATTCTAGGGTCCCCACCCAACTCCATTCCATGGTCCCCACCCACATCCATTCCACGGTCACCACCCACATCCATTCGAGGGTCCCCACGCACATCCATTCCAAGCTCCCGACCCATACCCTATCCAAAGTCCCCTTCCACATCCATTCGAGGGTCTCCACCCACATCCAATCGCGGGTCCCCACCCACATCTGTTCTGGGGTCCCCACCCACATCCATACGAGGGTCCCCACCCACATCCAATCCAAGATGTGGGTGGGGACCCTGGATTGGATGTGGGTGCGGAACTCTAGAATGGATGTGGGTGAGGCACCTTGAATGGATGTGGGTGGGGACCCTAGATTGGATGTGGGTGCAGAACCTGGATTGGATTTGGGTGGGGAATGTGGAATGGATGTGGGTGGGGAAATTCGAATGGGTGTAGGTCGGGACCCTGAAATGGGTTTGGGTGGGAACCTTGGAATGGATGTGTGTGGCGACCCTGGAATCGATGTGGGTCGGGACGCTAGAATTGATGTGGTTTCGGACCCTAGAATGGATGTGGGTGGGAACTCTAGAATGGATGTGGGTGAGGCGCCTCGAATGGATGTGGGCGGGGACCCTGGATTGGATGTGGGTGCGGACCCTGGAATGGATGTGGGTGGGGACCGTGGAATGGATGTGGGTGGAGACCCTAGAAGGGATGCGGGTGGGGACCTTGGAATGGTTGTGGGTGGGGACTCTGAAATGGATGTGGGTGGACCTTGGAACGGATGTGGGTGGGGACCCTGCCATGGATGTGGGTGGGGACCCTCGAATGGATATGGGTGCGGACCCTGGAATGGATGTGGGTGTGGACTCTCGAATGGATGTGGGTGGGGACCCTGCAAGGGATGTGGGTGGGGACCCTGGAATGGACTTGGGTGGGGCTCTTTGGATTGGATGTGGGTCGGGACCTTGAAATGGATGCGGGTGGGGACCCTAGAACGGATGTGGGTTCCGATCCGCGATTGGATGTGGGTGGAGAGCCTAGAATGCACAAGGGAGGGGACCTTGGATTGGGTATGGGTCGGTAGCTTGGAATTGATTTGCGTGGGGACCCTGAAAAGTATGTGGGTGGGGACCCGCGAATGGATGTTGGTAGGCACCCCGGAATGGATGTGGGTGGGAACCCCTGAACGCATGTGGGTGGGCACCCTCAAATGGATGTGGTTGGGGACCCTTGAATGGATGTGGGTGGGGACCCTGCAATAGATGTGGCTTGCGACCCTGGAATTTCCATGCCTCCATGCAGTGCGGCATTGCATTGAAGGAGAACCATTGCCATCTGCCCTCTGGAGGGTAGTTTACTGAACATCACACATTGCGCAACGCCCTTTGTTGCGCAGCAGTGTATTGAAGGACACCCATTGCCCGTTACCCCTTTTGACTTGGGGGTGTGGGAAGCATTGCTTTTATTTATTTCCACGTTTTCCACATGAGAAGTGTATCGTGCCATGGCCTCTACCCTCTCTTTCGTGCTTTGTGAGCGGGGCGTGTTCCGCGTGTCGCACATTCTAGTCGTTGAGTTCTAGATTTGCCTCTGGACCCCAAATTTCTCGCATCGTGCAGGCCTACAGAGCGTGTTCCCCGTGCTGTATGTATCCTAAGCCTGCTTCTGGACCTGTCATTGGATGGTAGAAAGCACGTTTTGTGCGAGCTATGCGTTCTCCTATGCCACAGTGCTTTGTATATGCCAAGTAGTGGCTTGCGAAGGGGGGGCATCAAGGGAGCTGGTATGCAACAGGTTGTCTGAGTTCATCTCGAGGAACTCCTTTGATGAGTTGATTCAAGACGATACCACCAAGATGGCCAACAAAGTCTTCCAAAGGCATATGTACACTTCGATTTAACCATGAACCGCACTGTGAGCGCTTCATCTACGTGTGGGGGGGGGACGTGGCTACACTAAAGCACAACGGGTTCATCATTTTCCTCATCAACCAACAGACATGTGTGTCATAGTGGGGTGGGGTGGAGTGGGGTTTTCCTGCATGCTTCGGCACTTTACGATGTGTCCCGTCTCAGTTTCATTGTCATTGCTTTTGGGGCTTTACCACCTTGTGACTTTTCACACGCGGTTGGCCAGCTGCGGTGCATGGAAAGAAGGTGAGAAGTAAGGAGTGCCGAGAAGTAGAGATGTTCCTCACGAACGCGACCGCATACCAAGTGTCCAAGGATACAGTGTGCCCACGCTTGCATTGCTATGCTTGAATCCCCGCGCCTCTGTTTCTGCATAGTGCAGCTTACCGCCGATTAGGCCGCCCATCCACCCCAAGTTTTGTCACCTACAGGTGAAGGCCGAGAAGGGCAAGCCCCGGGACCTGCGAAAGTCCAAACTGCCAGGCCAAGCCCGATGCATGGTTCGGCTATGCCAAGGTCTTTTTGCGCGGGTTCCATGTCGCTTTCCATAGTGCTGTTGCCATGTGTAATACGAGTTCCGCGCATACTGTGCAATGTGCGTGTTCCCATTGTTTGCCTCTCATTGTGCCTTCAGCGGTGCGACATCCGGCCCGACTTCGTCGAGCTACTGCAAGAGTGTAACGGGCAGTGGGTAGGTGCATAGCGACCGGGTGGTGCGGCCTGTGGGGATGATTTTTCCTGTACTGCACAAGGGCGTACGTGCTGGCCCATTACGGATGTTCATAGCCCGCAAGCCCGAGTCGACGGGCATCAACGTGCATTGCCCCGTGCATTGCACTAGGACATGGTGCACGGAGCTGTGCACCGCGTCTATGCACTCCAGCAAAGGATGGGGTTGCTCCGCCCCGTGCTAATGTGTTCAAGGGCAAGGCACCGGCGTCTTCGCCCTGTGCTGGAGTGCAAAGGGGCAGGGACCTGATCCCTTTGCCCAGTGTTGGCGTGCACTGGGGCAGGGAACCTGTCTTTACGCCCTATGTTACGTGCATAGGGCAGCGGTGCCTGTCCTTCCGCCGTGTGCAAGGCTGCGCAGGGGCGGGCACCTTGTCTGTCCACCCGGTGCTCATGCTCACAGAGGCGGAGACATGCCCTTCCGCCCCATGCAGCAATGCGCCGTGGCAGGCACCTTGTCCCTCCTCCCTATTCGGTGTGCACAGGGGCCGCGAACTCGTCATTCCGCCTTGTGTCGGTGTGTAGAGGGGCGGGGCACCTATCCTTTGGCCTCTTGTTGGATTGCACAGGGGAGGGGACCTTCCCCCTTTGCCTTGTGCCAGACTGCACAGGGTCCTGGAACCTCTCTCTTCGCCTTGTGTGACGTGCACAAGGGCGAGGAGCCTCTCTCTCCACCCTGTGTTGTGTGCATAGTGGACACAACACAACACAACACAACACAACACAGGGGCGGGGGGCACCTATTCCTCCGCCCCGTTTGCTGTTGAAAGGTGTGGGGAATGTGTCCCTTCACGTTGCGCTAATGTGCATGGGGGCAGGGGGCAGGGACCTTGTCCCTCCGCCGTGTGCTGGTGGGCACAAGTGCTGGGACCTAGTTCATCTGCCGTATGCCGCAGGGCACAGGGGCGGGACCTTTACCTCCGCCTTGGGCTGAACTGCACAAGGCGGCGGACCAATCCCTCCACCTTGGGTTGATGTGCCCAGGGGTAGGGACCTTGTCCATCAAGCCTAGGCTGGTGCGTACAAAGGCGGGGAACGTGTTCCTCCACCCTTCACTATCACAGCCATCGTTGCCTCATGGACGCTGATGCGCTGGCCGGCTCTACTGTACGCCCGCATCGCTGGTTTTCAGGGTGTCCCCTCCTCAAGCGAACTCAATGACGATGATAGTCGCAGTATTTGTGGTCGTCACATCCGTAGAGATAATAATAGTCGCGGAGACGGTCACAGTGGTGGTCATGGTGGCTAACTCGCGCTGCAGGTGCGGTAGGTTCATAGTGACAACGACAGGGACGGTCGTTGTGGTGTGGCAGTGACCGTTGCCTAACGAACGCCGATGTGCCGACAATCTTTGTTGTACGCCCACGTCGTTGACCGTTAAGATCTCCCCTCCTCAAGCAAAGACAACGACCGTGACAGTGGCAGTGTCTGTGTTAGTCACAATCGCAAGGGCGGTAACACTCACAGTCATAGTGACGGTTGCCATGGTAGTCAGAGTGGTAGTGGCTAGTGTTGCTGGTGATGACGTCACAGTGACAACAATTGGGACACTCCTTGTGACACATATTGTAGCTTGACGACTGCCAATGCACTGGCCAACTGTGTTGTACACGCGCATCGCTAGCCGCCAAGGACTCCCTACCTTCCCTTCGTCCCCTTCAGCGTCAAGGAAGGCTCTAACCTTTTTCCCCTTCGTCGGCAAGGGGAGGGGGATGGGGGTTGGTGGTGGTGGTGGTAGGGGGTGCTCCGTGAGTCGGTTCTAGCATCAGGAACCTCTAATTGGCCATGGCTGGCCATGGTAGCCGGGGTGCTTCTCTTTGAGCCGTGGTGGAGCATTGTGCATAGTTCGGTAGTTTCTTTCTGGTATTGTTCTAGCCACCGCCGGCAAAGTGTTCCAATATTGTTCAAGCCAGTGCCGCCGGCGGTCGCGAGAACAATACTAGAACAAAACTAGAGCAAAAGTTTTTAGGCTTGGACTTTGGGTGAAATGACCCAAAAAATTCAACATCTAGACCTAGACCCGTGGACCTAGGACCCCTAGTGCGGTTCTTGAGGTCCATGTTTCATCAGTGGTGCGCCCGACCAAAAAACCCCCAGGTCGGGGTAATGCTCCTCTTTTTCGTTCCGGCTATTCTACTAAATCTAGCCTAGAATAGAAACTGGCTGTTCTAGCTTGTACCAAGGGTCCAGGTTTTTATTCTTTGACATCTGCTTTGGTGGTCGATCCTTGAACACCTCGGAGTTGCACGACATCCGTGAACATTCTCAAGTTGGTGGTACCCAAGATAGGATATGGGATCCACGAACGGGCGCATGCATGGGAAAGCAATCGCCAGAAGTCCACAGCCTGTCTTCGACTTAAGTGGGTGTTTTGCCCGCAAAGCTCACAAGGCTCACCACAACTACTTGTGCTGTCCGGCAAGTGGTCAACTTCTTGAGGAAGAGACAAAGTCTATAAAATATTAATACATCATCAAAGGAAGGTAACAGGGTCACAGGTGCGCTTGATCGAGGGACCCAACTTACACTGTTAACCACCGCGGCCGCCGTGTAGCATCTATAACCATGGCTGTAACATCACTCGGACCGCATCCATCCCAACACTAGCTACCTCCAGGTTGTCTTAGGTTGGCGCCCAAGTCCCAACCGTGGATGCCACTTGCTTGCACTCGGCTCTCAGTTACAGCTAAGGGGTCGCCTCCCAAACCCGGGAGCAACACCCTCCAACGTTGTGATCTGCTCCAAGCACCGTTGCGCTTGGCACACTGTGTCAATAGCATAATGACTAGAGATGCTGTGCACCACTGAAGGTAACGCTTGGTGATCTTAACCTGTGGCCCTGTGTAACATTTCCCACATCAGTGGTGGTGATGGAGCACTCTCCAAACTTTGCTGTCATGGGAATGACTAGTGTGCCGGGGCCGAGCATAGGAGGGACACCAAGGGGCAAAAGCAGCATTTTGCGAACAGAGAGACAACTGTCCCACTCTCACCCAGTGGAAATGCATTTCCCTAGTGGCTTGAGACAAGGAATGTCAACAATCTGAACCTCAAACCAGTGTGTATATTTGTAAATACCAAACGGCATACACCTTATGGCAGCCACCCACCTCTTGTACAATGCTGAATCTCATGCATTATCCATTGGCTGCGATGGCAACTGTTGTTGTGCATGGATTTCAAGGTGATGAGGGCAAAGTGTCCAATATGTCAGATGCCGATAACGTCCCATCAAGCCCAGCGCTTGGGCGCAATTTGGTGGCAATGAACCCAAGGGTGCCCAACAGTAGCCCAAAGGGAGGTTATGATCGAGCTCCATTGAGCTGGAGGAATTCAAACGTGGGGGTACATGGGGGGCTGGTTTCCTGACTTCCGTTCCCCATTCCCCTATGCTGCAGCTTCTTCTCCTTGAGAACATCCCCTCTCTCCCCTCTCGTCTTGGCTCTTTCCACTGGTGCTTTCAGGTGCCCGACCGTGGAAGTCAGCCTTCGGCGCCTGGGGGAGCCAGAGCTTTGGCACCTGCTGGAGCTGTGGTCTGTGCAACAGTTCCCGATGGTGGTGCGGACCCCTGGCACATCCACCACCCATTCAGGCCTCGGGCTGGAGTCGCCCCTCAGCCGCTGGTATAATGGACTCGGGTTGCTGACGGGGGCATATTATTGTGTAGTGGATGTGCTGGACACATGTGGGCAACGTGTGGTATGTGCTGTGTGACCACTTTGATCCCTGTGCCTTATGCCAATGCCCTGTGTCCCTTGCCTAAAGGTCCTTGATGCTGAAGACGTCATGCCTCGTGTATATCCTTCATTTGCCGGTTGAAGCGCTCCTTGATACATAGCACCATGCTCCATGGGTGCCATTGGTGTGTTGTGGCAATTGAAGCATCCCATGCTTTCCACATCGGCAATCTTCACCTAAATCTCTAGTATATGTTGCGCATTATGTCCATTGTGGGTGACCGATAATGTTGTGGAGAATCATGCATCACATTTTGGGGAGCATCTACAGTGCATCTAACCAGGAAGAAAAAAGATGCTAAGTTGCCAAAATACTCAAAGCACGTAACAAGAAGTGTCAGACCTGCACTGTGGCCTCCATTGGAGAGGTGTGCTTTGCAGCTCTTTGTCTGGGTGTTGGTCAACGCGAGGCACATAGCATCACTGGAGCACCGTCCATCCCCTGCCTATTGTTGATTCCATTGACAGGGGCTGTGGTGTGCATTGTGGTGCATGCCTGAGTTTTGAGGGTCCGTGGTAAAACTGAGTAAAAAAAATTTTTTTAAAAAAAAATTTTTACTCAGTTTCAAAACTGAGTAAAAAAACAATTTGTTACTCAGTAAGTGGGGTTTCTACTCAGTTGCGAAACTGAGTAAAAAGAAAATATTTTTTTTTACTCAGTAAAAAACTGAGTAGAAAAAAGAATTTTTTTTTTACTCAGTAAAAAACTGAGTAGAAAAATTTTTTTTGTTTACTCAGTAAAAAACTGAGTAGAAAAAAAATTTTTTTTACTCAGTAAAAAAATTAGTAGAAAAAAGCCACTTTGCCCACTTGTGGGCCACTTCTGATTTTGCCCCCCGCTCTGAAGCGGTGGGGATCCCCGATACGGCAGGGGTGAGGTAGCCACTTTGCCCACTTGTGGGCCACTTCTGACTTTGCCCCCCGCTCTGAAGCGGTGGGGATCCCCGATACGGCAGGGGTGAGGTAGCCACTTTGCCCACTTGTGGGCCACTTCTGATTTTGCCCCCCGCTCTGAAGCGGTGGGGATCCCCGATACGGCAGGGGTGAGGTAGCCACTTTGCCCACTTGTGGGCCACTTCTGATTTTGCCCCCCGCTCTGAAGCGGTGGGGATCCCCGATACGGCAGGGGTGAGGTAGCCATTTTGCCCACTTGTGGGCCACTTCTGATTTTGCCCCCCGCTCTGATCGTACCCACCGTGCTTAGCTGGTTTTCGAACAATTTTTTTTTCCGTTAAGGACACACCTACTAAAGAACATAGTAGCAAGAATCATTTGTTCCTCCTTGCTGACTCCCCCGGCGGCATGGCACCCATTTTTTTTCTAATGCCCTTCGTGCATGCAACAGTGTCCTCCATTAGCAAAGCTCTGCGGATGGCACCGAGGCATGCACGAAGAAATCGGCTACAACGAGTCCCGTGGGCACGGATGATACCCTTGGAATACACATGCAGTGTACTTTGCTGCAGTTCTTGCTGCCAATGCCACGCATGCCACTCCTGCCAATGCCAATGCCACTGATGACACCCGTCCCGGTGTGTGGATCTGTCGGAAGTGGTATGCGTTGCCTCCTCAATACCCCCAAAATGCTGATGGTCAATTGGAAAATGACCAAGCAATTTGCAGAAAGCTGCATTTGGAAAAGAAAGAAGATCTCTTTGAGAGATGCAAGCTGAATCCCACCCCGAGAGGCAAGCCTCACAAAAGAGATACTAAGGCCGACTTGATCTTCAAGCGTGTCTTTTGTAACTACTTGTAAGTAGTTGGCCCCACCCTCCCTCCCTCCTCTGTGCATGCATGCCTACGATACTCAACCCTCTTTGGTGAAGTGGTTGTGTGATCCCTCCCTCCTCTGTGCATGCATGCATACGGTACTCAACCCTCCTTGGTGAAGCGGTTGTGTGATATATATATGATGGTTTGGCCCGGGTGGGGCGCCACTAACACAAGTGGCCGGGAATTGACTCGGGGGCCTTGTGCCCTTAAACAAAAGTACCACCTACCATCAAAGTGTGCAGTTTTTTGTGCAATTTTTTTCAAAAAAAATTGTCTTTTTACTGAGTAAAAAAATAAAAAAATTTTAAAAAAAAGTTTTAAAAAATTTTTTTTACTCAGTTTTACCTCAAATCTACTCAGTTTTACTACATTTTACTCGGTTTTACCTCGTCTGGTACTCAGTTTTACCAAATACCCGAGTTTTGACATGAAATGACCAGGATATGCGTGAATGTGTGCTGTTGCAGGGTGGGTGTCACCCCTCTTCCTTATGGCCTATATTCCATTCCCATCGCGGCTGTGTTCTGCCCTGTGTGCTGTGTCTTGATGCCCTGCGGTCCTGTGCTCCCTGTTGCCACCAGAGGAGCAGCACCACTGCCACAGCAACTGCCTGCTGTCCAAGGGAAACAAACCAACGAAAACACCTCAACTGAAACTCACAGAGCCTCCCACACACAACAAAAAAATAACAAGCAACGGCATCTACAAAACAAAGGGTTTGGGTCAAGGAAGCAGACGAGCCATGGTGGGGCACTTGGTACATGAAAGGGGCAGACCCATGCATTGGATGTGCAGGGGAGCACATCACCTCATGGCTGAGGTTTCTTGGAGAAACTTCCCCCAGAAGAGCAACAAGTGATGTGATGAGAAAGTCTCCTACTCTCTCACAGCATGCTCAGTATGCGGCACAAGAATAAAGATGTAGAAGGCAAAATGCAAAACGAAGGAAAACAAAAGCTAAATGTGGAGCAGATGATCCTCTATGCCAAAAATGGGCACCCCTGCACTACCCCGCACACACGCAGTGCTGAGCGATGACCCCCGCCATTGGTTTAGCGGTGCATATTGAACATTAAGTTCAATGGGAGGGGTATGTGGTGTTTCCCATGTATGTTATGTGTGGGCCTGCTTGGTTTTGATCTAAAACCTCTGTGAGATGATGTTCTCACTTTTTCTGAGTGGTCAGCCGGTTTCTACACCCACAAGTGTGTGGACAAAAATGCTGAGAACATGTGGGGAACTAAGATCTGCCAAAAAGACAGCGGGAAACCTTTTTGAAACAGCCCACACTGCCCCACAACGCCCCTGATGCAATCTCCCCTTCCCGCAATGTTGAGATCACTAGTAGGACTGGACGGCCCCAAGTTGGGGTGGCATGGTTGATACGTATACACTGACGTCACTTGGCCCTTAACCTACAGCAGTTTTTGGCCTGCTGTGTTGAGGCCCAAGTGCACAGAAGCCCAACACTCAGGCTGTCATGACCCATGCCCAATGCCACATGCTTAAATTGGGTTCCGTTTTCCACTTTAAAGGAAGAAGTGCCATGGGCCTCGCACCCAACCGTGCTTGGAGTGCATGGCACATCAAACGTGGACTTCAGCCACCTCTCCCGTGTCTTGGATAATGTTTCTCTAGAGCCAAGGGTATAACTTCCCTGTTGCATCTGACACACCATCTGGGTCCCTAAAGATGGTGCACTACCCCTCCCCCCCTCTCTCTATCTCTTTCTCTTTGTTGATGTGTCTATCACCACGCACATCCAACACATCTCTAAACAAAGTCTTGTTTATGTAGGAATACAGTCACACAACCTCTGATGCAAATGTCTCCGAACACGCAAGGAAAAGTACATGGATGTATTGCAATGAAGTGTGCTCGTCCATGTGCGCTGCTGACAAGACATTACCAACCCAACGCTCGTTTTGGGCCGCAAAGGGCTCGAGACTGACCTCTTTCATCCCGGCAAAAAACTTCTCACATACATCCATACTTTGCTTTGTTCATTGGCGAAAGGCCGTGACAGCCCGAGCATGTTCGCAATACGGTGCACGATGTTTTTTTTGTCAAGTACAACTCGAGAAGCCCATGGCCTTCTCGATCCACAACCGGCTGCACAAAGAGTGCACAGGTCCAATTCTGCCCTCTGCTAGCTCCGTGGATTGCACAAGCAACCATTTGATCGCTCACAAACATGGTTGGAAAAACTGTGTGTGCGGGGGTGCAACAGTGTTGACCACTAGCCACTAAATGTAGATACGCAAGAGTAAACTGCATGACAGTTCCCTCATGTGTAGAACCGCAGCTGCGTGCCTCGATGAAACACATGGAGTTTATTTTGATAGGTAGGGTCTAAATATGAGTCACATCGTGCATCCCGAATAGTCTCACGTGCCTACGTTAACGCTGCAGTTTCGCGAGAGTAGTGCCCCCCAAAAAAACTAACTTATGTTGAAAATGTACGTCGCGAAGCACTCTGTAGGCAGCCACCTTGTTTATGGAAAGATGCCAGACTTCAAACTTACCTTCAAAGGATTGATCATAAGTCCATGAGAGACTCAACAGAACCTAGACCTCAAGTGGTGTCATGCATGTTTCTCAATGAACGGAAAAAGGCCACATGACTAACAAGCAAAGGTGTCCGAACGATAGTGAAGTTGCCCATAATATCATTTACCATATAAAGGACCATGGGCGATGTACGGCACCCTTGAACAACTACAAACAGTAAGCACGCTATGACTTCCAAAACGCCTTGCAAGCCACGCATATAGAGGGTAGATGATACCGCTTTGACCACACGACGCCCAACCTTGTAGTCATGAAAACCCAGCCCCGTCAATGTATCATGAACACTTTGATAAACAACACACCAGTGGGCATGGCATATATCATGCGGTACAATCACGGATGGTTTAGCTTGTCTCCCAGTAGTTTTGTTTATAGCACATTGTGTGGGGTTTGTGGTGCCATTCTCACACAATAGCGACAGGTAATGATCGGCCACAACTATGGCAATGAATTGGTATGCCATAGTCAAATTTCAAGTGGCGGGGGGTTGTGTATGGGCCCCTCGGGGAATTTTTTGGTATGTTCATACATATCGCTTTTGGAACAATTTTGAATCCACTTTTTTGTATCAGACTTCATTGGCAAAGCAAACAACCCACAATAGTTGATCATCCCTCATGCACATCACCAGATCAACACAAGGCGTGCATCGCATTTCTCAATGGGATGAGTCAAGTGGGGTGAACAAAATTTGAAAATGCATAGCACACCACTTACGCTTTTTCTGTGACGGGACCCACACCTAAAAAAATTCACGTCACTTATGCTTTTTCACTGCAATACACACGCCTCATGCTTTTAAAAAGAACACCTTACTTATGTGTTTTTGTTACGCGCCGTACGCTTTTTTGTTACGCGAACTGCGCCCAAAAAAAAAGTGACTTCGGCTTTACAAAAACAAACACACACCTTACCCTTTTACAACATGCACGTACACTAGAAAACAGAAAACAAAACCTCTGCCGTGCTCTCAAGTGGTTGGGTGCCCCCCAAACGGCAAAAGTTATGTAGCCATTTTGCCCAATTGTCCGCTATCAAGCATTTGGGACCCCCAAAAATGGCATGGTTTATGTAGCCAAGCTGCCCACTTGTGGGCCACTGCTGGGTTTGTTCCCCACTTTGAAGCGTTGGGGACCCCCAAAATGGCACGGGTTATACAACCAATGTGCCCATTTGTGACTCATTGTTGATTCTGCCACCCGCCTTGAAGCGTTGGGGACCCCCCCAGACGGCACGGGTTACGTGGCCAAAGGGCCCACTTGGGGACCACTCATGATTTTGCTCCCTTCTTTGGAGCGTTGGGGACCCCATAAACAGCACGAGTTTTGTAGCCAATGTGCCAAATTGTGGGCTATTGCCGATTTCGTCTTTGGTTGTGAAGTGTTGGGGACCCGCCCATGCGGCAGGGGTTAGGTAGCCAATCTGCCCACATATGGGCCATTGCTAATTTTGTCTTCCCTTTGAAACAGCGGGGACCCCCCAAATGTTACGGTTTATGTCGCGAATCTGCCCACTTCGGGGCCACTGATGATTTTGTCCCTCGCTCTAAAGCATTGAGGACCCCGCATATGGCTGGGGTTTTCAAGCCAAGCTTCCCGTTCGTGGGCCACTATTGATTTTGTCTTTGGCTGTGAAGCGTTACCGACTCCTGAGACGGCAAGGGTTATGTGGCCAACCTCTCCACTCTTGGGCCGCTGCTATTTTTCTCCGTGGCGCTGAAGCATGTGGGACCACCTGGAGCACAGGGTTATGTCGCAAGATGTTGTTGTGCCCGTCACTCCCTGCAAGCTAGCCCAGCCGTCGTATGGCAGCATTTCCGAGGAGGAGGATACTGCTATCCATATGGGTGTAACACGGCAGGTTACCCGTCATTCGCCTGACAATGAAACCAAGCCTTTTGTGGTGGGAGATTGGTTGAGCGACAAGGCCATTATTGTGTGGCTTCACCGCAAGTTGTACCGCAAGTCGGTGAGCCAGTGGCATGGACTACGGCAGTACATACATTGTGTCCCATCTAAACATCAAGAAGAAGCAGACACACATGCTCAAGTTTTGGGTTCTCAAAAGGATTGTTGGTCGTGTGGCCATGAGTCATTGCATGTCTGTGACTAGGTTAGTCTTAGGTAATTCGTCTTTAGGACCGCAGAATGACCAAAATTTGCGGCATGTAAATTCTTTATCACGGAGGCGAGACCAAACAGCCCACAAATAGTGGATCATCCCTCATGCACATCACCAGATCAACACAAGGCGTGCATCGCATTTCTCAATGGGATGAGTCAAGTGGGGTGAACAAAATTTGAAAATGCATAGCACACCACTTACGCTTTTTCTGTGACGGGACCCACACCTAAAAAAATTCACGTCACTTATGCTTTTTCACTGCAATACACACACCTCATGCTTTTAGAAAGAACACCCTACTTATGTGTTTTTGTTACGCGCCGTACGCTTTTTTGTTACGCGAACTGGGCCCCCCAAAAAGCGACTTCAGCTTTAAAAAAACAAACACACACCTTACCTTACCTCACTTTCACTTGGCTGACGGTCCCCACGTTCCCCACTCCGCCCAAGGGACATGTCCCCCACAGCCGGCACATTCTCATATGGGTCACGGCCCTTTTTTCCCAAGAGGCAGGGGGGGCTGAGGTCTGGCCTTGGCCTTGGCCTTCGGTTTGGGTGGGAGTTCAAGGGGTCCTTGTCTTCCCCGCTACTCTCGAAGTGGCGGGGCTTCATTTTTGGGGCCTTGGGGGGGCGGCTTGGGGGCCTTGGTCGGGGGGGGGGGGGGCTTCCCACTGCTGCTGCTGCCGCTGCTTCTTCTGCTCCACCTTCTGCTGCTGCTGCTGATCTGCCCACCATCTCCTCCCCCACTCTCGTCCAACCCCTGCACTGCGGGTCCATCCCCCCCTCCCGCTCCTCTGTGCCTCCCACCTACCTAACCCGTACAACACCCAGCAGGCCATGTTGCGTTTACTCCCCAACATGCGCCCAAGCCCGGTGACCCCCACGAGGTGCGGGCGGACCCCTCCATCGCGTCATTCGCCCCGCACCCCGCACAACTGCAGGCCGATGATTTGCGATAAACAAGAGAAATGAGAGGCGCATGTGTTCTAGGCAATTGTTTCAGCGATGTTCTAGCGACGGCGAGGGTGGCGTAGGTTCCGCTAGATTCCCGCTAGAACACTTCCCTAGATCAACAATAGAACGCACTCAGTGTGCTGTGCCCTGTGTGTCGAGGGTGGGGCCAATTGCCTCCAGGGCCTTGGTGAAGGCGTCCTGGGGGCTGGAGGGATGTGGCTGCTTGGGTCATCCGGCCGCGGGCTAGCTGAGGGTCTTAAGCTTGGGCCGGGAGACGATACCGTGCACGAATCCGGCATCCGCCCCCTGGTTGGCCGCCGACGTGTGGAAGCCCCCAACTCCCATGATCTTTGACAATGTCGGCAACAGCTCCCAGCCCTCCCAGCTACCTGCATACCCCGCAGCCCCATGGCCTCACAAAAATGTCAAAGGAACCGGAAATGCCCTGCCCCCCCTCCCCCCCCCCGCGCCTCTTGACGTTGGGGGTGAACACGTGGAATTAGGACATTTCAAATATCTTCACCCCCTTGTCGTAAAGGCGGGACCACTTTTCCTCTCCCCAGCAGTTCCGGCTGCCTTTGCCATTCCCCTTGAACCCCCCAACCCGTAGGGGATTGTCCGCGTGGGCCCTTCGCTCATCCACCGACACCCACCTCCCCTCCCCAAAAATCTTGTGATGCGCGCGGTGCATCACAAAACCGAGAGTCCGAACCAGACTCTCAGGGGGCAGGAGGAGGGGGGGCGTTGAGCCCATGGGGGTTTGGGCCCTCGAGGACCGCGGAGTCCGAGGGCACATGCATGATGCCTCCCCCCGCCCCGGTTTCCCAAAACCCCCCTCAACCACGCCATGCCTGTGCACTCTACCTTCTCCTCCATCACCTTCGTCTCCAGCTCCTCCTTCACCTTCTCCTCTGCCACTTCTTCCACCTCCCTTCAACGTCCTACCCCTCCCTACCCAATCCTCCAACATAGCCACCGCCCTCTCCATCTGCTCCACATTCGCTTGCTTCTCCTTCCAGTTCTTCTCCTCCCTGCTCCACACTTCCCCTTGCCCAGTCCGCGTGCTCCACCTCCCCCACACTACGCAACTCCCCCTCCTTGGCCTCCCGCTCCCTCACTCTTCCCTCCGCCCTCGATCATACTGCCCGTTGTGCCCCCAACGAACAGGAGAGCCTTGGGAGCTCGGGCTCCAGCCCTGTGCAGCTCCTCTGGCTCTTCGGGGGACAATCCTTGTCCTTGTTTCATTCCCATCCCCTTGTCCTCAACCCCTACGTCCACCACCTCCTCCAAGTCCTCCTTCTCCAACGCTGCGGCCACTTTTTTTGGGGCGGCGTGCGGGTGATGGGGTGGCAAGGGAGGAGGAGGATGTTGAGCTTGGGGCTGGGGCTCGAGCTCGTGCTGGTGTCGGGGTTGCTGCAGCAGCTGCGCAGGCATCTGCTGTGTTTGCCATTGCTGTGCGAAAAGGGGTGGCCGTAATCTAGCGACGTTCTAGGCAACTGTTCTAGCGACGTTCTATCGACCGGTCGGGCTTGCTAGATCAACGCTAGAACCCTTCCCTAGATCAACGCCAGAACACATGGCAAAATACCTGGTGTAGCAGCTGGCTCACCAGATCGGCTTTTGGATTGGCCATGACGAAGAGCGGTCTGTCCAAGGAAAGCCTGCATGTGGCCCTTGCCCCTCCTAACCTCCATGGCATCCCTACCCGAGCATGGAATTTGCGAGTGTGGCCCCCCATGCACAATCCAAGACACATCAAAATAGGCAAGAAGCCAAGTTGTACCCTGTGCCTGCATACTAGCCTCCTTGTGGATGGCCGACCACTTACACCCTAATACCTCATCCACCCCATCCCCCTGAAATCCCCGCCCCCCCCGATTGTTGTGCTTGTTATGCACGTGTTTTAGAAAGCGGTTTATTCTTTCTTGAAAGGCCCCCAAAAAAATGGCCAATCCAAATGGCCAGATGTTTTGCAACAACGCATGTCCATTGTGCTCAAGGCTTAGTAGACCATTTCTTCCCCATCCGGGGAAGCTGCCCCGTAAAGGCTCCAACCTGGATGCATCTTCGACAAGAGGACTTGGAAGTCTTGACGGAGCGACCGGGTGACCCCCCTACCCTCCCGTTCAACAAACTCCCCCAACAAGCAGCCCATGGCCATTGTCAAGCGCAAAATGCACAATACTACCTAGGCACGGGGCAATTTCAAAATTCGTTGCATATTGCAGGCGGCGGCCTGCAAAGATGGGATCCCAAGGAGGAAGGCCGTGTAGTGGGCCTCATCACCCTCCATGGTCCGCGGGCTAGCACTACCCTGCCAATTCTTCCTTTGGGTGTTCCATATCTCCTCGTTGAACATGCAGCCCACTTAGGGGCATGTCGACACCCCGATTACCCTGCTTGTCCACGGTTGATCGCCCCCGAGGATCACCTTTGCCTCCTCCCTGGAGCGCCCCAATCAGACCTAGCCCATGTCGATGAGCTCTTGAATCACCCAAACACGAGACCTTTGGGGTGGTTTGTTTCGTTCTAATCTAGCCTAGCCTAGCTTCCAACGAGCGGTGTCCGACGCTAACTACAATAAACCCAGATGAGTGAAAGGCACTAGGGGAGAGGAGTACCTCTCATTTGCTCTTCCACAACATCCCAAGGGTGTACATGGCCTTGTCATCACAATTGGCCATGCTCTACACCCAAAGGCCTGTGGGGGAGCGGGCCAAGCGTTGGAAACTGCCCAAGCCTATGGTGAGTTGGATCCAATTGCCCCCGACCACGGGTTAGGCATCGCCCCGGATGAGGAACGTCAACGGGAAGGAGCGATTGATTGACCCCACCAAGACCGGCCGGGAGAGGATTTACTTGACCCATGAGGCGAACGGCCATGAGATCCCGGAGGCCTTGGGCAATCCAATTCCACGGGGGCGACGAAATCCTTCAATCGCGGTAGATGGAAATCAGCCGGGAGTAGGGGCCACCGTGCTTGGTGCAGTGGTACTCTTTTTTTGCGAAGCGTGTAGAGCTCGTAGAGGGTCCTCCATGAGGACTTGGGGGCCCGCAAGTTGAGCACAAGTTCGCACACGGCGGTGGGGGTTTGGTTTGGTTTGGGTCAAGGCCTCTGCCAGACGCCCAGGCCCACGGCCAGCACTCGCCTGTGTGCCACACAACTGGGCTAGGCGAATCGCGGTTGTCCGGTCCCAAGGCCTGCCGGACTGTTGACCGCCCCCGTACCCCGCGGTGGCATACACGGGAGGGAGATGCCGCCGTGCCTGTGTGTGTGGCGCGTGTGGGGCGGGAGGGCAGGGCGTGCATGCTGGTGGTGCTTGCGGGGCATGACGGGTCACACGGCCGTGCCGCGCCTGGCCATGCCCGCACGTGCCGGTGCTACTCCGGTGTTGCTACCCTCCTTTGCTGCCGCTTGGTCTGTCTCCGTGGCAGCGGGCTTTGTTCGCAGGGGTGGGTGTGATGGGGGGGGTTCACTCGTCCTACCTCTGCCTCCCGGAGCACGTGGAAGAACGAGGAGTCGTGTCATATCTTTGCTGGCAGTTTACTGTGTGGGCCCGGTTGCAGGCTGGAGGGCCCAGTGGTGGCCCACACCGGCAGTGGCGTACAGCCACAGTTGGCCCAGGGCAAAAGGTTGCAGTGGCAGCGGGAGCGTCAGGGCGCGGTCCCCAGGAGGTACGGCCGTAAGCACGGCCACGCCAGCCCCTGGGGGCTGCACGTCAGACTCTGCCAATAGGGCGAGTGCCTAGTACAGGGTTTCTTGCGGTGATACTATAAGGCGCACCAGCGGTCCAAGGTGCCAGTGTGGCTCCACTAGAAGAGAAAGATGTAGCTGACCTGCATTGCATACGCGCCACGACACTAGGCCCCGCACCAAGTAGGCCGTCGCCAAGGAATAGTAGCCATGAGGGTCACGGATGGTGAGGGCTGGGGGCTGCTGCGGGGGCCGGTCTGGGGAGCAGAGCGGGTATGGCATTGAAGCCCAGAGGGCCAGCACCACAGCTGCGGTCAGTGCAGGTTGGGCCAGTGAGCTTACGACCACTCGTGCAGCGCGTCGCTTAGCGGCAGCGGAGAGGTCGGACTGCTCGCTGCCGGGCATGTGGTACCACAGACCGGAGAATGTGAGTACGTTGCCCCCGTCGGCGTGGTCTGCCATGTAGTGGGCATCCCATGAGCACTGCAGAACAGGACGCTTGTCGACAAGCCGTCGAGGAGTACACCTTCGGCGGTGACGGCAGCCCCACAGGTCAGGGTCACATCCTGGAGGAGCAGTGCACAGGCGCGGAGGAGATATAGTTACGCGGCGGGGCAGCGGCTGGGGACGTTCCCCCATAGCTGGTGCTCCGAGACGCCGCAGAAATGGCACTCCATGGCGATGTTGGGGTCCGGGGGCGGCCGCCATTCCAATGCCTGGTACGCGAGCGCGCGTTTGATGGCGCGTGTGGGCAGTTCATCACACCCCAGGAGGTCGTAGAAGGGGCTCCCATCATGGCGGGGGGCCGGGGGTGGGGGGCAAGGGGGCGGCGTATGCCTCAATGGCGGCCTTGCATGCCTCACCCGCAGTTTTGGTGGAAGCGGCGGTGTTCACACATTGGATGACGTTGTTGAATTGCCGCTATGCTAGGAGGCCTGGTAGTGCCCGCGGCACCAATCAATGTCCCACCCGCTTATCCTTGACGCTAGTGGCCCCACCCAAGTCCCGTCGTGCCTTAGACAATAGGGAAGTATCCTCCCCGGTTGAGGAGGGAGCAACGGGGGAATCGGAGGGACGTTTCATTGCAAAGAATTACGAAATATCTAAGTATTAGACGGACGAACCCCGGACAATGCACTATGGGCAATAGCAAGCATGCACCCCGGGAGAATGAAGAAAATGGGACTTTTTGGTGGACATTATATCATTGTACCATAAATCTAGTCTAGGCTAGAACATTCTAGCGAAGCGTTCTAGGCTGGAACGAAATTAGGTCTTCTGGTGTGTACCAAGCCCCCCCCCCCCACAGTCACCAAAACGGTTGCACACCCCTCGGAGTCAAACATTGCCTGGCAGCCCCCCCCCCCCCCCCGTGGGAAAAAAAGAACTCCGATCTCCGGGGGATGCACGGTCTTGCTTTGTGCACATTGGTTTGCGGCCAATGCATCATTACTGCCACACGTTGCCGCCCATATGAAGTGTTGTAAGATCATGCATGAGAACCTTGTGAACCGATGGTCAACCTAATTTGTGCTCGTTGTTGCAGGGTTTTTGTGCGGTTGAAGTGCGTGTTTTCGAAGCCCAGTGTTTCTTTTAGTACATATGCCGCACTCTCATGATTTACCCTTTCGATACCAAGCAGTACATCCCCTTCATTCATGTGGGATGTTGCGACCTGTCGAAATGTCACAAAACGGAGATTTTCAGGAGGATTCATCGGACTCGGATGCGGAGAAACCCTTGGCAGACCAAACTGACCATAGTCTTGCACACCAACGTCCTAGCCACCGCTTCCTCAAGCCACTCTTTTACCCATGTTCTGTTGACTTTGATGTTGCCCCCCCCCCCCCATCCACAGCTTCATCACCCGGCTTTACGCCCCCATGCATACCACATACCGTGTACCAGCCCACCATTATCAGCCTCCCACCACCCCCTGTGGTCGTACCCCTAGACCCCTCCACCCCTCCCCGCTGTACCTCCGGCGGCAGCGTGTCGGCTGTCGCCGTTTAGTTGATCCAAGCCTGGAAAGGGCATTGGCTATTGCCTTTGGTATAGACCCCGACCTCCCTCCTACCCGTGCACTGTGGGCACGTTTTGAACGTCCGAGCAACACACCTAGCTCTGAATATGGATCCGCAATAACCGGAAACGCGTTGGTTGCCCATAATGTCCACCGAATGGTGGTTTTTGTCACTAACGACAATTTGTGGCACTTGTATTTGCAAGTGCATGCACCAGTGTTATACAATATGACCACGTCGGAGGTGGAATGAAGGCTGTATTTTCCCAGCGCACTCACGCCAAGGGACATATCCATGAATGGGTAAGGATGCACCAAAAAGACAAAATGCCTATCGCGCTTAAGCAAGTGGTTAGACAAGGTTCAGCAAGTGGTGGTTTTGTCACACAAGACGTTTTGTGGCTCTTGTGTTTGGGCAAGTGCAAGCGCCAAGAGAAAACATCGTTTTGTATTGTAATTATTGTATACTTCTGCAAGATTCATGGTCACACCACTCGGTTTCCATACCGCAGACTCACTAAGGTTGCCAAAAAAAATTAAACAGGGCACAAGTGGCCAAGTAGTGCAGAACTTGCACAGAACCTAGTCATGGTATGCCCACACAAACCCTTTGTCCCCCTGATTCAAAGCCGGTTTTTGGCTCAATATTGAAACAATCCAAAACATTGGTGTTGTTCAAATGGAAAACAAGGAGCATTTTTTTGACCCCCCCCCCTCCCGCGCCGCCCACCCCCAAGGGGGCTTGTGGGTTGGTTCGCGAATAGTTTTCCATTGGAGAGGTCACGGCGATCTCGGCACCGAGCATGCGCAAAGTGGCGACCATAGTTAACCTCTGTTTGCGCATCTTTTTGCAATTACTCGCAAACAAGCTCTTTCAACCCCAGATGGATGCTACGGCACCCCACTTCATTCCATGCTAGAACTGCCTACAACGGCTACTACGGAAAAAGGTGGGGTCAGCCCGACCTATGGGCATAGGAGGTCCGCAAAATGAACACTGAAACTTGGACCCGGTTAGCATAGTACGGGGTCCAAGTCTAATTTTCGACAATTACAAAATTTTGTCTCAATTCCAAGAAAAAAACAACTCGTCTGACGGTGTTTCAGCGATCTAAAGAAGCCGACGGCATCTAACGTGGAAGGAACCTGGAACAAAAGAACTCACACGTAAGCAACCAACCAACTAACCAACACCAGCAAAAAAAAAAAATCAATCAACCAACAACAAACCAACAAACCAACCAACCAACCAACCAACCAAACCCACCAACCAATCGACCAGCTAGCCAACAACCAACAACCAACAACCAATCAAACAACCACAAACGTTTGGTAGGTGATTGCCTGGCTGGCTGGCTCGTAGGTTAGTTGGTTGGGTGGGTGGGTAGGTGGGTGGTTTCGCTTGTTGGTTGCTTTGTGGGGGGGCCCTCTTTCTCAATGGCTGCTGCTAAGAACTTGCTGCAAGAGAAGGTAAACACTTGCCACTGGCAAGTTTGGCATATATACAATGGGCAAGGGGTCTATTGGTATGGTTCCACGATGCACCTAGTGGGACCTTCCTCTCACGTGCACCACAAGGTAGCCTATGGCGACGTGGTCGCTTGATGGGGGCCGGCAGGGGGCTAATTCTTTGGCAAGTGGGATTGTGGGTAAGGTGGTAGTGGTGCTTTGGTGGCCTTTTTCACCAATCCCCACACGTTGTTTCGCTTTGCCATGGCTTGGTCCCCCATGTGAAGCACAAAAGGTACCTCCACCTTGCATTGGTTCCCGTGAGCGGCATACTGCAGTCATTTGTGCCAAGTTTCCTTCACCACCCGCATCACCACCCGTTTACACATCCATGTGGGGTGCAGCACCGACACCCTGCTGTTTGTCTCCCCTCCCTTCCCCGTCCCCTTGACTCCGTTTCCCTTTGGTTCTAGCTCTATATCACTAGGTCCTTCACCTTCGACCAGGTGGCTTTCTTGTTACCGTTGCCGTGGCTGCTTGTGCGGCTGCTCTAGCTGCTGCCCCCCCCGGAGCCCGACAACAAAGAACGAGAGCACACATTCTTGCGGTGTATGTTCTCCTCCTCGTCCGACATCCAATTGAGCCGTGCACGCCGCTCCGGCCCTAGGCGACGTGGCTGCTT
This sequence comes from Eutreptiella sp. 'Long Island Sound 2002', assembly GCA_964036045.1. Taxonomy (NCBI): domain Eukaryota; phylum Euglenozoa; class Euglenophyceae; order Eutreptiales; family Eutreptiaceae; genus Eutreptiella; species Eutreptiella sp. 'Long Island Sound 2002'. The sequence goes on along the minus strand of OZ038383.1, from coordinate 119,050,976 downwards.
CACATGCTACGGGCGTTGTGGCCATGGCTGGGCTAACCATCATCTTGGGGATGGTCCATTGGGTAACCGGTGTCCCATTGCAACTCTCACGCCACCGATTGCACTTGGCACTTGCCAGCGTAAACGGGCATTGTGGCCCACAGATTGATGATCATGGGGCCATACCTCCACTGCTAGAGGCCGCCATGACCTTGGCGGCCACGGCGTGGTGGCTAGTGAGCATCCCAAACTTGTTGCCGATGCCATAGACCTCCTCCCCGCCGCCCCTCTTTTTTCAATGAATGCCCATGCTAGTAACGGTTCACATGGAGCGAGACTTAGAGGACAAATCAACCTTTGTACACTTTACCTTTCAATGTTAACATTCAAAATTGGGATCGAAAAACCGTCAGATGTACTTTAATTTTGTGACTTCTGGGTTTCCGGTAATGGAGTTGAGACCGTGGATTTGTAGTACCGAGGAGTAGGCATCTTACTTCGAAGCCGGAGATGCAATCTGATCCCATGCCATAAGCCTTTGCCTACGAGGTGGAACCACAGCAGTCTTGGTGCACAGTTCATGTCTGCCAACTGCCATGGCTACCAAAAGGCAATCCATGCGTTATTCTCAGTGGACCAAGGTCCTCAACTCAACGGCAGATTGTAAACCATGGGATGCAATGGTACCCTGGGGTGTAGTGTGTCGGACACCAAGTAAATTTTTGCACCTTTGAGTCGTGCATGTGCGAGTGTCATGAATGACATCCCTAATGCGTGTTAAGAAAAACACCTTCATTCAACAAAATCCTTCAATGATAGCTTGACTTCCTAAAAGGATTGTGCAATGACAAATACAATGTTGAAAAGTTTCATCGGTCCCGCAATTTTTTTTTGCTGGAGATGTAAAACATCCAAATTGATTCCCGCAAGCAGAAGTTGCAGCACGGGCTTTGATCCAGCACAGCGATTTGGTTATGTGTGACGGATCCATGTAGAGACTGTAGCATGCGAGTGCAACGGTCTTCCCCATCCCCAAAAATTTGGAGAACGCCAGCTTCATCGTGAACTGCATCCCTGTGAATGACATTACAGGCCCGGTCTAGTCTTTTCCCCTGCCCACATTCCAAATTACTGCGGTGGTGATGCAAATTCTGTGGGGGGGACATCATGTGCTGCCGGCTGGGCTAGAAGGGTACCGCAATTTGCTGGAAAGTATGCATGGGCAGGTCTCTACGGCGAACAAACGTGTGTGCATTTGGCATGTGGTCATTAGCATTTGTTTTTGGTCCTTGCGTTTGCCGGAGAAAGCGGTGGGTTGCTTCAAAATTGTCGTGGATCGCCAAGTGTACGGGTTTCATAGTCTGCTGCTAGGTTGGAAGGTAGCGTAGCTGATATGTCATATATGATTGGAGTGGGCAATGAAAAGGCTAGCGATGAAACACGGCTCCTGGTGAAGTGCTTCAAAGAGGCACAAGCTCTGGTGTCCACGACAAATACGGAGCGCTTCGGTGCGCTAGCTCGGCAAGTTTATGGACACATTCACGGGGCTCATTTGCATATGCAGGGGGTGCTGGCTATGTTGCTGCTCATGTAACAGGGGTTGGTAGTAACTGTGACGTGCAAGCAATGGCGCAGGTGTTTGGGGAAGTTAAACTAGTGTCCAAGACCTGCATTGAAGGTGCAGTCCATACCCAGGGGATATGGTCGCATGTGTTGTGCGACCTGAGAAAAAAGTAAATGAAGCTGTTGAACTTGCCGAAACCTGTCGTCAATGGTTTTGCATTGGCCATGAAAGGGTGGCGCAGACGAGAAGTACCAAAATTCGTTTTACGAATTTCCATATTGATGATGGTGGTGGTGGATGCACCGTTTGGTCCGCGCTTCAGTACATGGGTGTGGATGGTGACGTAGGAGGTGCAGAGCCGGCATGTGGCTGAGTTGTGCGGATTGGAGAAGGCTAGAAGGTTAGCATGTAATGTTAAGTAGCAGCAAGTGCATGTTTTCGGTGATAGCAATTCAGCCATTTGCCTGCTTATGCTTTTTGACTTCCTATTGGGCATGGTTGTGTGGGGGCGCGTGCTCAAGAGGATCTTGTACATATAACAACAGTCTAAGGTGGTGATTTTTGTGCATTGCGTGCCTATCAAAATGCAGCTGGCAAATCCGCTTAGTACCACCGTGGTGGGGACATGAGGACGGTGAATGCCCAGGCCTGGCAAGTAGGTATATGATCAACTCGGATTACAACGAGAGGTTGCACAGTACATGCGAGTGCTAGGGATGCAAGTACCGGTGAAATTGGTGCAGTTGTTGGCGAGCAAGAGTGTGCTGTAGGGGTCACGGACGAATGTAAAGGGGGGGGGGGGGGTTGCGTTGGCAAGCGCTTGATTGAGTGTGTTAGGGTTTCATGTTTTTGCACCAACACCGGGTAAGTGTGCTTAGTGCCACGTGCCCGAGCCACCGGGCCTGTAGCGCTTCGCTTCGGGTTTACTTTGCATGCGTGGGGAGTGTTCTGGACCGCGTATCTTTTTCGGTGAATGGCAAATAAAAACCCAATCATTTGCACAATGTGTTGAGTATTTTATTCAGCAATGGTGATGGCAATGACTTTTGGTGTTGCTGTGTTAGGGAAAACATTTCATTTGCGCAGAGCCACACATAGTCCATCTACAATTAGTTGACCCCGCATTCACGCCGGCTTGGCTCAAAGGCCTACGGTCTTATTTCTCATGTCACAAAAAAGTAACCTCAAACAACAACAAAGTGCTCGCGCAAGAAAGACACTTTTCAGCGCTCGGAGTGCGTGCCCCCTGGGCGGGGATCGTTGGCTTGCCCTTGGCAGGGATTGTCGGTGCCCCAACTAAGAACCCTAGTGCCACTCGACTGTTGCAGACCGCATGGTAACCGCTCTTGCGGGCCATGACCCTGTCCGTGCAAGCACGACGAGCCGCAACTAGCGGCTGCAAGACCCACTGGAGCCGGTCATGAGACCCAACGAACACAAGATGCCATCAAGTAGACAAGCACCGTGAAGGGGCGTGGTTTGCACGGTGGGAGCAGCGGTGGCACACTGCCGTCCAGAGGGCGGGGGAATGCTGTTGGGGTCAGCAACCGGGAGGGCCAATGGGTGACGTAGCCTGGGATGGGACGAGGGCTGAAATGGGAGGGGGGGTGGCGTCATGAAACAATGTTTTCTGGCGAGCGCCAGTGTAGGGGTTCACAGACCAACCGCATGGCCCTCCTGCGAGAAGCCACCCCGGAGGGATGTTTGGCCTCTGCGATAGTGCCACGGACCTGGTTGTGCCTCGCATCCCCGACCCACAAGGTCGAGGGAGGTACGGGGATTATGACAGCCTTAGTAGTCCAGGCAGGGTCCGTTGAAGGGCTAGCAACCCAGGGCCAGAGAAGCGCCGGGAGCTGAGGGCAGGGATGTCGCGCCACCTGAGTGTGTGAGAAGGGGTGCCGGGCAGGAGGGTTCTGGCGAGTGGGGCAGGGTTGAGTGAGGGTGCACAAAAGTTGGCTGTCTATGGTGAGGGAGTCGGGTAGTCCTCCCATCCAAGGGCCGTTGAGGGCCCTGGGAGTGCATTTCATATGACATATGGCCGGCCGATATGCAGTGGCGTCGGGGACGCCATCATGCATTGCATCCCTATGTGAGCCATAAGATTGGCCTCTTAAATCCAAATCCACATCCAACCCCCCCCCCCCTTCTCCAGCCCCCGGCCCCCGCCTCCACCTCCTGTTCCATTGAAACCCAGGAAGTTCCCGGGTTGGTTTTGGGGAGGTCCTGTCAATTGAGCCATTTTGGGGTGTGGCGTGGGGGGTCCAGCCAAAAGGCTTTGATGAAACCCTCCCTTATAGTGAAAGTCCACCAAGTCACTATGCCCAATGCACGTGCCCACACCGTGCCCTCACCGCACGCCCCATGCCGCAGGTGCAGCTGCGCAACGTTGCTGGACAGTTGGGCTATAATGGCACATGGCACGTGCCACCGCCGCCGAAGGGGAAGCCCATGACGTGTCCCCCCTCGTTCACCGCCAACACTCACATCCCATTCGTCCTGCAGAACATGGCCTGCACCGACAGCGGGGACAGCGAAGGGCTGGACCCAGTGGTCCTGGGTGCTCCATCCACCACTGCCAGTCAGGACTTGCCGCTGCCGTCCATGGGCTCAGGGTCGAGTTCAGGGGCGTTCTTAATGCCGTTGGCCGACTTCCGGGCGCTCTTTGCATCGCTGACCGTTTGCTACCACCGGCCGGACTGGCATTCGCTGCACCTGGGGTCCTGCTTTCGGGCCCCCCAGGGAATACCGCACGTGGCTGTAGAACTGCATGTTTCCAGGTGTGCCCTTTTCTCAGGGGTGGGTTTGCCTCCACATGCGGGATCTGAAGATGGAGTATATCCGATGGATGGAACTCCCTCGTGCTGGGCAGCTCGGACCGCAGAATTCTTCACGGTTACCCCAAAGCGTTTCGCCGAGGGTGACACCAGATGACATGCGACATGAATGTGCAACAGTTGCTTGGCCCAGGTCAGGCTTTCCTTGTCATTTCAGATCAGATGTAAGAGGCCCTGGCACTTTTATGCATTCGCCCCACCCCTTAGGGCCCTACAGTGGGGCCTTGGCTGTCATGTCACTTCACTCTTTGTTCCACCGGGCCCCTGCAGTGGTGGGGCCTGGCTTGTCATGTATTTCCATTGGTTGTTCCCCCAAGGCGCTTTGGTGGGGCCTATGTAGCGATGTGCTTCCAGTGCTGGCTCCACCAGGGTCCTGCAATGTGGCCTAGGTAGGCTGTGTGATGTAGAAAGGGGGGAAGGGTCCCCGTGGCTTGCAGCTGGTATGGGCATGGTAGCTGCAACCTGGTATGAGTAGTTGTGTGTAAAAGGTTGGGGGGGGATGGGGGATCCCCCACCCCAAAGTCCTGGAGTTTGTATCAAATATTATTTCAATCGAAGAGGGTTGTTAGATGAAGCGCAGGCATTAGAGCCACATACCACACATTTTGGGGGGTATTCGCGCAGCATGCCCCAATGTCTGATACCGGCTCTCTTAACAGTTTGTAAAATCAAGACAAAGACAAAATTATCCCCCAATGAATTTTTCAATTTTCACCTCTCCACCCTCCCGACTTGGGTACTGCTTTTTGGGAGGGGGGGGGGGGGGTCGAAACTTGGTTGGCCTGTAGCACGCACTGTATGTTGATCAAGACCCAGGTCCTAGAGAACGTTTTTGTTCTGTATGAATACCCTAACCACTGGCTGGGGTCCTGGGTTCTGTCTCCAAGTTCCCAAGATGGAGCCCCCTTATGGGCCCGGACTGTTGAGGACTTGGCTGTTTTGGCAGGCTGTCATGGGGGTGGCTGAAAAATGGCAATTTCTGGGTGACCTGTGACAACCCCCGCGGACCCTTGGGCCATGTTTGGGTGATCATTTTGTAACAAGGGGAGTACGTATCTATTTATGGGGATCTATTTTGATGGCGATTTGGTGTGGAAGTGTGTTTTGGTCTGAGAATCTGAAATCACGACCTCGCCTCAAGATTGGATGTAAAGTAGACCTGTTTTGATGCTTGTTTTCATGTGAAAGATTTTGGTCTGAGAATCTAACATTGTGACCCTGATTGGGGTTTTGATGTTGGGTGATGATGCGAGATGATCCCAAAACTGCAGATGCTGAATCCCAAAAACCACTGATACGGTTGTGTCCGTAAGTGTAGAATGGACGTGTTTTGACGTTGGTTTGGTGGGGAGTGGGATGAATGATGATGCTGGATGATCCTGAATCTAACCAATTACAAAATTCATTTGTACAGTTGTGTCTGCAAGAATGTAGAGACGCCCTATGTTGAGGTCGGTTTGGTGTGAAAGTGAGTTTTGGCTGAAGAATCTAAAAGAGGGGCGAGGAGCCGGTGGACTCACAATGCATGTCCCAACAACACAAAGAAATACTCGGAAACCTTAAATATCGATGAACATTGGTTTCTGGCACCATTCTCCACATCTATTGTGATTATTTTTTGATGCTTTTTTGTGAGCAGTACTGAAGGCTTCTCCTAGCTCTGTGAATTCATCATTGTTGGATGTATGGCCCCCGCTGCGATGACTTCAGGTAATTGAGTGTCACCTGTCATCAATGAATTCTTGAACGGGATTCGTGTGTTGCAGCAGCGCTCTGAGCTTGAATTGGGATACAGTGTTGCACTGGCCCACACTCCACAGGATTCTGTAAACAGCTGTAAACTGCGAAGGGGATACGGGCAGCCGCACCCAGGCATCTGCATGAGTGCTGCATGGCCCAGCGCGTCATTTGACGCCGCTGCTTGTGGGGCAGTGCAAATAGTTCATTTTGTGTATGGACAAACACCCCAAGGGAGACCACAAGGGAGAGGCAGAGAGGAATACCACGTCACACTCCTCCATATCGATGGGTGCGCATGAGTACTGGCTGTTGTTGATGCGGAAGCATGCAGACCAAGTGCCTCCAGGCATCGCTGGTGCCATCTCCCACATAGGTCCACTGCTGCCATCATCAGCCTACACCAACTCCCCACATCCATCTGCACCCCAATGCCATGGGCTGTGCCCTCCCCTGAGCATGTCCAGTGCATAGGGCTGCTGGTGCTCTGCCCGCTTCCTGACGGCTCCTACACCGTTCTGCACTACGGGGGCTTCCGCAAGGACCGTGAGGTGTGGCTGGAGTGCCCTCTGGACCCCAAAGCGAAGCCGTACATCGTCGTGCCCCTCTGTCTGACCTCATCTCCGGTCCTTTTTGCGCCCCCGTCACATCCCCCCGCAGCCGCCCCGACAAACGCCACCGGCCCCTCCTCAGACCCCAGTGGTCTTCCGTTCACAGTCCAGATCATGACAGAAGAGCGTGACTGGGGCTTCCTGAGCCCCCGCGCCCTTGACTATGGTCTGGAACCCCATGAGGGACCTGAACCTCCCGTCCCCCCGCCAAAAGGCCCCTCTCCTTCGCCCGAACCGCCCGCTGACCTCCTGCATTCGGTGGCGGTGTTCGTGCACAAGTGCGGGACGGAGAACACGGGGGCGCTGGGCGAAGTGGGGACTGCCCTGCGCCGCCACCAATGCTCCGTGTGGTACTGGCAGGACCCGCAGGCGCACGTGCACTTTTGCGTGCTGGCGAACGAGGGGCCGAATGTCGTGGAGTTGGCCGTGGAGTGGGGGGGCCCCCCCATCCTCTGCCTGGCGGTCCCGGGCTGCGCACAGTACTACGTCCCTCCGGACGGCCTGCAGCTGATTGCCGCCAGTACAGCCTCCCCCTGGCCCTTGGCAGTGTCCATCACTGGGCTCACGGTGCATCCGGCCAGCGGTGGAGCCCCGTACTCCGTACAGCCCCCGGCGGCCCCGGGCCGCGAGCCCCTCTTGCACGTGCCCCCCAGCCCCTGGCCGACACAGCCCTTGCCCGGGAGGCCTGCTTCCCCCCCGGGATTCCAATTGCACGAACCCGCAGGGCCAACAGCCCCTGTGCCCGTGCAGTACCGCGGCGTGGCTGCTCCGCACGCGCCCTTCATGTACGCGTTGAGGGCGGATGCCGCTGCATTGGAGGAGGGCCACGAGCCGGAGGATGCGGCGCATGTGGCGGAGAGCGCCGAGGGCGGGCAGGGGGATGGGATAGGGAGTGCCCGAGAGGAGAGCAGTGCACAGGACCGGGTGCTTGGGGAGGCCGGGCCCCCCGAGAAGCCCCAAGATGTGCCAAGCATTGCAACCGGCGTCGATCAGCCTGTTCCCTCACACCTCGCCTCAGCATCTGTGGCTGAGATGCCGAGCAGCCCGCTCAAGTACAGCCCTGGTTCCACTGCCCTCCCCAGTGCCACACAGATGGACCGCAGCCCCGTTCGGTACCTCTCCACGTCCAACCCCAGTCCCGCTACTCTGGAGGGAAGTCCGGTCCGCTACCTCCCGACGTCCAGCACCCCTACCCTCACGCCGATGACCACTAGCAGCCATGTGCCACTGACGTGGAACCCCAACCCCTTGCGGACGCAGCAGGCGCCTTTGCCGTCTCAGGCACCTCTGCAACCCCAGCAGACAGCTACTGCTGCGTACCCCTCGATCCTGCCCTCCCTGCCCCCCCGGCGGCTGCCCACTACGCATGTCTCTGGAGCATGGACCCCAGCACCAACCGCTGGCCAGTACCAACAAACAACTTATGGGAGCATGCCCTATACATATTACCGCTAGCCTCAGTGAACCCCAGAACCTGCGCTGGGGAGGTGGGTCAGGCCTGTGCTATCGCACGCGCTGTGCCATACCGCTCACATGCGACAGGCATGGGCTACCACTGTGGCAATGGTATCTGCTGTGATTGGGAGGCGGTGTCCATGTGGTGCGGCTCTTCAGGAATAGAGCTGTTACGAATACTGTTGCATGGCATCTTGAGAGGAAGCTTGCACCGTGGGCTCTGGAACCCCCTCGCCGCACCGTCAGCAATGTACTGGGGGGGGGTTGGGGACATGGGGCTGACCTGTGTTATGCGCTGCAGGAATCCTTTTGAAGGGGGGGGCGGAAAGTTGAACCCCCCCCCCACCAAATAAGTTGTTCCCAGGTTGTGAATGATTGTCTGCCATGAAAAGGGTGTCTCACGACAGGAAGCATTGGTTCTGCCTGAAATGCGGCAAAACCCAGAGCTTAGGGACAGCAATCAGTTGTCACCTGCTGCCTGATTTCACATAATCTACTAGCACTTCCAGACTAGACTCCACACCTCTTTGTGCCCCCACAATATGGGCACACGCTCGACAATGTATGACATTTCACAACCCAAAGTGTGTGATTTGCCCCATAAACGGTAACAATTGAATGCACAACGAAAAACATACTGCAGACGCATCCGCCTCTGAACCTTGCATTCGAAAGGCAGATGCTGTTACGGGATTGCCAGCGTTGGTGCTGTAGTTCTACTGAGACTTCTGCATGTTGTATCTCAGGGTCACGGGGTAAAGGAATATCTCCTTGCAAAACGAAGACCAGCACCAACGTGCGGGTGAGTATGGTAATCGGGTGGGCTTTGTATTGTTCAGTCCATTGCTCAGACAGTGTTCTCTTTTGCTGGCCAGTTGTTCCTGAATTTCAGCATTTGACCCTTCACTGGATCGTAGATTTGGGCATGAGTGCCTTGCATGCGGTTCGAATCCCTCCTTCGCTATGCCACCAAGTGCTACTACAGATTTCAGGAGAAGTTCAACGTGCAACACAGCAATGAAGATCCTTTTGCACACCACAGCCTGGGGGGTTCTAACCTAAATGAAGGAGGCAAGGCAGGAGTGGTACATACCGAAAAAACCTGCGCAATGTACCAAAAAAATCCCCCATTTTGTACCAAAACATCCCCTGATTTACCGAAAAGCCCCGCGTGTTGTCTCCCCCCCTGATTTGTACCAAAAAGGCCCCCGGATTTTTACCAAAAATACCCCGTGGATATGAAAGTTTACAAAAAAAACCCCATTTCTTACCAACCCCCCCCCCCCAATCTTACCAAAAAACCACCCACCCGAAATTTTTACCAAAAACAACCCCACTTTATACCAAACCCCCCCATTGTTTTACAAAACCCCCCCCTACCCTCACCGAAACCCCCCCCCCCCGCTTTTTTTACCCCCACCCCGCCTTCATATAAGCTACGCCGTTGTCTAAGCTACAGTAGGCGTAGGGACCGTATGAATTTGGTATCTAATTTGAATTGGTCCTGCATTTTTTTTAAGATGCGGATTATTTTTTCAGAGGTTTTATTTTTTCAGCTAAAACAATGATACGCACTAAAAATAATTCCGCCTTAGAAAACTATTTGACGCTAAAAAAAAAATACCCAAACATTCTTTTTCTGCACGGAAATGTCATGGGCGAATGCCTGGGTACCTGTTTGGAAACGTGGTGCATGGGGTGCATGCGGGGTGCACGGGTTGCGTGCGGGCACCCTGTGACGGCAAGGATTATGTAGCCACTTTGATTTTGACCCCCCTTAGGCCCCCAAGTTGGTGCCGTAGTAGAGACCCATATTTTGTGGTAGTTTGGGCATCATGTTGTTTGGCAATAGGTTTTTGATGCATAGGGGATGTGGCATTTTTGGATTTTCACCCTATTTCACCCATTTCTACTTTTTTGCGCACATTTTTTGCGCATTTCCACCCCATGCACAATTCTTTTTGGTCGATTTCTGCCCACCCTGGGGACCCCGAGAAGGCAGGGGTGATGTAGCCAATCAGCTCAATTGTGGGCCTTCAACCTTTCTGTGCTATTGAGGAAACCGGGCCAATTGTCGGTCACCTTCGGATGCTTGGAGAACTGGTTCATAATTCCTCCCTCCATCTCTGATGCCTTTTGAGTTGGTATGCTGGACTCCCACGCTTCGGTGTTGCCCCTTGAGTTGGGGTAATTGTTTCCCAGCCCCTTGAGTTTGGCTGATGGACTCCTTAGCTTTAGTTTGGCATTTTGAGTTGGGGATATCGATTCCCACGCTTCGGTGTGACCCTTTGAGTTGGGGTGATGGACTCCCACACTTCGGTGTGGCCAGTTAAGTTGGGTGGGGATATGGACTCGTTAGCTTTGGTTTGGCCCTTTGAGTTGGGGATGTGGACCCCCAAACTCCGGTGTGGTGGAAAATAAAAAGCCTACCCGAAGGGGAGAGCCCCCCCCCGCCCCTTGGGGGGTTTGGTACGATACCCCTAGGAGAAAAAACCCTCCAGACCCCCCCCAAAGAGGGATAAAAAGCCCCCTTTTTGGGTTGTAAAAACTCCCCACTCTAAAAACTCCCAGAATGGCCAACCCCCTCCCCTCTCTGCGGACAAAAAACCCCCCCACCTAATCATTTTCAAACAACAAACTCTGAGCCTGAGACCCAATTTTTCTGTTGACTCCCCATGCAAATTACCTTTTCGTACCCTTTTACCTAATCAGTTTCAAACAACAAGCTCAGGGCCCAAAACCCAACTTCTCTGTCGACGTCCCATGCAAATCACTTTTTCTTGTCTCCATTTCTTCGCTCCACCAATACCTATTTCTCTGCAACTCTCTTGTTGTTAACCCGCCAACCCCTCTTCACTCACCCACAACCTGATTTTGGATTTGCTCGGCTCAAACTCCACTCTTTTGCACAGCAGCGAGCATCACAATGCAACAGGCGGAGCTGACGCGTAATAGTGATTTAGTGAGTCGGCTAATACATGCTGAAATTGTCCTTTCTAGCGAGACACTGCACCAGGCACAAAACACTCTATGCTGAAAATAGCAAAGTGTGTAGCAAAAGTGCTGAGATTTGGGGTGCGGGTTGAGGGGAGGGATGAGAGCTTCATTTGCTAACTTACTTCACAGATGAAACGAACAGGCGTCTGGGTTCTACGCATCTGTCAACAGCAGATACTATTGATGTATTAGCAGCACAGCCAATCTGGTATGCAGAAAATTTTCGAATCATACATATACTTGGTGCAGCTGTCCAAAGAACCTGTGATTTGAGATGTGTCTGAAACATGATTACTCGGAGAATACCCACAGAACCCACACAACCGACTGAACAACTTTGTATTCCAATCACCGTTGATAGAGTATAATCATTGCACTTCGAGTGCACCACACTGATTTTGCAAGTGGGGTATTTTACCACCCCCGCCAATTAGAAAAGACTTGGCTGAAACATGATCCGTGCTCAAGGTTTGCACGCAGAAATGCAGCTTTCGTTAGTTAGAAAATATAGAACGTATGATTTGAGATGTGACTGAAACACGATTACTCATAGCATTATTCTAGAACCCACACATGTGACTGAAAAATATTGTAATCAAACCACCGTCTGGGGAATATAATTAGTGAACTTCGAGTGGACCACAGTAAATGTGGCAGTGGGTATTTTGCCGCCCGTGCCACGCAAAAAAGACTTGACTCAAACATGATCACTACTCAGGTTTTGAGGACAAAAATCAGCCGCCTGGTGCTGGGGAGAGCACTATTATGGAGGTCGCATATACTTACCACAAACCCGTACAAAAATATCTTCTTTTTCTGTTCATTTTAGGGGCCTTTGTCTTATAGACCACCACCGACTTCCACGGATCATCAGATCTCTGTTGGTCTCTGATGGGTCACATGTATACCTAGAGATCACCTCAAAGGGTTTACCATTGATGGGTAGGTGAGCCACATGGCCTCCTAATGTACTCGCATGAGGACCCTCTTGTAGTTCTTTAGGGCCATTTGTACAGGTTGTTGATGTACGCGGCCGAAGACGTTTTTCTGACAGCTGTTCATCTGTCCTTTTTGTCCAAGGCATTTTTGTAGGGCCAGCTGCAACTATGATTGTGCGGGGGGAACTGCCGGAGTCTTTTACAGAGTTGCAAGGCTTGATTGCAACTCACAATAAGCAATGGAGCCAAAGGCTGCCTCTGCAGTACAATGCAAATCCTCAAGCCTATCATCGGTAGGCGCCTTTTCCGCCTCCCACCGTACGTTAACGCTATCAGCATCAATCTGTACGACCTTGCCTCATGAAAGGTATCGCTTGCTGCCGGTCGGCAAATGTCCGTTAAACACGGCACGGACATTGGAGCCCATAGACCATGCCTCCCCTCTACCGAGTGCGCTTTCCGGTCAGGTAGGTGCAAGATAACGTATGTCCTTACTGGGAATTGAACCAAAGTTTGTGGTCCAAGGCTGCTTATAAACGCCGCCTCTTGCTAGTAGACCACTAGACATTTATGCATCTGGTACAACATTGTTAGTTGCTACATTGTTTCTTGGCCTTGAACTTTGCCTTGTTTGCCTTCATGCTTGTTGGTGTGGGTGTGGGGTGCCTTGACTTCAGTGTACAACTGTGTGTGCATTGACTTTTTTTTTGCTATTCTTTTGTTGCCGCTTTTGTCCTTTGTTGCTTGCATGCTTTGTGTTCTTAGCTCAGCCGTGCCTGAGCTTTGGTTTAGCTCGTCGGGTGGTGTGTGTGTGTGCGTGCGTGTGTGCCGTGAGCCTTTGTACTTGTAGGGCATTTTTGCTTGTTGCCAGGAGGCCATAGGTGGTCACACGTAGAGCTCGCTCCGTGACACCTTGGAACGACCCGGTCTGTGGATATGCCTGTTGACGACTTGGCCGCTTTCTCAAAGGGAACAATTTGTTCCCAGTTCATTGATAGCGTTCCCATGCTGGAGATAGCCAGAGGTGCTTCGCAGGTGGAGATGAAGCTGTCAGTGCTGCTGGAACACAGGTCAGAGTGGGAGGCTAATTTCGTCGCCAAGTACGGTTCGAATTGGGGGAAGTGGGGCTTGTGAAGATGATCGCCTCATTCTGCGTCATGGCCCAGTGCGACCTGGACGTGGCATCGCTGGGCTTTGTGAAGATGGCAACACCGCCCCAACAACCGCAGGCGATGTCGCCGGAACTTTTGGAGCTGAAGCAGTTGGTTGAGGGGCAAGCCGTCGTGATGGAAGGGCTGCGCAAGCAGCTGGAGGCGGTCAGTGCCAAGGCCGAGGCGGAGTCCAAGAGGAAGATGGCGAAGGTCCCGCCACTGTGTAAAGCGGAGGTGGTGAAGGTGAGGGAGTTGGATTCTAAACCCCAGTGGGTCTTCGCCAGCCTCCTCGCGCTGTCCACTTTACTGTGGCGCAGGGAGGCACCCCAACACGAGTACGTCTCCAAGTACAAGGACAAGGAGAAGTTCACGGACGCCACCCTGGACGAGCTGGCGCCGGTGGTGGACGCGGACTCCGCGGACACAGAAGTATGGCAGCTGGAGTCCATGGATGATGATGAAATCACGCGCCTTCGGGGTTTTGTCCAAGCGGTCTGGACGTTCACGGTGACTAGCCTGTCGGCGTACAGGGGCAAGAAGGGCTTGGACCCCAGGCCAGTCGATGAGGGGTCGGACGCGGCCGAGGATGCATCCGACGTGCCTGTGCTGTCCGCAGGTTGTACGGGGGCGGCGGATGAGGAGGTGGTGGAACGACGGCTGCAAGCCATGAAGGGTAAGTTCCGCGTTGAGAGGGGCCGCCGACTGTACACCGCCAAGCCGGGAGCCGAGCCGATGGACGTTACCAATGCTCCGGTGACAGCGTGTAGGGCATGCAAGAACGCCGGGAGGGGAGTGAAACGACATGGGTTTCACGAGTGCCCCGGCTTTGACTGATGGGGGAGCTGCCCCATCCGGCCCATCCCTCCAGAGCCCCGGGGGGCCTTGGTGGTCCTCGGACCGTCGGACTTCCGGGATGGCGCGGACGTGGTCTGGCGCCTGGTGTGGGCAGCGTGGAGAAGGATATGGAAGGAGGATGAAATCACCTCCGTGGACGCGCTGCAGGCATCCTCCTAGGCAAAAAGCACAATGGGTACGTTTTGTACCCATTTCCACAAAATGGCCCTATGGGTGGGCTACACGCCCACATCCGAACTCGAACATGCCGCGTGCCGCTACGTTTTCCAGTTGTGGGGACTGGGGTACTCGGGGAGCTCCCTCAAGGTCGCAGTATCAGCATTCCGAGCGCTGGAGGACATGGGATGGCTGCCCGCGTTCGTCAGTCGCCGGGTCTGGCGCTGTGCCAAATGGGCGCCCACGGAACCAGCCCTACGGCCATACACTGGCTTGGACGACCTCCGCAACTTCGCGTTGGCTTGCCCGGAGCGACCGCAGTGGACCGTCTATGGGATGGCGGTCCTGGCGTTCACCTGCCTACTGCGGGTGGGTGAGGCCGCGCCCCTCCGTCGGGGGGGCTCCCGGTGTCGGGGCTTGGCATTCCGCACGGTCAAGGTGGCACCACGCATCGTACGCAGGCGGCTGGGGAAGTATGCCCAAGCATGGCTTGGCTGGCTGGATGCCAAGGGGGCCACGTCCGCTGTCGTTGGAGCGCAGTTCTGTCCGCATGGCCCAGCGTACATGCAGTCGGTCATGGCTGCCGCGTTGGGGGGCAGCGACAACCCCCACGCCAGGTGGCACGCATGGAGGCGGGGGGGCTCCGCGGCCCTGCGATGGATGGGGCTACCCATCAAGTGGCTGGCTTGGTGGGGGCGGTGGTTGTCGGAGACGGTGGCAGTCCACTACGCCGACGCACACGACGACTTCGTCGTCACGTCCGAGGCTGTCCTCCCCTAGCCCACTGACGACCCGACAGGAGAGTTCGTATGGCGCACCGTATCCCTCCGGGACGTTTTCCTGCGGGAACTCCTGGAGCTTTGTGTCCCTGACGCCGATGAGCCCCCCAAATGGGGAGATGATGGAGGTGGGTCGGCGGGGGGTCGGGGTGGATCGTACCTAGGGCAGTCCGCGGGCTCTGCCACTGAGGGGACTGCTGGGGGGGAGGACCGGGCTGGCGCACGAGACCCGGGGGCCCCTCAGGCCCTTACGGCTATTGAGGGGTCCTCAGGTCGCGGGCGCCGGCTGCGGGGAGACGGGGGGGGGGGGGGAGTCATTGACGTGGATGCGGACCCCCCGCCTGCCTCTGCAGCCGGCTCCTCCATCAAGCGGTTGCGCATCGCGGCCCGCAGAACGGGTGAGGTCGCGTCCGTCTTGGGCAAGCGGAAGGCCGCAGGCCCGGCCAGGGTTGTGGGTGCGGCTGCCCGAGCGGCGATTTTCCGCCGCGTCGGAGCTGGGTCAGTGGGTGCGGGAGCGCCTTCGGACCGGTGAGTGGGACGACTGGTTGTGTTCCCTGCGGGCTTGTCTGCCCCGCGCGCCGACTGGTTTGTTGGAGCGTCGCCCCCTACAGTTTCTTGAGCGGGGCCGTGAAGCTGCCCGGGATCTCAGGCAACAGGATTTTCTGCGAGTCTTGGCTGTGGCTTTGTCCTCGTTTAACCCTGACGTATGGGAGTCTCTCTTGCATGATTCTACGTCGCCAAAATTGCTTATGCAGCGTATCAGGGAGGAGGTCTTGGAGCGGGGCCTGGGGGTGGTGGAGCGCGTGGATATTCCCCGTGGGATCTGGGATAGTTGTGTGCCGGACTGCTTCGCGGACTTGGCGGGCAGGCAATTTTCTGGGATAGTACCCCCGTCGGACGAGGCAGTGGTCATGATGCGGGCGTTGCGGGGCCAGGGTTTGTTTTTCCCCCTGCCGCCGGGGTCGCCTGGGCCCAATGGGGGAGTTTTTGCTATTCCGAGGACGGAGGAAAAATGCAGTTTGATTGTCAATCTTGTGCCCCTTAATGAAGAGATGCGGTCTCGGCCGGAGAAGTTCTCCCTCCCCTCTGTGGAGGTGTTGGCCCTTTTGGCGCAGGTGGCGCAGCAAGGGTCCTCTTTCTTCCTCCCCTCTTTTTATGCCCGGGCACGTTGCTTGAGGCCGGTGTGGGACGTTCTGTCCCTGCCGGGGGGGGAGGGGGAAGATGAACTTTGTATGTGCCACATTGACCTGAGCAATTGTTTTTGGTCTCTTCAGCTGCCACGCGAGTTCTGGGGGGCCTTTCGCGTCTCGGATGGAGAGGGGGGGGTGTTGGCTTTCCGGTGTTTGCCCTTCGGATGGAAGTACAGCCCCCTCTTGTGCCAGCGCGTGTTAGAGGGACTGGTGGCCAACGCGGGGCTATCGGGGGTGCTGGTTTTAATTTACTTGGATGATGTTCTGGTTGTGGGGCGCGGCCGAGCGCGTGTGCGCAAACAGACGGCGAGGGCGACGGAGGCATTGCGCCGTGCAGGAGCTGTGGTCAGCCCGAAGAGTACGTTGGAGCCTGTGCAGCGGCTGGTGTGGCTGGGGAAGGACATTGATTTAAAGGGGGGGGGGGTGCGGACTGCTGGCAACGCATGGTTGCGGTTGTCTGTGGGGCCCTGTACGGTAAAGCGGCTGCAGCAGTTCTTGGGGCGGGCACAGTGGATCTGTCGCCCGGGTCTTGGGCACAGTCCGCATCTGTCTGGGGTGTGGGCTCATGTGCTCTGGGCGCCCCCCCGGCTGCCATTTACCCCTGTGTGTTTGCTTAAGTCTATGTGCGTGGCGTGCGTGATGGCCAGGCAGCAATGGTCGGTGGTGTCCCTCCCCAGAGTGGTAAAGCGGTCGCCCTTGGTTATTTACGTCGACGCGGCGATGGACGCAGGTAAGTACCGGTTGGGCCTGTTTTCCATGGATGTGGGTTCTCGGTCGGTTGTGCCCGCGGAGCAGCCGCCCAACCAGCACTGTGCGGAGGCCGCGGCGCTGCTCTGGGGCTTGAAGCTCATACTCAATGTAGGCGTCCGTGAGGCCCATTTGTTTGGGGATAATGCGGCAGCGCTGGTGCAGTCCCTTAGGTGTAAAGCTAAGGTGGGGCGTAAGTTCCAACAGTCGGTTTTGAAGTGTTTCCGCTACCTGTGGGCTTCGTGCCCGGGCTTCACGGTTTACATGCACTGGGTACGTGGTTCCCATAATCCCGCTGATCCTATCAGTAGATTGTGTGACAACTTCAATGGGGATCTGGGTTTGGCGCGCGAGATGGCGACGCGCAGGGTGGGGGATCTCTGGGCCTTCCCCGATAGGCGAACAGTTTTTTTGTGGACCCTGGGGGTGCCTATGGGACCCTTTGTGCTGCCGCAGTCGTGGAGAGCGGGCCTGTGGTCCCCGGGGGGTGGTGAGGGGGGGGCAGAGTTCCACGAGGTCTTTTTGCAGTACCGCTTGGAGGAGTCGGTGGGTGCGATGACGTGATGTTGTATGGTGTCGGCGCCTGCTTGTAGCACTCGTTTTCTTGGTCCATGTGATCATGACCCGGCGCCGCCGTAATCGCCATGCGCGCAGCGGCAGGAGGAGGCGAGGCAAGAGCCGCTCGCGCAAGCGTTCGGAGGAGGCCGTTCAGCGGCGCGCGGCGCGACGACGCGCCACGCTGCGGGAGAAGTTGGGTGGCTTGGTGGGTCGCAGGGCCTGTCACCGGGTGCTCCTCCGGAATGGGGTGCGGCTGTACGTCGAGTATGGCGTGCCTGACGATCCCGGGGAGAGGGAAGACTTTCTGGGTGCCGCGGCCATGGATCTCGCCAAGAGGGTTCGGGGGCGGGCGAAAAGACGCACCACCACGGTCGGGGACCCCAGGGTGAAGCCCGGGGGCAGACACACTTGCGGGGGGATGTGGGACGTAGTGACTGGGAAAGGGGGGGGGGGCAGAGGGTGGTTGTGTCTCTGACGGACTGGAACGAGGGTCGTCGCACCCCCGTGCCGTATCTGTGGGTGCAGGGGTCTTACCCCTTGGTGGTGAGAATAGCAGGCCACTTCAGACCGTTGGTGTAGTTTTTTTGGGGGATAAGCCTAACTTCGGGAGCTGGTGTGGTGGTGGGCGCTGGCCCATTGATTTTGGGTTTTTTGCGGGTCTCTGACTGCTGCCCTGGGGTGGCCGGGCTGCTTTGCGCCCGGGCAGTGCTTACGCTTTTGCCGGCGGTTTTGGTTCCATGGCCGCGCCGGTGTTGTAATTGTCGTGCGTGGGACGTTTTCTCTCTGCGATGGCAGATCCAGTATGAGCAGGCGGGGGCCCTCCGGGCAATTGTCTGTAGAGGTGCCTCTGCCCTGCGCTGATGTTGGAGGCCGTCTGCGTGGCTGTGCGCCGAGCAATGGTCCATTGGCCTACGCCACTTCCACATTGCTGTGGGTTCGGGGTCCATGCTTTCTTAGGCTTGGTGTTGTGGTGAGCGCTGGCCCATTGATTTTGGGTCTGGTGCGGGACTCTGGGGACTGCCCTGGGCTGACCGGGCTGCTTTGCGCCCGGGCGGTGGTACCCGACCTTCGCTGTGCATTCGCCGCTTCCTCGTTGGCGGTGGCATGGGGTCGGGGTCCACGCTCTCTTAGGCTTGGTCTGCGGGCGTATGCTGCCTGACGTCTGACGCCTGACGAGACGTGCCGGTGTGTACAGGGCGCCTCTGGCGCTTTGTGTCTTGGGCGACCGTTGCTTCGTGGGCGTGACGTGCGTTGAGCACTGGCTCAACACGGTCTCAGGGCTGCACCGGTTGTTGAGCAGGGGGGGGGGGGGGTTATGCAGCAGTTTGGCATGAACGAGACCCACGAGGAGGCGGCACACTGACGAGATGCACTACAATAGACGTGCGTGTTTTGCCTCCTATTTGCGTGTTTGCTTCTGGTTTTAGCTAAATCTTAGCTCAGCCGTGCCTCAGCTCTGGTTTAGCTCGTCGGGTGGTGTGTGTGTGTGCGTGCGTGTGTGCCGTGAGCCTTTGTACTTGTAGGGCATTTTTGCTTGTTGCCAGCAGCCCGCCCGTCCCACCCAATGACGCTATTTGCGACTTCTATTGCCCAAACCGGGCTTTTGTGACTGCCACGAGGCCCACGAGGAGGCGGCACACTGACGAGATGTACTACAAGAGACGTGCGTGTTTTGCCTCCTGTTTGCGTGTTTGCTTCTGGTTTTAGCTAAACTGTGTGTGTTTGCGTGCTTGTGGTGCGTGCTATGCATGTTACACCATAATAAGGGGGAGGGGGGGTCGTTGGGTTGGGTTGGGTCAAGGCCTCATCCCGACGTCCGGGACCACGGACCGCGCCTGTACCTGCGCGTCGCTACTGGCCCAGCTGATTTGCGGTTGTCCGGTCGCAAGGCCTGCCGGACTGTGGACCGCCCCTGTACCCGGCGGTGGCACGCACTGGAGGGAGATGCCGCCATGCCTGTGTGTATGTGGTGCGAGCTCCAAGTGTGTGTCTGGGGTGCGGGGGCTGGGAGGGGGAGCGGGGCACACCGGGTCACACGGCGGTACCGCGCCTGGCCCGGAGGTGGCGGGGGGGGGGGGGGGGGCACGGCGTCGGTCCTTCCACGTGTGTGGCTAGGGGCTGTTGTGCCCTTCGGTGTTTCCCGTCGTTCTGGGCATGTTGGACCGGCGGGCGTGGGGGGGGGGGGTGAATGCTCTGCGACCTGTGCTCCCTGGGATACAGATTTTGATGTCCTGGCTGAGATTTAATGTGACAGTGCACAGGAATCAGATGACCGGGGGGGGGGGGTTATGTGAGTGAGCCACAGAATCAGCATGGTATACATATATCTTTGAATTGCTATTTTTACCCTGTGCATGCTTGGCGGCCGTTGTTGCCGCTGCGGCATTGGAGGGTTGTGCTTCGGTAGTGCTATGCGTTGCCATGAATAGTCCATAAAGAAAGAGTCATGGTGTCATTCGACACTATGGTCTCTGTAGGTCGCAGAAGCGGATGACAATCTACTGTACCTGGAATGCGACTCTCTGCTGCTCTTCCAAACCGAAAGGCGCCTATGGTACCACTGATGAGGCTTTTGTTTTGATCCAGCTCGTCTGCTTGTCCCAACCAGACAACAACTCAAACAGACTCCATACGGGGGGGTCTCGGCTTACCTTTGCCTCCCTGCAGTGGGCACAACAGCGGGCATGACGCCGGATGCCTGGGCATTCGCTGGGACTGTCACTAGGTCCGGAAGGTGGGCTCGAGAGTCCACCTCTGGGCCACCCTGGCCGTCTAGTACACCCACAGTTGTCCGAGGGCGTACGGGGTCATAGGCAGGGGCAGCGCGAGGGCACTGTCGCCGGGGGGCACGGCCGCAAGCAGGACCAAGCTACCCCCCAAGGGGGGGTGCTCTCGTGCAGTGCAAGCTGCGCGATCACCCGGTGCAGGGAGTCAGGCGGAGATATTATAAGGAGCACTGGCACTCCGGGATGCCGGTGGGGGCTCTAGTGGGAGAAGTGACAGCAGCTGGGCTGCACTGCGGACCCGCCAGGTGGGCAGACCTCGTACTAAATAGGACGTGGCGTGAGTGTAGGCCACCGGCATGTAGCGCTGGGTGTCCCACACAGAGACTGCCGGCGGCTGCAGCGGGGGTTGATGTGGATGCCGGCATGGATACGGTAGGGAGACCCAGAGGGGGGAGGGGGGGGGGGGGGGTAGGGGCTGGTGCTTACGGGGGTACCAAGGGCAAGGCTAAGGGTGGCAGGATGGGGCAAGGGTTGAAGGGCAGAGCCTCCCTAGAGACATGCTGTAAAGGTAAGGTGGTTCTAGCCAAATTGTTGTGTCATTCTAATTGGAAGTGTTAGAACCCATCCGAGTGTGCAGTATAACTCCTAAGGGTTGAAAATTGTTTCTATGGGATGTGTACTCTTTGGGCACATCAACATTTTTTTCCCCAAAAACACCGTTTTGGGGTGGTTTTAGGCTTTCCCAGCCGAAGCATTCTAAGGGTCGTTCTAATTGTACTTACCGATCGCATTTAGACCGCTTTTAGAACGCTTTGACCGCATCGCTTTTAGAACGCTTTTAGAACGCATATACCGAGGTGCATGGCACCGACAACCCCACAAAACAAGCATGAAAGCATAAATGCATGCATCCTCACAAAAATGCAATTTGTCATGTATTTGAATGTACTATACCTGGGTCAGGGGTCAGGGGTCAAGGGTTAGGGGTCACAGGGTAATGGTCAAAGGTCAGAGGTTAGAGAGTTCACAGATGTCAGAGATTAGCTCCAATTAGCCCAGATAGTCACAATCCTGAGTGTGCGAAGGGGACTGCCCACTCAGGCTGCTACCAGTGCTGCTTCCCCCCGCCCCCTTCCCAGGTGCCTACTGCATGGGTGCCCTCTAGTTGAGCTCAGAGTTGGTTGTCCAGTCCGACCCTGGGCTGCCTGATGGGTGATGTGCATGCCCCCCGGGGTGTACGGGTGCTCCCCCTGCCCAGCCCCTCAAGCTCCTCAGGCTGCTGCCCATCCTGCTCCCCCTACTCCCCGTGGGCCCCCTGGTCCCCCTTCGGGTCCCCATCATCGTCATCATCCCCCCCCGCTTGGCGTGTCCCCCATCCCTGCCAACCCGAAGTACTCCCCTCGGCCGCGCTCTTGAAGAGCAATCTTGCATCCACCCCATAGCAAGAAAACGTATTTTTTCCCCCTTCCCCTCCTTCGCCCTCACCCACTCATGCACCTTCACATACCACTGCCCCACTCCCAACACCTCATCCCAGCTCTCCGTCACCACACCCTCGGACACACTCCTCTCCTCTTTCACACTCCCCCATGGCATCCACCTCACGTCACCCTGCTTTGGCACCTCCCGTAGGGGCCCCTACCCCTGGACGCCAGTGGGGGAGGGGAAGGGGGAGCGGGAGGGGGAAGGGGGAAGGGGGGTCTCTTCTTCTCCTCCTCCTCCTCCTTCTTGTCCTCCTGCACCTTCCCCAGCCTCGCCTTTTGCCTTTTTTAGGGAGGGGGGCTGGTCTGAGTCAGAGGTCTGAGTCAAACCTCTTTCTCCCCGTCCCCTTCCCCCGTGATGCCCTCCTCTCCTCCACCCTCTTGCCCTTCCCCACAAGCACCCTGACCCCCGTGCTGGTGTCGCTGCTGCTGCTGTTGTCCTCCGCCGCCGCCGCCGCCGCCTCCGCAATTTTGGCCTTCGCCCTTTGCTTGCCACCCTCTGCCCCCTTGGCTTCCCCACCCTCCCTTGGCCTTGCCTTGATCCCCTTGATGATCTTGGCAAACTCGTCTGCCTCCCGTTCCCAATCCTCCTCCTCCACGTTCTCCCACACTCTCCCACTCTCCGGCATCTCCATACCCCCCTCCTCCCTAATACATTTTCTATTAGAGTACTGAGTGTCTATTTTTTTTCGTGATCGGATAATTCACGACCCCCACCATGGGCGGCCTTTGCTGCACCCTTTGTTGTGCGGCATGCTCCACGGCTGATTGTGAACCACTTCCAGAATGCACCTATGCAAGCACGAAAGAGGGCAATGCGGGCACCCTAGTTGTTGCCACCGATGAGCGGATCCAGTTTGTGGGCCGCTGCATTGTTGCTGGCACAGATCTAGAGTATAGTTGCAGCTCATCGCTGCTCCGCTTCATAGTATCAGGGCCCGCAAGCGCAGTGGGCATCACGGTGTTCTCCCCAGCTGACGGTGGCCGTGCCAAGAAGATGCACGCTATGAACGCCTCCACCAATGGGACACCTGAAAAGGCCGGTGCCCTCATGAACATCTATGTGAACGGTACGCGTACTGGCAAGATTGGGGTGGAGGCGTGTGACACACCAAAGCAGTACATCATTGCTGAGGGACTAGGTGATGGCGACACACTGATCGAGGTGACCAAGGTCAGTGAGCCAGCATGGGGCATGGTTGTGGTCAAGGGCATCAACTTGCCAGATGGCGCAACCCTAAAGGATGCACCGCCAGCCAAGCGTGTGATTGAGTTCCTTGGGGACTCCGACACAACAGCAATTGGCAGCATGGGCCCGCCGACCCTCAACATGTTTGTGGCCCTGAAGAACATGATGGCGTGGTCTGACACCGACAGGTCATGGGCAGCACACGTTGCGCGGAGTTTCGGCGTCGACCACATCAACACTGCGGCTGGGGGCATTGGCCTCATGCTGACAGGCGACAAGTACGGCCCATTGCAGAAGGCAGGGCCGTCACCAGAGCACTATGAGGACCGGCTTTGCTTCAACTGGGGCCTGGGGTCCAAGGGAGACAGGTACTCTGTGGGGGACATGCCGGAGGTAGACCTCGTAGTGATTTGGTTGGGGCAGAACGACTTGATAGCCGGTGTTGGGCCAGGGAATATTGCCAAGGGGACAAAGGCGTACCGGGCGCAACTGGAGGTCATCCGCAGGCACCGGCCCACAACGCCAGTCCTCTGCCTCTACCCGTTGGGGCTCATTCACACTTCGCACTCTTCCAACCGGCTCCTCAAGGGGAAGGTGAAGCGGCAGGCTGCGCTGGCAACCGACATCAAGGAGTGGGCTGAGGCCGCAGCCGCCGAGCTGGGGGGCGAGAAGGCCGGACTGTACGTGCGGGGGGTGGCCATGGAGCCCGCCTTTGACCCTGAGCAGGATTTTGGTTTGATGTACGAGATTGGGCACAAGGCGCAGCTCAAGTGGGCGCGGGGGGTAGTGCCCCATGTGAAGGCCATCATGGGATGGGACGTGGTCGAAGGCTGCTGATCACATGGACTGCTACTGTTGGGGGTGCCACCCAGTCCACATGCTGTAGGGTTTGTGAAGCAGCCCAGGCAGCCCAGGGTTTGTGAAGCAGCCCAGGCAGCCCAGGGTTTGTGAAGCAGCCCAGGCAGCCCGGTCTGAGCTGACTTACGTCAAGATCCCCAACTTGGTCAAAACCTGGCCCCCAACCAAACGCAACTGACTGCCCAGAAAAAGGTCCATTTTGTACGCTAACCTTCTTTGTTTTGCGCTGAGGACCCCCCTGTGCAACAGCTCTGCCATTGGTCATTGGAGCCACTCACATCGCAGTCACAACATGTGATGCCGGCAAGTTTTGCCTGCTTTTGCAACAATCACCAGCAGTTGCAAATTTCCTGGAAGCTGACCTACTAGATCCTGTGAGTCTGGATCACACGGATAGAGATATCATGGTGGTTTGGATAGTCATTAAATGCCGTTTCACAGGGGTATTCACAGGGGTATGGGTCTGTATGTTTCGTATCTCTTTTGTATGTCTGTAGTGCTGCCGCATGTTTCCCTTTTTGTTGGCAGAAATTCCTGGAAAAATTCTCGCTCTTTTGCCCCATGTTGCTGGAGATGAGATTGCAAGCAGCGATGATGACCCCTCAGATTCAGAGGAGTCAGATATTGAAGTTGATGTTGTTCGTGTTCCTGCACCCCCCCCCCCCCTAAGGATTGTGAGGCCGAACTGAATGTTTCTCAGTGGACTGATGAGCAGCTTCTGTTCACTATGCCTGATGATTACAAGTAAATCGCCCCCCTCCAAACAATATACCCCGGGGGTATATTAAATACCCCGGGGGTATATTAAATGCCCCAGGTATATTAAATGAACTGCCACGAACGATGTCCAGATGCGTGTCCCTATAGCCCCCCTAGCCTCCGGTCAGGCTGGCACTATCCATGTATCCATGTATGTAGACATTTTTGGCCATGTTTCTTCCGTTTACCATGAGTGACATTGATGACCAGGAGCCCTTTGGAGATGGCTAAGCCCAAGCCTAAGCCACAGCCAAAGAATGCTCCCATATAGCGTAGTATTGCTTCCTATTTTCAGCCCCAACCTCCTAGTGAGTAGGTTTAGAACTTCAAATGGGTGTTGACAACAATTGTCCGTTTTTCATGTAACAGTTGTTCCATTGTTCCTGTCCATTGCCCCTGTATCTCTTTTGTCTACCACCACTTGCCACCACCGCCCGGAGGGTGGGGGGTATATTAAATTCCCCATGTTTTTCATTATACCCCGGGGTATATTGAAGGGGGGGGGTATATTGTTCAGGTGGACGTAGGCATACCCCCCCCCCCAAAGTGGGGATAAACCCCCCCCCTCTGCCTTTGGCCTTAAACCCCCCCCGGGGGGGGGGGGTTCATCCCCCCTTGGGGGGGTTTTATCCCCCGAAGAGGGGGGGTTATATCCCCCCTTTTCAGTGGGGCCCCATCAGTGCCCGCAAATATGGCTTTCCATGGTGCAGCAGTCGTTATGGAGCCACCTCGGGAATGCCGTGCACGGCAGTATTTTCAAAGGTGGAAATTAACATTCCATTCGATAGGTGCCTTCACCTCCATCTCACTCCGCCATTCCGTCATTCATGTGTTTGTTATTTTTGGGTTTTTGTATTGCAGAAGTTTTAAATAGTTTTATATACTACCTAAAGCGCCATAGAGTGCATGTGTGTTCACCTTTGGTCAATATGCCAATTCAACACACTGAATTCCATTTTGGTGGAGTAGGAGCATGCAGGCAGGTATGATGGATTCTAGCACTCTCCGGGGCATCGGCGTAAGCTTGGTTACCGTTCGTTATTTTGCCTGCTATGACGCGTTGACCAACTGTCCGTTGCTAGCAATGAAATCCATGTCTAGACGGGCTGTGCTGATAAGCCATGACACAGATAGCCATTTTTTTGTAACACGGTGTTGGCCGCCACCCTTGGCTGCAACATCATGTTTGTGACATAGATAGCTTAGATGCCCTCTCCAGGCCCAAGCAAGCTGAAAGCGGGTTTTATTTCAATAAATTTTTTGCAACAATTTTTCAAAAAATAATCAAACAGAAGTGTAAACACAAGACATGAGTGAGAGGTCCTACTACTACTACTACTACTTTGTAGAGTCTAAAATGCTTTTGGGGGTGTATTTTTTTGCGAATTTTTAGTTGCCCTCAACGGTTTTGCGCCACTAAGCCGATGATGTTGCATTTGAGCTAATTTGCAACGACGTATGCATAAAGACTATTGTAAATGGCAGATATTTTTGCATCAATCAAATTCATAACATGTATATTGCAATGGAAGAAGCTTTTGAAGACACTGCACCGTGCAAACTACTGCCAATAAAATTTTCAATTGCCCCATTTACTAAAAGCATAGGAAGTTGCCCATACCGCACCATCACTTTTTTATGTATCAGTGGGTTATTTTTCATTGCATAGTTCAACGACAAGTTCAACATGTTGCACTGGCTTTGGTACCTTGGTGTCCGAGATTGTTTGTACAACAGTGGTCATTTTGCTTTCCATGCTCTGAGTGGATCAATATTTGGTTGGCTGTGGCATACAAATATGCTGAACATGGATAGAGTACAAACCCATTTAGGGCGGAAAAGTAGCATGGTGTGGTGCAAGGATACCACGTCATCTTGTGTCCGAGTTGTTGTTTCGCGTTTCCATGCTACTTTGTATTGTGTTGCGCTATTTGGATTGTGCGCTGTAGACATTCTTTATGGTCGTTCGATGCATGGGTCTCCGTGTATACATGTGCTTGCCTGCCCCTCTCAGCCTACCACACCGCTTGGAGAAGTTTGCAGCAACATCTTGTCAACCACAAACTAGTGAATGGCGACACTTTGCTCATGGACCTCAAAAATGCACAACAACACATCAAGAGCTAGAGGCAAGATCACTAACAACAAGCAAGAACGAAAGCAAGCAACATGCACCGCACAACTGTCTTTAACGTATGCACCCTCTCTCTTTTGCCTCTTTGCACACGATGACCAGTGCCGTAAGAAGGCTGTATCACGCATAGCGTAGAGCAAAATCACGCACAACAACCACTCACATGAAGATGCGATGCATGTTTCACTATCATGTTTCATTGTAATGTTTCTTCGGAGCCTGGTGCCTTTTCTTGCATGCACGGCTGTGAAGGTGCTTCATCTTCAAGAGTCAAGAGTCAAGACTCAAGGATCACACGATTGCACAAGGAGCATGCCATCAGGACTCGTTGCAACGATGAGGGGTTTTGATCATGTATTGCAACTTATGCCACATACTTGACTTGGAAAGGTGCCTTTACACTTTGGATCGTTGCCCTCTCCGCCTTCACGGGATCTGCTTTCCTCGCTTTCTAAATTATAAATCACATGATCCGCTTCGTTTTCATTGTTACGGCGTAGGTTCATGAACTAGGAGCTTGCCTTCTTGATCACATAACTCGCATCATGCCATCATGATTCTCTACAACTGCGAAGAGTTCGGGATGGTGCAAGAGTCTAAAAATTGACAGTTTTAAGAAATGGCATATGTGAAATTACTTTTCTCTTTCTTTTTTTCGGCTTTTTGAATGTCTTTTTCAATGTAATTTTGATAATCAAGGAATTGCAGTGAAGGTCACAACGGGCAGCCCACAAAAGAGCCAATACCATATAGTTATGCACATGTAATACCAAAATGACCAGAGTAATGCATCAGAAAGTCTTCACACCTTTTCTTCTCGGTCTAGCTAGACTGGTAGTTTCGTAGTATGTGCCATCAACTATGCCCGCAGCCATCACCATGACCCTCCCCTCCGTGTACGCGATGTCCCGCAAACTGAACTCTCCGTGATGGCTCAATGGGGGCCGTCGCACGGTGCCCCCCCCCCCCCCTCCCCCCTGTCCCGCCCCCCGGGGACGAAGTACATAAATTTTTGGCCTATTATGATGTAAAAACCCATTTAGCCCTTGCAGACTGCAATTATCTGCCATTGAAACCCAAGAAATTAATGTTTAGCACATGTTGTTTCTTTTTGGTGTCCACAAGCTCCCCAACTATAAATCTTGGGTCCCGTCTTCCACCTTAAAGCAAAAGCAACACAGCCCATTCTTCGGACTTCATTTCGACTTACGCGGTCGAACAGGGTACAATATTTTCACACCCTTGACAAAAGGTGAAACCAAGATAAAATGAAGTAAGAAAAAGTCACTGCCATGTCTTTCTTGGAGGGCTTGATCCAGACCAAGCCCCCTTAAAACCCTTTTGTTGACGCTAAGACTAACTTAAGTATTTTTATCACTCTTTTGAAGCTTTTGCTACACTTTCTCAAAGTTACTATGGTTGTAACCCTAGCCCCCCATGAAGTTCACCCCTACCACTCAACTGAGCGGAGGTACCTTCCTTCATGGAAGATATACCAAAATAAAATAGGCATTTCATGCTTTAGGCCATGGAGGTTAAGCCTAGTGGTCTCCCAACCCAAGACCCCTATACTCAATTGTTTCTACCACTTATTGTGGTTCTACTTTTTAACTGTTTCTGAATTCAGTTGCTTGGCCAAGTCATTTTCTGTGTTGGCCTGACACCTATGCCCAACATTCCTAACCAGCACCATTTCACCCAAAAGAGTGCACATGAAGTGCTTGATGCTATCTTGGAGGCTAGAGTCAGTCCAGTTTTCATATAAAATCTTTTGTATTATCCATTTGTGATTGAATCTTTGTGTTTATACCTGCTTTGTCTATCTGCAGCCCTTCTGTGTTACACTGGATTTCAAAACTATTCATTGATTCGATCCACATCCTGTTCTTGCGCTACTTGCTGCTTTGGTTTGGGTTTTCAACTTCCAAACCTGCAGGATTTCATCAAAATATCTAGGGCACTAATCAAGGACATCTTTCCGGTAGCAGAGGCAACCCTGGAGAAGCTTTCGAACCGACTCTGAGAAGTACACAAGCCAAAACGAGAAACAAAATGTCCACACCATCAGTACAGATGTCTGCCAGGACGTGGCCAATCCGGAGCGTACAAGTTCAACTTGGCAACAGTGGGCCCACCTCAAAGAGTGACCCCAAGCTCAGAGCCGCATCTGGGTCTCAAGAAGATCCAGTACACAGAAGGGCGGAACAAGATGCGCCAAGATTAACCACAAAGGCCTTAGCGGCCCGTGGTGATAGCCTTCAGCACCTCCGCCGAAGGGTTGCTGCGTCGATCTCCAGATCCATATGCCCAGCTTCTTCTTCAACGGCTACCCTCGCTCGAGAACCTGAGGAAGAAGGCGAATTCAGAAGGAAAATCAACGAATATATTCCCCACGACGAGTACTACAAGTCCGTCACAGGCGAAGAAGGAGAGGAACCACTAGACGCCTTGGGATCCCCACCGTACACGGACATGCGTTCCTACCCTTACTCCGGCCCACCTACGGACCTGGCCGAAACAGTGTCTCTACTCAGGCGACCTCGAGGGCCAGTATGGCGTCCGGAGCTGCCAAACACTATCAGGAGCCCTGAAGTGTGCCCCGCATATGTGAAAGCTTCCCATCTACCAGAGCCAACTCATGGGGCCCTGGACCGTACGGCCGAATTACTGGCCAAATTACTGTCAGGGTCCGAAGACCCTGATGTGACAGCCCTTTCTGAGGCTGTCAAAGCTAAATTGGGTATCACTGAACCCTTACCCCAGCCAGCGCTACTTTCACCTTCACCTGGATTGAGCATGTCGGCTGATGATCTCAAAAGATCAAGGGTGTCCAGGTTGCTACCCAAGGTCACTTGCCCCAGCCCTTTTCATCCTCGCGCCAGGACAGTCCCTAATGCTGAACTACAGGAAGTGCCGGTGACGGAGACTGAGAAAAGAGGGCTGTCAGCCCTGGCACCTCTTGCCGGCGTATCACCTTCTGGCCTGACTCCGGGGGGTGGGAAGACGGGCAGACCTATTGCCCAGGCGAACATCCAGCTGGAACTGCCGGAGTTGGACCCCTAAAATTTGCCCGAATGGGCAGAAGAATTTGCTGAGTTTCTTTTGCTGACTGGCCAATCCCATGTGGATGTGGCCACCAAATGCTCACTGCTGAAACGCTCATGCAAAAAGAAATTTTTGCAAAAACAGGTGAAACAGATTGTGAAAACCTGTTCCACCTCGGCAGAGGTACTCCACAGGTTGGAGAAAACGTTCCCAGTCTATGAGACTGACCTCAGTGTCCGCACACAGATAGAGGAGCTACCTATGCTCCCTGAGTTTCCTTCCGCTGCGCGAATCTCTGAATACGTGTGCGACGTGGAGTATCTGTTTTCACGGATGAACGTGGGCTCCTACGGAGCCACTGAACCCCACCTGTGGCTCATGAGTAAGATCCCCCAACGTACGTGGGATGAGTGCCGCTCTACCTCTGAGAGGAAGAGTCGGACCCACTCGTACGATGAACGGGTGGACCTTCTGATTGAGCTAGCTCTTGAGAGGGAGAATGATTCCCACATGGAGAAATTCTTCAAGAAGCACTTGGGTCGAGGGGGTAACCCTACCCCCGAACGTTGCGAAGGAAAAGGGCCTAAAAATCCCACTAACGCCAACCAGGGAGGTGGTAAAGGAAGGGGTAACCTACGTGCCATGAATGAGGTTAAACCTGATGCAGGTACACCCCCTTTGTTCTACTGCAAACCTGTCAATGACAAGGGGGGGCCTTGTCATGCCCCTGACTGCGATCAACGCAGTGGCTGTATGCTACAGATGAAACAACAGCAGCATACCAAGGATGGGAAACCTGTGACCCATCAGGATCATTTCAGGTGTACCATCACCTGTGGCTATTGTGGCAAACGTCGTCACTACGAAGACGAATGTCACATAGAGAAACGCGAGAGTGATAAACTTAAGCGTCACGAGGCTGAACGCCAGAAGACCCAAACACCCACCAAAAATCCTCAGAATGGGGATAAAGGTGGTAAAGGAGGTGGCAAGGGGGGTGGCAAAAATGGACCCCCTAACCCCCAGAGGCGCTCATCAGCGCCCGTTCCGACACCCCCTCCTGCTGCTACACCCCCTTCTGCCGCAGGTGATCCCAAGAAGCGCCCACAGCCTGAGGGGAATAACTCCAAGAAGAGGCGATTGGCCTGGATGGCCAGGTCCCTCATAGCTGCAGGGGTGGATGTCAAGTTCCCTGATGAGGAGTAGGGGGGCGGCTCCGAAGAGGAGGACTTGGTTTTCTGGATCCTCGTGAAAATCGGGGATCAAGTCTTTCGAGCGGTGCTTGACACCGGTGCAACACTTTCCATAGTGGCCCGGCGCCTGCTAAAGACTCTCAAGAAAACTAAGACAGTGGCCATAAGAGTAGGGGATGGGCGTACCATCCATTCCTTGGGGGGGGTCGATGTGACTATATGCCTGGGTGACGAAACCGTGACCCAACACTGCAGAGTGCTGGACGGCGACGCCTTTGACATCGTCATTGGTACAGACTCCCTACGAAGAAACCCCCAGGTAAAAATGCTGTCTCTCCAGCGCCCCTATTCTTTGCACTGCGACTTTGGCAGTGGGCTGTTCTCCGTACCTTTGGAGCTGTCAGGACGAAAAGAGTCTGGGCTGCGCTACGCATCCAAGACTAACTATCGTACTGAAAACTACCAACTGGCCCGTCACGTTCTTGAAAATGGACTGGCGGCCCTTCAGGTAAACCTGGATGAGATCAAGCTGGAATTGTTTGCGAGCCAACAACAGCACATCATGCAGTTGTACTGCTTGAAACAATTGAACAATGCTTTCCGTTTCTTCTGGAAAGCAATGGGCCTAGCGTATGCTAACCCTCCCTTCTCCTTGCTCGCGAAGGTTCTAACCAAAATCGCTTATGAGGGAGGAAGGGTTGTCATGTGCACCCCTGACTGGGGCTGCTCTGGTGAACATGCTTACTGGCGCCGTATGCTAGATCAAATGACCGTGGGAAGAGTGCAACTCCCCGACGGCCCCATCTATGTGCCTGAGGACTCAGACACAGCTATGCAGGCCCCTGAGCGGGCCAGCTTCCTGTCCATCGTTGATGGATCTCTCAATCCTGTACCCCTGTGTGACCTAGACCAGGTGCTACTGAAAGAGGTCATGGCCAAAAATTGTGGCCTGACCCTTTCTGATCTCAAAAATCGATCTCCTGAGCACCTTTCTGCCACACTTACAGGGTGTGAGTCTCTCGATGGCTATCTGGAACCTGCAGCTGTAAAGGAGGATGCCGATGACCAACTGTCTGAGATCGCCAGCACTATTCCTCCTGTTGATCCCAGCTGTGTTGACCTAAAACACAGTGCCTTCCTAGCCCAGCTGTTGCTGGAGGAGGCAGATCTAGAGTCAACCTCTGAGCCCGCTTTCCCTGTTGGGAAGCCAGTGCTACACATGCAGCCTATGCACACAGGTGAACCCGTGGCCCGGATTGCTGATGCTCTGGCGCGGCCTGCTTGTAATAACATGCCATTGTCTGAGCATGACACTCAGGAACTCCGGCGGCTGCTGTACCTGAAGGCCGAAGGTATTGAGCGCCAAGAGCGGCTGCAATACCTCCGACAGACCTGGAAATCCTCCATCTGGTCTGAGGAGGACGATGATTCCTATACGCTGCCTGATCCTGAGATACCGCTAGTGTATTCTCTGCACTATGGGCAGCAATGTTCCCCTGAGTGGGACGATGGTTCTGTGCCTGCCGAAACTGCTGATCGGCAGAAAAAGAAAGAACATGGAAAGAGCAACCTCCATGCTGAGGAGGATTTCCTGCAGAAACTTGAGAGTCTTAACCTTGACCCCCGACTGAAGAAACTGCTGATAACCTATGAGGAGGTATTCGGCGCCTTGCCGCCCCCTCTCTCTTGTAAAAAACTGGTCCAGATGGACCTGAAACTGAAACCTGAATTTGAAAAGACGCGAGTGAGGCGTCGTCCCTATCCCGCTCCACAGGAACAGGTTGAAGAAATCGAGCGCCAGATCCAGGAATGTATTGATGCTGGCCTCGTTGAAGAATATAAGAAGGGGGACTACCCCCATCACTGCAGTCCCTGTTTCCTGGTTGCCAAACCAGGGTCGACTGCCCTACGACTGGTTGTTGACTATGGTGAGGTCAACAAGAAAACCCAGAACCACTCAGGGAGTATTCCTAACATGGAAAATGCCCTGGAGCGTATTGCCAAATGCAGGTACAAGACCAAAATGGACAAACGCTCTGGTTTCTGGCAGGTGGACCTAACTGCCGCAGCTCAGGAGCTGCTGGCTTTTATAACCCCTAAGGGCCGTGTCTTTAAGTGGAAGGTTATGCCTTTTGGGGTGGCTAATGCCCCAGCGCTCTTCCAGGAACTAATGAACAAAATTTTGTACATACTGAGGCGGAGGCCTCTAGTACAGGAGTTTATTTCTCGGGGTGCAGAAATGGAGGCCCACATCGACGACGTGAGTTTGGGTACTAATACCCAAGAGGACCATGTCCTTCTCCTCCGTGAATTTTTCATTGTTTGTCAAGAAAACCATCTCCGAATCAAACTCAAAAAATGTGAGTTTATGAAAGAGGAGATGGAATATTTGGGTTTCGACGTGGGGTATGGTTGGTGGACACCAGCCGCGTCTAAGATGCAGCCCCTACAGGACATGCAGATTCGCGATGACCCTAAGAAGGGTCTACACGACGTGAGGAGTTTTGTGGGCGCCTGTAATTTCTATCGGCGTCACATCCACAATTTCACTTACTCCTCTGCCCCCCTCACTGACCTAATCAAGAAAACTACTCCCTGGAGGTGGACCGCCAGAGAGGAGGAGTGTTTCAGGAGTTGAAGAAGAAAATTGCCTCCTCGAACTGCCTGGGAGTACCCCGCCCTAAGGGCGAGATAGTCCTGATCACTGATGCTAGTGATGTAGGGGGGGGTGGTACGATCTACCAATGGCAGAAGCTTAACCCCGCTGAACTAACCCACTGCCATTATCGTACTAGTGGACTGAACCGTGACGGTTCGTTGAAACATGACTATCCTACCAGTGAGTGGCGACTGGTGCCACTGGGACACTGAAATTGGAAATGGAACCAAGCGCATTCCAATTACAGCACCTCTGACCAGGAACTCCTGGCCGGTATGTTGGTGCTTTCGTCACAATCCCGACTCCTGGGATCTAACCCTATTGTCTGGCTGTGTGACCAGGAACCTGTGAAGTCCTGTCAGAAGGGCCCACCACGAGAGAAAGCAAAGCTAAAGCGGTGGTGGACTTACCTGAGCCAGTTCAGGCTGACAGTTCATCATATCCCCGGAATAAAGAATGAACTGTCTGACTATATATCGCGCAACAACTTCGATGCGCTTATAGGTGAGAGCTCTGAGGCGCTCCCCAGAGAGGCTTTCCAGCGTATGGATGTCCAGCTTGACCTGTCCATGCGCACTGCTGGAATCCTGGAGGGTTGGAGTCTAACCGACTATTAGTCAGAGTATAAAGAAATTCTCCAAACCCTCAGCACTGGTCTCGAACCCCGTGTCATTGACGGGCACCAGTGGTATAAAAACAATCAGTACCTCTTCTGCGAGGACCGAATTGTGGTGCCTGAGGCACGACTGGATGGGTGCCTACAGTGGTCCCATCTCAGTTCTGGTCACACTGGCGCTAATCGCTCAGTGGACTTCTTCCGTGAGTGTTTCTACTCTAGTCTAACCCTGACTGAACTGAGGTCGCGTATGCAAACCATTGTGGATGCTTCTGGCTGTCATGCCAGCAAGCAGAGCGACAGTAGGGATAGGGGCCTGATCTCCAGCTTACCCATACCCTATTGTGCTAACTCTCTTCTCTACGTGGATTTCATCCACGGCCTACCACGCTTCGGCGGCTATGATAGTTGCCTAGTGGTCACCTGTGGCCTATCTCGCTTCACCCGTGTGTTCCCTTGCAATAAGAAAATCACAGGTGAGCAGACTGTGAAACTGTTGGTCGAACAATGGTTCGAACCCTATGGGGCACCTAAGCAGATGCACTCTGATGAGGATGTACGCATCCGCAGTGACACTGGGTTGTACAAACAAGTGCTAAATGCCCTCAACGTGGAGGTAACCACAGGTGTGCCCTATACCCACACATCTAACCCTCTCTGTGAGAGACAGAACCGTGTGGTGGAGCAAAACTTAAGAATCCTGATGAAACAGGAGCGTACCAAGGACTGGGTACGCCTAGTGCCCTGGGCAGTGCTGACCATGAACTCACAGCGGAGCTCTTCTACGGGTTTCACCCCCCACGAACTGTTCCATGGAGGACGACCTGCTTGGTTCTTCAAAACCCCCTTTCCTGAGGACTTCAAGAGCCCTGTGGGAGATTCGCTGGAACACAAGCAGTCTCTGGCTAACCAGGCTGGGACTAACCTGAGACACATCCGTGACCGTGAACCGAGCCGACGGAACCGCCTACGGCGACCTGACAGCTTCAAGGTTGGTGACCTTGTTTTGGTTCACCATTCACGCCTACCCTCCTCGCCACGTAACTGCCTACAAGACCCTTATTTTGGACCCTAGTGTATCATCAGGATAGATGGATCCAGGATCCATGTCAGGTGCAGTCCACGCCTAGGTGGTGAACTGCTGTGTGCACCTAAGCAGTTGAGGCACTACCACTCCCCTGACGATTTGTCCTGGGATGAGTGGCGCCTCAGCGACAGTGAGGTTGAGCGTATAGACCTAGAGAACGCTGCCAGTACAGAGGAGGCAGACAAACTCGAAGAGATGACTGCCGAAGAGATGGCAGTCGATGGTTACTACGTGGTTGCAGGTATTGCTCGCCACGAGTATAAACAGGGCTGGAAATTCCTAACCCTGTGGGATGGCTATGGGTTATCTGAGGCGACCTGGGAACCTATGTCAGCCTTCATACAACCGGATGGGAGTATCAACCCTATCTTCCGCTCCTACCTCGTTGAGAACAACGAGGGGCAGCTACTGACCCGTGCTGAGACTATGTCCCAGCGTAAAAAGCGAAACTAATTCCCCTGTGTCGGTCTACTGACTGTGTTCTAACCTCACAGCTGCAGTGAGCACTCTTGTGCAGACATGCCTGTGTATGGGTGTAAGAGCAGTTGTCACAGTTGCCCCGCATTGCATCGCAGGACAGGACCGTTAGCCCCCCGTGACAACCACTCCCTGGCCGAAGGCCATTGGTTTTTCACAGACTACTGCTTACTGAGCACTGCACTGACCCTGTCTGTGCCCTGCAAACCAGGGTTGGAAAAGACGGCGTATATATACGCGTAACGTATATATACGCGTACTGTATCGCGAGAATACAATACAGTACGCGTCTTGTTCCTAGGCTAGCATCTGGCGCCAGCCGCGGGCGCCGCTGAGCAAACAAACATGGCCAAGGATTAACAGTGCAAATGTGAGGTACTTTATAGAATTTGCAATGATTTTAATTTGGATTTCGTTTCATTAACATTGGTGGTTGAATTTTTCTGCCTGTCTTGCGTTTGCAGGGCGACACAAGAAGCAAGTGAAGAAGAAGGAGAAGAAGAACAGGAGGGAAGAATATGAAGAGAGAAAGAACAGAAGAAAGAAGCGGAAGAGGCGAAGGAGATCAAAGAGACGTTAAGAAGAAGACAGAAGAAGATCGAGAAGCTGCAGCAGCGAAGAAGACTGAGGAGTGAAGACAAAGAAGACGAAGAAGGAGCACAAAAGGAAGAAGGTGCTGTCAGTGTCACTTGAGTGTTCGCGCATGCTGTGAGTGTCATTTGAGTGTCGGCGCGTGCTGTGAGTGTCATTTGAGTGTCGGCGCGTGTTGTGAGTGTTATTTGAATGTCGGCGCGTGCTGTGAGTGTCCTTTGAGTGTCGGCGCGTGCTGTGAGTGTCATTTGAGTGTCGGCGCGTGCTGTGAGTGTCATTTGAGTGTCGGCGCGTGCTGTGAGTGTCATTTGAGTGTCGGCGCGTGCTGTGAGTGTCATTTGAGTGTCGGCGCGTGCTGTGAGTGTCATTTGAGTGTCGGCGCGTGCTGTGAGTGTCGTTTGAGTGTTCGTCGCGCTCGCTTCTGTTGTCTCGACAGTTATGAGTGAGCCTTCGTTGTCCTTTATATGACCCTTTATGGTGGACTCAGTCAGTTTGCTGCTGCATCTCAGTGATGTCATTTGAATCTCAAAATTTCACTTCTGCACAGAGGCTTCAAGTGACGCCAGGGACCTGTTATGTGTGCTGCAGCAGCTGTACATATACATGCGCTTGCTTTATTTTTTGCTGGTTGCTCACTTTTTGCCATTTGCCATTTTTGGCCATTCGGTGGTCAGCCTGGGGACAGGTGCCTTTGTGAGGCTGGAATTCCTGGGGCCTTGACCTCCAACGCAATGGTTTTCAAAAATATCTGAATTATTCTTTTTTCAAAAGAAGCACAATGGTTTTTAAAAAAATCAGAAACATTATTTTGTCCACAGAAAACATTGTACTACTACTACTTTTTTGAAAAAGCACTAGGAAGGGGCACAATAGAAGCAAGTAAACCATTAGAAGCAAACCAAAACAACATGAACAAGGAAAAAATTTCACAAACGATGTTTGTTTATTTTCATCGTTCGTTCGTTTGTTCCTTAATTTTCAAAAAAAACTAAACAAGCAACGTTTGTTAATCCCAACCCTGTCTTGAACATCATAAACAAATGCAAAAAACTGTTTTCGCAAACCATTGCAGGTTGTAAACTAAAACACTACTTTGTCAGAAAAGTTTGAGATACAATACATTACATTACAGTACTGTATCGGAACGATACAATACATTACACGTACTGTATTGTACCAACCCTGCTGCAAACCCATGCCTATGGTTTCCAGCGTGGACCAGTTGGCCGCTTATCAGGTTTGCAGCCACCCAGCGAGTGTATGCCTTGTTGACCATGTGTTGCATGGGGACTGCCCTGATGCAATGACCTTGGGGAGCCAACAAAGAACGGTGGCTTACTACACCAGGGGGGAATGACAAGCAAGGTGTTATGAGGCAAGGTGTGTCCCCCCTCCTTGGGGACAAGCGAGCCCACAGCTAGGACCCCTGACTGGTCCAGACCCACGGGGTTCTACCCTTCCTTACAGGGTTTACCATACCCCTAAGTGAGCTACGTATATCTGTGTGTGTCTCACTTCTCTCCCCGGCGTGGCTCCCGGAGACCGGGCTTCGCTGACGTCGGACCGAAGGTCCTAATCAGGTACTATTACCACTCCTATGGCGCCCAATTTCTGTGCTGGCGCCTATCCTTGGGGGAAGACGGCAAAAGTCCTACCTACTAGAGGGGAGGGGTGGCCAAGTGTGCTAAGGGCATACAAAACGCCCGTTTTTGCTAAGGGCCAAAAGCTAACGCACTCCCCTGCCCACGAGGAAAAGCACGCGGGACAGGAGACACCACTACACTACACGCACTAACGCCAGCACCAGCCTTCGAAGGCAGGGTGAGCACTCATCACTTGCACTCAACACCTGCCAGGCTTGCTGACCCTAACACCTACACACTCTACTGGGTGTAGCTGTCAATGAGTTCTCGGGTCCTATTGACCCTCCTGTGAGAAAGCAAGAGAACACAGCGCTACTAAGCGACTGTGGCCTAACAGGGACGCCACTACGCGTTTCCCTGTCAAGGCTTGGAGGGAGGGAGTGCTCAGCGTGCGTGCACAGCGTGGATGGCGATGAGGTCGTACTGCACCCACCACTCCTGGTGGAGTTGCAGTTTGTTGTTTGTGTGATCTGCGCAGCATATTTCAGCGCTGCTCAAAGGGACTACACCAATCACCCTACCTGCCCACCTGTAAAGCAAAGGCCAATGAAGGGATGTTTGCGGCTGAGGAACCAAGCCACACTCCACGTATTATACGCTTCTCAGTGTGACCTATAATACGCTGTCCTCAAACATCTCTGCCAAGCAAGCAAGCGTTAAGAGACTCCTCAGGTTCTCTTAAAGAACGTACCGAGGAGCCCCTGGGTAACCTAAACAAGGTTTACCGTGTGCACTTCGCGTGGCCTACCCTTTGATGCGTCATATGCATGCACAGGTATGCACCATCACTCCATTTAACCCAACATAACCAATCACAGGTGTGACTCAACCAGGAGGTGAACTCCTCATGGGCTTACCTACCTTACTCACCACGCATCATGTGAATGCCGAGGACAATACGAGCGCAAAACAACCCTACGTGCTTAAACAAACCTACGGCGAATTATAAACCACCCTAAGGGATTAATGCACTGTGTGTCATGCACGCTCCCCTTGTCTTGTGTCCTGCAGAAAGAGGGAGAAAGTGGCGCACTGCACAGCGCAAAACAAGCACAAGCGTTTTAAGCAACCCTACTTTAGCGCTACGGCTACACACGAGCAAACAAACACGAGCAAGCACTTTCGTTTCTTACCCGTGAAGAGAGATCAAGGGTGAATTGGGGTACAGGGAAAGCGCCACAGCGTGTGAATGCCTCGATGGGGCACATGCATTGCGAGCACAGCGCATATTCTAATCCTACGTGCGCGCTGCGCGCTCCATTCGCATCGCATACCTTCCATTCCTCTTTTGACCTGTGCAGAGCAAGAGAGAGGAGCACCCGAACCCCCAACGAACACAGCGTTGACAACCCTAACGTTTTAACGAAGCAACCAACATGAACACAATGCATACGTGTGAGATGACACTGGCATACCTGAGAGGTGGGTTGTCCACCTGCTCTGTGGTGTGGGTTGAGTTTGAATGCTTTTCCCTAAAGTTTATAAAAATTTTGATGCAACTGTGCAAAAATTTCCTTTAGAACTTTAAAAACTACGGCTCATACCTTCTTTTTCAAAAGCCGTTTACGCTTGCGCAACCTTGTTTTTGGAGTCCGTTTCCGTTGCGCTTGTCTGCGACTTTGAGTTTTGGTGTAAAAATGACGATTTCTTGCGGGATTTCGTCAATTTTTAGCGATTCGACTTGTTAAATCGCTACACCTTTCGCTAAAACGCAAGAATCACTCCCTGTTGGTTACATTTTCTATTTTCTTCAGCTCCTGGAGATTTGTGTCCTCCATTGGGGGTATTGCTCCGCCCTGGCCCTTGGTCAGGACGTTTACTAAAACGCTGTTTATGCAGTGATAGCCGTCCGCATCAGAGCGTTCGACTGTACCCTAGTGGGCAAGCATATGTGCTCTAGGGAGGGAGTCCTGGGTTCAAACCCCACTACCCCCGAATTTTTACCAAAAGTTTTCGTCGCACGCTGGCGACTTTTGAGGAATGCCCCATCGAAGGGACATCATTCACGGTACATTACACTGTTTTTTGAGGGTACCTACAATGTGATAGGCTTCTATGAACTGATGAGGATGTTTTTGGTAAGTTTAATGCATTTTCTGAGGTAATTTTGGGAATATTTGAGCCTTTTTCCTTGGTCCTACTAGCTTAGCTAACTAGTACTCCAGGGGGGAGTAAGAAAAAGTCACTGCCATGTCTTTCTTGGAGGGCTTGATCCAGGCCAAGCCCCCTTAAAACCCTTTTGTTGATGCTAAGACTAACTTAAGTATTTTTATCACTCTTTTGAAGCTTTTGCTACACTTTCTCAAAGTTACTAGGGTTGTAACCCTAGCCCCCCATGAAGTTCACCCCTACCACTCAACTGAGCGGAGGTACCTTCCTTCATGGAGGATATACCAAAA
Source organism: Eutreptiella sp. 'Long Island Sound 2002' (assembly GCA_964036045.1). Lineage (NCBI taxonomy): Eukaryota > Euglenozoa > Euglenophyceae > Eutreptiales > Eutreptiaceae > Eutreptiella > Eutreptiella sp. 'Long Island Sound 2002'. Next base: position 119,010,568 of record OZ038383.1, on the reverse strand, counting down.
TAAAATAGGCATTTCATGCTTTAGGCCTTGGAGGTTAAGCCTAGTGGTCTCCCAACCCAAGACCCCTATACTCAATTGTTTCTACCACTTATTGTGGTTCTACTTTTTAACTGTTTCTGAATTCAGTTGCTTGGCCAAGTCATTTTCTGTGTTGGCCTGACACCTATGCCCCACATTCCTAACCAGCACCATTTCACCCAAAAGAGTGCACATGAAGTGCTTGATGCTATCTTGGAGGCTAGAGTCAGTCCAGTTTTCATATAAAATCTTTTGTATTATCCATTTGTGATTGAATCTTTGTGTTTATACCTGCTTTGTCTATCTGCAGCCCTTGTGTGTTACACTGGATTTCAAAACTATTCATTGATTCGATCCACATCCTGTTCTTGCTCTACTTGCTGCTTTGGTTTGGGTTTTCAACTTCAAAACCTGCAGGATTTCATCAAAATATCTAGGGCACTAATCAAGGACATCTTTCTAATGATGGTAATAGAATTGACTTACATACTTTTATTAAAACACTTCTTATGACCACAAAACAACACTACTAATTTAAAAAGTTGAACAAGCGGAGGAGGGCTTCACAAGAGGAGGCAAGAGGTTGAGTGGAATGACATTGATGTTAGTCCCGAAAATTTTGTTGCCGATAGAGCCATATTGGATCATGTTGGATGCGTGATGATATGTTTACAACTAAATGCGATGAACATGTTTAGCCCAGAGAAAGACAAGTGACCATACATGACATCATGTGAAACGTTTGTGAAAAGGAGGGTTCATATAAATTCGTCCTGTTTTGTTCGGCTTTTCTTGTCATGGTGCCAAGCACTTTGAAAACAAAAGCCTTGCGGCATTAAAACACATGTGTTGCCACTTTATGCGCATTATTTTCATGGTCAATGGGGGCCCGAAGGTGTCAAGTAAGAGGAGAAAGAGTTCATTTTATGCAAAAAGGATTCAAATACTTGCCGTGATAGCTTGTATAGCATCCACCTTAAGCGAAGAAAAGTGGGCAAATCCAGCAAAATGACCTCTACATACATCCGGCCTACTGTGTTGGTTTTTGATGAACCAAAAGCTAATTTTGATAAGTTTTTTATGCTCTTTCCATTTCCGACGTTAAAATGGCGGCTCTGAATGGCCAAATCAAAGAAATGAAAAATCGGTATTCGACATTCTGGCAAATGGAAGTAAAGCGAAAAATTGCTTCTACGGCAGTATTTTCCGTTAAAAATTATAAATCAGGTCTCGGATCGCGATTTCGTGGCTTGTAGCGATTTTTGTGTTCGGACAGGCGTTTTGGACAGCGCGCCGACATAAGGCCAGATTGCTGTCGCCTGTGTGCTGTCAAATAACTAATTTCGCTATGCCCGTGATTAGGCCGCTCATTTTGTTAACTTTGCTGTGTTTCAAAAAATAATTAATTTCGCCTCACAATTTCTTAGGATTTGAGGCCCGTGGCTTTGATATGGTGTTATTTGGTACCTAAACATTGCTGATGCACCTTCAAATCTCATCCCTATGCATACTGGAATTCTTGGATGATGGTTTCAAAATGGTCACCTTGAAAGGCTCATATCTTTTTGAGGTAACATGCTGCAAAGAAAAAGAGACCATTTCTAGACTAAACTTGTCTACTCGGTCACTCAGAGGGGCTGCATTGTACACTTTTGAGGTATGGTTCGTTTCGGCGCGCGGATCGTACATAATGGCATAAAGACAGCTTCTTTGCGGCGGGGCCCCATTCCCCGCCCCCCTCCAAATAAAAATCCCCCCATCGGGGGGGGAGGGGGGGTGAACAAAATGGAAAATTCACCTCTTGCCATTTGAGGCTTCATAATGCAACATACATTCGCCGAATGTCAATTATTTTGTGTTTTTGACTTAAGAGGCCAAAACATGTAAGATAAATTTGAGGAGAACTTTTTTAACCTGCACAAATGCAACAGCTCACCTACTTTGTTGCCGTGCCAAATTTCAAACATTCGGAGTTTTGCTAAATTTTTGCCGAGAATGCTTTCTTGGTCTAATTGCTGTTCCCCCAAATATGCATGACTACTTTGTTTCTCCAATTGGGGCATCAATTTGTAATAATAAATTGGCAAAAGGGAGAAAAAAAACCCAAACAGGGAGAAACCCCAGCCCCCTGAGGTGCAGAAAAAAACCCCCCCGGCAAACCCCCCCCGGAAAGATGTTACAAACCCCCCAAAACGGGTGGAAATCACCCCCCAAACACCCAACCAAAACCCCCCCAGTTTCGGTGAAAAAGCCCCCCCTCTGTAGAGAAAACCCCCCCGGGGGGGGTTCACCTAAACTGGGGGGGGGGGGTTCTCCCCTACCACACAAGAGGCACAGCCAGCACAAAAATGCAGAAGAAAATTTGGCTTGTCCGTGGCGTAAAAGACCATAGGTACCTTTCTTTCACAAAAATGAGACCCGAAGATGCCGGTGGACTGACCACCGACCGCAAAGATACAATGAACACGCAGCGGTACGTCAAAAACCAGCGCTAAGCGATGATCACCGGATCCGCCTGCCAACCATATATTGAGTCACTATGTTCGCATACAACAGGAAATAAAGAAATCCCCCCCCCCCCGGCCCCGTCGCCCTGTACAGCGTCACAGCCTCGCCACCTTACAGCCAGCACCAGCACTGCCAAGGAGTGGTTGTAACACATGGTGGCGTACAAGCCTTTGTGGCATGCCCTCGCCCCCAGCACAACCTGTTGTGTGCCCGAACCACAGAGAGTGCAGCTGCAATCCTGCCCACCCCACATTCTGGCCCTGCAAATGATCTTGGAGAAGTCACGCAAAAGACCTGGGCACCGCTTGTACCCAACGAGCCTTTCTGTGGAACCCCTTCCCCTTACAGTTGTAAGGCATGGCCAGCACACGCTGCTGCAATCGGATGGTGCATGATGTTTGTCTGCCCTGCTAGACACCGTGTCTTATGGGGTATTGCGTGGACGTTCTGCTATCCCAGGGCCAATGAGAGACAGAGAATGGCACAGTGATTGGAGGTGCTGGGCATGCTGGGGGTGCTGGGGCTCCCATCCTCACCAAATGGCACCGATGCGCTCACTTGGTACTTGGGCGCACCCGTTCAGGCATTCTTCTGAGGGCTGCTCCAATTTCATTCTGGGCCATGAGGCTGTGGCGCTCTGGGGTCATGGGGCTCTGTGTCTGTGGGGATGTAAAGCGGTGAGGCGGCAGGGATCTGGGGCTGTAGGGGTGTGCAGCTGTGGTGCCCGGGAAATGCGCCTCACAGCCCTGCCATTTTGTGTATCCGGAACCGCGCCCTCTGCGGTCCATGTGCACCGTCCCTCTCTATGCGGCGCCCATGTGGGGGACTGAACCCACAATGACCTCCTTTAGGTGACGCCTGGGGACGCACCCTTCTTTCAGTGGAGGATCACAGACCAGGTCCGGGTAAGACCGTGCCTGCGGCCGCGATGAGCTCGCGGCGCACTGCCACGGTCGCCGCAGGTGCCGTGGAAGACACGGTCCCACAGGGAAGCTGTGTGGTCTTCAGCCATCGGCTGAGGTGAACACTCCAGGATGCAACGCTGGCATGGGAATGGCTTCTCAACACAACGGCCCTCCACTGCACCGAGCGCATGCTGCAGTGCATCTCCGCTGCAAACCCCGGGCACAGAATTTCAAATGGGACACCATCCGAATCTGAAGGGCACTCAGCCAACGAGGGTGGACTGCAAAACCCGTAGGTACCGCTGTCTGCTGGTGCGTTTGGCGGACGGAAGTGCCACCGAAATACAGTGAAAAGGCAGCCCTCGTGACGGGGGTTACCACAGAGGCCACGTCTCGTCTGCGAGAGTCCCCGCTTCTGTGAACTAGGTCCCCCTGAACACAGTTGTCACAATTACCTTCTCTTCGGTGACTGCAAACTGCACCTCAAAGACATCCAGGTCAACCTGGAAAAGTGCACACAAGTTGGCCAAAACATGGCTGTGGCGGAGAATGCATAGCATTGGGAGACATTGCATCGCATTACGGGGCAAAGTATGGCGTTGGGGCATAACGCATGGTGTGGGGAACAAGGTATGGCACACGGTGGCAGGGTATGTCTAAGGGCAATCAGACAAGGCGCGGCATTGCATTGCATTGCACACAGTGTCGGAGAACCGCAGCCTTAGGGTCAAGCCGCGTCCCCACACCGAGAAGACGAGCCTGTGGTGTGGTCCTTTTCTCTTTCTCTATCCTAAAGAACTCGCCACCAATTTGTGGATCCATGACTGGTGTTCTCGTCTCTGCGAATGCAATGCAAAATTCACGCCACAAAAGTGTGACTGGCACGCCAACCGCCACGCAACGTACACCACTGCCATACCACAAGCCACCGCTGCAAGACCTGTTGAGACGTGGTGTGTGGTTTGAGGTCAAAGACCTGATGGATGTTGTCCCGGCCACTGAGACTTTGTCGATAAAGCGACCGGATGTCGTACTGCAGCACCTGCGAAATGAACTCTCCTGCAGCCTCTGCAGACTTATAGAACGACTGCAAAGCCTTCGCAGGCTGCGCCTGAGCCTTTGAGTAGAAGTCTTTAAGTTGGCCCAAAGCCTTGGCAGAAAGCTCAACCTCCCGACACGGCACTGAGACATCTTCAAGCCTGTTGACGAGCGGCACAGTACACAGCTGTCCGTACCCAAATGGCACATCTACGCCACCACTGACAGCAGTGTTGTCCGTCGCCAACTGAACCCCAACACCGTGCAAACGTCGTCACTTCCAAACGGCGCCGGTCTGGCAACCACCCCCCCAATTCGGCGAAGAAATCCCAACAATTCGGCAGGACAATTCGGCGGGCCTATTTTTCGGCGAAATGCTTCCCAGTCACCAGGATTATGGCCCTGGCCCCCCAAGCACACTGTCCCTTTGGTTACTGTGTTGTCAGAGACATGTGGAAACCCTTGTAAGCTGAAAAAAAAATTGCATTGTGCTGGTTCTATAAGACGAAAAATGGCGTTCGCAGAGCGAAAATCAGTGGTTGGCTGGTTACGGTGTTGGGCTAGAGAACGCCGAACATTCGGGTTCCTGGGTTGAAACCCCGGTGAGGGTAATTTTCTGACCTGGACCCAGAGTCAACGACAGGTTTTTGGAAGTGTTGGGGGGGTAACTTGGTCCCACCGCTTCAGTTTGCGGCGCTTTTTTTTTCATGTGCACGGGAAAACTGTGCACTTTCTGAATATCCAAAAAGCGCCGATTGCTTCAACGACATTTTGGAAAAACGACACCGTTTGGGGGGGGGGGTCACCCAGAAAAATGGCAAAACCTGCCCACAGTCAAATAGGGGGTTTTGGAGGTGTCGGGGGGGGGGGGGGGACTTGGTCCCACCGTTTCAGTTTGCGGCGCTTTTTTTTTCATGTGCACGGGAAGGCCTGATGATGAGCTGCCCGAAGAACGGCGGCTGAAGAACGCACTGGGCCGTGCAGAGCGAACACAAAATTCGCAAACTGCCCCCTCACCGGCATCAGGATACTTGTCCCGAAGCAAAGCTTGATCAGCGGAGGACAACGAATCCCAGGGGACCAAAGACACGTCTTTTTGTGGACAGTAAAAACACTGCATGGTGCCAATCTGAACAACCAATGTACAAAGAAAAGGTATTATGCAGTGTCCCAAAGTAAGTGACGCCTCCAACTCAGGTGACCCAGAACCCATAAACCCCAACAGGTCGGCAAAACGAGGCGGCAAAGTCCCAGAAACCTAGTGATTCGGCAAAACAAATCGGCGAGATTCAGAAACCCAACAATTCGGCAGACCAATTCGGCAAATTCTATTGCCTTCGGCAGTGCACCTCGAAGAGAGGTTGACAGTCAGCCAATCAGTCCCTGAGCCAGCAAGCAGGCAGTCAGACAGATACACACAGTTTGGGTTTTTTGTCAGTGGCAGATGCGGCCCCAAGCAGCACAATCCAAGTAGTGGCCGAGTGGTAACGCAGCCGGCCGGCATCCGTGCCGGCGGTTCGAATCCCAGTCTGCCCACTTTGGCGCCGCCGTCGGCGGCGGCGCTAAAAGTCAGCAGAGCAGGATTCGAACCGACGCCTGCGCATCTGGTATCGGCTGCGCTACCATTGGACCGCTGGCCCTGTTACCAGCATAGTGCGTCCCCACTGCTTGTAGCCTATTAAGCAAAAACTTTTGACCCCCCCCCCCACCCCCCCCACCCACCCTCAAAAAAGTGATATCCAGTTTTAGGGGGTAGAGGCCTCAAAATCAAAAAATCCATTGGGGGATGCTCTTATTGGGCAAAATAATGATTTTACAAGGGGTTGGACATCCAATATCATGCCTTGGGGTATGCTACGCGAATGACCCCAAAAAAGGGGGGTATATGACGCCCGCGCCTGCGCTTGATCTAACAACCTCTCTTCGAGGTGATTTGGCCAAATTCGGCCGCCGAATTGGAGGGGGGGTTGGTCTGGCGTCGCGCGGTTGGGCGTCGGCCACCAGAGGCCCTGGGCTTGCCACAAACGCTGGGCAGGGCCACGTTGACTGTGTCACCTCTTAGACAATGATAAAGCTTGAAACCATCAATTGCACGGTCATCACTAACGCCAACACTGAACATAATAACAGCAACAATAGAAAGAGAGTCGAAGGGGTGTGTCCACTTGAAGATTCCAGGGACAACTATGTGCTCAAGATTGGATGTGAAGTAGACCTGTTTTGATGCTTGTTTTCATGTGAAAGATTTTGGTCTGAGAATCTAACATTGTGACCCTGATTGGGGTTTTGATGTTGGGTGATGATGCGAGATGATCCCAAAACTGCAGATGCTGAACCCCAAAAACCACTGATACGGTTGTGACCGTAACAGTGTAGAATGGACGTGTTTTGACGTTGGTTTGGTGTGTAAACGCCTGTCACTACAATGAGAAAGCACAGGACGGACAAAGAACGGACAGGAGGAAAGACATCCAATGTGCCTGCTTCGCCTCACCCAACCTTCCTGCATGGACAGGGCCAGTCGGTCCAGGTTTAACTGCATGTTGGCCTGGGCTGTGAAGAAGGGCGTGCCATGCAAACTGCACAGGCGTTTCCAGGCATGGGTAGCAGCAACTCGCAGCAAGGGAGTAGTAACCTCAACACCACGTGAAACCAACCATTTGGAGCCCAGGAGGGCTCCAAATGTGGTGCCGTCTGCTTCTTACCTATGGGGCCGCTTTACGTAGCCACGTTACTCCTCTCCGCTTTGGAGACCCCCCACACAGCTGGGGTCATGAAGCCATGATACTTCGCTCTGCTCTGGGGACCCGGCTGGGGCTCTCTTCATGCATGGGGGCAATGGGGTTGTTCCCAGTGAAACAGTCTAAGTGCGGTGTGTGCCCAGTACAGGCACCCCCTAGCCCCGAGGGTGTGAGGTCAGGGGGTGCCGTAATGGAAAAAAAAACAAACTCGGAGTGTCCAATACGCCCTACGATGGCGGCCGGTGGGTAACCGATGGCGGTTGGTGGGTAAGCGATGGCGGCCGGTGGGTAACTGATGGCGGCCGGTGGGTAACTGATGGCGGTTGGTGGGTAACCGATGGCGGTTGGTGGGTAGCCACCAAACATCAGAGAGTGGATGCCATAGTAGAAAAAAAAAGGGTGAGCGTCCTTATGGCACCCCCTGTGTGAGGTGGTAGTAGTGGCGTGTCACATGGCTGGTGGTGATCAAGGGAGGCACAGGATGTCACGTTGCTGTACATGTGGGTGCATGTGCGCACTCTGCCGGCCGGTGTGCCGGCCGGTGTGCGCATGTGCCTGCGTTTTTTTTTGTCTGCGCGCGTGCTGCATAAGCGGGGGTCGTAAACTTGCTGTCTGCGCTGCGGGTGCACACTGCATCTGCAATCATGCCCGCAGCGCGCAACACAGTGGGCAATTGAGGCCTCACGTCCTGCCCAAGCCCAAGCATTACACCAAAGCATTACACCAAAGCATTACACCAAAGCATTACACCAAAGCATTACACCAAAGCATTACACCAAAGCATTACACCAAAGCATTACACCAAAGCATTACACCAAAGCATTACACCAAAGCATTACACCAAAGCATTACACCAAAGCATTACACCAAAGCGTTACACCAAAGCATTACACCAAAGCATTACACCAAAGCATTACACCAAAGCATTACACCAAAGCATTACACCAAAGCATTACACCAAAGCATTACACCAAAGCATTACACCAAAGCATTACACCAAAGCATTACACCAAAGCATTACACCAAAGCATTACACCAAAGCATTACACCAAAGCATTACACCAAAGCATTACACCAAAGCATTACACCAAAGCATTACACCAAAGCATTACACCAAACCATTACACCAAAGCATTACACCAAAGCATTACACCAAAGCATTTCACCAAAGCATGACACCAAAGCATGACACCAAAGCATTACACCAAAGCATTACACCAAAGCATCACACCAAAGCATTACACCAAAGCATTACACCAAAGCATTACACCAAAGCATTACACCAAAGCGTTACACCAAAGCATTACACCAAAGCATTACACCAAAGCATTACACCAAAGCGTTACACCAAAGCATTACACCAAAGCGTTACACCAAAGCATTACACCAAAGCATTACACCAAAGCATTACACCAAAGCATTACACCAAAGCATTACACCAAAGCATTACACCAAAGCATTACACCAAAGCGTTACACCAAAGCATTACACCAAAGCATTACACCAAAGCATTACACCAAAGCATTACACCAAAGCATTACACCAAAGCATTACACCAAAGCATTACACCAAAGCATTACACCAAAGCATTACACCAAAGCATTACACCAAAGCATTACACCAAAGCATTACACCAAAGCATTACACCAAAGCGTTACACCAAAGCATTACACCAAAGCATTACACCAAAGCGTTACACCAAAGCATTACACCAAAGCATTACACCAAAGCATTACACCAAAGCATTACACCAAAGCATTACACCAAAGCATTACACCAAAGCATTACACCAAAGCATTACACCAAAGCATTACACCAAAGCATTACACCAAAGCGTTACACCAAAGCATTACTGGCACAGGCCTCAGCCCCTGCCCCACCGCCGTGAAGCAAGGAACAGTCCACAGGCACAGCATCACTGGACAATGTTGTGCATGATGGTAGAGGCAAACACTCAGGACAGGGCTCCACCAGTCAGGAACGGTGTACGTGTCCGGCGGCAGGCTGTCATGCGGAGTGTAGGGCTTGATGTCCAGCACCGGCGTACCGTCGACAAGATCCATGCGACTGAGATACAAACTGTTGCCAACCACCTGCACAGAGGGTTATGGGAGGCTGTTGAGGTCTGTCAAGCATTTCTTTGCAAAGGGCCAGGGTTGTTGAAGATTGGTAAAGGTTGATTAGTGGCACCCGAGCTTTGGTTCCCTCGGAAACGGTCTGAATCCCTTCCCTGGGCTACTGGTCGCAGCTTGCCACCTGTCAAAACATGTTGCCCGTGAAGCCGTTCATTTTGGTGGGACATACATTGACATCTGGAGTAATAATAGGACAGCCAACAAAACGCCAATGTACCAAATCTTGTTGCACGGCTGAGCAAACGACCAGTATGAATCGCATGGTGCACTACAGCTTTCACCAATGCCATGGGGGTCGAAGGATGCAATTGTGAGCAGAGGAATGGACATCCCATGCACACCCACACAATTACAGCAACCCCACCCACCCACCCGCGAGCCTCCCCCCCCCCCACACACAGTCACACACACAGCCCGGAGTCACGCTTCCACGAAATACACCTGAGTACGTTAACCCGGAAGCGCCAACCGGCGAATCCACTCCACATTCATGGCCCACCCTGTCCCTTGCACTAGGGACCCCTCTGACCGTCGTTTTTCTGACCACAGTCGTTGTGCTCAAGAATGCAAAAAGCATGTTTGTGAGGTCATAGCGGGAATCAGGGGCCGGACAATGCCTTGTAGAGAGTTGTTGCTGCTCCGCACGACATTACGATTGAGAATGCCACCCACTTGTGTCCGTTTTGATGCGGTTTTCATGCTGCAATCGTCGCATGTAAGCACGGCCTCGCCTGGGCACGGGATTCCCGGCTGTGACTATCGTTCGCCCTGACCTCAACCGGTGCTTGCGCAGGGGCGGGGGGCGGGTCATGCCCGCCTGGGTTTACCTGTGGGCGCCACGCGCAACGACCACAGGATTGTGTACAGGCGCTTGTCACGACCGTTGCACTGTCACCACGCTATAGAGCGGGAAATACCCAATCCTCCTGCAGAGGGCCAGTCGGCCCAGGTATAGCCGCACCTTGGCCCGTGCCGTGAAATGCCTGCACAGGGGTATCCACCCAGGGGCATGCGCGACTTGCAGTCGGCTGTGAGGCGGTGGTGGCGGCATATCACATGGTCTTTGATGGTCAAGAAGAGAATGGGATGATGTGTGGGCGTACGACGGATCTGCGCTTGCCGGCGTGCACTCTGCCTGTGCACGCGTGTGCCGTGTGCGTGCGTTTTTCTGTTGGCGTATGTGCTGCATCGGCGGTGGGTTGTGCAGTTACTGTCTGCGCTGCGGGCAAGCACTGCAGTCGAGACTGCCATGCAGTCGGGCTGAGATACCAATGCCACTGTTGTTTTCGTGCAATGTTGGTTGCACGCTGAATGTGCCATAAAATCTGCTGACCGTATCCGAGGTATTCAAAGCGATACAGCTTCAATTTTTCTAATTGTTGTCGTCCGTTCTCGCCTGCCAACGCTGATGGTCTCCACATTCAGTCGTTCCTGGACTGTACCGCACAGCAACACGTGCAACACACGCGCTTCGTCACAGCACCTTGTCAATCACTGCCACAGACAGCCCAATATTGCATGGCCGGTGCGGCGTCCTTGTGGCAAACAGGCCGACGCTTTTCCCCTGCAGACGTGGGGCCTTCACTTTGGCCTTCATAGCAGCTGTGGAATGTACCGGTGCGTGACAAATTGAATGAGAGGCAAGGGAATTCATGTGGTAAATTGTGAGTCCCGCGCGATACTCCCGCTGACTCATCAGCCAGAGCTCAACGACGCACCTGGAAGCCCCGCGCGCGGGAGCATTCTTGAATGAAGGGAAGAGGGGGCAATTGGTTACAGGAGAGGTTGCCCTCCGGCCCCTCTTGTCCAAATGTGCTGGAAGCCCCAGGAGATACCCCCAACACCGGCAATTATCGCGGAGATGCCGACATGTGCCTTGGCGCCTCCACCATATCTCTCGATGCCTGTGCCGGTTGCGCCAACTGGGTGGGTTTTCGGGGGTTGGTGCCGTTGTTGCCTCATTTGAGTGTTCCAGAGGTAGGGGTATGTATGTGGGGTATATTCGGAAAGCCCTTGAAAAGGGCTATTCGGAACACCGGGTCTGCATGCTGTGCTGACGACATGTTTGAGATTTTCGTCCGTTTTGGACGATGCCTGTGTTGCTTGCTGCCTCTTTTTGTCAATAGGCAGCCACCATGTCCGCATACAAATTCATTCCACGGGCTGTTGCTTCCCCTTATGCACCACAGAAACCTTGGTGCGCAAAAGGGCTCGCTCTGGGGGAGCACAGTGGGTGCGCGTGCAATGGCATCAGCCTGGTAGCCGGGCAAAAAAGCCCCGTACAGCCCGTTTGCAGCAACCTGCATGCACTCACGAGGAACACCAGATTCTGACCACCGCAGAGGCCGCTTCTTTTGCAAGCCAATTTTTGGATCCTAGAGTGCACCCCATGAAGGCTTCACAGCATGGGTTCTTGGCCACATGCATTGATGTTGATTTGAAGAAAAACATCAAGAGTGCACAGTGCACAAATACACCAGAAAGAGGGGGTGACAATGAGGACGATTCGGATTCAGAATAATCAGTGGTCCCTCGAGCACTGCCCTGTCTTGTGCATCGTCCACTTTGCAGCTCCATTTGCTCAAAAATGTGATCATCTACCCCCCCCCAACCCATACATTTCTGAAACGGCCTTTTCTCACAGATTTCAAAAAGTATACACATACCCCCCCCCAACGGAACGAAATTTTGGCGCATTGGACCAAAGTTCAGAAAAAACCAGGAAAGTGCCAAAACCCACCCTGTTGGCGCACAACAAATGTCCCTGAGAGATATGCAATTCAGACGCCTCGGGGGTGTATTTCAAGGCTTCTGGGATATGCGCCAAGATGAGTGCCGAAGGGTGGAGTCCGATGGGGCACCCGTCCTTAGCCCACGAATGTGTTTGTGCCCCCTAGGGGGGGGGGGGGGGGTGGAAAAAAGTTGGTCCTATATAAAAAGTATTTTTCACCCATGCCAGACATAACACATTCACACATAATGTTCCCATTGCATAACATGCCATTGGCAATGGTTTGCATCCCTCCAGTTGGCTATCAAGGGTACTAGCCCATGTCCAATCATGCGCGGACCGCATTCGCTCATAGTCCTCACCCAGCTCAAAGCCTGCAGACCCGATAAAGTGGGTCACCCTTGACACCCAAGAAGAAGCGTACACCGCCCCCGCCCCCCTGTTGCATGCCCTTTTCGCAGAGCACCGCGGCAGAGTCTCATGCTGTATGATAGTGAGAGCATTGTTGTTGTTTGGTACCAACAGTTGACCTGGCCGGAGGATATGTTGGAGATCTCAATCGTCCCATTTTTAACCGTTGGGGAGGCGGGGTTATGTGTGGGCCGGACCCCCTCCGCCCCCCATCCCCCCATTCCCAGACCCTTCAACCCACGATTATGGGGTCATCATCAGTTGCCCTATGTCGTACACCGCTCGCTGGGTGCTGGTTCATATGTGCGTCTGCTGGAGTGCCATATTTCATTGTCACTCATGGTGAATGGGGAAGGGGGGTTTTACCCCCGACCTGTGTCTCATGTACTGTGTGTATTCAAACCGCTCCAAATGAAATGGGGAATTCAAAAAATGCCCCTCAAGCCCGTAACGTTTGACCCCATCCGTCCTCCCGGACCACGCAGCTTACGCAGTGGGTGTTGAGGTGCAAAACCGAAGGAAAATTAACCCCCGTTTTCTCACCCTCAATGGGTGGTGGTTGCAGTAGTGACATGGGCTGTCTACCATTTGGAACGTGCACTAATTCGTGAAGGGACAAGACAATGACAAAAGCCCAATGATTCCTCAAATTTCTCAACCTTTCCCCTGCTATAGAGCCATGGTTTTGGTGTGCAGGAACGAACCAGGGGACAATGTGTTGCATTTCTGTGTTTGGGTGCAGCATCAGGACGCACAAGGCAGCCCAGTGCGGCACACCCTGTGGCACCACTGTCACCCAGTCGGTAACCCACAGCTATGGCTTATTTGGGACCCAAACATGGGCATTTTGCCCAACCCAAATTCGCTGGAAATTGCCGAAAATGGGCAGATGATGTCCAGATTCGAAATTGTGATCCCTAATATCATCAACTGACGTCAAGACACAGGGACACATGGATACAGGGATATAGAGACGTGGTGATACAGGGACACGAACAGAGCAACCAACGGCGGGGGACAGGCGGGGCCGCATTGTTCTGCACACAGTACAATGCCCCCGAACTCAAACCTGAAAATGCAACCATGTTGGAGCCGCGCCTGACCCCTTAGCGCTAAATGCGTCCTGATATTCTGAGGAATGCCACCACAAACGCCGCAGTGAGCTGGAGACACCGAGAGACAACCCACAGTCGCATACCACTGGACTTGTGGGCGTTGGTGTTGGCGTGGAAGACAAAGATGACCCAACAATGACTGAACTCTGTGAGTCCGTCCAACGCAGCCGATGGATTCAGGTCGGGGCGCATTTCAAGCCTTGCCTTTCCGCAAGGAACATATGCCCCTGGCGCATGTAGGGTGATGGCCATGGCGATTGAGAGGGTACAGGTGTGGATGAAGATGTTCATCAGGGTGGGCATGAGGGTGTGCAGGAGAGTGGGCACGGGGGTGCGAAAAACTGAAAGCTCCGCAATACACAGATGAACGCATGGCAGTGGGTGCATGCAATGCAAATCACAAATAGCATTTCCATGGAAAACCACCGGAAATACAGAAGAATCTAATTCTCCACCTTGCTCTTGTGGTTGTGCTTGTTCAGATTGAAAAGCAGGAGCCGTATCTTAGACAAAGGCCCGAAATTGTGAGTGCGTGCGTGAGCGTGTGCATGTGCACTGGGAGGGGCTTTCTGTCAAGAATGGCTGCAGCTTTGTTTGCCTCAGGAGACCCCGACCGCACCCTTTTTGATCCTCATGGCCCATCATATGAAGGAATGCACGGTCCAGACCGGTCAAAAGGGAATGGGTCGTAATTGGCATCCGGGAATGTCTGTGCGCGTGCACATGGAACCCTCCACCCCCCTTGCGATGCAATCGCCCTTGCTTTCCTGTGGGGGTGGGGGCGAGGGCACCGGCACACACCGAGCAGGTTGGCCCACGTCTACAAATCGGTACCGTAATGCAGGATGCCCAAATTCGTAGGGTACCCCCCCCCTTTGTATAAGCTACGCCAAAGTCCCAAATTAATACGGTCCCTACACCTACTGTACCTTGGACAAGGCCGTAGATGCCCGGCTTCAAAAAGAGAAGTTTGCATGGTGAGCTGGTGCAAGAAAGGGAATAGAATGCACAAATATCCCCAAAATCAGGGCTATGTGGATTCAAGTGGGCAAACACTCACAAGAAACATGTCCATGACCCTATGTGACTGGCAAATTTGTCACCAAACCCATGTCTTATGTGGCCACACTACATTTGTACTGAATCAAATTAGGTACCAAATTAATACGGTCCCTAAACCTGCTGTAGCTTGGACAAGGGCGTAGCTTATACAAGGGGGGGGGGGGGTACATAGGCCCTCCGTATCTTGGACAAGCCTATCTTGGCCATAAATCAGCCCTGGTCGCGACCCTCCAGAATCACTCTGGCATACACGGCAGTACGTCAGGTCTCAAGGTGCTGAAGCCTATCTTGGACCGGGGGGGGGGGGGTACCCACAAACATATGCGCACATGCACCAACGAACACGCGTGCGCACGCCACCGGCGATCAAATGGTGAAACATGACAGGGCGTTGCACGGTACGCGTGCACGTGCGTCTGTTTGCGGTAGAGTGCCACGTCGGCATTCATCCACATTGTTCTGATGGGGTCCAACAAGGATTGCGGGGGATTCTGTTCTGTGTGCTGTGTGCCTCCCGTGCATTCCGTTTGACCCTGGGGTGGTCACTGCGCAAAAGGAGGGGCGCGGTTCCGCAGCGACATATGCAAGCACGGGCAATACCCTGACGTGGAGTTCCATTCCGCTGCTTGAAGGCACTCTTAATGTACCCAATGGGATTGTAGTGGACCACTGAGTCCTCTGAGCAACAGGGAAGCAATCATGGCATCATCATCACGCAATCACGGCACTACAACTCACTAAGGACAGCCATCACCCACTTCAAGCAGTGGGGCGCGTTACTAAACCACCCCAATGCGAAGAGCCGCTCAGCCTCCATTCGTTGCCATGCCTGCTGGAGCTTGCCACGCACCATCGGATAGGGGGTTCACAAAACAACAGTGTGCAGGCAACGGCTTTTGGGCGTTCCTTGGCGACCGCGATTCAGCTGATTGGGCAATAGCAGGGGATTGCCCAATCAGCTACCTAATGGGGTAGCGCATGTGCTACACGAATGGGGGGTTGCTGAGAAAGGGAATGGGACCCATAGGACCCATCCTTGTCATACCTCTGGGCACAGACGGGGCTGACGTCATGAGTTGCTTAAGCCGTTGCTCCGCATTGATGCGTCCATTGCGTTCCGCCTGCCTATTGGCCTCCGCCTGTTCCCGGAGACACCTTTCGGAACGGTACTTGTTGTAGCAAAATGTGGTCACAGGAACAACAATGCAACATGTGACGAGCAACGTCGGCCAATGCAAGGACAATGAGGACCCCGTTGGGGTTCCGGAGCTCATCTTGGTGGAAAATGGCGCCTCACATCAAAAAGTTGCCTCTGCAGCGCCACACCACGGTCAGATATGCCAAACTGTGTGGGATGAGTGATGTGAGGGGAGATCCTTGCCAGAATGTGTAATGCCGGGCAATCAAACTATCTGCACCACCAAAAGATGAAGGGGAAACATGATCACGACACCCGCCCTGGCCCATTTGAAGTCTGAAATACTTTATTCTGGAAGGCGATTTCATCCAATACAGTGTGCAGCTTTCTGCAGACATCCAGGCAAGAATGACCGTGGGCTATTGCATCGAGCACTTCGGCAGCACCATGTTCTTGCTACAGGGCAAGTCTTGGCAATGACAATCCCAGAGCTGCTGGGGGAAGAGAGCACTGAAAAGAGTGTGTTTGCGCAGAGCGCAAGCACAGCACAGGGACACGCACAGCACCTGGTATTGGGCTGACTTAACAAGGGCCAACCTCACGTGGGAAAGAAGGACACTGGACAATGTAGCGAAAGAAGAAGGAGATGCTCAAAGCACCAAACCCCCGCTTCCAGACAACAGTGTGGCGTGCCAACTGCAGCAGACCAAATGACAGAAAGGAGGCATGTTGAACATCTACACCTCAAGAAGGTGTTTGGCAAAGGCGAAGGTAAACGCCAAATTAAGAAGGACACCAAGCCAGAGGCCAAGAAAGGGCCCAAGTCACCACTGAAGGCAGGGCCAAGAAGAACAAAAGGAACCCTCACAACCACTATCACAAGCCCAAGAGCTATCTTCGTAACGCAGACGTGAATGTTTCACTGTTCTGCTGCCGCGTGATGTTGAGCTGCAACTTTTGACCTACGCAGGCTGTTGCCGTTTTGATGTTGGGCAGTGTTGAGCGCTTTCTGTCCTTTGTAGGCAGAGATCGGATTATGATGATGTTCAATCACCTAGTGCAAACACTGTAGGACACGTCATTTTGTCTCATCTTTGTGGCCTATCTTGCTTGTTGATACTCAGTAGATATCTGTCAATTCTACTGCAAACCAGCCAGAGCTATCGTTGTACGAGGAAGCAACAGCGAGGGGTAAATGGGTCCCAGCATCCACCATATACGCTGTGTCATGCCCATGCCATCCACCATGCGTGAGTGCACATGTTTACTTGCACAAACATGTACTACCAGCGCAATATACATGACTTGCTGCGGGACTGGAGCGGGGTCCGGCCATCCAAAGGCAAAAGATGGACGCCGACCGCAATGCGCCACGCAGCATGTTCAAACCCCTGTCCCCGCAGTATGGGGACCAGGTGCATTGCTGATGTGCCATGTCACCATTCACTAAAAGAATTGCATTGTCTGGTCAGCACACTCGCATGTCTAAACTTCTGCATTCGAGTTGGGCTGAGCAACGTGTGAGAACCGTTGGCAGCAGAACTGTTCAAGGAGTAAAAGGATATGCGTGATCCGCTGCTTGGGGGCAAGGGAGCGCAATCATCTAGGACATGAAAACAATCAGGATTGTACAGCATGGAAGCTGTGAGGGGCACTGTTGGGTTGGGTGGGGTACCAAGATCGGAAGATCGATCTACATGACACTTGGGCTGTGGCACCCAGGGGGGGGGGGGGGGATCTGATAACCGGCACGCGGGGTCAATTACTCTATTTTGGGGCAGGGGTAAAAAAAGGGGGGGGGGGTCAAAATTGGTCCTATTTGTTCGGCGTTCAAATTAGAAAGGGGGTTTTTCAATAGGAGTTAACAAATGAACCACAACGCCCATTAAAATGACCCCCCGGAAAAAAAAACCCACACGCAATGACATAAAGAGTGGCTGCTCTTCCGACGTACCCAGGAGGTGGCGGCCGTGCCGTCGTTACGCTTTTTTTGTGGGAGCATATACTCCCCCGGAGTGCGTTCGCTAGTAGCCCTATAACCTTCTCCGGTTGGGGTAGGCACAAGGCAGGAGTGCCTACCCCTACCTCACAGGGTGCACCTTCCCCGGAGGTAATAGTTTCGACCCGTTTTGCGTTTCAGGACGTTTCGCGTTTCGGGACGTTTCGCGTTTCGTGGGATGGAGATGGGGAAGGCGGATGGAGATGGAGGTGGGGCGATAGCACGAGTGAACATGCGCTTGTGCTTTCCCTTGCGGCCTTCTTTTGGGGCATTCACAACCCAATCGGTGGCTTCATCTTTGAGTAGCAAGTGCCTGCGCACATCCAGGACATAGGGAGTTGCAGTGCACATTTCCAAAGGGCACGGCCTTGGGACGCTGTGTTGTGCTCGTAGTGCTTTCTTGTACTTGATATGCCACTTGTATGTGCAATCACTCACAACTTTGCCTTTCACGACAATGGTGCGACAAGAACCATTTGTAGCTCCACAAAAAGCACAAGCATCGGCATCCCCAACCCATTTGGGATCCACCATTGTGTCATCCTTCTCCATGTGTCCGGCGACATAATCCAACATTTCATTCAATGGAATGGCTTCATCACAAAACTTGCAACAACGTCGAGGTACAGTCGGCCTTGTACTGCTTTGCTCCACACCCTCGTACGTTTCTGCATGCACAATAGGGCACGTCTCCAGCTTGTCCACCGTCCGCACAAAGGCATCCAAAACTTTCCGATCCACCTCCCAAAGCCCTTGCTCATTCACATTCAAGTCAACAAAACACATGCCTCTGGGGTGCAAATCCACAGGGGCCCCAAACCGGGATGTCCAAACAAGATTGCTAATGCCATCCTTTTTAAATGACATAAATTGCCCCCGCACAGTAGCATTTGGTGTGTCACGCAATCCTTGGACGCTTGGATTCGGAACAATCTTGTTATCCACGAGGCACTTCGAAAAACTGAAGATTGCAGCAGACGTCCGGGTGCCCCGCACCCCTTTGAAGGTGAACAGTGCCATGTACGGGGCCCCGTGTAATACACAATCCTCTGCAACCATAGCATCGGAACCAGGGAAGAATGCAACCTTCTGCACCCGCCACAGGCGGTCAGCAGACAGCCGCTCACAATACGCATGGAACAAGCTGTTCACCAGCTGGGAGATGTGCACAACAGTCATATTTCGGCACCTGATTTAGACCGCCGACTTGTCTTTCCCTTCACATGTGGCCAAGAACGAATCCATCGCCGGCACATCCTGATCATCGTTGTCCTCGTTGGCACTGTCTGGTTCATCACACGTTCTTTGACACGTCTGTCCTAACCAAGGATCAGCTGTGGGGAGGACCGTTGATGGGCACAAGTGCGCCCTTCAGGTGTACAAGCAACCCAAAACGGGAGAGTGAGCATCTTCTTGAATGTGTGGTATGCTGCACAGGGACCCACCCACCACACGGGCCAGGAGATCCACCCCCTCGTTGCTGTGTACTAGCAAATGGCACGTGGGGGGACTCCGTCAGCCAGATGTGTGGCGTGTGAATTGGCTTTGCCGGGCTGGTCCCTGGTACCCCTGACACGGGAGGTGCGTAGACAGCCGGTGTTTGTGTATGTTGATGCGGCGCTCGATGGGGGGGTGTACCGGTTGGTACTTTTTTCGCTGGAGCTTGGTTCGCGGTCATCAGTGCCCCTTGAGCAACCGACGAACCAACAATGCGCGGAGGCGAGTGCTGTCTTGTGGGGTTTGAAATTCATTTTTAATGTGGGCGTCCGCGAGGCGCATTTGTTCGGAGACAATGCGGCGGCACTGGTCCAATTTTTGCGGTGTAAGGCGAGTGTAGGACGTGTTTATGAGCAGCGCTTGCTCAAGTTTTTCAGGTACTTGTGGGTGTTCCGCCCGGGTTTTACGATATACGTTCACTGGGTGCATGGTGCGGTGAATCCGACGGAGCCAATCAGCAGGCTGGATGGCCAGTTTGATGGTGATTTGGGCCTGGCGCGCGAGGCTGCAACGCGTAGAGTAGGCGACCTGTGGGCCTTTCCGGACCGCAAGACAGTTTTTTTGTGGACCATGGGCGTCCTTTTGTGCTTCCGCGGGCGTGGAGATCGGGAATCCGTTTGTATGAGGTGGGGGGCGGGGGGGGGGAATTCCATGAAGTTTTCCTACAGCATAGACTAGACGAGTCAGTAGGGGCAATGACTTGGCATGTGTGGTCCAAATCGGGGGTACTATGCGATTCCGCCAGATCTGTGTGTGGTGTGCGTTGCCTGACCGTTTGGCTGTGCCCCACTCTTTCTTTGCCCCCGTCAAAGCAAGAAACAAAGGCAAACGGCGCAACCACGGGCGACGCCAGCACCGGCGATCCCCGGCGGCAACCGCTCGGAGGCGGCTGCAGGGCGGGGAGTGCCTGCGCGGGGCCGTCCGCGGGCTGCTGGCCCGCCGGCCGGTGCGCCGGGTGCTGCTGGCGACGGCCGCGAAGATTTTCTTCGAGGTCAACGTCCCGAGGCCACTGCGCCAGCGGTGCTGCAGGACGCCGCACTCGACATTGCACGGCGCCTGCACGGGAAGCCTGCCCAGGCTTTCCGCCCCGAGGGCACCCCCATCATCACGCCACCGGGCTAGCACCACATGTTCTCGCACAAGTGGCCGGTGGTGCACCCGCTGGGCAACGTCGACTTGACGAGCAGCAGGCATTGCCTGCATGAAGGCAGGCACCTACCGTACGTATTCGTGCAAGGCTCCTTGCGGCCGGTGCTGGCGGTGGCCCACCTGTTTGATCCGTAAGGTACAACCTGTGTGGGTATGTTTTGCTGCAGGGTTGGCATGAACCAAACACCTGGGGGGCGGCAAATTGTCGAGTTGTTGACCTGCTTCGGTGTCCCTGCTCATGTGCCTTCGTTTGGTGCTAAATCTTAGATTATGTTTTGATCTATGGTTTAGCTCTGTTTGTGGTGTGTGTGTGTGTGTGTGTGTGTGTGTGGTGTGGTGTGGATGCGTCTGTGTCTTGGTACAGCGTATTTTTTGCATTTGAGCCTGCAGCCCACCCGTCCCACCCATTACGCTATGCACGACTTCTATCGCCCTGTTCAGGGCCCATGTGACACGCCCATGGGGGGCGACACATTGTCGAAGTTGCTTGCCTCCTTCGGTGTCCGTGCTTGTGTGCCTTTATTTTGTGCTAAACCTGCATATTGCCAACGTTCCACGTTTGCTCGCCCATTCATTCCACGTCCCGTGCACATTCATTCCACACACTCCGCACGTCTCCAATGTGTAACGATGCGTGATTCATGTGTACGCGGTGTGTAAGCCATCCGACCTCGAACTCCCCCCTCCCGGGGAAACCTAGACATAAAAGCTGTCCCCTTGCCCCTTACAAAAGTCCTCTAGGCTAGCACTTCACCGCCCGCCGCCAGCAGTCGATTCGAACCGCAAGCGGTTGATGGTCCACTTTTGATTCATGAAGCACCAACTGCGGATGCAGGTCCATAGTTGTTCTCTTCACCAATTACGAACTTCAAACGCCGCCGTGCCTAATGAACCCCCCCACCCCACAAGATTTCACCGAACACGGTCGCATGGCCGCCATGCAAGCTTAATTGTACAAGAGGCTAGGATTCGTCAAGTCGTCAACACCATAGGCGGGTACGCCAGCAACCGAGGTTCGCACCCTCCTACCGTCAATATTCACCACCGCCCCCTACAACAACTCGCTACGCCACCGGCACTGCCGGATAGCGGTATGTGCGCCTCGTCGACTTTTTAGATCTTTTTGAGCTTGCCTCACCCCCCCCCCTTGACGAAGAGCAAAAACTTCACCACCGCCCCCTGCGGCAGTGCGCTCCGCGACCGGCTCCGCTAGCCTTTGGCAGCAGCTGCTCCTCGACCTCCGTCGCTTCGTCGGAGGGGCCATGCAAGCACCACAAATCGAACCGGTGGCATCACGGCACGAGCTCGGTGACTCAACCACTGGCTCAGCACCCACCGAAAAACACCATACGCACACACACGCAGGACGGTGCCACACGCGAAAACCCAATTCGCCCCTTTGGCCTTCGAGGCTGTAGACGGGGCGCGACGCGTGGCAATCACTGCCACGGCACCCAGCAATGGCGATCCTTTTCAATTGCCAACCCCCTAACACATAGAAGCCAGTATCGTCCCCGTAGTTGAATGGCATGCCGCGAGGCTCCCATCCCGTAGGTGGTGGTTCGAACCCCGGGGAGGGCTGTGATGCGCCATGCGACGGCTTCAAATGTGTTGTGATTGTGGTAAGATCTTCTAAGAACTGAGTATCCTTTGGGTTAGTTTTTTTTTTTTGGACTCTTCACACCGACACACGTATGCCATTACGCAGTTACAAGTGAACAGGACTGGACATCAGGTGGACACAGTGTGTGCATAGACCCCATGATTTATACTGCATGTGTGTGGTGCCGCCGGTCAGCCTTAATTACTGGATGAGCATCACATTGGGACTAAGGGCTGAAAGTGCCTATGGCGGAGGCATTCAGCCAATGGGATACCGACCATCAAACCCCTTTAGATGGATTTATCGCTAGAGACTTGTGCTAAAACCAATATGTTTAATTTTGGGGCAAAAAATAATGCGTTGACCCAAAGTTGACCTTTTTTTGGGGGGGGGGGGGGAGAAACTCTACCCCCACGGAGTGCCTTACGGGATCGGGTGTCATTTTCAACCGGGGGTTGGGGAGGGGTCTCACATGCCTGGATGGAAAAAAATATTAAAATGGTTCTCTAGTTTATTTGTTTTTTGATTTTAATTTTTCCTTTAATATTTGAAATTTTACAAATTAGACCGTCGCCAACTTTAATATTAACCTGTCAAATGTTAACCCAAATTTCGAAAAATTAACCCTCCCTAAAAATCCCTACAAGCACACCACAACACACCATATACCTTCTCAATGATATCTAGTATTCATTACTGGCTCCAATTCGAGTAAAGCACCGGTACCACACGTGGTACCACCTGTAGGTTACACCTCTTGAGACCACGTCCTGGGGTCCCACAATTGTTGGGTTGGGTGGGGGGTGGGGTTACGAGTGGGTTTGTTTCGTGCTTTGCGGTTAGTCGGGGGGTTAGTTTTGGGGTTTGTCGGGGGTTAGTCTTGGGGTCAGGCAGGGGGTTTGTCTTCGGGTGAGGCTAGCCCGGAAGCTCGGGGGGGGGGGGGGGGGGGGGTGGCTTTCCCCTTGCCCTGGCGAATACGGACCAAGTGTTCTTGGGCACCTTCACGGGTGGGGAAGAGGAGGCCACGGGCCACCTCGTACAGCTGGGTGTTTTCTGGGTATTCCACCCAAACGACACCCGCTTTTCTCCAGCGGACACCGGTGACGGTGTCCACCTCCACGCGCGTGGGGTTCGGGACTCGGACTTTGGTGCCGTCGTCAGCACCATCCCCCCCCTCTTTGGGGGGCGTGGGGGGGGCGGTTGTCTTGGGGCCATGAGGCAACGGAAACTGGGCTCGCATACGCCCCCGTGTCACAGGCGCATGGTCATAACCACATTGTTCAGTGTTTTGCTTGCTGCACTGCAGCGTAGCCCAGTTTTGTACCACACCAGGTGGTTGCTGGTTGTGCACTGGCACTGGTCCTCTGGACATTGAGGTCAACTCGCACCCACCACCCACCCAAAGTGCCGGTTAGTCTCTAACCCTTGCCCTGCAGGTCGTGTCCCTGTCATGCACTTGCTCTCTGGCTCGTGAGGACGTGTCATACTCAATCCTCAGGGGCGCAGTGGCGCCTTGGTTGGCGCAAAGGCGTCTCAGCATTTCAGCATGTGCTCCGTCTGTCAGGCAATTCAACAAATCATTGCTGTTTTGCGTGCGGCGCATACCATTTCAGCCCCCCACCATGCATGCGCCTGCCGCCCACACATTCATGCCTACTTGCTTCCGTCATCCTCACATGGGCCGCACTCTCGCCGCCCCAGTCTTGCTTTGGCTGTTCAACACGTGACAACGTGTCGTGCTTGTGGCTCAGGGGCGCTACGGCGCCCTGCTTTTTCATTTCTTGACTATTCCGTGCCGCCGTGGCGTCCCTCTTACCTTGGTCTGCTCGAACCCACCCTGGTCAGCTCGAACCCTGATCAGCTCGAACCCACCACCTCCCTTTGCGCCGGTTAGCCCCGGTCTCTCGCTCTGTGGGTCTCTCCCCTACTCTTTCCCTCCCCTTCTCTCTTGCTCTCCCCTGCTCTTTCTCTCCTGTTGCACCTCTGTGTTCCTTTCCCACGGTGCTCTACCCTCTCTCTCTCTCTCTCTGTTTCTCTCTCCCTCTCTCTCGCGCCCAAAAAAAAAAGGGGGGGGTTCGGGATGTTCGGTGCATCTTTATCCCCCCCGGGGTTCGAACCATCCTCCACGGGACAGAAGAGGTGTGGTGTATCCACTGGGCCACGACGATGGGTTATCTGCACCATGGCACCATGCGCTCCACTCTTCTTCCCCTTTTTGTCACCCCCTGTCATGCGTATCTTCTTTCGCATGGGGGTGTGTTCAGCAGTGTGTAGAGGAACCGCACAGCGTCCCCGGGTACCTGGTCCGCCTGCCTGAAGAGCGTTCTTTGGAACAATCGCAAGAGGTCCGCTCGGCCTGCCAGCCACACAGGCATGCAATCGCTAGTTCTGCTTACCGAGGAGGGCACCGCTCTGTGTCCTTCTCCCGTCGGACAGTGGAGGATCGCCTCCCACTGGAACGGGTGCCACTTACCTGCAATTTTGGGTCGCCATTGGACCTGCATGTTCGCCAGAGCCTAGGTCTTCAGGGTCCAGTTGATCTGGACCATCACCGAGTAGAGCTCCTGATTGCTCATCTGCAGTGGTTCCCCATGGTTGTCCACAATCTCACAGTGCATCCTGGTGCCATGTGGTTGGTCCAGTCGGAGCCAGATCTGCTGATTGCGGGCCCAGGCCATTGTGGTCAATTCTGCTTCAACTGCTTGCAGTCCTTCGTTCGCAATGGCGTCCAGCTGACTGAGTGCTTGTACCTTGAAACGCTGGCGTTCTTGCTGTGGCTTGACCTTCTTTGGGGTTGGCTGGATGTGTGTGTATGGGCCGTACCGCTGCTGGTGAGATCCCTTCTCCTGCCGAGTCCTCCCAGACGGCATAACGCCTGGGTGCCTGCCCGCGACAGGACGCGGCTTCAGCTGCTTGGTGTTCTCCTTTGCGCGTTGCTGCTCACTGCGACAGAACGCAGCTCATGTGTTGCAAGCTCTACTGCGACAAAACGCAGCTCATGTGATGCAAACTCTGCGTCAGAACACAGGTGTTTCAGACATGCATTGTTGTGCTTGGTGCCTATGGGATGTCTGTACCATTGTGCAAGGGCTTTTGGCTCTGGCATTATCGACCCTGTCCTGGGTTCCTGCGTTTCCTGAGCCTTCGCTTCTTGCGCTGTCGCCTGGTGTCACTCACATCAGTGCTGAAGGACAGTGTGTCTGCTGCTGACAGTGCACTCAACAGCACTCCCTGGTGTGCGTGTCCTGTCCTTATTTCCTCACTTTCTGTATTGCTTGAGGAGTATGGTCCCATCTCACGTGGCGCTGGCTCTCCGGATGCTTCCCCTGTCAGTTCATCACTGTCCATGGGTACCATACCCAGGGATGACCAGAGTGCCCTTGTGCCCTCAGACTCTGATCCCGACCCTCCCCTCAAACCTACCGTGGACTCTGACCCAGATGATGATTTTGGTGCTGCATGCTGTGACCACAGTGGGCTCGAAAACATGCCTTCCATGGCCAATCCATTCGCCATCTCATTTCCCTGCACGTTGACATGTGCTGGGACATGTTCCCACCTGACTTCTCTTCCCGGCGTCGCCATTTCCCGGAGCAGCCTTTCCCAAACTGGGACGTGGACTTGCAGTTTTCCAGATGTGGTTGTCCATCCCTTTGACTTCCAGTGTTGGGCCCTGCCAGTCGCTCCCAGCTGCAGGTATTGCGAGTCTATGAGGATTGCCAGTTTTGGCACCCAGAATCCCTGTAAGGCTTCCACGGCTGCCCAAAGCTCTGCTCCGTTGTTTGTTTGCCTGTAATGCGTTGGTACGTAGCCACAGAAGCGCACCTCCGGTCCTTGGTCGTCTTCCGCCGCGACCACGCCAAATCCCCCGGCCCTGCGCATGTCCGTGTGGCTCAGTCGCTTCGACGATCCATCAGTGTACACTATCCTGTAGCCCTTCTCCAGCAGTTCTGCAATCAGTTCTTGCACTCCTTGTAGCACTCCCGGGCCTGCCTGCCTCGGGCGCTTCGGGCGTGACTCCGTTGCCCTTTGCCAACCATGATTGTCAGCTGATTTTTCTTGGGTGAAGCATTCCGTGTGCGTTTGCCACCATGCATTCAGCCCCCCATGTACTTGCACTTCCCCTTGTCGTGGCTGCACTCCGGTGTCTCGGAGTTGCTCCAGTGATTTTTGAAAGCCTTTCCATTGTTCCCTGAGCTCCCCTGTGTAAAATCCCACCCACTCACATGGCTCCCTTAGCCATGTTGTAAGGTATGACGCGAACACCGGCGACGCTCCTGCCTTGACTTCGCATCGATATCGCCAGTGGGCACTTCTTGCTGACCACATCGCCCAGCCTTGATTCGTTTTCAGCAACCATTCTTGGTCGTCGGACTCCATCATATCTCGAACTGTGGATGTCCCGTTATCAGTTGTCACCTGGCCATAGTAATGCTGTATAACCGCCGCCGCTGCTTTGAACATGGGGCATTCGACCATCGCGTGTTTGACCGTCTCCTTTTGTGAGCACACCGGGCACTTGTCAGTGCCTGACCTCTTGTAGACTCTTGCATGTACGGTCAGTTTGTGCCACGGCACCTTTCGCGCAAAGTCTTGGGCCCTCGGTGGTAGCTGTGCCTGTGCCACCTGTTCCCATACCTCCGGTGTTTGCGGGTCGCGGACCCCTGGCTAGGAGGCGTAGAACTGGAGCAGCCATGCCCTGGTCCAGTTTTGGGTATGGACTGCGGGGGTATCAAACCCCCCTTGTGACGGGACTTTGTTGAGGAGTCGTCCGCCATGATTGTAGACCCCTTTCCATGTTCGAGGCAGTGCATTGAACAATCTTGCGTCCTCTAAGCTTTGGAATTGACCCCACGTCAGCACCCCCTGCCGGATCAATTTCGTGTTGTAGTAGGAGCAGCGGAACTCATTTCGGAAATACACAGAGTGCCACAACGGCAGGCGGTCCCGGTTTGCCGGGGGGGGCACCTGCGGGGCCACTCGCTGAATGTTGGAGTGTGCCTTCGCCGACCATCCCAGAAATGTGAGATCTGCCGTTCGGACCATGCCCAGATGAATATATGGAAGGTTGTCCTTGGATGGTGTGAACCCTACGGCTGTTGCCCATGCATAGAAGGTCTCCACTGCCTTGTCAGAGAATTTGTGAGGCTCTCCCAACAGGCTGACGAACGGAGCCGCTGCCTGGTGCATAAGAAACAGTTCTGGTTCTGGCAGTGCCAGTCCCCCTTGCGTTCTTGGTCGTGAGAGGATTGGTAGGGTGATTCCTCAGCTGTTGGTACCCATAGTCACGTGATACACCAACTTCAGTTGTCTGATCACCGAGACTGGGGCGCAATATGCCTTGGATACCCACGCCACGACCGGCAGAATCCATGATGTCAGCATGAATGCACGTTCGTTCTTGGACAGTTGCAGCGTGGATACCACCCTTGCGCGACGAAAGGCCTCTTGCAGTGCTGGTGCGAAGGCCTGCTCTATCGTCAACCCCCACCCTTGGTCGTCTTGTTGGTGCCGAATATTCCCCAAGCGTACACCCAGGTATTTGACGAAGTTTTTGACATCCACTCCAATGTCCCGAAAGCACCTCGCCCACTCCATTCCCCCACAGTTGCGAACTATTGCTGCCGTTTTGTTCAGGTTGACCTTCAACCCCGAAAACTGTCCAAAACGTGAAACCACTTCCCATACCCTTTTCAACAGCTGTGGGCTGGCTCTTCCATCAAGGAAAACGATGAGGTCGTCTGCATACATCATGACAGTCAGTACTGGACCCAGGTCTTGTATTGGGAAAATCACGAAGGATGCCACCAGGGAGCGGGGGTGGCCTTCGTGGCCGGGGGGGGGGGGGGCTTGTGGGGGGGCGTTTCTTAAGGCTCCATCCGACGAGTCATCGGACTCAAAATGCCATTTGGAGCTTTTCTTGTTACCTGTTTTGCTGACCGGGGGTTTGGGGGGTGGTGGTTTCGCATTGGTGGGGGGGGGGGGGACTCCTCTTCCACCGCTGCCTCACCCTCCCAATCACCCCCCACCATCCCTGCCCATATCCCCTCATCCTCCGCCCTCGTGTACCCGATCTGACCTAACCTCGCCCACTCCCCAGCCCTGTACCTCCCTGCACCCACCCACATCTCCGAGCAGACCCTCCCCTGCTCGCAATCCCTCAACCCCCTCAAGATAGCCAACCATAAGGGCGATTTGGCAGCGATGAGGTGATGGAGGTGCCGAGTGGCACCTCATAGCCCGCATCGCGGTCACGCCAGGACGCGCGCACGGGCCGCGCGTCCGTGGCGTTGATGACAACATCCGTCACCTGCAAAGGGGCAAACAGGACAACAGTTAATTTTTATGACGACCTTTCTAATTTTTCGAAGCTAATGTTAACTGTTAACTGTAATTTTTGCGCCGGCGATTGAAAAATGAAACAGTAACCCACAAAGATTAAAAGTCGAAATACTAACCCGCATCAAACACACATACCTCAAAACCGGTGGGCGCTCTTTGCGCTTGGACAGCCGCCATTGCTGTCCTAAAGTGTGTGGAGGCCGTTGGGGCCTCCGCCACTGCTGTCCTAAAGTGTGTGGAGGCCGTTGGGGCCTCCACTGGGTCCGCCATGACGTCGGCGGGCGCGGCTGCGGTAGGGTCGGCCGCCTTGGCGAACGCGGTGGCGGTGTTCTGAGTGCCGCCCCCCGACCCCTTGTACTGGTGCTGCGCGGCGGGGTCGTAGATGAGCCATGGGGGGGCCAGGATTGCAGTCCACTGGACCGCAAAGTGGACTCTCTTCCCCGGCCGCCACTGGCGGCACCATCCAAGCGTGACCCAATGCTGGAGGGGCCCGTGCAAATGTGCGTCCCCGAACCGCACACCTTGCGGGTCGCCGCACAAGTTGAGGGAGCTCAACGACCTGACGCTAATGCCCTCCGGTACCGAGCTGGGCTCGCCGGGCACCAGGTCCACGCGCCCCCTCGCTCGCTGTCGCGCCACCAGGTGCCCTTGTTTGCACCGTGCCGGCGAATTTGGCACCACATGAGGTGGCGAAAGACCCACTCAAGGGTCATATGCGCGTGCAACACGCCCGCAATCAAGGGTTGATCCCTTGCGCAGCCCGCTTGGAGGGCCTGTGCCGATTATGGCACCACAGCGGCCTTGCGGGCGGCCGCGGAAGTGGGCCCGAGCTTAGGAGGCCCATAGTACCCCCTATCATTTTTTCAAAAAAAATTGATGTTGTGCACAAAGCCTAGCCTTTGTGCTGCATAGCCAAGCGTAATGGGGGGTTGTTCCAAGCCAGGGTGTATAGGGAGGAGCAGCAATGCGCAATTTAGGGGTGCGAAGTAGCAAAAACGTAGCATTTTGTGCCCCCACAGTTTTTGCTTTTTTTTACTTCCGGCGCCACATAAGTTCAAAGTTCAAAGTCTCACTATGAACAAAGAAGGTGCACTCATAGGCAAGTCGCCTAGCATCAGTACAGCCGTTGTAACTATAGCCATAGGCTTCGTGCGGGTTATGCACGTCCATCGAGGACGCTTGTGGGGACAAGTTATCCCACAAGTCGGCTGAGAGTGGTGTGCAGATCTGCTCTGCCACGGGCATTGGTTGCCCAGTCCGAAGTTTCAAGTAATGTTTTTTGTAGTGTGGAGGTAGCGAGCCAAGGGTCACGTGCGGTGGGTCCTGAGAGATCTAGTCAGCTGAATTTCCCATGGGTCTGTCGGTTCGGGGTCTCCAGTAAGCTTGATGTAGTCTGGGGTATCGGGGTGGTGCGTCGTGTATCGCTTGAAACGCCGACCCGGACTGCACTCGCAGGCCTCTTTTTCTGTTCCCTGACAAGGCTCCACCACTCTGCGATTTCCTCCACCCAGGCCTGGTACTCCATCAGCCACCGGCTCATGCAGGCCCGCACATGTTCCAGTGACTCCTGCCGCCATTGTTTCATGGATCTATGTTGGCTGGCGCGGGCAAAATGCAAGGTATCGCACATGGCTGCGGTCAACCACGTGTCCTTGTCCCCAACTTATGAGTCACCATAGCAGCCCATGTGCGGAACTTCTTGTAGGCCAGCTGCTGGTGGCTAATGTTGGCCCGGGCAACTGTGGCCGAGTGGGCGAGCGCACAGCGTAGCGCCAGTTCCAGCATTTCCATATGCCGCACGACCCTTGTGGTGAGGCGTCGCAGGCTGGAAAGTGTGCCCCCACAGCATGTGAGCACAGCCACTGTTTTTTCGCATTTTGGAGGTATGAAATACGGAAAATGGACCAGCACTGCCGTAAAACTATGTTTCGCGCTCTGATATGACAAATGGAGAACCTATTTGTCAACGCCTTGTGGCGCAGTCGTCTTAGCAACCGTCGTAATACGACGCCATTGATGACCACATATCGACCGCCCGTGAAGACCAGTTGCACGTTGTACCCTAGAACAACAAATCACAACCCCTGTGTGAAAGGAGGGTGCAAACAAGCATTTTGACAGGCTAGGCTTTGCAGAGCCCAGAACAAGGAAATTCACTAAAAAATAGGGTACTATTACAGCGTTGTATACCAACATAACAATGTAGAGCAAACAGGTAGTAGGAGGGCACGATAGTCCCTACACAACGAGGGACATGCGAAAAGAAATGGTAAAGCAGACTGTGGCGTTCTTGCAACCAAACGCACAAGGACAATAGTACACTGTCGAGATGACGGCAACACTGCAACCCTTTGAACACATGCAAATTTTGACTAAAACAAGATGCTGGGCTCTACAGAGCCTAGCAGTACAAAACTCGTCATATTCAGGGGCAAATCAATCAAATGTGAAAGGCTGGGCTCTGCAGAGCTCAGCTTGGTGCAAAATCAAAAATTGACCTCCCAATTCAATCATAAACACATGCAGAGACCAACAGGGCACCTCACCCACTGTCCCATGGATGGAACGGCTGTTTAGGACTGCATAGGACAGGCCCACTCACATCAGGCCTTCAGCACTGCAACACGGTCACACAGCTGGTGTCACTGGTCGTATAGGTGTAGCACACATGCACCTGCAAAGGGAGGTTCGTCAGTACACTAAAATTGTAGAGGTGCTGACTGCAGTCAGGTGTGTCCAAAACATATCCACGAACACAAAATTGTAAATAGTAAACAGACTATCTGCTCCCCCTTCTAAAACTACGAATAATGACGAGACAAAATTTGATACAAAACTTGAGCTCAAAAATGGAACAGGTCTCTGTTGAGGCACTACCACAAGGCCAAGGGGCTACTAGCACATGAAAAGACGAGTAGAACAGGCAGTGGAGCAGAGCACGACGGTGTGCACAGCTGGAAGACAAGGATACGTGCCGTACACGCACACCATGATATTGAAACACACCACTATTGCACTGATGTCCTTAGGCACACGGTGATGTCACGTGGAAGAAAATGTGTGCACAGCGCATACACAAGGCACAAGTAGAAATTGCAGCAGACACTACGCTGGGCTCTGCAGAGCCCAGCCACGTGAAATTCCAAATTGCAGGGGCAAAATTGCAGCAGACACTCCGCTGGGCTGTGCACAGCCCACCCATGTGGAATTCGAAATTGAAGGGGCGAAAATCAGAGTGAGCAACTGTGCCAGCACTGTGACTACTTCAGCGAACGGACATACGGAATAATCTCACAAGCTCAAAAAGTGTAACACTTTTGCAATGTATGTGCTGCGAAAATACACCGCCAGCAGTGCCAAATAGAACTGGGTACAACATAACATGCAGGAATACACACACAACATGACTAAGGGACACACTAAAAGACCTGATGCAATCCATGCTGTTAGTGCCAGTGCAAGTGCCCGTGCCAAATCGTGCCCACACACAAAGGCACGATGGCATCGAGAGACAAATCAAAATGTAACAGTCCAATCACACATCACATTGGCATTGAAGCACATTCTAGCTCAGCAGTGTGAAACTTGCAATTGCAGAGGTCAAATATCTCCAAATTATGCACCTGGGCATCTGCATGTTCCCCCTTCAAAATCTAGAAAACATAACGCCCTGTAAATTGGTGTGTGCCCAATAAGAAATTGAGTTATCCCATTTAAATGCACCCCTGGCCATAATGAAGAGGGGATCAATTGGTGCAAAATGGGGGGGAAATATGGCATGGCCTTTGTAGAGCCCACATAACCAAAAAAAACCTAACACAGACCCCAAAAATCCTCATTCTAGGCAACCGAGGTCCAGCGAAGCCCAACCAATTAGGAGTAGCCGATATGCACCTCAAATACCAATGATACAACGGTTATGGTCCTATCACAAGGGTACTAAAATGACACCAAATGGGTCAAAAATCAGTAATCATTTTGAGCTAAAAAAAGCTTACCCCGTCCCGTCTCCATGGGGTTTATAAGGGGTAGAGTGGGAGGAGCGCTTATGCAGTTTATGCAGTTTTAGCCATTTTTGGTATGTGGGCGGGTTTGGCGACCTCAGTGACCCCGTGGTACCCACTTTGAGGGATGTGAGTGGGGATGTTGTGACAATATATAGCTACTAGGATACCAAAAAAAGTTTTTTGAAGTCTCTAGCCTTGCTTCGGGCCGGTCCAAACGCGTGCCAAAAACACGAAATTACTGTTCCCACTAATAATGGCTTACATGAGTGAATGGGCCCGTGAACAACCTGCTCATGCAGTTTTTCGCCCTAGGCGCCTTATAAATCAAAGTCTATGAAAATTAATTTTTTGATATTGTGACCACACAATGTGACCGTCCAACAAATGTGACGCATGTTTTAGACCGTATTTATGTGGTTTTCACCCTATTTGCGTATTGGGTCGGAGGGGAGGGGGGGGGCTCCGCCAAGGGATTGGTACACAACATGCTTATGCAGTTTTCCAACCTGGACAAGTCAAAAATCGAAATTTTCCAGATTGGGTTTTTTGGATATTGTGACCACACATTATGACCATCCAAGCTATGTAAAGCATGTTTCAGGCCGTATTTATGTGTTTTTCACATCATTTGGATATTGGGTGCGGGGGGCGGGGGTCAAACAGGATTGGTACACACTCTGCCTATGCATTTTTTCAGCCTATACAGCTTGAAAATCGAAGTTTTTGAAACCTATTTTTTGATATTGTGATAACTCCAAATGACCATCCAAGATATGTAAGTCATGTTTTAGCCCTTATTTATGTAGTTTTTACCCTATTTTGGGTGTGTGTTGCTTGGGGCAGATTCTCTGTGAGGTGGCCTGGCCGAAGGCAATAGAATTGTCCTTAACTAGGGACAACTTTGTTTTGGCTGCTGGAGAGCCATGGCGCCGTGGGGGAGCTATCCCTATGGCAGGCCCGTTCAGCGCTCAATCGTCACATTTACACTGCATCTGGCGTTTTAAGAAAAAGATCGGTAAACTGCGTGCTTTAGGTCAAATGACATTCGCTAAAACAGCAATCGTGTAGTGGGCTTTACCCTTAGGAGACATTGTTGCCGTGCAAAAATTTCGAGACAACCTCATGGTCGCTGCCAAAGGCTGCACCCCACAAAGCACCATGTATGTCGTATGCCAAACTATGGAATCCATTTGGGACCCTCGGGTCTTGTGCCGTTGTCATGACAAAGAACCCACACTTGTTTGTCATGGTGCTTGCATGTCATCGATAGTACGCTACATGGGTGTATCCATCTACGTGTCTCCTACCTCTTGTATCACACACGCGCACCCTAATGCGTTGGACAGTGTATGGCGCTTGAAACATGGGGCACCTCTCCAAAGCTTCTGGGCCACAACAACCCACCGCACAACTAATGTCTTTCTTGCTGCCCTTTCCAACACCCTTCCTTTCCTTCGCTCCTGGGATTCTTTCCTATTGTTGTGACGGCGTGGATGCAGTTGGCTGCCCTATCTAGTTATCCACATGCCGCTGTGCGCGCCTTTGCAGCCCCAGCAGTGCACCGTGTCCTCGCTAAAATAGAGTGGGATGTCCCCCTAACCACCTAGTGGGTTGCATACATCAGTCCCCGCCTACGGCAGTCACTACACGAAACGATCTGCGACCAGTTGTCATGGTTGCAACAGTCCGCCGTGTGGTGCGGGACCTGTTATGCGTCTTGGCAAATCGCACACCAAGAACCCTGCATCGACTTTTGCAGTGCCTAGTCGTCTGATGCCTCGGCACTACGGAGGCTGTTGTCCATCCTATCCTCGTCACCGCGGGTGAAGTGGGGAGTCCACGGGGGGCGGGGGGGGGCCTGTTACAAATGTTGCTGATTGACACGAAGTCATGCCTGGTACCTGGCAGCATGCCTCTGCTGCCTTTTGCCGACCAAAAATGATTAGTCATGGGGACGTAGGTGTATTGGACTGGACTTGTTTACCCGTTGTCTTCTTCGCTACAGCGAAAGGCGCCTATGACATGTCCATCAAGAGCTTCTTTCTTCGACTTTCGCTTTCCACACCCGCTTTGTTCTGAACAGTGCAAGTTGTGCAGACGCATCTCTTACCCATATCGGGGGGTTCCCAAGGGGTCTAGGGCACAGCCGGCTTATGGAGTTTTCAAGCCTCGGTAGCTCAAAAAAAAAAACTTTCGGAAACTGATTTTCCTGATACTTTGACCATCCAAAATACCCATGCAGAGCATGTTTTAGCCCCTTTTCAGCTATTTTTAACATTGTTTGGGTTTTGGCGCGGGGACGGCTGGCTCCCAAGGGGTCTAGGGCACAACTTGATTGTGCACTTAGCTAGCCTCGGCAGCTCAAGAATGGTTGTCCCTCTCCCCTCTTCGGGGTGCCTTGCCGAAGGCAATGGAATTCTGAACCTATGCATAACCCGTCAGGAACTTTTTGCGTGGATTCGCAAAATTTTGCATGTGCATGAGTGACAAGCGCATAAACATGCTGCATTGACATGGCATTAGCGCCCAAGCCTAACATTCTAAGCGTCGTCGCGTGCATTGTGCTGTGCACCTTTTTGTGGAATTGGGCTCTATGGCACATATTGTGGTCAGAAGGTGCGATAGGTGTTAATAACAGAGCATAGCACTCTTAAGTAGCCACCCAAGAGTTGCATGCAATAGCCACGATAATGGGACGTCGGCGCCTGCTTAAGTGTTTCAGGTACCTGTGGGCGTCCTGCCCAAGCTTCACGGTGTACGTTCATTTGGTACGTGGTGCAACGAATCCGGCGGACCCCATCACCAGGCCGCATGACCAGTTTGCAGGTTTTCGGGAACCTGGCGCGCGAGGCTGCGACGCGTAAAATAGGCGATCTGTGGGCTTTTCTGCACCGCAAGGTGGTTTTTTTGTGGACCCTGGGCGTCAGCCATGGAGGCCCTTTGTGCTTCCGCAGGCGTGGCGTTCGGGAATCCGGACATATGAGGGGGGGGGGGACTTCCATGACGTCTTCTTGCAGTATAGGCTAAAGTAGTTGGTGGGGGCGATGACGTAGCTTGCGAATCCCTATGAGCTTGAGCCTGCCCTTTGGGTGTTGTGTGTTGTGTTTGCCTTTGCTGCGACCATTATTTTTTACTCGCGTTATGATTTAGAAAAAGGGCAAGAAGCGTAACCGTGGGCGACTCTGGCACGATGACCGTGGGCGACGCGGCGTCCCCAGGAGGCGACCGCCCGGAGGCGGCTGCGGGGAGGAGAGCGCTTGCGCAGGGCCCTCCGCGGGCTTCTTGCACGCCGGCCGGTGCGCCGGGTGCTGCTCGGCACACCCGCCAGGATTTTTTTCAGGGCCGACGGGCCGGAGGCCCTGGCGCTGGCGGTGCTGCGGGAACACCGCGCTGGACATTACACGGCGCTTGCACGGGAAGCCTGCCCAGGCTTTCCGCCCCAAGGGCACCCCCAACGTCGAGCCGCCCGGCCAGCACCACCTATGCTGCCACAAGTGGCGGGTGGAGTACCGGTTGGGCACCGTCTTTTTGACGTTGAGTAGGCATTGCCTGCACGAAGGCAGACACTTGCCATATGTATTCGTGCAACTCCTTGCGGCCGGTGGTGGGCGTGGCCCACTTGTTTGATCCCCAAGTGACAAGCTTTGTGGGTATGTTTTGCTGCAATTTTTCCGCATGACCCAGACCCATGGGGGGGCGGCACGCTGTCGAATTTGACTGGCCTACTTCGGTGTCCGTGCTTGTGTGCTCTCATTTGTGCTAAACAAAACAATATGCATTGTTCCGCTTGGCAGAATACTACGTGCTAGCCCACCTGGCCTACCAAAGCGTCCCGCACATGTTGCCCCCATTTTAGGGTGAGTAGACAACGGATGAGGAAGACTTCACCCGCATTCACCATTTCTACGCCACACGACCCAAAAAGATTTTCGCTTCCCTCCACCCTTTGATGATTCTCCCCTGGTACACACCTCCCACGCTTGCTTTGCACCGCAAAAATTGCACCAGTGCCGCCGCATTATCGCCAAAAAGGTGTGCTTCGCGGATGCCTACATTAAGAATGAATTTCAAACCCCACAGGACCGCACGCGCCTTCGCGCACTGCTGGTTGGGCGGCTGCTCAAGGGGCACTGCTGATCGCGACCCAAGGTCCATCGAAAAAAGCCCTAACTTGTACACCCCCCCCGTCGAGCGCCGCATCAACATACACATACACTGGTTTTCTCCGCACATCTCTTGGCAGGGGGACCACTGACCAACCCGGCAACACCAACACGCGCATCACACACATGGACCGCAACAACTTTACCGGGGTAAATTGCAGACGGGGGGGGGGGGGGCACAAACATGGGCCCAGAACCCCTACAAATGAGGACTGTGCCCAAAGCGAGGCCTACAGATCCACTGCGCGCACCCTAGAAAAATACTACAAGCGCCTCACACTACAGACGCTGACAGACAATCTCAACCGGTGGGCTAGCAGTGCTTCCCACGCATTCCCCGCCGTCCGCAGGCTGCCTCCGCTCAAGTCCACGTCTTTACCCAACCACACTAGGCGCGTAACCGGCTCCAAGGTGCTCTTCGGGCTGAGAACGCCACCCGCCGCACGCAACGCCTGCACCGCACGCATAGCCTGTCCACGTACGCGCCCTTTGCCCCATCCCACAATGAGCACATCGTCAATGTAGATCAAAACCAACAGTCCCACCAGGCCAATCTCCTCCACCAAGCGTTCTAATGCCTTTTGGCCTGGAATGGGGCTATACTTCCAACCAAAGGGTAGGCACTCGAACGACAATACCCCCCGGTCTCCATCCGAGATACGGAAGGCCCCCGAGAAGGTTTCTGGGAGGCGCAGTGACGAAAAAAATCTTCTGAGGTCGGCATGGCACATACAAACTTCCTTGTCTCCCTCCCCCCGGCAGCCCCATCACCTTCCAAACCGGCCGGAGACTCCGTGCTCTACTATAAAAAGGGGGCCATGAGGCAATGGATACTGGGCTCGCATACGCCCCCGTGTCAGGAGGCGCATGGTCATAACCACATTGTTCAGTGTTTTTCTCGCTGCACTGCAGCGCAGACCAGTTCTGTACCACACCAGGTGGTTGCTGACTGTACTTTGGCCTTGGTCATCTGTACACTGAGGTCAGCTCGCACCCACCACCCTCCCCTAGTGCCGGTTAGTCTCTAACCCTTGCCCTGCGGGTCATGCTCGTGTTGCCCTTGTCTTGCTCTTGCTCTCTGGTACGTGAGGACGTGTCGTACCCGAAGTTCGGGGGCACAAAGGCGCCTTTGGTGGCGCAAAGGTGTCTCAACGTTGCACCAAAAGTTTTGGTGGCTAGACACTTCAACAGATCATTGCTTTACTGCGGCGCCTACCTTTTCCGTACCACACCATGCGTGCACTGGCCGCCCACGTTTCCATGTCTACTCGCACCCAACACCCTCACATGGGCCGCAGTCTCGCTGCCCCTGTCATGCCCGGGCTTTCCGACACGTAACGACGTGTCACGCCCGTGCTCCGGGGGCGCAATGGCGCCCCGTTGTTTCACCATTGAACTGCTCTTTGCTGCCATGGCTTACCATACACCCTGGTCAGCTCGAACCAACCACCCTCCCTCAGCGCCGGTTATCCCCCGACTCTTGCTCTGTGGGTCTCTCTCCCACTCTCTACATCTCTCTCTCTCCTGCCCTCTCTCTATCTCTCTCTCCTTCTCTCCGTTCCCCTCCCATTGTGTCCCACTCTCTTTGTCTCTCTCGCATAAAAGGGGTTTTCGGGACGTTCGGTGGATCTCTATCCCCCTTAGGGTTCGAACCCTCCTCTACAGGACAGAAGAGGTGCGGTATACCCACTGAGCTACGACGAATTTTTATCCGCATCACTTGCTCCGATCTGTCCTACTCCCCCCTGCGTGTCATCCCCTGTCAGGCATATCGCCTTTCGCATGGGGGGGGTGCTCAGCAGCGTGTAGGGGAACCGCACAGCACCCCTGGGTACCAGGTCCCCCTGCCTGAAGAGCGTTCTCTGAAACAGCCTCAGGAGGTCAGCTCGGTCCGCCAACCACACATACATGCACTCTCCAGTTCTGCTCAAACAGGAGGGCACCGCCCTGTGTCCCTTTGCCGTCGGACAGTGGAGGATCGCCTCCCACTGGAACGGATGCCACTTGCCTGCACTTTTGGGTCGCCACTGGACCTGCATGTTCGCCAGAGCCTGAGTCTTCAGGGTCCAATTGATTTGGACCATCACCGAGTAGAGCTCCTGATTGCTAATCAGCAATGGTTCCCCACGATTGTCCACAATCTCACAGTGCATCCTGGTGCTGTGTGGTTGGTCCAATCGGAGCCAGATCTGCTGATTGCGGGCCCGGGCCATTGTGGTCACCTCTGCTTCGACTACCCTCAGTCCTTCGTTCGCAATGGCGTCCAGCTGGCTCGGTGCTTGCACCTTGAAACGCTGGCGTTCTTGCTGGGGCTTGACCTTCTTTGGGGCTGGCTAGATTTGTGTGTAAGGGCCATCCCGTTGCTGACGTGGTCCCTGTTCCTTCCATGTCCTTCCCGGCGGCATTACGCCCGGAAGCTCTTCCGCGACAAGACGCGGGGTGTGTGCCGGAGTTCAGCCGCTTTTGTTGTCAATTATGTATGTTGCTGCTCGCCGCGACAGGACGCGGCTCTTGTGATGAAAAGCTCTGCGTCAGAACGCAGGTTTGAGACATGCAAGCGTTGTTGGGCTTGAAACCTGTGAGATATCCTTACCAGAATGCAGGGGTTACAGGCTCTGTTGTTATCGACCTGGTCCTGGGTTCCTGCTTTTCCTGAGCTTTCGCCTCTGACGCTGCCGCCTGGCGTCGCTCAAATCTGGGCTGAAGGACAGTGTTTCCGCTGCTGACAGATCATTCAACAAACCTCCCTCGTGTGTGTGTCCTGTCCTTATGTCTTCACTTTCCGAAATGCTCCATGGGCCTCCACAGGCGTGGCGGAGGCAACAACACGCACACCACCGAGACCACAAAGCACACAGATACCCGCGGTTTCTTCGCCGCCAGCTCTCGGGTGCGCACCAGCGACCATGCTCCAGACGCCAGAAGTTCGAGGTTCCGTTCCTCTTCCAATTCGTACGCCATCACGCCGGCCATCCGAACAAACTGGACGAACTTCTCCTGCAGAACGCAGAAAACGGGAATGGTCCTCCAGAGGTAGAGTAGAAGCAAACGCGCAGAACGCGGAGAACGCGCATGACTCGCGGCACGACTATGTAGAAACACAACAGAGGGCGCGCGCAACACCTACAAAATATCCGTTTCCATGTCAACGATGTCTTCGATGCCCATTGCGCTCCCCCGATCGCTCACCCCACCTCCACGACCTCCTCGCAGGCCCTCCATCTTCAGATTGGCCAGACTGAGGCCCTCCGCAGGCCGGCTGAGGTCCACCGGCCATTGCGGTGCGGCGGCGCAACCCGTACAAACCCAAAGGCCCTTCAAAATCCCCTCCGCGACTTGCCGCGGGCTGCTCGAGGGATACCGCTTTTCGAAATACTCGCGGGCTGCTGCAGCCGACTGGGCGTTCTTGGTCCCGCATCTCAGCACGCTTTGCACGCTCAGGGCCCGGACACTAGTGTGCAGCAGCACTGCCAACCTGATCTCTTGCCTGGACTTGGGTTCCTCCGACAAGGAGTCCTTGTAGTGCATCACAAAGCGGCCCACGGTCGCATTGAAGTCCGTCTCCAAGATTTTCTGCATTGTGTCCAGATCACGGTCGTACCCGCCTTCATGCTGGAACTTCTCTGCTCTTGTCGGTCCGGCGTTGATGCTCTTCTGCGGGCCCTTCCCGCCGATTGCAAAGGACACGTTGCCACGGGCCGCCTTGTCCTTGTCCTTCTTTTTCTTGGGCATCTCTGCCTCGGACTTCTTCGGTGGCACCTTGGGCGGGCTCCGCTCCTCCGACTTCCGCTTCTTCTTCTCGGCCATTGTCTACGGCTCCTGCTTGACCTCCAGCATGGTGGCCCGTGCTGCCTTTGCGG
Organism: Eutreptiella sp. 'Long Island Sound 2002'; assembly: GCA_964036045.1. Taxonomy (NCBI): domain Eukaryota; phylum Euglenozoa; class Euglenophyceae; order Eutreptiales; family Eutreptiaceae; genus Eutreptiella; species Eutreptiella sp. 'Long Island Sound 2002'. The sequence goes on along the minus strand of OZ038383.1, from coordinate 118,970,146 downwards.
AAGAAGAAGAGTGTTTCTCCGGCACAACGGTGTCCTCTGGCTCGTCCTTGGAATGCTCCTTCTTCACGGTGCCTCGGGCCTGCTTCTTGCCATGGGGTGTCAATAGCTCGTCGTCGTCTTCCTCCTCAGTCTCCTCTTGCTCCTCCTCGTCTCCATCGTCCGGTGATGCCTGCTCGTCCTCTTTCTCGTCACTCTCTTCTTCTTCGCCCTCGAAACCAGGTCCACAACCGGTTCGCTTGGATCTGCAGAACGCGCTGCACGCGTAACACAGTGGCGGCGCCCCCGGAGGCGGAACGAGGTGCACATCACCGGAACGCGCAGAACACGCAACACGCGCAACACGCGTATGACAGGAAGCAGACTCACGTACAGATGCAACATGCAGCACGCCCACAACAACCTTTGTGTACTCGAACCATCCATCCGGCTTGGCGCGGCAATCTTGGACTTTTGCGGGATCGCGGGGCTTTCCTTTCTTCCTCTTAATGTGCAGGTAGTTGGTGGGGTAAGCAGCTTATCGAAAATTGAGACTAGGGACTGTCACGGTGCGACCATACAAAACATAATGGCACTTGTCATGCATGCAAACTTGATATGCGGTCACGTTGGTGAGGTACATCTCATCCTCTCGGCGATCCTTGCTGCCCACGTTCTTGCGGTTGGCCCAGGCTGCGTGCCGCCCTGCTGAGCAGAAATGTGTGGCACGGCCCCGGAAGCAGAAACAAAAAAACTGAAACGGACGACATCGACGTGGGAGACATCCAAAGGCACAACACCCGTACTCCACCCCATTGAACAATCACATACATGTCTGCTGTTTGAGCTGGAACACGATGAACGCGTTGTGCTTCAGCGTGGCCGCGCTCCCCCAACTGCCCAGGTGGCCCCCCTTGGCCAGCCACTGCTTGTGGCTGTCCAGGAAAAGCGGTGCGGGCATAAAGAAAGCGCTGAGGTATGTAGCTCGCGCAAAACGTGCGTTCCGGCCTTCAGAAGCGTGATGTTCGTTACGTGCAGAGCGCGGAACACGCCTTGCACGGATGTGCGACACGAGTTACTCGATTTCCAAAAGCACACCTAGAATCGACCGCTTAGAACACGTAACACGCGTAAGACGCGCGGCACACGGAGCACGAAAGCCAAGGTAGAGGCAACGGCACGATACACTTCTCACATGGAAAACGGTAAAAATGAACAAAACGGATGCTTGCACGACGTCCGGCACGTTCAAAAACCCCCCGGAACAACAAAACTTTATTGATTCATTTTTAACAAACAAAAAACGTCGATTCCGTTCCGCGCGTGGTAGACAAAAGAATATATGAGTGTGCCTTTGCCGACCATCCCAAGAACGTCAGCTCCGCCGTCGAGACCATGCCCAGCTGGATATATGGGAGGTTGTCTTTGGACGGTGTGAACCCGATGGTTGTCGCCCATGCATAGAAGGTCTCCACTGCCTTGTTGGGATACTTTTGAGGCTCTCACAAGAGGCTGACGAACGGAGCCGCTGCCTGGTGCATGAGAAACAGCTCTGGCTCCGGCAGTGCCAGTCCCCCTTGCGTCCGTGGCCGTGAGAGGATTGGCAGAGTGATTCCCCAACTGTTGGTGCCCATGGTCACGTGGTACACCAGCTTCAGCTGCCTGATCACTGGGACTGGGGCATAGTATGCCTTGGATACCCAGGCCACAACTTGCAGGATCCATGATGTCAGCATGAAGGCACGTTCGTCCGTCGACAACTGCAGCGTGGATACCACCCGTGCGCGACGAAAGGCCTCTTGCAGTGCTGGTGCAAAAGCCTGCTCTATTGTCAGCCCCCGTCCCCGGTCATCCTGGTGGTGCCGTATATTCCCCAAGCGTACACCCAGATACTTGACGAAGTTTTTGACGTCCACCCCAATGTCCCGAAAGCACCTCGCCCACTCCATTCCCCCACAGTTGCGAACTATCGCCACCGTTTTATTCAGGTTGACCTTCAGCCCAGAAAACTGTCCAAAGCAGGACACCACTTCCCATACCTTCCCTAGCAGCTGCGCGTTGGCCCGTCCGTCCAAGAAGATGATGAGGTCATTCGCATACATCATGATAGTTAGTCCTGGACCCAGGTCTTGTAGCGGGAAAATCACAAAGGACGCCACCAAGGAGAACAGTGCCGGGGAGAGTGGGTCTCCCTGGCTCGTGGCTGCACGCGGATGGTGGTAGACCCCTGGAACGTATCCCTTACCAACTGAGAACAGATACGGTGCACGTAAAGGATGCAGTATCAGTCGAATGTACAGGGACGGTATGCACATTAGACCCCATGCCGCCGACACCATCTCGTGAGACATCGTGGGGAACGCATTTCTGAAGTCCACTGACAACGCCGCTCATGCACGTAAGCCACCCAGAGAGCCCGTGACCCATAGACATGCTAGAGGATACTTCTGTGACGAAGCAAACCCGTTTGCTGTGACGTGATGCAGTGGAGAAGTACATCCTCCAACCGGATCAGGAGAATGTTGGTGAGCCACTTCTGCCGTGTCGTTTGTAGCGCAATTGGTCGGAGAGAATCTGGCGTTTGCATGGCTTTCGTCTCGGGGGTCATTGTCACCACTCCCGAAGTCCATGTCTCCGGCATGGTAACGGCATCGAGGAAGCGTTTCAGTGACTCATACATGTGCGGCTCGAAAATTTATGAGAACCTGTTGAAGAATTTTGCCGAGAAGCCGTCCATTGCAGGGGAGCTGTTGCTGTTCAACCTCTTGAGACCTTCATGTACTATGTCCACGGAAAGCTACTTGAACAGGAGTCGACTTTCCTTGCGCAGTCGCCGTTCCACTCCTAACGCCCTCAGATAGGCCACACATTCTTCCTCCGTGGCTCCCGCTGGGGTGGACACCTGATCCCGATGTTCCACGAGCTCTTTGGCCACCGCCTCTGTTCCGCGTACTGCTGTGCCTGCCCGGGACACCAGCTGCTGGAGTTTCCTTCGCTCCTGCAGCTCCCGCATTAGCCGGTATAATTTGTTTATTCGCGTTCTCAGGTCCCCTGACGTTTCCCCCGACGTGATCACCCCCTTGAGCTTGGAGAGTGTTTCCATGCCCGTTCTGTCACGCTGCGCTTTTTCATATACCCCAACCACGAGGGTGTAGGCCGTTGCCGCTTCGGTCGCTGCAATTCCAAGTGATGAAAGGAAATGATAGACCACCGGTGCGAGCGAGTCCCTTGTGGAGACACGTAGGAGCCGTAGGGCTTGTAGTTCAACTAACTGCTTTTTGTTTTCGTGTTCCCTTGGTAATTGACCGCCTTCGTATGGATGCAGCCCAGTGCATCTTCCCACCATTGGTCTCCCGTCGAGGTGATAGACTTGAGAGAGGTCTCCACGTATTCCATTGCCTTAGAGTCTGGGAAGATGGTCTCTGGGCAGTACAATCTAGGAATTGTGCCCTCCGTTTCGAAGTATGGGGGTGTGAATTCAGCCTGTATTGCCTTGTGGTCCGAGTTGGCAGCAAACATGGGGTACACGCTAGTCGCCAAGCTGAACAAATCGGGCGTCGTGTGTATGCGGTCGATACGGCGTAATCTCTGCGGATCAAGCCGCTCTCCTTCTCGACGGTAGCCGTATGTGAAGCCCGTTGGGCACGATGACTCTTTGTCCTTGATATCCGTCGAAGTTGGACAATGGATGTCCACCCAAACGTCCTGCATACCCGCTCTCGCCAAGGCTGTAACCTGCTGTTCTCGAGCACGTAAAGACGTGTCATGCTCAAACTCTGGGGGCGCAAAGGCGTCCATGTGTTTCACCACTAGACTATTGTGATCAGCACATGAAATCAGGTTGTGTCCATGTAACTCCTTGGCGATGTCTTTCCATTGCAACTGACGGCGCGTGTGCTTGTGATGGAAGTGGGCCACCACTAAAGTGATCTCTAGTGAACCACTTGAAAGTGAGGCTTTCAGCGCCATGGGAGACAAGAACTTCATTGATTGTAACGTCCACTTGGATGTTTTTCACGCCAGTGCCACTCCTCCCCGTCCTTCTTCACGTAGGGTCCGTCCAGGCCATACCCGTACTGTGATAAGCATTGCATGCCCGCATGATGATCCTCCACCGTGACGAAGTGGGGTTCTTGGATGGGGAAGAAATGCACCTCCAGGGACCGAAGCAGTGACCCTAGGGCCACTATGCGTGTTTGCTTACGCTTTCTCATGGTTACTTTTGTTTGAAATCCATTGATATTTTGGGACAATACTCTGAGCGTGCTGCTCAGAGGGATGCTTGATGCAGCCGTCATCGTGCTACTCCATTGGACGACGAAGCCTCATCCTCCTTCAAGTCCCGCTTGCGTTTGAGGGAGCTGATGACGTTGTCGACTTGGTCGTCCTACTCCATGGCCTTGGCCATTTCACCTGCCGTGATTAGGCCTTGCCTTCGTGTCTTTGTGTCATCTGTGTTCCTGGGCCGGTCCGTGATACGCTTTTTTCGCGCCTCATAGTGTGCCTCAGAGATCACAAACATTGGAGGCATTCCACAATCCGACAAGAAGATTTTCCCAATCAGCTGTGACACACTTTCCCCGGTCAGCCGCCATGTGGCCGTGCGCATCGCCCCAACACTCCACCTTACACGGTCCGCGATATACGGGCACTAGACCGAAGGAGCAAGGGCCTCAGTCAGATCCGAGAGATACCACCAAGGTGCCACATCCAAGATGTACACTGTGCCCACCAGTTCCTTCTTCCATGTCAAGGGAACAGCGGGCTTCGAGATGATGCCTCTGTCGAGGAGCTGTCCTGTCTTCGGGTCCTTGAAGACAGCCCCGATGGCAGCCACCAGTTGACGATACCTTGTCTTCAACAGCGAGTGCCCGGTTTCTGTGAGACCAAGCAGTAGCTTACTTGGGCCCAACACATGGATTTTCACTGGCGATGGCGCTTGCAAGACGCCTGGGATCGTCCAAAACATTGCGAGAACTGAGGCATACAGCATGGGCGACCATGTTTCCTTGTGTGTATTCTTTATCCAGACCTCATAGACAGCAGCCATGTTTGTCAAGTTGGCCCCACGATACCATTCGACTGGCTGGATCTGGAACCTTGGCTTGCACCCGAATTGTGATACCACGGTATTCACTTGTTCCTCATTCAATTCTGTGACGAACAACTTCGAGTTCCGTGAGCCGTTCCCGGAAGGAGATGGATTTCATCAGAGTTCAAACCGATAGACCCCAGCAGCCCATTGATCAGGTCATTGTGGACCTGGATGGCGTACTGATTGTCCCGCACATCTGGTTCATGGAACACCACCTTGTCAACCTCTACCCCCGGTGTCATAAGCCGCAGGAGCTTGTACGTTGGGGGCGGCGATATGTTCCTGGGGTCCCTTGTGCTCCTCGCAATCCAGACATTAAATCGACCATGTGTGTGGATGTGCATGAGGGATCTGTCTGCCATTTGCAGCTTGTCGCACCTGGAAGGCAAGTTGGAGTTGAGGGCGAGTGCCCGATTGAGAAACGATGGCTTGTCATCATCGTCGCTACAAGGTTCAAGCAGGATGGCAACAAAGCAGCCCAGCATGGGCAAATCGGCAAGCAGCCTCTTGATTGCATTTTGAATTTTTCATACTCAGTCATTTCACCAACGAGCAAAACGTTGGAGCGACTGCCGTAAAGGACGGCAGCTAGTTTTTCGGACGAGTCGCAGTCCTTGAAGAGGTCGTAAGACAAGGGGGGGGGGATGATCCCCGCTGTGCTAGCTGCGCCAAAAGGGCAAGTACTTTCACAGACGGCAGCGAAAACTTCTGAGGCTTCTCAAGCATTTCCCTGATAACCGGCACCAGGTTTACAATCAGGCTACACTTATCAAGGGTTTTTGGGATGCAAAAACTCCCCCGGTCGGACCCGGGGACCCTGGCGGAAGGAGGAACAACACGTTCTCGCGACGCAAAGCATGCAATATGATTAGCGCCAACTCCGACGGGGGCCCAATACCTGAGAAGTGGCGGCTGGCAACCGACACAAAGGATTCTAGCACATAGCGCTACGAAATATCAGCCGGAATAGGGATATGCCCAACCACCCCCAGCCCCCTACTCAACACTTCGTCTCGTAAGCGTTGCATCAGCAACTTTGGCGACGTAGAATCGTGTAGCGTGGACTCGCAAACTCCGGAGTCAAGGGAGGACAGCGCCATGGCAATCAAGGGCAGGAAATTTGGGTGCCACAAGTCTCTAGCCGCCTCCACACCCAAATCCAGAAATGGGATTAAGCGCAACTGCAACGAACCCAGCGGGGCCGTAGGCCGGCTTGCACGCTGGTCACGCAACCACGCATCCCGCTCACCACACCGCAGGCACTCCCCAGACCACGAACCCACTGCCGACTCGGCGGGAAACTGCTGCTGGGGCGAACCCACAAGCCTGACCGGTCCTGCTGCCTTCCTCTTTCCCAAGAGCGACGCGACTGCACCCGTCCGGTGTGCCGCGATCCGGATCCGACGGATGGACGAGGGGCCTGCCGATGGGCGGGGGGGGGGGGGGGCTCGGCATCGACGTCGATAACGTCCTCCCTCTCCCGACGTCCGCCAGCACACTCGGACCCTAGTGGCCCCTGCACGGCCGCAAAGGCCAGAGGGACATCCAGGACGCTCGCGTCCCCGCTTCGGACGGGAATCTCTCCACGTCTCCCAGGGCCACCCCCTCCGGTAGGCTGGCTGTCTCCCCCCCCCCCCCCCCGTCTTCTCGTCGGCCGCGGTCTGCACTGGACTCTGCGGCGGCCTCTGCATCCCTCCACCCCCCGAGGACTTCTTCTCGACCCACATCCTTTACCCGAACACAGTGGGCCAGAAGCTCCCCTGGGAACATGTCCTTGAGGGATACAAGCCTCCACTCCCACTCCATGCCCCCTTGCGCACTGGGCCACGGCAGCTCCACCTTGTATGCCACGATGAAATCGTCTCGGGCGTCACCATAGTGGGCCGCCACCAACTCTGACATCCAGCGGTCCCCCCCAACGAGCCATATCATCGGCAAACCCAACCAGCTCAAGGCCGCCGACGCACCCCTCCTCCACCCATGCCACTGTGCGTGGGCGCTCGCACAACCGCTGAGACTGATTGCCATGACCATTTGGAGGTCGGCTGCCCCTTCAAGGCAAAAGTGTGCCAGCTGAACTGCTAATGTGGATCCCTCACGATTCCAACCATCGTAGCCACGCCCTGCCGTAGCTTCCCCACTTCCTGCAGACGAAGTGTGAAACTTGACGGTGTGAAACCCCAGGGCCCTTGCGCAAGAACCGCCACGTCTGATGGGGGCTTCCTCGCCCACCCGCAGTAGGCACGTGAACGATAGGACTGCCATCCCATATGCCGTCCACTATGCCCTGCATCACCGGCCCTCGCGAAACTCCTGAGCTCCTCCATACCTGCGTAGGGGCGGGCCACCGCCTGAGATGTGGCCCGTTTTGCGGACCTCCATACCCTGCCGGTAACGAATTCCGGCAGCCATCCCATTTCTTCCAATGTGCGCATTGCGGATAGTGCCCCCCTGAGGAAGCTCTTGGAATACCCCAGGCCCCATACCTGGAACAGGTACCTGCAGGCTTCTGTCTCCGCGCCATCGATCGGCGTGTATCCGACCCAAAGGGCCAATTTCCTTTAGTGGGTACGGTACGTACCCATGGTGCTCTTCGCCCAAGAGGATGCTTGCAGGGCATCCATGGAGGTGATCTGATCCTCCTTCCACAGCCCATACCAGACGCCAGACCACGTCGTCCCCATCCCGGAAGTCGGTCGGCTGCACGACCACCACATCTTGCTGTGACTCGATTGCTTGGCGCCCGACAGGGCAGCGCCCCCATCAGTCCAACCCCGGGCATTCATGAAACCAATGGTAGTTCACGCCTCTCCCCGCATTCTTGCAAGCCCAGCACGCCATCACTGGCCCGCACGTCACATCCATTGGCTCCGCCCCAGGCTTTGTCGTGCACAACCTGCGGTGTCCCTTGACTTTCAACGTCGCCTTCATGGCTGCCAGCCGTCGCGCCACCATCTCTTCCTCCGCTGCCCCTGTACAGCCCTGTGATCGCGCAGGAAGACTGGGTTCGTCGTCGTCCGCCTGACTCTAGTCAACCGCTCCTTTGGGGTCAAGACCCCATTTTCCCCGATACGCGGACAGGGACGTTACTGTAAAAGTCCATACCGCCAAGACGAAGGCTTTGAGCCTGTCGATCTCGTCATCATCCATGGACTCCAGACACCAGACATCGGTGTCAGCGGCATCAGAATGCGCCACTGGGGCCAAATCATCCAGAGTGACATCTGTGAACTTCTCCTTATCCCGGAAGCGTGACACGTACTCGTGGGCCGGCACCTCTCTGCGCCACAGCAGCGTGGACAAGGCCAGCACGCTTGCATACACACACTAGGGCTTGGCGTCCAATTCCTAGACCTTCAGCGAGTCTGCCTTACTCAAAGCTGGGACACCTACCATCTTCCTCTTCGCCGCGGTTAGGGATTTCGCGCTAACCTCTGCCAACTCCCTTCTCGGCCTCTCCATGGCCATGCGCTGGTCTTTCACCATCTTATTCAACTCCTGCAGCTCAGGCACTGGGGTCGGGGGCGGTGACGTCTTCACGGAGGCCAGCCCTTCCACATCAAGGCTGCAGTGACCCATCACACAGAAAGCCCCTAGGATTTTGGGCAGACCCACCTCCCCATTTACCGGCACCCCAAACTTCTTGGTAAATGTACCCTCCAACTCCTTTCTACTGTCCATCGGCACCGACAGTGCCATCTCAACTGTGGACGTGGCCCTCGCAATTTTGATGAGGGGCACCGAATCAATGAAGGTGGAGCAAATACTGCCCCTGGCAAACGCCGCGAAATTTGACACTGGCATCACTGTTAGCTGGGTCTTTACCAAGTATCACGGAGTTTGACTCTACGGGTGACCCTCGTCTGGCCTGCAGGCCCGAAAGCAAAAAATGCTCTACAACAAAAAAGCACGCATGCACACCACACACACACACACACACACTTGTGCAGGAACCAACAAGAAAACCACTGCCCGCGAGCGCAGTGGAGAACGATGTTAGCACCAGGAACACCTCGTCACGCCAGTGAGCATCAAAACAAGAACAAAGCAGAAAGCATTGTGAATGTCATGATGTCAAGGCTAGGCGCCTTTCGAAAAAAATAGACACTCAGAAACAAATAGACACACACACACACACACACACCACAAGCAGAGCCAAACCAACGATCACAATGTGATCTAAGATCTACACGTACCATTGCCCGCAGCGGACACACGGACAAACAACAAGTTTACACATTTTGCTCGCTTCGGGAGGAACATTCTTATCCAAATTGCTTACAAAAGTTTACTCACTTCGTTCACTTTGCTCACTTATCTCACTTCACCCACTTGCGTTCACTTGGGTCACTTGGCTCACTTCACGAAGATGTCCCATCTTGTGTTCGGACAACGTCTGAAGTGAGTTAAGGGTGCGGGGTGAGCAAAGTGTGGTGAAGTGAGGTGTTGTGTGTGTTTTTGCACAACTTGCTCACTTGGATTCACTTCGTGTCACTTCCCTCACTTCCCTCAATTTACTCACTTTAGAAATTGGCCAAATGCTTGACCGGACATATTCCTAAAGTGAGTGCAGTGAACCGAAGTGAGCAAAGTGAGCAAAGTGCTTGCTCCAACACGCAGGCAATAACAAAGTGTGGTATAGTGTTGCAAAGGAGGAGAAACGGGAGCAACGACCGGACGACCACAAATCACTCGACCACTTGTGAAACTCCATGACTTGACATGCTTTGGACTATACCACCTATCCCATCGCCTTGGGAGCCTTCGAAAGCCCCCATCCCCAGTCTCATCTCGGAAGTGACACATCGTAAAAAAGGGGGGCGGTTGACCACCGTACGCGTAGCGAAAGGAATATGGAGGCTGTTTTACGAACAAAGCAAAACACAATTCAGGCATATTGTGGTTCCTCGCTGCTTTCAAAAACAATCTGGAACAAATAAGACAGACATATAAAACCCCAGTTAGCAAAGCTAACAGTTGTTTTACGAACAAAGCAAAACACAATTCAGGCATATTGTGGTTCCTCGCTGCTTATTTTTGTTCACTCGCCCACGGGCACAACCACAGCACCTCTCATGCCCCTGCCACTAAAAAAAAACAGCACGACGGTTCAGTCGACCCTAGTGCCACTGCATCCAGGTTACAGGCTGCTGCCCGACGTCCTTTAGGGAAACCCAAGACCCATACTGGGGAGGGGACCCCAGGGAACGACCGTAATGCCACGTGGCGGTTTGCAGCCCCTGCACAGGCATCGTGCATCCGCCCCTTCCACTCCGAGTCTATCCTGGAAAGACTGTCCGCCGGGTTCAGGTCCCCCGGAACAAATTCTAGATACACCGAGCCTGGAGCGCTGGAGCACGTAAAACAACCTTCGCACGTGCCTATTTTGGCGTCGCAGGCCTGCACTATCCCTAAGGGAAGCGACCTGCTCCAAAGCAGAGGAATTATCCCCTATCAGACGCCACACAGGCCAGCGCACCCTGATGCAGAGCCGAACCCCACGAACCAGGGCCTCGAGCTCGGCCTCTTGCTGTGTCCGAACCACCATGGAGCAGGGGAATTCCTGGCCACCCAAGGTTGGGCCCCAGACAACGACTTTGAATTTATCAACATCAAAGGCGGCAACCACATACAGAACCCCCCCCCCCCCATAGATGCTAAGGGGAAGCAATACCTGTGGTTTCCAAGCCCTATAGGAAAGGAGGAGTCAGTGCAGGAGGCTCTGGACCAAGGGAGGGGGCAGTTCTGAAGCCAATTCAGCCAAGACTGACAGTGGGCCCACCAACCACTCAAAAGGGGGGCAAACCCCACCGTCGGGCGCAGGCTCCAAATAAAGCGGCCCAGGAAGCGACGGGCGTGCTTGCGGGTAAGGGGCAGCACCGCAGCCTGAATCCAGAGGCCAAGCAAAGCAGGCCCCCCGTGCCCCTTTGGGAAAACCCCCGCACCAACCCCCGAAAGCACCAGCCACTTCCCCAACCACTGAATCTCCGGGACCAGCTCCAGGACACTTTTAGTGCTAATGATAGCCCCCGCTTTGCGCAGAGCATCGCACAGGCACTGTGACACCGATATTACCCTAGCTTTCCCATAACCAATGACCAAGAAATCATCTAAATAGTGCAGGACCACGACACCAAGGGTGTCCATAGACCCCGTCACAAAAGCAAGTACATATTGGCATATGACCGGCGAAAAACGCCAACCAAAAGGCAGGCAAGAAAATGCGTAAGATTTTAGTCAATGCGCACTCTAAAGCTGTTTTTATAAGGCTCTGGCAAGGTCAACGACCAAAAGGCATTGGTAAGGTCGATGTGACAGGCCAAGAGGGGGGCACCCGGTTCCGCCGAAAGACGCAAACTTTCAAGTTCCCGCAGGAGGAGGTGGTTCAGGTGGTCCACACAGTGGGACCCCGGCGAAAGCCTTGGGAGGCCCATGCTGTGGGCCTGTATAAGGAAGGCAAGGTCCTCAACCGAAGGCAAACTAAAACGTGGCGGGCGAAAACGGTGGCACTTATTGAGGCGCACCAAATGCACAATCATGGACGCCTTCACGGCATTTTTGGGGATGGAGAATAGGCAGCCATTGGGCCCCTGGTGACCCCCCCCCCCCTCAGCACATCGCCGGAGGACCCCCGTCCCTGATCAAGGCACGCGCCATAATGAGGACCTCAGGGGAGATCTCTGGCATCTCCCCCAAATCACGACCCGTTACCTCCTAAAAATCAAGCGGGGCAAGGAAATCCAATAAAAACTCGGGGATGCAGATATTTCCCACCAGCCCAGTCCCCTATCCAACACACAAGGGTCGAGGCTAAGGAGGAGAGTGACCGGGGAGGTGGAATCCCGCAGCAAACAAGACCACACATCCCCCTGCAGGGAGTCCAAGGCTGCGACCAGCTGGTCATCTACATCCACCATACCCAGGTCTCTGGCCACCCTCCCCCCCTGGATGAACAGGAAACGGATGTGCCGGTGCAACAGGTCCCGTAGGCCCCCACTTAGTCTTAGGCCCTTGGAAATTTCGTCCAGCCACCCCAGTCCTCGCTCCGACCGAATCAATATCTCCACAGCCCTCTCCAGGGGGCATTCATCGTTTACCGGCGCCGCCGGCTGCACGTCCGACCAACGTCGCCAGGTGCTTGGCTCCGAGACCCGCTGCGGTTCGGAGCCGTGTCCTCCATGTCGTGAAACTCCGGGGTGGTCCTTGGAACCGTCCACCCCCTCGAGGCTGTCCGGGGGCTTGCGCTCCTCCACCAGCGTCACGCTGTCGCGGGGGACCCATCTCCACGTTCTGTTCCCCATCGACGTCGATGGGACTCTCCTTGGAAGTATCCGGGGCTTCCGGTGGTCCGCTGTCAGCCCTACCCCGTGTCGGCATCACGTTCACGGACCTCGTGCCCCCGGGAGGCTCGATTTCTGGTGGGGCTCCTGTTCCCGTGACTCCTTCCGAGACCGTGCGTCGAAATTTTCGGCCTCCTCTCCCCTGGCGCCCTGCGCCGATCGTCCGTACCACTGCGGCGCTCTCCTTTCCGGTCCCGCCGTCTCCTCCCGCGGGACGTGTCCTCTTGGCCTCCGCCGGGGATGTGCGGACTTTTTCGTCATTTTCGAAGAGCTCCACGAGGCTGGCCGGCGACAAGTCCGTGATATCGGTTGTTCTCCAGCGGATTCCTTCGGTGGCTGGCCAAGGCAGTCGCGTAGTCTGCACACATTCAAATTCGTCGGGGGAAAACACGTACAGGTGAGCAATTTTGATGCTGTGCCATCTACCCCACCACAGAAGGTGCCCCCTAGTGATCTACATTAAAGTCAATATGTTAATTTTCAATCTTTAATATATGAAGGCGTTAATATATTAATCTCGCAAATATTAAGAGGTTAAAGTCAAATTTTTGCGATCGGGCCATTTGTAACCATTTTTCCATGCACATATGCGGACCTACAAGGGGTGTTACGTGGTATATTGTTGCACAACGGGATAGTAGAGAGGTTCCAATGTTGTGTTGGTGGGTGTCTTGGACACCCCGCCTCCGGTTGCCCGCATTCCCCCCATCTCCACACCACCATGTTCCCTTGTATAGCCCTTGTTATGCTTTTCTCTCAGGACACCCTTACCGAGCTTAACATGACGCTCGTGCGTTTGAGTGGGGCCAAGAGTTTGCGGGACCCTTTGGTCTCCCAACTCCTTGGTGAGTGGGTGGCCTCATCCCCTTTGGCCCGGGCCCCATGGTCCGATGCCATGGAGGTTGGGTACCCCTCCCTTATTCGTACTAAGCAAGTGGAGGCGGTGAAGCAATATGCCTCCCACCTTTTCCCGGCCCCGGACCTCATCGGCCTCCTCATGGACTTGAACCTCCCGAAACTCGGCTTCCGGCACATGTCGGAGTACATGAGCCGCCGGGGGTCGGCCTACTCGGCCGCAACGGGCCTCCCGTTCCCCCGCCCCATCCCCACTCAGGATACGTTCACGGACACGTGGAAGGAGTTGGTCACCCCCCTTGACCTACGACCACCCGTGTTCGTTCCCGATCCCCCCGCGAGTGGGCGCTCTTGGCCGCTACCCTCATGGGCCCGCTACGTCCAATCACGCCCATCGCTAGTGGAGACCATCGATTGGACAAGGCCCCTCATTTTCATTGTGCGTGGGGATGCGTACCCGTGCGCCGGTGGTAGTTGGACCCAACTCTCCAGGGCTCCTCAACCACGGCGCACGGGGCCGCACACCCGCGTACTTGTGGGTGATAGGGATGGCTGTATGCGGGGACAAGGACATGGCGGCACTTGCAACGACATGGGCCGACAACTTGAAAGTTTGTGGCCCATTCTTTGTTTGTTAATTTTTGCGTTTTTTGCGTTAATTTCTCGAGATTAATATCTTGTTTTCGGTTAATATTAACGCCGACTGAAAAATTAACTTAATATTAATCTCAAGAAATTAATGTAAACATTAATCCATGTCCTTTTTGTAGGTATTGCAGTCCATACAAGACTGCGAGAAGTTTCATTGGGTGTCGCGGTGGGTGCCAAGCAGGTTGGTCATCGGGGGAGACCAACCGTTCGTGCGGCGCCTTATTGGTGTGTGCACCTCGCCCTTGGTGGGCTCAATTTACAATATGGGGGTGTGGGACAAGGTTGCGGCGGCATGGGTCAACGTGGCGACCCGGCGCACCTTGGACCGTGAGGAGGCGGCCCGCCTCCGCTACAAGGTGACCGGCGTAGCTTGGAGAATGGGGGATGCATAGGGGATCCACACATTGTGGTTGACCGGTGCATGGTTTTCCTATGCATCCTCCAATGTTGCATTGCCATTGGCCGGCTCCAACTGGCGTTCATCGAGACACGCCTTGTGGACCTCCCCAAGGAGAACACCGACGCCGTGCAACGGGTCCTCTACCGGGCCCGCACGGGTGTGAAGTTGGGTGAGACGGGGGCACCCGACGGGGAGGAGTCCCGTGCTTTGTTCCTCGCGTGGGAGGAACTTGGTACCTTGTTGGACTACGTCCCGGAGGATGGTGAATGGCAAGCCGTCGTGGCCATGTGTGACCTCCTCCGGGAATTGTACACGGACAAGCCGCCCCGCGGGGACCTACATGCGGCTGAGGTGGCACGCGCCTACCATGCACATTGTTGCAAGGAGGCGTGTCAATCAAACTACCTCCTCTATTTGGAGGAGGATGTCACCGAGGCCGTGGCCAATGCACGCCGCTTGGGGGTTGGGTTGGGTGCCATGTGCGCGGATGTCGTTGAGAGCCTCAACGCCATCCTCAAGCGCGCATACAATGGCCACTCGGGCCGAGGGGGGGGGATGCCGGGGGCAAACCAAGTAGAGCGGGAGGGGGAGGTAGTTTCCCAAGTGTGGGAGTGGTGGTTTTTAAAATTTGACCTTCCGCTACGCAATTACGGAACCCCCCATACCGCCCCATTCACCATGGCCAAACTCATGGCCACCCATAGCCCCCCGCCCTCCACCCTTGCTTCCCCACCACTAGCTTTGTTTTCTCCTTGCCATGGACGCCTGGGCCATGCAAAAGAAGTTGGCCGACATGCTCAAAGCGAAACAACGAAGCCCTGGTGTGTTTTGCTTGTGCATGCTTGCTTGGGTATACGCATTAATATTTCCGTCGGTCCGTTTAATATTTCGAGATTAATATCAATAGGCGCGGTCATTAATATTTAATATATCAATCAATTTTTCAATAGATAATATTAATTTCAAGAAATTAAGTCAGGGGAACAAAAATTCATTTTTTTTAAATTTTTTTTTCATCCTCTCGCTCTCTTAGATGCAACAAGTGGAGCAACGACTGGCTGCAGCTCATCAGGCAGCAGTAGCTCCAGCACCAGCACAAGCACCAGCACAAGCACCTCCTCCTCCTCCCGCCGCCCAACCGCCAACCGAGGAGTCAAGCGAAGACTCCTCGGATAGGCGGCGGAAGGAGAAGAAGGAGAAGAAGAAGAAAAAGAAGGAGAAAAGGGAGAGTAGAGAGAGGGAGAGGAGCCAGGGGCACGGGGGGGGGGGTAGAGGCCAGCCTGGGGGGGGGGGGTCAAGGCTGAGGGGGAGGGGGAAGTGGTGGTGGACGAGGGGGACGGGGACGGGGAAGTTCAGGAGGTTGACCCCCCCAATGACCCACCCCCCCCCCCCCAGGTGGCCTCAATCGGCCCAAATTTCAGCCACCACAAAGCGAGGGTGCAGGCCGTGGGCTGGTTCCCCTTGGGGACCAGGAAACTGGGGAGCAGACCTTTTGCTGCCCCTACCCCCCCCCCCCCCCGCAGAAATGGGGCGGGACCAAAAGCAGACCCGGGACCCCCCCCAGCATGCCCTCGCACCCTCACTGCAGGCCCATGGTGAACGAGGTTCCTCCCCTCGCGGAAAAGGAGCGGACGCTGAATTACGAGTATGTCGGGATCTGGGACCCGCATGGTAACCCAGCAGGTGGTCCTCCTCTCCCAAACAGGTGAACACCATGGGCCAATAAACGGACAGGTAGACCCATCCACCACTCAACCCCCCTAGTCTGCGCCCCCGACGGGAGGGGTGCACGGAGTCGGCGCCCTCAGGGCCTGAAAAGTGGAGGCTGTGAAGGGCTCACAACTTGACCGTTGTGGGCATCCCTAGGGCGGCCTGCCCAGGGAACCTCCAGGTGTGCACGCGCCCCTCCAACCTCATCCCAGACGCCTAGGCCAGCACAGCCCCGTGCACTGCAGTGCAGTTGTGGGCGACCCCTGGAGGCCAGACAGCCACCTGCCGACCCCTGCCCCCCACCCCCCCCTTCCCTTGGTGGGGCCAGTCCGGTGGTGTGCCCTACGGGCCCCTAGGACTAACAGGGCAGCAGCGCCGCACCCGGGAACCTTCCCGGGCAGGTCCCACAGCAGGAAAGCGCTCGGCGCGCCCTGGGACCCCTCCACCTGCCACCAGCGCCCCAGGCCGTGGGAGTGCGGGACCCAGCTAGTACAGTAGCGCCACCTGTGCCAACAGGCAGTCAAGGAGCGCGGGTCCCCCCTAGTCGTGCCCGGTGCACACCCGTCCCCGTGCGTACGCAGTCGTGGGACGGGCGAGCAGCGTGTCTCTGTGACCAGGAGGATGCGATGCCCTGGTCCACTACTCCCCGGTGGGCTCAGCGTCAGGCTCCCATGGCCTGCCCCACCGGGCCTGGAGCACCAGGCCACACTTGCCCCCCACACGCAAGGCCCGGCCCCCGCCCACACCCCTGCCCGCGCGCGCGCCTACACACAAGACGACGGTATCTTCCGCCCACTTGCGCTTCGGTGGGGTCTGGTGGCTGTCGATAGTCCGCTCGGCCTTGGAACCGGACAGTCAGGTTGTTCAGCCTCGTGGTGGGGCAGGGAAGGAAGCCCACACCCGAGGGCCTGCTCCTGCATGAGGCCGCCAGCCCAACCCAACCCAACCCCCCCCGGTGGCTTCTCAAAGCCCTAGGCCCCCAATCTGCCACCGCCAGAAAGGCGGGGCCGATCCCCTGGTCAGCCCAGGCGCTGCAGGAGGGATGTGTGGGGGATCAACCCGTTTTTTCCTCCCCCCCCCCCATAGCCACATGACAGTCATGTGGATTTTTCGGCGGTTGATCCGGTGTTTGATCCGCCGGAACGAGGGGAAACACGGAGGCACCTCGGGTAAGGATGCCTCCAGGGTGGGGGTCTCGGTCTGGTAACCCCACCCTGGTGCCCACCTTGCCCCCATGCCAGAGGCAATCAGCGCGGGCGCCTTGCCCGCGCTCAATTTGCTTTTCGACCCCCGCGGCGTCCGTTTTGGGACGCCGCATTACCTGGTGCTGCTGCAGCACTGGGCCCAGCTGGGCTTGGTCAGGCAGCGGCGCAAGGGCGAGGCTGTGGCCTGCGGGGTGGACTGGGCCACTGTGCTAGCCCGGCCCCGCCCGATCTATGACCAGGGGTGCCAGCCCTCGTACGAGGGCTTGGTGCCCAAGTCCTGCGCCGCCAAGTCGGCGACCACGGCCGCGACCGCGGCCAAACCGGGGGCCTAGGCGGCCCCGATGGCCAGCGCGGCAGCCCCTGTGGCCCCTGTGGAGGCCCCCAGTGCCGCCGCGCTCTTCCGGGAGGCCATGGGGGCAGTTCAGGCACGCGGAGTGAACGGGAGTTTTGAGGTATGTTTTTTGCGTGCGTGCATTAATTTTTAGGACGCCACGTTTAATTTCTCGAGATTAATATTCAATTTTTGCGCCGCCGGTCCAAATATTAAAAGTTAAGAGTTAATACTAAAGTCGAAAAATGAAAAATGTTGCCGAAAAAATGAATTGTTTTTTTCATCCTTTTTCAGGTTATTGACGTCGTGGTCAACGCGACAAATGCCAGGCCCATCCGGGTGGCCTGGCGAGACGCTGAAGGATCCCAGGAAGTACCCCTGGGGTCCCTCCACCGCATCGTGGCCCGAGATCCACCCTTGGGCCTTGCTCTCTTGCGACATCTCCACGATTGGGAGACTTCGCGCGTGGTGAGCGGCGTATGGGTGGCGCCGCGCCACTTCCGGCCCGCGGAGTGGGCTCGGATGCAGGAGGTGGGGTACGCGGGGGGGGAGGATGAGGAGATGTGGGGGAACATGGGTGGGAGCGGGGTGAGCGAGGGGGAGGAAGGGGGGGGGGCGTCCACCACCACCGCCCCAAAAACCCCCCCCCCAAGCGAAGCCCAACCCCCCCCCCCCAACCCGCCAAACCAAAACGGAAGTTTTCTTTCGAGTCGTCCGACAAAAGCGACGACGGGGCGATCCCCCGACCCAAAAGGCCGAAACTCCCCCCCACCACCACCACCGCACGGCCTACGAAGGCCGTCCCCGCCCCCAAACCCACCAACCCCCCCAAGGCCGCCACCACAACCCCCCCCCCCCCCCCCCCACCAAGACCGACACCCCCAAGGGTGCCGAGAAAAAGGACGACCGTCCCGAGGATCCGATCATCGGGACGGTCGTCCACGTAGCCTACCCCAAAAGGGTAGAGAGGGGCACCGTCCGTGGTATCCACGGGCGGAAGTACGGTGCCGTTTGGGTGGAATACCCGGGCGGCACCACCCTCTACGAGGTGAACCGCTCCCTCCTCTTCCCCACCCCCGAGGAGGCCGAGCGGCACCGCGAAGAGGCCCAAAAGAAAGAGGGCCAAAAGAAGACCAAAACGAACGAAACGCCTAACCCCCCGAACGCAAACCCTACCACCGAACCCACTAACCCAACTAACCCCACTAACCCCACTAACCCCCCATCCAGACCCGCAACGATGTGGGACCCCACTACGGGGTCCCACGAGGTATGAGGGCCCAAAAAGGGACCCAAGGGGCCACAATGGCCATGGACAAGAGACATAAACACACACATGATGCATTCCATGTTGCGTTGTGCCATTGTTGGGAGGGTTAATATTTGGGGAAATGAGTTAATATTTGTGAGATTGATATTCATTCCGGCGACCCTTTAATTTTTAACTTTTCAAATATGAACGGAAAAAATTAAAAACGAAAATTAAAGCCAAGAGCCATTTTACTATTTTGAAACAACCACACGGGTAGGACCCCCCCACCAACCCCTGGGGGGAAATGACACCCAAGCAGGGGACGCCCCCATGGATGACAACTCAGGCACACACCCCTCCTGGTGTTGTCCTTGAACAGCTCTGCGGTGCTCATGGTGGAGTCTTCATCGCTGCTGGTGTGGTCCTGCGTCCGTCGTTACAAGGAGCGCTACGAGTCAGACTCAACTTCCTCTAAACAAGCGTCAGCAGACCCTGACTTCACCTCGGGTCTGATTACAGCAGGGGCACGCCTCAAAAAGGTCCTGCGACGTTGTTTCAAAATGGTGGACTGGGCTGAGTATTTCGAGGTCCATAAAGGAGAGTGGGTGCGATCGGACTCCGCCCCGGTGGGGCCCTGTAAAACGTGCAAAGATCACGGGCTCATCGAGAGGCACTGGGTATGGAACTGCCCCAGTCTAGAGTGATGGGATTTGGCGGCCCAGCCGGTGGACACGACATCAATGCTCCAACGGCTGGACCGCTTCCGAAAGGGGGGGCCTGTGCTGGCACCCACCCCTGTGGCTTCCTAGGATGTCATCGACTGGCCGGCGGTGGTGGGTGCATTGCAAATCTTGGGAGAGACCGACCCCACGGAGTGCCTAGCGGCCTGTCTGGTTTCAACGTGGCGTCCATCGACACGAAGAACCTACACTAGCCACCTTCGACGATTTGCCCAGTTCAAGGGCGGTATCCAGCCGGGGGACATGCAGACGTTGGCGGAAAAGGTTCTGCTCTCCATGTTTGCTCAGGGCCAGAAGGCGGCGGCGGCCACAGGACGCATATCCGCCCTCAAGGCAGTGGCTACCTTGGGGTGGATCCCCCCCCTGCATTGGGACAGGCTGTGGAGAATTTCCAAGGCGGCAGTGGATTACCCGGGACAGCGACAGTTTGGAGGGCCCAACCTACTCCGGCTCATAGCCGAATCATGCTCCAGGGCGGGAGAGTGGAAACTCTATGCCGCAGCGGTTCTATCCTTCGCCACGCTCTGTAGATTGGGAGAAATATCATCGCTTCGCCGATCGAACATCTTCAAGGTGGGAATCACGTACCAGGGGATCAAACGAGACCATCACCAGATCACGAGACGACCGGGGCCATACGCGCTGGCATGGGCTACGTGGCTCCGCAGGATCGCACCTGGTGAGGCACCAACATTGGGGCGAGCAGCGGATCTTGAAATGGGTATGGTCAAGCTCTTGCAGGGGCCCGACAGAGGAGAGGCCAGGTGGCATGCCTGGAGACCATCGGGTGCAACCTACCTCCGGTGGTTGGGACTTTCGTGGAGGCCCGAGTGACCTAAATTAAACTCAATATGTTCAATATTTGGCCAAAAATTAACACGTTAATCTCAAGTTTCAATTTTTTCTAGGGGGGGGTTAGCGGGTTTGCCATGAAAATTATGACCCCCACGGGTTGCCTTACGGGCTAATCTCCAGTCCCCACCACCTCAGTCCATACCGTGGTGTCTTTCTTCTGGTCGTCCGAGAGGTTGAAGAGAAGGAGCTTCTGCGCCTCTTCATCCCACTTGGGGGTCATTCTCATGGCATCCAGCGGCAGGGCTTCCTTGAGCATCGCGCATCTGAGGTAGTACAGGACCCTGGTGACCCATTAAGGGTGGTTCCATACCAAGGCCAGCTAATGTAATTCCTTGAGGCACAGGGGTGGCACAGACTTTTCCAATCGCGTGGGGGCTTCCGATAGACTGTTGACCTCCTCCGTGAGGCACTTGATCACGGCAGCCTGTCCCTCTAACAAGCTCAGCAGGGCAGGGCCCGAAGCCTTGTTGACAATGTCTGGCTGTACCCTCATTTTCTCAAAGGCCCCTGTGGTCATGTTTATTTGGACTTGCTCTGTCAACGTGTAGCCAATGAGATTCTCAATGAGCGCTTCCTCTGTCCCTCCAAATCCTGAGGCACCGGCAAATGTCTGGAGCCATTGCGAACGCGAATGCCCCAGATGGCGAAGGCACTTGGTTAACCTCATTTTTGCCTTAGCCCAGGACGCTGCTGGGGTTCCCTCTCGCACAGAGTCGTGCACTCCGGCCTGGAGGTAATCCTGAAATTCCATGCATTCCGCCATCTTCCCCAGGCAAAATTTCAAAAACAATCTGGAGCAAATAAGACTGACATATAAAATCCCAGTTAGCAAATCTAACAGTCGGTAATGGCCTGCCACTATGGTGTCCGTTATGGCACCCGGGTGCAGACCGAACAAGAAAGAGAATCACCCCAAGTGGGAGACGATGGCCTCAAACTTGAACGTTCCCATAATACTTCGGCTAAACCCACGACTGACCGCGGAGACCGTGGATGGGGAAAGTGTCGATGGACGCAACATCCAGCCACACAACACTCTGCATGCAGTGACTCTTCGGGGCACCAGTCTGGGCCCAAGGCAAGGGGTCAAGGCCAAAGCAAATTACATCACGCGCGAGGGGCTTAGCATGTGTGTGCACCACTTAATTTTGGTTGATTTAGGGGCCCCATTTTTCGTAGGGTCCAGGGGCTACGTCTGGAGGGGGGTTTAAACAGCCTATGATGTGCCGTGCCGTGTTGTGCCGCGCCGTGCTGATTGGGGGTCAAAGGGGCTGTGCCACGGGAGATGTAGTGCACACAGGTTTTTTGCTAGGCCCTTGTGGCCGACATTACATAAATGCCCGGGTTCTCATCCTTGTAGGCTTGTTTGAACGCCTCCAAATCTGCAACAGATTGGGCTTTACTAGGAGTGCCCCGCGGTAAGGCTTCAAGGGTGGTCTCAATGTGTTTGCCAAGGAGGGAGGAGAGACACTGCACCAAATCAGGACAAATCATGTAACTCAGGCTGAGTGTGCCAGACACGAAACGGTGCAAGAAGGGCGGCAGTACCCATAGTGTCGCACCCACCGGGGGCCGAAGGCGATAGTCGCAGACATCTCCCCCCTAGATTAGGGGGAGACAACACCACACAAGCAGACCAATCCCAATTCCCCCGTGGGTGGGCGGGTGGGGAAACAAACAAAGGCAGGCCCTACCTCAAACCCTCGCCTTGGTCGTGGTTGGGGGGTGGGAGGGGGTGGGTCATACATTCATGGTCTCCGGAACCCCCGGGACCCACCTAACGCACCTCGATGGAGCAACACAACCTGCCACGGGCACCCACCATGCAGTCCTCCCCGGTTCACCCTCCCGTACCTCATCCAGTCCCAACAGCCCCCCCCCCCTGGGTTGGTGGGTGGGCGGACAGAAAGCTGCCTGAAATTGAAAGGGCAAACAATTGTTTGAGCACAAATAAGGGTTTGCCAAGGAGGGGGGAGATACACTGCACCAAATCAGGACAAATCATGTAACGCAGACTAGGTGTACTACCCTCTAGGAAGGTGGTAGCAAAACAAAACTGATGCTCCTCATAGGAGTAGTGCAAAAGTACACACTGCATACAGCACACTTGATCTCGTGGAAAATGCGCCCGGGCGAAGGGCCACATGGGCGGAGGACACGGCAAACTCCCTATCCTAGACAAATCAAAACCCTGCACGCCCGAAAAGACGAAAAAAAAAGCCCCACCCAAAACCGCACCCGAGCCACCAGCGCCCAAAACAAGAGGGCCGCCATCGCCGTCGCCTCCAAGCCGGGCATCGAACATACGCCCTTCGGGACGAAGCCCCCTTGCACTTCCAGTATGCTACGCTACCGATGTGGTAGAAAACCCGAAACAAAGACCACCGGGTGTAAATGGTAAACCCATCACCGACACTGTGTGGATGCACTCTACCAGTGCACCAAGAACAACAACTGTTCATGGGGCAGCCGACGCCGTCGCCAGGCGAAGACGGAGCCCCAAGGGGACAATTGAACGGGTTGGCGTGTGCATCGTTGATTTCCTGAAACATTGTACCCACCAATATTCTTGGCCAAGTATACTCGCTCAAGGTGCTCATTGAATCGAAGTGCACTATGTCTAGTTGGCTGGGTGGGTGGTGATGGGGGGCGTAAGTGATGCCCGTGCGGTTCCGTGCTGCCTAGGGGGGGCGGCGGGGGGGGGGGTCAAAAATCGTGTACGCGGTGCCGTGCCAAAATGAATGTACCAAATAAAGGCTATCGGTGACAGCTACGAAGAAGGTTTCCAAGACGTGCTTGCTGATGATTTACTAGTCTTTAAGCAATCCAACAATTCGTTTGGGCCGTGAAATGATTAGTTTGAATCAATGGGTTGCTTCATGCTTCCACGCCACGTCACGGTTGAATTGTGCTATACTACATGTTGCGAAATTTAATTTGGAACGGTGGCCGCAATGTGCTTGATGAAGAATCTTTCCAAGAAGCGTGTGTTCATTTATTTGCCATTCAGGATTTCAACGATTAGTCTAAATCCATTGGTTATTTCAAACTTTTGAACCATGCATGTCATGGTTCACTTGTGCTACACCACATGTTATAACAGTTCCCAACAGTTGCAACGAGGTTTTGTTTTGCGAGTGCACATAGTTTCATGTCCCATGAATTGCTTTCGTACTTTTGCTTGCTGGTGACACCACAACCACAACAGCACAACATGCTTTTAGTACGTTTTTTTGCATCCCACGTCCATACGTTGCACACCATATTACGCAATGCATTACCTTATTAACACTTATTGCCCCGTGCCTTACGGAACATCCAATTTGTATGACTACTCTTGGTGGCACTGTGCCGCAGGACATGATCGTCAATTGGGCCAAAAGCTTGGGTGTTCAAGCTAACGTGTGCGAGGTTATTTTTGTGAAATATTGTACCCATCCATATTCTTGCCCAAGTATACTCCCTACAAAAGCGCAAAACTTTGCGCTTTTCGTGACATTGTTGTCCCGTGAAATTGTAACGAAGAACCAACAAAGTGGGAAGTTTTTTTTTGCGCAAAATTGGCAAATTTTACCCCTTTTTTAGTGCTATTTTGTAGAATTTCGTACCTTTCCCCATGTGCAAAGTGCCAAGGGTTGCGGTTAGCAAGTGCAAATATGCATTTTTTTGTGCAAAGTTTGCTATACTCAAGTAAAGACAGGGGGGTACACTATGGGTGGGTACAATGCGTTGGGTGTTAGTGGAATGTCGCGCACGTCTTGTGGTTCACCTTCACCTTGTTCCAATGCTATCCAACGCAGGGGTGCTTCGATGATCTTAACCCACGCGCGGTCCACTACAGTGACCGTTGGATCCAGAAGTTGTCACACAGGGGTATCGATCTCTTGTAGTTGCAAATGCATGAAATTTGCATGGATCGCGTCTTTCACCCCAACCACCACATACATGTTCTTAGATCACGATCTGATATATGGTTGACCTCTATTTGTGGTGTGTGTGTGTGTGTGTGTGTGTGTGTGTGTGTGTGTGTGTGTGTGTGTGTGTGTGTGTGTGTGTGTGTGTGTGTGTGTGTGTGTGTGTGTGTGGTGTGCATGTGTGTGTGTATTGGTACAGTGCAATTTTTACATTTGAGCCTACAGGCCTGACGGGGGTCGCACGTAGAGTCAAGCTCCGTGATACTTGAGTATACACCCAAACAGCAGCAATGTGGACGTCGAATTTCGCAGCATTTGCAGGGGCAGTATTTGCTCCGCCTTTATCGATTTGGTGCCCCTCATGGAAATTGCGAGGACAACGTCGACAGCTGAAATGGAGCTGTCGGTGTTGATGGACAGGAGAAAGGAGTGGGAGGGCAGGTTTGTCTAAAAGTTTGGGGTACCAGTGGATAGCAAGGTGGGATTACCAAACATGATAGGCGCTTTCCGCGTGATGGTGCAATGCAGCCCTAATGTGGAGGGAGTGGGCTCCGTGAAGTAGGCGCCACCCCCGGCCCCAGCGCTTGAGCTGTAGGAGTTGAAGAAGCTGGTGGAAGACCAGCGTATGGCCATGGAGGGGCTGTGCAAAGAGTTGACGGAGGTCAGTGCGAAGTCCCCGGCCGCAGCGAAGAGGAAGATGGCCGGGTTGCCCCCGCTAAGCAAGGCGGAGTTGCCGAAGGTCCAGGAGCTGGACACCAAGCCCTAGTGGATGTATGCAACCCTACGGGCCTTATCCACGCTGCTATGGCGCAGAGAAGTGCCGTCCCAGAAGTACGTCTCGCGCTTCGGGACAAGGACAAATTCATAGATGTCACTCTAGTAGATGTGGCCCTAGTGATGGACTTTGATGCCGCTGACACCGAGGTTTGGTGTCTAGAGTACATGAATGACAACGAGATCGACAGACTAAAGGCCTTCGCCTGGCGGTTTGGACGTTTTCCCTGACGTCCGTGTGCGCGTTTCGCGGTAAACGGGGTCTTGACCCCAAAGAACCAGCTGACTAGCGGGAGGCGGAAGACGACGAGCCCTGTTTGCCGGCTAGATCGCACGGCTGTACAGGGGCCGCATAGGAAGAAGTGGTGGCACACGGGCTGGTGGCCATGAAGGCCAAGTTTAAGATAGAGGGAGACTGCAGGCTGTACACGATGAAGCCTGGCGCGGAGCTGGTGGACGTAACGAGCGCGCCGGTGACATCGTGTCGGGCTTGCAAGAACGCAGAGAGGGGCCTGTAGCACCACTGGTTGCATGAATGCCAACGATGCATGCAATTGCAATTGCTTTGAGGCTGCTCCAAATCCCAGCCATCCCTCCATTCACGCAATTCCCGGACTATGTTCCCCTCCCTCCCCATCCCCTTCGCAGGTGTTGCGGCCCGCTTGCGCTTGTTGCATTGAGCCCGCAGCGCAACAACCGTTGCGTCTGCACCCGACACATCCTCAGAGGGCACAGACTCAAATGCACTGGATGGACTGCTAGACCGACCCCTGCTTGACGAGGCACTAGACAGGGACGTGGAAATGGACGACAAACTGTTGCTAGAACTTGATCTCGAATTTGAGCTCGAATTGCTATCCTCCACAGCCACTACTACTTCCGTAGGAGTTTGGACGGCAAGAATGGGAGCCACAAGTCCCAAACCCCAACTCAAGGGGCCATACAACAAAGCGTGGGTTGAGGTCCCCTGACCCCAACTCAAGCGGCGACGCAACAAAACATGGCAAGGAGACTAATTCTTGAGTGCCATCGTGCAAAGCACGATCAGCACACCATAAAATTATGAACTGAGCAAAAGAGAAAAAATAGATAAAAAAGCACGAACCCCCCATACCCCCGCCCCCCCGCCACCCACAAGTGCCGCTCCTTCTACTGCTGCCTGGGATGGCGCTTTGTAGGCCAGCGCCGCCACACCGTTGCTGTCAGAGCTGGCGGTCTGTAGGCCAGCGCTGCTCAAATCACTGTTGGCACAGCTGGCGGTCCGTAGGCCACCGGTGCAGAAACCGCTGCTGCCATAGTGGGTGGTCTGTAGGCCAGCGCTGCCCAACCCACTGCAGCCAAAGCTGGTGGTCTAAAGGTCATGCCACCTCAAACCACCACATGTCGCAAAATTCCTTACCTTGAAATGTTCTTTTGCTGACCAAAATGCTCCATTTCACTGGTTGTATTTTGCAGGGGGTTTTCCACTGCATTCTTAGTTTTTTGCCATCACTCGCACAACCTGTGCAGCACCGATGACCTCCTTGAAAGCGTTCCTAGCATCCTCCCCTTCCCAAAGCTTCTTGAAATGTTGGTAGCAATATCGCACGCACCACGAGGCACCAACTCCCCCGTCCCTTTTTACAAGCAAATATTCCAAGCACGCTCCCCTTCCCAGGGCTCCCCGAAAAGTTGGTAGCAATATCGCAGGCACCCCGTGGCACCAACAGCCCCGTCCCTTTTTCCAAGCAAATATTCCAAGCACGCTCCCCTTCCCAGGGCTCCCCGAGACGTTGGTAGCAATATCGCAGGCACCCCGTGGCACCAACACCACCGTCCCTTTTTCCAAGCAAATATTCCAAGCACGCTCCCCTTCCCAAGACTCACCGAAACGTTGGTAGCAATATCGCAGCCACCCCGTGGCACCAACTCCGCCGTCCCTTTTTCCAAGCAAATATTCCAAGCACGCTCCCCTCCCCAAGACTCACCGAAACGTTGGTAGCAATATCGCAGCCACCCCGTGGCACCAACTCCGCCGTCCCTTTTTCCAAGCAAATGTTCCAAGCACGCCGTGGTGCCCCCTCCCTCGACCTTTTTTCGAAGCGCACATGCAATCGCTCCCGTGCCAGCAAACTGTGTACCAATAGCACAAGATCCCCACGGCCGGAAAACCCTGCTGTATTTTTTCAAGCGGTTGTTCAACCCACAGCGTGTTGGTGGAGAACGCCATCTATGTACACGGCTCCGCCACTCCTCAAAGAGAAGCTGCCCCGGCCACCATGGCCACGCGTGGCCAATCACAAGTCCCCGACGGTGGGACTGACTCACGGAGCCGCGTGTTACAAAGGCACAAGACAAGAGCACGGATGCTGACCGCTCAATAGAAAGCCGACCTCGACCATAAAATTGCAAAGACACAGAAGGACATGGGCAAGGCGGGGGCGCGCCTCGGCGAGCTGCGTCCCAAGGTGGGGACCACTCGCCCACTTGCCACGTTTGATAGACAAACCTCCATGCCATAGCACAGCAAACACGCACACAAGCACACAAGCACACAAGCACTAAGCCAAAGAGTGCCCTGCATTACGCGCGCACCACACACATACCATTAAGGCATGGTCCAGAGGGACACATGCAGAGTGCACGGTCCGGAGGGTCCGTGGGCGTTTTGGGTCCACTTGACCCCGATCAAGCCGTCCTGGTCGTGCAGCATCCCACACACCTCCTCATAAGTGGTGCTCTTCGGGATGTTGAAGAGGGCGAGGCCGTTGGAGCTCCACCCTTTGCGTTGGTGCCCCTTCAGCGCGACGCAGCACCACACGCCGCGGATGTTCTGCTCCGGCTCCTCGGACGCAGCGACCGCGGAGGCCTCCGCCGCAAAGGTAATGAAGCCATAGGGGGGCGTGCCGGGCTTGATCACCCTCGCGTCGATGTCCCCGAACTTCGCGAAGGTGCCTTGAAGTTCGCCATACGAGCAGTACACCGGCTGCACTTTGACGGTGAAAAAGCCTGGATGCCCCGGATTGCCACCGTCCGCCGCTGCATCGCTACGTTCTTCGGACACTGTAGCACGTTTGCATGCCACGGCACAGAGGACAAACCGCACAGCCAAAAACGCGCGACGCCGAACAAAGTACACATCATATCATACAATGCTCAGCCACTCCTCAAAGAGAAGTGGACAATGTATATATGCTATATATACGGTGATACAGGCTGCGTAGGCACAAATGAATGGGCAAGTCTCCAAGATCGAGAACCCGCTGTGTTTAGGGGGCTGACTCCTCATGGACATGACAGGGATCACCAAATACGTCTTGAGACTGATGAGAACTCAGCTTGGGTACAGCGTTCTCTCTATTGGGGGCCTTGGGAGATCTAGTTCGCCTTGCTCACGCACAAGTATCGTGACCACGTGTGGGAACGTCGTGGACATCTTGAGCCGGACAACAAAGGAGGAGAAGAGCGATGGCTGTGGCGGAGCCAGCCGGCGATGGGGACACTATGACGGCGCTACACGAGTACAGGGACAAGCTACATTGGTCGGGCTGGATTCCACCATCATCAAGTCTTTAAGGCGTTGCGTGCTTGTTGGGACGAAAGGTGAATTGCAAGTGGTGCATGTGTGCCACGTATGGAGGCACCGCACAGCCAAAAACGCGCGACGCCGAAAAAAGTACACATCATATCATACAATGCTCAGCCACTCCTCAAAGAGAAGTGGACAATGTATATATGCTATATATACGGTGACACAGGCTGCGTTTGTTTTGTTCAGCATGGACCACCGTGTGAATGATTGTACGGGACTCTTCAGAGCTCTTGCAGAACACACGGAGCTCTAGGCCTTGAGTGGCCTAGCAAGCACACACGCAGACGAGCACACAAGCACCAAACTTCAACAAAGCTGCTTCTGTGGGAAGAGGGAATAAGTGTCTGTCGCTCCCAAGTGGGACCATTCATTGTGACATTCAGACGTCTCCTCAGTGGCCAAGCAAGCACACACGCAAACGAGCACACAAGCACCAAACTTCAAAGGATTTTCAACTATGTACATTGCTCCGCCACTCCTAAAAGAGAAGTTGCCCCGGCTACCAAGGCCACGCGTGGCCAATCACAAGTCCCCGATCGCGGGACTAACTCACGGAGCGCCAGGTTCCCCCCCCCTCCCCCCAAAAAATGGACAGTGCACCCCCCCCCCCATAAAATGGACAGTGGTGCAGCAGAACCGTGGTTGGGCAGGGGGTAGTTAATCTAAATAGATATATTCTGGTGATGGCTTTGGCTTCGGCTTGGGCTTTGGCTTGGATGCATCAGCACTGCGCCGAACTTTTTTGGGTCGTTCAATTGGTGCAGCAGAGCTGCTTCCGCAAATCGATTGCAGTAGTACATCCACCATTCGGTGGCAACTACTGGCAAGGGGGTCACCATAAATGGGGCCAGGCATTGAGGCAGGCTTGGGACAGGGTGGCGCCTGCGGCCCACGTGTGGCACCCAGTGTGCCAGACGTTTGATTAGGTTTGGGAAAGGGTGGTGGACGTGGGGCACCTAATGTGCCAGGAACAGTAACAGACTTTGGGGTGGGCTTGGGCACAGGTGGTGTTTGTGGCTCCGCTTTTTGGGTGTCGGTGGCGCTGTTGCTGCTACAACTGCTTTGTGAACTCTCACTGCCACGACTGCCACTACTTTCACTCTGGCTGCCACTACTATCGGATGAGGAGCTCTGTGCATCCAACTCCGAAGCGCTAGGGTCCAACACAAGTGGCTGGGCCAACCGACAGTGGCGGACTGGCATCACTCGTCGGGCTGGCAGGCCCTCGCACGAATCAGGAGGGGCAAAAACGCTAGCCGCAGCCTCGACCACGGCGGTGCGCGGCTGCTTTTTCCTGCGTCGTCGGTCTTTACGGGAGCTGAAGGTGCGCAGACTGCCTAAACCCAGAACCGGCCAGGAAACAACCACATCCCAGTTGATAGGGATCCAGGGGCGCACCCGGGGCAACTGGGTGCTGCACAGGCCGCAGATGCAATAGACATCAACACTTGGCTGCGTTGAGCCAGGGAACCCTAGTTTGACAGATTTTGTGGCCACGTCCATTGCGCAGAAGCAGCCACCAGTTGCAACACCACATTGGACAATGCGCAGTAGCATGTCACACCAACACTCAGTGGCCAGAACAGTACAGGGCTGCAGCAGAATCGCCCGCACCTCGGGGTGCCAGTGCTCCACACGATTTCTTTTTTTTTACCCTTTTCAAGATTTGCACGTAAGGTTCATGCTGCAGGGTCTCCCGGATACTTTCGGAATTCTCCGTGCTGGTGAACCCGGCAAAGCGCTTGGCCACTGCAAGCCATGCTTCCCCCCCCTCCTCTTGAACGTGCACAGGAAGACGCGCGTAATCAAAAAAGTGCGTCATCCCATGTGCGTACAATGTGCATGTGCTACCCCCCTCACACATCTCAGTGATGAGGAGGGTTAAATACACATGCACTTTACCCCGTGTGGACCATACACATGGTGGCATGTGCTTGATCCCATGCAACAGGGATACAATATAACAGAAGCTCACAAACAGATGATGGAGAAGGGAGGGCAATTAGCGTGTTTGCACAACCTATGGGAACAATGTGCGCACCTCTCGCCCGGTGAGTGACAACCCTGAACGGAAGCGGCTGCGCGTCCTGGATTGGCACTGTTTTGTGTGTGGATACATTTTTAGCTCATAGCAGCGAGCAACAGCTACCACAGGCACCAGAAACGTGCACGACTCGATAGTGGGCAGTGTGCATCCTACAACCCCTACTATTCGGCTGCCAAAACCTTTAATGTTATGTAGTACAAGCTACATTGCCTGTGCCGGCTAAGTTGGACAACCCATCCAGACGGACAGAGTAGCTGTCTAAAT
Organism: Eutreptiella sp. 'Long Island Sound 2002'; assembly: GCA_964036045.1. Lineage (NCBI taxonomy): Eukaryota > Euglenozoa > Euglenophyceae > Eutreptiales > Eutreptiaceae > Eutreptiella > Eutreptiella sp. 'Long Island Sound 2002'. The sequence continues at coordinate 118,939,166 of OZ038383.1, read as the reverse complement.
GAAGTGGCGCCGTAGTGAAAAGGTTGGCAAGATGGTTCTTTGTATCCCATTGGCATGAGCAACAACCCTGTCCATTCTGCAGCTGAGACCGCATCTGGTGATGGTCGGCCATGAGGAAGCGCAACTGTAGCCTGAGCTGAACAACGTGGCGCGTGCAGGCGACAACAACGGGAAGCCTCAACGTTGTGGCCTGCAATTTTTTAATCTCCTCGACGCGCCCATTCACGCCCCAGGACGCCCAGTGAGCACGGGGGAGTTCACGCCATGTTAGGAGGGAGGTGGCACAAGGCACTCCCTCAACAGGATCAAAAAGCTGACCTGCCAAATCCAGGATGGCAACCTTAACATTGTAGTTGCTTCTGCCGCGGGGGTCGTAGACATCAGAAAACAATACAACCTGCAGGGTAGCTTCTACAGGGGGGGGGGGGGTGTTGCAGACAAGCCTTGGGCCTTGGTGTTTGAGTAGAAGGCCGCAGACTTGTAGGAGCAGGGACTCGTTGTTTAACCAGCGGTCTACACTGGGAATGTGGATTGCCTCCTCCATGTGCAGGTTACCGGTAGTCCAAGGGAGGTCTGGGACTAGGGCACGCAACCGTTGCATCAGGCGACTTGACAACCGCAACTCATGCCGTGCTTCCACCACACTGCTACGCGGGGGGGCACTTGGAGGGGGTGGTGCTACGTTGGGCACGTGCCGCAAGATCCGGTGGCGTACAGTAAGGCCACTTGGGCCGCCTTGCGTCGCACGCAGGACGTCTTCGATTTGCCACTGCGGAACGGCATCTGCATTCGGCAGCTCCAAGAGACGGCGCACGTCATCACGATGCACATGCCCTTGACCCCACAAATGCAGGAGAGCTTCTTCCCTAGTGCAGCTGCCCCTAACGTACCACACGACGTGGTTCACAACAAATTCATGGCACTGATGCATCTGCAGGAGGGAACATGTCCTGTTCGGCGGATGGTCTGCACCGGCTGTTACACATGTCTCCTATTTAACCGTTTCGGCGGATGGTCTGCACAGCCGTTTACACATGTCCCCCACGGGTCCTTTTCGGCGGATGGTCTGCACAGGCGTTTACACAATTTTCCTACTTGTCCTTTTCGGCGGATGATCTGCACAGGCGTTTATATAATTTTCCGTCTTGTCCTTTTCGGCGGATGGTCTACACAGGCCATTACGCTTCTCACTAACTTGTCCTTTTCATGCTTTCAGGCTGGACACATCTCTCTTGTCCTTTTCATCGAGGCATGGTGGTGTTGAAAAACACCGTTGTGGCACCGTGGCGACTTGGGGCTCACTCACCCCAAGAAGGGGCGAATGACCCCCCGGTCGGCCCGTTGGTAGGCCGACAGGCGGGGCGGGGCTTGGGCTGCTGGGGCGACACCCACCTCGTCGCTGGGCATGCTGCCCAACATCCGCTCGCCAAACAAAGTGGCCAGGGTCTCCTTCCTCTCTTTCTTAAAGGGGATGATCCTCTGCACCCTCTTGCCCTGCTTTTCTTCCTTCCCCTCTTCCTTCTTTGCCTTCCCTTCGAAGGGGATGGTCCTGTGCACATTCTTCTCCTGCTTTTCCTCCCTCTCCTCTCTCTTCTTCGCCTTGAAGGGGATAATCTTCTGCACCTTCTTCTCCCTCTTCTCTTCATTCTTATGCTCTTCCTTTTTTTTCCTTTCTTTCCCAGGAATTTTTGTATAGCAGATGGTCTGCACAGGCGTTACACATGACTCCTGGTTTGCTCAAGCGATTACACAATTGTCCTACTTGTCCTTTTCGGCGGATGGTCTGCTTTTCGGCCTGACACAATCACACATGACTCCTACTTCTCCGTTTCGGCGGATGGTCTACACATGACTCCTACTTGTCCTTTTCGGCGGATGGTCTGCTGAGGCGATCGCACAATCTTTTCGGCGGCCCTTCGTTTTCCTAGTTATGTGGTATGGCAGCTGGTTGGTCTAGAGGTATGTGCATGTTCACTACATTTCAAAACCCTTGGTTCAAACCCTTGCATACACACTGTGTCTGCATCGTAGGAAGAGGAACCGCAAGACCAGGGGCCCACAAAGGAGGTGGAAGACAAGCTGACCCCATGGGGCGCAACCAACAAATACAGGTGCTAAAGATAGGCAATCAAATGCGATCACCAGCTGCCCTTCATTTTTAGCAATAACGCCTACCGAGGGCTGGTCTGTTGTGGCTGTCCCAGCGTGGGCTGGGCTGGTCTTGTTGGAGCCACCATCCCTGTGCCGGAGGCTGTCCGACGACGAGGCGGCTAGTGCTGGGCTGGAGCTATTGTTGGAGTTGGCCAGGCCAGGGTTCGAACCAACGAGCCCTGCCGCCGGAGTCTACGCCCATAACCACTCATCCACAGACAAACGTTGCTCTATTTGGTTGCCGTAACCTGAACCACCCCTCCCTTGCAAAGAGCATCACTGCACCCGAACAGCATGTTGAATGCAAAGTTGAATGCAAAGTGCATTGAAAGTGCATCTGCTCAGGGATTTGTCCTACTTGTGCCTTTCGGTTACAGAATTGTCCTACTTGTCCTTTTCGGCGGATGGTCTGCACAGGCGTTTACACATGATTGGTACTCCTTTTCGGCGGATGGTCTGCTCAAGCGTTTACACTTGTCGTCAAATGTCATCAGTTCATGAACAACATTTGCACTACTGTGGTATCGTTTCGTGCTTGGTCTAGTGGACTGCTACATGTGCTTGTGTTCCGTGTTCGTAGGTTCAATTCCCGAAGAATACAAAGCAAACGTGCAAGGATGATGCGAGATGGCGTACCGGAAGCGGGTCTGCCACTGGGCAAGGCACATATGAAAAGGCGCTGAAGAAAGGTTTTTCCACACACATCTCTATCTCTCCGAAGGGGTCACACATGTCTCCTACAGGCCATTACACATCCTTGTCCAGTTACACATCTTGCTGTCTCTCCTACTTGTCCTTTTCGGCGGAGGGTCTGCACCGCTCTACTCCTCTTCGGCGTCCTTTTCGGCGGATGGTCTGCACAGGCCATTACCTACTTGTCCTTTTCGGCGGATGGTCTGCAGAGGGGTCACACATGTCTCCTACAGGCCATTACACATCTTGCTGTCTCTCCTACAGGGTCTGCACCGCTCTACTCCTCGGCGGATGGTCTGCAAAGGCCATTACCTACTTGTCCTTTTTGGCGGATGGTCTGTAGAGCTCCCCTACTTGTCCTTTTCGGTGAGAGGTCTCCAATTCTTGTTCCGGGCTCTCCTACTTGTCCTTCCGTCTCGACAGGCTCGACACATGGTCTGCACCTACATCTCCCCTACGTCCTTTTGTCCTTTTCGGCGGATGGGCTGCACATACTCTCCTACGTGTCCCCTTTACCCGTCGTGCACCCACAACCCATCGTTAGCACAGGACAACACTGTGTGCATCATTCATCGTGTCCGATTGGGCACAGCCCATGGTGGAGGTGCACACGCCATAGTATAACAATAATGAAAGTAATTATACTGCTGCCCAAAGAGCTGTCGTCCAGGCCACCCAGCCCATGGTGGACACTCCATAGTATAATAATGATGAAAAGAATAACACTGCTGCTGTCTCCAAACAGCTGCCGCTTAGGCGTCGTCGAATTGCCGGGTTGACGTCAACCCAGGCCGGACGCTCTGCCGGGCGCACAAGTCCAAGTGTGGGTGGTCCACACAGAAAAAAATTTCGCCCCCAGAGGTCATCCACGAGCTGGGGCGAGAACCTGTACCGAGGGTGTAGTCCCTCAGGGTGCGGGGGGTGCCGGTTCAGATGCCATGAGGCATACCCCCCCAACGTTTGCTGGACGAATGTCCCCACACCTGCGTGGGATCGCTGGCAAACTCCCTCAGCCTATATGCCAAAACGGCAGGGAACACCTCATTGGTCAGAGGGGCATAAGAAGACTTGTGGGGGGCCAGAAACTGCAAGGCGTCTGCTGCCTCGCAGTGCCACGTTGAGCCCCGAGGGACTGGCATGGTGCTGAACCAGTTGGCTGTATTCTGCAAGAGGTCTTCACAGTCCCATACAGTCATTGTTAGACTGCGTAGGGGTGGAGGGCGTTCGAACCACTCACGGTGGTCCATGCTGGACAAAACAAACGCAGCCTGGATGGCCACATAAAAACAATTGGCCACCAGTGCTTGCGCCCCCGTCACGCGTTTACAGGGCATGCCCTTCTGCTGCAATACGGTAACATATGACAGAGAGGCCGGACTTCCAGCCACATCCAGAACGAGCACGTCGTTCACTATCCCCCCCACCTCCCCACGGAGTGCCACTGTAAATGCATGCAGTGGGTTCCCCCCCTGGGTTACACCCGTGATAGCCTTCACTCTTTCCACTGGCTTAGAGGGCGGCGGAGCTTTCGGATCTTTCTGGTCTTTTTGTCGTGTGGTGCCCACCTTTTTGATGCTCGGAAGATGGCGTTCGCCTTCGTCACCTTGAGCCGCAGCTCGCTGAGGCGCGCCCGCGCCTTGGCCATGTCCTTCTGTGTCTTTGCGACTTGCTTGTCTAGGTCGGCTTTCTGCTGAGCGGTCAGCATCCAGGCACTAGGGGCCTGGCGCGTACTTGGGGCGCTTCTCCTTTTCTGCTTGTGCTTTGGCTTCTTTCGGTCTAAGCCTCCCCTGCAGCTTTGCTCTGTAGCTGATCATGTTGACGGCCCCTTCGTCATACAACTCCCACTGCGCGTCCCACTCGTCCCACGGGTCCTCAACGTTCCTCTTCCACAACTGGTCTAGGTACCGCTTTGCCACCTCAGCGTTCGCCAGCGCCGGCCACCGCCGTGTCCAGAACTTCTTGCATGGCGTCCACAAACAGCGGTGGTGGGACTGGGTTTGTGTAGCGCCACTGCACTGTCCCCATCGCCGGCAGGCTCCGCCACAGCCATCGGCTTGCTCCTCCTTTTGACTCCGGTCCAAGATGTCCACGACATTCCCATCCGCGGTCGCGGTACTTCTGCGTGAGCAAGGCGAACTAGATCTCCCAGTTCGCCCAATGGCCCAGGGCGATGACGGCAGCAACAGCGGTGGCCTGAGGACACATGAGTGCAACGGTACTCCCCTTTCCGACGGATTAACAGCGGCACGCGGTTTGGGCACACACCAGCTGCAATGCGTTGTCGTCGTCGTCACTTGGCGGCGTTGCCTGCCTCTGGGCCTGGGGCTTCGGCTTTGGCGGGTGGGGCGCCAGCTCTCCTGGGGGCTTCGGCTTCGGCGGCTGGGGCGACGGCTCAGCGGGGGGCTTCGGCTGCCCGGGGTTCCCCATGCTCGTCGCGGGCTGAGAGAAAAGAGGATGGTGCAATTCAGCGGATGGTCTACACGTGTTCTTTTCGGCGGATGGTCTGTTACACATGTCTCCTATTTGCCGTTACACATGTCCTTTTCGGCGGATGGTCTGCACGTGTACTTTTCGGCGGATGGTCTGTTACACATGTCTCCTATTTGCCGTTTAACATGTCCTTTTCGGCGGATGGTCTGCACATGTCCTTTTCGGCGGATGGTCTATTACACCTTGCACTCCCGGGGCTGCCTGACCCCGCCCAAACGGGCACGCATGGCGCTTGGCGAGCAAGGGCGTAGGCCATTCCCCTGGTTAGTGTCCACCACTGCTACCTGTGCGCGTGTCGCCGCCTTGGGGCCATCAATCACCTCCTTACCCAACTCTGCTGCTCCTATTTGTCCTTTTCGGCGGATGGTCCGCGAGGCCCATAACACATTTTGGCGTATGGTCTGCACATGCTGTGATGTTGGCGAATGGTCTGCACAGGCCATTACACGAATGGTGCCGACCCTGCACCCTACCTTGCCTCAGGCCCGACAGCATACCTTATACGCCGGGTTGTCCTTGTGGAACCTCGACATTAAAACTTTTTGGGCTCATCTGTGGCCCTTGCCATCAAAAAGGGGAAAGGCTGCACACAGGCACAGGACAAGTGCACAACAGCCACCCCTGCCTTCCCCTTCCCTGAAGAGTACCTACGTTAAAATACGTGATGCGACGTCTTGCTCGAGGTTGCTTTCTGCGGGATTTCGGTTGTCCTCTTTCCGTCTAGCAATGTCCATGAGGGTAGGATATTCCTTGGGGGGGCGGAGTGCCCTTGGTCGCGCGCGGGGGGGTTGCGCCAATGGGGGGTTACCATTCATGGGTTGGGGGTTGACGTTCCGAAGAGGCAGCAGAGATGTCCTCCGGTGTGCGGCCAGCTGCGTGAGGGATGGCTGACTAGGGGATTTGACTATGGGTTCTATGCTGTGTGTTGTGGTCCGGGTGGTCTGGGGTGGAGGAGCTGGGTGGTGGAGGTAGTATTCCCTACGCATCAGACGCAGGGCACGTTCCTCACTGCGTGTCACAAACGAGGAGCGAGACACACGTATCCCCTGTTCCCACAAAAGCAGCGGGCCTCGACGCTCCACTGCAAATGAGTACCTCCTAAGATTACACACCACGAGCTGCTCCCATGACGGGTATTCGGCAAGGGTGCCCCGTGAGAGGTAGTACTATGTCGGGGAGGTGATGGGGTCTCCTAATGTGACTGGTGGTGGTGTGGGGGGGTGGGCAGGCACAAGGCGGGGCCCGCGGACTGGGGACGACAATACGACCGGGGGCGGTGGTGAGGGCCTAGGGGCGGGGGGGAGAAAATGGGGGGTTGGGGCGACATCAACGTGTTCAAATCTTTCTCAGCATCGCTGTCCCAGTAGGGCTCAACAAAATCGCCGAACTCGAGCAGCTCCGGGAGGTCCCCCCAGCCCCCATCCAGACTCCCGTCCCGGAGGAAGGGAAGGCATTGCGACATGTTAAAAACATGAGCCATCCTAATTGCAAAGCAGTGCGAAGCATCAGGGGATGGTTTGCACAGGCACCACAAAGCACCACAAATACCTAACCCTAGGGATACCTCTCTTTTCAAAGAACCGCGCGATGCCCAAAACCTCCGCAGGCCGTTTGCGCACGACGACTCCCTCTGGTGGTGCGCGGCAAAGCGCGAACTCAATTGCGTACAGCCCCCCATCTGTCTCCATGATCGGCTCTATTGAGGTATCAAAGGCACACCCAGCCGGTGCGCTAACACGTCGCAGAAACTGCCCAGGTCGCATTTCGTCGTCAATGGTGACGTGCTCGCCCACATCGAACGTGGGGGTATGAACCCCCACAATTTGCGCACCCGACGTGCTGACCACAGAGGCACCAACCATATCCGCAAACGGGTCACACACAATAAATCGCAAGTACTCATTTTTTGAATGCATGGACAAAAGTCCTGGCATAGTGTCCACCACGGTTTTGCTCCGTGCACGCTTGACCTCCGGACATGAATAGGCATATGCAAGCACCAGAGCATGGTGGAAGGCCATTTGCCGGATGGCCTTGTCGAGGGCAAAAGCTGCCTTGACGTGCTCCGTAGCATTTTGTGGTGGGATGGGGAGCTCTTCGGGGGGATGCTCTTCGAGGAGTTTCCAGGCACGGGGGGAAAGTAGCAACGCGCCATACGCCGACTCCCTCCGGCTTTCCAGCCAATCTCAGGGTGGGGGGGGGGGGGGGGCGATGGGTCTGGGGGGGGTCTGGAGCCGGCTGAAGGGGAGGGGGCCACCTAGACCCCAACATATATGGCTTAAAATGACCCCCTCATCGCGGTAGACATTTTTGCGGTATGTCTGTTGGCAAAAAAAAATTGCAACAGATGGGGGGGGGCATGGTAGCTGGTACTTGTGTTTAAGGGCATAGCACCCCCGAGTCAATTCGCGGCCACTGCTGCCAGTGGCGCCCCACCCAGGCCGAACCATGCATGTTGTGAAGAAGGAATTGATGTATGTTCTGAAACCCTTTGGAGGAGAGGAGGGGAAGGGTTTGCAACGCGCGCAATGCGTTTTTTTTTTAAAAAAAAGTTCTCTCCGCGCACTATGTGCCCACAACGTGTGCGCGTACTATGCCCGCACACCGGTTGTACATCGTGTGCACCAACGCGCCTGCATTCTCGGGGATCCCCAACAAAGGGGACAAAGTCAAAGCAAAAAAAAGGCAAAAAAACCAAGAACAAAAACAATCCCACGGTGTCCCTCATCCTACCTACAGCCCTGCAGATTACCCCCACTCGGTTTGAATCCAGGACCTCCAATTGCAGAAGCACTGCTTTACCACTAGGGTATGGCATATGACATACATGTGCACAGGGGGGCATTCATATTTTGTCCGATTTGGTTTTCATCCACTATTGGGTTGTCCTCCAAAAACTGAGCATTTTGAGTATAGACACATGGGGTGGAAACCCATTTTTTCACCCTGTACTAAGTCAAGCAAAATTTCCTTAGGGTGCCTTCGGCGCCCATGGTCCGGCACTTTCCAGCCAATTTCCAGGGAGGGGGGGGGGGGGGGGGGTGGAGGGGAGGGGAGTCGGCGTAAAGGGTCCGGTGCCGGCGTCCCCCCCGTGTTTCCAGGCTTCCCACTTTTCCCTCTGCTCCTTGGGGGCCCCTTTTGGCGGTTCCACCCGATCTTCCGCGGTGGGTGCACGAATTTGTAGATGTCGGTACACTGTCCCAAAGCTGCCAACGTAACGGCTAGGGGTGGTGTCATCCCTTGCCTCGGCGGCAGTGCGGCGCGGGACCCCCAACCGGGTGTTCACGGCTCTCATCAGGACCGTGTCCTTGGATTTCAGCTTTTTGAAAAGACGCGCAGGCATCATGGCCTCCAAAAAGAGGCGTGGCACGTGTGGTTGCACGTAGCGGCCGGCGTGGGGGGTGAAGCACACGACGGCGATGGCGCGTTGCAGCCCCGCGCGCAACACGTAGTCAGGGCGCTCCTCCACGCGCACTGCGTCCACATTGATTTCCCCCATGTCGAAAAAGTCATCAGGGGGTGATGCAGAGCTGGCACTACCACTCGCACTGCCATTGGCGGGGCTGGGACTGAACGTGTCACTGGCAGATGACGACATTGCTGCAAACGAGAAAACCCCAGGGGGTTGGCTCTGCTTTTTTTTTTTTCGGGGGGGGGGCTCTACCCATTACCTCGCAAATGCAAATTCCCATGCAAATTGTAGGTTCTGCTTTTTTTGTTGGGGGGAGGGGGCTCTACCCATTACTTTGCAGATCCAAATTCCCATGCGAATTGTTGTCTCCCCATTAGGCCACTTTGGATACACACACACCAAGGCAAGCACGACAGAAAAAATGGCAGGCAGTCAGCCGAAGGTGGAGTACATCCAACACCGGCACCCACCACGAAGAACCACATACTAGAATCACAGGCGACCTGGACTTGGGCGGACAGGGGACCTCATCGGTGAGCAAAAGTATCATATGTTTCCATGGTCCCCCATCCCCCTAGTGCCATACCAATAGGCACCTTCATCGGACGCGGCCGCCACTTAAGGGGCTCTCCGGTCAAAAAAAACACCTGTGAAGAGAGCGAATGGTATAGTGGGAAAGGCAGGGCAGCATGTTCACGCACCCCGGGGAGGCCCAGAGCGGCCTGTTTTGGTGGCCTGTTTTGGCGGCCTATTTTGGTGGCCTGGTTTGGTGGCTTGTTTTGGCGGCCTTTTTTGGTGGCCTGTTTTGGCGGCTCTATTGAGGTATCAAAGGCATCCCCAGCGGGTGCTGAAATACGGTGCAAAAACTGGCCACGTCTTATCTCGTCGCCAATGGTGACGTGGTGGCCTGTTCTGGCTGCCTTTTTTGGTGGCCAATTTTGGTAGCCTGTTTTGGCGGCCTGTTTTGGCGGCCTGTTTTGGCGGCCTTTTTTGACGGCTTTTTTTGACGGCCTATTTTGACGGCCTGTTTTGGCGGCCCGTCTTGGTGGCTTATTTTGGTTTAACGAAACGATCAACACGAACGCAATGCATACGTGTGGAATGACAGGGACATACCTAAGCAGCGGCTCCCTGCTTTGACAACGCGGTCGTCTTGAACCACTTTGCCTTTTAGCGATTTGCTCCAGCAGTTAGGCGTGCCATGCAAGCGCTAGACAGGGACGCAGCTACGGTATCAGACCTTGCATGCCAGCCCCCATCCTAATTTGTGTGGGTGCCTTCCAAGCATCATGTGCCGCCAGCAGAGGTATCACACCTTGCATGCCAGCCCCCCATTCTAATTTGTGTGGGTGCCTTCCAACCATCATGTGCCGCCAGCAAGGGTGTCAGACCTTGCATGGCAGCCCCCCATCCCAATTTGTGTGGGTACCTTCCAACCATCATGTGCTGGCAGCACAGGTATCAGACCTTGCATGCCAGCCCCCCATTCTAATTTGTGTGGGTGCCTTCCAACCATCATTTGCTGCCAGCAGGGGTATCACACCTTGCATGCCAGCCCCCCCCCCAGTTTTTTCTATGCAAATTCCAAGCACCTTCCGCTTCCGACGGAGGTGGCAAACCTTGCATGCAATATCGCACGCACCCAAGGAAGACAGCCCGTCTTCTGCATTTCCGAGCACAATTTCCGAGCACAATTTCCAAGCGTCCTCCGGTACCCGAGCGTCGTCCAAACTTGCATGCAATATCGCGAGCACTTCCGCAACCGTGGACAACACCAAAATTTCCGAGCACTTCTAGAACATGGTCTACCATGGGTCACCGTTTTTGGCCCAACAAGTTTGGACTGGGGCCCTAAGAACTCTACTAAGGGCCGGGGTATCCAAGAGTCCGCGGGGAATTCACAAATTGCTAAGCTGTTGGCAAGCCAAGAAGAAATCTCAAGGGGAGGGTTTTTGCGACGTGTGCTGCCGGCAGAGCTGGTGCCCTGTTGGCCAGTGCCGCTCAAGCCACTTATGCCAGTTTTAGGAGCAAAGCAAAACACAATTCAGGCATATTGTGGTTCTTCGCTGCTGTACAAATAATCCACAAAGGCGCCATGATGCCATAGATACACATGCTATTCTTTGGGTGGGCGGGCGGGCTCTCTGTCGTTCCGGGCGGGTGGGCGGGCTTCCCCAGGCAGAATTTCAAAAACAATCTGGAACAAATAAGACAGACATATAAAACCCTAGTTAGCGAAGCTAGCAGTCGTGTTACGAACAAAGCAAAACACAATTCAGGCATATTGTGGTTCCTCGCTGCTTATTTTTGTTCACTCGCCCACGGGCACAACCACAGCACCTCTCATGGCCCTGCCCCTAAAAAAAATTAGGACAGTGGTTCAGCGGACCCTAGTGCCATTGCATCTGGGTTATAGGGTGCCCCACGACGTCCTTTAGGGAAACCCAAGACCCATACTGGGGAGAAGACCCCAGGAAACGACTGTAATGCCACGTGGCGGTCTGCATCCCCTGCAAAGGCATCCTGCATCCGCCCCTTCCACTCCGAGTCTATCCTGTAAAGACTTTCCGCCGGGTTCAGGTTCCCCGGGACCAAATTCCAGATGCACCAAGCCCCCCAGTCGCGGAAGCAAGTAAAACAACCTCCGCAGGTGCCTGTTTTGGCGTCGCAGGCCTGCACTGGCCCTTAGGGAAGCAACGTGCTCTAAAGCTGAGAATTATCCCCTATCAGACGCCAAACAGGCAAGCCCACCCTGATGCAGAGCCGAACCCCACGAACCAAGGCCTCGGGCTCGGCCTCTTGCTGCGTCCGAACCCCCGGGGAGCAGGGGAAGACGCGGCCACCCAAAGTTGGGCCCCAGACACCGACTTTAAACCGGTCAACATCAACGGCGGCATCCACATACAGGAACCCCCCCCCCCCCCCCGCACAGATGGTAAGGAGGAGCAATACCTGTGGTTTCCAAGCCCTCTCCTCTGTCGGTCCCTGCAAGAGCTTGGCCATACCCATGCCTACGCGAATGGTCCTAGTCGTTTCGTGATCTGGTGATGGTCTCGCTTCATCCCCTGGTACGTGATTCCCACCTTGGAGATGTTCGATGAGCGAAGCGATGATATTTCTCCCACTCTGCAGAGCGTGGCGAAGGATAGGACCGCTGCGGCATAGATTTTCCACTCCCCCACCCTGCAGCATGAATCAGCCAGGAGCTGGAGTAGGTCGGGCCCTCCGAGCTGTCGCTGTCCCGGGTAATCCACTGCCGCCTTGAAAATTCTCCACAGCCTGTCCCACTGCAGGGGGGGGATCCACCCCAAGGTAGCCACTGCCTTGAGGGCGGATATGCGTCCTCTGGCCGCCGCCGCCTTCTGGCCCTGGGCAAACATGGAGAGCAGGACCTTTTCCGCCAACGTCTGCATGTCCCCCGATTGGACAGCGCCCCCGAACTGGGCTAATCGCCGAAGGTGGCTCGAGTAGGTTCTTCGCGTCGATGGCCGCCACGTTGAAACCAGACAGGCCGCTGGGCACTCCGTGGGGTCGGTCTCTCCCAAGATTTGACATGCATGCACCACCGCCGGCCAGTCGATGACGTCCTGGGAAGCCACAGGGGTGGGTGCCAGCACAGGCCCCCCCTTTCGGAAGCGGTCCAGCCGTTGGAGCATTTATGTCGCGTCCACCGGCTGGGCCGCCAAATCCCGTCCCCCCAGTCTGGGGCAGCTCCATACCCAGCGCCTCTCAATGAGCCCCTGACCTTTGCACGTTTTACAGGGCGCCACTGGGGCGGAGTCTGATCGCACCCACTCTCTTTTATGGACCTCGCAATACTCAAGCCCATCGACCATTTTGCAACGACGTCGCATGACCTTTTTGAGGCCCCGCTGTACTCAGGCCCGAGGTGAAGTCAGGGTGCGCTGACGCTTGTTTAGAGGACGTCGAGGCTCCCTCGTAGCGCTCCTTGTAACAGTGGACGGAGGACCAGACCAGCAGCCACAAAGACGATACCATGAGCACCGGAGCGCTATTCAAGGACAACACCGGGGGGGGTGCGCCTGAGCTGTCATCCATGGGGGCGTCCCCTGCTGAGTCTCCAGTCCCGACCACCACCTTCCATACCGTGGTGTCTTTCTTCTGGTCGTCCGAGAGGTGGAAGAGGCGGGGCTTCTGCGCCTCGTCATCCCACTTGGGGGTCATTCTCTTTTCTTTGTTTTTTTTTTGGCTGACTCCACAAGTTCAAAGAGCACTCAAGACTGTGCTTGGCAAAGTGGGTGTCTCCAGCATATGATACAGTGGATCCCCGCAACGCGGGGCACATGGCAAAGACTGAGGGTTCACATGCGTATATCAGAGGGCTCTTTGATGCGGTAGGCAAAACCGCCACGCCATATGGCAAGCCTATAATGCGTAAGATTTAAGGAGGTTAAGACATGCTGGATCACGTGTGTGCCATTCCCCACAGGTCCTCAAGAGAGACAAGCTTTCGTCGCTTTGCAGGGGCCATGACCGGTGGCGGGCGTTGGCCCAGGATGCCGGGCCTGTTGCGGCACTGACGTTTAGGCAGAGGCGACTCCACCCGGTGGGCGGCGCGCTCAGATGCCCACAATTGGCTCATCACCGAAAAGAGCTGAATCCTTCGTTTATGCCGCTCGTAGTGCTGGTCTGCGGAGGTGGTCCACACTCTAGCACGTCGCAGAAGGGAGTGCCAGTGCCGTGATTGCCGCACCAGATCATCTAGCACGTCGTGTTATGAATCCATCAGTGAGGCCCCGAGAACGGCACGCTGATGCAGAAACCAAGGCTGGGCCAGATACTGCATTGCCGAAGCTACCTGTTGTACCCCTGGGTTTGCGGTACCAGGACAGAGGCACTGATCGAGATGTTTCACCGCCCATGACCTGGTATGGTACGACTGCGGCCGGTCCCATGGGCGCACCGCTCTACGCTGGGACGTCTCTTGAGAAACGCGGCCATCCCGCCGCGATGGTCTCTCCCGGGGCCCTGTGTACCCTACTTGATTGCGGAGGACAGAGTCCGTGGGGTTTGGTCGCACAGCTCTTGGGCGCAGCTTTGGGTACCATGCCGGCACCGCTGTGGATAGCGTGGGCGACACCTGTGGGTCGCGGGGGGGCATGGTGAGTTGGCCGCGCACTTGGCACACACCATGTAGGGCGTGGGACTGGTGCCAGGCCACACGCTCCCTGAGGTCTACCCGCATTGTTCGGGGGATGTGGTCCCAGAGGGAGTGTGGTATGCGAAGGCAGGAAACATGGTGTTGGTCCGCCGCCGACGCCTTGTTCCACCATTCCGTTACCGTATCTTGCCATGGTCCCCAGGTGCTAAGCCACATGTTGCGAAATGCGACCTTCCAACGCATGCAGTGGATGAGGCACTTGTGGACAGTGGTACCGTGATGGAGGGGACATATGGGGCATTTGGGGGTGGTGTTGTCCCACGGCGCGCCCGTCCCATCCCATCGTACCTGGCCCCAGAGCCATTTACCCCACAGCATACGTCGGTCCCCGCGCATCAGCAGCCAAGATACCGAGTGCGCACGGTCGAAAGTGACAACTCGCCTCCGCTGGAGGATCCATTTCCGCGCCGGAGTGGGGGCGGGCCCGCCGCACATTGCAATATTTTCGGGGCACCGGGGGTCGTAATCCTTCACGGGTAGGCGCGTGGCCATCTTGGCGAGCAGGTCTACTTCCCCATTGCGCCGAGTTTGTTCGCGTTCTTGCGCGTTACGGGCCTCTGTCTCAAGGCGGTGGCTGGGGATCCACTCCGTGGCGACGTGTTTGTGTTGCACCTGGTCGCACACTTTGTGGCGGATGTCGGTGTCGGAACATTCGTGCGTGGGTCGGCGGTGTGCGCATTTGGTGACGGCCATGTTGTCGATATATTGAGTGTCACCGTCAGATGCGATGGCTGCGCCAATGGCTGCTCCGTACATTTCAGCCCTGTAGGACTGCTGTGGGCACGCCACCCAGGCAAGGATGCGAAGAGGCCCTTTTGTCACTGCTGCGCCCGCCGCCTGGTATTCCGAGCCCGCAATCTGAACAGTTTGAAGGCTGCCATCGGAGTACAGGGACGTTCCGGTTGGCGGTTGCTGGTTTGAGTAGCACGGTATACCCGCGATGGTGACAGGGCGGTATCCCGCAGGCACCGTGCCCGCCGAGGGGTCTTCGTGGTACCGGTGTGGGGCAATGTAGTGGCGCGCGTGGAGGGCATCCCCCACCTGCTCTTTACGGGCTTACAGGAGGACGCCGTCATCGGAGCTTTCGCTGTCGATGAGGTTGGGCCCCCCGGCTGGCCGCGGCGGAAGTGCTATGTGAAGTACGGTGCGAGGACCCAGCTGGGTGAGTATAGCCAGGTAGTTGCGAATAGGTACCGCTCGGGAGGGCAGGTCTTTGCTAAGGTCGCAGCCAATGGATCCCGGACGTGAGCGTAATGTGTTCTGTACCATTGTGGTGAAGCGTGCTCTGTGGGCCCAAAACAGTTGGTGTAACCCCATTCCGCCCAGGCGGTGAGGGGAAGTGACATGGAGGACGTTGTATGATTTGTGCACGTCCACCTTATTGAGTTCCATGCCCTCCGCCATAAGCACAAACCGCAAGCACATGGAGTCCATGGTTTTGAACATTGAGTCGTTGGGAAGAAACAAGGTGCGGTACGTGGTGTCTTTCTTCTGGTCGTCCGAGAGGTGGAAGAGGCGGGGCTTCTGCGCCTCTTCATCCCACTTGGGGGTCATTCTCATGGCATCCAGCGGCAGGGCTTCCTTGAGCATCGCGCATTTGAGGTAGTACAGGACCCTGGTGGCACATTAAGGGTGGTTCCATACCAAGGCCAGCTCATGTAAATCCTTGAGGCACAAGGGTGGCACAGCCTTTTCCGACCGCGTGGGGGCTTCCGATAGACTGTTCACCTTCTCCGTGAGGGACTTGATCACGGCAGCCTGTCCCTCTAACAAGCTCAGCAGGGCAGGGCCCGAAGCCTTGTTGACAATGTCTGGCTGTACCCTCATTTTCTCAAAGGCCCCTGTGGTCATGTTTTTTTGGACTTCCTCTGTCAACGTGTAGCCAATGAGATTCTCAATGAGCGCTTCCTCTGTCCCTCCAAATCCTGAGGCACTGGCAAATGTCTGGAGCCATTGCGAACGCGAATGCCCCAGATGGCGAAGGCACTTGGTTAACCTCATTTTTGCCTTAGCCCGGGACGTTGCTGGGGTTCCCTCTCGCACAGAGTCGTGCACTCCGGCCTGGAGGGAATGCTCAAGTTCCATGCATTCCGCCATCTTCCCCAGGCAAAATTTCAAAAACAATCTGGAACAAATAAGATGGACATATAAAACCCCAGTTAGCGAAGCTACCAGTCAAAGTGGTGACGTGTAGGCAAGCTAAAAATAACACCGGAGCAAGGAGCAGTGGGGGGCAGCAACAAGCACAATGTGGTTAAGGGCAGGAGGACTCAACACAATCATGAAAACAAACCCTCTTTCCCTCACCCAAACCTGCGTTATGATCCGCACCACCCACCCACACGCGGGTGTGTCTGGTGGGATAGGGGGAGGGGACCACGGCTTGCGAGTGCCCGGATGGTACGTGCCTGTGGCTAGTGGTGTTGCTCCCACCAGAGCGCTCCCACGAGAGCAGTGTTTCGTTGGGTCCCGGGGGTTCCAGAGACTGCGCCGGCAGAAAAGACCCCCAAACCCCTACCGAGGCAAGCAAGATTGTGTCGTAGTCTGGCTGCCCGCCCCCTCCACCCACGGAGGGGCAAGAATGGCTCTGTCTGGAGCTTGGATAGTGCCACCTTGGTGTCTGCCCCCCCCCCCCCGTAGAGTTTTTTTGCTTGTCTGGTGTTGGCTCCCCCTGATCACGGGGGAGATGTGAGCAGCTACCGCTCACGGGCCCTGGTGACTGCGACACTATGGGCAGTGCTGCCATTCTAGCACTGTTTGGTGTCTGGCACACCCAGTCTCAGTTACATGCCATTAATGTTTTGTGCAGTGCGTTCCTTCCCTCTTTGGCAAACACCGGCAATGCACAACACATGCACAACACCATTGGATGTTGTTTTCTTACCAAGGTCCTTCAACATTGTCCAATCCAACTTTAGCCTTCCCGCCAAGCTGGTTGACCTTGCAATTGAACCCCCTCCTCTAGCCTCCTAGGGTGTACTTGTCATTGTGGAGCAGTGTGGGGTTGCTTGTGCCCGTCCAAGGGGCGCGGCACGATCCGCCGGTCCGTACCCACCAGTTCGGCGGCTCCTCGGATAAGGGTGGGACCTTGGTTGTAGCCCAAGGGGTTGCAGGGATGTGTGGTTTAAATTGTTTTTGCCCCCATGGGCTTGGCACTTGCTGCTTCGCCCCACCAGACCCCATGCACCTCCTTCCACCTCCCCTCACTGCCATCCACGCAGCAGACGAGACAACAGTGCACAGTCGTGGACATAGCTAAACTCAAAAACGTAGTGTCGCGTGACCATTGTGCTGCTGTGCCGGCAACAGCATCCGTCACCACCCTAACCAAGGAACGGGGGGTGGTGCGGGTGGTGCATGGTATGGGACATCCACGGTCCCGATAGACGTTTATACGACACACATATACGTTGGTCCATCGCCTGTGTGACGGCCACGCCTGTACCTGTGCCTGTGGTGGGCGGTGGTTCTCCAATGAAACGTGTCACGGCCCTATCGGGGGCGCTCGCTGGCGAGTTGCTCTGTGCCCCTGCGCCACACTTCGCCCCGTGGCCCTTGCGTCCTTTGGCCACGCCTTGCGCGCTCACCCACGCACTTCCAGCACGCGCCCAGTGTTTTAGGGAGGGGGGGAGGGCGACGGCACACCACAAAATAAACAAACACTAGGCGAGTGTTCACAAGGTGCCCTCCTCCCACCCCCTTGCCCAATTTGAACTCAAGTTTACTGCATGAACTTTAGTTTCAATTGTTTTTCCCCCCATGGGCTTGGCACTTGCTGCTTCGCCCCACCAGACCCCATGCACCTCCTTCCACCTCCCCTCACTGCCATCCACGCAGCAGACAAGACAACAGTGCACAGTCGTGGACATTGCTGAACCCAAAAACGTAGTGTCGCGTGACCATTGTGCTGCTGTGCCGGCGACACCATCCGTCACCACCACCACCAAGGAACACAAAAAAATACTCAAAATCACCCTTCTGCGCGCCACCGGCTCGTGGCATGTGTAATGTACGTGGTGCCGCAAACAAATCCTGCCACGAGCATTGCACAACACTCCCCTCAACAGCCCAAGCACTTGCTGCCGGGCCCACGAACGACGCTCACGCACACCCACCACAGGCCCACAACATGTGCGCAATCTCACGGCTCGCAATCAGAACCGCAAGACGCCCCAAACATTCTGTCTGAGTGCAAACAGGTAACAAATCTGCCATTTGATCGAAGGCAGACCCCAGTGCCATGCCCTTGTCTCCAAAAAAATTGCTGCGGACCCGAGACAGGTAGTCCGCCGGCATGATCGCCCCGGGTACATACGAAAGGTGTACCGAAGTCCCCCCCTTTGCCAGAGCATACATTATTTGTCGGACACACCGACGCTGCTCCCGCAACCCAATTCCCACCTTCCCCGTTCTCAGTCCCCAGAGCACCCCTTGGTATTCCACATGCAGCGTAGCCCACGGGAGTTTTCGCCCCACCACCGATTTCACGGCCGCCGCCGCCCCCTGAAATTCCAGCACTGAATGGTTCTGCAGCGGCACACGCAGGGAGTGGTGTGCTCCCACCGATGAACACATACCCAGGCTGCCACTGTTCCCGTCCCGTGCCGCGTCGGAATACACCTGCGGGCACAGCCCCTTTGGGGGCGGGGGGGGTGACGTAGGCGGCCACCAGCCCCTTCCCGCAAACCACAACGCACCCGACAGCGACCGCAGAAGGTTTGTGGGCGGGCGCGGCATCCATTTTGCGCCCCACTGCACGTGCGCAATGGGCCCCGCCAGAAATAGGTTCAACCAATGCGACGGTCTGCAGGCCCAGATCAACTTCCCCACCACCCGCTGTACGGAGTTTCGCGTGACCGGCCTGGACGCCATCAGCACGTACCTACTCAGGGCATCTTCCAACGTGTGCGTGGTGTTCAGAATGACCCCGCGCCCAAAGTCGACATGCTTGCCCAAAAAGACTAGCTCTCTCTCCGGCCGACTGGACGACTTGTCACTGATTAGGAAGCCTCCGTTTGCCAAACCCTCCTTGTACGCTGCCAGCTTTGTGGCTACTGCAGCCTCGGAGTCGCCGAACACCAAAAAATCATCCAGGTAGTGCATGAGCCGCAGCACGGCTCCTGCCACCTCCAGACCCACCTTCCCCGTCAAATGTGCCAGCGGTCACTGACACAGTAGTGGACTGTGACTCCAACCAAACGGCAGCGTCTTAAACACCCACATGCACTCCCCCCCCCCCCCCACACAGAACACGTGGCTCTGCCCCTCAGGCAGCAGTATGGACCAGTAACAATTCGTGAGATCAATGTTAGCCCCCCAGCCACGCAGTCCTTGCGAAAAAGCCTCCGCCAACGACTCCAGTTGAGGCAGGCTGACACGCGGCACCTTGAACCCGCCCTCCCACTGCCTCTGGTTGGCGCGCACCCCGTGCAGGATAAGCCGTGCCTTGGTCTCATTCTTGGGGATGGTGAAGGCAGCCGCCGTAGGCGACCACGGAATGCCCAAGGCATCCGCCTCCTGCTTCGACGGTTGCTGCAGTGCCCCCGTCCTTGCAATGGCGCTGAGCATGTCAGCCGTGGCCCCCCACACCATTGGTACTTCCTCCGCCGACGACAGCAAAAACTCCTGTCGCGGACTGACATATATCTGCCATAGCCACTCCGGCAGCGGAACCGCACCCACGGACCTTATCCCTTTTCTGGCCATCTCAGGAGTCACCTCACCCTCCGGCACGGCGGGGTAAATGCTGTCCACCAATTCTCTGAGCCCTTCCATGACCATGGCCTCGCACAGGTGCACCCAGGTTAGCAGAGGCTTGTCGTCCCTCAAATCCTCACTTAACTGGAACACCTCTCTCCTGAACACATCCAACGCCCTATACGCGCGTCCCTGTTCCACACCCCACTTTTGCGCAAAACGCAGTGAGAGTTGATACATGGTCTCTTGGAACCTGGCCTTTGAGGGCCGCCACGCCCCAAAGGTAGCATCAGACGTTACCCCCGCCCCGACACGACACACGCAGGCCACGCACGACGCGGATACAACCGTAACCCACCACACCCGCGAAACCAGTCGCACCAGCACCGCCAACAAAGCGCTAAACCCGCCTACACATAGCCACAGCTCTCCACTAAGTGTTGGAGGAGTAAGACAAGTAGGACACGCTGCCCGTGGCTCTCCGTACTCGCTTGAACTCCCCCTGTGTTCGGGCCTCCTCACCGCGCACGCTTTTGAACTTAGGGACGAGGCGCAAGGGGACGGGGGCTTCGTCTGCGGGTCGGCAGTCGGACGAAGCCGACTCGGTCGAGGAGGCCGGCACTTGCTGCCCACCGTCCTTAACTGGTCGCGCCCTTGTCGAACGGTCGCCCCCTTTGCCGGGTGCCTGCCTGTGCTTGGCGAGCTGTCCCTTTGGTCGCAGCTTGCTCCCCGCCCCGCTCCAGGCCGCCGCCGACTTCCCCGCGGGCCTGTCGGTCTCGGGCATGGTCCTTGAGGGCCCAACGGCCACATGCTCCTTTCTGTGTTTCCACTGCTGTCGTATCCCAGACGGCCAGAGCTGCTCGAGTCGTAGGGACGTCGTGCGGCTGTGCCACCTGCCTCCAGCTCCCTCTCGCGGGGGCCGCGGCCAGAAATCCTCCGCTTGCACGGGCTGCGTTTCGGTCGCATGCGCGTACCACCGCGCGGTGGAGTCACGTGCCCAGCGGCCCCACATGGCGATCTGCCGAATTGTGGCCCCAGCCGTCCACATTGCCCGAGCCCCGGCTCTGCGCCACGCGTGCCAGCGGGCACCCTCAAATGGGGATCCGACGAGGAGGTGTTGCATGCCCTTTTCCAGCTGCTGTGTCGTCCACGGTCGGCTTCCTTCCGCCGCCGGCTCCGGGAAGTGGCGCTGGAGCCACTGCAGCCACTCCCTTGTAAGCGCCGTGAGGGACCTCGGTTGCCTGTCCTGCCTCGTCTTGGAGTCGAAGAACCGCACCGCGTCGTCCACGACCGCCCAGGGGTGTAGGGTGACTGCCTCTCCGACGCGCAGGAAGAGCTGGAATGAGACGATGGCCAGCCCGACCACTGCCCAGTCCTCCATGCTGCTCCTTGCCGCCATGTGTAGCAGCATGATGGGCGATCCCCAGATACGCTCTTTTGCCCCGGTCCTTGTCTTCTTCGCCGCCTTGACGGACCTCCAGATGGTGGCCGGGATGCACGCGCCAACCAACCGCACTTCTGTCGCCATAATGGCCGCGCTGATGATCCACTTGATTGTGCTCTCCGACTTCCCCAATCGGGCGCACTCCAATATGGCCTGCTCCAGGACCCGCTCCTTGGCATCACGTGGGAACCGCCGCTCGACCGCCGCCAGCGTGCGCAGGTGACACTGGTATGTCCCCAATGACGATTCTTCCCATCCCAACAGGACAAAAGTCTGCCAGCTGTGCAGAGCGTCTTGCGTGCGTAGCCGCTCCATCTTCTTGAGGGCCGACCCCCAATTGTCCCCTCCATGGGCACTTGCCGCCCCCCCGCGCCCGCCGCCCCGTTGAGCCCCGAGGCGACGGGGGCCCCCTTCCATCCAAACGCTCTCGACCGGGCACTGGAACCACCAGTGCTTGACTCGGCACACGTCGCAGGGATATCGCGGGGGCTTCCCTGTTTTGAGCACCTTGCCGCCTTTGGACTCGCACGTCTCCTCGGGTGTTCCCACGTTGTTGAAGCGGTCCTTCACTCACTCCCTCCGTTTGTCCTGCACGTGCTATGGAGCCAAATTTCCCGTCTTCGGCCTGGTCTTCGCTCCCTCCTCCTTGAGGTTTGCCTTCTCCGTGCCCGTGGCCTCCTTTGCTCCGTCTGCGGCTCGAGCCTCCAGCTGTGCCTTGACTTCTTCCTTTTCGACCTCGAACAGCAGGTGGGACCACACTTCGGACAGGGCCCTCATGCCGGCCTCTTACTCAGACTCCAGCATGCTCTGCAAATTCTCCGCCGCCCAGCCTGCCATCGCCCCTGCCATCGCTTTCGCCAAGGCACGTTTCGCTTCGTTGGCCTCCAGCTCCTGTCCCGCCTCCAGGACGAAAATTGACTGCTGCAGCTGCGGCACTGCCTTGGACGCTCGGAGTTCTTGTATCGTTTTTAGTTGTTGCTCCATCCCGAGCTTCATGTCCTCCATTTTTTGGCGCATGTTCTCGATGTCCGCGTGCACCCCTTTGTCGTTTGGCGATCCGCTAGCACTAGAGCTGCCCCCAATTGACACCATGTCCGCGGGGTTCTTCTCCGTGGTCCCGTTCCCTGCGATCACTTGGGCATGCTGTGCGGTCATGTAGAAGGTGCAGTCGTTCCAGTTGAAGGTCCGCTTGTGGAGGGTCCCGAATGCCACGACTTGCTCATAGATGCCCTCCATGCATCCCGTCAGTCGATACTTCTGCCCCAGCCCATCTGCTAGTTCAACGGTATCGACTCCCGCTGCCTTTGCCGCCGTCACGAGACTGTCCGTGTCTTGCTGAAGCGTAGCCGCGTTTAGCAGCTGCGTGGCCAGTTTATGCTGGCCCTGCTCAACGTAATCCTCAAAGCTGATTGGCTGGTTCTCAGGCTCAGGCATGGTCAGGACGACGGCACACCACAAAATAAACAAACACTAGGCGAGTGTTCACAAGGTGCCCTCGTCCCACCCCCTTGCCCAATTTAAACTCAAGTTTACTGCATAATCTTTAGTTTGAAGGAATTACGGCCGACAATCTCTTCGGCATCAGGCAAGGAGGATTGCATGGGCATTGGAATGGGCCACGCAACCGGGGATTTAAAGTCCGTCTCCGGCAACGCAATTGGGACGCACCGGGGGCGCTCACCTGTGATGCTTGACACCCCCCACCCTCTGGACCCCCCCGGCCCACCAATCGCCAACCGCCAACCCGGAAATTTTGCATTTTGCCCACATGGGTCGTTTCAAGTGGGCCGGGGGGCATGGCGCCAACGGGGCCACCTTTTTTGGTGTATGCTTTATTTTCATCAAACCATCAGCGCTTTTGGGCGCCATATTAGCAAAACAAGGCGCTATACAAATGTGGTTTGTTGCCAAGTGCTTTCCAGCGGAATATTCTCAAGACGGGCCGCTATACAAATGTCGTTTGTTGCGAAGTGAGGATCGTGCATTCGGAGGAAAACCCCGGCCCAAGTGCAGTTCCAAATTCTTGTACGGGCAAACACGGTGGTGCGTTCTTTCTTTCTTTCTTCAGCAGTGGCATGCACTGGGTTGTACTAGAGGGCAATACACCCAGTCTGAGTTACATGCCATTAGTGTTTTGTGCAGTGCGTTCCTTCCCTCCTTGGCAAACCCTTGTTTTTACTAAAAACAATTGTTTGCCTTTCTTTTGAGGGCCCCACACTCCGCCAGCATGTATGTTCATCCTCCGGTCCGCTTGGTGGTGCAGGTCCTCCAGCAACCGTTAGCGCACTGGTGGAGTCCATCAGTTTCATCTATCGGACTGCCTGGTGGTTCAAGGCCGCCAAAAACGGCTCGGGCCCGCGTCGAGTCCATCAACTCTACCTGGTGGTGCAGGTCGTCTGGCAGCGGTTAGGACCTGGGTAGAGTCCATCAATTCTGCACTAGGACCTGCCCCGTACGCCGACAGCATTTGCGTTTCATCTCCCGGTCTGCCTGGTGGTTCAAGTTCTCCAGAAACGGCTCGGGCCCGCGACGAGTCCATCAGCTCTGCGTTAGGATCCGCTCCTAACGCCGATAGCATCTACGCTACAGCTCACGGGAGCTCCTCGCGGTCTGCCACCCAGTACTGCCACTCACGGCATCGCTCAAACGACAGCCTCCCAATCCAACGTGAGAGGGGGCCGCAGCATTGTTTAGAGAGCTGCCACTTGGGATCTTGGGGGGGGGGGGCCTCCTCCCAATAATACGGACAGAAAAATGCCTGAAAACAAAGGCAAACAATTCTTTTTAGTAAAAACAAGGGTTTTGCACGTTCACGGTTTCCCGCCTCCACATGCTTCTGGAAGATAGTTTGTGCGTGTTCTGTGTTTTCCCCACTCCGGACATTCGGGTTTCCATGCCTCCAGACATGCTTCTAGAGGTCATCGATAGTACTTACCGTGTGTGGTGTGTTGACTCAGTGGCAATCCATATTATGTTGCTTTAAGTTGACTTGAAAATACCGATTAACCTTTCTGCCGATGGTGTTTGCAAGGAGGTTTGTGCTGTTTCTGTTGAGTATGGCATACCTCCTGCGAGGTCAAGGTTGGAGAATCTCGACAGCGATGGTATACGGAAGTACATGATGCATCCCATCGTAGATGCCTGGGTATCTAGCCTACACAGTTGGTCCCCCTCAGGGTGGAGATTACAGGGGTCTGGCGGCCATGACCTTTTCTGGATGCCGCCATGACCGCTTCCGCCACCCGCCTGTCGTTAATGGTATGTGAGGGGGGGGGTTGTTGAGTCGCCGGTACGTAGGATGGTGTCCCGGTGCATTCCCGGCCTGTGCGTGAGGGAGGGCTCGTCGGTGCAGGTAAGGACGGCCCTGGGGGGTTCTTGCCGTTGCTTCGCACTAATTGTCTCCTCCTCGTCGTTTTGGTGCGCCTTCCGGTCGTCCTCCCTGTTGTCCTCCTTGTCTATCTCTTTAATGAGCGGCGGCAGCTCGATGCCGTCAGTATCATCGGTGCCGGCCGGGGTGATGCAGTGCTAGGGTGCAAAACATTTTTGCACATGCAGCGGGGTGTTCGTGCGGCCGCTACACACGTATTGTGTGCGACCGTTGACGCAGTGCGCATAGGGGCGCCGTTGGGCGCCGCCTGCGGGGGTGTTGCAAGGATGCACATCACTAAAGTAGCGGCTCCCACATGTCTGTGCCACGACAACACTCCAAGGGCCCAGCAACTGGCACACGGGTTGGCCGGGGCGTAGCTCGCCTTGCACGACCTGAGACCTAGTTGTTTGCCTTCCCAAGAGACGCATCTACAACACCATCTGGTTGGCGGAGTCTCCCCACGTGCCATTTGCCGGTACACAGCGATGAGGAGGTAGATCTCGCGGTCCGTGTGGTGGGTGGGTCTTTGCGGGGCATACCACACATTGGATAAGATGCTCACCCTCCCATTACGGGTTGCTTGTACACTTGAAAGGCGCACCTATGCCCATCAACGCTGGCTACCGATGTTTGGCAACCTGTTGCCCGCCGGCTGTATCCTTGTGCACTACAGTGATCAAGGGGCGTCCTTGGCGCAAGCCGTTGCGCACTAGCGTGGGACCCACATAAAGAGTTCCCTATGAGTACGGTGTAGGATGGAAGCTCGGTTGCCCACATGCACGTAAGCTGCGACGCATTCAGGTTGTGTGCACCAGAACCATGTCGGCGGAGGACACCCTAGCGTGTGGTGTAAAGGTACATGTCCACCATGTACCGGAACGTATCATCGGCTAAGCAGTAGAGCTTAATGCCGGTATTGTGTGGTCTCCGCAAGGTATATCTTTAGGGGCGCAACCCGTAGGTCCGTAAGGGGCACTCGTGTTTTGTACTTTGTGGTTGCCCCACCCACGGACCATTCTTTCGACCAATGGGCACCAGCCGCGGTGATGGCGCGGCCCCCCGAAAATAGGTGTGATACGTTGAGCGTTTTTTGCGCGTTTTGCGCGTTACGGTTTTATCCTTCCGCTTGTGCTTGTTGGAGCCGTTATCCTCGTTGTACATGCTATCCTCGTTGTGGAGCGTTATCCGCATTGTATGCATTCTCGTTGCTTACGGGGATAACACCCTACGACAAATAGGGAGTGGAAGCCCAAAAATGGCGCTTTTGTAGACAAAGGAATACACCTAACCATTGTGACATCATTGCCGTGCACGACTGGACCTCTAGCCTTGACTCTTATGGTAACAACCCCCGGTAGGGGTGGGGGAGAGGGAGGTGGTTGTGCCCCTCTCGGCGGAGGAGGTGCGCGAGGGGAGGGGGGGGGCTAGGCTTAGCCCGACTGGTGCCCCCTTTGCCAGGGTGTGCCATGGGGAGGCACTGCCCTGGCCCAGCCTACAACATCAGGTGGGGATTTAGGTGCCTGCGGGCATCATTTTGGTGGTGTGGAGGGGAATGTATGGTGGAGTGGCTAGGGTCCGCCCGGAGGTCAAAGCGCTAGCAAAAGTGGTGGAGTGGAGGCAAGCGCAACGGTATGCGGCTATTACGGACTTCGTGTGGCTGCGGAGGATGAACTTGGTGCTGGACGACCCGAAGAAGGAAGCGGGCAAGGGCATGTGCCCATGTCACCATGTGTCTATAGTGCACATTAACCCCTACTAGTTATTGTGGTAGTTATCGCGCTCTAATTAGGTGCTCTAACTAGGTGCTCTAACTAGCAATCGCGGCCAGTTATAGCGCACCAACTCAGTTATCATAGGGGCCATCATGGGGGGGTATCGCGCCCCAACTAATTATTGCGCGACTTATCGTGGGAGTTATCGCGTGCTTTTGTTTTTTTTTAGGCATTATCTCCTTTCCCACAGGCCACAATTAAATCTTGCATCTACCAAGGCGGTTTCAGAAGGAGGCCGCCAAGGCTGTGGCAGGCCCCGCCACAAAGGCTCCCAAGACATTGGCGCCCCATGTGGAGCTAAGATTCGAGATGGGGGACTTGAAAAAGTTGCAGGGTAGGGGAGCGTGGAGGTGGAAGGAGCCGAAGGATGAGGCCTACAGGCCCCAAGGTAACCATTTGGGACAAGGAGGCCGGGGGGTGGGGGGGGGGTACGAAGACAAACCTCACCTTCCCGATCTACGCTTTTGTGGGTGGGGATAAGCCGCTGCCTAATCGGCCAAGGGTGCCGGATGGGGAGTCAGTGACTACCTTCCTCTGTGTTTTTGGCATGTATGACCCTCGGCACTGGAACAGTTACTTCCTCTTGCGGCTTTGTTTTGTGTGTCGGATGACACCAATGAGGATACGGGGAGGAAGATGTGGTACAAGCTGCAAAGGGGCTGGGGGGGGGGGAGGGGGGGGGAGGTAGGGGGGGGCGACTTCGTGCATACTATCGAGGTTTGCCTCCTCCACATTCTTCACTTCTTGATTGAGGTTAGCGGAGACCTCAAGCCTTCTTAGAACAGGGCTTCTGGTATTATCATGGCAGGAAAACCAGGGAAAATCACGGAAGTAGGCCAACGTTGAAAATCACGGAAATCACGTAAAATCACGAAAAATCACAGAAAGGGAAATTGAAGTTCCTGTTCTTTGCTATTGTTGTTCCTGGTTGCCACGGAAAATCACGGAAAATCACGGAAATGGAAATGACAGCTCCTATTGTTTGATATTGTTGTTCGTGGTTACTAAGTGTTAGAGTGTGTATTTCTTTGTGTGTTTTTAGTTGTGACATTTTGATGTGGAAATACACTAAAGTCCATGGGTGCATTCGTAATAAAGACGAGGTGTACAAGGCTTCCCGGTGTGCTGGTCTCCTGCATAAAAGTGCAATTCGTCACAAAATTAAAAACCAGGAATGCTGGGTAGGAACAGATGAGTGGACCGATGAGCAAGGTCACGCAATCGCCAACGTCTTGATTGGGGTAGGACCAAAGGTCTATGTGGTTGCCACTCTCCAGCTGCAGTGCAAGGGACCAAACCAGGGTGTGGAGCATACCGAGAATGTGTTGTGCTTTGTTTCGTCTCTTGTGGGTGTCCATGTGAGACAAAGGCGATGCATGAGGAACATTTTTGCACCACGGAAACACCACAGAAAATCACGGAAATATGACGGAAATGCCACGGAAAATCACGGAAAATCACGGAAAATCACGGAAAACCACGGGAAATCACGGAAAATCACGGATGGGTTTGTTCAGGCCAATCACGGAAATAGTAGAAGCCCTGCTTAGAAATGCTTGCTCATCCCCCCATCCATGCAAAACCATGACAACCAAAGCTTCACTATGGATGCATACTCTAGCCCCCTCAATATATTGACGCATGCATCCGCACATGTGGAGGATGCTTTCCAAAGGGAAGCTGCATTCACAGAAATTCAAACGATTCCCAATAACTCAAGCAATGCAAAGTGCAAAATTGACAATAGATTGTAAAGGCACATGGGTAGCTGCCCTACTCCGGCCTGTGGTTGGCTTTACAATAGTTGCTTGTGGATAGTAGGGCGTTACCCTTTGCTGAGCTTCCTTAGGTCCTGTTGGGTACAACGACGTGGCATCCGCAAAGGGCCGGTTGGGAAAGATGCATGCTGCATGCCATGCATCACATGTTGAAGGCCTCATGCTCCTCAACTGTGAGTGCAAGATGGCCACCAAGTGGGGCACACAGGGCAGTGCAAGACCCACCACTTAAACAAACTTCTCCCTTGGTGTTGGTGACATACATGATGTTGGGATGTTGGGATCATTGAGGTGTGCAAGCAAAGGGAGGAGGGGGGTTCTCCATGTGGTAGCAGCCACCGTGGTGCTCCAAAAATTGGAGGGGTAGGGGATCCCACTTCCCAACAACCCAAAGTGGCACATGTCCGCTTGGGCCCCATACTGCTCATCCCCCCGAAAAATGCCGTTAGGCAGCCCCTTCAACGAACCCAAGAGTCATTGACTCGGACTCATGTTGCTGCTGCCCTGACTCTGAACCTGCTAAGCGCCATATGTGCTGCTCACGGTTGGAGGTGAGGCTATGCACATGCGCCTCGGCCCCCACCAGCCGTTGCTGAAGGTCATCCCTCTCCCTCCGCAACGCCTCAACCACCACACTCAGCCCCGCAGCCTCCACTTTGGCATTCTACTTCCGTTGCGTTGCTTCCTTCGGCTCTTGCTGCAATCCCTCCCGCTCCTCCCGGCCCTTCTCGGCCATGTGGTGGGCGTGGTCCAAAACATGCTACGTGTTGCCGTGCACCCGCTCTACCCTAGCAAGAGCAGACACCCTTTTTGCTTGTCTGCTCCTGCTAAGAGTTGCTTCCACCACGGTGATGGCCGCTTGCTCAACACGCTTTGAGCAAGTGTCCTTCACCTCGCCCTAGGTACACGCTAGAACACCGAATCTCGTTCTAGGCTAGAACACTCTAGCCTAGATGTTCTAGCGTAGATTGGATCAAAATTAGAACGACATAATAGCCTGGGTAGAACACAAAAAACAAATTATCACACACACACACACGCACGCGCGCACAGAAATGCACGCACACATTTTGACATAGGCACAAGCACTGTGGGGCTGCCCTCCCTTCAAGCCCTTGGTTGGGGGGGGGGGGGCACTTTGCTTTTGTCAAACATTTTTCAGGGGAGGGGGGGGTGGGGAACTACCTTTGGGGGGGTTTTGAACTCAGGGGTCTGGCAGGGTGTTCTTTTCTTTGTTTCGCAGGTGCATTTTTTTTCGATTTTTATGCTATTGGACTGACGAAATGCACCTTTGAAGTTGCAGGTATGCCATGCAATGCTGTGCAGTGTTGTGGTGTGTTGTGGTCTCGTAAGGTGTAAACGGGTGTGGTGTGCTGTGTTGTAGTCTGTTGTGGTGTGTGATCTGCTATGGTGTGCTGTGCTGTGTAGCGGCGTGGTGTGTTGTGTTGTGGTCTGACGAGGTGCGATGTGGTGTGTTGCGGTGTCATGTTGTGTGGCCTGGTGTCATGTGCTGTGGCCTTGTGTCGTGTGGTGCGGTGTGGTGTGGTGTGGTGTGCTGCGCAGCGGTCCGTGTAGTCTGTGATTGGCTGTGGTGTGTTGTACTGTGTGGGGGGGTAGTGTGTTGTGGTCACATGACGTGCCCTGTGGTGTGCTGTGTTTTCATGGGTTGTGGTTGGTGGGGTTGGTTGAATGGTGTGTTGGTTGCTTGGCAGGTTGGGTGGTTTGGCAGCTTCGGTTATATGTTGGTTCTTTAGCCGGTTGCGGCATGCTGTGTAGAGTATGCACCCTGTGGTGTGTGGTGCTGTATGCTGTTGTGTGCTCTGTGATGTCATGTCTGTGAGTACACATGTATTTGCTGCCATTCCAAGGGAGGGGGGGGGGCTAGTAAGCGTTTAATATTTTTGTTCTAGTGGCTTTCTAGGGATTTGTTCTAGCGGTGATCTAGCGACGCTCTAGAGCGCTCTAGAGCGTCCCTAGATCACCGCTAGAACAGTTCCCTTGAAAGCCGCTAGAACAAAAATATTAAACGCTTACTAGCCCCCCCCCTCTCTCCCTTGGAATGGCAGCAAATACATGTGTACTCACAGACATGACATCACAGAGCACACAACAGCATACAGCACCACACACCTCAGGGTGCAGACACCACACAGCATGCCGCAACCGGCTAAAGAACCAACAAATAACCTCAGCTGCCAAACAACCCAACCTGCCAAGCAACCAACATACCATTCAACCAACCCCACCAACCACACCCCATGAAAACACAGCACACCACAGGGCACGTCATGTGACCACAACACACTACCCCCCTACACAGGACAACACACCATAGCACACCACACACCCCAACAGACTACAACACAGCACACCACACCACTTTACACCTTACGAGACCACAGTATTGTCATATGGTGTGGTTGGGTGTCATGTGGTGTGGTCGAGTGTCATGTGGTGTGGTCTGGTGTCATGTGGTGTGGTGTGGTGTGGTGGGGTATCGTGCGATAGGGTTGCCTGTCTGGATGGTTGAAGGGTGTGTTGGTTGCTTGGCAGGTTGGGTTGTTTGGCAGCTTGGGTTGTTTGTTGGGTGTTTCGCTAGAACAAAAATAGTAACTGCTTATCAGCCCCCCCCCCCCTTGGAATGGCAATAGTTACATGGTACCCACAGACAAGACCTCACAGAGCACACAACAACATACAACACCACACACCACAGGGTGCACACACCACGCAACGTGCCCCAACCAGCCAAACACCCAACAAACAACCCAAGCTGCCAAACAACCCAACCTGCCAAGCAACCAACACACCCTTCAACCAACCAGACAGGCAACCCTATCGCATGATACCCCACCACACCCCACCACACCACATGACACCAGACCACACCACCTGATAGCCGACCACACCACATGACAACACAACACACCACAGGGCACGTCATGTGACCACAACACACTACCCCCTCCCCGCACAGTACAGCACACCACAACAGATCACACACTAAAGCAGATTGCAGCACAACACCGCACACCACACTACATGACACCACCTTATCCCTTGCGAGACCACAATACACCACAACACTGCACAGCATTGCATGGCATATCTGCAACTTCAAAAGTGCATTTCGTCAGTCCAATAGCACAAAAATCGAATAAAAATGCACATGTGAAACAAAGAAAAGAACGCCCTCCCTGACCCCGGAGTTCAAACGCCGCCCCCAAAGGTAGTTCTCCAGCCCCCCCCCTGAAAAATGTTTGACAAAAGCAAAGCGCCCCCCCCCCCCAACCAAGGATCTGAATGGAGGGCAGCCACAGTGCCTGTGCCTATGTCAAAATGTGTGCGTGCATCTGTGTGTGTGTGTGTGCGCGCACATAAGACTAGACATGTACCAAATTTGCGGTTTCTATGTGTCTATGTGTCATGGAACCCCCCCCTCTTCCCACATTGGTGTATCTTGCTTGCCAACTGCGTGTGTATGTTTTTGTTCTAGCGGCGTTCTAGCGAACTGCTCTAGCGACGCTCTAGCGTCGTTCTAGCGGGGCGGCGCTAGAGCACCGCTAGAACGTTCCTAGAACGGTTTTTTAGACTTGTTGAATTTGATGTCAAAAATGTGCTTTTCTGAAAAACAACGTATGCACCCCCTAGTATGGTAATACGGGGGCCAAATTTGCCCCCCTATGCCCATGGGTCGGCGTACCCCCCTCTTTTTTCCGTTCTAGCCTTTCTAGCGCGTTGTAGGCTAAAACGAGATCGGCTGTTCTAGCGTGTACCAAGGGCGGTGGCCACAGTGCGGGCCAAAGCCCTTACGTCCAGGGTTGGTGGTTGGGGGTGCCGGGCCTACGCTTTAGCCACCTTCGCCAATTGGGGGAGAGGGGTAGGGGCTTTGCCCCCAGAAGGGGTGTGGTGCTACCCTCCTCCTCAACCGCTACCTCCTCCCTAGCACGGGTCTTCCGCTTGCCCCCCCCCCCCTTAGGGCGATATTCATGCGCCCATTCCTCTGTGGCATCCGTAACACTTTGAGTGGAGTTTGACCCCCCCCCCCAAGTTGCAAAATATGAGACCCCCCCTACCCCCCCCATACCCCCCCCCCTACCCCCCCTACCCCCCCCCTACCTCCCCCCCTACCTCCCCCCCCCTACCTCCCCCCCTACCTTTGGCTCGCTTCGCTCGACAGACGGCTCGCTTCGCTCGACGCGGGGGCCAGCCCCCGCACCCCCCTTAAATAACATGACTCCTGCGGTGGCCATAGACCACCTTTTGTGTGCACCGCCGTGTGTGTGCACCGCCCTTTGTGTATACCGCCTTGCCTGTGGCCCCTTAAATAACAAGACTCCTGCGTTGGCCACAAGCCGCCTTTTGTGTGTTCCGCCTTGTGTGTGCACCGCCTTCTGTGTGCACCGCCTTGCCTGTGGCCCCTTAAATAACAAGACTCCTGCGGTGGCCACAGACCGCCTTTTGTGTGTTCCGCCTTTTGTGTGTTCCGCCTTGTGTGTGCACCGCCTTCTGTGTGTACCGCCTTCTGTGTGCACCACCTTGCCTGTGGCCCCTTAAATAACAAGACTCCTGCGGTGGCTACAGACCGCCTTTGGTGTGTTCCGCCTTTTGTGTGTTCCGCCTTGTGTGTGCACCGCCTTCTGTGTGTACCGCCTTGCCTGTGGCCCCTTAAATAACAAGACTCCTGCGTTGGCCACAGACCGCTTTTTGTGTGTTCCGCCTTGTGTGTGCACCGCCTTCTGTGTGCACCGCCTTGCCTGTGGCCCCTGAAATAACAAGACTCCTGCGGTGGCCACAGGCCGCCTTTTGTGTGTTCCGCCTTGTGTGTGCACCACCTTCCCCCCCCATACCCCCCCCCCACCTTCTCGACCCCCCCCCTACCCCCCCCTACCTCCCCCCCCTACCTCCCCCCCCTACCCCCCCTACCCCCCCCCTACCCCACCCAACCCCCCCCCTACCTCCAAGGTAGGGGGGGGCGACTTCGTGCGATATATGCAAACCTCCAGCTTCAGACCCAATTTTTGTTGTGCCGTGTTATTTTGACCAAGGATGGGAAAGGGATGAAAGCAATGGGTGGGGTTGGCTCCAAGTTTTGGTTGTGCAAAGACCCCTATGGCATTGTTGAACAAAAGGGGGTGGAGTCCACCTCGAGATGGCAGGCATTTTTGAGAAGTTTCAACCCTCACGGACGGCCTGGTGACCAGCTTGCCGAATCCTAAACGGCGTTTGTAAAACGCATTGAGACCGCCCTTGAAGCCTTACCCCGGGTAAAGCCCAAGCTATTGCAGATTTGGAGGTGTTGAAACAAGCCCTCAAGCATGAGACCCCGGGTATTTATGTAATGTCGGCCACAAGGGCCCAGCAAAAAATCTTTGTGCACTACATCTCCCGTGGCACAACCCCTTTGCCCCCCCACTAGCACGGCACGGCACAACACGGCACGGCACAACACTGGCCCCTAGACGTAGCCCCCAGATCATATGAAAAAAAGGACCCCTAAATCGACCAAAAATAAGTGTTGTACACACATGCTGAGCCCCTCGGGCGCAATGTAAATTTCTTAGTCCTTGACCCCTTGCCTTGGGCCCAGACTGGTGCCCAAAGCAGTCACTGCATGCCTAGTGTTCTCTGGGTGGATGCTGTGTCCATGTGTCCATGTCCATGTGTGACACTTTCCCCATCCACGTCCTCCGCGGTCAGTCACGGGTTTAGCCGAAGTATTCTGGGAATGTTCAAATTTTAGGCCATCGTCTCCCACTTGGGGCCCACTTGGGGCGATGCTCTTTCTTGTCGGGTCCCCACCCGGGTGCCATAACTGACACCACGGTGGCAGGCCATTACCGGCCTCCATATTCCTTTCGCTACGCGCACGGTGGTCAAGTGCCCCCCCGTTTTGTACACTATGTGTCACTTCCGAGATGAGACTAGGGATGGGGTTTTTTGAGGGTGCCTAACGCGATGGGATAGGTGGTATCGTCCAAAGCATGTCAAGTCATGGAGTTTCACAAGTGGTCGAGCGATTTGTGGTCGTCTGCTCGTTGCTCCTATTTCTCCCACTTTGGAACACTACACCACACTTTGTTATTGTCTCCGTATTCCGGCAAATAGTTTGCTGACTTCACTCACTTCGGTTCACTTCGCTCACTTTAGGAAGATGTCCGGTCAAGCGTCTGGCCAACTTCTAAAGCGAGTAAATTGAGGGAAGTGAGCAAAGTGAGATGAGGTGAATCGAAGTGAGCAAGTTGTGCAAAAATACACACAACACCTCATTTCACCACACTTCGCCCACTTCGCACCCTTAACTCCCTTCAGACGTTGTCCGAACACGAGACCGGACATCTTTGTAAAGTGAGCCAAATGAGCCAAGTGAACCGAAGTGAGCGAAGTGAGATAAGGGAGCAAAGTGAACGAACTGAGTAAACTGTTGTAAGCAATTTAGATAAGAATGTTCCTCCCGAAGTGAGCAAAGTGTGTAAACTTGTT
This sequence comes from Eutreptiella sp. 'Long Island Sound 2002', assembly GCA_964036045.1. Taxonomy (NCBI): domain Eukaryota; phylum Euglenozoa; class Euglenophyceae; order Eutreptiales; family Eutreptiaceae; genus Eutreptiella; species Eutreptiella sp. 'Long Island Sound 2002'. The sequence goes on along the minus strand of OZ038383.1, from coordinate 118,904,694 downwards.
GTCTGTCTGTGTGTCCGCCGCGGGCAATGGTACATGTAGGCAAAACAATATGCATTGTTCGGCTTGGCAAACTACTACGTGCTGGCCGACCTGGCCTACCAAAGTGTCCCGCACATGTTGCCCCCATTTTAGGGTGAGTAGACAACGGATGAGGAAGAGTTCACCCGCATTCACCATTTCTACACGGCACAACCCAAAAAGATTTTCGCTTCCCTCCACACTTTGGTGATTGTGACCTCCCATTATCTTGCTTGCTTGCTTACTTGCTTGCTTGTTCTTGTTCTTGTTGTTGTTGTTGTTGTTGTTGTTAGCTGGTTTTAAGGGGAGAGGGGTGTAGTAATACATCATCAGCCATTTCCTTAATTTGTATTTTTTTTTAGCTGCAATGGTGCACTCATCCCTTTACACTGCGCTTGCCTCGGCAATCCTGCCTGCATCTCACCCTAACCCAAGCCATTGGTGCTCCTATGCAATGCTTTGCACCTTGAGTCAGGTGTTTCGTACATATTTTGCTTTCATGGGTGAACTTCGGCTCGCCATGAATGCATCTCTTGCTTGTGGTCAGGCTGCTTAAGTGCAATGCTCTTGTTGGGGGACCGTCATGCCAAAACCAACCGGGGGGTTGACCATACTACGGGTGGTGCTCATTAATGGCTTTATCTCATTGCTCAATTTCTGCGTTTGAAAAAATGCAGATGAAATCTGAAAAAGAGCTCTCCACGTTATTTTGGCTACTTGGTAGGCATTTGGGGCTTTAAGATAGTTAGAGCATGCCAGGGTAAGACGGCCTTACTGTCTTAGGACAAGGCGGGAGGGGGCAACCATTTCGTGCAATTTTCAAAAGCGCGGTAGATTTTGCACGTGGTGGTGTTTCAACCCAAAAAGGGGACCAAAATCTCTTGTTCATGCCCGGTAACATGAGCAAGAGCCTCTTCAATGGGGTTGGTTTCAGCAGGTGGATGCTTAGAAAGCACTAAGAGTCCATCCAACACGAAAAAACACATAACTAGATCCCCGGTTGCCAAAGTAATAGCACAACTGATTTAGACAATAAAATTGTTGATGACTTTTCAAATCAAACACCAGCCTTATCTAGAGAAAGGTTCCAAAGAAGCACACACGCCAATCTGTTAGATGTTTGCTCAACCAAAATAGATGTCAAAAACATAATGCAACATGCATGTTTACACTTCATGGCACGTATGGCAGGAGTTTGTATGAATCGACGATGACAAACCCTTGTAACCGCACATTGTTCAATCTTCCATATAGAAACTTCCGCGGGGCCACCCTGTTCCCTGGATGCTCCATAAGACACCCTGTGGAGAGCAAAATACGGGCAGTGGGCAGGAGCATGAACAAAACGCACACCTCCGCTAGAACACCCGCTCCTTAATTGTCACCAAATGGCTGTTGGGAGAAGAAGCCCCCCTGCAGTTTTGTCCTCTATTTTGAAAAACACTCTTCAACAAAGTTGTTGTTGAAAATGTGTAGAATGGGTAAGATGCAAGGTTGGGGTGACAAATGGCAGAGGATATCACAGCCGACAAGATCCTAGGAGGATTCTGCAGTCCTGAAAAGCAGTTGTGAGCAGCATCAGCGCCTCAGCAATCACTTTTTGCACCCCCATTTCTCCTGTTTGACCAGAAACTGTCGCATATCCGTTTATGCATTACCAATGAAGAGCAGTGTTGGGGATGCCATGAGCTCTTGTGGTTGTATATGACCCAAATTGGAGCTCATCTTGGCACTGGTATCAGATCCTATCAACTGTGATGTCATAACCTATTTTCAACCTTTTCTACCCCTGCTGGCCACCAATACCCAGCCCCCGGCATTGAAATTTATCCTGAAACATATTTACAATACAGAGGCGCGGTACTCTGGCAGAAGTATGCTCAACAAAACTTGAAATACCATACACAAATGACGAATTTTTCGGACCACACGTTGCTGTGAGAGCACCTGCGATGAAATACTGCGCTTTCATGCTGACACACACAGAAATGCCACAATAAATATTAACATGGTTGCAAAGTCACAGCAGCACAAAATGGTGTACTGACTTTCCCATCTTACAGATGTAGAGGCATCTTCCATTGGGTTGCGTTGTCCCAAACTTTCGCTGGTGCAAAAACAAAAAAAGGGGGGGTAGACACCTGCGATTGCAAACAAAAGCCAACTCTATATCACTGCTGTTCTCAGACTTTGTTGGTCGCAAACTTGGCATGTGACCACCCACTTTGTGCCTCATGATCAAGATGCCTGAAGTGGTTGATATGGGATAAAACAGGATTGGATTGCAACCATTTAACTTCACCATTGTTAATCAATCACTGTGATCGTTCAAGAGGAAATACAGGAATACATAGTGTCTAAAGCAGTCAGAACGATCAGACCCTGAAGCATTGGTCACTTTCAGGTCAACTATGAGCCATTTTGCGCCTGAAACACAGTACGCAATGATACTAAATGTGGTCAAACAGGCAGCATGGACAGGGGCAAAATGTTTTTCATCAACGGGTTGGTTCCCAGATCCCCATACCAGAATCTACACACGTAACTCAACTGGTGGAATAGCGATGTTCGGCCATTCTTGACAGTCTCGAGAACCTACCCCGTTGCAAGCGATCCGTGAACATGGCTGCTACGGTTGTGTCTTCCACTCCTGTAGTAGAAACCAAGGTACCAGTCACAAAAATCTGGGCTGTGCAAAATCCTGATTTTTACCAGTTTGGCACATGCTTGCTGCTGCTTGCTTGCTTGCTGCTGCTTACCGCTACCAAAAGGTTAGCTGCACCCTTTAGCAGAAACAGGCAATAAAACCTTACTGGTTGCACCAGCTCGGTGAAAAAGGCAATGAAACGTCATTGATCACACCAGCCCTCAGCTCTCGGTGGCTCATGTCTTTCCTGCACACCAAACTTGAGGAAGGGAGTCACAAAACCTTGCTGGTTCCACCAGCGCACTAAGAAGAATACCACAAGCTGACTCAATTACACCAGCTCGCTGTCAAGGGGAAGAACATTACTGGTTACACGGCTAAAACATTAGAGACCTTGGTCAGGAGATGGTGCTTTGGACATGCTCTGCTGTGGACCCATGACGATGTGACGTGCCCCAGCATTAACTAACATCAAGCACCACAAAAATTTCAGGTGTGATCAGCAGTTGGGGTGGCAGCATAATACCGCACTCCTCCACATGCATAACACAAATCAATATCTTCAAGCGAGGTGCTTGAATTTTCATAGAGTCCAGCTCTCAGGGGCTGGAAAAATGGCGCAGGAAGGTTGCATGGATGTCAATAGAGGAATTCTTCCCCAGGAAAGTGTTGCGCAGTGCGGCCTTTATTTACTCCAGCGGGTCGCAGGATTCTTGCCCAATCATACCACAAACCCAACACCCCATCTTCGGTGGCAAATTGCTTGGGGCCACTGCACGTGTACCAGTGACACCTCTGGTCCAGGTGAAACCAGACCAGTTGCTTTCTCCCGAACCCTGTTCATTCCACTGTGCACGCACCAGCCGTGCACGTGTCCGGCGCTCACCCCAATGCAGCCCCCAACTGATCCACTTCCTTGTCACTGCAAATGCAAAACACGCACAGTGCTTGCTTCGCTCTCAATGTTGAGATTTCGCCAGGCAACCAATCGTTCATCCATTCCCATTTGCTCCGAGTAGGACGATGCTGCCCAGGGGAAAAAATGAAAATACAGTACATTCATGTGTAGCACCTGCAAAGTCAACTTTATTCATGTGGCGAAAGGGCCCATTTCGACAAGCCATCCCAACAGCGTACACTTGCGAACCCAGAATACTTGCATCAAAATGTCAAAATCAGCCCCCCGAAAAAGCTCTGGCATCTGCAGTGACAATACGGCATTTTATCACCCAATTAGACATGTGCTCGAACGGTTCATCCCATCATTTCCATTCCCACAAATGAATTACCACCACTGCAAATGCAAACATGAGCTCAGGCTCGTGCGACTTCAAGCTACTTCCCCAGTAGACATGCTTTCCCTTGCGATGCACAGCCCAGGGCGACGCGCCTGGTGCCTTGACTACCCAGTCCCCCGGGTCACCACCACGTGTCGGCAAGCAGCTCATGATGTACAGGCGCTCCCCAGCATTCCTTGACAAGTGGGAGAGAGACTTTTTCCCACTGGTTCTCGGAGAAAATGCATCCGATTCAAAGAGTTCAGAGCTGGATTCCTTGGATCTGGCGACCGACGATGGACCGGAATTGTGCTGGCACAGGAACACTTGCACCTCCTTGTGCAGCCGCCTTCGCAAAAAGGCAAATCGCACGACACGATTCTTGTCATGCAACTGGACCACAATACGCCATACATGGCCCTCTTCCAAGCGCAGCTCTCCAATAATCGCTCCACTGCTCGGGTGCACAATGAGGTTGTTGCGTGTCACTGCGATCAGTTGGTCAAGGTGCCAGCAGTGCATCACTGAAAAACCTTTCTCATTGACACCGTTCTCTATTGTCAGAGGGGCGTTCTGGTGCAAATCATCTGAAGGCTCCATTGGTCGCCGAACAATGGCCGTTGGAGGAAACACGGCTCTGGTGACATCCACGGTCTCCCCACAAACAGGGGACATCATCTCTGCCTCGTCTCCTCCCCCCACACTCGGGGTACTGCAAATGGTGCTGGGATCATCCCCATCCTCAATGGCAGTGCGAAAGGAGGACATCCGCTCGCTTAAAGTGTGGTTCATGGACTCAAGGGCCTCATGACACAATGTGCCGATCCCTTTACTCGATTCCGCTCTATCGTTGGTTGCGAGCAATGCCCTATCAATGTCCTCAGGCGTTGGTGAGCCCGGTAATGGTGACTTTGCACAGGTGGACGATTTGGATCCCTGATCATCGCTGTGTTGCCCATCACCATTGCAATCGAGCAGAGCATCCTCAGAGTTCTGAAATTGGGACGGAGTATTAGCAAGAACAACTCCACACTCGTTTTCTGCCGGCGGCCGATATTCTTCAGGGTTCGCAGATAAAATCTCCAACTCACCGCCAGTACCTCCAAACGAGGAAGGTATTTGGTCAACATCAATGTATTGCTTGAGCTCTTTGAGGTAATTGCTCCGCCAAATGTGAATCTTATTCTGCGTTCTAGGATCCACAAGAGGCTTTATAAGACTCCACATGGTAGAGAAGACCATCGGCGCATTGATGATGAACAGGTACATCATGTGCTCAGGGAACCTAGCTTGATCTGCCGCAAGGAGTTCCTGCAATGACACCAAACAGACTAGCTACCCAAAAAATTCTGCACACCATCACCTCATGCTCCACATTAACCTCCCAAAGGGGCCACAGCAGGGCTTCTTTTGAGCAGGGGGGGGGAGGGGGGGAGGGGGTTTTGGACCCAAAACTTGGTGTACCAAAAATGGCCTGACCAGATTTTCCCTATTGTAAATTTCGTTTTTTCCCACTATGGTCACTTTGGTCTGGGGAGGGTGGGAGGGGGTTTTGGGGGAGGGGTCCCCCCCCCCCTTGGTTTTTAATTATTCTAAAGAAGCCCTGGGCCAGAGGGCGTGGCCGAGAGGGGAGATCAACAGTCACCGGTCCCTCTGCCCAGTGGGCCGGTCCCAGTGCCGGTCTTGCTGAAGGGGCCGTCAGCCGGTCTCCTCAGCCTAGGGGCGAGTCTAGGGCGCTGCAGTGTCGCTACTGCTGGGACATACTGCATTCGGGCAGTCAACCCTCAAATTCCTCTCTTGACCTGTTCTGTCCCCTTGCTAGGGTTGATATGTGGGAATGGTTAGCGCCCGGGACTGGCCGCATGGGCCGCTGAGACTAGCTAGTGCCCCAACACTCAGATGGTCAGGGGCACCCAGGTGGAAACATTGCAGCGCCCGGGACCGCCCCCCCCCTAGTGGATGCAACCTTGTGGTGTTCCCCCCAACAAAGCTAGCGATTGGGACTTCTTTTCAACATGGGCAACTTGTGCAACTTGTGGGGTGTGTCCTTGTGGTGGTCACGGCCACCATGCACAGAGAGGGCCCCTTTCTCCTTGGCCACAGGGAAGTTCTCATTGAAAATGGGTGCCTTGTCTGTAATAGGCACACTATTGAGGCCTTCTAACAAACTCTACAGCTCTGTGTAACTCAAAAAAAGGGTTTGGAGCAAATGGCTCACCGCTAGCCTGCCACCAGTGGTGATCACAAAATCCTTTGGATCCCGCTTACATTTCCTACTCTCTGCTGAACCATCGGCGGGGGTGTCATGCCACTCCACAAGACTCTTGGGAGCGGCGCCTAGCCGCGGCTGGGTGGCTGGGAGGCTTTGGAAGCCCCCCCCCCCCGTGGCTGGCTGGCTAGCTGGCGCGCCCGGAAAACGGCCAAAATACGTCGTGCACCACGGTACCGCCTCTTCTCACGCATGGTATGGGTATGGGGATGGGTTTGCAAGGGTGGGGGGGTTGAGCCACCTTTCAAGAACACCCTTACCTCATGGAGCTTACCCATGCCACGGCACGTGCCGCGGCACACTTTCCGATGGTCCCCCCCCCCCCCCCCTCCGTGTCATGGTGGCACGGCCGGCACAGGTGACACAGGTGACACAAGTGCCGATCACCCTCACACAACACGACACAGCGGCGGCCCCGTGTGACACGACACACCCTATGTGGCGGCACTGTGGCACGGCACGGCCGGAGCCCCCCCCCCCCCGCCGTGGCTGGGTAAGCTCCCATACTCCAAATTGCCTTGCCTTCGGAACCTCACATAAAAACCAAAAACACAAAACATAGAATCACCGCATCAGACGAATGTTCAACGACAAATGTTCTTGTTACCGATGTAAAGGGGTGGCCTCCAATACCTCAAAGTACACAATTGTCCTCAATCCGAAATATACTCCATCCATATTGCATTATCCCAAGGCACCTTTCCAAAGAACACTTACGTCTCCAACTCCTCATTCCGCGACATGTAACCCAACACAAAGTCATACACCTTTTGGGTCAGAACATAGTAACCTTGATATTGACATTGGGACGACAATATTTGTTGTATGTTAGTGCGGCAAGAGTCCAATGTTGAAATAAGCACCAAACAAGAAAAACAAGTTTTGGCCCAAAATGATTGTGGCAAGTGTGAGTCCCATCTTGGGACCCCAACGCGGCTGGGGCTCGGCCATTCTACATCCCCGGTCCTGTCGACAGGTGTGCATTTGTTGGGCATGCCAACAAAATCACACATTTTGTCCGATTTAAAAACTGCATGCACTGGAGCATCTCCATGCATGCTTGCCGACGTTAGTTGGACACGGATACGCTACAACACAATGCTACAACACAATGCAACGGCAATTGTGTGGGTGATTGTGCAACTGGACCACTGGGTCTGGATTCCCACACGAGCCAACAACCCAAAACCCCATCCCGATGCATGATGTGCCTTGTTTAAAGGGAAGGAAATTTTACCACACACTCCATGGATCGGTGACATCATCTTGAGATCTTGAGAGCAAGGGTGGTGAGGCAAACATGCATGTACAAAGCAATGGTAGTTGGCTAGGTGGATTGCAGGCGTAGCTGGCTGAGTGGCTGGCTAGGTGGCTCACCCGCTGAACCCCCCCCCCCCTCCCCACCCTCCCCGGCTGGCGCAGCTCCTTTGTGGCTGGCAATTATTTCAGGAACGGGTCATGCAATGCAAACATGAATGCACAACGGACTCAAACGGACGCACCCCGAAACTAAAACAGACGCAAATGGACGCCCACCAAAAATCAAAACGGACGCACACGGACGAGTATCCAAATCAAAACGGACGTTGGCATCAGGTTTGGTTCACCAAGGCGACAAATCCCAAAGAGCTTTTGACTGTTCTCACACCTCGCATGGTCAGCTGCAAGGGTCATGTCAATGACAAGGAGGCCTGAGTCCAAGAAGGGAAACATGAAATACAAACACCTATTACGCAATAACCTACACAATAACTATTTATTGCGCTATGACTACCGCAGTACCTACCGTGATAACTAGGTTGTTGTGTGATAAGCCCCGTGCACTAACCCTACATTAACTAGTCACTGCACAAAAAGACCAAAAATCGTAACAACTCCAAAATGGGCAAGACTAAGCAACCGAGACATGCAAGGCGCATGGTTGCATTATAATGCACCCATGTTACAAGTGAAAGTCCGGGTTCCAACAAACCGGGTTTCGCACCACACCTTTGTGCACTGCATCCCATTGCATGCCAAAAACAAAAAATAAAAACACTTTTTTTTGCGGTACCGGCGGCCAATTTGCTGCGTTGGTGAAAGTGTTTCACAAAACACTTGCTTTGTGAAAGTGTTTTGCTAAACATTTTGCCAAAGAAAGCGCTTTGCTCCTGAAAGTGTTTCGCCGGAAAGCTCCGGAAGCGCTTCGCGAAACATTTTCACAGGGGCAAATGCCCTTCGCAGACTACAATAATTAACATTCACTTGCCCGCTTGGAGGTTGCGGCCGCAAACGTAGCCATGACTACGGCTACCTTATGTGTTAAAGAAGAACAAATAATGAATAAATAATAAATAGTAATAAATAAATAGTAAATAGTAACAATAATTCTATGATGTTTTTACTTGCTCTCTACCCTATGATCCAAAAATTTTATCGCGAAAACGGGATATGGAGGAATCCTAGGAGCTTACCCATGTCACGGCACGTGCCGCGGCACACTTTCCGATGCCCCACCCCCCCCTCCCCCCCTCCTCCATGTCATGGTGGCACAGGTGACACAGACGACACAAGTGCCAATCACCCCTGTACACGAACCATTGCATAGCATACCGTGCCATCGCCCCCCCCCCCCCCCGATGTCATGGTGGTACAAGGGACATAGGTGACACAAGACAGGTGCACAAGCACAATAAAGCACAAGCACACCTCCACAAAACACAAAACAAATTCATGCAAATTGCAACACGCTAGCCAGCATCATTGTTCTGTAGCATAGCACAAGACAACACAACACGACACAGCGGTGGCCCCGTGTGACACGATACACCCTATGTGGCGGCACCGTGGCACGGCACGGCCCAAGCCCCCCCCCCCCCTCCTCCCCCCCCGTCCGTGGTTGGGTAAGCTCCCTAGAGTACCATGCATGCACTGAGTGGCCAAACATCGTTCGCATCCCTTCACATTGTAATGAAGAGGATGAACCTGACAAAACAAGGGATTGTCTCATGGCACCTTATGTCATATCGGCATCATAGGGGGTCGGGGGGTGAAAACATTCCTTGAGTAACAAGGTTCCTCTCATCATTAATGCATCACTGCCATAGTTGTGTTGGCAATGAGGTCAAGAATCCAAAGGCATCATGCACACCCCATCATGTTGTGTAAATTTGCATTCTCATGTTGTGCAAATTTCCATTCTCATGCAACACATGGAACACGTCCAACCATACACACCTTGAGGAACGTTACAGAAGTAGTGTTTGTCACAACGTTCATGCCCACGAGGCTCGCATCCAAAACAAGAGTTAATCGATCTTGGCCCACCAACCTATATCTTTCTCGAGCGCGTTCTATAACATAGTAATGCCATCGTAGGAGTGTGTCCTTGTCAAAAGTTTGCAACAAGTATGCAATCCCTTTGGGGTTTGGCTTCTCATAATAAACGGGCCTGCCCCCTTTATCAAATCCGTGAAAACCCATTGGATAGTGCCTTGGGATATCACTCGGGAAAACATCATCAAAAACATGGTCGATGTTGCTCTCTTGGCGCCATTGCAAATACTCCTGCAACATTGTAGCAGCATTGTCAACATTCCATTGTCTTGCAATGAGAAATCTGTAGGCCAAGTCTTCGTCACCAATCTTATTGCAATCTTGGAATGGAAGTAAATGAGGAATCTTTTCCCGCAATTTTGCATATAATTGTCTTTGAGGTTCATCAATGGTATGTATGCCGGACCTCTGCATGTACGGTGGGTCATGAAAGAGTTGAACCTCGCACCACGAGCCTTCAAATCCTGAAGCGGACCACCATTTTTGCCTTGAAAACAGCGACGAAGGCGCCTTGCAATGTATCTAGAATACAAGATTCACCAATGGCCAAAATGGAACATCTAGCAATAGACTCATCAATTCAACCATTATTGGATGCACCAAGGCGTAAACGAACACCACAACACACGGAGACCTCTCAACCTGCTGATTTGGTACTTTCGCACTGCTCCACACATCACCAACAGGAATGATCCTTACCCGCCATTTCTTGGTTTGAGTGCGTCTTCAGGGCCCATTTTTGGATCTGTCTTCTTGCATATGTGCATACCTCACGGAACCAAAGTCTCCCATGGAACCACCCTTCCCACCCTTGCAAAAGGAATAATAGCACAAAAAAGGATGGGGTGCGCACATGACAACCGCATCCTACACCCACTCTTCCAACTGTGCCAATAAATAGTCTCGGTTGACATTCAACCTCAAGAAATCAGTCCCCACATACTCTCTGTGGCGCAACAGCGTGGTGGAACCCTTAAGAACCACTGTAATGGAAGAGGTGTCCTTAGAGATTAAAGCGGCATTCCAGAAGCATTCCAATATCTTTCTCTCCCTTTCCTTGCTCCTTGCCGCCACCAACTTCCTACCTCGTCGAGAAGTGCTCCAACCGCAACATGCTATACGTAATGTACCTACATTCCCTGAAAGGCTTGTGCTCATACGGGTGATGCAGTCCTCCATGAGTTTCTCGGCTCAGTCCAGGAAAGACCAGCGGCCCCTAGTCCCAACGATAGACAGCACTCTTTTTTGTATTGATTGATATAATTTTCTACACACAGAACTACTCCTCAGTGTCAAACTTCTTCTTCACCAAGCAACGCAAGTAAAGCAAAAATGCACTACTCCATGGAAAGAGACATAGCATGAAACTACGTGTGATGAGACGCGTGCAAAGTGCTCGTGTATCACCTCCATACCCTTTCCCCTTGGCAGGCCCATTGTTGGGGGCCTTTCCCTGAGGTTCAGGTGGTTCAGACCTCTAAATGGCTTTCGTACTTCATGCTTCACGCAATCAAGCAAAGCAGCAAAGCGTGAGCACTACAGTGTAACAAAACCCAGTGAACTGGTCTTAATGTGTGTAGAGCACCATCCTTTGGTAAACATAGGTGCAACCCTAGTTTACCTAAGGAGCCAACCTCATCTCATCAGAAAACAGTTGCATGCAGATCCTGACAGCTATGTAATAATAATAATAATGTACAAAACACTGCATCAATCTCAGTTTGCGTGTATCAATCATTTCATGATGGACGTGGTGGGGATAGCACGGCGTGCTAGTTTGCTGCGTATGATACCTTCCCACCATGATGGGTCATATTTCTTCCTCCGGAGTTCATGTACAAGGTTCTAGCAATTGGATATGATTTCATATGGTGTGGCTGCATAACAGAAACATTTTAGTATCATGTTGGGTACCATGCCTTGCAAAACAGACCTGCAGTTGATGGAATGGTAATCATTAAACCAGATTATCGTCTACTCCTGGTGACCTGTGGACGTGTTTTTGTGTTTCTACTTTATGTTGATGTTACTGCCTGAGCTTGGTAATGTAACGATGAACTCCAGTGTGGTCAGCGACCTGCCCTCAGCCTCACATTGCAGCTGTAGACCATGTATATCTTCGAACAGGTTTTTCAGATCATCGAGGCAATATTGCAATAGCCGTCCCGTTTTATATCCAATATCCGCGGCCTGTGGTAGATTGCGCGCCCTATGTGACGGCCGATAGGCCGGCACATTGGAGCGCGCAATCTACCACAGGCTGCGGATATTGCCTAAATGTGATAGGGGTCTTACTGTTTTTACTATTTTTACTATCTTTTTGCTAATTCAGGCTTTGTGGCGCTTTGTGGCATGTCAAAGGCGCAAACCAAGATACTGAAGCTCAATGCACAGGGCCGGCCACCTATCCAGGTCTGGCTCGACAATGTCACACGGATGTTAGAGGAGGAAGCGCCGGAAGGTTTATACCAAGAAGCGCCCGCAGGACCACATTTCATGGGAGATTTTTTTGACGATGCACCAGCCGATCCACAAGGTGAAGAGTGTGTGAGTTACGTGAACGCTCTGAAATGTTGCAAGGCCTTCACTGCAGCAAAGGACCTCATCGGAGCAGAGTTTGCGTCGGTGGACGACTGGTTCATCAATCGGGCGCGCTATGTCGGCAGTCCACATGCTCTCTTGGATGCCGAAGCAGAGAAGCAGGGGTTGATGGATCGCCGCTTGCAGTATGCCATTGCAGTCCAGAGCTCCAATGAGAAGCAGCGAAAACCAAAGGTGTACACGCTCAGTCCGAGGAGTTTCGTAACGTATATGAACGCATTCATGCATGTATAATGCCGCAGATTCCCGAGTTCTGGTTTCTACGTGCACAATGACTACATGATGCCTCGCTACTGGACGCTGATGAAAGATGCAATGCGACGCTACATGTTATGGTACTTGCAACGGAACAAGGCAGCGAAAGAGCCACCACTAACGGATGAGGAGCTGATCAAGTTGTGCCGCAGCACTGATTGGAATTCGCCGGGTGCCAGGCAGCTGATGCGACTGATAATCACACTGAGCCGATCCGGGTTGAGATGTGTGACCGCCTGCATTTTGACAAAGGAGACTATTGGATCCGAGCAGAACCTTCGCAGTGGTCAGTGTGAGCCGAACTTCCCTGAAATCAAGCAACGCATGCCCAGTCTTGCGAATTCGGACCTGCCGTTCTTCAATCAGCTGTTGGTGGCTAGGCCGGACAAACGATTGTGCATCATCGAAGCTGTGTCGAATCAGCTTGACGACTTGCGCGCTGCGCCCCCTGGAGTGCCGTACAACTGGATGTTCCGTGAAGTGGGCGACGACGGCCAGCTGCTGCAAAGTGCTGCGAATGCTGGAAATGGGCGGCGGCAAATCGGTCAGTTTGCCTCAAAGATTCTCGGACGGCCTGTGACCACAAAGGCCCTTGGGCGACAGGCTGCAATCTCCCGCGTCCAAAGCAATGCTGCCGTATCTACAGCAGATCTTGCCAAGTGTATTGGCGTGAATGAGAGGACTCTGCCGATCTACAACAATGTCTCGAAGGAGACACGGCGAAAGGTGGCTGACGCGATGGCAGGCAATGTGCATTCGGCGACCGACTGCAAGTTCGAACCCAAGGCTTACTCTCTGCTGCCCGACGAGCCGACTTCCTCCAATGCAGCCGCGCCGGTGGCGCCGAACACGATTCCGAACACGATGCCGAATATGGTTCTGCCTCAAGTGCCGACCGTTAATCCGAACGCGTTCCCTGTCCCCCAGCCTGTGTACCCTTTGCACCATCCGTTCCCTTTGGGTATGGGTGGTTACAGCTTTCCGGTGACCCTTCGAGTGGGCCTTCCAGTTTTTTTTCCGAATTTTTCTCCGAATGTGCAAGGCAATGTGCCCGCGAATGTGCCCGTGAATGTGTCTGTGAATGCGCCAGCGCCCAGACAGTTTGCGCCAGCGCGTGCGGCAGGGTTTCGCTTCGACCCTGAGGACGACATGCCCCTCACTCAGGTCTGTGAGAGCCAAATATCCTCCATTGCTGTGAAGGATCCTCTCACCGAAACTAACACCCAAACGACAGTTGTCGACAGATGTCCCTTTGACGAAAACAGTGGACCTGACGAACTGCCCAGGAGTTCAGTGCGTCCGTCGCGCAAGAGGAATAGCAGTCGCCAGTCTGATTTTGTTTGTACATTTGCCTCTGAAGGCCCCAAGCATGAGCTTAAGCATGAGCCTGAGCCCAAACCCAAGAGAAGGAGGGCTCCAGTTGCCAGGGCACCCTTTGATGGGCCTACTCTGCGCACCCGCAACACATCCGCCAGGGCGCCCTTTGATGGGCTTGCTCTGCGCACTCGCAACAAGGGGAAGAATTCCTTTTCTTTGTTCTGAGATGGAAAGCTTGTGTTCATTACAGAAAGGTATGTGGGTCTTCATGCTGACACACTCAGTGTGAGGGTTTTTGCTGCTGTTTTGGCTGACTGAAGTAGCAGTCGTTATAACAGTTTCATGGGACCCTCTACGATGACAGGCTGTGGGATTGCTTCATTTTGCTGTGTCATTGCTCCATGTCCCTTCCCTCTGCCCTTGCCACAGTAGCTGCCATCACCTCCAGGTGCTCTGATTAGAGTTAATTGGTTGGATTTGGCTTCATTTGGTTCATTTGGTTCATTTGGTCATAATTCAAGTGGAATTCCTTCAAATTGTTTGATTCAGACCATTCCTGCCCTCAATCTGATTGCTTTTGCCATCCTTGCAATGGAATTGGTTCACATGGTTTATTTGAATTTTTGATCATTTTGGTGTCACATTGTGCGGTACATTTGGAAGGCAATGTACCGGTACATTTAGGACCCCTATCACATTTAAAGTACGGCACATTGCTATCACGCACAATCTCAGGTGAGGACCACTCTTCTCTGGCTATGACAGTCTGACCGTCTGTCGGCACTGTCACCCGAAGGTGTCACCCGCAAACTCACCCGGAGCCTGTCTTGCAGGTGATGAGGGGAGGAAGTGTCACGGAGCAAAGGCAACAAGACATGGGTGAGGTTCACTCTTCCTTGCCGGCAGTAATTAGGAATTTCTCACTCTTTGAAAGGACGGCGGTCGGTGGTTTCAAGAAGAGTACTTGAAGTGCACCACCTCAATCATTGTCCAAATTAAAGCGTGTGACATGCCTACCACTAGAAGAAACAGACTCAAGGCGCGGTAACTTGCGTGGAGGTTCAGGAGCGCGCCCCCTGGGACGCTTAGAGGCACTGGACGACACGACTGGGCTGGGTGGTGTGGGCTCACCCGTGTCTTGTTGCCTTTGCTCCGTGCCACTTCCTCCCCTCATCACCTGCGAGACAGGCTCCGGGTGAGTTTGCGGCACGTCGCCAGAGCAACAAGACTCGTGTGTGGTAGTGTGTACAACGTCGTCCAGTGCTTTCTTGGCTGCCCCGGACGCGCCAACGCGCAAATAATGTTTTGCAAATGCATCCAATCTCTTCCACTGCCCAATGGAGGCAACAACCTCACTCGGCAACCCCAACCAGCGAAAAAATTCAACGAAAGCGCCACGCGGTGTGTGCGCACCCCAAACGGACGTGTCGATGCCAAACCTCTTCAACTCAGCAGCGGTCAAACTTCCTACCGTGTTAGGCGCGAGCGGGGTATATGGGCGATGGAGTGTGATGAGCAAAGGCGTCCCAGGCGCCACGAGTGAAGACGTGAGGCTAACATACAATAAAAGTGTCTCCCAAGGACACCAACTCTTGTCCTTTAAGACCAAAACCTCCTGCCAGCGATAGGAAGATTTGTTTTTACGTCTAACGGCCACAAAGCGTCGGGTGCCGACCGAAGAGACTTGGCGCAAAGTCCGTGACAAATCAAACGACCGAAACAGCCCGAGGAAGCGCCACAACAAAATGAGTTTGATGCGCACCTCCTTAATCACACACAAATCGTAAGAAGTGTTGATGAATGCCCAAAACACCGGGATAGGATCCCAAAAGGCAACATACTTCGGTGTGTGTTTGTTCCAAGACTTGCGCACATGGGAAAGTAAAGGATGAAACCTTATACTTTGAAATCCACGAATCAACAACAAAGCAAAATAAGCATTACGCGCCGTAGAAGACGAATAGGAATCGAGCTCCAGAAGAAGGCCCGCAAATGAATCAGAAGGGCTATCAATTGTTAGCCCATCACGCAAAGCCATGGCGAACAAAACGGCGAAAGCCGACTGGTATCTTTTGAGAGATCCCAATTTCTTTATATGTGAATCAATTTGCAACTCAGAGAGGCCCCGGGACGATAATGTCTTCCGGACAACAGCAAGCAAATCAGGGGCCAGCGTGACTTTTTCATAGGTTTTCCCCAAGCACTCACGTAAAGTCCGTGACGGGGGTTTATCTGCACCACTGGCGCCAACGGGACCCGCAGTGCTGTTAATAGGGGCCACCATGACTCTGAGACCCACCATGGCACCACCGTCAACGCGCGAATGTGGGGGTGAACTCGCAAGCGATGCAACCACCTTCCTATGAGTGCCCATGGAGGGTGACACCAAACGTCGGTTAGGGAGGCCAAGTTGGCTGACAACGCATTGAAGCGGTATGGGGTGCTTCACCCATACCCGCTGCACAGCCTGTGGCGCTCTTCGCCAGGCCAGATCAGGAATTTTCCTGTTGATGCTACGGCATCTTGATTTCTGTGGGATTTCTGTAAAATACCCCAGAAATCGTCATTTTACGTCTTTTCTGGACTGGCGACGACAGTCGTCGCCTGCGCGACGCAGCTCCAGATCGAGAATTTAACTCTCGATTTCTAAAGATTTTAGGCAATTTTATTATTGTTTTATCGTTTTTAGGAATAAAAGATTATAGCGTGACCTTTTTCGCGGCGCTCCGCGAAGGTCCATTTTTGCGAAAAAAGGCGCGTTCACGCATTTTTCAAAAAATGCTGAGGCGATTCCAGGAATCGCCCAGACGCCTATGGCGTAGCCCAACAGTGGGCCTTTTCATATGTAGGTTGAATTGGCACAGAAACGCGTCGCGTCGCTTACGCTACGCGTTGGGGGGAGACGCGCAAAATGAGTGTTTTTGACTCAAAAATCATTTTATTTCATTGTTTTTCGCCCAAAAACCACTGGTTGGCCCAGTTTGGGCAGGATCTCAGTGGAGATCCTGATGGCGACGCCTCGTAGCCGTCAGATTTTCTGATGGCGGCGACGCCGTCGCCTTCATTTCGTCTTCTTTTTTATGCTATTTTATAGTATAGAATTGTTACTTGTACATATTACTTGTCTACATATTTTCTTTGTCTACATATACCTTCATCTCCTTGCCCAGGACGCCAGATTGTGTCATGGCCGAGGCAAGGATCACAGAATCCTTTGGACAATCGTGAATGCAAGTGGAAGACTTCGCCTTCATGGGTTTGGGGGTTTGAGGTGTGCATGCCGAAGGGAAGCTTCGAGGTCGCCCCCTCCCCCCAAATATCCTTCAAAAGGATTCTGCCGACGCCAAGGCCACCAAGGGCGTGTGACGGCCTGCGGACGGCGACGACGCCCAGACTGCAGGAGTACGCGGATCGCTGATCGCTGTTCGCTGGGAGACTGCAGGAGCTAAGGTCAAGGGCATCAACGCGATGGAGGACTCTGACGATGGATAAGACCATGGCTTCCCCATGGACCCTATGGAGCCCCCAAGTCCAGCCCGACGCAGCTGGGCGACGACCACAGCGACGACGACGACGTCTGCGAAGTGCACAAGAAGGCGCGTTAATTCGTCGCCTTGGGTTGGTTGATTCGGTCCCACCCTAAATAGGCGTGGGGCGCCTTGGGTAGGAAATGACCCTAAATTCCCCAAATTAGGTGCGTTCATTCGTCACCTTGGGTTGGGAATCGACCCTAAACTGGCACGGGTTGCCTTGGGCAGGAAATGGCCCTAAATTCAGGCTCGGTGGAAGGCCTTGCCTTGGGTTTGACCCTAAATAATTTTTTCCGAACTTTCCGAATTTATTGAATTATTGATTTCCATGCCCATGGAGAAAAAGGGCCAATATGTGCACCTAAGTGCCACCAGTCAGGGCGGAAGGCCCTGCAGCGCCCCTGGTCTGGTCACCAGAGGCTACGAGGAGTGCCAGGGACCAGTGTTGTCGCCTGAGGGGCAATTGCCCTATGAATATTTCAAGATCAAAAAAAAAAAAAAATTTAATTTTTTTTTTACATGTGGTTGGTGCTCCCCCCCATGTATATTACTCACGAAGCCCCCCCCCCCCCACTGTTCTGATGAATCAGTATTGAAACCAGGACACTGCAGGGGTCAGAGCGCCTCCTTGGCCTTGCCTTCCTTTGGATATAGGCAAGGCTTTTAAGGAGGGGGGTGAAGCGGTATGGGGTGCTTCACCCATACCCGCTGCACAGCCTGTGGCGCTCTTCGCCAGGCTAGCTCAGGAATTTTCCTGTTGATGCTACGGCATCTTGATTTCTGTGGGATTTCTGTAAAATACCCCAGAAATCGTCATTTTACGTCTTTTCTGGACTGGCGACGACAGTCGTCGCCTGCGCGACGCAGCTCCAGATCGAGAATTTAACTCTCGATTTCTAAAGATTTTAGGCAATTTTATTATTGTTTTATCGTTTTTAGGAATAAAAGATTATAGCGTGACCTTTTTCGCGGCGCTCCGCGAAGGTCCATTTTTGCGAAAAAAGGCGCGTTCACGCATTTTTCAAAAAATGCTGAGGCGATTCCAGGAATCGCCCAGACGCCTATGGCGTAGCCCAACAGTGGGCCTTTTCATATGTAGGTTGAATTGGCACAGAAACGCGTCGCGTCGCTTACGCTACGCGTTGGGGGGAGACGCGCAAAATGAGTGTTTTTGACTCAAAAATCATTTTATTTCATTGTTTTTCGCCCAAAAACCACTGGTTGGCCCAGTTTGGGCAGGATCTCAGTGGAGATCCTGATGGCGACGCCTCGTAGCCGTCAGATTTTCTGATGGCGGCGACGCCGTCGCCTTCATTTCGTCTTCTTTTTTATGCTATTTTATAGTATAGAATTGTTACTTGTACATATTACTTGTCTACATATTTTCTTTGTCTACATATACCTTCATCTCCTTGCCCAGGACGCCAGATTGTGTCATGGCCGAGGCAAGGATCACAGAATCCTTTGGACAATCGTGAATGCAAGTGGAAGACTTCGCCTTCATGGGTTTTGGGGTTTGAGGTGTGCATGCCGAAGGGAAGCTTCGAGGTCGCCCCCTCCCCCCAAATATCCTTCAGCATCCACGACCACTGCCCGGTGATGAGGCCAACGCGAGCCGACGGCCGGGAGGAGCGCATTGCTTGGCGAAGCGAAAAGGTCCACCGTTGGGTGAACGTGATTGCGAAACACATGCAACAGATGATGAAACACCTGAGGATCCAGCGAGTAATCCCCGGGGTCGACGGACCAACGGAAAATTGCATCCGCTTGCATTTGACTCGAGGGCACTAGGAGTGGAACTAACGAAACGGAATGAAGGTTCATCCAATGAAGAAAGGGTCTTAAAATCTCGTTGAGCTTTCCAATTTTTCCTCCATGATGCATTAGATAGGAAAATGCCAGGGAGTTGTCGATGTCGATATTGACCTGGCTGTGGGGCGGAGCAAGCGCCATTGCCGTGTGTATGGACGCTTGAAGCTCTTTGTGATTGATGTGGGATGCATTGGGGCCCCAAAAATCGTGAACCACTTCGTTGGTTGAAACATTGAGCCCCCCCCAAGCCAGTAAAGTGCTGTCCGAAGCGAGATTGACAACGTTGTTGGAAAGTTTTCCGAGAAACGGCCTTCCCGGCCATGTGTGGAGAATGTTGGTGACTTTGTTGTGGTTTGTTTCTTGGGAACTCGACTGTGCCTCTTGTTTCTCGAAAATCCCAAAATACGACAAACCTCTTCTGCGCAGGATCTTTAGACGGGGCACCAATAATAACACAATCTCGAAGACATAAACCCTGTTCAAAGATCGAAGTATCTTACAGCACTCATTCACAGTTGGCATTCGATGCTTCTTTATTATTCGAAGACTGCAGTGCGACTGCGGCTGCGACTTGCGACTTGCGCGCTGCTGCGCTGCTGCTGTTCGAAGCCATAACACTACCCCCCCGCTGAGACCTCGAAGAGGTCTCACTCACCTGGGCGGGCGTCACAATGTCGAATGCAGAGCAGGCCCAGAAAATTTTTTTTTTTGGACCTCGACATGTGTTGGCTACAGAAGCATAACAGTGGTCGAAACTCACACACTGAGGTGCAGTCATGGTACACCCGTCGTCAGCGCCTCATTCATACGCCGTGTTCGACTCTGCCACGGCTGTGGCTCTCGGCGGAAGCTGCAGAAGAAACCCTCGCCAAGCACACTGCACGGGCGCTGTACCCGCAGCAAGGCTGTGGGCACGTTGAACCATAACATACCATAACATTGGGCACAGGTATCGAAGCTGGATGCCCAGCAGACAAACAACCAACAGGCCTACACATCCGTCAACTCGAATGGACATGTGAAGGCAGTCGATACCATTAATGGCATCCAGACTGTCGAATAAGCCTATTTGGCATCCAGACTGTCGAATAAGCCATTACTTGGCATCCAGACATGTCGAATGAGCAGTCCGTGCCCCACGTAAACGTGAATGAAGGATTCACCTGGAGTCGACATACTTCATGCACTTCCTTCAGTGTCTCGACGCCAGCCATGAACTTGAAGGTGTCATGACCCGTGTAGTGTCGACGGATATCACTGTCGAGGGCACCCTTCTGAATCAGGATACCAGATCGATGGTTCAGCAATCGAAGGTTGGGATCACCAGGTCGGTTGTCGACGGGGCACTTGTACTGGAATACGAAGACATGTTCACGGGCAAGCGCTCGAAATTGTCCAGGTCCCAGTATTTGTGCCCTGGTCGAATAGAAGTCCCAGAGGCTCGACGGTTTCCAAAGGTCCTCACGCCACAGATCGGTCCGATTGGTGGCCTTGAAGGAGCATCCGTCATGTCGACCAGTAGACCATCGATAGGTTTCCTTCGATCCAGTACCAGCGGCCATGCTGTGGTAGAACTGACCAGTTCGCGTATCGACTCGCCACCACGGCGTGTCGGCAATCGAAAGTCGTCGCACGACAATGACGGCGCTGATGTCGTCCACTTCAGGGCGGAGGGCATATCGGTCGATGATCCCAAGCATGTCGGTTCGAGAACCTTCCTCTTGGAGTCGACCGAGGTGTTGATGTACATACTGACCATCAGCGAGGGAACTCTGCAGAGCGAACCGAACCGCTTCTGCAGTCACAAGGCTCCAAACCATGTCAACAATGACCGCTTCGAGGACTTGGTCTCGGCAGCTGACCTTGCGTCGATGTGCAGCCTGAAAGTCAGCGTGGATCGGTGTGAGGTACTTGAAGAACGGGATGTCGAAGTGGTGCTGATAGGCGTTCGACTCCATCGACAAAAACCGGTGATCGACGGGGTCCGGGTGGAACGGGTCGCTCGCAGGCGAGTCGGATTTCTCGATCTCCTCCCGTTCATCAGTATAGACATCCCTTCGGAACTGGACCGCTCGACGCCAACGTTGTCCACCTTCGTATCCGGCTCTTCATTCGATGAGTGAAGGGCAGCAACTCGTCGGATCGCCTTATCGAAGTCGTGGTACCCGAGCCGTCCGGGTCCAGTCTGGTAGATCGTCGCCAACTGGACAAGGTCGATGGGGGCGCCTGGTGCGACGGCGTTGTACGCATAGGGTTCGATCTGTTCTCCGAGTCGAAAGTACTCCTGGAGCTGGACCGCAAGGTCCTGTGTTCGATGTGGAGCGCACCCATACCGCTTATACCCAAGTCGAGAGGTGCCTCGTAGGCCGCGCAGTAGGTGTCGGCGAAGAAGCAAATCGACTTTGTACGCAAGAAAGGGGGCTCGATCTTCGAAGAGCCAGTCGTTCGCCTGGCAAACCTTCTGAAGATCACGGATAACTCCCATGATCGAAACGGCAACGGGAGCTTCTCGTTTCATCCTTTCGTGGGTCCAGAAGCGTCGATATTTGAAGATCAGGTCGATTCCATCAGCAACGTTTATCAGGTCGTCGATTCCCGAAATCTCTCGATGCATGCGGTTGAGTCGAGCAATTTGACTCGGCAGGGTATATTCGGTGAGGCTTTGTCGGAATCCCCAATCGAGCTCTTCATCACAACGTCACCATTCGACGAGGGCGACTCGAAAGTTCTGACAAGCCACTTCGATTCTTGTATACCACTGGTATCCCGGCTTACAACCAAGATTTCCACGGTCATCGAAAGACGTGTCAGGGGCGCTTCGAGCCAGTTCGTAAGGGAATGGTGCGGTTCGTCCCCAACTGTCGATGCAGATGGTCTTGCCTAACTCGGAAATGGTGGCATTCGCCTTCGACACGGCTGCAGCATGTTTCTCGTTCAGGAACGTGTGCGGTCCTCGAAAACCAGCCATGGCGCTCGACGCAATAGTGAGTACCGATGGTTCGAGCTTAGTGTATTCCGTCTTCATCGGATCATCCTCATGTGTCCCAAATCGATAGGGTGGCTTCAATCCGAACGTGCCCAAGTGTCGGGGTTCGTCGATGGTCTTGATTTCATGATTGTACTGCGGCATGTTATAGGGCTGCCACTTCGACTCCGGCACCGGCACAGAATCGTAGCTGGGTGGTGCTGTCGACCACACGGGCTCGTAAGGATATTCTTCTTCGTCGTCGGACTCGAGTGGCCAGGGTTCATCGTCGTCGTTGTGGTCATCGTCGTGGTAATAGGAGTCGGATTGGTTCGTTCGAGTAGAAGCTTGTGTTTTCGGGGCATTCGAATGCCAGGATTGGTCGACCCAGTCGTCTTCGACTTTCGGCTCTCCGGTACCCGGGTCGTCCCTGGATGGCCTTGATGTCCAGGTGTTCGGCCTCCTCGATGTTCAAGAACTGTCGACCCATCCGGGCGCTGAACAGAGGAAGGAAGATCAGTTGTCGTACCCCGTGTAGCAAGCAAGATCTTCACCACAATCGAACCAGTCAGGGCTTGAGCACCGCTCTCGAAAGTATTCTGCATCGACCGGGGGTGGGGGCCCGTACAGCTTACAGAGTTCTGGCTGCATGTCGGGTGGGGTCCCTCCCTTGGTCGGTTCCAGAACAGGCCGGTTGGCCAGGGCTATCTCGAGCACTTCCAAGCCTGTGGCGCCTCCTGATATGACGGGCCGTCCACTCGGCGCCATTCCTGCAAATTCCCCGCGAGGGAACACACCTCCCTTGCCTCCTTTCGACGGGCCTCCTTTTCCTTTCGAGCTCCCAGCATATGCCGACTGGCTGTAGTTCGGCGGTTCGAATGGATCGAGAGGTCGACTCAGACGAGTTGGCGCTGATGCTACTGAAGCGGTACCCAGAACCCCATGGCTAGGGTAGGGCATACAACCGGCCTCCGGTCCACTAACCCCATGTACGGAAGGGAAGACCGGTCTCCGGTCCACTAACCCCATGTACGGAAGGCGCCCGTTGACGCCCGGTGCGAGCCCGGCGGGAGCGTGTTCCGTGCCGTAAAGCCCCGCATCGGCAACTGATGCACCGCCAGCGGAGATTTGTATATCAGAACATCAGGAATCAACAGGGTTTTATTTTCATATTGTTTCCGTCAAGTTTTACGCTTCCGTTCCGATATTCACTGTTTTGACTGCTGGCGGTTGGATCGCGACTTTACCGTAACCGCCAGTTTAACTGTTTATAATGGAAATTTTAACGCAATCCGTCACGAAGGCTCCAAAGCCTTCAGGAACTGCATGGACGCTTCCGCAATTTTCACATCTTACACTCGCAACCTTAATCCGAATTTTTCAGGATGTCGAAATCGGATTTTCGACTTCGACATCCCCGCACTTGATTTGACCTCTTTCGAGTGGACCTACATGCTTCCCTATGCACGAATCAACTTTCCTTTTATCTTGCCCTCCATTTGACTCAGAGATATGGGCAAAACAAAGTTGATTCGTGAGGCCACTTGTAAGGGTCATATCTCGTGCCGCTTGCGAGGAATGACAATAAGGAAACGTGGGATGTATTCACAATACTCCCGACGCAATTTAGGAAGCTTTATATGCCTTGCGTTTCCACACGTGCGCGCTAGTGTAATGGATCATGGTCAAGAGGGTAGAGTTTGCGTTATAACTCTTTGGCCATGACATTGCGTGCGTTAAGATAACTTTCGAGTGTAGCGCGCAAGTGTTGGTGTTGCATAGGAACTCTCCTTGAGTTCCTATGAGCGATTGACACAAAGTTATGCCCTTGGAGGGGCATGACATATCGTGGGGGGAGCTACCTTTTTGGGCAATATGGAGTATGTGCCTTGTGTTGTGTTGCGTGCCCATTTGGCGGGTCCATCGCTCCAAGCCAAGCCCGCCAATGGACCTCATATTGTGCAAGCCCCTTCTCCATACTCCCTACGATCAATTGCAAGCCTAACCTTCGTGAAGGGAAGCTTGTGTGGCGATCCCGAAGCGATGCGTTGGGAGCAAGGTGTGTGTTTTGCAATTTTCCATATTTTCATGTGCCCACTTGGGAAGCGGCGCTCATAACCTTTCAAAGCGCCCCAAGTGGAGCACATATGTGGAATCGAAGGTCATTAGTGTCAAGTCATTGTGTTTAGAAGGATTAGTTGATTGCACGATCCAAGCCGGAGATATTATAATATAATTGTGCACCTTTCAATGCACTTTTGTGTGTCTTTGTGCCAATTTTGCCATTTTTGGCCCGTCATGATGTCAAGTGGCGACCGTGTATCTCAACGTTGCGTTCAATTGACATCATGACCTAAGTGTGTTATGAGGGTACATACTTCGGTGCCCAACATATCTTGGACCCGGCGAATAACTCCTCTTAGGCTTGGCATACCGTGGCCGCCATGTTGGCGATTTGGGACTATCCCAAATCATGGGCTCACTTGGCGACCCTGCCATACCCAAAACCGGAGGAGTTGGGCGACGCCCAAAAGATATGTTGGACACACATGACTTGATACCAATCCTATGGCACACTCCGGTCCAAGTCGGGCATGTGCCTTATTTGCCCCAACCATGAGTGTGCGCATTTTTGGCCATTTTGAGCAATTTTCTACTTTTGCTGCCCGCCGTGCACTATGTTCTAACCCTCGTGCACGCCGGACGCATGGACCAATGGACCATATATGACATGGGTGTTATGGGTAATGGTCCCCATGGTCCACACACCACGTGGGCGAAGCGGAGCCACCCTCGTTAAGGTGCTAGCCCAAAATGAGTGTGAGCAATTTTGACATTTTGGCATTTGTGGTTCCAATTGGGATTGACACCACGCCAAGTGGCATGGAGATCTTTGAGAGCCAAGGGCATGGGAGTCTCCGTTGGACTCCCGGTGGATCGCGTATGGAATGGCGGATCCGATCTCCAAGCCGGTGTGGAGATATACTATTTGGAGCACCCTGAATTTTGGCTCATTTCGGGCAGCCAAAATGACCCCATTTTGGGACCCCAATTTCCCCCTTCCGTGTGGTCGATTGGCGGCCCCATTTCTCTAAGCCCATAGGAAGCCCGGACCTAACTCCAAGTTGTACACTCAGATACAAGTGCTAGGTCCTGCCTCCTACCCTGTGAGCCATTGGCCTTACCTTGGCTGGGCGAGCCACGCGTGGGAATGACGCCAATTTTGGTGATTTTGGCATCATGACCCCACTTGACTCATCCGTGTTGCCCTGATGCCGGGACCTCAGAGGGAACCAGGTTGGGTGAGGGTTCCAGGGAGTTCATAGTCGAAGGGCATAGGGTCAGTTGCCTCGTCCCTACCTCTGACGGGTCCGGACGAGGGGTCAATTTTGGGAATTTTGGAGCTAATATCAGTTTGGGCTGAAACAGCCCATTTTCAGCTACCAAATCCAGAGGGATAATGGCGGGGCCAGATCTCTGGCTCAGAGTGGAGTTGGGACCTGCCGTTAGGGGAGCATAGGGAGCCACTGTCGGTTGGCCTTGGAGCCCCTTGGTTCCGGGGAACTCGCCTGTGGCTGGGCGGGACACCCCCCCTATTGGCAGGGTTTCAGGGTCCGGACTGAGCAGGGCATGGGTTGTGTTTGAGCCCCCGCCCCCACCTGCCACTAAGAGGGTCGGACCTGGGATTGGGATATGAGTTAGGACTGAGTGTCTATGGTCCTGTGATGCCCTTACCCCAGTCCAGTCTTAACCCCATGTGTACATATCCTGATGTGTTGCTGTACATACTTTCGTTCCCTCTTTGCAGAGTGGCAAGGATTCTGAAACGCTTTGTCACATGACATGAGCGCATTGATGCCCCTGTGAGCGTAGTGCTTTGCCTGCCTGCTCACTTGCGCGTGTCCCGCAGCGTCCAGTGGCCGGCCCCCCACGGGAACGCGTCAAAAGCGTTTCACCGCCGCGGGGTTACCCAACCCTCGCGTGCCACTCGGGGTCACCAACCCCGAGCAGCGCGGCGCAGCTCGCAGCTCGCAGCGCAGCGCAGCGGCTCGCAGCGCAGCGCAGCGGCTTGCAGCGCCA
This sequence comes from Eutreptiella sp. 'Long Island Sound 2002', assembly GCA_964036045.1. Lineage (NCBI taxonomy): Eukaryota > Euglenozoa > Euglenophyceae > Eutreptiales > Eutreptiaceae > Eutreptiella > Eutreptiella sp. 'Long Island Sound 2002'. The sequence goes on along the minus strand of OZ038383.1, from coordinate 118,878,608 downwards.
CCCAGCGACAGCGCCGAGTTCGTCACGGAGCCCGCAGCGCCGTCCAGAGCATCGCCCTGACCGCGCCGCTACCGTGAAGGAAGTGGACAGACCAGACCCATCGCCCGACCAGCAAGGCCGCGTCAACCACTATCACAACCACCGCCTGACCAGCACCAGCCGCACGCCCAGTCCAGTGCTGCAGCACCCGCCTCAACAACCACCACCAGTTCGTTGAGTTGAACGAGTGCATACCAAGGACCTCAAGACCAACTACGCCCCCCGCTGCCATGGTGAATTGGCAAGAAGCGGGTAGGACGTGGCCGCGGCCCCACCCCCATGCAGCGCAACTACTGCGTGGGTTGGTTTGGGACCAGCACTACCGCCACAGCCACCCCCAGTGCGAAGGCGGCATGCCCCGGAGCTTGAGCTCCGCACGGACATCGCCCCCGACCGCCTGCAGGCCGTGGAGGATTGGCTGCGGGCAGAAGGGTTCGCCTACCGCCACCAGCAGAGGCGCTGGAGGACGTGGACCCGGCCGGACAGGCCTGGCGAAGGCCTGCGCCCCGACGGGATTGAGGAGGACGAGGAGCCCAACGTGTACCCGTCGGGCGCCTCGATCAATGTCTCCATTTGGGACATGATCGAGAAGAACTTCCCGGAACCGGGGAGCGAGCGCAGGCTGCAGGGCAGCAGCAGCGCGTCTCCGGGGAAGGAGAAGCGGTCCGCCGGGGACAAGAAGCGGGACCGGAAGTCCCGGGAGTACCAGGAGTCCCTGGCCGCCGAAGCCGCCCAAGGCGCCAAGGGCGGAACCCCAGCCCCCAGTCCCCAACGGGCCAATGGTGGTCATCACCCCGGCTCCACCACCCTTGGCGACTACATCAAAGTCGCCAGGCAGACCAAGGCCAAGCCCCGTCCGCTGCTCCTGAGGCCCCAGCAGGCCCCAGCAGGCCCCAGCAGCGACGTGGAGTCGGCCAACCGCGGGAGGATGCCGGCCGACCAGGCCAGCTCCAGCAGCAGCGTCGCTTCCGACAGGGACGTGGCGCGCGCCTGTGAGCGCTTCTTTGGGGTGCCCTGCAACCTTCGGGTTGTCCGGCAACGGGCCAGGCAGCACAGCGCTGCCGTGGAGGGCGCCGTCGGCATCGCCCAGGAGGAGGCTGCGGAGTGGGCGCATGGCATGGCCATCCACGCCCGGACCGTGGCGGCCATTGCGGCCGGACTCACGGCCGTAGCCGCCCATGGGGCAGCGACTGCCCAGGTCAACGGTGAGTTGGCGGCAGCCAACGAGGAAGCCCGCCTGACGCAGGAGGCCATTGCCTGCAGGGAGGCCGAGGTGAGGGCGCTGGAAGAGGCGCTTGCCCAAGAGAGGGCAAAGAAGGAGGCGGAGGAAAGGGCCCACGCCGAAGCGACGGCCAAGGCCCAGGCGGACGCCGCCAAGAAGGAAGCCATCGAGGCCGCGCGACGGAAGGTCGCTGAGGGGAAGGCCAAGACGGAGGCGGAGCTGGCAGCGTTGGAAGCGCAGAAGGCGCGGCTGCAGCAGGCCCAGGAAGCCGAGGCGGCTCGTGCTCGGGAAGAAGCCGAAGTGCGGGCTGCCGCAGCCACCGCCGCCGCAATGGAGGAGGCAGAGGCCAAACTCCGCCGCAAGACTCCCCCGGGAGGATCACGAGTGGAGACCCTTCGAAAACTTTTCGAAGGGGACGCCTCCTCCAGGATGACGCTGGACGAAGCCGACACGGGCAGCAGTGGGAGCAGTGGCCCCACCGCCCGTCGACGGAGGAAGGGCAAGGGGAAGACCCCCGAGAGGCCGCGGAGGCCAGCGGGTGGACACCCCCACGACAGTGACCCCTTCTTCACCGCCAGTGACGGGGATGAACGAGGCCGCCGACATCGCCAAGTGGTGGCTTGGACGGGCGGAGGAGGCGGAGACGTCCCCATGGAACCGGAAGGTTAGGATGAGGATCTCCCTCCTCCCTACCGGAGCTCGGAGCCTTCCGAGACCGAGACGCCCAGGTGGGGCGAAATGGACGAGGATGACGACATGGACTTCGGCATCACGAAGAAGCGCCCATCCTCGGACCCACCGAGGCGACCCGGCGGAGACCCACCGGGACCCCCTGGCGGAGGACCATCAGGACCCCCTGGAGGAGGCCCACCAAGTGGACCCCCTGGAGGCGGACCACCGGGCGGGGGAGGACCCCCTGGACCGGGCGGACCCGGCGGAGGCCCTCCTGGAGGACCCCCTGGGGACCCCGACGACCCACCAGGGAACGGCGACCCGGATACCAGCTGGCGGTGGATTGTCTACCTCCGCAGGAGAGTCCAGTTGCTCGAGCTGGAGGTAGACACGGGCAAGGGCGAGATGGCTCGCATCTCCAGGGTCGCCTCGCGCGCGCACAAGGAGCTGGACATCGCCAGGGCCGAGACCAAGTCGCTGACCAACGTCGTCAGCGGCCTGCAGCAGAGGCTGGACGCGCTGGAAGCCCGCGGGAGCGTCGACAGCGACCACCCACCCCTGGAGTCGGGCTCGTCGGACGACGGCTGGGGACCCGGACCAGGTCCAGGCAGACCCCACGCCCCCGGCGGAGCCCCCAGGAGTCGCCCCAGCGCCAGTGCCCCTTCTCTCACCGCCCCCTCTCACCACAGCGCGGGCCGCCGCAACGAGCGCGTGCCGCCCGGCAGTGGCAGTGAGGATTGGCGTGATGAGTGGCTCAGCGCGGAGTACCGCAACCGCCGTGCTCCACCGCGGACACCGGTACGCCCCCGGCGCCCCGCACCAGCCCCGGAGCCAATCCCAATGGCTGGTGGATGTTATGGTGGACTCAGGGATGAGGTCCCCAGAGGAGACGTGGAATGGGATGTCGGCGAAGGTGAGGACCTGGACCTGGACCTGGAGGAGTTCGACATCAGCCCGCCGCGTGGTGTACGACGGGAGGCCGCTGAACGCAGCCGTCAGCGCCGTGATGTGGATGCGTACATGGACGCAGTACGGACCAGGTTAGGGTACATGGAGGAACCGCGGCGTAGCCACAGGGATTCCATGGAGGAGATGGACGTGGCGGCCGTGGGAGTCCGTGGGCGAGGCCGATGGGAACCTCGGTCGACCTCGCGGCCGGCGTTCATGGTCTCTAAGGCCGCGGACGCCGCCCTGTGGGAAGACTTGAAGGACATCAAGCCCCCCATGTACGACGGCAACCCCCTCAACCTCGACCGCTTCTTGGAGAAGCTGGACGATTGGGGGCTGACCGTCACTGAAGACCTACCTCCCGCGGATGCGAAGAGATACGTCTTCAGACGGTTCAGGTACCGCCTGCCGGAAGTGCTCGGCGAGCTATACTTCATGGCGACCAAGGAGGGGAAAATCAAGACCCTCAAGGAAGCCAAGAAGTGGCTCAACGAGCAGGAGCGGGTGGACGCTCCGCAGGTGGCTGCCAAGCGGTGGAAGTCCATCAAGCTGGAGCACGATGGACGGGAGATCCGCCTGCGGGATTGGCGGGACTTCCGAGGGAAATACACCCTCCACCGCCGCAACGTGGAGGATTGGAACGAGGGTGACGAGCAGGCTCGCCTGCTCTCCATGCTGCCGGAAGCATGGATCAAGAGGGTCACCAAGGAGGAATCCAAGCGGGCCAAGTCCAACGACACGGTCAAGATGATGCTCCCCAAAGAGTATCATACGAACGTGGTGGCTTGGGCGAAGAAGAACGTGGCCCGGGATGTCAAACGGCACTCCCTGCGGAACGCTCTTCTCATCACCGTCTCGGGCGATCGCGAGAAGACCGCGATGTGGCGCCTTGACGAGTCTGAGTTGAGCGGCCAGACCATCCGTCTGCAGGCCATCCCGGCGCGGATGAGCTGCGACGAGATCCTGGAGTGGGTTGGCGAGGAAGTACTCAAGGAGTACCGAAACCTCCACCACACCCGCGGGTTGAGGCCCGGCGACCGCGACGTCAACTACGTTGGCGAGGGATCTGGCGGGGAAGCTGCCATGGACCCAGCGGGAGCCGGCGGCGATGAGACTCTCGTCGACGATGAGGACAACGAAGAGCCCGCCGAGGTGGCCATTTGTGCCTTCGTGGCCAAAAAGCTGAGCGCGGGGAGCAAACCGGGAAACTGGAAGCCCCTGCAGCAGGGTTGGAGGAAGCAGGAGAAGAGGGACCCTCGCCGCATTGGCGACCCTCCGCTGTCCTTTGGGGAGTTCATACGAGCTCACCCTCAGGGCTGTTTCGTGTGTTATGGGAGGAAGCAAGGCTTCAACCATGACCACCGAACATGCCCCGTCCACAAGGCCGACACGGAGGCTTACAAGAAGGCGCACGGGTCGAAGAAGCGTGCGCCCGCGGGTATCCGGGAAGCCAAGGTGGAGGTGGACAGGGACGAGCTCTCCAAGCTGGTGTCGCAGGGGACCGAGTTGGCCAAGGAGATCCAGGAGATCAAGAGGAACTGGGTCCCCAGGTCGGACAACAAGAACAAGGAGAACTACCAGAACAACCAGAACAAGGACAAGGACAAGAAGCCTACTCGTAGTGAGAGGAGGAAGAAGGGCGTCAACGACGTTGAGGCCGAGGAGAACACCCCCTCTTCCACAACCGACGCCCCCTAGCGCAGCCCCTGCAGCCAAGGGCCCCAGCTAGGGTGGTCGCAGGATGGTGACGTGGGAAGCGCCGAACCATCCCAGTCGGGAGTCGATAAGCACAAGGGGACTGCCGCGGGCGGAAGGCCCGGTCCGGCGCCCAGTCGCAGAGGCGGGGTGAGGGCAAGTGAAGGCACGAACCCCTGCACCCGTCCGTCCTTCGCGACCAAGAATGTGTTTGATGTACTACAGGATCTATCCGAGAGTATCGGAGGATCACCCGGACCGCAGCTGGATGCTGCAGATGGGCAGCCTGAGCCCATTGTCCACGACCTGCACCAGTCGCTTGTGGAGCTTCTGGAACGGCCGGAGATCCTGAGCTTGCACGCCGTGCGCCGTGTCGGTCGCGAGCGGCAGTTGCATCTTAAGGTCCGTGCCCTATGCGGGGAAGTGGAAAAGGTTTTCGACGTGTTGGTCGACACGGGAGCTCAAGTCAGCTTGGTCAAGGCTGGCCTACTTCCACCAGAGTGTCTGACCGACAGTCGGAAGCCTGTCAGGCTGAAGGTGGCGAACGGCCAGTACATGGTGGGAGGCACGAAGGAAGCGGCCATTGGGCTGCAGTCCGTGAACCATCGTGAGCTGAGCCGCCCAGACCTCGGCAAGGAAATCCTCCTGCACGGTCGCTTCTACGAGGCCGAGATGGACTGGGACATGATCGTCGGGTACGACTTCATGATGGAGACGGACTCCGGCGTCCTCCCGGCCCAGGCCTCCATGACCCTGTACCAGGACGACCAGCTCTCGTGGCTCTCGTCACCTGAGCACCATGTGGAATGCCAATGGATCCACCCGGAACGCAATCAGCTCGAAGTGGCCGCGCTGGACACTGAGCCAACTGGTCCTGCAAACCAGGAGTACGGCGTAAGGCCGGAAGTGGCGAGCCGAGTTGTCGCGGACTTGGGAGCTTCGGATCTGGCCCTGGATGCGTTCTCTTCAGGAACCTCCGCCCATCTGCGGGTGTGTGAGAAGTACTGGAGCGCACAGGACTCCGCGTGGAAGAAGCACTGGGGTCCGCATCAGGGAATGATGTGGATCCATTGCCCCCGTTGGGACATTCCAAGAGCGACAGCGAAGATTCGCAAGGACCGCTCCAAGGCAGTGCTGGTTGTTCCTATGGGATGCACCGAGGAGGAAAGTACTACTGTTTGAGTGCCCGTGATACCGTGTTGCCCTATTCGCTGTGATGTGGAGATCCTGATGGCGCCAGGCGGGAAGCCCAGTTGCCTGACTACACTCCCAGCGGTCCGCCACTGTCAGTCCCAGTGTGAGCCTACCGATTCGCAGACGCACTTGCAGTCGGATGGCGGCCTCCGGTGCTCCTGACCTCGGTCAGTCTGCCTGGGAAACTGGTGGTTTGAGGAGTCGACGCCTCCGCCCACACTGCATGAGGACTCCCTCATGTATGGCCTTCGTGGTAATAGGGCGAGGGAAAAGACGGCCTTGATGCCCGATCCCTTCAGGAGGAGATCCCTTAAGTTCCTTAAGGAGTTCGGCTGTGGCACTCTGGACTCGCGTCGTATGGATATGGACATGGTGCGCCCGAGGAAGGACCCGTGGGGACTCTCCCCAGTCGGCGGGCCTTGGGAAGCTTGGGGTAGCCTGATGGATCTTTGTGGTCGCTCTCGACCTGTGGGACCACCTCGGTCGTCGTGTGTCGCCTATGTTGGCCGTGTATGCCACTGCCACTGTGGTGGTGACCGTAGCAGCCGGCACCCGGTGCGCCTGGTATGGGTTAACGGGTCCTTTGGATGCCGAACAATCGCCGCCAGGACCCGGGACTTGATACTTGATACTTGATACTATACATGTGCTACGAGCTTATACAACATCATACCTATCTTACTGTGACTTACTGAAGTGAGGATGGGACACCCCCCCCCCCCTTTCAGGAAGTGGTCCTGGGTACCCGCTGCCATGCGTGGGTGTTATCGAGCCCCCCCCAGGGTTTGCTCTAAGGAGGGGGGTGAAGCGGTACCCAGAACCCCATGGCTAGGGTAGGGCATACAACCGGCCTCCGGTCCACTAACCCCATGTACGGAAGGGAAGACCGGTCTCCGGTCCACTAACCCCATGTACGGAAGGCGCCCGTTGACGCCCGGTGCGAGCCCGGCGGGAGCGTGTTCCGTGCCGTAAAGCCCCGCATCGGCAACCGATGCACCGCCAGCGGAGATTTGTATATCAGAACATCAGGAATCAACAGGGTTTTATTTTCATATTGTTTCCGTCAAGTTTTACGCTTCCGTTCCGATATTCACTGTTTTGACTGCTGGCGGTTGGATCGCGACTTTACCGTAACCGCCAGTTTAACTGTTTATAATGGAAATTTTAACGCAATCCGTCACGAAGGCTCCAAAGCCTTCAGGAACTGCATGGACGCTTCCGCAATTTTCACATCTTACACTCGCAACCTTAATCCGAATTTTTCAGGATGTCGAAATCGGATTTTCGACTTCGACATCCCCGCACTTGATTTGACCTCTTTTGAGTGGACCTACATGCTTCCCTATGCACGAATCAACTTTCCTTTTATCTTGCCCTCCATTTGACTCAGAGATATGGGCAAAACAAAGTTGATTCGTGAGGCCACTTGTAAGGGTCATATCTCGTGCCGCTTGCGAGGAATGACAATAAGGAAACGTGGGATGTATTCACAATACTCCCGACGTAATTTAGGAAGCTTTATATGCCTTGCGTTTCCACACGTGCGCGCTAGTGTAATGGATCATGGTCAAGAGGGTAGAGTTTGCGTTATAACTCTTTGGCCATGACATTGCGTGCGTTAAGATAACTTTCGATTGTAGCGCGCGAGTGTTGGTGTTGCATAGGAACTCTCCTTGAGTTCCTATGAGCGATTGACACAAAGTTATGCCCTTGGAGGGGCATGACATATCGTGGGGGGAGCTACGTTTTTGGGCAATATGGAGTATGTGCCTTGTGTTGTGTTGCGTGCCCATTTGGCGGGTCCATCGCTCCAAGCCAAGCCCGCCAATGGACCTCATATTGTGCAAGCCCCTTCTCCATACTCCCTACGATCAATTGCAAGCCTAACCTTCGTGAAGGGAAGCTTGTGTGGCGATCCCGAAGCGATGCGTTGGGAGCAAGGTGTGTGTTTTGCAATTTTCCATATTTTCATGTGCCCACTTGGGAAGCGGCGCTCATAACCTTTCAAAGCGCCCCAAGTGGAGCACATATGTGGAATCGAAGGTCATTAGTGTCAAGTCATTGTGTTTAGAAGGATTAGTTGATTGCACGATCCAAGCCGGAGATATTATAATATAATTGTGCACCTTTCAATGCACTTTTGTGTATCTTTGTGCCAATTTTGCCATTTTTGGCCCGTCATGATGTCAAGTGGCGACGGTGTATCTCAACGTTGCGTTCAATTGACATCATGACCCAAGTGTGTTATGAGGGTACATACTTCGGTACCGAACATATCTTGGACCCGGCGAATAACTCCTCTTAGGCTTGGCATACCGTGGCCGCCAAGTTGGCGATTTGGGACTATCCCAAATCATGGGCTCATTTGGCGACCCTGCCATTCCCAAAACCGGAGGAGTTGGGCGACGCCCAAAAGATATGTTGGACACACATGACTTGATACCAATCCTATGGCACACTCCGGTCCAAGTCGGGCATGTGCCTTATTTGCCCCAACCATGACTGTGCGCATTTTTGGCCATTTTGAGCAATTTTCTACTTTTGCTGCCCGCCGTGCACTATGTTCTAACCCTCGTGCACGCCGGACGCATGGACCAATGGACCATATATGACATGGGTGTTATGGGTAATGGTCGCCATGGTCCACACACCACGTGGGCGAAGCGGAGCCACCCTCGTTAAGGTGCTAGCCCAAAATGAGTGTGAGCAATTTTGACATTTTGGCATTTGTGGTTCCAATTGGGATTGACACCACGCTGAGTGGCATGGAGATCTTTGAGGTTTGAGGTTTGAGGTTTGATTTTGCGGGTACTAGACGCCTTTCGGCCCCGGGGGGCCACCTGGTCGGGCCAGGTGATATCCTCCCCACCGGGTCCTAGTGGGGGGCCCTCCAAGACGCACCTCCTGCCTGGTGGCGGAGTCCCCCGGGTTCACAGAGCTCGGAGCCCCGTCCTTCCCCGGCGTCCCCGTTTCGCCACTCCTCGGTCAGTGCATCAATTCGCAGCCGTGGCTGCGGGCGCTTACCCACTGCGTCGCCCCCCTAATGCGTGGTCGCCCGGGGCGCCGGCGCCGCCGGGCCCGTGCTACTGGCTTGTCGCCAGTGGGACCCCCTTGGGCTGGCGCGGAGGCTGCCTAGCCTAGGGGTTGGGGCGTGGCGCTGTGCGCCACTACTGCCTTGGCGGGTGCAGTGTCCCGTCTGTGTGTGCGCGGCGCTCGCGGCCGGTTCGGGGGGGGTTCGGGCCGGTACCTGGTGTTGTGTCTCTCCTGTTTCCCCCTTCCCGCCCCGCGTGTTCCGCGCTGCGTGTGGCGGGCCGTCCCCTCCGGGTGTCCCTTACCCTCGCTCGCTGGTACGCCATTCCATGCGGTCTGTGCGTTCCGCGCGCTCGGTCCGGTTGCCCTTCCGGTAGTCCCCGCGTGTCCTTTTCGTGTGTGTGCGCTCGCGCTCTCGCGGTGTCCGCTCCCCCCCCCGCTGGGTGGTGTGGCGCGCGCATCTCGCGTGGTCCCGGCACTGGGCGCTGGTAGGGCCGTTCCACTTGGTCCGTGCCCCTCCGCGTGTCCTGCCCCGGTCCCGTGCTCCGTTTGGCGTGCTTGGGGGGGGGCGGTCCGGTCCCGGTTCCCCCCTACTTGGCTTGGGGTTGCGGGGGCGGCGGCCCCTGGCCGCCCGTCCCCTGGAGCGGGCAGCCAGGGTTCCGCGTCCCGCGTGTCCTGGGTGCGGTCAGTGCGGGCGTGGGTTCTCCGCACCGGCCCCACAGCGTGAGCCCTTGCGGGCCGGTGTTGCTCGCTGTGGGGGTGGCGGAAGGGCGTCCCCGGGGGGGGTGCTTTCCACCTTTGTGAGGGGCGCCTGGTGTCAGGCGCTGTCCCTCCCCCGGCCGCCCGTCCTCTGGAGCGGGCTGCCAGGGTTCCGCGACCCGTGTGTCCCGGGTGCGGTCGATACGGGCGTGTGTACCCAGCACCGGCCCCCCAGCGTGCGCCCTTGCGGGCCGGCGTTGCTCGCTGTGGGGGTGGTGGAAGGGCGTCCCCGGGGGGGGTGCCTTCCACCGTTGTGAGGGGCGCCTGGTGTCAGGCGCTGTCCCTCCCCCGGCCGCCCGTCCTCTGGAGCGGGCGGCCAGGGTTCCGCGACCCGTGTGTCCCGGGTGCGGTCGATGCGGGCGTGTGGACCCAGCACCGGCCCCACAGCGTGCGCCCTTGCGGGCCGGCGTTGCTCGCTGTGGGGGTGGCGGAAGGGCGTCCCCGGGTGGGGTGCCTTCCACCGTGTTGTGAGGGGCGCCTGGTGTCAGGCGCTGTCCCTCCCCCGACCGCCCGTCCTCTGGAGCGGGCGGCCGGGGTTCCGCGACCCGTGTGTCCCGGGTGCGGTCGATGCGGGCGTGTGAACCCAGCACCGGCCCCCCAGCGTGCGCCCTCGCAAGCCGGCGTTGCTCGCTGTGGGGGTGGCGGAAGGGCGTCCCCGGGGGGGGTGCCTTCCACCGTTGTGTGGGGCGCCTGGTGTCAGGCGCTGTCCTTCCCCCGACCGCCCGTCCTCTGGAGCGGGCTGCCAGGGTTCCGCAACCCGTGTGTCCCGGGTGCGGTCGATGTGGGCGTGTGGACCCAGCACCGGCCCCACTGCGTGCGCCCTTGCGGGCCGGCGTTGCTCGCTGTGGGGGTGGCGGAAGGGCGTCCCCGGGGGGGGTGCCTTCCACCGTTGTGAGGGGCGCCTGGTGTCAGGCGCTGTCCCTCCCCCGGCCGCCCGTCCTCTGGAGCGGGCAGCCAGGGTTCCGCGACCCGTGTGTCCCGGGTGCGGTCGATGCGGGCGTGTGGACCCAGCACCGGCCCCACAGCGTGCGCCCTTGCGGGCCGGCGTTGCCCGCTGTGGGGGTGGCGGAAGGGCGTCCCCGGGGGGGGTGCCTTCCACCGTTGTGAGGGGCGCCTGGTGTCAGGCGCTGTCCCTCCCCCGGCCGCCCGTCCTTTGGAGCGGGCAGCCAGGGTTCCGCAACCCGTGTGTCCCGGGTGCGGTCGATGCGGGCGTGTGGACCCTGCACCGGCCCCACAGCGTGCGCCCTTGCGGGCCGGCGTTGCTCGCTGTGGGGGTGGCGGAAGGGCGTCCCCGGGGGGGGTGCCTTCCACCGTTGTGTGGGGCGCCTGGTGTCAGGCGCTGTCCTTCCCCCGACCGCCCGTCCTCTGGAGCGGGCTGCCAGGGTTCCGCAACCCGTGCGTCCCGGGTGCGGTCGATGTGGGCGTGTGGACCCAGCACCGGCCCCACTGCGTGCGCCCTTGCGGGCCGGCGTTGCTCGCTGTGGGGGTGGCGGAAGGGCGTCCCCGGGGGGGGTGCCTTCCACCGTTGTGAGGGGCGCCTGGTGTCAGGCGCTGTCCCTCCCCGGGCCGCCCGTCCTCTGGAGCGGGCAGCCAGGGTTCCGCGACCCGTGTGTCCCGGGTGCGGTCGATGCGGGCGTGTGGACCCAGCACCGGCCCCACAGCGTGCGCCCTTGCGGGCCGGCGTTGCTCGCTGTGGGGGTGGCGGAAGGGCGTCCCCGGGGGGGGTGCCTTCCACCGTTGTGAGGGGCGCCTGGTGTCAGACGCTGTCCCTCCCCCGGCCGCCCGTCCTTTGGAGCGGGCAGCCAGGGTTCCGCAACCCGTGTGTCCCGGGTGCGGTCGATGCGGGCGTGTGGACCCTGCACCGGCCCCACAGCGTGCGCCCTTGCGGGCCGGCGTTGCTCGCTGTGGGGGTGGCGGAAGGGCGTCCCCGGGGGGGGTGCCTTCCACCATTGTGAGGGGCGCCTGGTGTCAGGCGCTGTCCCTCCCCCGGCCGCCCGTCCTCTGGAGCGGGCAGCCAGGGTTCCGCGACCCGTGTGTCCCGGGTGCGGTCGATGCGGGCGTGTGGACCCTGCACCGGCCCCACAGCGTGCGCCCTTGCGGGCCGGCGTTGCTCGCTGTGGGGGTGGCGGAAGGGCGTCCCCGGGGGGGGTGCCTTCCGCCGTTGTGAGGGGCGCCTGGTGTCAGGCGCTGTCCCTCCCCCGGCCGCCCGTCCTCTGGAGCGGGCAGCCCGGGTTCCGGTGTGCGTGTGTGTTCGTGTGCGTGCTCTGCTTGGCCGGGTCGGGCGGGCCGGCCTCCCGGGCGCGTTCTGGTGCGCCTCACCTTTTCCTTTGGCCGCTTTGTCTTTCTGCTTTGCTTGGCCCCCTCCGGGCTGGGGTTGCCCCCCTCTCTCTCGCTGCTGCTGCCTTTCCTCGTTGCCCTGGCGCTTGGTTTTTTTTTTTTTTTTTTCCTTTTTTTTTTTTCCTCCCGCTGCCTGGTTGGTTGGTGTCTCCCGCTTGGCCGTTGGCTGCTCGTTGGTGGTTGCTCCCCCGCCCCCCTTCCCTTTTGTGTCCCGCGGTTTTTGTTGCTCCCCCTTGGTGCCTGGGTGTTGTTTTTTGTTTTTCTTTTTTTTTTTTTTTTTTTTTTTTTTTTTTTTTTCTTCCCGTTCTCCTTTCTCTGTGCGCCCCCGTTGTTTCTGGCTTTCTCTGGTTTCCAACCCCGGATGCCTTGGGCCTCGGCGCTTGGTTGCTTGCTTTGGTGGCCTGCCGTTTCTCGGCTCTCCGTGCGCTTGTTCCTCTTTCGTGCTTTCCGCCGGCTGTCGGCTGCTCCCGCGTGGTTGCTGCCCCGCCCCCCCCCCCCCCCTTTTGTTTCTCGCGGTTTCCGTCGCCGCCGCTCGGTGCCCTCTGGCGCTGCCCGTCGCCCTGGGGCCCTCTGCTCTGCGGCGCTGTGTTTTGCGGTGTTCCCCCGCGCTGTGTGCTTTGTGCTGTGTGTGTTTTGTCGTGGCGCGGGAGTGCGTACTGTTGTTCGCCGCTCTGCTTTGTGCTGTGTGTGTCCCGGGGCGCTGTGCTGTGCGTTCCCTGTGCTCTCCGCTCCGCGCGGTGCTGTGCTTCGCTGTGCTGGTGCGCTCGCGTTGTGCTGTTCGTGTGGTGCGTGCCGTTGCTGGCGCCTGTGGTGCGCTGCTGTGTGTTGTGCTGTTTCCTGTGGTGTGCCGTGGTGCGGTGCTGGGTCTGTTGGCCCGTGGTTGTTTGCTGGTGGCGTGTTTCGGTGCCGGTGTCCCTGTCTGGCCGCGTGGTCTGCTTCCCTGTGGTTGGTGTGGTTTGCTGTGGTGCCCTGCTTTCCTGTGTCGTGTTCTGTGGTGCTGTGCTGTCGCGTGGTGCTGTGCTGCTGCTCTCTGCTGTCATTTTGCGGTGCTGCTGGGGCTTGCTTTGCCCTTCTGTGGGCTGTCGCGCTGTGCTGTGTTGTGCTGTTGGTTGGCTGTGCTGTTTTTTGCCCGGTGGTGGTGTCTGCGCGCTGTGGTGCTCTTTCCCTCGTGCCCTGGTGCCGTGCTGCCGCGTGGTGCCGTGGTGTCCTGTCCTGTCGCCTTGTTGGGTTTGTTTCTTGCGTGGGTGTGGTTGTACCTACTTGAAAAACCGCTGCTAAATTTTGTGTATAAAAAAAAAAAAAAAAAAAAAAAAAAAAAAAATTTGAAAATAAAATAAAATTATACACGACCCAACACACTCGCGTGCAGCAAGACCATGTTCGCTGCTGTGCCTTACGTGCTACCCGTTGTTCTTGATGTTCTCGGCCTTGTTCTTGTGTGGCGTCGTGGAGCGTGTTGGCGTTCATTGCTAAGGGTTAACCGCGTTCCCCCAGGGCCGCCGCCTGAGCTGCAGGGCAAGGGGAGTGATGGGCACGAGGATGGGGAGGGAGGTGCATGGAGAAGAAGAAGAAAAAGGCGGCAGGGCGCGACGTGAGGGGTCGTGGCGAGTTATGGAAAATTTTCGAGTTTTACGCGCTGCTCGCGACGCGTTTTTCTTTGCGCCTATAGCGAGTTAGACGACGGCAAGGACGGCGTTGGGGTCCCACGAGCGTTACGGTTCTTACGGCGTTAACTATTCACCTATTTCACGTCGAAAAAATTTTTGTCGCGTTGTGACAATAAGGAAACGTGGGATGTATTCACAATACTCCCGACGTAATTTAGGAAGCTTTATATGCCTTGCGTTTCCACACGTGCGCGCTAGTGTAATGGATCATGGTCAAGAGGGTAGAGTTTGCGTTATAACTCTTTGGCCATGACATTGCGTGCGTTAAGATAACTTTCGATTGTAGCGCGCGAGTGTTGGTGTTGCATAGGAACTCTCCTTGAGTTCCTATGAGCGATTGACACAAAGTTATGCCCTTGGAGGGGCATGACATATCGTGGGGGGAGCTACGTTTTTGGGCAATATGGAGTATGTGCCTTGTGTTGTGTTGCGTGCCCATTTGGCGGGTCCATCGCTCCAAGCCAAGCCCGCCAATGGACCTCATATTGTGCAAGCCCCTTCTCCATACTCCCTATGATCAATTGCAAGCCTAACCTTCGTGAAGGGAAGCTTGTGTGGCGATCCCGAAGCGATGCGTTGGGAGCAAGGTGTGTGTTTTGCAATTTTCCATATTTTCATGTGCCCACTTGGGAAGCGGCGCTCATAACCTTTCAAAGCGCCCCAAGTGGAGCACATATGTGGAATCGAGGGTCATTAGTGTCAAGTCATTGTGTTTAGAAGGATTAGTTGATTGCACGATCCAAGCCGGAGATATTATAATATAATTGTGCACCTTTCAATGCACTTTTGTGTATCTTTGTGCCAATTTTGCCATTTTTGGCCCGTCATGATGTCAAGTGGCGACGGTGTATCTCAACGTTGCGTTCAATTGACATCATGACCCAAGTGTGTTATGAGGGTACATACTTCGGTACCGAACATATCTTGGACCCGGCGAATAACTCCTCTTAGGCTTGGCATACCGTGGCCGCCAAGTTGGCGATTTGGGACTATCCCAAATCATGGGCTCATTTGGCGACCCTGCCATTCCCAAAACCGGAGGAGTTGGGCGACGCCCAAAAGATATGTTGGACACACATGACTTGATACCAATCCTATGGCACACTCCGGTCCAAGTCGGGCATGTGCCTTATTTGCCCCAACCATGACTGTGCGCATTTTTGGCCATTTTGAGCAATTTTCTACTTTTGCTGCCCGCCGTGCACTATGTTCTAACCCTCGTGCACGCCGGACGCATGGACCAATGGACCATATATGACATGGGTGTTATGGGTAATGGTCGCCATGGTCCACACACCACGTGGGCGAAGCGGAGCCACCCTCGTTAAGGTGCTAGCCCAAAATGAGTGTGAGCAATTTTGACATTTTGGCATTTGTGGTTCCGATTGGGATTGACACCACGCTGAGTGGCATGGAGATCTTTGAGAGCCAAGGGCATGGGAGTCTCCGTTGGACTCCCGGTGGATCGCGTATGGAATGGCGGATCCGATCTCCAAGCCGGCGTGGAGATATACTATTGGGAGCACCCTGAATTTTGGCTCATTTCGGGCAGCCAAAATGACCCCATTTTGGGACCCCAATTTCCCCCTTCCGTGTGGTCGATTGGCGGCCCCATTTCTCTAAGCCCATAGGAAGCCCGGACCTAACTCCAAGTTGTACACTCAGATACAAGTGCTAGGTCCTGCCTCCTACCCTGTGAGCCATTGGCCTTACCTTGGCCGGGCGAGCCACGCGTGGGAATGACGCCAATTTTGGTGATTTTGGCATCATGACCCCACTTGACTCATCCGTGTTGCCCTGATGCCGGGACCTCAGAGGGAACCAGGTTGGGTGAGGGTTCCAGGGAGTTCATAGTCGAAGGGCATAGGGTCAGTTGCCTCGTCCCTACCTCTGACGGGTCCGGACGAGGGGTCAATTTTGGGAATTTTGGAGCTAATATCAGTTTGGGCTGAAACAGCCCATTTTCAGCTACCAACTCCAGAGGGATAATGGCGGGGCCATATCTCTGGCTCAGAGTGGAGTTGGGACCTGCCGTTAGGAGAGCATAGGGAGCCACTGTCGGTTGGCCTTGGAGCCCCTTGGTTCCCAGGAACTCGCCTGTGGCTGGGCGGGACACCCCCCCTATTGGCAGGGTTTCAGGGTCCGGACTGAGCAGGGCATGGGTTGTGTTTGAGCCCCCGCCCCCACCAGCCACTAAGAGGGTCGGACCTGGGATTGGGATATGAGTTAGGACTGAGTGTCTATGGTCCTGTGATGCCCTTACCCCAGTCCAGTCTTAACCCCATCTGTACATATCCTGATGTGTTGCTGTACATACTTTCGTTCCCTCTTTGCAGAGTGGCAAGGATTCTGAAACGCTTTGTCACATGACATGAGCGCATTGATGCCCCTGTGAGCGTAGTGCTTTGCCTGCCTGCTCACTTGCGCGTGTCCCGCAGCGTCCCGTGGCCGGCCCCCCACGGGAAAGCGTCACTACCGACAAACAGCGGCCAGTTGAAGTCGTCCTCGCTGGGGGTTTGGCACCAACGTCGTCATTGATCGCGTCAACATCGATGACGTTCGACGGTGTTGCTCGAGAAGGCGGAGGTCGAGAGTAAGTTCGGGGCGTCCGGGATGTAGTACCATAGGCGGAGGCTCCGGCGATCGACCCGGAACCTCGCATGAGTTTTTCGAAGAACCACGCTGCAGAGAAGAGTAAGGTTACTCAGGGTGGAGTTGAAGGAACTCAAGGTACACAGGATCCTCCTCTAGAGCCTTGCTCGACTCCCATGACCATGTGTTGTCATCCCATTCACAACGGTACAGGAATGTGCGGCACTTTTTAGATCCCACTCGACGTCTGGCCACAATCTTGACAAGTCGAGGAGATTCTCCAGTTTTGACAGGGGGCATCGGAAACTCCCACACCGGCTGTCCCTCTCGATGGACGTAGGGTTTTATGCTGTCTCGATTGAAAACTCGCAACCCATCGAAGGGGGCAGGGATGTCCAGTTTGACATTCTCGCCCTTGTTCAGTACCTCGAGTATTTTGTAAGGGCCGCACCAGACAACATCGAGTTTCCCTTTATGTCCATATTCCGGCACCAACACCCACCATCGTTCACCGACTTCAGGCACTCGAACGTGTCGGTCCATTTGCAGGACCACATGCATCTGGCGTCGACGTTCCTCGGCAAGCATTGCACGCACAGAATCGAAGGTACGTTCCGCTCGTTGCATGTAATCATTCACGGTCGATGGTTCATGTGCATGAGAAGTCATTCAGGGGAAATCCAATGGAAAATGGGGTGTTCGTCCTTCATCTATCTCGATCGGGGATAGTCGAAGACTATTGGATGTCAGGTTGTTGAACTGGATTTCGGCGATCAGGAGGTCAACATCCCACTCGTTGTTGCCGAAGATG
Organism: Eutreptiella sp. 'Long Island Sound 2002'; assembly: GCA_964036045.1. NCBI lineage: Eukaryota > Euglenozoa > Euglenophyceae > Eutreptiales > Eutreptiaceae > Eutreptiella > Eutreptiella sp. 'Long Island Sound 2002'. The sequence goes on along the minus strand of OZ038383.1, from coordinate 118,861,642 downwards.
CCGTGTGTACGCAGGCGCTGGAGGATGGACTGATTGCTGCGCTCCGCCAGGCCATTGCCTCGAGGGCGGTTGGCCACTGTTTGATGCATCTCAATCTTGAAGCGCTGGGCCAACTCCTTCCACGCCTGAGACTCGAACAGCTTGTCTCGGTCAGAAACAATTTGTCGAGGGCATCCTTTCAATTGAATCACCTCACGTAGGAACACATAGATAAGGTCGTCGGCTGTCATATCCTTGCGACAAGGGATGAACATTCCACGCTTGGAGAATCGGTCGACTACAGTCATGATGGGGTCATGGCCCCTTGTGGTCGGTGGCAATCCCGAAACCCAATCGATGGACACACTGTGCCATTTGGTGTCGGGCACCGGCAATGGTCTTGGCACTCTGGCGGTGTCGACTCGTCTTGATTTCGCCGCTTGACAGACATCGCAACTTAGTATGTATCGCTCGACGTAGTGTCGAAGGTGTGAACATACATAGTCGCGTTTAATCAGGGCCATGGTTCGAAGGACTCCTGAGTGGCCATAGAACTCCGACTCGTGATACATAGTCACAATCGACGTAACCAGCGTTCGGGGGACAAGCACACGTTTGCCCATCGTCGACAAATGGAACAATTTGCCATTATCGAAGGACAACTTGGCATCTCGAAGCTGGTGTCGTGCCGCAGGGCTTCGAATCGCAACTTCGCAGATGTGCTTCGTCCGTGGGTCCTCTCGATAGGCTGCCGCCCACACCGCTGTTGAAGTTAAGTCTTTGCACTGATAATGTCGATGTACTCGGCGGTGTGTACCCTTAAGACTCGAAGGGTACGGCGTGTTCGACCCAACCTCTGGCAAGGGGACTGATTGCAACGTGCCGTCACGGTTACGTCGACAGCGAATCAGTTCCGCCATGGTCGGAGCGTATCGAAGTTCATTGCCAAAGGTGACTCGAAGAGGGCGATCAATGCTTACATCGGGGAGGTCGTCGGTGTCGGTAGACGTGTCTGGCTCATTGCCAGCCTCATCGAGATGCATGTCTGGTTGGTGTGAATTCTCAGCCATGATCTCGTCCGATGGTGCTGGTTCCAGTCCCAGGTCCTCCGGCTCAGCAGTTGTCGCGCTCGACGGTAGCGGCTGCAGGTCCTCCGGTTCGACAGCGGTTTCGTCGGATTGGGGGGCTGGTTCCGCAAGCTCATCTGCGTCAAGATCCTTCCCCACGGAGCGTCCGCTTCGTAGTGAAACATACAGGTGGTCGTACGGCTGTGGCCACACCTCGTCATGAGAGAATGAGTCTTCGAGTACATGTAGGAACTCATCGACAGGTTCTCCTTCTGGTGAAGCCCAATCTTCGACCAGGGGAATTGCGAAAGCCCGTGTACGTGTGGCATTTTCGATATCCATCAACTGCCGCGAAGTTAGACGAGAGCAGGCATCTGCCGCAGGGTTCTCGAGGCCCGGCACGTACCACAACGTCAGGTTGTATTCCTCGAGGAATTGGGACCATTGTGCTTGCCGTGGTGTCAGCGGTCGAGGACAGGTCTTGAGATATCGAAGACTTTCGTGGTCAGTGTGCACGTGCACCTGCTGCGGTCCTCGAAGTAGGTGAAACCATTGTTTCAAGGCTAATACGATGGCCAACAACTCCTGTTCTCGAATCGGGTATCGAGTTTCCGCAGGCTACATTTTCCGCGACATGAAGGCAATAGGTCGAAGATGTCCCTTGTACTTCCCATGCGCACATCGTTGCGCCAGCGTAGCACCCACGCAGTCTTTCGAAGCGTCTGTGTACAGGTGATACGGCTGTCAGGGGTCGATAGCACTGAGATGTGTCGCACTGATCATCGCCTGCTTCAGCTTGTCGAAGGAAGCCTGGTGGACGGCTGTCCATTCCCACTCGAAGTCTGCCTTAAACATTGCAGTTAGAGGGGCTGCGACAGCTTGGAACCCTTCGACAAACTGCTGGTAAAATCCACACAATCCAATGAACTGTCGAACTTCATGAACCGTAGTTGGCGGTGGCCAACCTCGAATGACCTTGATCTTTTCAGGGTCCATGTGTACTCCATCTTGGTCGATGATGTATCCACAGAAGGGTACTCGACTCTGATAGAATGTGGATTTATCGATGCAGGGAAAGAGTTGGTGTTTACGGAGTAGTTCATGTACCAGGTCGAGGTGTTGTTGGTGTTCGTCTGCATCCTTCGAGAAGACGAGGATGTCGTCAATGTACACCCATACAAAGATCCCCAAGTGGTCTCGAAGGACATCGTTCACGACGCGTTGGAACGTCGATGGCGCATTACAGAGGCCAAAGGGCATAACAACCCACTCGAAGGCGCCAAATTGTGTGTTGAAGGCGGTCTTCTCGATATCTTCGTCTTGAATTCGGATCTGGTGGAACCCACTAACAAGGTCAATCTTTGAGAATACGGTGGAACCCCCCAGTGTACTCAAGATGGATTGGATCGATGGCAAGGGATACCGATCTCGTACAGTTCGCGTATTCAACGCTCGGTAGTCGACGCACATACGCCATTTACCATTCGCTGTCTTCACCAGTAGGCAACGTGCTCCGTATGGACTCGAGGATGGTCTGATGCGACCAGATCGATGCAACTTGTCCAATAGTCGTCGAAGTTCATCTAGTTGGCTCGGATCCATTTTGTAAGGGTGTACCCACGGTGGATTGTCTTCCGAATCGAGGCGTATTCGATGATCTCTTCCAGGTCGATACGGAGGTAGGTCTCCATACTCCGCTTTCTCCCGGTCGTAGAGGTCCGCCCACTTGTGTAATCGAATCGGTAGTTTGCGTCGAACGGGGTCAAGCCCGTCATCATTGCCATCACTGGCTTGCATCTTATACATTTCATCGACCGGCACTGCTGGTCGAGGCATGCAACACAGAAATACTTGATCTCCCGTGGGATCAGATCGACGGATCTCTCTTTTGAGTTTCGGCAACGAAATGTACTCAATCTCCATATTGCTGCACTCCTCGTCGGTGATACCATCGTCCGTTTCGGACTCATCGTACATGTCAGTACCGCGCTGAACGTGTGTCGACGACTGTAGGTCAGGGTGTTCGTTGGCATGTGGGGTAGGATTCCCAACCGGACTCGCTTTCGAGGAACTGGATGAAAGTATCGAAAGAAGGTCCAGCTTCGAAGCTGCTTGAAACTGCAGCTGGGTGGAATGTCTTGATTCGCCAAAAGACAACCGGTACGAAACCGAACCATGTTGGATTTCGGCGTATCGCTCCTTCGAGTTGACAGTTGGATTGTAGCTTCGAAGCCATGGTAGTCCAAGCACTACATCCGGCAAAATCTCCAAGACCTTGAAGTGATGACGAAATACAAGCTCTCCAACTCGAACATAAGCTCGCGTGTAGTACCGTACTTCGACTTGGACACCTCCGGCTGTCAAGACATGTCCAGGTTTTCTCAGTTTATAGAGGGGAAGTCGCGCCCTCTTTGCTGTTTGCATCGACATAAAGTCGCTGGTCGCTCCACAGTCGACCAACAGTTCCACGCTGGAGTCACAGGAGTCTTCAGGACATGCGCAAATGCGCCCTCGAACCGTGAACAGAGACGCATGCTCAGGTTCGGTTCCTTCGACATTGACACCTCCAAGCGTCGAATTCTTTTCGGGTTTATTGGTGCTGGTGGTGGTGTTCAGCTCTTCTCGAGGACGTCCGCCACCAGGTCTTCGGAATTGTTTTCTAGGCCGTGGTAGGCCTTTCTCTGCTCTTGGAGCGGGATCGAAACCGTCCCTTGCTGTCTCGACTTTGATCTCGTTTCGGTGTGTTCGACCTTGATTCCCGACGTTCTCGTCCTCGGGGTGGCGGTCGACCTTTTGGACAGTCACGGGCCAAGTGTCCTTGTTCGCCACAATTGTAGCAACGTCTGCTTTCTCAACCATCTTGGTGTCCGCCATGTTGACGTCCGAACCGTTCACCAATGTAGGCATGTAACTCTTCTCGGAGCTTGGCAATTGCATCGAGATTCATGGGCTCCGCCACGGTCGAAGCCGTGGGCGCCGCAGCTGGGGTCGGCATTGGGGTGACGTGTGGCGTTGGCATAGGGTTGGATGGAAACGTGGAAGTCGAAGTAGGTGGGACCATCATAGGCAGGGGCCTCGACACTGCAGGACCCAGGGTGTGATCTGATGTCGTTCTCGATGCGTTCTGTACCTCTTCCAGTTGATACCCCGCCGCAATGTAGGCTTCCGCGATGGTCTCTACCAAGGTATCGAATCCAAATGGATTATTAGAACGCCATCTCGAACGGACTTCAACGATGTACTGCCGACGCACAGCGTCATTCGACAAACCTTCAACAAATCGAGAGCTGACGAGGAAACCCATCTGGAGTTCACTGGTGTTTACCTTCGACTTGATAACGCATGTACGAAATTCTCGAACGTAATCTGCATGTCGGGGGAACTCGCTCTTTTTCAGGCTCAACCTTCTCGACAAATACACTGGCTCATGGGATATGCAGTCGAAACGCTGGCCTAACACACGCATGAGCTCGAACCAGTCATCCTGTACAACTTTCGTCAGGCTATGATAGTACTCAGCGGCATCACCATCGAGGAGAAATGACATCGTTGCTGCCTGATCGACGGGTGAGGTGATGTCCGACAAAGTGAAGGCTCGTAGTAAATCTTCTTTCCATGTTCGAAATTCTCCACATCCAGGTTTACCCGTGAACCTCTTGACCAGTTTGTTCAAGCGCTCGACGCGGCATCCCAAAATCTCCTGCGAAGGAGCACGTTGGACTACGAACTGGGGTAGTGGTTCGAAGGTAGGCCGCTGTGGGAGTGGTTGTTGTGGAGGGTGAGGTTGGTTCGAATTCGAAGAAGACGGTGGTTGTGGTTGTGGAAGCTGGATGTTGTTCGGAGGTGGTGGACTCGAAGTTCGTATAAATTCGTTGAGAAGAGCGTGACATTGTGACAATTCATGTTCTACGCGTCGAAGTTCATTTGCAGCAGCTTGAGTTGCATTTTCCGTCGAGGACTGCAAGGTATCGATGCGCTGGCCAGTTGCTGCTGTAGCACTTGCTGCTGTTGCCTGCAATACATCGATGCCTTGTTCCAATTCGATAACTTTGGCTTGAGTATCTGCAAGCTTCTGCGAACAGCTGTGAAGATCACCAGAGAGACATGGAAACCACTCGCTTTCTCGACTAGCGATGCGCTCTGCGATGAACTTCTCTAACGAAGTCGAAAATTTGTGATGCAAGGGTGAATCACTTCGAAACAAACTGTCTCTGATGAAATGCAGCATAGCTGCATCGCCGAAGGGCCGCTCCATTGTAGATCGAAGTCCAAACCAAGTTGACGGCGTTGCGGCGTCGGAGATTGATCTCGAAGATTGATCTCGAATCCTCGCCGCCACCTAGCTGGCTACCACTTGTTGTGGTTTGTTTCTTGGGAACTCGACTGTGCCTCTTGTTTCTCGAAAATCCCAAAATACGACAAACCTCTTCTGCGCAGGATCTTTAGACGGGGCACCAATAATAACACAATCTCGAAGACATAAACCCTGTTCAAAGATCGAAGTATCTTACAGCGCTCATTCACAGTTGGCATTCGATGCTTCTTTATTTTTCACAGACTGCAGTGCGATTGCGGCTGCGACTTGCGACTTGCGCGCTGCTGCGCTGCTGCTGTTCGAAGCCATAACAACTTCTCGTACCTGATCGTTTGGGGAGACAGGGATAAGGCATTGACAATCCCAACCCACACGACGGTGAAGAGCGACGAAGCGAACCATGCCGTCTGTGAATGCTCGAAGGGAGGGAAGGGCGGGCAGCAAGCTGCGAAAACGGCCCAAAATGGCGGCCATTTTTCATGGGGTCATGCACGTCTTTGTTAAAATCTTTCCTGCCTCTTTTGGGTACCCTTTTCGCTTGTAAGTTGGCACTGAAAGGCAACCGTTGGCCAGATCCACGGACAAACCTAGCGCATCGAAAGATTGCACCGGCTCTAGCAAAGACTTTGGAGCGTTGATAGTCAAAACGGAATTTATAATGTCTTGCACCACGGTGCGCCGCTGGGACAAGACGAGCCTTTTGGTTTTTTTTTAAACCATGTCAACACCTTCAGGGTCCTTGTGGGTTCGTTCTATGTTACATCAAGAATGGTTGGGGATGTCATGGCTCAATGCGGCTACGCATGGCCTCAACCTCCCTCATTCGGGTTTTTAGGCCCTCCTGTGCATTGCTGTGGAAATGTGCGGCAAATCACCGAGTTCATGTCCTCCCGGGGACTCAGGATGTACACAGACCTACATACACCTGGGCCTGGGTCTGATGTATGTACAAAAATCAGAAAGCCTGATTTCTGTCACTCCCCCAATGGTTATGAACCTATGGGTGCTGGTTGCAGTGTGAAAAAAAAAACCCTCAAGGACTATTTTAAACAAAACAAGCCTTGCCGGCAAGGGCTTACTGCATAGTTTTCAAAAAGAAAACCAGCTGCAGGGAAAAAGCATGGTAGACTGGGGATAAGTAGCCGGATGAAAACAGAAAAGCTAACTTGTTGGAACAGGAGGTAAATTGATCGCCACGCTGGCAGCAGTGGACCTGTGGTGTTCACGAGGATCAAGTCTGCGCAGAGAATTGTGTTTGAGGTGTGTGTGGTGTGCTGAGTGATGTATGGTCCTGTGTGATGCGCAGTCTGTCGATAGGTCTGTCAGTGGTATGGACAGTGCAACAGTTGTCGGGCTCCGGTGTGAGTGGTTTGTGTGTATGTGTGCTGGTGTGTAGCTGGTTCTCGTGTTAACGTTAGGTTTGGCTGTTCAGTGGGTGTGCTAGTGCTGTGTTTATGTCTCAAATCACTTCAAGTCACGAACACTGAACATGGAGCAATAATCAACGAAAGGAGTGTGAGTTGTAGGCTTGTGCTTTAGCAGTCTGGGTGAGCAAAAGCAAGACGTCCATGCGTTCTCAGAGAGCTGAGGTAGGCAAGGCATGGAGATAGCGAAAAAGAAAGCCAAAGGTGTGGCGTTGTAACCCCTGAGGAACTCAGGGGTTATGCAGGCATGTCAGTCAGCCGGAAGGCTCAATATATAATGAGAAAATAGATAGATAATAAGAAACAAATAAAAAGGAGCAGTGCTCCAGGATTCCCTGGTGGGAATATACCTTAGGGAAATGTTGGGCAAAGCATTGGAGCTTTAATGGGTGCACCGACTGCGACAGGAGTGTCTCAGCGCGGAAGAGCCACTCTTTGTATAATGTGAGTGTGTGAGAACTGACGCGCCATGCCCATAGTTGTAGAAGAGGTCTTGAAAGATCCAATATTACTTATGACTTAAAGAAGATCGCTTCATATTCGTCATATTGACTCAACCTTTTCCATTCGTCCTCGAGCCCAACTGACGTGAGGATGTCATTGAATGTCATTGTCACTTGCTTTTGGTGCTTCTGTAACTGAAGTTCACGGACTGTGTGGTAGCATTGCCGATATCGTATTGTTAGTTCGTAGGTCCATTGCGCCGCTGTAGCGGGGTCCAGTGTCTTGCCCGCTATCAAAACGTGCTTGGCTGGTGGCTCACAGGTGTATAGCTGTGTTGAGGCAAGGGCAAACAGTTCGCGAACATTGTCAATGTCATCACTCGCATAGGGCTCATGAGATGGCTGACTTCTGTCGGCGTCCCAAATCACACTGTCATCGCTAGAGTCGGATTGAAGCAGCGGGGGCTCATCATTGTCGCTTTCCGAGAGACTCCGTGCGATCGACATGACTTTTGGTAGCTGTGGTTCCCCTCGCTGTGAGGTAGTGTGCTTGACTGGTTCTTCGCTGCGTGTAGCGGCCTTGGATGGTGTGGGGGCTGTGTCGGATATTGCAGGGCCTTCTTGTTGTTTGTTGGCCAACATGGCGCTTGCCAGTGAGTGCATAGCAACATTGATATTTGGGCGCTTCAAAATCTGGGGTGGTCTCCCAGGCTTGCTGCGACAGTTGCGACGGTCTCGGAACTCTCCAATATTCACTGAGTGCCTTTTTACTGTCTCTTTGCATGATCTGTCTTGGCCTTCACGGCGCGCTGCCATGGCCTGCTGTTCGGGCGTAAGCGGCGGTGTCGTAGGCGTGATAGCTGTAGTGTGGAATTTCACTGTAGGTCTGGCGAGGACTTCTTCGAATTCCTTCTCTTCATCCAATAGCGCTTGTTTTGCTTGCCGTTTCCTTTCAGTCCTCCTACGCTTTTTGATCCTCTTTCTCTCCGTGTGAGGAGCCTTTTGGTTGCCGCTAGAATGATTATATCGTCCAAATAGACGAATGCCACTATTCCTGCTCTTCGCCATTTCCGAAGAAATGTTTTCAATACCTGGGTCCAAAGATATGGAATGTAGTGAAGCCTGAAACAAGCGCTGCGACATTGGAAGTACTGGTTTCCAATTTGGAAATTGAAAAGACCTTGAAGCTCGGGGCAAAGGATGAGATGGAAATACGCGTGCTTGAGATCTATCTTGATGGCCCAATGGCCTTGTATCAAAGATGGAAAAATGGTTCCCCAATTTGGAAGTCGAAAATATGGCGGGGGTTCGAGGCAACGATTGATTGCAACGCAATTGGAGATGAAACGGGGTTTGGGATGATACACCGTGAACCAAAGCACCAGGTTGCGAGGAGGTTTTGAGAGCAACCGAACGGCGGAAACCTCGAGATACTTGGACATAACGCTTAACGCATCGTGTGTCTCTTGACACGTGTGCTCTTGATATGCGGCGCACACGCGGTAAGGATGAATCCAAGTAGCGGGAAGACCGAACTGAATGAGATCTATGTTAAAAGTCCATGAATGAGCAACAATTCCTCAAAACATTGGATTCATATGGAGCAATGGTATTATTCTTTATTGGAGTTTGGTTGGGACATTGGGGGAAAATTTATCCATGGAGCTTGATCACTTCCAATATGGGTGAAAGACACTGAGTGGCCTAACTTTAATTCAAAAGAGGGTTTATCTATTGTATTATATTCCATGAGTCATTGTTTGTTATTCCACTGTTTCTTCTTTGAACATTATTTGTATTATAGTACAACATGGGTGTTGGCCTTTGCTTTATCTATTTTTTTGGCCAGTCTCATTGAGGCTGAGCTGTTCAGTAATCTGCTTTTTTCTCCAAAATATGGTCGTTTCACAGTAGAAGAATATGATTTTCAGAATCAGCATAAAATTCCGCATCTATATAGTGGTCATAAGACTATTTCATTTTTTTGGCCATTTTTGCCCCGTGAGCGCGCCGCTTCCACCATGAGCAGATCCTACTGAGTTCTGAGGTCATCAGGGTAGTTGCTACTGAGGTCTGCAGTCACAAATTAATTATTCCCTGAGCTACAGAAAATTCTGACGCGTTCCCGTGGGGGGCCGGCCACGGGACGCTGCGGGTGACACGCACAGGTGAGCAGGCAGGCAAAGCACTACGCTCACAAGGGCATCATTACGCTCGTGTCATGTGACAAAGCGTTTCAGGATCCTTGCCACTCTGAAACAAGGGAACAAAAGTATGTACAGCAACACATCAGGATATGTACACATGGGGTGAAGACTGGACTGGGGTAAGGGCATCACAGGACAACAGACACTCAGTCCCAACTCATATCCCAATCCCAGGTCCGACCCTCTCAGTGGCTGGCAGGGGCGGGGGCTCAAACACAATCCATGCCCTGCCCAGTCCGGACCCTGAAACCCTGCCAATAGGGGAGGTGTCCCGCCCGGCCACAGGCGAGTTCCTGGGAACCAAGGGGCTCCAAGGCCAACCAACAGTGGCTCCCTATGCTCCCTTAACGGCAGGTCCCAACTCCTCTCTGAGCCAGAGATATGGCCCCGCCATCATCCCCTAGGAGTTGGTAGCTGAAAATGGGCTGTTTCAGCCCAAACTGATATTAGCTCAAAAATCTCCAAAATTGACCCCTAGTCTGGACCCGCCAGAGGTAGGGACGAGGCCACTGACCCTATGCCCTTCGAGTATGAATTCCCTGGAGCCCTCACCCAACCTGGTTCCCTCTGAGGTCCCGGCATCAGGGCACCACGGGTTCGTCAAGTGGGGCCATGATGCCAAAATCACCAAAATTGGCATCATTCTCACGCGTGGCTCGCCCGGCCAGGGCAAGGCCAATGGCTCACAGGATAGGAGGCAGGACCTAGAACTTATATCTGAGTGTACAACTTGGAATTGGGTCCGGGCTCTCTGTGGGCTTAGAGAAATGGGGCCGCCAATTGACCACACGGCGGGGGTGAAATTGGGGTCCCAAAGGGGGTCATTTTGGCTGCTCGAAATGAGCCAAAATTTGGGGGTGCTCCCAATAGTATATCTCCACGCCGGCTTGGTGATCGGATTCGCCATTCCATACGCGATCCACCGGGAGTCCAACAGAGACTCCCATGCCCTTGGCTTTCAAAGATCTCCATGCCACTCGGCGTGGTGACGATCCCAATCGGGTCCACAAATGCCAAAATGGCAAATTTGCCCACACTCATTTTGGGCTAGCACCTTAACGAAGGTTGCTCCGCTTCGCCCACGTTGTGTGTGAACCATGGGGACCAATATGCATAACACCCATGTCATATATGGTCCATTGGTCCATGCGTCCGGCGTGCACGGGTGGGCTGAACATAGTGCACGGCGGGCAGAAAATGTGGAAAATTGCTCAAAATGGCCGAAAATGCGCACACTCATGGTTGGGGCAAATGAGGCACATGCCCGACTTGGACCGGGGTGTGCCATAGGATTGGTATCAAGTCATATGTGTCCAACATATCTTTTGGGCGTCGCCCAACGCCTCCGGTTTTGGGAATGGCAGGGTCGCCAAATGAGCCCATGATTTGGGATAGTCCCAAATCGCCAACGTGGCGGCCACGGTATGCCAAGCCCAAGAGGATTTATTCGCCGGGTCCAAGATATGTTCGGCACCGAAGTATGTACCCTCATGACATACTTGGGTCATGATGTCAATTGAGCGCAACGTTGAGATACACGGTCACCACTTGACATCATGACGGGCAAAAAACATCAATATTGGCGAAAAAACACCCAAAAGTGCCTTGAAAGGCGCAAAAATATATTATAATATCTTCGGCTTGGATTGAGTGATCGACCAATCCTTCTAAACACAATGACTTGACACCAATGACCTTCGATTCTACATATGTGCTCCACTTGGGGCGCTTTGAAAGGTTACAAGCGCTACTTCCCAAGTGGGCACATGAAAATATGGAAAATTGCAAAACACACACCTTGCTCCCAACGCATCGCTTTGGGATCGCCACACAAGCTTCCCTCCACGAAAGTTAGGCTTGCAATTGATCGTGGGGAGTATAAGGAAGGGGCTTGCGCAATATGAGGTCCATTGGCGGGTTTGGCTTGGAGCGATGGACCCGCCAAATGGGCACGCAACACAACACAAGGCACATACTCCATATTGCCCAAAAAGGTAGCTCCCCCCACGATATGTCATGCCCCTCCAAGGGCATAACTTTGTGTCAATCGCTCATAGGAACTCAAGGTAAGTTCCTATGCAACACAAACACTCGCGCGCTACAATCGAAAGTTATCTTAACGCACGTAATATCATGGCCAAAGAGTTATAACGCAAACTCCACCCTCTTGACCATGATCCATTACGCTAGCGCGCACGTGTGGAATCGCAAGGCGTATAAAGCTTCCTAAATTACGTCGGGAGTATTGTGAATACATCCCACGTTTCCTTATTGTCATTCCTCGCAAGCGGCACGAGATATGACCCTCACAAGTGGCCTCACGAATCAACTTTGTGTTGCCCATATCTCTAAGACAAATGGAGGGCAAGACAAAAGGAAAGTTGATTCCTGCATAGGGAAGCACGTGGGTCCACTCGAAAGAGGTCAAATCAAGTGCGGGGATGTCGAAGTCGAAAATCCGATTCCGACATCCTGAAAAATTCGGATTAAGGTTGCGAGTGTAGAATGTGAAAATTGCGGATGCATCAATGCAATTCCTGAAGACTTTAGAGTCTTCGTCCTGATTTGCGCTAAAATATCTGTATATAACAGTTAAACTGGCGGTTACGCTAAAGTCGCGATCCAACCGCCAGCTGTCAAAACAGTGAGTATCAGAACGGAAGCGTAAAAATTGACGGAAACAATATGAAGATAAAACCCTGTTGATTCCTGATGTTCTGATATATAAATCTCCGCTGGCGGCGCATCGGTTGCCGATGCGGGGCTTTACGGCACGGAACACGCTCCCGCCGGCCTCGCACCGGGCGTCAACGGGCGTCTTCCCTTCCGTACATGGGGTTAGTGGACCGGAGACCGGTTGTATGCCGTAACCTAGCCATGGGGTTCTGGGTACCGCTTCACCCCCCTCCTTAGAGCAAACCCTGGGGGGGTCTCGATAACACCCACGCATGGCAGCGGGTACCGAGGACCATTTCCTGAAGGGGGGGGGTGTCACATCCTCACTTCAGGCTGATTCGCAGGTTAGGCTGCCCAAATCCCACAGTAAGACAGGTACGGTGCTGTAGCTGTTAGTAACCGCAAGTATAGTATCAAGTATCAAGTCCCGGGTCCTGGCGGCGATTGTTCGGCATCCGAAGGACCCGTTAACCCATACCAGGCGCACCGGGTGCCGGCTGCTACCGTCACCACCACAGTGGCAGTGGCATACACGGCCAACATAGGCGTCACACGACGACCGAGGTGGTCCCACAGGTCGAAAGCGACCACAAAGATCCATCAGGCTACCCCAAGCTTCCCAAGGCCCGCCGGCTGGGGGAGAGTCCCCACGGGTCCTTCCTCGGGCGCACCATGTCCATATCCACGACGCGAGTCCAGAGTGGTACAGCCGAACGAGCTCCTCTATAAGGGATCGGGCGTCAAGGCCGTCTTTTCCCTCGCCCTATTACCACGAAGGCCATACATGAGGGAGTCCTCATGCAGTCTGGGCGGAGGCGCTGACTCCTCAAACCACCAGTTTCCCAGGCAAACCTTCCCCATCCGACTGCAAGTGCGTCTGCGAGTCGGCAGGCTCACACTGGGACTGACAGTGGCGGACCGCTGGGAGTGTAGTCAGGCAACTGGGCTTCCCGCCTGGCGCCATCAGGATCTCCACATCACAGCGAATAGGGCACACGGTATCACGGGCACTCAAACAGAAGAATCTGTACTTAGGTACTGGTCCAGGCTGGACCCTATGTATGAACATGTAAACGGCGACTCAGGGCGCCTTCGTAGTCGATTTGCATCCCGTCAGGGGGGAAAAACAGTCCACACTTCAGTGATGGGCTGACATACAGATGCACATATCCTGGGGAACAGAAAGACAAGCAATAAGCGGGGTAATAGGCGTGTAAACACACTCTGGACAGAGCGCCAAACCACCCCCTGGTTAGGATAAGGCATGTGCAGGAGGGTGGACAGGAAAACGCCTGAGTTCAGGCCATATATAGTCTCGAGACACACGTCGACTGGTCTGGACCCCGCAAGTGCCATGGGACCAGACCACACACTCAAAATTTGCAATGCCGATGACAGCGGCATCCGTTGCGCAACGTCGTAGGGGCTTCAAGGCCCCAAGAGCTCAGAAGTATGAAGGTCAGTCGCCCCACCTGGTTTCCCAAGGATTCAGCAGGGCGGAGTGACGAATAGAATTGAAAGAGAGGGGCCATCCTCCTCTGGATTCAGCAGGGGGGGGTATATTGAAGCGTTTGGGGGGAGGGCAACCTCCAAGCTTCCCTTGGCATGCACGACCCCAAACCCATGAAATCCAAGACTTCCTCTCGAATTTGGAATTCTCCAAAGAATTTTGTGATCCTTGCCTCAGCCATGACACAATCTGGCGTCCCGGGCAAGAGATGAAGGTATATGTAGACAATAATAAACATGTAGACAAGTAATATGTATATGTAACAATTCTATACTATAAAATAGCTTAGAAAAGAAGACGAAATGAAGGCGGCGGCGTCGCCGCCATCAGAAAGTCTGACGGCTACGAGTCGTCGCCTTCAGGATCTCCACTGAGATCCTGCCCAAACTGGGCCAAACAGTGGTTTTTGGGCGAAAAACAATGAAATATAGTGATTTTTGAGTCAAAAACACTCATTTCGCGTGTCTCCCCCCAACGCGTCGCGTAACCGACACGACGCGTTTCTGTGCCAATTCAAACTATATATGAAAAGGCCCACTGTTGGGCCACACCATGGGCGCCTGGGCGATTCCTGGGATCGCCTCAGGATTTTTTGAAAAATGCGTGAACGTGACTCTTTTTGCAAAAATTGACCTTCGCGGAACGCCGCGAAAAAGGTCACGCTATATTCTTTTATTTCTAAAAACGATAAATCTATAATAAAATAGATTAAAATCTTCAGAAATCGAAGAATAAAACTTCGATCTGGAGCTGCGTCGCGCAGGCGACGACTGTCGTCGCCAGCCCAAAAATGACGAAAAAAGACGATTTCTGGGGTATTTCACAGAAATCCCACAGAAGTCGAGATGCCGTACTCAGCACAGAAAAATTCCTGAGCTAGCCTGGCGAAGAGCGCCACAGGCTGGGCAGCGGGTATGGGTGAAGCACCCCATACCGCTTCACCCCCCTCCTTAGAAGCCTTGCCTATATTCAAAGGAAGGCAAGGCCAAGGAGGCGCTCTGTCCCCTGCACTGCCCTGGTTTCAAACTGATTCAGCAGGACAGTGGGGGGGGGGGGGGGGGGCTTTGTAAGGGATCTACATGCCACGCCCATGTAGGTCCTTTTTTTTTCTTTTCTTTTTTTCTTGATATATTCATAGGGCAATTGCCCCCCAGGCGACAACACTGGTCCCTGGCACTCCTCTTAGCCTCTGGTGACCAAACCAGGGGCGCTGCAGGTCCTCCCGACCTGACTGATGGCGCTGAGGCGCACATATAGGCCCTTTTTCTCCATGGGCATGGAAAAACAATCATTCAATAAATTCAAAAAAACTATTTAGGGTCAAACCCAAGGCAACGAATTCCTCGCGCCTGAATTTAGGGCCATTTCCTGCCCAAGGCGACCCGCGCCTGTTTAGGGTCGATTCCCAACCCAAGGCGACGAATTAACGCGCCTGATTTGGGGGATTTAGGGTCATTTCCTACCCAAGGCGCCCCACGCCTATTTAGGGTGGGACCTCCGCAGGTTCAACCAACCCAAGGCGACGAATTAACGCGCCTGCTTGTGCGGTTCGCTACCTGGCGTCGTCGTCGCTGTGGTCGTCGCCCAGACGACGGTATACACTTGGGGGCTCCATAGGGTCCATGGGGAAGCCAAGGTCATACCCATCGTAGGAGTCAAGGAATTGCTCCTTCATCATGTTGATGCTCTGGACCTTAGCTCCTGCAGATGTTTCCCAGCGATCAGCGACCAGCGATCAGCGGTACTCCTGCAGTCTGGGCGTCGTCGCCGTCCGCAGGCCGTTACACCGCCTTGGTGGCCTTGGCGTCGGCAGAATTCTTTTGAAGCGTTTGGGGGGAGGGCAACCTCCAAGCTTCCCTTGGCATGCACGACCCCAAACCCATGAAATCCAAGACTTCCTCTCGAATTTGGGATTCTCCAAAGAATTCTGTGATCCTTGCCTCAGCCATGACACAATCTGGCGTCCTGGGCAAGAGATGAAGGTATATGTAGACAATATAAACATGTAGACAAGTAATATGTATATGTAACAATTCTATACTATAAAATAGCTTAGAAAAGAAGACAAAATGAAGGCGGCGGCGTCGCCACCATCAGAAAATCTGACGGCTACGAGTCGTCGCCTTCAGGATCTCCACTGAGATCCTGCCCAAACTGGGCCAAACAGTGGTTTTTGGGCGAAAAACAATGAAATATAGTGATTTTTGAGTCAAAAACACTCATTTCGCGTGTCTCCCCCCAACGCGTCGCGTAACCGACACGACGCGTTTCTCTGCCAATTCAAACTATATATGAAAAGGCCCACTGTTGGGCCACACCATGGGCGCCTGGGCGATTCCTGGGATCGCCTCAGGAATTTTTGAAAAATGCGTGAACGTGACTCTTTTCGCAAAAATTGACCTTCGCGGAACGCCGCGAAAAAGGTCACGCTATATTCTTTTATTTCTAAAAACGATAAATCTATAATAAAATAGATTAAAATCTTCAGAAATCGAAGAATAAAACTTCGATCTGGAGCTGCGTCGCGCAGGCGACGACTGTCGTTGCCAGCCCAAAAATGACGAAAAATGACGATTTCTGGGGTATTTTACAGAAATCCCACAGAAATCGAGATGCCGTAATCAGCACAGGAAAATTCCTGAGCTAGCCTGGCGAAGAGCGCCCCAGGCTGGGCAGCGGGTATGGGTGAAGCACCCCATACCGCTGCAATATGGCCACTCTGATGGCAGGTCACCGGAAGATGTAAGAGAGCAAGCAAGTAAGGGACGATCCGTCGACCTCACAAGCGCTCAAAATGCATCAGGGGAGAGCTCAGGGCGCTGATCAGGCACCCCTGGCTGCAATCGCCCGGGTGAGTGCTGCCAAGTCCGAGACATGGATCTTGGTCTTGTGCTTGCGGATGTACTCCATGAAGGGAGTATTGACCCGCGGCACGAACGAGGAGATGGGTTCCCAGGTGTCGTGGGACGGCCCATAGCCTCGCCAACGAACCTTGAACTCCAAGCCTCCGGGTGCCGAGGCTTTCGGACGCTGGGCCAGGATCTTCTCGACTGTATAGTCGTCCTGCTCAGCATAGTCGTCGTCCGAATCAGCCTCATGTGCGGCATAGCTCAGGGACACATGTTGGCCACGGAGGTCGGGTTCCCGCACACGGAGTTGACTCTCGTGGTGCTCCCGGAACTGTCCGTGACCCACCTTGATGCGGTAGGTGTCCTCACGAATCCTGCGGACCACCTCGCCGGGTGTGACCCAGGTTTTGGTGCGGTGGGTGCCCATGGGGCGGGGTCTGATCACCCACACCGGGTCTCCCACCCTGAACTTCTGCGCTGTCGAGCTCGGGGCGGACTTCTGACGCTCAGCATGCTCCTTCTCGAGCTGCTGGCGGATGTCCCGCGCCGTTTGCTCTTGCGGCGCGAAGAATTCCTTGGCATCCATGGCCATGCCATCACCAGACAAGGGAAGTCCCCGACCGAGGGGGTCCCTGCCGAACAGAATCTGGTAAGGTGACAAACCACCCGGAGTGGGAAAAAACTGCGTGTGGCGATTCCTAGCGAAGGTGTGCGGGTAGCCTTCTGCTCAGAATTACAAAAAGCCACTTTCTATAAATTCCCGGAATCTGCTTTCACCTTCATCATTTCCTGCATGAACTGCTGACCACGCTGATCACCGATTTATCATCTGTCGATTTCGCCGAGATCCGAACTCCACAGTCATATACCAGACGACGCGTTTCAAGTCATCTGTGAATCCCAATATCACAAGTGATCATATTCAATCAGCATGGGCAAAGGAAAAGAACGAGCAGGACCAAAAGCGAGCGGCCATGTTAAAGATCGCATTGACCGCATCGAGAATGAGGTGAAAACAAGCAACGAAATTGGTCAAGTTCGACGTAATCAACAATTAAACGAAAGGCGACGAACCCAAGGTCAATTTCAAAATGAAATGGAACGTGTCGAACAACAACCTTCCAAAGAAGATGAACGAGATCAACAAAGCCCCAATAAAACCAAGAACTCACAAGAACATGAAGGAAATCCGACGACTCCGAACAAGCATCGAACTCCTCAACGTTCTCAAAAATCTCCAAATGGGAAACAAAAGACTCCAAGTAATAGTGGGCCTTCAAACTCTCAGGATATTCCTTCAAGCTCAACCCAATCCCAACCTTCTCACTCATCGCCCTCATCCAGTTCTTCTCTTGTTCCTACCCTTAACCCACCTAAAGATTCAACACCCAAAGGTAAATACTCCACTCCCTCATCCAAAGTCCCCACCGACAAAACCTCACTTCGCAAACTACTAGACTCCAACAAGGCTCCACAAATTTTCGACTTCTCACCACAAGGCAACACACAAGCCTTTTCTTCACGCCAACACTCCATTCCCCCGGAAATCATAGCCGAAGAGTGGAACTCTTCCGAAGGCTTTGAAGTCGGCATTTTTATGACCGACACACAACACATTTTTGGAGATTCTTACACCCCCCTCCTCTCCACTTCGACCACAAAACAAAAAGAGGCTCTCCAACACGCCAAATATATCTCTTGCGGAGATGGTTTTGACCAAGACAACCTCTCTCTTGTCCTATCCACATCCGCCACACACACTTTTCTCGCCACCCCACTTTGCACCGACATTTTTGATCAAGACGCCGAACACAATACCTACAACCACGTCCTCACCCTCTTTGAATCCGTCCACGACCTCGCATCCAAACAAATTTTCTTGAAAGGAAAAATCTTTCTTCCGGTACTCGACGCAAGCCTCTCCCGCGCCGACACCATCATCTGGGACTACCGTCCAATTTTGCAAAAGTTCACAAGATACCTAGACAACATTTCCTACATCGACACTTACAAACCTTTCATTCATGACAACAACAACATCTTTTCTTCAACTCCCATCAAACAAGCCACATTCAACAACACCACCGGCATGATGATCATCACCATTGACACTTCCAAAACATACTCTTACCAACCTCCACCACGCACCCCAAAGGACCCCGCCACCACTCGATTAAGAGTTGACATCTTGAAAAAGCAACTCAACGATGGTAGCCGGGAAAGTGCCTACGACTTCATCAATAGGTCACTCCAAGGCAAAATGCATGAAAAGGCATCAATTGCCTCCTCAACGGCCGATTTTCAACGAGCGGCCTTCCACAAACGCCCTTCCCCCATCTCCAAACACCCTCAAGGTGACCAAGACCACGAGTACTTCCGTTTCGACATAGATTGTCACACGGAAGAGGTCGAGGAACTAGCAACCACACTCCAACAACAACACCCTCTCACATCTCAATCACCAACAATCATTGCATTCCCCTTTGATCTTGCTACCCACCCCGACACCTTTGTTGCCACGCTTCGTAGAGGACACCCTGCCGCTCCACCACTTGAACTCCTCAACCAACTAACGAGCATCCCAAGAATTGATGAATTTTTGAAATTCGCGATGGTCCGAACCAAATATTCCATTCTTTTCCACGTAGACTCCGAATGCATCCCTTCTGCCACCAACTCAGAAATAGGCCGACTCCATTGGTTGAACCAATTGCTTTGGGATGCAGGTCTTGTATTGCTATACCCCAATGGGAAATACACTCCCAACCCCCGCATTCAGCAAGCCAACTCTCAACCCAAAAAGCACATCCTCACCTCTTCCAAGGCCGTAGTCGCCGAAGCACCAGCCGCAACCACTCACATTTCCCTCGCCAAAGCAGCGGCTATCTTCGGCGAAATTGAAAAAATCATTCCACTCCATTTCTCGTCCATGTCAATTGGAACATCACTCCATTACGAGATCACCTATACCAACGACGACTCTCCAATCATTGCACATGGTCAAGAAATCACTGGGATCAATTTTTCTCAAGGTCAGAACATCAATCTCCAAAAACAACAACATCTAATTCACAACAAACGCCTCACCACCGACCAAGAGCACATCCATGAATGGTCTGTCATCGAACAGCTCGGAGCTGACTTGGGTGCCAAGAGTCATAAAAATCAACTTCTCACCAATAAACCTCCCAATGCTAAATACACGAAGCGAAAGTGAGACCCCACGTCTCCTTCCCTCCACGCATCTTTCTCTCCACCTTCTCAAAGGTTATCATGTCAATCTCAGAACCCATTCGCGAATCTCTACTTCAACCAGGTTCTCCCCTCCCATACTCCCCCACACCCATGCTTTCTCTCATCACTTAATTGCGATATCGGCTTCGAGCTCTCCACTTCCACCAACTCTAATCAAATCTCTTATCGACGTAAATGCGTTTATTGTGTGTCGATTCAATCGTCCCCTTCACTGCTCTCATTCTAGTTTCTACAAGTCTCGGTATGTTCCACAACATCCGTCATTTAATTTTTGCATTCGCTTCCTTTGTTCGACTCCTAACTTCTTCAACACTCGCCACGACTCGCTTTTTGCCCTCATCGCCCCTCCATCCTGTCTCACAGCTACTCCCGTCATTCTTTTTCCCCACCAACCTCTCAACCCGCATGTTCAGGACAACAATCCATTTCAATTTCCAAGAACGAATCAATTTCCAAGAATGAATCAATCAAAGAAGCTCTCTAAGGAACGACAAGGTTCTCCTTCACTCGCACTTGCACATCACCACCGCACAAACACTAACACAACACCTTGCACCCAACACCACATTCACACGACACAAATCATCACTCCACCTCACTCTACACTCATCGATCACCACTCCGCCACCACCGCCCCACTTCTCGCCTGGATTACGATGACATCATCGAATACTTCATCATCATCAAGCTTGCCTGTTCCCATGCCTCCTCTCCCGATCACGAGCGCTTCGACATCATGGAGATTATCACAAGTTAACAGAAAGTTGATTTGTGTGCCTCACGAATTGCGCCCAAAACACCAAGGTTCACTTATTCCCATGCCTCCCCTCCCGAGCACAAGCGCTTCGACATCATGGAGACTATCACAAGTTAACAGAGTTTTGATTTGTGTATCTCACGACTTGCGTCCACAACACCACGGTTCCTTTATTCTCATGCCTCCCCTCCCGAGCACAAGCGCTTCGACATCATGGAGACTATATCAAGTTAACAGAAATTTGATTAGTGTCCCTCACGACTTGCGTCCAAAACACCACGGTTCTCTTATTCTCATGCCTCCCCTCCCGAGCACGAGCGCTTTGACATCATGGAGACCTTTACACTTTAACGAATTTTGGGTTTATGTCCCCCACATTGATATTTCATTCCCTTTCGTGTTCACCAACAACCCGACCTCACACCACGAACACACCCACGCTCACAATCACATCACTATCACTCCCACTACCCCACCACTACCCCCCCGACCCAATCGCCGGCGATCCCAACACCGAGCCTAATGGTGACAACAACAACACCACCAAGCCCCCCTTCATTTTTCTTCCTCACCATCCAAACACCACTAAACACCATCACCCAGTACTCTCTAAAACCACATTACAGATCACAACTCATAACACTGCCAAAAACATGCACGACATCCAAGCCACCGTCCTCCACCACTTCAGCAAAGGAACAGACATTCTATGCCTTCAGGAAATTCCCTCCAACATTACCCTTGACAACACCCTTGGCCTCACCACCTTCGAAAACTATGCCCCTGACAAAACAAACGGCACTGCCATAATCGTCCACAAACACCTCGCTCCCTTTTGCCGCAAAACCCACCACACTAACATTCACGGTTGTCTCACTACCATAGACATCACCCTACCGGGATACCCCACATTTCGTATCTTCAATATTTATAAAACCCACATCCAATCACATCAACAACGCCTCGCACACGTCATCACCACTCTCCAGCAAAAAGAACCAATTCACCTCCTCATTGGAGACATGAACACTCACCTACAACCACACTTAGACACCGACAACATCAAACACCCAAAATCCTGGCCTTGGCTCTATGACCAACTACACCCCCCAACCCCAGACACTACCCCCCGGCTACATGACCTTTTTCGGTCCCAAAACCCCCATCTCCGCCAATGGACAAGGCCCCGTAACAAGCGCCTACCCGACTCCCAATCTCGCATAGATCTCATTATCGCTTCTTCCTCCTTCATCTCCATATTCAATCCACAAAATACCTTTATCAATACCACCATCAATAACTCCGATCACTACCCTGTCACCTCCACCATTAACATACCTACCAACCCACTAAACATCTACGACATTCCCCACGCAGACATCTACTACAGAAAACTCAACAAAGAAGAACACAGCAAATTTCTCCAACGCCTCCACTCCCTGGACACATGGACCCAAAATAACATGACCTCCATTTTAAACTCTCCCATCCACGAATTAATCGACACTACAAACAACATCCTCTGCTCTCTTGTCAACTCCTACAAGTTGGTCACCAACCAGCATCATTCCCACAAACCTACCAATATCGAAAAGGCCTTCACTCACCAACTCAACAACATCCAACCCTCCACCACTTTAACCTCCAAGCAAGCCAAGACACTTCAACACACCCTGGACAAATGGACCGAAAAGAAAAAACGTCAATCCCAAAAACGTCTCCATCACTCTCTCATTAAAGGACGGAAAATTAAAAAGTCTCTCAATAACATCTTAACCCCCCGCTCCACCACACCCATGGCCCTATACGATACCAACAACTATCTCACCTCCGACCCCTACTCCCTCTGCGAATCCATGGGCCAGTGCCTCACCGCTTTAGGAGGACCCCCAGACTTCCAGATAGAACCCCAACTTATCAACTCCCTTATGGAGATCTCCCCCTCCATCCCTCAGGACGCTCCTCACCCCGAATTCACTGAAATCTTCTTCAACACCTTGCTCTCAAACTCAAACCCAGTCAAAGCCCCTGGCTTTGACAACACCAACCTATACCTCTTCCACCTAGCTCCCAAACACATAAAGTCTCTCCTCTTTCACGTATGCTCCCACTTCATCACCAACCCCATTCCCAAACAATGGCTCACCGCTCGAATCTTCCTCCTCTACAAGAAACACGACCCCCACAACCCTATCAATTACCGACCCATAGCTCTTCTCCAAACAATTTATAAAATACTCGCCTCATATGCCGCTACCGCCCTAACCTTCTACGCCACCAAGTATAACCTACTCCACCACTCCCAATACGGTGGCATCCCCAATCACCGCACCACAGACCACATATTCACCATGATCTCCAACATCTCCCTCCACCCCGACATCTACCATCTCTACCTCGACCTCAACAAGGCCTTCAACTCCGTCCCCCACCAAGCCCTATGGCAAATCCTACACAACTACAACTTCCCCAAACACATTATCTCTCTCATCCAAAACCTATACTCTCATCCCGCTGACTATCCCACCGTCAATGGCTTCTCTCTTTTTGCCGCCATGACTATCAGGGGACTCCGCCAGGGATGCCCAATGTCTCCAATTCTTTTCAATCTCTTCATCGACCCCATAATCCGCAAACTCTCTTCCTTGCTCCCTTCTCACACCTTCTCCGCTCTGTTCTCTTTTATTGACGACATAGCCCTACAAACTGCCTGCCCCAAAATCCTGCACACTGCACTCTCCTTCCTCTTCAACGTAGGCCCAAAATACGGCCTCTCCTTCAACGCCACCAAATCCGAACTCCACGCCCTCAACAATGCCCCTCACCTCACCATCCGCATTTCCTCTACTACCCACTTCAGCACCTTCGATCAACATGGCAAACCACGCCAATATTACAAATACCTAGGGGTCTTCTTCTTCACTTCTCAACAAAATCAACAAATGTTCCTCCTCCTGAAAAACCTCGTCAACTCCTTCTTCACCAACCTCCTTCCTCTATCCTTATCACACACCGAACTCATCAAACTCTCCAATATTCAACTTATTCCTATCCTTGCCTACCGCCTCATCTACAATTCCCTCCCCAACAAACTTCTTGACACACTTGACCACTCCATTTGGCTCAACATAGCATCCCAAGGCAAGCTCTCACTCCGCACTCCCAACAAAACCAAATATTCTCCTCGCCACACTCTTGGTCTTGGCATCACCAAAATATCACACGTTACCCACACTCAAGCCATCAACCACTTTCTCCGTTACACATCAAACGAAGGTCCCCCCACATCCAATCGTTCTATCCAACACACCCTCTTCCACCGCGGCCCAGTTTCTAACCTCCTGCAAGACATGCTCATCACCTCAGCCCACCACTTCTCCATCCAAACACACAACATTCCACACCACAACCCCTGCCAGGTCCGATCACTTCCACTCAACTCAGCCATCCAAGTCGCCTTCCTCGACCACAACAACGAAAATTCAAATCTCTGGTTCCCGGGCACAACCATCCAACACAATCTCCACTCCACATCAGTCCAATTCTCCGACATCATCTTCCACCTTCACGACACCCACCACTTCTCCTTCATCACTCAAAAGGGCAACGAACTCTCATCCTTTATTACTACTCCCACACACCCAATATGCCCAACCACACTGCAAGACTTCCCCATCTCACATACCACCACCCTATCAACCACACATTATTTCCAGCTCAAATCCAACCAGAATATTCCCCTTCCCAACTTTTCACATCTGGATTATTGGGGCTGTCACGACTTACTCAACGCTCTCCAATCCAACACCACCTACTCTATCATCTATACCGACGGATCGGACGACCCCAACTCTTCCAATCCCTCTGGATCAGCCGCAATTATCTCCCTCCGACCCAACGACCACACTATCATTACCTCCCCCTCTCCCCTCAAAGGGTCATACCCAGCAGAAATCTACGCCATCATCATCTCCCTCCTCTACCCTCAACTCACCACCCTCCCCCAGCCGATCATCTTCGCCATCGACGACTTGAGCACATGCCTCACCCTAAATACCCTCCTTCACTTTCACTCTCCCCCCTTCACCACTAGCAACAACGCCTTTGCTCTTTGGTACAACCTCATATGGCATCTTCTCCAACATTTAAAACACATCGCCATCCTTTTCACTTGGATCAAAGGACATGCCGATTTCCCCGGCAATGACGCGGCGGACAGTGTCTCCAAATGGAGCACCACCCACTTCGATTACCTTCTCTCCCCCACAACTTCCACACAACTGGCCATTAACCAAACTCCACTTCCCGGCAAAATAACCTCTAAACTCACGAAACATCAACTCCCAACCCATCAACACAACAACATTCACCTCTCCCTTAGTAATCACTTCTTTCTCAAATCCTCGTGGTTCTCCACTTTCACCTTTAAGTGGGTGAATGGCCTCTTCTCTTGCAAGGGCTACCAACCCCACTTCATCCTCAACACCTACCTCTGCCCTCTTTGTAATCACCACCACCCCTTAGACCCCATCACCTTCATCACCGAATGCCATACTACTAACGCAATACGGAAAAAATTCTTCAACACTTGGAATGGGCACTTCCACAACACCATCATCACTTGGTGGGCCACCGCTTCCAAAGGCGACCGCCGCAACTTCATTCGAACCCTCATACCCAACACACTCAGCAATCAATTACGCACACCCCCACCGAACACAACCTACTACTCCAACATCAAATCTCTTCGTCAAGCCCTAAAACATCGACAAAAACCTCTCACCACCCTCCTCAACGAAACCAAACAATGGCTCATCGACAACCCCATCTCTAACCTTCATCAGTTATCTCCGACGTCCACCTCCAACCCCTGGAACGAATCTTTTTCCATTTACAGCACATCATCCACCGCTCCCCACCCACTACGCTTTCCATCCCCTACCAACAAAGAACCAACCAACAAACGACCTCACTCTAAACGCCCTACCACAAAACCGAAGCCCCCCACCAAAACTTCAGCCATACAACTTCAGCACTTTCCGCCTCAACCACTACATCCTCACATCACCAACCGCATACCTCCTCCAAATGACACTTAACCTCCAATCCCATCCTTCAACCCCAACGCATACACTCGCTTCACCAACGGCACTCCCGTCTTGTCAGCAAACAGCAAACAATCAGCAACCAACAGCCAGCAGCCAACAGCCAGAAACAAACAGCAAACAACCAGCAGCAGCAACAGTCAGCAGCCAGCAGCCAGCGACCAACAACCAGTAACCAGCGGCCATCAGCCAACATCCAGCACATCAACCACCCACCGCCTCCCATCCACAGTAGGACACTTCCAGCGACAACAGCCAGCAAACACCCCCCCCCCCCAACCACTCTCTCCAGACACCCCAGACATTATCCCCCCCCCCCCCCGGCTACCTGCTCCCCTCTTCCGACACTCGACCTGTATCAGCAAGCAAGTAGCACCCAGCTACCATGCAGCAGCAAACATCCAGCAACCAGCAGCCAGCGACCAGCAGCCAGCAGTCCTCAGCCAACGACACACAGCAGCAGCAGTCAACATCCAGCACCCAGCAGCCATGAGCAATCGGCCAGTATACAGCAGCCACCATCACCCACTAACGCAGCCAGCAACCAACAGCCATCTGACACATCAGCCTTCACCCGTCACCCACCTACACGGCAGGACACAACACCGTCACCACACTGCACCACACTGCACCACTGTATGCACAGCTCTGCGCACCAGGAAACCTTACCGATCCATTGAGTCTTTTTTGTTTGAGCCATCAATTGGAATTTTTCTTTTCTATTTTTTTTCAGGACCACTACGACCAGAGCGCAAGACTTGAGCAGAATGAAAGGGCTTTGTACTTTAGTAATTCTCGGATCAGCTACAGGGCCACAGACTGATTCCAGGCAAGCCAGAGTGTTCCAGTCTGTTTTACTTTTTGCCCCTGCACTTGCTCGCTTCTCTTCGCTCAATCCACTGGTCCATTTTTCCATTATATCATCTTTTTGTTTTTGTTTTTTTTTTGTTTTTTCTTTTTTGCCTTGGTATAGGCTATATATCCCTTTGCATCTTTCACCGAAATGGCCTCCACTAGTATTTTAACCTTTTCAGGCCCATGGTGCAGTTCATGCAGTGTTTTCACCCTGACTTGGTTTGTAAATACCCGCGGCTGTCCTTCGGAGAACTTCGGCTCACCATGAACGCTCATTTTGCCCATGGTTAGGCCTCTTTGGTGCAATGCTTTGGGCGGGGGACCGCCATGCCTCAAAAAAAAAACCACCCGGAGTGGGCGTGTCATGATGGGCCTTCAGAGCAGGCCACATCTCCTCAAACCAGTTTTGACGTGGATTGGTGATGTGAATCTTGCGCAGCTTCTCGAACAGCTGCCGTCCAGCCACTTCAGCACGACCGTTAGACCGGCTGAGATAGGCGACGCTCTTGGCATGATGTATTCCCATGAGGGAACACATAGCCTTGAACCAGCCACCAGTAAACTGGGGCCCTCGGTCACTGCAAATGGTGCGGGGGATGTCAAAGACGGTCAGCCAATGACGAATCATCATGACTGCCACTTCCTTGGCAAGCAAC
The DNA here is from genome assembly GCA_964036045.1 of Eutreptiella sp. 'Long Island Sound 2002'. Lineage (NCBI taxonomy): Eukaryota > Euglenozoa > Euglenophyceae > Eutreptiales > Eutreptiaceae > Eutreptiella > Eutreptiella sp. 'Long Island Sound 2002'. Next base: position 118,834,544 of record OZ038383.1, on the reverse strand, counting down.
CCCTTTTTGCGTGCCGGAACGGCTACTACGTAGCCACTGTGACGATCCACACAAAGAACCACACAGTCAAAGGTCTTCTTGCCTATGTGCACTTCGGGCATGGAGAAGACGTCCATGGCCACGCTCTCCATGGGCTGGTCAGGAACCGGGGTCCATTGGGCTTCCCCCTCGACGTTCCGGTTATCGGGATTGCAGGCCTGGCAGACCGAACAACCCTTCCTGACCTTCTTGATGGCGGTGTAGAGACCGATATGGTCGATCTCGAACCGGCGCTGCATGTCAAGGGCTTGCTTCTTGACCCCTGGGTGCAGCATGTGGTGGTGCCAAGCTTCACAAAGCTCGAGCACCCGGGACTCCGGTACTAGCAGCTTACCATTCCGGTAGAGCTTGCCATCTTCTTCAGTCAGCCCCTTTGGCCACTTCTGCCCGTCGTCAGGGTCGGTCACAGCCCTATACTCGGCGGCAAAGGCCTCAGACTTGGCGTAGTCGTCGGTCCAGTCGTCCTGGAGGCAAGACTCCGGGAAGAGGTGCTTGTCGGACTCAGCTCCCTCAGGGGCGAGTACTCTGACCGCTCTGCCCATCCTCATTCCGAGGGAGCATCCGCAGCCATGACGACGAAGCATTTCACACCCTCCTCCTCCATCAGGCGCTCCCTTTCAATGATCCTCTTGGCTTCAGCGGTCTCAGCCTCATCGCCATGGGCAGAGATGTCCGTCATGCCCTTGCTGGCGGGATATGCCCACCTGCTGAGACAGTCCGCCACGGTGTTATCCTTTCCAGGAATATACACAACCGTGAGATCGAACTTGGCCAAGGTCTCATGCCATCTTGGACGTCGGGAGGCGGGACCTGCGGGGGTGTCCACGTGCTCCTTGTGCCACAACTGCAGACTCTGATGGTCGGTGCAGACGGTGACGGGATGGAGGGCTATGTACCCGGCCAATTTCCTGAGAGCCATGACGATGGCATACGCCTCCTTTTCTCGGGGCGTCCACGTCCGTCTCTGGCCTTCCGCCAGGACTCGGCTCCAGAAGGCCACGGGCACGTGCCTCCCGTCGTCAAGCACTTGTTCCAACACAGCGCCAACGGCGTAATCGGAAACGTCGGTGCGCAGGACGAACCCTCGGTCGGGATCCACGAGGTGCAGACCCACTGCGGATAGCAGCGCCTGCTTCATCCCCTCAAAGGCACGGTCGGAATCAGCATCCCAGACCACAGCCTTCTTGGACCCCTTCTTGGTCTCCTCTCGGTTGCCCTTGAGCATGGTCTCCATGGGGGCTGCATACTCGGAATACGTTTTGATATACCCCGAGTAGTAGTTGCAGAACCCCAGATACGCCCGTAGCTCAGAGACCGTCTTGGGCTTTTCCCAGTGCTCAATCGCAGCCACCTTGCCAGGTATGGGCTTCCGCTGCCCGTTCCCGACTACGTGGCCAGCGAAGACCACCTCGCTTACCGCAATGGTGGCCTTGTCACTGCTGCCCGTGAGTTTGTGCCGAACCAGAAGGTCAAGCACTCGAGTGACGTCTCTCTCATGTGCCTCCAGGAGCTCCTCGTAGCTCATACTGGGGTCCCCGGACGCGATGATCACGTCGTCCACGAAGGGGTCCGCACAGTCACGCACCGGCTCAAGCAGGTTCTCCAGCATCCGCTGAAAAGCCGCATTGCCGTTGGTAACGCCCATGGGCATCACCTTCCACTGGAGAGGTCCAAGTGGGGTGCTCATGGCTGTGCAGGCACGGGACTCTTCGGCGAGAGGCATCTGATGATAACCATGTTTCAGGTCAATCACCGTAAAGATCCTCCGCCGGTGTTGTTTTTGCAGCATGTCCTCAATGAGGGGCAGCGTATAGCTGTCATGCTGCGTTTGGGCGTTCAGGCCGCGGTAGTCGACCACGAGCCGTCATTCACCGGCCACCTTCTTGGGGACGACGAAGCACGGAGAGGCCCATTCGGAGTGGCACGGCTCGAGCCAGCCTCTCTAGATGAAGTCACGGAGGATCTTCTCCATGGCCTCCTTCCTCTCGCCCCTCAGGGCAAACTCCCGGTGACGATACACACGGGGGTCCTGCTTCAGTCGTATCTTGGCCTCGCCATACGGTCCACGCACCGGTGGGGGAAACACAGGCTTTCCGCTGAAGAAGGTGTCACCATACTTCTGCTTCAGTCTGGCCCTCAATGCCTGGATCTTGGGACAATCATCGGACTCCGCACTGGCTTTTCCGGGCACCTGGACCACGGAGCTTACTTGAGGGGTAGCGACCCCGCTCGGTTTCGGCTCAGGCGGTCTTCCCAGGTGGCCCAAAGCGCCATCTCTGGTCTTGCCTCGGAATAGATCGCCGTAGGTGGGTGGGTTACCCCCGATTGGCTCGTCCTGGCTGGATAGGTGGTCCAGCACCCTCTGCACGAAGGTGTTTCCATCATAGGAACCTGAGACGATCGAGTCCACTTCCCATCAGGCTCTGACCTGGCCCATGCCCTCACGCTGGCTACCCCAGTCGTGAAAGGGCTGATCCATATGGCCCTGAACCAGATCCAGCTCCTCTTCTGTGAGGGGGTCCTCCGATTCTCCGATGTCAACAGGGGGAACCGCAAAGCATTGCCGCCATGGCTCTGCTATGATGCGGTTGACACAGACGAAGTCCGTGGTGTCGGCCTGATCAAGGCCCCCATCCACATAGTGGAATTCCGTTGGCCATCTCTGGGGTGGCATGGGCTGTCCCTTAGCGTCCTGATAGACACTCTCTCCAGCCGGTAGGACGACCTTGTTTAAGGTCATGTTGGTCAATGAGACTACCCAATGTCGGGTACTTTCCTCCTCGGTGCATCCCATAGGAACAACCAGCACTGCCTTGGAGCGGTCCTTGCGAATCTTCGCTATCGCTCTTGGTATGTCCCAACGGGGGCAATGGATCCACATCAATCCCTGATGCGGACCCCAGTGCTTCTTCCACGCGGAGTCCTGTGCGCTCCAGTACTTCTCACAAACCCGAAGATGGGCGGAGGTTCCTGAAGAGAACGCATCCAGGGCCAGATCCGAAGCTCCCAGGTCCGCAACCACTCGGCTCGCCACTTCCGGCCTTACGCCGTACTCCTGGTTTGCTGGCCCAGTTGGCTCAGTGCCCAGTGCGGCTACTTCGATCCATTGGCATTCCACATGGTGCTCAGGTGACAAAAGCCACGAGAGCTGGTCGTCCTGGTACAGGGTCATGGAGGCCTGGGCCGGGAGGACGCCGGAGTCCGTCTCCATCATGAAGTCGTACCCAGCGATCATGTCCCAGTCCATCTCGGCCTCGTAGAAGCGACCGTGCAGGAGGATTTCCTTGCCGAGGTCTGGGCGGCTCAGCTCACGATGGTTCACGTACTGCAGCCCAATGGCTGCTTCCTTCGTGCCTCCCACCATGTACTGGCTGTTCGCCACCTTCAGCCTGACAGGTTTCCGACTGTCGGTCAGACACTCTGGCGGAAGTAGGCCAGCCTTGACCAAGCTGACCTGTGCTCCCGTGTCGACCAACACGTCGAAGACCTTTTCCACTTCCCCGCATAAGGCACGGACCTTAAGGTGCAACTGCCGCTCACGCCCAACACGGCGCACGGCGTGCAAGCTCAGGATCTCCGGCCGTTCCAGAAGCTCAACAAGCGACTGGTGCAGGTCGTGGACAATGGGCTCAGGCTGCCCATCTGCAGCATCCAGATGCGGTCCGGGTGATCCTCCGATACTCTCGGATAGATCTTGTAGTACATCAAACTCATTCTTGGTCGCGAAGGACGGACGGGTGCAAGGGTTCGTGCCTTCACTTGCCCTCACCCCGCCTCCGCGACTGGGTGCCGGACCGGGCCTTCCGCCCGCGGCAGTCCCTTTATGCTTATCGACTCCCGACTGGGATGGTTCGGCGCTTCCCACGTCACCATCCTGCGACCGCCCTAGCTGGGGCCCTTGGCTGCAGCGGCTCCGCTAGGGGGCGTCGGTTGTGGAAGTAGGGGTGTCCTCCTCCGCATCAACCTCGTTGACGCCCTTCTTCCTTCCCGTTCTAGTTTTCTTGTCCTTGTCCTTGTTCTGGTCATTCTGCTTGTTCTCCTTGTTGTTGTTGTCCGACCTGGGGACCCAGTTCCTCTTGATCTCCTGGATCTCCTTTGCCAACTCGGTCCCCTGCGACATCAGCTTGGAGAGCTCGTCCTTGTCCACCTCCACTTTGGCCTCCCAGATACCCGCAGGTGCACGCTTCTTCGACCCGTGCGCCTTCTTGTAGGCCTCCGCGTCAGCCTGGTGGATGGGGCATGTTCGGTGGTCATGGTTGAAGCCTTTCTTCCTCCCATAACACACGAAACAGCCCTGAGGGTGAGCTCGTATGAACTCCCCAAAGGACAGCCGAGGGTCGCCAATGCGGCGAGGGTCCCTCTTCTCCTTCTTCCTCCAACCCTGCTGCAGGGGCTTCCAGTTTCCCGGTTTGCTCCCCGCGCTCAGGTTGTTGGCCACGAAGGCACAAACGGCCACCTCGGCGGGCTCATCGTCATCGTCATCGTCGACGAGAGTCTCATCGCCGTCGGCTCCCGCTGGGTCCATGGCAGCTTCCCCGCCAGGTCCCTCGCCAACGTAGTTGACGTCGCGGTCGCCGGGCCTCAACCCGCGGGTGTGGTGGAGGTTCCGGTACTCCTTGAGCACCTCCTCTCCAACCCACTCCAGAATCTCGTCGCAGCTCATCTGCGCCGGGATGGCCTGCAGACAGATGGTCTGGCCGCTCACGTCACACTCGTCAAGGCGCCACATCGCGGTCTTCTCGCGATCGCCCGAGACGGTGATGAGGAGAGCGTTCCGCAGGGAGTGCCGTTTGACATCCCGGGCCACGTTCTTCCTCGTCCAAGCCACCACGTTCGTATGATACTCTTTGGGGAGCATCATCTTGACCGTGTGGTTGGACTTGGCCCTCTTGGCTTCCTCCTTGGTGACTCTCTTGATCCATGCTTCCGGCAGCATGGAGAGCAGGCGAGCCTGCTCGTCACCCTCGTTCCAGTCCTCCACGTTGCGGCGGAAGAGGGTGTATTGCCCTCGGAAGTTGCGCCAGTCCCGTAGGCGGATCTCCCGTCCATCATGCTGAAGCTTGATGGACTTCCACCGCTTGGCAGCCACCTGCGGAGCATCCACCCGCTCCTGCTCGTTGAGCCACTTCTTGGCTTCCTTGAGGGTCTTGATTCTCCCCTCCTTGGTCGCCATGAAGTATAGCTCTTGGAGCACTTCCGGCAGGCGGTACCTGAACCGTCTGAAGACATACTTCTCCGCATCAGCGGGATGCATGTCCTCAGTAACGGTTACCCCCCAATCGTCCAGCTTCTCCAAGAAGCGGTCGAGGTTGAGGGGGTTGCCGTCGTACATGGGGGGCTTGATGTCCTTCAAGTCTTCCCACACGGCGGCACCCGCGGCCTTAGAGACCATGAACGCCGGCCGCGAGGTCGACCGAGGTTTCCATCGGCCTCTCCCACGGACTCCCACGGCTGCCACGTCCATCTCCTCCATGGAATCCCTGTGGCTACGCTGCGGTTCCTCCATGTACGCTGAACCCAGATGTTCACGCCGTACCCCTTCCATGTATGCCTCCTCATCACGGCGCCGGCGGCTGCGTTCAGCGGCCTCCCGTCGTACACCACGCGGCGGGCTGATGTTGAACTCCTCCAGGTCCTCCTCCGCCAACATCCCGACATCCCACTCCACGTCTCCTCAGGGGACCTCATCCCTGAGTCCACCATAACGTCCACCAGCCATTGGGATTGGCTCCGGGGCTGGTGCGGGGCGTCGGGGGCGTACCGGTGTCCGCGGTGGAGCACGGCGGTTGTGGTAGTCCGAACTGAGCCACTCATCCCGCCAATCCTGACTGCCACTGCCGGGCGGCACGCGCTCGTTGCGGCGGCCCGCGCTGTGGTGAGAGGGGGCGGAGAGAGAGGGGGCACTGGCGCTGGGGCGACTCCTGGGGGCTCCGCCGGGGGCGTGGGGTCTGCCTGGACCTGGTCCGGGTCCCCAGCCGTCGTCCGACGAGCCAGCCTCCAGGGGTGGGTGGTCGCTGCCGACGCTCCCACGGGCTTCCAGCGCGTCCAGCCTCTGCTGCAGGCCGCTGATGACCTTGTTCAGCGACCTGGTCTCGCCCCTGGCGATGTCCAGCAGCTTCTGGGTGGCAGCGGCGACCCCGGCGCTCTTGACCATTTCGATCTTGGCGATGTCCAGCTCTCTCTGTGCGCGCGCGGCGACCCTGGCGATGCGAGTCATCTCGCCCTTGCCCGTGTCTACCTCGCGCTGGAGGAACTGGACCCTCCTGCGGAGGTAGACAATCCACCGCCGGGTGGCATCCTGGTTGCCGTCCCCTGGTGGGTCGTCGGGGTCCCCAGGGGGTCCTCCAGGAGGGCCTCCGCCGGGTCCGCCCGGTCCAGGGGCTCCTCCCCCGCCCGGTGGTCCGCCTCCAGGGGGTCCACTTGGTGGGCGTCCTGCAGGGGGTCCTGATGGTCCTCCGCCAGGGGGTCCCGGTGGGTCTCCGCCGGGTCGCCTCGGTGGGTCCGAGGATGGGCGCTTCTTCGTGATGTCGAAGTCCATGTCGTCATCCTCGTCCATATCACCCCACCTGGGCGTCTCGGTCTCGGAAGACTCCGAGCCCCTGTAGGGAGGAGGGGGATCCTCATCCTCAACTTCTGGCTCAATGGGGACGTCTCCGCCTCCTCCCGTGCAAGCCACCACTCAGCGATGTTGGCGGCCTCGTTCATCCCCGTCGCTGGCGGTGAAGAAGGCGTCACTGTCGTGGGGGTGTCCGCCCGCTGGCCTCCGTGGCCTCTCGGGGGTCTTCCCCTTACCCTTCCTCCGTCGGTGGGCGGTGGGGCCACTGCTCCCGCTGCTGCCCGTGTCGACCTCGTCCAGCGTCATCTTGGAGGAGGCGTCCCCTTCGAAAAGCTTTCGAAGGGTGTCCACTTGTGATCCTCCCGGGGGAGTCTCGCGGCGGAGTTTGGCCTCTGCCTCCTCCATTGCGGCGGCGGTGGCTGCGGCAGCTCGCCTTTCGGCCTCCTCCCGGGCACGAGCCGCCTCGGCTTCCCGGGTCTGCTGCAGCCGAGCCTTCTCCGCCTCCAACGCCGCCAACTCCGCCTCCGCCTTGGCCCTCTCCTCAGCGACCTTCCGTCGCGCGGCCTCGATGGCGTCCTTCTTGGCGGCGTCCGCCTGGGCCTTAGCCGTTGCCTCGGCGTGGGCCCTTTCCTCCGCCTCCTTCTTTGCCCTCTCTTGGGCAAGCGCCTCTTCGGGCGCCTTCACCTCGGCCTCCTTGCAGGCAATGGCCTCCTGCGTCAGGCGGGCTTCCTCGTCGGCTGCCGCCAACTCATCGTTGACCTGGGCAGTCGCTGCCCCATGGGCGGCTACGGCCGTGAGTCCGGCCGCAATAGCCGCCACGGTCGAGGCGTGGATGGCCATGCCATGCGCCCACTCCGCAAGCTCCTCCTGGGCGATGCCGACGGCGCCCTCCACGGCAGCGTTCTGCTGCGTGGCCCGTTGCCGGGCAACCCGCAGGTGGCAGGGCACCCCACAGGCACGCTCACAGGCGCGCGCCACGTGCCTTTGGTCGGGAGCGACGCTGCTGCTGGAGCTGGCCTGGTCGGCCGGCATCCTCCACGTCGCTGCTGGGGCCTGACTTCTTCAGGAGAAGCTGACGGGGCTTGGCCTTGGCGTTTTTGGCGACTTGGAAGAAGTCGCCAAGGGTGGTGGAGCCGGGGTGGTGACCGCCATTGGCCCGTTGGGGACTGGGGGCTGGGGTTCCGCCCCTGGCACCTTGGGCGGCTTCGGCGGCCAGGGACTCCTGGTACTCCCGCCACTTCCGGTCCCGCTTCCTGTCCCCGGCGGACCGCTTCTCCTTCCCCGGAGACGCGCTGCTGCTGCTGCCCTGCAGCCTGCGCTCGCTCCCCGGTTCCGGGAATGTCTTCTCGATCATGTCCCACATGGAGACATTGATCGTGGCGCCCGACGGGTACTCGTTGGAATTCTCGTCCTCCTCAATCCCGTCGGGGCGCAGCCCTTCGCCGGGCCTGTCCGGCCGGGTCCAGGTCCTCCAGCGCCTCTGCTGGAAGCGGAAGGCAAACCCTTCCGCCCGCAGCCTGAAGCATTTTGGGGGAGGGCAACCTCGGCAACCTCCAAGCTTCCCTTGGCATGCACGACCCCAATCCCATGAAATCCAAGACTTGAACTCGAATTTGGGTTTCTCCAAAGAATTCTGGGATCCTTGCCTCGGCCATGACACAATCTGGCGTCCTGGGCGAGAGATGAAGGTATATGTAGACAATAATAAACATGTAGACAAGTATTATGTATATGTAACAATTCTATACTATAAAATAGCATAAAAAAGTAGACAAAATGAAGGCGGCGGCGTCGCCGCCATCAGAAAATCTGACGGCTACGAGGCGTCGCCATCAGGATCTCCACTGAGATCCTGCCCAAACTGGGCCAAACAGTGGTTTTTGGGCGAAAAACAATGAAATAAAGTGATTTTTGAGTCAAAAACACTCCTTTCGCGTGTCTCCCCCCAACGCGTCGCGTAGCCGACACGACGCGTTTCTGTGCCAATTCAAACTATATATGAAAAGGCCCACTGTTGGGCCACGCCATGGGCGTCTGGCTGATTCCTGGGATCGCCTCAGGAATTTTTGAAAAATGCGTGAACGTGACTCTTTTCGCAAAACTGGACCTTCGCGGAACGCCGCGAAAAAGGTCACGCTATATTCTTTTATTTCTAAAAACGATAAATCTATAATAGAATAGATTACAGTCCTCAGAAATCGAAGAATAAAACTTCGATCTGGAACTGCGTCGCGCAGGCGGCGACTGTCGTCGCCAGCCCAAAAATGACGAAAAAAGACGATTTCTGGGGTATTTTACAGAAATCCCACAGAAATCAAGATGCCGTAACATCAACAGGAAAATTCCTGATCCGACCTGGCGAAGAGCGCCACAGGCTGGGCAGCGGGTATGGGTGAAGCACCCCATACCGCTTCACCCCCCTCCTTAGAAGCCTTGCCTATATCCAAAGGAAGGCAAGGCCAAGGAGGCGCTCTGTCCCCTGCACTGCCCTGGTTTCCAAAACTGATTCAGCAGGACAGTGGGGGGGGGGGGCTTCGTGAGTAATTTACATGCCACATACATGTAAATTTTTTTTTTGATCTTGATATATTCATAGGGCAATTGCCCCCCAGGCGACCACACTGGTCCCTGGCACTCCTCTTAGCCTCTGGTGACCAAACCAGGGGCGCTGCAGGGCCTTCTGCCCTGACTGATGGCGCTTAGGCGCACATATTGGCCCTTTTTCTCCATGGGCATGGAAACATAATAATTCAAAAAATTCGGAAATAATTATTTAGGGTCAAACCCAAGGCAACGACTTCCTCGCGCCTGAATTTAGGGCCATTTCCTGCCCAAGGCGACCCGCGCCTGTTTAGGGTCGATTCCCAACCCAGGGCGACGAATTATCGCGCCTAATTTGGGGGATTTAGGGTCATTTCCTACCCAAGGCGCCCCACGCCTATTTAGGGTGGGACCTCCCGGAGGGTCAACCAACCCAAGGCGACGAATTAACGCGCCTGCTTGTGCGGTTCGGTACCTGGCGTCGTCGTCGCTGTGGTCGTCGCCCAGTGATGATGATAGACTTGGGGGCTCCATAGGGTCCATGGGGAAGCCAAGGTCATACCCACCGTAGGAGTCAAGGAATTCCTCCTTCATCATGTTGATGCCCTGGACCTTAGCTCCTGCAGTTTCCCAGCGATCAGCGATCAGCGGTCAGCGTACTCCTGCAGTCTGGGCGTCGTCGCCGTCCGCAGGCCGTCACACCGCCTTGGGGGCCTTGGCGTCGGCAGAATTCTTTTGAAGCATTTTGGGGGAGGGCAACCTCGGCAACGTCCAAGCTTCCCTTGGCATGCACGACCCCTATCGCTTGAAATCCAAGACTTGAACTCGAATTTGGGTTTCTCCAAAGAATTCTGGGATCCTTGCCTCGGCCATGACACAATCTGGCGTCCTGGGCAAGAGATGAAGGTATATGTAGACAATAATAAACATGTAGACAAGTATTATGTATATGTAACAATTCTATACTATAAAATAGCATAAAAAAGAAGACAAAATGAAGGCGGCGGCGTCACCACCATCAGAAAATCTGACGGCTACGAGGCGTCGCCATCAGGATCTCCACTGAGATCCTGCCCAAACTGGGCCAAACAGTGGTTTTTGGGCGAAAAACAATGAAATAAAGTGATTTTTGAGTCAAAAACACTCATTTCGCGTGTCTCCCCCCAACGCGTCGCGTAGCCCACACGACGCGTTTCTGTGCCAATTCAAACTATATATGAAAAGGCCCACTGTTGGGCCACGCCATGGGCGTCTGGCTGATTCCTGGGATCGCCTCAGGAATTTTTGAAAAATGCGTGAACGTGACTCTTTTCGCAAAACTGGACCTTCGCGGAACGCCGCGAAAAAGGTCACGCTATATTCTTTTATTTCTAAAAGCGATAAATCTATAATAAAATAGATTGAAGTCCTCAGAAATCGAAGAATAAAACTTCGATCTGGAACTGCGTCGCGCAGGCGACGACTGTCGTCGCCAGCCCAAAAATGACGAAAAAAGACGATTTCTGGGGTATTTTACAGAAATCCCACAGAAATCAAGATGCCGTAACATCAACAGGAAAATTCCTGATCCGGCCTGGCGAAGAGCGCCACAGGCTGGGCAGCGGGTATGGGTCAAGCACCCCATACCGCTTCAAGCCAGTCCTCCACAGCCTGCAGGCGGTCGGGGGCCATGTCTGTGCGGAGCTCGAAGCTCCCGGGCATGCCGCCTTCGTACTGGGGGTGGCTGTGGCGGTAGTGCTGGTCCCAAACCAACCCACGCAGCAGGCGCACTGCATGGGGGTGGGGCCGCGGCCACGTCTTACCCGCTTCTTGCCAGTTTATAATGGCAGCGGGGGGCGTACTTGGTCTTGAGGTCCTTGGTGTGCACTGGACTGGGAGTGCGGCCGGTGCTGGTCGGCCGGTGGTTGTGGAAGTGGTTGCTGTAGCTGGGAGTGCGGCCTTGCTGGTCGGCCGAGGGAACTCTTTGATGACGGAGTTCTGCTCCCTGCACTTCCTTCACGGTCTCGGCGCTGCTGCCGGGCGGCGCTGCGAGCCGCTGCGCTGCGCTGCGAGCTGCGAGCTGCTACTTGCTGCGCTGCGCTGCTCAGGGTTGGTGGCCCCGAGTGGCACGCGGGGGATGGGTAACCCCGCGGGGGTGAAACGCTTTTGACGCGTTCCCGTGGGGGGCCGGCCACGGGACGCTGCGGGTGACACGCACAGGTGAGCAGGCAGGCAAAGCACTACGCTCACAAGGGCATCATTACGCTCGTGTCATGTGACAAAGCGTTTCAGGATCCTTGCCACTCTGAAACAAGGGAACAAAAGTATGTACAGCAACACATCAGGATATGTACACATGGGGTTAAGACTGGACTGGGGTAAGGGCATCACAGGACAACAGACACTCAGTCCCAACTCATATCCCAATCCCAGGTCCGACCCTCCCAGTGGCTGGCAGGGGCGGGGGCTCAAACACACTCCATGCCCTGCCCAGTCCGGACCCTGAAACCCTGCCAAAAGGGGAGGTGTCCCGCCCGGCCACAGGCGAGTTCCTGGGAACCAAGGCGCTCCAAGGCCAACCGACAGTGGCTCCCTATGCTCCCTGAACGGCAGGTCCCAAATCCCCTCTGAGCGAGAGATATGGCCCCGCCATTATCACCTAGGAGTTGGTAGCTGAAAATGGGCTGTTTCAGCCCAAACTGATATTAGCTCAAAAATCTCCAAAATTGACCCCTAGTCTGGACCCGCCAGAGGTAGGAACGAGGCAACTGACCCTATGCCCTTCGAGTATGAATTCCCTGAAGCCCTCACCCAACCTGGTTCCCTCTGAGGTCCCGGCATCAGGGCACCACGGGTTCGTCAAGTGGGGCCATGATGCCAAAATCACCAAAATTGGCATCATCCTCACGCGTGGCTCGCCCGGCCAGGGCAAGGCCAATAGCTCACAGGATAGGAGGCAGGACCTAGGACTTTTATCTGACTGTACAACTTGGAATTGGGTCCGGGCTCCCTGTGGGCATAGAGATTTGGGGCCGCCAATTGACCACACGGCGGGGGTGAAATTGGGGTCCCAAAAGGGGGTCATTTTGGCTGCTCGAAATGAGCCAAAATTTGGGGGTGCTCTCAATAGTATATCTCCACACCGGCTTGGTGATCGGATTCGCCATTCCATACGCGATCCACCGGGAGTCCAACAGAGACTCCCATGCCCTTGGCTCTCAAAGATCTCCATGCCACTTGGCGTGGTGACGATCCCAATTGGGTCCACAAATGCCAAAATGGCAAAATTGCCCACACTCATTTTGGGCTAGCACCTTAACGAAGGTTGCTCCGCTTCGCCCACGTTGTGTGTGAACCATGGGGACCAATATGCATAACACCCATGTCATATATGGTCCATTGGTCCATGCGTCCGGCGTGCACGGGTGGGCTGAACATAGTGCACGGCGGGCAGAAAATGTGGAAAATTGCTCAAAATGGCCGAAAATGCGCACACTCATGGTTGGGGCAAATGAGGCACATGCCCGACTTGGACCGGAGTGTGCCATAGGATTGGTATCAAGTCATATGTGTCCAACATATCTTTTGGGCGTCGCCCAACTCCTCCGGTTTTGGGAATGGCAGGGTCGCCAAATGAGCCCATGATTTGGGATAGTCCCAAATCGCCAACGTGGCGGCCACGGTATGCCAAGCCCAAGAGGATTTATTCGCCGGGTCCAAGATATGTTCGGCACCGAAGTATGTACCTCAATAACATACTTGGGTCATGATGTCAATTGAGCGCAACGTTGAGATACACGGTCGCCACCTGACATCATGACGGGCAAAAAACATCAATATTGGCGGGAAAACACCCAAAAGTGCCTTGAAAGGCGCAAAAATATATTATAATATCTTCGGCTTGGATTGAGTGATCGACCAATCCTTCTAAACACAATGACTTGACACCAATGACCTTCGATTCTACATATGTGCTCCACTTGGGGCGCTTTGAAAGGTTACGAGCGCTACTTCCCAAGTGGGCACATGAAAATATGGAAAATTGCAAAACACACACCTTGCTCCCAACGCATCGCTTTGGGATCGCCACACAAGCTTCCCTCCACGAAGGTTAGGCTTGCAATTGATTGTGGGGAGTATAAGGAAAAGACTTGCACAATATGACGTCCATTGGCGGGTTTGGCTTGGAGCGATGGACCCGCCAAATGGGCACGCAACACAACACAAGGCACATACTCCATATTGCCCAAAAAGGTAGCTCCCCCCACGATATGTCATGCCCCTCCAAGGGCATAACTTTGTGTCAATCGCTCATAGGAACTCAAGGTAAGTTCCTATGCAACACCAACACTCGCGCGCTACACTCGAAAGTTATCTTAACGCACGCAATATCATGGCCAAAGAGTTATAACGCAAACTCCACCCTCTTGACCATGATCCATTACGCTAGCGCGCACGTGTGGAAACGCAAGGCGTATAAAGCTTTCTAAATTACGTCGGGATTATTGTGAATACATCCCACGTTTCCTTATTGTCATTCCTCGCAAGCGGCACGAGATATGACCCTCACAAGTGGCCTCACGAATCAGCTTTGTTTTGCCCATATCTCTAAGACAAATGGAGGGCAAGACAAAAGGAAAGTTGATCCGTGCATAGGGAAGCACGTGGGTCCACTCGAAAGAGGTCAAATCAAGTGCGGGGATGTCGAAGTCGAAAATCCGATTTCGACATCCTGAAAAATTCGGATTAAGGTTGCGAGTGTAAGATGTGAAAATTGCGGATGCATCAATGCAATTCCTGAAGACTTTAGAGTCTTCGTCCTGATTTGCGCTAAAATATCTGTATATAACAGTTAAACTGGCGGTTACGCTAAAGTCGCGATCCAACCGCCAGCTGTCAAAACAGTGAGTATCAGAACGGAAGCGTAAAAATTGACGGAAACAATATGAAAATAAAACCCTGTTGATTCCTGATGTTCTGATATATAAATCTCCGCTGGCGGCGCATTGGTTGCCGATGCGGGGCTTTACGGCACGGAACACGCTCCCGCCGGGCTCGCACCGGGCGTCAATGGGCGTCTTCCCTTCCGTACATGGGGTTAGTGGACCGGAGACCGGTTGTATGCCGTAACCTAGCCATGGGGTTCTGGGTACCGCTTCAATTCCTGGAAGACATTTGAAGTGATTTTCTATCATTTTTTATCATGTTAAAACCAATTTTCTTTCGTCTGTTTGACTATCTCTGCAGGAAGCCTGATTTCTGAGATATACCATTTTTGCCCTGATCTGTGGTCACTGTCCACTGTCGCTGAGTGCAGACTGAAGTCCTGAGTGGTCCTGATGCATACATGCATGCATATGAGCGAACACAAGGCCCAACATCACCCATTGTTTGTTTGTTCTTTGTACAGCCCCGTCGCATTCCTCATTATTTTATTAATCCCAGTTCTGCTCGTCTTGGAGTCTTGCTCTGGTTTTTTTTTCCACTGAAATCTTTGAGTACCTGAAATGGAGCACGAACAAACACCAAAGCAAATGCAACCAGAGGATACAAAGACTATTTCAACAGAGGAACGAGATGCAAAGCGGGAATTTAACAGTGGTAGCAGAGGTATGGAAGCCACTGTGCACGATATTGATTCCACACGTCGAAGCGTCGATCTCGCGAGTTCTAGCAACGTCGACGATCCACGAGCGTCAATGGGGTCTTTCGTTCACGGAGCACAAGAAGATGATGGGGCGAATCAAGAAAGGCAACCTTCATCCCAATCATATGAAAGTTACCAACCCATGGGAAAACAAGAACTGGATTCTATTGGCGATCCATATGCTTTATTATTGGCTGGCTTGGTTGAATGCGAGCGTGTTTTACGCCTCGAAGAAGAGAACATGCAGAATTTCTTTTATTTACAAGAGACGCTGGTTTTCAACAAGACCGCAGCCTCAATTCCAGAGAGCGACGCGCGCAGACGCTTGACCAGTTCTATTCCAGGTATGAGTTCGCCGAGTTTCCCGTCAGGATCTACTACGACACCTGTTCCTCTCAGTCCGCCGACAATTATTCTGGAACCTACGTCGACGTCGAAGGATCACATTTCAGGAGACGATCACAGAGTACCTCTTTGGATGTCGAGCTCCGAAGTTAGGCATGATTTCTCCGAAGGTTCTTACGAGTTACCTGAGACGAAATTTGCAAAGGAGCTAAAAGATGAAATTGGCGAACTGACGGAGGAGGAGCACGAAGAAATGAGTGGCCCGCTGGAAGACTATTTATTGACGGATCTCAGGGAGAAAATGAAGCACAAAGCTACCGAAGTACGAGAGAAGCGTACCCGTAAGACACTTAAGGGAAAATCCAAAGTTGAATTTCACAAGAGTCTCTTCGACGATTCTGAGGGAGAAGTCCTGGAGACAGATGACCCTCTTCTTTCGAAGGTGCTTCAGCGCATTGATCGGATGGACGAGAAGATCTCCAAGACGTCCGAAGACGTACGGCGCATGCCTACCTCGAGTCATTCACCACCTACCAAGAGTCCCTTTGTTACGAGAGAATCGTCGGCTTTTGCAATACTCACCGAAGTATGTGGAGGTGTGAACAGATATGAGTGGTCGGATGACAGTGAAGACGATAAGACTAACGTGCTGAAAACGGAAATTCCGCCATTCGATGGGCGCAATGTTGAGAAGCATTGAAGAGGTTGGGGGTTGGGCACGGTGATACCTCCAAACTTCCCTTGGCATGCACAACCCCAATCCCATGAAAATCCAAGAATTCCTCTTGAAATTCGTGCTGAAGTACCATTAGTTTGGGTTTGCCCCAAAGAATTCTGTGATCCTTGCCTCGGCCATGACACAATCTGGCGTCCTAGGCAAGAGATGAAGGTATATGTAGACAAAGGAGACATGTAAACTAGTATTATGTACATGTATCACATCTAAACTATGAAATAGCTTAGAAAAGACGACCAAATGAAGGCGGCGGCGTCGCCGCCATCAGAAAAACTGACGGCTACGAGTCGTCGCCATCAGGATCTCCACTGAGATCCTGCCCAAACTGGGCCAAACAGTGATTTTTGGGCGAAAAACAGTGAAATATAGTGTTTTTTGAGTCGAAAACACTCTTTTCGCGTGTCTCCCCCCAACGCGTCGTTTAGCCGACACGACGCGTCTCTTTCCCAATTCATATTATATATGAAGAGGGCCACTGTTGGGCCACGCCTTGGGCACCTGGCTCATTCCTGGGATCGCCTCAGGATTTTCTGGAAAAATCTTTTACGTGACCAATTTCGTCAAAAATTGACCCTCGCGGAACGCCGCGAAAATGGTCACGGCTCATTTCTATAACTCTGAAAACGACAAATCAATAATAAAATTGATTCAAATCTTCGTAAATCGAGAAATAGAGCTTCGATCTGGGGCTGCGACGCGCAGGCGACGAAGGTCGGCCCCAGCCCAAAAATGACGATTTCTGGGGTATTTTACAAGAATTCCCCAAGAAATCAGTGAGATCTCAATGGGAGATGCTGAAATTCAGCATCCCCAAGCACCACTATCACTGTGGCGCCAGCGGGTAGGGTGGAGGCCACCCTACTGCTTCACCCCCCTCCTTAGAAGGCTTGCCTACATCCAAAGGAAGGCAAGTTCAAGAGGGGTGCTTGGGTCTTGGTGACCCATGTGGTAAAAACATGGGTTTTTAGGGCCTTTTTATATTAAACTTCATAGGGCAAATGCCCCCCAGGTGGCAGCAATGGTCCCTGGCACTCCTGTGGCCTGTAGTTACATGAACAGAGGCGCTGCAGCCTCTCTGGACCTGCCTGGAGGTGGTGAAATATGCAATTTGGCCTTTTTTCTCCATGGGCATGGAAAACTAATAATTCAAGAAATTCAAATGAAAAAATTATTTACGGTCATTTACAAACCCAAGGCGACGAATTCCTGGCGCCTGCATTTAGGGTCATTTCCTACCCAAGGCGCCCCGCGCCTGTTTAGGGTTGGTTGCCAACCCAAGGCGACGAATGAACGCGCCTGATTTGGTGCATTTAGGGTCATTTCCTACCCAAGGCGCCCCGCGCCTGTTTAGGGTTGGTTGCCAACCCAAGGCGACGAATTAACGCGCCTGCAACCTCTTCCAGGTTGTGGTGGTTCGCAGATGGCGTCGTCGTCGCTGTGGTCGTCGCCCAGAGGAGGGATAGACTTGGGGGCTCCATAGGGTCTTCCACCCATCGTAGGAGTCAAGGAGTTCCTCCTTCATCATGTTGATGCCCCGGACCTTAGCTCCTGCAGATGTCGACGTCGTCGACAATTCTCCTGCAGTCTGGGCGTCGTCGTCGTCCGCAGGCCGTCACACCGCCTTGGCGTGGCCTTGGCGTCGGAAGAATTCTTTTGAAGAGGTTGGGGGTTGGGCACGGTGATACCTCCAAGCTTCCCTTGGCATGCACAACCCCAATCCCATGAAAATCCAAGAATTCCTCTTGAAATTCGTGCTGAAGTACCATCAGTTTGGGTTTCCCCCAAAGAATTCTGCGATCCTTGCCTCGGCCATGACACAATCTGGCGTCCTAGGCAAGAGATGAAGGTATATGTAGACAAAGGAGACATGTAGACTAGTATTATGTACATGTATCACATCTAAACTATAAAATAGCTTAGAAAAGATGACGAAATGAAGGCGGCGGCGTCGCCGCCATCAGAAAAACTGACGGCTACGAGTCGTCGCCATCAGGATCTCCACTGAGATCCTGCCCAAACTGGGCCAAACAGTGATTTTTGGGCGAAAAGCAGTGGAAGATAGTGTTTTTTGAGTCGAAAACACTCTTTTCGCGTGTCTCACCCCAACGCGTCGTGTAGCCGACACGACGCGTCTCCTTCCCAATTCACATTATATATGAAGAGGGCCACTGTTGGGCCACGCCTTGGGCGCCTGGCTGATTCCTGGGATCGCCTCAGGATTTTCAGGAAAAATCTTTTACGTGACCGATTTCGTCAAAAATTGACCCTCGCGGAACGCCGCGAAAATGGTCACGGCTCATTTCTACAATTCTGAAAACGACAAATCAATAATAAAATTGATTAAAATCTTCGTAAATCGAGAAATAGAGCTTCGATCTGGGGCTGCGACGCGCAGGTGACGAAGGTCGGCCCCAGCCCAAAAATGACCATTTCTGGAGTATTTTACAAGAATTCCCCAAGAAATCAGTGAGATCTCAATGGGAGATGCTGAAATTCAGCATCCCCAAGCACCACCATCACTGTGGCGCCAGCGGGTAGCTTGGAGGCCACCCTACCGCTTCAGTATGCAGAAAAATTTGGAAGATACCTGGTGCTCACTGGCAAGACCAAAGCCAAACATCGGGTAAAAGCTAACCTCATCGTTCAGGGCGTCAAGGATTCTGAAACTCAACAAAGAGTCTCCAAGTTGCTCAAATCAGCCACAAGCTTTGAAGACTTTCAAAAAAAGCTCCACGACCTCTATCCTACGCTGGAGACAGACTTCTCAATTCTGGGTGAAATTTCAAAGGTGTCCCATTTACCCTACGACCCGAAGCCGGAGTAAGTGGTCAAATTGTTCGAAACACTGGAAAGGCTGTTCGATAAGTTGAACCCGGGGGTTATGACGGAGGAGCGCAAACTCATGGAACTTTCCTGGAAAGTAAATAATAAGCTTTTTGTTGAATGGACGAAGGACGATAAGCTTTTTGCAAGGATGCACTCTTATGGTTCAATGAAGAATCTCATGAAGGAGTGCGCACAACTTTCTGTCGGGTTTAAGCATCTTGCCACCTCTCGTGGCTCTACATCCGGGCGCACTACTTCGAGTCGATACCAGGGAAAGCAGAAAGATAAGGAAAAGGACACCTGTTTCTCTGGAGGATCATCGTCTGGAAGTTCAGCTCCCAAGGCGGACATCTCCGAGCTCCTCTCCCAATGCCACTCGATGATTGCAGAGCTAAGAGTCTCTGACAGAGAGGGCAAAGGTGACAAAGGAGGAAAAGGTTCTGGCAAAGGAAAATATCGCGGAAGAGGAAAAGGTCAAGGAGGCAGAGGAGGCAAAGCACAGATGGACCCCAACGCGCTGATCGCAGAATTCAAGGCCCGCATACAGTGTAAACACTGTGGCAAAACCAACCATTATAGCGATCACTGCTTTGAGATCCAAAGAAAACAGAAAGAGGAATGACTCAAGACCTTCCTGATCCAATCCGGTCTCAGTGAGGAGGCAGCCCAAAAGGCGGTGGAAGACGCCAAGAAGAAATGGAAGGACCAGAAGCAAAAGGGACCAAAAGCTGGCCCAAGAAAGAAAGATGCATCTGGCCCCTCGGCAGCAAGTGCTGGTGCTGGCGCCCCCTCAGCAGAGACCAAACCGATGCAGGAGGACACTGAGAGTCAAGCCAAGAAGAGGAAGAGAGATCTGGCATTTTCGGAGGTTGAGAAAATCGTGGACCTGCTTCGAACCGCTGTCAAGGACGGTCTGACGTTGTGACTACCCATGGTTGTGGAGGAGGAGACTTGTGACGCCGTTTTGGATACTGGTGCAACCGGTTCCATTGTGGCTTCATCATTGGTGTCAGATCCGAATCGCAGGGGCTACTGTGCAGTCAAGGTAGGAGATGGGCACTACACGTACAGTGAAGGAGACAAATCCGTGGATGTGTGCATGGGCAACTTCAGTCTTCCTCATGTTTGTATCGTCATGGAGACTTCAGCTTTTCAGGTCTGCCTGGGCATGAACTTCATCCGTCAAAACGCCAATACAATGCTGGGTTTGATATTTACGCCATCGAGATTCATTGTCAAGAATCCAGAGACTGATGAACTATGCTTGGTATCGCTATTTGAGAAGACCTGTCAGGAGGAAGGAGGAAACGGATTGCCACCTGCACAATCGTCTCTGAGAGTTTCCCGGAGAGAAGCCTACAGTTTGTCACCTTCACTGAGAGAGCAAGTTCTCATCGACCTTGGCGATTTGAGACCCACCGTGGACTTGTACGCCAACCCCAAGAATCATACCGAACCGTTGTATTGCACTCCTCTCAATTCATGTTATGCTTACAATTGGCACGACTTTCAGTTATGCTGGGCCAACCCACCACGGTCACACCTCGAGAAGATGGTCACCAAAGCTGTGCTCGACCGAGCGCAAGTCGTGGTTATTTGTCCTGATTGGGGCCAAACCGGGGAAGCTGCCGCATGGCGACCATTTTTGGACCGCATGGCGAAGGTTCGTGTTCCTATCCCAGATGTACCCCTCTATTTCCCGATGGGGCGACCATCCCATTACCAGCCCCACGCTGGGGAAGCATTGCATCCCTCATCGATGGGAATGACTGTGATATTTCGTTGGATGAACTGAATCCCCAATTGGTCAAGTTTCTCCATCGTGTGAACCGTGGTTTAACCCGGTCTGATTTACTGAAACGATACGGGCACGATACACCTGCAACAACACCGAAGGACGAGTCTGAAGTCCCAGAAATTCACCCTCCAACAGAATCAGATGAAGAACAGGATGCTGGCGTTCGAGACGCTGAAGTTGACAAGGTCGACATTCCGTGGGAAGAAGTCAGCGAAGAACCTGCAGAAGTGCAATGGGATGAAGTCAGTGAAGAAGGTTATTTGGCGAATCTCAATATCGCTGAGCCTCTGAAGTATGACACATTCCCAAGCATTCACGAAGATTATTCACACCGGATCGAGGATTTACTGAACGAAGTCGATCTCGAAGATTCAGTTCTGGGAGGTGTACAAAATTTTACAATGTCGTGTCTGGCCCTACATGCTATGCAAGAGTATGGTGTGACCATGCAAGTCGAGGAGGACAAGGCAAGAATTGCCAATCCACGCGGATGGCCGGTCTCGAAGGACGAGTTACGCTCCTTGAAGGAGGACATTGAGCTCCGAATCTTCCAAATATCTGAGGAACAACAAAGGCTAGAGCTGAAGGACAGATGGAAGAGCCATTACAATGAGTTCACAAGGAGGAGTGTTGACGGAGATGAGATAGATTTGCACTACCAATATCTGGATGACGACCGCTCTATCGTGGATGGCAATGACGTTTATCTGGATGTCTCGGCCTTACTCAGTGAGTGTTACTCTGTATCCAGGGATCAGTATGGGAAATCAAAATTGGCAGCTGCAGACGATTTTGAGGAGAAGATCAAAAATTTGCCGACCAAAATTCAAGAAGTCCTACGTCGAAGGAAGGTGGCTTTTGGACCGTTGATGGCACATGGTTCATTTGAGAAGCTGGTTACCATGGATTTGGAATTGATGGATGAGCACAAGAATACCACAGTGCTTTCAAAGCCATTTCCTGCAAGTAAGGCCGACATTGAGGAGATAATGCGTCAAATCACCGAATGCATTGCAGCCGACGTCGCCGAAAAATATGAGCAAGCAGAGTATCCAAAACACTGCTCTCCATGCTTGTTGGTAGACAAACCAGGGAGCAACACAAGAAGACTGGTTGTCCATTACGGGAAGTGGAACAAACTCACAAAAAAAAATTCCGGGAGTCTACCAAGTTTGGAACAGGCGCTGGAAAGAGCTGCTCATTGCCGTTTCAAATCCAAATTGGATAAGCGCAGTGGTTTCTGGCAAGTGGAGTTAACAAAACGAGCGCAGGATCTATCAGCCTTTATTGCTCCTAACCGTCAGGTGTTCAAATGGAAGGTTATGCCGTTTGGGTTGACGAATGCGCCAGCAACTTTCCAGGAGCTCATGAACCAGGTGGTGGCCCTTATGAAGTTGAAACCTACGGTGCAGGCACTACTGAAAAAGGGGGCAGTCATTGAGGTCTATATTGATGATGTCCTATTGGGGACCGATGACGCTGATGACCATTTACATTTGTTGGAGGAGTTTTTACGCACTTGTGAAGAATGCAATACCCGCGTGAAGTTGGAAAAATGTGAATTCATGCAGGAAGAAAGTGAATACTTGGGTTTCCAAGTTGGATGGAGAAGGTGGCGACCTGTGAAGGAAAAAGTTGCCCCAATTTTGAAGGCTTCTATTCGTGATGACAAGACCCGTGGCGTCAAGGACATCAGAGCTTTCCTGGGATCGTGTAATTTTTACAGGAGGCACATCTCCACTTTCACTTACAGCAGTCACCTTCTCACGGACTTGACCAAGAAGACTGTACCTTGGAAATGGACACCAGGTCATGAGGCGCAGTTTCAGGACATCAAGGAAAAACTGAGTTCACTAAGGCTGTTGGGCACACCTGCCCCTGACGGTGAGTTCGTGGTCATCACTGATGCTTCTCTTGTGGGAGGCGGGGGTACGCTTCTGCAGTGGCAACGAATTCCAGGAGCAGCTGCAAGGAGAATAGCAGATGAACTGAAGACAGTCGGAGTCAATCGTGACGGTTCACTCAAGCACAACTAAGATTGGCAGGAATTCCATCTCGTACCCATTGGCGCCTGGAACTGGAAATGGTCCCCAACAAGAGCAAACTACAGCACGTATGAACGTGAAGTACTCTCTGGAATTTTGCTTATCTCTGGACAAAGCACACTGTTTGGCAGCACTTCTGTGGTGTGGTTATGTGATCAGGAGTCCATGGAGACGTATTCAAGGGGGCCCCTCCTGAAAACCGAAAGCTCAGACGTTGGTGGACGTTTCTGGCCCAGCTGAAGCTCAACATCTACAGGGTACCGGGACTGAAAAATGAGCTATGTGATTGGCTCTCACGTGAAAACTTCCATGAGAAAATTTCTGCAAGCTCTGAAGCCCTCTCTCGAGAAGCTTTCCAGAAAATGGATGTCCATTTGGATCTCACTATGAGCAAAGCTGAATTACTCAGTTCTCTGCGGAAGTCGGACTATGTGGAGGAGTATGGAGATATTTTGAAAGCCCTAGGGGATGGATCCTCTGAAAATACCCTTTCCGGGGACCAATGGATTCATTCCCATCTTGTTGATTAGTGCCGCCGCTACATCGTACATATGAATATGGGTTTGGCAGATGTGCCGAGTTCAAATATTTCTATTGGGTGCCTTGGTGACACTTTTCTGCATCTTGAAAATGATAACAAAAATGGTTTAAATTTACTTTGTGATTATGAAGAGTGGTCTCTTGAAGGTTTATTTCTTGAAGCTTGGTGTACACTTCGAATTGCTATTGTGACCTCCAGTCTACGCGCTTTGATTTGAAGAAGGCCTTGGACCACCTTTCCATAGTTGATGTTATTTGTCCTAAGGCTCCGGATAATAACCATGGTAACCATGGCAAGCATTTAGTGAATAAAGTTCAGAAAGGTTGACAACAAAAACTCCCTTTTTTTAAGGCATGGCGGTCCACTGCCAAAAAACACAATCACTGGTCACTCTACGAGGTTCCTGAAAGGACAGCCGCTATCTACAATTTAAGTATGCAACAAATAGGTGCATATGCACTGGTCGAGAGAACCAGAGGCTATCTGTTAAAAGTCCATGAATGAGCAGCAATTTCTCAAAATATTTGTTTCATATGGAGCAATGGCATTATTCTTTAACGGAGTTTGGTTGGGACATTGGGGGAAATTTTATCCATGGAGCTTGATCACTTTCAATATGGGTGAAAGACACTTAATGGCTTAATTTCAATTCAAAAGAGGGTTTATCGATTGTATTATATGCCTTGAGTTATTGTTTGTTATTCCATTGCTTCTTCTTTGAACACTATATGTAATGCAGCACAACATAGGTGTTGGCCTTTGCTCTATCTTTTTTTTTGGGCTGGTCTCATTGAGATTGAGCTGTTCAGTAATCTGCATTTTGCTCCAACATACAGTCTTTTCACAGAAAAAGAATAGAATTGTCAGACTCAGCATAAAATTCCGCATCTATATAGTGGTCATAAGACTATTTCATTTTTTTGACCATTTTTGCCCCGTGAGCGCGCCGCCTCCACCATGGGCGATTCCTACTGAGTCCTGAGGTCATCAAGGAAGTTCCTATTGAGTTCTGCAGACATGAATTAGTTATTTCTTGAGCTACAGAAAATTCCTGGGAGACATTTAAAGTGACTTTGTATCTTTTTTTATCATTGAGAAACCATTTTTCTTGCGTCTGTTTGACTATCTTTGCACGAAGCCTGATTTCTGAGATATACCATTTTTGCCCTGATCTGAAGTCAATGTTCACTGTTGCAGAGTGCAGACTGAAGCCGCTTTAAAAGTCCTGAGTCCTCCTGATGCATATGTGCATGCATACGAGCAAACGCAAGGCCGAACATCACCCATTGTTTGTCTGTTCATTGTACAGCCCCATCAAGTTCTTTATTTATTTTATTGGTCCCAGTTCTGCTCGTCTTGGAGTCTTGGTCTGGTTTTCTTTTCCACCGAAATCTTTGAGTACCCGAAATGGAGCAGGAGCAAACACCAAAGGAAGTGCAACCAGAGGATACTGAGACTATTCAAATAGAGGAACGAGATGCAAAGCGGGAATTTAACAGTGGTAGCAGAGGTATGCATGCTACTGTGCACGATATCGATTCCACACGTCGAAGCGTCGATCTCGCGAGTTCTAGCAACGTCGACGATCAACAAGTGTCACCAAGGTCCTTCGTTCTCGGGGCACAAGAAGACGATGGGGCGAATCAAGAAAGGCAACCTTTATCCCAATCATATGAAAGTTATCAACCCATGGGAAAACAAGAATTGGATTCTACTGGTGATCCTTATGCTTTATTATTGGCTGGCTCGGTTGAACGCGAGTGTGTTTTACGCGTCGAAGAAGAGGACATGCAGAATTTCTTTTATTTACAAGAGACTGTTTATGCAATGCCCACACTCTGCTACCAACGATTTGCCCTCAAGGTGACTTGAACCGGGTGAATCTTCCATTTTTCACCAATTCCAACCAACCAATTTCCAACCAATAAAACCAGCAGAGATTTCCAAGATCACAACCCACTCAAGTCCCTCAGAGCACGGCAATGACACAAACAATTCAAGTTGAAAGTCCAATGACGAGATGACCCAAGAATCCAATACGGTCCAACAATGATCCAACCAAGAGTTCACCAATGGTCCACAAAAACCCACAAATGAGCCACGGTCCAACAATGGTTCACAAATGAGCCAATACGGGTCCAAGACGGGTCCACCAGTCCACACGGGACGAGCACGGGTCCAAAGAGAGTCCAAACGGGCACAAGGTAGGTCCAAATGGTTCCTGAATGGTCCACCCTTAAGAAAAAGAAAACAATTCACAAGCGCGAGTAAGACTCAACCTACTCTTCCGGTCGGACCACATGCAATGCAAGGACGAAGAGTTCATGGGCACGGGCGTCATTCTATGGACTTGAGTCATGCATGCAAAAGTGTAAACCAAAATCAACACTACTCCTACCCGTCGACATGGATGGTCTCACCGGGGGTGGAGGAGTGGGAAGAAATGAACGAAACCACCGTTGGGCCATCCCCAAAGAGCAATTGAGTCACACTTGAGTCTCCGGACGTCTTGACTACACCAACATGAGGAAAGGAAGTGCACATGCACATACATGGTCACATGGGGCATGTAAACACACCAACGAAGGCACCAAACCATGACCCGGTTAGCTCTTAGGATCAACAACTAATCTAAACCAAATTAGCAAATGAGTAATACACCATTGATAATAGAAAGATGTCCTTGATTAGTGTCTTAGATATTTTGATGAAGTCCTGCAGGTTTTGAAGTTGAAAACCCAAACCAAAGCAGCAAGTAGAGCAAGAACAGGATGTGGATCGAATCAATGAATAGTTTTGAGATCCAATGTAACACGTAAGGGCTGTAGATAGACAAAGCAGGTATGAATACAAAGATTCCATCACAAAAGGATAAAACAAAGGATTTTTGTATGAAAACTGGCATGACTCTTGCCTCTGAACTAGCCTAATGCACTTCATGTACACTCTTTTGGATGAAATGGAGTTGCTTAGGAATATGGGGCAAAGGAGTTAGGCCAGACACAGAATATGACGTGGCCAAGCAACTGAATTCAGAAACAGTTAAAAAGTAGAACCACAATAAGTGGTAGAAACAATTGAGTATAGGGGTCTTGGGGTGGGAGACCACTAGGCTTAACCTCCAAGGCCTTAGGCATGAAGTGCCTATTTTATTCCGGTATAACCTCCACGAAGGAAGATACCTCCGCTCAGTTCGGTGGTAGGGGTGAACTTCAGGGGGGGGCTAGGTTATAACCCTAGTTACTCTGAGAAAGTGTACTATAGGCTTCAAAGGAGAGATAGAAATACTTAAGTAAGTATTGGCATCAACAAAAGGGTTTTGAGGGGGGCTTGGCCTGGATCAAGCCCTCCAAGAAATACTTGGCAGTGACTTTTTCTTACTCCCCCCTGGAGTACTAGTTGATCAAGCTAGTAGGACCAAGGAAAAAGGCTCAAATATTCCCAAAATTACCTCAGAAAATGCATTAAACCTACCAAAAACACTGTCATCAGTTCATAGAAGCCTATCACACTGTAGGTACCCTTGAAAAACAGTGTAATGTACCGTGAATGATGTCCCTTTGATGGGGCATTCCTCAAAAGTCGCCAGCGTGCGACAAAAACGTTTGGTAAAGATTTGGGGGTATTGGGGTTTGAACCCAGGACTCCCTCCCTAGAGCACACATGTTTGCCCACCAGGGTACAGTCGAACGCTCTAATGCGGACGGCTATTGCTGTATAAGCAGCAATTCAGTAAACGTCCTGACCAAGGACCAGCGCGGAGCAATACTCTGAATGGAGGACACAAATCTCCAGGAGCTGGGAATATAGAAAATGGAACCAACAGGGAGTGAATCCTGTGGTCTAGCGAAAAGTGTAGCGATTTAAAACGTCAAATCGCTAAAAATTGACGAAACTACGCGAATAATAGTCATTTTTAGACTAAGACCTAAAGTTGCAGACAAGCGCAACAGAAGCGGACTCCAGAAAAAGGGTTGCAAAAGTGTAAACGGCTCTGGAAAAAAAAGGTATGAGCCGTAGTTTTTAAAGTTCTAAAAGAAATTTTTGCACATTTGCATCAAAATTTTTATAAACTTTAGGAAAACGTATTGCAAACGCACCCACACCATAGAGCAGGTGGACAACCCACCTCTCAGGTATGCCAGTATCATATCACATGCATGCATGTTACCCAGGGACTCCACCCCACATTCTATAAGAGAACGGGTGGAGTTCCTGAAGCTTGCTTGCTTGCACCTGGGTTTGAGGACAGTGTATTATAGGGCTACCTGAGAAGCGAATAATACGTGGAGGTAGTCTTGGTTCCTCAGCCGCAAACGCAGGCCATCTGCCTTTGTTTTACAGCTGGGAAGGTAAGGGCGATTGTTGCAGTCTCTTGGTGCAGCGCTAAAATATGCGGCGCACATCACACAAACAAATAACTGCAACTCAGCCAGGAGTGGCGAGTGCAATCCGACTTCACCGCCATCCACGCTGTGCACGCATACTGAGCACTCCTTCCCTCCAAGCCCTGACAGGGAAACGCGTAGTGGCGTCCCTGTTAGGCCACAGTCGCTTAGTAGCGCTGTGTTCTCTTGCTCTTTCACAGGGGGGTCAATAGGACCCGTGACATCTCTGACAGCAACCCCAAGTAGAGTGTGTAGGTGTTAGGGTCAGCAAGCCTGGCAGGTGTTGAGTGCAAGTGATGAGTGCTCACCCTGCCTTCGAAGGCTGGTGCTGGCGTTAGTGCGTGTAGTATAGTGGTGTCTCCTGTCCCGCGTGCTTTTCCACGTGGGCAGGGGAGTGTGTTAGCTTTTGGCCTTTAGCAAAAAGGGACGTTTTGTATGCCCTTAGCCCACTTGGCCAGCCCTCCCCTCTAGTAGGTAGGGCTTTTGCCGTCATCTCCCAAGGATAGGCGCCAGCACAGAAATTGGGCGCCATAGGAGTGGTAATAGTACCTGATCAGGACCTTCGGTCCAACATCAGCGAAGCCCGGTCTCCAGGAGCCACGCCGGGGGGAGAAGTGAGACACACACAGACATACGTAGCACACTTAAGGGTATGGTAAACCCTGTAAGGAAGGGTAGAACCCCATGGGTCTGGACCAGTCAGGGGTCCTAACTGTGGGCTCGCTTGTCCCCAAGGAGGGAAGACACACCTTGCTTCATAACACCTGGCTTGTCACTTCCCCCCAGGAGTAGTTAGCCACTGTTCTTCGTTGGCTCCCCAAGGTCATTACATTAGGGCCGGTCCCGTGCAACACATGGTCAACAAGGCATACACTCGGTCAACAAGGCATACATATAAGCGGCCACCTGGTCCACGCTGGAAACGGGAAGGCATGGGACTGCAGGGCACAGACAGGGTCATCTCAGTGCTCCTTAAGCAGTGGTCTGTGAAAAACCAATGGCCTTCGGCCAGGGAGTGGTTGTCACGGGGGGCTAACGGTTTTGTCCTGCGATGCAATGCGGGGCAACTGTGACAACTGCTCTCACACACATACACCGGCACATCTGGACAAGACTGCTCACTGCCCCTGTAAGGTTAGAACACAGTCAGTAGACTGACACAGTGAAATTAGTTTTCCTTTTTGCGCTGGGACAGAGTCTCAGCACGGGTTAGTAGCTGCCCTCGTTGTTCTCAACGAGGTAGGAGTGGAAGATGGGGTTGATACTCCCATCCCGTTGTATGAAGGCTGACATAGGTTCTCAGGTCGCCTCGGACTACCCATAGCCCTCCCATAGCGTTAGGAATTTCCAGCCCTGTTTATACTCGTGGCGAGCAATAAGAAAGTTTTATAGTGTTTTCAGCACTGTGTTTGTGATGTGCCTGTCCTGCTTCTTGCTGCTGGTGTAGGGTTCCTGCTGCTTGTTTTTGATGAGAAAAATGCTTTATTGTTGAAATACAACCAATCCAGGATAACCCAAGCCAGTGATAAGCAAGTAGAAGATAAACAGGATCAAAGCATGAAGTGCTGCAGTCACAAAGAGTTAGATAAAGACAACTATCAACAATACACCACAGCAATTAACATACATTGCAACTCAGGATGAAATATTTTACATGTTTGAGAAAAACTGATAGAAAAACTGCCCCAGGGCTCACTCTCTTCCATAGTGCCATCTTGAGATGTGCACTCTTTGTTGTTGGGTCCCATAGGTGCTGAGGTGGCACGGCTTGTGGCGCTGAGGTCACTGCCATGTCACATGGGATATTCCTACTTAGCTAGGCTGACTGGGTATTGAACCCAGGACCTCTCAAAAAGAGGTGCCCGAGCCCCCTAGGGTGCATACCACTAGGATAGCTAAGAATTCATGAGAAAACATCGATAAATTTATAGGCTCTGCCTTCAGTATACCAGTGCCTCAGTCACCCAGGAAAAGATGTTTTGGTGCATATAGCTTGGGGATTAAGGGGTCCACACAACATCCTGATTTAATGTTTGGTTCCATAGGTCAAAATGTGTTATCACCCATTTTGGTTAGGCCAATACTAAGAGAAAAATGCATGAGTGCTTAGAGCACCTCTAATACAACTAAAGTATACCGTAAAGCATTGGAAAAGCATTTTCTCTTACTCCCTTCTTGTGCTGTGGTGGCCACCACTGTCGCATTTTCAGGAAAAAGGGATTTTTTCTCGGCCTTTCCTTGGTTTCCACACCTACTTTAAAATACCTATAGCTTCCCTAACACTGGAAAAGAGCGCTTTACCATGGCCAGCGACTCTTGCTGCATTGTTAATGACAATTTCCAACAGACAACTCAGCGCTCTTGGCGCTGCAGGGGTTCCTGTGGCTTGGTGGGGTTAGAATAGGGAATGCCCAGACCATATGCATTTGCCTCCCTCCCTCCAAGCTGCAGCGTAACACAACCCAACGCCAGACTCTCATCGGACGCTCGACCCAGGTCTCAGGGAACCTGATGGAGACACCTGTCCTGGTACTGAGGCGAGGGTGCGCTGATTGAATTAGAATTGCCCCTTGGAGGGGTCTTGGTTCTGGTTCAGTCTCCTGCTGCTGCTTTTCGGCCCAAACAGCGGCCTACTCAGCGAGGCTTTGCGAGGATATCTGTACAACAGAGGAATGGGAGGATGAGGGAGAAATCCAAGCAAACGCGCAGCGACAACACCTAAATCCGTCAAATGAATTTTTCTGAAAGCACATACCTGAACAGAATCCAATTGTGCATCAGATGCACATTTTTATAAAGTTTGTAGTCATCTCTTGATTTTTTAAATCAAAAATTCTTACGCAGAAAAAGGCGGCGCGCAGGAGCGGGTCTTAGCGAAGCGCCGGAAAAAAAAGATTTAATGAGATTATAAATGTATGTTACGTATAATGACAAAAATGACGAGACATACATTAATAAATAAACAAAAGATCTCACCCACACTGACAGAAAGAATCAAAATTCCAAGAATTCGAAAATCAAAGAAAGACTTCAATGAATCAGGTATAAAACACAGGTGTGCTCGTCTCTTATGCAGCATGCACATTGCTCGTCTCGTGTCTCCGTGAAAGTGCTTTGTAGCAGCGCTATTAAACGATACAGGGCTAGATTAGAAAGATTGCAGATGATTAGAGGTGAGATTAGGGAAAAAAAAGATGGCCTTCGGCCAGGGAGTGTTTGTCACGGGGGGCTAACAGTTCTGCCATGCAGTGCAATGCGGGGCAACCGTGACAACTGCTCTTACAGCATAACCACCCTTTTTGTTGCACTGATTAGAACATACACACTTATGCATAGCGTCATTTCTCGCTTGTGCTCCGCTTTTTCCCTCACCTTGCTTCACTCTCCAGCGGTAGGTAAGGTAGGTAAGCCCAGGTGGGGCCACCCCCTGGTGGAGTTCGTGACTGTGGGTAAGATTTGTAGGAAAAACGGAGATTGACACAGGTTGTTAGTAAACTCGTGCATAATCGTGCATTCACACACGCATTAAAGGGTAGGCCACACGTGGTGCGCTCGGTACAACCCTTGTTTAGGCTACCCAGGGGCTCCAACCCACGTTCTATAACAGAACGGCTGGAGTGCCTTAAGCTTGCTTGCTTGTACTGAGGTTTGAGGACAGTGTATTATAGGGCTAGCTGAGAAGCGTATAATACGTGGAGGTCGTCTTGGTTCCTCAGTCGCAAACCTCAGTCATTTGCCTTTGCTTTACAGGTAGGAAGGTCCGGGTGAATTGGTGCAGTCTCAAGCCGTGCTAAACTATGCGGCGCTGGTCATACAAACAACAAACCGCGGCTCAGCCAGGAGTGGCAAGCGCAGTCCGACATCCTGAACATTCACGCTGTGCACGCCAAAAGAGCACTCCTCCCCTCCAAGCCCTACCAGGGAAACGCAATGTGGCGTCCCTGGTAGGCCACAGACGCTTAGTAGCTCTGTGTTTTCTTGCAATCTCACAGGTGAGATCACAGGTAATGACAAAAATGACGAGACATACATTAATAAATAAACATAAAGATCTCACCCACACTGACAGAAAGAATCAAAATTCCAAGAATTCGAAAATCAAAGAAAGACTTCAATGAATCAGGTATAAAACACAGGTGTGCTCGTCTCTTATGCAGCATGCACATTGCTCGTCTCGTGTCTCCGTGAATGTGCTTTGTAGCAGCGCTATTAAACGATACAGGGCTAGATTAGAAAGATTGCAGATGATTAGAGGTGAGATTAGGGAAAAAAAAGATGGCCTTCGGCCAGGGAGTGTTTGTCACGGGGGGCTAACAGTTCTGCCATGCAGTGCAATGCGGGGCAACCGTGACAACTGCTCTTACAGCATAACCACCCTTTTTGTTGCACTGATTAGAACATACACACTTATGCATAGCGTCATTTCTCGCTTGTGCTCCGCTTTTTCCCTCACCCTGCTTCACTCTCCAGCGGTAGGTAAGGTAGGTAAGCCCAGGTGGGGCCACCCCCTGGTGGAGTTCGTGACTGTGGGTAAGATTTGTAGGAAAAGCGGAGATTGACACAGGTTGTTAGTAAACTCGTGCATAATCGTGCATTCACACACGCATTAAAGGGTAGGCCACACGTGGTGCGCTCGGTACAACCCTTGTTTAGGCTACCCAGGGGCTCCACCCCACGTTCTATAACAGAACGGCTGGAGTTCCTTAAGCTTGCTTGCTTGTACTGAGGTTCGAGGACAGTGTATTATAGGGCTAGCTGAGAAGCGTATAATACGTGGAGGTCGTCTTGGTTCCTCAGTCGCAAACCTCAGTCATTTGCCTTTGCTTTACAGGTGGGAAGGTCCGGGTGAATTGGTGCAGTCTCAAGCCGTGCTAAACTATGCGGCGCTGGTCATACAAACAACAAACCGCGGCTCAGCCAGGAGTGGCAAGCGCAGTCCGACATCCTGAACATTCACGCTGTGCACGCCAAAAGAGCACTCCTCCCCTCCAAGCCCTACCAGGGAAACGCAATGTGGCGTCCCTGGTAGGCCACAGACGCTTAGTAGCTCTGTGTTTTCTTGCAATCTCACAGGTGAGCCGCTAGGGCTTGTGACTCCTCCTTCAACGCCACCCAGTAGAGCGTGCGTGTAGGAGTGGTAGTCCTGAGTGGGGGCTTGAGTCAGTTGCTGAAGTGCTCGCCCACCAGGATGGTGCCACTGTCCCACCCTTTTCCTGCAATTTTAGCGGCGTTGGCCGGCAGTGGCAGTGGTTAGGCTAGATTTTGGCCATCGTAGCAAATAGGCGTTTTCAAGCCTTCATAGCTTTTGGCCACCCCTCCCTGTAGTAGGCAGATAGGTAGGGAAAACAATACCTGGATTAGTACGCTGGGTATTCCCCCAAGGTTTTGCGCCAGCACAGAAATGGGGCGCTTAGGGGAGGAGAGATCCGGGGCGTACCCCGTGGTACCGGTAAGACATCCTCCAGGTTTGACGAGTGTGCAGACTTGGGTATAATTAGGACACCATTTCTGCGGCTTGCTCTCAGGACCTTAGGAGTAGCACACTCACACATACGCTTAGGCAGGTAAGGGTAAGGTTCAGTCCCTAGCTTTAGTCTTGCAGGCAAGCGTCTCAGCGAGCCTCAGCAACTCACCAAGCTTGTTCCGGGACAAGTAGTCTACCGGAACTGAGTTTAGGTGTCCCTCAGGTAGAACAAACGCAGAGAAGGGCTCCCAGGTGGCCTCTTCGACTCCAAACCCTTCCCAGAGGGTGAGGAAGCGCCAACCCTGGCGATAGCGGTGGCGTAGGACAGACTTCACCAGGTAGAAGCCCTCCTTAGCCATCTCCTCGGCGTTCATGTCGGGGAGGTCCCCTTCAGCTTCCATAGGGCTGGCAGCCCCTTGTAGGTCTAGGGCGGCGATTTCCTCGTCATTCAGCTCCCACTCCTCCCCACAGAGGTCTTCAGGATCATAGTAGCGCTTCAGGTGTTGAGCCGTGCACACCCGGGTCCCCCCTAAACGGGGAGAACACCGAACTGTTATACAGTGTCCATCCATAAATAGAATACTGTAGGGCCCGAAGTATGGGTCATCGCTTGTAGAGCGTGGCCAGGCGCGTAGTCGGCTGTGGTGCACCAGCACCCAGTCCCCTTCTTGGCAGGTGGCCGGTACTCAGTGCTTGTTCTTTTTGTTCCACTGACGCTCCCCCACTCTCTGGAGCATAGCCCGGGCCGTGTCCACCTTCGCTTGTTGCTCTTGGACCCACTCACCCACGAAAGAATGGGTGTCTTCTGGATAGGGAGCATGTAGGAACCACGCCGGGCGCTCTAGGAAAAGCTCATGGGGCGATTAGCCAGTCGCCGAACTCTCTTGGGAGTTCATCATCAAGGATATGACGGGGAATAGTCTCACCCAGTCTCTGGTGCGTTCAGTTTTGCACCATATCCTTACATTCTCCTTGAGGACACGAATCTGTTGCTCACATAGGGGTTTGCTCGTGTGAGAGTAGGGGATCCCCGTAGACACCTGGACATTGAGGGATCTCAGGACCCTCTTGTACCAGCCGGTATCTGAGCGTACTCGTACGTCCTCATGGGAGTTGATCTCTTTGGGCGCCCCATAGACACAAAACAACTCCTCCAGGACTATCTTGATAGTCTCCTCCCCGGTAATGTGCTTGGTACATGGGAACACCCTGGTAAACCTGGTCAACCCACAGGTTACCACGAGGGCAAAATCATAGCTCCCGACCTTCGGCATCTCCGGGTAGTCCACGTAGAGAACACTGTTAGCACAGTGAGGGATGCGCAGGGTCGAGTAGAGACCTCTGTCCCTGATATCCCCCGGTTTGCAGGACCTAAACGGGCACTTGTCCACGATAGGCTGGAGGGTCTTCCGCAGTTGGTCATCAATCAACGTAGTGTGGAACCACTGCTTCAATAGCCTCAGGGTTCGGTCAGCACCCACATGACCGCTGAACTCATGGGTCCACTTCAGCAGCGCTGGGACTCTGTCACTGGGTACCACGATGCGGTCCTTGTGCCAGAGGTAGCTCTTGTCCCTCTTCCACTGTTCTTGGTTGACCAGCAGGGGTTCCAGGCGTTGCTCCAGGCGCTTGTAGATATCTCCGAACTCTTTCAGGTACTCCGCTTGTTGGAGGCCATCTAGGGGGCGTATCATAGTCATGTTGAGGTCCAAGTGCACGTCCATACGGGTGAACGCCTCCTTAGCCAGCGCTTCACACCGGGCAACAATCAGGGCATCGAAGTTGATGCGGCTGATGTACTCTGCACACTCGTTCTTCACTCCCTTGATATGGTGTACCGTCAGCCATAGTTGGCTGAGGTAGGTCCACCAGCGTCGTAGCTTGGCCTTCTCAGGTGGGGGACCCTTCTGGAAAGTGCGGACCGGCTCTTGGTCGCACAGCCAGACCACAGGGTTACTCCCCAACAGTCCTGCTTGAGACGATAGCACCAGCATACCCGCGAGCAATTCCTGTTCATAGGTGGAGTAGTTCCCCCTGGCCTGGTTCCATTTCCAGTTTCAGTGGCCCAGGGGTACTAGGACCCACTTGTCGTCAGGGTAGCTGTGCTTGACAGTTCTATCTCGGTTGAGACCTTCAGTCCCCCATTGGGAAATGGCCGAGTCAAACTCCTCCTTCTCTAGTGCTTGCGTTTGGAAGAACGTTCCACCACCGCCCACATTGCTGGCGTCGGTCACCAGGATAATATCCCCTTGTGCCCTAGGCACGCCCAAGCACTTAGCGTTGGCCACCTTGTCTTTGAGCTCGTCAAACGCTTGTCGCTCTTGTGGGCCCCAGCGCCAAGTAGTACTCTTCTTGATCAGGTCCGTCAGAATGGCGCTGGTATAGGTGAAGTTTTTGATATGGCGGCGATAGAAGTTGCACGCCCCAATGAAACTGCGTACATCATGAAGTCCTTTCTTGGGGTCTTTTCCCATTGTACCTTAGCGTCCATCAGGGGTTTGGCCTTAGAGGCTACTGGGGTCCACCACCCATAGCCAACGTCAAACCCCAAGTACTGCATGGTCTCCTGCATGAACTCACACTTCTCCAGCTTGAGTCGTGTGTGGTTCTCCTGGCAGACCGCAAAGAACTCACCCAAGTGGATTAGGTGATCCTCCTGGGTATTGGTCCCGAGGCATACATCGTCCATGTGCGCCTCCATCTGGGCCTCACGGGATATGGGTTCTTGCACCTTGGGTCTTCGTCGTAGGATGGACAAGATCTTGTTCATCAGGTCTTGGAATAGAGCGGGTGCGTTGGCCACGCCAAACGGCATGACCTTCCACTTGAACACCCTCCCCTGAGGGGTGATGAGGGCTAGTAGCTCCTGAGCGTCGGGCGTCAGGTCCACCTGCCAGAATCCGCTCCTCTTGTCCATCTTGGTCTTGTAGCGACAGGAGGCTATCTTCTCAAGGGTAGACTCCATATTAGGAATGGACCCTGAGTGGTTCAGCGCTTTCTTGTTCAGCTCTCAGTAGTCCACTACCAGCCGTTTGGCTGTAGACCCAGGTTTAGACACCAGGAAACAGGGGCTGCAGTGTTGGCGGTAGTCCCCGTCTTTGTACTCCAGGACTAGGCCAGCGCCGATACATTCTTGTATCTGTCGCCCAATCTCGTCGGCCTGCTCTTTAGGAGCCGGATAGGGTCTCCTCTGGATCTTGTGACCCACGAACTGGGGTTTCAGCTTGAGGTCCATCTGTACCAGCTTGTCACATGAGGCTGGGGGTGGTAGTTCCCCGAACACTTCCAGATAGGTCCTTATAAGCTTCTGCACCCGCGGGCCGAATAGCTTGATCTTGTCCTCCATGTCGTCATCAGAGTGTAAGTTGCTTGCCCCCTGAGTAATAGATGTCAGGAGGTGATCCTCCACCGACTCTTCGCCCTTGTCAGTATCCTTCAACCCTTGGTAGGCATAAAGTAGGTCTCGTTCAACCATCTCCGGAGGACGATGGCAACATAGGCAAGCTCAAAGGGGTTCACATACACATTCTTCCGAGAGGTCGTCCTCCTCTGGGGTCCTCACATGGGCACCCCACACGCTCTTCATGAGCTTAAGATCTACCTCTCTTTGCCAGGTGGTGATCTTCTGTTCGAGGTCCTCCTTCAATTGGGATAGATCTCCCATACGTCCTTGCTTCAGTGGCCATGAGCTGCGGGTAGGCTTAGCGTAGCATAGCTTTTTTGGCACCAACCTCCTCTTGGAGTCCACGTACTCCCTTAGCCTGGATCGGGGATCCAGCTCCTCGTCCACGGGGTCTTCCACCCTCATGGAGAGTAGGGGTTTCAGTGGGGCAACGTACTCGGCGTTCTCCACTTCCTCCACGCATGTCTGCTCCAAGAAGGCATCGTGCTCAGTTTCGTAATCTGAGTGGATAGAGCTGGGGAGCTCGGAAAGTCCACACTCAGAGACTCCATCAGGAACAGGTAGATTGCAGGGAGAGTTGGGCACGTTGGTGTTAGTCACAATGTATTCATCTCCTCCGGGTATAGTCTCAATAGCATCTCGAGGTCGTAGTCGATCCTTCAAGGCGCCCAGGGTGAGTCCATTGCTTTCTCGTTGTATAGCCTGGACCAGAGCCGAGTCCAGGTCCTCCCGGGGGATGGAAGTAAGACCTCTGTCCACCACGCTGAGCATACTTCCCCATCCGGGTTTCGTGATGGGCATCTTACGTCCCAGAGGCACGTATATGGCCTCATCAGGTAGCCGAACAGAGCTGATAGTCAGCCTGTCAAGGAGGGTTCACCAGTACTCGTTGTTCCCATGGGCTCCCCAATCGAGGGAACACAGGACCATACGGGAACGTTCCAGGGCCACCTTGGTCAAGACCTTCCCCAGTTCACTGAACCTGGGGTTCCCGTAGGCCATCCCGAAAGAGGGTCAGTAAAATTTGTAGCTGCGGTTTTTCCCCTTGCTGCAGTAAAGGTCCAAGACATGTTATTTGTCGCTGGCGAACAACTCCACACTCAGGTCTTCTCTGGAGTAACCCAACTCCTTCAGACTTTGGTCTAGGGCTCCCCCAATAGTTGATAGTCCTCAGTTTTGGAGGCTGCCATCATGTTCGAGGGCTCCTCCTTCGATACCCTCAGGTAGCTCCAGGTGTGCTCAGACTGCTCCAGTGGCACAGACTCTCTGCCATTGCCGTGGTCCACGTAGAGGAGGTAGGGCGCTTGTAGCGTATAGGGTTTGTATCTGGGAGTGCTGCACGAAGAAAGCGGTCCCCAATACAAAGTCGAAGGCCTCAGTGTCCATCACATAGAACCAATGGGCGATAGTTCGGGAGCCCATAGGTACCTCCACTTCACATTCCCCGCAGCTGTGCACCACATGTCCATCCCCCATTCGTATAGCAGCGGTGGTTATGGTGTTCTTCAGGCTCCCACAAGGTAAAATTTTCTTGGCCACTATAGATATGGTGGCTCCAGTATCCAATGACCCCAGGTATTCACGTCCCCCTAGTCGGATACGTACCCAGAACACCAGGTCCAGGGCCCCACCGGAGCTTCCCCGTCAGAACTCCGCGGGACAGGTCACCTCGAACCCCTTGTTCCGCAATTTGCGGGCCATCCTCATGAAACAGCTTCTCTTCTTAGCATTGCCGTCATCACCACCTTCATGCTCACGCTTGGCCCCTTGCTC
The DNA here is from genome assembly GCA_964036045.1 of Eutreptiella sp. 'Long Island Sound 2002'. Lineage (NCBI taxonomy): Eukaryota > Euglenozoa > Euglenophyceae > Eutreptiales > Eutreptiaceae > Eutreptiella > Eutreptiella sp. 'Long Island Sound 2002'. Next base: position 118,796,463 of record OZ038383.1, on the reverse strand, counting down.
TCGCTGGGCCTGAGTCTGACAGCGTGTGGTAGGACCAGACTGCCCTCCAGAGGGCTCGGAGTACCCCCCTGGATTAGGGTTGGGGTTGTCTCTGTTCTTGTCCGGGCTCATGTTGTCCTTGTCCAGCTGGCGGTTAGCGCCTCCTCCTCGTCCACCTTGGTTCTTGTCTTGTCCTTTTCCACGTCCTTTCGACTTGCCCTTGCCGGAGTCGTTGCTGTTGCCTTTGCCACCGCCCTTGCCAGAGCCTTTGCCAGGATCCCCACCCTTCAGCTTTGCCGACAGGCGCTGCTTGTGGTAGCACTCATCCTTGTAGTGCTTCCTCTTCCCACAGATGGCACAGGTGATAGTACACCTGTAGTGATCCCGCATCTTCGCCTTGGCTCCGGTGTTGGTCTCCTGCTTCTTCCCTTGGACTACGAAGCAGTCCCGCTGCTCGCAGTCAGGGGCGTGCTGCAGGTGGCCAGGCTCATCTCTGGCATCACACCAGAAGAGATCCTTGACATTGTCCATGATACGGGCGTGTTTGGGGGTGGTCCCCTGTCCAGGTCTTGGTCCTTGGTACCTTTTTCCATGGCTTCTAGAGCCTCCCCCTCCAGGACGGTGGCGTTCAGTTGCTGGTCGCTTTCTTTCTCCAGCGCCAGCTCCAAGAGTAGCACACACAAATCCTCGTAGTTGAGGGCTCTAGCCTTGCGCTCTGCCGTTGACCGGCACTTGTCCCACAGCTCCCGAGGGAGCTTAGCCACCAATCAGAAAAGCAGGTCGTCGCTGCTGTAGGAACCGGGCGTCAATCGTCCAGCCCAGTGATCCAGGTCAGCTAGTAGCTCAGAGACCCTGCCAGGTTGGGGGTTGTTGGGCAGCACGGCCAGGTTCTGGATCTCGGCCCTGATGGAGAGGTCGGTTTCATAGGTTGGGTACTGCCTGTCCAAGGCAACCAACACGTCGGCAAAGGTGGCGGACTTAGTCACGATCTGCTTGACCTGCTTTTCCAGGTACTTGGTCTTGCAGCACTGCAGGAGCAGATCACACTTGACTCGCCCACTAGCATGTGTTTGGCCGGTCATTCGGAGGAACCGGCCAAAATTCTCAGCGAACACGCTGAGATCCTTGCCTGTGAACTCAGGCAAGTTCACCACGATCTTGGAGGTGGCAATAGCCTTAGCCTCCTGAGAACTGCGTCCCTCAGGGCGCCTGGTCTTCCTCTTCTTCTTCTTCTTCCGCCCACTGGGGTTCTCGGGGTCCTCAGGGTCGTCGTCCTTCGAGGGCGAAGCAGAAGTCATGGACGGCGGCTCATCATCAGAGGGGTCTCCGCCTAGGTCGCTAGAGCCGTAGGGCTCCACGTCAACCATTGCCCTCAGGGCTGTTAGCCCCAGCCGGTGCAGCTCGGCTCTCGTGAAATTGCCCACGTGGCTGTAGGGAGGCTGCGCCGTTCTTGGTATGAAAGGGCTTCTCGGTATCACTGCAGGGGTCGGCATCGGTCGGCTCCTCAGGCTCCCCAGGGTGTTTCTCAACCCCGCCACCAGATGGTTGGCTTGTACTCGGTGGGGTGAAGCTCCCAGGACAGTAGGTGACACTTGGGGAGGAATCAGGGGCTCCAGTTTAGCCCGAATCTCTTGAGTGAGATCCCGAACAATTTTAGAAGTGGCTCCTCGGAGTGCCTCATTGATCTCCGACCGCGTCAGGGACCTGTTGGAGGATCTCCCCGATCCTCTACTCCTGCTCCCGCATGACTCAGGGCCTCTTCTCAGCCTACTCAGGGTTGCATACCCGGGAACATCCACATAGACTCCCGTAGCGGGTAGAGGATGGTGATAGTCAGCCGCATACCATCGCGGCGCAGAACTGGAGGACACTGGCTCACTGGCAGTAGTTGCCTCTGGAACCGCAGTGGTAGATGGGTCCACACCATAGGCAGGGTAGGTAGGCATACCAGTAAAGCCTGTGCCCTCAGCCATAGGCGGGGTGGTTATGGGTGTGGATGTTGCAGCGGCGGGGTCTGCAGTTGGGAGTGTGGTGGTTGTAGGGGAGGGTGTTGCGTGGAGGCCAGAGGCGCTTGGTGCGCCCTCGAAGGTCGACTCACTCGTCGGGTCGTGCTCATGTTGTACTCCTTCGTCTGCCATGCTTTCTCCTGCATCCTTCTCTCTCTCCCTCTTTCTTTTCACAGGGTTAGTGTCCACCCCCTCGGCTGAGAGGGCCCGGAAGGCCGACTGAAGTCCCTCCAGCGAGTCATCAACCACGTCCACTGGCCCATGTAAGGGCACCGAAGGTACAGCGCTAGGTCCAGGTCCAGGTTCACCAGGTGCTGGCATTGCTGGTGCCTCAGGCGTCATCCTCACGTCGGTGTCCTTCTCCTTTGTGTCCATATTCGCCCTTCTTGCTTATGACAGTTCTCGGCGCACTGAATGTACGGCACGGGGTTTGCTGCCGGTACGCAGAGACTGTCTGCCTCTTGCTACCAGAAAGTTATATAGTGTTTTCAGCACTGTGCTTTTGATGTGCCTCTCCTGCTGCTTGCTGGTGTTGTAGGGTTCTTGCTGCTTGTTTTTGATGCGGAAAATGCTTTATTGTTGAAATACAACCAATCCAGGGTAACCCAAGCCAGAGATAAGCAAGTAGAAGATGAACAGAATCAAAGCATGAAGGGCTGCAGTCACAAAGAGTTAGATAAAGACAACTATCAACAATAGACCACAGCAATTAACATAAATTGCAACTCAGGATGAAATATTTTACATGTTTGAGAAAAACTGATAGAAAAACTGCCCCAAGGGCTCACTCTCTTCCATAGTGCCATCTTGAGATGTGCACTCTTTGTTTTTGGGTCCCATAGGTGCTGAGGTGGCATGGCTTGTGGCGCTGAGGTCACTGCCATGTCACATGGGATATTCCTACTTAGCTAGGCTGACTGGGTATTGAACCCAGGACCTCTCAAAAAGAGGTGCCCCAGCCCCCTAGGGTGCATACCACTAGGATAGCTAAGAATTCATGAGAAAACATAGATAAATTCATAGGCTCTGCCTTCAATATATCAGTGCCTCAGTCACCCAGGAAAAGATCTTTTAGTGCATATAGCTTGGGGATTGAGGGCTCCACAAAACATCCTGATTTAGTGTTTGGTTCCATAGGTCAAAATGTGTTATCACCCATTTTGGTTAGGCCAATACTAAGATAACAATGCATGAGTGCTTAGAGCACCTCTAATACAACTAAAGTATACCGTAAAGCATTGGAAAAGCATTTTCTCTTACTCCCTTCTTGTGCTGTGGTGGCCACCACTGTCGCATTTTCAGGAAAAAGGGATTTTTTCTTGGCCTTTCCATGGTTTCCACACCTACTTTAAAATACCTATAGCTCCCCTAGCACTGGAAAAGAGCGCTTTACCATGGCCAGCGACTCTTGCTGCATTGGGAATGACAATTTCCAACAGAAGACTCAGCACTCTTGGCGCTGCAGGGTTTCTGCATTGTCAAAGGTGGCATCCCAAGCTCCCGAAGATACCCACCTACCTCCACACAACATCCTGATTTAGTGTTTGGTTCCATAGGTCAAAATGTGTTATCACCCATTTTGGCTGGGTTAATACTAAGATAAAAATGCATTAAGGTACACGCCAGGCTCAGTGAGCAATTTTTGTGTAAGCACCCGCGACAGGTGTTTAGGGCAGGAGACAAAGTCTGGATAAAAGTCAACAGGAAGGATATGGACAGAGACTATACCCAGCTCGACAGAGTTTGGAAGGGACCTGCGGAAATACTACAGCGTGTGGGTGTAGGTCGCTACAAGGTAGCCACGGAAAAAGGGGAGAAAATTTTGCATACAGTGGACTTGAAGCCTTGTCTAGATCCTTTGGACCAGTTGCCCCCCCCCCCTATCATTGGTACACGTCTGTCCAGGACGTGGTGGAACAAGATAAGTATGTTGTGGAAAGTGTACTTAAGGATAACATGGTGGGCACTGGGAAAAAACGACACCGGGAATGGTATGTTAAGTATAAGGGGTACGATAAGCCGGAGTGGCAACCTGTGTCGGCTTTCATGCATGATGTCACGGATGCATGGGCAGAGTACAACAAACAACATGATATAGACTTCACGTTACGGGACGTCCGTCCTGATGTGTTTTTGCGTGTAGTCTGCTCATGTCCCAAGTCCCCTTCTCCAACCAGCCCTTCCTGATTGGTTCATACCCCCCCCCCCCAAAAAAAAACACTTTTGTGAGGGGAGGGCCATGTGTGGATACTACCTACCTACCTAATTACCTACCTACACTATACTATACCTATACTACCTACCTACATGGCCCTCAGCCCATTCCAAGTTGCTTTCGTCATGGCTCACGCTCACTCCAAGTTGATCGGATCACATGTGGACGATATCCGGCTGTTCAACATTTACGACCCGCGGGAAAATTTAGGTACGTGGATGTCGGTTCCGAGGAACCCTGGTCCCACACTCCTGTCCATGGGTTCTCGGCTCGAACATGGGCCCTGATGCCTGACAGTCACTCCTCTTGCATCCTCTCCCTTACCGCAAGTACCTCGGCTTTGGAAGGCCCTGGTAGTACCCCCCCCCCACTCCCTTTCTCAGGAAGTACTTCGGCTCAGTAGGGCCCTTGTGTTACCCCCCCCCCTTTTTTTATGGTTACAAGGGTTCAGGAGCGGTGAGGTTGACATATAGGACCTGAGTTGGTTTAGCCTCGGATGATTTTTAAACATCCCTGGTAAATGTCCAAGTAAGTTGTCTCGGCTTGATAGCCCTGATAGCAAGGCAACCCCCCCTCATGTGACGGCAACGTTTGAATTTTCCCCTCGGAATCCCGATAAATCCCTGGTGAAATTTTAGCACACTGTCTCGGAGTATTCCCTGGCAGCGACACCCCCCCTTCATATGCATTAGGTGAGTCTTGCTTCGGATGTTGTTCTCATGCAACCAATCCCTGTTAAAATCTCAGCACGTTGTCTCGGCTGCGGCCCTGACAACTCAACCCCAGTCTCGGCACCACCCTGACATCACATCAAGTTAAACATTTTTCAGAATTCCTGGCTACCATCCAGGTGGTCAGACAGCCTCCTCCACCCCTCTCTACCCCTCACTTCCTTCCATCTCTCTCATCCTTCCCTCCTCATCCCCATCCAGCTCTTTTGTGTTGTGTGTTTGGTTGGCATTTTTTTGCCTCTCGCTGTAGGTGGTAGTTCGAGGGTGGAGGTCGAGATGTTGCTGTTGCGTGCAGGGACCCAGCAGCGGCATCGGTACAGGGGCGCACCAGCGGGCAGCAGCAACAGCTCCGAGCGGCAACGGCGCAACGGCGCGCCAACAAGCGGCGAAGGAGCTCCTTCAACAGCAACGGGCGCAGCGGCGCGGCAGCGGGCACAGCAGCGCGTCCACGACGCCGCGACGGAGGCCTCGACCGCGGAAGGTCCTGGCCCAGACGACAGCCCACCTCGGCCCGTAAGGCCCTGGAGGGGAAGGGTAATTTAGGAGGGGGAGGGTAATTTAGGACGGGGCCTCAACCACTAAGGTCCTGGTCAAAAAGACGGACTGCCTCGGCCAATAAGGCCCTGGCGGCATAGAAATTCGAGGATAGGCCCCGACCTATAAGGTCCAGGCCACGGTGGATGGTTTGTCTCGGCCCATAAGGCCCTGACAGCCCCCCCCCCCCCCCCCCTCCAGCCCTGCCCCCCCCTCCAGCCAGAATTTCAGGTCAGGTAAGCAAAATTTAGGTTGGTCAGGTGGTGCATATACAGGTGTATATGCAGCAGCAGTGGAGAGATCGACGTGTTCAGTATCGCGGGGTCACATGTGTGCTGTTTGCCAAGCAAGTCAAGTGGTGGGGCTGTGTCAGGCTGCAGAATTTTGACAGCCCGACAGGGTCATCTTGTGAGACTCACAGGGGTCTGCAGACGGTTGCAGCAGACCCGAAATGTTTTTGGTTACTTCCACAGGGACTCAAAGGGTCACTAGAAATTTACGGAACCAAATTTTGACCCGTTTTGGATTTTTGGCGTGATTCCTGGTCGACATCAGGGATCCAGCCCGTTGGCTGACAGAATTCTGACAGCCCCCCCCCCCCCCCCCCCTCCCTGAAACATGTGTTTTTCACCTCTGGGACCCGGGAGGGTTATACCGGGTGCCACCACCCCTATTTTAAGGGTGCTGAGTGCAACGGTGGCGCTGGTTTCTCACCCATTGACAACCACACGTCGTTGTGGGGTCCAGAGGGTGTCCAGATTGACAGATTTTCACTTGATCAGCGGGCACACCACATTTTGGTGGCAAAAATAGGGTTTTTGCATTTTAAGCTCAGTTTGGACAAATGAAGGGTGTAAACCCCCTATTTTGGACATGCCAAATTCAATTTTGATATCCGTTTGGACCCACGGGGCACTGTACCCCCCCCCCCCAAAATGGCAGATTCTGATTTCTGGTTTGCATCAGGCAAAAATCGATTTTTTTCGTAAAAAATTCCGTATTTGTCAGTTTTTGGCGCTACGGAGGTCCATTTCATTGTGACCCCCCCTATGTTGAGGGTCCTCGACGCACCGACGACCTTCATTGGTCACCAGATGACCTTTGGTGGCCTGCAGCAGGGTCCTGCAGGGTAGTTTTTGGCAAAATTTGGCATCGCAACATCGCGATCATGCATTTGAGAACTCTGTTTTTGTTTGCTGTGTAATTTACTGAGTGTCTATTTATTTGATTTTGTTGCTTTGATTGTATGTTATTCATTTGTTTGCAGAAACAATGGTTCATACTTTACCATTGTTGGATTCAGTCTTTGGAGTCTGTGCTTTTGCTCTCAATATCTTTGCCGGTGTGTTCGCAAACAATCACGGGACATTCAAGAAAGGACTTCAAGGATTTCCAAAAGTGGTTTTGGTTTTAGTTCGGTAAAGAGATGAAAATCAGTTAAATGGCATTGCATGCTAACATTCCGGCGTGCACCTACTGGAATGGTTACCTCTATTACAGTACCAGCGCCTTGCGGCACTTCTCCTCACCACCCTGCCCTACAGGGGGAGGACCAGAGACATTGAGTTGCATACGCAACCGTTAGCATTAGGATTCAAGCCATAAAAGTGAATGCATCTCCTACACTAGCTAGTTAGCTAGCTAGCTAGCTAGAGTCAGTAAGTAAGAGTAAGTAAGTTTTGCAAGCCTCTTCCGCGACCAATTACCACCACCAACCTCTCTCATCGAAGAATGGTCACAAGGACCCCGAGAGAGGTCAATGCCAATGGTGTGGTCGAATGCGGTCTTTTACAGTTTCACTTGGGTGCTCCTGCATTGAGTCCTCCTTTTCTGCCTTCCGCTCACACCCATCTTTCTCCACCCTCGTCCTCGGTGCCCTATTTCACCGCACGGCCCAAACTCCGTCTGCGCGGCTACCGGGACAATGTCCAACTCGCGGGCCCTACGCACCATCGGGTACCCTTTACTCAGGGCCCTAGGTTCGGAGGAGTCTCCGAGCGGATAGAACGGTGAATGTGGCGGTTGCAAGCGGTCTGTTAATGGTTGTGGCCAAATTTGTTTTGTGGCCGAAAAAAGAAAACAAAATGTTTCACTATTTTTTGTGTGTCTCAGTAATTCTAAGGTATCGACCTTTCGACTTATGCTAAGCCTAGTCAGAATGAATCAAAACTGATGCAAACAATCACAAACTGCGATATCATACAATGATTCAAGGTTAGAAGACCACAGATTCGCGAATGGTTTTGCAAAACAATGACCGAAAAACCTGTTTTTCCTTCAAAAAGCCCAACTTCTGCGCCAAGTTTCTGTGCTACGTTGCTGAGATATCAGAAAACGAATATCTGCACTGTGTAGGGCATGTCCTCAGGTTTTTGAAACATATTTGATGTTGCTCGAACTCACCAAAGGTTCAGAGAAATAGAAGTTGGGGGGAGACACATGAATCTCACATGCAACACATGCTGAAAAACCATCAAAAAAAGCATCAGGAAATCGAACCTTTTCACTGTCATCCCATTTTCCATAAAAAATATTGAATAGATATCTGCAAACTGGACACCATTACCTTTCCAAAACAGCTTTGATGACTTTACAACTCACCATAGGCTCTGAGAAAAATATTTCTCTTGTAGCATAATGACCCCAAAAATCGAAAGCATGCTTTCATGCACTAAGTTGAACAGCCATGGGAAAAATCCATTCTTGCCCACAAAGATTCAAAGTAAATATGTTTTCGAAATTCCATGCTCCAGTGTTCGTAAAACACCTTGGTTCAGGTTGGAGCTCACCCTGGTCACAGAGAAGTGATTCAACCTCCAAAACCATTTTTCATGTTTTTTGACCAAGTGGGTTGTGTGGTAACTTGCTGCAATTTTACCATAGCCATTTTCATTTTCTGAAAATATAAACGACTCAGGATTCGAAAGCACGTACTTCAGTGTTGTTTAGAAGGGTAATGTTGCACCTCAAACCCTTTTCTACCAGGAGATATGGAGGAAGCACAAAAGGCACTTTTGAGGGGTTTTTCAATTGTGGTTCATGGGTGACTTTGTTGGAGATGAAAAAAAGTAGAAAGTTTGATTTCAGAAAAGTGAAGTGAGCGATAGAAGCGTACCACTGTCTACTTTCGAAAAATACTTGCCTCACATTTTTCCAGCGCAGTGGCCCGAAGTTGTGCGTAAAACACCAAATGTCTTTTTTGGGTGTTTTAGAGGGTTTGGCAAAAAGTGATTCATGGGTCATTTTGTAAAAATCACAGAAAAGAGCCCTTGAGGAATTCAAACAAAGTGACAGTCGCATTTGAAAGCTAGCGCTCTCTACTTTACAATGGCGCTTTAGTTGACGTGATTCAAAGCACTGGCGCGTAGTTATGCGTGAAATGAGTTAGGCCATTTTCGACATTTTTGGCCTTTGGAAACATCAAAGAGATGGAAGAAATCATAACGATACCAAGGCTTTTGGGCTCCAAGGAGGGTGCACTGTGACTGGGGTGGGGATTTATAGTCACAGACCGTTGCTTTTGCCCCTTCCCTTGACATAGGGTCAACTAGTAGGCAAGGAGAAGTAAAGCCTTGAGAATGAACCACAAGAGGTATGCAAAAAGAGCAAACGAAAGCCACACAATCAATGGCTCTAGGCCGCAAAGAGCCTCAAGAGAGCCTCTGGAAGCTCGCTCGCGGCGCTTCTGCAGCACGTCGTCGTCGTAGAAGTCGTCGTCGTCGTTGCTGAAGCTCTGGCAAAGCGCTTTGTGTAGTCCAAGTTCACCACTTTATTGAAACTTCTTCTTAAGTTAAAATCCTTCAAAATCTTCACCAAACTGAATGAAATAAAGCCTCTGGACGCCTTTTCGAGCTCTTCTGAAGCCTGTGGCGTCGCTGGTAATTGCGTGAAGGTCGCTGGAAGTGTGTTGTGCTACGAACTCCAAGTTTTCTCCATGTTTTGGAACATAGGAAGAAGTATACCTTCGAGACTTCAAAGTTACTTGAATTTTTTGATAAATTAAAGCAAGGAACTCACTTTACTTGAACAGCGTACGCTGGCCCAGCTGCTGCGCGTGGTCCTCGTCATCGTCAAGCTGCTGGATCTCTGGAGTACTGAACTGTATTGTGCTTGTACTTAGGGTGCACAATAAACCCTTTGGTCCTTGTCTTGCACTTCAAAATGAAATTGTTTTAAATGAATTTCTCCATTCCAATTGATTCCCTTGGCAAGCACAAAGTAGGCAACAGCAAGAAGACGAAGCTGTGAACGAACATTGTGCTGGACCAACTGGCCGGTCCAGTAATACGGGTCACATGCCTAAATAACAAGAAAATTGATATAACAATAAATTCCCATTCAAACGGCAATAAAACCTATATTTTAGCTACTTTCTGAGTAGTCTATCTTATCACAGGCCTTGTCAACATTACGTAAATTGCTGTCGGCGACAGCAGGCGCCGACAATCACCACAGGCCTTCTGAAGCTTCTAAATAGCTTCAAAATAGCTTCTAATACATTAGAACCTTCTAAAATGGCATAAAACATGATTAAATCACATTATAAGCATATGGAATGTGATTATTCATGTATGGCTACTAGTGTATCCTAGATCTCTGCTCTCTGTGGTGTACCTAAGAGCAGTAGACTCTAGTAGTAAGCTATAGGCTTGGTATGTAAGCCAAATATGAGCAAATATCCTAGTGTTCTAGGATCTTGAAGCTTGGAGAGGTCTAGTACAGAACCTTCAGAAAGCTTCTGAACGGCCCAAATACCCTTCCCTCCCTGCACCTGTCGGGCATTTCTGTCTGAATTATCAGGGGGACTACTGACATTTTCCCCGATAATCTTGTGATCGTGGGCTGACCACCGGTGATTCTCCGTAGAATGTGACTTCCCTCGGGCCGTAGACCCGAGCAAGAGGCAGATGCCGCACTCATGCTGGACACGTTTTGTGTCATTCACCTTTTTGTTGCTCCTATTGGCCCCGCCTTGGGTGTTTTGGTGGGAATTCTTACCACCCCCAAGGCCCTCATGGCAACTTTCGTTGGCGGCGTCAGCGAGCCGCTCAACCTTTTCCCAGAGTTCCTTGGGCGTGTACGAAAACACCCAGTTTCTTGCCCTAAGGCGCCGCCCATGGAAGTCTTACTCCCCTGTTGAGGACCTGGACAAACAAGTCCCGATCCTCATGCTCATGAAAGTTTCTTTTCCACGTGTCTTCAGTGAATTTCTGCTTCGAAAACGACGTGGGGGAACACTTTTTAAGTGCTTCCCGAACTGAAAATTTATTGGCGGAGGCATCGAAGCCATCCACCTCCGCCCACCAGGTCTTGACCTTTTCTTCAGACTGTTTGTTCCGAAGGGTGGCGGCAGTTTCAGAGTGGATTTTATCGCAAATGAAAATTTTCAACTCAGCATTGGAGAACTTTTCACCCGAATGATCAGCCTCTTCGCCCAGATTCCAGAAGCGCTGCTTCTTATCCTGAACCTCATGGAGGATTAATCGCCAAAATGAGGGGAAATTCTTGAGCATCTGGTGTTCATGATCCTCCGGCAGTCAAGATCCACGTACCCTCAGCTCTTCCCACACCTCATCAGAGGTAAGCGGGGAAGTTGTCTCTTGGCGATCACTCCACGTCCGAAGCCAGGTGTTGGCCGGCGGTCCCTCAAGACAGTCCGAGAGGGCCCTGAGGAACTGATCCTGGTAGAGTTTTCGGGTTTTAACCCACAGCTTGAACTCTCGGTGGAACTGAGGCCATCGTCGGGGGTTCCCATTGTACTTCAGTTGCTTGGCAAACTGGCGAAGTCTCAGCGAGGTAGGGTTCAGAAGAGATTCCAGCCCAACGCCGGCTGTAATGGCAGACACCTTTGCGGCATCATTAGCCACACCAACTCCGGCGAGGGTCTGGGCGAGCAAAAGCTGGGCTGGGACGTTGGAATCAGCAGCAACAGGGGTAGTACAAGAGGCAGTTCGTTTGGCATTCTGTGCCTCTTCCCTGGCCTTCTCCGTCCTACTCTGAGAACGAGAGATTTTAACCCATTCTTTGAAATTACTGCGGCTGATCCGTGCATCAGTGGTCTTAGAGTCCACCTAAGGGGCAATGGGAAAAATCTCTGCGGCTTCCTCTGATGGCTCCGTTTCTTTTCCTACCTATGAGGCGCCCTCAGACCGCATTTGTGTCTTCAAAATATTTTTTATACGCAACGTATGTACAATTAACTGCATTTGATCCTTGAGCTCCTGAAGCTCAGAGTCTCGCTGGGTACCGCAGGGGCAGTCGATAGGGCAGTACATTCCGTGCCCTGCGGGTGCTGGACAGACTGCAGGGCCGCATAGGTCTGTTGATTTTAACCAGGAGTTCACCTTCAGTGCTCCTTTGGACCTGATCCGTAGTTTGGTCTGTTTTGCTGCTTCCAAAACACCTTCCTCGACCGCCGCAGCCAATTTAGCCGCAGCATCTCGACCGGGAAGGGAGGAATGAGGGGCGGAGGGCCGGGAAGAGCCTCCCGGGTCTTCTCCTTGGGGAAGGGCGCCGCATTGCATACCTCATGGAACCCATTTTTGAGCTGATTTTCCTCCCAAGACCCGTAAAACCGGTCGCAGATTTCATGTCGAATAAAGTAAAAAAACTCGAGTAAAAAATCAAACAATTGCTCCTCCAAGCATCGAAGACGCTCCTGCATCGGCAAACAGCCCGTTTCAAAATTGTGGGCGTCTCCCGGGGGTAATTTGGGTTCCCAAGGATCCCATTGTTCGGGGCGTGTTGGGTTAGGCACCTCACCTGATCCGCTGACCTCGAAGTCCATGACATCGACCTCGAATGTCTCCAACGGCGTGATGGATGGTGGGATGGTGCAGCCTCCTAGGTCCTGAGGAGCTCTGCCGTTGACAAGGATTGGTTGTTTCTAGCCATTCGGCGGCTGATTTGGACTGGGATCTACACATTGTTCGCCTCCTTGACAGCCGATTGTGTGTCTCTTGGGACACTGGGGACTGCTGCAGGGGAATCCTTGTAGCGCTTCCGTTGCGCGGCACAGAGGGAGCTAGATGGTCACTTTCGGCGTTCCTAAAGCTTCCATTTGGGTGCCTAGAGGGCCTAACGAAGGAGTGGGTCCTGCGGGAACAACATTCAAGTAGCCTCTGCTACCATGTAAGTGCTGTCCCTGGTGAATGAAGGTGCCGGAGGGCTCAGCGCCGGCTAGGCCCGGGGTGCAGCCTTGCGGGGATGCGACCTAGATGTTGGTTCCGGTGAGCGAGGGGACCGCATGGGAGGAGAGGGCAGCGAGCACAGTAGACAAGTCCATGCTCATATGACCCAAAGAAAAATCCGAGTCTATGTAGAAAATTAATGCAGATGAACATAAATACATTTGAGTGTCTGAAAATATCTGAAAAGATTTATATAAATCCGATTTGGAAAAAAAGTATGGCCGATTTGGGTGGCGCACGCGCACCAGCGGCAAACAGCGATTCCGGGTAAATGATCGGAACGCGGCGGATTTACAATGAATGGACAGCGGCGCTGAATCCGGCACGTCAAAATTATATAGTTTGGTCCCTGGGCATGGTCTGGGGGTCGGCGGTAGCGCCGAAGTATGTAAAATGGCGAAAATGTAGCCAATCTCGGGCAGATTTGAGAAAATCTGAGCAGATGGGGGTTAGCCGCACTTACATACCCTGCTGAGCCAAGCCCTTAGCAAGATATTGTTGTGTGCTCGCCAAATGGTAAATGTAAAGGACAATGGCGAGTAGGAAAAACTTGAGGCATACAGATTTCTGCAACACAATGATGTGCTCCTCTGGAGCCGATGGGCTTCTAAGGAGCTGCTGGCCTCTATGGAGCCAAGGTACAAGATCCTTAGGAGCAACGCGCACAGGGAAGAGCCCCTAGAGAGCGGGAAAGAGCTTCTAAGGAGCTACGGCGACGAATTCCGCGGGAACATGAGATGGTGATGCTCCAGTGCGGGGGCGGCATAGAGCACCACCCAAGAAGGGAGTAACTTGGCATTTGTCGGACCTCAGGGCGACCTAAATGGCCGCCAAAGATGGAGACAGCGGTCCTTGAGATGAACCTTACGCCTAGAGGAAGCCTATGGCAGAGATAGTATCTCTGTGAAGGAAGACTGGCGGCCACCCGAAAAGGAAGTGCGGCAAAAGAAGGCCCTTAGATATGGCGCGACAAGCAATTAAGTCAAGTCGTAATACATGTATGCGATATGCATATTTGTGGCTTTCTGTAAAGCCGCCGAGAAAATTGGCTTCTTTTAACAACATTGTTGGGGACCCTTTCAAAACATTGGTTTTTTGACCCTATTGTTCGTACCTCAAGGCAGTGCATCAAAATCTGCATTGATGGTTGTAGTGCGGCATTTCATATCTAAAATCACGGTGGGGACTTCAAAAAGAACCCTTCATAGGCTATACAAAATAGCGGAAAAGGATACCTAAAACAACTTTGCAAATGTAACATCAAATATACAATAATAATGAGAAAACACATCGCAGTTTTTCACCGTAAAACATCTCAGTTTTGCGTAGTATGTGTCCCTTATAAATGTACTCTACAACCGTAGAAAAACCGTCTTTTCCGAATATTGTTCGAGCCGCAAAAAAACTTTACATTCCATACCCAACCCCAATGCATGGTGCTTTGACTGAAAACCAACAAATAAAATCCAGCGGCTTTCTAAGCTCTACAGAAAAACGCAAGATGTGCTAGGTCAAGAAGCAAGTACTGCGGATGGGTGTTGAGCAACCAAAAAATACAAGCTTCCCATGTAGCTTCAAACACAACCCCAAATCACCTTGTGCTTTGTGTGGAATGACAACAGTTAGGAAAAATGATTCTCTATGACATCACTATGTAGCAATTTCGTTGCTGCGAAATTATTGTAATAAGAAAGAAAACACTTCAACAAAACTTAAAGCAAATTCTTTTGAATATTCGCCGATGTAGGCGGAAACGTTGCCATGGTTTTAAGACAATGCACCATTGAACGAAAAAAATTGCCTCGCCTTCCACCTTGCATCCTAGGGAGGCAAATGTATGCATTTTTGGTTGTTTGATCCCTAGCACGATCTTTGCACAAGAGTACTTAAAGCCACGGCTTGACAGCCATATCACATACAACACAAAGACAATAGTATCCGCTACTCTGTGTCTTGCTCATACAAAACTTGCTTGACATCGAAGCGCACATATCGCAATCACCAGCAGTCATGCATGGGTCGTCAACAGCATTCACACACCGGTCATCAACGCACGCTCAGACGCCAACCAGCCACATCAGTACCGTCTCTTTCATTGTGCACGGACTCCAGTTCTCAAGAGTAAAATTTCCATGCGACCAAAAACTCCGTCTTTGCGGTGTGTATGCTTTCAACCCTTCCTTTGTGAAGTTTTGGTCTTTTACCTAGCGCTTTAAGAATTCCTCCGGTTCCCATAGAACAGCACCTGCCTTGCTAATTTGGAACGCCATCATCCTTTAAATGAGAACCACCATGGAACGATCCACCATCGGCGGCTCGATATGAACTCCTCCTTCAGACTTCTCGCAGACTACTCTTGGATGTTGGAGACGTAGGAGGATTTTGAAATATGTTTTCTGAAACCTTTTCAAAAAAAAATGTCTTTTGAACTCTATTCTCCATGCATCAATGCAGTGCAATGAACTCAACATCCATAATAGCAGTGCTGCAGTCCGGACCTTAAATCACGACGATGATTTGAAACTGATCCCTTCATGGTCCACAAAAAAGCTGAAACTAAACCAACAGCAATCAAAATACGGCACGCAGTATACAAAAAAAAATGCATCTTCTCTCCGTAAAATATCTCAGCTTTGCACATTGTGCGTCAATTACAGATCCACAGCTCAACTTTGAAAAACCTTGGTTCGTGACTATTTCTAGGGCCGCCCAAACCCTGACACTCTGCTAGCATTTTCAGAACTATGTTTGTGTGTCCACATATGTTGAGACCTTTTTGTTCTATTTGTTGCCGCATGGTTCGATTTGTGCACCGCATGTCATCATACAATTTATGAATGTCCTCGGCGCTATTCGGCGCAAACATAGCATTGTGGTTCTTTTTTGGTTAGATAATGTGTTAGTGTTAGGTTTGCGCTGTGGTGGCGTGGTGGCGTTTGCCCGGGTGGTGTCTGTCGTGTGTTTGTGTGTGTGTGTGTGTGTGTGTGTGTGTGTGTTCCGCCATTCTTGGTGGGGGTGGTGTTGGACCGCTTTTTGGGCTTGCCATTCCCGGCTTGCGCCTTCCACGTCACTCCCGGGCGGGCCTTTGGGCCAGTCTTGGTTTTTGTGGGCCGGTTCTGGTTTTTGTGTGTGGCCGCTCCCAGCCGTCCTGTTACACCATTCCTCGCAGGGGCTCTGGCCAGTCTTGGTTTTTGCAGGTTGCATTTTGTGGCCTTGCCACCATTCCTGACGTTTGCCTCCCGCCCTTGCCAGGGGGAGTTTGAGTGCGAATCGGGGGGCGGGGGTACAAAGTGGGGGTCTTTTGGAATGAAGCGGGGGTGGTAGATACAAATATGACGGGTTTCTTGGTACATCGTGGGGGTTTTTTCGGTGCGTACCACAAAGAAATGACGGCCTGAAGTAGGCTCTCCATTTTGAAGGGGGGTAGTGACTCGAGGAAAGGGTGTAATGAGGGGCAAGTTTGCTTAGAGCAGATCACCAAGGCTTCATTGTTATGGATCATATTTATTCCTTTGCCTTTGCCTTTAAGGGCCACAGATTTCTTCACAGCAGCATTTCGTGAGTGTATGCTAACACATGGTACAAAGCGATCCGTGGGTATGCAATATGATAACACATTGTGCAAACACCCTAATCCTTCCAGTATGCAGCCTGGCATCAAACACACGCCACTAGTGCCCACAAAAACGTAAGGCAATTGGACACAAAGCAGTTATTCCTGACTATCGGCGGACCCAGGGAGCAAGAAATGTCCTAAATTGCGCAAAGGTGGAAAATTCTTGTTGATCAGAGTGGTGCCGAAATCGACCCCACCCGAACTCCCTCCCTGTTCTAGAATGCAAACACTTTACGGAGCGGACGGTCAGAGAATGCATCCCTGGAGAAGACAGCACAGAGAGGGTGGTGCAGGCTTCACGTGGTTGCTGTGCCAATTTCTTGCATCTTCATCTGCATGCGATACACACGTTGTGAGGTTGCAGTTGCATGGCATTGCTTCCATATCATGTTCTACTTGACCAGAGCTGATCCTTCCACCCACTCTACGCTCCAGTTTGTCGACTGTGACTGGTGTCATTACCTGCATGCGCACAATGTCACAGGCGATGCTTAAGGTTAAGGATTATGGTTAAGGAATAAGGCTAAAGGTTGGACCCCATTACAGGCCGGGACAAGTAACTTTGTGGCAGTATTTAGGGCAGTCAAAAGGTCAGGGTCAGGCTTTTACTTCACAGCATACAGGCCCCAAAGCGGGCGTTAAGGGTACAGGCAAGTTTGTGGCTCATCCGAAAGTGAGGAAGGCACTAGTTTCCCATGTAAGAAAAGGAGGGCGACTACCTGCACGACCACACGTGCGGATGCATAGCTACCACGTCCCTGACAAACATCCGTCTGAGAAATAGGCTCAGTGGCACGATGAAAAGCCCTGCACATTGTCCCCCTGGGGCAGTTTGTCAGCCGTAGCACACACACACACGCGCGCGCACATCCTTCTCACATTCCTGCCAAAAACAGGGATGGCAGGGGGGCATTTGTGAAAAATTGTTGAGCCCAAAAGCGGTCAACATCGACCTACACTGAAGGCGCAGGAGACGTTTTTGGCCTGACTGAGGGCGCTTAACTCAACTTTGTGGGAGAAAAAGAGGGAGGATCGAGGAGAACGGGAGTCGGGATGGGGTGGAGACGCATCCCCCTTGCCGCCCGAAAGGCCTCCAGTTGAAGAATGAACTCTGACATCCAAGATGGGCCAGGTCGTGTAGAATCTTTTAGCCTTTGACTGGAAAGTGCTTTGGATCCTGCAGCAGCTCCAGAGCTCCAGGGTAGTCCTGTGCCGCAGCCTTTGAAAGCCAGACCCGCGCGGCAGTCAGATCCTGACCACATCCCGTTCCAGTCAGAAACTCCGCCCCGACTGCGAATTGAGCTTGAACAAGGCCTTGTTCGGCTGCCACAAGCCGCCACTCATGTGATGACTTCATCCGCCCCGATGCAGCATATTCGTCGGCCAGAGCATTCTGTGCGTTGACATAGCCCTGCTGTGCAGCTGCCAGCCACAGCCACAATGCCTGGATGGTTGAGGGGAAAGGTATGCCCATCCACACACCCAGTGGCGGATAAGGTTGATGCGACGGACTCACAGAAGCATTGCATGACTGGTGTATCTTGGGACACACTCAATGCCACCAGACATCAGGAAACACTCCTGCCACATGTACCCAACAAACAGCAGGACTAGCTCCCGGGTATACGAACGGGAAAACAAGTGGACAGATGAGGAAATAGATGGGATGGGCGGATTTTCTGTTTGATGTGAATGTTAAGGTGAACAAGGTCATCATCCAAAACATTGGGTTGATTCATGCGCGCTGTCTTTCGAGTGGCTCAGAATGCACCTCTGTGACAAATGCGTTACAAAATGGGCTGGACGCCTAGTAGGTGCAATGTACACATGCCAAGGGGCCTCAGCCCCCCACCCCTGCCCAACAAACCTCTAAATCGTAGGGTAGGTGTGTGGGGGACCCCATTGGCAAGGGGATTTCACGGGAGCGTGTGAGCACATGTCCTGGGCACATGGAGGGCCCCCTTGGCGCGAGGATTTTCGGGATGCTAAGGTGCATGTCTGACTGATGTCACAGGGAGCCTCCAGGGCTTGGCAGACAGTGCACTGTAAGCAGATTAGGCTGAAATGCATTTCGCAGCTGCACTTTCGTTCCTATGTATTCTGACACTTGCATGGCGGAGGAATGAAGAGAAGCAATGACAACATGCAGGACTAGGGTGTTGGAAGTGTCGTGGACCTTTACCCCCCTCCAGAGGGGGGAGGATAACCCTCGGTGGTTCGATATCCTCATCTTTGTAGACCTTGAATAGGCAACGCGGGCTGGGTGGGTCAAGCATTCGTCGATAAACGTCCACTGGTCTATGTACACAGGTCGGGGAGTTGGGAGGTGGGCCGAGTCGAGTTCAGGCACCCGTGGCTACCCATACATGCTCCTTGCCTGTGCCTGCACGGCGGCTAGGAGGGATGAGCTGGCGGGGACCGTGTCATTTGTAGGCTCGCCCTCCCATGCATCTTGCCCGGTGCCCTCTAGCCCTCATTGCCCAGCCCTGCTAGCTCTTCGGTCACCCTGCCCTGGTGGAGGGTTAGGAGGCCGGGGTCACCCCGCTGTGCTCGTGCATGCCCACCCTAGGCCGGCCGCAAGCCGAGGCACCCTCCGACTCCGCTTGGCCGTCTGCGAGCCTAGTCCTGCACGTGAGACCCTACTGCACCCCCCTCTCACCCGGTTGGGGCAGGGAGAAATTATGGTCTTCCCCAAGGGGGGGGGGGGGGGCTGTGGGCCCCCACTCCTTTAAGGAGCACTCCTCCATGGATGCCTGCTCCCATATGGGGGGGGGGGGGGTGCCCCTATGTTTTCTGATGCGGGTCACAGACTTGCAGAACTCTTCCCAGCCAATGCTAGGGCGATGGACAAGCCAAGTGGGTCTCCAACGAGGCAGATGGCTGTCGGTTGGGGAAAGAAGTAGGCCAACAAGGAGCTCACCGGCTCCATTTCTGCGAGCCGGTGCTGGCTGATGTAGTGGCAGACCTCCACCTCCGCTTGCAGCAGCTATAGCAGCCGCCGCTCCCCCAAGCCTGTACGCCGCTCTTGGGGGAGCAGGGGGCAGGGGGGGTTGGACCGCAGTCCCTAAAACACCGGCGGCCGCACCGCGTCATCCCCCCTACCCTGCCCCTTGGAGCGTCGGGGGGGGGGGGGGGAGGGGAAGGGTATTACCTAGGTGCACCGGAGGTCGAGGCTGCCCCAGGGGCTATCAAACCCTCGCGGGGGTGCCGGGCAACAAAATCTGGCAGGCTGAACTCCGGGAAGTTGAGCCCTGTCCGATGGGGGAAGGGGAAGCTTGGGGGGTTAAAGAACATAGCCTTTGTCCCCTCTCCTCCGCCTGCAAAATTGGAATTAAAAGCAGCATCCTCGGTGTCCATCAAGTATGCCCACAAAGACCCCCGGGCCACATCCCCGGTCGCTTGGAGCAGGGCCGGGGGCGGCAGCATAGAAAGCGCTGCCGACGACGCTGCAGTGAGAGCCGCTACCACTAACGCGTCCAATGCGGCCTTCTCCGCAGGTGCCACCGGCGTTGCGGCGAGGACGGTCGTGACTATATGGCCTTCTATGTCAACCTTGAAGGAGTCGCCGTCTTTTGCTTCCGCAAAGCACCCCAAAATGCACCCAGGGGCGTAGTGCCCCTCCACGGCGCCTTGAGAGGCTATGGGCCTAGAGACACCCTCCAGGCAGGGGGGTAGGTCATCCACTAGGCGGCCCAAGGGGTGGCTGTGGGCTGCAAGGGGAATCGCAGCTACTGTGGCAGTAGCAGCATGCACGGCGGTTGTGGCAACCGCCACTGAAAGGCCACACCGCCCTCGGCGCAGCTGGCGTTGTGGCACAAGCCACGCCGGCCGTGCGGTCGGTTCCACTGCGGGCGGAGGCAGCGCAGGCCACGCCTTGGCCCCAATACTGCCTTTTGCGTTGTTTCCGTTGGAAGCTTTCCGGAACTACCCCCAAACCCGCGCGCTCGTATACTTGCCCTCCTCCCCTAGCCCCCCAAGCGGCCTCTTATTGGGCGACTGCACGTGACGAGGCTACTTGAGCCGAGCTGCAATCACCATGTCTTTGCCCCCTCCCCCATGTCGGGGGCGCTCCACGGGCTTTGTATCATTACCTCACTGGCTTCGATGACCCCCGCGGGGAGTGGGTCCTGCCGCGGGGGGGGGGGGGGCTTCCTGTTCCAGCCGAGACGGCGGCTCACAAAGTATGAGGCCGAACAAGGCACCCCGGGCGATGGCTCTGTGGCCTTTGCATGTCCGGAGGCGGATGGCCCGGGTCTCCGGCGTGCCCAGGTTGAAGCTTCTCTGTCAGGCTCCGACGATCCCTTGGACGAGGACCCGAAGGGCATCAAGTGCTTGGCTCTGAAGCTGCTTGCTGGCGGCAACAAGACAAGGGGCGCCCGACCACATGCCCCCCGGCACGCCTCCAGACGGCGCAAGGCTCCCACTGGGGCCGCCCCCGCGCAAAATCCTACAGGCTTGGCGTGCGCTTATAGGGCGGTTGGGGTGCATTTGCGCTCGTGGCCTGGAGTATGGAGGGCTGCAGACCGGGGGCACTCAGGATTCCCATGGCAACAACGGGACAGTTGCGTAGCGTGCAAGGGGCCTAACCCGTACCTGCAAGGGGTCTTGAAGGGGAAAACCCTCACAATGTAAGGCCGCGAGGACGATGCACGCCTGCGGGCCCAGCGATAGAGTGGCTTGTGGAGGCGTCGTCCACGAACCAGGGGGCAGTGAGCCGGTGGCTGAAGGGCGAGTCTTTTGTGCCCCTGGTTACCTTACTCACTTGCCCGGATGGCACGGCCACAACAAAGTTGCGGGAGATGGACACCCTCTTGCTAGACACCCGGTGCCCTGTCAACCACAAGTACGCCCCGGCATCAGAACCAGAGCCCACGGAGGTATGGCCACCATGTGTGCCGCGCACCCATGCTTGCCTTGCCTGTGACGGGAGACATCTTGCACCACGAGCTGGCGCGGATGCACCCATCCGCGTTGGGGCTCCATAGCTGGAGCTTGGCCGAGCTCTAGGCCCTCCCGGGTCTCCTCCTAGGGTGGCTGGCGGAGGTGTTGCAGGCGGTGGAGCATTGGGGCCGCTGACCCATCCACCGGGCGGAGGGCTACACGGCCCACATCCCCGGGGAGGGGCCGCTGGGGCCACTAATCATCCCGCCCCTCACGATCCTCTCCATGGTGTACTGCCTTTGGGCGGGCGTTCGGCTGGTGGACGCCATCCATTGGCAAGCGGTCTGGGTGCCTCCTAGCGCCTTTGGCCTCTGCCCGGCAGCTACTGTAACCTAAACTAGAGCTTTGCTGCCTATGGCGATGGGTGGTGGTAGGAATGAGCATCAATTACATGAAGTGTTTCGATCTCATCCCCCAAGCCGTCGTGCTGGCCCTCGCAATGGAGCTTCCGGTGCTTCCGTAGTACCTGTAGGTCCCTGGGGCCCATGTACCAGCAACTCCGCCGGGCCTTCAAGGTGGTGGGCACCTTCGGGTTGTGGTGGGGGGCCACCAATGGGATCCCGCAAGGGTGCGCCTTGTCGGTGATCTTTGTGAATGTCCTCACCACAATGTGAAAGTGGAAGATGGAATCCCTCCGACTCCAGATTTGCGTGGCGGTGGTGGTGCAACCCCTAGCCCTTGGGGAACGTCGTCTCCGAGGACGAGTGGGACCCCGCAGAAGCGCCTTTGCTGGCGGACTAGAGCGCCTTTGGCGGATTTTCCGCCACCTTGGGGCTGATGTGGCCGTGGGCGGCTTGCGGCACACGGGGCCGGTACTCAGCAGGCGGCTGAAGGCGGGGCACGAGGCATTGTGCTGCTTGCCCCACCTACCGGCACCTTGGTGACCCCTTTGGCGCAAACGGGTACGCTACATGGTGTGGCCCTAACGGCAATATCGGACCACAACCTCACCAAACTCGAGACCCTAGTCCTCCAGTCTGTGTGGGGGGCCACCCGGCTGTTCCAGGCCAAGGAGATTGTTTTTTCTCCGTCCTGATGTTGGGCCACTGCATCTCCCCGGTTATGCATGTGCGCTATGTGCGCATCATCTGCCTGACATGGGTGGCGTGATGCCCGGTACTGACCGAGGTCTTCATGTAGCCCATCCAGGAGTGCGGGCCCCAACCACCGGCGGACCGTCCGCTGGGCTGTGCACTCGGCACCTTCCACTCACTGGGTTGGTACCCAAGGAACGCCTGGTGGTGCTGGGATGTGCCAAGGCAACCAGAGCCCTTGCACATGGTGCCAGAGCCGATGCGGGCCATCCGGCACCAAGGGCATGGAGGTGCGCCGACTAACTACCTTCGGGGGGCTGGCCGCTACCCATTAGCAAGCCTCACTGCTCTAGGGGCTGCTGTCGGTGGCGTTGTGGACCTCGGTGTAGGTGCACGGGCATGGGTTGCAGACGGCCTCGGCCTGTCCCCGGCGTTTGGGAGCGGTGGTGGGGGGTGAGGCCTCCGGTTTGCTGACGCGGGTTTGGGATGTTGGTGGTGACGACCGGTGAAGCACTGAAAGTGAAGGCCTGCCGCAAGAGGCCCCTGGGAGGGGACTGGTGAAGGGTGGGGGGGGGAGTTGTTGGCCAAGGGCGCCGGGCCCTCGGCAGGTGGGCGAGGTCTCCTGCAGGCGGACGAATTGTTGTGGGGGGCTTCTGCTTGCAAGGCCTTGATAAGGCTTTAGTGGATGCCTTCCTCGCCCGTACGGCATGTACCTCGCGGTACGGTGGAGTGGCAAGGACAGCGTGTGCGTGCCGTGCAACCATGCAACCTGGCTACCTCCCCTCCGCGCCCCCCGCAGGCCCGCACTACCCAGCAACGGTGCACGGCGGGCTTGTGGTTCCCCCTCTAGCCCGAGGCTAGACCAAGTCTCAGCTGCGCAGCCACGGACCATGCACCGACGACTGCCCCCGACACCATGCATTCTAATGGCCCATCTTTGGCCAAGGACCAGGCGTCAACCTTCTTGGGGCGATTGACCACCGGAACTCAGGTTCATCAGTGTAATCCTCATCGCTCACACGCGTGTGGTGAGTGCATACCCTTAAGGACCTCACAGCGGGTAGTTGGCACATGATCCGGGACTTGCGCCGGGTGTGCGCTGACAAGCAAGGAGCGGCAATACGCACAGAGGAGGCCGGGGTGGTAGAGGTGCTACAAAGGCATAAGGAATACAAACAACCAGGGTTGGACCAACTGCTAGCGGAAGCATACGATAGACTCACGCCAAAACAGTTGTAGGAGATGGCAGCCATGGTGACTAGTGTATTGCAGACGGAGGGAACGTCGCCGCAAGAAGGGGGCAAGTTTCGGCCGCTATATAAGA
Organism: Eutreptiella sp. 'Long Island Sound 2002'; assembly: GCA_964036045.1. NCBI lineage: Eukaryota > Euglenozoa > Euglenophyceae > Eutreptiales > Eutreptiaceae > Eutreptiella > Eutreptiella sp. 'Long Island Sound 2002'. The sequence goes on along the minus strand of OZ038383.1, from coordinate 118,772,893 downwards.
AAGGCGACCACCTACAACCAAGATATTGGCGGCCAATATGCCGCGCAATTGCAGACGTGAAGTTGGTCTAGATGGTATTGATGGGCAAAATACAAATTCGGCTGTAGGAGTCAGGGGTTGTCACAAACAACATGTGGGGGGCAATGCCAAGGACATCAGAACGGGAGCCCAGCTTCATGTATGACATGGCCGTGGATGTGGAACTGAGAAGACCCTTCAAACAGTGGACGTGAAGGGAGTGTTGCCCAATACGCCGCACCAGCTGATAGAGAGTGCCCGGAGGCAGTTGGGCCCATCAATCCCACGCCCCTAGGGTAGGTGTGGGGGTGCCGCTGGCAGCGGTGACACCGGACCCATGGCCGCCAGGTCGGACTCGGGGAACGAGAGGGCCAAGAGGACCTCCTCGGCAACCGATGTCCAAAGGGCCGAGAGGCGGTCGATGCCGCCAGCCACCGCTGCCACAAACCAACGCTATTACAGGAGGCTCACCAGCCAGGCGATGAGTCACGCCTCCTCATCTGAGTTCTGTAGGAGGGGGACAACCAAGCGCGGCCGAACAAACTTCAGCACTTGTTGCCTCGCCCCCTGCCACGACTGCGGCAACAGGTCGAAGCAAACCGGCTGATGACCCGGAATGCCCTTGGAAGGGAGGCGCCACTAAATAGCCAAAAAAATTAGCAAAAATGGGGATTTTGGGGGGCCATGGCTTGGGCTAGATGGGCCTACCGGCCAGTACGTGGGTCCCCATGGGTGCTAGAGTCCCCATACTGTCACCAAATCATCACCCAAACCTATCCCATGGGTGACAAAAAGTTTTGGTAAATGTCATATTCTTGGACAATGTTTAGCCAACCTATGCCGGCATAAAAAGGGCCAAGATCTCACCGTTGGGGCCCCATGGAAGGGCCGACTGCGGGTACCCAAGGTTCAGGGCCGAGACAAGCCATTGGTCATGGGGTCCATGCACAAGAAAAAATTTGTTCGGGACCCGGGTCTAAATGGACACGAAGCAGCCGGAACACGCAAAAGGAAGTTGATCCAACAACCTAAAAAAAAAAAGCAGCAACTTCAAGGCTCTGGGGAGGGGGGGGGGGGTGGCCCAGGCTACATGGGCGTAGCGGGCGCTGTGTGGGTCCCCATGGGCGTGAGAGTACCTGTATTGCCACCAAATTATCCCCGAAACCCAAATGAGAGGTGACAGAAAGGTTTGAGAAAAAGTCGAATAATCAAAAGCTTTTTAGGTGCCATCAAATAAAGTGCAAGGAAAATTTACCCAAGGCAAATATTACCTAAAAAAAATACCCAAAGAGTAAGGCTATTTGGGGAATTGTGGTTTGCCCTAGCTCATGGGTCCCGAGAGCTCCTAGGCTCCTGTTTCTTGCACGGTCTAGTCAGGTGCCTTTCAAAGAATCGGTGTTTAATTTGGACGAATTTCCGAATATGTTTGTGATGGCTGTTGGTTGGATCACACTACAGCCATTTGTCGTGCCCTTTAACTGCACCATGAACGGTGCAACTCACATCAGAGTTTCCACTGCACTGTCCTGCATCGTGGCAGGGAAGGTGACGAACCAAAAAATGGGCTCTGTTGGCTAATTTTGATCTCTGGTAATTTTTGCTTTTTGTGTAGTTAAAACAACAGTAGTGTTGGGGCTTTCGGGAGGCCGCCGGCTCGTGCTATATGGGCCTAGCGGCCACTATGTGGGTCCCCATGGGTGCTAGAATACCCATATTGTCACCAAACGACCACCCAAACCCGTTCCAGGGGCGACAAAAGGGTTTCGGAGAAAATCAAATTGTGTAAAAGGTTTTAGCCAACCCATGCTGGCCTGGGGATGGCCCAGTCCTCACTGGTGAGGCCCCGTGGAGGGGCCGACCGGGGGTACCCAGAGTTCAGACCCAAGACCCCCACCATTGGCTAGCGGGTCCATGTACAAGAAAAAAGTTGTTCAGGACCCGGGTCGAAATCAGTGCACAGCGGCCACAACACATCAAAAGATTTTGATCCAATAACCTGAAAAAAATGGCAATTTTGGGGCCTTCAGGGGGCCCATGGCCATAGCGGCCGCTATGTTGGTCCCCACATAGCGGCCGCTAGGCCTATGTATCGGCGACATTGCAGTTTTGGGGTGGTACGTGGTTGGCATGCTGGCGACACTGTGCATTGATTCGTACCCAGGTCTCATTCCACTTTTCTCTTCTACATGGACCCCCTAACCAATGACGGGGTCCCGGGTGCTACCTCCGACTTTCCAAGATCGGCCCACCAGTGAGGCCATTTTTGCACCATCATGGATTGGCTGAAAAATCCTGATTTCAGGGTGACCTCCAACAACCCCTGGGGACCCCTTGGGGAAGGAGTTGGGGGGTCATTCGGTCACTCTTCTCTCTTGGAGGTGCCATGCCGGCGGCAATAGAATTTCCCGTTGGCACGTGCTGAGGGCCACAACATTACAACACCACACCTCATGTGGCATGGGTTACGCGGCCCACCCACCCACCGCCTACGAGCTGTGGGGGGCATGATAGGGGTTGTGTTGTAGCCATGCTTCTCCTCCGCATCCGCAAACCCCAACTGAAGGGCTCTCCTCAAGAACACTCCTCAGTGGCCCTGCTCAGGAGGCCACTTTAGGTTATTTGTTCTGAGCAAACAAAGTGAAAGGATGCCACTGAGAGGCATGTTCAGGGGCAGGACATCGGTACCTTCCTGGGGTCAGGGTCCACTCCAAGGCCCTCAGCAAACATTTCGGCCACGCAGCACCATGAACTTGGGGAATTGACTTCCATCGACTTTGCAGCGCGCCACAGCCACTTCTTGGCCAGTGCATAATCTGGAGGAGTGCCATTGTCCTGGAGGGGCAGACAAAAAGTGGATGTGAACTGCAGACTGACTGCACCTGCCAAACCTCAAGCACATGAGGCTGTGCACCATCAATTTTCGCTGTTAGGCGGCACATGCATTATGGTGCTCCCATGCGCCAGGCAGTGGAGGGCTCGCTGGAAGGGGGCACAGAACTGTGCCAAGGCACCTCTCTGGGTCCCCACATCGCAGGCTGCCTGCCTCACTGCCACGCTGCTCCTACCGCAGGAAATTGCTGAGCGGATCCACAGACTCATGCAACAGGTGAGAGGTGGTCCATCCTCCATGTTCCCACCAAGCACCAGCCTTGGACAAGGGCATGCTCGTGTGCCAGAACACACGCTCCACGAAGACAACATTGGGGACCAAGAGCCAGAATACGACCCTGGGAGAAGGGAGGAAATGACACTTTTGTAGGGACAGGGTTCGTCGACACGATTCGTCCGACCCCCCTCGGACCGAACTTAGAGTGAGAACCAGAGACATGACAATGCGCTGGAGACCAATTGTGCAGTGGGACTTTCACTGTGCAAAACTTTGCGGACGTTCACAAAGAATCTGTTGAAAAGTTTACGGACCATCGGAGAAATTGTAGTGGTGCGTAGGGCTTTCGTGCATGCGAAACTGAATGGTCAAGATTGTTTCATTTCCCAGATGGCAGTCAGCCTCATGCACCACTCACGATGCAGGGAAGCCCCATCTGCCGGACTCCGCCATTGATGACAGTCAAATTGGTCACAGGTCCTGATGTGCCTTCCAACTCAAAGGGTACCCAAGGGTTGAACCTAAAACCCATGCAGCCTTCTGCACTCCCAGGGTGCACGCCACAGCATGAAGAGCCACTACTGCAACCGAAAGCAGCGTCGAAATCGGCAGCTCTATATTCCCTTGAACACCACTCTGAAAAACACTCTCCACAATGACCACATTTCACTGATCAGCCACAAAGCAAAACAGACGTGACAAGCAGACCGGCTGCCAACAACACTGCTACAGTGCCTCCCTACTGCCAACAAGAAAACGCGATCAAAAGACTGCAATTACATGGGGACGGATACGGGGGATGGATTTCGCTGTGCGTCAAAGTCACATGAGAAACTTCATCTTTTAAATTTCCCGGAAACAACCGCAGCAAGTGTCCCCCGAAAATTGACAATCATAAGGGACACTGGGCAGCCAAAGAACATGAAAAAAAACGCAGTTGTCTAATAGCAACTGCAGCAACCTCTCCTGGTCCTAGTGACTGTGTGCTGGCTGTTGCGGGTTATCACAGTGTGAAGGGCGGGGGGGGGGGGGGGGGGTAGGGGGATCGTTGGGTGCCATGCAGTATGACCGGTGTTCAGTGCGGTAGTATTTGCGTGACATCCTTTCGTTGATCGAGGTCATTTATGTCTCTCGAGAGTGGGCGACAAGCACTGCAGTTCTGTGGGTCGCAGTGGAATGGTGAACCCTAAGCATTGCCGCATACTGCCTCCGTGGTGTCCACTGCCGTCGCCGGTCGGCTTCACATGCCCCTAGTCACAAGGCCACTTCGGAGGGTGTGGGACGCCACAAAGCACCCATCAGTGGCGTACTGCACTTCTAGGCCCTTTGGCGTTGCTAAATGTGATCCACCCCCTGAGGGGGTAGCTCCTGTGGGAGCACAGTCGGGGCTGTCTTACACGGTCACTCAGCCCGAGACCTGACCGGGCGTGGGCAGCACAGCACCCCTTTATCTACAACTCCAGAAGACTGGAGCCACTGACACCAGCGGCATGGCGCAGGCCCAGCACACCGGCCCTACCGTCGCCGGATCGCATACCACCATCACCAGATCATGTGCCACCTGCGAATACTCGCACCCACAGCGCCTCGGTCCGGAATGTGAGCTTGATACGTCTGAGGCCCCGGGGGACTGGGGCAACAGCACCCGGTCGTCGGACCAACACCTCAGCAGAGCCTCGATTTCCTTGGCCCCAACCCCAACCTAACCGGCCTCCGGGCGGACCACAGAATTCAGAAAAGGTACACCGGGTGTTTTTGAAGGAGGGCGATGCTGCCCAAAAAGGGCACTTGCACAGTGTTCGGTGTACGAAGTGTTGAAGCGTTTTTTGACCCTCCTCCGAAAGGTTCTCTGACAGGGGGGGGAATTTTATGCACGCAGGGGCCTTGGATTATGCAATGCACAATTATGCACAATTATGCACGACTATGCGGGCTGCATTGCAACGAAGACACACAGGGACTGCAAACAAGAGGGAACCTGGGATTGCGATCCCCCACAAACAGACAACACAGTGAAATCTGCAGCAGCCATTCATGCCTATTTTGGTCAGAAAATCAACTTGCACTCCCTCATTTTCAGACGGTGGAAGAATTTTATTGTCCGGCAAAACATCTTCAGCAGTGGAAGCATGTGCAGGTGCATTTTGCTGGACAAAATTGTCCATGATAAACACAACAACAAACTGCATTGGGCAAGAGTGGAGCAGACCATTATGCACAATTATGCACAATTATGCACGATTATGCAATTTGGCCCAATTGTGAATTATGTACAATTATGCACGTGCATAACCCCCCCCCCCTGTCTCTGTGCTCCATTTTGGTGGCCGATGAATGGTCTGGTCCCTGCAGCCCTTGGCTTGCAGCCCCCACTCCCAGGATCTGGGGGGCTCTATCTGCCTCAGCAATTACAAGTCGGAGTGCCCTTATGCGGAAGACGTTTACCTCATTCCCATACAAATAAAATACCCCCAAGCGGTGCTCACTGGGCTGGTGGCGGTAACGCTCAGAAGCCTCTGTGTATGCAGCCACCGCAGCTTCCTGGTCATTGGCATCAAACTGTGCGGCCTCTCCCTTCTCAAAAAGTTCCCAACCTGCAGCCTCCTCTTCTGCGGTGCATGGGATCCGATCTTCAAAGCACCCATTGTCATAAAGCGGGGCCAGCGCAGTATTGACCACCTTTGATCACGGGTGCGAGGGATAGGGCAGAGAGAAGGAGCAAAGGCGGGAAAGGGAGTAAAGGCTGGCACAAGAGTATTCAGGTGCAGGAGGCAGGCAAAGGCGAGTACAGGGCACATGATGCACGCAACAGAGGATCAAGAGCGTGTTGCAGATGAGCTGCCTCATGTGTTTGGCACAGAGGGGGTGGCGGGGCGAGGGGCTGAACCACAAAAAGGAAGCGAAGAAGCCGTGACATACTTTGGTGTGACAGACTCGTTGGAGTTTTGTGAGGCATGCTTTCATACTGACTCAAGGTGAGGCGGCAGAGAGGGGCAGGCGCCAGTAGGAGCACAATGGCCGTGCTGAAAACTGCTCCTGCTGCCGTCCACCTGTGACTCACACTGCCACACAAACCGCTGGGGTCAGCGCGCATTTTTGTGGCGCACCGTCCACTTGTAGATCATGTTGTCTGGTGTTGTAGAAACAGCCGCATGGGCAACACCAACTGCAGCCAATGCACTGTAGAGGGCCAAAGCCGGCTGCTGTGTACAAGTCAATCGGCTGTGAGGGAAAAGCCCAAGGCCTCTGGTGCGTAGGCGTGGACGTAGCTAGTGCAGCGCCACAAGCACCAGTGGGACCCTCTGTGTTGTTGATATAGTTGTGCCCTTCGTCTCTTCCCCTCCACAATGAGTTGGGACCAAGTGGAGGTGCCGTCGGAACACTCGATGCACTTCCCTCGTCGTCCGGCAAGAGGTTCTTGGTTTGCCCGCACATCCCAATCCGCGTCGGGGACGGCACCAATTTTCACGGTTCGGACGTCCATTTGGAAGGGGTAACCCAGTGGGAAGCCTCTGAGCGCAAAAAGGAGCAACAGCCCATCACGGCATACCATTATCCCCGCAGCATCGGAGGTACGCACCCCCTTCGGACGTCCAACACCTGAGGACCTCGCGGTACAAAGGGGGCGCGATTTTAGGCTGTTACAAGTCAACCAGATACGAAGGAAAATTGGGGGCTTGGGGATTGGCAGCGCTACAGCGAGCCCCTATTCGGCCCCTCGTCTGAGTAGGAGAACGAGGTGGGGACGGCGGCCGCTGGGCGGTGCTTGCAGAGTGTCACTCCCCCCCCTTCCCAAGGCCGTGCCAACCCCGTCCCCGGGCCCAACAGCCACAGTCCGGAGGCGCACCTCCACAAAACATACCCAAAGAGCGCAACACCGGAGGCCCCAACGGGCACACTATCCGCCCTTTTGTGCTCGTATACCCCCCCCCCCTTCAGCCCTGATGACACCACCATCGGACCGCTTGGGCATCCCCTGGACGATGGCCGGCACTGCCACAGCACTGGCACAAGTAGACCGCCCTGTCCGGGTGTCCTCTTTAGGGGACTGCCTTGTCCGAAGCGCCACAGGGACAGAGACCCTTGGGTCTCCATTGCCAGACTTGAGCAAAAGGAAGCACCGCATCATTTCAAACCGCACTAAACTCACCCCCGCACTACTTGAGGGTGGGGAGTGCACCCCTGAATACATGGCATTGTGCCCCCCGATGTGTGCAGATGTGGCACACCCTAAAGTTGGCGCTGACTTCCTCTACCCCCCTTTGTCTGGCGCCATCCCGTGGCCCACTCTCCATGTCATCATCCAGCAGACCTGCTGCCCGCAGCGCAGCTGGTGGCAGTGAGCGCCTAAGTGAAGAGGCGGGGACGCAGATACGGAACACTCGCCCGTTGCGCGCTCCACCACCCGACATGTCAATCGGGCTACAGGAGCCACCAACTGAACGCAAGAGGAGCGGGGGCCAGGGACCCATCAACACCATCGAGTTGGGCCTCGCGCTGTCGGGAAGGAAACCCCTGAACGTACATGAGGAGGGGGATGACGAAGGGGCTCTGAACAGGGAGCCATCCCGTGAGCACTGCCTAGACATCTAAATGGCTCAAAAACGGGTCAAAAACATGGTTTTCCAAAAATGATACTAGTGCAGTTGTGGTGCCCAAACGGATGAATATGGCTCATTTTGAGCCCCTTTTGAGCCGCTCTCATCCACTTTCCAGTGCGTACCTCATTTGTCTTTGATGTCTCCTGCACAAGGGCCGTTGCAACACCCTTTGGCCTCCCAACAGCCCCACACGCTTTGCCCCAGGCACCCCATCCCATTCCACTCGACCCCAAGAGGACCGGGGGACGCACCTTCAGTTCGTTCTCGCACGCTTCGCAGCGGCACGCAAAGCCCCAGCTCCCGGTGGTCAGCAACTGCCGTGTGACACGGTTCAGTTTCTTGTTGGGGAAATATGAGTAGCACACCTGAAGAGGGTTGAGGGTGGGCACAGAGGTACAGGCATTGGCTGCAGGAATGTGCAGGCCGGGCTGGTGCTGCGTGCGGATGGCGCGTGTGGTGGTTGGCGTGTTACTTGTCCCGTTCCTCGGGTTTTGTGGGGGTGGAGCTGGGGCCCGTTGCTGGTCATAGTCGTAGGAGGTGTGGCTTATTATTATCATCATCATCATTATTATTATTATTATTATTGTTATTATTGTTATTATTATTATCATGGCAATATTACCGCCGGATTTGGGGGGCTGATACCCCTGTTTCTGGCATTCAGCCCCTGCATGAAGATGAACGCCCTGTGGCTTCCAGGGTCTGTTTGATCTCGTCCCTTGCTCTGATCCAGGCGCAGGTGCCGTGCGGACCACTTTGAAATGCTGACGTCGGTGCATGTGGCTTCTGCAGACCCAGACGGACGTATCTGTTAATCCCATTTGCCTGGGCAGTGGGTCAGTGTCTGTGTCAGTCTGTGGATGTGGAGGGCAACTTCAGGGCTTTGACTGGTGCCCCCGGTGGTGCTCCCCGAGGGTGGCCGACAGCCCGGCGCACGGGGGGGACGTCTCCTTGCTTTTATACTCGACTCCCCCCCCCAGTAGAAGTGGGCCGAAGGCCCCCAGGGGGGGGGGGGGGGGGGGGGGGGGGGGGGGGGGGGGGCATTGGAGGGGGGGGGGGGGGTTCAGGGAGGGGCGATGGGGGGGGTGGGGCGGTTAGGAGTAGGCTGAGGGTTGGGGTGGGCATTAGAGTCAAGGTTGGGTTCAAGGATAGTGTTGGGGTGCAAAGTGGACAAAATGGGCAAGGGGAATGAAAAAAAAAATTTCGGGCGCCTTCGGCGCCACCATATGTATGGCCAGTAGCTGTTGACCCTTGGCAACTAAGTGGGCCCGGAGGGCAGGGAGGGGGGGGGGGAGTCGCGTACCAGAACCGAGGAGACGTCCCCCCCGTGGCCTGGCTGCTCTTGGTGGTCCATTGGCACACTTTGTCATTTTACTGTTTGGTTGTGGAGACCGATGGTAGTGCCGGTACTTCTGAGGCGTGGTCACGGGGTCAGAGGCTACCGTACGGAGCGGCCGGCAGGTGGTCCTGCTGCGGGGCTGGAGAAGAGGTGCAGCGGGGCGGGGCTCAGGAGTGCAGAAGGGGACTAGCCTGTCCTGGAGGGTGTTGGGGACCATCAAGCACCGGGCGCGTTGTCACCAGCCATGAAACTTGTTAGCCACCCAAGAGCTCTACCGGCACCCTGGTGACCCCTTTGCCGCTACATGGTGTGGCCCTAGCGGCAATATCGGACCACAATCTCACCAAACTCGAGACCCTAGTCCTCCGGTCCGTGTGGGGGGGGCCATTCAGCTGTTCTAGGCCAGGGAGATTGTTTTTTCTCCGTCCTGATGTTGGGCCACTGCATCTCCCCGGTTATGCATGTGCCGGTTGTGGTTGGTTGGGGGGGATCCATGAGAGTGTGTGAATGGTGCGGTCTGCACCACCGAGCGACTGCATTACAACGCGCTTCTTTGGAAAAGTTCTTTGGAAAAGAAGGCTTGTCGAGGTGGCATGCCCCCCCCCCCGAACACGCCCAGGAAAGAGGCGGGCGGGGGGGAGGGGGGGCAGGTACACGAAGAATATGTGAGAAGACCACATGCCTCATGATGACCGTCAGCCCATACACATGATTGGCAGTCTCCCAAAGCCCGGCAACATACCCACCAAAGAAGGCCTGCACGCACGCCCCAGGGGTCGTCAGGGCTGCAGCAGTTTACCAAGAAATGCAGGAGGTTTCCCAAGCACTGCCACAATGGGAGGCACCAGGAAGCAAAGGCTTGGTGAGGACAGAGGGGCATGAGGGACCGGTGTCTGTATAACATTGGGTAAATGCGCATGTCTTCAGGGCACCAACCATCACCTGAGGCCCCATGGAGCGCACCTGAGCCTCTATGGAGTGCACCTGAGCCTCTATGGAGTGCACCTGAGCCTCTATGGAGTGCACCTGAGCCTCTATGGAGTGCACCTGAGCCTCTATGGAGTGCACCCGAGCCTCTGTGGAGTGCACCTGAGCCTCTATGGAGTGCACCTGAGCCTCTATGGAGTGCACCTGAGCCTCTATGGAGTGCACCTGAGCCTCTATGGAGTGCACCTGAGCCTCTATGGAGTGCACCTGAGCCTCTATGGAGTGCACCTGAGCCTCTATGGAGTACACCTGAGCCTCTATGGAGTGCACCTGAGCCTCTATGGAGTGCACCTGAGCCTCAGTGGAGTGCACCCGAGCCTCTATGGAGTGCACCTGAGCCTCTATGGAGTGCACCTGAGCCTCTATGGAGTGCACACGAGCCTCTATGGAGTGCACCTGAGCCTCTATGGAGTGCACCTGAGCCTCTATGGAGTGCACCTGAGCCTCTATGGAGTGCACCTGAGCCTCAGTGGAGTGCACCCGAGCCTCTATGGAGTGCACCTGGGCCTCTATGGAGTGCACCTGAGCCTCTATGGAGTGCACCCGAGCCTCTATGGAGTGCACCTGAGCCTCTATGGAGTGCACCTGAGCCTCTATGGAGTGCACCTGAGCCTCTATGGAGTGCACCCGAGCCTCTGTGGAGTGCACCTGAGCCTCTATGGAGTGCACCTGAGCCTCTATGGAGTGCACCTGAGCCTCTATGGAGTGCACCTGAGCCTCTATGGAGTGCACCTGAGCCTCTATGGAGTGCACCTGAGCCTCTATGGAGTGCACCTGAGCCTCTATGGAGTACACCTGAGCCTCTATGGAGTGCACCTGAGCCTCTATGGAGTGCACCTGAGCCTCAGTGGAGTGCACCCGAGCCTCTATGGAGTGCACCTGAGCCTCTATGGAGTGCACCTGAGCCTCTATGGAGTGCACACGAGCCTCTATGGAGTGCACCTGAGCCTCTATGGAGTGCACCTGAGCCTCTATGGAGTGCACCTGAGCCTCTATGGAGTGCACCTGAGCCTCAGTGGAGTGCACCCGAGCCTCTATGGAGTGCACCTGGGCCTCTATGGAGTGCACCTGAGCCTCTATGGAGTGCACCCGAGCCTCTATGGAGTGCACCTGAGCCTCTATGGAGTGCACCTGAGCCTCTATGGAGTGCACCTGAGCCTCTATGGAGTGCACCTGAGCCTCTGTGGAGTGCACCTGAGCCTCTATGGAGTGCACCTGAGCCTCTATGGAGTGCACCTGAGCCTCTATGGAGTGCACCTGAGCCTCTATGGAGTGCACACGAGCCTCTATGGAGTGCACCTGAGCCTCTATGGAGTGCACCTGAGCCTCTATGGAGTGCACCTGAGCCTCTATGGAGTGCACCTGAGCCTCTATGGAGTGCACCTGAGCCTCTATGGAGTGCACCTGAGCCTCTGTGGAGTGCACCTGAGCCTCTATGGAGTGCACCTGAGCCTCCATGGAGTGCACTCGAGCCTCTATGGAGTGCACCTGAGCCTCTATGGAGTGCACCTGAGCCTCTATGGAGTGCACCTGAGCCTCTATGGAGTGCACCTGAGCCTCTATGGAGTGCACCTGAGCCTCTATGGAGTGCACCTGAGCCTCTATGGAGTGCACCTGAGCCTCTATGGAGTGCACCTGAGCCTCTATGGAGTGCACCTGAGCCTCTATGGAGTGCACCTGAGCCTCTATGGAGTGCACCTGAGCCTCTATGGAGTGCACCTGAGCCTCTATGGAGTGCACCTGAGCCTCTATGGAGTGCACCTGAGCCTCTATGGAGTGCACCTGAGCCTCTATGGAGTGCACCTGAGCCTCTATGGAGTGCACCTGAGCCTCTATGGAGTGCACCTGAGCCTCTATGGAGTGCACCTGAGCCTCTATGGAGTGCACCTGAGCCTCTATGGAGTGCACCTGAGCCTCTGTGGAGTGCACCTGAGCCTCTATGGAGTGCACCTGAGCCTCTATGGAGTGCACCTGAGCCTCTATGCAGTGCACCTGAGCCTCTATGGAGTGCACCTGAGCCTCTGTGGAGTTCAACTTAGCCTCTATGGAGTGCACCCGAGCCTCTATGGAGTGCACTCTAGCCTCTATGGAGTGCACCTGAGCCTCTATGGAGTGCACCTGAGCCTCTATGGAGTGCACCTGAGCCTCTATGGAGTGCACCCGAGCCTCTGTGGAGTGCACCTGAGCCTCTATGGAGTGCACCTGAGCCTCTATGGAGTGCACCTGAGCCTCTATGGAGTGCACCTGAGCCTCTATGGAGTGCACCTGAGCCTCTATGGAGTGCACCTGAGCCTCTATGGAGTGCACCTGAGCCTCTATGGAGTGCACCTGAGCCTCTATGGAGTGCACCTGAGCCTCTATGGAGTGCACCTGAGCCTCTATGGAGTGCACCTGAGCCTCTATGGAGTGCACCTGAGCCTCTATGGAGTGCACCTGAGCCTCTATGGAGTGCACCTGAGCCTCTATGGAGTGCACCTGAGCCTCTATGGAGTGCACCTGAGCCTCTATGGAGTGCACCTGAGCCTCTGTGGAGTGCACCCGAGCCTCTATGGAGTGCACCTGAGCCTCTATGGAGTGCACACGAGCCTCTATGGAGTGCACCTGAGCCTCTATGGAGTGCACCTGAGCCTCTATGGAGTGCACCTGAGCCTCTATGGAGTGCACCTGAGCCTCTATGGAGTGCACCTGAGCCTCTATGGAGTGCACCTGAGCCTCTATGGAGTGCACCTGAGCCTCTATGGAGTGCACCTGAGCCTCTATGGAGTGCACCTGAGCCTCTATGGAGTGCACCTGAGCCTCTATGGAGTGCACCTGAGCCTCTATGGAGTGCACCTGAGCCTCTGTGGAGTGCACCCGAGCCTCTATGGAGTGCACCTGAGCCTCTATGGAGTGCACCTGAGCCTCTATGGAGTGCACCTGAGCCTCTATGGAGTGCACCTGAGCCTCTATGGAGTGCACCCGAGCCTCTATGGAGTGCAAGTGAGCCTCTATGGAGTGCACCTGAGCCTCTATGGAGTGCACCTGAGCCTCTATGGAGTGCACCTGAGCCTCTATGGAGTGCACCTGAGCCTCTGTGGAGTGCACCCGAGCCTCTATGGAGTGCACCTGAGCCTCTATGGAGTGCACCTGAGCCTCTATGGAGTGCACCTGAGCCTCTATGGAGTGCACCTGAGCCTCTATGGAGTGCACCCGAGCCTCTATGGAGTGCACCTGAGCCTCTATGGAGTGCACCTGAGCCTCTATGGAGTGCACCCGAGCCTCTATGGAGTGCACCTGAGCCTCTATGGAGTGCACCTGAGCCTCTATGGAGTGCACCTGAGCCTCTATGGAGTGCACCTGAGCCTCTATGGAGTGCACCTGAGCCTCTATGGAGTGCACCTGAGCCTCTATGGAGTGCACCCGAGCCTCTATGGAGTGCACCTGAGCCTCTATGGAGTGCACCTGAGCCTCTATGGAGTGCACCTGAGCCTCTATGGAGTGCACCTGAGCCTCTATGGAGTGCACCTGAGCCTCTATGGAGTGCACCTGAGCCTCTATGGAGTGCACCTGAGCCTCTATGGAGTGCACCTGAGCCTCTATGGAGTGCACCTGAGCCTCTATGGAGTGCACTCGAGCCTCTATGGAGTGCAAGTGACCCTCTGTGGAGTGCAAGTGAGCCTCTATGGAGTGCACCTGAGCCTCTATGGAGTGCACCTGAGCCTCTATGGAGTGCACCCGAGCCTCTATGGAGTGCACCTGAGCCTCTATGGAGTGCACCCGAGCCTCTATGGAGTGCACCTGAGCCTCTATGGAGTGCACCTGAGCCTCTATGGAGTGCATCTGAGCCTCTATGGAGTGCACCTGAGCCTCTATGGAGTGCACCTGAGCCTCTATGGAGTGCACCTGAGCCTCTATGGAGTGCACCTGAGCCTCTATGGAGTGCACCTGAGCCTCTGTGGAGTGCAAGTGAGCCTCTATGGAGTGCACCTGAGCCTCTATGGAGTGCACCCGAGCCTCTATGGAGTGCACCTGAGCCTCTATGGAGTGCACCTGAGCCTCTATGGAGTGCACCTGAGCCTCTATGGAGTGCACCTGAGCCTCTATGGAGTGCACCTGAGCCTCTATGGAGTGCACCTGAGCGTCTATGGAGTGCACCTGAGCCTCTATGGAGTGCACCTGAGCCTCTATGGAGTGCACCTGAGCCTCTATGGAGTGCACCTGAGCCTCTATGGAGTGCACCCGAGCCTCTATGGAGTGCACCTGAGCCTCTGTGGAGTGCACCTGAGCCTCTATGGAGTGCACCTGAGCCTCTATGGAGTGCACCTGAGCCTCTATGCAGTGCACCTGAGCCTCTATGGAGTGCACCTGAGCCTCTGTGGAGTTCAACTTAGCCTCTATGGAGTGCACCCGAGCCTCTATGGAGTGCACTCTAGCCTCTATGGAGTGCACCTGAGCCTCTATGGAGTGCACCTGAGCCTCTATGGAGTGCACCTGAGCCTCTATGGAGTGCACCCGAGCCTCTGTGGAGTGCACCTGAGCCTCTATGGAGTGCACCTGAGCCTCTATGGAGTGCACCTGAGCCTCTATGGAGTGCACCTGAGCCTCTATGGAGTGCACCTGAGCCTCTATGGAGTGCACCTGAGCCTCTATGGAGTGCACCTGAGCCTCTATGGAGTGCACCTGAGCCTCTATGGAGTGCACCTGAGCCTCTGTGGAGTGCACCTGAGCCTCTATGGAGTGCACCTGAGCCTCTATGGAGGGCACCTGAGCCTCTATGGAGTGCACCCGAGCCTCTATGGAGTGCACCTGAGCCTCTGTGGAGTGCACCTGAGCCTCTATGGAGTGCACCTGAGCCTCTATGGAGTGCACCTGAGCCTCTATGGAGTGCACCCGAGCCTCTATGGAGTGCACCTGAGCCTCTATGGAGTGCACCTGAGCCTCTATGGAGTGCACCTGAGCCTCTATGGAGTGCACCTGAGCCTCTATGGAGTGCACCCGAGCCTCTATGGAGTGCACCTGAGCCTCTATGGAGTGCACCTGAGCCTCTATGGAGTGCACCTGAGCCTCTATGGAGTGCACCCGAGCCTCTATGGAGTGCACCTGAGCCTCTATGGAGTGCACCTGAGCCTCTATGGAGTGCACCTGAGCCTCTATGGAGTGCACCTGAGCCTCTGTGGAGTGCAAGTGAGCCTCTATGGAGTGCACCTGAGCCTCTATGGAGTGCACCTGAGCCTCTATGGAGTGCACCCGAGCCTCTATGGAGTGCACCTGAGCCTCTATGGAGTGCACCCGAGCCTCTGTGGAGTGCACCTGAGCCTCTATGGAGTGCACCTGAGCCTCTATGGAGTGCACCTGAGCCTCTATGGAGTGCACCTGAGCCTCTATGGAGTGCACCTGAGCCTCTATGGAGTGCACCTGAGCCTCTATGGAGTGCACCTGAGCCTCTATGGAGTGCACCTGAGCCTCTATGGAGTGCACCTGAGCCTCTATGGAGTGCACCTGAGCCTCTATGGAGTGCACCCGAGCCTCTATGGAGTGCACCTGAGCCTCTATGGAGTGCACCTGAGCGTCTATGGAGTGCACCTGAGCCTCTGTGGAGTGCACCTGAGCCTCTATGGAGTGCATCTGAGCCTCTATGGAGTGCACCTGAGCCTCTATGGAGTGCACCTGAGCCTCTATGGAGTGCACCTGAGCCTCTATGGAGTGCACGCGAGCCTCTATGGAGTGCACTCTAGCCCCTATGGAGTGCACCTGAGCCTCTGTGGAGTGCACCTGAGCCTCTATGGAGTGCACCTGAGCCTCTATGGAGTGCACCCGAGCCTCTATGGAGTGCACCTGAGCCTCTATGGAGTGCACCTGAGCCTCTATGGAGTGCACCTGAGCCTCTATGGAGTGCACCTGAGCCTCTATGGAGTGCACCTGAGCCTCTATGGAGTGCACCTGAGCCTCTATGGAGTGCACCTGAGCCTCTATGGAGTGCACCTGAGCCTCTATGGAGTGCAAGTGAGCCTCTGTGGAGTGCACCCGAGCCTCTATGGAGTGCACCTGAGCCTCTATGCAGTGCACCTGAGCCTCTATGGAGTGCACCTGAGCCTCTGTGGAGTTCAACTGAGCCTCTATGGAGTGCACCCGAGCCTCTATGGAGTGCACCTGAGCCTCTATGGAGTGCACCTGAGCCTCTATGGAGTGCACCTGAGCCTCTATGGAGTGCACCTGAGCCTCTATGGAGTGCACCTGAGCCTCTATGGAGTGCACCTGAGCCTCTATGGAGTGCACCTGAGCCTCTATGGAGTGCACCTGAGCCTCTATGGAGTGCACCTGAGCCTCTATGGAGTGCACCTGAGCCTCTATGGAGTGCAAGTGAGCCTCTATGGAGTGCACCTGAGCCTCTATGGAGTGCACCTGAGCCTCTATGGAGTGCACCTGAGCCTCTATGGAGTGCACCTGAGCCTCTATGGAGTGCACCTGAGCCTCTATGGAGTGCACCTGAGCCTCTATGGAGTGCACCTGAGCCTCTATGGAGTGCACCTGAGCCTCTATGGAGTGCAAGTGAGCCTCTGTGGAGTGCACCCGAGCCTCTATGGAGTGCACCTGAGCCTCTATGGAGTGCACCTGAGCCTCTATGGAGTGCACCTGAGCCTCTATGGAGTGCACCCGAGCCTCTATGGAGTGCACCTGAGCCTCTATGGAGTGCACCTGAGCCTCTATGGAGTGCACCTGAGCCTCTATGGAGTGCACCTGAGCCTCTATGGAGTGCACCTGAGCCTCTATGGAGTGCACCTGAGCCTCTATGGAGTGCACCCGAGCCTCTATGCAGTGCACCTGAGCCTCTATGGAGTGCACCTGAGCCTCTATGGAGTGCACCTGAGCCTCTATGGAGTGCACCTGAGCCTCTGTGGAGTGCACCTGAGCATCTATGGAGTGCACCTGAGCCTCTATGGAGTGCACCCGAGCCTCTATGGAGTGCACCTGAGCCTCTATGGAGTGCACCTGAGCCTCTATGGAGTGCACCTGAGCCTCTATGGAGTGCACCTGAGCCTCTATGGAGTGCACCTGAGCCTCTATGGAGTGCACCTGAGCCTCTATGGAGTGCACCCGAGCCTCTATGGAGTGCACCTGAGCCTCTATGGAGTGCACCTGAGCCTCTATGGAGTGCACCTGAGCCTCTATGGAGTGCACCTGAGCCTCTATGGAGTGCACCTGAGCCTCTATGGAGTGCACCTGAGCCTCTATGGAGGGCACCTGAGCCTCTGTGGAGTGCACCTGAGCCTCTATGGAGTGCACCTGAGCGTCTATGGAGTGCACCTGAGCCTCTATGGAGTGCACCCGAGCCTCTATGGAGTGCACCTGAGCCTCTATGGAGTGCACCTGAGCCTCTATGGAGTGCACCTGAGCCTCTATGGAGTGCACCTGAGCCTCTACGGAGTGCACCTGAGCGTCTATGGAGTGCACCTGAGCCTCTATGGAGTGCACCCGAGCCTCTATGGAGTGCACCTGAGCCTCTATGGAGTGCACCTGAGCCTCTATGGAGTGCACCTGAGCCTCTATGCAGTGCACCTGAGCCTCTATGGAGTGCACCTGAGCCTCTATGGAGTGCACCTGAGCCTCTATGGAGTGCATCTGAGCCTCTATGGAGTGCACCTGAGCCTCTATGGAGTGCACCTGAGCCTCTATGGAGTGCACCTGAGCCTCTATGGAGTGCACCCGAGCCTCTATGGAGTGCACCCGAGCCTCTATGGAGTGCACCTGAGCCTCTGTGGAGTGCACCTGAGCATCTATGGAGTGCACCTGAGCCTCTATGGAGTGCACCCGAGCCTCTATGGAGTGCACCTGAGCCTCTATGGAGTGCACCTGAGCCTCTATGGAGTGCACCTGAGCCTCTATGGACTGCACCTGAGCCTCTATGGAGTGCACCTGAGCCTCTATGGAGTGCACCTGAGCCTCTATGGAGTGCAAGTGAGCCTCTATGGAGTGCACCTGAGCCTCTATGGAGTGCACCTGAGCCTCTATGGAGTGCACCTGAGCCTCTATGGAGTGCACCTGAGCCTCTATGGAGTGCACCTGAGCCTCTATGGAGTGCACCTGAGCCTCTATGGAGTGCACCTGAGCCTCTATGGAGTGCACCTGAGCCTCTATGGAGTGCACCTGAGCCTCTATGGAGTGCACCTGAGCGTCTATGGAGTGCACCTGAGCCTCTATGGAGTGCACCTGAGCCTCTATGCAGTGCACCTGAGCCTCTATGGAGTGCACCTGAGCCTCTATGGAGTGCACCTGAGCCTCTGTGGAGTGCACCTGAGCCTCTATGGAGTGCACCCGAGCCTCTGTGGAGTGCACCTGAGCCTCTATGGAGTGCACCTGAGCCTCTATGGAGTGCACCTGAGCCTCTATGGAGTGCACCTGAGCCTCTATGGAGTGCACCCGAGCCTCTGTGGAGTGCACCTGAGCCTCTATGGAGTGCACCTGAGCCTCTATGGAGTGCACCTGAGCCTCTATGGAGTGCACCTGAGCCTCTATGGAGTGCACCTGAGCCTCTATGGAGTGCACCTGAGCCTCTATGGAGTGCACCTGAGCCTCTATGGAGTGCACCCGAGCCTCTATGGAGTGCACCCGAGCCTCTGTGGAGTGCACCTGAGCCTCTATGGAGTGCACCTGAGCGTCTATGGAGTGCACCTGAGCCTCTATGGAGTGCACCCGAGCCTCTATGGAGTGCACCTGAGCCTCTATGGAGTGCACCCGAGCCTCTATGGAGTGCACCTGAGCCTCTATGGAGTGCACCCGAGCCTCTACGGAGTGCACCTGAGCCTCTATGGAGTGCACCTGAGCCTCTATGGAGTGCACCTGAGCCTCTATGGAGTGCACCTGAGCGTCTATGGAGTGCACCTGAGCCTCTATGGAGTGCACCTGAGCCTCTATGGAGTGCATCTGAGCCTCTATGGAGTGCACCTGAGCCTCTATGGAGTGCACCTGAGCCTCTATGGAGTGCACCTGAGCCTCTATGGAGTGCACCCGAGCCTCTATGGAGTGCACTCTAGCCTCTATGGAGTACATCTGAGCCTCTGTGGAGTGCACCTGAGCCTCTATGGAGTGCACCTGAGCCTCTATGGAGTGCACCCGAGCCTCTATGGAGTGCACCTGAGCCTCTATGGAGTGCACCTGAGCCTCTATGGAGTGCACCTGAGCCTCTATGGAGTGCACCTGAGCCTCTATGGAGTGCACCTGAGCCTCTATGGAGTGCACCTGAGCCTCTATGGAGTGCACCTGAGCCTCTATGGAGTGCACCTGAGCGTCTATGGAGTGCACCTGAGCCTCTATGGAGTGCACCTGAGCCTCTATGGAGTGCATCTGAGCCTCTATGGAGTGCACCTGAGCCTCTATGGAGTGCACCTGAGCCTCTATGGAGTGCACCTGAGCCTCTATGGAGTGCACCCGAGCCTCTATGGAGTGCACTCTAGCCTCTATGGAGTACATCTGAGCCTCTGTGGAGTGCACCTGAGCCTCTATGGAGTGCACCTGAGCCTCTATGGAGTGCACCCGAGCCTCTATGGAGTGCACCTGAGCCTCTATGGAGTGCACCTGAGCCTCTATGGAGTGCACCTGAGCCTCTATGGAGTGCACCTGAGCCTCTATGGAGTGCACCTGAGCCTCTATGGAGTGCACCTGAGCCTCTATGGAGTGCATCTGAGCCTCTATGGAGTGCACCTGAGCCTCTATGGAGTGCACCTGAGCCTCTATGGAGTGCACCTGAGCCTCTATGGAGTGCACCCGAGCCTCTATGGAGTGCACCTGAGCCTCTATGGAGTGCACCTGAGCCTCTATGGAGTGCACCTGAGCCTCTATGCAGTGCACCTGAGCCTCTATGGAGTGCACCTGAGCCTCTATGGAGTGCACCTAAGCCTCTGTGGAGTGCACCCGAGCCTCTATGGAGTGCACCCGAGCCTCTGTGGAGTGCACCCGAGCCTCTATGGAGTGCACCTGAGCGTCTATGGAGTGCACCTGAGCCTCTGTGGAGTGCACCTGAGCCTCTATGGAGTGCACCTGAGCCTCTATGGAGTGCACCTGAGCCTCTATGGAGTGCACCTGAGCCTCTATGGAGTGCACCTGAGCCTCTATGGAGTGCACCTGAGCCTCTATGGAGTGCACCTGAGCCTCTATGGAGTGCACCTGAGCCTCTATGGAGTGCACCTGAGCCTCTATGGAGTGCACCTGAGCCTCTATGGAGTGCACCCGAGCCTCTATGGAGTGCACCTGAGCCTCTATGGAGTGCACCTGAGCCTCTATGGAGTGCACCTGAGCCTCTATGCAGTGCACCTGAGCCTCTATGGAGTGCACCTGAGCCTCTATGGAGTGCACCTGAGCCTCTGTGGAGTGCACCCGAGCCTCTATGGAGTGCACCCGAGCCTCTGTGGAGTGCACCCGAGCCTCTATGGAGTGCACACGAGACTCTATGGAGTGCACCTGAGCCTCTGTGGAGTGCACCTGAGCCTCTATGGAGTGCACCTGAGCCTCTATGGAGTGCACCTGAGCCTCTATGGAGTGCACCTGAGCCTCTGTGGAGTGCACCTGAGCCTCTATGGAGTGCACCTGAGCCTCTATGGAGTGCACCTGAGCCTCTATGGAGTGCACCTGAGCCTCTATGGAGTGCACCTGAGCCTCTATGGAGTGCACCTGAGCCTCTATGGAGTGCACCTGAGCCTCTATGGAGTGCACCCGAGCCTCTATGGAGTGCACCTGAGCCTCTATGGAGTGCACCTGAGCCTCTATGGAGTGCAAGTGAGCCTCTGTGGAGTGCACCCGAGCCTCTATGGAGTGCACCTGAGCCTCTATGCAGTGCACCTGAGCCTCTATGGAGTGCACCTGAGCCTCTGTGGAGTTCAACTGAGCCTCTATGGAGTGCACCCGAGCCTCTATGGAGTGCACCTGAGCCTCTATGGAGTGCACCTGAGCCTCTATGGAGTGCACCTGAGCCTCTATGGAGTGCACCTGAGCCTCTATGGAGTGCACCTGAGCCTCTATGGAGTGCACCTGAGCCTCTATGGAGTGCACCTGAGCCTCTATGGAGTGCACCCGAGCCTCTGTGGAGTGCACCTGAGCCTCTATGGAGTGCACCTGAGCCTCTATGGAGTGCACCTGAGCCTCTATGGAGTGCACCTGAGCCTCTATGGAGTGCACCTGAGCCTCTATGGAGTGCACCTGAGCCTCTATGGAGTGCACCTGAGCCTCTATGGAGTGCACCTGAGCCTCTATGGAGTGCACCTGAGCCTCTGTGGAGTGCACCTGAGCCTCTATGGAGTGCACCTGAGCGTCTATGGAGTGCACCTGAGCCTCTATGGAGTGCACCCGAGCCTCTATGGAGTGCACCTGAGCCTCTATGGAGTGCACCCGAGCCTCTATGGAGTGCACCTGAGCCTCTATGGAGTGCACCCGAGCCTCTACGGAGTGCACCTGAGCCTCTATGGAGTGCACCCGAGCCTCTATGGAGTGCACTCTAGCCTCTATGGAGTGCACCTGAGCCTCTGTGGAGTGCACCTGAGCCTCTATGGAGTGCACCTGAGCCTCTATGGAGTGCACCTGAGCCTCTATGGAGTGCACCTGAGCGTCTATGGAGTGCACCTGAGCCTCTATGGAGTGCACCTGAGCCTCTATGGAGTGCATCTGAGCCTCTATGGAGTGCACCTGAGCCTCTATGGAGTGCACCTGAGCCTCTATGGAGTGCACCTGAGCCTCTATGGAGTGCACCCGAGCCTCTATGGAGTGCACTCTAGCCTCTATGGAGTGCACCTGAGCCTCTGTGGAGTGCACCTGAGCCTCTATGGAGTGCACCTGAGCCTCTATGGAGTGCACCTGAGCCTCTATGGAGTGCACCTGAGCCTCTATGGAGTGCACCTGAGCCTCTATGGAGTGCACCTGAGCCTCTATGGAGTGCACCTGAGCCTCTATGGAGTGCACCTGAGCCTCTATGGAGTGCACCTGAGCCTCTATGGAGTGCAAGTGAGCCTCTATGGAGTGCACCTGAGCCTCTATGGAGTGCACCTGAGCCTCTATGGAGTGCACCTGAGCCTCTATGGAGTGCACCTGAGCCTCTATGGAGTGCACCTGAGCCTCTATGGAGTGCACCTGAGCCTCTATGGAGTGCACCCGAGCCTCTATGGAGTGCACCTGAGCCTCTATGGAGTGCACCTGAGCCTCTATGGAGTGCACCTGAGCCTCTATGGAGTGCACCCGAGCCTCTATGGAGTGCACCTGAGCCTCTATGGAGTGCACCTGAGCCTCTATGGAGTGCACCCGAGCCTCTATGGAGTGCACCTGAGCCTCTATGGAGTGCACCTGAGCCTCTATGGAGTGCACCTGAGCCTCTGTGGAGTGCACCTGAGCCTCTATGGAGTGCACCTGAGCCTCTATGGAGTGCACACGAGACTCTATGGAGTGCACCCGAGCCTCTGTGGAGTGCACCTGAGCCTCTATGGAGTGCACCTGAGCCTCTATGGAGTGCACCCGAGCCTCTATGGAGTGCACCTGAGCCTCTATGGAGTGCACCTGAGCCTCTATGGAGTGCACCTGAGCCTCTATGGGGTGCACCTGAGCCTCTATGGAGTGCACCTGAGCCTCTATGGAGTGCACCTGAGCCTCTATGGAGTGCACCTGAGCCTCTATGGAGTGCACCTGAGCCTCTATGGAGTGCACCTGAGCCTCTATGGAGTGCACCTGAGCCTCTATGGAGTGCACCTGAGCCTCTATGGAGTGCACCTGAGCCTCTATGGAGTGCACCTGAGCCTCTATGGAGTGCACCTGAGCCTCTATGGAGTGCACCTGAGCCTCTATGGAGTGCAAGTGAGCCTCTATGGAGTGCACCTGAGCCTCTATGGAGTGCACCTGAGCCTCTATGGAGTGCACCTGAGCCTCTATGGAGTGCACCTGAGCCTCTATGGAGTGCACCTGAGCCTCTATGGAGTGCACCTGAGCCTCTATGGAGTGCACCTGAGCCTCTATGGAGTGCACCTGAGCCTCTATGGAGTGCACCTGAGCCTCTATGGAGTGCAAGTGAGCCTCTATGGAGTGCACCTGAGCCTCTATGGAGTGCACCCGAGCCTCTATGGAGTGCACCTGAGCCTCTATGGAGTGCACCTGAGCCTCTATGGAGTGCACCTGAGCCTCTATGGAGTGCACCTGAGCCTCTATGGAGTGCACCTGAGCCTCTATGGAGTGCACCTGAGCCTCTATGGAGTGCACCCGAGCCTCTATGGAGTGCACCTGAGCCTCTATGGAGTGCAAGTGAGCCTCTATGGAGTGCACCTGAGCCTCTATGGAGTGCACCTGAGCCTCTATGGAGTGCACCCGAGCCTCTATGGAGTGCACCTGAGCCTCTATGGAGTGCACCTGAGCCTCTATGGAGTGCACCTGAGCCTCTATGGAGTGCACCCGAGCCTCTATGGAGTGCACCTGAGCCTCTATGGAGTGCACCTGAGCCTCTATGGAGTGCACCTGAGCCTCTATGGAGTGCACCTGAGCCTCTATGGAGTGCAAGTGAGCCTCTATGGAGTGCACCTGAGCCTCTATGGAGTGCACCTGAGCCTCTATGGAGTGCACCTGAGCCTCTATGCAGTGCACCTGAGCCTCTATGGAGTGCACCTGAGCCTCTATGGAGTGCACCTGAGCCTCTGTGGAGTGCACCTGAGCCTCTATGGAGTGCACCTGAGCCTCTATGGAGTGCACCTGAGCCTCTATGGAGTGCACACGAGACTCTATGGAGTGCACCCGAGCCTCTGTGGAGTGCACCTGAGCCTCTATGGAGTGCACCTGAGCCTCTATGGAGTGCACCCGAGCCTCTATGGAGTGCACCTGAGCCTCTATGGAGTGCACCTGAGCGTCTATGGAGTGCACCTGAGCCTCTATGGAGTGCACCTGAGCCTCTATGGAGTGCACCTGAGCCTCTATGGAGTGCACCTGAGCCTCTATGGAGTGCACCTGAGCCTCTATGGAGTGCACCTGAGCCTCTATGGAGTGCACCTGAGCCGCTATGGAGTGCACCTGAGCCTCTATGGAGTGCACCTGAGCCTCTATGGAGTGCACCTGAGCCTCTATGGAGTGCACCTGAGCCTCTATGGAGTGCACCTGAGCCTCTATGGAGTGCACCTGAGCCTCTATGGAGTGCACCTGAGCCTCTATGGAGTGTACCTGAGCCTCTATGGAGGGCACCTGAGCCTCTATGGAGTGCACCTGAGCCTCTATGGAGTGCACCTGAGCCTCTATGAAGTGCACCTGAGCCTCTATGGAGTGCACCCGAGCCTCTATGGAGTGCACCTGAGCCTCTATGGAGTGCGCCCTCACCCCTCGAACAGAATATACTGAACACTGCCACATGAAGCATGCTCAAGGCTTTGGAACAAAGAGACTGGATGACAGGTGCTGACCTGATCCCCATTTTCGATCTTCCGCTGCGCCTTTACACCGATGCGGTGGTCCAGCGCCGGCAGGCCTTCGCTCGTAACTTGTGCATTGGCCGCACACGAGTGGTTGGCGATGGAATGAAGGTGGAAGAGGCCACTGCCATGTACAACCTGGTTCTGGGCAGAAGTGGGGGCAGAGTGCTGTGTGCAGACATGAATGCAGTCAGGGGAGGAGGCCATAGCGGGACAACAGCAACCAAATTTGCACGACAGGCGCGAAGGAAATGATTTTTTGTATGTGCAGAACGAAGAAATGGACTGCAGAATGTAAGGTGTGACATGGACGGATCACCAAGAGCTTCCAGGATCAGTGAACCCAGAGGCACATGGCTGACATTTTTGAATGATTTTTGGTACAGTAAGGGCAGATTAGGGCTAGATTCCTGCTCAAGGCCAAGAATCAGGTGTTTAGCTGTGTGTGCCAACCTAACTGGGGAGATACATAGGTACATAGCAGGGCATTCTGTGGTGTTCCCAAGGAAGCACGCAGTCCTGCACAGATGCTTGAAGAGAACAGCCAATTTGGGGCCTCTGTCCCCAAGGGGTCTGATGTTGGGTTTCAACAATGGTGCCCTTCCTCAAGTGATGTTTTGCTGGGCTGCCCACACCCTCCTGCAGCAAAAGCACTCACTGCGGAATATACAAACATACAAACTGTCTTTGGCCCATACTGGGGATGATGGCAGCCATGCAATGGCTCGTCTCTGAGTAGTGGGCTGCCAGTCATCCTATATGGCATCACCTTACAGCAGACACATGCCTGGGACCTGGGATCTGGGACCTGCAGCTGGGATCAGCTCATCGGAATGGAACGGTGGTTGGGCTCGGCAGTGGTGTCGGCTCAGCTGAATCGGTTGGCCGACACCGCCGCCGAGCCGAACCACGGGAACCTAACCGGCCGAGCCGAACCACCGCCGAAGGTACCACCGGTTCATTCCGTCCAGCCGCTGGGATCCCCCCCTCCAGTGCAAAACAAAAGTGGCTTGAGCAACTTCAGATCAGTGCATGCACTCTGCTGTGGCTTTCGAGGGCGGGTGCCAAGCTTCAAGCGGTATTGCCTTTGTGCCAATGCTGACCACAAATATCTAGCCCCAACTCCAGAGAGTGGACAGGCAACAGGCAACAGATCGCATCACTGCACGCCATAGGAACTGCTAGCAGCCCGTGAAAGCTGAAGGCCCAGTGTGCAGACATAAAAAATATGTGGGCGGTGCCATGGTAAATGCTGTTGTGCACTGTGCTTGTGCCATGGTCATGGCACAATGGGACCGATCCACGACCCCCGCCTACTGTGTTGGCCGCCCTACCACCCCCAGTTCACGTACATCACTTCTATTTGTTGTGTGTGTGTTTGTCACACTATGCCCCCTGTGAACAGTGTGCACGTACTTGTGGGCACGGTGGGGTAACCTCGCAGGGTGTAGCACTCAAGCCCATGGCTTACAACTGTGGTAGCGTGGTCACCTGCAGGTGCTTCTGTAACCACGCGTGCAGGGGGGCTCCATCTGCACCTAGATGTCCATGAGGCTGACCAACAACCGGTGCAAGCGGGTGTCACGGGGGGGCGGGGGGAACCGGCTGGGCAGCTTGCACACCGGGAGCACCCCAAGACGGCCATGACGTCCTCCATGGTTGTAGTAAGCTGGACCGCCCGGGCGCGCTAATAGACCAGCAGCTCCCGGATGGTTTTCGCCTCACGGCCTGCAATGACTGCTGTGCTCAGGCTAGGGTGTATGGGGCTCAGCGCAATCCCTAGGGGCTCGTTGCCAGCGGGGGGTGGGTGCCTCCACCAGGGGCCGCAGGGCCCCGCGGTGTGTCCTAAACCATGCGCACCTTGTGCTCCTGTGTTGCCCGCGCGCACAGGTTATGCTCACGTTGTAGCGTACCATTCGGGGCATAGAAGGTCATCATTGGCTTGCTGGACCGTTGTTGTTTACCGGTAGATGCTTGCCGCGGTGAACAGCTTCGGAGGATTTTTAGCCTCAAGGACCATCATTGCTACATCCGGAGCCATGCACGTAGGTTTCATTTGTCTCCATTTCTCGGCCCGGATGGCCGAGATGTTGCGAGGAGCCGTGGGT
The DNA here is from genome assembly GCA_964036045.1 of Eutreptiella sp. 'Long Island Sound 2002'. NCBI lineage: Eukaryota > Euglenozoa > Euglenophyceae > Eutreptiales > Eutreptiaceae > Eutreptiella > Eutreptiella sp. 'Long Island Sound 2002'. The sequence continues at coordinate 118,746,338 of OZ038383.1, read as the reverse complement.
TCCCCGAGAGATAGATATTGGTGCCCATATAACGGAGGACTTCGGCCGGCGGGAGCTCTCCCGGGTGCCACAAGGCCCGTTGCCTATCGTCCGGGGCGTCCGTGACCGAAGGAAACCCCATGTGCAAATCGGCTGCCGCATGGACCATAGGGGCCTCGCGTCTAGAGCGGAGCTGCACTAGATTTTCTTGTTAGGTCTGAGATCCGTAGCACTCCCTGGAAACAGCTCCGTTGGTCTACGGGGACTCCTTGGATGGACTGGTCCTCCGCTGTCGCGAGGACTATGATGGTGTCATCCACCCACACCATCATAGGGTAGGCCATTAGGGGGGGCGGGGGGGGGGGGGCGCCTCATAAGCCATGCCCATGTGTTTGATGAAGGGGATGGCCGTTGTGGCCCCCAAAAGCACGTTTTGTATCATGCCATGAAGGATGTCTGGCAGTTGCTGAGTTTGCATTGATGGTAGACCTCAGCATCCACCTGCAAACTAGAATGTTCCAATGCATTAAAAATGGGGAAGAATGCCTTGTATACCTCAAGGACTGCATGTTTATATGGGTGCCAAGCACCATACATACAACGTAGCAATGAGAGGTGTTCATGAACATTATACTTCGCATATGTCCGACCTTAAAGAAACCGGACTAAATAAAAGTGAATCTTGATGTTGGCTATAAGGGGCAAGGGTCAACGGGTGTGCTGTGGTATCTTCTGCAACTCCTCCAAAATGTGGAGCAAGTCTAGAATGCTACCGGCGGTCAAATCAGTCAACAACAGTGGTCAGAATTGTAGTGAATGAACATTGTCCCTTTTAACATCCAAGGGCACTCTAATGTACTTTGGCTCGGCGTCAAGAGATATGCGTGTAACATCATTCAGTGACGTACCAGCAACAGCAGTCCGATGAACAGTGGCATCAAGCTAGCGCAAAATTGTTGCCAAACTAAGTGGAACTTCATTGGTTCAAACAACCTAAAAGATGAATTGGAAAGGGTGTTTCTGCATCTCAAACTTTGAGGCTGCAAAAATGATCCTTAAAACAGGGGGTGTTATTTTACACCCACTTTTTGGGTGCCATAGGAGGGAAACGTCTTCAAAAAGGGCGGACAGTTTGCATGGCCCAAGTTTAACACCCCTCGCCGGTCTTTTGACACCCCCTACCGCGACTTTTCACAGCGCGTGCTGGGATTTTCGACACCCCCTGCCGGGATTTTGATACGCGGTGCTAGGATTTTCAGCAGCCCCTGCCGCGGCTTTTGACACCGCGTGCCAAGATTTTTGGCATCTCTTGCTGCGATTTTCACCACCCCCTCCGGGATTTTCAACCGGTGCCAGGATTCTCAACACCCCTTGCGGGGATTTTTGCCACCCCCCTCCAGCATTTTTGACAACTGATGACGGGATTTTCAATGCCCCCTACGGGATTTTCAATACCTCCTTCGCAGGGGGGGGGGGGGGGTAGAAAAAAGTTCCGGGTACCGGCGTACAAACTTCCCTGGGGGTACCCCTAGAGGGGGGCGGGTGGTACAAAAAAAACCCACGCGAAACTTTTTCCGGACCCCAAAACCGGAAATTTCCTCAACTCTACCCCACCTGCTTGGGTTTGGTATATGCAAGGAGGATAGCAGGTGGCCGTTGATGTGTCAGCCGATATGGGTGGTATTTGTATTTTAGGGCACAAGGACCCCCGGTCTGTTCTGGCGACAGTGTAGTGCACACCGTGGCCTCTTATGGGCGGGCCCAAAAGTGGTCTTCTCGGGGGCCCAAAAGTGGTGTTCTCGGGGGCCCAAAAGTGGGCGGAAATGCTGAATAACTCCTGCATTCTCGGGGGTCCCCAACAAAAGGGACGAAATCAAAGCACAAAAAAGCAAAAAAACCCCCAAAAAAAAGGAGGGAAGGGGAACAAAAAAAAACTTGCGAAGTTTTCTAGCCCCGCCCTTGGCCCCCTAGAGATATTTTTAATGCCCGGTGCCAGGATTTATTATACCCACTCCTGAACTTCTGACACCCGCTACCGGATTATTCGATAGCCCTTGCCGGGATTTTTGACACCTGCTGCAGTGAGTCTTCACACCCCGTGCCACAAATTTTGACACCCGGTGCCGTAATTTTTAACATCCCTCGCCGAGAGTTTTGGCACCGCCTGCCAGGATTTTTGGAATCCAATGCCGAGATTTTTGAGACCCGCCAAGATTTTTAGCGTCTATGCTAGGATTTATAATACCACCTACTGGACTTTGGAGACCCCCTACCGCGTTTTTTGACAGCTAATGCCCGGATTTTTGACACCCCTTGCCGGAAATCTTGACACACCATGTCGCGATTTTCGACACCCGGTGCCAGGATTTTCAACACCACCCCGCCCAGGAAGTTTAAAATCCCCTGCTAGGACTTTGGATCCAGCGCCGGGATTTGTGAGACCCGCTGTTGAGGGTTTTGACAACCCTTGGAGGGATTTTTGACACCCGGAGCTCAGATTTTGGATTTCGCCGCGATTTTGGACACCCCCGCGCGGGACGTTTGACACCCGGTGCCATGATTTGGAACATCCCCCGCCGGGCCTTTGACACCACATACTGGGATTATTGACACCCGCTGATGATTTGTTGACAGGTCTGCCAGATTTTCTCACACCCCATGCCCGAATTGTTGACACCCGTTTGCGGGACCTTTGACACCCCCAACGGGGGTTTTTAACACCCAAACCCGGGATATTTAAACTCCCGGCATCGGTTGTCAAAAGTTCCCGCGGGAGATGTTAAACATTCTGGCACCGGATGTCAAAATCCAAGCATGTGGTGGCAAAATCACGGGAGGGGGTGTTCAAAATCACAACACCGGGTGTTAAAAATCCCGGTAGGGATTGTCAAAAATCCTAGTTTGGGGTGTCGTAAATCCCGGCACCGGGCGTCAAAAATCCTCGCAGGGGGTGTTGAAAATCCCGGCACGTGGTGGTCAAAATCCCGGCACATGGTTTCAAAAATCACTGAAGGGGATGTAAAAAATCCTTGCATGAGGTGTCAAAAATCTTGGCAGGGGGTGTGAAAAATGCTGGCAAGGGCCGTCAAAAACCCAGGCAATGAGTGTCAACAACCCTTGCAAGGGGCGTCCAAAATTCCACCATGAGGTGTTAAAAATCATGACACCGGGTGTCAAACATCCCAGTAGGGGGTGTCAAATATCCAAGCAAAGGGTGTAAAAACTCCCGGCACCGGTGTACCTGGTGCACCTGGTGTACAAATTTCCTGCAAGGATTGCCAAAAATCTTGGCAAGGGGCGTCAGCCCCCCCCCTCAGGATTTTTGAAGCACGGGGGGGTTTTTTTACATTTGACAGGATTTTGGACACCCCCTGCTGGGATTTTCGACACCCCGTGCGAGGATTTTTGACAACTAGTGCCCCCCCATGCCACCCCGTGCCACTATTGTTAACACACCAGCTGTTTGACATCCCCTCCCGGATTTGTTCACACCCTTTGCCGGAGTTTCCAAACCCCCTACCAGGACTTTGGAAACCCCCGGCCGGGATTGTTGACACCTGGTGCCGAGATTTTCGATACCCTCTACCTTCATCTTTGACAACCCGTAGCGGGATTGCTCACACCCTCTTCCGGCATTTTTGACCCCCGGTGGCGGGATTTTGGACAGCCCTTGCGGTATTTTGGACACCGCCTACCGGGATCTTTGATACCCCCCTGCCGGGATGTTTGACAACCCCTGCCGAGACTTTTGAGACGCGTTGCCAAGAACCGCCTGCCGGGATTTTGGTCACGCGGAGCCCGTATTTTTGATATCCCCCAAACATGATTTTGGGGACACCTGCTAGCATTTTTCAAGCCCCCTAATGCTATTTTTGATATCCCCTGCCAGGAGCTTTGACACCGCTTGCCGTGATTTTTTGACAATGTATGCCAGCATTTTGGATACCCGTTGCTGGAATTTTCCACCCACCTGCGGTTACTTTTGACACCCCCTACCGGGATTTGGACACGTGGTGCCAAGATTTTCAACACCCCTTGCGGAGATTTTTGAAACCCAGTGGCGGTATTTGCGACAGACCCTACCGGGATTTTTGACACCCCCTCCGGGTATTTTTGATATCCCCTGCCGTGCTTTTTGCAACCCCCTGTTGGGACTTTTGTCACCGCCTGCCGGGATTTTCGACACCCGTTGCCGGGATTTTCCACACCCCTTGCACTGATTTTTGACACCCCCTGGCGGTAATTTTGAGACCGCCGTCCCAATGTTTTGACACCTCACCGTTGGATTTTTGACACCCGGTGCCGCGATTTTCAAGACCGCTTACTACGATATTTGACACCCCCGCATGTGGATCGTATAAACAAAACCTGTTGCCGCAAGAAATGGGCTGCACCTACGACTCCACCCCCCTTTTACCCGGCACATCCGGAGGACCCAACCAGAATCCTGGTTAGGGTTTCCTTGGGGAGGAGCGTTTCAAAGTGTAGGCGGAAGGCAATATGAATGTGCATCCTCCCCAGCGGTATTGTCTTCCCACAACCCGGCACCCAGCAAACCACCGCCCAATCCCGCCTACGAAGCATTGCAGGCAGCAATGTTACCCCATCATAGGCAGTAGCATGCCTAGGCAGCACCGGTGCTGCCTGCATTTTGGGGGTCAGTTGCGGGGCACAACAATCCAAGAACCGTGCTTGCAAAACGTAGACAGCCCCTTCAAGGTCAGGGTGCACAAGCACATCTTGAGGGTAGGGATGGCATAGGCTCCACCCCCGTGTCCGTCCGGTCGTAGGCAATAGTTGCCCCTGACCTACTCGGTGTCACACGCCCGGCATGCCAAATGCGTCCCTCCCTCCCCGCAGCGGGTGCAGACCCTGCCGTGGGGAGGCCGGAGCGGCACGTGGACTGCACAGCCTGACTTCGGCTGTGGCGTACCGTACTGTAGTCCCTTGAAGTGCCGCTACTTTACCAAGTCCCATTGGAACTCGCACATGGTGGTCTTCTCGTCCGCCAATCCCAATGCCTTGCAAGTGGCAAAGGCAATCTTGGCGGCGTACCCCAACATGAAGGCACGCACGGCGTGGCTCCACATCATTTGGCAACTCATCTGACGCATTTGCACGGAACAACCACACGGGCTAGGCTCCCAACTATGAGGACGCGGCCCCATCAACCCATCCACCTACCCACCCACACAAACGGACACATACAAGATGGTTTATCTGTAGAACATTGTGTTTTGCCTCTTGCGCGTCATGTGCCTCCTATAGTGATGGCTCTCAAAATGTCCCTAGAGCCACAAATTGTTGGTTTTGTACGTCGTGCGTGTCGTGCGCATTCTACGTGTCGTAGAATGTTTTAAATTGTTTGCCGATGACATGAAGGGTGTGGTACATGGCTCCGGCTGTGCATGGCAGCTCCGTAGACAAAGGAATATGCAAAATCCCACCACCGGGTGTCAAAAATGCCGGCAGGGGGTGTCAAAATCTCAGCAGGGGGTGTTGAAATTGACTGTGGGTCATAGACAGGGGGTAGCAAAAACCCTGGTAGGGGCTCTTGAAAATCCCGGCACCAGCTGTCAACAATCCCGGCACTAGGCGTCAAAGCTCCCGTTAGGGGGTGTCCAAAACCCATTTGGAGGTTGTCAAAAATCTGGCGCGGGGTATCAAAAAATCAAGGCACTAGGGTGTCAAAAATCCCGCCAGCAGGTGTTAGACGACCCGCCATAGGGCGTCTCGCATTTCGGCACGGCGTGTCCAAAAATCCCCCAGGGCTTGTAAGAATTCCCGGTAGGGGTTATTGGTAATACAGGTCGCGGATGTTGAAAAAATGTGGAAGGGGTTAGAAATATTGGCAAGGGGTGTTAAAAATCATGCCACCGGGTGTGATAAATCCCGGCAGGGGTTGTCAAACATCCTGACACCACTTGTTCTGAATCCCGTTAGGGGGTGTTCAAAAATTCTGGCAAAGAGCGTGAAACATCCCCACAAGGGGTGTCAAAAATCCCTACACGGGGTGCCAAAAATTCTGCCACAGGGGAGCACACAAGTAGGGTGTACAAGCTCTGTTTATTGAATGCCCCGTCGAGGGGTGCGGCCGCCAGCGGCCCGAGAACAAAGCCGCGGTGGAGGATGATGATCAAAGTCGCACGGGGAATCAGCAGGCACAAAGTGTGGATCCCCTGCCTCTGCGCGCCTCAAGTCGTTTCTGTTTCTTTTCTGGCTGCGTCCGCCGGGATTTCCTCTTGTTGTCCCCAAAAGCCCACCCCCCCTCGCCTAGGACAATAATCTCCTTTGGGCCCCAATTCCATTGCACTGCACGCTCATCACTCACTTGGAGATGTGTGCTACTCCTCACAGTGGCGGCGCATGTTGTGCAGCGAAGGTTCTGGGCCGTACCAGGCCAATTTGGGGTCTTTTTCCGGGATTCTTTTTTGGGGGGGATTTGTCTTGGGTGCTCCATCCCACCTTTTCCCTAACGGATGTGGGCTGCCGGGTCGGTTGTGGGATGTGCTGTGCTCTTTGTGCATGCAAGGGAGCGCCGATAGGAGGACAAAAGTGCTCAAGGTTTGGGCTACCGAGGGCAAGGAGGGTTGTCAAGGGCAAGTCCGGGGGTTCCGGGCTGCACAAAGCCAATTTGAGGGCCTTTTTAGGGTTTATTATATCCCAACTTTCCCTTTACTAATGTGGGCTGCCGGGCCGGTTGTGGGATGTGTTGTGCTCTTCATGCACACCAAGGGGCACCAAAAGGAGGGCAAAAGGTCTCACAGTCGGGGCTACCAAGGGCACGGAGGGGTGTCAAGGGCAAGTTGCGGGTTTTAGGGCCTTACTAGGCCAATTTGGGAGGTTTTTAGGGTGTATTTGCTGGGGATATTTATCTTGGGGTCGGGATCCCCAATTGCTGCTTTTTGCTTTGGGCTACCGGGCGAGATGAGGGTTGTCTTGTGCTCTTTGTGCACGCCAAGGGTTGCTAACAGCAAGGCAAAGGGTTAGGGCTGCAAGGGGCACGGAGGGTTGTCAAGGGTAAGTGAGGGGGATCCAGGCCATACTAGGCGTCAATCTTAGTCATTTGGGGTGAATCCCTGCACGAAAGCCTCGGTGGCATCCCTATAACAGACGCCGTTCCCGTTGAAAATTGCTTGTCCGGACGGGTCAGTGAGACTAGTCCCCCCCAGCATTGCGGATGAGAAGGTCGGCAAAAAGGGTGCGCTCTGGGTTGGTCCCCGCGGCAAGTCAAAATTGCCACAACGGTGCAACCCTTCCACAACCAAGAATGCCCCACATTGGGCTTTGGAGCCCCCACCAACAGCAGGGTTGCCGGACCCTGGGCATGGCGGTGAGCGGACCGCCGGACATGCTTCGCACTTGTGCGCAAGCTTACTGCGCTACGGATATGCATGTCCACCCCTTCCTACACAATACACGCTCCCTGAGCTTCCCGAAACACCTCAACGCATGTATCCCCATCATACCCCGTCTCTCCACCCCCACTATCCCTTGTATTCATCCATGCACTATCCGGGTCAGTTGGCAAAATGCCCTCCCCTAATGGTTTCAAACTCCACTCCTTGGGGTCAGGGTACGACTCTCCAGGCCACCAGAGACGGACAGCACCGTAAGCCTTGTCAGCAGCCCGCTAGCAAACCGAGGCCAGGTCAACACTGCTAATGCCCATGGCCGCCATGTAGTAGCGCGCCCGCGCACGATCGGTGGCATAATAGCAAGGCTGCTTCTGCTGCCAAGTGCGGTGGCGTTTGTAGATTGTTTTTACAACCACTACAGCCGACAGCCGTAGTGCCACCTCAGCCACTGAGCAGTTGTAGTCGATCACGTTTGGTTGCACGAGGCAAAAGCCGCCCTCAGCACTCTGGTTGCCACATAGACACGTGAAAGTTTTGTGGGGTCCATGCCCGTTTTTTGGCCACGCTTTGGAGAAAGGCGGCAATCGTGAGGAAACTCTTAACTGCGCGGACAAAATGCAAGTACCAGCAATACCGGAATGGTTGACACCAAAGCTAAATGAGGTAAATGATGTATCCAATGTTGGTGAGGTTTCCCAATGCTGCGGTTGGCAGCAGGTGTGTGTTGTAGACCCCTTTTAAGGGGTTTGCAAGAGCCGCACCCAAAAAGACGGCATCGTGACCGGCATGGACCACATGAGGGGGCAGGATAAGGTTCTCAAGGGCTGCTCGGCCTACAGGGGCCATGACTTTCAAGAGGTCAAACCCGGATTCAACCACTTGTTTGTCCACTAGCAGGGGGACAAATCATGCTTGGAGGTGTCACAATGGTTCGGCACTTCCTGCACAACTCCGAAAGACAACCTCCCCTACAAAACAAGGGCAGCCCCCCCCCCCACACACATGTGGGACGCCCGTTTCATCAAATAAATTTTGACACATTCTACACATATCCGTTTGGAACTAAATGTGTAGAACCTCAGGCATCTAGGAGTGGGTGCTAGCGCCCTCGGCGTAAAAAGCGTCTTGCATCTCGCGAGGCCGCCGTGTGTAAGCATGCGTCACCGCGGAGAGAACTGCTGTGGCGCTCCGCAAAAATTGCATTGCGGCACAACCCCGCAAAGTGTGTTCGCATAGCACGGCAATGTTATGCCTTGAACTAGTTGCAGGTGGGGATGAACTACACGGGATGGCAAAGTACCCCTCCTTTGCGTGGGTTGCTAGGAAAACCAAAGACGCCAAGGTGGCGGAATGGTAAGGCACAGAGTCTTGCTCCAGCCGCTATGCCAGAGCCTGCACGTAGTCGCCAATAGCCAATGGCATCGTGTGCCGGCAACACGTGGCGCACAATCCCACCGCATGTGGATCGCAAAACGGCGATGACTTCTTGCATGTGGAGTTCCTCGATGCATAGATGCCACACGTGGACACCTACAATTGGCTTAGGCCTTTAAAAAGCCAGAGTAGAGTGGGTGGCTCGTTGGGGTGTATATACAGGGCCCCTTCAATATGCCGTCGGCCTATGTTGTAGGAGGGCAAGTATCCGGCGTTGTACAACGCTTGCAACAGCTCGGACCCCCCAACGCCAAATGATGTCAGCGCGGCTCCATCCTTGACCGCGTCGTCCCGGCACCGCACACTCCAAGCATCGCACAAGTGCCCCAACACTTTCGCGAGTGCTCAACCATCCATCCAAACCCGTGCGGCCCGACACCATACACTGGGACGGTCGTCGTCCGCCATGGCAATGGCGAGCGCATTGTACATCTCGCAGCGCTGCTAGAATTTGCGCAAGTCTTTTTGCATTTGGCCCAGTCCGTGCCTAGATGCTAGCTCGGAGGCACTCTGCCAGGCTAAGCATCTACAAGACCACCGCCATTCAGCCGAAGTAACCAAGCCGTAGTACCGGCAAGGGCCCCCTGTGCTGTCGCATCGCCTCGATCAGGCTCATGTTAGGGGGGGCATTGCCCAGCACACGTAGATAGGGGCCGCAGCGGCTGGCTAGGTCATCCCAACGACCATGCGTACGGCAAATCAAGGGTGAACAACCCCTGGCCGTCACGGAACGCCAAGGGCCGCTTCTCGTAGTTGGCCCGCATGACGGGGTGCATCCGCCGTAGCTGCTGCAACGTTGGGCCCTGCCTAGAAAGCACCCTAGGACACTTGTGCTCACTAAGGGGAATCAGAACATCACGGTGCAGCAGGTAGGGCGCCCTCATCATGGGGCAAGTCCGGGTTCACATGCGCAGGGTCGGCTACGACTACTGCAAAAACTGCAACCAATGTACGGACAGCCCCTAGAAGATCTGGATGCATGTCTACGCAGAATACCATTTTCAGCACGGCAATATCTGAGCGGACTCTGCCCTAAAAGAACTCCGGCAGAACTTTGCCCTACTGCACCCAATCCGTACGTTGGGCACCCAAGCACTGGATGCCAAACGCCTTGCTGTCTGTGGGGCTGCAGTGTGGGCAAGACCTTGCCAAAGGGGCACCGCCACTTCTTACGTGCAATGTGGCAGTCCTGCCACCCGGCAGTGACGGTCATTGGAGACAAGCGGGGGTCTGATGCGCACATGTGAGCGGAAGACGCAATTCGTGAGATTTGGAACCTTTTTTGAGAGCAGCAACTAGACCAGGGAATTTAAAGTGGGAGGTAACAAGAGTGCTCGCACAGTCCCACAGGTCCTCGTGGGCCATGTGTCTAATGACACAGCCCAAATTCCACTCCCAAACACAACGAACATTTTGCACAAAGAAACAACGTATGAAGAAGCAGCACAGTGTCATCAAAAGAAGTCATTCGTGAGATTTGGAAAGTTTTTTGAGATCTGCAACCAGAGCGGGGAAGTCAGGGGAAACGGGGACTCTCGGGTAGTTACAGAGGTTGTTACGGGCTATTTGTGTAATGACACAGCCCATATCCCATTCCAGAAAGGAATGAACATTTTGCACAAACAAACAAAGTATGAGGAAGACGGACACTATGGGCGGCGTCCCTAGGGGCCCCTCTTTGGGCAATGCGCTTTGCCCAAATACTGCCCAAATAGGGGGACCTCTGGACTGCGGCACAGCTACAATGGCCGCTCCGAGCTGCCAAGCTCAAAGAGAGTTACCATGTGTAATGAACCATCCACAAGGACCACCGATGCCGCCATCACTCGGGGGCGATTAATTGTGTGTTCAGTGCCACTACAATACCATGCATTTTTTCAACCCAAACAGTGGTCTCGGACATACCCCTAGAATTGGGCAACTTTGGCTGTTTTTATCACCACACTTGCCCCCCCGCCTTACGGGTTGAAATTTCGCCTGCCGGGGTGAATGCCCGCCCCCCCCCCCCCCCCTACGTGGTAAGAAAACATGTGCGCGCAAACATAAGACACGAATGCCTCCAAAACAAATGCGCGGTGGACGATGGTTGATGGGGGCTTTTGGGATCGCCACTCCGACTTTCGAAGGTTTATTGCAAATTTAATGTGTGTCGCAAAAACCCCCAATCAACCGCAATCCACGGCACATTTGTTTTGGGGATATTGGTGTGGCCAAGCTAGAGATGCAAGCCCCGAAAGTAATATTGCCCATCTCAAGTGCAAATGGTCAACAAATTGTTGCATCAAAGAAGAGGCGCAATGCACATTGTATGATGTGTTAGCCATCATCCAACAAAAATTTGTTTGAGGGAAGGTGTGTTCAAGCCACAGCTCCCAGCTCCAAACGTACGACTAGAGATTCAAATTGGTAGGCAGTTGTGGATGTTTGCACCGACATAATATTGGAAATGACCATGACAATGTGTGCCCCGAAGTCCCCCATTAACCACCGTCCACGGCAGCTTCATATTGGGGAAGTTCGTGTTGCCAAGCCATAGATGTAAGCTGCTAAAGTATTGATGGCGATCCCAAAAGGTCAAAAGAAAACCATCCAACTGCGCGTGAAAGAAGAGCGAATGCCAACCGTACTATGCACCCCTTGAACCCCCATTAACCACCATGCAACATACATGTGTTTGACCGAATGCATGCTGCTAAGCTGCATATCACAACTCCAAAATGCATACCGGGGATCAAAAATGGTAAGCAATTATGAATGTCTGCACCTACATCGAACTGCAAATGCCCATCATAATATGTGTGCCCAAACCCCCCGTCGACCACAGTGCACTGCACATTTGTTTTGGTGACGTTTGTGTGCTCAAAACAGAAATGCAAAGTCCGAAAGCACTGTTGGCGATCCCGTAGACTGGCCGCATCCGCTTGGGGGCAATGGTGGTGGACGTGTAACTGCAAGTTACTGACGAACAATGTGTAGTACAAGCAAATGTTGTTGCCAACTTTAGGTGGGGCAAGAGCCATGGCACAAAGACAATGCTGGAGAGCCCGGCACAAATCAACCTCGGCCAAGTCGTTCGCCATATACACGCCAGCTGCATCGTAGCCCGCGATGGTGGTCAAGTAGTTGGTGAGCACCTTGTTGTACATCATGTTCATGTGCCGCGCCGTGTCTAGGAGGATGCACTTGATGATGGTGGCCACTTTGCACCCCATGGAGGCGTTGAGAATGGGCACGTTGGGCGGTTGTGCATGTCTCCAATATTCGTCGGTGAGGGTGTGGGCCCGCCGCTTCAGAATGGCTAGGATGTCGGTCAGCCATGGCGACTTTAATGCCTGCAGCTAGAGGTCACAGTGTTGGAAATCTGCACAAGCATTCATGAAGTACTTAAAGGTGCGCACCAAAAGGGATTGCATCCACGTTTATTTCGTGAACCCTCACGTACGGCAGCTAGCAATGTGTGTGCCGAACAAGACAATACCACTCCGCCGAAAAGGTGCATGCAAGGGGACAAGGCGGTGTCACTTTCGAAGAACGGCGAATAGGAAAGAGCTCGTCAGCCGGGTGCCAAAGAAAGTCGAATGCTAGGCAAGGCCCGGAGATGGTGCGCGGCACGGTTTGCTTCTCTACTCCCCCGGCTAAGAACCATCCACGGGGGCAAGGGATGCACGGCGCACTGCCAGTAGACATGGATGGGGTACGGCTCATTGGGAGCACAACTGCAAAAAGTGGGACCCATACGTGCTGCCAAATTCGGTTGGAGAGATTCAGGCATGGCTAGGGATGACCAGAATTCGGCGATGTTTTTGGGACAGATTTTGGGAGCATGAGCTTACGAAATCGCCAGGGGTGCGGTGACATCAAAACTATTTTCGGAGCAACACTGACAAAAAACATGAGCAAGATGACCCTGGACGCCGACAATTGCCTGGAGCATATTGGATGGCACATACTAGGCTCTTGCAAAGAAAAGCCGTTGTAACAAAAGATGCCATGTTGTGCAAACGTGCCCCGTGTATAAAGATCAAAAGTACTAAAGGGCACCGCAGCATGTCTCGTGTGCAACAAGGGCGCGAATGTCGGTACAAGATGTTGTACTTCCTTTCCTCAGGGAGTATTGTCCGCCTTCGTCAAGTCCTCTTCAACATGGGCCATGGTGATGGCTATCTCGAATGCCTTCATTCCGTTGGTATTTGCATAAACACATTTATTAACATTCCCTGATGCTATGTGACGGAACTTGTGATTAAAAGGCGACAAACAAAAGTCCCGGGGTTCGGCAAAGTGATTATCATGTTGAAACACCAAGTGTCTTGTGTCTGCATTTGACACTCGACATGAGCGCCTAATACCAGTCAGGAACATAAACAATGAGGAAACGACAACATCAATAAATGGTCATTGGCCTCAAACTTGTTCACACCAATCTCCCATGGATGTACTAAACTATTATGGTGATCGGCTAACATATCCTTCATAGATTGAAGCAGTTGTGGCACATCATTCCCATGGTGATTCAACGGAGTCACATCCAATAGGATAACGGCATCCAATATCACCAAGGCACCTCTTGCAATAGCATTGTTTGCACGAGATTGCTTTTCAGTAGCAATGTCGTCTTGTGATCACCGAATGATAATTTGTCAAATACACCACTTGCAAATTCGAGCACTTCACCTTCGCGGTCTCCAACAATTCCGTGTTGTATTCCCAATTAATCCCTTTCAAAGGGGGAAGCCAATGCACCAGATGATCCCACTGTAGGGTGAAGATTCGCCCTACTCGTCCGTAGCATTGTCAATGTCGACACATTGCTTCAACATCGGAGCCGGCTCCCATAAAGATGATATGTGTACCGACAAGATGTTGCGTACCCAGTTGGCCTGCGGCCAACACTTAGGGACCATCATGAGGTACACAATTGGTGTGACCACGAATGCCCCATTGTGATGCTGCTCCGTTCTTTGCGCTAACAATCCTCACCGTGTTTACAATCGTCCGCAGTTGTCCCAACACCCACTGTTCCAAATGTATTAACTCTGGCTAGTCACAACAATCACTAAAATGCTTGACACTAGCAATAGCAATTGGCAACATTTGGCGCTCTCTCTCTGGTTGAACAAACTTCTATGGCACCTGTGACATAGTTGCACCTCAACTTTGGATACAAGATCATGATCCTGTTCATGGACCGCAAGATACTTGCGGTATTCAAACAGAAGTTCATTGTACCATGTGTGTTGTTCGGTCTCCATTTTCAAAAGCTCCAATTTTGATACCTCCACTTCCTTCACTTGCTGGCACTCCCGCACTCGACAATACCGACAAAAAAAGGAATGTGCTCGCATACTCCCACTTTTTAGTGCCATTTATTGATCAACATCACAATGTTACCGGTCTCAACCTTCTCCTCGGGGATGGCTTGCACCAACACCTCTGAAGATTCACAACTCTCCAGATTGTCTCCGGGTTGAATTGGAAATCTATCCATCCTGGTTTTGCTCCCAAACCCCCCTCACAGTGAGAGCTAATGATGTTCCAACTCATCAGGTGATGGGCCCGCAATACATTGCAATATAGCTCCCTTTTGTTCATCTACAATGGATCCGGCTGGTTCTATCTCATCACCCCTCTCCCATATGAGTTAAATGGCTTGTGTTGACTGGCTTGTGTTGACTAGCTTGACAAGGTTTGGCGTGCATAATTCAAGCCCGACGAACAACCCCAGCTGCATGCTTCTTGTCCTCCTCGGACGCCACTTGCCCCCCCCCCCCCCCTTTGCTTGTCCTTTTTGGGGCTCGCTTGCCCATCCCGCTACTTGTCCCCCTTAGACGCCACAACACCACACGCTTGCCCTGCTCGTTGGTTCTTCTCCTCGGAGCCCGCTTGCCCCGCCCTGTGTATGTATCAGGCCTGTTTACTATGGGCTGCCCCCGAGCGACAACATAGCCTCCCTCTTGGGGTCATTGACTGACAGCAATGCCCTCTCCTTGTGTTCAGTTTCAACAACACCGCCATGATCGATGGCTCTGCCTGCCCCTGGGCCCATCAATGACAGCACTACCCTGTCTTGAGGCTCATGATCAGCAGCGCTCCTCGCTTTTGGAGCTCATTGCTTGCGCTGCCCCTCAATAGGCTCATGAGGCGAATGTTCTAAGCAGCCTAACAAACAACAGCAGGCTGTTGTTTGTCAGCCAGCCCAGGCCCGAGGCTTGGCTGTGGCTAGAAAAGATGGGATATAAGCTCAAGCAACGGACCACAGCTTCAGCTATGGCTGTGCCTGTGGCTACGAAGGCAGCTGGGTCAAAATTTGAAGTACAGACCTCTTTGTCTTCGAAATGCTCTACCAAAACCCGTCGGTCGTCTGGCGTGCAAAAGCACAACACCCCGTCCCTGAGGGCTAAATCCACGAGGAAGCGAAATGGGGCGGTCTTCAGTTTGGTGCTGTTCGTGGTGCAGCAACCGAAGATGTAGAGCATTGTTTGGACGGAGAACAGCTGCTGCAGCGCGGGGTCTTCCGCATCCCCTGGTGCAGTCAGCAGTATTCCTGCCAGCGGCTGCAACATGCGGATGTAGAAGGCGGCACGGGCCCCATGCAGGTCCTTGGCAGACTGAAAATGCCGGAAAGGGGCAAAAGCAGCAACAGCATCATGAGTGCTGCGGTATGCCTGTGGAAGAGGTGCACAAAGAGGACGCCGGTGTAACTGCTGAAGGCAGGGCTTGGCGACAGGTGACAGAACAAGCTGGTTCCTCGGACCAGGACTGCCCTTTTGCCAGTCTTTCCAGTGAAATCATCAACCCACGGGGGAATGTTTGCCCGGCGCGCGCCCGGCGCGCTACTTTTACACTATGTTCCCCCCGAAGAGCCCCCAAGCACACCCCTTGGAAACGCCCTTAGAATTAGGTGACCCAAACTGCCCCAGCTCAAGAAAGTTGCAAACTGGGGTACATAGTACCACTCTCGCTCCTTTAAGGGCGGTCTTGGTCAACACCTTAGCAAGTTGGGAGAATGGGGGGTTAGGATAGCACAACCGCATCGATCTCCAGTAGAAGCGATAGGCGTCATTGAGGTATCGCGAACAGTAGAGCTGCATCATAACATTGGTCCCACAAGTGTGGGTGTCAATACATTCAGTACAATAGTGCTCCTTACACTCATCACAAACTACAACGGTGGAGCGTTCTGGCAACACAACACACACACTTCTGCCTCATCCTCTGCCTCATCTTGCGTGCCACAACCGAGCAAACAGCTGCTCAATGCGTGCCCTATACCACCCGTGCACGTCATTGTAACATTGTTGGCGGGCTGTCAAAGCGCCATTCTTTCTTCCAATGAATGGCACAATGACATGAATCCGGCCCTTATAAGCACCATCATGGCCCCCAACTTCGAAATCAAAGAAATCATCTCGGGTACGAGAAGGTCCATACCCATCCCAAATCTGCTGATGTCCCGGGGGCCAAGGGGCAAATCCATATAATGTTGCCCAACATATCAACGGCAACAGTCCACCGGTAGGGCACGGGTCAAAAAAGATGCCCGGCGCGCGCCCGGCGCGCTAACATTCCCCCCACGGTCAGTAGCAGGACTTTCCCTCAGACGTCAAAAACACAGGCCCTGCCCCATTACTGTGCAGTCCATTCGTACCACTCCCTTTCAGTGCCCCCAGGAAATTACAGTACAAAGCAGCCGGGGCACCAAACTGCAATTTCGGAATACTACACCGCGAGACAACCACCAGAAGCGTCAACAGGTCATTGGCCGACCATTAGTCAGCAGTCACCCACCACCGGTTGGGGATGAATCCCGGTCCCGGACTTTCCATCACCCAAAGAAAGCCACAGCCGCCGCTTCAGGAACGCCTTGGTCAAACTCCACTGTCAGCCTCAACATACGTGGGCTATGCTCTGGCCAACGTCGGAGTCCGCCCAATGGCCGCCAATTGCACACCAATGAGTTGCAACGGCCTTGCCTGAGGTGGTCACATGTCCGTCCACAACAAAAAGTGTTGAGTTTTAGCAGCAACTTTGGTTGAGGGATCTGTGGGTGCAGCCGGAGTGGCCGTGTCCTGTGGAGGTGCTTATGCACGTGCCCGAACGTGTGAACGGTTTGATGCAATGCCCAAAAATGTGGCCTTTTCCACAGGAAAGTGTGGGGGGGGCAAGAAATTTGGCCAAAGACGAAGAAAGAAAACCACACGACATCCTTTTTTCAATATTTGATGTGGTGAGTTGACCCTGAGTGACTCTCTCCACTAAACGCGTGGTGCACTTGCCAGTCACAGGCGCCTCCAAACCCACCCATGAGGGGTCCTGCAGCGTGGCTCCACAATCACATGCACACATGGATGCAGCACAGGTCAAACTTGTGCTCAAGGGGCGACCTGCAGCACAGAGCACATTATTTTGCCGGTCAGCATCACGCAGTCAGTGTACCGCTCACGGCCGTAGGCAGCCGCGCCCTCCTCCCACCGTTTATACGCATCGAAGTTCAGGCACTGCACCGCGTGGTACTGCCCCATAGCTGCGGAAAGGCAGCGGGCAGAGCAGAACCGCACACCACAGCTGCATGCCACAGGGGTCTCTTGAAATGGCCAGCGGGTCCGCATGCACTCAAGGAACGGAGGTAGCCGTGCCTCTGCTGGGGTAATCATGCACTTGAGGCAATGGTAACAAGCATCAGTCTGGGCACGGGACTCGAGCTCCTGCAGGAAATGGCAACAAGCTTTGTGCGTGTGTGGCATTTTCACTGAAACTGGGCCAGGCTGCGCAATATGATGCTGACTCTATAGCTCCAGCCATAGCCATCAACCTGGAATCCACATTGATGCAGACTGTGGCCACCGGCATTCTTGGTGGACGTGTTCAAACATCCAACAGTGCAACCAGACTGTGCCATTGGCAATCTCAATGTTGCAGGACTGCGCACCTGCACCGCCACCACATCATGACTCGCCCCTCGGCCTTCCGTTGTCCCTAAACCCCCGCTCCAATGCAAATCACACAAACAAAACAAAACATGCACCATTTCATGAAAACTGGGTGGGAAAAATCACACACTTGCTTTCCCTCTTCCCAATGCACAGAAAAACTGAAAAGAAGACAGGAAAACTGGACTGCCAGTCCAATCCAATCCAATCCAATCCAATTGTACTGTTCATCGGTTGCCAAAGAACCAGGCAACTGACAGTTGCCCAGGCATAGGCTGTAGCATTGCCGTGGGCTTTGGTTTGAGAGCTGGTTAGGGGGCTGCAGATGGCACCAATTGGTATGCCTAGCTTTACGTTGGCTGGATAACTTAGATGGTGAAATACCTGTCGGTCATTCACCCATCTTCAGGTGGCCAGCAAACCTTGATACAACAAAGCCATGTATACATTTCTGCAAGTAGCAACAGGAGGCCAAATGTGTGAAGTGGTGGAAACCACGAGCAAAACTGCCCAGCAAAATGCTGGCAAAAAATCAGATCTCAGCCCTCCTGGTCATTTCTCCCGATTTTGCTGGATGATACCTTGGCATATGAAGATAAACTCACAAAGTTTGAGCAACACACTCAATGATGGTGGCCAGGCACGGGTGCCGCACGTGGTCACTGTATACCTCAGTAGCTTGGTCCTAATTCTCATTTCTCATTAGGGCATGGGCCACCTCCTTTTAGCCAACGACAACATCACCATTGAGAATTACAACCAAGAATGCATGCACCACGTGCTGCATAATCAGAATCCCATCGTGGCGGCTTGGTTTCCGCAATAATTTTGGTGCTTACTATTCACACACACGAAGCCCAGTCACACATAATTTGTGCAACAAGCACAATGGTGCAACTGGCTACAGCCCCCAAAGAGATGCTGGTGGGTTCCCCAAGCTGCGGGCAACATCACAACAAAAAAGGCTGTTTTCCGGCAGTGTATAATACACAAGATTTGTGTGGTGCCTTCTGCATGGAAAACAACCTACATGATGCAAAAGCACATTGGGGCGCTGATTGGTATCTTGGGTGTACAGCTAGTGACTCCAATCAACCCATTTTTTGTCTCAAGGTGTCCAACAACACTCCTAACAGTGGTGTGCAAAGCGCACTACCAAACAGTACCCCAAAGTGTTTTTCCATCATCTAGGTTGGTTTAAGCCCCACCGCACACATGGCATGTACTGTAGACTACCAAATTACGGCATTACCCCCCCCCCCGCCCCCCCTTTTTGGGTCTTGGGTGTTGGGATCCCACTACTTGCATTTGTGGGGGCCCTAGGTGGCAGCCGCCATCAATTTTTGTTTGCGCAACCCTTGTGTGAGAAAAGGGCATTAGTTGTTAATTCATTATCCATCATCCGTGTTTTACTCGCAAGTACCAGCCACCAACATATTTGCAAAAACTGAAGCACCATGATAAAGCTGTGACTTTTTCACATTGCACGTGTGTTCGCTGCTTGATGTTGATGTTGCTCCATCTTGAGGATCATAAAACCTTCGTCCACACCTTTGGTTGTCAACATTACTGGTTCCATGGGGGGTAACTATGTAACACTTGCATTATTGAGGTTGCCAAAGCGTGGAGTAGTAGAATGGCTAAGTAACACCTGCCATGTTGGGCTCTCCAAGGGAGACAGTGTTTGTGAAAGTCCTTGATTTTTGAATTTAGCTCACTCAAAAAGTAAGGAAAAACACCCCCGAACCGCCTCTTCCATCCCAAACCCCGTCACCAACACTATCTCATATCCCATTTCCACTACGAGACCTGGGAAAATGGAATATTCCAAGCTGTACACTACCCACTCTACCTGTTGCCTAGGTTTCATTTGCAAGGCGCAATAGTGCACGTTCATGGCATGTACCTCTAGCCACAGGATTTGCATGGCAACCCAAATTTGGTGCACAGCGTAGCATAGCACATGTATCAGTAGACAATGAAGCAAATTGGGTGACAAACTCGCCGGATCATCTCACACCCCTAGTACGACCCAGAACCCCCTAACTTGCCCTTGACACCCCTCCATGCCCCTGGCGGCCCCGGCCCTGAGACCTTTTGCCCTCCTATTGGCGCCCTCTGGTGTGCACAAAGCACACAACACATCCCACAACCCGCCCGGGAGCCTAGAGCTATAAGAAAAAAGCTGGGATGCAGACCCCAAGTTAAATCCCCCCCCAAAAAAAACCCTAAAAGGGCCCCCAAATTGGCGTCTAAGAGGGTAGGGCCAAGTTGTTGCACCGCGTGTGCACTGCGTGCAGTGCCCGCACAATGAAACCCAGCTAGGGAGGAAGGGAGGAAACCACCCTGCATTTATACAGTCGGCACAAGGTCTTCATATCCTTGGTGGTTGGTGGCCGTGGCCAAGCGCAATGTACTATTGCGTGAGTGTGTTGGAAGATGGTGGCAACCTTTTGGGGACATAGGCATTTTGCCTTGACCTGATTGGGGCCAAACTTGTAGCAATATGCAGCACTATGTGGGCCGTTACTAATAAGCCATGCTATTGATTCACAATGATCCGAGAGTGCGGATGGAGAGCTCGAGTGCCGGCTCATAAAGAGAATCCAAAAAGGACATTGTTTCCCAAAGGTAGCAAGGCAATGGCCATGAAGGTTGGAATCCGCTTTGGAGTGTGTAACAACCCACCCGTCAATTTGTTGCACTGTAAATGTACGCGACGTCCGGTGATTCCCCATCATCATAATCCACTATCCACCTGTAACAAAGAACGTGCAGCAAAACTGGCTGGAAATGAGCTAAAATGGCTGAACACGGGTGAAAATGGGTGACAATTCAAATGTGCCACATCCTCAATGCACAAGAAGCGTAAAAAACCTGTTATGGAGCAACAAACTTGTGAAACAGGGGTTCAAGTGGTTGCCGACATGCAAAAATTTGCATTGCGTGCATGGCATTCCCTAGTGATCCGGTCCAAAGGGTGCAAAAGTGGCAGTTCACAGCCCCCAAAGAACCCATTTTACCTTGGCCCATTTTTAACCTCCCATGGCCTTTAACCCAAAATGCGTTGTCGAGCGGTGCCATTGGGCCATTGAAGGGTGCTTGTGATGTGCAAGGTGCCTTGCAGCATTCCTCTTGATCATCATTCATCACTGTGATGGCTATGACCATAGCCATCACAGTGATGAGTGAAGATCAAGAGGAAGATTGCAAGGCCTCTTACACATCACAACCGCCCTTGTATGGCCCAACAGCACTATTTGGCAATGCATTTGTTGCGTGCTATCGTAGGGATACAAGAGGTCGCAAGGGGGTCTAAAATGTGATTGCGGACCACGATAGAAAAAAGTGGCAGTTTTAGGCCATGAACTGCCACTTTTGGTCCATTTGTGTACACCCAAGCTGCCAAAATGCCTTGAAAAGAACAAAAATGGGACAAATATATGTGAAAAACGACCTTTTCCCAATTTGCTTCCGTGAGGGGCACTGGCACCAATGTTGCGTGGGCCATGAAAACCTAAGTTTGACTCTTTCTTGCTGCAATAGTCACGAAATACCCTTGCAGGCTGTGCAATGTGTAAATGTGTAAAGGGGTGTAAAGTGCAGAGTGTGGTGTGCCCTGTGTGTAGTGTTTGGCGTGCACTGCGCAAAGCTCACGGTGTGCAGTGTGCGATGTGCGGTGTGCGATGTGCTTTTCACGTGCACCATGCGAAATCTGCAATGTGCAATGTGCAAAGTGCACAATGTGCAGTGTGTACAAGCGCATGTGTACAACTCAGGGTCCCCAAAGTTGGGGTGAAAAACTAATTTTCATAAATTTCTTTCAATCTTAATTGTGCATCGAATTGTGAGCATTTTGACCATGGAGGGAAACACGAAAACCCTTTCAGCTGAGCATAGCGTTCCGGCACCGTTGGCACCATGACCCCTGTCTCTCAAAACCCAGAAGGGGGGGGGGATTCGCATCCAATGACCGGGCCTGGCTGCCCACCCCCCCCAAGTGTTGAGGTTGGCTTCTGAGTGGGCTACAAGGAAGGTTCTCAGGTCATGGGGTGACTGCGGTTCGGGGCCTTTCCACCTTGGGAAGTGTGCATGCAGCGGATGGAAGCGAACAAACATTGTGTGTTTGTTCCTGGCTGGGTGCGCATTGGGGGGGAGGGGGTATGCGCCGCAAAACCTTGGTGAGAAAACCGATAATATCATGGAGTCCTCTTCCACTGTCCAGAGCAGTGCGGTGTGACTACTAATTCGCACCCTCATGTCCCTGCAGCAAATCCAGATCCCTATGCAGATCGGTCAGCACTATCTCAAGTGCCCCTTGCACCTGCACAGACACAGCGGGGGCCTCCTCAAACACCACTTCGTTCACATGAATCGGCCGCTGTGCATACATCCCATAGCCATCATAAGAGCCAAGCTTGACATGCACAGTATCGGAATCAGCAAGGATCTTGCCATAGAAACTCATGATGTACTTGTGATACTCGTTCAAGGCATCTGACCCACTGGCTGATGCGGATGCAACATCAGGATCTCTAGGACTGTGTGTGCTGGGCCGTTGCTCAAGAGAACACCGCCGGCGGTCATCCTGCTCAGGGTCAGTGAGGGGCATGTCAATGCTGGCTCCATGCCGCACTGTACTGGGGGCATGCAAGGTCTCATCCATGTGGGAGGCCTGGAGACCAGGGGCGAATTAAGGTGGGGACAACACCGAAAAACTCGAACCCGCCCGTATGCATGTGGAGCCTCTGGCTACGCCCGGGAACATTGGGCACAACAACCGGCGGTTTTGGACTTTGCTCAGGGCTCATAGCGCACAAGTCGACTTTCTTTTCCGTTACAGGATTCCTCGTCTTGCAATGGCTCCTTTCAGTTGCTTGGACAGCCCGGATCCCAATCCGTTTCCCATCGTGAGACGAAGCTGGGCATTGTCTGCATCAGGACTCGTTCCAAAAGACTTGGCTGGCTAATGCACATACTTTTTTGGAGGTGCTGTTTGTGGGGCTGTGCTCAGGGCACGTGTTCCTGCGACTGCAGGCTGCATTTGTGCTGCAGTATCCCCGGACCAACCAATGGTGCAGAGGCACTAATCCCCCCCCACTGCCTCTGTCCAGTCCCTGCTTGCGCACCACAATTCCACCACACACCAGGGGAACACGGGCCAAGTGACGCTTCCCCTCTCCCCCCTGGGGAATGATCAAGGGACATGTGGCACACATGAGGATATGCACGAAGCAAGGACGTGCAATACACACAATAAGTATGGAACCGCATGCACCCTCAGTGAACGAACACTAGTAACTCAGAGAGGATCCAGGGTTCCTCGGCACCAAGTGCTGCTTTGCCTGAGATTGTACTCAGAGTACTGTGAGTACAATCTTCGATGTGGGCCGGTGAACCTCAGTAGCAGCGGAAGGTGAAAGAAGCAACAACAAACAACATACAACTAAGCACAGCCCTGCTTCTTCCAGCACCAAACAGCACCACAGTGGCACCCCCTGTGGGGACTA
Source organism: Eutreptiella sp. 'Long Island Sound 2002' (assembly GCA_964036045.1). Lineage (NCBI taxonomy): Eukaryota > Euglenozoa > Euglenophyceae > Eutreptiales > Eutreptiaceae > Eutreptiella > Eutreptiella sp. 'Long Island Sound 2002'. The sequence goes on along the minus strand of OZ038383.1, from coordinate 118,723,127 downwards.
TTGTGGAGAGAGGGGGAACAGCCAGGAACCAAGAGCTTTGCTGGTGTGAGCAGGCAAAGGGCCACATCAAATATAACCTCAACAACAAATTCAAATCACCGAGGGCCCCCATTCAGCGCAACAACTACTCTTTCACCTGTGGTGGGGCTGTCCCAAAAGAAGCGCTAGCTGGATCAACTCCCATTATAGCTTTTGCTGCCATTCCGACACGCCGGGTCGACTACGAGAAAACAGTGCCAATTGTTCCACCGCCCTGGGCGGAAGCCCCTGCGCAAGAGCCGTCCCCGTTCCCGTCGCCAGCAACCGTCCACTGTACAAAAGCCCACTAGCCCACTGCAACCGCTTGGTTCGGGCCCAACCGCCGCCGAAGTGTTTTGCTTGTGATGACCGCCCCCTCTATGCTGTTCATGCAGGTCAACTTTGCGTAGGCTACCAGAAGGATTCTGGGTAGGGTGTGCCTGCTGAGGAGAGTGGTGGTCCGTAGGAAGCCGTGGGAGCAGAGGAAGCCGGTGAGTGTACGCAGAAGATTGTGGAAGAAGATCTGTGTGGGTTCGCGGCTCTTGTGATGATGCTCTTGGAACAAACGGTGCTCTACACGACCCAGGCCTACACGGGCCTCTAGCAGCGGAGCTTTCGGCCGGCCCCGTGATCGACGTGGCCGCCCAACCCTGCGCCCCTGAAGACTATCCGATGGGCCCATTTGTCCACGAGAAGGAGGAGTTGCCGGCTCTGTCCCCAAGCAAATTTCCTGTCGTTGCCACGAAACCGGGTAGCCTGTTGGTGGGGCGTGAAGGCCAAGTGGGGGGGTTGTACTGGTGGAGGACAAGGTGCACGCCCCACTGCCCAAGTCCCATGGTTGGATGTGGCAAGCAGCCACCCGCATGTTGTCGGCACCTCCATCCTTGTCCAATCGGGGCTGCTCGTCGCCAACCCCGACCACCCGAGGGATTATGGGTGCCTCTACCAACAGGTATCTGTCGTCGGCGCCATGGATTGCCGTGCATGTATTGCCATGTGCTCGGAGGCTTGTACTGGCAGGGGTGCTAGAAGGTCGCTGGAAGGGGTGTTGGAAGGGGTTCCGGCGCTAAAAGGGTCCGCTTGAAGGGGCACGGAAAGGGGTTCTAGCGCTGGAAGGTTCCGCTAGAAGGGTTCGCTGGAAGGGGGTTCGGGCGCAAAAAGGGGGGTTCTAGCAAGGTTCCAGTAGGGGGTTCCATTGGAGAAAGGGGAGCTCCATCAAGGGTTCCAGCACGGGTTCCAGCAGGGGTTGTACCACCACCAATTCTTGCTTTTTACCCGCGCCTTCCCTCCTATAGGCAACCGTTGACGTTTGGCCTGAGCTGGTGCAGAGGGAAGAGGTGGTGGTGGAGCCGGAGGCGAGAGAGGCAAGTGCAATTGCCACAACAACGGTGGTGGAGACGGTGTCTGTTAGGTGGCCGGCCTGCGAGGTGGTCACTTGGCCAGCGGGGGCAGCAGCAAGGCCTGGGGCCATGGCATAGCTCATGTTCCAATCTCGTGAAACCCCGTGGTACAAGGTTTTGAAAGATCAATGTGGCAACAACGAGCAGCAAGAAGGTGGTGTGCACGTTTCCAGTCCGGATTACAGCCACGAAAGGCAACAAGCGAGCCGAGTTCATGTTTGGTGTTTGGAAAGGGCTGCACCGATCTTGGTCATACCGGATGTACCATGAGGAGGATGGGCGGAGTGTGTGGTAGGTTTGCGGGCGCTGCAAGGCGTTGGAGGGGATGAGGTTCCCGAGTCCGTCATGAAGGCGTACACCGCATGGGTGACTGCGCGAAAGGGTAGTTACGTTGGTGGCCGGGAGCACACAAGGGGCGTTGCGGTTGAGGTTGAGGGACACAACAAAGAGGAGGAAGAGAAGGACAAGCCGAAGGACAAGCCGAGGGAGAAGCCCAGGGACTAGCCAAAAGAGAAGCCGAAGGACAAAGAGAAGAGCAAGGAGAAGGTGCAGGCCAACCGCTCTCAGCCGTCACAACAGTTGTCCCATCCCAGCAGTCCCAGCAATCCCAGCACTCAGTGCAAGCCCAGCAACCCCAGCACACGGCTAGCAAACGAGGTGGTACGGCGGTGCTAGGACGCCCTGATATAGGAGATGAGTGTGACCCTCAGAGATTGTGTGCCCTCGGTGATGGCAAATGCAATGACGGACGTGTCCAAGAGCAAGGCAGACGATGACGGACGTGTCCAAGAGCAAGGCAGAGACGTTGGTTGGCCGGCTCACAAAGCAGCGGAGCGCACCGGATGGGCAACGGCCGAGGCCGAGTTGGACAATGCATGGAAGCGGCTCAGGGAGTTGGAGGTTGAGAATGAGAGCATCAAGAAGCAGCTGGTGGAGAGCAGCACCAAGGACGCAAAGGCAAAGCACCATACAGAGTAGCTGTTGGCGGTGATGGCAGGCAATTACAAGAAGGCCTAGGCACGAGTCAATCAATACGAGCACACAGGCAAAGTTGTTAGAGGGCCAAGAGGGGCAGGACAAGTGCAAACGCCAAGACTGGTCACATGTACATGAGCTGCAGAAAGATCCACAGTGGAGATGAGGCTTGGTAAGACCTAGGGACACTTCAAAAGGGAGTTGTGCCCTGTTGCTTGCAGTGCAAGAGTGTTGTGAACAGGCCATTCCCTAGACTAGCACGCATGCGCATGTATGTATTAATGTGCTATCACGCCAACGGCGGTGCACCGCGGTGAACAAAGAGACACTTTTTTTGTTTTTGCCTTTTTTATTTGGGTAGGACGTTAGTATCACTGTGTGCGGGGTGCGTAAGGTGGGGTCACAAGTGAGGGGCTTCGCATAGCCTACCCCTTGCGGGCACCACCAAGATTTGCGTCCTACACACTTGCATGCATTCGTTAAACTCATCCCAACAAACACCTAAATAAGCACCACCAAGAAAAACAAGTTTTGGCCTCTCTATATGATAGTGGCAAGTGTGAGTGGACCGCGTCCCATCTTGGGGCCCCAACGTGGATGGGGCTCGGCCATTCTACATCCCTGGTCCTGTCGACACATGTGTTTTTTTAAGTTGCCTTCAAGCTTTGGACAACCTTTTTGTTCCCTCTTTGGTGGCCCAAATGCTGTTGCCAAACAAAATGGCAGAAGCAGGAGCTGCAAATAACTCTTTTTTTTTGAAGTATTTGTAGCAAAAAAGTGCAATTACACAGTTTTAGCCTAATTTTTTCATTCTTCACCACTACACAATCACAGATATAGCACGACAGAGAACTCGTCATTGGATTATGCAAGCGGAGCAAAACTCATAGAAATGGTTTGCGCCCAAAGCTGCAGAAATGTAAGAGCGGTGGTTAATAGCATGTGCCTCATCACACCCAAGTGTCCATTGAGGCCCCACGCAGGGGGGGGGGGGGGCGGTAACTTCGGTTGCTATGCTACACACCTCCCCCTCACTGTGCCTCTCCCCTATACTTTCGTCTCTGTGTGCCATCGTATATCTGTGCATATGGGTCTATTTAGTCAGACCTGGACAACGGTGACATTGGATCCGGAGGTTTCCATTTTGTTTGCTTACACGGTGTAAATTGTGGGTGCCGCTTCTACTCCTTCCGCCAATGATGAGGGTCGGCATCTGGGGGGGAGAGTCCACACAAGCGGCGCCCAACCGTCCTGCTAACCGGAGGCGCAAAATAAGCAGCACGGATGCCACAGGAACCGTGTCAAATCGGAATAAAGGGAGAACCAAGTGGAACTCCGTCACCATGTCTATTAGGGTTGCCCAACCATCCGGGTGGACTTTGGTGGGCCACGCCATGGCCTTGGGCTAAGGCACCGATGTGATTGTCGGGCCATTTCTTCTTCATGTGGTTGACATAGTACTTGAACTATCATGTGTGAAGGACACTTTGTTTTGTCCCATGACATTGGCTAAGGTTGTGTCATTTGTGAGCACATTTCTTGGAGTTCTGTGTGACAATCCCCGCAACATTCTATTACATAATCGTTAGTAGGTAACAATTATCGTCCTGAAATCTCGGCCCTGTAGGAGCGAAGCGAAGGGACATTGGAACCCTTTCTTTGTCATGGCTTTGAGGGACGTTGGCGGGACCTCAAAGTGGAGATTAAGCACTCAACACATGGGCAATGGAAAGGTGCAAAGTGTGGATTTGAAACTGTCATTCAATATAGTATTGCCACGTGGGCGTTCATGAAATTGAAGGTGCGTCTTGTGGGAAGATCATTTCATGTTCCTAAAACCTACGGGTCTACCTTGTGGGACAATTTTGTGACATGTGTGCGTCAGATGACCAAGGACCGGAACACAGCACGTGCGGCACAATGATCAAGGTGGGAATGAATCGTGCCATGTTGCGAGTGTGGTGCATAGTCTTCACAGTGATGTGTGCAAGCATGTGTGTTCTTTGCGCGCGCTTTTGTACACCCAAGTGTTCCGAAAACGCGCAAAATTGCACAGTTGCAGTGTATGTTTTCAAGTTACTCGGGCAGGAATACGGGTGGGAACATGCAATCTCCCCCCTTCTGCCCCATCCCAGGGGAGGGTCTGCACGAATCGCACAATCGTTCTAGCAACGTCTGCAGTGGCGAAACCCCTGTCAGCAGGGGACCACCACCCTGAAAACCCTGACTGACACAATGTTTCCGGGGTAACCACATGCACCTGTTTAGAGACAAACATGTCAAGTGCCATTGTATGGTTATCAGGGTCATGGTTAACAAGCTCAACGGCGCCTGGTATGGTACAGTGCACAGGAACACCCTGTTTTTCTGCATAATCGGCGTAGACACTTGTAAGTTTCTGTTGTACTGTCTGGACAGAGTCACAAGCATGCACAAGACACAGCAAAAAACCATGCTTCTCCATGATGGCCCAACTCGGGGCCATTAGGGAAAGTCGCTGTACTCACATCGCTGACTTCGCAGTGCCAAGCCACCAGCTCTGGGGGTAGCCCCTCACTGCCCACTGCCCTGAGGTTCTCTCTGGCCTGGTGTGCAGAAAAGGCATATTGCAGGCTTTTATAGATAAGCCCTGGTATCAACGACTTGAGCACGGAGCGGGCATTTGGGGACAGAACGTCAGGATATTGGCGGACCACATGCATGGGGTCACACTCCGCGGCCCTATCATTCAGCCCTATGTCCACTCCCTGTCCCTCAGGGTGGAGCATCAGTTTGGCCTCCAGCGAGGTCCATACCTAGCCTTCACCTTCAACCCGCAACTGTAGACCCAGTATTTTTTCGAATTGTTTTCTCAGGGTCTCCAGGGATGTTTTACACTGGCGGACGCCTACAATACTATCTCAGAACAGAAAAGGTTGTGCAAGCAGCTCTGGGATCTTGGCCCACACTCTTGATCCCCCATGTGTGCTCAGCCACTGGAATTCTTGAAACATACAATATGATGACGCACACTGCGCTGACAACACCCCTCTGATAGCCACCCCCCTCCTCTGTCTGAACACCGTGGTTCCTAGCAGGGACAGGTCATTCTCAAAGAGGTCAAAATGCAGATACTCTGACATATGGGCCCATTGACATGACAGGTTAGTAAACATTTCACCATAGGGCTTGCGCATTACGTCATACACTCTGTCCGGTCCTTGACCAAACCAGGGCCCTGCAGTGCATGCGCGCATGCGCACGGCCTCCCGCACTTCTTGACACAGCAATTGGATGGCTTCCCCTGCACCTCCTTCGGGACATCGCGGCATGTTGCCGGGCCCATCAGGGGCTCAAATTCTGGGTCCCCACGCTTGAGGCGTGGGAACATTTCCTTCACATCGAGTTCCCATAACCTGACATCCCGGCCCTTACGCAGTCGTCCCATGAGCTGGGCACGCTGTCGAAGCGCTGCATCAGTGTGGCGAGCCCAAATCACAATATCAGAAATATTTTGCATTTCAAAAGTAGGGAGGTGTTTATTCTTGTGTGCACGTAAGCAGCAACAACGGCATGCACCAACAAGATGGCAGAAAGCGCACGAAAAAAATAGACACTCAAAAACAAACTTTTGCAACAGACCTGGCACGGCGGTTTGCAAGTTGTTGGCAAGCTATCTTCGAGCACAACAGCTCAAATGTGCGCACCTTCACCACCTAGGGTTTGGCGCGAATTGGGGCTAAAGACACTAATAATAATGGTCCGAATTTGTGTTCGCGTCTCGCGTCCGCGTCTTTTGAATAATAATAATTCAGAAAAGCATCTCGCGCCTGTTTTAAATTGAAAATTTTGCCTCGCCTGTTTTGACCTATTTTTTACTTCGGGACCCTGGGGGCCCGTGTTTGTACCATTACCCACTCCTCGCGTCCCGCACACGCGAGACACGCGACTCGGTAAAAGGCCTCACGTCCGCGTCTTGAACCACAATTCTAGGCCTTACTAGTCGCCACTTCACACGGAGTACCTCGACACATGTACGCATCCATATGCAACTCGGTGGCCAATACTTGTACGTTACGTTTCAGAGGATTTTTGCCGCCCCCCGGCTCCGGTTTGCACTTGTGCAGCGCTAGCGTCAGCTAAAGGGAGACGGAGGGAACCCAAGAACCCGCCACCTTGGGCAAAAAAAACACAACATGTCGACAATGCATGCATTATTTCATGGTTTGCATGTGTCATGGTCGTGATTGGTTGGAATACATGGGCACAACAACTTGCATTTGCTATACGCCACCTTGTTGCTACACTTCCTTCCTTTCGCCTACTTTGGCTTCCGTTAGCCTTTCAACACAAAATGAAGGGATCAACAGCTACTGAGAGGAGCGATGACACTTATGAATGTCGGTCACAGGTGTATCGCAAAGTAATTGGGCAACATCGACGGTGGGCAAAAATTCAAGAAACCTTCAAATACATTCCTGTCAACATTTCTCAAGAGTCTCCACGGATGCAATAGAGGGGACTGAGCTTAATAGAGCGGAATTCAAAAAATCAGTACAGGGGTTGCCGCCATACTCACCATACTCACCTGGAGCCTGTCTCACAGGTGAGAAGGGGAGGGAATGGCACAGGGTGCCCCTTACCTGGGAATTGTGTGCTCTTAGCAACTTGCCTCGCTGGGCTTCGCGACTTATTTTTAATCGACCCTGGGCTTCGCGACTTTTTTTTAATCGACCCTAGGCTTCGTGCACGCGACTCTTGGCCTTTTTTTTTGCCCAACGTTTTGAGCAAGACAGGCACGCACCCCCTTGCCCAATCACCGCGCTATGACGCACACACGCATCACAAAGGTACACTTTCTGGGGTTCCCTAGTACTACCCAAGTCTGCCCCATCGACGATTTGTGAGCACCTTCGTGATAGGTGTGGTATATCCGGGCCCACATACCCTAATATACCCTCCTCCTCCCTATTAATAAGTAAGTAAATCATGAATTGAAAATACTGCAAAATTAAAACAATAATCCGGAGCCCCATAAGAATCGTTAATTCAGTAAAATAAACTGAGTGATGGTCGTTTGTTGCCATTATATATCCAATATCCGCGGCCTGTGGTAGATTGCGCGCCCAATGTGACGGCCGATAGGCCGGCACATTGGAGCGCGCAATCTACCACAGGCCGCGGATATTGCCTAAATGTGATAGGGGTTTTACTGCACAAATGAAATCTAGTCCACAGCGCTTTTCTTTTTGCTATTTGAGGCTTTGTGCCACAAATTGTGGCATGTCAAAGGCGCAAACCAAGATACTGAAGTTATTTTTCGCGTTGAAATATGGATACTCCCAATAAAAGCCTTTTAGCCTCTTTTGATGCGAAATGGAATTCCTAAGTTATTAGGGTCCATTTTTTTTTCCGGAACGTGGACAAGTTCTCACCGGCACCCTCGAGTGAGAATGAGGGAGTGTTGCCCAAATTACCTTTTAAGTTGTTGATGTCGTCCAACGCACTACGCAAGCGAACGCTTCTGAGTCTTGCTTATCACATTGGCGCAACTCATGGAATACGCCACCAATTGCTGATTGCTTGCTGGATCGCTGCTTGCTTGCTGGATCGGGATTTAGCCATTTGATGCATTGCCGATTTTGTGTGCGCCCTGCTTCCATAACCGTTGTACCATGAATGTACATGTGCACACATACACACACCATACACACACCGTGAACCGCAGGTTACATAGGTCCATAGACGTAGCGATGGACGGCAACACTGTGCCGAAACAAATTGTAGAAACCAGTAGCTAGCAACCAAGGATAGTGAAATAGTGAGCACTCGGCCCTGTAAGCTATTCGCGCTTGCAGGTCATGATCAGATTGCTGGTTGTCCCTTTCCTCTGCCCTTGCCTCCACCTCCACGTGCCCTGATTAGGTTCAATTGGTCAGAATTGGTTTCATTTGGTTGCACTTGTCCCTCCCTCCCTCCAGCAGGCCATCATTCAAGTGGAATTCCTTCAAATGGTTTGATTTGGTCCATCCCTCCCTCCACCATGCTTACTTTTGCCATCCTTGAAATGCAACCGGTTCAAATGGTTGATTTGAATGATTGATCAGATTGGTGTCACATTGGGCGGTACATTTGGAAGGCAATGTACCGGTACATTTAGGACCCCTATCACATTTAAACTTCATTAACAGGAATTCAGTAACGGCGACAGAACAGCCGGATTTGGCGCGGAACCCGATCGCTGCAATCGACTGAAAACGATTTGCTGACCACCACCACCAGATCCGACCGTTGCGCATGCGCCACATGTACAGAGATACAGTCTAGTAACGTCAGCAGAGCGCAAGACTCGGGGACCGTGTATGGTTAGCCCAGGGGATATGGGAGGATGGTGGGAACCGATTCGCCCGGGTTGCTGGCTGTCTGGCTGGACGCGGCTACCAGTGGTATTTTTCGCTGGGGTAATTTTCGCTGGGCTGTAAAATTCAAGTTAAAATAGTGTGTCGATGGTTTCCCAAAGTGCTTTACCAAATTATTACTTTTTTTCTTTAAATCATCATATGTAAATAAAATCATGCCAGATGTTGGATTTCGACGAAAAAATGTTCTAAAAGCTTTTGCGAAATTCTAGGCGGTTTTTGGCGCTTTCGTGCCCAGGTTTCACCCCATTATCAGAGGGAATAGGGTCACGGTTACTGACCATAACTCGCCAACCCTGTCACAATGAATATTGTCTGCAGATCCTAAAAACAGCCTGATTCCAGGAGGGTTAACTCGCCGCCGGGAACCCAGCGCTAGCTGGGTGGCGGCGAGGTCTGTCCTATGCTGAAATTTGTTTGAAAAGTTGAAATTTGTTTGCGACAAGTTCGCTTGGGCCCAAAACACTGTATGATAATATGTTCCATATGGCATATGTGTGATGTTGTGCTTTCTCGCGAGCTACTGGGGGACCCCGGTATGGCATGTGCATTCCACACATGGTGTTGGTGTTGGTGCATTTGTGTGTCAGGCTATCGAAGCAATGGGACACCAAGTTAAGGTTGTTGCCCAACAAAGTGGGTGGGATCCAAACACTTTTTTGGGGAAGGTGTTTGCTTCTTTGGAGGTGAGGTTTGTTGGTGAGCATGACGTTCTAGGCATCCGCTCATCTCGCGAGGGAACAGGTGAAGATTTGTACGTGGCGGGTGAAGAACTTGAGGTATCAGGTCGGCAAGTTGCTCGCGCCATGAGGAAAAGGAAGTATTCTTCATCCCAAAAGGGCGGTTGAAGAACTTGAGGTATGGGGTCGGCAGGTTGCTCTCGCCATGAGGAAAAGGAAGTATTCTTCATCCCAAAAGGGATGATAGCCCATCATTCTTCAGCTTGTATGGTGATACACTGGTGTTCTGCTGTAAGTGTATCACTGTTGCAACCAATGGAGTATTCTTTCCATAGAAGAGTTTTGCTCGTGCCTGCCGTATTGTCAACCATCCAAGCCCAACCATGGTTGTTTTTGGATCTAGCACCCTCATAATATGGGGGATGGGTCATGGTCAAAGAAGCACTAAAAAGCCTGAATGAAAAAAATTAGGCAAAAGACTGTTTTTGTGCTGCAAATACCTCTTTTTTCCCTCTTCGGTGCCCCAAATGCTGTTGCCAAACAAAAGAGCAGCGGCAGGAGCTGCAAATAACTCATTTTTCTGGAGTTGTCCAAAGCTTGAAGGCAACCTGAAAAACTACTGGTTGCACTGTCATGAAACTTATGAAGATGATCCCACAACCCATCCCACCATTGCAACCCAGGCAACCACATACGTCAGTGTTTGGATGTTCCATTCGGACAGCAAAAGGGTGATTACCCGAAGGGGAAACGAAGGAGGAAGGGAGAAAAATCTTGTCTTCCACTTTGTGTGTGCCTAATGCCCGCTTCATGCCCATTGTGTAACGAAGAACCAGCCAAATTCTGCCCCTTGTGTGCCTTTGTCACTTCAACCTATGGCCGGCCACTGACGAGTTTGTCTTTCATGTGCTTGCGTGCCCGTGACCACGATTGCATGCATTCTTTGTGCCTTGCCTATCCTCTTCAATAGTTATGGAGTTTCCTAGGTAATGTAGTAGGTGCCTAGTGTTAGGGTTCTTTAGTACTGCGGGAAGAATGCAATGGAAAAACCTTCTTTTTGGAATCCTTGGGTTCATAGCAATTTCTCCCAAATTCCAATCTAAAATCGCCGAAAATCGCAATTTTAACCTTTTTTTTCCATCCTGCAATCCTCAACCCATTGGTTGCTGACCCGGAAGTCTCCGTTGCGATACGCGCAGAAGTAGGGTCACAAGAGTCTCCTGTCCAAATTCAGCGGACCCCGCCATTAGTTTGTGAACATTTACTTTGTGCTTGTCATTGTATTGTGTAGAATTGTGCTATGCTTGGCCCGATGCTTTGCACTCATGCAACACTCACAGAGTGAAGTTAGTGCCCAGTGTTAGGTAACTTCACTTCACAGGGATGCTTTGTGTCATTTCCCTCCTAAAATGCTATCCACAACTTCCTTTGGACATCACACAAACCCTCCCAAAATTGCATCCAAATCATCTTTTTCCCTACTAGAAGTCGACCCTAAACTCTCCAAGAAATCCTTTGCAAATCATCCCGCAAATCCTCCTCCTATACCCTTGTACATCCCCTAAATCATCCTTTTATGGTCTCCCGATTCCTCCTTTTATAGCCTTCTTGCGGCCCATTTTTATCCCCATACAGTTTTTTCCCCATACAGTGAAGTTACTCCCATGCCCCATAGTGCACTGTTGTTTCATGCAAGTGGCAACTAGACTCCGCACACCGTGTCTGAGCTCATGGTGGTGGACGAGCTCACACGTGATAAACTTGGGAATCCTGCCATATACGAAGACCAACCAAAGCATTTGGGCTCCCACAGACTAGTTGAAAATGACTAGTATTGCGCGCCAGACCCGGTGGTTGCCTCACGCAACCGTCTCATGTGACGCAAAGACTCCGAAAAAACACGGTTGAAACAATGGTTGACGGTCTCGTGCGACCGACAATGTGTCATGTGTAGCTCTTTGCTAAAGCTATGTCCATGCGTTTTGAATGCCTTGTCGGTGATGTATTTTGGTAAGCAAGGCACAAACGCACGCAACCTTGCTGACGAATCCGTGCAGCACAGCCCACTTGCCATGCTGCCGTGCTCTTGCATCGTGGGTCCAAACGGAGAATCAAGCTGAAGAGTCCCTAGCTGAAAGTCTGCAAGTAGGAATTAGACCACTTGCCAAGCGTATCGCGCCACACAAGTATCAGAGCTAGCCTACAACCCTCATGGAAATACCACTTCTCAACGTCACATTCATTACGATGTCAGAGTTACCTTTCACCATGCCAACATCCCCCGACGTGTCGTCAAAAAATTGCTACCCAACATACCGACACAATGTGCTCTTTCTTCTTTTCCAACTTAGTATGTAATTCCTCGACTCTCTATCCATCGTTTGTTGAAATACACAACAAGCAAAAGGCAATTGAGATTTTTGAGATTGCAAACCAACTTGCAACCTAGTTGCGGGTCCAATGAAGCCACATGATATGACGCCTCTTTCCCTTGACTTTGCAAACAATGCACATTGTCCCAGGGAGAGTATGGCCGAGTTCCTTGAAAAAATTTCCCAGCAAGCGGCCAAGCTCACGACTCTCGAGAAGGATGACATTCAATTGGAAACAGAACGTGAGGCGCGCATTACCGCAGAGCAAGAAAAAAAGTTCCAAGATGACATGGAAAGGTTCAAAAAGACTAAAAAGGTGTTACCAGAGTACGAGAACACGGAAGTGCCACAAAATTTGTCGATGAAAGAGTTAAGAATGCTTGCCGAACGTGCACGGCAAGATGCTGCAAAGTGGCACAAAGCATACGTAAGAGTTGAGCAAGATAAGGTAGTTTTGCTTGCGTCACACGATGGGTGGTTCATGGCCCAATTTCATGGAAGCGCATCCCTATTTCCGGACGAACATATGGCGCAATGAAGGTGGGTACGCCACAGGGACCTCACAAATCAGGCAAGGGTTGCACCCGCCCATGTTTGGGGTGTGCATGTGAAGTACATGCGCCGTGAAGACGCTCGAAGGACTTTCTTTTGGTTGGTTTGTGTGCCTATGCGTGCATGGATAGAAGGTTGATTGTGTGCAATGTTGGCATGCAAATGATATTGTGGCAATCCGAGCAATCTTTCAACTTCTCTCTCGGCACAGTGCAAGAGGTCAGTATGCACGCAGCGGGTTGAACTCAATCTAATGGGTGTACGACTACACGTACACAAGCGACAAGTTGGGCATAGCAACACGCTACCCTTCCCAACTCTAACTCCGGTCGATATCCGTGGCATTGACCCGGGATATCCGCAGATATCCTTGGCAGTTGATAGTGATGTGTGATGCGCCTACTTTCAAGTGGGAAGCAAAATTGCATGGCACTTTTTTTTGGATACAAAGTTGCGGTGGCCATTCAAAGGCGGTCAAAAACACAGGCTTGGACATTTGGATGTTGGAACTTTTGTATGACAACTATTGTGCGCCTTTTGACATTTTGAGAGTCACGTTGTTCGACACCCTTGTGTGGTTGAAACATATATTCCTTTGGCTACCATACGCGAATATTTTCACAACCGGTCCACCGGTCTTCGTTAACTCACCATTTCGACTAGGCAAAATCACCAACTGTTCAGTTGAGACCGTTTCGCGCCACTTTAGCTTTCTGTAGCGAACCGGTTAGTTCGGGGAGACCGGTCGGACCGGTCCGACCGGTCTTTGCAAACTGAACGGACCGGACCATTTTAGCACACTTTAGCACACTTTGGAGCACTTGGTGATGCGTGTGTAGTGTGTGTGTCCGCATGTGTGTGTTGTGTGTGTGCGTGTGCTGTGTTGTGCGTGTTCACACCTTTGCACAGGCATTGCAATGCATGGGAGTCAATCCTCACAAGACATGTATTCATGGTTCATTCATGATGGTCCGCAAAGCATTCAACGTGTAGATAGCACCCACATGCTTTGCACTTGTATCGGGTGGTGCCCATCCCACAATGTACACAAAAGCCCCGCTTCCCAACCACTATTGGTACATGCTTGTCCACCACCTGAATTTGCCTTGCCGGAAACATGTATCTCATCAACCTCCATTGCCAGTCAAACATTGTTTCACCCCCCGGACTAAGACGCAACGCTTGGCATGACGTAAATGCATTTGTTGCCGCTATCCTTAACACCATCCCCCCAAGTGCCTTCCACCATGATTGAAACCGGTGCTCTTCCCGGTGTTGTAAGCACATTTGGTTAAACGTATCCACCCCCGGGGCAAACCTACGGTAGTTGGCAATTATCCCCGGTAGGTGGTATCCACTTTAGCTCACTTTGTCCAGAGACCGGTCGGACCGGTCTTTGCAAACTACTCTAAACCGTTCGGACCGCTTCACTTTAGCACACTTTAGTACACTTTAGACTTTCTTTGCTCCCAAACCGGCAAACTACCCTAAACCGTTCAGACCGCTTCACTTTAGATCACTTTGTCCAGGGCCGGTCGGACCGGTCTTTGCAAACTACTCTAAACCGTTCGGACCGGTCCACTTTAGATCACTTTGTCCAGAGACCGGTCGGACCGGTCTTTGCAAACTACTCTAAAACGTTCGGACCGCTTCACTTTAGCACACTTTAGCACACTTCAGACTTTCTTTGCTCCCAAACCAAACACGCAGCAGAAATCATGGAATCATGCAATCCTGGAATCATGTCGCTGGTGTCCCATCAAGCACATGTCTGGCACACGTCTGGCACACGTCTGGCTCACCGGCCACACAGGACCGAAACAGTTCGTCGATAAAATCAAAAGGGAATAGCAAATAGCAAAAGCAAATAGAAAATGAGTTACTCATCCTCATTATCCTCATTATCCTTCTTCTCTTCCCCGGTCTTCTTGTTGCGGGCCTCGAGCTGCAGCGCGAGTCGCGCCTGTTGTGCGGCGAAGGCCGGGGTGATTTTCATCCCCGGAATCGCGGTAGCAGCAGCAGCGGAAGCCGCCTGCAGCTGAAGTGCCTGGGTGGAGGGCTCCTGCAGAAAAAGGAAGTAAAGTGGTTTCAACCGAACGGACCGGTACACTTCGTGACACTTCGTTCAAGGACCGGTCGGACCGGTCTTTGCAAACTGTCGTAAACCGTTCGGACCGGTACACTTTAGCACACTTCACACGAAGACCGGTCGGACCGGTCTTTGCAAACTACTCTAAACCGTTCGGACCGGTCCACTTTAGCACACTTTAGCACACTTTAAAACGAATTGAAGCACACGCATGCCTGAGTTCCGGCTTCTGGCTTGGGGGCATCGGCTTGCTGGGCGATCGGCTCCCCTGCGCCTGCCTCCTCCGCTGGGACCTGCTGCGGGTCTGGTTCTCCGGGTTCTTTCTCTTTGCTCGGCTCCTCCTTGCTCTTCCGTGCCTTGTCCAACTCCTCTTGCAACGCCTTCAACTTCGCCTCCAAAGCCTCGGTCGCCGCATCCTTCTTTTCGCGTTCACGCGCGGCCTCCTCACGACGTCGGGCGTCCTGCAGACCACAGACCACAGTGCTGACTCCATGCATGCACAAATGTAGGCTAGGGGACCCCTGGACACACACCTCCATTGCACGTTCGGCTTGGATTCTTGCCTCCTCTTGTCGTTCAAACTCCTCGCGCGCCTCTTCTTCCTCGGCGAACCTCATCCTCTCCGTTTGTTCACGGAACCAAGCGACTGTCCGCATCTCTTCGATCTGCTCCCCCAACGTCTTGGTTTCGGCGTGTGGTTCATGCCAATCACTTGTAGGAAGAGAACCCCCACGGACCTAAAAATGGCACGGCAAAGGGGAGAGCGAGTTCCACACACAACCCCGAACGGCCATTGGGTGCTCCATACCGTTACGAGCTCGAATTCGGTGCGTTGCAATTCCCGTTTGAGGGCCATGAACTTCTCGCGCAGCTGGGGAGTGGTGAGCTGGTCCATGGTCTGCACGTGCATCGGCATCTCCGGAGGGACGGGCCTTGCGGCGGGTTGGGGGATGGCGAGCTGGCGCGCTGCGGGCGCGGCGGGCAGGGCGGGCATGTCCATGTCGGGCTCATCCTTGATCCCCAAGCACTTCGGACACGTTGCAGCCCCCTGCAAGACCTTCTCTGTGGAGAAATGGAATAAAGTGTGCTAAAGTGTGCTAAAGTGAAGCGGTCCGAACGGTTTACGACAGTTTGCAAGGACCGGTCCGACCGGTCTTCGTATGAAGTGTGCTAAAGTGGACCGGTCCGAACGGTTTACGACAGTTTGTACAGACCGGTCCGACCGGTCGTCGTGTGAAGTGTGCTAAAGTGAAGCGGTCCTAACGGTTTACGACAGTATGCACAAACCTGCGTATTCTTCGTATTGGGGACCACCGGATTGACGAAGGGGCTCGACACACTTGCGCTGCGCCACGATGTAATCCGACCGAATGCAGAGAGGACCACGAAGAATGCTGTTCGGGCACTCGAACAGCAACTGCAGCGCTGCCGCCAAAAGTGTCTTGGTGCCGGGTTGGCCACGGAGACATTGCCGGACGTGTTGCCCAAGCCTTGGCAAGGTGGTGCCATACATCTCCAACGCGTTGCCCATGCGCACCTCTTCCGCCGACCTCTCTTCGTCCTCAGTGGAGGCCTTCCTGCCTTTCTTGCTTGTGCGGGGCGCCGAGGCGGACTCACTGCCCTCGGCTTTGATTTCCTTGAAAAATGGGACCGGCAACCGTCTTTTGGTGGTGTGCTTCTCCTTCGCCGGCTTCTTCTTCTTCCTCTCTTGCTCTTCCTCCTTTGCCTCTTCTTCCGGGATCTCCATCACGCTTTCTCGCTCCTCCTCCTCCTCGTCTTCTTCGTCCTCTTCTTCCTCGTCCTCGTCTTCGTCTTCGGACTCCTCGTTCACTTTCCTTTTGCGGGACTGCGCTGCTCGGGCCGCAATCCTCTGGCCCGGAGTAGATGTCTTCGCCTCCGCGACCACCCAACATCCGAGCACGTCCTCGGTGACGAAGTCAAGCTCGCCCTTGCTGATGCTGCGCTTCAAGCCCCCGGTCTTCTGGTCCTCCGTGAAGTAGATTGTCCCGGATAGGGACATTTTACCGGTCGCCTGCGACTGGCACGTGCCGGTGTAGCGGCCCCCGTGCGAGCCCTTGAGGAGCAGCACCACCCGATCCCCGGCCCGGACCTTTTTGAAGGCCGTGGGCACGGGGGTCTCGGCGTCCTTCACGCCGGGGATCTTCGTCCCGGGGCCTGAAATCGGCATTGAAAAAGGCTAAGCAACAAAGCGGGGAAGAGCGGTCTGACCGGTCCTGTCAAAAGGCAGCAGGAAGTAGGGGACCAGGAGCGAGGTTCGGAAGACCGGTCTGACCGGTCTGTATGAAACTGTTTGAACCGATCTATTTTCATGCTAATGGTGCATCCCACCCATCATGCATCGTTGAAACACCCAAGAGGACATGGGAAGCAAAGTCTGTGTATGTGTGTGTGGTTTGTGCATGGTGTGTGGTGGCGTGCATGCTGCAACGAGCGCGCAAAGGTAGGTTTGGGAGGCAAGTGTAACAAAGTGCTCCAAAGTGTACCGAAGTGGTCCGGTCCGTTCGGTTTGCAAAGACCGGTCCCACCGGTCTCTGAAACTGGTCTTACTGTTTTTCTCTAAAATACTATTGAGTCTAAGAAAACCACCAAAACCATCATTTCCGCCACGTTCAAAAACCCTTGACCCAATCCTTTGCCAGAAAGTGATAATTTTCCCCACAAGACCAGACCGGTCCTCCGTCCGGTCTGGTAGCCAAAGGAATATAATGCTCTTTGTTATGATGATGCAAACTCCACCCCTCTCGGCCTTTGCAAAGCCATTTGCAATTTGTGTTCAGTTTTCAGTTTCCATCCAATTGAGTTGCTTGACATCCCTAGGAGCACCCTACGGTAAGTGTTTGTTCAACATTTTTGTCCATACAGGGCCTCCGCAAAAATCACCCCCAGCCGCGGCTAGCCGTGTCTAGAGGGGAGGGGGGGATCTCCCTATTCTCGACCCACCTGCCGGCTTCAGCCATGACTAGTTTCGCTCCACACCAGTTGTATCAAAACCCACGTAGCACGATGGAACATTGCGGGACTACACTAGAACCAAGCGTGGTCTTTTTTGCCATCATTAGATTTATTGCAAGTAGAGCACGTGAGTCATGAAGCGAAGAGTGGAAGCCAGGCCAACGGGTCACAATCGGTTTTTCGTGTTCAAGTTTGATGTCCAAATGTGCTCATACCCTTCATGGTCATGTGCACGTATTCATAATGTGCACAAGCTATGCCCTCCGCCCTTTTACTGTGACACCTTTGTGTGCATTCACAATTTCTTCAACGTGGTAGAACAACGCGTGCCCATAATTCAGTTCCTTTTGGGTCCCAATGAATCTCCTTTGCACGAATTAGCTGCAAGATGCACCAAACTTGCTTGTGAGTTGTTGCTTCAAATGCATTTTGGTAAGCCCGTTGTCGTTGTGTGTTTCCGTGAGACTTCTCATTGTGTGTTCCACGTCCTTGCTCAATTCGAGCTGAAAGCCTTTCATCCTGTAAACCTTTGGATTGTGGCAGGGGAGGGGCTGTGCCCCTCGTGGGCGTCACAATCCCACCAACGCAGCTCCTTCCCAACTTCGGGCATAGCGAGGGAACCAAGTAAGGCTACTCTCACAAATTGTTTATGAGGCCCATGAGGGTTTATGTTTATCGGGGTTTATGTTTATCAGGAGCAAGCGCATCACAAGTGTTGCATGTCCAACTTTTTTTGTGTCACCGCGTGTCTCGCCGTGCCTGAAGTAGCAACCGTGTACACCCGTCAACATGAGAGCTAAGGCAGTGGAAAACAAAATAATCCTTGACCGACACAATCACATGTTCTCCTTGTAATCCGCTCTTGTATGCTAGCCCCTCACCTTTCGCTTCTCTACCTTAAGGTACGGTTGCACACACAAGCCATGGATGTGCATGCACGTTTTAGAAGATGTAAGCATGGCATGTGCAGACTGCCAGTGTAAACGCCATGCTGAGTTGGAGGCCCTGCGGCACCAATCTGCAGCCTTACTTTCAATAAGGCCCACACCAGAACTAGTCTGGAAGTCGGAAGAGACGACGAAAGGCGAGCTGGAATGAGTAAGGGCAGGGTGCAGCTCTCTGACTCTTTGTGCATGAATGTAAATTTATGTGCCTATGTATCAGCCCTGCTATTGCACCCAGTGATTGTCCCTCATTCCTCAGCTTAATGGCCGTGTGAACAGTCTTCTCTGATGCGTGCTTGGTTTCTTGCATTACTGCCTTCCCTTGTCAGCCATCAAACAACTGGGCAACAAAGCAATCCCCTCCTACAAAGCACCCATGTGTGGTTAAGAGGAGCCGGGTCTCCCTATTTTGGGAGATCCAGTGGAAAATCAATCTAATCTACAATGCAAGGATTGTCTAATCTAGGAAAGAACCTTCCTAGCAAAAATGTGTCAAGCATCTTCTTGTCATGACAATGTCATCATTGACAACCGGTTTTCGGTTAGTATAGCGGTTTTTTCAATTAACAATTCAAAATTCTTCAAAATTCCAATAGCCGCATTGGAACCGCCTCCAAAAGCCGCTTTCATTGATTGGTGATTCGGTGGTGGGCCGTTATTTTCGGCCGTTATTTTCGGCCGATAATCCTTAGCTCCACTTGTGTCCCACCTTATTTCAGGACGATAATCGTTAGCTCCCCCACAAGACGGAGCTAACGATTATCATCTTGAAATCTCGCCCCTAGCTAACACTTTTAAGGTGCAACAGGCACTAGGATAGGGGCTCGGGGGGATTATGGCGATGTGGGGACGCCCTCATGGCTCCTATGCCCGCCATTCGGTCGTCCCCCAACGCCTGTCGCGTGCACACAGTGATGTATGTGTAGTGAGAGTATCAAGGATAACGCCATGCAACAATTCTGATCGCGAAGGAAATTTTTTTGCACGTGCGTAATATGCTGTTTGCCATTAAGGATTTTGAACGTTTGTCTCTACGTTTCAAACACCCAACACTCGTATCACAGAAATTTGTCGCGCAACATAGTGCCGGCTTTGTTCGAGCACTTGCCTTCGTGTGCTTGCAAACTGCCCTCCCCTTGCCACCTGACGAGTGTTACGAGTGCCTTGACGGCCTTAATTGTGATACCTACTACACAAGGGGATATCATTATCATAAATGTACTTCAATAGAATTGAAACCATAAATTTCAAGGCCCTCCATAATGAATTGTGGTACATTAGCAAAAGCGACATGCACATTATCTCCGGCCGGATTATGACAACATCACCATGCGCAGAGCATGCTTAATCACAGTCATCATTTGTAGTTCATGGCATGGGATTGAGCGCTTCCAATGGCAACGAGATCCAGAAAGGGCACGGGGCAGGACCAGGTGAAGGCAGCACAGGGCACAATTTCCTAGCCAATTTCTGCACCCCGTGAGCGCACTGTGCATTGTTCTCCCTGGTTCAGCCTTACAAGACAATGGCCTGCTGATGACGGTTTTCTTTACTGCTTCTTGCCTAGCATCATCCTCTAGAACCCCCAAAGACAGCGGTTGCACCTTGGGTGGGTCTGGGATCCGGAGACTCTCACCCGTCAACGTAACAAGAAGACCATTGTGTGCACGGGGTGTTTAATCTTTTGTACCCATCGCCAGTTGTGCTGTTTTCAAAAAAACCAGCGACTCTACCCCGCTATTTGGCAGGAGCATACTCAAGGCCCCTGCATGGGATGACAGTGCCCACACGTCCTCCTCGTCCTCCATCCCAAGGGGATGAGGCTGCAACGCCACATTTGAATACCATCAAGTGTCACAAAAGCCAAAGCTAGAGTGTTCCACCAAAGCTCACCATTTTGCATTAACGAGAGGCCTCCAACTGTCTTTCCTTCCGCAAAGGGCAACGGGGAAAGGTCATCGATTTTGATGAGAGATTTGCTAGCGTGCTTCCAAATCATGGAGTGTGCAGTTAGTGTGCATAGGCATCGAGAATTTGCCCTTGCACATTCACGGGGCTTGGGGTGTTCAACGTACTTGGGGGGGGTGATGCAATCTAGCAGATCCTAGGTTTCTATCTCAGTTTGGGCCACATCTTCTGAATGAAAAACAGAATGTTCCTGCCAAATGGCCCATGTCTCTAACAGTGCCTTCTCGTCTATTGATCTTGGATATCTCCACAAATAACTATTGCTTTGATTACACGAGCGGTTCCAATAAATGTCATGTGTGTAGTGATAATGAGTCGGGGCATAGTGAGGGAACCAAGAAAGGCTACTCTGACAAATTATTTGTCAAGCTGTCAAGACCAAGCGCATCACATGTGTCACGTGTCCGAAACATGTAACACATGTAAGTACATGTAAGCATGCACATGTTCTCCCTGTGGTCCACTCTTGTAGAGCCCTCAATTTTTGTCTCTGTACGTTAGGGGCTTGTACAGTCTCACCAATGATGCAGGCTATCACGAACCTCTGGCGGCACCTATCACAAACCCCTGGCACCTTTGCACTTATCATAATTCAATGTTGTACCAAATCGCGTTCAAGTGTTTTACCAACACATCAGACAGCTAGGCAGCAAAGCAGGGTTGGAGGGATATGTTGCCAGAGTACTGACATATGATGGCCACACAATTGCACTTCCTGTGGGTTTTGCATAACGTATTGCATATTGTCCTATATGAATCGCAGCCAAGCGCCCTCTTTTTATGCATGAAACCCATCATGTTGCTAAATACATGTGTATCGATGTAGGTGGGTCCAGGTCTGCTCACCTGGCCTCCCTCTTGATCTATAGGGAATTGGTTGAGAGCCACTTCCTTGGGGTTTGCTGTACACTATCTGGGTAAGCTCTAGGGACAGCTTTTGGGTCATGGTGCAACCAATGCAGGGTGTCAACTGGGATACTGTTCAAGAGAGCCACCAACAACAGCTGGGAGTTTTGACAAGCATGCAACTCACCCTTGAGCAATTTAGCCCATCCATGCTTGTGGAATGTCAGCCCTCCAATTCCAACAATACTCCATCGTACTGCCAAATTTCTGGTGGTGGAGGAAAAGCCAACATCTCTGCCGTAAACTCGTTCACAAACTCATTGACGGTTTGGCCCTCAACGAGCTGTTTATGGTGTTCTCACTAGTGCCTAATTTGTTGAAAAACGCCATCCACTATAAACTAAGTTGTGCCACTTTGTAGCTTAAGCTGGACAGTGTATATCATTTCCTGTTCTGCAAATGGGACAGCGAAACGGGAATATCCATTTCCCTATCCACTTTGTGCTTCAGGAGCAGAACGAGATCCAGTTAGCACAAGCTCAACGAAGGCTGCGCATTCTTGAGACGGATTTCGCTGAGAACGAGGAGGCAAGTAGCAAGCTCAGAGTGGCCCAGGACCGTTTGGCTGCGGTATCAGCTGAGGCTGAAGACAAAAAGCGTGAGGTGGAATCTTTGACGAGCAACGTGATGGTGTTGCAAGGTGCCCAGAAAAAGCAGCAGGTGTTTTATGAATGCCAATTGTTGTTGCCAAGCTCAAATATGGCTGATTTTTTGGTTAGTCTGCCTTGCAAATGACCACTTTGTTCACCTTTGCAAACACTAGTTGGGCTTTGCCCAAATTTTGTTTGTGTAATTTCAAGCACCATCACCCCCAAGGGCCTTCTGCCGAGTTCACCTCTTCAACTTAGCAAATCGTAGCCTGATATTGTGCCCTACATTGTTGCCGGGTACTGGTTGGATTCACGTTGTGTAGATTGTGCCGTAGGGTCCCATTAACGAGGGGGTTAGGGGTTACTGGCAACACCTTCCACTCCCATACCTGGCGATGCTAGCATTTGAGCAAGCAAGACGCAAGCAAGCACGTTTCCGAGCGAGTTTGCGAACAATTTTGCCCGGGCGCTCTTGCCATTTTGCATTGATATGTGCCCTCCCCAAATCCGGAGTTTGAGGCACGAATTCAATGATGGCGGCCCAGGCCATGAACAGCCAAGTTTAGGCTGGGGCATGGAGGTTTCCAAATGACGCATCAAATCTTTTTTGGATGATGAGGTGGGATTGCAATGATTGTGAGATTGCAGGTGCACACGTGCTTGAATGACAAGGGAAGTTTCTTTTGATTCATGTTGCATTCTGCAAAGGGCTGGAGGGTGCTGCGTGTCATGTGTTTTCCTTGCCTGTGTCCCTCAGGCGTATATCGAGGATCTGAACAAGAGACTGGACACCCTGTCTGGGGTGCGAGCCAACAGTGGCCGATCGCTCGAGGATGATTTGTCGCACAGTTACCAGCTGCTTTCTGAAACTGAGGGGCAATTGGTCAATCTGCAAACTGATTTGGCATACAAGACCCGCGATGGAGACATTTTGCGATCGCAGTTGGAGACTGAGAGGTGTGCTTGTCACAAGATGTGCCGTGCTGGCATTTTGGTGCAATATTCAGAAACATGTTCGTCACGCGAAACCATCTGAAGTGTAATCCACGGTATCTTTATCTCTTGCTGGCATGGCTTTTTTGACAATTCGGCACCACCTGTGGGGGGGGGGGGGTCCCACACCACCCACCCATCCCCCCTGGACCCACCCACCCAACCCCCATGCCAATCAAATTTTTACTCTGGCGGCCTTTTTGCCCAGTTTTTGCGTGCATGTGCCCGAGTGTGCCAATTCGTACAGTCAATTGGCAATCCTACAGCTCTGAGCCCATGGCGGCTTTGACCGCCATATTTACAGACGATGGCAACATGATTTTTTGCTCCTAAGTTAAGCATTTGGCCGGGGAGATGGGAAGCATGGCGGCGCCGTAGACCCCACCCTATGATCGCCCATTGAGTTCACATGGCACCGTGACCCCAATGGTGCCCTCCGCCATTCTCAAATCTTGAGGGGTTTTGATGCAACTAAGGGATGAAGGTTAGGGCATTTGGTCCCCTCTTTGTTGCCCATAGCAACCTTGGGCCAAGATCATCACTTAGCGACAGCTAGAATTGTTTCTCTTCGCCCAAACTTTGGCGATATTTCGGCCAACCCCAAATTTTGACTCAAACATGACCGGGTATAGGCTCTAGGAACTCGGTTTGGTGGGGTTCCGAATCGGGTTCCTAATTGCGGTCCTAATTGGGATCCTAATTTGGATCCTAATTGGGTTCCTAATTGGGTTCCTAATTGGGTTCCTAATTGGGTTCCTAATTGGGTTCCCAATTGGGTTCCTAATTGGGTTTCTAATTGGGTTCCGAATTGGGATCCTAAATGGGTGTCTCATTGGGTTTCCAATTGGTTTTCTAATTGGGTTTCTAACTGGGTTTCTAATTGGGTTCCTAATTGGGTTCCTAATCGGGCTCCTAATTGGGTTCCTAATTGGGTTCCTAATTTGGCTCCTAATTGGGTTCCTAATGGGGTTCTTACTTGGGTTCCTAAATGGGGGAGCGATATTGCCCCAATATCGCTCCCATGCCGCTCCCATAGCGCTCCCATATCGCTCCCATACCGCTCCCATATCGCTGCCAATTGGTTTTGACCAAAAATTTTCTTCGGCACCTTCAGCGCCTCTAAGAACTCAGCACCACTGGGGGGGTGGGGGGGGTGGACCCACCCACCCACCCACCACCTGGTGCTTGCTGCCTTGCCACAGGACAGAACTGCAGCTGCTCAATTGCTTTCTGCATGTACAATCTGCTAAGGCTGCCACTGCACAGCACAATAGTATGGGCACCAGGTTGGATTGTGGTTGCTCATCTTGTCTGGGTTGGGGTTAGGGTTACATGCACATGTGGGTAGATGTCAATGGTGTGGTTCATGTGCTTTTCATTTTTAGAACCCACGCACAGACCCTACAGGAGGGACTCACGAAGCGTGAGCAGGAAGTGGCCAAGTTGAAGGTGCAGTTGATGCATTTCCAGTCAGAAGATGGGCGTATGTTGGAAGGGTTTGGCAGGGGCAACGGGCAAACGTCAGTACCAACCAGGCTTCGAGTCAGGTTTCCCTCTGCCAGGGTGTATCACCCTGTGCATCAGAAGCAGCAAATGCTGGCCCCAGAAGTGGTGCCACAACAGCCAAAAGTGCCATAGATGAATCGCTATTTTCCAAATCCTCCTTCACAGATGCAAGCAATAGAGAAGTGCAGATGCAGGGGAGGGGGTTTAAGCATGAAGAAAGTGAATCTGGACAAGTTGAGGGACGAGGTCGGCACAAGATTTGCAGTTGGTTGCAGTTGCATTGGTTTTGGCTGTTCTGTGATACGAAGCAGCAAACCCTCGCAGGGTTTCATGCTGCCTGCCTGGCTAGTTTTTACCGAAAGGAGAGATGTTGTTGATTTTTGCTGTGCATTGTCTTTCATGCAATTTCAATTGGGTGTTGTGCACCTGTGTACACATTACACTTAGCCCACACATTCCACATGGGCGCCACCTCTCCAGACCCTCCCAAGACAGTCCAGAAGAAAACCCATTGTTGGAAACTTTCCCTTGATTTGAGTATGACTACACAGGGCTGCTGACAGTTGTCACGAGGTCAACGCCCCACAAACACTCTCAGGTTATCCCCTCCTGATTGCATGGGAATCCTCCCAATCCAAGAAACGCAAGAGATATGCAATCGATGCAAGTTCAGCAAACCTCACCAAGACACTTTTTGCTCCAATTTTGGCCACAAATGTAACCATCCTGCAAATCGTTCGTTATACAGCTGAAATTGCTGGAAGTGGACCTGATGATACTCAATTGGAGTGCGTACAAATTCTGATCTTTGTTTCTTGGCCTTGCATCAACAAGGCTCCAACCAGCAACAGAATAACCCGCAATTGCCAAGCGTTCCAGCAGAGAAACATTTATTCAACAAAATTGAGCAATTTTCTTGGTGGAAAAGAAGTCTTCAACTGCCTGGATTCTTTCACAATTTGCCACATGTTTCCTGACATTGCTGTGTACCTGCCTGCGCTATCCTTTCATGAATCTGCCAGAGCCTGAGCCTGAGCCTGATCTTGGGCCTCAGCGTGGGGCTCACAGCACTTGCTTTTCATTTTCAGTCAGGTCCAAAGCTGAGTTACAAAGTCTGGAGGATGAAATTGAGCATCTGCGAAGAACTATTGAAGAAATGCAGGAGCATCGGATGCAGGAGTCGGTCTGTCCTGTTGCTTTTTTCACAGACACACACACACTTGATTGCCTCACTTGGACCCACAGCACTCTTACAACTACAAGGTTGAAAGTTGAAAGCAATGTACAAGCGTTGACGCAATGATCATCCGGGGGGGGGGGGGGGCAATACATTGCCAGTATAGCTTTTGCTGCCATCAACTGGGGTGTAAGACAGCAATCCAACAGCTGAAGGCACCCCAAACTCGCTGGTTTTTCTTTTTGGAAGTCAAATGGTTCATTCAGTGGAGTGAGTCTGCTCGGGGCTTTGAGTTTTGTTTTTTGGGTCTTGGGCAATTGTGAATGCAGGTGTATTGCATAATTCACAACCAATTGGTGCGTTTTCTGCAACAGTTGGGGAGGGGGGGGTGCTGGTTTGAGCATTTTTCTGGTGGAATATTCATTTCTTTACTCTTTTAGTGGCGATTCGAACCCTTGCCTAGTGTAAATGCAGGTGTAATTCGGAAGATGCAAAAAGATTCAGATGAATTGAAGACAAGCCCCAGCTGGCGTAGGCGATCCTCAACAGCCCCGTGTTTCCAGCTGGTAATCCTCTATTTTGGAGAACCCCAAAAGAAGTGGCTCATTTCGAAGTAGGGGCTTTGGTGTCGGGACAATGTGCTGCTGTGCTTCAACAAGACGCATTCCTGGCCATCCCCTTGATCCAGGTAGAGGATGTACAGGGGTCGCAGCATCATACATTTCACTTGCTGGTGCTGGGTAACGAAATCCGTGCCATCAGTTTTAACCACGATTGAGGGAATATACAGCAGTGTAAAAGGGACGAAGATGCATGTGTTACCCACAGTTTGCGCTACACAATCTCAAAGAGAACCTCATTTGTGGCCAATGGAGGGGACTGGATTGAAAGGGACTAGCAGGAGCAATCATTTTGTTTTGAACGGCCCATCTGCACCCTGGGCCACCATTTTGCCAGGCAAAACGCCGAGGTTGTTGATGCCCAGCCTCTCTTCTCTATGTGCAACCTGACCTGCACCACCATTTCAGGCAGAACAGGAGGCCAAACTCGTCCGTCATGAAGCCCTACTCAAGCAGGATTTCGAGAAGGACCTCCAAGTAAAGCTGAATGACCAGCGCAAGGCCATAGCACATAAATCTGGTGTTTTCACCCCCTGCCTGCCCACAGCGGTGGTTGAGCGTGGATGGGCACAGCAGAGCAATTATGTCATCATGGTGATTACGCTTATCCTCGTGTGGTACGTAATGCGCCCTCCATCGATCAATTACAAACAATGCAGGTGCCATTTGTGAATGTGGGATGTGCAGATTCTGTGGGCGATGACTGATTTTTGGGCTTCTGTTTGAGATAAGATGGAGCAGGGGGTACTTTGTATGCTGCTGCGCCACAGGCTTGGAATCTGCACTCAGTGGGAGACAGTGTTGTGTTGGCCACTTTTATTCACTGCAATCCACCCTCCATTCAGAACCCTTTTTTTTTGTTTGTTCAAAGACATGGAGTAGAAATGTACCATGGGTGTCTTCGGTAACTGAAGTATCTATTTTTGCTGTAACTATCGTTTGCTGTGTGAACGGTGGTTTCTGTGTTGGCTCCCAGCTTGACTGTATGTTACACAGATTTATTTATTGTTTATTCAGGGCTAGATAGCCCAGTGGCCTAGGTGGTTCCTGCTATTGCAATGAATTCACTGTGTGTTGGTGCATGTATCACTGAAACCCTGAGAAAAAGGTAGAAATATTTTGCCCGAAAAATTTCCCCATGTGTAGTGTTGTATGTTTCTCCCTTATGAGAACAATTTATGTGGCCACATCAGTCCTTGTTTTTGTAGACAGCAATATGGTAGGGGTTCCATCGCCATCTGCGAAGCCCCACCAAGCTGCTGCACTTCACCAACCAAGACCAAATATCCAGAAGATTTGAAAATGGGAAGTTGAACCTTCATCATGTCGGATGCGACCAGTAATGATCATCACCGACTTATTTATTTACAGTTACAACCAAACATTTATTTGGGCTGCATTTTTCTTCAGTAGTCAGATTTTGCATCAAAAGAAAGGTTACTTGGGATACGGCCTCAAATTTTTTTGATGATGTTTTTTTCTGCTCATCAGCTTTACAACGGGGAAAAATGTCCCCAAGTTGCGTTTTTGGTGACTTGGTTTTTCACAACACAAAGTTCAATCTCATTACAGCAAACAAAATTATTTGGGATACAATGATTTTTTCAAGGGGTACGACCGGTGGGGCACTGTGGTTATAATCTTTTTGCATGGCACAGGATAGGTAGCCACCCAGGACCCATTTTCAGGTTGTAGCCTCAATACGGTCGGGGATATGCTGCCACAATCGTTGCTCGTTTTTGGCCGTTGCCGTGGGCAGCCTCGTAGCTAAATAACTTTCATAAGCATGCATTTTGCAGCTACTTGTGGCACATGCCCCCCATGTCAAGCATGGCTCCAACTCCACATTGTCCTCAAGCAATTGCCTCCTTTGGGGTGCAAACTGGTGGATGTGTACTCATAGTGTGAAAAGTCCGGACGAGTAAGGGACCATCGGGGGCGCCGACCGGGGTCACCCGGAGGTTCGACCTGCGACCCCTGCGACAGGTTAGGGGTCTATGTACAAGAAACAAGTTGTTCGGGATGTAGGTTTGAATTGTTTGAATCAACAGACAGCCATCACAATGCGCAAAAATGTTTTGACCCCTCCCCACCCCCTCTCCCCCAAAAGGGGTACCTGGGCACGAGGGGTAGGGGGGTCAAAATCGAAAATTCATTGGGTGGTCATTTTGTCTTCCCGAAAAAAAAGATTTTACAAAATGTTAGATTTCCAATGCCATACTTTGGGGTATGCTATGTGAATGACCTCAAAAGAGCGGCATATATGGTGCCTGTGCTTGCGCCCGATCTAACACCCCTCTTCGAGGTGATTTATGTTTTCTTTCGCCAACGCCTGTTGTGAAAAAAATTAAAAACTCCAGAAAAGGCAATTCTTTACTAAAAGCCATGGCAATCTTGGCAAGTTTGCGGGGGACCTTGTGGGCAGAGGGCAAGTGAGGTGCTTTGGTGCTACACTTTGCCTAAGAATGAGAGACACCATCCCCTCGGTCAAAAGTAGTAGAACCCCAATGCTGCACCACCCCCCATACCCCTTTGGATAAGCAAAATGTATCAATGTACAAAGGTCCTCCGCGGTGCTATCGTCCCCATTAGAGCAATCCAAGGGCTAGTCGAGGCACTCCCCAAAGGCTTCCCACACAACACAATCACACTGTTAATATCTGTCATCAATGGTTTGCCCTTATGCGTTGTCCAAGCTAGCATTGTGCTTCAGGATGTAAAAGAATTAGGAACGTCCAAGGTTTGGGTTTGGGCATTGTCTTGGCTATGGAATGTTTTGCAACAAAGGAGGACAACCCATTGTACCCAGCCTTGTGACTCTCTATCCCCGCAGCAAGGGGCCAAAGACTAAAAGTGGATACCATACTCATACCGTCTCGGTTACTCCAAAGTGTAGAGCACTCAAAGAGCTACATAACCCTTGCCATCTCCAGGCCTCCAAAGTGGAAAGAACTTGAAGCGGATACATAGCGCCTGCTGTATTGGTGCGGCAATAAGTGCATCATTTTTTGACAAGGAGAGGCCCAAAAAGAAGAATGTAGCAAATAAATTACAAAAATGGTACAAAAGGGTGTACCTTGAATACAAAAATTCCCATTTGCATGCACTACTATATTTCCTTTGTTCTGAATAGTGACCCAAATCACGTGTGCAAGTGCCGTACAATGCGGGTTCCCAAGAACTTAGGGTGATTACCTTGTTTAAAAAACCATCCACCAAATCCGATTACCTTGTTAAATGAGCCATCCACCAATACCATCATTGCTACAATCAATCTCGGGGCATTTACGGTGTGCATTTGCCCCCCCCCCCCAAAAAAAAATGCAAGTGCCGTACAATGCGGGTTCCCAAGAACCTAGGGTGATTACTTTGTTTAAAAAACCATCCACCAAATCCGATTACCATGTTAAATCAGCCATGCACCAATACCGTCTTTGCTACAATCAATCTCGGGGCATTTACGGTGTGCATTTGCCCCCCCCCCCAAAAAAAAATGCAACGATTTTTGGTACTTTCTGGTGTTTGGGCATGTGGAAACCTTTTGTACATGTCCTTGTTGTTCCGGCACTTTTTCTACCAAGGCCACTATCCACCCCCCTCACGGGTGAAAAAGTAGCCCCTACCAAACATTTTTGCACGGCATCTTCTATGGTCTTCCATGATCTACGCTTTTGCAAGCACAGTGGCGGGTGCTTTCACCTTGCATCTTCGCGGGCACTCTAGAAAGCAGTTTGCCCTCGGCTCATGCCTAAGCCTTCACAGGCACTTTAGCGGGCAGTCAACCTTGGTCCCCTTGCCCAAGCTTCGTTGGCGGTTTCGTGGGCACGGTAGCGGGCACACAATCGTTTTGGGGATTTTTTTAAACACTTGGCGGGCATGTTCTCTAGGCACATGCCTGAGCCTTTGGGTAATTTTGCAGCCACTTGCGCCGGGTTCTCTAGCAGGAGCTTTGCGGACACTTTTGTGGACACACTGCCGGGTGCACGGTTCCTGCGCCTTTGAAGCACTTTTTGGGGTAGTTTGCAAGCACTTTGGTAAGCACTTTGCCAGTGGTTCATGGTTGGACTATTGCACACAGTTTTGTGAACACTCCACCCTGTCTTGTTGGTTGTGCTTTGTGGGCCCATTGGTGGCAAGTCATCGGCCCCGCTTTTTGTGTTTACGGGATGCATTTTCATAACCCCCCACCATGCACAAAAATGCATTCAAAACACGAAGAGCCATTCATTTTCGTATTTTGTACTCCCCAAAAAGAAGACATACAAAGCCCCAACGCCATCTGTTACTTTGAAACAACAACACAGTGCAAGGACTATGGGTCTGAACAATCCTCGGTTTACTTCCACAAAAAGGCGGTCATGGACACAAGTTTGGGCAATGCTTTCAGCTTGGGTTCTTGGCATTAGCAAAAGGGGGCTAGAGTTGCACAAGAGCAACAAATCAGTAAAGAACCCTCCACATCCCTTTGTTTGGGGCAGGGGCTTATTTGGGTGTCACAATGCAGTTGGATACCATTTGAGACACAAAATCAGGCACATTTTTGCTTGCATGTTGTGCCATGCTTTGCACTTGAGGTGCGCCACATAATTTGACATAAATCTTTGTAAGCACTTCAACGTCCAAAATGCATGAAAATTTTCAACCCTACCATGCACTTCCGCGAGACAAAACCAGCAAGTTGCTAGTCCCTATGACATGGACCATGAATTTTCCAATGCTACAAAAAAAATCCGCTAGGCTGTTCCGGCGCACGTGGAGGATCACCAAGGGTTGTAGGAGGTAGCATTTGGAGACCTTATGTCCAAACTAGACAACGGTAAGTCAATCACGGGGAAACGGGCATGCACGATTGCAAGATGGTTGTCCACTCCATATTTGTGCCCGAGGAGAGGCGTTCACCCATTGACGGACGTGAAGCAAGCGGCCTCCAATGCAACTCGAGGGGCCACACCGAAGATGGGAGTGCAGGATTGTGTATAGCGACCTAGTCGGCTATCAGACATCAGACATCAGACTTTTATGGACCATCACCCCCACCCCCCCCACCCCCCACCCCAACACCCTTTCTACCCCCCCCCCCCCGTGTAAGACTTCGCCCCCCCCCCCCGTGTCCCCACCAATATCAGACTTGTCCCATTGTCACCACACCCTTGAGGTGTAGAAGTGGGTTGTGGTCTCGACCCTAGCGTCCGAAACCCACCCAGTGCTTGCAACCCCTTCAATGATGGTATGTGCCCCCCCCCCCCCCCCACCCCACCCCACCCCACCCCATCTCTCTGACTCAACCCGATCGGGGGGCTCATATGTGACTGAAGACAAGTGGGAACAGAATCCTGATGTCTGGCCCAAGCAACCTCACCTGAGCTAATCGGGTCAGTTTTGCTGGTGGGATGGGTGGGTGGGGGTTCATCGGGTTGAGCCGGAACTGTGGAGAGGGGGGGTAGTGGGTTTCGAGCACGGCACAGCACAGCACGGCACAGCACAGCACATCACAGCACATCACAGCACACCACAACACAGCACAACATACAGCATAGCACAGCATATTACAGCACAACACAGCACAACACAGCCCCTACGGCCGCCCAAGAGAGCCTCCCTCCCTCCCTCCCTCCCTCCCTCCCCTCCCTCCCTCCCTCCCACCCTGTCATTTCCCTGCTTGTGTGGTTGAGGTTAGGGAGGGTATGCCTGTTTTTCTTTTTCAGGTTTGAACCATGACGATTGATCATATGCCGTTTCTTTATGGGTTGCCGCTGACAGCGTGTCATGGTGGATGTGGTGGATCATGGTGGGGCCATGGTGGATCGTAGTTCACCCCACATTTGCAAATTTCTTTGTCCGTTTTTGAAACATGACAATTGATCATATGCCGTTTCTTTATGAGGTGCCGGTGACAGCGTGTCACGGCACTGATCGAACGGTGGACCGTGGTTGCCCGCACATTTGCAAGTTTCTTTGTCCGTTTTTGAACCATGACGATTGATCATATGCCGTTTCTTTATGAGGTGCCACTGACAGCGTGTCACGGCACTGATCAAATGGTGGACCATAGTTGCCCCCACATTTGCAAGTTTCTTTGTCCATTTTCGAACCATGGTTAGGGAGGGTATGCCTGTTTTTCTTTTTCAGGTTTGAACCATGACGATTGATCATATGCCGTTTCTTTATGGGTTGCCGCTGACAGTGTGTCATGGTGGATGTGGTGGATCATGGTGGGGTCATGGTGGACCGTAGTTGCCCCCACATTTGCAAATTTCTTTGCCCATTTTTGAACCATGAAGATTGATCATATGCCGTTTCTTTATGAGTTGCCGCTGACAGCGTGTCACGGCACTGCTCGAATGGTGGATCGTAGTTCACCCCACATTTGCAAATTTCTTTGTCCGCTTTTGAAACATGACAATTGATCATATGCCGTTTCTTTATGAGGTGCCAGTGACAGCGTGTCACGGCACTGATCGAACGGTGGACCATAGTTGCCCGCACATTTGCAAGTTTCTTTGTCCGTTTTTGAACCATGACGATTGATCATATGCCGTTTCTTTATGAGAACCCCCAAATATTTGACGGAACCCCATCCGTGAAATATTTGGGGGCTGTAGACCCCCCAAACATTTGACGGAACCCCATCCGTGAAATATTTTGGGGTCTACAGCCCCCAAATATTTCACGGAACCCCATCCGTCAAATATTTTGGGGGTGTAGACCCCCCAAATATTTGACGGAACCCCTTCCGTGAAATATTTGGGGGCTGTAGACCCCCCAAATATTTCACAGAACCCCATCCGTCAAATATTTTGGGGGTGTACAGCCCCCAAATATTTGACGGAACCCCATCCGTGAAATATTTTGGGGGTGTACAGCCCCCAAATATTTGACGGAACCCCATCCGTGAAATATTTTGGGGGTCTGCACCCCCAAAATATTTCACGGATGTGGTTCCGTGAAATATTTTGGGGGTGTACAGCCCCCAAATATGTGACGGAACCCCATCCGTCAAATATTTTGGGGGTGTACAGCCCCCAAATATTTGACGGAACCCCATCTGTCAAATATTTTGGGGGTCTACAGCCCCCAAATATTTGACGGAACCCCATCCCTCAAATATTTTGGGGGTGTAGACCC
The DNA here is from genome assembly GCA_964036045.1 of Eutreptiella sp. 'Long Island Sound 2002'. Classification (NCBI taxonomy): domain Eukaryota; phylum Euglenozoa; class Euglenophyceae; order Eutreptiales; family Eutreptiaceae; genus Eutreptiella; species Eutreptiella sp. 'Long Island Sound 2002'. Next base: position 118,689,841 of record OZ038383.1, on the reverse strand, counting down.
CCCAAATATTTGACGGAACCCCATCCGTCAAATATTTTTGGGGTGTACAGCCCCCAAATATTTGACGGAACCCCATCCGTCAAATATTTTGGGGGTCTACAGCCCCCAAATATTTGACGGAACCCCATCCGTCAAATATTTGGGGGGTGTAGACCCCCCAAATATTTGACGGAACCCCATCCGTCAAATATTTTTGGGGTGTACAGCCCCCAAATATTTGACGGACCCCCATCCGGGGCCTATGGGGACCTTTGGGGGCCTATGGGGACCTTTGGGGGCCTATGGGGGCCTATGGGGCCCTATGGGGGCCTATGGGGCTCTATGGGGGCCTATGGGGGCCTATGGGGGCCTATGGGGGCCTATGGGGACCTATAGGGGCCTATGGGGACCCATAGGGGCCTATGGGGGTCTATGGGGACCTATGGTGGCCTATGGGGGTCTATGGGGACCTATGGGGGCCTATTGGCACCTTTGGGGACCTATGGGGACCTATGGGGACCTATGGGGGTTCATGGTGGCCTATGGGGGCCTATGGGGGCCTAAGCGGACCTGTAGGGGCCTATGGGGACCTTTGGGGGTCTATGGGGACCTTTGGGGGCCCATGGGGGCCTATGGGGGCCTATGGGGGCCTATGGGGCTCTATGGGGGCCTATGGGGACCTTTGGGGGCCTATGGGGGCCTATGGGGGCACGTGGGGACCTATGGGGACCTATGGGGGCCTATGGGGGCCTATGGGGGTCTATGGGGACCTATGGGGGCCTATGGCGGCCTATGGTGGCCTATGGGGGTCTATGGGGACCTATGGGGGCCCGTTGGCACCTTTGGGGACCTATGGAGGCCAAGGGGGGCCTATGGGGGCCTATGGGGGCCTATGGGGATCTATAGGGGCCTATGGGGACCTTTGGGGGCCTATGGGGATCTATAGGGGCCTATGGGGACCTTTGGGGGCCTATGGGGGCCTATGGGGGCCTATGGGGGCCTATGGGGGCCTATGGGGACCTATGGGGGCATATGGGGACCTATGGGGACCTGTGGGGGCCTGTGGGGACCTATGCGGGCCTATGGCGGCCTATGGGGGTCTATGCGGACCTATGGGGACCTATGGGGACCTATGGGGACCTATGGGGACCTATGGGGGCTTGTGGGGACCTTTGGGGGCCTATGGGGGCCATTGGGACCTATGGGGACCTATGGGGACCTTTGGGGGCCTATGGGGGCCTATGGGGGCCTATGGGGCTCTATGGGGGCCTTTGGGGACCTATGGGGGCCTATGGGGACCTTTGGGGACCTTTGGGGACCTTTGGGGACGTATGGGGGTCTATGGGGACCTATGGGGTTCTATGGGGGCCTATGGGGGCCTATGGGGGCCCATGGGGGTCTACGGGGACCTTTGGGGACCTATGGGGACCTTTGGGCACCTTTGGGGACCCATGGGCACCTTTGGGGACCTATGGGCACCTTTGGGGACCTATGGGCACCTATGGGGATGGGGGCCGATGGGGACTCATTGGCATCTAGGGGGACCTATGGGGGCCTATGGCGGCCTGTGGGGGCCTATGGGGGTCTATGGGGACCTTTGGGGACCTATGGGCACCTTTGGGGGCCCATGGGGGCCTATGGGGGCCTATGGGCACCTTTTTGTTTGCCACTTTCCTTGCTCACACATTTTCCCCATTTTCCCATTTTGGTGTCCAAAGTCTTTTTTACTTTTGTACTGCCATGTTTCTGATTGTCCAAGGTGGTTCCCCAATGATTTTTCAATTGTGTCCTCCCTTTTTGTTTTTTTCATTTGGGGGGGGGTTGATTTAGATTTAGGCATAGTTTCTCCCAACCAATTTCCTCTGGGCATTAGACCCCTAGACCCACCTCCAGTAGATAAGAATATCAGACATCTTCTTGGACAGACCGCACACACAACATCCCTTATCAGACATCAGACATCAGACTTTATACACAATCCTGTGGGAGTGCATCACCCCGATTCCAAGGGCCACGGTGAAGCTTGGGAGGCCATAACGACAAGTCCAGGGTCCCCAACGAAGTGTGGGGGTCCATCGCTCCAACTTGAAGGCGCACACCGAAGGATGGGTGCCCATCACGCACTCACACACTCAAGAAGCCACACCAAAGCCCATCACCCCAACTCACGGAGCAACACAGAAGACGGGAGTCAATCACCCTCATCCAAGGGCCACGGTGAAGCTTGGGTGTCCGTAACGACAACTTGAAGGGCCACAACGAAGCGTGGGAGTCCATCAGCCCAACTGAAGGGGCCTTGCAGCGGAGTAGGGGGGGGGTCATTACCCTAGTTTTATTGGCGTGATGGACTCCCACGTTTCGGTGTGGCCGCTTGAGTTGGAGTGATGGACTTTCACGCTTTGGTCTGGCCGCTTGAGTTGTGCTCATGGACTCCCACACTTGAGTATGGCCCTTTAAGGTGGGGTGATGAACAACCAAGCTTTGGTGTGGCCCCTCGGAGAAGGGTGATGGACACCCTCGATTCGGTGTGGCCACTGAAGTTGTGTTTTTGGACATCCGCGCTTTGGTGCAGCCAATGCAATTGGGGTGATCGACTCCCACACTTCAATGTGGCGCCCCGAGTTGTGGCTGTGCACTCCCATGCTACAATGTGGCCCTTAGCTTTTGAATGGTAGACTCCTGCTCTTCGGTGTGGCGTTGTTCTCCATAGTGCTAGACTACCAGGCTTCGGTGCGCCAAAAGCAAGGAGCCAAACTGAAGCGTGAGAGTCCACAATCACAACCTGAGTGGCCACACCGATGATGGGAGTGCATCACGTCAACTCAATGAGCCACACTAGAGCTCGAGAGTCCATCACCCCACTTCAATGGGGCACACTGAAGCTTGGGAGTCCAGAACCCCAATTGGAGTGGCCACACCAATGCTTGGAGATCCATCATCCCCCTACCAAGGGCCAAATCGAAAGGTGACAGTCTAGAATTACACCTCGAGGGGGCACACGGCGTGGCCCCTCGAGCTGGGGTGATCAACTTCCACCCTTTGTTGTGGCCACTGGAGTTGGGTTTTTGGACTCCCACACTCTTAGGCGGCCCTATTGGTGGGTTGACTTGACAGCCAGAACGCACGATTTTGTGCCAATATCAATGTCTGTTTTTCACTCCCAAAAAAGCATACCTATTTTTCATCAAAACAGACCCGCATACTTAGCATACGCCCTCAGAAACATACTTTTTCTTCCTCCATGAGGTGAAGACATACACCCCCATGTATCTATGGACTTTGATTCTTGGTATTTGAAATTTTTGTGCACTGCAGCTCCCAAAAATGTGAAAAGTCCTTTTTTGGTGGGTTGTGGTGTGTTTGGCTGCAGTCACGTCCTCAGTTACTATCGTACTGCAACCCCGGATGTCACACCTTGCTTCACCGGAGCACCGTACATCATTGCATCACAAAGTCCTCACGGAAACCCATATGCAAGGTACACTTTCAAATTACTCGCAAACTCGTCAAAATGTGGCCTAGAAACTGGATTTTTGCTGCTTATGTGCTCTGCAGAGCACAAAATTCTGAAAACTTGGTAATTCACTCATTCAGGTTAGCATCGTGCCGCACACCTTACAACGAGCCAGTGGATTACACGACACAGGCCCCATGCCACGCATACGTCGGTTGTTTCAAGACATAGATCAATCCCGGTCCTGTGTGTCAACACCAATTTGCTCATGTTCATCCAAGGGTTCTAATGATGCAACATTTTCGGCATCACAATCCATCTCTGGGTCACTACCAAAAAGTCAACAACGACTGTTGCTTGTCTTGGGCCTTTGGATACTTTCACGGCCGTTGCACACCTGCTACTTTGGACAGTTGCTGGGCTCTGGAAACTGGGGATGCGAATGGTGCATACATCTAGCTGGTTCCAACATACTTGGGTTGAGGACTCTAGCATCAAGTGTGGATGATGCTCTCTCTATTGTGTGGACTCGTTCCTTTACTGCTTGCCAACATGCATCTTCTTTATGGATGCTATACCCTTTCGGCAGTTCCTCAAATCCAAGGTATATGCTACAAAGGAGGATCTATCGGATGCCGTAGGGAGGGATAAGGGTGTTGAAGAGTTTTGTCAATTGGTTCTAAGGGACCACTACCGAGGTATAAAGTCCATTGGGGATTACATTTAGTAGAGGGACAAGCATACCGTCAATATAGTACCCAATCTTTGGTACCGTGTTGTTGAGCAGAAGTGTTTTAACATTTGGTCTATCCTACACAAAAGCTGTCATGTTTGTTCACAGAGGCCAACAAATGTCCATCCGAGGAGTTGCAAGCAACGTAGGTGTTTTTGGCACATGGTTCAATGTTCTTACCATGTCCTCTCGTCCGCCGTTCAAGCTCAGACCGTTTGTACTGCTCTTTGGAATGCCCTGCAGGGAGTACAGGCTCTCCTTTGGTTTGATAATTTTTATCGACGTAGCTTCAGACCCGTGCCTGGTAATGAGAACCGGTCCCTGAATTGTATAGCTGTTGTTCTCTTCTTGTTGGATAGACCAGTGCATGTTTTGACTTGTTTCCTTATCTTGGATATGTTGCGCCAAAGGCTATGCTGCAACTCTGTTGGAACAAAGTCACAAGAATTTGATTGACGGACTGTAATCGTTGATGGAAGATCACTTTCGCCTGAAATATGTACGTTGGCTGTTGGACGTACACCGCACCAATGTTAGCAGCCTTGCTTGGCACCCTTTCTTCCTTGCTGACTTGACAGTGTCAGCCACCCGAGCAGGGATGGAATCCAATTGATCCGATGATTTTAATTTGTGCGCCGCTCAAGGGGTGGGTTTTGGGGGTGGGGGTAGTGAATTGTGACATGTCTAAAAAAAATACAATAGGCCATAGTGGGAAAACAGCTTTTCTGAAAATTTTGTGACCCCCAAAAAGACTCCGTGGTACTTCCTAAGGGTAGTGGTACTTTCCGAGGGCATATGGGAAGGTATTTGAATTGTCATGTTTGTGTTTTTGAGTTTGTTGTTTTTTGTGACAACTCTAGTTTTGTGACCTTGTGCTTGCATGCACAACATAGGGATGCGACGTGGTGTCAACTGACACTCGGTGACCTAAGCGCAATGATGCGCAAGAGTAACAATTTGGCAGAGCAGGTTGATGCTTTGATGCAACAAGAAAGCGAGAAGTCGGCGAGTTGGCAAAGAAAGGTTGTACAACGATGGGTTGAGCCCACACTTTGCTTGATCAAGGCTGTCCTCTCCAATGCTGCAGCCACACACAAGGTCTTGAGCAAGAAATTGCGTGCATTGAAAGCAAAAAAAGACAGCCCGCAAGGTGAAACCAGGTTCCAAGGCACACAAAAACAGCACCGGAGCATGAACTCCTGAAACTAAATGGTCCATATGAGAGGTGGTTGCGTCACAATTTAGTTGTGCAAAAAGAGGTCAAACACGCTTTTTGGCATGGCTCGGTGTTGGACACCAAAGGGGTCGAGGTGGCTAATGTGATGAAAATGATTCTCTTGATAAAGACATTGCAACAATTGGAGGAAAGGTTCCAAAATGAGGCATACTCCCACCTGCAAGTTGCAGATTTCAGGACTTGGCAAACTGCAACAGTGACACAAGAGGAGATAGACAATGTGGTTGCATTAGACAAAAAATGAGGGGTGGTGTGCGCCAATGTGTATGGTTGTCACAAGCATTTTGGGCCGGCCAAAAACAGGTATTTGGATATTCCCCAGGCAAATAGGGCACAGATAAATGGTATGGATGCATTCATTAAGTTTTGGCGGGCACTGGTAGCCACACAAAGCTTGTCTATGCCCCCGAGGTTGCATGGGGCAGTTGTCCTCTTGGCCTCCCCATTATCTTGTGATGCGGAGAGGGCTATTTAAACTCTTAAACGCATTGTGATAGCCCTACGCAACTGAATGACTCAGCCAATGGTTCCGTTGCATTTAATCCCGGCTAAGGCTGTTGATCCTGATGGCCACCCATATCAGTTATTGGCTCACTCATGGGGTCGCACGGCACATTGGCAGCGGCACTCTTTTCAAAATATGAGGAAGTCTGGAAAGGACAAAAGAAAAGGACCGACCAGATAACACATTCTGCCTGAAACTATACACTATGTTGATAACCTGGGAGAGGTCTCAGATTCATGAAGCCCTTTGTCCTCTTTCCGAAGCATCTCCACGGATGCCTCTAGCTCAAGCGGCATCGCTGTCAGTGACGAGGAAAGTTGTACCGACGGTGATAGTGACAGCGAATAAGATCCCTAGTGCACCAACAAAAAACAAAAAAACGGGTTGTTGTAGAATGCAACGGTTTGCATTGATTGCTTCACTCCAAGGGGTGTGCTGCTTCCCTCTTGGTACCTTGCGTCCGTCAATTTGTGACCGGGTTTTTTGTGACGCATATTATGGTGCCTCGTCACTACACGGGGGTGGGGGGGATCCCCCCGTTTAGATGCATCCCAGCACCTGAGACGTTGTCTCTATGCCGCATGGACTTGCACAGGTGCAACAACATGGATAGCACCGCCTTCCTATTTTGGTAGATGAAAATATTCAAGAGGGGCGGCAACACAAATAGCACCGCCTTCCTATGTTGGTAGGTGAAAATATTCGCTACCGTGTTCTGAAGCTGATGTGTAGCATCGGCTATGCCGAGTAGAACCTCCCTCTGTTTCCGATGCGCACCCCTGCAGTGTACGGCACCTGGCACCCGTATTAATAGTGCATCACTCTTTGTTACAGAAGATTTCCCCCTTTATTTGCCTATTTTTCTTATGGTTCACTGCATTTGGGAGCTGCAATGCCCAAGTTTCTGAAACTGATCTATATGGCTGCGTATGGAGCGTATGATTTTTGTTCTCTTGCATTTGGCGCACAAGTGGCTTCAACCTTTGGAACAGAAGTTAAACACCCTCAAAGGGTCGCATAGACCTGCAAATGCCAATCATAATTCTTAGCTCAGCCGTGCCTGAGCTTTGGTTTTGCTCGTCGGGTGGTGTGTGTGTGCGCATGCGTGTGTGCAGTGAGCCTCTGTACTTGTAGAGCATTTTTGCTTGTTGCCAGCAGACCATAGGTGGTCACACGTAGAGCCTGCTCCGTGACACTTTGGAACGACCCGGTCTGTGAATATGTCAGTTGACGATTTTGCCGTCTTCGCGAAGGGAACAATTTGTTCCCAGTTCATTGATAGCGTTCCCATGCTGGAGATAGCCAGGGCTGCCTCGCAGGTGGAGATGAAGCTGTCGGTGCTGCTGGAACGCAGGTCAGAGTGGGAGGCTAGTTTCGTCGCCAAGTACGGAATCGAGTTGGGGGAGGTGGGGCTGGTGAAGATGATCGCCTCGTATTGCGTCATGGCCCAGTGCGACCTGGATGTGGCGTCGCTGGGCTTTGTCAAGGTGGAGGTACCACCCCAACAGCCGCAGACGGTGTCGCCAGAGCTTCTGGAGCTCAAGCAGTTGGTTCAGGGACAGGCCCTTGTGATGGAGGGCCTGCGCAAGCAGTTGGAGGCGGTCAGTGCCAAGGCCGAGGCGGAGTCCAAGAGGAAAATGGCGAAGGTCCCGCCGCTGTGTAAAGCGGAAATCGTGAAGGTGAGGGAGTTGGATTCTAAGCCCCAGTGGGTCTTCGCCAGCCTTCTCGCGCTGTCCACCTTGTTGTGGCGCAGGGAGGTGCCCCAACACGAATACGTCTCCAAGTACAAGGACAAGGAAAAGTTCACGGACGCCATCCTGGACGAGCTGGCGCCGGTGGTGGACGCGGACTCCGCGGACACGGAAGTGTGGCAGCTGGAGTCCATGGATGATGACGAACTTACGCGCCTTCGGAGTTTTGTCCAGGCGGTCTGGACGTTCACGGTGACTAGCCTGTCGGCATACAGGGGCAAGAAGGGCTTGGACCCCGGACCGGTCGGTGAGGGGTCGGACGCGGCCGAGGATGCGTCCGATGTGCCTGTGCTGTCCGCTGGTTGTACGGGAGCGGCGGAGGAGGAGGTGGTGGGGCGGCGGCTGCAAGCCATGAAGGGTAAGTTCCGCGTTGAGGGGGGCCGCCGCCTGTACACCGCCAAGCCGGGTGCCGAACCGATGGACGTCACCAATGCCCCGGTGACAGCGTGTCGGGCATGCAAGAACGCTGGGAGGGGAGTGAAACGGCATTGGTTTCACGAGTGCCCCGGCTTTGACTGATGGGGAAGCTGCCCCATCCGGCCCATCCCTCCCGAGCCCCGGGGGGCCTTGGTGGTTCTCGGACCGTCGGACTTCCGGGATGGCGAGGACGTGGTCTGGCGCCTGGTGTGGGCAGCGTGGAGACGGATATGGAAGGAGGATGAGATCACCTCCGTGGACGCCCTGCAGGCATCCTCCTGGGCAAAAAGCACCGTGGGTACGTACTGTACCCACTTCCGCAAGATGGCCCTCTGGGTGGGCTACACGCCCACATCCGAGCTTGAACAAGCGGCGTGCCGCTACATTTTCCAGTTATGGGGACTGGGGTACTCGGGAAGCTCCCTCAAGGTCGCAGTGTCGGCGTTCCGGGCGCTGGAGGACATGGGATGGCTGCCCGCGTTCGTCAGTCGCCGGGTCTGGCGCTGTGCCAAGTGGGCGCCCACGGAGCCGGCCCTACGGCCCTACGCAGGTTTGGACGACCTCCGCAACTTCGCGCTGGCTTGCACGGAGCGACCGCAGTGGACCGTCTATGGGATGGCAGTCCTGGCATTCACCTGCCTTCTGCGGGTGGGTGAGGCCGCGCCCCTCCGTCGGGGGGGATCCCGGTGTCGGGGATTGGCGTTCCGCACGGTCAAGGTGGCGCCGCGCATCGTGCGCAGGCGACTCGGGAAGTATGCCCAAGAGTGGCTGGGCTGGCTCGATGCCACGGGGGCCACGTCTGCTGTCGTCGGAGCGCAATTCTGTCCGCAGGGACCAGCTTTCATGCAGTCGGTCATGGCTGCCGCGTTGGGGGGCAGCGACAACCCCCACGCCAGGTGGCACGCATGGAGGCGAGGGGGCTCCGCGGCCCTGCGATGGTTGGGGCTGCCCATCAAGTGGCTGGCTTGGTGGGGGCGGTGGCTTTCGGAGACGGTGGCAGTCCACTACGCCGACGCGCCCGACGACTTCGTCGTCACGACCGAGGCTGTCCTCCCCTGGCCCCCTGACAACCATGCAGGAGAGTTCGTTTGGCGCGCCGTGTCCCTCCGGGACGTTTTCCCGAAGGAGCTCCTGGAGCTCTGTGCCCCTGATGCCGATGAGCCCCCACAATGGGGAGGTGACGGGGATGGGTCGGCAGGAGGTCGGGGTGGATCGTGCCCTGGGGAGTCCGCGAGTCCTGCCGCTGCGGGAGCTGCTGGGGGGGAGGACCGGGCTGGCGCACGTGACCCGGGGGCCCCTCCGGCCCTTACGGCTGTTGAGGGGTCCTCAGGACGCGGGCGCCGGCCGCGGGGAGACGGGGGGGGGGAAGTCATTGATGTGGATGCAGACCCCCCACCTGCCTCCGCAGCAGGCTCCTCCATCAGGCGGCTGCGCATCGCGGCCCGCAGGACGGGTGAGGTCGCGTCCGTCTTGGGCAAGCGGAAGGCCGCGGGCCCGGCCAGGATTGTGGGTGCGGCTGCCCGAACGGCAATTTCCCGTCGCGTCGGAGCTGGGTCAGTGGGTGCGGGAGCGCCTTCGGACCGGTGAGTGGGACGCCTGGTTGTGCTCCCTGCGGGCTTGTCTGCCCCGCGCACCGCCTGGTTTACTGGAGCGTCGCCTGTTGCAGTTTCTGGAGTGGGGCAGTGAAGCTGCCCGTGATCTCAGACAGCCGGAGTTTCTGCGAGTCTTGGCTGTGGCTTTGTCCTCATTTAGCCCTGAGGTTTGGGAGTCGCTCTTGCATGATTCGACGTCGCCCAAATTGCTTATGCAGCGTATCAGGGAGGAGGTATTGGCGCGGGGTTTGGGGCCGGTGGGGCGTGTGGATATCCCCCGCGAGGTCTGGGATAGTTGTGTGCCGGACGGCTTCGCAGAATTGGTAGGCAGGCAGTTTTCTGGGATAATTCCCCCGTCGGATGAGGCGGTGGTCATGATGAGGGCATTGCGGGACCAGGGTTTGCTTTTCCCCCTGCCGCCGGGGTCACCTGGGCCCAATGGGGGTGTTTTTGCGATACCCAAGACGGAGGAGAAGTGCAGTTTGATTGTCAATCTGGTGCCCCTTAATGAGGAGATGCGGTCTCGGCCGGAGAAGTTCTCCCTCCCCTCTGTGGAGGTGTTGGCCCTTTTGGCGCAGGTGGCACAGCAAGGGTCCTCCTTTTTCCTCCCCTCTTTTTATGCCCGAGCGCGTTGCATGAGGCCGGTGTGGGATATTCTGTCCCTGCCGGGGGGGGGGGGGGAAGAGCTGTGCATGTGCCACATCGACCTGAGTAATTGCTTTTGGTCACTTCAGCTGCCGCGCGAGTTCTGGGGGGCCTTTCGCGTCTCGGATGGAGAGGGGGGGGTGTTGGCTTTCCGGTGCTTGCCCTTTGGGTGGAAGTACAGCCCCCTCCTGTGCCAGCGAGTGTTAGAGGGTCTGGTGGCCGGCGCGGGGCTGTTGGGGGTGCTGGTTTTAATTTACTTGGATGATGTCCTGGTTGTGGGGCGCGGCCGCGCGCGTGTGCGAGAGCAGACGGCAAGGGCGGCGGAGGCGTTGCGCCGTGCAGGTGCTGTAGTCAGCCCAAAGAGTACGTTAGAGCCTGTGCAGCGGCTGGTGTGGCTGGGGAAGGATATTGATTTGCAGGGGGGGGAGGTGCGGACTGCTGGCGACGCGTGGGAAGCTCTGTTTGCGCATTGGTTGAGGTTGTCTGTGGGACCCTGTAGGGTAAAACGGCTGCAGCAGTTCTTGGGGCGGGCACAGTGGATATGTCGCCCGGGTTCTGGGCACAGTCCGCACCTGTCTGGTGTGTGGGCTCATGTGCTCTGGGCGCCCCCCCGGCTGCCGTTTACCCCAGTGCGTTTGCTTAAGTCTATGTGCGTGGCGTGCGTGCTTGCCAGGAGGCAATGGTCAGTGGTGTCCCTCCCCAGGGTGGTGAAGCGATCGCCGTTGGTTGTTTACGTCGACGCGGCGCTGGACGCGGGTGAATACCGGCTGGGCCTGTTTTCGATGGATGTGGGTTCTCGATCGGTTGTGCCCGCGGAGCAACCGCCCAACCAGCAGTGTGCGGAGGCTGCCGCGCTGCTCTGGGGCTTGAAGCTCATCCTCAATGTAGGCGTTCGGGAGGCCCATTTGTTTGGGGATAATGCGGCGGCGCTAGTGCAGTTCCTTCGGTGTAAAGCCAAGGTGGGGCGTAAATTCCAGCAGTCCATTCTGAAGCGTTTCCGCTACCTGTGGGCGTCGTGCCCAGGCTTCACGGTATATATGCACTGGGTGCGTGGTTCACATAATCCCGCTGATCCTATCAGTAGGTTGAGTGACAACTTCAATGGAGATCTGGGTTTGGCGCGCGAGGTGGCGGCGCGCAGGGTTGGGGATCTCTGGGCCTTTCCCGATAGGCGCACGGTTTTTTTGTGGACCCTGGGGGTGCCTATGGGGCCCTTTGTTCTGCCGCATTCGTGGAGAGCGGGCCTGTGGTCCCCGGGGGGTGGTGAAGGGGGGGCGGAGTTCCACGAGGTTTTTTTGCAGTACCGCTTGGAGGAGTCGGTGGGTGCAATGACTTGATGTCGTGTAGTGCCGGCGCCTGCTTGTAGCACTCGTTTCTCTTGGTGCATGTGATCATGACCCGGCGCCGCCGTAACCGCCGTGCGCGTAGCGGCGGGCGGAGGCGGGGCAAGAGCCGCTCGCGCAAGCGTTCGGAGGAGGCCGTTCAGCGGCGCGCGGCGCGGCGCCGCGCCGCGCTGCGGGAGAAGTTGGGAGCCTTGGTGGGCCGCAGGGCCTGTCACCGGGTGCTCCTCCGGAATGGGGTGCGGCTGTACGTCGCGTATGGCGTGCCAGAAGATCCCGGGGAGAGGGACGACTTCCTGGGTGCCGCAGCCATGGACATCGCCAAGCGGGTTCGGGGGCAGGCGACGCGGCGCACCACCGCGGTTGGGGACCAATGGGGTGAAGCCGGGGGGCAGACACACTTGCGGGGGGATGTGGGATGTGGTGACGGGGTCGAGGGGAGGTCAGAGGGTGGTGGTGTCGCTGACGGACTGGAACGGGGGTCGTCGTACCCCCGTCCCGTATCTATGGGTGCAGGGGTCTTATCCCTTGGTGGTGAGAATAGCTGGCCACTTCAGGCCGTTGGTGTAGTCTGCTTTTTGGGTGGTCAGCCGGTCTCCGAGGGGCTGGGGTGGGAGTGTGCGCTCACCCTTTGCTTTGCGTTCTGTGTCAGGTCTCTGAGTGCCACCCTGGGATGGCCGGGCTGCTTTGCGCCCGGGCATTGCTCGCGCATTTGTGGGCGTTTTTTGGCTTCCATGGCTGCGCCAATGTTCTGGTTGTTGTGTGTGGCTCGTATTCTCTCTGCGTTTTGGCAGGTCCAGTGTGCGCAGGCGGGAGCCCTCCGGGCGATTGTCTGTAGAGGCGGCCCTGCCCTGCGTGGATGTCGCGGGCTGATTTTGTGGTTATATGCCGGGCGTTGGTCCTTTGGCCTGCACCGCTGCCACTTTGTTGTGGGTCCGGGGTCCATGCTTTCTTAGGGTTGGAGCTGGGTTGGGCGCTGGCCCGCCATTTTGGGATCTGCTGCGGATCTCAGGGGTGCTGCCCTGGGCTGACCGGGCAGCTCTGCGACAGGGCGGCAGTGCCTGACGGTCGCTGTACATTTACCGCTTCCTCATTGGCGGCGGCAGGGGTCGTCCACGCTCTCTTGGGCTTGGTCTGCGGACGCCTGAAGCCTGGCGGGTGGCGCCGGTGTGTGCGGGGCGCCTTTGGCGATTTATGTTTGGGGCGGCCGTATACTTCGAGGGTGTGGCGTGCGTTGCGCATGGGAGCCGCTGGGTCTCAGACCTGCGCCGGGGGGGGGGGGGGGGGGGGTTATGCGGCAGTTTGGCATGAACGAGACCCACGAGGAGGCGGCACACTGACGAGATGTGCCACAGGAGACGTGCGTGTTTTGCCTCGTGTTTGCGTGTTTGCTTGTGGTTTTAGCAAAATCTTAGCTCAGCCGTGCCTGAGCTTTGGTTTTGCTCGTCGGGTGGTGTGTGTGTGCGCATGCGTGTGTGCAGTGAGCCTCTGTACTTGTAGAGCATTTTTGCTTGTTGCCAGCAGCCCACCCGTCCCGCCCAATGACGCTATTTGCGACTTCTATTGCCCATACCGGGAGGCGGCACACTGACGAGATGTGCCACAGGAGACGTGCGTGTTTTGCCTCGTGTTTGCGTGTTTGCTTGTGGTTTTAGCAAAAACACCACTGATACAGGCATGCCATGATGCACATGTGAACCCCTTAGTCCCTACCCCTGAGCCCCTAGCAAAGGCCACTCGTGGCCATGGCATGCCATGATGCACGAGTGCACCCCGTAGTCCCCACCCCTCAGCCCCTAGCAAAGGGCGCTCGCTGCTATGGCATGCCATGAAGCACACGTGAACCCCTGAGCCCCTACCCCCCAGCCCCTAGCAAAGGCCACTCGCAGCCATGGCATGCCATGATGCACATGTCACACGCTGCATATGATGCACGACACACAAATTCACACGCATGCATGCACACACAACCAACTGCATACTTCGTGTTGCCCTCAACAGAGCGGTCAGCATACCCATCATATCGCTGTTGATCGGCGCTGCCATGTTGTGGAGCAGAGGACATAAGTGAGCTAAGTAAGGGGGGTGGAGAATGGGGTACGGACTCTAGGGCAGCCCTGGGAACACAAGAAACGTGGCGAACAGCAACGTGTTGGTGCATGTGGATGTGAAAATATACAAAAACCCATTTTAGCACTTGCCCGAGGGCGTCGGCGTCTGAGTCGACAGAGGCCTCCGGGCCTCCACAGGCACTTTGCCCGGTTGCCTTTTGCTTGCCACCGCTCAGGGCATTGTGCTTGCTAAAGGCCTGCTTCAGGACCCCCTCATGCTCTCAACGATGTCGTTGGAGAACATTGCCATGCCGAAAGGCCATACGTCCTCCAATAGGGGGTCTGCATCCTCCTCCGAAAAAAGGAGGTAGTGGGACGCAAACCCGGGTGCAGAATGCTCGCGGATGGAAGCTGCTATAGCCCGGCACTGGGGGCGTGGACTCACCTGATAAGTGTGGTACAAGTCCCGCAGCAACTATGCCATATCAACAACCGCCTTGTAGAGCGTAGAGCGGCTCATCCGGCACCACAGCCAACGACCAGGCTAGGTCTAGCCATGCAGCAAAGAGACAAGAGGTCTCCTCACCGTCCGGGGAGGCATCCTTCCCCAGACGGCACCCGGTGCGATGTTCATGCAACGTGGCCTAGATGGCCGCACCAGTTACTTGATCACCAGGGGCAAGCCGGTCATTGGCCAACCGTTCAACGTTGGCCATTTGTACACGCCCTGGTGCCATGCAACGGTGCAAAATGCACATGACCACCCGGCAGCGCGCAAGGACCACCACCAGGTCCACAGAGAAGCCGGGCGCTTTAAGGGACGGGTCCCTAACAAGAAATGTGTCCGCTGCTCATGATACGACTCGGTGGTCCGGACCACATCTTTGCCCATCCAAAGGCGGGCATCAAAGTCTCACATGCTCAGTTTTGTAACTGAGTGTTGAACTACATTGTGGTCCCTCCAAAATATCTTTGACGTCAACAGGGCACTCATGCTGGATTCCTTCGCACTATATGTGATTGAGCCAGTCGGGTGGCACCCGTGAATTGGAACAACACTCCCGATGAAGGCGTTGGAGCTGTGAGGATATGGGCTCCACCCACGTAGCATGGCACTTCCGCTGAGATAGCGATGACACACAGGAGGCTCCAAATTAGGCGAAAATGAATGAGGTGGGCATTGTAGTACCCAAATGACGTCATTCTCCAAAATAGGCGCGGCATGTACTTTCATCTCGCCACACGAGAATACTGGAGATCGGTCTGCGCGGTGGGTTGGTCCTCAAGCTAACCATGTGTTGTAGTGTTGCATCCCCGCTCCTAGTGCAAGGGTTAGTAAATCTTCGGTATGGGTACATTCCAACCGCGTCCAATTATTGGCTCACAAGCCGGGGACTGTCATTGGGCACTCTAGAGGGGGGAGCATGGTGCAGCTCTTGTACTCCATCGTTGTTTGCACGTTTTGATGCACCTCACATTGAGTTATCAGGAGAAAGTTGAGTATGTTCGGACGATAGTTGTTGCCAGGTTGTTGTGGTCACAGTGGTATGCACACCTGTTGGGTGTTGTACATAGTGAGGAGAGTTTGAAGCACTATTGAGTGCAGTGGTTCACTTAGTGGCACAACACCCTCATGACTATACGCTTGAACATGTCCATGACCTTTTCATGTTGTCTCCAGTTGCTGGGCAATACCCAAAGGAGCCGCACACCGTTAATGTTCCTAAGGGAGTGCCACAACTCATTGAGCGCCGCTTCAAAAGATTGATGCAACATTTTGATGTCGGTGTTATCCCTCCCTGTTTTGGCTCAGTCACAAGACTACTGTTGTGTTGGCTGAATGGGATCCTACCAAGATGTATTTTTCTTTTTGCCTCGACATTGTTACGGTAACTTGTGCATCAAGACCTTGCAAACCCTTGTGAAGACGGTGAGGGTTGACCCAGAGGTAATCACTGAGCTTGGAAAGCATGTGCCGCAGCGCCCCCTCGGTGATATGGCAAGCGCCACAACCCAAGCCCAAAACATGCTCCGCGCATGTAACACACCCCACAGGCACAAGCGGCGCCGTGTAGCACGTGCCTTTCCATAGCGTTCCCCCCCCCCCCCCAAAGTGTGCCGACCGCCCCCCAAAATAATGAGGGTGACGGTGACGACGACCCACGCCCTTGTGGCCGCAATTGGAGGTGTAGGCTTGCAAGGTGATTTGTGGGTGACGAAGGAGCTAACAGTGCCCCCCCCCCCAAAAAAAAAAGTGGAGTTTGTTAGTAGTGGCGATTCCGATGCCTCTGTGCTAGTCCTCCCGGACCTACAGCATTTTGATCCCGGTCTTTTGCCTGTGCGCCCGAGGGAGACGTGAACTTTGTAGTGTGTGTTCTATCATCAAGCGCTGCAAGTTGACCTGAGAATTACAAGGGCCAAAAACTTATCTTTCGAGTAATACTCCGAATTTGCCTGATGTACTTAATCCTTTGTCAGCCCCCCTGCCTAGCCATACCTTTGCGAGAGGAACTGCCGGAAGGGGTTGAGCACCACACTGCTTGGCATGCCGTCCACACAGCAAAGAGGTTGAGGTCGTAGGCGGGACAAGCTCCAAGACAGCGGTCGGCGGGCAAGAAGGCGACATAGACCTTCAGAGCCACGTGCGTCAAGAAGGAGCTCATCAAGGTCCAAGTCACGAAGATCAAATTTGACTAGGACATGACTCGGGGCCAGACAAGGGAGATTTTTGTTTGAACGCCCGTTGGAACAATTTGGTTCCAACAATTTGCCTTTGTTTTTTTAGGCGATCCAGCACATTGTGGACACCAAAGAGGTGGTCTACGACGCCCGTGATCACCCAGCCGATGTTAGGTTGGGTGGCGACTCCCCTTGGGTGCCTCGCATCATTGGGATTTCACCAGCCCCACAAGTTGGGTCCTTGGCTGAAACACTGCCGGAACATCGTCGGAACAAGTTACCGGAACATCGCCGGAACACATTGTTGGTGTAGAAAACATGCCTCGGTGTTGGCTTTCCAAAGCGTTGCCAAGATGGCCATTTGCTTGTCCCCACAGATGGCCAGTCCGATGATCCATATGCATGCGGGGATACGACCCCAGATGCCCATGTTGACGATGGAGACGCTCAAATGGGACCACTCCCCACCAGCACATGGATGCCATCCCCCGTGACACTAAATGTCAAGGGGAAAGACCAATCAGTCATGCAGCATAACGGGGGCTGGCTCGCAACGCGGTGAAGCCACGATGCCCACGGCGAGCTGACACCTGTGGACTTTGGGTCGGAGGTGCTCACCGCGGGTTCCAGCTCAAGCGGGGCCAACAGCTCGTGCCACCGGTGCTGGAAAGCCCTCTGAGAACAGATGGGGTGAGCAAATGGCAACCCGCTAGCCGCCGTGTACTTCGACCCCCAGAGGGTCTACACCTCGGAAAGGGTGCGCCATGCTGATTTGGGCGCACGTAGGTTTATGATGAGTTCCCAACACTCATCGGGGGGAAGGACCTCGGAGGCGTACTTAGTGATTGCCTCCTGCTGCACCTCCCGAATACAACCAGGTTGGGCCAAAGCGCTCAGCCACAACAAATTGGCGCCGAGCGTGTGGGGAAGAGACGGCCCATTCCGCCAAAAGCTCCCCTACAAGATCCCCGTCTTGAAGGCTCGCCGCACCCGCCAACTGGACAAGGTGGGTGGTTACTTCCTTAAACCGGGTCCTTTTCGCAGGCATGCTAATCTAAGGAAAATGAGCATGGATGACCAAAATTCAAAATGCATAACCCAAGTGGAAGGCATCTATGGACGTATGTTGCATTTGTACGAAGGAACAACACTAACAACTAGGAGTCGGCATGGCAATAAGGCACAAACACAACGGGTAAGGCCATGCCCCACTGTTGGAACGACATAGAATCATTGCACTGAACACCGAATAATAGTTGTGTTGAAGACTGACAACCAAATTTCTAAATGTGTACGACTCCGGGAGAGTAGGAACAATGCCACGAAACATAGCAGCAGGCCCCTATTGACAAACGTAGGCCCTAGACACACTCAACAAGCAAGAAAAGGACCAATACCATCATTGCAAACCTCGGAACTCGTGGCAATGAACCTGGTTATCTGGTCCCTGCAAGTTGTTCCGGTTGTGTTCCGGTAGGAAATAATCCGGACCAAAATTGTTCCCATTTGGAATGTTATGCCGGAACAACCGGTATGTTTAAACGTGTACCGAGGGATAGACTTCGATGCATCCCTCCAAGCGGACGTGGATGATGCACCTTCTTCTGTTCAGCCTCCGCGGGCAGCCAAGCTCAGGCGCGTGGCGGTTGTTGAGGCATCGGACTCTGGGTAGGCGCCCAGAAGGCGTAGCGGTAGCAGCAACACCAGTGGCAGCAATGGCAGCAACGACAGTGATAGTGCTGCTTCCAATGACGGCAATGTGGCATTGAGGGACAATAGTGCTTCCACAAGTAGTGATGTCGAGGTAAGAGGTAAGTAGTGTTGACGGCTCCAGCAGTACCGAAGTGGAGGCAGCCCCTGCTCCTCCACCTGCCAACAAAAAGTTTCGCCGATTGGCAGTGCGTGCCACTCGGCCTGCCGTCTTCCATTGATGTGGATGCAAAATCCGGTTCTGCCCCATCACCCCACTTGTTGAGTGAGGTTGATTTCTTTCCCACAGACAGAGTGGTGGCGCTGCGAATAAAGAACAAATCGTGAATCAACCATAACCGTTCCATTGACCTTGACAATAACCTTGATTAGGCTAACCAAAAGGTGTGACCGTGACCGCGGCTGACCATCGACAAAAGGAGGTTGCCAGTGGGGTGACTGGGGGGACCGGGGAGGAACATGTGGGCCTACATAGCCACCTTCAAGACCATGCAACCCCTCTAGCATCGCGTTGGATACCCTGTGACCACCCAAAGACTTGAACCACATGCAATGCATGCACAAACCAATCGGTGCAAAAGAGCCAAAATTGTGTTACTGTGTAAATTTTTGGCCTGTCGGGTTGCTATTCAAACATTAAGAATTAGAATGAACCATATTGGTTTTAACATTGGTCACTCGGGTGCATACATCTTTATACATGTGTGTGTGTGCGGATGGGTGGTTGCATGGAGGGGAGGAAGGACTGCGTGCACACAATTGGATGAGAACCATGCAAGAAATTGCATTTGTGAATGTTGCCTTTCGTCTTACAACGTTGCTTGTTAGGGTGCCTTTCGTGGTCCAGTTTTGCATCAACCGGGACACCCTACAATTTTTCATTTCTAATGAATGGTTGAAGAAGATTTACCCAACTTGTGTGTCTTCAAAGTGCTCAAATTGACACAGGCAATTCAAAAATGCCTCCAAATCCCAAACACTCTGAACCGGCCCCCCCTCTAGACCCCCCGGCACTCAACTCAACCGCCCCCCATGCCCGTGCCTAAATGTATGTTAAGATAACAACCTGATATTGGTTTTTGATCAACAACATGGGGGCTGATGCCCTTGTACCCACCTCGAACCCCTCCCCCCCCCCTCAACTGCCCACACACACAAACATTGAAGATCCCCCCGCCCCTCCAGGCTAAAAAAAATTGCAATTTAAAAGCCATGTACCCTTTGTGAACCGGCCGTTTGAATCCGAGATTCACGGTACCGTGAATTTCACCTATTTTTGCTGCTTTTTGCTCGTAACTTGGTGCCATTGTGTGCTTTTGTTGTGCTATCTTCGCCCAAAGTAAGATCCAACAAATGTGTGCAATTTAGAGGTTTGAAGTAGTCGCATGGTTCAACACATTTGGTGAGATTCGCGTGAATGTGAAATTCACGCACCCAAATTCACGCATAAATTCACGCTAGATTCACAGCTCCACGAGAATGTGAAATTCGCACGAAATGCGTACGAATTCGTACGAATTTCGTGCGAATTTCGTGCGAATTCGTACGAATCGGCCCCAATTTTGTCTTATCACTGCTATTTGTTGCACACATTGGATATTGAACAATTTGTTTTGTAGATCCCTAGATACACGCTAGCACGCACAATTTCGTTCTAGCCTAAAACGACATCGCGAGGGCATTCTACCCCACAACATCTAGCTAGAACGTAGACTAGAACAGGAATCATTCTAGCCTAGATGTATTCTACACTAGAACACAAATAACAAATCAAAACAATACACATTACATTTCTTAATCTTTGTTGCATTGCT
Organism: Eutreptiella sp. 'Long Island Sound 2002'; assembly: GCA_964036045.1. Classification (NCBI taxonomy): domain Eukaryota; phylum Euglenozoa; class Euglenophyceae; order Eutreptiales; family Eutreptiaceae; genus Eutreptiella; species Eutreptiella sp. 'Long Island Sound 2002'. The sequence continues at coordinate 118,669,934 of OZ038383.1, read as the reverse complement.
CACAAATTTGTTGGGAAGGGCATAGGTTATAGGTGATAGTGGATGCAGTGGTGGGGGGGTCCGTTGGGGTCAAACCATTGTTGCATTGCTCACACAGTTGTTTGGAAGGGCAAAGGTTATAGTTGCTAGTAGATGCATGAGGGTGGGGTGGGGGGGTCCATTGGGTCAAACCATAGGAGCGTAATCAACCATGTCTAGGGTTGGGAGGGGGGGGGGGGGGGGCAAGGAGACCCCCCACTTACAGCCCATGAGTGTCTGGGTGTGGGGTTATGAGGGTGTCTTGCTTGTTGCAGTGCGGTTAAGGTTAGGGAGGGTATCCTTTTTCTCTTCACAGGTTTTGTGTATCCCCATGGCTCTCATGTGCTAGTTGCTCATGCTTTGGCAGCAAATAATCAAGGCAGCGCCGACTTTACAGTATGCTCCCAGCAGTGGCCGTCAACACTTGGCAGGGTGACCGCAAGTGCTGGGCCATCTCTGCCCTAACTTTTGACGTGATCTGTGTTGATATGAAAGCAAACAGGTATGTGTGTGTTTGTATTTGGGTGTGTGTGTTTGTGTATGGGTGTGTATGGGTGTGTGTGTGTGTGTGTGTGTGTGTGTGTGTGTGTGTGTCTGTGTGTGTGTGTGCCGGGGGGCGGGTGTAGGGAAATGTGTGTGCTTGGTTCTTTGGTCACCTCACGCTGTGTGTGTGTGTGTGTGTGTGTGTGTGTGTGTGTGTGTTTGCGTGTGTGTGTGTGTGTGTGTGTGTGTGTGTGTCTGTGCGGTGTGTGTGTGTGTGTGTGTATGTGTGTGTGTGTGCCGGGGGAGCAGGTATAGGGAAATGTGTGTGGGTGTGGGGACTTCGGTACATGCATAGGTGGTGTTGGTGTGGCTCTTCGTGCAGTGTCCTGCAAAAATGGTACGAAATTCGTACGAACTTCGTACGAAATTCGTGCGAAATTCGTACGAAATTCATGCGAAATTCGTACGAATTTCGTACGAAAAGTGCCTCACAGATAGGTACTGTGAATGTGATTGTTACGAAATTCGTACGAACTTCGTACGAATTTCGCACCAAGTTCAAACAATTTGCATGAACTTGTGTCATTTTTGTGTGTGTGTGGGTGTGCCTGGTCAGAGGGGTTGTTGTTTGTGTGGGCGTGGGTGCATGGTGTGTGCGTGCCTGGGTGATATGTGCATGCATTGGTGGTTCTTGGGTTCTTGGGTGGTTTTGTTGAATCATGTGGGACGATACTTTTGTGCTGTTTGTAGTTTGTGACTGTCTGTCGTTTGTGTTTGTTGCTGCTGATTGTCATGATGTGTGTGTAATGCCTGCTTTTCGGCTGTGTTGGTATCGCTGTTTTGCTTGCTGCTTGTTGTGCTTCGTGTGTCTGCTGCTTCTCACTGGTGACTGTTGCTGATGACCTGACTGTGTTCTTCTTCTGTGTTGTTGTTGTGTTGCTGTGCTGTGTGCTATGGGTGGGTGTGGATGATTGGATGGGTGGCTGCCTGTTGTTGAATCATGTGGGACAATACTTTTGTGCTGTTTGTAGTTTGTGACTGTCTGTCGTTTGTGTTCGTTGCTGCTGATTGTCATGATGTGTGTGTAATGCCTGCTTTTCGGCTGTGTTGGTATCGCTGTTTTGCTTGCTGCTTGCTGTGCTTTGTGTGTCTGCTGCTCCTCACTGGTGACTGTTGCTGATGACCTGACTGTGTTGTTCTTCTGTGTTGTTGTTGTGTTGCTGTGCTGTGTGCTATGGGTGGGTGTGGATGGTCGGATGGGTGGCTGCCTGTTGTTGAATCATGTGGGACAATACTTTTGTGCTGTTTGTGGTTTGTGACTGTCTGTCGTTTGTGTTTGTTGCTGCTGATTGTCATGATGTGTGTGTAATGCCTGCTTTTCGGCTGTGTTGGTATCGCTGTTTTGCTTGCTGCTTGCTGTGCTTTGTGTGTCTGCTGCTCCTCATTGGTGACTGTTGCTGATGACCTGGCTGTGTTGTTCTTCTGTGTTGTTGTTGTGTTGCTGTGCTGTGTGCTATGGGCTGAATGTGTTGTTCTTCTGTGTTGTTGTGGTGTTGCTGTGCTGTGTGCTATGGGCTGAGTGTGTTTGTTGTGGAGAAAAATGATACAAATTCATGCAAATTGTTCGAAATTCGTACGAAATTTGTACGAAGTTCGTACGAATTTCGTACGAAATTCGTAACAACCACATTCACGGTACGTATTCACGGTACTTTGGGGACGAATTTCGTACGAAATTCGTACGAAATTCGCACGAATTTCGTACGAATTTCGCACGAATTTCGTACGAATTTCGTGCGAACTTCGTACGAATTTCGTACCATTTTTGCAGGACACTGCACGAAGAGCCACACCAACACCACCTGGAAAGTGGATGTGTCACGGTTAGATGTTTAGGGGGGGGGGGTTCTGTGTGTGTGTGTGTGTGTGTGTGTCTGCCTGTGTGTGTGGATGGGTTTCTGTGGATGGATATGTGTGTGTTTTTCTGTGGGTGGGTCGGTGTGTCCATGTGTTGGTTGTGTGGTTGTGTGTGTTTGTGTGTACGCGCGTGTTGCTATGAGGTGCGGGAAGGGTGTGTCTGTATGTGTGCGTATATGTGCATGGTTTGGTGTTCCTCACATCCTCACCCCCCCCCCCCCCACACACAGGCGCACGCCCACACCCAGAAACAAACAGACAATCGTACATGTACCCCCCCCCCCCCACACACACACCCACATGCCATTAGTGGAATGAAGCCGCCCTGCCACGCCACCCACACCCACACCCACACACTGCCCAGCCACACATACGCACACACACCTGCATAGTGGATGTGTCGTGGTTAGGTATGTGGGGCGGGATCATTGTGGGTGTGTCTATGTGTGTGTGTGTGTGTGTGTGTGTGTGTGTGGATTGGTTTGTGCGCGTGGGTGCGTGTTTGTGTGTGGGTGTGTATCCATGGGTCCGTGGTTGTGTGTGTGGGTGTGTGGGTGTTGGTGTGAGGTTTGGGACGGGTTTGTGTGCGTATGTGGTCGGGTGGCCCCCACATCCTCACACACACCAACACACAAACGCATGCCCGCACGTAGGGACAAACAGGAAGTCATGCATCCACCCACATGCAAAC